>OX439045.1:7920173-10900213 GCA_949317995.1 Acholoe squamosa
CAAAAATCAGATACGAAGATTATTGAGTTCACCCCCCCCCCACCAAAGCTAAAGGGGCCTACTTTCAAAATCCCCCCCCCCCCTCATATCCAGTAAATGATTCAGGCCTCATGCCATTATCATTGTGGGCGCCGTTTTTATGTTGTTCCAGAAGATGGTGTCTTGGTGGTGTTTGTAAACAATGAGACAAGGCAGGAGTTGTGTTCATTACGCATATACCACATCGCAGAGTGGGAGAAATTGGTGCGCAGGGCAAGCGCCAGGGTAAGTAAGACACTTTTTTGACACTTTGGTAATCTCTTATTGGCTTAGGGACTCCTGGACTCAAGGCTGCTGGGTATGCAGTGCCCATTTCAAATGACTGAAGGTCAAATTTTAAATCTTAATTCTAAGAAATTATATTTTTCTTGTCTTAAACACCACTTCCCCTGATAGAAAACATTTCAAATATCACGTTGGATGAAGTCCCACGAAAAAATGATGGCTTTATGTATGTGAAAGTAAACTTTGAAAATAAAACTTCAAACACTGAATCTTTCAGTTTCCCACCTTCTTTGGGACTGCACACAACCAACCGGTACAGCTTAGGTATACACGCCCAAATTCTGTACAGAATCCATAGAAATAATTTATGTGACTCCTCCCTTGTAATTGTAATATCTCAAAGATACTAACTCTCTCTGCAGATTCAGCCATATTTCCAAGATGGCTACTGTGTGCGTCCGGTCGGGGAGACCATTCTTGACCTATCGACGTCACTGAATATGAACTTTCTGCGGAAAGAGCTTGAAGTTTGGGACTACACAGGCGAAGAGGACTGGTACGTCAAAGGAAACCAAATCATGTACAGCCCGCACTACATGGGTGCCTTCACTGCACAATAGCAACAGACAAAATGCTGACTCATTCCTAGTGAGTGATATTAGGGAGTCAAGCCCCATACAATATGCTGACTCATGTTGAGTGATTAAACCATACTTATAACAATGTGATCCACAGTGAATGATAATAGGGGATGAGCTTAGAGAGTTTTTATGAGAGAATAGGAATTCCGACTCTAAGCACTATACTCTCAATACCTGATAAATGGAATTAAAAGGCCGTTATAACAGGTAAATTATAAAGAGCGGTGTACAGGTTAAATTGTTACTTATTAAGGCAGCGTACTTAAAAAAGACAACTGTGGCAGCTCTGAAGAAAATTGTTCCCTGTTAATCCCAGATTTTTCATAATTTATATTAACATATTAACTGACCTGACAAATGATCACTGTTAAGCAAAAAATGACATTTTCATCACATAGCTATCTTAAAGATTGTTTGTTGACCCAGTAGTTGGACACTTGAAAATTATTTTGTTTTATTAGAAATATGACAAACATTGTGGTTTTGCTGAGGCATTGAAAAAGATGTATTTCTTAGGGCATTTAGTACTTGATTTATTTTTCAAATCTACTATGATATTCTTTTCTCAATGTTTAAAGATGGGTAATTTTTTTACAAATTCTGTTTTTCTTCTTTTTTTATGCCTCTGATGTTTTGCTCAGTACCGTAATCTCCCGTGTACAAGGCTCGTCTTATACGCAAATCAGATCTTTCATGGGTCTTATACGCGGGAGGGTAATTGCCTTGAGTTGGGGGTGCGCCTTATACGCAGGTTTTTCCAACATCTCAAATGGGAGACTGATTGATGTGGCCAAGGAAACTGATTGATGTGGCCAAGGAAAACACCCCAAAATCATTAGCCCTCACCGTGGCAGCCCGGTTGGTGTACAGGCGCTCGGCGGGCATCAAGCCGACCGTGTGCCGATGACAGCTTGAACTCATAGAGCCAGCAGCGCGGCAGCCCAGTTGGTGTAGATTTGCTCGGCGGGCAATATGCCTACCGCATGCCAATGACAGCTTGAACTCATAGATCCAGCAGCGCGGCAGCCCGGTCGGTGTAGATTTGCTCGGCGGGCAATATGCCGACCGTGTGCCGATGACAGATTGAACTCATTGAGCCAGCATCGCGGCAGCCCGGTCAGTGTAGATTTGCTCGGCGGACAATATGCCGACCCTGTGCCGATGACAGCTTGAACTCATAGGGGTGGGGAGGGGGGCGCCTTCTATGCGAAACAGCCCCCCTGTGAGTTGGGGGGGCGCCTTATACACAGGTTTTTCCGGAAATCAATTCAGAAGAGGTACGTGCGCCTTCTACGTGAAAAGGCATTCTCTGAGTTGGGGGGGGGGCTCGTTCTACGCGAGCTGCGCCTTCTACACGGGAGATTACGGTAATATTAAGTTATGCAAATTACACTTGACACAGTGTAAATGGCTTTTCCGTGTAAGCGCCTTTTAGATTATCATTGTGATACATTGTGCCTGTGATTCGCGGTGTATACATTTTCGTACATGTTCTGATGAACTATCTACATGCGCATAGTGGAGTGTACACCTTGTAATACATAGAAGTAACCGGTAATACCTAACTTAGAATTCTAAACTCTCATCTCTGTACCGCCGTGAGAGTTTAGAGAATCTTACCTTCTGGAGTGGGTGAGGTGCTCTCCAGTGTGGAGGGGAGGAAGGAGTGATTTCCGACCTACTTTCAAGTCTATTTTACCTCCACCATTCTCCCTCTCAGCTGGGAAGATGGCAGAATGGCAAGAGAAGTGTGCAGGAAAACTACTCTAAAATACTTATTATAGGCCATCCGATTTCCGAAATCGATGAGGGTGTATCCAACAAAGTAGGCTATGAAGGGAACTTGAAATTTTTAAGAAATTCCAAGTATTAATGGCCGAAAAAGTGCGGTTTTGTGCGAGATATGCGCAGGGCCACCCACCAGGGGTCAGTAGGTTTTCTAAACTCTCACGGCGGTACAGAGATGAGAGTTTAGAATTCTAAGCTAGTAATACCCGTAAGTTGTGCAAAAGCCTATTTTTCACTTGATTTGCCATGCTAACTTTTTTCTATCCATAGATAGTGCGAAACACTATTCTTCACTTGATTTACCTCATTAATTATTTTTTTCAATCTATAAAGACAGTATTTAAGTACACACAGTGGTTTTCTAAAATAGTTACATTATCAGAAATAATTATTGATAACATTTGTGATGTAAACTTACCTAACTAGATTACCTCAGTAAGAAAAACAGTGTGTATTTTGTTATGACTATCATCATCACTGTTATTTTTGTCTTACTGATCATTTTATACCATAAGGCCACACCAAAAAAAAATAAGTTGGTCTACGGATCGCCCTCTCCATATTTTCGGAAATACAAATTTTTTTTTCTTTGAAAAAAATCTTGTCTACGGATTTCGCTCGCTTCACTTTCTACAAGGTTTCTCTTTGTAATGTTTGGCAAAAATGTTTTTTAAATAAAAAAGTTTCGCTCGCCTCACTTTTCCAGCAAGGAGTCCATTGGACACCAAAAAATTCTTTAAAAAAATAAAATATATATATTGCTCGCTCGCACAATTTTTTCAAAATCAAATCCGTAGACCAACTTATTTTTTTGGTGTGGCCTAAGTGATTAAGAGACATCAGAGTCTTTCTTTAAATGAATTATTCAGGGATCTGATTAGAACAAGAACCAGAATGAGTCAATGATTCCTTCCAAGCTACTTATACATATCAGTTTTGGAATGGAATTGCACTTGAAAAGATTTCTGTAATTCAGTGAATATAAGATCCTCGCCTTAGTGCAAAAAGGTTGTAACTGCACTTTTCAAGTTTTGCAGGAGAGGCAAAAAGAAGTGTTCCACTTACATTTGCACAAACTTGATAGAAGAATATTGCACTGTGGCCTATAAGCACACATATCATAGACAGAGCTTCAGTACTTCCACAGAATTTAGAAAATGGTTAATAGATGCTCAAAAACTCAAATTTGCCAAAATGTCAGTTACAACCTCTTTGCATTAAGGCGACGATGTGTAAAAACTCAAGTCATTCATAACATACTGTTTTTCTCTCCATCGATGCTGTGACCTTGATTGTGAAGTGCTTGATCTTTACACACTGCTGTTTCCATGGCAACGACCTGTGTGTTACTTCATGATGACTCAGCAAAATGTTTTTTGACATTTTTTTGTTATAGATGGTTTGCTCGTTTTCGTCCAACTTTTAATCATTGATGGAAGTGCAAATGGCAACTTACTGTTTGTTCATTTGATTATAACATTGCATCATTCGGTCCTTGCAAAGTAGACTACATACTAGTGTGCGGCAAGGGTAATTTGCCAATAAGAAGCATGGCCAAAAGGAAGGCTTTTCAGTCATGTCTATTGGCAAGATATTGGATAGAATCCATATCGATGTACTGACCTTTGTGTCTTCAAGGCAACAAAATGGGTACCACTTTCGATGGCTAGTGTTCCACTTTCCCGTTAGCCTGCATTTTCACATATTGTAGCGGTGTGTTCAAGTGCCCCGGCGGTTTTTAATTTGGCGGCCTCAATACCCTCAGCCCGTACAAGACAGGCGTTTTTTTCAAACTCCAGTTTTAGTGCTAATTTGGGACTGGCACTTATCCAAATCCCGGGGCTTAAACACAACGATATGGTATGATTGAACCTGTTCCAACATCAAATGACAGATTGTCACACTAGAATAATGTGACTGTTATTGCTGTAGATAGATGGTAAAAGTCAATTTGAATTCTATAATGACAGTTCTACAATTCGCATTGAGAACCGCAAATTTACAAACCTTGTCTTACAATGTGACACTATTTTTTCGGCCAGCGGTTGTCAGCAAGAACCCGAATGGTGGATCCCAGCCCTTATTACCGTAATCTCCCGCGTATAAGACGCGTCCTCTACGCCAAACAAATGCCTGGTGCGTCTTATAGGATATTTTCAAGTTGGGTGTGCGTCTTATACGAGGGGTAATTTTACTATAGAACAGTACTGGATTGACAAAAATCACCCCTAAGAGGTGCCTCTTATACGCGAAAATGCATGTAATGGGTTTGGGGTGCGTCTTATACGCGCAGCGCGTCTTCTACGCGGGAGATTACGGTAGTACCAGTGGTACAATGTAGTAGCGGAATATAAACCCTGATTGGTTAGTAGTGTTGTAATAGAACCATAAAATGGTTCTACCATTGATTTGTTATTAGGTTTAGGGTGTTTTGTTTGCTTTATTATACACTTGTTAAGACAGCTTAGGAGCATCATATTTTTAACGGCATGATCTATGTAAGATCAATTTACACATACCGTAAAACCCTGGTCATAAGCCGGCCCCGGTCATAAGCCAGGGGGTGAGTTCAGGGAAATCCTATAAGCTGGTTTTGGGGTCAAATTTTTTCCATTTTCTCTTTATTCTATAGTAAAAAAAAAACCAGTCATAAGCCGGGGGTAGACTTAGTGAGAAATTTAGAAGCCGGTTTTGATCAAAAATAGAAAAAAAAATCCGGCTTATGACCTAGGTTTTACGGTACAAATATTGAACTTAACAAAGTTAGAAAGTTAGTCTGTGGATTTTAAATCCCTTTTCACTTGATCATATCTTGCCCATTTGCATTTGGTAGGCGAAAAAAATAGTTATCAGTGAAACTAAATTGACCATATCTAGATTAATAGCTTAAATTGTTACTAAACATTTCAGAGAAACTGCAAAAAGAAATTTTGAGTATGTGGGTTAGATCCTTTGATAATACCTTTTCAAATGACGAAGTAACATTGGTGACCATAACAATCATATACTTCAGACATATCTAATAGAGAAACATTGCCATTTGATAATTTTAAGTATGCTTCATATATTAACCAGGAATACTAGGTTAGTATACATAGAAAGATATCTAATGACATAACAACTTAATTATCTAACGATAACAGCCAAGGTCAAGAATATCTCACTCACTTCCATGTCAAATTTTAAAGGTATGAACAATTGTTGCCATAAGTTCATGAGTTCCTACTGTACCCATACCCGATGTGTCAATCCCGCCGTCAGCCGGACTGTGGGTAGTCAATTTTCCCTATGTACCACACTGGTCCAGAAGTAAAGTTGAAAGTGAAAGTGTGTCAGGCTAGGTCCTAATGTGTAGTGGTAGCATAATGGCTTTAAAGATTGGGAGACCCGGGTTCGATCCCTGGTAGCACCAAGACACATCGCGTCAATCACTGTGAACATATAGAAATTTTGCAATGTTGCTTGAATTTTCCTTTTTTCAACTCACCCAAATACCTCGTTCACCATCCATATTCTGTATATACAGAACGTGGTCTAATATGGAGTCAGATATATTTAAAAAAATTGAAATTTGTAAAAAATATATGTACAAGAATGTCTTTACTTTCTATTTTTCATCCCTGGTGAGCAATATGTGTGTAAAAGGAAACCGTATAAAAATAAGGGACTTATCATCCTCCCAGTGGATCATGATTTTTAAAAGATCACGATGGTGCTACATAAAGTAATTTTTATGATGAATCACGTAAAAGAAGAAAGAAAAAGATGACTATGTATATAGGGTTACCCATTTTTAAGTGCGATTTGATAACTGAGGAACAGCCTACCGTAATCTCCAGCATATAAGGTGCATCCCTCCTATAATTATAGAGGTATTCGCCTCTGTACAAAAAAAAAGTTTCAAAGGTGTCTTCTATTTTCACCATGTGACAAAATTCATGAAAAAAATGATACTTAATAATGCACAACTGGTAGAATTAGTGTACATGTGTGTATGTGGGTGTTTTAATAGTGAAGGGTAAACCTTTCTTCTATGCAATATGATGGAATTGGAAAATCAAGAATTATAGCAAAAAATGAATCTTATTTCTTTGTTGCAAAAGTAGGAAAGTAAACTTGTGGCAACGTGCAGTGGCCATTGTTGTGTTAGTGTTGCCAAGTGAGGCTTGATCTTTGTACATACGTAGCTAAATGCACAATTGATGAAATTACGTGATACCGGTGTCCGATCATGAATATACTGCGTCATGATTTTACATTGATTACTTACCTACCTCCAAAAGTGTGTGTACCAGAGTGTGCGATTTGTATGAACAGCATGATGCACCAGGGGAGTCATGTTGACCATTGATATACCGTAAATCCCCGGTCATAAGCCGGATTTTTTTTTCTATTTTGGGCCCAAACCGGCTTCTAATTTTTTCCCAAAGTCTCCCCCCAGCTTATGACCGGGATTTTTTTACTATAGAATAAAGAGAAAATGGTAAAAATTTGATCCCAAAACCGGCTTTTAGGATTTCCCTGAACTCTCCCCCCGGCTTATGACCGGGGCCGGCTTATGACCGAGGATTTACGGTACATGATACACCAATGAAGTGCTGGCGGTCAGACTCACCGCATCATTGGTGCATCATGCTGGCGCTCCGTGACTGTATCAACCCTGTCGGTTTTGGCATGATGCATGAATGCATCCCTGGTGAGTTACTCTCCAGGACTGCATTCATGCATCATGAAAAGGGCTGGACATGATGCATTAATGCACTATCGGCCTTTGATGATGAACTCTGGTGATGTACATGTTGACAGGATGCTACAATGGATCTATTAATTGAATAAAACCTGCAGTTTATTTAACATTGATGTAAACATATGTACATGTTGGTATGTTAATTGGACGGGTATAAAAGTTGAACCTATCTCCCAACAAGCATCACCACCTGCTTTAAATGTTGATCTGTGATCATTCTATTTAATGTAGACTGGCTGTAGTCCCTGAGCTCTCCTTCCAACTCCACTATACCGCCCCCCCCCCATGCCTCTCCTCCTCTGGCTGCTGGACTTATTCACTAGAAATGTTTTCAATTTTCATTTTTACATTTTATTTCAATTATCTCATAATAAAATCAATGGACTGCAGCCAGTCTATATTTAATTAAGTGTTATGCAACTTTTTTCCTGATTTTATTTATTTTCAAAGCTCTTTCAATATGTCTAGGAGTCTATGGCATTTCAAAATTTCTATGACTCAGTTTTTGCCGTATAGAAATAAATTTTGAACTTCTTGGGCATCCTGTGAAATATTTAGTACGGCTTGTAATAGAATGTGTTTGACATTGCAGAAAATAGAATCATTGAATGCAGTGCATGAATTTTTCTTGATTGACCTCAAGTTGACCCGTCAAGGGCCGCTAATGCATTCATGCATCATCCCCATTGGCCGTCATGATTCATTTATGCAGCCCTGGCGAGTAACTCACCAGGGCTACATCCTTGCATCATGCCGACCCTACAGGGTTAATACACTCCTGGAGGGTCGTCATGATGCACCAATGAAGTGCTGGTGAGTAGACTCGCCAGCACTTCATTGGTGCATCATGACGACCAATGGGCATGATGCACTCCTGCATCAGCAGCACTCAAAGGATTAAGGATGATAGATTATGGAGGTTATGAAGGAGATTGTGCGTGTGGTACTTGTGTGTGGAGATTATATGGTACATAATGACGGATAATGCTTTACACTAACTTGGACAAGATGATGTAACAAGTATGTATATATTATCAACTAGGACGAAACTAATGTTACTGTCAATGCCAGAAAATAAAATGTTTAATGAGCATATGTGTCTTTGGTTATGATTTTGTTCTTTTTTACAACATACCCAATTATGATAGATCATGATAAAAAAAGATATATATATTTTTATATATATATATATATATATATATATATATATATATATATATATATATATATATAGCCGCTAGATACACACATATATATATATACCCGTATATATATATATATATATATATATATATATATATATATATATACCCGAATATACATATATATATATATATATATATATATATATATATATAAACAAAAAACACAGTAGTCATATTTTGAAATAATCTTCAGTTTATTTACAAATATTATCCGTATCCTTTGGACCATATTGTTCATGATAATCTATCACCAAAAGTCAATGCCGTCTTAGATAAAGTCGATCTTCATGAGTTTCACCTTAATTGATGCATCACTATAATAACCTCGCCATTTAACATTCACTAACGTAAGGAATACCGTCATCTCCTGCTTATAAGGCGCGTCTTATACATGGTTCAGAGCCCCAACCATGCCTTCTAGAATCAGCCCAAAGTGAGGGTGCGTCTTGTAGGCGGAGTATTTTTACTATAGAACAGTATCTTATAAAATCTGCGCTTTATATATTTTCCTTCAACTCAGGGTGCGTCTTATACACGAAATGTGTCTTATATACAGGAGTTTAAGGTAATAGTGTACCAAACTTGTACCGATGACCTTTAGGCCACACCAAATTTAGGCCACTCCATACTTTCGGAAATACAACTTTCTACAAGTTTTCTCTTTGTGATGTTTGGCAATTTTTTTTTTAAATAAATTTTTTTCGCTCGCCTCACTTTTCCAGGAATCCATTGGTCGGCAAAAAATTCTTAAAAAAAAAAGAGAAAAATTTCCCTCGGTCGCACCATTTTTTCAAAACAATAATCCGTAGACCAACTTATTTTTTTGGTGTGGCCTTATGATGCATGCGACTTTCCAGGAGTGTATTAACCCTGTAGGGTCGGCATGATGCATGAATGCAGCCCTGGCGAGTTATTCACCAGGTTAGCAATCATTGTATCATGTGGACCATTGTGCATGATGCATAAAATCAACCTGGCGAGTTACTCACCAACGCTGCTTTCATTGCATCATGCCGACTACTGTGCATGATGCATTAATGCATTAGTTCTTTTTGACAAACTCGTGAGAAATGATCACTCGGGTCTGCAGGCAGTACTTTATTTGCAACAATAAATTCTAAGCATCCAAAGGCACTGGGACCCTTCATTCAAAGGTTCTATATTACAGGGGACATTCCCTAGCCGCCAAAAAAACTACCAACAGGAATTCAGTTCATGAGGAAAAGTAGGATTTGTGGGTTTATTGCATGGTCAATGTAAGTTTTTTTGTTTTTTTTCCATTATTAAGGTAGTGGCTAGCCACTACCTTAATTACATCTATCTACCATCCAAAGTAGCCACAGAAAATAATCCATGTATAGGCTTAGTCTGTAACTCACCCATGTTAAATCAATACACAACATAATGTAGGAGAGTGAATTGGTGGGGATCAGCCTTGGTCAATTCTGCTTTGTTCTATAGTAAGCAGAGGCTTTGTACTAAACTCATCCCATGTTCCAATATGGTGTGTTTCAGCTTGGAGACTTGGTGTCTTGACATATGACTCAAGCTCCTAGTATAGATTATATCCAAAACTGCCATAGTATTTCAATATGCTATGTGAATGCTTGGAGATAGGCACAGAGCTCCTGTCACTCCCTTTGACAGCTTGGTCAAACCACCACACCTGTATTTACCCCCCACACACCTTCCCTAATGCCTATTATGGCCACAATCACTCCCTGGGCAGGCCTACACCTAATATGAATTAGCTGTAGGTACTAGCACCCCATTATCAATATCCAAGGTCTAGCCATTTACAAAAGCAGTGAAGAGCCTGGTGTAATTGTTTTCTCTCTCCCAGGGCAGATGATATGATGCATGATTGCAACCCTACACATATAGCATATACATGTACATGTAGTACTACTAGTAGTGTAGCTCATCAATATTATAGAGGGGCACCACAAAATAACCCTCTGCATGCAACATTATGTGTCATCAGTTAAACAATAAACCTTTATATACATAGGCAGCCTGATGTTTCATTAATTAAACTAAGCAAACCTTTACAGACAATATGGTGTTTTATTAGTTATACCATACAATAACCCTTCATAGGCAACATGGTGGTTTATTTACCATGCCTTACCACAACCCTTTACAGGCAACATTATATTCTATTGATTATACCATACAATAACCCTTTGTAAGCAACATGATTATAATTTGTAATTTATTGATTATAGAGATGTACATACAATAACCCTCTATAAGCAACATGATGTTTTATTAAACACACCATACAAATACCCTTTATGGGCAACATGATTGTTTATTAGATTCACCTTACAATTACCCTCTACAGGCAACATGATGTTTTATTCCTTTTGTCATATCATAACCCCTTACAGGCAACATGGTCTTCTATTGGTTATACCATACAATAACCCTTCATATGCAACATGATGGTTTATTAGATTCATCTTAAAATGACCCTGTACAGGCAACATGATGTTTTATTTGTTATGCAATATTATAAACCCTTACAGGCAACATGGTAGTCTATTGATTATACCATACAATAGCCCATTACAGGCAACATGATGGGTCATTGGTTATACCATACAATGACCCTGTACAGGCAGCATGATGTTTTATCAGCTTTGCCATTCAATGATCTTTTACAGGCAATATGATGATTTATTGGACCTCAATAGACAGTATAATGTAGGAAAGTGAGCTGGGGGGGGGGCTGAGCTATGGGAAGCTCTGATTTGTTTTATAGAAAAAAAAGCTTTGTATATCACCTCCCTCATTTTCCAATATGGTGTATAAATACTTGGAGTCAGTGATTACTAAATATACTTTGTCACTATAACATCACTTAGTATGATAATTTTGTAAAGACTATAGTTCTTTGAACATAGAAGCCACTATAACATAGGGCTTTGCCCTAACCTTAAACATTTTATCAAATTCATTTTGATTTTCCTACAACTTCCAAAATGGATTTTTAGAAGAAAGAGTGGCAAAGCCACACACCTTGTGTACCTCAAATCAACACCTGATGAGATCTAGAAGGATCGAAACCTTTATTCAATCACCTAACTAACATTGAATATCTGTGTTAGGCACCAAATATATGCTTGGTGCTCTTATCCATCCCACTTGGAAAGTTTCACTCTCCAGGCTGAGATGGACCTCAGAGTGAGACTCTGTGGTCAGGTGATACACAAATTTGTGTACTACACAATTGTTGTTATGGAGACCGCCTTAGTTACTGGAGGTGGGCAGTTGGCAACGACGCCATTTGAATCAAGGTAGTGTTGAGGCACGGATGGGCTCTATCTTTTGTCCCATTTAGTCAATGTAAGTTAATAACAGCATATATATATATATGGGGCTATTTTAACCAGTCCTTATTTTCTATGGCTACATATATGAATGAGTGGGTGAGTAATAGATGTTCGACGCCATTTTGATAGCTAAGGTCATATTCATGGTCGAGAACTACACTACGCAATTTCACAGAGGAATATGTCGTTGCCCATGCAAATGTGCACCACACACATCCGAGGGGATAGGAAAGAGGAGATATAGACCCTTGGAAGTGGGACTATATATATATATATATATATATATATATATATATATATATATATATATATATATATATATATATATATATATGCGTTCAGGCAACACTCGTAAGGCATAAAAGACATACCGGTATACGTGGTAGGTCCACCTATCTGTACATTCATTGTATAAACCATCACAATATTAAATAGATATATCCCTTACATTTTTGCCATGTATCAGTGCTCTAGATCAAATACTCCCACATTAATCAGACTCGGTCAACCTAACCCTAAGAATAAGAACAGCATGATACATCAATGCAGGGTGCCCAATGCAGTCCTGGCGAGTAACTCGCCAGGACTGCATCACATGCACCAAAATGACGCTTTAGGAGTAAAACAAATCAATGGGGTTAGAATGATGCATGAGTCATCAGGGCCACATACACATCTTGGATTACCAAGGGAAAAGGGACCTCCGTGAGGCCCAATGTGTGGATCTCTTTTCCCCTGTTCATCCAAAACTTATTACAATAGAGTAGTACCGTAATCTCCCGTGTATAAGGTGCATCTTTTACGCGAATTAGAGGCTCCCTGCGCCTTATAGTACCAGCCCAAGATCTGGGTGTGTCAAATTTTAATTTTTTAAGAAAATTTATTGGTCTATGGATTCTGCCCGCATCATTCTGGAAAATTTCAGAATTTTATTTTTTTTTTCAAGGAGCTTACAGGATCAATCAATAAAAGTACAGAAATGGCAGACCACTCATTGGATAGGTAAAGATGTCATCGGTTTGATTATATAGGCCTATTCTGCACTTAAGAAAAAAAAAGAGATATTACCAGCAAGGTTTCCAACCACCAATAAAAAAAAAAGAATGGCCCTCTCCACATTTTGGCTAGGCAAAATCCATAGACAAATAAATTTTTCTAGAAAAATAAAATAAAATTCAGCCCTCTCGCCCCTTTTTCTAAAACAGAAAATCCATAGACCAATCTTTTAATTTGGTGTGGCCTAACAGTACTAAACCTTCAAAATTCAGGCCCCAGATGCGCCTTATAGGGTTTCCTTCAACTCAGGGTGCGTCTTATACACAAGATGCACCTTACATGCGTTACATTGATTTAATGCATATTGAGGTTCTTTTAAGGTTGATTGAATAAATCACAATATATTCTCACATAAGAATAACCATTGTCTTCATAAATCCGTCATTATGACTATACTATCTCAAGTACAATACAGTGTATACATAGTCATGCCATATAGGGAGCCTGAGTCTCGCGATAAACTATGTCGTAAAAAGAATTCTGATTTGGAACTAAAATAACCCAATATTTGAATTGACCTGAAGGCCCACCATATATGAAATTTTAAGGCTCAACTCTCATTCTTAAAAAAAAGTTATGCTAGGCCTAAAATTTTCCCCTATCCTTCAAGCCTGCGGGCAATAATATGCTGAGCTCAGAATCTGCCCGCATGTGACGTGACTTCGCCTCCCTATAAGTGTTGTCAGCTCATCTAAAAATTAAGTGTTTTCTTTAATTGTAGTAGTAAGGCCCAAATCCATCATAGTATGAACATTCATTTTTTAATATGTATATGTATTTGCTTTTTTGACTTCACATGCCATAGGGAAAAAACACTAAGCAGATGAATACCTTTTTAGCCTTGTTTTTTGTTGGGTTTTTTTTGTGAGCGCCATTAAGAGTGAATTACCAATCTATAAATGCTCAATCTGCGAATGTGTTGAGAACATTGCATGTTTTATTAACTTTATTTTATTGTGCTTGATTATATATATATATATATATATATATATATATATATATATATATATATATATATATATTTAATGGTCCCTTATATAAGGAATGTAATACATGTATAAGGAATTAAATTCTGCCAAAAGGCAAAAATATGTCCACATAACACGAATATCATATGACAACACTACATCTGGTCCACCATCAAAATGACGTGTTCGCTGTCTTAATAACAAGTATCCTACTCAATAATCACAAAAAAAAAATATTTATAATATTTTAAGTTATCAGAAGGTAGCCTGTGCCGGTGAAAAATAAAGTGCATTATGGGACATATAGAAATTCATTGTATATTAAAGACAAATCATTATAATTTGTCAGTCAATTATGTGAAAACCACCAATAAGGTAAATACATGTATAGCCTATTAAAATATCAGTTTTCGATGTACACACAAATCATAAACTTGGAATGAAAAGTATAAAATACAATAATTCTAAAAAAAAAAAAAGAAGAAAATCTGTATTTAATAAATTGGTCCACATTGAGAAATGCAAATTTCACTAATAGGTTATAGAGTCATATGATTTACATATACAATAACCAAGAATAAGTCGTGAACTACCGTAATCTCTTGCGTATAAGGCGCAGCTCGCGTATAAGGCGCACCCCCAACTAAGAGAGGACTGTTTAACGTATAAGGCAAACCTATAAGGGCAGATTTTTGTTAATTTAGTACTGTTCTATAGTAAAAATACCCCCCCCCCCAAAAGGCGCACCCCAAACTCAAGGCAATTTCCATCCCACGTATAAGACTCAGCAGCATTTTGTTTGGCGTATAAGACGCGCCTTATACGCGGGAGATTACGGTACCGTAAATTCTCCAACATAAGCCGCACCTCCGTCTTTAGAGGGAGCTATTAGCTTCATCTGTTGCTGGAAAATTGTAGTTTTAGTACGGTTCTTTAGTGCCAAATACCCTCCTATAAGCCGCACCCCTGCTTTTGGCTGATCCTATAACCCGCGTTTTGATTTGGGTTCTGGTACTAGCCGCGGCTTTTACGAGAGAATTTACGGTATTGATGTGTGAAAAGCATGTCTCGGCTTACAATAGCCTAGTCTCTGTAAACTCAGGCCCCAGGTACGGATTTTTAGCCATCACAAGTCTGGGTGCAGCTTATACATGGATGTAGCTTATACGCAGTGGTTAACATTACGATATTCAAAAATCGACTTGACCGGCATCCAATAGCCCAAAACTGTACAACATAATGATAAGGCAGCTGTGACTTTCTCACTCCGCTTCAAAATGTGTAAACCATGAGCAGTGAATCGGTAACGCAAACGTTAGATATAATTACCGTATACCAGATTGGCCTATATAAGCAAAGGGACACTCATTGGTGCCAACCAGCCTCTACCCTCTGCTCTAATTCAAGACCAGTTGCTTATTCAACATTTATGAAGTGTATTTTTTTTAAATGTCAATACCTCTCTACCCCCGGCGCTTATTCAAGGCTGACCCTAATTCGGACCGCATATTATAGCATATATTATATACCAATACCATTAGACAGCTTTGCAAAATCTAACATGACATGGATTTTCTTGTACAAATAAAAAAAAATTACCATGAAATTTAGCACTGTGGAATGTACTATCATTAGTAACATTTGAACTGTCATGTTTGTTATCTGTGGAATGCAGTTTCCATTCTTCCCCATCCCCCAATCAGAATATCTTAGATAACTTTCTCGGACTTATCCAGCATACATCAAATCCGAAATTATTCTGTGGCACTGTTATTAAGTGTAAGTGCTATCACCAAGATATATCCCACATCCAGTAAGTCTTGCTTTTTATCTACCGTAAAACCTTAAAAATAAGCCATCATGGTACTGTTTATCGCCAAGGTTGGGGATTAGCTTATACCGTAAATTCCTGCGTTTAAGCCACACCCTGAGTTTGTTGAAATTTCAGAAATCGTTAAAATGGCACTTTTTTTTTTATTCAAAAAATGAATTTTGAAAATTCGAAAAGCTTTGGGGTCCTAGGGCACGGCCGGACCCCATGTTATGGTGGGACAGATGGACAAATATTGGGTGTGTGTCAGGTATAACCCCTACCCCCCGCCTTCCCTCCAGCCACCTGGGTTTGGGTTCTGGTATAAGCCTCGGCTTATACAAGGGAATTTACGGTACATGCTATTTAGCTTATCCGCAAGGCTTTACGGTACTGATATCACCACAGTTACATATCATCTCACCAATGCATTTTACAATCTGCACTGTCATCTTGATCATTACCTGCGAAAATACATTTTTCAAAAAAAAAAAAATATGTTAATCGAGTATATATTTATGAATAACCTATGTCATATATAGATAAATACATAAACTCTATATCAATTGATCTAACTTGACTTTTCCTTTTTACTGCTATTTCTGAAAGTCGCCTTGCGGGGACTACTCCTGTTCTGGTAATACTTGCTCTTATCTGACTTCTTTGATGGACTCTGTCGTCCATTCTCCTGTTTCTTTGCCCCATTCTCCTGTTGCCCCTTAGGCAGCACGGCAGCGTCCCTGGAGAGTGTAGATTTGAGGAGTTGGCGAAGGTAGCGGTGTATGACTGTGGCGGCGGCTGCAGCGGTGATTGGTCCGACCCAGTAGACGAGGAAGTGAATGGGCGGGCTGACACCGACACATCCAAACTCCTGATTAAAGGCATTAACGGGGTTAAGGTACATCCCAGTTAGATGGACGCCTGGAAGTGTAGAGAGAAAGGAAAACTCATTTAATCTTTTGTATACCGTAATTGCTCGTTAAGCACTAGGATCTTTTAGTTTAAGGGCAGCTAATGCATTAATGCATTGCGCCCATTGGTCGTTATGATGCATTAATGCAGTGTGCCCATTGGTCGTTATGATTCATTAATGCAGTGTGCCCATTGGTCGTTATGATGCATTAATGCATTGCGCCCATTGGTCGTTATGATGCATTAATGCATTGCGCCCATTGGTCGTTATGATGCATTAATGCATTGCGCCCATTGGTCGTTATGATGCATTAATGCATTGCGCCCATTGGTCGCTATGATGCATTAATGCAGTGTGCCCATTGGTCGTTATGATGCATTAATGTATTGCGCCCATTGGTCATTATGATGCATTAATGCAGTGTGCCCATTAGTAGTTATGATGCATTAATGCATTGCGCCCATTGGTCGTTATGATGCAAAGTGTGCCCATTGGTCGTTATGATGCATTAATGCATTGCGCCCATTGGTTGTTATGATGCATTAATGCAGTGTGCCCATTGGTCGTTATGATGCATTAATGCAGTGTGCCCATTGGTCGTTATGATGCATTAATGCAGCCCTGGCATCCTTTCAATATTTTATGTCATTCATAAATGCCTCCATCATGTTGTTAATGAAAAATTGAGACATTTTTATGTATTAATACACATGAGACAATGCATGTCTATATCAGTGTACCTCAGTGAAGCCCCTCACGGATGTACCTTTCACCCTGTTCATCCAGATGCAGATACAACCTTCGAGCACTAAGGCGATGATATCTAAGTGTGGCTTAGATGTGTGATATCATTCCCTCGGTAAGATTCAGTGCACATGTACTATCGTAGATGGATGGATATACATGTTTATCTATGTCGACATAAGCCATGTGCTGTGTGGATTGTAAATTGCCAATTCTACTGTAAACTCAAGGGGTTCTCCCCACTCTTCACTGACACCCGCAGGCAACCTACAATGTGAAATTTTACCAGAATTTCCACCAGTGTCTCATACTACCGTAAATTTTCTCGTATTTTTTACAACATAGAACAGTACAAAAACTACTATTTCAGGGACCAAATGCACTTCATAGCTCCCTACAAAGTCGGGGTGCGACTTATACGAGGGGTGCGGCTTATATGAGAGAATTTAGGGTAGTATTAGCCGCACCCTCGTATAAGCCACACCCCCGACTTTGGGAGAAGCAATAGGCCATAGCCAAGGCTTGAAAACTTGGTCGTCATGATGGATGAATGTAGCTGCGTTCATGCATTATGCCGACCCTATGGGGTTGATACGCTCCCAGAGGGTCGTCATGATGCACCAATGAAGTGCTGGTGAGTAGTCTCACCAGCACTTCATTGGTGCATCATGATGACCAATGGGCATGATGCACTCCTGCATCACTGGCCTATAAAGAGATAACACAAATTCTCTTGTACAAGCCACGCCTAGTACCAGAACCCAAATCAAAATGCGACTTATAGGATCAGCCCAAAGCGGGGGTGCGGCTTACATGGGGTATTTAACTTTAAAGAACAGTACTAAAGCATCAATTTTCAGTCCTTAGGCCTAAAAAAAATTGTTGTGTTCAGGTAACAGGGTCGAAAAAAATTAGGGTAGGTAGGTAGGGAATTTTTTTTTAATTTTGGAGAATTTTTTTAGGTCGGCTATAAATTTTCGCATCTATGTGACGCAAATTTGATGCACGAGATCGTAAAAAAAAAAAAACACACTTCCAAGTGCCAAAATGCCCTTAAAAAAGTTTTAAAAAATAGGGTAGGTAGCATTACCTGAACACAACAATTTTTTTAGGCCTTACCGTAATCTCCCGCGTATAAGGCGCAGCCCGCATATAAGGCGCACCTAGAGTTTTGGAAAATTCTCAAAAAAAATGAAAAATTCATAACTTTGGTTCTACTGAATGAATTTTCAAAATTCAAAGACCTATGTGTAACTTGGGCCCCATGGACCCCCCTGGGCCCCCATATATCCTATTATGGCTAAGGGGGCATGTAACATGTCAAAAGAAAGGTCTTGGAGTCCCCCTTGTGGATGCAATTAGCACTAAAACCCCCCGTATAAGACGCGCCTTATACGCGGGAGATTACGGTATATGTGGCCTATACCTTCCTCTCTTAACTCAGGGTGCGACTTATACAAGAGAATTACCGTAATTGGTACCTGGTTACATACTAAAGTATATCAGTGTCTTATGTAATCTACATAGTGCCCATACACATAGATTCCCTAATCTCGCGCATATAAGAGGCATCTTATACGCAAGGTTTTGGTTCTCCCTGGATCCGCAAAGGGAATTTTCATCAAGACTTTCCCTTTGTTATGTTACACTCCTCCTGAGTCATAATAGGACATGGGGAGGTGGGGTCCTAGCTACACATAGGTTTGTGAATTTTGAAAATTTATTGAGTAAAACAAATTATGAATTTACGGGGGATGCACCTTATACGCGGGAGATTACAGTATATTGGTGTCTCATATAAACTTCATAGTGCCCATACATATAAATGGTTGACTGTGATACAATTTGGATGAGGTCACGAGGTCATGAGGACAACAACCAGGGCGTGACCCTGTCCCACTCAGCTACCCCAGTCTGTAAAACTACCCCAATCTCTATAAAGCCGCTCTTAGGACCTGTCATTTATTGGCTGGCGGGGGGGGGGGGGGGAGGAGCCAAGCTGCTTTTGGGGAAAGTAGGGATACCACTAGTCCTCTGTGCCACAGTTTGGAAGTGTGAAGAGACTAATGTCACAAGTACCATACGATTGGTACCGTACATCTTTTATGTGTATGATGGTTGACGTTGGTGGACGAGTGCCTGTGACTGAGTGTGCAATTTAGCAGGGGGGGGGGTGAGGATCACCAGGAACTGAAGCGTGTCGCTTATTCCCGGGTAGCACGATCCTCAGTGGGGTGAGGACCTAAGGTCCCTTGTTAAACCAGATGCTGTTTCAACCTAATTGTACTGGAACGACGATATGCCGACTTAGCAGGTTTGATTATCAGCCAATGAAATAATCCCAACTTTTCACTGCGGTCCTCTCGTGGGGGGGGGGGGCAGGTGGTACCCATCTGGATAGCTGTTATCAGTGATAACTGCTGAAAATTAGCTTCAGCAATGGCCGCGCCCATGGGACAATCCGCTACTTCGGTATAGATTATGGGGAGAAATGGCATCTTTTAAGTCCCAAAGTGCAGCTCATTTCAGAGTCAGAAACTTAGTGTGAAGCTAAGGCAAAGTGCAGCTGAATTATCGTGAGAGGTTTTACTTATGGTACATGTATATGCATGACAGTCGAAGGATTAAGTATCCACATTGTGACATACAAGTGAAGGCCTTTATGCCGTCTTACGTTGATAGACATCAATGTGTGTGTGGGGGGGGGGGGAGGTGTTCTGGGGGCACATTAAGTGTATATTATATAAATGTCACGTAAGTATGACATCATTTGAAGATATATGCTTGTAATAATGTCTTAAAATGTGTGTGTTCATTCAGTTTTGATTGTACATAGGATATGCTATGCACCCGTATGGTCATGCCTGTTTTAAGTGTTTATAGTACAAAGATAATATATTAGATACAGTTCACTAGTTGTTAGTAGCTTCCCTGTCATGGTACATCAAGTGTTGTTAATTGGCCTATGCATTGATCATGTACGATTAGTAGCTGATCAGACATGAATTTGGTAGGTCTTTCATCCACAGTATAATCATAATTTTATGAGAAAAGTTCCCATTATCTATTGTCAAACCACGGTGATACCTCAGAACAATTGAAAAACAATGTGTCTATTTCATGTAAGCGCAGTTATTTTATGTGAATAACTTCTTCCCATAGAGATAGCATTGCGGAGCCGATCACCACACCCCCAGTGGCGTAACGTGTGCCGATCCACCACAGCGGCCGATCCGGTACCGTAGCCTCGTTCCGGGAGCATGTAAACATTCAAAATGGCGGACCGCCGCTCGTACGAGTTTTGAGTTTTCAAAAGTGTTTATTGGCCAACAATCATTCACTACATATTGGAGCTTTTCAGCATTGTCAGCCATAACAAATATACATAATCAAATTATATATGTGTATGTGTTTGGAAGGACGGTAACAGAGTAGGAGTAATGGTTTCCATGAAACCTCTATAGCAAACACAGAGTAGTCTTCATATAATTCAATTTTATCACCGACTAGACAAGGTTCTCTATTTTCTTCTTATATTCTTCTCTTGATGCTTTTTGCTGCACTTCAGCATTTAATACACACCATAAAGCATTACCTCGATACAGCGGACTTTGTCTATAAATTTCCATCTTTGGTCTACTCACTCGTAACTTTATTTTATTATGATCGCGTAATACACGTGCATGTTCAACTACCATATCTTCATCCCTTGATAGATCAAAAATAAGCATCAACAAATTTTTATGTCGGTGCCTCCATAATGGTAATACAGTGCAATCTCTATGTAAATCAGCTACATGAACATCCTGAGCATTTCGGATCCATTTACGGTGAACTACGGTAACGGATTTTGCTAATTTTCAGTTAATTAAAGACTCTAAAAACATAAAATAAATAGAGAACTAAACTCCCCTGGTGTACTCGGTGGTCGATCCACCCCTCGGGAGTCGCCTCCCCCGAGGGCGTTAGCCCTCGGGGGAGGCGACTCCCGAGGTGGTGGATCGGCCACCTCGTACACCACGGTCGTTTAGCTCTCTCTATTTATCCCACATTTCTGTAGGGTACAAGGTATAACCACCTGATGCACTGGTAACATTGATGCACCTCCTAACCCAGGCTCGCCCCCTGCATCCTGACGGGCTGGCTTCAGACCTTCATCTGAGTAGATCGTCACCGGCGAAGCTCACTCCCCAAGCAGATGTTTCACTTGTACAGTGACCTAACCTCAGCTCGAAGAATGAATACACATCCCAGATCAATCAGATTCTTATCTTCATCAAAGGGGGCAATAAAACAATAAACTGGAATACAGATTCAGTGAAAAGTACAACTGATCCCAGGCTATTGAACTGAGTATCAATAGACCATGGCCGAGGCTGCTCGTAACCCTACACAACTGAGTTAACTCATACGTAATGGTTTTAAACTGTCCTCTACATGAAATTAACTTGTGGGGCTCATACAGTGTAAAATGTCCATCATACTCCTGTGGCCCTATCTCTGCCTTTATCATAGAGGTCTTAATTGTGCCTATACAAGGGGGACTTTTTTTTAGCCTTCTGGCTAGCGTTTGTAACACCGACCATCACTATTTTACACTTATAAGGTCACCATCTTATCTTGTTGCTGTTATCAGAATGACATGAGAACAACCAGCTGATCTTAGGTCTCTTAGGCCTAAAGAAATAAATTTTGTTTCAGGTAACCTGCTGAAAAAATTAGGTCGGGTAGGTGGGATTTTTTGAAAAAAAATTTCAACTACTGTAATCTCCCGCGTAGAAGACGCGCTGCGCGTATAAGATGCACCCCAAACTTAGCACATGCATTTTCGCGTATAAGACGCACATTTTAAGGGTGATTTTTGTCAATCCAGTACTGTTCTATAGTAAAATTACCCCTCGTATATTAAGACGCACACCCAACTTGAAAAAATCCTATAAGACACACCAGGCATTTGTTTGGCGTAGAGGACGCGTCTTATATGCGGGAGTTTATGGGGCCTTCTCTATGAATGGGTCGCTGAGGGAATGTTTATGTCGCTAAAGACTACATTTACTGTGTCATTCTAAGAGGTGAAAGTAAAAAGTGGATTCCTATATAAAGTAAATGGAAAATACAACTTATTCCACAACAGACACCCCTCCACATATCAATAATGGGGGGGGGTCTGTTATGGAACAAGGCACAATTTTAGACACGAAAACCACCTTGTTCCATAACAGACACCCCTCCACATTTTAATGAAGGGGTAGATGAGCCCAACTACCAGTAACCACCTACACATAGAGCAGCGACTTATATTAGCGACCTAAAGCAGAAGTATATATAAGGGAAAGATAACAAACTTAAATCATCCAACGGGGAGGGAATCCCCCAAAAGAGGGTCTTTTGAAGGGGCATATATAGGAAAAACTGCGGCTTGGCTTTTTTTGGGGGGAAATGAAACAGGGGTAGATAACAGAGAAGGGGGCCTGTTATGGAACAAGGCACAGTTTTAGACACAAAATATGCCTTGTATGACCTATTGCTGACAAATAGTGAATAATTACTAACATATATTACTAATTGCTAACAAATAGTCCATAGATACTGGCATATTTTGACAAATACAAGTCAAGACAGGATGCATAATTGAATCAATGGCTATTTCTCTGTTATATACTGACTAATTGCTAACAGATTGTGAGTAAATACTGACATGTATTGATAATTGCTGTCATAGAGTGACTAAGTACTGACATATATATTGCTGATAAATTGTGAGTAAATACTGATATATAATGACCATTTGCTGACTAAATGTGAGTAATTACCTATATGTATTGATAATTGCTGTCATAGAGTGACTAAGTACTGACATATATTGACTAATTGCTGACAAATTGTGAGTAAATACTGATATATATTGACTAATTGCTGACATATTGTGAGTAATTACTAATATATATTGAATGATTGCTGACAAATAGTGAGAAATTACTAACATATAGACTAATTGCTGATAAATAGTGAGCAATTACTAACACATATTAACTAAATGCTGATAAAATGTAAGTAACTACTACCATGTATTGACTAATTGCTGACAAATAGTGAATAATTACTAACATATGTTAACTAATTGCTGACAAATAGTCCATAGATACTGACATATCTTGACAAATACCAGTCAAGGCAGGATGCACAATTGAATCAATGGCTATTTCTGTTATATATTGACTATTTGCTGACAGATTGTGAGTAAATACTGACATGTATTGATAATAGCTGTTATAGAGTGACTAAGTACTGACATATATTGACTAATTGCTGACAAATTGTGAGTAAATACTGATATGTATTGACTACCGTAAATCCCCGGTCATAAGCCGGCCCCGGTCATAAGCCGGGGGGTGAGTTCAGGGAAATCATAAAAGCCGGTTTTGGTGTCAAATTTTCCCCATTTTCTCTTTATTCTATAGTAAAAAAAACCCGGTCATAAGCCGGGGGGGGAGTTTGGGAAAAAATTAGAAGCCGGTTTGGGCCCAAAATAGAAAAAAAAAACGGCTTATGACCGGGGATTTACGGTATTTGCTGACAAATAGTGAGTAATTACTAATATATATTGAATAATTGCTGACAAATAGTGAGTAATTACTAACATATAGACTAATTGCTGACAAATAGTGAGCAATTACTAACATATATTGACTAAATACTGATAAAATGTAAGTAACTACTATCATGTATTGACTAATTGCTGACAAATAGTGAATAATTACTAACATATATTAAATAATTGCTGACAAATAGTCCATAGATACTGACATATCTTGACAAATATCAGTCAAGGCAGGATGCACAATTGAATGAATGGCTATTTCTGTTATATACTGACTATTTGCTGACAGATTGTGAGTAAATACTGACATGTATTGATAATTGCTATCAAAGAGTGACTAAGTACTGACATATATTGACTAATTGCTGATAAATTGTGAGTAAATACTGATATATATTGACTATTTGCTGACAAATTGTGAGTAATTACCTATATATATTGACTAACTGCTGACAAATAGTGAGTTTTTGCTAATATATATTGACTAATTGCTGACAAATAGTGAGCAATTACTAACATATATTGACTGAATGCTGATAAATGTAAGTAACTACTACCATGTATTGATAATAGCTGTTATAGAGTGACTAAGTACTGACACATATTGACTAATTGCTGACAAATAGTGAATATTTACTAACATATATTAACTAATTGCTGACAAATAGTCCATAGATACTGACATATCTTGACAAATACCAGTCAAGGCAGGATGCACAATTGAATCAATGGCTATTTCTGTTATATATTGACTATTTGCTGACAGATTGTGAGTAAATACTGACATGTATTGATAATTGCAGTTATAGAGTGACTAAGTACTGACATATATTGACTAATTGCTGACAAATTGTGAGTAAATACTGATATATATTGACTATTTGCTGACAAATAGTGAGTAATTACTAATATATATATTGAATAATTGCTGACAAATAGTGAGCAATTACTAACATATAGACTGATTGCTGACAAATAGTGAGCAATTACTAACATATATTGACTAAATACTGATAAAATGTAAGTAACTACTACCATGTATTGACTAATTGCTGACAAATAGTGAATAATTACTAACATATATTAACTAGTTGCTGACAAATAGTCCATAGATACTGACATGTCTTGACAAATACCAGTCAAGGCAGGATGCACAATTGAATCAATGGCTATTTCTGTTATATATTGACTATTTGCTGACAGATTGTGAGTAAATACTGACATGTATTGACTAATTGCTAACAAATAGTGAGTAATTACTAACATATATTGATTAACCGCTGACAAATAGTGAGTAATTACTATCATACCTTAGTACTAACACTAACCTGTTATAGCCTTAAACTCAATATATGTACCATAAAAACACAGATTAAAACACAAATTAGAACACAGAATGACGTCAACATTTTCAATCAAACACCAGAGAATGGAGAAATGGAAAGACATCCATTCAGTGCAAACTGGGCATGTGCCCTGGGTGGGTGCAGGTATTGATGTGTAAAGCTTATAAACAGTGATAATGCACTGGTAACTAGCATTTGGATCTAAAAGGTTTAAGCATGTGATCAAGCAATGGCTGCCTCCATTGAATAACTTGTTTGATGCTATAGGAAGGTAGGGGAGGGGTATTTCTTTTCTATTGTTCAGATTCCACTAGTCACTAGGTGCAGTCAGTAGTTTATACTTGTAAGCATATGAATTCTATAAGGGACCAATGGAACATATCTATATTATATTGAACAGTACCAAGATACTTCATAATTATGCTAATTATGCAAATAATATGCGCGGATATGGAATGTTTGGTATCAATCTGGGGTGTTTCGTCCCCCTAAAAAACATGCCCCCCTAAAAAATCGGTTTCGAAAAACAATAAGCGAAATAATTTTTTTGACTAGAAGCCTTTTCGGCCCCAGCCGGTCCACCTGTGCACTATCCAGGGTGTGGTAGCGCTACCTCCAGCCAAAAGCTATCTGTTTTAACTGTCACCGGCGAAAAAGGGCAGGTTTGAGGAAGGAATGGATCGAAATAAAGGTCTTTTTGAGACGCGGGGGCAGACGCCAGTCCAGGCACTGGCAGAGAGGTCCAAGAACTGGCAGTTTTACAAAATAATTTGTATCTCCCTTAATAATAGGAGTTTTCCATAGTGTGACCTATAGATAAAGGGTAGCTCGAGCTGGCGATCATCATGGTGATGTTTATTTTCACCTATGGTCAAGCATACGAAAGTTAGCTTCCAAAATGCAGCCATGAAGGGAATTTGACGATATTTTAAGGCAACTTAACCACCTTAGCAGTCCCATATACCTATATGATGATGTTCAGGAGTTCATAGCGGCAAGCATGGTCCTGTTTTATAGAGTATAGCTACACCTGTCTTAAATGCACTATGACGATGTTGCATACAGGTGGATGTACACGCCCTAGAGGGGGGGGGGTATTGGGTGTCTATTATGGGGGCTATAGGCGAGATATAAGTGGGTAGGGCAGGCCATAGCCATGTATAGCGGCCCCAGACAGCAATGTACAACCTCCCAATTAAGCATGGCGCCACCCACTTCAGCACATTGATTACCCATTCATAGCTAACTGTAAACTCTGTAGGCACCTGTGACAGTCAAACCAAAACAAACAGCGACTTATATTAGCGACCTAAACCAGGAGTATATAAGGGAAAGATAACAAACTTAAATCATCCAAGGGGGAGGGATCCCCCCCAAAAGAGGGTCTTTTGAAGGGGCCTATATAGGAAAAACTGGGGCTTGGCTTTTTTTGGGGGAAAAAAAGGTTGCATAGTTCATATTACATACAAATGGATCAGCGACTTATATTAGCGACCTAAAGCAGGAGTATATATGGGAAGATAAGAAACAAAAATACTTCAATTGAATATGGCTTTATTCATCCAATATTCTTTTTTTATTGTAATAAAACCATAGTGTTGTAGATTTTAATACAATAGTAGAGAATAGTCCTGTGAGACATGGCGCGGCGACTTGTAATCTTGTGTCTAGTTTCAGTTGGTGAGACAGATAGGGCATACTATCATCTGGGCTTTTGGTAGTATAGAGCACACACAACCTGAACTACCCACTGCAGCTAAGTACTAATAGTCTGTAGACTGTCCATTCTGCATGCACCTCACTCAGCTGCCACAGGCACCTGTCTTATTCAATGTTCAATGCCATAGTCAACAGGTGTGTCATTATGAGTGTACACTGTCTCAGATTGCCAGGAGCCTGCTCTGCCCCCCCCCCGCCCCCCACACACACACACCCAACTGCCAATCACTTGTAATAGTCTGTACCTCGTCATGGGCCAGTGGTCAGCAAACCGGCCAGATCACTCCACCTCTCTGTACAGGGGGAGCACAGTGTAAGTACCCCGGTGTACATACATGTTTTCAGTGTTCCACAAAATCGTTTATACAATGAAAGGAGTAATCAAATTAATCTTTCATCACCAATAGTAGATACATATTCTGAGATAGCATTATTTCAATGTAAACTAAAGATTTTACACAAAAAAGAATGTAGCAGTTCCACAAGGTGGCCTTACACTTCAACCTCCTCTGATTTACAAAAATGCACATATGGCAACACACACTTTAGCACTGATTTCTCCATAGAGATCTTTGACAGTGAATACTTTGTTCAAATACAGAAAATATGATCCAATTGTACCATAACCCACTGAGATAAAACCTGTACTACATATATATAGTAGTTTCAAAACGAACAATTCTAAAACAAAGGCTACAGGGATGCATTTCTGAACCTTAAAATGCTCTAATGCTAATCTGCCATTGGGCTCCAAATGATGAAATGTCTTATCTGCGAATAAAATCAAAAGTATGAGATATATTCTGAAAATTCCTTCACTGATAAGTAAAGTACACACACTGTTGTTATTACATTAGAATAGTGAGCAGGAATAGTCCATAGCAGAGGAGCCACAAACAAAAATAGATTGCATGGCCTCCCTATCCCTTACACCGTGGCGACTGTGAACCATACACTAGTCTACTCATCTCATGAGTAGTACTCACTAGTCGCCGCGCTAATAAAGATCCTAATAGCGACCTAATCTTCCACAGTGCTTAATATGAATAAAATAGTTTACTTTAATTGAATAAGGCTTTGCCTTTAAGCGACTTATTAAAACAAAATTATATGAACCATTTAACCTTCTTTTCCCCCCAAAAAAGCCAAGCCCCAGTTTTTCCTATATAGGCCTCTTCAAAAGACCCTCTTTGGGGGGGGGGATCCCTCCCCCTTGGATGATTTAAGTTTGTTATCTTTCCCTTATATATACTCCTGCTTTAGGTCGCTAATATAAGTCGCTGTGTGGCTGGCATGGGGAGTGGCCAACTTGTACATTTCACACCTACCCTTATCCTGGCATATATACTCCTGGATTGGGTCGCTAGAATAAGTCGCTGTATACATGTATACATATTTGTAATGCCATTTGATACATATACATTCCTTATTTTACATAGCGACCTAATCCAGGATTAGGCCGTTTACGGTACTACAAAAACGCGACAAGTCACAGCGACTTGCGTCAATGTGCGGAAGACTTGATTGACTGATGTATAGGCAAAAAGTGTATAATTTCTTCAATCATGAAGAAAAAATTCTAGGGTCAGCCCTGTTTTGCCAGGTAGGGTGGGGTGACTTTTTAGGCCTTATGACAATGAGTTATGAACAAGCTGATAACATAAGTCATGATGCATCATGTGCATCATCTTACAGGAATGCAATTTCAGGGCTCGACAAATCAGTTTGGAGATACTGTGCCTACTGGGCACAAGGGCAAAGAAATGTTGTGCCCAGAAGACAAGTTCTGTGCCCAGCATCTTTGCTTTTTATACTCAAAACTAGATGGTGGCATTAAAGTGCTAATTGCATGATTGCCAGTGCAGAACCAATTAGAAAGTTTTATCTAGTAAATAAGGATAATGATGGGCACAAATGCACTCGGGAATTGTGTTGCAGTGTAGTGGAATAAGCATAAACCAAGTCAATAAACAAAGGATAATACCATTTGGACAGCTGTGCCCATTGGGCACAACTTGAAATTTTTTGTGCCCAGTGAATTTTTTTGAGTCTCGGGCATTGGGCACAGGGATCTGTCGAGCCCTGAATGCAGCAGTGGTGAGGTCAAATTAAATAAATTGTTTGTTTCAACTGTAATGGTTCGTATCGACTTATATGTTGGGTGGCTCTTTGGCTCGCTTATCACTAGAGATACCAACACAACACGAGTAGTTCGGATTGGGCAAAGCCCCAGACTCCCTACCGCTCGGGTAGGCCTTTATTTACTTCTCACAGAGCATACGTCTGGGCTGGACCATGTCCAGTCCCCTTCTGCGGATCGTCCGGCTTCTTAGTAGAAGCTGGACGCGAGGCATGGTGCTGCCCCCTCTTGTACCAAACGGGTTTCGCGAAGCGACACCTGGTTGGCATAGAAGGAACGAGCACCACACAAGCACGTCTCTCGGATGAAGCGCACTAATATATATACAACGATGCCAGCCCCTACACCACCATAACTAAAAAAACAGGGCCTACCCCGGGGGCCTACCCTAAAATCTTCGCCAAATATCTTGGATGTTGTTGACATTTTTACATGTTGTAGACTCTTTATATTTAAGCAAATCCACCAAAAAGGCATAAGAAGAATTTGAAAAAAAAAACACAACAAAAATATACTTACCCATTATTGTCATGGTAGTACTGACTGCACACTTTGTCACTATTTCACTGGCGAAGAATGATGTGAATGTTGACAAGGCGAGGAATGTCTCTATGAAGGTAGCCCCCGACTCGAGGCCCATACCGATGGGCGAAGGTGCAGTAAGGCCCGCAGTACAGTACAACATGTTATACCTCTGTCCATGCCCAGCGGTCAGCCCCATGTACCAGAACGTCTGAGCGTACCGGTAACTAGCAACCCCACCCGCGAGCTGCGCCGCACATCGTAGAACAGTTCTCTTCAGCCCCTGGTATCCATACACGTAATCACAGACACTGGCACAGATGTTTCCCTTCCCTTCTTTAACGGTGAACGAGAACCAAATGGCCAATGCAAATAGGATAAGTGTGAAGCCGCCAACTCCATAGCTCCTCCGAATCATTATATTTTCTATACTGCAGGCACATACTTGGAAGGTTGTAATAGCATCAAACACATAGACCTGGTAGCGGAGTGGTATGATGGCGCGATTTGTGGCACGGAGGAGGCGCCCGAAGACCATCGTGGCAGCATAGTAGCACATAGAGACAACCAGTGGCATCTCCGTCGGGCCATAAGCCACTTCTGGGCCAAATGCCACGTTCCATAGCCGCTCAACCGAAAGCTACAAAAGAAATAAGCATACTTTAGGTTAAAGTTAATAATGACTTCACCTAGTCCTAGGTCCTAGGCATTCCCAAATACTATGAAGACAATGTTACAATCGTTTTATGTTGTCTGAATAGGACACAAGCAGCTACATGTTTTATAAATAATTCCTGAACCTAAAAATGAAAAGCCATACTTCTTTTTTAGATTCTTTGGCACAAGCCACGGCTAATACAAGAACCCACATAAAAATGCAGCTTCTAGGAACTGCCCAAAGTCAAGGTGTAGCTTATACGACGGTATATCACAATATAGATCAGTACTGAAATGCCAATTTTCAAGCCCCAGGTTTGGCTTATAGCTTTGTCTTGAACTCCGGGTGCGGCTTATACGAGGGTGCGGCTCATACGAGAGAGTTTACCGTAGTGCAATATAAAATTACCCCATTTGATCTAGTTGAGAATCTCTGTAATGGTGCCATGGTTGATGTGTATTGCCCCCTACCCTTACAGGGTGAAATACACAAGTCTGGAAACTCTCCTGGAGTCTCCAGATAATCTTTGACCCCTACTAGAACCTGACCCCGATAGCCCTGATGATTTCCTATCTTCTTGGGCCTGAGGATCATGAATGGGTTACATACCCGGGGTTACATCATCATGTTGTGTGCCGTATTAATAATATATTACTATTACATGTACCTACTTAGATGGGGCAAAAGATTTTACGCCCCCCACTGGGTAGGCACTTACCTACCCCCAGTGCATGGTTCTGCTGCAATGGAGGTGTGAAACTGTGATAAAGCTGAAACTGGGGAGTGCTAAACTCTCCTTTCTTTGACAGCTCATTGTGTAGCTATTTATTGAAGGATCTTAACAAACATGCCAGTTACATGGGCTCATTTTAAAAGGATTGATTAGGGGTTTAATAAGAATTTATTTGAGAAATAATTGATTCAGATAAACATCCCATTCTCCCCAAGTGAAGTTACCCCATAACTTTGAAATCATTTTTTTGGTATAAAGGCCAAATCTCACATAAAAGAGAATAGTTCCCACACTTTCTACAGAAAAAAATGGTTTAAAAACTGTCTGGGTTTTTTCATTTCATAGGGGAACAGGATGTTTGCCAGACCCCAACAAAATTTTAGCGTGCCATTTGCTATCACCCTTCCACCAGCTTCTCCATGTTAGGTCCTTGTCTGTTTGCTAGAATATCATCCTATGTATATCATTTATATAGCAATGGATAGAGCTGATAAAAATAAGTGGATTTCCTTTTTAAATGAAGTCTTTACATCAATTTAAAGGGAAATTCTGACCGATTAAAGATCTCATATCAACTCCATAATTTTGCGCCAATTCTGTGAGATCACTAAACCGCAGATTATATTAGGTCAAGATAAAATCCCTTTAAATTGTTAAATTTTGATATGATACATTGATGTTCAACCTTTTATGGGGAACTCTTCCATACATGAAAAGAAAATAGTCCAAAATAATCATTTAAGAGATGTAGCCACTCCTGTATCAGATATGCTTGATCACAAATCTGGGCCCTATTTAAACTCCTAACAGTGGCAGAATTTTGGGTTCGATTTGGGGTCTTTGATCATTCATAACTTTCCTTATACTTGGCATAAAGACTTCATTTAAAGAGCAAATCCATTTATTTTGATGAGATCTATCCATTGCTTAAAAGATAAATTGCATGGGACAAAGTCTTGAAAACTAGGTAAGTGCCTACACTGGGCCACTCAGGAGGGATCAAAAGTCCCCCCCCCCTCCATTGATAAATAAAGTTTTATAAGATTAATTTAAACTACTCCCTTCCCTAAATAATATTTACTAAAATTACCGGTACTCTAATATAGTATAAGTCTATTATAAAATTTTACTTACTTGTTGCTGGTAGGCCATGTTAACTCTTCTTAATTCAGTAACCCCTTGACGCCCGTTATTACCAAGTAAGCGTATTCCAGAAATATCCTAGGCCTTTTAATTGGGCCTAATTAATTAACTATGTGAAAGTGGTCGCGTCAACTCCCGAAGTACCGGTACTTGCCACTGAGAATGACTAGTCTATCTATGAGTGTTGGACTTTTTACGTGAGAGAAGCCACATCAACACTATGTCACTACCGGGTATGTCTATGTAGGTGCTCATGTACTCTGACAAGTGCGTGTTACAGCTGCGCTGAATGTTGTTTCTGCCGGCAATCGCCACCTGTTGCACATACTCTGGCCGCAGCTGTGGCAAAACTTGAAGCTCCAACTTAAAATAGTCACTCACGGTTCAACTGATCTCTTGAGACTTGACTTACTAAGTTACTGTGCTGCGACACGTAGGCACTGAACCGTGTCGAACACGGGCCTGACAGCGCTGTTTCCACTTCACAAACAGATCACTAACAATCCTCTTCACAGACTTCGGCCTTCAGGTAGCGATGGTTGGCGGAAGTCCATCGGGACTAAATCTTACAGCAAACAGTCAATATTTGAACAACCACCTGTTTTGTTTTGTTTTGCCACCCGCCCACCGGTCCCTGCTGGTCACTGGAGATGGAACTGGTTAAAAGAGAAACCTGACGACACCCAGTTCAAGCTGTGCTAGTTCAGAAAGTTACCACCAGTTGCCAGCACTGAGGAAGCTGCGTTCTACTGCAGTAGAGTAGTTCAGTAAATCACATTTACTCGAACTTTTAGATGTTTCTCTTAAAAGAATGTATATAATATTCAATAAAAGATGCATATATAAGAGCCATTCTAAATACATAATGATTAAAGTATATATAATGGAGATTTTTTTAGAATCAGAGGTTCAATCAAACATAGCCTTACTATGGTTTTTACAGTCGAACGCGGCACCTGAAAGTCAGCAATTTTCTGTTTTTCGGAAACGTCAAAATGTTGGTTTTGTTCGTTTTATTGGTGACTTTGCCATTGTCTATGGTATTCTGGCTGTCGACTGTGATCCTTTTCGGGAATTCAAATGATATTGGTAGGTCTACTTGGGTTCCTTTTTCAAGTTTTTGTGAAACGCCGCGAAAACTTGTGCGATAATAGATTCAAGATTCAAGATTCAAGATGGCTTTATTGACTAATGTACAGGTACACTTATGTCAGCACCAGGTTTTCATTTACAATGTTGTAGACAGATTTTATATATGAGTATATACAGATCACAGCCCCTGGCCTTTTAGATGATTTGCAATATGGGGCCACTGCTAGTATTTGAGAAAGTTTCCTAGTGTCATCGTGTCTTTTATAGTAATCAACGAACTTGAGGTATTTTGTTTTAAAACACTGACCGTGCGTTTCTCATCTCGGGCATGTTACAATGTAAGAAGACATGATTGACATCTTGCACAGCATTACAGAATGTGCACTTAGAATTGACAGGTTTCTTTCCTCTATATCTTCTTGACAGGCTGTCAAGTGTACAGTTATTGTCAGTCCGGAGTTTAGCAATAATGGTTCTAATTTTTGGTGATTCTGTATGCGTTAGGTATTCACGCTCTTCATAAATGTCATTGAGATCATCTTTACACATCTTGATAATTCTACACTTGCTAGTATTCTCTGGGTTATCATTGTACTGGTTGTATTTCTGAATATGTGCATCATTTAACCTTCTCTTTATATTGTTTTTGAGTGAGGACTTTGACCAAACATAAGGATCGAGCCAGACATTCTTACAACCGATTTTAAACAAGAGGTATTGGATATCTTTAAGCCATTGGTGGTTTTCACTCTTCATGGTAGAGAAGGCCTCATTTAGAATAGGGTTTTTCGATCCATGCTCAAGCGTCAGCCAATATAGAATGTTCAGTACGATTATTTTGGATTCAATAGGAAATCTCCCTAACTCGCCTAGTGCGAGAGTAGTACTTGCATATTTTGATATACCCAGAGCAAACTTGCAACTTGTAGAGTAAAACACTTCTACCGGACAGGCCTTTCTGACGCCTTCAGAGGTTAAGTCCTCAATTATAAGAGTTACCGGTTGCTTTCTGTACGCAGACAGGATTTTGATTTTGTCACAGATATTGGCTAGAGTCACATAAGCTACCTGTGTTTTCTTATAGAATCTACAAGATAATATGTTTATATCCTCGACACCTAACAGTTTAAATAGTGTTAACAGATCTCTTTTTGATTTTACCTCAGATCCACTTATAGATATAGAACAGTTACTAGATGGCATACCCCATACTGGGCATCCGTATAAAAGGATAGGGTCGATCTGCTTGTCAAACAGGGACATAAACAATTTAGTGAATACATTCTGCGATGTACTCAAGGCTTGTCTAATAGAGAATAGTGCACGCTTTGCCTTTAAAATCCTTTCTGATTTCATTTTCTTTAGACTCCCATCCCGAGATAGAATTTAACCTAAATATTTATATGAGGACACACATTCTAGTAAATTATCTTGAAAAAAGATTTGTGTTGACATCTCCCTTGCTTGAGACAAAACCATAATTTTTGTTTTCTTCATATTAACTGAGAGTTTCCACATTTGGCAGTATCTGTCAAGCCTGTTCAGACTCTCCTGAAGGCCAGCTTTTGATCTGGAGATCAGGACTAAGTCATCTGCCCATGAGAGTGAATTCATAGATATATCACCAAGATGAACGGGGTCACAGTTTTTGTCGAACATTTCATGGAGGTCATTCTGAAATAGGTTTGATAGAGTAGGGCTAAGATTGCATCCTTGTTTTACACCTGTTGTTGATATGAAGCTCTCAGTTATGCCACAGTCAGTTTTTATAGCATACTTGTTCCGGTCATAGGCTGCTCTAATGACTCGATATGTGTTACCTGATATTCCTGCCTTTAGGAGTTTGTAGAAAAGGCTAGGTCTGTCTATTGAGTCAAAGAATTTAGAAAAAACAACAAAGGCTATGTAGAGCCTACCCTTTTGATTTTTAACATATTTGTTGAATAAAGTGTTGAGAATCATAATATTATCCTCTGTTTTTCTCTTTTCCTTAAAGCCATTTTGATTTATACTCCAGAAGTCTTTCCCCTCCAGATAGTCAACAATTCTGTCATTAATGATCTTGCAGAATACTTTGCTTAGACAGTCTGCCACCGCTACCCCCCTATAGTTTTCTGGCATGTCCGAGGCCCCTGCTTTATGGATAGGAGTGATTAGGCTCTCCTTCCAGTTTGCTGGGTAACAACCTGAGGATAGTATTACATTGAATAATTTCGTGATGGCCGAATGTAGATATTTTCCCCCAAACTTAAGCATCTCATTGTTGATAAGGTCAGGCCCTGTGGCTTTTCCATTCTTCAGTGTCTTCAAGGCTTCTTTCACCTCATTAACAGATATGATATCGTCTAAATGGCTACCCCCAGCTATGTTCTCAATGATTGGGAGACTTGTTTCGATGTAATCATGGAAGGCCCTGTGGTGCACATATGCGCGGGCACTGACACATTCCCCTGTGAAATTGTGTGATGTAGTAAGTTCTCGCCATGAAAATGACCTTAGCTGTCGAAATGGGGTTAAACATCTATTACTCACTCACTCACTCCTTTATTCTGATTAACATTTAGTAACTGCTTAAAGTATGTTACCCAGTCAGAGGGTCCAATGTTTGTTTTACCTTTACATTTTGTGCTTGAGAGCTTCTTTATTGACTTCCAGAATAGTTTTGAATCTTTTGACTCTAATTTTTGTAATTTTTGTAATATAAGGTATTGCCACAGACTGCATGGTAAATGACTGCGAAACTGACCTAAAAGAACTTGTCACATAATCATTCATCATGATCTATGATAATGATACCAAGGTTGTGGATCACGCAGTGGGCATAGCGATTGTCGATTATCATAATGTCCAGAGGCTTAAAGCTGGTCCATTCATTGAGACGAAAAGTCCAGTAACCTTGGTAATTTGCCGACGTCGGCACACCGGATGCCGGGGACAAACTGGTGCTCTGCGCTCGGCACTCCACTTTACGTACCACACTAAAATGCTACACTGGAGCCCTGCTCATATTTCAAATGGGTACCACGGCCATAAGAATGCCCCAATCCCTTCTTTATTGCGGGATGATTATCTTCTCTGCCATTGCTTTCTATTCTGCTATTGAATGTCCTTTGAGTCTTAACATACATGAGGAATTTGAACTTTTAATAGTGGACGTAGTGCTGGCGCACACAAATCTGTCCCCCGCACAATATGGCGCGGTCCGTGTGCACGTGACCCTGGCGACGTGCTAGGCATCGTGGTTACCGTCCGCACGAATCTTTCCAACCCCTGGGCCCTGCAGGGTCGCCCCCTCCAGCTAGTCACCTAGTGGATGCCACCGATCGGCACTTCGTTCTGTGCGACATGAGGAGGATCGGGACAGGTCTCTCTGTCTACCTCCAGCCTGACATAGACCTGCCCACCGGTCCCTAGGCATATGATGTTAGGAGAGCTTCCTGAGCGGCAGACGGTGTGGAAACCCCCACACTAGCCCAACAGAGAACTGGTATCAATGGCTGCTGGCCGAGGCTGGGGCCCTGTCAAGAAACGACCTGCTCTTCTGTAGGGTGTTCAGTCTGCACTCATAGGGCACAGACAAACAGCCATTTTCCTCTCTCCTCAGACTAATCTTCCATTTATGGGCATTTATTTTCCATATACAACATGAAGATGTATACTAAATGGAAAGCTATGATTTATACTACACATACATGCCATTGTCTTAAAGATTTATAGTACCCACCCCCCACCCCCGGTAGTGAAATCATGGTTTTATATGAATGAGTAAGTGAGAAGTGACTACTGTAATCTCTCGTGTATAAGGCGTGTCTTATACACAAGATTTTAGTTCTCCCTGGATCCGCAAGGGGACACTAAGACCTTTCTTTTGATATGTTACACTCCCACTAAGTTATAAAATGACAGAGGTTTCCAGGGCAGTCAGGGGAAGCCTAGCTACACATAGCTTTTTAATTCTTAAAATCCATCTAGTAATTTTTGAACGGAGCCTAGGGATGGTCATCCATGTTTGATAGTAAAAAACTGATCTAAAAGTTAGGTGCATCAATTAGATTCAGACCATTAGGGACTTGGGTACGGAGTTTCAGTATCCAATTCCTCTCTAGTTTATTACATAGTTTTTTAGCGTAATCAGAGTGTGGGTTCTTGTTAATGAACTCCACGATGTGGACTTTGACAGTCGTCTCCCGAGAAAATCCATCTAGTAGACCAAAAATTATGATTTTTTTTTTCTGATCATATTCTTAAACTCTAGGTGCATCGTATACGTGGGATGCACCTTATATGCAGAGTTTATGGTACTTTGAGCTGCCTGGGGAGGCATGCACTTTGGAAATTGATGGCTCTCCCAAAACTCCCTCTCCAGACTTGGCTATAATGCTGGGCTGAACTGGACAAATCAATCGAGCATTGATTGCATTGAATTACTATGATATAGGGCTACATTATCATCTGTGCTGCATTTTGATCAGAGCACAGACAGTATAACTACAACAGAATCCGTCGCAAGAAGTGCCAAAACCCCCTTTTGCCTAGGAAAATGGAAATGCAGCAGGGTACATTTGAATGTTTTGTCACTCAACAATCTTCTGTCCAGAGCTAAAAAAGATTGGAAAAGAAAACTCAGCATTTTATAGTAAGATTGATACCCCCTGTGTCCCCCTGTGTCCCCAAATCTTTTAAAGGGAACTAGTGATGATAGAATGACAATTTTTTGTATTACTCAGGATCCCCTTCATCCATTCTGGCTGAAAATAAAAGTTTTTTTTTTTTTTCTGTTCTTTAAAAAATAGACCGAACACCCTATCTTCCGGGTGAATTACTTTGGGGCCGTCCATAAATTACGTCACATCTTTTTTGGCCATTTTCAACACCCCCCACCCCCCTGTCACACTTTGTCACACTCAGCCAACACCCGCCTTTAAAATTATGTCACACCTGGCTGGACATCCCCCCCCCCCGCTTCAGCCATACTATTGACCAGAGTGACAGGGATTTGCCCAATCATCCGTGAATAGAACTACCCTATTATGTTCATCTCAGACATCTGTCACAGGTACATGGTAGCTGCATGGACTGCCTCACCTCTGCCATTACAGTGCTGACCTTCTGTAATTCCCTTCTAGCTAAAATATTTAGCTTATTTCATATGATGTCTTTAATATGGGCCTTAAAATTAATTTTTGAAAATGTGATGCCACACTTCCCTTGACACCCCCCCCCCACCCCCTGTCACACTTTGTCACAATCGGAAAATGCCCCCCCCCACCCCCTCCTGTGTGACATAATTTATGGACGGCCCCTTTAATACTTACCCGGTTCTTGTGTAGGGTGGGTAATTCACTCAGAAGAGCAGCTTGTTTCTTGACAGGGGTTTGAGAGATGGACCAGCTCAGCCTCAGGACAATACCCGGTAGGCTACTCTTGTGTGCTGAAAAACACATTGTCATTAAATAAGGCTAATAAGCACCATTTGAAAGAAACCAAAGAACTAGGCTATTGAACATCCTTAAAGAAATGCAATTAAGTTTATATAAATGCATATGAAAAAAAAATGAAAAGAAAAAAAATCGAAAAAATGACTGGTATTTCACTGCTAGGAGCCGTGTCCAATTATTACCGTAATCACCCGTGTATAAGGCACATCCCCCATATAAGAGGCACCTAGATTTAAAGAAAATGTTCAAAAATGTGTAGTTCGTGCCATCCACACCATCCTGAATCCCCTTATATCATATTATGACTTAGGAGGAGTATAACCTATCAAAAGGAAGCTCTTATTGTCCCCCTTGTGGATCCAAGGAGAACTAAAACCTCACGTATAAGACGCCCCTTATATGTGAGAGATTATTGTACTATTGAAGAGTCCATCTCTCCTCCCCCTGTCAATCTCTCCTCTCCCTTTCCATCTCTCCTCCCCCTGTCCATCTCTCCTCCCCCTGTCCATACCTAATCCCCCTGTCCATCTCTCCTCCCCCATGTCCATCTCTCCTCCCCTGTCCATCTCTCCTCTCCCTGTCCATCTCTCCTCCCCTGTCCATCTCTCCTCCCCTTGTCCATCTCTCCTCCCCTGTCCATCTCTCCTCCCCCTGTCCATCTCTCCTACCCCCTTTACATCTCTCCTTACCTGTCCATCCCCAGGCCTCCCTAGCCCATTAAAAGGGTCTATTTCTCCTCTTTCCTATCCCCTCAGGATGTGTGTGGTGCACATATGCGCGGGCACTGACACATTCCTCTGTGAAATTGTGTAATGTAGTTCTCGCCATGAATATGACCTTAGCTGTCAAAATGGCGTTAAACAAATATTACTCACTCACTCACTCACTCACTCACTCACTCACTCACTCACTCACCTGTCCATCCCTCCCCATCTCTCCTCCCCTGTCCATCCTTCCTCCCCTGTTTATCTCCTCTCCCTGTCCATCTCTCCTCCCCCTTCCATCTCCTCTCCCCTGTCCCTCTCTCCATCTCTGTCCATCTCCCCTCCCTTCCTCATCTCTCCTCCACTGTCCATCTCACCCCCACCTGTCCATCTCTTCTCCCCCTGTCCATCTCTCCTCCCCCTGTCCATTTCTCCTCCCCTATCTATCTCTCCTCCCCCTGTCCATCCCTCCCCTATCCATCTCCCTTCCCCCCAGTCCATCTCTCCTCCATGTTGTGAGTAGTTATCTGTCTTTTTTCCCATCTTCTTTTTGGGAAATCCGAATTTTCGACTCACTGCCCTTGTTACTTAAGCATATCCCATTAGAAATTAGGCATCTCTGGTTGAGTAATATTTGATTTGAGGTTTTAATGGTGTAAAATAGCACTGTGACAATGAGTCTCGTACACGCCCAGACAGACCCATCAGTGTTTTCTTAGCTCCATGTTTAAATGCACTATTACATAACGCTACTGTGTGTGTGGGAGGGGGGTGCAGCAGGGGTATCTGACTTGCTTCCTGAAAGTTGACGAAGACTCAAGGAAAAAAATGGCCACGTCTTTTATTGGTTCATCAATAACAAAATTTATAATTTCATGAGTAAGAAAAAAAATGAATAGACCTTAGTCTTAGATTGTCTTCGAAGAGAGAGTAGAGAAAGTCCAGTGGTGGATTTAGACAGGGGCGGGGTGCACACCCCCCCGTCCTTTCTCTCAGGATTAAAATGTTTATTTGCATATTTTGGACCCCAAAATGTGCTCGGAAATGGGGGTGCACCCCCTCCTTTTCTGAATCCTGGATCCGCCACCGAAGTCTCTGTTCTATGGTTTCTGCTAACAGCTTTTGCAGCCCTGGTCCTGGCCATGCCCCCCTCCCCCTCCCTCCTCCCACCTTCTAGCCCCACCTTCTCAGCACCCCAAACAAGTTCACACACAAAGTAGTGGAAAAGCTAAGAACGCCTTCATGCTGTACGTGTAGAGCATGTATGAGCACGTGTTAAAACTTACAACCTAACACAAACCCCCCAAACTCTCCCTCTCTGTCTGCTTATTGAGCCATTCACACTAGCTATTATACTGGAGTACTGTCTGGACCTGCTTATCATTCCTTTATCTATACTTGCTCCTACCTTCATAGCATATATACAGCATCATGTTGGTTGCCTTAGTTATCGTCATCGTGATGCTTAACCTTTTGATTACAGGTAGGTTAGAGGAAACAGGTTTTTACGTTTTACTTTTATTTATTTACTTTTGTTGTGCATATTTTTGTTTTGTTCTGTTTTTTCTGGGTTGAAGTTGGAATTAAGGTGTTGAAAGGGTGTTCCCTTGTTCTTCTCTTCTCCCATTGATGCGATGAACACCAGGGAAATACCTGAACTTTTAGATGAGTTGTATCTATAAGCAAATGTCAATGACCATGGAATATTTTTGCATCGTATTCCCCGAAGTGGCCTCGTTGAATACGGCAGACTAAGAATACGATGCAAAAATATTCCATGGGAGTTGACATTTGCATTTATGTCATGGCCCTACGGGGTTAATTTGCTTTAAAATAGAGAAACACAGCTCAAATCTGTTCAGAATCCAAGATGGCAGACACCTATTGAATACGGCCACATTGTATTCCATCCCCCCATTGAATATGGCATATCCAGTACTGTTCTATAGTAACGGTCGTATCTGCCATGACATAAAATAGTAAATAGCCTCAGCCAAGATGAATCAATTATATGTGTGAATAACTATCCACTAGCCCCTCTACCTACACGCTCCCTGGGTTGATGACGAATACTTCAGCACTGCGCAACAGCTCTATTATAGTCTACACATGATTATTATTAAAAGTGCCCTGCCCTGGGAATCTTGTATTACCGTAATCTCCCGCATATAAGGCGCGTCTTATACGGGGGTTTAAGTGCTAATTGCATCCACAAGGGGGACTCCAAGACCTTTATTTTGATATGTTACATGCCCCCTTAGCCATAATAGGATATATGGGGGCCCGGTCCATGAGGCCCAAGTTACACATAGGTCTTTGAATTTTGAAAATTCATTCAGTAGAACCAAAGTTATGAATACCGTAAATCTCCTGCCTTATACGCAGGAGATTACGGTACTTGTGTGGGGGGGGGGGCGGGGCTTCATTTCAGCATCATGCCGACCCTCTGCATCTTGGACTGTAATAATGTCTTAGGGTCGGCATGATGCATGAGTAACTTACCAGGGCTCGCATTCATGCATCATGACGACCAATAGGCAATAGCGGATCCAGGGGATCATGCCAAACCCTACCTCTCTCCCCCACCTCCCCTAGACCGTCCAAGTTTTCTTAGCTGTGCTTCCTAGACTTCACCTTCTGGATCCGCCCCTGATGGGCATGATAAACTTCTATATTACCGTAGCAGCCCCTAGGGAGTGGTCATTATTCATCAACGGGGCGGGGGTGGTGGGTTTGAGGGGGGGCGTAAAAATTTCAAAATCTCTGCGCCTCTGGCTGGGGGGTGCAAAAAATTTTGACTTCCATCGAGGGGGGGCCTAAAATTTTTTTTCGCTCATCCCCGCCAAAACCCACCGCCTGTTCATAAATAATGACCACTCCCTTAAAGGGTTAAGCGCTTTTTGTTGGCCCATGCTCTCATGGTTCTTTGGCGGTGACTTAACTGACCACCTAACCAATTTTTCCCATTTTCAACTTCAGATGTAAATTTTCATATGATATACTTTCTTTTAAATAAGTAAACATTTAGCATTCTAAGGTACATGCCTTAGTTCTTCTATACTTACTCTCATATATTGCAAAACATGGCCCATCTGTGAGCTATATCACACGTTCAATTTTTAACACATTGCCATCTTCACCATAACAGGTAGGGTGATCCCGCCCACACCGTGGAGGTGGCTCCTCTCCCTGCTCCTCCCCATCATCATCGTCAGGTACGGACTCCGCAAGAAGAGCCTCAACACATCAGGAGCTGCCGCAGGTTAGTGTGTTTGAAGGGCGCTCATGCATTAATGCATCAATTTCATTGGTCATGCATGAATGCAGCCCTGGTGAGTAACTCACCAGGGCTACATTGATGCATCATGCCAATCCTACGGGGTTGATAGGGTGGCAGATTGTCAGAATGATGCTCCAATCAAGGCAAAAGTAAGGGAAATTTCCCAGCACTTCATTAATGCATCATGACGACCAATGGGCATGATGCAATAATGCATCATGACGACCAATGGGCATGATGCTATAATGCGTTAGAGATTCTTAAAGTGTTTGAGTAACTCACTGTAGCTGCCGTAGTGAGTAACTCGCCGTAACTCGCCACTACAACATTTAAGCACCACGCCAATCATACAGTGCCTGAGACATGGAGCTTTGGCTTCCTAGTGCTGTAGTTAACTCTGAAAGAGTTTTAGACGCGCGTTTTGGGGTGAAAAGTGACCATCTTTTTATTTTTAAAGATCCATCAAAAATCTTTAAAGGTTCATTTGGGTCTTAAATCAACGTGTATATGATAGATTACCTTTCATAGCACCTGCAGGACTATAGATTACAGGGGGAAATCAAGTTTATTAAGAGATATTAAAATAATAAGAATAAATATGAACAAAAAATTTCGCAGCGACGCTTTGGGCTCTCCAATGATATGTCTATGGAGGTGTCTTTCGGGTGTCACCAAGTCGCGGCTGTTTTCACACCATAGTGTCATATACGTATGTACTACATTGTCCCTCTTTCTGAGTTCTGGGCGGATGCAAGTCGCCGAGGCCTATGTTTCACTAGTTAGCATGAAGCACAAACAGTACCGTAATGTAAGCCACACCCTGAGTTAGGAAGAATGTTATAGGCCGCACCTGTTGCTTGAAATTTGGCAGTTTAGAGTTTAGTTCTCCTCGTATAAGCCACACCCTGAGTTCATGACAAATCTATAAGCCGCACCTATAGGCTGGTTCTAATATAAGTAGAGCTTATACAAAGGAAGTTACAATAATAAATGATTATTTTTGTTTACAGCGCTACTCGTTGGATTCCTCCTTACCATCAGTAACTACTGCTTCTTCGCATCTCTCCTCGCCTTCTTCCTGACCGCATCAAAGGCTACAAAGTACAAGGATCACCAGAAACGACGCTTTGAAGAAGACTTTAAAGAAGGTAAGATTGTATTTTCTTCTATTCATCCCAATAAGCTTTAACTGAGTCAAGTATATTTTATTTTGATTTAATCTAGTGGTAATTTTATTTATTTCAAGTTGAGTACATCAGCCCCATAGGTTTAACCGAGGATCCCTGTATTGCACAACTCCATGCAATAACACTACCCCATCTTTTACAGTCACTTGCAGCATCCAAAATCCCAAAATGATAAATGATCAAATCATTATATTATACCAAAAACGTGGAATTTTGAACCTATCTCATGCAAACGATATGAGATAATGCAAAGTTTCATGAGAATTGGTTGGACTGAGGGTTATCTCACTCTGCCGCATGAAATAACTTTCAGTCAGACCAATTTCTACGCTAAATTCTCTTGTATTAGCCACAGCTAGTACCAGAACCCAAATCAAAAATGCAGCTTATAGGATGGGTCCAAAGTCTGGGTGTGGCTTATAAGTGGGTACATTTGGCACTAAAGAAAAGTGCTAAAACTACAATTTTCAAGCAACAGATCTATGCGGCTTATATCCCCCCTCTAAAGTCGGGGGTTGCGGCTTATATAATGATTAGGCTTATACGACAGAATTTATGGTATGAACCTTTGCCATCATTTTGTTAATCTCGCTCTCACCATTCCAGGAGGACAGCGTAACTGGGTACAAGTTCTATGTAATGGCGGAATAGCGGCAGAACTGGCGCTCTTCTTTGTCATGGAGGGTGGGTGTTGGGAGCCGCCCGTAGACTTCAGTAACCACTACAACGTGTCATGGCTCTGTATGTGTGTGGTCGGAGCACTCGCCTGCAGCACGGGAGACACATACGCCTCAGAACTAGGGACTGTGCTGAGCCGAGGGGAGCCGTTCTTGATAACAACCTTCAAAAGGGTACCAAAAGGTGAGTATGACAAGAATCAATTTAATTTGTAATATTTTGGAAAATAAATCACAAGTTTAGGTGTATATTTGAGGAGAGATTTTCTACATAAATATTTATCAGTTTTTAGTCCACAGATGGTCAGAATTACTCTTTTGTATTAACTTTGATATGGTTAGAGAGATAGATCCTTGATGTTCTTGAAAAAAATAATCTCAATTCCTCAGGGTATCTAAAGAAATTTTCTTTTACAGTGAAAAATTGGAGTGTGAAGTTTTCAAAAACTCTTTATATCAGGAGTGTATCTCTCCTTCCCGTTAGAATGGCAGCCACTGCTAAAATGAAGTATTCCAGTATTCAAAATCTCAATACCTTTTATATTTGTATCTCATCTTTCAATATACACTTATATAAATCAAATACCTGATAACTAATGTATTATTGATACTGCCTCCATGTATAGGTACCAATGGAGGTGTGAGTATAGCAGGGCTGGTGGTGAGCGGACTTGGCGGTGTCGTGATTGGTGCCACATACTACCTCGCGCTGCTCCTCTTCTGTCCCACAGAACAACTCACAGACAGCCCCCCTCAGTGGCCGATTGTGCTGGTCGCTGGGCTCTCCGGCCTGATAGGGTCACTCATAGACTCACTACTAGGGGCCACGTTACAATTCTCTGGTATGTATTCATTTGTTAAATCTCTAGATATAACAATTCACATACCATGATTACTGGTACCATATCAATTTTCCATGTATGATTGTTTTATTACAGAGAACTATTTTTTGTCAACATTTAATATAGATTTGAAAAGGGACGAGAAGTGTTTTTCAATGCATAAGAGGTTATTACGTTGAATATATAGGATATCTTTAAAAGCAACTCAAATGGCTGATCGATCTTTAGAAACATCCATGATTAATTTATGTTTATTTTTTTTTATTATTTTTTTTTTTTTGGCACAGATGGGTTTTTACACTTGTCCTATTTAGTTAATTTATGTTTATGTCCTGTCTTTCAGGTTATGATCCAGTGAAACAGGTAATTGTAGAAAAGCCAAGTGAGAAAGTACAACCAATATCGGGGATACCAATCCTGTGTAACCATAGCGTCAACCTCCTGTCTGCGTTCCTGACCAGTCTCATAACTCCACGACTCGCTTATACTGTGTGGGGGTATATGATATAGGGGATAGCCTGGTCACCCGATGCCTCACTTATAACAAGTGGCGCGACATTATATAGACAATAGACTAGTCGCTTCACTGTGGCAGATCCAGGATTTGGAAGAGCGACCACAGTGTAAAAAGGAGGGGTGCACTTCCCAATTTTTGGGGATTTATTGGGGTCCAAAATAAATAAAAAAATTAACGTAAATTCTCTCATATAAGCCACGCCCTTGTATAAGCCGCACCCCCAGATTTGGGAGAAGCTATAAGCTGTTTCCAAGGCTTGGAAAGTGACGTTTTTATACTGTTCTGTAGGATTGATAACCCAGTATAAGCCGCACCTTTACTTTTGGTACATTCTATAAGCCGCACCTTGGCTTTGGTTGTAGTGTAAGTGAAAGCTGCGCCTCATGCTCGTAAGAGAATTTACGGTAACTTTTAACTACATGTATAGGCATCAAGGAGGGGGCACGTCAAATACGCAAGCCCCTGCCTGACTTATAAGATTCCTCCATGGCTATACCGTGTGGGGGACCATGTTATATTATCAGTTTTAGTTTGCTTCATGTAAGCAGTGATAAAACCTTTTAAATATGATTGTTATAAGTTATGTATATATATAAGTTGATCGAAGGACCAAATTTATTGGATGTGCTCGTCTAAGTTCTATACACAGTGGAACAGCTCAACCGTCTGAGATTGTGTTTAAAGTTTGAAAGAGAGAAATCCTACTTACTGTGCTTGCTTAAACATGGATAAACCTCAAGTGTTGAATGATAAATAATGTATTAAAACTATAGTATAAACATGAGCTGTTCTAAGCAGAATCCCAAATTTTGACCTCTCCCATTGACTGCATCTGTAGGTTGAAAAAGAATTGGCATATTTTATACCATTTACCTGGTAACATCTGTAGAAATACGCTTGTTCTTATGCACAGTTTTTGCAATATTCTAAGGCATATGCTTGAAAGTAGCATTCCACATTTTTATTTCAGTAGAGATGAACAAAACTTGACTTATACCGTGTATGCTTTTCTGTGAATGCCAAACCTTTTGCCATCTAACTGTATGTGTTGTTAGCTATGAAGTTTGTATATATGTATAGATGTACTTACAATAAATATGTGTATGTACCATAAGGCCACACCAAAAAGATAAGTTGGCCTGCGGATTTGGGTTTTGAAAAAAAAAATGTGAGTGAACGAATGGATTCCTTGCTGGAAAAGTGAAGTGCGAGCAAACTTTTTATTCAAATTTTTTTTTTTTTTTTGCCAAATATCAGAAAGAGAAAAAGTAGAAAATAAGGTGAGCAAAATCCATAGACAAGACATTTTTCATATAAAACGAAATTGTATTTCCGAAGACCAACTCATTTTTTTTGGTGTGGCCAAAGAGTTACACGTTGGTTTAGAGATAGGCATTGTTAGGGGGCGAACTAAGATAGTTATTGGAGTTACCATGTTTGACATACCGTAATCTCTCGCGTATAAGGCGCGTCTTATACGAGAGGTTTACCGTAATCTCCCGCGTAGAAGTCGCGTATAGGACGCACCCCCTTCTTGGGGAAAGCATTTTCGCACATTTTAAGGATGGAATTTGCAATATTAGTACATTTCTATAGTAAAATTACCCCTCGTATAAGACGCCCCCCCAACTTTAGAGAAAGCTATAAGACTCCCCAGCATTTTGTTTGGCGTAGAGGACGCGTCTTATACGCGGGAGTTTACGGTAGTTCTCCCTGGATCTGCAAGGGGGAGATCAAGAGCTTTCTTTTGATATCTTACACTCCCCCTAAGTCCTCCTGTGACATAGGTGGGTGTAGGAGGTTCCTGAGTGCCATAGGTACACACAGCCTTTTGAATTTTCAAAATCCATCCAGTAAAACAAAAGTTATGAATTTTCCATTTATTTGACTATATTCTAAAACTCTAGGTGCGTCTTATACGCGAGGTGCGCCTAATACGTGGGAAGTGACAGTAATTAGAGCACAGTGCGCCAAAAGATATCTGAAATGTATGTATAGTGGTTAAGAGTTTGTGGACCTCAAAATTTGGTTGGTCATTTCTAGTCTAAAAAATGTGACCAAAACCAGCGGTGTGCGCTTATTAACGGATATGCACTTGTTACATCGAATATTATTAGCTGATTGGCGTGGCCTTCTTCTGGAGAAGTCGGCCAGACTCAATGTTATGGTGTACATATGGGCCATCTTTGTCTTGGTATTCAAAACATTTTATTCAAGGAGTTTATGTACATGAATCCATGTATATTAGATTGTTGACAAGTTTAGATGAGAAAAGCACGAGTTACAGGTGATAGTAATGGCAGCAAAGTAATAATAGAGGCACTCTATATTGTTAAGATTTCCTAATGCATCATTACCTGTAAAATGTGCATGTATGATTTGTGAGAGGTAATTAGTGTCAAGTTACACAGTATTGTTTTACCAAAGGTATATTTTGAATGAAAGTTCATGTTGTTTTACTCCCCTGTGGTGCTTCTGTGATAAAAGGCATATTATAAAGGCACGGCCTAGAGTTTGGTGATTTACCTAAAAGAATTCAAAATGTCATAACTTCTGTTTTGGCTAATATATTTTCAAGATTTTAAAACCTACCGGTATGTCTATCTACCCCACAAATTGCATATTGCAGAACTTCGTAAAGTTGCGGAGAAATAAAAGAGACACAGACAATCCTCGATCTCACCGCGAGACCCATTCTAGAGAATATCTCTTTTGCGTTTAGGCATTATGGGTCCATATTTAGTGGGGAAGATTACTATGCAGAGTACCTGCCTACATTTTATGACTACAGTGACCAGCGGGCAGAACTACTTTATCCCAGAATCCCTGTAAGCCAGTGACGACTCACAGTAGTAGTCGAGGTGGGGCCAGCTTAGATAATCCTGACAGTTTGAGAATAAATAAAAGTGAGCCATAAGGCATTGTGTTGTATATAAAGGGATTAATAATGCTCAACCCTTTATTATAGGAGATGCCTCCATGAACTTAAAGCTTCCGTCAGCTCCTTGTGATATGTACAAATTTTTTGTATAGAGAATCGGACTTATCTGACCCCTGTAAATTCTGTCGTATAAACCACACCCCCGACTTTGGGAGAAGCTGTAAGCCGCACCCAAGACTTGAAAAGTGAAGGTTTAGTTATTACTCTAGAGGAATAAATAGCCCCTATCTATAGGATTAAAAAAAAAACATAAAAGCCTAAAACAAGAGAATTTACGGTAATGATTTAGTCAGAATGCCAAAGAACTGCCACTTAAAAAAAATTAAGGAACCCTATACCCAGTAATTTTGGTCAATTTGGTGTAGAAAATGTAGGAATGCCTTCAAATGAAAAAAAAAATGTGGCATTACTGTCGTTACATTTTATGTGCTTTTGTACAGTGAGTAAATTAAGCACAACATGTATAGATATATTTTATCAGGAGAATAATTTAAGTGAAGCATTGCATTTGATGTTGTTTGTGTCTTTTGACTACTACCGTAATCTCCCGCATATAAGATGCACCCCTAACTTGCCAATGGCTGTTTCGCGTATAAGATGCACATTTTAAGGCTGAAATTTGTAAGATTAGTACATTTCTATAGTAAAAATACCCCATGTATAAGACGCACCTCAAACTCAAGGCAATTTACCTCCCACGTATAAGACCCAGCAGCATTTTGTTTGGCGTAGAAGACGCGTCTTATGCGCGAGAGATTACGGTATCCCCACTCGAACCATTGGGTATGATAATACCCTATATACGTTCATACATACCCATATAAAAAGATAATACAAAATAATTCTCCAAATGCAAAGTTGTTTTATTTGCTTAAGATCACAGACTTCTTGTATCAGATGCCACTTACCAGCCGACAAAACCAAGGAAAAGCTACGATTTTGGATAACTTTTCAAAGGAAATCAACAATATTTCAATGCCGAAAACTTGAACAAATTCAAGGAATTCCTGATAAACCAGGAAACGTGGTATCTCTGTTGTATCCTAATTATTCTATGAATACTGAAATGAACATGTACCGTAAATTCGCTCGTATTAGCCGCATCCCTCGCATAAGCCGTACCCCGACTTTAGGAGGGGCTATAAGCCACATCCAAGGATTGAAAAATGAAGGTTTTATACTGTCCTATAAGATTAAATACCCCCCTATAAGCCGTACCCTGACTTGGGGCATATCTTATAAGCCTCCCCTTGAATTGATTTGTAGTAAAAACCACGGCTGATACGAGAGAATTTATGGTACTATAAATGAGTATTTGTCTCATTTGAGATGGACCTGACTGCTAGACTTCAGTCATTCTTGTACCAATTAACATCTATACCGTCTCGTTGAACAATATGTGCTTGTTAGAAACACTAGAGTGCCTGCAAGTGGCCGCGCCGAGTCCACACGATTGCACATGGAATACTGGTCACTTTGCGAGTTACTCACCAGGGCTGCATTCATGCATCATGACGACCAATGGGTATGATGCCTTAATGCATCAGCGGCCTTCAAAGGCTATTTGTCCCACATATTATCTATTTGGGATACTTAAATCATTATCTAAAGTTTCAAAACAAAACCTTGCAAACAGTCGGGTGTGAGTTGATATGGTATGTGAGTCAACAAAACTTTCTAACTTCCTGCTCTGGCAAGAGTAGGAAGGCCACACCACTCGTTCAGTAAAAACTTACTAAATTTTACGTGGTAGATAAACACCGAGTTTGGTCACTGTATTCAGACAACAGGCTGTCATATACTGGCTACACTGCCCAACAAGGTGTTTATCTCACTTATGCCACACTTGTCACCCACCCAAAACTATTTACAAGCTGGGGAATGGGGGAGGGTGTGTGTGCTCAGTGGACCGCATCAACTTACAACAGCTATACACAATATATTACCTGTGTTTTTCCATTGTCTTTCCACCCAAGTGTGGTATAAAGTATCATATTTACCGTAATCTCCCGCGTAGAAGACGCGGTGCGCGTAGAAGACGCTCCCCCAACTCACGGTAGGCTGGTTCGCGTAGAGGACGCATCCAACCACCCTGAATCGATTTTTAGAAAAAAAAAAACGTACAAGACGCCCCCCCAACTCACCAGGGGGGTTCGCATATAGGACACACACCCCCACCCCCCTCCCCTCTATGAGTCTATGCTGTCATCGGCCCATGCATTCCCTACACCCCGGCAGGCGTGCGGACCATTCCCCGGTCACCGCAATCTCGGCCCTATGAGTCGATGCTGTCATCGGCCCATATGTTCCCTACACCCCGGCAAGGCACGCCGTTTTGTCAACCTGTTGAGTCGAAGCTGTCATCGGCCCACATGTTCCCTACACCCCGGCAAGCCCTACACATTGTCAACCTGTTGAGTCAAAGCTGTCAACGGCCCATCTGTTCCTTTCAGGCTGGGGGAGCGTGTTAACACCTCCCGGTCTGCCGCGGCGCTAGCGCTATGAGTCGATGCTGTCATCGGCCCACATGTTCCCTACACCCTGGCAAGCCCTACGCATTGTCAACCTGTTGAGTCGAAGCTGTCATCAGCCCACATGTTTCCCCGATCACATTAGACTATTTCCCAAATGGAAAATCGGAAAACCCCGCGTATAAGACGCACCCCCAACTTGAAAAAATCCTATAAGACACACCAGGCATTTGTTTGGCATAGAGGACGCGTCTTATACGCGGCAGATTACGGTACTTAGACAGACATGCGGGTCTGTCTTAAGACATTCATAACAATCTACAAATGAATGTACCCCATTAGAAATAACAAAATAAAAGCTAACCAGATTCATACATAAATCAATTTGCACCATTGCAAACAATTCATCCACTAACAAACTAAAACACCACAACATCAAGAACTAGAAAACAACCCTTTAATTTCTTGCCATACATTTTTGGCCGAGGTTTTTTCTTTAGATGGGAACTGTACATTAGATTTTTTCTTTGGCGTATTTTCTTGTGGTAATGTTGGTGTCCGTCCAGCTGCTACTTGCTCACTATAGAGCTCCCTTATCATACTAATTTCCTTTTCTATGTCATAGCGGAAAGTCTGCTGTTGCATTGTGGGGGCGACCATGTTCAGGCGATCCACCATCTTGTTTATACAGGTGACGGAAGAGCGGAAGCTGCTGACGGCCACAGACCACGCTCTCTGATTGTCCGGCGACAGAGGGTCGGGACCGGCTCGTATTCGCGCATGCTCCAACTGTGTCCGTGCTGTTACAATGTCCGTCCTGGTAATCATGTAGGGTAATATAGGTATTAAAGGAAAATAACAGAGTTGTATTACTAGCCATTTTTGAAGAGAATTTGCGTGAATTTGCCTTGGTTTTAACAGGGGTTTAAGTCAGGGTGTAAGAACAATTCTTAATATACACATAGACGTTCTGAATTCATTGTAAAATAATAAAAACATTTATCTGAGTAAAGAAATTTGGGTAAATCTATAGGCACTTCAAACTCGGAAAATTTTGAAATTAGACAAAATTCTGAAAATTTACATCCCTGTTTTAAAGAGGTGTCCAGATAAATCATTTTCTACTTTATACCTTGAAAAGTTCAAGTTCAAGTCAAATTTCAACATTTTTATTTGCCCTTGCGGTGATCTCCCCGTATATCAGCCCTGGGGAGTAGGTGTAAGCTACTCCTCAGTACCAGGATAATATCTTTAAGCGGCATGAATATTAGGCCTACATGCGTATTGTCAGTAGACCATTATAGGTATTGTACTTATCATATTTATTTTTCACCTTTGACTCTACCATGTAACCCAGTGTCCGAGTCTACCCACAAGCCAAGCCATACCCATAGACCAAAGGCTGGCGGTGTCAACTGCACTCAGTGACCCTGCCTCCTCCCACTGGAGGATACGCCCGTTAATCACGAGCAGCTCACTGCATGCCAGGAATTCCTAGCAGCTATGTTTAGACCAACTCCTCCTGCTGGAGGACATGCCCATTAATCACGAGCAGCTCACTGCATGCCAGGAATTCCTAGTAGCTATGTTTAGACCAACTCCTCCCGCTGGAGGACATGCCCATTAATCATGAGCAGCTCACAGCATACCGGGAATTCCCAGCAGCTATATTTAGAACCACACTGAACTCTGTGACCCCAAGTGCTATGTTTAGGATCCACCTACACACCCGCACTGGAGTTCCCCAGTTACTATATTTAGCTCACCTGATACTATTTTTAGGATGAGCTGGGTGAGCAGCTCCTACTATAAATACCTGTAGGTGGAGCAGCTCACTCATCTTTCTACCTTCATACTTCATCCCTCACACACTCACGTGAGACAAGAGCCCTCAGCTCAAGGGCTAGGCTTGGACACTGTTGGGTACCCTATACTGTATCATCATCTATACCTCGTGGACTTCAATGAATAAAGTGGATATCAAACTGGATCCCTGATTCGTCTGTATTCATCCTCATTCATCATTTACGGACTCGTTGACAGTATAAGAACTCACTAAACTAACATAAAGCACCAAGAAATATGGCTCAGATCAGAGCAAATATACATATATCAGTGAATAAAGGTTACACAGGACAATATGCTTTGGACGGAAGTACATGTACATTATTTCTACGCGTGATCATTTCTGATAATACTTATGCATTACGCCCATTCAGGCATCGTTACGACCCTTCAAGGTTGGGATACTACCGTAAAACCCCGGTCATAAGCCGGGGGGTGAGTTCAGGCAAAAATCCTATAAACCGGTTTTGGGGTCAAATTTTTACCATTTTCTCTTTATTCTATAGTAAAAAAAAACGGCCATAAGCCGGGGGTAGACTTTGGGAGAAATTTAGAAGCCGGTTTTGGTCAAAAATAGAAAAAAAAATCCGGCTTATGATCGGGGTTTTTCGGTAGTAAGTGCTTCAGCATGTATGAATGTAGCCCTAGCACAACTACTCGCCAATGTTGCATTAATGCATCGTCATGACAACCAATTGGCATGATGCACTAGTGCTCTATGTGGGCCTTAAAGTTTCCATTGTATAAGCTGCGGTTTGTACCAGAACCCACCCCAGGTGTCTGGAGGGAGGGTGGGGGTAGGGGTTTAATCTAACACACATCCAATATTTTTCCCAACAGTTTCAGCATTACAAGGGGGTCCAGGGGGCCCTTTAGGACCCCGTAGTTCTTTTGTATTTTGAGAATCTGTTCGTTACAAAATAAAGTTATGCCAATTTTTTTTTCAGATTTTTTCACAAACTCAGGGTTCGGCTTTTACAAGGGAGAGGCTTATAGAAGGGAATTTATGGTATAGGATTAAGAAGATACCGTACCTAATGTCCTTGTTCATGCGAACCCACTCAGGTGCAAATCCCTGGTCGATGACAATCTTGTTCAGGTTGTAGGTGAGTTTATCTAACATCTGTCCTGCCGGGTCCTCACGTAATGGCTTCCCTTTACCTGGTAAGTCGTCAAACTCGCCTTTAGCCATCGACTCCTGGATCAGATCCTCAACGAGTCGGTCCATACCAGACCTGTACATGGAGATGAATATTTGTAAATGCCATAAAACATTGCATATAATCTGTGCGGATTCGATACTTGCTACCGTAAATCCCTGGTCATAAGTCGGCCCAGTCATGAGCCGGCGGTAGAGTTTAAGGAAAAACTATAAGCCAGGTTTGGGGCACTTTTATCAAGGTTTTTATTATAATCTATAATAAAAAATAAATCGAATAAAATAAAAGATTAGTAAACAAAAGATGAGACCTTGGAAGGATATGCAGTGACAAAAGTAACATACCAGCAATAATATGCATCATGTTGGTTATACAGGGTTAAGGCTGCATTTATGTACCATGCTGACCATACAGGGTTAAGGCTGCATTTATGCATCATGCTGACCATACAGGGGTAAGGTGTATTTATGCATCATGCTGACTATACAGGGTTAAGGTGCATTTATGCATCATGCTGACCATACAGGGTTATGGTGTATTTATGCATCATGCTGACCATAAAGGGGTAAGGTGCATTTATGTACCATGCTGACCATACAGGGTTAAGGTGTATTTATGCATCATGCTGACCATACAGGGTTAAGCTGCATTTATGTATCATGCTGACCATACAGGGTTAAGGCTGTATTTATGTATCATGCTGACCATACAGGGTTAAGCTGTATTTATGTATCATGCTGACCATACAGGGTTAAGGCTGTATTTATGTATCATGCTGACCATACAGGGTTAAGCTGTATTTATGTATCATGCTGACCATACAGGGTTAAGACTGTATTTATGCATCATGCTGACCATACAGGGTTAAGGCTGCATTTATGCATCATGCTGACCATACAGGGTTAAGACTGTATTTATGCATCATGCTGACCATACAGGGATAAGGCTGTATTTATGTATCATGCTGACCATACAGGGGTAAGGCTGTATTTATGCATCATGCTGACCATACAGGGGTAAGACTGTATTTATGTATCATGCTGACCATACAGGGTTAACGTGCATTTATGTATCATGCTGACCATACAGGGTTAACGTGCATTTATGTATCATGCTGACCATACAGGGTTATGGCTGTATTTATGCATCATGCTGACCATACAGGGGTAAGGCTGTATTTATGTATCATGCTGACCATACAGGGTTAAGGTGTATTTATGCATCATGCTGACCATACAGGGTTAAGGCTGTATTTATGCATCATGCTGACCATACAGGGGTAAGGCTGTATTTATGCATCATGCTGACCATACAGGGGTAAGGCTGTATTTATGTATCATGCTGACCATACAGGGGTAAGGCTGTATTTATGTATCATGCTGACCATACAGGGGTAAGGCTGTATTTATGCATCATGCTGACCATACAGGGGTAAGGCTGTATTTATGCATCATGCTGACCATACAGGGTTAAGGCTGTATTTATGCATCATGCTGACCATACAGGGGTAAGACTGTATTTATGTATCATGCTGACCATACAGGGTTAACGTGCATTTATGTATCATGCTGACCATACAGGGGTAAGGCTGTATTTATGCATCATGCTGACCATACAGGGTTATGGTGTATTTATGTATCATGCTGACTATACAGGGTTAAGGTGCATTCATGCATCATGCTGACCATACAGGGTTATGGCTGCATTTATGTATCATGCTGACCATACAGGGGTAAGGCTGTATTTATGTATCATGCTGACCATACAGGGTTAAGACTGCATTTATGTATCATGCTGACCATACAGGGTTATGGTGTATTTATGCATCATGCTGACCATACAGGGGTAAGGCTGCATTTATGCATCATGCTGACCATACAGGGTTATGGTGTATTATGCATCATGCTGACCATACAGGGTTATGGTGTATTTATGCATCATGCTGACCATACAGGGGTAAGGCTGTATTTATGCATCATGCTGACCATACAGGGTTAAGGCTGCATTTATGTATCATGCTGACCATACAGGGTTAAGGCTGTATTTATGTATCATGCTGACCATACAGGGTTATGGTGTATTTATGCATCATGCTGACCATACAGGGGTAAGGCTGCATTTATGCATCATGCTGACCATACAGGGTTAAGGCTGTATTTATGTATCATGCTGACCATACAGGGGTAAGACTGTATTTATGTATCATGCTGACCATACAGGGTTATGGTGTATTTATGTATCATACTGACCATACAGGGTTAAGGCTGTATTCATGCATCATGCTGACCATACAGGGTTAAGGCTGTATTTATGCATCGTGCTGACTATACAGGGTTAAGACTGCATTTATGTATCATGCTGACCATACAGGGTTATGGTGTATTTATGCATCATGCTGACCATACAGGGTTATGGTGTATTTATGTATCATGCTGACCATACAGGGGTAAGGCTGTATTTATGTACCATGCTGACCATACAGGGTTATGGTGTATTTATGCATCATGCTGACCATACAGGGTTATGGTGTATTTATGTATCATGCTGACCATACAGGGTTATGGTGTATTTATGCATCATGCTGACCATACAGGGTTATGGTGTATTTATGTATCATGCTGACCATACAGGGTTATGGTGTATTTATGTATCATGCTGACCATACAGGGTTATGGTGTATTTATGTATCATGCTGACCATACAGGGTTAAGGTGCATTTATGCATCATGCTGACCATACAGGGTTAAGGCTGCATTTATGTATCATGCTGACCATACAGGGGTAAGGTGCATTTATGCATCATGCTGACCATACAGGGTTAAGGCTGCATTTATGTATCATGCTGACCATACAGGGTTAAGGTGTATTTATGTATCATGCTGACCATACAGGGGTAAGGTGTATTTATGTATCATGCTGACCATACAGGGTTATGGTGTATTCATGCATCATGCTGACCATACAGGGGTAAGGCTGTATTTATGCATCATGCTGACCATACAGGGTTATGGTGTATTTATGTATCATGCTGACCATACAGGGTTATGGTGTATTCATGCATCATGCTGACCATACAGGGGTAAGGTGTATTTATGCATCATGCTGACCATACAGGGTTATGGTGTATTCATGCATCATGCTGACCATACAGGGGTAAGGCTGTATTTATGCATCATGCTGACCATACAGGGCTTTGAAAATCGTGTTCCCTACTGAGACTCGAACCCACACCACTCTAGAGGTATGAATATTTTCCTTGTCATTGTCCCTACGAAAATCATGTTCCCTACTGAGACTCAAACCCACACCACTCTAGAGGTATGAATATTTTCCTTGTCATTGTCCCTATGAAAATCATCTTCCCCTCTGAGACTCGAACCCATACCACGTTGAAGCCTACCGATCTCTTATCAGATCATTGCATAATGACTTGCGAAACCATTTGTATATATTTCCTTATGGTAGAGACACCCCGCCTAAGTCTTCACTGAAAAGGTTCTTTGACCTCGGTTCCCTAGTTACTTTTTTATAAGTTATATAAGGGAACCAAGGTCTCAGAAAAAAATGGTCATAAGCCGGGGGTAGAGTTTGGGAAAATATAGAAGCTGGTTTTGGCCGAAAATAAGAAAAAAAATCTGACTTATGACCGGGGTTTTACGGTACTCATGTCAAATAGACTTATACACATTACAAATATTGCAAGTATTTATCACATGCACCACTCAGCTTTCTCTGATCACTTATTTACTTATCTCTATGTATATGCAAAGAGCTTGGTTGACTCGATTGCAAATATGGAAGACCGCCCAGTGACTATTGCAACAAAAGGTTCAAATACAAATTACAATAAACAGGAAGCCAATTTGGGATCCTGATTAAAACTATTTTCTGTTTTATCTATTGTCATAATAATAAAAAAAAAAAACGTCATGAGCCTGGGGGGGGGCATATTTTCAACAAATTAAGGAAGCTGATTCTTGACCAAAATCTCAAAATAAAATAGACTTATGATGTTTTTTTATGGTAGTAACATACTTAATGGTGCGTTTGCGTGTGGCCTCCTTGTCCTTAACGAGGAGTGCATCCTCATACTGACTCTGTATGAGGGAGATACGTTTGTTGGTGACAGCTTCAGACGCTCGGTTCATTTTGTGCTGTTGGTATTGTTTCTGTCGCTGCGACGGTGTGCCGTATCCTACACCCTGAATATAGACAACAGTTTTAATATGCAGTGTATTTCCAGATGAATTTCTTTTTTTTTCTCACCCCGCCTTCCAAATATTTCTTCAATACCCTCAACTTAACTCACTCATCCGATTACTGCTTAGGTACAATATACTAAGTTTAAAATCTACTGCTGGTCGTTTTAATATGCTCGATTCTTGACATCACCCTTCATTTGACTACTGTATAAGTACCGTAATCGCTCGCGTATAAGGCGCACCTCGCCTATAAGGCGCACCCCCAACTCAGGGAGGTCTGTTCCACCTCTAAGGGCAGATTTTTGTTACTTTAGTACTGTTCTATAGTAAAAATACCCCCCCCCCTATTAGGCGCACCCCAAACTCAAGGCAATGTCCCTCCCATGTATAAGACTCAGCATAATGTTGTTTGGCGTATAAGACGCGCCTTATACGCGGGAGATTACGGTATATTCAATTCCCAAATTACCCTGAATCATGATGAACCAATGTGTATTATGTATTGTAGGCCACACCAAAAAAAAGAACAACAAAACTACCGGTAGTTGGTCTATAGATTTTGCCTTTGAGAAAGTGATTTTTTTATTTATTAATTGATCAATTTAAAATGTATGGTCCAATGGATTTCTTGCTGGAAAATTGATAAAAAGTGAAAACTCTCAGAGAATGAGGCAAGCAAAATACATAGACCAAATGTTTACAAGGAAAAAAATGTATTCCTGGAAACTTAATGTGCAATCGTTAAACCTTTTTTCTTTCTTTTTGGTGTGGCCCTAAAATACATGTACTATAGGGGAATGTTGACCTGACAACAGTTAACCCTTTACGGGCTGCTGATGCAGGAGTGCATCATGCCCAGTGGTCGTCATGATGCATCAATGAAGTGCTGGCATCATGGCGACCCTACTGGGTTGGTGCATATACTCTGGGGGGGGGGGGTCGGCATGGTGCTCCAATGAAGTGCTGGCAAGCAGTCTCGCCAGCACTTCATAGGTGCATCATGACAACGAATGGGCATGATGCATTAAAGGCCTAACAACTCACCTCGTTGTTAAGGTACTGTCTGTGTTGTGGTGCTTTGTGTTGTATTTTTTCATCGTCTTCTTCGCCTGCTGCAGACAGCGCACCTGCCATCATAGCCTCCTGGTCTATACGGTGTGCCTACAACACAATAGTAACAATTTAACAAGGGTGAGTGAGTACCGGTAATAGATGAGTGAGTAATAGATGTTTAACGTAATTTCGACAGCTAAGGTCATATTCATGGCGAGAATAACAAGGGTGACAAGGGTAAGCCTATATAGGGCAATAATAGGACAAGTAAATTGAGTGATTTCAGTAGCACAAATGTCATCTACCGTAATCTCCCGCGTATAAGACGCGTCCTCTACGCCAAACAAAATGCTGGGTAGTCTTATAGGATGTATTGAAATTGGGGGTGTGTCTTATAAGAGGGGTAATTTTACTATAGAAATGTACTGAATTTACAAAATTCACCTCTAAGAGGTGCGTCTTATACGCGAAAATGCATGTGCTGAGTTTGGGGTGCGTCTTCTACGCGGGAGATTAGGGTAGTTGGTATATATTTTAACATTTCAATGGAAGTACACGAATGGGTTTATGTACATACTGTAATGCAGAAGACTGGCCTCTCTGCTGACTTATACATGTATATATGACAGGTACCTTAATGGTTCTGTAGGCTTCTTGGACCTGGTTGAACTTTTTCGGGTCGGCGAGCGTACTGGCGCTATCAGGATGGTACTCCTTAGCACGGTTTAGATACGCCTCCTTTAGCTCTTCATCATCAACCTCGGGCCCCACACCCAAAAGCTGGTAACAGTCACGGATATTGGATGAAATCCGATAACCACATAATATTCGACTTGTGTGAAGACATGCTGCCTGGGAGTGGGTTAGATGGTGCAAAGGTAATAGGAATTTTGTCATCAACTGCCGCTGGCGATGGTTCGGGAGGAAGCGGGTCATCCTTCTCTTAAATGAAAAATTAGGGAATTAGGGGTATCATAGATTGTCAAGGTTTTCTTGAATGCAAATGAACTGAATTAAATTTCAAACTTGGTTTGCATGCTGAAGCATCCTAATTAAATCTTTATGAAGAAACTGATTAATCCACATTTGTATGGGAGGGAAAGCTATGATCATTATATCATTATCTAGTCCCATTATTTATAGTCTGAAATGATGAAATAAATTTGGGTCTGAGACTTTTAGTTGATTGCAGCCAAACTTAAACCTTGGTGTGGGCACACTGAGAGTCTGGCAGTGGCGACAAGAAACTATCAGTGAAAGTAATTTAAGGAGTCTTCATAAATCAACGGGAGGAGACGGGGGGGGGGGGATAACAAATTTTGAACCCTCCTGAGGGGGAAGGGTGGCGTGAAAACCTTTTGACCTTCAAAGCTTTCCCTGGCATTTTGTATTGATGGTTACAGATCAAAATAATACAATATAGGTTGCCAACTCTCACGCACGGCATTGGCACACATTCCAGTAGAGGGTAATTTTAGTGTAAACAGTACGGCCAATTGCATGAGAGTTGGCAACCCTGCAATATGTTTCACATCTTGAGTTGCATTACATTGTGAACAGATAGAATCCATTGGTTTCTTCCCTTTATAGCTTCTTGATCAGCTATCATGGGTACAGTTGGCATAGGGCCTATGCATATGAATTAATATAGGACAGCATTTTGCAATGCAACTAAGGGAGTGATCATTTTTTAACAACGGGGGGGGGGGGGGCGGTGGTTCTTGGTGTTCTGATTTCTAGGAGGTACAGCCAGGCTATTTGTAGCAAATCTTGGAAAAGCACCTGCAGACTGACTGGGGCCAGTGGCATCTGCCTAACTCTGCAATTGTTAGAGGGGAGTCTTTCATGTGTCACTGGGTGCACAAAGGACCCCCATGGGCGCCGCTGTGTCCCCCTTTGTCTTGGTCGGTTCTGTAACTTCAAACCCCCATATCTCGGAAGTTTACGCAGTTACAACCGCCATTTTGCGCATGCGCGGAGTTGAATATGCCAAGTTTAAACTGCCCGCTTGATAGGCGCGTAACTCGCGCTGGTTCGTCTGTAGTGCACTCGGAGGTCGATTCAGTCTCCCTGGCGTAACTTCCTTAATAATGGGAGTTACGCCTTGATCTTGGGCTCATTTTGACCGTCTAATTATGGGCTTTCCATAACTGCCTTGATATTTGACCTAGCTTGCTCAGGAGCGACGCTAGAGCGACCGGACGGTTATGGCGTCGTGCTTATGTAACCCATTGTTCAGTTATTAGAGTGCTCAGACACTCATGACGGCGTCAGCGGTGCTCAGGCACCCGTGACGGCCGGTTGCATTCACTTACAACTTATTAGTTTGTGCACTGAACCATGAGGTCGCACACTGAGACCCTCATTTTTATTATATTGTGCAGTGAACCATTAGGTCGGAGCCTTTGATGTCACAAAGTGTGTTGTAACTGACCTGGCTGGTGTGCAGTGGGGCATGAACGCTCTTATACAAAGTTTGAGCGCTCTTATAGCTCTTAGAACCAACCTATGTATTAATTTCATAGATATTCTTTGATTAATACAAAATATGTTAGAATTTATGGAATAATAAAATGGTATATCATAATACTGTCCCTATGCCCTAGAACTACTTTTGCCAAAAATATTAGTTTAAAAAAACTGTATCGAGGCTATTTGCTCCCGGGATTTGCTCTGACAGTGACGCTCGCGAGTCTGCACTATGCCGACTTCTTGAGAATCACGATTTGCTCTGACTGAGTCTGGGACTCTGCAAGTCGGGATTCTCAAAAAAACAAATAGCCTTGATGCAATTTTTATAAAATAATATTTTCGGCAAAAGTAGTTCTAGATCTACAGCGTAGGTGCAATATCATTACTACATTTAATAGGGTTGTTGTTTTTTTTTCAAATTCTATAACAGTATAAGTCTATAACTTATAAGAGCTTGGAGTATGTTATCATGGTTTGTACGGCCTTACTTTCTGGTTCAAGATTAATGCTAGACCATGTGACCACGATGGGCGGTACCACGTGACTACGTGGACTCCTTGATGTCGCACGCTAGCCGACAAACTCAGACTCACTCAGAGTCAGACTCTCCGACTCAGTCTGAGAGTGACACTGACAGTAACAGTAATAGTAACACTGTCTGTGTCTGTGACAGGCGCACCTGAGACGGTTAATACTCCCAATCCAAAGTGCCAAGAAGGTGTTACCTTATTCCCTGATCATCTACCACGTGTTGCCACTGGGAAAGAAATGAAATCAACGTTTGTAGATTGAACTGAAGGTTGATTTTGATGTGGTTTTAGAACTTCGCCCTCCGCATAGCCGACGATGTTTACAACCGAGGTCAAGGTCATTGTAATACTCTCAAACACAAATTGCACAGATTTGTTTTGCTCATTTTCTCAGATATTTAATAATAAACTCATTATTTCAATCAATTACTTTTACTCCGATTGTTTCGAGATGATCATTAACTTAAAACATTAACTATTTAGAGATTTTATAAAATGTACTCTCAAACCTTGCCAAGATGGCGAGCTCCAATCTCACTCGTGAGGGAATCGTTCTTGACGAACAAACCGGTGAGTACAGCTAAATACAGCAAAAGTTACAGGTTTAAATGAGGCAGTGATGTGACAATACTACTTGGAATTTTGGATCTGCTAGTAGATTTAACTGAACGTGGTTTTTGGAGGCAGTAGCACTATTTGAAATCAGTGACTTTCGCTGTCAGTATTGACAGTATAATAAGTATTGTGACAGTCCAATCAATCAGTGCCAAACTGACACTGTCACTGATAGGCACTTACCTAGTTTTTCAAAACTTTATATTATCTATTCTATCTGCATACTATTGGATAGATCTCAAGAAAAGAAGTGGATTTGCTTTTTGAATGAAGTCTCTATCTTAATTCAAAGTGACATTATGACCATCCAAAGACCACAAAATGACCCCAATATTCTGCCACAATAACCCATACTTAAGAGTTTAATCAGGGTTCAAATTTTGTGATCATGCTAGTTATGGTCAGAAATGCCTGGAACACTTAAATCACTGTTTCTCAGAAGATATTAACACTAGGAACTTGAAATAAAAAAAGTAGAGGAAAGTTTATTAAGGAGTTACTCCAATGACCTATGGCCTGACCTTGATCTAGGTCAAGGTCATTTTAAGGTCAAAGGTCAAATTTATTGATTTTTTTTTTTTTTAATGAGTTAACATTTGTTGAGATTTAGCAAGATGAATGACAGAATCAATGATCAGCTGACTCTTTTTCAATATTTCATCAAGAAGGTCAAGTTGACCTATATAAGGTCAAGGTCAAAGGGATATGACATAACCAACATTTTGACAGTCCACATAAAACCATAACAATCAACCATACTTTCTTGCAAAAATAGTAAGATAGGAAACACAAAGTAAGAATAGAGATCATTTGATATGTGGTCTAGCATTTGACCTTGATATGACCTTAACGAGGGTCAAGGTCATGATAAATAAGAGAGGTCAAAGTTCTCAAAATTTTTCAATGTTTTGATGTAATGTTAGTGTGAACCCAAAAGTTAAAAGTAAAAATCACATGACATGTCAAAATTTGTGGGTTGCCATTTCACCTTAAAATGACACTCTGACTGATGTTCATACTTCAAAGTATAGCCCTACTAGTCAGTCAGAGAAGTCCTGGTAGTCAGCCCTCCAGTAGGGGCCACCCCCAGTGGTGGCTATAGGTGTGCTGCAGTGGGGGAGGTGTTAGAGCTAATCTCTCACTCCCCCTCACAGAGTTAATAGGTCATGATTTTGTAGTTGCTTAAAAAACATACTGCTGCCTATTAGAGAGAAGAAAACTAGACATTTTCTAGACCTTATTTAACCAGGGAATATGTGAGTGCCATTTTTAACTATGTGAGATGCATACTTCATACCATAAAATGCTCCTGAACTTAAGTTTTGAGTTCACCTGGGAGAAACATGATTTTTTTCTCTTCAATTTATTAAACAAATACATGCATATTGAAGCCCTCTTCAAGCCCGTTAAAATGATACCCTAATTATCCAAATCCACCTGTAAACAGCTTTAGAATCAATAAGTAAAAACATGTCAATTTCAGCTGCTCCATTTTTGCTAAATCACACTTTTAGCCTCCACGCACGGCAGACCCACGCACAGCAGTTATGTCAGTGCCTATCACTGACAGAAATATAGTTTATCCAGATTCACAGTAGAGGGCGGCACAAGGCACGTCCAGACATGTCAGAGTTTCAGATGCCTGCAACATTTCAGATGTTTGAGGTTGATATTTTAGTATAGAAAAAAATGTATAAAGAATTTTAGATGATTATTTCATAGTTTTCTTATTGGTTAAGGTGTGCCTTATCCCAAAGCATCCATTTTTAGGTGTTTTGTTGAGATACATAGGGTATAAACCCCATTTATGAGTCCCCCAAAAAATAATCTTCAGATGTTTGGCCAATACTGAACTGACATGTCTGCACGTCCGATCTACAGTTTATTCCAGCCTGTGGCCGCCATATTGGAAAGCACGGAATTCCATGCCTTTTTGCTGGCCCCAACTCGCCACTTATGTAAGGCCTAAGCCTAAGGGAGCGTTCATTATTTATGGCAGGGGGGGTGAGAATCTCGTTCAGCAAATACCTGAAAATGAAGCGTCCCCCCCCCCCATGTGAATATCCCAAAATGAACCGCCTCCCCCACAGAAATATCCAAAAATGAATTGCCCCCCTACGTGAATACCCCAAAATGCAGTGCCCCCCCCCCCAATTGTGAATACCCCAAAATAAAGCGCTGCCCCCCACTCATTACCGCTCACTATAATACACTAAAATTGATTCCCTCAATAGAAATATCCGAAAATCACTCTTCCCCTTAGCACAGGAAAGTGCCATTTTCCTTTGAACAACAATGCTGGCTACCTGAAGGCACATAGCACCTTACTATGTGTGCATCCCTTTATGTTGCTGCAAGCTGGTGTAGTAGAAGGTGTGAAAACTCCTGTAGACACAATCACTACCGATGGTGGTACCACTTACAAACATTGATTGTTGCCCCAATGGATGCCATTGTAAGTCCCCCTATATTCTATTTCATCAGACATACTAAAAGAATTCTGTCCCCTCCCCCCCGCTCAAGGGGTCAAAATTCTTTTGACCCACACCTGAAGAGCCAAAGAGCATGTGCAAATGCGCCCTTTTAACCTATTCCGATGTAGCAGGTTATCCCATAGGCGTGGCCATTGCTGGAGCTTGTTACCAGTGAGTTCTACAGATAAGACCTACCAGATGGGGTACGGCCCCCGAGAGGACTGCAGTGAACAGTTGGGATCATCTCATTGGCTGATAATTAAACCTGCTAAGTCTGTATAGTAACGTGTAGGCTTTTTAGCGGAAAACAGGTGAAATTGTTTTGACCCCTCTGGTCAAGGGGTCGGAAAAACTCTTAAAAATGATCACTCCCTTAGCCCTCTGTATCCTGACAATACATACTTGTGAGCAGGTAAGGGGTAAAAGACATGCATGCGGGGGTATATGGATGATCGTTTCTGTTTGCCTACTCACACTTTTGAATAAAAAATCTGCAAATTTAAGTACACACGCAAAATGTCTTTTTTACCTTTTCCACAAAAATTCACACACGAAAATATCTATGTTTACAGTAGATATTCTGAATTTGGGAGAATGCTATAAGTTGCACCTGATGCCTAATAAGGTTCTGATTGCCTAATAAAGTCTATACACTGCTTTCAATGTAATTAGCGCACATACCCTAATAGGTGCACATCCCTCTTTTAGACTAGGAATTATTGTGAAACCCTGTTCATAAGCCGACCTCAGTCATAAGCCAGGGCTAGAGTTTGGGAAAATATCATGAGCTGATTTCGGGTTGAAATTTCAAGAGGTTTAGAAAAACTCTATAATTCATAGCAATAAAACTTGGTCATAAGCCAGAGGAGACTTGATAATTTAGAAGCCGATTTTGCTCGAAAATAGGGAAAAAAATCTGGCATATGACAAATACCAGTGCCCTAGAATAAAATATCCCCTTGCACGAATGTCCTAAAATGAAGCGCCCCCCCCCCCTACATGAATATCCAAATATGAAGTGCCTCCCCCACAGAAATACCCTAAAATAAAGTGCCTCCCCCTCGCAAATGTCCCAAAATGAGCTGCCCCCCCCCTCGAAATACTCACCCCCCCCCTGCCATAAATAATGAACGCTCCCTAAGGGTGATGTTGGGAGAGCTTCGCGGATACCCAGCTGTCCCCAGTCAAGATGGCGATAGCTCATGAAATGAGGTCAGGGTGGTCAGACTTGCAGGCCTATTTTGCTTGAATACCTGCATATATTCATTGCCAAAACATGGCGTTTTCCATATTTACAGTTATTTTAACATGTATGTAGAACTGGCTAAGAGACTAGTGTCCTCTGAATATGTTTTTTGGCACAACAACAAACTGACACAGTGGGAGAGAATCCCCATGTCCGGTCAGCCAACCAGCAGCCTAGGCAGGTAGGCCGTTCCTAACTGAGAATGACACAATCTCACGTTAGGCCGGCCTAACTAACAGTAACAGTGTTAGCGGCAAGTCAGACTCCTAGTAAGCCTACTCCTAAAAGCCTAAAAAGGCTCTAGATCTAATATCTGGCGTGTATAAAAAGCGCAATAATGCACATCTTCATGATCTTAGTGTGGGCCTTCCACACCATCTGCCGTTCCAAGATCACTCTGTACATCATATGCCTAGGGACCGGTTGGCAAGTCTAGGAAGGGTCAGACCAAGTTAGCTACGGGTACTTAGTGTATAAAACTAGTCAATTCCACACTCTGTAATAGTCTTAATACACATGAATGTAGGCAACTTCAATCTTGTATCTACTAGTAGTTATCAATATATGATAAGCTACACGACCCAATTCATCAAAGAATCCTTTTAACCCATTTTTTTCATATGCCTAGGGACCGGTTGGCAGGTCTACGTGATCTAGGACTTGAATTTGAGTTGACTAATCTAACACTGTCACTGATCTAAGGGAGTGATCATTTTTTAACAACAGGGGGGGGGCTGGTGGGTTTGAGGGGGGGTCAGAACTTTTTCAACCCCTTGACCAGGGGGGGTCAGAATTTTTTTGCTCCTTTGACTAGGGGGGTCAAAGTAATTTCACCTGTTTTCTGCGAAAAAGCCCGCGTGTTACTATAGGTTAAAAGGGCGCGTTCGCATACTCCCTAAATTAAAAAAAAATATATATTAAAAGAAATATGCACAAACTAATAAAGCATATTTTACTTTAGGTGATCCTACAAGGTGTACTTACAGTACTAGTGGTCAGTCCTTGCTGACAACGAAGGACAAGCGAATACATAGTGGAATTGTAGCAATAAATGTTTTAATCTTTGACATGTGATATTATCCTTCCAGTTCATTTGTCAAGTTATATTCCTTTGTTCTAACATTTCAGGTGAGAAATTTCTGCCAGCGACACAGCGGCCGGACGGGACATGGAGGAAGCCACGCCGTGTGAAGGACGGATACATCCCACAGGAGGAGGTTCCTGTGTAAGTAGCATATCGTCTGAGAGGCGGAACTATATATTTTCCTCTATGGCAACCCTTGTTCACTTACATGAGTACTCAAAATGTCAGGCCCTCATTTTTTTAGGAATGACTAAGGGAGTGTTTCTTTTTTGTAACAAGGGGGGAGGGCAAACAGATTTTAGACCTGCTTTTGAGTGAAAAAGTGTGTGCGCTACTAAAGAATAAAATGTGGTGGGGCGAATCCCCCCCCCCCTTTGGAGGACCGATTTTAACCTTGCGCAGGGATTTTACCAACCCCAACCACAGCTGTGTTAAGAAATGACTACTCCCTAAGTGTCACGTGATCGCTAACAAGAATACTTTATGCATACAAGAATGTACATTATACTAAAAATTGTCTTTGTCAATTTTAAAACCTCTGTCACCAGTGTTCTTATTATATTTTTGCTTTACAGATATGAGAACAAAGGTGTTCAGTGGATGAAGAGTCGTTCCAACCTGCCACCCGGCCTCGATCCTGAAGTTGTCGCAAAATCTAAAGCAGCTAAAGAAGCCAGCGAGGCTGCTGCAGCTGCAACTGCGGGACTCTCCAAATCAGCAAAGAAAAATCTCAAACGTAAAGAGAAGAAAAAGAAGGAGACTATAGACAGTGTCCATAATGTTACTGCAGAGATGGCCCTAACAAGTATCACTGAGAAGCCAAAAGCAACCCCGAAAGAACCAGCCAAAGAGAAAAAGCCAACAAAAGCTCCCGCGGAGCAGAACTCTGAGGAGCCCAGTAAAGACTATCAGACAACTGCACCATCTGCAGAACCTGCCAAACGGTTGAAAAACCTCAAAAAGAAACTCCGTCAGATTGATGATCTCAAAGCCAAAATGGACTCTGGCGAGCTGGCAGAGCCGACTAAAGAACAACTAGATAAGGTCGCGCGGAGGGGCGAGACTGTGAAGGAAATTAAGGATATAGAAGCTTTAGTCAGTTAGATAGGAATAATATGATTCCAATTTGTGCTTATGATTTCCAATGATACAGAGAGGCAGATCTGGATAGAGATGAACTTTATTGTGCTTTTTCCCTTCTCTTCCCTTTAATACTGTGTTAAACAGGTTGGTAGAGCATCAATGCATCATGCTCATTGGTTGTCATGATGCATGAATGCAGTACTGGTGACTAACTCGCCAGGAGTGCATTTTAGCATCAATACATCAGCAGCCTTTAAAGGGTTAATATGCACTAAGATCATGCGGCTATGATGCATGAATGAATGACACGGTCGGCACTGCAATCATGTATCATGCCAAACTCCAGAGATGATACACCCTGAAAAGATGTGCTCGGGCAGGCTACTCGTCAGTACCTTCTGTTAACAGAATAACAACAAATATAAAATGGATTTTGAGTTATTATGCCGTCCCAAAAAGATAATGATGGGCATGTATATATTGATAAGAACCAGTATTCAGAGCCATGATTTCAGAGTTGAAGCTGGAAGATGATACCATAGTTGGCTCAGGAGAAGGTGAGGGGAAATAGTGATTCTCTAACAAGGTTGTGACATGCGGTAAATGTTATGAATGTGTCAATTGAGCGTAGAATAAAATATTTCTGATATACTTTGCAGAGAAGTCTTTTTTTGTCTCTCCATATGCATGTATCATGCCGTAAATCCTCGTGTATAAGGCACAACATAGTATAAGCCGCACTTTGGGTTTGTGGACAATTTTAATTATTAGTTACATTTAAAATGTAAAATGTGTAATTTTTTCTAATGAATGGACTTCAAAAAAAAACTATGGGGTCCTAGGCTTTTGGCCCCAAACGCCCCTCTGATGCTGGAACGATTGGGTCAGTGTCAGATCTAACCCTTACAGCCCACTCACCTACCGTAATCTCCCGGGTATAAGGCGCACCTAGAGTTTAAATATTTATCAAAAATTCATATCTTTTTTTTCTACTGAATGGATTTTAAAAATTCAAAAAGCTATGTGTACCTAGGATCCCCCAGACCCCTCTGGTCCACATTATGTCCCATTTGGACTTAGGGAAGTGTAATATATCAAAAGAAAGGTCTTGGTATCCCCCTTGTGGATTTGGGGATAAATAAAACCCCTCGTATAAGATGCGCCTTATACACGGGAGATTACGGTAGGTCTCTTTCTCATGTTAGTCGCGTCTTATTAAAACAAGAATTTATGATAGTGACCTTATCCTCAGTGATTTTCCAACTTGGGATTATTTAGTGTGATGAATGACTTGGCCTTACCATAATCTCCCGCGTATAAGATGCGTCTACGCCAAACAAAATGCTGGGGCGTCTTATAGGATTTGTTCAAGTTGGGGGTGCGTCTTATACGAGGGGTAATTTTACTATAGAAATGTACTAATCTTACAAATTTCATCCATAAAATGTGCGTCTTATACGCGGAAATGCCTTTGCTGAGTTTGGGGTGCGTCTTATACGCGCAACGCGTCTTCTACGCGGGAGATTACGGTAGTTAAACTGGGAATTTGAGCACTGCTTCATGAAAAACAATGTTAAATATGACACAATTAGCAGGTACTTTTGTAAACTTTATTGCATCATTTCATTTATTGCACCATATATACAGGATAAGTGTATTTCATACCACAGGATAGTTGTGTACAGGAGGAAATAACAGAACATAGGTATGGCAGATTAAATATTACATTTATGTGTACCCAAAATGGTACCAACAAGTTTTAAATTTAAGACATTCATTCATCCATCCCTTTTCACTACACGACTCGTAATTTCAGATAAAACGAAATGTGCTTACTTTCTGCTAGAAATAATCTGGATTGTTAACTATACGGTATTAGAAAGAAATTTCAGATTTTTTAAATTCTTTTAACCCGACCGTCTGGCATAGAGATCAGTCATGATGTTACTTATCCATGGAATGTGAGTTATATGCAAAGATCATTATTATTACAGCATTCAAATTGAGCCATTTTCTCTGAAACTCTAAATATCAGAGCTCATTATATCTCTCTAAGTGACAAATTCTACAAATGACTTCAACATCAACATAATCTTCATATAAATAGAATGATCAATAAAAATTCTGTTTTGATATTTCAAGACAGAAACATAAATTACAAGCAGCAGTTGTGCTTAATATAGATACATAAGCAAATGTCCATGACCAGGGAATAAATTTGCATCGTATTCACCGAGGTGAGGCTGTCCGTATTCAACGACGCCTTATAGGCGGAGTTGAATGCAGACAGGCCTCACCGAGGTGAATACGATGCAAACTTATTCCATGGAATGGACATTTGCATTTATGTCATGGCCTAGGGGGTTATCTTGCCTTTAAATAAAGAAAAACAGCTCAGATCTGTTCAAAATCCAAGAAGGCGGACACACATTGAATACGGATACATTGTATTCAATGCCCCCATTGAATACGGCAGGTCTAGTACTAATCTATAGTGACGTTCGTATCAGCCATGACATAAATGTATATGTAGTTGAACACTTTGTGCACTCCGTCAACATTCGCGACTTGAGCGACACGAAAGCCTGCGTAAACTTCTAACATCCTGCAGTCTCACCATCTGTCTGCTCAGCATGCTGGAAAAATAAAACAGACAAACATTTGTATACCATACTATGCAGTTTGACGACAGTAATATAGGAGTCAATATATGAAGTTTATTACTATTCCGTGTGTGGAAAGTACATAGCGCACCTTTGATATATGGGCGATTCTATGGTAGAAAATACCTGTACAGTTAAAATGTAAATAAAAATATGAAGTAAAAAGAATGTAGATAAAGTTAAAAAAGGTATTGTTGCATCAGAGATAGCGAACAACCCCGGTAGCATGTAAATCATAACCATTTATTTCATGACATTCATTACATATTTTTTGCCATCTTGGTCATTTCATTGAGATAGTCATATGCAAAGATGCAAATTGGATTATTGAATTAGGAGTGCTTGGGCAGGGACTAGAAGCAATATATTCACAGCGATACACACACTACAACACTGAACACACCAACAGGGTTATAATTCAAACTGTTAACTACCGTAAAACCTTGTGTATAAGCCGCAAATAAAGTCTGTGCCTTTGCTATAAGCCTTAGTAGGGATGTCCAGTCGGTCTGCCATTTTGAATTTCAATGGTTGAGGTAAAATCCACTGATAAATGCCATGATGGCTACCTTGTCCCAGGCTAACACCCGCATTCAGGGAAAAGATGGTCCCAATTACATCAACTCTCAACAGTGCATGTCGCCAGAACCAGCTCCAGTCACGCTTGTAGCTTATAAGCCGCACCTGGGTTATAAATGTATGCTACTAACCACCCAGACTTTATAAAGGGTTTGTGTCTGCGTCTTATATGCAAGGTTTTACGGTATTATATACAACCCTTTAAGGGCGGAATGATGCACAAATTGTCATGATGCACTGATGAAGCAGTGGCGAGTTACTCGCCAGCACTTCATCGGTGCTGCACTAAAGCAAAATTCTGTCCTTGGAAGGAAGTTGTTGTTTTTTTATATGGAAACACGTCCTCAGTGCATGTTGACATAAGTCTAAGTAGGGTTTTATGAAAAAGGTAACAAGCAACATGAATTAATTAGGGGCTTGAAATATTCATCAAAAACCCGGTTCTAGCCATGACCAATGATTGTATCCCTTACACATAACATCATGCTGACCCGACACGTTGGACAACCTCCCTGGGATAACCTCCCAATGGAGTTGTCATGATGCACCAATGCAGTTCTGGTCTGATACCCACAAGCATTGCATTAATGCATCATGAAGACAACAAGCAACTTCATACAATTCTAAAATGGTTGATCTTGAATGCTTTTCATGAAAAGAATAAAAAAATTAAAAATAAAAATTCTAACAACCTTGAGGGCATACCTAAATATGGGTAGGTAAAACTAATGCTGAACACACAATTCTATACAAAAAAAAAAGAAGAAAGAAAAAAAAACAGTCTACAATGCATGCTGCCCCTACCTAATGCAACAAGAGCTATGTAATGTTGTCACTGGTGTTTAGATTCTGCAATTAGATTGTTGAAGAATACATGTACATGAATACACACATAGAAAGTCTCACTATTGGACCAAAAAGTGACTGGAGGATGCACAATACATGCCGCAGTAGTTTTTGGTTCATGAATTCACACGGCATGAAGCGAGCATCACTGGTAATCTCTGCTAAAGACAAAATCTCACAAGAAACTTTTCTGTTTTGGATGGACTTCCAATCAGGTATTACTAAAAATTCACATGGTAAATACCCGCTACAAGTAATAATCATGATAAAAAAAAGCATTAGATTCACATGTCGTTAGCAGGAAGGTCACACAAAACTAAAGCACATTTGTAACTTCACTTGGTGCATCATGTTTAGTCAGAATGATTTGCTCCTTCTGCTTTTTTTTGGTCTTGTTTTCCCCCTTCAGAGCAACGCACGGCTGTGACGTAAAACATGGAGATATAGCATTGACAGGACCAAATATACTTTATCTATCATAAATACACCTTATATGGTTACTTTTATCTCACCTTTGTATGCATACTCTAGCGCACTTGATATTGTCCTCATGTCCGTCTCGATACTCCGCGCCCAGTTCTCCACATCCCCGATTTCCTGAAATAATTGCAAAATGACCTGCATGAGCAATGGTATGACATGCACAAACATGGGACAATGTTTCCTTTTCTTCCAAATCAAGATTTTACAAAATTAAGAGAGAGAGACAGAGAGAGAGAGAGAGAGAGAGAGAGAGAGAGAGAGAGAGAGAGAGAGAGAGAGAGACGAAGAAAAAAATCTCTTCCCCCTAATCAATCCTGGAATATTGTTTCTTTCCACATTTTGAACAGTTTAGTGCTGTACCCACCTTTAGCGACTGGTTGAAGTCCTCGACCAGCCGCAACCACTGCATCGTCTGTTTGGAGAACTGAGCGGCGTTGGCCTGAAGGATCTTAGTCTCCGTGTCCAGCTTCTTCTGGTTTACGTACGCCTGCGCAACACTAGTATTAAATGGAGAGAAGGCGGTGGATGTGTTAAAAATGCTACTTTGAATTATTTGGAAAAATTTAAGTTGCTAAAATTTTAGAAATATGTAAAGTATGTGGTATACCATATTGCAATGTCAGTGGAAAAGAGATGAACGAACTAATGTGTAATTATTTGGGAGCCTTTTTTTATGTAGTAGGTACTAAATAGAAGCTGAGGGTATTTAAACAGTTTAACTCTCTACTTTAGTGTACATGTTTAGGATACTTTCATCAATATTGTAAACTTCACCTTGTTACCACATATGATACTAAAATAAAACAATGTGACTGCCAGTTTGAACACCCTCTTAAAAGGTGAACTGTCAGTAACTTTCCAATCCCTGTTTTTTTTTATGGCGGACAGTGTAAAACTACCTTGCAGTGTGTATATAAGCCGCATCCCGACTTTGTGATTTGCTATAAGCTGCCCCTTGGGTATAAGCTTTCACAATAAGTCTTAAGTTTTGCAGAAAACCTTTTTTCTCAACGCAGGCCAAAGTGACCTACATCTTGGCATTTCACACAGGCCTTTTTTTCTTTCACAAAGACCTTTACAAATTTGGAATATGTTTCAAAAACGAAATTGACCATATCCAACTTTGCTTCTAACACATCATGTATTTAAAGAATTCTTTGGCTATGAGAAAGCTGAGATAAAGGCAGGCCAAAATGGATTGCATCTAAAGGCCCTATGGCGGTCATGAAGATTTCACATTGGCAAAAGCCAACACACTGGCGTAAACTAGCGACATTATAACGCACTACCGTAATCTCCCGCGTAGAAGGCGCGTCTTCTACGCCAAACAAAATGCTGCTGGGTCTTATACGTGGGAGGTAAATTGCCTTGAGTTTGGGGTGTGCCTTATACGCGGGTTTTTCCAACATCTCATTTGGGAAAATGCGCCGATGACAGCTTGAACTCATAGCGCCAGCATCGCGGCAGACCGGGAGGTGTCGACGCGCTCGCCGGGGATAAGGCCCACCATGCGCCGATGACAGCTTGAACTCATAGCGCCAGCACCGCGGCAGACCGGGAGGTGTCGACGCGCTTGGCGGGTTCAAGCCGACCGTGTGCCGATGACAGCTTGAACTCATATAGCCAGCAGCGCGGCAGCCCAGTCGCTGTAGATTTGCTCGGCGGGGAATACGTCCACCATGCGCCAATGACAGCTTGAACTTATAGAGGTGGGTGGGGAGGGGGGGCGCCTTCTACGCGAAACAGCCCCCCCTGTGAGTTGGGGGGGCGCCTTATATGCGGGTTTTTCCGGAAATCGATCCAGAAGAGGTACATGTGCCTTCTACGTGAAAAGGCTTTATCTGAGTTGGGGGGGGCGCCTTCTACGCGAGCTGCGCCTTCTACGCGGGAGATTACGGTAGCATTGAAACAGTACAGAGCGGTGCAGTTACTAACCACTTCATAAAATTCTGGCCACATCCCCAGACAAATGCAGATTTTCCACTTATGTTCCCCTATGTTACATTGTTAGTTCATGCATAGTTTTTATATGATACTATTTTCCACTGTTAATCCTAAGCTTAATCAGTAAACGGTTACATTGTTTTTTATTTCATTTCTTTTTCATTCAATTCATTCCATAAATACTTTATGTGATGATCAGATACTTCTTTTTTCTGGTTTGGTAGTTCAATACATTAATAAAACTTTAAATGCATGACCATTATTTAAACATAGTGTCTCTGTGCAATGTGTAATCCAATTGGTTGGGCCTAAATCAAAAGGTGTAATAATAAGCATATAGTGTCGACCCACCAATGTGTAACCTACCCATTCATACTTTCATTCAACATATCCCACACCACATGTATGGAAGGACTTTCTATTTAGAAACAGGAATGATTTTTAACCCGGACCAATATTTTGAATCACCAAAAAATAGAAATAGAAATTTGTAAAAATTCCAAACTAAAAATGAAAAAAAAAATCGATTGTGAACCTACTACCCCGGTAGTCTGATGGAGGTGGGGGGGGGGAAGGGAACTTGGATTTCATCTGACGGGGGTGTGCGGCTGGGCTTCTAACAACCCTTACCTTTGGTGAGAGGGATTTCAGGCAAAAGGTGACATTTGGTGAGAGGAATTTTGGTCAGAAATGTGCATGGTTAAGTTTTTATCTTGTAATTTACCCTTGATGTGAGGAATTTTTATCAAAACTGACCACATTTGTCAGATATTTTGATGAAAATTCCCAAAACTGGCGCTAGTTTGGATGCGCAGGGTCAAAATATCAGAAAAGTGACCCTTGGTGAGAGGGATTTTGGCTAAAAGTGACCCTTGGTGAGAGGGATTTTGATCAAAACTAGACCCCTGGTGAGAGGGATTTGGGCCAAAAAGCTGCACACCACTGTCAGTGACATATATTGAGTGCCCCCCCCCCCCCACCCGGGTAATTTGCCATCCCAAGGACATACATTGGTGAGTGCCGCACCTTGACTTAGGTCACTACAAAAGGCTTCAACTTAACAGAACTAGAACTACATTATGCAGATTTACAATACTTACAGGTTTGTGGAACCATCATAACTGTAAATTATTACCACAACATAAAGCAACTATCTATAGCAGCTAGACAAGCACCTCACTTAATATGGGGTTTACAACAACAACAAAAGTAGATTGAAAAAAAAAATCATAATACATATGATATACCTAGAAAAAATGGGGGGAAAACATGAAAAACAAGAAAGATGGGGTGATCGGAGATATGCATTAAATGTCTATTCTCCAATCTAACGAAGAAAAAAATTCAATAATGAAATAGTAAACATGATCTTATTTCAAGAGATTGTATGATATATCGCTTAAATGTAAGCTATGTATAAAGAACGACATTCACGGTACATGTTCAAAAAACTACACATACACATCAGTAAGGGTAATTCTAATTGTAAAATCTCAATTCTAGGTGTCACAAAATATCCATGTGTGTTCTTGTGTCGGTATTATATCTAGAGGACAATTTAAACGTGGAAACAACGTGACTGTAAGTGTCATAACTTTAGTGAAACTAAGTGACAATATTAAGGAAATCTTGCTCATGTGTTTTTGTCAGAAGAAACAGAACTTACCCAGCATTTAGATGGTCAACAAGGGCGTGAGATAAAGCTGTAGCTGCAGCTGCTGCCTCTTTCTTTCGCTTTTCTGGGGACAAATTATAACATGAAGTGTTGATGTCCTTTGCATATACCAAGGAACCGCCCTGAATAAGGGAGTGGTCGTCTTCTTTTAACAACGAGAGGGTGTTGGTAGCATATGCGCCCCCTCCTATTTCAAACTATAGTAACTTGTCGTGGGCTTTTCGTTGAAAAGGGGTGACATACGGGCCTACTAATTCACCAACCTCCTTGTTTAAGTTGTTCGATTTCATTTGCACTACTGCCTACTCGCCCAAGACCAGGTCATTTTTTTTTTTTGGTTGCCAATTTTGCAATGCTGATGGTACCCGGTATATGGAAAATCAATCCCGTCATGCCAGGCCTGAACGCCCCTCCCCTCTCCAGCATGACATCATTTGTGGAATGCCCCTGAACTTCAGGGGCCTTCCACTGAAGGTTTCAGTTGAATACCGTAGTTGAATACCCCGGGTTGAATACACTCCTAGTCCTACTCCTAGGACCCTGGCCTAGGACCCAGGAGTCAGACTACAGTACACTGTCGATAGGATGAATCCACACTTTGCCAAATAATCGTAGAGCCCTCTATCATATTTACACAGTATCACACTTTTTACAGGGTATTTCATGAATATTTTGGTTCGAACTTGAGAGGAGTTTAAACTTTTTACATGAGGTCTTGTGATGCCTGTCAGACTGAATCTGAGAAATGTCAGCAACAACTGGGACGGGGGGGGGTGCATGCATGATAACACATTTATGTATAGGGGTGGGTGGTCATTTTGGGTTGTTTGCGTGTGTGGGGGGGGGGGGGGGACAGAAGGTGGGGGGGGGGCTAATATATATATATATATATATATATATATATATATATATATATATATATATATATGTGAATGTACATGTATCAAAGGGTGGACATTTTTATTGTTACCCCTCAGTGAACCACGTCTGAGTGATCAAAGGCCGTGGTTTGCCTGGCCCTGCCTGTGGGACCAGGCGAATAAAAGAACACTTGCTATCCTTCGAGAAGAGTAGGGGAATGAAGCCCGGTAGCAGTTTTCCCCCTCAACCCTCCTCATAGATGCTTTTGTCACTTATATCAATGCATACATATGGGTAGGTACAGTGCATCAACACTGCCCCCCTCCTCAGGAGCATGCGATAACTCATCATGACATGGAACTCTGCACCAGACGCAATCACCCGAAAATGGGTACAGTGCATCAGCACTGCCCGACCTAGCATACTACATGAGTCACACTGCCCACTCCCTCGCCTCCATTATTTAAAAGGCTGAAACATTACTAGAAAAAGCTCTTCCTTTGATATTTATATCTATTAGGTACAGTGCACCAGCACTGCCCTTACAGTAATTCTTTTGAAGCGATATTTTTCTTAAATTTTGCCCCAGCTGCCTATTTTTCACTACAACTGTGACATAATGTAACAAGATCCATCAATCCGCTACTTTGATACTGGATACTCCGAGATTACCCAGTCAGTCTTGTATACACTTCATGACAACCTGTCGATTCTTTATTAACTGTTTCTACGTTACTGCACACTGTTCTATTTTTCTTGACCTAGTCATTTGTTCTTATTTTTTGACGGTGTCAACTATCATCACCCAATCAGGTGAAAATTTGTATTGTATAATGCGTAACTGATTGCTCAATAAACAAACAAACAAACAAAAACAGTCATTCATCTCAAAGATGCGGTCATTCATAGATTCGGTCACTGCTGTATAAGGCAAGCGACATATAAATACCTGTCTAGCTGTTTGGACAAGCAGCTATTAACCTGCCCAAAAAGAGAAGAAAGGACTTGATGTCCGCGAACCACAGAAATGGCTGCTAACTTTTAAGTACTATTAGTGGACATAAAATCAATCAAACCAAACCAAACTCATGATATTATTGTTGAACATTATTGTAAAGCAACATGTTGATGGTACTATGAATCTCTCAAACGATCATCATGAATTTGCCAGGGAACAAGGGTCAGAGCAGGGATGGGCATATCGCAAAGTGCTGGAGCAAACATACAAATCGTTGTAGCAATATATTTTCAATGGGATTGGTGGGCAAATCCCTCAAATTTTGACCCCCCCCCCTCCCGAGGGGGTAAAATTTTTTCGACCCCCCCCCCATAAGGGACAAAAATCGTGCACGAACGTCCCCTTAAAGGGATGTGGGATTCTCTACCACATGGAAACGTAGAAATTCCATCTTTGATTACATTGAAGTATTTTGAGCATTTTTCTCCCAAATCATAACTTTGGTTCTAGTTGGAATATTGACAAAATTCCTTCATTTTTAGAAAGCCCACATCATCCTCAGTGTCACTGTCACATTTTCCAAGCTCTCTGTCGCACATTTTTTGCGACATTGCGACAGCTGCCCACCCCTGCAGAGTAGATTGCGGGTCAGGTTCATAGTGTGCGTCAAACATTGATTTATTGTGTCATGTAGATATCTTGGGGGTGCTATATTTGCCAAACAGGATTGCTTTAAACAAGCTGTGCTGGTCTGCTGGAATACAAAGTATCTGTGAACCTGTAAAGAGATAAGCAGAGTTGATTACAGATTTTTTCATTGGTTCATAACTTCATTGTAGATCTGCAAGGAGAATACACTATATAGCTATGTCAAACCTATTCCAATAGCTTTGGGGTGATGTTAGCTTCAATCTAAAAAAAAAATTGGGTTCCTACGACAATTATTTCAGGAGTTATTCACCTGGGGCCATCTAGCGTCGAAAACTGCCAATTTCGCTCAAATTCGCATGTATCATTTTCATAGCAACACCCCCCCTAAATTATTTTTTTTCTAAAATCTGATGCTGGATATTGCTTCCTGGGGGCAAAACCAACATTTTGGTGTATTACAATAGTGTATTGGCAGGCGCGGATTCAAGGGGGGGGGGGGCGGACGCGGCGTACGCCCCCCCTTTTGAGGCGCCAAGAGGAGTTTTGAATTCAGTGAATTCTCAGCTACATGTCAGATTTTACGGTTTTTAAATCGGACTATTATTAAGGATTCTACAGCTTAAAACATAAAAGAAAGTAGATTGCAATGCATAGGGTATGTTGCATAATACTTACTAGGGGCACAGACAGGGTATGTGAGGCTGGGGGCTGAGAGAGCTTATGGTACATGATACTGGGGGCGTGGCCAGGGTATGGTATATGATACAGGGAGCGTGCACAGGGTATGTGAGCTTGGAGGCTGAGGCAGGGTATGGTACATGATATTGGGGGCGTGCACAGGGTATGGTACATGATATTGGGGGCATGCACAGGGTATGGTTAGGCACTTTGATAAAGCCACTGTGGAGGGTGAGAAAAGCTGGCACACTGGGTTGACACTTTCTGCCAGGTGGGAGTGTGGCTGATAATCGCGACCTTGCCGATAGCGCCGATTTAGGGTTCTATTAGGGTCTTTTTCTTGTGTTTTAATAGTTATCCTTAAAGTATAGATATCAAGCTACCCACCAGCGAAATCTGGGAGAAAAAATTCCAATTATTAAGCGTTTTACAATGACTTTAGTATGAAGGTAATATTGAAGCTTTGAAAAACATATCAACCACTGGAAACACCAAATTACTAATATCAGACACAGTTAAAATGCATAATAAACTAGCAGCATGTATAATTTCATGCATTTATGATTTTGCCCAATGATACTTTTGAGAGGACCAAAATATGAAACAATAGAAAAGAAATGGCTGTCTGTAGAGCAGCCATGTTATGATTTTTTATTAGCATATTACTACTACTTAGAATCAATTTGTAAATGGATTGAAGATATCAACTGAAAGCTATGATTCTAAATATCATAGAAAACTAAATTCTATTTAGATCTGATCACTAGAACATTACTTTCCATTCCCTTAGATATCAAGTGAAAACACAGAAAATTGCACCAGTACATGCTGCCACACACTGGGCCCACTGTGCAGCTGAACTCACATCACAGATATTGTAACACCTTTTCTAGCATTACTATAGTAGTACTTGCCTCAATATTTTTGGTACTATTTGCCCTGTATCTCTGTTTCTATACAAGATATAAACAAAATTCCAAAAGATTTAAAAACATCTCAATGGCCTCAATAAAATGCGGTCACAGGGATCTTTCTGTATTCAGTTTAATTTTTTTGTTGAAGTGCCTAGTATGGTACATGAAACTGGGGGCATGCACAGGGTATGGTACATGATATTGGAGACATGCACGGGGTATGGTACATGATATTGGAGACATGCACAGGGTATGGTACATGATACTGGGGGCGCGCGCAGGGTATGGTTCATGATACTGGGGGCGTGCGCAGGGTATGGTGCATGATACAGGGGGCACGTGCACAGGGAATGTAAGCCTGGGGGCTGAGACAATGTATGATATATGATACTGGTGGGGTATAGATTGGGTAAATGAGCCTGGGGGATGAGACAGTTTATGGTACATGATACTGAGGGCTGTGGCAGGGTATGTGATGCTGGAGGGTTATTCATGTTTGTCTTTGTGGAGCCCTAGGAATACACTAGAATGCACTATTTCCCCTCTAGTTATCAAAATTATCAGGGGCATGCCCCCACAGGAAATATCTGAAATCAAGAAACGGGAAAAACCTTTCTTATGACTGTGGATAACTTAGTCAGGAGAGCCCTCAGAATTCACCTTTTCCCCTCTAAAATTTCAAATTTTCTGGGGGCATGCCTCCACAGGATATTTTTGAATTATTAAGAGAGGAAAAGCTTTACTCATAGCTGTAGATAACTTAGTCAGGAGAGTCTTCAGCATACACCAATATGCACCTTTTCCCCTCTGGATTTCAGAATTTTCTCAGGGAATGCCACCAAAGGATATTTCTTAAGTCTAGTGGGGGAAAGCCTTATTTATTGCTGGAGATACCTTAGTCAGGAGTGCCCTCATAATCCTCCAGAATGCACAATTTCCCCTAAAGATTTGAAAATTTTCCGGGGGGTATGCCCCAGACTCCTAATACAGTCACTACAATGTACTTGCGACATCACAGGGCTGCACTTTTGTCCCCCCCCCCATGTCCAGGGCCCAAATCACGCCCCCCCCCTTTCTGAAAATCCTGGATCCGCCCCTGATTGGCCGATTTTAAAAATTAAGCTGCCATGCCTACCACTGGGAGTGGGACTAGGAATAACACCCCTGCACCCACTCCCGTGAGTCCCTATCTGTCACTATAGTAAATCAATCAATATGATTTTCTATTTTGGGGCTCTTTTCCACTGTCAAGATTAACTATTTTCATGTACCAAGGGTAAAAATAACCAAGGAATCAGAATTTGTGGGTCATTTTACTCTAGATCTAGTCATTGATTTAATATCTTATCAGTTCTCAAGGGGTATTGGTGTGCGCAGACTGTAATTTCTATAAAACCTTGAAATATGAAATGCTGATATTTTTGTTAATTCTTGGTCAATTTTTACATTTGAGACCTCTATTGAAAGCTAAAGACATTATCAGATATCATAGAGGGAGAAAGAATGAAATATCTGGACAGATTGTATATATTTCAGAAGAGTTTTGACTTAAACCCGAAAATATCAAAACTAAATATTTGTGTAACTTTTTTAAACTTATATGGGATAACCACAAAAGTGTGTACTTTTAGGATCTTTAATCAGCTATTTATTATCTATTAGCCCAAATTAGCCCAAAGCTAAAGAGTATAGGAGAGTTGAGTAAAAAATCCAAGAATTTCAGGTCTGCTTATCAAACTGCCATTTAGAAAATTTTGACTTTCCAACATGATCTATAACACTTAATTTAGTTCCTTTTGATGCAAAATATAGCCCATTAATCCCCAAACTGTTGTGCTTACAGTGATGTAATTGGTTACCCTCTATGATCATTCAATCAAATTTAATTTGAGATTAAGTAAAGCAAGGTCTGAAATGTGTGAGAACCAGTGCAGCCTGTGCACAGTTAGTCACAGTTTGAGCCCCTAATGCCACTACGTTTTAGGGTCTCAGTGACACCTGTAGAAATAGCTGAGATTGACAGTGGTCCACTGCGGGAAAACTGGAAGTAGCAAATGCATTGTTTACATGTGCTTTGTTTGTACATTTATAAAGGGAATTGAAAAAAATCATGAAAATTTATTAATCTTTGGGCATATTTCTAGAAGATTTCAAAGAATTGCACCATAACTCCAGGTATTTCAAATGCTACATTAGCTGTAAGTTGCCGATCGAATTTCTGAAAATCCAACATGGCCGCCATGTTATTTCTTAAGAAAATAATGCCAGGATTTTTAAAATCTCATTTTCGGCAGGTAAAACATATCCCATCTTAATGAAAATGATTGTGGTGCAACTTAAGGGTTCAAATTATCCAGAAATGTAAGTTATGGCTAGATTGAAGCAGAAATAGAAGCAGGAGAGTGCGCCTAATGTTGAGGCGCATCCAATCTCAAAAACTCAGGCCCCAGTACGCCCAACTCACAAAAAGTATGTGAGTTGGGCGCCGATCCAACTAGTGCACAGTGGGCAGGGACTGATAAGAGCCACACTTGCTGGAAATCCACTGACAGAAAATATTATAGAAATTCCACATTCAATCCCTCATAACTTCTGTTCTAGTACCATTATAAAGACAATTTAAACACCATTAAATTACTCAAGTTGCCAGCTTCCCGGTGATGTAACATTCTCCGGGTAAATCCAAAATAAAAGTTTGGCATGTTTTCCCTAGTGTAGGCACTTCAACAAAAAAATTAAAATGAATACAGAAAGATCCCTGTGACTGCATTTGATTGAGGCCATTGAGATGTTTTTAAATCTTTTGGACTTTTGTTTATATCTTGTATAGAACCAGAGCTACAGGGTAAATAGTAGCAAAAATATTGAGGCAAGTAGCACTATAGGAATGGTAGAGAAGGTGTTATAATTTCTGTGATGTGAGTTCAGCAACACAGTGGGCCCAGTGTGTGGCAGCATGCACTGGTGGCAATTTTCTGTTTTCCCACTTGATATCTAAGGACCCCCAAAGTAATGTTCTAGTGATCCAATCTAAATAAATTTAGTTTTCTATGATATTTAGAATCTTAGCTTTCAATTGATATCTTTCATCCATTTCCAAATTGATTCTAAGTAGGAGTAAAATGCTAATAAAAAATCGTAACATAGCGGCTCTACACACAAGCATTTCTTTTCTATTGTTTCATATTTTGGTCCTCTCAAAAGTATCACTGGGCAAAGTCATACATGCATGAAATCTTACATGCTGCTAGTTTATTATGCACTTAAACTGTGTCTGATATAATTTTGTTGGTGTCTACAGTGGTTAATATGTTTTTCAAAGCTTCAATATTACCTTCAAATTAAAGTCAGTGTAAAACGCTTAATAATTGGAATTTTTTCTCCGAGATTTCACTGGTGGGTAGCTTGATATCTAAACTCCAAGGATAACTTTTAAAACAGAAGAAAAACACCCTAATAAAACCCTAAATCGGTACTCCGTAGACGCTCTGAGGGAACCTCAGAGACCAAGTGTGTCTGTTGTAGTCTGTTTGGTCAGCCAGATTGGCTGAGTGCCCAGTTCTCACAGAAGTACTTACTGTCAGGTCCAATGCTTCCACCAACACTTCCCTCAATGTATATCCAAAAATTCACACTACACAAAGCACTTGAAATACTTGTAATAATTAATAATCCAGGTGATTTTCAAATCTCCCTCCCTAACTCCAAATCATTGTCGGCCATCTTGAAGCCAGGTGTAGCCACCTAGTGCCAAAAAGACTACACTATTCTTGGTTGGTTAGCCCTATGTTTCAAGAGCAGTCTACCACCAGGTAGCACCACATCATGTTGACAATGGAGGCCTTTGAGGTAGTGATATCTAAGCTCAAGATAAACATGTCAGATTTATTGGATATATTTCATGTTTCAGTCAATATAAGCTGATGTACATGAAAACTACATGTTTGTGAATAGGAGGGACAATTTCCAGGAACTGAAAGTGAGTACTTAGTTCAGACTAGCCATGTGTTTGTGCCACTATAGGCTTGTATACATCTTGGATCCTGCCTGTGAGCAGGCAGGTATTTCGGCCTATAAATCGGTGGTATCGGCAAGGTCACGAGTAGCGGCCACACTCACACCTGGCAGAAAGTGTCAACCCAGTATGCAAGCCTTTCTCACCCTCCACAGTGGCTTTATCAAAGTGCCTACCTAGTGGGACACATAGTCAGACTCATAGTTAGGCTAACATAGTGGCACACGTCAACCCATTTTCTCGCCTACCTTGAACTTGTTTCCGTACGTGAGCTCGTGCTTGGTGCTCCTTGACCATCCGGGAAAGCATCTTGATGTCGGATGTAGGTAACTAAGTAATACTAGAGGTGCTATAACGTGAACTATTGGAGCATTTTCCACCAACCCCACCTCCTTCTTCGTCCAAAACAATCCAGCCGGAAGTGCCCTGGAACGCCGGTTGGAGAAATCCATCCGAGGGAAATAGTTCAGAGCTCTCCTCTCGTCATTTCATCAATATTAATGTTATCTGGTATAATTTTGCTCAAGTGAGGATGAAAGTTAGATGAATTGATGTGTAATCACATATCTTGATTACAGTATCCATTTTAAGGAATAAATAAATCTTCAAGCACAGGTTTCACACGTTTATAGTTCTGGCTCAGTTTAGAGAGTGATAAATCCTTCCGCATCTCGTCGGATCTCGCCAAAACCCAAGCGGCACGAGACTTGGGGTACTGTGGTGCAAAATGGCAGTAACCGGGGCCAAGTTTGGCGAAATGTGGCCTTTAATTTTAATATTACTCAATATTACACGTCTAATCGGCGCCTTCAACGTGGATACGAATGTGCCGATCGTCAAGATAGGACGCAGGGGTTCCTACTTTGGATTTTCCGTAGCCCAACATCAAATCGACAACACAACCGGAGGAGCGCCCAGCTTCGCGTGAGTTTTCTGTCTCCTCTCTCAGTCTCAAATCTGTTCCTCTCTTTTACCAACTCAGTTGAGAATCAAAGCTAGCAGTCATGTGTACTTCCCCAATACACATCCCATTCAAAGTGTGGATTGGGTGGTTTCAATACACATGTATCTGATGATCGTGATATCGATCTAATGGCTGGGAGTGATTTATGAATGAATGCATTTGTGAGGTTGGTTTGTTTATTTTTGCAGTGGGTTCACGAGGTGGGCGAAAACATGCCTAATTCATTAACTAATTAGGATATGTTTACATTTAGGCTACCAGGTGTTTATGCAGCCTTTAAGTGTAATATGACCGTCTGGACACTACCACTTGTACTGTTAATAGGTGGTAGGGAAGGGGGGGGGGGCATCTAGCCTCTAGTCTAGGGGTGTAAACTCATTCATGCATGTCAACCCAAATCAGTGGCAAATGTCTACAGACTACACCCCCCCCCCCCAACCATGATTTACACACAATACCCACCCATTTGGCTGAGGGGTGAGTCAGTGTCCACAGCTATGGCCTATGCCAGTCATGCCGTGTGAACTGGCCATGCATGCATATTCAATTGTTGGTCATTCAAGTTCAAGCAATCAAGGCCTGATTTGACTAGAGCCTCAGTAGAGGCCAGAGCAGTACATGTATCAGACATAAAGTTTGATAAACTAGTGAACTTCAAATACCGTACAAACCTGGATATTTACATAACACTTACAAAGCAAAGCCAAAGGGAAAAGAAAGGGGGGGGGGGTTAGTGTGGGTATGCCACACCGTCTGCCGTTCCAAGATCACTCTGTACATCATATGCCTAGGGCCGGGGCCTAGGGACCGGTTGGCAGGTCTGGGGGGGGGGGGGGGGGGTCAGACCAAGTTAGCTACTTAGTGTATAAAACTAGTCAATTCCACACTCTGTAATAGTCTTAATACACATGAATGTAGGCAACTTCAATCTTGTATCTACTACAAGTTATCAATTTATGATAAGCTACACGACCCAATTCATCAAAGAATCCTTTTAACCTGTTTTTTTTGGCTATTTTTTTATCCACGAAGGAGCTAGGTTAAAGCAGACAGAAACTTCTCCTGTTAAGTTCATAGAACAGCCAATCTAAGTTAATTTTTACCTGAAACTCTGAACTTTTAGTAAAAGTGCAGTCCCAGTTCTACTTTTAGATTTTCACTGATCATCTGACTAAGTCTATTCTTGCTCACCACAGCCGTGTTAAATTTGTGCTTGACTCATTTCTACAACGTAAGGCTGTAAGGAAAACATGGTTACTAGAAGTACATGGGTTAAAAACCAAGATAAAACAGCTGGGGGTGGGCGGGGGTACGTCCAGATGTTCTCTGACGGGGTCAGGGCCTACACACGGTGTCGGAGCTCATGGCCTCTCAGCTGTTCAGTTCTTGAGTGAACCCCATTAACCTGTTAAACGCCGCTATTACATCCGCAGGGGTAGACACTAGCACTAGTCTGTTGGCCAATGGCCAGTAGATTTTGCTGCGGGCCAGTCATTATTTCTAAATTTCCTTTGAAATTGGCCATTGGGCCATTAGAATATTTGAAAATACATTGCTCACTGGCTCGAGTGGCCAAAGGCCCAAAATGTTAGTGTCTACCCCTGAAATGCGTTAATGAATAACCCCCATTGGTCATCATGATGCACGAATGCAGCCCTGATGACTAACTCGAGCATCAATACGACCCTACATGATACACCCGCATGATGCTCCAAGGAAGTGCTGGCTAGCCTTCTCACTGGTACTTCATTCAAACATCGTGTCGACCAATGGGAATGATATACATGTACTTCAGTATTCCTGATCCTTAAACCTAAACTGTTAATCTGCTTGTTAATCTATTATCCCGGGGGGGGGGGGTACTCAAGTTAGGATCGGGTACCCACTGCCAAACGGAGCTCGAAACCGGGAACGGTGAAATGACAGCCCATGCAAATTACTCACCAAAGCTGCATTCATGCATGCTGCACATGTACCACTATGACATATGGGCGTAGGGCATTTACACGCTGTCTTAAATGAGTTGACTTGTTAAAATTAGTCTAAATATATGGACACGGAGTATAGTTTGAGTGTGGAGTTTGAGTTGTGGGCTGACTGTGGGTCGGGGCAGGTTTTGAGTAGAGAGCAGTTCTAGGAGAGAGAAGGAGGACTTCCTTAACTCTTCGAGTTTAACAACGTTCTAACTCAAGAAATATTTTCTCACATTTGCACTCATCATGCACTACGGCAGTGTAAGTCACTGTAGCACTGGCCAATAATTTGCCACCCTATCACTGGTCATACTCCTCCTCCCTTCTCCAGTGGCTGTCATGGTCAGACATTCCTCCAGGGGGATCCAACCTTAAAGGATCCTCCACCCAGAGCTCAGCTATGTCCGCCACCACGAGCAAAATATCCGGGATGGTTGTGCTGAGAGATGAGGCTGCAAATACATACTGGGGAGTGAGGTGTAGGAAAAGGCTGAATGAGGGAGGGACGTTTTGGTCGGAGTCTGATATCACTGGAATTGTGTAGTTAAAAGTGAATACGGACCCTTGTGTGTTAGTGTTAAGCAAAGTACATGAATTATGAAAAAGGAAGATAATTTTGGGATTGTAGTTGCCAGGGTCTGTCAGCTTCTTCTTCCCTAATATACTCTAACTAGGGGTTCTGGTTATGGATACATATTAAAATATCCAGTGGTGCTCCGTTTACTCATTCTTGTATGTGCTATACTAAACATTCTCTTTTACAAAAAAAAAGGAAGAAAGTCTTAAATAAATCAGAATTGGACAAGTGTAGAATTTGTGCGTGTAGGTGTCTAGACGCTATGCTAACTGAGGCTCTAATAGTCCAGCTGTGAAATGACAAGAGCCCTGAGTCACGGAGTCTAAGCTGGCTAGGGGAAGGGGGGATCAGCAGGAAGGTGGTTTAATCCTTTAAGGGCCAAGGATGTGTCAACGAATTCTGCCGACCGTGGTTGATACACTCCCGAAGGGTCGGCATGATGCACTCCCGCCCTTAAAGTGTCAATGTATTGGAAGGAGTAGGTTATCATTAGTTGTTCATGTCGGCTCATCCACGTGCATCCTTTACTAGGCTTTACTAACCACCCCCCCCCCCCCCCACCACACACACAGACACACAGAGCACCATTTAAGTTGGCTCAGGTCGGAACGAGTCAGACACGGGCACACTGCCAAAATACATAACTCTCTGACCTGTCTGTCTCTCCTACACACTGTACAGCTCCCCCATCTATGTTCCTTCCTCACTGTCTCCGTCTGTCAAGCTGTATGTATGTCTCTCTCTGTCTGTCTCTCCTACACACTGTACAGCTCCCCCATCTATGTTCCTTCCTCACTGTCTCTGTCTGTCAATCTGTATGTATGATATACTCTCTGACCTGTCTGTCTCTCCTACACACTGTACAGCTGCCCCATCTATGTTCCTTCCGCACTGTCTCCGTCTGTCAAGCTGTATGTATGTCTCTCTCTGTCTGTCTCTCCTACACACTGTACAGCTCCCCCATCTATGTTCCTTCCGCACTGTCTCCGTCTGTCAATCTGTATGTATGATATACTCTCTGACCTGTCTGTCTCTCCTACACACTGTACAGCTCCCCCATCTATGTTCCTTCCGCACTGTCTCCGTCTGTCAAGCTGTATGTATGTCTCTCTCTGTCTGTCTCTCCTACACACTGTACAGCTCCCCCATCTATGTTCCTTCCTCACTGTCTCTGTCTGTCAATCTGTATGTATGTCTCTCTCTGTCTGTCTCTCCTACACACTGTACAGCTCCCCCATCTATGTTCCTTCCTCACTGTCTCTGTCTGTCAATCTGTATGTATGTCTCTCTCTGTCTGTCTCTCCTACACACTGTACAGCTCCCCCATCTATGTTCCTTCCTCACTGTCTCTGTCTGTCCATCTGTATGTATGTCTCTCTCTGTCTGTCTCTCCTACACACTGTACAGCTCCCCCATCTATGTTCCTTCCTCACTGTCTCTGTCTGTCAAGCTGTACCGTATGTATGTCTCTCTCTGTATGTCTCTCTCCTAGACTGGCGGCAGTCCCTGAGCTCTCCTCCCAACACCACTATACCCCACATCCCTACTCTCTCTGCTTGGCTCAATTCACTAGAGGTCTTCTTAGTTTTTCTGTTTAAAACTTTGATTCATTTCAATTTCCCATTTGTCTCAGCCTGTCTGCCCCTCTCTCCCTCTCTTTCTCCCTGTCTCTCTGCCACCGTCTCTCCTTTTATCTTCTGTCTCTCTATCTGTATCTCTGTTTCTCTCTATGTGTCTCTCCTCCCCCCCCCCCGCCCCGTCCCCTCCTCCTCTGTTGCCCCTTTCCCTGGTTGTCCCCAGTTGGCCCTTTCAGTGGACGAGTGTCTTTTTGCGTCGGGTCAGTGGCCATAGGGGCTTGGCAGGGAAGTGCCAGGGTAGATTTTGTATGATTGCTGGGGGGAGGGGGTGTTTATATGTATATACGTATATATAGAGGGGTCAGGAGGACAGAGTGGAGTGCGGCCAGAGATGGTTATTACCAAGTCATCCCGTGTCAACCATTCATACCAGGCACCGCTTATGAATATTAGCCCTCTGAAGACAGCATAATGCCTCAATGTGTCATGCCTATTACTTATATTAAAGTCCTTCAAGCATCCTGTCCATTGGTCAACACGATGCGTGAATGCATTCAGCCCTGCCTGCCAAGTAACTCACCAGAACTGTGCTCACTGAGTCTAAGCTGGGTAGGGGAACTCAGCAGAACTGTGCTCACTGAGTCTAAGCTGGGTAGGGGAACTCACCAGAACTGTGCTCACTGAGTCAGTCTAAGCTGGGTAGGGGAACTCACCAGAACTGTGCTCACTGAGTCAGTCTAAGCTGGGTAGGGGAACTCACCAGAACTGCGCTCGTGTTGAGTAACTCACCAGAACTGCGCTCTTGCCGAGTAACTCACCAGAACTGCGCTCGTGCCGAGTAACTCACCAGAACTGCGCTCTTGCCGAGTAACTCACCAGAACTGCGCTCGTGCCGAGTAACTCACCAGAACTGCGCCTGTGCCGAGTAACTCACCAGAACTACCCTTGTGCCGAGTAACTCACCAGAACATCGCTCTAGCCGAGTAACTCACCAGAACTGCGCTCTTGCCGAGTAACTCACCAGAACTGCACTCGTGCCGAGTAACTAACCAGAACTGCGCCCGTGCCGAGTAACTCACCAGAACTGCGCTCGTGCCGAGTAACTCACCAGAACTGCGCTCTTGCCGAGTAACTCACCAGAACTGTGCTCTTGCCGAGTAACTCACCAGAACTGCGCTCTTGCCGAGTAACTCACCAGAACTGCGCCCGTGCCGAGTAACTCACCAGAACTGCGCTCGTGCCAAGTAACTCACCAGAACTGCGCCCGTGCCGAGTAACTCACCAGAACTACGCTCGTGCCGAGTAACTCACCAGAACTGCGCTCGTGCCGAGCAACTCACCAGAACTGCGCTCGTGCCGAGGAACTCACCAGAACTGCGCTCGTGTCGAGCAACTCACCAGAACTACCCTCGTGTCGAGTAACTAACCAGAACTGCGCCCGTGTCGAGTAACTCACCAGAACTGCGCTCGTGCCGAGTAACTCACCAGAACTGCGCTCGTGACATGCCAGTACTGGTAAAGTACTTCATTTGTGTATCACCCTGATCCATGTGTATGATGCATTACCATCGTCTAAAGGCTTAAGGGTGGCATAATGCTAACAGGGTATCATCATCGTAACACTCCCAGTGTATCATACGGACCCCTATTGTTCTAATAGTGTGGGCATGATGCATGAATATAGCCCTGGTGAGTTCCTCTCCACAGCAGCTTTCGATTCCTGCATCACGACGACAAAGGGACATAATTTATTAAACACTGTACATGGACGACTGGTCCTTTAACGATCTATTTTTCCTCCATTTTAGCCCTTCCTTTCACCCCACCTACAGTTGTGTATAGATGTTTGTATGAACTTGTTTTTACTGTCGTCCTCCCCTCTCTTATTACACAGATAAATATCCTAGTTTGGTGACTCCCAGATACAACAAGGATATAGATATAACATATAACATGTCATATCATACCAAGTACTACAGTGCTGGTAATAAGAGTATAGCTTAAATAGAGTTAATTGTTACCATATTGGCTATTGCCGATACATGATATTGGCGATAAGTACACAATACACACAGTCTATTGGTTAAACTGGTGTCACGCCTCCCCCCCCCCCATACACACATACATATAACACGTACCGTAAATTCTCTTGTATACACAGCGGGATACACAGTAGCTCAAGTACCAGAACCCAAATCAAAGTGTCTTATATAAATGGATCAGTCCGAGGAAGGCGAGCCGTGCGGCTTATAGGAGGGTATTTGGCAATATAGAACAGTACTAAACCTCCAATATTCGAGCCTCAGGTGCGGCTTAGTTAGGCGTGGTTTATACAAGGGCGCAGCTTACCGTAAAACCCCGGTCATAAGCCGGATTTTTTTCCTCTATTTTTGGCTAAACCGGCTTCTAAATTTCCCCCTAACTCTACCCCCAGCTTATGAGTGGGGTTTTATTACAATAGATTAAAGAGAAAATAGGGAATATTATGCACCAAAACCGGCTTTTAAATTTCCCCCAAACTCTACCCCCGGCTTATGACTGGGGTCGGCTTATGAGCGGGGTTTTACGGTATATGTATTCGAGAGTCTTTATGGTACTATGGTTAAACATAGAGTAATGGCTACATACACACAGAGGATAATGATTATATAAACACTCGATGACTCTGAGGTTATAATACTGTTTACAAACACTACATGTGTCACAGTGTTTCAAACTATAGATCAATATGACAAGAAAGGGTGACAGACTAACACACAATATACTATATTCAGTCACAGAGCCATTGATGATATTTTACATTAATTTTATCGCAGACCAAAATTGTTTCAAGTAACTCGACCCTGCTCTAGTCTAGGAAAAGAGGGCTGTCCCTAGAACTTTCTTCTTCAGTTTTCAAGAAAATATATGTTTTGGGGTATATTCAGTCCCCCTATCCCCAGTACCTGTACACTATAGGGATTATACCCGGATTATATGTTATACAAGTATTCATGTAGGCTGTCCTGGACTTGTGACTATCCTAGACTGGATGTAGGCCCCATGGTCCTGGTATACTCTCTTAGACTGTGTAGGCCAAGCTCACTCTCCAAGGAGGAATGCAGTGTGACATTCTCGGGCTGACATTTACCAAATTTATCGAAATCACTACACTCATGTATCATTTAAATGACAGATCTGCTGCTCTCCAAGAATTAGATACATGTTTCACCTTTCCCCCAAGTTACTTGAAGAAGGAAAAAAGAAACATTAAAAAGAAGAAAAAAAGAAAATCTCAGGTGTTAATTAATGGCAGCACCCAGAGTATTTCCCACATGTTGACCAGTGTCCAGTAGGGGTCAGCAGCCCCCCCCCCGGTCCCAGGGGTCATGGCGGGGTCAAGTCGGTATAGTGCCAAGTGGGTGCAGATAGAGCACACTTCATTAACCTATAACCTACCAGTACCTCCACGTTAACCCTTAAAGGGCCGCAGATGCAAGGCAAGTCAGCATGATGCACCAATGAAGTGCTAGCGAGACTGCTCCATGTACCATGACTACCGTAAAACCTCGCGTATAAGACGCGTCCTCTACGCCAAACAAATGCCTTGTGCGTCTTATAGGATGTACTGAAATTGGGGGTGCGTCTTATACGAGGGGTAATTTTACTATAGAAATGTACTGGATATACAAAATTGGTGCCTAAGGCTAAGAGGTGCTTCTTATACGCGAAAATGCATGTGCTGAGTTTGGGGTGCGTCTTATACGCGCAGTGCGTCTTCTACGCGGGAGATTACGGTACCAATCCAGGCAACCTTCTCGTTAACAATTTAAGGGTCGCTCATGCATTAGTGCATCATGCCCATTCATCGCCATGATGCATAAAAGCAGTCCTGGTGAATAACTTACCAGTTCTAGATTCATGCATCATGTCGACCCTACAGGGTTGATACATCCTCAGAGGGTAGTCATGATGCACCAATGGAGTGCTGGCGAGCAGTCTTGCCAGGACTTCATTGGTACCCAGAGATGCCACTTTTCCTAACTTTTTAGGAATTCCGAATTTTATATTTTCATTCCTATAGGTATTTCCTATTGTAAATTGAGAAAATAAGGAGGATTTCCGATTTTTTGGGGATCAGTGAGTGGCATCCCTGGGTACCGTAATCTCTCGTGTATAAGGCACATCTCGCGTATAAGGCGCACCTAGAGTTGAAGAATATTGTCAAAAAAATCATAACTTTGGTTCTACTGAATGAATTATCAAAATTCAAAAAGCTATGTGTAGCTAGGGCACCCCACACCGTGTTGAACCCCCTATGTTATTTTTTTTAAGTTAGGGGGAGTCTAACATATATCAAAATGAATGTCTTGGTGTCCCTTTTGCGGATCCAGGAAGTACCAAAACCCCTCGTATAAGACGCGCCTTATACGCTTGAGATTACGGTCCATCATGACGACCAATGGACATGATGCACTCCGGCATCAGCGACCCTTAAAGAGTTAACAAAGTGCAGATTTGCTGTAAGTCTAAGATGACATGGAGAGACTTCATGTCATCAGAGTAAGTGAGGGAAGGGTAACTTCAGTAAGTATAGGATAGATGTTGAGGGGAAGGGGAGAGTAGAGTGGGGTGGGGTGGTCATAATAGCAGGGTGTAGGTCTAGAGTCTGGATCTGCAGAACTCTGATAGATGGTTGACTACAGTGGTGTCACCGTGCATGATTTGTGTGCATCAAATCCACACCAGACAAGAAAATAAATAAATAAATAAATGGGTTCTATGAAATCCAAACAAAAATACACACACAAAAACACAATAAATACAAACATACGTAAAATAGTTGATGTGAAAAAGAAAAGAAATAGACAATATGTTATTGAGACTATGTTGATATCTTTCAGTCTAATAATACCACGCCTTATCAGCAGTTGACAAGTTGGAGGTGTGGGTTAAAACTTAGATGAACTGAGGGTTGTGGGTGAGATCCCCGGGGGTTAGATATGTGGTATCGGTAGTTGGCAGTAAGAGCCTCTAGGCTGGGGGTAAAGTTAACATGTATTAGGGGTGGAGCAGGCCAGTATGTGTGTGTGTGTTGAGGGGGGGGGGGAGGGGGTTAACATGTACATGTATTAGGGGGGTACCGTAGTGGGGCTGGCAGTAGGCTGGTATTGATACATGTGTGTGTGTGTGGGGGGGGGTTAACATGGATCAAGGTGTCTAAGTGTGTTACCGTGGTTACCCCAATCTGGGTAACATGTTGATGTAAGCCCTAGGGGGTCCTCAGACCCCCTCCCCCCCCCCCACATACATACATGATAAAGTCTCAGTGACAGTGCCATATCCCCCCTATACCAATACCCATAGAACACCTTTCATCTCAATGTTTGGTTCAGAATGAGAAGAAATATTGAATCAGCAGCTTGAGGTGATCAGATCACCAGGTCTTCAATTTCCTGTCCAGGATGCTGGAATTTACAGTAAGATTTATGTATACAATTTAGGAAAAGAAGATCTAAATCTGAACTCATTTATTAAAACATACACTCTGAACAGCAAACGAGGGATCCATGGGGGATCCACCACTGCCCCCCCCCCATACCGCTACCTGCAGAGATGCCACTTTTCCTGGTTTACCAGGAATTCCTGGTTTTTTATTCTAAGATTTCTGTAATAAATCGTGTTAGATTCCTGGGGAAATGTGTCTCAAGTCCAGTTTTCGTGGTTTTTGTCGACCAGTGAGTGGCATCTCTACCCGACACCCACACGCTCATCCCACTGAGTCAGTGGCACTTATCTGTGTCCCTGGGGGCATTAACCTGTGTTATCTAGTTAGTTAGTGCACGTGTAACATGGTATGTGGGGAGGGGGGTAGTGGGGGCCACCCAGACAGATATAAAGTGTACCCAACAACCCCCAGTCTACCCCTACAAACAAACCCCTACAACCCTCCCCACAGGAGGCATCCAAGGCACTATTCACCAATACCTCATATTATTAGAACAACCCCCCCCCCTCCATACTTCAAAGTTACTGGGGGTAAATCACACCCTTAGTAACAGTCGCAAAATTTCTAGCTTAGAACTCCAGGGCTCAACTCTCATTTGTGCACCTGAAAAACGCTGTTCTTGAGGTATGTGTTGCAAGTTTTCGGGCGGAAGTTTTCGGGGTGGGTGGATTAAATTGGAATAAAATTATAGTACCGATATTTTAAAAGTGTAATGACACCTGGATTTTTTTTTTGGGAGGGGGGGGGGTGAACTTCTAATCTGGCCACGTCTTCTGCATTTAAGTCCAGAGAAAGTGGAGACAGAGAAACTGGCCGCTTGTCAAAATTTTGCAAAATCTTCGCTCAGTCAGCAGCCTTAGATGTAGATGAGTTATAAGCCGTTTGTACCTGGAGGTATGCAGTGTGATTACAGATAGTGAACTCAGGGTTAGCATACCTTCCTGTCCTACTTAGTTTTTACCAGTCCTACTTTAATCTGTTTTTGTTGTCCGCTGTCTGCCTGACTGGTCTTGATGCAGACCAGGCAGAGGTAGCCTGGGAGCCTGGCCCTACTGCAAACAAACCTTTAAGGACAGGTGTAGCCTGGGAACCTGGCCCTACTGCAAACAAACCTTTAAGGACAGGGTTATATTTTAAGGTTTACCAATGCAATTAAAAGATATCTTGAGGAAAAAAAATCCTTTTCAATATTTGACTTATTTAAGGGATGCACAACATTAAGTAACCACTGCTCAGGCGTGGATCCAGAAAGGGTGGTATTTACTGGTCTACTAGGGGGGGGGGGCACAGCGAAGAATATTTGGTGTATGGGGGGGGGGCACAGCCAACGCCCTACATTTCCTATCGTTAAAGAGTTTATCCAAGGCCAACTTTCAGGGGATCTAGGAAGGGCACCACGTACCCTATTAAAGAGAATAGGCTGCCCAGGCTAGAGTCGAGAGGGTGGGACAGGGAGACCACTATTTGAGACCCTGGTCTGGACGACCCTTTCGGTGTCATGTGGCCTTCATCTGGTTAATATACTACTGATGTGGTATACACAAGAAAAACCACAAATATCTCTATAATTGTAAAAAAGGATATCATTTATCTTATGGCTGTACCATTAGATGGTATTTTTCAGGTTGGACCATGAGGAAAAATGAGATGTAAAACATTCCATGTAAGCCATAGACTGTTGATATCTCTATATTGTATGATGGCAGGAATGTGCATTGTTCGCCATCTATCGATATAAAAGATGTTATGTGAAAATAAAGGTTAAAATCAAAAAGATAGGAAGAAAACAGAAAATAGAGGCGGTATTAAAAACACAAGAAAGTAAAGCTTTGAGGGCAGCATGATGCTTTAATGATGCAGTGAGCATCATGATGCTTTAATGATGCAGTATGCATCATGATGCATGAGTTTGTCGAGTAGCTCAGCATGATGCACCAATACAGTGCTGGCGAGTTACTCGCCAATTCAGCACTTAAGTATTTACTTTGGTTTAGTTGATTTTACATCCATTAGTAGTAATCAAAATCTAACAAGAGAAACTATATGTTTTTATTTTGAAGAAAAGAAAAGGGAAAGAAAAATATAGCTATTGAAGCAGGCTGTTACAACTTTAAAGCGTTGGTTCGTGATAAAATCTATAGATAAGATGAGTACCTTTTATTCCAGCCATTCATGGCCTAGGCTTCTTGTGGCCTGCTATAGTGCGACCATTGAATCTAAATTACCAGCCACCTGCCTCTAGGTATAGGCAATGATTTGTTCTGGGGCTAGCTCTGTAGACGGCTCTAGATATAGAGAATACAAATCTGACCAATTCCCCTCAGTTTTGCCTATAGAGATAGAGTATTCAGGGTTTTATGTGACATACATTGATAATTAACAGCTGTTATGATGGTAACCAGCGTGTCCCTGGAAGTGGCTGTTATCTGGGGATAAGCTACCCATCATAACATGTCTTATCAGTGACAGTGTGTTTTGCTTTTTAGGAGAGACCCATCAAAATCCAGAATGGTGATGAGTATGGGTCTAGACTCCTATACATGGTGTGCGCCTTATACATGAGGTGCTACAGTAGAAGGGTCAGTGCCACTGGTCCATGTTACCAGTGGGTGCTAGTACCATGCTGGTAGTGCCTGCAGGAATGACTACACTGCAGCTACCAGCTCAGGCCTAATTAACATGCATTCTCGCAAGATTTGCACCTCAGGGGTCAAGAAGCCACTCTATACATGGGTTAGTTTCCACACCTGGAGGTGTGAAGACTTCATACCTGGAGGTGTGATGAGTGATAACCCACACTCACCATACCTTTGAAGTTGTATTTATATTATTAAGGCACTCTGTGTTAATTAATGAGTAATTAATAGTACTTTTGTGTGTAGGTTGGGACAGAGTGGATTCCCACCAGGTATTACATAACTGTACCCTACAACGAGTGTAAGGCACATGCTGGTGGCCAGCTTCAGCTAGACACTACGGCGCCACCCTTATCCCACCAGGTCGGAATAAGGCGTGTGTACTTTCTTTGCTCCATGACAAACTCACGTTCATCTCTACTAGGTATTTCTATAGTATTTTTACTACAGTTGGTGTAAAAATCCACTCTTCTATTGACTTAGGCTCAGCTATGTCTATAATGTAGGTCCTTTCATGTTGAAAAAAACTTCTACTGGGGAACAGCCCTGAGAATAAATATTTGATTTAAAGAAAGTTGTCTTGAGAATACAAAATTTTACTTTGAATTTTGGGATACCATTTAACCCTTTTACAGTTACATAGTGCTTTTAATGCATTACCATGGTGTTTTAGTACAGATCTTCAAATTAGCATTGGTCGTGTTAATGTGCTGGGTGACCTTCTCCCGTCCCCCCCCCCCCAGAAGCCCCTATAAGGGCTTGTGGGGGGGGGGGGCAAATTAATATTGCAAAATCCATGAATCTCAGACTAGCGAAAGTCTCTCGGTAGCGTACCTGAATACCTCCCAGGTGACCCTATGGTATTCATACCATAGTACATTGTCACCAGTACTGTATTGGTGCATCATGATGACAAAGATGAATCCTAAAGACATCATGCAGCCCTTAACCCTTCAAGGGCCGCTCATACAGGAGTACATCATGCCCACTTGTCGTTATACTGCACCAATGAAGTGCCGGCGACACTGCTCCCCACTTCATTGGTGCATCACACAGACCCTCCGGGGGTGTATCAACCCTGGAGGGTCTGTGTGCATTACCAGCCCTTAAAGGATTTAGGAATTCACTTCAGAATGTCACTTAGACACCAGCAGATCTGTCTGGCAGTAATAACTAAACCAGCAGACTTGAGACACAGATTCCAAAACACAGTCAGACCTTCATATATCATGCCTTGTTATGGCATAAGGACTTCATGCAGGTGTTAACCATACCCCCCCCCCAACACACACACACACACACACGCACACACACACACACACACACACACACACACACACACACACACACACACACACACACACACACACACATACATACACAAACCGTAGTGGCCTGTTTAAGTGCTGAGTCTTTGAATGAGCGCTGGTCTTGAAAACGCAGTGGCGGTGAACCCCGGGGGTGAAGTATCATTGAAATTGAAGAATACACTATAAATAAAGCCTTGAGTAAGCGGTGGTCTTGAAGAAGGGCCGGGGCAGACGTAGGTTGAAATCTAATAGCGTCGGGGGCCTTTAACGGGTCACTATGGTACTTAGCCTGCAGGTATTGTTTGAGCTTAACACTCAGTGTTATAACCTTTATGTACATAGTCTATACCCTCCTACACTCCCTGACTCCTTAATGTAGTCTTAAACAGACTAATGTCAATACTAGGTGTAAAGGGTCCCGATGGTAGAACTAGAATTTGCCAGATTGCCAGAACAAATGTCTGACTGCGATTTCAGGAACTTTACCTGTCGCAGTTTTCATAGCTTGTAAAACTTTTGCTGTTATATCAAAATTTCTTCATAATCTGAACTCTCTCCCTCTCTCTTTATTTGCCTTATTAACTTGAAAAGCGAGTTATAAGGAAACACCCAGGGGCACCTCACTTTCAGTCATTTTGGTGGTGCAAATAAGTTTTAAAACAAGATGGAAATTTTATATATAAGAGGCAGAATTACTTAATGAATTTGTAGTGCCATTAAAGGAGGAGATGTTGGGGTCTTGCAGGAAAAGGTATTTCATTACCAAGTTTTGTAAATTTTGAGAAATTGTCAATATTGTACAGACTCAGTTGGTTGGCAGCCATAAGACGCTTTTTGCCTCCAATGGTGAAGGTATATGATGTTGATCAACTTTCCCGCCTTATTTGGCAATGTGGTGCGAATAGTGCAGTTTTGGCGGGAGTTATGTGAATAGTGGCTTGGTGGTGCGAATAACCTGGGTGAGGGAATGCTGATGCAACAGGATGAGGGCACAACTCATGGAGGGCCGTCCACAAATGATATCATGCTAAAGGGGGGAGGGGGGGGAGGCCCAGCATGACGAAATAAATTTTCCATATACCTTCAGCATTGCAAAATTGGCAAAAAACATGATGGGGGGTCTAAAAAGGTCAAATTTTGCCTGATGTCATTTATGGATGGCCCCTGGGAGCCAATCATAGGCTTTTACTTTTCAAGTTATCAGCAATTTACATTGGTGCATTATATTTTCATGCCCCCCTCCCAAAAAAAAAAATAGTATCTTAAAGTAGTTGATCCTGCAAAATCCAATCCAGGAATGGAGAACAAAAAGATATTATACACAGGACTGAAAAGGTTAATGTTAACGCAACAGGTGCACATAGGGTTTGTTTGAGTTGTCACAAGGTGGTATGTGGTCCTTAAAGGGTTAATCTAAACCCATGGCACCCAAACCAGGTATGTGGTCCTTAAACCCTTTTAATGCCGGTGATGCATTAATGCATTATACCCATTGGTCGTCATGATGCATGAATGCAGCTCCAGCGTGTAACTCGCCAGGGCTACATTCATGCATTATGTGGACCCTACGGGGTTGATACACTCCCAAAGGTTCGACATGATGCTCCAATGAAGTGCTGGAGAGCAGACTTGCCAGCATTTCACCAGTGCATCATGCCGCCCAATGGACATGATGCATTAATGCATCAGTGGCCCTTAAAGGGTTAATACAAACTCCGCCCCTAGCACCAGGTGCACTCCTGCATCATTTGCCCTTAGAGGGTTAATATAAACTCCAGCACCACCTCCAGCAGGCTCGCCCCCTCCAGCCTGACAGAGTATTAAACTGAGTATTAATTGCCGCTGGCCGAGGCTGCCTCCAGGTGCACACAGGGTGTGTTTGAGTTGTTACATGGTGCGGGAGGGTGGGGTATTGGTTGTGGTGTGGGTAAGGAGGTAGGACCCTGGGTACCACTTACAATAACACCATGCAGCAGGGGTCAGTGTTTAATTATGGTCTAAGCTGCTTTCTATACCTCATTTAGAGTTAAAGATAGGCTTGCTTTGTACCTCATTTACAGTCAAAAATGATTGTAAATGTTAAGGTAAAGCAAGGTTTCCATTGGTTCAGTTAAAAGTCAAATAAGGCTATTTTCTTTAAAGGTCAGTTAAAAGGGTATCTTGAGAAATTAAGTCAGTGTAAAGCCAGAAAAAATTATTTTGACCAGATAAAGTTGTATTAGCTGTCTTTCTTCACTTTATCTGAAGTGAATTAATTAAAAACAAAAAATGCGTAAAACAAAAACTTCTGTGATATATGGCCATGGTAAAAAAAAACACACATGAGCAGCAAAGTGGCAAACAAAGACTGCATGTACTCCTACTACCAGAGGTTAAAGGGCAAACAGGGATAGATTAACATGCTGGCAGGGCACCAACCCACTTAGGGCTATTATATATGATGTGTGTAGTGTGTGTATGGGGGTGGGGGGGGGGAGTTAATGGCACCTTGTGGTGCTTTGTGTGACCACAATACTCTATAATACTCATAATGGTAGAGGCAAAGAGCGGGTCACGGCCTCGGTTTGCCAGGAGCACGCTGCCAGCGTATACAGCTTAGATCAGTCGCAGTCATTTTCAGTAAGCTTGGATAACATGTGGTATTCTATTCTCCAGTAATGTTTTTAAATTTGAGCTTGTGTTTATGAATTCTGTACTAAGAAAAGGGTAGAGTATAAATCACACACATGAGAAGTTTTCGCAATATCTAATTTTTAACGATAAGATTGGTGCATTTCAACAGCACCTGCATATAAGGCGCACCCTGAGGTTGAAGACTTGCCAAAGATTCAAGTTTTTTTTCTGTTAAACTGATCAGTCATTGTCAAAAAACATACTTATGAGCCATGGCTTAAATGTGAAGAGCAAGAAGAAATTCAACAACTCACATGTGACTTCAGTTTTTGGACCTCCTAGTATTTGCCGAACATGACTGCGAAGTGTACCGTTATAATGGTGGCTATCATGACAAGTGACTCGAGTGTTGGGTACAGCACGTTTAGACTACAATAATGTATTCACGACATTAGATTCATCATGTTTTGTCTTCTTTTTTGCACTTTTTTTTATTGAAGGCAGGCAAATTTAGGACAATTTTATTCAATTGAATAAATATACAGTTGATCAGTTTTCAGTCAGTTGTAAACTTCTAGTGCACCCATTCCACTTTTCCCTCCCTGGCAGACACACATAAAAACAGCACTTCATTGTTTTCACTCTGACTCATGAAATGAAGGGCTTTCCCCAGGCATGACATGGCCACCTGATTGGACAATAAACTACTGGGAAATGAAACATGTCATACAAGTGGCCAGTATAGTAATGTATTAATGAGATGAAGGGAAAAATATCTATACTGTCCTATCTAAAAAAGAAAAAGAAAAAAAAAGAGTATTGCAGATGATTCATAAAGTTTTCAGTGCTTAAGGTATATTTCATGACCTTCACTCCCCCGGCGCGTATACAAGACTGGCCCTCATTCAAAACCTGGCACTTAATTAGGGCATGCTTTTGTTACTATAACTCTATATGTTAGAAACAAAAGTATGCCCTTTGGTAGTTGGGGTCGCTGCCATTCACCTCAGTGTTAAATCCTGAATATGTAACATTCTATATCCGTCTCCATCAACCTTTTCTCATTGATATATTGCCTTATCACTGCAATGCTGAATACAAGAGAGATAACAGGTTTCTATGCTGCTTTTATTTTTCATAAAGAGTGCAGAAAAAGTAGTTTAGGGGTTGTTGAGAAGAAGGTTTCATGAGGACATTATTGGTCTTTGTAGCAGACAGACTGGTACCTCCAAACATGCCAGCCAATCAGATGTGCAGTCACCTGTGACAGACATCCTAGAACACCTGTTGATGGCATTTACACTTGTAGACATGCCCTCAGTCTGAACAATGAACCCACAATTAGATTGAATGTGACAGACCTGTTGATGGTATCAATTCAGCCCGCAAATAGCACAGTGTAGTAATTATCAAAGACCTATCCAAAACTGCTATGCTGAGTAACTGTGACCTCATGGCTAGGCTGGTATGTGGTGGGTTTTTATGAATTTTCTGGCCTTTTAGATAGGAACCTCACTCACGCAACTGTCACCCTGGCTGGGGCTGAGCCTTATTCATAGGGTTTTGCAAAATATGCATTCTGGGCCAGGTGTGCCTTATAGGAAATCACGTTGGGGTGTGCCTTATACTTAGGTTTCCATATACACTGTGTACTACAGTAGCTTACAAATACCACCTGGAAGAGGAATTCAATCACCCTCTCGGAATTTTCTTCAAAAATTAGCACCATGCCTAAATTTGTCAGCAATAAATCAAAATATGTCAGTAATTACACATTCTATAACATTAAAGCACAAAAGCATGCCCTATTAGTATACAAGCTGTTACTAAACCTACGCTATAGATATAAATTGCTCTATTTTTAAGCATGATGATACAGTAGTTCCTTAGAGGGCCAGGCCTAGGCTCCAGCCAATTCTTACCCCTATCATGAAGAGCTGTAGTGTGCAGTGTGTAGGATGGCCCCCATAGTACAGCACCATGTGGTTGCACACATCCTGCACCACTACTACTGGCCATTCTATAGACCATGTTTGGCACAGTGCCTATGTATTAGGCTGCATGCCTGTGCACTGATACTACCGGTATGAGCTACATAGCGTAAAGCCTTGAGTATAAGCCAGACTTGGCTTAGAAGCGGCTGCATTGGGGTTTGGAATTTGGAGAGGTCCTGTGATATGGAATAAGCCTCTGATTTATGTATGAGCCATGAATCAGAGCCCTGGGGAGACAATCTGACCAGAACAACTTAAATTTGGTGTTCTGATGTATAGTGAGGTGCTTAAATTACGATGAGGTGATGAAGTATTTGGGTGATGAAGGAGTCAGGCAATGAAGGAGTCAAGCAATGAAAGAGTCAAGCAATGAAAGAGTCAAGCAATGAAGGAGTCAAGCAATGAAAGAGTCAAGCAATGAAAGAGTCAAGCAGTGAAGGAGTCAGGCAATGAAAGAGTCAAGCAGTGAAAGAGTCAAGCAATGAAAGAGTCAAGCAATGAAGGAGTCAAGCAATGAAAAAGTCAAGTAATGAAAGAGTCAAGCAGTGAAGGAGTCAAGCAGTGAAAGAGTCAGGCAATGAAGGAGTCAAGCAATGAAGGAGTCAAGCAATGGAGGAGTCAAGCAATGAAGAAGTCAAGCAATGAAGGAGTTAAATAATGAAGGAGTCAAGCAATGAAGGAGTCAAGCAATGAAGGAGTCAAGCAGAGAAAGAGTCAAGCAATGAAAGAGTCAAGAAATGAAGGAGTCAAATAATGAAGGAGTCAAGCAATGAAGGGGTCAAGCAATCAAGGAGTCAAGCAATGAAAGAGTCAATCAAGGAAAGAGTCAAGCAATGAAGGAGTCGAATAATGAAGGAGTCGAATAATGAAGGAGTCGAATAATGAAGGACTCAAGCAATGAAGGAGTCAAGCAATGAAAGAGCCAAGTAATGAAGGAGTCGATAAATGAAGGAGTCAAGCAAGGAAGATGCTGAGTAATAAAGAATCGCAAGCTTTGAACAAAAAATGAGAAGTATACAAGATCATTAAAGGTGTAAGATTGCAATGCATGGCACCAAGATTTCCCGATAATCCATTCTTTGTCCAGTGCTATCTACAATAAGATAAGATAGGTCCTTTCTCAATCCCTTAAACAGTATTGATGAAAACTTTTATCGATGCAAGTTTAGCATTATACACAGGCCATTTCCCTCTCACACAGGCCAAATGAACATTGGTATTTCAAGGTATTCAAAATTCATTGTAACAAAAACGAAATTGGACCGTGTTTGACAAAAAAAAAAATGTCCTATCTTTGCTTCTGATTGGCAGAATTGAAAAATTCTTTCACCAAGCTGAGATTACAACCAGCAAAAATGGCCTACACCAGCCATTAAGATTCTACACCGGTATGCCGGCATCACTTCAGCAACATTGCTTAAAAGTAAGACGCATTTATAAACAAAAAAACATTGGTCCGGATCGACTCAAACAGAATGATGAGATATGTATAGGTATATAACAGAGTCCAAGTGTGGTTAGCCACATCCTGGTGGTGCCTCCCATACATGTAGGCTACATAGGGTGGGGTGAGGTGTGTCAGAGTCTGGGTGAGATCTGGTACTGTAATATCTAGCATATAAGGCGCAATTACACACCCGGGTTAGACCCCTAGATACTGCGTGTTATAGTCACGAAAAGTTAGAGAAGTGCCTTATGTGTGAGGATATTACCATAAAGTCTCTCGTATAAGTCGAAATGAAAATGGGGCTTATAGGATCTGACCAAAGTCAGGATGCAGCTTATAGGGGGGTATTTTACCCTTTAGAACAGTACTAAAACATCAATTTTCAGCCCTTACTTGCAGCCTATATCTTCCTCTCTAACTCAGGGTGCGGCTTTTACCAGGAATGCGGCTTTTATCAGGAATGCAGCTTATACGAGAGAATTTGCGGTAGACTAGAACGGTATGGAAACGACCAAACTTTGACTTCAGGTGCGGCCTATATAATATAACTGTGGCTTATGGGCCATTTCAGAGGTTTGCTGCCACGTGTGTGGTTTTACACACATTCAGGATGTGGCTGATACATGGGTGTAGCTTATACTTCAGGTTTTACGGTAGCGATGTTATCACAAGTGGTGTTATTGCTGTAGGTAAATACATGCCTCACTGGACACAGTTCTATAAGCTGTATGATATCATGTAAGGATATATGGCCACCTGCTGGGACAATGGTAAAGGTGCATAAGAATTGGTCGGCCTGAGGGTTATATCCCCAGGCAGACCAATTCGAGTGCACCTTTAGATTTATCTCATGTTGTTTCAGTGTGATTATATTCAAAATTACATTTACTTGGCATAGAATTGGGATTTATCATAGCTGTCTGACCATTTAGGGAACTGCAGATGGCCGTGAAATACGGGCCAGGTTATTTGCATGGGGATGTGCAATTCGGGGCTCTTTGGTTAAACCTATGGAGCTGCAGTATTCAACTTAAGATAAATAACCAAACTCACTTTAGATCTACTAAATATCACTGCAGCTCACTCAGTTATACCATGTTTTAAAAGATTCCCATGAGAAGTTCCCTCAGAAGCCAACCCGCTACCTCCAGGAAATATAAGACACCAAAGTTTAGATAATTTAACATGGATTATCTCTAATTTATTTGATGGAAATCCTCCTCCCTCATAAGCTCCAGAACCCCCAATCTACCAATAATTGCCAAAAATATGGTCAGCTTCTGTGAGCGGTTTTTCGGTGCATTTTCCAATCTGTGTCAATGACTTGAATAATTGGGAGAGGATGTTTATGTTTATGGGGAAAAACATGAAGAAGTAAAAATAAGAAGTAAAAAGAAAATAATGATAAATCAACCCCTGACCAAAAAGCCAGAGCAGTTAGTATGTACATGATACATGGTGGTTAGCTCTATCAGTGACTACCAGCAGTGTTAGAGAACATGTAGTCATGCAACGTGAGGCTGTCAACCCTCTAAGGACTGAGCTGAAGCCTGTCAAGATCTTACTGAATCATATGTGCATCATAGAAAACATTCAAGAAGGCGGGCATGAATACAACACTGCCGGGTTACTCGATCGCCTTCATTCCTGCATACTATGCGTACCTTGAGACTGTATTGAGACCATTGAAGACAGCCCCAGAGGATTGTACTCAATGTACCAATAATGTTGACTTCTTTCTCTGAATCGGCTTTCGGCCGAATCGACAGGACTGCATTCATACATCCGTGTCACTGCCAGACTGACGGAGGGAGAAAAGAACATAACATAATATCTTGCTTGTAAGGAGGAGCTTATACGTGAGGATTGACCCCTACTGCACCTCACAGGTTCACCAAAGTTGTTGCGCCATATTCCCGGGTAGCGGGTTTCTTAGTGTGCTGAGCCTTACTTTATGGGGTACCTTCGAAGATAAGCACTGATAACAGCCAGCATGATGGGTACTGAATGAAGGGAATTTTCTGATTGGTCAATAATGTGTCCTGGTATGTCGAAATAGGCGAGGTTTGCCTTATATGCGAGTTGCACCATATACGCGGGGTATTGTGATAGTACACAGAAGTCTGACATTGAGAGTGGGTATATACATATTACCTCCAGCACCCTACCACTACCTCAATACCACCCTCAGTGGTACACACACAATAGTACCTCCAGCACCCTACCACTACCTCAATACCACCCACAGTGGTACACACACAATAGTACCTCCAGCACCCTATCACTACCTCAATACCACCCACAGTGGTACACACACAATAGTACCTCCAGCACCCTACCACTACCTCAATACCACCCACAGTGGTACACACACAATAGTACCTCCAGCACCCTACCACTACCTCAATACCACCCTCAGTGGTACACACACAATAGTACCTCCAGCACCCTACCACTACCTCAATACCACCCTCAGTGGTACACACACAATAGTACCTCCAGCACCCTATCACTACCTCAATACCACCCACAGTGGTACACACACAATAGTACCTCCAGCACCCTATCACTACCTCAATACCACCCACAGTGGTACACACACAATAGTACCTCCAGCACCCTACCACTACCTCAATACCACCCACAGTGGTACACACACAATAGTACCTCCAGCACCCTACCACTACCTCAATACCACCCTCAGTGGTACACACACAATAGTACCTCCAGCACCCTACCACTACCTCAATACCACCCTCAGTGGTACACACACAATAGTACCTCCAGCACCCTATCACTACCTCAATACCACCCACAGTGGTACACACACAATAGTACCTCCAGCACCCTACCACTACCTCAATACCACCCACAGTGGTACACACACAATAGTACCTCCAGCACCCTACCACTACCTCAATACCACCCACAGTGGTACACACACAATAGTACCTCCAGCACCCTACCACTACCTCAATACCACCCACAGTGGTACACACACAATAGTACCTCCAGCACCCTACCACTACCTCAATACCACCCACAGTGGTACACACACAATAGTACCTCCAGCACCCTACCACTACCTCAATACCACCCACAGTGGTACACACACAATAGTACCTCCAGCACCCTACCACTACCTCAATACCACCCACAGTGGTACACACACAATAGTACCTCCAGCACCCTATCACTACCTCAATACCACCCACAGTGGTACACACACAATAGTACCTCCAGCACCCTACCACTACCTCAATACCACCCTCAGTGGTACACACACAATAGTACCTCCAGCACCCTATCACTACCTCAATACCACCCACAGTGGTACACACACAATAGTACCTCCAGCACCCTATCACTACCTCAATACCACCCACAGTGGTACACACACAATAGTACCTCCAGCACCCTATCTCTACCTCAATACCACCCTCAGTGGTACACACACAATAGTACCTCCAGCACCCTATCACTACCTCAATACCACCCACAGTGGTACACACACAATAGTACCTCCAGCACCCTACCACTACCTCAATACCACCCACAGTGGTACACACACAATAGTACCTCCAGCACCCTATCACTACCTCAATACCACCCACAGTGGTACACACACAATAGTACCTCCAGCACCCTACCACTACCTCAATACCACCCACAGTGGTACACACACAATAGTACCTCCAGCACCCTACCACTACCTCAATACCACCCTCAGTGGTACACACACAATAGTACCTCCAGCACCCTATCACTACCTCAATACCACCCTCAGTGGTACACACACAATAGTGTCTAACAGAAATAGGCTTTACATCACTACTGTACCCACTGTTGTTAAGGCCACACCAAAAAAATAAGTTGGTCTACGGATCGCCCTCTCCACATTTCCGGAAAGACGAATTTTTTTTTCTTTGAAAAAAATCTTGTCTATGGATTTCGCTCGCTTCAGTTTCTACAAGTTTTCTCTTTGTGATATTTGACAAAATTAAAAAAAAAAATTGTTTGCTCGCCTCAATTTCCCAGCAAGGAATCCATTGGACGCCAACAAATTCTTAAAAAAAAAAAAAAAAAAAAAGAAATCGCTTGCTCGCACCATTTTTTCAAAACCAAAATCCGTAGACCAACTTATTTTTTTGGTGTGGCCTAAAGTGAACATTGTGTGTGGTGCTGATAGAGTCTTAACCTCTTTAACCCTTTCAGTCCCAATACACCAGCCACTTAAATGGGTTAACATGCTAACTGGTCATGCATGGCTGAACAACCATTACTACAGACTCCTGACATGCTGTTTTATCTAATATAGGGCCTGTACACCCAGGGGTTTAGGGGTTTTAAGAAGTTTTAGAATTTTTTAGTTCTAAAAGCCTATAAATTTCTATACTAATCCTGTATTCAAAGCGTACCTTCTCTTTTATGTAGCTTTGTTTTATCTTGCTAGAGCTATCCCCTCTCTCATCCCTGCATACCATATATATCGTGATTGCCTTGTCATGCATTCCAGAGTAGGGAGGAGAGTGGACCAATAGTTTGAAATTAATTGGACTGTATTGACGGCACCATGTCACAAAATTGGATCATTGAAAAAAAACAACTTGAGATCATTACATAGCATGACGTGACGAAATGTTCTATGGTGAAGGTATGACGCTTGTTTCTCACATGGTCTTTCCTTTTCCTTTTCCTCACAATTTTTCTTAAAGTCATCTTGGCCTTAATAATCTGACCAGGGCAACCAATCTTTTTGCCTCTGATATCCCTACCATAGGCATAGCCTCATCTGGGGCTCTTTTCCCTCTCTACCCTCATCCTCTATGTTCTATTGTGTCATCCCCTGTCTTCATGGCTGAAGAATCATGAATGTAGGCTCCTCAACAGCCGGAAGTCACCCCGCCCGTCTGCACGGCGCATGCGCCCTGAGCACCACGTGACCTGTGGAGGTATTGATCATGTGACCTCTATATCAACCCCTAGTCTGATAGCGGAGTCTGTTACTTTAACGGCTATGTAGTACAGTGGCGGATCCAGGATTTTCAAAAGGAGGGGGCGCGCCCTTTGTTCAGTCTCCATCTTTTAGCCAAATTTGAGGCCGAAAAGAGGAAAATGAAAACTACTGGCAAAAAGGAGGGGGGTGGGGGGGGGGGTGCCCCGTGCCTCCCATCTAAATCTGCCACTGATACATTAACGCATCACGTCCTTGTCTCACCAGAAAGCCTAAATACATGTCAGTTAGTCACCACGGCCCATCCACCAAATAAACCCCTGAATAAACCCCTGAACGAAAAGTGTGATTTACCACTGCAGTGCTGCCAAGTAGACTTGCCAAAGCAGATCAAGTATTTACTGGGGCGGGGGGGGGGTAAACCTAGCTAGTACCCCACCACCACCCCATAAGCTATGGCTTAGAGACACGTCGCAGGCCTTCAGGTTGCGGCCTATAGGCAGGGTTTTAAGTTACTTGTGGTTTGTCAGTCATGCATTCACTGGACAAAAATTAATATCTGAGGGGCTGTATGAAGGGTCTGTGGATTTGGGCTGGTCGATGGGGATGGAGTTTGGGAGGGGGGGGGCGTGGTAGTGGTCAGATAACCATTCATACTGGACAATGACTGAGTCTCACCAGTAACGTGACATGGCGAGACTCCACGAGATCTGGGTGAATAGGACGCAGCTAGGGTTCACTCCCCCTGGATCTAATCTTCCCTCAGGGGACTGTGTGTGTGTGTGTGTGTGTGTGTGTGGGGGGGTGATTCCAGGATCTTCACAGAGAGGGAGGAAGGGGATCCAGGCACTGAGATAGCTCTTGTCTGAACCAAGTGTATCCAAGTGTATAGTCATGTAGTCAAAGTGATACAGAACAGATGTCTATGATGAATTATAAGGCATGGAGAAGTAGAACAGCCTTCCAAAAATAAAATAGGCATCCCAGAATTGTAAAAAAAAATTGACCAAAATATATATATATATATATGTCCAGAATACACAGGGAGGGAGAACTGATCATCCAGATATTGTTTCTTCTGGACATTTAGATCAGTAATTTTCAAACTGATTCACAGCAGAAAACCCGCTGTATTTCGATTAATGCTGCCCCCATCAATGACTGATTGAGTTCTGTTGGTTTGCCTGCCTATCTGTCATGTTTTCTATTAACCCAATTAAATGTCAAAACTCCCATGATACCCTGTTAACACTAAGGTTAAAGGTTTTTGACATTTTCAATTAACTTCATGTTTATTTTTGCCCCATCTCCTTTCCACTCTTTAAATCATCCACAATTTAACCACCAACAGTGTACACTTTTAATATTTGATTTTTGGATTGAAAAAAAAAATAGCAGCCAAACATTGATATTTCACTTGTGGGTCATGGAGATATTAGACTGCTTTACTCCTAACACTCTAAATCATGTGTATCAATCCACTTTTTCATTTTTGTGAAATAAGTTCCTTTTACCCAATAGTGTAATCATGGCTAAAGAGAAGAGTATATGCTACTTTAACCCTCATTTCTCTAGACCACTTTAGAAAAAGTAAATTGACACACAAATTATGTCGGTATTATGGTAACATTCCTCGCAGTGGTGATTCATCCCAGGTTTCTAAAGGTAGCAATCCTGGGGTATATAGCAATGGATTATGAGTTGTATGAGGGTGTAGGTCTAGGGGTTGGGGAGGGGGGTAGAGGTAAGGGGGAATCTCATTATGCAGTAAATTATGTAACATTCCTCGCAGTGGTGACTTGACACATATTTCAGTGCCTCAGCTTGAGTGTTACAAGGTCAATCTCTAGACCTAACATCCCAGTTTTCTAAAGGTAGCAATCCTGGGGTATATAGCAATGAATTATGAGTTGTATGAGGGTGTAGGTCTAGGGGTTGGGGAGGGGGGTAGAGGTAAGGGGGAATCTCATTATGCAGTAAATTATGTCAATTACCAGCGCCTTCGGCGCTGGGATCATGGATGCACAGGAATGAGGGTGTGGTCTTTATTTAATGGAGGGGGGGATGATTTGGGGGAGAGTAAAATGCACTCCTAAACTGTCCCCTTCCACTCTTGTATGCTCTGCCCACCACTACATCTAATACTCCCTCTACCCAGCCTACATGTCACTCTGCATCCCTGCATTTTACTCCTACACCTTCTATACACACTGTGTCTTAGTTCTACTCAATCCGACACCGTCCCCCCACCCCGCATCTCACTTTTACGCCTTCCGCAGACCCTGCATCTCACTCCGACACCCTCCCCCCACCCCGTTTCTCACTTTTACGCCTTCTGCAGACCCTGTGTCTCACTCCGATACCCTCCCCCCATCCCGCGTCTAACTTTTAGGCCTACGCCTTCACTCCAACACCCTCCCCCCACCCTGCGTCCCACTTTTATGGCTTCCGCAGACCCTGCGTCTCACTCCGACACCCTCCCCCCACCCCACATCCCCTTTTAGTTTTACGCCTTCCGCAGACCCCGCTTCTCACTCCGACACCCTCCCCCAACCCCGGGTCTCACTTTTACGCTTTCCACAGACCCCGTGTCTCACTCCGACACCCTCCCCCTACCCCGCGTCTCACTTTAACGCCTTCCGCAGACCCTGCGTCTCACTCCGACACCCTCCCCCTCCCTGCGTCCCACTTTTATGGCTTCCGCAGACCCTGCGTCTCACTCCGACACCGTCCCCCACCGGGCCTCACTTTTAAGCCTTCTGCAGAGCCTGCGTCTCACTCCGACACCCTCCCCCCCACCCCGTGTCTCACTTTTATGCCTTCTGCAGACCCTGCGTCTCACTCCGATACCCTCCCCCCACCCCGCGTCTCACTTTTAGGCCTTTGCCTTCACTCCAACACCCTCCCTTCACCCTGCGTCCCACTTTTCTGGCTTCCGCAGACCCTGCGTCTCACTCCGACACCCTCCCCCCACCCCGCGTCTCACTTTTAGGCCTACGCTTTCACTCCAACACCCTCCCCCCACCCTGCGTCCCACTTTTATGGCTTCCGCAGACCCTGCGTCTCACTCCGACACCCTCCCCCCATCCCACATCCCCTTTTAGTTTTACGCCTTCCACAGACCCCGCTTCTCACTCCGACACCCTCCCCCCACCCCGGGTCTCATTTTTACGCCTTCCACAGACCCCGCGTCTCACTCCGACACCCTCCCCCTACCCCGCGTCTCACTTTAACGCCTTCCGCAGACCCTGCGTCTCACTCAGACACCCTCCCCCTCCCTGCGTCCCACTTTTACGGCTTCCGCAGACCCTGCGTCTCACTCCGACACCGTCCCCCACCGGGCCTCACTTTTAAGCCTTCTGCAGACCCTGTGTCTCACTCAGACACCCTCCCCACACCCCGCGTCTCACATTTATCCTTCCTGCAGACCCTGCGTCTCAATCCGACACCCTCCCCCCACCCGCGCCTCACTTTTACGCCTTCTGCAGACCCTGCGTCTCACTCCGACAACCTATGGTGATTGACTGCCACTGTCAAACTGTTGTCAGTATAGCCTATGCCTATGGCTACTTGACTGTCACTGTCCTATGGCGGTTGACTGTCACTGTCAAACTGCTATCAGTAGGCTATGCCTATGGCAATAGACTGTCACTGTCAAATTGCTATGAGAAGTATAAGCCCTATGCCTATGGCCACTTCGCTGTCACTGTCAAACTGGTATGAGTTGCCTATGGCGATTTCACTGTCACTGTCAAACTGCTGTTTAATAGTAGCATATATATAGGCAGGCCTAGGCTATGACTATGTATGGCGGCTTCAACGTCACTGTCAAAAACGGCAAAAACGGCTGGAAATCATGAAGAAAAATCGACCCAAGAATGTAAGAAAAATCAGTATAGAAATGGGAAATAAGTCATTTTGAGTGGAATTAAACTGTATGACAGATCAACCAAAATTAAATTTTGGATGCCCATCCCTACACTCTGCAGCAGTAAGCCCAGCAAAGTGGCGCCACCTTACGCGTAAGGCACTTCAACGTACGACGTACATTTGCACTGATACACCACCTCAGTTCTCTGCTTCGTAGTTGCGAGAGTGGAGAATTTATATCTATAATTTATATTGGAGAAGAGATACATTCAGATATTGTAGTAATATCACTTGATGAGTAATAAACCAATAATGGCGACCTGTGATTGAAAAATAACGGCCATAGAGGCAGATGAAACTGTCACGTTCATGCGTGAAAACGGCAGACACACAGACAGATTCACTCTCCATGGGTCAGTCCAAGCTCGTGCCATTTTAGAAAAGGAGTCTAACCAGAGGTGCATTGTGCCCCACCCTCCCTGTCTGCCTATTACACCCCCGTTTACCCCTGGGACCCTTCCCCCCCCCCCCACCCCATCACCTACCCGGACCTCCCCCCATAGGACTGTTAATGATTACGTTAACGTACCATATATAGCACCCGTAATGAGGCAGTCATAACTGGTTCATACACTTGCCATGTACCATTTTGCTGAATGTAGTGGTGGTATAGTACTACATTGTATGAGGGGTGGTGCTGATGGTGGTAGTCAAGAGCCAGAACTGGATCTAGAAATTGGGTAGGAGAATGAAGCTATATATAGTAATAGGGTCATTCACTCTGAGGGCCACCATATTGGTGCCCATTGCTTGACAGTAGACTCAAAGCAGACATGGAACATTGCAGACACAGTGCAAACCCTATGGGCTCAAAGCAGACAGGGAACTACAGTGACTGACACTTTTCTACCCTTCTCTCCACAAACTCTGCATGGAGACTGACTCAAGTTGGCGTGCATGGGGGTAGTACATGTAGTAAGAGTAATGCTTTAGGCTTAGTCTCTTACTTCAAGGGACTCAGTTCCATTCTGAGGCCCAATTACTATACTAGACACATATTTTAGATATTTTAGCAGAGCTAATCATGTCAAATATGGTTAAGTGGTTTGGTTGCTAGGCAGGGCTGCATTTATGCATGATGTTATTGTCAATCAATGCATACAGTATGTGCCACTTAAAGACCTATTAACTCTTTAAATGCTGCTAATGCATTAATGCATCATGCCCATTCGTCGTCCTGATGCATCAATGCAGCCCTTAACAAGTAACTTGCCTGGGCTGCATTCATGCATCATGCTGACCCTACAGGGTTGATACACTCCTGGAGGGTCAGCATGATGCTCTAATGAAATACTGGTGAGCAGACTCACCAGCACTTCATTGGTGCATCATGCCGACCAATGGGCATGATGCACTCCTGCAGCCGTTAAAGGGTTAATGGGCAGGGAGCTGGGAGTCAAGTGGGTGGGTGGATAGATGAGGGGGAGGAGGGGGTGGGCATGTATTGATGGTTAATGGGTTGTGAGGAATGACCATTTTGTTCATGGTATGCCACATCGATGAAGCAGAAGACCAAAAAGAGACATGCACACAAGGAGTCAAACAAAGCTTGACTCTCCATGTCCCACCCATCCCCCCCCCCCAAAGAGCGGACCAAATAATAGAGCTGGTGCTACTATTTAATATGGCAGTGGCCATCACAGCAGGGAATAGAATTTATTTCTTGCCATCCATTGGAGAAGGGTCCAGATATTTCAGACATTTCTTCAGTCTTAACCATCCTAATACCCCTTGGGTAATACCCCATGTATAGGGTATGGCTTACATTCTAGGATAAACTCCTACGACACCATATGGAGTCACCAAAAGTTGGGTTTGTGCCATATATATATATATATATATATATATATATATATATATATATATATATATATATATATGCGAGGTGTGCTTTAAATGTAGTAGATCATATACAGTAGTAAATGTGCCTATACATGGGTAAAAAGTGACACTTGTGACGGAGGGGTTTTAAAAAGTGATGGTCGTGACACAGGGGTTTTAGAAAATGATAGACAGCGACAATTTCAAAGGTTCCCAGTACATTGGCATATACATAAAAAGTGGCGGGGTGACACTCCATCCTTCCTAAAAAGTGACGGCGTGACGCCCTGAAAGTTTTGAGCACCCATGTATAGCTCACATAGCCATTATCAGCTGGGGGCCGCCATTAGACCCCGACGCCACTATGACTAACACCTTCAGCCCCCGACTCCGCAGTATATGCCAGGGATGCCTCCCATTGGTCAATAATACAATAGCCATGTGCCGTATAGGCATGTAAATCATGAACTTTTACTGAGTCTAGGCCAAGAAGGGAGGACGTAAGTATTTCAGCCCTCAGCCCCCTTTTTAGATGGCTGCTCCAACAACATTCACAATAAACAGGAGAGTAAATGAACATGAATCTATAAGTGGTCATTGCGCACAATATAACACCACCAAGATAAGCCATGGTCAGTATGATAATAACACGCTATATAATATGACACATCCTACCTACAGTAGCACCTATATAGATACCACACTGTTACCATGTATGAGATAACGGTGTATTATCCGCTGATAACCCAACATTACTTGGTCCGCATTGTACCTCTATGGTCAACACACAGTCAGAGTGGTTATTAACTTCTGTACACTGCCACATTGTGTCTCTGTGTACTGTTCCAGGAAACACCTAATAACCCATCTCAAGGATCATGGTTTGACATATCTGTTGTATTGGTCAATATATATTGTGCCCAATAAAGGCCTATAACCTATATTTTGCATCTTGGTGTGACAGAATCTACAGAGCTACTCTAGACATTTGTCTTAGCATATATGTCTAGATCCTAGGTGTGGAATATCAATTGCAAAGGCTCTGCATAGTCCCCTCCAAACTTGCACCCTGAGCTTGGGTTCCCCAACCTATTGATGTGGCATACCTGGGTTCCCTAACCTATTGATGTGGCATACCAGGGTTCCCTAAACTGTTGATTCGGCATACAAAAACTCTTGACCTCTTGGAGTTATTTCTACCCCATAACAAATAAAGAGTACATGTAATCTACATGTCACATCTCTGGAAACAGAGTATAGCTAAGAAGGCCTCTATATTGCAGTGTGTGGACAAGGCCCCCTTCAGGAAGCCCAGTGTCCATTCACCAGTCTTGTATTATGGGGCTGATTGTGGGGTAAATATTGACTCAGGTATTAGTTATCGGCCAGTGCCCCCCGGGCAGTATCCGCGAGTTATTGGGACGAGCTCACCGTAAAACGAACAGTTGAAACTCACAGATAGAATGATACAGGCCCCTACATTGTGGGCTAGGAATCCTCATTACCTAGCTTTATGTCAGCTGCCAGCATGAGGAAGCAGTCAGGTACAAAATGTTGAATGTAGGCTGGCCAAAATATCATAAAAAAAAATGAATAAATAAAAATGGGATAACCAGAAGTTCTATGTATAGATCTATGACTTAGTGAGCCATTTGGCGTAGGACCTTAATCAAGTCCTTCTGTGGGTCACTTACCAGCATCACATTCATGCACAGCAGGTCCAAATTGCTTTGAAACACTGTGTGTTAACTTCCTTATAAAGTTACTGAAATACCAGTCCTGTGATTCTGAATATGTAGGCAGAAAAAGTGCTACTGAGAGGTTCTAGTCTGTTATCCTTGACATCCAACAAAGAGTACTGGGTACATCTCACATGCCATTGACCATTTGTTCAAATAGTATAGGAAGAGTTAAGTGTAGGCTGATTGATTTGTAACAAATAGAGAAGTAACCCTGATTGCTGGTTCGCATGTATTGGGGTGGATATCTGTGAGATACGTGCCACATGTGCTATACAGCGATGAGCCCGCGGTCTCTATGCACCATTATGGTCTGTCATGTCGTTAAGCAATCAATCAATAAACGGGCGATGAGAGCTATGGTTCCGCTGATATCAGCCATTCGCCTTCTATGTAGGGCAGAATGTTGATTGCTCCGCAGTGGAAGCAATTCACTTCCTTTGTATACCCACTTCAATCATAGAGCAGAGAACATTGTATATGTATTACATGTATTTGTAAAATTTGTAGTGTGTGGGTATTGCTGTGAACAAAGCAAGGCAGAGATATCACCTGTTTGAGAGATAGTTTCAGGCAGACATATGGGAGAACAGAGCTGAACTAGAAGCTGTAACTAGGGTGACAGTTGGCATGGAGACAGGAGAGAAACAGGCTCAAGTAGAAGCTGTAACTAGGGTGACGGTTGACATGGAGACAAGAGAGAAACAGGCTCAATTAGAAGCTGTAACTAGGGTGACAGTTGGCATGGAGACAGGAGAGAGACAGGCTCAATTAGAAGCTGTAACTAGGGTGACGGTTGGCATGGCGACAGGAGAGAAACAGGCTCAATTAGAAGCTGTAACTAGGGTGACGGTTGGCATTGCGACAAGAGAGAAACAGACTCAATTAGAAGCTGTAACTAGGGTGACGGTTGGCATGGAGACAAGAGAGAAACAGGCTCAATTAGAAGCTGTAACTAGGGTGACAGTTGGCATGGCGACAGGAGAGAAACAGGTTCAATTAGAAGTGATTAACTAGGTTGATGGTTGACATGGAGACAGGAGAGAAACAGGCTCAATTAGAAGCGACGGTGCTTGGTGACGGTTGGCATGTAGACAAGAAAGACAAGTTCAATTAGACACAGTCTGCCTGTATGTGGAATAGTCAAGCTCAAATGCAAATCCAGAAAGAGTAACGCGGGTGATAGGATGATTGCGTGTAGATACTAGTAGATGCACCCAAATTAGAAACCAGTAACCAAGGGGCCATGCACATATGACGTCATTAATTTTTAGCCATTTTTCAAGACCCCTGCCCCCACCTTGTCATCATTTTTTGTCATCCATCCCATCATACCCCCCTAGATATTATGTCATACACCCATTGACAAAAGCAAAAGATAAATAGATACCATTGCACTTGATAGAAACTACCGTAAACTCCCGCGTATAAGACGCGTCCTCTACGCCAAACAAATCCCTACTGCGTCTTATATGATTTCCTCAAGTTGGGGTGCGTCTTATACGCGGGGTTTTCCAACATCTCATTTGGGAAAATGCGCCGATGACAGCTTGAACTCATATAGCCAGCACCGCGGCAGACCGGTGGCTGTAGATTTGCTCGGCGGGTTTGACGCAGACCGTGTGCCGATGACAGCTTGAACTCATAGAGCCTGCACCGCAGCAGACCGGTCGGTGTAGATTTGCTCGGCGGGTTTGACGTCAACCGTGTGCCGATGACAGCTTGAACTCATATAGCCTGCACCGCGGCAGACCAGGAGGTGTCGACGGGCGCTCGGCGGGTTTGACGCCGACTGTTTGCCGGTGACAGCTTGAACTCATATAGCCAGCAGCGCGGCAGACCGGGAGGTGTCGATGCGCTTGGCGGGCAAAACGCCGACCGTGTGCCGATGACAGCTTGAACTCATATAGCCAGCACCGCGGCAGCCCGGTCGCTGTAGATTTGCTCGGCGGGTTTGACGCCGACCGTGTGCCGATGACAGCTTGAACTCATATAGCCAGCACCGCGGCAGACCGGTCGCTGTAGATTTGCTCGGCGGGCAAAACGCCGACCATGCGCCGATGACAGCATAGACTCAAAAGGTTGACAATGCGGTGTGGCTTGCCGGGGTGTAGGGAACACGTGGGCCGATGACAGCATCGACTCATAGAGGGGTGGGGGGGTGGGGGGTGCGTCTTATACGCGAACCCCCCCTGCTGAGTTGGGGGGGCGTCTTGTACGGGTTTTTTTTGACAAATCGATTCAGGGGGGTTGGATGCATCCTCTACGCGAACCAGCCTACCGTGAGTTTGGGGAGCGTCTTCTACGCGCACCGCGTCTTCTACGCGGGAGATTACGGTACTCAAATTCGATTAACTTCTTCCCACAAAGAGGGTAATCCCCAGGGTGCATGAATACCCTCTCTGTAAGATGTGAACGTGGATGGCATTAGGCATTTAGGGTGAATGCAGTCCTGATCAACTTAAATTGCATTGATAGGTGCTACTGGTTTTGGATCAGAGGGGATGCGAGTAGGAGGGTGCCCCCACGATACTAGTGATGCTGATTGGGGGGGGGGGGGGCTGGGTAGGGGGCCCCTCATTGAATGACAGGGTCCCAAAGCCTGAATTTTCATGTATGATTCTGTTGCTCCCTGCAAACTAGTACTCCCCCCCCCCCCCCATTAAATAAGGGGGAAAGAAAATTGCTTCACTGAACCTTAGTTATATAGGGGATTAGACTACTGGTTTCCTACAGTCCTTGAGGCATGAGAGCAGAGGAAGCAAATTAGTTCAAGACATGGGACTTTCAAGGCAAAAAAAAAGAATGTCATCAATCCTCAGACACCCCCTTTCATAAGCCAAACACCCCCGCACCCCCTAGCGATGACGTCAAATGTGCATGGCCCCCCCCCCCCCAAGGTGAAGGCTACCATGGACACGGCATAAAGGGGGTGCTATATCAATATCTGACCCCTGGGGTGGTGTCCTAGCAACCAGTAGTGTGTAATTTATGTTGCCATGACGACTCCAGGCTCGGACAGCCCTGTTATACCCCTGGCTGATCTATGTGTCCACATGGACACTGCAGGCAGTAGACATGGCAACGCGTCTCCATGAGTCCCATGTGGTTGTCTGTTTCCATGCCAATGTTATTTGGGCTGTATAGAGTTGTGACTGTGCTGAGGAATACCCCGTGCATGCTTTGACTGGGATAGAGTGTGAAAGGCGTGCTTTGTTTACACTAAGGCCGTACTATAAGAGACTGGAGAAAAGACCTATTTACTTAGCAAAAAGGCATCTTTTTCTAAGACTGTAAGGCAGGGATTAGATTTTAAGGGATGCGAAGAGTCTAATGGTACGAATTAGGCCAAGACAGTCTAGTGCAGAACAGCGCTGCCTGTTTGTCTATCAGGTCAGATTCCTATCTAAAAAGCCATAAACTCCATAAAAGCCCACACCATACCAGCCTAACCACAAGGTCACAGTTGCTCACAAAGAGCAATTTTCAGGCAAGTTTCGCTAGACTGAAGAGAGAATATTTGGTTTCAACAGCCATATGGTACAGAAACATGTTTTGTCATTTGCCCTTACAATGCATTTGTATAAATGCAGCCGAGGCCCAAGTCGTGGTTGGGGGCGATGCATGGCGTACCGTAGAGTCGGCATGATGCATGAACGCAGCGTCATACCGATCAGTGGTCATGATGCATTAGTATACTAAGGGCCGTAAAAGGGTTAGAGACATTTAATCTTGTTAGCTTTTCTTTGCACTGTCTGCCCCAAGACCCCAATACACAGAGTATCTATTCAAGACAAAGTGATCGACAAGTTGTAATTTAACCTCTCAACGGTCAATATTAGACAAGTGCACGAGCTGACAGTGACCGAACGGTTTCTTTTAGTATGGTTTCTCAAGGGGAAAAAATGCAGTCACCTTGCAATATTTGTAAATTTATTTGATAATTGAAACTCTGGTTCTGTTTTACAAATATGTACCAATATATCACTGTGGTAGAATAACTAGAACTATCAGCTCTTACTTAACTACATGATTGAATGATGAATACATATGTCTTTCTCACCATGAATATGAATTTAGTTGTAAAATGACTTTATCAATATCATTCAATCACTCGGGTGACTTTGTGAGTCTCTTTTGGGACACAGTTTCCCGATACGTCCTCAAAAAGCATCATGCGATCAGTCGAGTGATGCAAGTAGCAGTGATGCCACTTTTCCTGGTTTACCAGGAATTCCTGGTTTTCATTCAAAGATTCCTGTATTAAATTATGTTAAATTCCTGGGATACTGTGTCCAAAAGTCCAGTTTTCCTGGTTTTCGTCGGCCAGTGAGTGGCATTTCTGAAGTAGATTAACGCTGTGGAAAATTCTAAACGCTAAGACTGAAATATCAAAACAAATTATCAACCACTTTGTCTTTGATAAATATGTCATTAATTGTGTGCTCTTTTTCTGTCTATTTCAGGTAAGTAATATTCATGTGGTCCTTGTGACGAAACATCTGCGAAATGATGATTCCTCATATTATGTGTAACAAGTCAAAGAATGTAAGTACAATCGCATTATTATTGCCAGTACAAATAGTCAAGGTCATTTCTGTCTGTGCCTGCCACAGTGACATTATAAGTGTCATAGCAGACACTGTCAGAGGGGAAGAGAAAAAATGTCCAGATCAGAGGTCTGTGCTCTACTTGTGGTAAGACCTCTTCCATAATAACAGTATGACAAAATGTAGAAACCCAGTGCTATCCTACATAATACTGTGTGAAAATCGATATAAAAAATAGAATAAAATAAAAAGAGGAAGGAAACTTAAATGAAATGCTAGTTTTTCTAACCTATGAAAGGTTTGGAATTTTGCCTTCTCGCAATCAACTAAAAAGAAATGAAAATCAAACCTGTTATCAAGAAATACCCTGCCTCCTACAAGATGGCCTGCTTATCACCAACTACTCCAAACCACTCTTTACCCCAATTATCGCCCTCCCTAACCCTCTATATATACAATCAGTCAGAGGGATTATCCTGCCTCCTGCTGAGGCCTGCAGGTACTAAACCACTAACACCCTTAACCCCCCTCAGTATTAACCCTTGCTGTTATGTATTCAGCCCATTGGTCGGCATGATGCATGAATGTAGCCCTGGCGAGTAACTCCCCAGGGCTACATCCATGCATCATGCCAACCTGGTAGGGTTGATACACTCCTGAAGGGTCAGCATGATGCACCAATGAAGTGCTGGGGAACTGCATCATGCTGAAAAGGGAACATGGATGTGGAAGCACTATGGGGCCCTAAAGGGTTAACAGATCATGACCATCCAGAGTTAGGGCACTTTGTAGGATTAGCTTCAATAATCCCCTCATAGACAGGTGGTGAGTACCTGCTAAATGAGACCACTTTACAGATTTAGACCCCTAGTCTCTGTTTTGAGCTTCTAATGAATTTAACTTCGGCAGGGCTATAACATGTTGGGCTGTTGGTGAGATTTTCACCATACCAGAAAATCTAGAACAGCTGTCGGCCACTGCTGTTGGCCACTGCTGTTGGCCAAGTTTTGATTATTAATCGGACCGATTTTTTTTCTATACATTTGCAATATAAAAAATAATGGGATTAGCAATATTCGCGTGACCGACAGCAGTGGAATACCCGCTTTAACCAGATCTACAGGAAGGCGGGCCAATCTGCTCCATCTCTCACTAGAAAAAAGGGATGAATTCAGACGTGCCATTTTCTCTGATTTAATGAAAATTGTGGGAATTACTGCATTGCTCCCACGTTTATATTAACTTTCTATTGTCGATCAGAGGCTATAGATATTATATAGGGCTTTATACCTTAGCCATTTCCCCCCCCCCACCAAATTTTCCTTACTCTGCCCCCCTAGACCACCCCTTGAATCGGGACCCTTACCCTTATAGGGTTAGCCTCCCCCCACCCACAAGCCCCTATATGGGACTACCACATTGCTAGTACTAAGAGTATCAGCTAGATGGCTCATGTAGTCGGGGGCTAGATCATCATTTGGCCTCTTTGTATAGCCTAGTTTGATAACTTGCCAATTAATTACTATCCATGGGATTTTTCTACGAATGTTATGTGTGAACTCTTCATATCAACAGCTTTAAGTAGATCATCCAGAAATAAAATAATTATTTGAAATAAATGTGCAATAGATCATTGAAATTTCTATTTGACACCACAGGTAAGCCAATCAGGGCATTGTCTCCCTATCTTGGTTATCACCTTCTTTCACACCTGAAACAATAGAGAGGTACTTGGGGTGAGGTGCAAATTATCAGTGTTATCAGTGACCATTGTTCTGGAGGCTGATAAGAAATTTTCCCAGAATGCCCTGCTCTGGAGTCGGGGGCCTAAGCAAGATGGCGGCCTCCATAGCCTAATATGCCAATGCCCTATAGGGGCTTGTCTGGGGTAGAGTGTGGGGAATGCAGCGGGGAGAGGGTTAATCCTTTAAGAGGCACTGATGTATTAGGGCGTCATGCCCATTGGTCGTCTTGATCATGCCGACCCTACGGGGTTGATACAGTCCCAGATTGTCGGCATGATGCACCAATGAGGTGCTGGCAAGCAGTCTCACCAGCACCTCATTGGTGCATCATGCCGACTAATGTGCATGATGCATTCCTGTATCAGCAGCCGTTAAAGGGTTAAAATGTTCCTGGATTAACCCTTTTAGTGCCCTCTGTGTATAAAGGGGAGGGGATCATCTAGCTTACACTAATTGTACAATTAGGATTACAGCTGCCCCTGGCTGGAAGTCGTATGACGTCACACTGGAGACAAAACTTTATGTCACCGCAGTTCCTAGGGGCAGTGTCAGGATGTGGTTTCAGATGAGATTTCATTTGAATCTAATGCTGTCAGGCGCCCGTCGGCAATGATAGTGGAATTAAAAAGATTTGGGATTAATAGTGAACCAAATAATCATACTCCAAGCTCTTATAGAAGTAGAAACAGTTAAACGGCTAAGGATAGTGTCCCTATGCCATCCGTTGAACCCCGGGAACCGCGACGGCGTCGATATTCATCTCTGTGGAGGGCCAGGTCGATTCTCCAAGCATGCATCCTTTTGTGCCAGTGACCTGTCTGCTTATTGTTGGCTCTATATGACTTAGACTAGTTTGTACGATCAACGAGATTAAGAATTAAGCTTAATCCTGATGAGGATTAGCTATAATATTATTATCCACATTAACCTCACTAAGTATAGGATTTAAGGATTAGCATCAAATTGTTACTACGGTATTAGCAGGTGTTGATGTAGTATAGAATAAAATCCCTTCAAGGTTTACAATTAACCATAAGTCGATTAGCCTTTTTAGGGTTTGTCTCAATGCCTATCATGGTTGCCATTTTACAAAAATGAAAATCCCTTCGGGGTATGACGGGGTCTCATTGCAAGGGATTAAAGGGGAAAAATGGCATAAATCAAGCACCAGAATCGGCTTATATTTCCCAAAGTCTACCCGGGCTTATGGCCAGGGTTTTACGGTTTGATCTACAGTAATGTTAATAGTTTCTCTGTTTTGGTAGTCCCCATTCTATGGTCATTGTAGCGAGTTAATTGTTAGGCTAAATTGAGAATAACCAAAAACAAAACAAAATTTGACACATAATTTACTTTTTACAATGGCTTGCTGTTTTGTGATGGAGGTATAATTTATGCCTTTGTTTTATTGTATCATCATAATTGTAGGTTCTATTGATTGAAGAATTCTCTCCCTACTAACCCTTACCTGCTGCCAGTACATTGGTGTATCAAACCCATTGCTTGGCATGATGCGCCAATGAAGTGCTGGTGATCAGCATTGGTCAGCATGATGCACCAATGAAGTGCTGGTGATCAGCATTGGTCAGCATGATGCACCAATGAAGTGCTGGAGATCAGCATTAGGCGCCATGATGCGCCAATGAAGTGCTGGAGATCAGCATTGGTCAGCATGATGCGGCAATGAAGTGCTGGAGGTCAGCATTGGTCAGCATGATGCGGCAATGAAGTGCTGGAGGTCAGCATTGGTCAGCATGATGCGCCAATGAAGTGCTGGAGATCAGCATTGGGCGCCATGATGCACCAATGAAGTGCTGGAGATCAGCATTGGGCGCCATGATGCGGCAATGAAGTGCTGGAGATCAGCATTGGTCAGCATGATGCGGCAATGAAGTGCTGGAGGTCAGCATTGGTCAGCATGATGCGCCAATGAAGTGCTGGAGATCAGCATTGGGCGCCATGATGCGCCAATGAAGTGCTGGAGATCAGCATTGGGCGCCATGATGCACCAATGAAGTGCTGGAGATCAGCATTGGTCAGCATGATGCGCCAATGAAGTGCTGGAGATCAGCATTGGGCGCCATGATGCACCAATGAAGTGCTGGAGATCAGCATTGGGCGCCATGATGCGACAATGAAGTGCTGGAGATCAGCATTGGTCAGCATGATGTGGCAATGAAGTGCTGGAGATCAGCATTGGTCAGCATGATGCACCAATGAAGTGCTGGAGATCAGCATTGGGTGCCATGATGCACCAATGAAGTGCTGGAGATCAGCATTGGGCGCCATGATGCGGCAATGAAGTGCTGGAGATCAGCATTTGTTAGCATGATGCGGCAATGAAGCGCTGGAGATCAGCATTGGTCAGCATGATGCGCCAATGAAGCGCTGGAGATCAGCATTGGTCAGCATGATGCGCCAATGAAGCGCTGGAGATCAGCATTGGTCAGCATGATGCGCCAATGAAGTGCTGTGGTGTCTGCATATCGGATGATGTAGACCGTACAGGAGTATACATGTATCAACCCAAGAGGCTAAAACGCTGAATTCATATATAAATGCACTCCCTAACCCATAAATGATTAAAGAATTAAAGTGTGAAGGAGAGAATGTGACATATATTTAGTGTGATAAATACATTATGTAGATACCGTAAATCCCCGGTCACAAGCTGGTTTTTAACACGGAAAGTTTACTTTTCCGAGTTTTTAGAGACAGGTGGGGGGCAGGGTGACACTTTAAGAACTAAATTGCCTGTTTCAGAGATGGGACTGTTCCCTTCAACCTCAAATAACATGAAAATGCTTAAATGTGAAGCAAAATGAAACCTGTCGGGAGTGCGCTATGATGATTTCATTTGGCCCATGTGATGAGGTCTCACAATACAAAATTACTGAATAGAGAAATTGATAATTGTGAAATCTTCTTTATGTCTGCTTTTATGAGATATGTCATCAAACACTGGTATACCGACATTAACAGCGGGAGGCGTTTTTTTAAGCGGTCACAACGGCATTTCTTGTTAAACAGGGTGATGGTCTCATTGTTCATTATTTAGCAGGGGGAACTGAGGTGTTTCCATCTAGGGGGTAATGGGAAATGAATATTCTATACCATAGTGTTTTCTTCTTGGTTTATTCCACTTGAATATAGCAGCATATAACTGTGTATAATAGCATTACTCTAACACATAATATTACATGAATATATAGCGATAGATAAGATATTTTGAAAGGGGAGAGATTTTCTGATACCTGGTCCACCTATGTTAAGTACATCCTGTGTCCTACCCTGATAAAATATGAGCCAGCTACAACCCTTCAGTCTGCCTAGTTCACTCATTTCTCACTAGGAGCCACCACCTCTATAGAACAGTGTTGATGTCAGCTACATCCTGTCACCCACTGTGGCTCATTTTTTAGCAGGGAGGACTGAGGTGTTTTTCATGAATGGGCACATTATCACTCTTATTGTTAACTTTTTTTATAGGGGGCAGAGAAGTGTTTGACACTGTCACAACACTTCCACCTGACTCCCGACATCACAAAATTTTCGATATTTTGCTGTTGGGGATTTAACCTCTTGGTGAAGGTTTGGTAATTTTATGATTCCTTTTCAGGCCTCAGTTATTATTGCCGTTCATTCTTAGGAATGAACGGCTATAGGAGGGGACCCATTCTTAAATACAAGCTCTCATAGTGGTGCTTCCTCGCTCTCCATGTATAATCCTGTCATAGGTACAGTATTGAGTATGCCTATACCTGGATTAAAATCTGCAAATCAGTCAAGCATAGAAGTGGTGGCAGTGGTGGTGTTGGTGGACCTGTTATTGTAGACCCTGGGGACAGAGTGGTGGTAGCCCTGGACACCTCAGGCAGAGCCATGGTATATAGTATATATACCCCCCCCCCCACCTCTCAATAGTGGTGGTGGCTGTGCTCCTGTGGTGGCCCCATACCTGCCTGCCACCACCTCCCCCAGCACCATGTGGTTCTCTTCTGCTGGTTCTCTCAGCACCACTGACTATTAACCCACTAAGGGTCACCTACATGTATATTTATGTATACATGTACACATAAGTATGATGCACTTTTTTAGGAGTTTTAAGTGGCGTGGCATTGGATTATTTGGAGTCTTGGGACCGTTTTCCATGTGTGTCGGCCATCTTGGTTTTCAGAAACACAGGGATCCAGGCGATATATGGTCAATTTTGATCTTAAAAAGTTATCAGATGGATGTTAGTGACCATTGGGACACCTCAACTACCCAATTTTATTGTTTGCCATGTGTGTCAGCCATCTTGGTTTTAGGAAACACAGGGATGCAGGTCATTTGTGGTCAATTTTGATCTTCAAATGTTATCAGATGGATATTATTGACCATTGAAAGACCTCAACTACCTAATTCTATTGTTTTCCATATGTGTCGGCCATCTTTGTTTTAGGATACACAGGGATCCAGGCCATACATGGTCAATTTTGACCTTCAAAAATTATCAGATGGGTGTTAGTGACTATTGGGAGACCTCAACTAGCCTATTTTATTGTTTTCCATGTGTGTTGGCCATCTTTGTTTTAGGAAACACAGGGATCCAGCTCATATATTGTCAATTTTAATCTTCAAAAGTTATCAGATGGATGTTAGTGACCATTTTGACACCTCAACTAGCTAATTTTATTGTTCTCCATATATGTCGGCCATCTTTGTTTTAGGAAACACAGGGGTCCAGGCCATTTATGGTCAACTTCGATCTTCAAAAGTTATCAGATGGATGTTAGTGACCATTGGGGGACCTCAACTACCCAATTTTGTTGTTTTCCATGTGTGTCGGCCATCTTTGTTTTAGGAAACACAGGGATCCAGCTCATATATGGTCAATTTTGATCTTCAAAAGTTATGAGATGGATGTTAGTGACCATTGAAAGACCTCAACTACCTAATTCTATTTTTTTTCAATATGTGTCGGCCATCTTTGTTTTAGAAAACACAGGGATCCAGGCTGTATATGGTCAACTTTGATTTTCAAAAATTATCAGATGGATGTTAGTGACCATTGGGAGACCTCAACTAGCCTATTTTATTGTTTTCCATGTGTGTCGGCCATCTTTGTTTTAGGAAACACAGGGATCCAGCTCATATATTGTCAATTTTGATCTTCAAAAATTATCAGATGGATGTTAGTGACCATTGGGGGACCTCAACTACCCAATTTTGTTGTTTTCCATGTGTGTCGGCCATCTTGATTTCAGGAATCACAGGGATCCAGGTCATATATGGTCAATTTTGATTTTCAAAAGTTATGAGATGGATGTTAGTGACCATTGGGGGACCTCAACTACCTAATTCTTTTTTTTTCAATATGTGTCGGCCATCTTTGTTTTAGGATTCACAGGGATCCAGGTCATATATGGTCAATTTTGATCTTCAAAAGTTATAAGATGGATGTTAGTGACCATTGAAAGACCTCAACTACCTAATTCTATTTTTTCAATATGTGTCGGCCATCTTTGTTTTAGAAAACATAGGGATCCAGGCCATATATGGTCAACTTTGATCTTCAAAAATTATCAGATGGATGTTAGTGACCATTGGGAGACCTAAACTAGCCTATTTTATTGTTTTCCATGTGTGAAGGCCATCTTTGTTTTAGGAAACACAGGGATCCAGCTCATATATTGTCAATTTTGATCTTCAAAAATTATCAGATGGATGTTAGTGACCATTGGGAGACCTAAACTAGCTAATTTTATTGTTCTCCATATATGTCGGCCATCTTTGTTTTAGGAAACACAGGGATCCAGGCCATATATGGTCAACTTCGATCTTCAAAAGTTATCAGATGGATGTTAGTGACCATTGGGACACCTCAAGTACCTAATTTTATTGTTTTCCATGTGTGTCGGCCATCTTGGTTTTCGGAAACACAGGGATCCAGGTCATATGTGGTTAATTTTGATCTTCAAAAGTTATCAGATGGATGTTAGTGACCATTGGGACACCTCAACTAGCTAATTTTATTGTTCTCCATATATGTCGTCCATCTTTGTTTTAGGAAACACAGGGATCCAGGCCATATAGCTCACATAGCCATTATCAGCTGGGGGCCGCCATTAGACCCCGATGGCACTATGACTAACACCTTCAGCCCCCGACTCCGCAGTATATGCCAGGGATGCCTCCCATTGGTCAATAATACAATAGCCATGTGCCGTATATGGTCAACTTCGATCTTCAAAAGTTATCAGATGGATGTAAGTGACCATTGGGGGACCTCAACTACCCAATTTTGTTGTTTTCCATGTGTGTCGGCCATCTTTGTTTTAGGAAACACAGGGATCCAGCTCATATATGGTCAATTTTGATCTTCAAAAGTTATGGTTAGTGACCATTTGGACACCTCAACTACCCAATTTTATTGTTTTCCATGTGTGTCGGCCATCTTGGTTTTAGGAAACACAGGGATCCAGGTCATATGTGGTCAATTTTGATCTTCAAAAGTTATCAGATAGATGTTAGTGACCATTGGGACACCTCAACTACCTAATTCTTTTGTTTTCCTTGTGTGTCGGCCATCTTGGTTTCAGGAATCACAGGGATCCAGGCCATATATGGTCAATTTTGATCTTCAAAAGTTATCAGATGGATGTTAGTGACCATTGGGACACCTCAACTACCTAATTCTTTTGTTTTCCTTGTGTGTCGGCCATCTTGGTTTAAGGAATCACAGGGATCCAGGCCATATATGGTCAATTTTGATCTTCAAAAGTTATCAGATGGATGTTAGTGACCATTGTGACACCACCACCACCAATACCACCACCACACTACTCCCAACCCTCACACACATTCCTTATTTGCATATTTTAATCCAGGCATAGGTTTACTCCATACTATAGCAATGGGGCAGGAATTTACATGGAGAGCGAGGAAGCACCACAATCAGAGCATATATTTAAGTATAGGTCCATTCCAAAGGCCATAGAGTTCATATATAATGATCTTTTTTCCTTGGATCATCATAGGAATATGCACGGCATTACAGCATTGCTGTGTTTACTTTCCTGAAAGTATGTTATAGATTAATAAATTGCAAAACACCACACTACTCCCAACCCTCACACACATTCCTTATTTGCATATTTTAATCCAGGCATAGGTTTACTCCATACTATAGCAATGGGGCAGGAATTTACATGGAGAGCGAGGAAGCACCACAATCAGAGCATATATTTAAGTATAGGTCCATTCCAAAGGCCATAGAGTTCATATATAATGATCTTTTTTCCTTGGATCATCATAGGAATATGCACGGCATTACAGCATTGCTGTGTTTACTTTCCTGAAAGTATGTTATAGATTAATAAATTGCAAAACACACAACATATGAAGGGCTTTTAGATTCCGTATTAAAATAATATTTGTTCTGAAAATTTTGATCTACTATCATATTAAAAATGTTGTAAATCAATTCTATACTTCTTAGAACATGATATGAATATGCACGGCATTACAGCTTTGCTGTGTTTACTTTGCCGAAAATATGGGATAAATTTCTAATCCGGGAAATGCACTGCAATTTAACTGCTTTTAGAATTGATATTAAACTCAGAATTGATCGTCAAATTTAAATATGAAACCCTAATTTCTTGATCATAGATGACAGATCCTAAATTGAATCCTCTCAATTGCATCCTTAACACGGGCCTCTTGATCATAGATCTTAGATTCTAAATTTTCAATTGAATCCTTAACATAATCTCCTAACCATGGACCCCTTGTTTAAGCACTTGTCAGAGTTACGTGCAATTCAAATCGCTTCACCCCTCGTTGGTATGAACCTTTCCGAGTTACCTGCAATATAAATTGCTTCAACACTCGTTTTTTTTTTCTATTTTGGGCCCAAACCGGCTTCTAAATTTTTCCTAAAGTCCCCCCCCCCCGGCTTATGACCGGGAATACTATAGAATAAAGAGAAAGTGGTAAAAATTTGATCCCAAAACCGGCTTTTAGCATTTCCCTGAACTCCCCCCCCCCCGATTTACGGTAGATAGGTTATCTTGTAAGGATCCTGATAAGTTGATATACAGGATATAGACTGAGGATACATGGGGAGTGCGACATGGTAAGGTTACTAGACCCTGCTATGATAGCTTTATTTCTTTTAACATTTCCTTTGTCATTCGCATTGAATATATTCATGATGTTATCAGACAGGATTATATACATACCTGTCCTGCTCGGGGAACTTCAAATACTGTAATACTCCTCATATAAGACGCCCCCCTTCCCTGCATATATATGCCCCTCCTCCACATATATAAAACGCTCCCAGATTCTGTACCTGGAAAATTTAAACTTATGTTCTAAATTTCATGCCATTGACATTGGACACATGGTCAAATAAGGAGCACGCCCCACCCCCACCCCTTTTTCTTTTTTAAAATCCTGGATCTGACACTGACGGGGTAGTATGTCAAGCTATCAGGGATCGACAAATCAGTTTGGAACCAGTGTGTCCACTGGACACAAAGCAAATCAAAGTTATGTCCAGCAAGTAAGTTTTATGTGCCCAGCCCTTTGGGTCAATGTATAAAACACTGGCATGGCAGTGGGCACAACTTGAAAAATAAGATGTGTCCAGAGAAATATTTTTGTGTCCTGGGCATTGGACACAGGGATTTGTCGAGCCCTCCAGGCTATAAAGTGTGCAACAGACTGTCTAGCATTCTCTCACAAAACTCGACAGAATATCGTACGCTGTGTGGACAGCGAGGAAATAGTATTAGGCAGTACAATACACGGAATATGGTTATCCCCAGGGAGCCATAGAGACTGACACACTCCCTAAATCATAACATGGCACGCCCCATAAGCACGGTGACAACGGGGGACCTCCCTTCACGTAAAATGCTCATATCCACTGGGAACACACGGAGAGAAGATGTGTATCACACAGAATAGGGGCATAGACATTATTCTGTGCTACACCATAGTGAATTACTTGCAGTGACAAGGAAAGTCATGGACTTGAGGCTTTGAAAAGAGGACCATGTGTTCAGTACATGAACACAGAGGAAGGGGTTTTCCTTTAATCAAAGGGTTAACCCAGGGGCCTGACTGTATTTACATGAACACAGAGGGAGGGGTTGTCTTTAATCAAAGGGTTAACCCAGGGGCCTGACTGTATTTACATGTATACAGAGGGATGGGTTGTCTTTAATCAAAGGGTTAACCCAGGGGCCTGACTGTATTTACATGAATACAGGGGGAGGGTTGTCCTTAAAGGGTTAACCCAGGGGGCTGACTGTTGTTACATGAACACAGAGGGAGGGGTTGTCTTTAAAGGGTTAACCCTGGGGTCTGACTGTTGTTACATGAAAACAGAGGGAGGGGTTGTCCTTGAAGGGTTAACCCAGGGGTCTGACTGTATTTACATGAATACAGAGCGAGGGGTTGTCCTTGAAGGGTTAACCCTGGGGTCTGACTGTATTTACATGAATACAGAGGGAGGGGTTGTCTTTAAAGGGTTAACCCAGGGGGCTGACTGTATTTACATGAGTACAGAGGGAGGGGTTGTCTTTTAATCAAAGGGTTAACCCAGGGGGCTGACTGTATTTACATGAGTACATAGGGAGGGGTTGTCTTTAAAGGGTTAACCCAGGGGTCTGACTGTATTTACATGAATACAGGGGGAGGGGTTGTCTTTAATCAAAGGGTTAACCCAGGGGCCTGACTGTATTTACATGTATACAGAGGGATGGGTTGTCTTTAAAGGGTTAACCCAGGGGTCTGACTGTATTTACATGAATACAGAGCGAGGGGTTGTCCTTGAAGGGTTAACCCTGGGGTCTGACTGTATTTACATGAATACAGAGGGAGGGGTTGTCTTTAAAGGGTTAACCCAGGGGGCTGACTGTATTTACATGTATACAGAGGGAGGGGTTGTCTTTAAAGGGTTAACCCAGGGGGCTGACTGTATTTACATGAGTACAGAGGGAGGGGTTGTCTTTTAATCAAAGGGTTAACCCAGGGGGCTGACTGTATTTACATGAGTACATAGGGAGGGGTTGTCTTTAAAGGGTTAACCCTGGGGTCTGACTGTATTTACATGGATGCAGAGGGAGGGGTTGTCTTTAAAGGGTTAACCCTGGGGCCTGACTATTTATATGAGTACAGAGGGAGGGGTTGTCTTTAAAGGGTTAACCCTGGGGTCTGACTGTAGTTACATGAATACAGAGGGAGGGGTTGTCTTTAAAGGGTTAACCCTGGGGCCTGACTATTTATATGAGTACAGAGGGAGGGGTTGTCTTTAACGGGTTAACCCAGGGGTCTGACTGTATTTACATGGATACAGGGGGAGGGGTTGTCTTTAAAGGGTTAACCCAGGGGTCTGACTGTATTTACATGGATACAGAGGGAGGGGTTGTCTTTAAAGGGTTAACCCTGGGGTCAGACTGTATTTACATGAAAACAGAGGGAGGGGTTGTCCTTGAAGGGTTAACCCAGGGGTCTGACTGTATTTACATGGATACAGGGGGAGGGGTTGTCTTTAAAGGGTTAACCCAGGGGTCTGACTGTATTTACATGGATACAGAGGGAGGGGTTGTCTTTAAAGGGTTAACCCAGGGGTCTGACTGTATTTACATGAATACAGAGGGAGGGGTTGTCCTTGAAGGGTTAACCCAGGGGTCTGACTGTATTTACATGAATACAGAGGGAGGGGTTGTCCTTGAAGGGTTAACCCAGGGGTCTGACTGTATTTACATGAATACAGAGGGAGGGGTTGTCTTTAAAGGGTTAACCCAGGGGTCTGACTGTATTTACATGTATACAGAGGGAGGGGTTGTCCTTGAAGGGTTAACCCAGGGTTCTGACTGTATTTACATGGATACAGGGGGAGGGGTTGTCCTTAAAGGGTTAACCCAGGGGTCTGACTGTATTTACATGAATACAGAGGGAGGGGTTGTCCTTGAAGGGTTAACCCAGGGGTCTGACTGTATTTACATGGATACAGGGGGAGGGGTTGTCCTTAAAGGGTTAACCCAGGGGTCTGACTGTATTTACATGAATACAGAGGGAGGGGTTGTCCTTGAAGGGTTAACCCAGGGGTCTGACTGTATTTACATGGATACAGGGGGAGGGGTTGTCCTTAAAGGGTTAACCCAGGGGTCTGACTGTATTTACATGAATACAGAGGGAGGGGTTGTCCTTGAAGGGTTAACCCAGGGTTCTGACTATTTATATGAGTACAGAGGGAGGGGTTGTCTTTAAAGGGTTAATCCAGGGGTCTGACTGTATTTACATGAATACAGAGGGAGATCTACATGATGCAGGAGTGCATCATGCCCATTGGTCGTCATGATGCAGCAATGAACTCGCCAGCACTTCATTGCTGCATCATGCCAAACATCTGGGACTGTAGGATTGGCATGATGCTTGAATGCAGCCCTGGTGAGTTACCTGTAGGGCTGTATTCATGCATCATAACGACTAATGGGCATAATGCATTAATGCAACAGTGGCTCTTATAGGGTGAAAGGGTTAACCCAAAGGTCTGTATTTACATGACTACACAGGGAGGGGGTCTACTTGTGCCCATAGCAGGATAAATATTATCACACCCCATGGTAATTCTATCTGACATATAACGCGCTTACCGCTACACAATTTACCCGTACACAGTAACGTCCAAGGTCATCTGGGGGCACGGGGTCGCGTTTGTCCCCTTTGAATGCCTGAACAAATACTGATAGATTTTGCTTCTAATCATAATACCTAGTGAGGTCTTTCTCTTGTGACAAGCCCAGTCATATTTTCTGTAAATACTAGTGAATGAGCCAGAGAGCCACGTTCCCTGCTTAGGCCCTTAGATATTTGTGAAGATCCAAGGTATATCATGGCTTAAGTAGTGGATCTGTGATTTAAAGGGAAAAAATATAACTACAGGCTTTGCTACCCTGTCCCCTTGAATATTTCAGAACACCCACCCCTGCATCCCACCTCAGAAATTTCAAACTAATGCATTTGTGCATCACCCAATTGTCGTCATAATGCACCAATGACGTGCTGGTCCAGAGTGCTGATGAGTCTGCTCGCCAGTACTTCATTGGAAAGAGGGTTGAAAGAAAAAAGAAAAGGATTCTATATTTCTCATCCCCAGTCTGTGTGTTCCCCGTGTGACCTTGACCTTGGGCGGTCAGCTGATCACAGCGGGCACCAGGAAGTGGGTATTGGTGTGGAAACAGGGAACCAGGGCACTGGTCACATGACCAGAATGCACCCACTGGCCTCTGTCTGGGTAGGGTAGAGGGTAGGAACCTTCGGAGGAACTATCCTACCGTAAAACTCCGAGTATAAGCCGCACCCACGTATAAGCCGCTGCCCGCACCCTGAGTTTGACAATTGCTATGAAAATTTCAATTTTTTTTTCTTACTAATGTATTTTCAAAATTCAAAACATATCACGTACTGACAGCTACACCCAGCCCCCTGTACCAATGAAAATGTTGGAGGAAATTGTGGGATGGTACTACAGGTACCTACCCCCAAGGTCCCTCCCTGACCCCTGTCCATGAAATAGTCTAGAAACCACGGCTTAAACGTGGGGTTTTACGGTATAATATTACAGGTTTTGAATAAGCACATATAAACACTTTTATATCTGGAGGCCTGATTAATTCTGGAGGCCAACCGCTAAACCCTACCAGCATATAAGCTGCACACTGACAGTGCTTACTATGGGAGAATGCTATTTATTTTATGTGAACAACTTCTTCCCATATTAAAGGATAGCATTGCAGGGCCGATCGCCATACCCGCAGTGGCGTAACATGTGCCGATCCACCACAGTGGCCGATCCAGTACTGCAGCCTCGTTCTGGGTGCATGTAAACATTCAAAATGGCGGACCGCCGCTCGTACAGGGAACTGGGGTAACGGATTTTGTCAATTTTCAGTTAATTAAACCCTCTACAAACATAAAATAAATAGAGAACTAAACTCCCCTGGTGTACTCGGTGGCGGCCACCTCGTACACAATGGTCGTTTAGTTCTCTCTATTAGTTGCCTACTCCTTGGCAGTGTTGTAAGTAAAACGTAAACCCCAAATGTAAGCCGCACCCTAAGTTCCTGGAGGTGCTATAAGCCACACCAATGGTCTAAAATGGTCTATAAGCCGCAGCTTATATGCAGGGTTTTATGTTAATTGTATAGGGCACCATTTGAGTTATCACAGTTTATGAATATAAACAAAACAATACAATCCTTAAGATGAGACCTGGAGCAAGGATGGTTACAGTGTAAGCTCCTTGCCTGGAGACCAAGACACAGTGGTACATGAATCAGTAATTATCTACCATTCAGAATGATGAGTCACACATACAGTCTGTGATATAAAACCACATAATAATATGTATGTACTGTAATCTCCCGCGTAGAAGACTCGCTGCACGTATAAGACGCACCCCAAACTCAGCAAATGCATTTTCGCATATAAGACGCACATTTTAAGGCTGAAATTTGTAAGATTAGTACATTTCTATAGTAAAATTACCCCTCGTATAAGATGCACCTCCAACTTGAGGAAATCCTATAAGACGCAGTAGAGGACGCATCTTATACGCGGGAGTTTACGGTAGTTCATGTTATTGTGCTATTAACCTTTTCATGTTCTGGGAACAGGGTGGGGCCTTGGTATGTGTACGCTAGCCCTGTAAGGGGCGCTAATGTTTGTTTTTCTTTTATTTATACAGGCTCTATAGAGGGTGATACCCTTTTTAACTCCAAAAGCGAGTTATAAGGAGACACCCTGGGGCCCTGCACTTTCAGTCATTTTGGTGGTGCGAATAAGTTTTAAAAAAGATGGAAATTTTGTATATAAGAGGCAGAATTACTTAATGAATTTGTAGTGCCATTAAAGGAGGAGATGTTGGGGTCTTGCAGGAAAAGGTATTTAATTACCAAGTTTTGTAAATTTTGAGAAATTGTCAATACTGTACAGACTCGGTTTGTTGGCAGCCATAATACGCTTTTTGCCTCCAATGGTGAAGGTATATGATGTTGATCCATGTATCAACTTTCCTGCCTTTTTGGGCAATGTGGTGCGAAAAGCACAGTTTTGGGGCGGGAGTTATGCGATCAGTGGCTTGGTGGTGCGAATAACCTGGGTAAGGGAGTGCTGATGCAACAGCATGAGTGCACAACTCATGGGAGCCATTTACAGGCTTTTCACTTTTCGAGTTATCAGCAATTTACATTGCTGCATTATATTTTGATATTGAACCTGTTTTGAATCATCAGTACATTCATACGTCTCTTTATGATGTCATTAAATATTAATATAATAATAGCATTAATATGTATCATGCCTACTCCAACAGGGTTGATACACTCCCAGAGGGTCGGCATGATGCTCCAATGAAGTGCTGGCGAGCAGACTTGCCGACAATTGGTACATCATTCCACAAATAGATACAAAACGGCAAGGCAGCTATTGGACGGCATCCAGTGTTAGCTGGCGCCCGCAATGGCTATGATGTGATGTTGTAAGAAGCATCCTATAGTAACCAGCGAAAGTAACCCTATGTAAACTGCAATATCGTGTGTGGGAGGTGGTAGAAGGGCAAGGAAACTGATAGTTGTAAGAAACTGCAATGTTTTTGCCTGAGACTGAACAGTCTGAGCTTAAACAATTCAAGCAGTACCCCTGTAGCTAGAAAGGCCCAATCAGCGATGATCACAGCGCCGTAGGCACTGGTGGCGACCAATAGACATGGTGTACTTCTTTAATGATCAGTGGCCCAATAGGATATGCATACACACAATTGGTCGCTATTGGATATAGAAATTGGAAGTATTTCATTAAAAGTAGGGTGTTACACTGCTAGCATATAAGTGTGTCCCACAGGCCAATTCTGCAGGATTTCAGACATGCTCTCACGTATCTGGTTCTAAAATATTTACTACAGATACCCCGGTAATGACTAAGGTATTGATTTGAAGCTATTGGTCATGCTCATGTCATGGGCTTATCATTTATTTATTTATAGTAATTTCTCCGGGTCTTATCACTGTGGAAATGCATAGGTAACGCCACTTGTGGCATAGTGTGAGTGGGTAGCATGTGGCACCTATATTTGCAGTAGGGGAAAAATACATGTCCTCAAATAATGTTAGGTATGGGGGAAGCTATTGGAGACTAAGTGAGACAAGTGATGCAGGATTAATCTACACAGATTTGTGCATCTTACCTTAGTTGAACACTTTTTTTATGACCAATAGTGACAATTCTGTGTCATTTTTTTAGGCGAAAAAAACATGGTTTTAGGTTAAAAAAGCCAATGAAAACTTATAATTCAGAAAGTGTTCACTTGTTCTCTGCCCCCATAAGCTACTCCCATAGTCTGTATATAGAGCAGTGGGGACAAAATATCTCTCACATTTTCCCTATTGAAGATAGCATCATTCTGATTTTTACATTGCATTAGTACATGTCTTTTCTATTAGATCCACTATTTTGATAATATGTGAGACTATTGTTTTGGTTTTCCATGTAACACCCTATTAAGAGTACATTGCTATCATATTGGACTTCTAGGAATAGGGAGTGTTGGTGTGGGTGTGTAGACTAGGGTATGTGATATCTGTGACGGCTTGGTGAGTGGATGAGGAGAGATAAGGTCTAGATAACAGTATAGTAGCACAATCTATGTATCTTAAGTTAGAGGTTAGATTAGGGAGTGGTGTGGTCTAGAACCAAGAAAATGAGAAAAGAACAGAAAAATAATGGATGCAATATTAACCCTTTAAAGGCAGATAGGACAAAGAGTACAAAAAAGGAGTTCAAATTAAACATTAGAATGACCCAACCTGCTCAAAATCATACTGCTTGTTCACCATATATTTGGCCTTAACTCTGAAGCATGAACAATTTTTATTACCGTACGGCAAAAGACTGGACCTGGGTTAGCTTCACTCGGTCCCTGGTTGTGTATGGGTTGAGCAGTTGTACTGATCATATTGTAACCAGGAGAAAAATAAAAGCGTTTCAAAAAAAAAAAAGGCATAGTGCCTTTAACGCAGGGATTTACTCTATCCAGGATCCTTAAAGGACCTTACAATCATATGAGGATTGATGTCCACTACCAGCACTATCTCTGTGCACCCTAACCCTGGGAACTCCCCCTCCCTTTAATGTCCTCTCTCTTACACCCTACTGATCTGATTGTCTGTGACTGGGAATTTCTAGGAACTACAATCTTCCTCAAGTAGTGGGTGAAGACATCAACTACAATGTACTGTGTAGATGGGATGTAGGCTCATTAGCACTCCATTGGTGCATGGTGAAAACAGAGGGACATGGAACTGTAGTGCCCTTGCTGGAGGCAGCGTGCGGTGCTTTGAATGAAAAAAAATAAATTATGGTCCGTTACTTGTAGAATTTACACCTCAATTGTCAGCTCCTTGTTAGTAGATCTCTCACATATTGTACAGGACATGGGTAAATAGCTGAAATTGTATCTTTAAAGTACTCTGTGGCCCTTTAGAGGTTAAACCGGGCAGAGGCTACAAGTTCACCCTTGAACAGAGGCAGTAGATATTGTGTGTGTGTGGGGGGGGGTCATTGTGAGGGGGTCAGGGTGTAGGGTGAATTGTGCTGAGTCATCAAGATGGCTGATTCACTACAGCACAGAGGGTAAGTGTGAGAAGGAGGTCATGACCCGGACTGAGTTAACTTGACCTCTGGGAGCTGCTCCTTTATATTGACACCAAGTTAATTAGGTATAGAAGTGGACATGTTAACCCTTTTAATGCCGCTAATGCAGGAGTGACATCATGCCCATTGGTCGGCCTGATGCACCAATGGGCATGTTTGATATATAAACACTGCACACTCACACTACAGGGGTATATCTAACAAACAAGTGGTAGTGTAACTAATACCTTAATCTTATCCAATCTTCCATATATGAGGCGCGTCTTATATGCGAGGTTTTAGTTCTCCCTGGATCTGCAAGGGGGAGATCAAGACCTTTATATAATTTTCCCAGAAGTCATAGTAGGACATAGGGGGGTCCAGGGTTGCCCAGGGCATCCTTCCTACACATAACTCTTTTGATTTTTTAAAATCCATTCAGTTTTTATTTTTCTGACCTTTTTCTAAAACCTGATTTTTTTTCCACCTGAGACAACATGTCTTGGATAAGTTCTATGGTCAAATTAACAAATTAGGTCTCTAAAATCGATTTTTAATTTAAATTATCTCCAACCAATACCTTATTAGCGCGGCGACTAGTGAGTACTACTCGTGAGATGAGTAGACTAGTGTATGGTTCACAGTCGCCACGGTGTAAGGGATAGGGAGGCCTTGCAATCTATTTTTGTTTGTGGCTCCTCTGCTATGGACTATTCCTGCTCACTATTCTAATGTAATAACAACAGTGTGTGTACTTTACTTATCAGTGAAGGAATTTTCAGAATATATCTCATACTTTTGATTTTATTCGCAAATAAGACATTTCATCATTTGGAGCCCTATGGCAGATTAGCATTAGAGCATTTTAAGATTCAGAAATGCATCCCTGTAGCCTTTGTTTTAGAATTGTTCGTTTTGAAACTACTATATATATGTAGTACAAGTTTTATCTCAGTGGGTTATGGTACAATTGGATCATATTTTCTGTATTTGAACAAAGTATTCACTGTCAAAGATCTCTATGGAGAAATCAGTGCTAAAGTGTGTTGCCATATGTGCATTTTTGTAAATCAGAGGAGGTTGAAATGTAAGGCCACCTTGTGGAACTGCTACATTCTTTTCTGTGTAAAATTTTTAGTTTACATTGAAATAATGCTATCTCAGAATATGTATCTACTATTGGTGATGAAGGATTAATTTGATTACTCCTTTCATTATATAAACGATTTTGTGGAACACTGAAAACATGTATGTACACCAAGGTACTTACACTGTGCTCCCCCCCCCCCCCCCTACAGAGAGGTGGAGTGATCTGGCCGGTTTGCTGACCACTGGCCCATGACAGGTACAGACTATTACAAGTGATTGGCAGTTGGGTGTGTGTGGGGGGGGGGAGGCAGAGCAGGCTCCTGGCAATCTGAGACAGTGTACACTCATAATGACACACCTGTTGACTATGGCATTGAACATTGAATAAGACAGGTCCCTGTGGCAGCTGAGTGAGGTGCATGCAGAATGGACAGTCTACAGACTATTAGTACTTAGCTGCAGTGGGTAGTTCAGGTTGAATTGGTGCTATATATACTACCAAAATCCCAGATGATAGTATGCCCTATCTGTCTCACCAACTGAAACTAGACACAAGATTACAAGTCGCCGCGCCATGTCTCACAGGACTATTCTCTACTATTGTATTAAAATCTACAACACTATGGTTTTATTAGCCTTAGCTAATTTATTTGGATGGATTTCCATAAGTCCCTACCCCTCTACTGGGCTAGGGCACCGCTAGTTTTTTTACCAAAGTGGGTGCCACTAGGCCCCACCAAGGTAGTTTACTCCATATAGCCTGAGGATTCACATGATGAAACCACTTCCCTCACCAAACTAGTGCCTAAGCATTCAGTTTTCAACCTGTCCCTTGTCGATAAACAATTTTGTTAACAACCACAGGTATCCATGCAACATGGTAACCATGTTACCGTGTGACATCATGTAACCAAGCAAAAGAGGGGGTTGACTATAAAAGGGCACTTTCTGATTGGTTCCCTTCAGAGCGGTAGCTGTTTTTGAGTAGGGTAAATCGACGAGCAACGTTTTCGCCCATTTTTCTAAAAACTCTAGGTGCGTCTTATACGCGGGATGCGCCTTATACACAGTCGGGAGATTATGGTAGTAAATTGTCTTCAGAAAACTGACTAAAATTAAGCAAATTTTCTACATTTTGTCCACCGGTGAGTGGCATCCCTGAATATAAACTATTCTACCAGAAGGTGGCTGACAGGTGTCAAACTACATTGTGCCCCTGGAGCCTCTATATACCCAGCTACATAAACAGTACACCTACGCTACAGGGGTATATCTACCAAACACCTGATGGTATCTAAGACAATGTGGTGATGTGTTAGACATTGAGACATGTTACTGTAGACACCTACACCTGACACCCCTCTACATACATACACATACAGATAGATACACACTATGACCCATTATAAAACGGCTGGCAGTGCTCTGCTGTGTAATGTCGTTCTCGCCATGAATATGACCTTAGCTGTCGAAATGGCGTAAAACATCTACTACTCACTCACTCACTCACTCACTCACTCACTCACTCACTCACTCACTCACTCACTCACTCACTCACTCACATTACACAATTTCACAGAGGAATGTGTCAGTGCCCACGCATATGTACACCACACACATCCCGAGGGGATAGGAAAGGGGAGATATAGACCCTTTTAAGTGGGCTAGGGAAGCCCTACCATGGACTTGGAGGCATTGTGTGTACGTTATAGGGCTAAGAACACATACAGGTGTCATACAATAGGTTATAGTAACCTCCCCCTGCCCCATGTTCCACCCACATGTTCACCTACCCACATGTCTCCTCTAAGCTTCTCTAGTCTCATAGTTCATTCTTCATAGAGAAAGAACATGTTGGCGATATCAATTCTTGCTGGTTCTCCTCGGCTGTAAACCCTGAAACCATGGGCCTGAAAGTAGCAGCTATCGACACTGGTCAGGCCCAAAACGCAGGCTTTCCTGCATGGCCTTTGTTGGTCAGTAAGTACACGGTGCCCACACATGATATAAAGTCTGTATAACTATAAAGTGTGCATCAATATAATGTGAGGGAAACTTTTAATTTTTATCATGGAAATATCACTGAATTTCAGCTTGAGATTTTGTATTAACCCGGACTGGTGATCACCAAGTGTATTCAAAATGATCATAAAGTTTAAAATTCTTGGTACCGTAATCTCCCGCGTATAAGGCGCGTCTTATACGTGAATCAAAAGCCTACTGCACCTTGTAGAGCTTTCCAAAAGAGGAGGTGCGTCTTATAGGCGGGGTACTTTTATTATAGAAAAGTACTAAACCCTCAAAAATCAAGCCCCAGGTGCCCCTTATAGTATTCCCCTGAACTCAGGGTGCACCTTATATGTGAGGTGCGCCTTATATGCGGGAGATTACGGTACTTCTGACAAGAAGCTTAGATACTGCACAATCCTTGCCTCTGAGACAGACCTGCAGTTAGTTACATATACATTTAGATGCCAGTGGTATTATATGAGCATACACCACAGGAGTCCAGTGTATGTTTGGGCTCCCGAACCCACAATGGTCGTCACCTCTGACCCCAGGATACCCTAAAGTACACACAAGGTCAATTATTACAAATTTCGCCAAAATATCAGAAAACAAGTATGGTGTACCGTAGTGGTCAGTTTAAGCGCCGGGGTCTCACATAAGCGCCGGTCTCAAATAAGGGCCGGGGGTATGTGAGTGAGTGAGTGAGTAATAGATGTTTAACGCCATTTCGACAGCTGAGGTCATATTCATGGCGTTGAACTACATTACACAATTTCACAGAAGAATGTGCCCGTGCATATGTGCACCACACACATCCTGAGGGGATAGGAAAGAGGAGAAATAGACCCTTTTAAGTGGGCTAGGGAGGCCCGACCGGGGGTATGTACAGAGGCATTGAAATCAATGAGCACCTGGGCGTTTAAACAGGCCACTACGGTACTTTTGGCGAAATGATTTAGTCTGTATAACTACAAAGTGTGCATCAAAGAGGTCAAGGACAAAGCAGGAAACATTTACTACATGATGTCCTGTTAACAGGGGCGGATCCAAAGGGGGGGGGGGCTAAACCCCCGAAAAATGGACCTGGCTATGTCCGGGGGTCCAGTCCCCCCCCCTCCCCAAACCCAATTTCCCTGGCTCTGCCCCCCCCCCTCCCTAGACAACCCCTTCCGGATCCGCCCCTGGTTAACTACCGTGTATAAGCCGCACCCTGAGTTTGGATAAGGAATAACCTGTAATGTCAACATCGGAGGGGTTAAGGGGTTAAAAATTTTTATACCCCTCTGAGGACAGTTTCTTGTTGTCAGTGAAAAGGTTCGCTTTTACTAAAAGTTAAAAGGATGCATTCCCACCCAATTCCAGGCCCTCGGGGGGGGGGGGCAAAAACAAATTGACCCTCGAGAGGGAGGGGTGCAAAGGTTTGTTTGCGTGTCCATACATGCATGTACAAACCCACCAGCATCCCCTGTTGAAAAAAAAAAAAAAAAATCACTTCCTATGCCAGACAAAAAAAAAACATGTGGACAGGCAATCTTTTCTGCTTCACTGCTGACATACATGTACATGTATAACGCCATAGAGTGGTATAGAAATGTTGGCCCAACTGGTGAGAGTGTACCACGTGACACACTGACTGATACCCAGCGTCTACTGCTGTCCCGTCATGCCCCGGGGCCGGAAATCGTGATCAGGATCCCAGATTGGCTGCGTCTGCTGCTGGTGCATGCTGGGTAAGGGATCCAAACACCAGACACAGGAGACCCTCCCCAAGCCTACTACAGTAAAAACCCAAGTATAAGACTAAATATAAGGCGCACCTTGAGTTGAAGACAGATGGGGCTGACAACTCAAACTCACTAATGGGAACATAAAGGTGATAAACGTCCTCTTAACTGGAATAAAATCTGAAAATAAAAGAAGAAAAATTATAATGGAACAATGGAGATCGTGGAATGTTGCATGATGTGATGTAGCTAGATGTGATGTGCAGGAATCCATGTTTTTTTTTTCTTTTTATTATTTTCAATTAAATATTGGGATATGGAGAATAGATTATGAAAAGAATAAAGCATATACGACCAGACACAATTGGTCTAAGTCTGAGGTCGGAATCTTTGTACCTCACAACAAGGACCCTGCCCAGACTGAAATCATAAATAGATAAATAAGCCTCTTCTCTCATTTCGAAAAGGGAGCTGGTATTGACTTCAGTGGTTCTGATTGCTGATTCATGTTTGTTTCCCCTTTTAACTTGTTCTCTTTTAGTTTGCTGAAACTAATCATTTAACCCTTCCAGTTGGGCATTGTGTTTTAAAGCAATATTACACTTTACAAAAAAAAAAAAAAAAAATATTACACTTTACAGCTACTCGTTTGTCACACTGTATAATTGATGCATCAGGCTTTGCACATCAGGTTTGATACACTCCTAACAATTCACCAGCTTTGTGCCCGTGCTGCTTGCCATCCGTGCAGGGTCGCTAATGTAGGAGTGTGTCATGCCCATGCACTTCATTGGTGCATCATTTCTATGAATGGGCATCATGTACTCCTGTATCAGCGGCCTTTAAAGGCTTTAAAGAATCAATTCCCAACCAATCTGTCCAATCGCTGTCATGACCAGCCGCCTCGCAATGGCCGACCGAGCCCGTGTCTGAATGGGCCCTCATTGGTTCTCGTTAGCTCAAGTCACATTTTACTTTCATTTTTATGGAATTCTGTTTTCATGGTTTTGGATTGTTGCTGCGTGAGCAGACTCGCCAGCACGTACTTGATTGGTGCATCATGCAAACCCTTTGGGGAGAGGATCGGCTTGAAGCATAATGTAGCATTGAATTTGATTGGCTGTAGGTACTGGGACCCATTGGTTTTTTGAGGCTGACTAAGTATCAAGTGTGCCATTATCTACCCTGTTCCAGTGTCCTACCTGAGTTCATTACTCGGCAGGGCCTACATCCATGCCTCATGGCCACCAATGGCCACCAATGGGCATGATGCATTGATGTATCATGGCCACCAATGGGCATGATACATTAATGCATCATGGCCACCAATGGGCATGATGCATTAATGTATCATGGCCACCAATGGGCATGATGCATTAATGCATCATGGCCACCTAAGGGCATGATGCATTGATGTATCATGGCCACCAAAGGGCATGATGCATTGATGCATCATGGCCACCAAAGGGCATGATGCATTGATGTATCATGGCCACCAATGGGCATGATACATTAATGCATCATGGCCACCAATGGGCATGATGCATTATGCATGATGCATCAATGCATCATGCCCTTTGGTGGCCATGATACATCAATGCATCATGCCCTTTGGTGGCCATGATGCATTAATGCATCATGCCCATTGGTGGCCATGATACATTAATGCATCATGCCCATTGGTGGCCATGATGCATTAATGTATCATGCCCATTGGTGGCCCATGATGCATTAATGCATCATGCACATGATGCATTAATGCATCATGCCCATTGGTGGCCATGAAACATTAATGCATCATGCCCATTGGTGGCCATGATACATTAATGCATCATGCCCATTGGTGGCCATGATGCATTAATGCATCATGCCCATTGGTGGCCATGATACATTAATGCATCATGCCATTGGTGGCCATGATACATTAATGCATCATGCCCATTGGTGGTCATGATACATTAATGCATCATGCCCATTGGTGGCCATGATACACTCATGCATCATGCCCATTGGTGGCCATGATACATTAATGCATCATGCCCATTGGTGGCCATGATGCATTAATGCATCATGCCCATTGATGGCCATGATACATTAATGCATCATGCCCATTGGTGGCCATGATACACTCATGCATCATGCCCATTGGTGGTCATGATGCATTAATGTATCATGCCCATTGGTGGCCATGATACATTAATGCATCATGCCCATTGGTGGCCATGATACACTCATGCATCATGCCCATTGGTGGTCATGATACATTAATGCATCATGCCCATTGGTGGCCATGATACACTCATGCATCATGCCCATTGGTGGCCATGATACATTAATGCATCATGCCCATTGGTGGCCACCAATGGGCATGATGCATTAATGTATCATGGCCACCAATGGGCATGATGCATTAATGTATCATGGCCACCAATGGGCATGATACATTAATGCATCATGGCCACCAATGGGCATGATGCATTAATGCATCATGGCCACCAATGGGCATGATGCATTAATGCATCATGGGCATGATGCATGAGTGTATCATGGCCACCAATGGGCATGATGCATGAGTGTATCATGGCCACCAATGGGCAGCCCTTGAAGGGTTAATAGCTGTGTTGCACCCAGAGAGCAGTTATAAGCTTGAGTGCCGTCAGTTTGTAGTGTCCTGGGAAGCATAGGGCTCAGTTGCAGTCGGCTGGAGTAAAGTAAAAACTAGGCTAGTTTATACCACACAGTATAGGTCACTGGCTGTGGGGGTGGGGGGGGGGGGTGAGATTAGACACTTCACAGGCCTACTCTATGGAAGGCAGTGTTGCTGAAAACGTTGTCTCAACATAGGCCAAAGCTAAGGTGGCGTAGATGCTTGCAACTTATGCAGGTCAACTGACTTGGTATTTTAAGGTACAAGTATTAATTTAATATTGATAATCGGAATCGACAAAAATGACATGTCAATGACATTCCCATCAGTGGTACCATAATTTAGTCAGGAAAAATGATTTTTTTTTTTTTTTTTTTGTCAGGAAAGGTCTGGGAAAAGTCGGGGAATTTCGATCCAAGGTTTCTGTGGGAACCAAGCCGCATCCTATACATATATATTATCATGTGTACCTCATAGTATCAGCCTGAGCTCAGAGTGCTCCATATAAAACATGAACAAACAATCCTTTCCCTGAAAGTGTTTTATAATTGGAACCCACAAAAATCAGTATTTGAAATTTATCACAAAATGGAATGCAATGTTTTGGTTGGAATGACAGGCCATATGAAGAGTGATGAAGTACAGTCCACCCCCTTACAGCCTTGTATCTTGTACTTTTTACCCGACCCCCTACGTGCCTGCCATAGCCATAGTCAGTGTGTATATGAATGGAGTGTAAGAGTCTCCAGGCATCCATTCACCCCACAGACTGACACTGAGTGATATATAATGGGGGATGGGGGAGTCAAAGACCCTTCTCTAGCCCTTTAGGGACTGGTATATGGTGCATCATTGGGCTGATCTTATAGGAGTGCATCATGCCCATTGATGGCCATGATACATTAATGCATCATGCCCATTGATGGCCATGATACATTAATGCATCATGCCCATTGGTGGCCATGATGCATTAATGCATCATGCCCATTGTTGGCCATGATGCATTAATGCATCATGCCCATTGGTGGCCATGATACATTAATGCATCATGCCCATTGATGGCCATGATGCATTAATGCATCATGCCCATTGGTGGCCATGATACATTAATGCATCATGCCCATTGGTGGCCAAAAAATCTTGTCTACGGATTTCGCTCGCTTCACTTTCTACAAGTTTTCTCTTTGTGATGTTTGGCAATTTTTTTTTTAATAAAATTTTTTCGCTCGCCTCACTTTTCCAGCAAGGAATCCATTGGACGCCAAAAAATTCTTTAAAAAAAGAAGACGATTAATGACACTTAGATAAAAATTCACCCTTACTCTATTCAGGGATACTTTTTATTCCTAATGAGTATGTCGAAAATTAATGAAATTATGTTGTAGAATGTTGCATTACCGGTACTTTCAGAGACATACCGTGTTATCATATCATGTTATAGATCTACCAGCATTGAGATTTTGTCCAGAATCAGTGGCGAATCAGAATTTAAAAAAGGCCCTTAAATTTTGAGCTTACCCAGGAGTCAAAACTATGCAGATGAACGCTGAAGTGGTGACACAATCTCTTCAGAGATGCCACTTTTCCTGGTTTACCAGGAATTCCTGGTTTTCATTTCAAGGATTCTGTTTTAAATTATGTTAAATTCCTGGGGAAATGTGTCCAAAGTCCAGTTTTCCTGGTTTACCAGGAATTCCTGGTTTTCATTTCAAGGATTCTGTTTTAAATTATGTTAAATTCCTGGGGAAATGTGTCCAAAGTCCAGTTTTCCTGTTTTTTGTCAGCCAGTGAGTGGCATCTCTGTCTCTTGCACAAGCCGCGTATTTAAGCAAACTGCTGGAACTTTAGCAAAAATGGTGAGAGTGGAGTCAGTCTCTCCATGAGTAGCTATGAGACATGGGGGATGACTGTTCACCAGTGACAGAGAAAATTGAGCTGATAAAAAGTGATAAGACGCTGTATAAAAACCCCAAGTACCCAGATGGGGGATGGAGGGGGTCTGTGTCAGGGGCTGTGGGTGGTACAATAACTGGCGATATTACGGTCTCCTACAGCCATAGGGCCAGGGTAAAGAGGGTTGACTTTCTACTCTATTGTAATTTGTGTACACCGAATATCCATAGGGATAACTAGGGGTAATAGCTTAGGTTCAATCATATTGCCCCTCATGGATTGAACGGTTATCTAAGAATTTTAGAAAACCCTCGTTAGGTACACTTAGATGTGTTTTGGAAGGGAGTATTTTCATTACTTACCGGGGTAATTCTGCTTCCTTTACACTGCTTTTACTCAGCGTTCGATTACAAGACACCCCTTTTTGATTCAGAGGCAGGGGTCTCTTTCCCAATTCTTACCGCATTGATTCATTTTAGATACAATCTCTACTGCACAACAGGAAAAAAAAAGGAACTTTCAGAAGTTTGCTTGGAACTAAATAAAAATTGGAAAACACAGGGAAGAAGAAAAATGAACAACTCCGGGGAAAATATATATATGAGAATAATATCAAAAGGTCATGAAAATGAACATAGACACAGCAACACAGCGAATTCAACATCAAACTTTCTGTGAGGACCCCTACTCTCTATCTACTACAGCAGCTAGTTTATGTCAGGTGTGCTGCTACTGAGGTGTACCACTGTACAAGCTATCTGCTCGTGTTAGATGTGGTAAGACGTTCCTAGGTGACAGGGCACCCGGACCCAGTGTAGGATATCTTGGGGTTACTTAACCCTCTAGCTACATAGGTCTCTAATACAGGGGTGCATCATGCCAACCCTACATAGAGAGAACTAAACGACTGTGGTGTACGAGGTGGCCAATCCACCACGATAACGCCCTCGGGGGAGACACCCCCCAAGGCGTGGATCGGCCACCGAGGACACCAGGGGAGTTTAGTTCTCTATTTATTTTATTTTTTTAGAGGGTTTAAATAAGGAAAAATTAACAAAATCCGTTACCATAGTGCCCCATATCAGGGGTGGTCTGCCATTTTGAATGTTTACATGCGCCCAGAACGAGGCTGCAGTACTGGATCGGCCGCTGTGGTGGATCGAGACATGTTACGCCAGGGTGTGGCGATTGGCCGTGCACTGCTATCTCTACGGGAAGTAGTTATTCACATAAAATAAATGGCTAATACACTCCTAGAGGATCAACGGCTGTGGCGTGATGTGCCTATGAACTTATGAAGTGCTGGTGCACAATGGGCGGAGTGATGCACTTCTGCGCCACTGTCCCTTAAAGTATTTATAGCACAGGGCTCCAGCATATATGATATCAGGTAAAACAAGATCGAGTAGAAAGAGTACATTGGAAAGAGTACAAGTTAAGCAAAAGAACTTCATATATGGTAGCTGGGGGAGGGGGTCAATGGTAAAACTGGGGCCCTTGATGGGGGGTCCCCATGTCCCATGTCGATTTTAAGAAATTGCCATGTCTCCATGTCGATTTTAAGAAAAGTCCATGTCCCCATGTCGATTTTAAGAAAAGTTTATGTCACCATGTCGATTTTAAAGAAAGGTTCATGTCCCTTGTCACTAAGCCAAGAAAGGCCCATGTCGCCATGTCGATTTTAGGGGTCTAGAGCCATAAAACTGGTAAATTTAGTTCCAAAGCAGAACTTTTTTTTTTCGACACTCTTTATCACGAAACGTAGACTCACTATTTATGTCAAGGTGAATATCGTAGTTCCATAGAGAACTGAACCCCCGTATTGCACCCCTGCGTTAAATAACCCGCGGAAAATCCGCAGGATGACGTCATAGGTCCACCACGCATGTGCAGCATTTTTTAAACGTAAACATTCAAAATGGCGGCGGTCAGGATTTAGCGAAGACGATGGGTAAATAAGAGTTAATTATGGATTATATTGATGAAATATCGATTGATTTTCCACTCAAACACCTTGACATAAATGTAAAGATGAACTCTGATCAGTTTGAGCTTCCTGTTTCTTCACTCGCGCTTCCTGCCCGCTCCCCACTCGGCCTATCGGCCTCGTGCGGAACGGGCAGGAGGCGCTCGTGAAGAAACGGTCAGCTCAAACTGCTCATCGTTCACCTTTACCATTGTTTTTACATCACATGGCTTAACCCATTAAGGGTCGCTAATGCAGGGGTGCATCATGCCCCTTGGTTGGCATGATGCACCAATGAAGTGCTGGCGAGCACACTCCCTGTGTGATATCCTCCAGGTACACAATCCGAAAGTGAGGCTCCAGCCGCCACCTGTCGGCATCCTCAGATACTACTATCAGGTCACGTGACCCTGTATCTGGTACCTAGAGTGACCCCGTGTGGAGGTAGTTACCTGGTGGGTACCAGCAAACAGTCCCAGGTGACACCATTATGCTGGTTTCCGGTCAGACTTCTCTGTGTTCCCTTTTACCTTAATACCTTTTGTATAAGGCTCACTCCGCTTGTAAAGTGCACCCTGAATTCAAGGGATGCTACAAGGCGCTTTTTGGGCTATGAATTTTGAGAGCTTAGTACTAATTGGATGTACAATATCCTCGCCTATAAAGCGCATCCCTAACTTTAGATTGGCCTTTCTTAAAGGCACACCAGGAGTCTATCTTCACGTATAAGCCGCACCTTATCAGAGATGCCACTTTTCCTGGTTTACTAGGAATTCCTGGTTTTATTTTTTCAAGATTTCTGTACTAAATCATGATAATTTTCTGTGAAACTCCAAAAGCCAGTTTTCCTGGTTTTTTTTTTTTTTGTCAGCCAATGAGCGGCATCTCTGCCTTATACACAAGGATTATGGTAGTGTTTACAATGGGCCACATTTGTAAAATTGTTTTATGTTAACAATTTTTCAATTTCTTTTAACCCCTTTCACAGAATAAAACAAGTTATAATGAAGTTTATAAAGGTAGCTTGAAAAGTCAATATTATATGGCCTGCGTAAGAGAGAAATGGCCTGCGTAAGATGCCAAAATCGAGAAAAAGTGTTAAAACTGGGATGGGGTCCCGGACCAGAAGGCAGTATCTACTTCTCCTATCAGTAGCTACTGAGAATATGCTGATCAACAACTGCATTTTGCAGTAGGTACTGCTGAAATACTTCCAAAACAGCTGACTCTACACTGCATTTTCAGTATAGACTCAGTAGTGTACTGACTCTCAACTGAGTATGCACTGCATTTTCAGGCTAGAATCAGTAGTCTACTGACTCTCAACTGAATCTTAATAGATACCAAAAATGTCACACTCTGTGCAGCAGCATAGATGCAGTAGTCTACTGACTATCTACTGGTATCGCTCTGCCCATTCATCGATTATTTATTGGGCTACTGACCTGATGCTTCTGAGATAGTCCATAGTGTGAATTTCAGTATGATTGTGAACAGTAATCAAAAGATTCAGTTATGAAATTCTGAAACTATCCAGCATTTATTAAGAAAAGCATAATTATACCTTTGCATATGATTATGTTATTGAGTAATGGATACACATGATGTTGGGGTGTGTGAAAGCGAGGAATTAGTCACTGACTTTATGTAGGGCATAAATGTACTGAATCATCAAGTATTATTTTGGTCACCATCATGCCACTTTTTTTTCCTACATAGTATACATGTATCATTGATAATTACAATGCTGCTGTCGTATCACCTTAACATCAATAAAATGCAAGGCATTCTACTATAGCAGTACTTTATAAGACATGCCTACTCTTACCTTCTTCTATGATAGAAGTTACCCAGTACTACTGAATCAATACTGCCCCCCTCCTATATGAGTTGCATGCACTACTAGGGAGTAATGACAGCTCCACATATCTGATGGGGTGGTGGCTCAGGGGGCTAATGCGTTGGTACAGTAATCAGAAGATCCCAAGTTCAAATCCAGCAAGGACCACCTAGAAAGGCATTGGTAGTGCCAGTACTAAAGCAGCGGCTGCTCCTTTTATGCTTCTACCTGCCCCCAGCAGTAGTTTTCAGTATGATCTACTGCTCACATACTGCTATAGCAGCAGTCATGCAGTAGTGCTGATTGAACACTGCCCCAACCCCATATATGGTCATGCAGCGTTAAATAAGTAGATACTGTTTAAATGCTGCCACCTCATTTACATAATTGGGACAACTGATTCAATACTGCTTGCATGCTGCTAATACTACTGTTCTGCTACTGAATCAGCGCTGCCATGTTTTGTGTGCTGAGCAGTAGAATGCCAGTAGATGCTGATATGGTACTGTTTCTGATGCTGCTTTCACACTGAATCACTACTGTCACACCCCACTGTTTTTCTACTGTTTAAATACTGATTTTCTACTGCATTTTGGTCCGGGGTGTCACATTTCGAGCCCTCCAAGATTTGAGATAGGCATTTGAAGTGTCTTGCCATTTTGTCAACGTACAATATTCTGTGATGACCAGTGGTCATCATAGCACATTTACATACATCTCAGTCCTCAAATTATTGCTATGATGAAGCTCTAATAAAACATGTCACTAATTCTGTTCCATTTTCTCTCTATTTTAGGTAAGTACCACCAACCAGTTGTCAGCTGCTTGGTCACTACCGAGTTTAATATCTGCATAACGGTGAGGAAGTCTGTAAGTAGTACCAGTATTCCAGGGATGAAAGTCTTCAGGGATTTCCCTGGTTTCAGGGATTTTGAAGTTCCCAGGCCCTATATATTCTTATAAAAGCCCAGGTTTTTTGGCCGATATTGTCACATTTCAGGGATTTTCATGCTCTGTGACTTTCATCCCTAGTATTCTGAATCCTAAGTGCCGCTAAAATGCAGGAGTGCAATACGCCCATCGCTCGACATGATGCACCAATGAAGTGTTGGAGAGCAGACTCTACAGCACTTCATTGGTGCATCATGAAGACGCTCTGGGAGTGTAGCAGCTCTGTAGGGTTGGCATGATACATGATATAAACCTTCAAAGGGTTAAAGGGATATTCCACTATTCAGTAAATCCTAAACTACCAGCAGTTGCCCCAAATCACTTAGGATCATATAAGTCTTATGTATTATGAGATAGAGGAAGCATTAAAAACCATGGTTCATTGTGCTATTTTCAGATTTATTGACATCTAAAGATGGGGAATCCTTAACTATGGCCGCTTGTGGGAGAAACCCCAATTTTCTATCATTTTCTCAAATTTTGAAAAATTGACCAGTGATATCTTAACTAAACTTGTTATATGTCCTGATGAGTTAGGGCATATACAAAAGGGACATAAGCATGTATCATGAATTTAGGTAAAATTAGGTAGTTTCAATTTTTGGCCACCAGGTGGCGATGAGATAGATGGTAGAGACCCCTTCTCAATCTGTGAATCACTATATACTAGACAATATCCTGTAGTAACTAATGCCCATGCGCGCCCCCAGATGAACTCTTGATAAATCAGCAGTCATAAAAAGGAAAGAAAATTTTCAATAAAAAGTCCCCACAAAGGCGGAGTAATGTTACTAATAGAAAACTAAAACTAAACCGACTCAAATACTCCCACTGGGTGTTTTTCCTGCCATGGTTATATTGCCTTGATACACTGAGAACAATGGGAGTTGAACTGAGGGAGCTAGGTTCATAGATGTACAAGTTCATATCATGTTACTGAGTGTGTGGTCTACAGGTAACAGACTCAGAGCTTACTCATTGGATCCTGTACATGTCAGAGATGCCAGAGTTTCAGATTTTCTCTGATTTCAGAGGTTCAAGGGTGATATTTTACTACAGAAATAATAATAAAAAAAAATTAAACTCATTGGATCCTGTACATGTATTCCAACTTTTATATCAGTGGTTAGTCATCACTATACCTACATACCTGTTTGCTGACTGACTATTCATCAGGGATGAAAGTCGTCAGGGTTTTCCCTAATTTCAGGGATTTCAAGCTCCAACAACCTATATACCGTATTTCCTCGAATACAAGCCTGGCCTCAATTATAAGCCTGCCCCGTTTATAAGCCTGGTCAAAAGGGTCACTGGGTGTAATATAAGCCAGGCCCCGAATACAAGCCTGGGTATGGGACACAAATCCAATTGAGATGATTTATTGATAAGCTTTTAAGTGGAACATCTTCATGTTCCCTGTGCAAATTACTCATCAAATGACCAAGTAGACACATTTAGATAGGTGTTAAAAGTTATTTTATGAGTCTCAGTATAAGTAAAATTCTGCAGTGTTGTTAAAATCACAAAATAGATGTTATAGATATGGCAAAGGAGCAGAGTCATTTGTCTACTGAAATGAATAGACGCCTGCCTTAAATATAGGGTTGCCCCAAATATAAGCCTGGTCAAGTAGCCACTTGAAATCAATATAAGCCCGGGCTTCTAATCGAGGAAATACGGTATTGCTATACAGCCCTTTCATCAGCTATGATGCAGCAGATGGCGCTAGTGGCGACCATGGCACTTTGCTACTCCAACAGGGGCATGGCTGGTTTGGACTCCAGTACCTAAAATAGGTTAACATGTTTCTAATGATCTGCCTTATGTTAGGCTCATCATTTTCTTAAAATATTAAGAGTGATTATTAACACACTATTTCTGTGTGTCCAGCTTTAATTTCTAAGACATAGAGCTCTATTTTACATTGCAAATGGGAAGTTTTGTGAGGGGTGTCTGTGTACTAAGGGTAAACCTATGGAGCCCTGGGAGTAGATGCTTGACATGCCCATGTAAGCAGTGGGGCTACTTGAGCGCCATCTAGTGTATCAACTTGGTAAAACTAATGTATACCAAAGTTCCAGGTAATCCAGTGGGTCCGTCATTGCTTGATCTGGTACCTGGAGAGATAAGCACTGATAACAGCCAGCATGATGGGAACCAACTGTTAAGTAATATACCCACTAAATGAAGGGAATTATCTCATTGGTAAATAATATCCAAGATTCCCACTAGGTCACTATACAAAACCGTTATATCAGGGGCTTTAATTGAGTATTTCAGGGATTTTTTGTGCTTAGTCACTTCCCTCCCTGATACATGTACTGTGATACCTCGCATATAAGGTGTAGTTTGGCTGTGTCAGAGGATCGAGGCCAAGTGTTAAAGGATGAGCCAGAGTCAAAGGGCTTTTATATGTGCGCCTTATACACGAGGTATTATGGGAATACATCACTGGCAGGCTATATCATAATTACCGTAAACTCCCGCGTATAAGACGCGTCCTCTACGCCAAACAAATCCCTACTGCGTCTTATAGGATTTCTACAAGTTGGGGGTGCGTCCTATACGAGGGGTAATTTTACTATAGAAATGTACTAATCTTACAAATTTACGCATTAAAATGTGCGTCTTATACGCGAAAATGCATGTGCTGAGTATACGTGCAACGCGTCTTCTAAACGGGAGATTACAGTACTATACCGAGGTAGCAGGTTGTCCAATGCGGGCAGTGATTGCTGAAGCTTGTTACCAGCGAGTTATCACTGATATCTGATGTGAACCAGTTGCCCCTCGAGAAGCCGGCAGTAAATAGTAGGGACTATACCATTGGCTGATAATTAATCCCTCTAGGTCATAAAACATGTATATACAGGTAATTCTGCACGGTTAGACTACCGTAATCTCCCGCGTATAAGACGCAGTGCGCATATAAGACGCAGTGCGCATATAAGACGCACCTAGAGTTTTGAAAAATTCTCAAAAAAATGAAAAATTCATAACTTTGGTTCTACTGAGTGAATTTTCAAAATTTAAAAACCTGTGTGTAGCTTGGGCCCCCTGGACCCCCCTGGGCCCCCTTATGCTCTATTATGACCATTATGGCATGTAACATATCAAAAGAAAGGTCTTGGTGTCCCCCTTGTGGATCCAAGGAGAACTAAAACCCCTCGTATAAGACGCGGGAGATCATATATACCGGTAGTTTAGACCTAGTGCTAGCTCAGGTATACTATATAGAGTAGAGCTGGGGTTCTCCATAGATGATTAATTCCCACAGGGGGAGGTCTTGGCTGCTGTACACCTGACAGGGATGTACCTACATGTTGGTGTTGGCATGTACAGCATTTGGAGAATCTACACCCTGTCCCTATGTCTGTAGCTACTTTCATTCATTACCAAATCATTGTGTTAAAGCGCTGCGTTTTGAAGAAAAACAAAAAGAGCTGGTTGTGTAATAAGTCTGTGTCTCTAGGCCTATATAAACTCTCCTAAAGTTGGCAATGTAAAATGTGTTTTTTTTTTTCTGTTCCATATGTAGGGGTTTGGCCATAGTGGCCCATTTAATCCCATTTAAGCACCCAGACGCTTATTGATTTCAATGCCACTCAACCCCTGGCCCTTATTTGAGACGGGTGCTTGGTTGAATACTGTTTTTTAGTGCATAAAATTGATTTCAATACCCCTGTACCCTTGGCGCTAATTTGAGAGCGGCACTTATTTGAGACTCCATTGTGGTATATGTAGGCCTAGAGGGGAATGCAGTGCACGGGTGTAGGTGATATGGACATGTAACTTCCATCATTAACCTTCATACCTCCCACATACCTGTCCCACCTACCCACTATGCACTGCGCCCCAATCCCATCATGCACCACAGGTCATGTGACCCGGGCTGCTGTAGTTGAGTTTCCCCCACCAGACGGTGCTGAGGGTGCCACACGTGGTATCGGGTACAGGGGTCTGTTTGTAGTGAGCTGCATCTTTCACCAGATCAGTTATTAAAGATGGCCGCCACGCGCCCTCGCGCCTGTGCACTGCAGCCATGTGGGACAGGTTACTCCCAATGATTAACCCCCTAAGGACCACTTGAGGCCTTAACCCTTTAAGTGCCGCCGATGCAGGAGTGCATCATGCCTATTGGTCTTCATGATGCACCAATGAAGTGCTGGCGAGACTGCTCGCCAGCACTCCATTGGAGCGTCATGACAACGGTATCAAACCCGTAGGGTTGGCATGATGTATGAATGCAGCCCTAGTGAGTTACTCGCCAGGGCTGCATTCATGCATCATGATGATCAATGTGCATGATGCATTAATGAATCAGCATTTCATGATGCCTCAAGGTTCCTTGATCGTCCTCGCATGGTCCACTATTGAGCACTGTATTTGGTGCATCATGCTGAGCCTTTTTTGGAATGTATAGACCTATCCAAAGTGTCTCCATGATGCCAGAATTCATGAAGCACTAGTGCCTTGACATGAAGTGATGCAGAAATACATGAGGCACCTGCCTTGACTGCCTTCATACATTAGGATGGGCATAATGTCTTGGTGCAAGAAGGTTCCAACTGCATCTGGGTCAACAAGGTAAAATGGACCTCAGTGAGGCTCCTCATGGAGGTACCTTTTACCCTGTTGAACCAGATGCAGTTACAACCTCCTTGCACAAAGACGACGATAGATCAATGTGCTCTGTGACCTGGGATGCCACTTTTTCAGGTTCACTAGGAATCACTGTTTTGGGTAGAGATTTTTGTATTGAATTTCATCAATTTCCTTGAGAAATGTAGTAAAAACACAGGTTTTCCAGGTCTTTGTTAGCCAGTTAGTGTCATCTCTTGTGATCCTTGAAGGGTTAAATATTTGAGGGGGGGGGCTACTTGGGTTTTAGTAAATAAACAAAAAAAAAAAAGAAGTAAAAAAGAAGCTTGGAGTATGAAGCTGGTTTCTCTCGTTTCTGACATTTTTAGTGCAAACTGCAATAGATAACCAGTAAACAGACCAGAACCCGCCCAGACCCAGCTCCTGAAAGTAAATAAATAACTAGATTGGACACTTGGAATTCTTCAGTTTATAGTTAATTTATTGAAAAAGGAGAAGAAGAAAACGGAGGCTCTCTTGCAACCAATTTCCTGTACATTTCAGTGATAGTGATTTCAGTCCCAGGCTTTCAATATTGAGCAAATTTCAATTGTTTTGTCAGGCATTTCATATTTTGAGAAGAATTACAATAAAAAGAAATTTAACAAAAAGGAGAGAGAGCTAACTGTAGCGTCACCATAAAAAGGTAAAATAGTAATAAAAAAAAAAAGAAAAAAAAGTTCACTTCAGTGAAGCAGCCGCAACATTTGTCTTATTCTCACGTTTGTAAAGCCTACACGAAAAAAAATAAAAAACAGATGTGAAAATTGAATGAATAAGATTGAGTAAGAATCGTTAAAAGATGAAATAACACATGACATGAACATGAGGTCCTGATTTGAGAAATCGTCTTATAGATATCTTACACACCCACCATTTACATGTTTTAAAACAAAATCCTTGAAGGGGTGGTTTCTATCAAGCACTTTACCTTTCTTTTTAAGACCTGCTGTTTGCACGAGCCCAGTAAATCAAAGGTTGAAGAGGATAGGTTCAATTTATGTCAACTTGAATATTCCCTTGCACAAAAAGAATTTTTACTAACATTTTCCCTGCTGTATTGGTACAATGTGCGTATTCGCCATTATGAGGCATGAGTGAGAACTGACTATAGCACTATGCATTTATGCATCATGACAACCTTTATTGCAAACTCAATAAAAGAGAGGGAATCTGGGGAGGGAATTATGCGCTGTCGCAACACCGGTAAATTGTCCGCTGCAACACTACTAATTGATGTAAAAAGGAGAGTATGTTCTAAGATATTAGTTCTGTAAGGGCCGCTGAGGTAGGAGAACATCATGCCCATATGGCATCATGATGCACCAATGAAGTGCTGGTGAGTCTGCTTACCAGCACTTCATTGGTGCATCATGACGCCCCTCCAGAAGTGTATCAGTCAACCCCATAGGGTCAGCCCCATAGGGTCAGCCCCATAGGGTCAGCCCCATAGGGTCAGCCCCATAGGGTCAGCCCCATAGGGTCAGCCCCATAGGGTCAGCCCCATAGGGTCAGCCCCATAGGGTCAGCATACTGCAAGATTGAAGCCCTGGTGAGTTACTCGCCAGAGCTCGATTAATGCATGATAACGATCAATGGGCATGATGCATAAATGCATTAGTGGCTCTTAAAGGGTAAATGGAAGATTTATGAAGAAAAAAATGAAAATTCATCCAATAAGATTTAAGCCTTCACCATCTGGGAACACGTAGTACTAAGCCCCTGACCCCTGAGGTCACACCTCAGCTTGTTCCCGGCATCTCTGTCTGCTGTGTATATAAACCCCCATACCCGCCGGCTACCAGCACGGCCTGCCACTTCCGGTTTGGCGCGGTGCATGTTGGGGTGCCTAAGGGGGCGGAATAAGGTGGTGGGGTATAGACTGTGATTGAGGTTTTGGTAATATTTCTCATTTTAATATACAAGCACTGTAAATTTATAAAATTAATGATACATGTATCAAAGCAGATAATATGAATATATACTCTATGTTATACTCGAGGATAGCACTTTGCTGCACCTCACAGAATCAGCCTGAAGTCACGGTGCGCCTTATACGAGAGGATATTATACTACAGTAATCTCCCGCGTATAAGGTGCAGCCTGTGTATAAGGCACACCTAGAGTTTTGGAAAATTATCAAAAAAAATGAAAAATTCATAACTTTGGTTCTACTGAATGAATTTTCAAAATTCAAAGACCTATGTGTAACTTGGGCCCCATAGACCCCCCTGGGCCCCCATATATCCTATTATGGCTAAGGGGGCATGTAACATATCAAAAGAAAGGTCTTGGAGTCTCCCTTGTGGTTGCAATGAGAACTAAAACCTCCCGTATAAGACGCGCCTTATACGCGGGAGATTACAGTATAGAGCAATCTAAGCCACCCGGTGCACCTTGTTATGTAGGCCTGGCATGAACTCTGCATGCACCGAGGTAGCGGATTCTTCAATGGGCGCAGCCATTGCTGAAGTAGGTTACCAGCAGTTATCACTGATAACAGTTATGTGATAACAGTTGTCAGATGGGTACCTTCTGCCCCCTCCCCCCCCCCCCCCCGAGAGGTCCGCAGTGAATAGTTGGGATTACTTCATTGGCTGAAGAATACATGTAATCCCGCTAAGTCGGTATACAATGTACCTGATAGAGATACATAAGCAAATGTCCACGACCATGGGATATTTTTACATCGTATTCCCCGAGGTGGGACTGGCGTATCCCACGAAGCCATTATATGGCTGAGTGGGATGCGACCAGTCCCACAGAGGGGAATACAATGTAAAAAATCCCATGGAAGTGGACATTTGCATTTATGTCATGGCCTAGGGGGTTATTTTGCTTTTAAATAAAGAAAAACAGCTCAGATCTGTTCAAAATCCAAGATGGCGGACACCCATTGAATACGGACACATTGTATTCAATGCCCCCCATTGAATACGGCGATTCTAGTACTAATTCATAGTGACGTTCGTATGAGCCATGACATAAAACTTCTGGACAACTTGCAGACCAAATACATTTTTATTGTTGAGGGTTCAAACTCCGTGGAGACCCAGTATGCCGGGTAGGTGAGGGATCATGACACTACATGGTTTTAGGCTGTACAGTACAGCATACCTCTGGAGGCCTTGGCTGTAAGCCTATACTGCAGGTTCTGGGTGAATACTACAACTCAGAACCCTTTATGGACCGCTGATGCATTAATGCATCATGCCCCATCATGATGCACCAATGAAGTGCTGGCGAGACTGCTCGCTAGCACTTCATTGGAGCATCATGCCAACCCTCCGGGAAATTTGTGCAACAATCGCGTAGGGGCATGTTGCATTAATGTAGCCTTGGTGAGTTACTCGCCAGGGCTGCATTCATGCATCATGACTACCAATGGGCATGATGCATTAATGTATGAGCAGCCCTTAAATGACTAGTCTTGGCCCTTTACCAGGGCCCACACATGGGTCTGTGTTGTGTGTATTGATGTGTGTTGAGGCATGATGGAGCTTAAAAGAGAATTGACATGTGAGATATTGAAGACTAATGTATATTCAATGATGACTGACTCAGGTGCTTCGAAGTGGAAATGTTTCAATCGTTTACATTTTTTTGTGAACTATTTTAATTGAACCCATGGATTCCTATGTATATGATTTCTTGAATCCTTAAAAGAGGGCTAAAAAGGATACCGTATAGTCCTTAATAACTGCCCGGCGCTCGTAGATTCAGAGGGTCGATCACAATACTGCTTGGTCAAGGTCCACCTTTTAGTGCTTAAACTATAATCATGACCCTCAAACCCTGGCACTTTACGGAACAGGTGCTTATTAACCCTTTAACTCCCTGTACTACATATATGCAGTACTATAAGGGAGTGATAATTTTTTAACAACAGGGGGGCTGGTGGGTTTGCGCGCGGACACGCGGAAAAAAATTCGACCGTGAACATTCCCTTTTAGTCTTTTGAAAAAATTGTCTGACCCCCCCTCAAACCTACCAGCGCCCCCCCCCTCCGTTGTTAAAAAATAATCACTCCCTAATGCCACACCAAAAAAATAAGTTGGTCTACGGATTTTGGTTTTGAAAAAATGGTGCGAGTGAGCGAAATCTTTTTATTTTTTAAAGAATTTTTTGGGAAAAAATTTTACTATTTAAGTTATGTCCATGTCTGTCTAGCTCCGAAATTTGCCAAACGTCACAAAGAGACATCACAGAGAAAACTTGTAGAAAGTGAAGCCAGCGAAATCAAAAGATGAGATTTTTTTCAAAGAAAAAAAAAATTGTATTTCCGAAAATATGGAGAGGGAAATCTGTAGACCAACTTATTTTTTTTGGTGTGGCCTAACACTGTATTTGGGAATGGAAAGGGGTTTAAAACCTGGTGCCCTTTAACACAACAATATGGTATTGTGCGTAAACTAAGGCTCATCAAATAACCTTGGTGCATGAATACAGTGCTGACAATTAGTAGCCTGTCAGAAGTGCTTTGATGCTAGACTTGAAAATTGTGTGAACTTTTCAGGGTAATAAGTACGATTGCCTGCCCTTAGGTATATACTACGGTAAAATAAAACCAGGTGTATAAGCCGTACCCGCGTATATCCCGCACACTGAGTTCATGCCTTTTGCTATAAACCACACCAGGTGTCTGAAGTTGTGCACATTCTTTAGTAAGGCCACACCAAAGAAATAAGTTGGTCTACGGATTTCGGTTTTGAAAAAATGGTGCGAGCGAGCGATTTTTTTTTTTTTTTTTTTAAGAATTTTTTGGCGTCCAATGGATTCCTTGCTGGGAAATTGAGGCGAGCGAACAATTTTTTTTTTTTTTAATTTTCCCAAACATCACAAAAAGAAAACTTGTATAAACTGAAGCGAGCGAAATCCATAGACAAGATTTTTTTTTTTTTTAAGAAAAAAAGAATTTGTGTTTCCGAAAATGTGGAGAGGGCGATCTGTAGACCAACTTATTTTTTTGGTGTGGCCTAAAGTCTGTATAAGTAAAAATCCTCATATAAGCTGCACACTGAGTCCATGCATTTGCTATAAGCCACACCTTCATGCCTTTTGTTATAAGCCACAGCAGGGGTCTGAAATGGTCTTTAACCTGTGACTTATACATGGGGTTTCACGGTGTAGCAATTGACACTATGACTCACCTTAATAACAAGAAGACAAAGACCATAAAGTTGTACATGGTGGTTTACAGCCTGATGGTGGCACTTAACCCTGTTACAAAATGTAGTACAGTAAATTCTCTGCAGCTTATACCAGAACCCAAATCAAAGTTAGGCTTATAGAATGGTCTCAAAGTGAGGATGCGGCTGGGTATTTTACGCTATAGACTGATAGTATTAAATTGCCATGGTGTGGCTTATAGCTTATTCAAAAGTCGGGGTGTGGCTTATACGAGGGTGCGGCTTATACAAGAGAATTTACGGTAGCACCCCATAAAATGTACCGTAATACCTCACGTGTATAGTGTGCACCCAAACTTTGTGGTTAGAAAAAGATTGAAATTAACAAAATGAGATAATTTAGTTCTCCTCCAATTAATGGATCTTCACCACGGCGACAGTCTAAAGTTCTACATTTCGCCCATCCCAGCCAGCTACCTTAATGCCCTCAGTATAGTAACTACCGTATTCGACCTAATAAGCGCCCGGGGCACTTAAAAAAATTATATTTATGGCCCTCAAGTAGTTTTAACTCACTCTAAAATCATGAAAAATTGGTCTTTTTCCAGTCTAAAAAAAAAAAGAAAAAAGGGGAGGGGTGCTTATTACTTCGAATAACGTGTAGAGGGTTGACAGTCAGGATTCTGAGATAGTTCAGCTGGTTTTAACCACAAAGATACCAAACATAACTCACAATAACACACCGCCTCTCGGACTGCCTGCTATTTCCCTTGTAAAGATATCCCCACTTTTTTACTTTACTGGAGTTCCAGTCATTGTAACCAGAGACAGCAGTTTTTGACCCACCTCTGGTTTGTTGTTATAGCTAGGGAGACAATGACTGGAGTTCCAGTCATTGTAACCAGAGACAGCAGTCTTTGTGTTGTTATAGCTAGGGAGACAATGACTGGAGTTCCAGTCATTGTAACCAGAGACAGCAGTCTTTGTGTTGTTATAGCTAGGGAGACAATGACTGGAACTCCAGTCATTGTAACCAGAGACAGCAGTCTTTGTGTTGTTATAGCTAGGGAGACAATGACTGGAATTCCAGTCATTGTAACCAGAGACAGCAGTCTTTGTGTTGTTATAGCTAGGGAGACAATGACTGGAGTTCCAGTCATTGTAACCAGAGACAGCAGTCTTTGTGTTGTTATAGCTAGGGAGACAATGACTGGAACTCCAGTCATTGTAACCAGAGATAGCAGTCTTTGTGTTGTTATAGCTAGGGAGACAATGACTGGAACTCCAGTCATTGTAACCAGAGATAGCAGTCTTTGTGTTGTTATAGCTAGGGAGACAATGACTGGAGTTCCAGTCATTGTAACCAGAGACAGCAGTCTTTGACACACCTCAGGTGTGTCGTTATAGCTAGGGAGACAATGACTGGAGTTCCAGTCATTGTAACCAGAGACAGCAGTCTTTGACACACCTCAGGTGTGTCGTTATAGCTAGGGAGACAATGACTGGAGTTCCAGTCATTGTAACCAGAGATAGCAGTCTTTGTGTTGTTATAGCTAGGGAGACAATGACTGGAGTTCCAGTCATTGTAACCAGAGATAGCAGTCTTTGTGTTGTTATAGCTAGGGAGACAATGACTGGAGTTCCAGTCATTGTAACCAGAGATAGCAGTCTTTGTGTTGTTATAGCTAGGGAGACAATGACTGGAGTTCCAGTCATTGTAACCAGAGATAGCAGTCTTTGACACACCTCAGGTGTGTTGTTATAGCTAGGGAGACAATGAGACCTTTTACCTTGAAACAGACATGGGATTTTACAGGAAATTTCCCGAAATTTGAAGGCCAGACAGGGCACTTTGTCACAGACTTGTGATTTGCACAGGTCCACCGAGAAATCATTTTGATCATTAAAGGGGGAGGGGGTCTTTGCTTGGTGCTTGAGGGGTCTCAGCCCATAAAATGGTGCTCCTATACTACCTGGAAGGGGGATTTAATTACCCTCTTGGGAATTTCTTTGAAATCCAGCCCCATACCTGTGTTAAATTTGCTGTACTTCTTCCTTGCCACCCCTTTGTAATGTATCATTTGTACAGCTATGTATACAGTTGTACATGTACAGTCGATACGAAAACTCACAGAACACCAGCTTTTGTCAGTCAGCAAAATCCCTGCAGGGCCTGTGGACATTGCCAGACTGCAGGACTGATTGTCCTGCTGTAATCTTGGGACCTTGGGCTAAATTCTTTTAACGGTTTGCAAATCATACCTTTTATTGAGGTTTATATAGCTTAGAATAAAAGGCACTACTGTTTATTGAGATTTAAAAATTTGGATGATTAAACAAACGAGTTCGTTCTTGTTTTCTGTCCTGACCATAATAATGTTGAGGCCTTTGGTCCTGCCAAGATCAATCCGGGCCTGCTGAACAATGAAATCTGCAGGACTGGACCGAATGGCCTGTGAGGGGGAAAAGTTTTCGTATAGACTGCATGTATGTGTATTTAAAAAAAAAAGGTATGTGAGGATTTAGTCTGTGTTGTGTTGTGTCCCCCTCACCCAGTAAACCAGTGATGACAGTTATGGACTTTTCACGTCTCTTACTGACACCACAAGGTCAAGGTCACAGCCTGCTACCCTGGGACAGGGGCACCATCCACAATATACCGACTGTAGGTTAGTCAATAAGGGCCGGTGGGGGGGGGGACTCCTCGTCAGTTTCCCTCTGCAAACAAGACCTATAAATATTTGGCACCATCTGAATAGTATATGTACTCATCACAGGGATGCAAGTCTTCAGGATTTATCAGGATTTCCTGATTTCTGAAATTTTTGAATGACATTTATTTTCCTTACATGAGTGGTAAGGAGGGCTATTTGTGAAAAATAGAGGGCTTTTATATCAACTAAATCTATGGCTTCCTGATTTTTGCCTCTTCCTGACTTACATCCCTGGTCATCATGGTGCAAAAAAAAAAAAATTAAATTGAAAATTTGAGACACTCTCCAGGAAATGGGCTAAATGCCATAACTTAAATAGTAATCAAAAGTGACCTACCCCCCCCCCACCCCCACCCCACCCTACCTACCCAGGAAAGTGATATTCAAAAAGAAAGAAGAAAAAAAGGTCTTGTGGAATAATACACCATATTAAGTGGCTCGAAACCCCATTTGGTCAATAAATTGTACCCTTTATTGGCGCACTTTTACTGAGGACCCATGCATAGGGCCCCAAAACAACACTTTTCATGATATCCAAAGCTGGAAGATGGTATCCAAAGGTGGGAGAGTGCCTCCCCCCCTCCTCTATCATGGGTATTTATGGAGATGACTTTCTATGATAAACATTTCGGAGCTAGCCAGGAGTTGATGGGGGTTGGGGTCAGAGCGGTAAACCTTGACAACCGGGGGGGGGGGGAGAGAAGAGGGGCAATATGTAAGTGGGTCAGGGGTTTTTAGAGAGTGTTAGTGTTAGGGTTCCTACCAAGTCTGTATTCATTCAATACATAAAATACAATGATTGTATTTTATGTACCCTAATCTCCCGCTTATAAGGCGCGTCTTTTACATGCACCTTATAGAATCAGCCCAAAAATTTCATCACCCCCTTACCCCTGGCGCTTATTTGAGACAGGCGCTTATTCAAACCCAGATGCTTAAACACAACGATATGGTAATTCTGTTCAAGATCATTTCTTGGCACTTAACCTCTGAGAAGGGCTTCTACTAAGGCCACACTAAAAAAAAAATAAGTTGGTCTACGGATTTCCCTCTCCATATTTTCGGAAATACAAATTTTTTTTATTTTTTTTGAAAAAGAAATCTCGTCTATGGATTTCGCTCGCTTCACTTTCTACAAGTTTTCTCTTTGTGATGTTTGGCAAAAAAATTTTTTTTGCTCGCCTCACTTTTCCAGCAAGGATTCCATTGGATGCCAAAAAATTCTTTAAAAGAAAAAAAAAGAATTTCGCGCGCTTGCACCATTTTTTCAGAACAAAAATCCATAGACCAACTTATTTTTTTGGTGTGGCCTAACACAGGAGTGTATCCTGCCCATTGGTATACCATTCGTTGTCGTGATGCACTGCACCAATCAGGTGCTGGTTATTCTGCTGTCACCTGGGCTTCCCTAGCCCACTTAAAAGGGTCTATTTCTTCTCTTTCCTATCCCCTCAGGATGTGTGTGGTGCACAAATGCGGGGGCACTGACACATTCCTCTGTGAAATTGTGTAATGTAGTTCTCGCCATGAATATGACCTTAGCTGTCGTAATGGCGTTAAACCTCTATTACTCACTCACTCACTCTGCTGTCACCAGCACTTCATTTGAGCATCAACCCCACAGGGTTGGCATGATGCATAAATCTAGCCCTGGCATATATATTTCAGCCAATATTAAAAGGGTTCAGTGTGGTCCCCAGCTGACATGTGTTAGTTGCACTACAATGTGTTAGCATGGACCATTTGTCTACCTATTTACCACCACACTGTAGTTGTATAATAATAAAGTACATGTGTATAGTACAAGACAATGAGGGTATGCCATACTGGGCCATTTAAGTGCCCGGGCGCTTATTACTGTAATCTCTCGCGTATAAGACGCGTCTTCTACGCCAAACAAATGGCTGGTGGGTCTTATAGCATTCTCTCAAGTTGGGGGTGTGTCTTATACCGTAATCTCCCGTGTATAAGGCGCAGCCCGCGTATAAGGCACACCTAGAGTTTTGGAAAATTCTCAAAAAAATGAAAAATTCATAACTTTGGTTCTACTGAATGAATTTTCAAAATTCAAAAACCTATGGGTAGCTTGGGCCACCTTGGGCCCTCCTGGGCCCCATTTTGTCCTATTTTGACCAAGGGGGCATGTAAGATATCAAAAGAAAGGTCTTGGTGTCCCTCTTGTGGATCCAATGAGAACTAAAACCCCCCGTATAAGACGCGCCTTATACGCGGGAGATTACGGTAGGCGGGGTATTTTTACTATAGAACAGTACTAAACTTACAAAAGTCTGCCCTTAGAGGTGCGTCTTATACGTGAAATAGTCTTCCCTGAGTTGGGGGTGCGTCTTATATGTGCACTGGGTCTTATACGCGGGAGATTACGGTAATCTCAATACCTCTTTACCCCTGGCCCTTATACGAGACAGGTGCTTATTTGAATACTGTCTTCGGTGCTTAAGATGAATTTCAATACCCTGGCGCTTATTTCATCTGGACCCTACCTCTTAAATGGACCCCTAGGGACACTGGGTCCCTGTGCTCATGGGACAGATGATAAGCCTTTAACTTAAATGCTGCATGAAGCTGTAGTGAATTGTGCCATTTGATTGTCATAGTTTTAAACAATTTGTAGTTCCTTACAAGAAGGCTCCACAAAAATTCACCATTTGTGAATCGTCAGTTCCAAATATAATGGCATACTAGTGCTTATACATAAACAAAACGTGATCCTTTAAGGATTGTTGTGTAGTCCCTTTAAGATAAGAATACCTCTCTGTCTCCCCCTCCCTGGTTTTCTAGCAGTGTGAACAATAGACAGCTGTCATATCTTATAAAGTACAAGCTCTGTCATGTCTACTGCCTTCCCTCACACCCACCACCCACACCAACCTTCCCACCCTCTCTATTACCCCTCTACCATACCTTCCCTCTCCTTAGAAGAAGAAGTTACCAATAAAGGTTGGGCCATATAGATTTATAATTCACATTTGGAATGCTTACTGATTGACAGCCCTGCACACCAGAATGATGGCATAGAGAGATGAAGTGGTAATATCATAGAATGTTGCTAAAGTTTGGTCCACATTGTGAGAATAGAATACATTGTACATGATGTCAGATACCCCCAGAAGGGAGATCAGAACTCCCAGAGATATGACTTAATGTGTACAACCCAGACTCAGGAGATCTCAAATATGGGAATCAATATGCTATATACTCTGACATGGATATAGCCCTGGGATATGGCCTACCCTGGCACTCAGATAGTGATGGTTGTGTGTGTATCGGAGAGATCAGAGTTATGGACTAATGGTTCATATAGGAAATATTTCAGCCCAAGCTTTATGAGCAGTTCATCTGACAAGGGCTTTGTCAACCAGCTTTGTAAAATGTACACATGTTTTGGACATACACTAAGAGATATCAGTTTCATACATGCCTCTCTTTTACATGTATAAGACCAATATATTTAGGAAACATGGGAGGGAAGCAGCTCAGTGTGAGGGGAGTAGCTCAGTGTGATGAGGTTTTAAGAGTTGCTTGTGCAGTGTGAGGGGAGAAGCTCTGGCTGAGGTGAAAAGCTTGTGTGAGGGGAGCAGCTCAAGTTGAGGAGAGTAGCTCATGGTGAGGGGAGCAGCTCAGTGTGAGGGGAGCAGCTCATGGTGAGGCGAGCAGCTCAGTGTGAGGGGAGCAGCACAGGGTAAGGGGAGAAGCACAGGGTAAGGGGAACAGCTCATGGTAAGGGGAGCAGCTCAGTGTGAGGGGGAGCAGCTCATGTGTGAGGGGAGGAGCACAGGGTAAGGGAAACAGCTCATGGTGAGGCGAGCAGCTCAGTGTGAGGGGAGCAGCATAGGGTGAGGTAAAGAGCTCAAAGTGAGGGGAGCAGCTCTGTGTTAGGGGAGCAGCACAGGGTGAGGGGAGCAGCTCATGGTGAGGGGAGTGAGTGAGTAATAGATGTTTAACGCCATTCCGACAGCTAAGGTCATATTTATGGCGATAACTACATTACACAATTTCACAGAGGAATGTGTAGGTGTCCGCACATATGAGCACCAAACACATCCTGAGGGGATAGGAAAGAGGAGATAATAGACCCTTTTAAGTGGATTAGGGAAGCCCATCATGGTGAGGGGAGCAGCTCAGTGTGAGGGAAGGAGCTCAATGTGAGGGCGGGATGAGGGGAGCAGTTCAATGTAAGGAGATGGATACAGGTCGATGGAGCGGCCCAGCACTTCAGGGCTAGGGGAGCAGCTCTGTGTGAGAGAGCAACTCATGTTGGGTGGAACAGGTCATTATGAAGGGGAACAGCTCAGGATATGGAGAGCAGCTCATATTGGGAGCAGCTTAGGATGAAGGGAGCAGCTGAGACTGAGACAGTTACCATCGGGAGAGAGCGAAGCCTAGGAAGAGAATGGCAGAAGTAGCAATTTACCATGGGAGCTGAAAAGTTCTGACAGGAGATATATATTTGAGCCTTGGGGTTAGTCAGGAGATATACATTAGAGCTGTAGTGTAGACACACAGGCTGACAGTAATCAGACGGTCTGAAACCAAACCGGCACAACTCACACCAGTAGCCGCTAGCATGACTACCACATGCGCCTAGCATTGGCTGACTGAGTTTATGAGTCGCACAGGTTTGACATGAGTGTATTCGTGGCAAGCAATTCAGTAGGCCTTGCTAACAAGTATAGTGTGGCCCTTCAAGGTTTTATCTCAAGACTTGAGCAATCCTTAGTTTATCCCTGTCTGATTTATCATCCTGGGGAAAGCCTGGAGTGAGCTGCTGCTCTGTGAGCTGCTCATATATGGTAGATGAGCTGCTCTCTACATGATGGCCTCATCGCTGATGCCTCTATGATATACCATTTTATTGTTCCATAAATTCTAACATATTTTGTATTAATCAAAGAAATATCTATGAAATTAATACATAGGTTGGTTCTAAGAGCTATAAGAGCGCTCAAACTTTGTATAAGAGCGTTCATGCCCCACTGCACACCAGCCACAGTCAGTTAGACAGAGTTTTTGACATCAAAGGCTCCGACCTAATGGTTCACTGCACAATATAATAAAAATGAGGGTCTCAGTGTGCGACCTCATGGTTCAATGCACAAAATAATAACTTGTAAGTGAATGCAACCGGCCGTCACGGGTGCCTGAGCACCGCTGACGCCGTCATGAGTGTCTGAGCACTCTAAGGACTGAACAATGGGTTACATAAGCACGACGCCATAACCTTCCGGTCGCTCTAGCGTCGCTCCTGAGCGACCTAGGTCAAATATCAAAAATTCTATGGAAAGCCCATAATTAGACGGTCAGAATGAGCCCAAGATCAAGGCTGAACTCCCAGTATTAAGGAAGTTACGCCATGGAGACTGAATCGACCTCCGAGTGAGCTACAGACAAACCGGCGGGAGTTACGCGCCTATCCAGCGGGCATTATAATCTTGGCACATTCAGCTCTGCGCATGCCCAAAATGGCGGTTATACAAGCATAAACGGCCGAGATATGAGGGTCTAAAGATGCAGAACCGACCGAGACAATGGGGGCCATAGCGGCGTCCATGGGGGTCCTTTGTCCCCCTGTGACACTTGAAAGGGTCCCCTCAAACAATTGTAGAGTTAGGCAGATGCTGCTGGCTCCAGTCAGTCTGGAGGTGCTTTTCCAAGATTTGCTACAAATAGCCTGTCTGCACCTCCAGGAAGACACATCACCAAGAACCGCTCTAGAGGTAACATCTCCAGTCATCTCCTGCTACCTGCTATACCACTGCACTATGGTGAAACTATGCTAGACAGGCATTGGTTTCCTACCATTAGTGGCCAGAGGCTATCTTCTTCAAGACTTCCACCAGAGGGTAAAGTTATCCATTATTACATTATTCCTCTAAGCAGCAGGTCAGGAGCTAGGTGTGGGAACCCACCTAGAAGTATGCTGGACACTGTATTATTAATACCTCACAGGTGGAGTGGGACTGAACATTGTACTTTATAAATTACTGTATGTTTACTGTATGTACTAATTACCTACATACTAACTACTGTATGATTGATATTTCTTACATGTTGCCTAAAGCTGAATAAACCAGTGACAACTGGAAATAACACTATTTTATATGAGCCTGATGTATTTACACTATATACCACTAGTCTTATGATATTTCTCATATGACAACTTGATCATGCCAATCACTAGTATGACTTTGTCCCCCTGTGACACTTGAAAGGGTCCCCTCAAAAAAAGGCCCCCTCAAACAATTGTAGAGTTAGGCAGATGCTGCTGGCTCCAGTCAGTCTGGAGGTGCTTTTCCAAGATTTGCTACAAATAGCCTGTCTGCACCTCCAGGAGGTCAACATCACCAAGAACCGCTCTAGAGGTAACATCTCCAGTCATCTCCTGCTACCTGCTATACCACTGCACTATGGTGAAACTATGCTAGACAGGCATTGGTTTCCTACCATTAGTGGCCAGAGGCTATCTTCTTCAAGACTTCCACCAGAGGGTAAAGTTATCCATTATTACATTATTCCTCTAAGCAGCAGGTCAGGAGCTAGGTGTGGGAACCCACCTAGAAGTATGCTGGACACTGTATTATTAATACCTCACAGGTGGAGTGGAACTGAACATTGTACTTTATAAATTACTGTATGTTTACTGTATGTACTAATTACCTACATACCAACTACTGTATGATTGATATTTCTTACATGTTGCCTAAAGCTGAATAAACCAGTGACAACTGGAAATAACACTATTTTATATGAGCCTGATGTATTTACACTATATACCACTAGTCTTATGATATTTCTCATATGACAACTTGATCATGCCAATCACTAGTATGACACCTCAACCCTTACCCTGGCATTTTAGGATGACAGATATTGCGCATGGTGAGGGGAGCAGCTCATGGTGAGGGGAGCAGCTCATGGTGAGGGGAGCAGCTTAGGGTGAGGGGAGTAGCTCAGTGTGAGGGGAGCAGTTCATGGTGAGGGGAGCAGCTCATGGTGAGGGGAGAAGCTCATGGTGAAGGGTTGGGGATCTTGTGTACACACACACACAGACATCCTGACCCCATTCCTCCTGTACCAACAATCAGATACTATTACCTGCCACTAACTCAGATTATGGGTCTAGACCCTTAAACTTGAAAGGGTGACATGGCAAGGAAAATGTACAGCAAAAGAAATTCTTTAAAATAAAAATTTTCCTTCCTTCCTACCTACCCTATTTCTTTTTCGACCCCGTTACCTGAACAAAACATTTTTTAAGGCCTAATCATAATGTGTGGTATTGCTGCAGACGGTGACTGCACTCACGCCGATCGCTCATATTGATTACATTGATGGAAAAAAGAAAAATGAGTCAAGTATCGATTTTAGATGTGTGAACTGAACTACAGAAACATGTTTTTCATACATACGTGCTGTAATGACTACAGCAAGCTGTCAGACAATATCAGAGACCATACCCCTCCCCAACCCCAACAACCTCTATCATTCTGACAGCATACTCGGGTCCCTTGAGCTAAGCCTCAGGCAGGTCACCACCGCACAGGGGAAAAGTGGGGGGGGGGGACAAGAGTACTGGTTAGTTATGAATCAGAGCAAATAAAATTCATTCAAAAGTGGAAAGAAAGTGAATTAGAAATCAAAATTGAATTAGGGACGCTGTGAGGCTTTATCCTCAAGCTAAGGTGAACAAGGCTATGTTTATAGGTCTGCTCAATATATCCTCAGAGGTCCCCACCAGACGCAGGACGCCCAGGGCAGTTTCCGGTGAGATTACTGCCCTCTGGTGCCGCTATAACTATTCAAGGTCACCCCAAGGTCATGGAACATACCCAGAGGTCACCCACAGGTCACAGGGTCAAGGACACTTGGCAGCTTGTACTGGTCTGTCTGTCGCCAAGGTCAGAGCCAAGGTCAAGTGATTGACCTCTGTGTTTGAGTTTGGATGTCCTTTGTTGTTTAACCTTGAGCTGACCTTGAAATGGGCATTCAGGATGTGTTTCTTTTTGGTTCATGAACGGATAAATATTTAGTTTTCTGGCTAAATATTTGTATCAGTGGGGCAGCTGTGGTTCTAGGCTTTGCTACATGCTTCACATACAAATATATGACTATTTGAAAGGGATGAAGTCTGTGTATTTAAGATATTTGTAGAATTATTGAGATTTCTACCATACTTCCTTGCGTATAAGTTTCCCCTGCATATGAGTCATCCGCTGTTGGCAATCAGTGAGGCGTTTCGGCCCTTGGTGGTTGGCATCCTTGGGCTCTACCAGGGCGGAGGCCCTCCGGTCGGGGTTCGATGGAGGACTGTCTACCGATTCTACACTCTGATGTCCTTCCTAGGCGAGATATCGAACGGGGTCCTACCTGGAGGAGATGCCTTGTGCTTGTTGGCTCTAGTTTGATGGACGGATCTGGAATTTCATTAAGGGTGTTGGAGAAGGGGACGCCAAAGTTCATCGCTGCCTGGAGGACCTTCAACCTGGGGACGAGACATTTACCCACTGTACTTTGTCCTTTTTTTTTTATGCACTTGCACGTAGCCCCCCTGGTACCTGTGGACCTGCCTCCATTGGACTATGGGTCCTGTCGAGCTTGAGAAAACATTGATTGATTGATTGATTAATTGATTGATTGAGTCATCCGCTGGCTTGACTTAGAAGAACGCTCTCACATAGGAGCTGAAAATTGAATGGTCATCACAGTTCTATACATGTAGGGCTAGATTCTGACATATATGTCTCACCCTGACCTTGGGAACATTCTATTCACATCAGGGCTCTGACTGGTGTATATTTATTAAATCTAAGGTTTATAGGGAACAGAGCCATTCCTTTATGGAGGTGGCTATCTTGATCTTGAAATCGGTTATGTAACTGGCCCCCAACGGCCATTTTGGATCTGGCAGAGGATTGTGGGTAATCTCTTACCTTCCCCTCCATCCACAGAAAACAGGGAGACAATGGCTTGGTTTTACTCAGCCTGGATAATATGTGCCCTCTTAGAAAATGTTTAAAGTTTAATTTCTCTTGTATTTGAAGTACTTAGTCTATATGAAGCTTATATTGTTTAAGTTTAAAGTATTTGCTATCCAAAGGGATAGACTTCTAGAATATAGTTTAATATAGACTATTAGGAAGGGCCAACCAAAGTTAACTGTACAAAGAGTCCAACTGATGATCTAGCCCCCGACTACATGAGCCACCTAGCTAATTTGTTTGGTACTAGCAATGGCTCTGTTCCCTATATGCTGGAGTTAATGGTAGGTCCTATCTATATCCTCATAACATTAGACTTTATTGAAGGTTCAGTGCTTCTTCTATCAAGCTAGACTGGGTGCATTTAGTACCAATGATTAGCCTACATTGTACAATATGTTTTTTTGTCCAAGCACGTGTTTGATATGGCATGTAACAAGGTTCAGTGCCTTAAACTAGGACAGTAAGAGGCAGACTCAATAGGTTTGCTACTTCATACACGTATATAGAAAGGTGCATGGTAACTAAACTACTTATTACCTATGTCAAATATTATATACCTACAGACCCTTGATTATATACATTTATGGTATGGAATATACAGTTTATTTACACATATTGTTCACTACTATGACATTATAGATTATATGATATCTTGGTCGAGGTACTAAGATGTACTAAGATTGGAATTTGTTATCGCTATGTAAAGTTGAAATCTGAGCTAATAAAGTAAATTCAAACCAAAATGGTGCCCGTAGCTCGAGATTTCTTCGAGCTAGCAGATAATTCTGTGGGCCAAGATACATTATTCTAATTTTCTTTTTGCATAAATTCATATATGAAGTACATCAAACCCTAATCAGAATGTTCCAATTCCCTGAAATCTTATCTTTCCAACGATATATAACATGACTATAATACTGGGTGTGTATTTTTCCAAAACTTTCCTCAAAATTCTTATGGACCACCTGGGCCCATGAGGAGGTAATTGTGCAGAAAACTGTGGGCCTGGAGCATTGCCCCCCCCCCCCCGGCCAGCGTTAGTGTCTACCCCTGTTACAGATTTTCCTGTTATTCCTTCACTGTGTGTCTTCATGTTTCCTTATCAGCCATCCAGGTTATTGATGAATTCCCTTGAAAAAAGTCAGAGGTCTGACAGTGCCTCGATGCAAACTGAATGAGGTAAGTGCCAACCCCCCTGGGGGATGTCCCCCACATGGGTTCAGGAGCACCCCCCTTTTATGACACCTCCCTTTAAAGGAGATAAGAGAGATAACGACTTCTGGTTGCCGTCACTTTATGACTTAATGACCTGAACTGTATTTAAAATCAGTGCAGAAGGTATATTCTTACAGTGTTGGGACGATGGGACTTTTGATGGGACTTTCGAATTTTAATACATGTGCATATATTGGCTGGACCCTCAAAGGGGTTTATTTGCGGATCAACACGTTGACAGGTACTCCTACAAGGGGGTGCGGGGGCGTACAATTTACCGTGTTGACCCACATTTACTTGACTCGTTTTTTTATGGATTCCAGACACATTACCATGCACTATGCACAATAAAGCACTGCACCTTGTTTAATATACCACTGTTAAATTCACATTAAAATAGTAATTTCTAAGTTGAAATTTAATATTCTTCCCATGTTGATAACATGTAAATACACAGTCGGTAATTGGCAATTACTTCAACTCATTTGGATCCTGGATGTGAGCCCAGGCGCGGCTTGCGGTGCTTGCCCACTGCATTAGGACATTAGAGTATTAACATGTTTAGTGCCACTGGTATTAGTCTGTATTAGTGTGCCTGCCTGGCCCTCAGCTCCAACCCATCCTGCCACCATTAGACATAATCCATCCTGGCAGCCAGGTGTAGAAGGCCCTAATCCTCCCTAATCTACACTAATCTATCCTATAAAGTGGGTGTCTGGAAGATAGCTCTCAGGGACAGAGGCTGCTAACTGGGTGAGGCTAAGGAGGAGGGGCAGGGAGAGGTATGGAAGGTCATTCTTCCTGACTGCTTGACCATGGGGCTACAGAAACAATAGGCCTGATGTATATTGTGTTAGGTGAAGATAAAATTCAGCCTGAGCTCAGGGTGGATAATATCTGGGTAAACTGAGCAGCTCAGTGAGGGGATCAGCTCAGCATAAGGGGAGTAGTTCATTGTGAAGGGAGCAGCTCATTGTGGAGGGAGCAGCTCAGTGTAGTCCAGTGTGAGGGGAGCAGCTCTTGGTGAATGGAGCAGCTCAGTGTGAGGGGACCAGCTCATGGTCAGGGGACCAGCTCTTGGTGAATGGAGCAGCTCAGTGTGAGGGCAGAGGGGAGCTGCTCAGGGTGAGGGGAGCAGCTCAGTGTGAGGGGACCAGCTCTTGGTGAATGGAGCAGCTCAGTGTGAGGGGAACAGCTCAGCAGAAATGCAGTACCCATGGTGAAGGGAGACGCTTATAGGAAAATGTGAAAAGAACAGTACAGGCTAAAAAATATCTGAATAAATGGAGCAGCTCACTGTGAGTGAGCAGCTGGTGAATGGGGAAGCCTCTTGTACCATTTTGTCACCTCAATGCGATAACCCATATTGCTTGGACAACACTTGATAAGACTAAGTGGTCAGGGAGGGGTGATCCCCGGTCCCTGCACTCTAATTGTAGTATATACACAACCTGCGTTCCCTCCTTTCATAAAGTACCCCATTTCCATGGAGATTGATGTAAAAAAATACCCCTTTTTGTGGAAAAACGTTGACTTTTCAGGACAAAAAAACACCCCATATTTTGGCAAAACGTGGACATTATTTCCAACTGCCCCATTCTCCCAGCCTGACAATAATGAGAGATATCGTCTTATTCAAACAACATACATTCCATATTTGTGTGTGATTACTTGTTGGCAAAAGAAAGAAGGTAATTCATGTACTTACAATTTGAAGACGTGAGTTCTATTGCAGATTAGTAGTCAAGTCTTAAGTAAGACATATGCCCCCATTGTTTAAATCATTCAGGGTTTATTCATATATAATAAGGCAGCATTTAGATATGATATCTAAGGGATATGAAAGGTCAGTGTTTGTGAAAGTGCTGCTGTCATAATGTATGGGTGTAATGTGTCCCCAGGTCTGATCCTCCATGTCACAAAACTAAATATTATTCAGTTGTTCACTTCTTTGTTACTTTACATATTTGCAATAGCAAAATAAGTTCTTGTCCATAAAATATTACAACAGCACACATGTTACCTCATACAATGTTCAATATGCTGGTCACTTTTTATGAATTATGTAAGCTCTACCCTTGTTTTCCTAACACGTTTAGATGATCTCTGTCCACTTGTACATGGTTGGGGTTCCACTTCCAAATACACGTGACCTTCACTAACCATTGCATTATCTTTCTCCTTTCTCTTTGGACATGATCTAGGCATGCTGTTCCTCCAGGTATTGGCAAGGAATTCGGTCAGGTGTGACCCATCTCTTGAATGAAGAGTGTAGGAATCATTTTCATCTAATGTCAATGTGACTTTCATTATGACATTAGAGAGCTTGACTTCTGCAGGCTGAGAATTCACAATGTACTGAAACTTCTCTTCCTTCTTGGTATACATGCTCAGAATTAGGTAGAGGTTTGGGTATTTAGAGGTGTCATTGATACGAACTGGTCTTTTATAATCTACAGTTGCTCTTGCCTTATTTCTCATGCGGATGACTCTACCAAGTTTCCACTCCCCAGACCTACCCTTCTCCTTCACATAGACTGCAACATCGTCAAACAAGCCCACTAGATCCCTAGGTTCACTGTCATTGCTAGTATGTGCCTCATCTGCATTCTTGTTATATCTGACTCTAGCAGCTCTGTCCCAGGTCAGATTACCACTTGGGCATGAATTTAACTTTGCAACCAAAGTGGTTTTATGAACAGGACCATAACCAGGCACACACAATGTGTTGACCTTTTTAGATGGGATACTGTCCATCTCTTCAATGTCATTAAAATGACTCTCTTCTAATGCTTCAGCAGTGTCAGACATATGAGCATGGAGTTCGAGGGTGTCTGCAGAATGAAGTGGTGAAACAGCATTAAGGTCAGCCCCATTACCATCTTCATGATGGCCATCAACATTTATCCCAACATCACCATTGAGGTCTTGATCTTGTCCATCAGCATGTAGCCCATCTCTATCTAATTGCAGATCTGTGACACCTGTGAGAAGATGCGGCTGGAAAAACCAGGTGTTGTCTGCATCATTGACATCGTCATTATTGGGATGCACGCCAAGTTCAGACAGTTCTGTCTGAGCTAATTGAAGACCTTCCTCCCATGCCTTGACCATGGCTTCATCTGTTGGGAAATCCTGCAGATTTGGTGCCTCACGTAGATCTGTACATCCTTTGCTCCAAATGTTCTGTCCTCGTCGCTTTGCAGCATGAACATATTCTGGGCCATCTGGGTCTGACAGAATCTCTTGCAACCTTAAAGTACAAAAACGAATGCTCAGAGGCTACCTCTGGTATAGATATGAAAATTTTCATAATGACCTAATTACTTTAATGACAATTGTACCAACACTCTGATAGATTTACTGTCATCTTATTTGGAGTCTGAATGGTGAACAAATGTATAGTAAGATTCCCATGCTTCTATTTTATACATTTGGCAGTTCAATTTAGAAATTATCATTTAAAAAAAGTTTGAGGGAAAAACAACTAAATACCTTTGCATTTTTCCAAGGTTGCGGAACATATCTGTGATGGTATATGTATGTTTGTTCATAATGAATGAACCATTTGCTGAGAAGTAGTCTTCACATACATCAGTGCCTGTCCGTTCCAAACAAACAGGATGTTGTGGGGCAAAGTCTCTGGTTGCTTTGATAACTAGCACAGCATGATGACAGGCTAGAGATACATCTTGGAAGGATTCACGAGAGACAAAATTATCCTTCAAGGTTAGCCTACCAGTTTTGTGCACCCAGAGCCGCCATATACGGAGAAAGTTAACCACACAGGATGCATACATTGTGCGCTCTAGCAAGGTAGCAACTGGTGAAAGGAAAATCTCAGTAAATCTCCAACACATTTTGAGGTATAGTATTGTGCCTGACACATTCTCCTTTATGACATCATCTCCTGTGTTAATCTTTTGTAGACCTTCTCGCACTTTTGGAAGCATTACCCTCTGGGCACTCTCCCAATTCATGCGGTCTTCCCGATCCACATCCGACTGGCCGAGGCCATGCTCCAATTTGTCAATGAGATCAAGTAATAGCTGCAAGTGGTTCATATGAGCCACATTGCCACCAATGCTGAGCACACGTGATGCATGTTTAAGGTGGTTGATGAGTTTTTTTCCACAATGTACAAAGTCCTGGTCAGACAGGCTGCATACACTTTGTTTTCCATTGATGTTGACTTGTTCTGCACTGAAGGTGAAGTTGGGTGTGTTTAAGCCATAGCGAACCCCCACTTTGGAAAGGGCATTTTGAAGATGGAGCCTCCTACGTCGTGTATCCCCATCTGAAGCATGACCCACAAGTGGTCCAAGAATAGGTAACATATACTGGTTATAGTAATGTATGATATGCTGCCATTGTTCACGAACCATTTCACTTGTAAATGTATTGCAAGTGGCTTGCAGGAGAATTACCATAGGAGGAAGTTTTTTATGAAGAGGGTTGAGCATAATAACACGTGCTAGACCAGCCACTCTGTTTCCCTGGAATGCTTGTTTGAGTGTTTCAAATGCTTCTGGTCCATCTCCAACTACATGGACAAAGGAAGGGTCACATTTGTGGTCAGGTCCATCTTTTCCACACCAGCCCCAACATTCATCTGTTCGTGCATCCCACAATACTTGACTGATTATCACTGTCTCATCTTCAGCAGTTTCAACAAGCACTGGCCCAGTGATGTTCTGTGATGACATTATTTCTTTGTAGAGTGCTGCACACTTCTGAAAGTAATCATCTGTGGGTAATCTCGGTGTGTTCTTGAAACTGTACTTGGCGCGCAACCGACTTTGTGTTCTTTCACTTGGTCCAAGAATATTTTTTGCAAGGAGTGTAGCCGATCTCGGTCCACCAACAATTCTCAGAGCCTCATAGATTTCTTTGGTAAATTTGCCAAATCGCTTCCCCTGTGGCGCTTTTGTCATGTTTGAGGAGATATCTTTGATAAATTTCAAAGTTTTGTTGGGGCCAGACAGACAGCCTCGTTCATAAGCCCGGTGGAGGTTCTCTACAATTGCGCTCACGTCTCCCCGATTGGAATACTCTTTTATTTTGGCAGATAGCTTCTTTTTTTGTGACTGTGTTTGTGCCAATTTTCTTGCCAAGTGGAGATTCATCAGTTTTTGTGCATTCATTGCCATTCTGAACTGCTTTAGCTTCCTGTCTTTGTCTATACTGCTCAAGTTTGAATTGACTGTGCTGTTGTATAGTGGTTTTTTGATGCCATCAGCACTTTTGGCAGGTTCAGGTTTGTTAGTTTGACAGCGGCGAATCTTCATTTTCATCTCTCTAAGCTTTAACAAATCCTTGCATTCATAGCATGTTCCATTGTTACCAAGGCCCTGTGAGGTTTTGGTGCACTTTTTACTTCTAATTGTGCCTTCATAATTACCAGTTTCAGTCTCAATTGTTTCGTATGGTACTGAGTACCACACAACCTCGCCAGCTTTATTGCTTCCATGTGTACTTATCTCCTGGAGGGGCTTCAGAGAATACTCCTTCTCACCAATCATTATGGTCCTCTGATATAAACCTCTACAAAGGTTGCCAAATCCTAGTCAGGAGGTTTCTTCTGAGCCGCCCTTGTTCTTGCTCTTGGGAGTTAAGGGCCGCTGATGAATTACTGCATCATGCCCAATGGTCGTTATGATGCACCAATGAAGTGCTTGTGAGACTGCTCGCCAGCACTTCATTGGAGCATCATGCTGTCTCTGCGGGAGTATATGTATCAACCCCGAAGGGTCATCATGATGCTCCAATGAAGCGCTGGCATGCAGTCTCATTGGTGCATCATGAGGACCAATGGGCATGATGCACTCCTGCATCAGCAGCCTTTAAAGGGTTTAAGGGCTACATGATTCCTCAAAGGGGATTCATGCGCCTTTGGTACCATGATGCACTGATTGAACTCCGACAAATTACTCTCCAGCGTTGCATTACACCGTTGTACAAAGCAGTATAGCGTGCCGCACTGGCATGATGTACAAATGAATCTCTGGCGAGTTACTCACCAAGGCTGGATCTATGCAGCATCATGACAAACAGCCATGATGTATTCATGTACTACCAGGTAGAGACAATAATGTATTTATGAACTACCAGGTAGGGACAATGCTTTATTTTATGTGAATAACTTCTTCCCATAGAGATAGCATTGCAGGGCCGATCTGCACACCCCCAGTGGTGTAACGTGTGCCGATCCACCACAGCGGCTGATCCACCACTGCAGCCTCGTTCTGGGTGCATGTAAACATTCAAAATGGCGGACCGGCGCTCGTACGGGGAACTACTGTACCGGATTTTGATAATTTTTCCTTATTTAAACCCTCTAAAAACATAAAATAAATATAGAACTAAACTCCCCTGGTGTCCTCGATGGCTGATCCACCCCTCGGGGGGGGGGGAAGTACTGGGGGGGGTCTCCCCCTCGTGTTGGATCGGCCACCTCAAACACCACGGTCGTTTAGTTCTATCTATTTATGTACTACCAGGTAGGGACAATAATGTATTTATGTACTACCAGGTAGGGACAATAATGTACTAATGCACCATGCCTACCAGCTATATGGCATGCTGGAAGACTGGCACGAACAAAGAGCTCCCCAGCACTGCATTGGTGCATCTTGACAACCGATCGGCATGGTGCATTAATGCATTATTACTAGCCCTTGCAGGGTTAATAGAGGGGATTTGTATACAAATTGTTGCATGCACTCTGGGGAATTGGGTGGGGCAGTCGGGTGTGGGATGGGGAAGGGAGTGTGGGGTTGGGGGAGGGGAATGAAAGGGTGATTTGTATGAAAGAGGGGGGGGGGGCAAGGGGGAGGCAGAGTACTCAAATATGTATTAAATATTGATTGACTGTTTGGTGGGTCACTACTAGAGCTGAAGGGAAGGGATATGTGGGGGCAGGCTAGGGATGTGTAGATTGGAGGAATGGAGTGAGGTCATACCACGGTAGAGGCATATGTGAGTGAGTGAGTGAGTGAGTGAGTGAGCGAGCGAGCGAGCGAGCAAGTGAGAGAGAGTGAGTGAGTAAGTAACTGAGTGAGTGAGTAACTGAGTGAGTGAGCAAGTGAGTAGGACTGCATGGATGAGCAAGTAGGGGAGTGAGTGCCGAGCGCCATTCCTATAAGATTGATACACTCCCGAAAGTTCTACATGATGCACAAATGCAGCACTGTTGAGAAGACTTGGGGAGGAGGATAGAAGAAAGGTATGACATGGGGCAGCAGGGATGCCACTCACTAATCACAAAGAATGTCGAAAATGCTCCAAATTTTCTTTATTTTTAATAGGAAATACCCATAAGAATAAAGTCCAAAAATTCAGAATTCCTAGAAAGTTATGAATAGGTGGCATCTCTGATGGGGGCCTGTCTGGGGTGTGTGGGAGTTGAACAAAGTCAGTGTTAATCAGTATAATAGGTTTCCTTTCTTACTACCCTCCACAGTCCCCCATCCATCCCCTATAGTGACTTCAGTCCTGCAGGGACTAGGGTGAATCCCGGGGGGGGTGATCCCTTACAGTGTATTTGTACTGTGGCCGTCCAGGCCCCAGGCTCCTATCTCACCCCTGGTTGTCATGGAGATGGGGTGTAAACAGTGGACTGGTGCCCACTTAGTCTGCCAGTCGTAATAAATCACCATACACAGTGTATGGCAACCATAGGTAGTCTTTGTAACACTCATGTAGTGCACTTAGGTTAGGGTCTGTTACTGGTTGGTGACCTCCATAATGACACTACACAGGGCTGACATTGACACTACCCAGTATTTTCCCCATTGTTCCAGCATCAAAAGGGGGTCGGGTGGGCTATGACCCAATACTTTTTTTTAATTTTGAAGATCCATTGATTAAAAAATTACCTTTTCCACAAACTCAAGGTGCCGCTCAAGGCGACCGCATACTAGGCCAGATTCAATCGGTATATAAGGAGTATGGTCCTGATCCGATCGGGAACATATAACATGTTTGATATTGTCTAACACGACCGGACATACGCACAGATGCTCCCAATCGTCAGAATTGGCCAATCAAGTCGGACCTGTCTGCAGTCTCCTTTATACGTGAGAATTTATGGTACCTTCCGTGTAAGCTGTTTACAGACACAGCTTAAGTTCTAGTTCTATAGTGGGATTTACAGTAGCAATATTGGATCTGTAGAGTTTAGACTTAGAGGAACTGTACAGCTGTGTATTCTGGTCACGGCATGGCTGTATTCACCCCCCGGCCCCTGCACTTTCTATGGTAGAAGTACACCACCTGCGTTCCCAAAAGCAGGGGGAAAGGGTGATTTTCCATCTCATTCCAATGTCCCTGGAATCAGGAAAAAGGGGGGATTTTTCTCAAATAACCTCCATGGTTTAGAGAAAAATGGGGTGTTTTTATGGGCTGACTCCATGGAATTTGAAGAACATGGATGCTTCTGTAGTTTGGAGGATTTCCCTCCTTTATTTTACCAATAAATGGTAAACACACAGGTATAAAATTTATGCTGTTTAATTGAGAAAATATCTCAAATTATTTTCAAAGTGGGAAAATGGGGGGTGCTAAAAATAATGTCAGCATTTTGTGAGAAAAAGGGGTGTTTTTCTACCTTGAAAAGTCAACGTTTTCCCACAAAAAAGGGGTCTTTTTTGCATAAAATTCCATGGAAATGGGGCACTTTTTTGAAGGAGGGAACGCAGGTGATGTACATACTACATATAGAATGCAGGGGCCGGGATTCACCCTAGTCCCTGCAGGACTGAAGTCACTATAGGGGATGGATGGGGGACTGTGGAGGGTAGTAAGAAAGGAAACCTATTATACTGATTAACACTGACTTTGTTCAACTCCCACACACCCCAGACAGGCCCCCATCAGAGATGCCACCTATTCATAACTTTCTAGGAATTCTGAATTTTTGGACTTTATTCTTATGGGTATTTCCTATTAAAAATAAAGAAAATTTGGAGCATTTTCGACATTCTTTGTGATTAGTGAGTGGCATCCCTGCTGCCCCATGTCATACCTTTCTTCTATCCTCCTCCCCAAGTCTTCTCAACAGTGCTGCATTTGTGCATCATGTAGAACTTTCGGGAGTGTATCAATCTTATAGGAATGGCGCTCGGCACTCACTCCCCTACTTGCTCATCCATGCAGTCCTACTCACTTGCTCACTCACTCAGTTACTCACTCACTCAGTTACTTACTCACTCACTCTCTCTCACTTGCTCGCTCGCTCGCTCGCTCACTCACTCACTCACATATGCCTCTACCGTGGTATGACCTCACTCCATTCCTCCAATCTACACATCCCTAGCCTGCCCCCACATATCCCTTCCCTTCAGCTCTAGTAGTGACCCACCAAACAGTCAATCAATATTTAATACATATTTGAGTACTCTGCCTCCCCCTTGCCCCCCCCCCCCTCTTTCATACAAATCACCCTTTCATTCCCCTCCCCCAACCCCACACTCCCTTCCCCATCCCACACCCGACTGCCCCACCCAATTCCCCAGAGTGCATGCAACAATTTGTATACAAATCCCCTCTATTAACCCTGCAAGGGCTAGTAATAATGCATTAATGCACCATGCCGATCGGTTGTCAAGATGCACCAATGCAGTGCTGGGGAGCTCTTTGTTCGTGCCAGTCTTCCAGCATGCCATATAGCTGGTAGGCATGGTGCATTAGTACATTATTGTCCCTACCTGGTAGTACATAAATACATTATTGTCCCTACCTGGTAGTACATAAATAGATAGAACTAAACGACCGTGGTGTTTGAGGTGGCCGATCCAACACGAGGGGGAGACCCCCCCAGTACTTCCCCCCCCCCCCCCCGAGGGGTGGATCAGCCATCGAGGACACCAGGGGAGTTTAGTTCTATATTTATTTTATGTTTTTAGAGGGTTTAAATAAGGAAAAATTATCAAAATCCGGTACAGTAGTTCCCCGTACGAGCGCCGGTCCGCCATTTTGAATGTTTACATGCACCCAGAACGAGGCTGCAGTGGTGGATCAGCCGCTGTGGTGGATCGGCACACGTTACACCACTGGGGGTGTGCAGATCGGCCCTGCAATGCTATCTCTATGGGAAGAAGTTATTCACATAAAATAAAGCATTGTCCCTACCTGGTAGTTCATAAATACATTATTGTCTCTACCTGGTAGTACATGAATACATCATGGCTGTTTGTCATGATGCTGCATAGATCCAGCCTTGGTGAGTAACTCGCCAGAGATTCATTTGTACATCATGCCAGTGCGGCACGCTATACTGCTTTGTACAACGGTGTAATGCAACGCTGGAGAGTAATTTGTCGGAGTTCAATCAGTGCATCATGGTACCAAAGGCGCATGAATCCCCTTTGAGGAATCATGTAGCCCTTAAACCCTTTAAAGGCTGCTGATGCAGGAGTGCATCATGCCCATTGGTCCTCATGATGCACCAATGAGACTGCATGCCAGCGCTTCATTGGAGCATCATGATGACCCTTCGGGGTTGATACATATACTCCCGCAGAGACAGCATGATGCTCCAATGAAGTGCTGGCGAGCAGTCTCACAAGCACTTCATTGGTGCATCATAACGACCATTGGGCATGATGCAGTAATTCATCAGCGGCCCTTAAAAGGTTAAGGTTCAAAGAGTCATCCCCGATCCCTTCCCTGCCCCCTCGCCCAGTCCCCACAGAGCCTGTACATGAGTCCCTACTTTGTATACATGAGGACGGGGTGATCAAAGGTCTGTAGCTGCCGCCAACCCTAACCCCACCACCCTCCCCTGCTGACACCCCCCACCGCACCATTAACCTTCTATAACTGCTCTGTACTCATCTGTTCATTCAGCTTCTGTTAACCCTTTAAAGGACCATATGATGCCACCAGGTACATGTTTCTTGGTCATCACGACACACCAATGCAGTGTTAAGGCCACTCGCCAGCACTGCATGGTGATGACCACCATGTCTTACTCACTCACTCACTTACACTCTCACTCACTCACTCACTCACCCACTCACTCACCCACTCACTCACCCACTCACTAACCCACTCACTCACTCACTCACTCACTAACTCACTCACTCACTCACTCACTCACTCACCCACTCACTCACCCACTCACTCACCCACTCACTAACCCACTCACTCACTCACTCACTAACCCACTCACTCACTCACTCACTCACTCACCCACTCACTCACTCACTCACTCACTTACCAACTCACTCACTCACTCACTCACTAACCCACTCACTCACTCACTCACTCACCCACTCACTCACTCACTCACTCACTCACTCACTCACCCACTCACTCACTCACTCACTGTCTTGAGTGAGTAAGTGAGTGAGTGAGTTAGCCAACCTTTGATCGCTAACTCACTCAGCCATTCACAGCCTCAGTCAATCGCTCGCTCAGTGACATGCTTGTTGCTCAGTGGCGGTTATCAAAGGTGGTTTGCTCGCTCACTCACACACTCACTAACTCACACACACACACACACTCCGTCACTCTCTTACTCAGGGACGTCTTCAGGTTTTATCAGGATTTCCTGATTTCTGAAAATTTTGAATGACATGTATTTTCCTTATATGAGTGGCAAGGAGGGCTGTTTAGAAAAATAGAAATCTTTTATATCAAGAAATATATGGCTTCCTGATTTTTGCCCATGCCTGACTTACATCCCTGCTTACTGAATCTTACTCACTCACTAACTTGCTCCCTCACTGACTCACTTACTCTCTCACTGACTCTCATTCACTCACTCTCACATTGACTCTTGACTCGTAACTCACACACACACTTGGTCAATCCAAGGAGTTCTAATGTAGACTCCCTGGTCAATGTAAAGACCTCAGCCCAGGACCTCAGGCTGCATGTGCTTTGAATGAATACACACACCTCATGGTGTCGCCCATAAAGGGTTAATGTATCCCCATTCCTACACATAACACATAAAGGTCCCTCAGGGACAGGCTGTATGGGTTGGGGGAGAATGGGGGAAGGGGGGAGGCTATGTAGGGGGTCAATTAGTAGTCAGCCGACTATCCAGGACGATGTGATCACAGTTCTGTGTGATGTGATTGTATTCACGCACAGTGGCACCCCTTTACCTTGATTACTTTTTGTCACTTTCAGACTTAATTAATTGGCATTCACTCGTTGAGTTTAAAGGTATTATCATCATTTCTGATCCAGATTTTGAGAAAACAGGACCAAAGATAGATAAATATAGATATAGTCAATTCACAAAATAAATCAATTCTTTTGGTCGTCATAGTACGTGAATACAGCCCCTGGTGAGTGACTTATCATGGATCGACAGTACTGGTCACTAGGCATAATGCTCTAATGAATTCCAGGGTGGGGATTTCCCTGATTTCAGGGGTTTTTAAGTCCCAAAGCCGTATATATTCATATCCAAATTCAATATTTAGTTGGGTTCTTATCAAGCATTTTAGGGATTTTTGACCCTGGTGACTTTCATCACTGTGATATACTGGTGGAAAGTCTCGCCCAAACTTCATTGTTGCATCACGATAACCAATAGCAATGATGCTATGAACACTACCGGTAGTGGCCGTCAAAGGTGCAGGCTAAAATTAAAGTGTATACCATACCAGAGTCTCCATTGTATGTTTTTTTTTCTATGGGAATGGTTCCTTTATGTAAATACTAGTGCGCTCTGTTTGATGTTGAGATTAAATGGCAAAATGGGAGAATTGGGGAGGGGGGAGTATGGCAGGTGGGAGTAGCCTCTCGTAGACCCTTCGCTACACTCATAAATCGATCAGCCAAGAAAGGGAAGAATACCATACCAGCTTTTACCTGGGGAGTTGATTGTCTAATAGGTGCCATTGCAGAAGCTGGTTACCAGCGGTTATCACTGATAACAGTTATCTGATGGGTACCACCATCTGCCTCCGAAAGACCCGCACTGAATAATATGGATTATTTCATTGGCTGATAATTAAAGTGGCATAGTCTGATGGTTGGGGCCAAAAAAAAAATCAAACTTCTTGAAAATGATCCAGGATGTTCACATAGATCAAACTTTGGCCACTCCAAATTAAAAAAATTGGTCTATGGATTTTCTTTTTTAGAAAAAGAGGCGGGAGGGCGAATTTTTTTTGGCGGGGGATCCCTTGCTGCAAATGTTAAGTACAGAATAGACCTATATAATGAAACTGGTGACATCTTTACCTATCCAATGAGTGGTCTGCCATTTCTTTTATTGATTGATCCTGTAAGCTCCTTGGTAAAAAAAAAAAAAAAAAAAAAAAAATCTGCAATTTACCAGAAAATGATGCGGAAATCCATAGACCATGAGGAAATCCATAGACCAATATTTTAATTTGGTGTGGCCTTTCTATGGTGACTACTTTATTTGCTCTTCTTCCCCATAGTTAAGCTCATATTTGAAAGAATTGTCAGATTTATACCCTATTTCCTACTTTTCGAGTGCACGCCAAAATTCCGTCCATTGGAAATACACTGTAAAATGCCTAGGGCGAGGTCAGTGGGATCTCCTTTCCAGGCATGTATGAACTAAAGATGACAATAAATGGCCCACAAATGCATAAATATGGCGTTATTACATTGAGTAGAAAACATTTGAACATAATTTAAAGAATGAAAAAAATCGGACTATGTTACTTTAATCCCGTTAAGTCGGTAGAGACGTGACTTAGTAGCTCAATAGTACTAAACTATTCTGCGGCTTATGCACAAGGTTTCACAGTAGGCCGAATTTCATAGATTTTAACATTATTCATCGCATTATGATAAAGTCAAGAAGACCGAGTCATTTTTTGTGGATGAGTATAGCTTTCATCAGACAAATTTAATAAAAATCAATTGAAGAGTAAAAGAAAATTTGCCTACAGTTCAGCACGAAGCATGACAATAAACATCTGAGTGGGCGAAGTGGAGAAGTTGTGTTTTCGCGCTAACCTTAGCTCATTTTTCCATTTTGCCCCCCTTAAACTTAGTCTTTAACAAGAAATGCGGTTGTGACCGCGTAAAAAAACGCCTCCCGCCGTTAATGTCGGTATTCAGTAATTTTGTATTGTGAGACCTCATCACATAGGGCAAATGAAATCATCATAGCGCACTCCCGTACCGCTTGGCGGTACCGCCGCTACGCGGCGTGGGAGGCGCTAAAAAACAGAAAGATGACACATAGCCAAGGCAGAAGGCCAAGTCCTGAGAATCCTACAACTAACCCTTTCTGGTCTACATAGACCCTTTAAGTGCCGCTGATGCAGGAGTGCATCATGCCCATTGGTCAGCATGATGCACAAATGAAGTGCTCGTGAGACTGCTCACCAGCACTTCATTGGAGCATCATGCCAATTCTCCAGGATGTGTATCAACCCATTAGGGTGGGCATGATGCATGAATGTAGCCCTTGTGAGTAACTCGCCTGTATTTGGCTGCAGTCATGCATCATGCAAACAAATGGGCACTTAAAGGGTTAAGCAGGGTTCCCACACGTCATGCAAAGTTATGGAATAAAAAGTTGTCAGGGAAAGAAAGGGAAAGAGTGTCATGGATTTCCTGAAAATTCCGTCTTCAGTCATGGAATATTGGACAACTGAATATGTATTCCAAACTCCATTGGAGTGGACTTTTTTCCCACCTCAACTGCAGGAATTGTGCTGGGAGATCAACCCCGATAATATCCAAATATAGTTAAAAATGTCATGGAAATTATTTTTTTTTTTGTCATGGGAAGTTATGGAAATGTCATAGAATTTTGAGTCTCGGGATTTAGTGGGAAGCCTGGTTAAGGCACTAGGTGCCCCTTAGGTGGTTAAACAGACCAGCAGACAAAACAGCCATGTGGGAATCACTGCCACAGTGTGGTTGTTTTTAAAACAACCCTGGCAGGGTTAGTTTCTGAGGCTTCTCCCCCACACATGGACTTAATGTCCGCAAACCACAGAAATGTCTGCTAAATTTTAAGTACTATTAGTGGACGTAAAATCAACCAAACCAAACCAAATACCCCCACAAATCATGATTTTGGGCCATTACTAGGGATTTGTAAGGAGGCTAATAGATCTGGCTGGCATGGATAGAGTAAAAGTGGTTAGATCATCACCATAGTCCAAACCAAAAATTATATGTTCTTCCCAAAAATGTGCGGGTCCCAAGCATATTTTTTTAGATACACAAGCTTAAAACTTGTATCGGATTAAGTTACTGGCTTTCCTATGAGTCGCAATTTAGGGCTTAAAATGTTGCCATAGCTTACTATAGTCTATAGATTTAAACCCCACATACTACCATATAGGGAACTCTGCTTTATGGCTTCAGATGGAGCCACTGTGCTGGTGCAATCAAGACTGCTGGTCAACATGAATAAAATGTTGAAAGCATTTCATTTTTACGCATACATATGCTTGAATTTAGCATGGTTAGACTGCACAGAATAGAGATTTTGGCGGGACACTTTCACAAGTGGGGTAATGATAGATATGCAGAAAACGGACTATCTACCCCAGCTTTAAAGCCCTGTCCACTATCTACAATACATAATGAACAGAAACCTTACAGTTTGTTTTCTCTATGTCTTACAGAATCCTGGTCGGAGCACCAAAAGATAACGTGACATTACCGGGCGCTGACCCGGCAGACGCGTCCATTGTGCGGCCCGGTCTCATCTACAGCTGCCCCATCACATCTTCACAAAGCGACTGTAGGCCCGTTAACCTACCGTTTACAGGTGAGCCTTTTTACTGTTATCACCCCCTAGTTCACACATGTGGAGAGCCTCCTCACTGCGTTTATATGAGACCTGTGTTGTGCTTATTTGAAGCATACAAATGTATGGAAAATTAAAGTGAATGATACCTTAGGTGCATTTTATAGGGTCGGCCTGAGTGAGTACTTTGATACCCATCAAATTTCAAAGTTAATTTGAGGGAAAATGAATTGATTCTTAGAAAGAAATAACCTGGAAGCTAATTTAAAGTAAAATAATTTCATTCACAGAAAAAATAAGTAAAGAGCTGTTCGTCCAAAAATTGAATGTTTTGAAGGCAGGCTATATAAAGAGCTTATTCTTCTTTAGTTTAGTAGAATAGAACGGGAAATCAATACCTGTTTTCCGTACAAAGAAAAAAAAAAGATTTCCCTATTTAGTACATCAATACCATTGTACATGTATCTCCCTCTAGGTGGCGCCACCACCAACCACACAGACCAATGGCTCGGTGTATCAGTCGCGAGCCAAGCCACGTCAGGCGGACTCGCTGTGGTAAGTAAAAATATACCGTAAATCCCTGTTCATAAGCCCACCTCAGTCATAAGCTGGGTAGACTTTAAAGAATTAGTATAAGGCCACACCAAATTAAAAGACTGGTCTATGGATTTTCTCTTTTAGAAAATGGGGCGGGAGGGCGAAATTTTTATTTTATTTTTCTAGGAAAATTTATTTGTCTATGGATTTTGCAAAGATAAAATGTGGAGGGGGTGAGTTTTTTTGTGTTTTGTTTTTGTTTTTTTTATGCTCCTTTGCTCGAATGTCTCCTTTAGCTTCTAAGCACACCATAAATACTGAAATCAACATATGTACACTTTTCCCTATTCAATGAGTGGTCTGCCGTTTCTGTACCTTCTTTGGATGGCCCTTCAAGTCCTTAATAAAAAAATATATAAATAAATTTTCCAGCAAATGATGCGGGCGGGATCCATAGACATGGTATTTTTCAAATAAAAATAAAATTTGCTTTTTAGAAAATGAGGTGCGGGAAATCCATAGATCAACTATTTAATTTGGTGTGGCCTAAGCCGATTTTAGGGCCAAATTTTAACTATTTTCTCTCTAATCTATAGTTATAAAGCCCTGGTTATAAACCAGGGGTAAAGTTTCAGAAAAATTTAGAAGCCGATTTTGACCCAAAATAGCAACAAAAAAAAAAAAAAAAAAAAAAATCGACTAATGACCATGGTAGTATGATACCTAATAGGTAATATTCATCTCTATTGATATTCAGGTAGTATAACTTATTGTATCATAGTTTAATGATATTCTAGTTCAGTAATCTAAAACCACAAATCAACTTGTATATGAATAATGCCACATACCCAAAATGTGTCAGCATTTACTATATTACCCGGTAATAACAGTAGTTTCATTTGACTCGGCCATTAAAGCCTGATGATGAGAATACTCAACATCCATGTAGGGGCTGATGTTGAGTATTCTCAACACCATGTAGGGGCTGATGTTGAGTATAATTGACATAGATAAATGATTTGGCAGCCATGTTTGAGATAGACTTAAATGGATTGCTATTTTCGAATCTGAGAAGTTTACAGTGATAGAGACATTTTGAAATGGTGGAAAATGATATCAAAGTCATAGACAGTGTATTATATCTTGCACCCTCCCGCCCCCTGGTAAATGTACTGCTCAAAATTCAGTCCCCCAGGCTTCGCAAGTACCGTAATCTCCCGCATAGAAGACGCGCTGCGCGTATAGGACGCACCCCAAACTCAGCACATGCATTTTCGCGTATAAGACGCACCTCTTAGGTACCAATTTTGTAAATTCAGTACATTTCTATAGTAAAATTACCCCTCGTATAAGACGCACCCCTAATTTAAGTACATCCTATAAGACTCCCCAGCATTTTGTTTGGCATAGAGGACGCGTCTTATACGCGGGAGATTACGGTACTCTCATTGCCAGACCTTAATGGGTTAAGAGCCACTAATTAATGCATTAGCGCATCATACCCAAGGCGCATCATGATGCATGATTGCAGCAGCCCCTGTAAGTCTACTCTCTGTATTGATGCACTCCGACAGTGCTGGTCAGTTACCAGGGATGAAAGTCTTCAGGGAATTACCTGATTTCAGGGATTTTGAATTTCCAGGGCCCTATACATTCATATAGAAACCCAGGTTTTTGGGGCGAATATTGGGCCATTTCAGGGATTTTCGTGCTCTGTGACTTTCATCCCTGAGTTACTTAAAGAATAGACAACGATCTTCTTCACATCGAGACTGTCTGTTGTCCTATAATGCACAAATGCATCTGAGTGCATTATAGGACAACAGGCGGTCGAGATGTGAAGAAGGAGTTGTCTATTGTCTTTATAAAACATTGTACATTTCATTCCAACCAATCAAGTACCCAATCAAGGTATTTTTTAGACCAATTAATGGTTCTTGACTGTTTTACAGCTATGGTGACCTTGCTCAGACGTGCACTGTATTCCTATAATGCACTCAAGGTCACTTCTATCGTGCAGCAGAGCACTGCCAGCTGTTTTATAATCATCCACATTGAACTGTATAAAGTAAATAATCAATATCTTCATCTTGTCGTCTCCAGGCATGTGCCCACAGGTTTAAGTCAGTGACCCCCAACGTGGCGGTGCGTGGTCTGGGACTGTGTTACCGTATGACAAACAGCTTGGACCATGATGAGTTTGTTGAGCCGTGCTTCGGACACTTAGATAACACAGAACAGCAGTACGGTAATTGCCTCGCCGGTACCAGCGTCTCAGTGAATAAGGTAACGCACACACCGTAAAATTATGTCATGTTTAGGGTTTATGGCTTAAAAAAGGCGCAAAAACTACCATTTAAAATCCAGTTCAAAATAATAACTAGCGTATAACCTGCTTCAGAAGCCGACCCTCTAACTTGAGGAGAAAGTTTAAGCCAAAATTGGAGCCATTTACCTTGGTAAAACCATAATTTGATTGAATAAAAACCTTCCTCAGAAGCCGACCCCCTCTGACTTGGAAAAGTTCTTGAAGCTGAATTAGGCTCCAAATTCCAAATCTTTTGCTTCTGATGGAGGTATTATGGTAGATCTCTACCTTTAAATACCGCTATATTCAAAACCCTACAGTTTAGCCAAATGTCACCTCTTAGCAGATTTGGTTTATACAGTCTGATTAAAAATGAACAATTAAAACAGAAGTAAAACAAATCTTGGAACAATTGTAGTTTAAATGGAGTTAGATTGATTTAGTTCTCCTGATTTCTGTCATTTTGTAGTTAATCCAGGCATTTCTAGTCATTTCAATTCATGACCAACATTACCTGTTATATTCCATAACCAGGGAGGTGAGATTGTGGTGGGACTGCCGCGTGCCTGGGCAGGACGTGGAGGTATATACAAAGACAAACTCATGGTCGACTTAGGGGAGGAAGGCTCGGGGAAAATGAACCTGATCGCTGACAAGAAGGGAGAACCAGACCCAACGTGCCTCATCGACTCTTATCTAGGTAGGTACCGTAAAACCCCACTCATAAGCCGACCTCAGTCATAAGCAGGGGGTAGACTTTGAAGAAATACTATTGTATAAGCCGATTTTGGGGCCTAATTTTAACTATTTTCTCTGTAATCTCTTTAAGCCGGGGGTAGACTTCAGGAAGAATTCAGAAGCCAATTTTGACCCTAATTAGCAAATAAAAATTGGCTTATGACCGGGGTGTTTAACATTCATTTTTCTAAAACACTAAAGTAAGAATTATCATATTCTTCAATTACTCATTCTGATGCAAATATACAATCCAGAAAATAAGTAAAAAGCCGTTAACCGGCACTGCATCCCTACAATAATGAATACCGTATTCTCCCGCGTAGAAGACGCGCTGCGCATATTGACGCACCCCCAAACTCAGCACATGCATTTTCGCGTATAAGACGCACCTCTTAGGGGTGATTTTTGTCAATCCAGTACATTTCTATAGTAAAATTACCCCTTGTATAAGACGCACCCCCAATTTCAGTACATCCTATAAGACGCACCAGCATTTTGTTTGGCGTAGAGGACGCGTCTTATATGCGGGAGTTTACGGTAATTGCATCATGATGAGCCTGTAGAAGTGTATCAACTCTTTATGTTTGACATGATGCATGAATGCAGCACTGGTGCGTTACTCGCCATGTGGTAAACTGAGTAAAGTCAATTGAGGCTTAACTCGATCCATAAATGTTCAAATTTACTTTGTACTTTTCTCTCCCTCAGGAATTTCTACAAAAATGGGATTCATCTTCTCAAAGACCAAACCTAACTACATAGGTGGTGCGCCAAAGTCGCGAGAAAACGGGGAAGTGATACTTTTCACAGACAAATCTAGGTATGCATGTATTTATGTATACAAGCGTTATACCACCACAGATAACATAATTGTGTAGTTAAAAGGGATATTCAGAGGTGTGAAATCACCAAGAAAAATCTGAAATCTTTATTCATCTGAATACTTGATTTTTGGCTCAGGGTCCTCCCTGAGTCTATACCGCCGGGTACGCGGTGGCATTTCAATTCAAATTAAAGTTGTGTTCTATGTTGTCAATTTTACATCTTTTTCGTCCATTTCAAGTCTTTTTGGTTTTTTTCCCTTACAGTGACCCTCACCTAACTACAGAAGAAGATCACCGGTTACGAGGAGACCAGTTTGGGTCCGGTTATGGCTACACGGTAGAAGTTGCCGATCTTAACGGTGACGGGTGAGTCTTCACGTTTGATATACATTTAGAATATTCGAAAGAATATAACCATAACACCTCAAATTTAAACAAGTGCTAAGCCATTGGTATAAAGTACCATTGGATAAAATAGACAATGAAAGATGGAAATCTAGAGGATTTTTTTTTTTGTTTATTCATTGGATTAAAGGGATACCGGTATATATTATATACATCGATTTTCTAGAAAGTCCATGCACATATTCGTTTGCTATGAATTCTCTCTTTCACAGTCTATTCATTTAACTTAATAATATGTGTTTCGCATTCTAGGTCTGACGATCTCATTGTCGGAGCCCCCTACTACCATGGAGCCCAGATAGGTGGCGCCATCTATGTATACATCAACGCTGGCGGTAGGGAGGTAAGGAGCTCTTATAATATACCGTAAACTCCCGCGTATAAGACGCGTCCTCTACGCGAAACAAAATGCTGGGGCGTCTTATAGCTTATGCTCAAGTTGGGGGTGCGTCTTATACGAGGGGTAATTTTACTATAGAACAGTACTGAATTTTCAAAAATATGCCCTAAGAGGTGCGTCTTATACGTGAAAATACGTCTGTTGAGTTTGGGGTGCGTCTTCTACGCGGGAGAATACGGTAACTACATTGCAGCACTTTGGGTAGTTAGGTTATCCAAAATACCAAGACCCTTGCATCCCTTCTTTGTGCTTTCTCTAAGGCCAAGGTACATTTCAATTTATAAATTTTGACAGACACTAAGCCCACCGTAGCACTGATTCAATATGTACATAAATCTATATTTTCAGGCTATTAACAGAGACACTAAGCCCACCATAGCACTGAGTCAATATGTACATAAATCTATATTTTCAGGCTATTAACAGAGACACTAAGCCCACCATAGCACTGAGTCAATATGTACATAAATCTATATTTTCAGGCTATTAACAGAGACACTAAGCCCACCATAGTACTGAGTAGAGAGATGGGGAGAAGTGAATGTAAGGACTTGAACTGTGAGAGCGCACAGTTTGGCGTCTCTATCGCCAACCTCGGAGACATCGACCGCGACGGCTTCCAAGGTGAGCTGTAGCTATATTATGACTTTTTTTATCCTTTTAACCCTTTGAGGTCTGCTAATGCAGGAGTGCTTTGGTTGACTTGATGCACCAATGAAGTGCTGGTCAGACTGCTCACCAGCACTTCATTGGAACATCATGCCGACCCTCTGGGAGTGTATCAACCCTAGAGGATCAGGAAGCTACATTTAACCCTGGTGAGTTACTCGCCAGAGCTGCATTCATGTATCATGATGACCAATGGGCATGATACATGAATGCTGTACTATCAGGTCTCTTCTTGAAGTGCTGCTTAGCGCTTTTAGAAATGGTAAGTAAGTGCTTCATGCAAGCATCATCATCAAAGCTCAATAGATCCCATTGATTCACCTCCAATAGATCGTACATAAGGCCACACCAAATTAAAAAATGGTCTATGGATTTTCTGTTTTAGAAAAAGAGGCGGGAGGGCGAAATTTTTATTTTATTTTTCTAGGAAAATTTATTTGTCTATGGATTTTGCATAGCCAAAATGTGGAGAGGGCGATTTTTTTTTTGTGGCTGAAAATGTTCTCTTTTTTTCCTGAGTGCAGAATAGACCTATATAATGAAACCGATGGCATCTTTACCTATCCAATAAGTGGTCTACCATTGCTGTACTTTTATTGACCGAAACTGTAAACTCCTTGAAAAAAAAATTGTAATTTTCCAGAAAATGAATCCATAGACCAATAAATTTTCTTAAAAAATTAAAATTTGTTTTTTTGAAAATAAGGTGTGGGAAATCCATACACCAATATTTTAATTTGGTGTGGCCTAAGGATATAAATTGACATCTTCCATTCAGAATCTTGAACTACTGAGGAAAGAACCGAAAAGTAGTTGGACCTCCGGGTATTGTTTTCTAACTTAAACTTGAATATGAGAAAAGGGAAACTACAACTATACAAAATAGAAATAGAGTCTCTAAGGAAATTCTGTTCTTCAGCACGAAAATATACAAAATCAAATCTACATCAATGAACATTACGACGCTGTAGAAATATTCTGCCTAACTCTATGACAAAATTGAATGACAAAATGATAAGGAAAGCATAAATCTAAAAAAAAAAAAAATTCCAGACATTGCTGTTGGTGCACCCTATGAGGGTCAGGGGTGCGTGTACATATTCAGTGGTAACGTGAACGGTATCAAGACCCCGTATTCCCAGCGCATATGTGGCGAGGACCTACCCATGGCACGCCCACTAAGTACGTTCGGGTATTCACTAGCTGGTGGTACCGATGTGGATAAGAATGGACTACCTGATATAGTCGTGGGTGCTTACGACTCACATAAGGTAGGTCATAACCCTATATATAAAAAGGCATTAGTTCGTCGCTGGTTCCTATCCCATTGAAATAGGCTTGAGTGCTTGCCAGGAACAGATTAACCAAAAGAGGCTAGATAAAAGTTTGTACTTTTTTCAAAGTTAACTCGATTTTTCTTTCCATTTTTAACATCTTTAATATTTTGAAAGACTATTTTAAGATAATGATTATTCTCACAAAAGGTTCTCATAAAATCAAATTACATTAATGAGAAAACTTTTCTTAAAACATAATCTCTAGCCTCAGATCTTAACAACCAGTTGCAGTTTATTTATAAAATGTCCGCCATTTTGAACTCATTCAATGTTGCATTAGAATAGATATTCCTGAAGTACATTATTCATCAATCCTGCATTTTATTCATGGTACATATCTGCACACTATTACCCCTAGAAATATTGTTTAAAATAGACTGAACCTTATTGAGATATGGCTCCCTAAACTTTTGAATTGAGCCCCTCCGAGAGAATCTGCTTGGAGAGTGGTGTTGTCATCATGATTTTTGGCGCACATCACGTCACTAAGCAACATTATTTCACCTGGCAACGTCATGTCAGTAGCGTCGTGAAGAAGGCTACAGTTCACAGTAAAAGAGGGCCAGAGTTTGTCGTGAAAATGGGCCAGAGTTTCCCGTGAAAATGGGCCAGAGTTTCCCGTGAAGAGGGGCCAGAATTTCCCGTGAAAAGGGGCCAGAATTTGCCCTGAACAGGCACCAGAATCTTCCATGAAAAGGGGCCAGAATTTGCCCTGAACAGGCACCAGAATCTTCCATGAAAAGGGGCCAGAATTTGCCCTGAATAGGCACCAGAATTATTATTAGCAAACGGAGGGGTGGGGGTGCAAGCAGGCCCCTATATTTGTATTTTATAATGATGCTAATGCCCCAAACACTAGTGGCGAAGCCACTAGTATTCTCTAAAAACTTTTATATTTTCATTGACTTTCAGCGATATACATTAATTGTTGCAAGAGTTCATCCGTTACTGTTAGACGATCAAGCCAGTGTCATATACATATTATAAACATAGCTTTCAGGAAATGAAATAGAAAGGGGGGGGGGAGGAAATAATTGCCCTATGATAGTCATTTAGCAGTGATTCTAGTGATTATTAGGCACATCCCAAGTTTCGGTGAAGGTTTTTGCATGAATGAATATAATACAAAAAAAAAGCAAATGACTCAGCGTTTTACAGAAAGTATTTCATCCAAGTCAAAGCTGATATGTTTTTTTTTGTTTTTTTTTTTGCAGATTGTTGTTCAATTGATAATGCACATCAGACCAAAACTCAAAATAATGTACAAATGTTAAAGAATCACTGCATTGGGTGTAAAGAGTACACCCCTCATTTAAATCCCAATTTACACTCCTGTAGAAATAACCCAAAATTTTCTGATCATCAAGACCGATTTTCAATTAACTTCCTAACTATTAGATGAATGTTTTAGATATTTTAAGCACACTGTGCTAATTTTGGTGAATACGGTAGGATTTGTACTGTATTATTACCGATACGTTTACAGATGTTGATACTGCGAGCGCGCCCTGTGATAACGGTCCATGTACTGATGCAACCACAGCCTCAGAAAATAAATCCCAAACAGGAGAAGTGTATTATAGACGGGGGAGACGACATCTGCTTCAAGGTCCGCGCCTGCTTCAAATACGTCATGGAACCCAAGATAAAGTAGGTGGACACGGTTTTCATTAACTCGAAAAGAGTTATAGGAGACGCCTATGGGTCCCCTCATTTTCAGTCATTTTGGTGGTGTGAATAAGTTTAAAAAAAGATGGAAATTTTATATATAAGAGGCAGAATTACCAACTTTTGTAAATTTTGAGTAATTGTCTATATTCTACAGAGTCAGTTGGTTGGCGGCCATAAGACGCTTTTTGCCTGCAATTTTTGCCTGCAAAATATATGATGTTGATCCATGTATCAACTTTCCCGCCTTTTTTGGCAGTGTGGTGCGAATAGAGCAGTTTTGGTGGGAGTTATGCGAATAGTGGCTTTGTGGTGCCAATAACCTGGGTGAGGGAGTGCTGATGTCAGACCACAAGCTAGACTTGCTCAAGGCTATTGATTTATTGGCCCAGGGTATCTATCCCCAGGGCTATTGGAGCCGGGTTTTCAGTCAGATCCACAAATTTGTAATCACCAACTTTAGGGTGTAATCATTCAGTGATATACTGTTAGTTTACACATTTTTCAAAAGCCAAAGGAAAGTTTCAAATCTCATCTATCAGACATTTTGTCCTTTATGGTGAGTGATGTCTTTCTCTACGAAAAAAGCTGCTGTACTTACGCCATGTTTTTGGGAGCTATACTGACTACAAGTTCTTTAACCATTGGGTCTATGGGTCAGATAGATTTTGGCGATGAAATTAGCACATGGAGTCCTATGGGTAATAACCAAGTGAGACACTTTTTTTCAGCCGGCAATGTTTACAGTATCCAAGCTATACACATAACACATTGGGGACTGAGCGATAAACTAAGCATGCTAAAGATAAAGTTTTCTGTGGGGGCTAGGTGTCAAGGGGGCCAGGTTTCCAGGGGGCCAGGTGTCCAGGGGGCCAAGTGTCCAGGGGCCAAGTGTCTGGGGGCCAAGTGTCCAGGGGGCCAGGTGTCCAGGGGCCAGCACACCAGGGGGCCAGCACACCAGGGGGCCAGCGGTCCAAGGGGTTTAGTAAGAGAAGATTATGCCAGACTGGTGTCAGTACATGTATAGATAATAGTCTCTATTTGTAAGTAATTAGTCAATATTTCGCAAATGCTGATTCCTGTGACCCTACAGGGTTGATAGAGGGTTTTATGGTAGTAGACCCTGGGCCATATGTGATATATATCACACATTAAATCTTTTCTTTTCGAGTTACGAGCAATGCACATTCCGGCCTTTATTTTTGATAGAAGAGTGAGAACAATTTAACATACCGGTAGGCATGGTCGGACAAGGAACAACCAAATCCAAACTACCGGTAGCTCTCTCATGTAGAAGTTATACAAATACATCAACTGAATTTCCATTTTTACGGATTTTTCCCCCCAGACAACCACATTTTTAGCAGTAATCCTTATTAGCATCATAAAAGTCATAAACAAAAAGCAAAAAAAACAAACAAAAAAAAACAAACACGCCTAGCCCCTTTGCCCCCCCAATCTTAATGAAAATTTGGGGGAAATCTTTGGAAGATAAGATCCACCCCCCTTCTTCCCCCTCCACCCCTCTCGTGTCTGAAATAGTCTAATAGTGAAGATTTACTACAAGAAACTTTACATTTTCACCCACACAGGTCACGGCAGAACCAAGTCGTCTTTGTCAACTACCGCCTGGAGGCCGAGACCTTCACAGGGAAAGCCATCTCTCGCGTCTACTTTGAAAAGAAGAAAGGTCGTCCCGACAAAAATATATTTGAGGGCACCAAGCGGCTGTCAAGGGCAGATACCGATCACGAATGTGAAGACAGAACAGTTTACCTGATGGTAAGTGGAGGAGTCATAATAATTAAATTTTTGATTGCATTACATAGTTCTATAACACTCTAAGGGTGGCTAATGCATTAATGCATCATGCTCATTGATATTCATGATGCACAAACGCTGGTGAGTCTGCTTGCCAGCACTTCATTGGTGCATCATGACGCCCCTCCAGAAGTGTATCAGTCAACCCCATAGGGTCAGCCCCATAGGGTCAGCCCCATAGGGTCAGCCCCATAGGGTCAGCCCCATAGGGTCAGCCCCATAGGGTCAGCCCCATAGGGTCAGCATAATGCAAGAATGAAGCCCTGGTGAGTTACTCGCCATGGCTGCATTTAAATATATAAATGCATCATTAAGAGCAATGGTTATGATGCATAAATGGGTCTAGGCAAAAAGACCTGTGGTCATCACGATACATGAATGCAGTCACCGTGCGCAGTACACCACCCAGGGGGTTTACGTAATTCTGATTGGGGTACTCAATGCAGAATTGCTTCATTCTAAGCAGGTGATCATTTTTAACAAGGGGGGGTTGGTGAGTTTGCATGCAGATTAGTGAAAAAAAAGTTTTGACCCCCCCCCCTCTCTCACAGGGGTAACATTTTTTGGACCCCACCCCACCCTGCCATAAGGGAACGAAAATCATGCACTAACGTGCCCTTTTAACCTATAGTAATGCATGGGGTTTTCCACTGAAAACAGGTGAAATTATTTTGACCACCCCCCATCAGAGGGGTTTAAAAAATTCTGACCCCCCCCAAGTATTTCATCAGTCTCCCATGAAATGTCATGAATTTCTGCAATACCGGTAATTGTTTTTTTACTTTTAAAATATGCCGTCTATTCATGGTATTTGTGTCCACTTTTGGTAAAAAAAAAATTGTTTCCGTTGTCTCTTCCAGGAACAAAACACAGACTTCCTGAACCCGATCCAGTTCCAGTTGACATATACATTAGACAGGATCGATGTGCCGACCATGAGGCCGGGCCAGCCCCTCCCCGACATTAACCGCTACCCAGTCATAAACCAGGCCGAGGCCAAGGAAACCTTGTCTGTAAGATATATGGGTCTTTATACAGTTAGATCTCTTATCCGCCATGTTTAAACATTGAAAATTATTGGTCGGTTCTGAGATTGACAGATAAAGTGCTGGTTCCATAGGAGTAAATCGGTCGGATGAGCACTAATCCGACCGATTTTTTTCTATACTTTTGATATATTATAAATCGTCGGATTAGGACTATTCCGACCGATTTTATGCCTGTGGAACCAGCGCTTAATTGAGTGAAAATTCAATTGAATTATATAAGAATGGTCCTCTGTGCTACCCTGGCAGATCTGAGCGTGGCGGATTAAAGAGATGTCACTTTACATTGCATACATATTGCGTCCTTCTAAATAACAACGGTTTCAGATCAATTTGGTGATAAAGGTATTAGTTAAAATTCAAGTAAAACCGTCACTGAAAGATAGGACCTTTGAGAAATGTTGTGATATACAATGTATTCTCTTATTTCGCTGTCTTGGTAAATTCCCGTGTTGTTTCACCATAGGTGGAGTTTGAGAAGGACTGCGGTCCGGACGAGATTTGTCACAGTAACCTAGAGCTTGTCGCTTTCTTTGAAGGATTGGAGAGGTAAGTACACATAGAGAGACTACCATGGCATCCTGCGTATTAGGCGCACCCAGAGTTGAGGGAAAGGATATAAGGCGCATCTGGGGTTTGATATTGAGTACTGTAAAACCCCCGTTATAAGCCGAGGGTAGAGTTCAAGGAATATTATAAGCCGTTTTTGGGGCACTTTTTTCAAGGTTTTCCCTATAATCTATGGTTTAAAGGGGGAAAAAACCTGTCGTAAGCCAGGGATAGAATTTGGGGGAAATCAAATACCGGTTTGGGGCGAAAATTGGAAAAAAAATCCGCCTTATGACCAAGGTTTCAGAGTACCGTAATCTCCCGCGTAGAAGGCGCAGCTCGCGTAGAAGGCGCACCCCCAACTCAGAGAATGGCTTTTCACGTAGAAGGCGCACGTACCTCTTCTGGATCGATTCCTGGAAAAACCCGCGTATAAGGCGCCCCCCCAACTCACAGGGGGGCTGTTTCGCGTAGAAGGCGCCCCCCTCCCCACCCCCCCCACCCTCACTATTGTACACCTCCCGGTCTGCCGCGGTGCTGGCTCTATGAGTTCAAGCTGTCATCGGCACACGGTCGGTGTATTCCCCGCCGAGCAAATCTACAGCGACCGGTCTGCCGCGGTGCTGGCTATATGAGTTCAAGCTGTCATCGGCACACGGTCGGTGTATTCCCCGCCGAGCGCCCATCGACACCTCCCGGTCTGCCGCGCTGCTGGCTATATGAGTTCAAGCTGTCACCGGCGCATGGTGGGCCTTATCCCCGGCGAGCGCGTCGACACCTCCCGGTCTGCCGCGGTGCTGGCGCTATGAGTTCAAGCTGTCATCAGCGCATTTTCCCAAATGAGATGTTGGAAAAACCCGCGTATAAGGCGCACCCCCAACTCAAGGCAATTACCCTCCCGCGTATAAGACCCAGCAGCATTTTGTTTGGCGTAGAAGACGCGCCTTCTACGCGGGAGATTACGGTACTTTGTTACCGTTCTACAGTAAAAAGTATTAAGGCACACACCCTCTTTTAGGAGCTTCTGTAAGCTGTAGAAAGCCATTCATAAGACATGGCGGAACATAAACCGCAAAAGTGGGGCATGCATCTACAATCATTATTTTTATAAAAGGTTAGGTTAGGTTAGGTTAGGAGAAATTCAACATTATATTTACATCTTCTGGAATGGAGACAGCTTTTGGACGATCAGTGGTGTGGGATACCTTGTTGTCACGTACTCCTCTATTGTGGGTCAAGGGTCAAGGTCTCAGATCTCCACTTGCATCCATTCCCGGGAGGGAGGCCAGCCTGACAAAGACGTATTGATGGCATGTAGCCCCACCCGAGCGAATTGTCGCAAATAGTGTGCCAAAGTTGTTCAACAATGGCTAAAACTCAATTAATATCATGGTCTCTTTTTCTGCACATGCCTAGTGCACTGTATGTGCACTACCGTAATCTCTCACGCATAAGGCACACCTCGCGTATAAGGCGCACCCTGAGTTGAGAATGCTATGAGGCCCACCTGGGTCTTGATTTTTGAGGGTTTAGTACTTTCCTATAGTGAAAGTACCCTGCTTATAAGACGCACCCCCTCTTTTGGGAGCTTCTATAAGGTGCAGTAGGGCTTTGATTCACATATAAGACGCGCCTTATATGCGGGAGATTACGGTATTTTCTATATTGAAAAAAATGTATTCAAGTGGCTTCATGAAATTTAAACCCACATAATGCCACAAACTAATACAGTCCCGGAAAGTGGCCAGACTTTATTCACGCCCCTCCCCATTTTTTATTCAGAGGAGGCAGCATTATGCATTAAATCATTGTAAACCTTGGCCTCTGAAATTTCCCTTTGAATTCTATTTTATTAAACCTTCCATATTTGATTTTAGATGAGGCAATATTTCTGTTAATTCAAAATTGTCTTTATATTCTTTTATTTTAGAAACTCTGAAGGCGAGGCGATCCTGAAGGTGGGACAGGTGGAGGAGTTAAAGCTGCATGTGGAAGTGAACAACCTCGGGGAAGACGCACACAAAACATCTCTCACCGTGCTCCTACCAGACAGCGAGAGTCTCACATTTATCCAGGCATCGGTAAGTAATAATCATACTCTTTTTGTGATTGGGCACTGTATTTGATGTAATGATAAGTACCGTAATCTCTCGCGTAGAAGACATGGTGCGCATAGAAGACGCACCCCAAACTCAGCAAAGGCTGGTTCACGTATAAGACGCACCTCTTAGGGGTGATTTTTGTAAGATTAGTACATTTCTATAATCAAAAAACCTCGCGTATAAGATGCACCCCCTTCTTGTGGAAATCCTATAAGACGCACCTGGCCTTTGTTTGGCATATAAGACGCGTCTTATACGCGGGAGATTACGGTACTCAGTTTGCTAAGAAAATTATGTTATTTGCACTCCATTAGCCCTTTAAGGGCCGCTGATGCATTAATGCATCATGCCCATCGGTCTCCTGGGTTCCTCCTGGGTTTAACCAGGGCTACGTTCATGCATCATGCTGACCCTACGGGGAATGATACAGTCCTGGAGGGTCGGCATGATGCTCCAATGAAGTGCTGGTGAGCAGCCACGTCATCACTTCATTGGTGCATCACAAAGATCAATGGGCATGATGCACTCCTGCAATAGTGGCCCTTAAATTATAAGTTAAGAGTTCTAACACTCAAGTGCAGTTGGGTCGCCTTTCTTGCAATCTAATTGGTCGATAGCGAGTGCTGGGTCAGTGGACCCAGTGAAGGCACTTCTGGTTTCACTTCCGGTTTGTGGCTTTTCTTATTTGTGGATTATTTTGAGGAAGATCAAAGTGTTTTCTCATGTCAGAACGTAAACAAAGGGCTCCGGTTTGTCTCTGTTTCGGATACCCAAGGCCCTTGGTCCTCAGGCTGGGCTGATCACCTTCTGCGATCTGGCAGCGCCCACTGACCTCGGGCCTTGGGTCTCCGGACAGAGACGCACCATCGCCCTTTGTTATTACGGTTAACTGACTCATGAAAATTTCCTGTCTGGTGGATGGGCAGCCATTGATTGAAATGATGCATGAATCATCCATCCACCTGAGAGTAACTCGCCATGTGTACCTACATTATAAAGTCGTGGAATGTCCTGTAGGCGCAGCCATTGCTGTAGCTGGTTACCAGCAGTTATCACCGATTAGAGTTATCACATGGGTACCAGTTGTTGGCTCAGAGGCTCCCTGAGTAACGGCTGTCAGGTTTACAGGGTCCGTTTCAAGTCCCAGGAGGTAGAAGTCCACTCCAAATAAAGTTAGAATTCCTAAATATTCTATTGTCGAATACGGCATCTGCATCTTTTTCCCACAGAATAAATCACATTTCGATATAACCTCTTTCACTTTCAGCCTACATCTGTGGGGTGTAGTCCAAACGAGGAGAGTTCAGAGATTGTGTGTTCAAATATTGGAAACCCGCTCCCGAGGGGCCGCTCGAACAGATTCAACATTCGCCTCAATCCGTACAATATATCACCAGCTCAGAAAAAACTAATCCTAAAACTCAGGGTCAACACGTAAGTCATTAATATGTTTTATTAGGTATGGTATCACAACATTTGACATGGGAAGAATTTCGCTTGGAGGGGGGGGGGGTCTTCATAGGCAAATCTGGAAATTTGTTCAACCCAAATAAGATGAAAATTTTAAAAAGTTCTATTCACAAAATTGGATAAAAAGAGGGATAATTGGTAGAGGAGTACATACTAAATCTACCTTGAACACAGAACCACCATTGATAAATTAAGCAGTTTCAATTTATCATGTGTTTAACTAACAAATTCAATCAAAAGACAAGAACTTATCTCTGCATAATATTGAAACATTATTTTAGACCCTAGAAAAGAAAGTAAATGAATACTAAAAGAGTATAAAATGCAAAACTACACATGTTCATTTCAGAACGAGTGAAGAAACAGACACATCTAACGACATTGAAATATTGACGCTTAAGGTTGTCATGGAAACCGATGTGGTTGTATTAGGGTAAGAAAGACACTATAATAATAGATTCTCATGAATGAAAAAGAATTTAAGATACATTTTACAATATGTAAAATAATCATGTACTTCATTGTATAGAGGGAACCTTATAATCTAAAATTAAATTAAATATTTTCTATATATCTATACCTACCAAATTGGGTGTACCGTATTCAACATAAATAGCGCACTGCGCTTAGAAAATAACTGAAATGTCTGCTTGGTAGTTAAAATTTTTTATTGAACCTCAAAATCGGAACGTCTTTAGTCTAAATTGTTAATAAAAAAAAGTGGGGGTGTGCCATTATAAGGTTATGTGCGCTCATTCTGACGAATACGATATATTAAAAAATGATGTATATTTGTTTAACAGGAGTTCTGACCCTGGAGAGATGTTCTATGGTGGAGAGGTGCGAGGCGAGAGCGCTATAGAGTACGAGGATCAAATAGGCAGCCATGTCGTACACAACTACCAGGTAATCTATTTACAGGAATCCTACTACACTCATGCAAACTCCTCAGTTTTTTCAGTTTTTCTATGATCTGTCAGGGTCAATCTTGAGATTCATCCAGATCCAATGAGATATAATTTTACCATTATATAGGGGGATGGTCTTAGAAAAATTTCTGATACAAGGGTATCAGCCATCCACAAAACTCTCCAGAATGCACCATTTGACTTCTCGAAATTAAAAAAAAAATTCTGGGGGATACTAATCCGGACCCCCCCCCCCAAATTTCACTACCGTAATCTCCCGCGTAGAAGACGCGCTGCGCGTATAAGATGCACCCCAAACTTAGCACATTCATTTTCGTGTATAAGACGCACATTTTAAGCGTGATTTTTGTCAATCCAGTACTGTTCTATAGTAAAATTACCCCTCGTATAAGACGCACCCCCAACTTGAAGAAATCCTATAAGACGCCCCAGCATTTTGTTTGGCCTAGAGAACGCGTCTTCTACGCGGGGGATTACGGTATTTGATCGCACTTCCACGGAAATATCTCAACACTTTTTAGGGCTCCATTTTTTTTTCTTCCGGAGTTTGCATGTACGCTACTACCGTAATCTCCAATGTACAAGGCGCTTTTGTTACACTCCCCCTAAGTCATAATAGGACAGAGGGGGGTTCAGCAACACATAACTATTCAGACTTTGAAAACCGAGTAGAACAAAAGTTATGAATTTTTAATTTTTTTGAGTATTCCAAAAGGTGTGTCTTACATGCGGGATGTACTTAAACACAGGAGACTCGACTCCACCACACGAGATAACTCTCAGTCGGACCGATTCTTGTGAAACTTTACCAATATCTTTGAGACAAGTGACAAAAACATTAATATTTCCTACTCTTTGTTCCCTACACATCTCTTTAAGATATGTTATCATTTCGTTAACAGGTTATAAATGATGGTAAAAGCCGGGTACCTAATGCGACATTGTGGATTTCATGGCCATATGAAGTAGAGAATGGATACCCGCAGGGAAAGCATCTCCTTTATTTAATGGCACAACCTGAGGTAAGTCGTTGAAACTAAAAAAAAACAACAACAAAAACTTACATTGTCGCCTTAGTGCAAGAAGGTTGTAACTGCATTTTTAAGGTTTTGCAGGAGAGGCAAAAGAAGTGTTCCAGTTACTTAAGCACAAAGTTGATACAACAATATTGCATTGGGGTCTGTAGGCACACATATCATAGACAGCTTCAGTACTTTCAGAGTACTAGGTAGATAAGAGTCAATAGGTGTTAAAACAGAAGAAAACTCAATTTTGCCAAAATGTCAGTTACAACATTCTTGCACTAAGGCGATGACATATATGCTACCTTTCAGCTTTGTGGATTTGTTGTAAGCTGTTTTTAGCTATGACCCTGAAGTGGTATTCTGAAAAGGGTATTCTGATTTTAGATTATGATCCTAAACTAACCTTGATTTTTTATTTATTTATTTTTATTTTTTAACTAACCTTGAGGGAAAATTTATTACTGTAAATGGGCTGATTTATTGTCAGATTCATTTTGTTCATGACATCTGTCAAAGACACTCCTCCAAATGAGTAAATCAACATTTCTGGTTTAGTCTATGTTTTCCTATAAGATAATAAATTTTCCCCAGGACAATAGTCCCTGTATTGTGGATGGTTCTATCAAGGATATACAGTAGATGGCGTTAGTGTCGACCAAGGCAAATTGCTCCTGCTACAGGGGCATGATGAGTCCCTTTCTTACTCACTGCAAAATTTGAAATACTACAGAAGGCGTTTGGTTTGATTTTTCAATCCAATATTGATGGGATACTTAGATACACTCTTTCTCTCTAGATATCTCTGATTTCTAAGCTCTTGGAACCGTTTTTCAATTTCAAAACAGTATAATTGTGAGAGGTGTTTCTGCCCCCTCAATAGGCCTATGGGGCCGCAGGGACTGGGTGGGCCCCTGTTGCCTAGGGGTCGACTAGGACGTCATCCAGTGTCTCAAACGTTTAACTCTTGCAAAATGGGCAAATGTCATCCAGCAGATTTGGATTCAGCACACCCAAATTGTACAGAATCAACCAGGTGACAAATTCTACCCAGAATGGCTTACAAAGTTTGATCTTTTGAAAACTGGTCCTGACTATCATGGTTTCACTACAGTCATTTAATGATTTTTTTCTCGACATACAGGCTCAAGCGCCAGCAGTATGCTATGTTCCTGCTGGGAGGGTCAATCCACTTGGAATTAAGGTAAGTTATGACATATTCAATTGCTTTTAAGGTCATGGGTTTTAGTACAACAAAATATATCAAAAAAGTTGAAGGGGTATTAGAAGCATGAAAAAGGGATAGATTTTGAAAAAAAAAAAAAGATGATTACTATACGTTCATTTTTGACAAGCTCTATACTTATATTATAATCATCAAAACGTCAGGTTTAGATAGAATCATGAAATGAGGAAGGAATCATTTATAGATGTTTTTTTAACATTTATTTGTAAATGGCCAGAAAACTGGAAATATACACATGCCAGAAAACAGAAAATGTACATATTGAGAAATTTATGTGTAATATACACGAAAAAAAGAAAGGTGTAAAAAATGTGTCAATTCATGACATTGTTGCTTTAAATTGACCACTTTACTGAGCTTGTTGCAGATATCCCTACAATTTCACATCAGTTATCCCTTGATAGCTGTATAGTGCCTTATGGCACTGTGTCATTTTATCATCATGATACTCAGGCAGAGATGACAGAGTTTCAGATTTTCTCTGATTTCAGAGGTTCAAAGGTGATATTTTACTACAGAAATAATAATAAAAAAAAATTTAAAATGAATATTTTATAATTCTGATATTTCTTAAAGGTACACCCAACCCTAAGTGTTTAATTTTGAAGGTATTTGTCACTCTGATAAGGGTATAACCCCCCTTTTGAAGTGCCCCAAAATAATTTTCAGAGTTTCGCCAAATATCGAACTGACATCTCTATGATAGACAAAGTATTGGTGCATCATAATGACAAAGTACCCACTGCTTAAAGCCACTCAAAAAATAACAGTGGGTTTTCATCAGCAAGCAATGAAAATAGTGACGAGGGAGGATTATTTTTTTTTTTTTTTGGGGGGGGGGGTATAAGCAGTTGATAAGATAGAAACCTATGAGGTGCAGTTTTCCACAGGTAAAGACATTTTTTTTAAAGGTAAAGTTATCATTAGGATTTAAAAATGTGAAAATGGTGATAATTCATGGCTAGCTGGATTCCTCGGGCCTTAAGCTTTAATTCGATACCGAACTTGGCCTACCTTTGCCCAATTTTCAATGTAGAAAACTGTAAACCAAGAAATAAATGGTCTAAACTGCAGCTTTAATTGGGCCACACCAAATAAAAAAATTGGTCTATGGATTTTCATTTTGAGAATATGGTGCGGGAGGGCGAAATTTTAATTTTAATTTTCTAGGAACTAATTATTGTCTATGGATTCTGAACATCATAAATATGGAGAGGGCGATTTTTTTTTTTTTTTTTTTTTGCCATTGCATATTTATGCTAGGCCGATATACCTGCCTGCTCCCTCAGAGTGTCTACGGAGTAATTTATGCCTATCCAATGAGGGGTCTGCCATTCCTGTACCTTTATTATTAATCATATATTTATTGCTTGATAAAAAAAAAAAATAAAAAAAATGAAAATACCTGCAAATGAGGCGGGCGGGATCCATAGACATGTTATTTTTCAAATAAAAATAAAATTTTAATTTCTGAAAAACAGGGGCGGGAAATCCATAGACCAATCTTTTAATTTGGTGTGGCCTTATATGCATTTTTTTTTTTTTTTTTTTTTAACGATAACCAGCATTGTTGAGAAATTGCTCCTGGGCCAGCTGTGGCATTGACCCTTGAATAGCTTGGTTTTGGGCCCTTAAAGGGCCGCTGATGCATCAAGGTATCACGCCCATTGGTTTTCATGATGCAAGCCCTGGCGAATAACTCGCCGGCGAATAACTCGCCAGAGCTGCATTCATGCATAATGCTGGTCCTATGGGGTTGACAGAGTCCCAGAAGGTCGGCATGATGCTCCAATAAAGTGCTGGTGACCAATGTGGCCAGCACTTCATTGGTGCATCATGCCGACCAATGGGCATGATGCACTCCTGCATCAGCAGTTCCTAAACCTTAACCCACCTATGCATGGTGGCTTCCTCCTCCTCCTCCTCCCTAACAGGTTAACCCCGAGTTTACCTTCAAACAACAAGAAGTAAGTCCTGTCCCACCTCGCTGCATGCCCCACTGTGTCACTGCCTGCGCTCTCAGTGTTGTCTTGTTATTATTTTATCAATGATTACTGTCACCGACTCAATTTTACTGTCGCTGACTCAGTTAATATGAGCTCCAAGGGAGGCCATTGCTCTCCTGCACCTTCCCTTAACAAAGTATTACCGTAAAAACTCCCTTAGAAGCTGCCCCCCGTCAGAAACCGACCCCCTAACTTCAGGACAATTTAGAAGCCGAATTTTGCGCCATTAAAATGTGGTAAAGGTGTAATTCACTTGATTCAAAACCTGCGTCATAAGCCGACCCCGCCAATTTAAATAAATTCTTTAAGCTGAATTTGGGCTCGAATCCCAAATTCTGGTCTGCTTCTGAGGGGGGTTTTACAGTAGGTGTAATTCTCAATGTAAAACAACTGAACCAAAAGCCAACCTTACCCATCATCATAATATAGATTAAAAGAGGAGAAAAATTGCTTATCAAAAAAAAAGAAGAAAAGGTGAGGTCCTTTGGGTGTACCATATCTGCGTACCTGCTTCACCGTCACCCCACCCTTCCTAGTTTCATTTGAGAACCCTCACTCTGACATGTCAGAATTCCAGATTTCCATAATATGTCAGATGTTCAGGAGTAATATTTTCTTCTGGAAATAATGTAAATAAGACTTTAATGATTATCCATGTCTTTTTGCCTATTTTCTTTTTTTATGTGAGGTATAAACTACTTTTAGGAATCCCAAAAAAATAATATTTTAATGTTCAGCCAATAAACAATTGACATCTCTGCCGCCTACTATTATCATCCTTGCCTTTCCCCTTCAACCCACACCCATTCAATAAGTTCACTTCAAATGCATATACAACCATGCTATGACAACTTCATGGCAAAACGTAGCATACTATATCATCGCCTCAGTGCAAGAAGGTCGTAAATGCATTTTTCAAGTTTTGCAGGAGAGGCAAAAGAAGTGTTCCACTTACTATAGCACCAAGTGGAAATAGCAATATTGTACTGAAGTCTGTACACACATGATTATATCATAGAGCTTCAGTACTTCATACCGTAATCTCCCGCATAGAAGACGCCTCGTATAAGACACACCCCCAACTTGAAGAAATCCTATAAGACGCACAAGGCATTTGTTTGGCGTAGAGGACGCGTCTTATACGCGAGGTTTTACGGTAGTAGCTAGATGAGGGCCAATAAATGGTTAAGCAAATGAAAACTCATTTTTGGCCAAATGTCGTTCTTGCACTAAGACAACGATATATTAAATAAATTTGTATGTTCTAGGGAAGGAGTTTAAATGCAGTGTTGTCAATGTCTGCATGATTGTGTCATTTCCTACTTGTCACAACGATACACTCGAATCTCGCTTCGAAATATACAATAAGCAGTCAATGTACAGAAATATATGGTGTATTAGAAATACATATGAATGGTGTATTGTGTCTAGAATGGCAGTGTCTTTTGTTTCTTTGCCTGAAAATTCTGTATATCACATATTGCAGTAATGGTAGTCACTCGTTGAGCTTTCAGTGGTGACGTATTATGAAAACACTTATTGGTGTTCGCTAAGGAATGGCTCTGCTTCTTGTTAATTGTGTATTTTTGTTTTCTTGGCAACAGGTACAATTATTTGTAGGTGTAGTTTATTTGATTGTTCTGATTGTTTTATTTCTTTTTTTTTGTGGAATACAGTTCCAAAACCAGTGCTTTAGTCATGCATGATATGTCTATTAGTACATTTGTGTTTCTTTTCTTTCTTATAAATACACTTCTAAAGATATGTCTTTTATGGGGTTTCATGTTTGAACAGTTCTGATTCAGCCACTTTTATAACTTTTGTCACTGCAAAATGGTGTTTTACTTTATGGAGACAGTGTTTATATTGTTTTGAAATCAATTCCAAATTTTCCTCTTTTTTTATTTTTTTTACATCAAGTTGGAAATTTTCCTTTTTTACACCAATTTGGAAAATTTCTTTTTCCCCCCATAAAATTGGATTTTCTCATGTAAAATGGACAAAAGTACTAGTTATATAATATTTATCATGTGTAGTACAGAAAGAGCCAGTTATAATCTTGCAAGGATAACATGTCCTCAGCATCATAGGAAGAGTGAAATATCAGGTTCTTTTGACACCAAAGTGTTTTGTAAATTTCAAATTTTCAAAGGTAGTATACAATGAACTTCTATAAATTTTCACCATGCTTCAGACGCGAGAACAGAAGAAGAAGGATGCTGCTGGGAAGACTGGAAAGACGACATATAAGTATGATGAACGTTCACCCCCAGAGAACACAGAAGTAAAGACAGAGAATTTACGTAAACGAGTAAAACGAGATGAAGTCATCAAGCCAGAATACATAATTGATGCTGGGCGGCGCGTTAGGGTGGTCAAGCTGGTATGTTTTGCACGGCTTTAATTGTTTGTTATCAGCAGAATCAACAAAGTAGTAGATGAGTTTCGATTAAAAAAAAAGAAAAGATTTTTACATCCTCTTTCCCTATTGCAGAGGAATTCCGTCAATGTGTGGTTTTTCTATATATTCTGGTTATGAGCCATAATTTTTTGACCTATCGGTTTCCTCACAAGTATTGAAAAAAATATTGTGCCAATGGATGTTAATATTTCTTTTTTCACCTACTAGGACTGTGAAAAGCGGACAGCAAAGTGTTTTAAGATCCGTTGTGAATTAGGGGAGATGAAGTCAGACCAGTCTATCGCAATTAAAATACGTGCACGGCTTTGGAACAGCACTTTCCTAGAGGTATTGAGATAATCCATCTTATTCATAAGCACCCGTATTTTATATATTTAAATATTATGCACTCTAGAAAAGGACTCCTGTTATGGTCTGCTGAGAGGTTATGGTATATTTTAAAGGAGCTCTGAATCGACTACGTCCGCCACAGTGCTAACGTCGGCGGACGTAGTTCCTCGATTCAGAGCGCCTTTAACTTAGGAGTTCTCAATCTATGCCATGGTATAAACGTTCAACATTATCATAAGGAAAATTTCAGGAAATCCTAATATTAATGCTCAAATGAATAATTCAGGGATGTAAGTCTTCAGATTTTATCAGGATTTCCTGATTTCTGAAATTTTTGACTGATGTTTATTTTCCTTATACAAGTGGTAAAGAGGGTTGTTTGGAAGAATAGAAAGCTTTTATATCAAGTAAATGTATGGCTTCCTGATTTTTGCCCATTCCTGACTTACATCCCTGGAATATATTGGATGCCCACATACTGTTTGGATGCACACATTTTGTGAGCTTTTCTCATCACACCTGCACATTAACCCTAAAAGGTATGTGAATTATTTCTTTTACCCAAGAGTTAAAGGTTCTAAGTTGAAAGTTCAGCGTTAAACGTTTCCACTTTTACAGGATTACAGGAATGTGGATCACGTACAGATATTTTCAACTGCACGGTTAGAGATAGACCCTGCATTAAACGTACAGCAGCCTACTGAAAATGATGTAGCACGGGCTATGCTCAAAGCTATTCCTGATATCTCATCGGTTGAACAACCCGGTGTGCCTATTTGGGTTTACATACTTGCCGGGTTTGCTGGATTAATTGTCCTCATCGTCATCATTCTCCTACTCTGGAAGGTGAGATTCAGATTTTGTTTTTCTATAATAACATCCTTCTTTCATTATCAGCATTCAAGAATGAATTTGAATTTGCAATATTTTCTCAGGAATTATTGTTTTTCATATCATCTTTTGCCACCTAAAGAGTTTACCATTATGCATATAAAACTCTCACATAAGCTGACAAAATAACTTTAAGTATTAAAGGCCTACTTCAGCATACATATTTCTCTCGGAAATGGACTTACCGTAATCTCTCACGTATAAGGCGCACCTCACATATAAGGCACACCCTGAGTTCAGGGGAATACTATAAGGGGCACCTGGGGCTTGATTTTTGAAGGTTTAGTACTTTTCTATAGTAAAAGTACCCTGCCTATAAGACGCACCCCCTCTTTTGGAAATCTCTATAAGGTGCAGTAGGCTTTTGATTCACGTATAAGACGCGCCTTATATGGGGAGATGACGGTACAATGCATGGTTATGTTCCAGTTATTATAGTTTGAAGCTGGTTAAATTTGCCAGAATTCAACTTAAAATGGAGGTCAGCTTATATGAGGGTTTTACCGTACTCATATATGATGGAGATTTGTTAGCTTAGCATTTATGGATTATGGATTAAAAGACTTAAACTTGTTAGAAGGCACCTTAAGTAGATTTGTGGTGGTAGTTAAAATCAGATATAAGCAGTTTAAACACAATATACATTCAAACTAGCAGAATTGAAATTAGACAAACTTGTGATATGAAAGTAGTTATTTTGTGAATGTGGTATGAGAGTGCAAATGGTGAAATTATTTTTTCATGCACCTGCACAATTATAGATTTATTTGCAACATTTTCTTATCAATTGACCAATATCAGTTTGACATGTTTTTCCCTGTCTTGAATATTGCGAAATACGAAACGATACATGCCCTAAGATTTATTTCAGTAACATTCAAAAATAAATTCATACTCTGTGACTTTAGTTCTACATCACAGAAAGCAGAGTTCTTAAAGTCAAATATGACAAAATACTTTAAAATAAAATTAATTTCAGTGTGGATTCTTCCGCCGGGAGCGTCCCGATCAGTTTGGTGAAAGGTATAGGTCAAACATAAGTCCTTAAAAGTTCCATTTTGAACTTGGTGCATTCTGTGCAAGTCTGATTGGGTTTATATGTAATAAGCTACATGAAAGATAATTATAGAAAATTGTTAATAGTCGTGACTTACAATTACATCCTGGGGGAAAAAATGAAACCAACATTCCAAAGTGAAGCTTGAGAACTTACCTCTTTTTTTTTCTTTTTTTTTTTGTTGAAATGGTTAAGAAAGATTTTCAAATTTATCTATTCCTTGCACTGATTCCTTGACATCTTAAAACTAAGGACTAAGATGAGGGAAGGAAATGACAACAATTACTCTAGTGGATTGCAGCATTGCACACAAGAAAACCTAGTTTGAAACTGGAACAAAGCAAAAGGAAGAGAGATGTGATGTTTAGATTTCATTTCCAGGTTTTTTTACAATGTTAAGTTGTATAAGAATGGAAGCACTCTGGTTATGACCAAAGTGTATTCTATGAAACTAATTCTCCAAATAGATTTTTCAGTGAGTCTTTACTCCATGTAGTTTATGCATTGACATTTAAGCTTTTCAAAGTTACCTTTGAAGTACCAATATAAAATGCATTTTAGTGTTCCATAGAAAAAAAAGGCTTGATAGATCAAGGCATGGCGCAACATGATGACAACTATTCTTGGTTCTATCGTTATTGAGGCATCCATAAAAGTTCTTGAGGTGTTTACAAAAAGAAAATAAATAAAAAGAATTTCTGGTATGTTAGGTTCGACATAAGTTTTCCTTTGAGAATGAAACTCTGTTACTTAATGTGTACATTTCTCCAACAGTGCATGTCCCTCTGAAGTTTCTATGCTTCTTGATACTTTTACATTGCAGCTCACGCAGTAGCCTATATTTGACCTTTACAGAACCCAATGCAGTTTTAATTATGCCCTTACTCTGCTGCTCCTCACCAATGAATATTGCCAGTATTTCATAAGGTTGCACCAAAAAAATAAGTTGGTCTACGGATTTCCCTCTCCATATTTTCGGAATTACAAATTTTTTTTTCCTATGAAAAAAATCTTGTCTATGGATTTCGCTTGCTTCACTTTCTACAAGTTATCTCTTTGTGATGTTTGGCAAAAAAATTTTTAAATAAAAAATTTTCGCTCACCTCACTTTTCCAGCAAGGAATCCATTGGACGCAAAAAAATTCTTAAAAAAAAAAAAAATCGCTCACTCGCACCATTTTTACAAAACAAAAATCCGAAGAGCAACTTATTTTTTTGGTGTGGCCTAAAAGGCCTACCGGTATTTTTTCAATGAAAAAAGGACAAACAATTTATAGGTTTTAGGAGGTGACCATCAAACATAGGCACCTAAAAGTTAAATGATGCAAAAAAGGACACCTCCAAATTAGAATACTGAAGAAATAAATACTAAAGGCAGTATGCATTGGTGAACGGTATGTTTGCGACTCATTTCCAAGTGCCAGCTGACATATTTTGAAGTAGAATTGAACTGAAAGTTCTGATTGAATGGATTGTTATCGTTATATGCTGCATTGCATGAGTTATGAAACAGATAAATATAAGCACTCGATGCTCTTGGGATGTGTAGATTTATATACTCTGGTAGCTCGTGTATAATACATGCCTTATACACAGATCTGAGGCCTACTCCCCCTCATAGAATCAGCCCAAAGTTAGGGTGCGTCTTATAGGCGGGGTACTTTTATTATAGGGTTGACCCGGGTCGCATTATTGGCCAATCAGATAAGTGCCTGTATTCACTGCAGAATTGTTTGGGTACATTATGTAATACCTGGTACCCATCATGCTGGTTGTTATCAGTGCTTATCTCACCCAGTGCCGGACCAAGCAATGGCGGACCCACTAGGCCTCAGTACTGAGCCCTATAGAACAGTACTAAACATTCCAAAAATCAAGCCCCAGGTGTGCCTTATAGCATTTCTTTCAACTCAGGTTGTGACTTATATGCGGTATGCGTCTTATACACGGGGTACTATACACGGGGTACTATGGTAGTTAAAGGGTGGGCCACAGAAAGTGTTCTGCTTGCTGAGGAGTATAAATCAAATATTTTAGTATCAGGAAAAGAAACAAAAACTTTGTATATGTGTACCGAATTCACTTGCCAAGGCAGGTTTTATTTGTTTGAGAAATACTTTCAACTTCCAACATTTTTTATCATTATTGCACTATTTTACTATTACTAATGTATTGACATTTCAAAAGCAAAGAACTTTTGCTATGTGGGTATTTTTCAAATTACCTCTATGTTTGTTGTATTGGGCGAAAGGTTAGGCCGAGCAATTCAAGAAAATGTGACCGCGAACTGATTTTGGTGCAGAGATCAGATTTTCAACATGACATTCATACTTGATATTCCAGTGTACACATCCTTCACATTATGTTAAATTTCCTCATACCATTACCAAATTTGTCCTCTCTCTTTTTTCCAGTGTGGCTTCTTCAAACGGCGCACCCCCAGCGACATGAAGAAAACTCGACATTATAAGAAAATGAAGTACAAGAGTCCAGCAGGTAACGACGAAGACTTCTACAGCTGAACACAAAAAACAACCACTTAGAATCAACCACAGCAGCAGTGCAAAAAAAAGGAAAATAACACAACATTATGATCACTTCATGGACATTTAGTTATGTCATTATTTCAGCGCAAAAGGAAAATAAGGCCTTTGTTTCCTTTCATTTGTATTTCGTTAAGATTCACAAGAGCGGATTATGTTATCGGTGCCTTAAACCGGCCTTGAATACAGTGTCTTAGTTTATTTGGTGGCAAGAGGTCCCCTGAGATAAACTCCATAATATCCCCTCTACGAGGGTAGCAGACAGAACATAACTGTAACAAAACTTGATTGGTTTATATTGCATTTTTTTGCGGTTTCTTCCTTCAAACGAGTTTTTCGTTGATTTCCTCTTACCATAGTTTCATAACATATTGTTTCAAGTGTCATTTACTATTGTCATAATACGATAAATTCCAAAAGAAGGGATTATTCAGGTTGAGATGTACACAACGGATGTATATCTCTATTCGAGTCTACCAGCGTGGTGCGCTTTTTGTGTTGCCGCAGGTTAGAAGTTTCCACTGTCATCCATGCCTGTTGGTATAATAACCTCAGATGCTGGAGACTTTGTAGTCGTTACGGCACTTGAACATCATTTCTGATAGTGAGCGAGAATACGATGGCTCAACCACAGTCATCAGTATGAGGTCACCAAAATAGCAAATTATGAATCCAGGAGACCAATTTTCGCATCATCTCAAGTTCATAATTGTCACCAGTACCGCTTTCGACATCACTGTCCCACGTCGAAATGCATTCCGTTTTGCTGAGGTGTAGGGGGGTAGGCTATAATCGTTCGCATCAGTGCACCACTTGCAGTGTAGTTTGCACTGAGAATGGAAAGTATTTTATGAGCATAATCAACTGACAGCATAATTGTCAGGTCACATACTTGGTTGTTTTTACCACAAGTATGTAAGAAGCGGTGCACAATTATGACCGTTCATAGAAAATATAAATACATATGTATACATACATAAACCAGGCATAATGATTCTAGTTATATTGCATTCATATGGTGCTACGGTTTTATTTTTGTATTCGATAAGATATATGGTTTTGTTTTTATGAAACACCATTCAAAGGATAGCCAGTCAAGTAAGCGATTGTTGACTAATCGTGTTATATACTGTAGCAAGGTTCACTTAACGATCTTTGCGAAACATCGATGAAGGTCCTCAGGAAAATGTCTGCAATCATGGAGTCTGTTAAGTGTTAAGAATTTCCAAGGGAATCAATATTTGGATCTAAATTGATGAATATTACAAACAAAAATTATTGCATCTAATGACAGTTACAAGTCTTTTAACTCTCAGTAGATGCAATAATTTTTGTTTAAAACAGAAGCATTATTTCTCTCCAAGTTACATGTGCATAACAGAGAATGATTTAAGGGATTTTTCAGGGCAGATACCTTCGTCGGTGTGAGAGTGTCCCTCCATCCGCTATAACATTAAGGATGGTATCGTTGTTCAACATTATTGTAGGGCAAGATTGATCTAGGCGAATGGACTCACTGTCAGGAGTATTCATAATTAAGATTTTACTGGTGCATTTTGTGTGAAAAAGGTATCATTGTATATATAGGAATGTGTGAGAATGTTAGGTCATTGAATTAATTTAGTGCGATTTCTGCTTTGTGAAACGAGCAAGGAACACTTGTAAGTGTCAGTGTGTAATATACGAGTCATAGGATGAGTATTGATAATTGCGAGAGATAACAAACTTCACCTTGTCTTTTCTCATAACCATAAACTGGCATCAATGTAGCTGATTGAAACAGCTACTCCTGGTGGCTATAACTCTTATACTGAACTCCATACACAAAACCATGACAAATGTTTGAAAAATGTGTATATATATAAAAAAAAAAGCATGTCTAAGCCTTCTCAGGGCAGTTCGACACGTCAGTCTTAGAACACTGGGAGTAAAAGGTCACAATGGCTACCTTTAAAATCTTTTTGAGATATCAATGTGAAGGAATGAAGATAGATGTTAGTGATATCTCATACAAAACCAAACCATTAGCCATATTTGTACGACAAGTTTGTCACCGTCTATATGAGAACGAAACTGTAAATATAAACATACCTATTCAGTGACATGCATTCTAGTTGTCATATTCAGTTGAAAAATGTTTTAAATACAAAAGGGTTTTTATAGCTGCGATTCTGTCCACTTATATCGTCCATAACTATTCGGTAAAGGAGGTTTTACTCTTTCTCAGTCCTAATCCACCCTTCGCTACTCTTGCATTTACTCCAACCCTGTTAATTGTGAGTACCGTAATGTCCCGCGTAGAAGACGCACTGCGCGTACAGGACGCACCCCAAACTCAGCACATGCATTTTCGCGTATAAGACGCACATTTTAAGGCTCAAATTTGTAAATTCAATACATTTCTATAGTAAAATTACCCCTCGTATAAGACGCACCCCCAATTTCAATACATCCTATAAGACTCCCCAGCATTTTGTTTGGCGTAGAGGAAGCGTCTTATACGCGGGAGATTATGGTATATAGTATCTGAGTTGTCAGATCCTTTCCTATTATTCGTATCCTGATAACTTGACTACACATACATGAAAGCACGTCTAATTTTAACAATTTGAAATACTCTATGAAGGATTATTAACTCAGAAAGTTTACTTTTCCGAGTTTTTAGAGACAGATGGGGGAAGGGTGACATTTTAAGAACTAAATTGCCTGTTTCAGAGATGGGACTGTTCACTTCGACCTCAAATAACATGAAAATGCTTAAATATGAGAGGAAATGAAATAGTGTACATATTCAGGATCATAGAGGTATAATTGTTACCTGTTATCTGGTTCTTATCTTTCTGATATTAAGGTTTCAAAAAAGTAGGTCGTCTCAAAATGGGTGTAAGACCATTGGTGCACTCAATGTATTCCTATGGGGGGGTCAGCTTAGGGTGTCAGGTTTCCCGCCCTTTTTAAGCAGGGTGATGGTCTCATTGTTCATTATTTAGCAGGGGGAACTGAGATGACTATTCTATACCATAGTGTTTTCTTCTTGGTTTATTCCACTTGAATATAGCAGCATATAACTGTGTATAATAGCATTATTCTAACACTTAATATTACATGAATATATAGCGATAGATAAGATATTTCCCATCAGTTTGCCTCGTTCACTCATTTCTCACCAGGAGCCACCACCTCTATAGAACAGTGCTGATGTCAGCTACATCCTGTCACCCACTGTGGCTCATTATTTAGCAGGGAAGACTGAGGTGTTTTTCATGAATGGGCACATTATCACTCTATTGTTAACTTTTTTATAGGGGGGCAGAGAAGTGTTTGACACTCACAACACTACCACCTGACTACCAACATCACAAAATTTCAATATTTTGCTGTTGTTGGGGGATTTGACCTCTTGGTGAAGGTTTGGTAAATTTTATGATTCCTTTTCAGGCCTCAGTTATTATTTAAAGACAAATGCTACCCAGTACACAGAAGCCACCTGGCGGCAGAAATTAAAACCCATCAGTTATACTATTTTAATGGTATTTCTTACCCTAACTGGACCACTTTAACTGTACTTATTTTTTTTCAGTTCATTTTTGATCAGTATAGATACATTAGGGATATTTATATGCCATTTGAATTCCCATAGGGTCTATAGGGTCTTATAGTTAAGGGAAAATTAATTTTTTTCAAAAATTCACAACTTTTCCATTAACCGTGACCCCCCATTTTTCTTTTTTCAAAATGTTTGTATAGATGTCCTCTTTCAATCCAGAGAGTCTTGTAGAAATATCAGCAGAGGATCAGTATGTATGAGATATGATATGAAAAAAGTTTTTTACCACTCGTTTCTATAGTTAAGGCATTTTACAGTTAAATTGTCATACTGTAAAAATAAGCACCGTGACATAGGGATTTTTTTTGCATTTTCTTATTGTTAGAACATCAAACTAATATAATCCAGAGTTATTTGAGATTATCAGCAGCAGAACCCGTTCCAGACATCGGGTAGCATTTGTCTTTAAGCACTTGTCAGAGTTACGTGCAATTCAAATCGCTTAACCCCTCGTTGGTATGAACCTTTCCGAGTTACCTGCGATATAAATGGCTTCAACACTCGTATATAGAGCGAACCTAATCCTAACTCTAAAGTCCATAACTGGTAGACATAGTTAGAATTTTTGTACATTAGAAGTTCAGAGATAAGCACCTGGTTCCTTATCATCAGTTGTAGGTGTCTAAAATAGTCTTTCAACCACTGTCTTTAACAAGTGAGCTTTACTAAGTGTAGCCGAGCTACGGCCGACAATTAAAATGTATAATAGGTATAGTGTTGGGTATACAGTCAAGTCTCGATATATCGGTCTTCAATAAGTCGGTTGCCTTACTTATTGGCCATATTACTTTCTGAACATGTTTGGTTAGGCCTATAAAAGTGTTCTGTGCAGGTAACCCTAATATTGTGGAACTAACCTATTTTTTTATGGGCCTTTTTGGGGACAAATCTTGATATTTTTTTTGCCACTAATCGAGGCACGGAAATTTATAGCTGGCCTTTAAAAAATTCTTCAAAAAATATTTTCCCACCTACCTACCCTAATGTTTTCTGACAGCATTACCTCAACACAACATTTTTTTAGGCCTCATGTCCATTATTGCTCCACTAAATTTCTGCTTTAGAAATTTGATCAATTTAGGAACCTAAAACTTTTATCTGAAACTGATGTGACCGGTATATCCAAAATTGACCTTATTGGTATGGTCCTGAAACCATCCATTATGTGGTCTTCGATAGCACAAAGACACCAGGAGGGCTTCCCATCATGCATTTGTTTCCAGCGTCATAGATACGGAATATGAATGTTGCAGCGCGTGGTCTATGAAGCACACAATGACTGACATGATATGCATTGGTATTGATATGTTATATTGTTGCAGTCTTCAGGTTATTTGTATTATGCGATGAGGGAGTGAGAACCCTCCAATTATTATCAATATGTCTACCATTGTTCTTTACATCTTAAAGTGGCATAGTCCGATAGTTGGGGCCAAAAAACTAATCTTCTCCAAAATGAACCAGGATGTTCACATAGATCATACTTACTATGTTTAGTGTCTCTGCTTCCTCATAATTAAGCTCATATTTGAAAGAATTGTCAGATTTATACCCCATTTCCTACTTTTGGTGTGCACGCCAAAACTCCCTCCATTGGAAATACACTGTAAAATGCCTATGGCAAGGTCCATGGGACCCCTTTTTTAAGTGTGTATCAGCTAAAGGCAACAATATATTGTCCACAAACCTCTAAATATAGTGTTATTACATTATGTAAAACATATTTGAATAGAATTTGAAAAATGTAAGAAATTGAACTATGCCACTTTAAATGGTGAAATTGTGGTCTGAAATATTTTCTTCTTGGTTAGATACATTTCATGACTTTAATGCAATAATTCACTGCCTGATAGTAATAAAACAAAAGTAGTGTTAACTACACTTTGGCAACCTGTAGAGATTATCTCATTTTCTCTGCCAAAGTTTCAAAAACCTTAAGATTTACGTTCGCATGTAATCATCTGTGGCAACTTAAAGTATTGTTTTTCATCCTCTAGATGTATTATATGTCTTGTTCAAAACAAAGTACCGTAAACTCCCGCGTATAAGATGCGCTGCGCGTATAGGACACACCCCCTTCTTGGGAGGAGCATTTTCGCGTATAAGACACACCTCTTAGGGCTCAATTTTGTAAATTTAGTACATTTCTATAGTAAAATTACCCCTCGTATAAGACGCACCCCAAACTTTAAAAAATCCTATAAGACCCCCCAGGCATTTGTTTGGCGTAGAGGACGCGTCTTATACGCGGGAGTTTACGGTAGTTATATTACTAAACATAGTATCACTGCTATATACGATGGCCCTCACATAAAAAAAAAATAAAAATGCCACACACAATTACCAATTAAATAAACCCTTACCGAATGTAAATATAATCGTTACCCCTCCTATAATATGTTTGAATTATTCCAGTGTGAATAAAACATACACAGTGGCATTACATTACCTTTTTAACAGTTGAGACATTGGTACCGTAATCTCCCGCGTATAAGACGCGTCTTATACTCGGCAGATTACGGTAGTTATTGTAATAAAAGTTTCCACTAGCTTTTTATGCGCCTTTTGAGACTACTTAAATCTGTGTTTTACTAACTGTGGTCTGCAGAAATTTGACACGCGTGATGCATTTATATAAATTATTGTAAGTGTTAAAAAGATATAGAAAAAAACTCATTTGTTTCATAAATTTCTTCATAGTATAAACTATAATACCATCAACCACCCTGTCCAGTATGTTCAATTCTAATTGATGAAGATAAAATACAGTTTTAAAAAATCTGTAGTTGTTTGTATCAGGTGGTGCATGATATGAAAACCTGTGACTACCCTCATCTGTTAATTGTGTTCTCTCCTTTAACAAACTATGTTCTTTAATATGTCTTCATGATTCATGAATAAAAAACTTGGCGTGTAACTCACTGGTGGCTGCATGGCAATGGTGCTTTGCGCCAAAAAAAATGAATATGAACCTACAGGATGCATGAGACCTCTCAATGGTTGAAACTATTACAACTTATATTGCCCTAATATGGCAAGGTTCATTGATATCCTTATGCTAGCATATACACCAACTTGTTCAGAGTTCCTATTACTGTACTAACTTTTATAATCAAAAGCAATACGAATCATACCTTCAAACGACCTTTCTCTCTTCTCGCTACTCATCCTTATGTAAATAAAGATAAAGAATTTTATGTATGTCAGATAATAGACCGATCTCCTATTAACATATAGGAGGAATTATATTGGATGAGGGGTTTGAAAAGGTCAAGTGTCCAAGGTCAAACATCACTGAAGTGTTCAGTCCTATAATGATAGGACTAATTATAGTAAACGTGTAAATGTATGATATGATCATGGTTCTATATATATATTGATGTGATTCTTAGTTTGATTTCACTATTTTCGCGTGTACAAAGTTCATTGCTTTTACTCGTTGCGTGTCTGATATAGCCGACTGCTGAATAAGAATAATGTAGTATTCAGCGATCAGCCTTCAAGGAATAATGATCATTGTCTAGGTAGAAGAAATTTATTTTTGTCGAAGACGTGTGGGATTGTATGACGAGGCATTAGGACTTGTTAGTCTGTGAATTCGTCGCTCATGATTAAGTAAGAGAAAATGATGATTGATACATGATAGCACTTGTTGATTAAAGATGTATAATGCCTGGAAAGTATTGACGTATCTGGCAAAGTCATTGACACTCCTCAGGCCACCATACAAGACCAATTACTAAGCATCTACTTGATTCTGTATGCTTGATTTATCATAACCATTACTAGACTCCAAAGAGTAAATTGACTTTTGTATTCCCATATGGTAACCACCTTGCTATGATTTTAATCAGTTTTTAATGAACACAAATCAGTTTTTAATGAACACAAAAAGGATGTTTTCAGTAGTTTTTTTTCTACATTGATTATAGTAAGATTTCTTCCTGCCAAGATTTATATTGCTTATAATTTTAATTATGCGATACACTATGATATTGGTTTTCATAATTTAGCGTGATTAAGACAAAAGAGATGATTGAGAATGAACGGCCAATTGTATTATGGCCTATGTGTGATGTACACATGTTGTCATGGTAACTGTAGCCAGACATGAGCCAGACATGATAATTTTGCGTCATGCATCCAGAAATGATAATTGTACAATCGAGTGGATATGTAGAGCTCTAGTTATTTATAAAAGAGAAAATTACAGTATTTAACCAATAAATCTAATATCAAATTTTCATACTCCAGTATTTTGAGTTTTATTTTCATAGCTTAATATTTCTGCTTAAGATCTTGGAAGAAAAAAAGATGCAATAATAGTTAGTGCCACTAAAAGTGGATGATTGACAGCTCTCATAAAGAACCGTCAATCATCCAAATAAATTTTAGCGTAATCTCCTGCGTATAAGTCACATCCCTCATATAAGGTGCACCCTGAGGCTAAAGAACAGAAGTTGTGTTTCCAGTAACCCGACCGACCCTAGCAAAACAGGGGCAAAAAAAGTTTATTTTTGGACTTTGAAGAATTTTGTCATTTTTTTCCTTAACTTTTCCTTAATTTTGAGAAAGTTTTCATCCCTTTTGAGGAGTTTCATATTTCTCATCCATCTTCCATTCACATTCTTCCCCTCTTTCACAGTTGTCAACTTTTTCAATCATTATTTTGCAATGAAATAAAAGAATTTGTTACATGCATTGATATGTGCCCAAACATTTCCTATGCATATATAAAGAAAAAATCTGACCTACCGACCCTCCCTTTGCCTGAATTGAAAGAAATCCTATAAGGTGTAGCTGGAGCCTGGTTTTGAAGGTTTAGTAAAAGTACCCCACCAATAAGACGCACCTTGACTTCCGGCCGATTCTTATAAGGTGCAGGAGGCCTCAGATTGCGTATAAGATGTGCCTTATATGCGAGTGATTACAGTATTGTTAGAGAGAACCTATAATAATATTTATCATAATTGACCCTTTTTGGCCCAGGGTATCCACAAATTTGTAATCACCAACTTTAGGGTGTAATCATTCAGTGATATACTGTTAGTTTACACATTTTTCAAAAGCCAAAGGAAAGTTTCAAATCTCATCTATCAGACAACATTTTGTCCTTTATGGTGAGTGATGTCTTTCTCTACGAAAAAAGCTGCTGTACTTACGTCATGTTTTTGGGAGCTATACTGACTACAAGTTCTTTAACCATTGGGTCTATGGGTCAGATAGATTTTGGCGATGAAATTAGCACATGGAGTCCTATGGGTAATCACCAAGTGAGACACTTTTTCAGCAGGCAATGTTTACAGTGTCCAAGCTATACACATAACACAATGGGGACTGAGCGATAAACTAAGCATGCTAAGGATAAAGTTTTCTGTGGGGGCTAGGGGGCCAGGTTTCCAGGTGGCCAGGTGGCCAGGTGTCCGGGGGGCCAGCACACCAGGGGCCAGCGGTCCAAGAGGTTTAGTAAGAGAAGATTATGCCAGACTGGTGTCAGTACATGTATAGATAATAGTCTCTATTTGTAAGTAATTAGTCAATATTTCCCAAGTGCTGATTCCTGTGACCCTACAGGGTTGATAGAGGGTTTTATGGTACCTACCCTGAGCCTTCTGTGCTTCAATGCACAACGCCCAATTTTTATATTGGGGGGGGGGGGGTAGTAGACCCTGGGCCATATGTGATATATATGAATGTAATATATAATGAATAGACTTGCACGAGTTGGCTTCAGGGGGTGATAGAAGCATGAGCCGGAGAACACCGCCCCGCATGGGAACGACGCGTACATTCCCGGAGATAGGCGCATTTTCCCACGCTGATCATGGGAAGAGAGAATGCAGCCCCCTATAGAAGTGAGGAACAGGGCTGTGAAATTCCTGAATATTATTGTCAAATAACCTTAATTTACACATAAGAGGGCCCTGGATAGTTGGTGGGGGGTTGTTATCAGACTTCTTAAAAATATGGCGGGTGTTAAAATTGAGCTGTATTTTAAGGGGCTGTGAAATGGCCAAAAAGGGGAGGGGCTGTAGTTTTACAGGTGGTACTACCTATCAAATATTCAGAAGTGCAAAACCCACATCGTAAACTACTGGCCTCCTGAGAGAGGACGGGACTACTTCCTGGTGTGAGTCCAGATTATTTATGGGAAAAAAGAAGATATGAACATAAAGCATTTTAGTTTGGAAGGAACCAATTTTTTTTCATACCATGTGAAAGGAACGCCAATCGGAACACTATATTTCTCTCAAAAATGGACTGCATTGTATTTTTCAAAATGATACCAATTGAAATCATCCGTTGTGGGCTGGGTGACGCCAATTGGCATCATCAGTAGTAAAAGAATTAAATAGATTCCTTGCTGTTACAGGTAAGAGGGAAGTTAGAGTTTGGTGTGTATACATATTTTATAGGGTAACTATCACAATATGCACACATCAATACAAACTCGGCACAAAACCACCACCCCAAGGCAATGGTAGTTAGAGAGCACGTCACTGGTCATCAATCTAATATGATGAACTTACAAGAAGTCATCATATTTCAATATTAAAGTGTTACTTGGAAAGATTTAACACTTAGCGCAGGTAGCAAACTATCATACCCTTGGGTTGTCGTGATGCGGACCTTATGAATTACTCTCCACATAATTATATTCATACTTCTTGCAGCAACTAGGGGTAGGGGGGGGGCGTGGAAAGCAGGTTCAGATAGAGGGGGGATCAAGGTGGCTTTCTGTCTTTTTGATTTTATTGCTTGATCTTTTTTTTACCTATTTTTGGGGTGTGCTAAAAGTGAGGGGATATATCATCACCCACCCATGAATTGAAGGGTTTATACACTCATTTTATGTCATAGCTGATATGAACGTCACTATAGATTAGTACTAGAACCGCCATATTCAATGAGGGGCATTGAATACAATGTGTCCGTATTCAATGGGTGTCCGCCATCTTGGATTTTGAACAGATCTGATATGTTTTTCTTTATTTAAATGGAAAATAACCCCCTAGGCCATGTCATAAATGCAAATGTCCACTTCCATGGGATTTTTTACATCGTATTCCCCGAGGTGGGACTGGTCGTATCCCACTCAGCCATATAATGACCAGTCCCACCTCGGGGAATACGATGTAAAAATATCCCATGGTCGTGGACATTTGCTTATATCTCAAACGGTCGGCATGATGCACCAGTGAGGTGATGGAGAGTCTGTCTTCCAGGACCTCATTGGTGTACCATGCCGACCAACCAGTGTAATGCAATATGGATAAGCAGCTGTCAAAGGATAAGAGAGCAACTCCCTGTCACCCAGGGTCATAAATCTGCACCAGTAAACCTATCAAAGTCATCACATTAAACATATAGTCGACATGTTACTCGGAAAACTGATTCTTGGTAAATAGAGGGCTTTAGACAGGGGTGTCTCATAACCTTTGATGATGTTTAAAGGAATACTCCTGTCCCCTCATCGATTTTAAGATTTGGCCTTGTTCCCTTGTCAATGTCAAGAAGTGGACTTGACCCTTGTCTTACAATTGCATACATGTACTTTCTCGATTTTTAAAGTGGCATAGTCCGAGTGTTTTTGGTTTTTTTTAATTCATTTTTAAGCTTAAGTCAAATAGGTTCCAAACATTATTTTAAGATTCTATAAAGCCTAGGGGTTTGCGAATTGGTAAGTGTCCATACATGCTCAGAAAGGGGTCCTATTAATCTGGTTGTGGGCATTTTACATTGTATTTCCAAAAGGTGGAATTATGGCGTGCCCTCTGAAGTAGGAAATTAAGTATTAATCTGAGAATTTTATCAAGTATAAGCTGCATAATGGGGAAGGAAAGTAAATGAAAAAGATTACAGTGAAAGTATAGTCTGTGTAGACATGTGGGGTCATTTTTGAAAAGATTCATTTTTGCCTTCCAACCATAGGAGTATTTCACTTTAAGAATTGGCCTTATCACCGCGTTGGTTTTACCCGTCAGGGGCCCTAATAAGCTAGTGCAACTCAAAAATAATCAAGATAGCAACCACTTACAGTAAAGTACAACCACGGGGAGTTGGCAGTGTGTAACCTTTCGTGCATTTGACTGTTTCTCAATGTAACCCAGTGATAACATATTGTCACATTTATAGGGGGGTTTAGTTCAGAGTCTCGGCAGAATTTACATATTCCTCTATTTCTCTCTACTACACCCCCGTGCCAACATCTGCATATTTAAAGTGGTTGTGGGTCGCATAAAAGCACCGTCCCAATATCTCAGTGGTAGAGCATTTGCTTGGTATCAAAAGCACCCGGGTTCGAGTCCCGGTTGGGTTTGGACTTCTCCAATGGTGACGGCTACACATTTAAGTGCTCGTTTTAAATGATAAAGCACCTGTCTTCCCACTTGGCAGAAAAGGCGTTTTTTTACATTAAAAAACTGGTTTTATTTGGTTCCTACGTTTGCCAAACGGTTTTTTTCAATGTAAAAATAAACAATTTAAAACATATACTCGAAAAAACTTTTTTGACGTTCTTTTCAAAACGTTTGTATTTCAGGTTGAAAAAACATTTTTTAACATAAAAGAAACATAAATAAAAAGCGCTATTATTTGGTTGAAAATTGGTTGAAAAAAGTTAAACTTTTAAAAATGATTTTTCAACGTAATTTCTTTTCAAAACGTTGTTTACCCAAACAAAAAAAAAACACGTTTGGAAACGTTGAAAAAACGTTTTTTGCCAAGTGGGATATTTAAGCACAAGGGGCCTCAAACATTTAAAAGTAGTCTTATCTAATATAGAACTAGGGGTAAAGGCCGCTCAAATCTATAATTATATACTCAATCACACTTTAATACATGTATCTTTACCTTTCATTCTTGCTAAGTTTGGAAGCTTAAATAAAGTTGTCCCATTGTATCAGAATCCACCCCCTTCTACAAAGCGTTAAAAAAATGACAAGGGAACGCAGGACGCAACTTGCTACGTTGGTCTATGCCCTGGGGGCATGCAGCGTCGCCCGTGTGGTGACCCGCTTATTTTCGGGACTTTTGCGCAGGATTGTGCATGCCCTGAGGGCATATTGCTGTGCTATGCACATCAACAATTGACCATTCCTAGTGTATGCCCTCGGGGCATCGTGTATCGGTCCTGAGGGCATATTCTTGCTCTTTTGAGGTTCTGGGATTAACCAAAAACACACACATGCCCTCAGGGCAACACCAGTGTCGTCTAAGCCACTGTCCACATTATGATTGACCAAAGCATGCCCTTAAGGCATTAACAGTGTATGAATGCCCTAAGGGTCTACTTGAAATACCAGAACTACACCATCCTTAATATCCTTAGGTATGGAATCATGCCCTAGGGGGTAATTATTATCTCCAGGGGATATTTCTATCCGTTACCCCCTGGCCGTTACCTTCAGAGAAGAGACATTCCCTGGGGCCATCATGGAGTTAGCACTGATGCCCTGAGGGCATTGATGATAAAAATGGCCTTAGGGCTTAAGTTAACAGTTGTGTTATTTCATAGCCTTAATGTCCAGAATATGTCCCGATGATAAAAATTCCTGTATAGGGGGCCTAGTCCAGATCAGGGCCCATTATAAAAGGGCATCAATATAGCGGTAGGCTATGCCCTAAGGGCATTGTGTCCCTGGGGCATACATTTTGGTCTACTTGCATAGAGTATATATCATTCTCTGAGATAACTATACCCTCAGGGCATATTCATCACATCCATAGACTATAGGTTTACTGTAGGTTCATGCCCCCAGGGCATTATTAGTGATGCCAATGTCCAAGGCTTATCCTCCATAGAGTCAATTGACTAGTACATGCCCTCAGGGCAGCAAAAGCACGATCTATGCCCTCAAGGCATGTCCCTTCTTTTCTTCTATTAATGTTCGATAGCCTGTAAATAACAATTCAGTGACAATTCTCTTGACATGCCCTAAGGGCATAGCTAGGCGTACAGGGTGTAGGAGCTCTCATTATACAAGATCGCAGTACCTATGCCCCCGGGGCATCAGCATCGATGCCCCGGGGGCATGCATTCTTCTCTACCTCATTCCCACGCCCAGTGTGGGAAAGTCAATCTGTCTGCGGCAATGTACGCGCCACACCCACGCGGCCCGACAGCATGTCCTATCGGTAAGGGCATAGACCAACGTAGCAAGTTGTATCCTCCTATGTGAACCCCCTGTCTATATGGGATGTGCCATATATATATATATATATATATATATATATATATATATATATATATATATATATATATATATGGCACATATATATATATGTGTGTGTGTGTGTGTGTGTGGTAGCACGGTATCTTTAAGTTGCCAACAGCTCAGTAATCAAGTAGAGGACAGGTTGTAATTAGGGAGCAGTCATTATTTATCAAGAGGGGGGGTGGTGGGTTTTCGCGCGGATGCGCGAAAATCTTTTACGCCCCCCCCTCGACGGTAGTCAAAATTTTTTGCGCCCCCCCCACACCGGAGGCGCGGAGAGTTTTCGCGCCCCTCTTTGATCTATAGTAGCGCGCTGGCTTTTTTGCTAAAAAGAGGGTGAATTTTTTTAGCTCCCCCCTCAAGAGGGTTCAACATTTTTTTAGCCCCCCCCTCGGGAGGGGTCTGAAAATTTTACGCCCCCCCTCAAACCCACCACCCCCCCCCCTGTTGATAAATAATGACCACTCCCTTACATAATTTATGAAACTCCTGCAGCAGAACACAACGGGTTGAAGAAAGCCATACACCATACAACAGAATGCAGTGTCCAAGATGAGGAGGGAGGCGCTACTCATCGCTGCATTCTGGCTTGGGGCGACTGTTGCCAGCAGTTTGCCATGTAAGTATAGCTACTGCTTACATTTTACAAATCTGTTGGCATGATGCATGAATGTAGCCCCAGACTGGTACATTGGTTGGGCTATATTCATGCTAATGATCTCAAGTTCCAGTAATTTTTGCATTACGCCGCTTTGATCTTCAAGATTCATGATTGCAGCCCTGGGAACTAGCTCACTGGGGCTACATTCATGCCGAGCCTATTCGGATAGATACACTCCTGGAGGTCACTGCATGATGCTCCAATGAAGGCCAGCACTTCATTGAGGCATCATGTTGACCAATTATACACACCTGCATAATCAGTAATTAACAATTATTCAAGGAAGTTGAGTTCCCAAGTCATTTTGTTACAGATTGTTACTCATAAACACTGATCTTATTTGCAGGTGATATAAATGCAAAATGTAGTCTTTGTCCTCTGTGGCCACGTCCTCTGGCCAGCTTATCTAGGGGCATTATCAATCTCATTTTATGATTATTACCAGAGAGATATGATTAATATTGAGGACACAAAAATGCACTTTTATGCGTAAGATATCAACCCACAATATTTACAATGTAAAATATATGAGATGATTAACCCTTTAAAGGCCGCTGATGCAGGAGTGCATTGATCGTCATGATGCACCAAAGAAGCGCTGGCGAGACTGCTCACAAGCACTTCATTGGAGCATCATGCCGACCCTACTAGGTTGATACATATACTACGGGAGGGTCGGCATGATGCTGCAATGAAGTGCTTGCGAGCAGTCATGCCAGCACTTCATTGGTGCATCATGACAACCAATGGCCATGATACACTAATGAATCCTAACTCGAGGCTGATGATATAGAGAGTTTTTTGGTTTCTGTAGTGTAAGTACATTCAGTACAGTTGATGGTATGAGTTTTTAAAGTCTGAAAACTAAGGTACAATAAACGAGTAAGTAAACTAAATCATAAATAACATGGAGTGTAACAACCGAGTATTGGTTGGTTGTGAGATATATAACACACAAAGTATAAAGCTGACCGCAGACGGGCCCGACTGGATCGGCCGATCAGGAAGTTGGGAACGTCTGCGGAGGACGTCCGATCCAGTCTGTCAATATCAAACATGTTTGATGTCCCCCGATCCGATCGGCCACCCATCCCTAACTACCAACTGAATCGGCCCCGTCTGCGGTCACCTTAATAGACCACAAGGGTCACGGTAGGAAATCACCATGGTAGGCAAAGGACAGTTATCGTTTTGGTTAAACGAGACCGTAGGTATTGTGACAAAGTACTTGAAAAAAAGTGGGGTGGAGAAAAATAAATAATGCCTTGGTGCTGAACATGATTGGAAAGTCAAACATGCCCATGAGGATGCAGATCCATATAACACCTAGCCATTATGCCCTAATATTATTATCAATGCTATGACGTTCAACCCCACTTGGCAACATACATATGTTCAATGTTTGCAAACGTTTTTATTAGATCTGGCTACAAAAAGTTTTCAAAATCGTTAAAGAAACTTTGAAAAACACTGAAAAACGGGTTTAATAGAGTTTTCAAGGCTTCATAAAAGTCTGTTTTTTCAATGTTGAAAGAACGTTTGCAAAGTTGAAGTTTGAGGTTAACACTGTTTATTGGCTAATGAAAGCACCCCATGTGGAGTTGTTGATTTTAAGATCTTTTTTATGATACATTTTTTATATCAAATAATGTTTTTTAACCTAAAAAGTGGCTTCGCTACTAGAGTTCGGAGCAGTAGTTTTAATGGGGGGGGGGGGAACCAGGTCCTTAGACATCAGCCTGTATAGTCTGCAAACTGCAGCCTGTTTTGCCGGTGTCACATGCGAAAACTGGTCCGTGAGAAATATGGTCGCTCACTCTTCTAACAGACTCCTTACAGTAGAATGCAATGCCAACCAATCCAGTTATCTGTTTGGAGAGTGATACATCTTTGATAGCCTCAAAACGAATCACATTTATTTTTTTGAAGGGAAAGAACCATGATTACATCCTCCAAGATCTAATAGAATTTGAATGCACAACAACCCCAAGGATACTGTCCCTATTCGTAGAACTAGGATTTGGGCAAAGTGGGATTTTAGAAATAATTGAATTCCGGCGACCAGATTTTGCATGGACCAGATTTTGCATGCCACACCGGCAAACTACGGCTTAATGACATTGCCTAGTGACGTGATGTTGCGTCACAAAAAAAAGATAACAACATCACTCTCCAAACAGAGTTTCTCGGAGAAGTCCACTTCAGAATTTTTGGGAGAGCTATCTCGATCAAAATAAGGCAGTTTACTATAATATTTTAGGTAATGATAGTGTGGGTATATTTTTCTGTTTTAATCTACTTTATTGCCATCAAAGTTCATCAAAGTTAAGTATATGCGATCATTGTACATTGATCCGTGTGTAAATAAGCAAATGTCCACGACCATGGGATATTTTTACATCGTATTCCCTGAGGTGGGACTGGCGTATCCCACGAAGCCATTATATGGCTGAGAATACGATGTAAGAAATCCCATGGAAGTGGACATTTGCATTTATGTCATGTCCTAGGGGGTAATTTTGCTTTTAAATAAAGAAAAACAGCTCAGATCTGTTCAAAATCCAAGATGGCGGACACCCATTGAATACGAACACATTGAATACGGCGGTTCTAGTACTAATCTATAGTGACGTTCGTATCAGCCATGACATAAGACATCATCCTTCAAGTCATATATCATATTATTGACAATAGGTCATGTCGTGGCATGTAGTCTGATGTTACATAGGTGTTCCGTACTACATATCACATATCATATGAAAACAAGTCATTGTATATCTGTGAATGACCAATATTAACCTACAGGCACAGCATAATTAAGTACAGACTGATACAACCATGGAAGCCTCAACAGGTGTTTAATGAAATATGATCAAGGTAATGCAGGATTTTCAATGTAAAATACATATGAGGGATTTATTCACAATCACGAAAGGAAAACAAAGGGGCAATAAAGAAGGCAGTGGACCTCATCCCCACTATAGTAGTGTTGCGGGTTGATCCTTCTGATCCTACCTGTCAATGATTACTAAGTTGTGAAACATTAGACACAAAATTTAAATGAGGTTACATGGGGAAAAGGGAAACAGTATTTAAGTTGGAAAAGTAAGGGTGTCGGAAGGGATCACTGGTAAGGGAGTGGTAATTTTTTAATAACAGGCGGGTAGGTGAAATTCCGCGCATGCATGGCGAAAAATTTTCTTTCCCCCCCTCGAGGGGTCTGAAGTCGCGCGTGATCTTTTTCGCTCAAAGAGGGTGAAAGTTTTTTTGTCCCCCCCTTAGAGGGGTCTGAAATTTTTTTGTTCCCCCCAAACCCAACAACCCCCCCCCCCTGTTGTTTAAAAATGACCACTCCCTAAGGTAGTAAGATTTTTAAATACAATCTAGTTTCTGTTTTAAAGATTTCCATAGTATCGGCATTCCTCCTACCACTAGATAAAGAGTTCCATGACTGATGGATAACCATTTGATTATTCAGAAACAGCATTTATCTTTAGTTTGAAACCTCACAGACACACAAGCCCAGGTTGGTCCGATGCGTCGGGCCAATGTAGGGCCAACGTTGGCTGCCCATTGGGGTGACGTAGGCCCGATGGCCGATCAATGGCGAACCAAATGTCAGCATTGGGCCAATGTTGGCAGGACATCGGCAAAAGTGGCCGACCATTTGCCGATGCTGATTTGTGCCGACCAAAATCCAACGTTGGGCCTATGTTGGCATTTGGTTGGCACCGTCAGGCCTACGTAGGCAGGATGGGCAGCCAATGTAAAGCCTATGTCAATGTCTCTGTGCTACCTGGGAGACGTCATGGTGGCCATATTGTTTTTATGTATCGCGCATCAAAGAATATTACGTAATTGGCGCAATTAACCATGTAGGGTCACAATATTTACGTCGTTGCAGCCGCAAGTTTGTGCTACCCATCATCCCGGGACTATAAGTATCAGACCTTGGGCGACTATACATATAGTTAACTAAGTGAGCAAACCTTCTATCAACAAATTTGTTTAAGGCAGTAATATTATGAAATAGTTAGTATTTGTCATATGTGGAACCTTCAAACAGTTTTTTTAGACATCTATTTTGGGCATATTGCAGCAGATCAAGATATTTATCAAAAGTATAGGTCTAGACCCCTAAAATCGACAGTGTGACATGGCCTTTTCGACAAAGGACATGGAGCTTCTAGGGACAAGGACATGGGACAAAAAAGATAGTGACAGGGGACATGGACTTTTCTTAAAATCGACATGTGACATGGAGCTTAGTGACAAGGACAGAGGAAAATACAAATTTAGTGACATTTGACATGGGCTTTTCTTAAAATTAACAAGGGACATGGGGACCCCCCATCTAGACCCCCAAAAGTTGTAGCAAAACAAATATCAGCATAATCCATATAGGTAAGAATGGTTGTTCATATATATTAACAGCCAGTTTTACATCAAAATACCTACGTAGTAAACATGTATAGCTTATAGGTTTTGTAGGCAATTGTTTTGACCTGGTTTTTAAGGTGATATTTGTATCCTCTTTTAAAAGTTACACCAAGGTACTTGTAGCTAGGGGGTCTAGATGGGGGTTCTAGACCCATTAGCTAGGAACAACTTGTAGGATACGGTTATTTAGACTGATACTAGTGGCTTCGCCACTAGAGTTTGGGGCAGTTCCATCAATTAGGCCTATACTACCTGCGGAATTCTGAAGCCTGACTAGAGTTTGGGGCAGTACTGGTCATCAATACCTGATGTCTCAGTGCAGCCCCCTGGTGTCTTGCATTGTAGACGCGTAACATAGTGGCATGTAACATAGCAACAGTGTGTAACGTAGCAATTTCAAACAATTTTCCACTCTCCCAGCAGATCCTCTCGGAGGTTAGATTTTCTCTGGATCTACCTGTCCGATTTTAATGTATGACCCATCAAATTAAAGATCTAAGTACATAGAGTCTAGATCTGCCATCAGCCCGCAGATTTTATGATAAATGAAACCGGGAGAGGTGCCGATTTATTCAAATCGGTATCCAAGATGGCAGACATTGCAAAAAAAATAGCTATGACGATTTTGTGGCTACAGAATACTGTGTCAGATCTAAATGCTATCAAATCCTACGATTTGTTTGATAAGGAGAAGTCTTATTTTACAGGGCTATCTCAAAATATTAAAGTCCTTGAAATTTTAGAGAAAAATCAAGTTAACTTTTGAAAAAGTACATATCTTGAGGTAGCCTCTTTTGGTTTATCTGTTCCTGGCAAGTACTCAAGCTTATTTCAATGGGGTGGGAACCAGCGATGAACTAATGCCTTTTTATATATAGTGTAATCAGCATCTAGTGTTTTCAATTTTTGAGCAGAGGAGGTAAAGATCATAACTTTAGTCTTGTTAGCATTTATAGAAAGCTAATTTTGTATACTCCAGGTTGAATAGTTCTCTAGGTCTGCAGCTCTACCTTAGGGAGTGGTCATTTTTTATCAACAGGGGGGGTGGTGGGTTTGAGGGGGGGCGTAAAAATTTCAGACCCCTCCCGAGGGGGGGCTAACAAAATTTTGACCACTCTTGAGGGGGGGTTAAAAAAATTTACCCTCTTTTGATAAAAAAAGCCCGCGCGCTACTATAGCTCAAAGAGGGGCGCGAAAATTATCCGCGCCTCCGGTTGGGGGGGCGCAAAAAATTTTGACTGTCGTTGAGGGGGGGGCATAAAAAATTTTCGCGCATCGGCGCGGAAACCCACCATCCGCCCCCTGTTGATAAATAATGATCACTCCCTTAGCTGTATTCAAGTTATTGTGAGAGGAATAAATCACCGTGTTGTCAGCATAAAGGCCTACTTTACAGGATTTGATACATTTAATAACATCATTCACATAGATTAACAAAAAGCAAAGGACCCAATTACAACACTATGATGCAGGGCTTGCACATAGTTAATTTGGAAAATGCCTATTGTAGCACTCTATTGTATCAGAAATGGCGGACCTTTTAGAGATTGTTTGCCTCCTGTTGCTAAATATATTTGAGGTTAAATGTATTAATGAATTCTTTCTTTTTTATGAAACCCGATTTTGTTCTCAAGTTGAGTGGCATTTCAAGGGAATTATGTATATGTCAAAACCTGGAAATATAAAAAAATGAAAGATAAAAATCGAGTTAACTCAGACTTTTCTAACTGGTTCATAGCCCAAAAATGTTGCTTCATCAGGTACCCCAAGGGTACTCAAGGCTGAAGCAGTCAATATTTTTGATTTCATAACCAGCGAACCAATAATACCGTAATCTCCCGCATATAAGGCGCAGCCCGCGTATGAGGCGCACCTAGAGTTTTGGAAAATTGTCAAAAAATGAAAAATTCATAACTTTGGTTGTACTGAATGAATTTTCAAAATTCAAAGACCTATGTGTAACATGGGCCCCATAGACCCCCCTGGGCCCCCATATATCCTATTATGGCTAAGGGGGCATGTAACATGTCAAAATAACCCCCCATATAATCACCTTATACGCGGGAGATTACGGTAGTGTTATAACAACGTTGTTATAGAACGTCAAAAAACGTTATTTTGGGTATTTTCTATATAATCATAGGCCCATCCCAAAAGTATGTGCCCTTGCTCATCATAATGTATAAATGCAGCTCTGGTGAGTAACTCACCAGGGCTGCATTGTGCGCACCCTATGGGGTTGATACACCACCTCCCTGAGGGTTGGCATCATGCACCAATGGGCATGATGGTAAAGGTGAACGATGATCAGTTTGAGCTCAAACTGGTCAGAGTTCATCTTTACATTTATGTCAAGGTGTTTGGGTTGATAATTAATCGATAATTCATCAATATAAACCATAATTAACTCTAATTTACCCATCGTCATCGCGAAATCCTGACCGGCGCCATCTTGGATGTTTACGTTTCAAAAATGCTGTGCATGCGCGGTGGACCTATGACGTCATCGTGCGGATTTCCAGTGGGTTATTTAACGCAGGGGTGCAATACGGGGGTTCAGTGCATTGTCAATGGGGCATCGATATTCACCTTGACATAAGGTCTAATCCTGCATAAGCGGCCTTTAATGGGTTAAACACATATGACATGTTGGTATGGTGCTCCCACCTGGAGGAGGCACCACATCACAGACTGCTACCAGTGGACAATGACCATTGATTATTTTCAGCAGCCAATCTAATATTCATAGGGAATTTCTTGGAAAGGAATATGGGTAATTTACAGTGATTTAAGCACTTTTTATACTATGTTGAAAGTAATGAAAATCAAACACAAAGGGAATTTAACAGTATTTGATGTTGAATATGGTGATACACAAATATGGGAATGTCTGGTAAGAAATGAAGGCTAGGTAAGTGAAACAGCAATAACATCTTTCATTTCCAAGACCTTTCCCTGCTAGCACAACTCATCCAAATGATGTCTTTTTTACGTAAATCCCATGAGTCTTCACGTAAGGGAGTGATAATTTTTTAACAACAGGGGGGGCCGGTGGGTTTGAGGGGGGGGTCAGAATTTTTTCAACCCCTTGACCGGGGGGGGGTCAGAATTTTTTCAATACCTCTGATGGGGGGGGTCAAAATAATTTCACCTGTTTTCAGTGGAAAACCCCGCGCGTTACTATAGGCTAAAAGGGGACGTTCGCGCGCGATTTTTGTCCCTTATGGGGGGGGTCGAAAAAATTTTACCCCCGCGAGAGGGGGGGTCGAAATTTTTTTCGCGCATCCGCGCGCAAACCCACCAGCCCCCCCCTGTTGTTAAAAAATGATCACTCCCTAAGAATGATGTAAATTGCACAAGTTGTGCTAGCTGGGTTGATAATAGGGTGACTGGCATAAAAAGTGTTAAAGATAAGGTGATTTGGAAGTGATTCACATTCCACTTTGAAGCTGTATTTCCAATATCCTTTTACAGTGAACTGCCGAGAGGTGTTTGAATCAGGAGACTATAACAGTGGTGAGAAGGTTCTGTATACGTCATCTGGTGCCTCGTACAATGCCTGGTGTTGGTACTCAGCTACTGCAAATGAAGGCCTCATGTACCTCAGCAAGGACGCTATTAGGGACGTTAGTATCGACTTCAGTCAGCTTGATGTTGACATGAATAGAGTGGCTCTCACCTTTTTCAAACATCATTATTTCTCAGAGTGGCGTGCCTATAAGGCTGACCTGCGCAGGAACGATGGCAAAAACATTACAGTCCTACAGAGCCGAAGCCAAGGGTTTAAAACACCAACGAATGCTGCCTTCAACCCAGAATATCTGTTTCTAGGTATACTGAGAGAGGATGAGGCTAAAAATTACTTAGAACAGGGTTTCCAACTCAATGAGGATCAGGACAGGTGTACCTTCATGAACTGTAATGCTGACCCAAACAGCTACTTTGCATTCTTCCCTGGGTTTCTCAGGAATGTTGGAGATACAGAAGGTTTCCTGTATGATTGCCTGATTTCTCATTTGCAGCATGACACAAATGTTAGCAGAGTACCTTTTAACTACCGATTTAACTATGAGGCGCATTTTGGTGGATGTGGCGCATATGTAACTACTGCCACTTATCTAGGTACTGGTAACCTAGATGACTTCAAAGCTGGAAACATTGGTCTCTGGTTCTCTTATGGTAAGGATGTGCTTAAACTTATGTCATTCGATAATAAGGGCATAATGCATGGCTGAGCTTCCACTAGGTCCTTTTATCCCAGATTAAGGACTGAGCCTGAAGGGCGAGGTCCTTTATCTAGGGATAAAAGGACCGAGTGGAAGCCTAGCCATGTACTATGACGTTTATACCATGGTTTCAACCATTCAATTAATTATTTTACCTTATAAAGCCATGAAATGCACTGATTTTTGTTGCGAATCGAGGTGGATGATCCTCCACCATTTTGGATTTCTTGTTGATGTTCTGTCAAGTCATTGGTATGCGAGCATATTATATACTCCATTTACACTGTAAATACAGCAAAGCTGGGGCTGTCATGAAGAGAGCTGAACATATATAGCTATATATAAGTCCTGGGGGGGTGGAATCCATGATGGGATATGTAATTCTCCTCAATTTAGCCATTTTCCGTGGACGACAGAGCTCCGATTCGAATCAAAACACTGTGTCTTCCCCGGCGAGTGGACCGGCCTGCGCGGACGCAAAATGTTATGTCGACGTGTGTCCCAGGGGCATTTTCATAGTAGAACCGCTAGCAAGCATTGCGCGCAGTGGGCAGAAAGACCCGAGGACAAATCTGACTGAATCTATTTGTGTTCTGTGCACTGACGCAGTGCGGGCGGGACGCAGTCGCAACATGATGAAGAAGTCGTTCGATTCGATTTTGTTTGGATATTTTATAGAGAATATAGGCATCCATTCTTCTCAATCATAAGGGTGAGTTGTGTAGAACACTTATAACATTGCTCACGATTCTTGATTAAACCCAATATTTTTTGCCAAATGGGATATGCGATACTTTGAATCTCATGTAGATCTAGGATAGGATAGGAAAACTGTAGTGGTTCGTCTCGTTAAGTTAGATTAAATCTGAGTTTGTCTTCCCAAAGACAATCACATCATCTAGATAGACGAGACATTTCTTCCATAAGAGGTCACTTAATAAAGTTTCCATCATGGCTTCAAATGTCGCCGGTGCATTGCACAATCCAAACGGCATCACATTATATTGGAACAATCCAATATGACTGGAAAAGGCCGTCTTCTCCATATCTTTCGGATGCATACCCACTTGCCAGTACCCGGATTGTAAGTCTAGAGAGCAATACCATTGCTTACCTCCAAGGGAGTCTATAGTCTCATCAATCCGTGGTAAGGGATATGAATTCTTCTTGGTCATACCATTCAATTTCCGGTAATCTATGCAGAAACGGATGGTACCATCTTTCTTAGTCACCATGCACACAGGGCTAGACCAAGGACTGGTTGATGGAATTATTACATCCTGTTCAAGCATTTTAGCTATCTCCTCCTCAGCTACCCTTTTTTTGGCTAGTGGGAGTCTTCTATAAGGAATCTTAAAAGGTTCATTCTCACCAGTGTCAATCGTATGCAGTACCTTATCGGTACGCCCCAATTTTTCACCTGGTGTTGCAAAAGCTTTACGGTACTTGTATAACAAGTCAGTTAGAGCTTCACGTTGTTCATCACTTTCTACATGGCTTTCGGCTACTAGAATGTCTAGTTCCGGGCTCCTGTCGGGTGAGGGAGGGGCTCCGGGTGCCGAAACATGTTCACAGCCTTCTACCAATTCAGACAGGACAACCGACCCGAGGATCGTATCCTTCTGTATGTAGACAGTCTTATTACCGGTATTGGATATAGGAACCACCGTCCAAGCAGCGTTAGCTACTAGAACGTCTGCGGATTCCAATCCAATACTTGACAACATGGCCATGTCTGGCTCTACAACTCCAGTTTTTCCTGAAAACTGTCTGTCCGCTCGACATAAGACATCACAGGCTGTGCCCGGTGGTATCTTAACAGTCTGGGCTACACTGGCTACACTGCTTACTTGCCTAAGTACACATTGTACTTCGAGATGATACGGGTCTCTCACTTCCAATATTCCCCTCTGGGAATCTAACCTTGCTCCATATAATGCAGCAAAATCCAGACCAAGTATACCATCATCCGCGATGTTCGCCACAGTAGGAGTAAGGATGAAGTCCTTATCTTCCTGTAGACTGAACCTCATACATGTTCTACCTAAGTTTGCGTTTGTATCATGCTATCGTCGGCCGTACGAGCATTTCCTTCCGTTGTGAAAGTTTCATGATTCGTAGGCAAAAGATCGTAGAATCTCTTAGCAATACAGGAGTGGCTAGCACCCGTATCGACAAGAAACTCAGCGGATCTACCACTCACAGATACAACTGCGTACCACCTCCTACCTTTCAAGTAGGTAGGACTACTTGCATACTTAGCAAGTTCCGTCTTAGCACCGAGGTCAAATCCACATCCCTCCAAAAACTTGAGACAAGGATGACCTGGGGGGAACTGGGCACACCCCACCCTGGCCAACTCGTTGGCCGCTCCCTCTAGACTGATATCGGGTTTCCCCTCTGTGTTCTTCTGCCGGTTCTTGACACCTGGTGTACTATCAGTCTCCCCAGCCTCATGAGTAAGGAACTGATCAGGCTCCTTAGCTTCACTGCTGGGCGAAATCGCTAGAGGATTCTCACCAGTACCGCAAGTGGCGATAGGCTGGCAGTCATGGCAATCACTCATTCGGGGGGTAATCCGGTTGCCTTCAGGGACACCCCCTCTCAGTTTTCCTTCTTCACTGAGTCCTCCTTACCCGGATTGTTCCGGTAACGAGTGTTTCTATAAACTGGCTTATCTGCCTCACACTCGGCAGCATAATGCCCAGTTTCCTGACATCGGAAGCATGTCACAACGCTCCTATCAGGCTTAGGCCTCCTAAGATCTTCTTTACCAAATTATTAACCATGTCCTCTGATAAAGACGGACCCGTAGTAAGTTTGGTATCGGGTTGAGTCACAGGAGGTTTAGTAGTTGTCACTTTCTCCTTGACGTAACCCGGTTTCTTTCCCCAGTTCCGGTTATACCGGGGGTTCCCTTGGCCAATGGCCCCAACGTTTTCATCTTCGTCAGGTTCCCCTGATTCGGATGAATCGGTTTCGGGTATTCCCTCTGGGATTATCATTGCTGACATCCATTGGGGTACCTTCCCGGCAAAGATACGGGCCTTTCGATCATAATGATCTAGGGACTGGAACAAATCTGTCAGAGAGGCATCATTCTTCCAAGCTTCACAGGCTACTGTCCTGTGTTCTTGATTCCGCAATCCTTCAATGAATTGTTTAAACATTTCATCTAGGAAGCATTCATCATCTAGTCTCCATTGAGGTCTGGCTTTATGCAACAGTCGTTGACATTCCAAGCCGAACACTTTGGCAGATTCCTTAGGCTTCTGCGTTCTTTTAGTGAACGTCAGCCAAGGATCTTCTCCAACTATATTCCCATATAGATATGAAGCAATCTCTATGAGTTCATCATATTTCATATGGGCTGAGAGTCCTACTATTTGGGAATCTCTCCATTGTTCCACGGCTCCTTTTCCGTCGCCTTCCTTTAACCAGCATACTAAATAAGGGAGAGCTTCCGCTTTACCCCATCCATTGCAGTTAAAGACATCCGCGCAGCCTTGATACTCCTCCTTCCAAGGGTTCTTGGCATTAAAGGGGGTAGGTATCTTAGCTACTCTACGAGCCGGATTCATTGATCCAGTAAGGGATAAACCCTTACTCCATTCCATGATCTCCGTATCGTCCAGACCTTGATTGTAGCAATCAACACCTAAGTTAGCAATCGCTGCATTAGAGTCATGCAGCGCTTGTAACCCTGGAGAAAGAGATACTCGGCGACTGAGTCTCTTTTTCCTTGGAGGATTCGTACCATAAGTACTTCCAGGGCCTCCAGGCGGTGGTCCTCCTCCACCCCCTGATCCCCCTGCTCCGTATGGAGGCACCTGTGAGAAGGTGTATCCACTGGTTTGAGGAGTTGGCCCAGGATTATTGGTGGGTTGTGTATTTCCACCAAAGCTGAAGAAACCACTATTGGGATTAGTGTTTCCTCCTGTTCCATTTGACTGATTTCCATTATTGGAACCAGTCCCACCAGCAGAGGATCTGCTTCTGGAACGATCTCCTGAAGGTCCGGACCCTTGGTCACATCCGGATTGCCCTCCAGCTGGACTGGAATTCCCGGATGATTGTCCGGTTGTTCCTCCGGACATGTTCCGGTTGTTACCTTTGGACAGATTCGCTCCTGTTTGGGATTGACTCCATCCATACTGGGCATACGGGCCATTTGGTCCCCCTAAAGGTGACTGTTGTGGCCATCCGCCGTCAAAAGTGGAGGTTTTTGCCGAGTGGCTTTGTTTAGTTCCACTAGCAGAGTCAACCCCACTATTTACTCCTTCGCAACGAGGTACAGTTGTTTCTGTTGCCTCGTCATCGCCCCTCAAAGAGTTCATCCGGTTGCTCGTCGCGTTTAGGGCAATTCCTGAAACAGTGAAGTCTGGTTCAAGAGTGCCTACTGCACGACCAGTATCCTCTAGATACTTTGACATCTGGATAGCTTTAGCTTCCAGTTCGGAATAATCATCCAGCATTTTTGTCTGCTTGGCAGTCAATTCTGTGGATTCACGTATCCATTGACCTCTGAGTTTTTCATGCTCTTCGGTTTGTGTATGATACGTTTTTCGTGCATCCTTGAAGGCTGATTCTATTTTCATCAGCTCTTCTTGATATTTGCCATAGGCCGATTGAGTTGAATTTAACTCTTGTTTAGTTTTATTCAACTCATCACACGAGGCTCTGTATTCCAGATCCGCCGTGTATAGTGCATCACGATACTGTTCGTGCTGGAGTTGGAAATCTTGTTTTTCCTTCTCCATCTGATCCAATAACAATCGTTGTTGGCGTCTACAACTTTGATCGTAGTCAAGACGTTCTGATATCAACTGTTTGTTTTCAGTCAGAATCTTGTCTCGAGTTCCGGTCAGTGTAATAAGATCCTTCTGGATCTTCTTGTATTCAGCTCTCATGTCTTCAAGCTCGTCCATTTTGTTCCTTTCGAATCCACATTTCTGGTGTTTAATTCGAGAACTATATGGAGTTTCAAACATACCTGCACTAGGCTTTGGTACCTCAAATGGTAGTTTACCAAATTGAGCAGTACTTTTATGCATTGGTGCAGGTTTTGAAGTACCTCCTGGCATGAATAAGGAGTCTCCAAATTCATCCAGTTCATCATGTAAGTTTTTTCTTACATTCTCTAACCCATCAGGGTAGTGTTCCAGTGGATTTCTCCACTCTGTACCTTGGGGTGGTGATTTGATTTCACCATCCTCCATCGGGGAGTTTATCTCATGATTTGGGCCATTTCCCCTGACTGGGCTCAGCTCAGTCATTTCTGACTGCGCTTACCCGAAGACCAACTGGTCACGGCACCAGTGTAGTGGTTCGTCTCGTTAAGTTAGATTAAATCATAATGAAGAGAGAGAAAAGTTTCCGGGTAGGCAACCGAGCTTTTATTTCATAGCTTATGTTACATACGATCACAGCCTCAGAGGACTACATGCTACTAGGGCATTCGGTTACCCTTTCGGGTAACAACCTGGTTGAGCAGTGGGTAAACCACTACTGAAGAACATGGGCTAGGACCAGCCTTATATAGGGGAAAAGCCCGCGAAACTCAGACCGGCCACGTGACGTGTGGCGGACGAGTGGTAGGCCCCCTGGTGTAGTGGATACGAACCCAGAGGCAGGTGCTGCCACCTGCCATCCGGATTCCCCCACTACACCCGAAGGACCTAGGTCTGAGTCTCACGGGTACATGAACGTAAAGTGTAAATACCATACCCCTACAAAACTAAATCCTACATACGTTTAATTTATATGACATGAATCCTCATCTACATTGATTGTGCTATTAGGGATGATTGGCAAGAGTTTTTGAGTTCAAGGAAATTTCCTGATTTACGTATTCCTTTCCTGTAATCTGGGGATGATTGTGAGCTGCCTGCATATGATAATACCCTCACACACAAGGTGTAGCTTATGGGAGGATGGACCCCTGGTGTAGCTTTCAGAGGTAGTTTAAAGGGGGGCTAGCACCGCAAACTAACAACATGGGTACCGGTTCAAAGAGTGATCATAAAATCGTGGGAACCAGCGGAAAAATCACGGTGCTCTGATTGGTCAAGGGGTGGTCACGTGACTTTTTAATGCTGGCATGCATAACCATGCCAGGGCCCCTTTAACTCATGGTGTGTGAGGTTAGGCCAAATAAAAAAAAGGTTTGTTTCCAGTCACTTGCCGACCCTAGCAAAACAGGGCAAAAACTTTAGAATTTGAGGAATTTTGTCTCAATTTTGTCATATCTTAAAGAAATCATTTTTTCATTCATTTCCTGTATCCTTTTCGAGTTCTTCCCCTCTCTCACAGTTGTCATTTTTCCGTCATTATTTTACAATTAAATCAAAGAATTTCATACATCCATTAACATTTCCTATATAATTGTGAAAAAAAATCTGACCTACAGAACATACCTTTTCAAGTCATGTTTCTTGAAACACAGCTTTATTTTTTTTGGCCTTACAAGCGAGGTTATTCTATATAACATTTGTAGTAACCTGGTTAAAATCATGCTCGAGATGAATAGTGTAGGGTTCATGTTATACATGGGTTGCACCTTATACATTGGTGTTATAGTAATTAACATCCTATACAAATATAGATACCTTGACATAAACTACCTTTATCTGCAGATTCTTGTGGTGATCCTGGAGAAGTTGCCCATACCATACGGACAGTCCTAAACAAATCTTTTGGCTTTGGTTCTACGGTAATCTATCAATGTCATCAAGGATATGAAACGAATTGGACACGGAGTTGTCACCGTGAAACTGGATGGTCAGGAGAGAGCCTCACTTGTGAAGGTATACATTTTTTTCTGCCTTATTTTCATGTCTGGTCAGTATATCTATGAGCAGTTAAGATGATATAAATTGTTCTAAAGCATAATTTTAGGAATTCTATAAACACATTTTGATAGGGGTTGTAAAAGGAAATGTAAATTTGATGTTAGAAAATGTACCTGGAATTTTTTCTTAACATGTTTTTTAGAAAAGTTTTTAAAGTTTTATCTGTTCAAATGTTCAAAACACATTTAAACAGACAGAAACATAAAAACAGATTTGGATACTAGAAAAAATGTTTTTCCCCACAAGTGTTCTCTACACATATCATATACAAATGTTTTCAAATGTCATAAATAAGATTATTTTGCCAAGTGGGAATTGCAATACTGAGGTACTCATAAGTATAAGTATTTAAGTTGTATGAGCTCAATCCTCAACTTCATTGATTGTAATATTAGGAAAGAATGGGAAGATATTTTTTGACAGAAATAAAACATAACAAATAAAATGAACTTTTTATCAAATGTCTACATGAGTCCCATCTGCCAATGTGTACCTAAAACTATATGACCTTTTCTCCCAACTAGCTGATAAACTGAAATCAGCTTGTAATATTCTTTTAACTTTGCCCTCCTGGCTCATGACCTTTGCTTAAAGAACAGAAATGTTTTGAATGCTATTGCATGGAATGGCATTTCTTTTACCTTCGCTCTTTGGACGTGGAAGAGACACTAGACAGACCATCTGACAGTGAATAAGAAATCATATTAAACCTTTCAATGCCCATAGTGTATTGATGGCTCATGCCCATTGGTCATCATGATGCATGAATGCGGCCACTCAGAGTGAATCTACAGAAATACATTGATGCATTATGCATTCATGCATGATGCACCAGTGAAGGGCTGTCAACAGTGGTGCATTTTGAATCTGTAGAATCATCATGATTTTAGCCCTAATGAGTGTCTTTCAAGCAAACACCATGACAAAGAATCGGCTTTTAAAGGTTTATATGTGTCCTGCATATTGTAAGACTCATATTGGGTGGCTTTTTTATGACGTCTTACCTTATTTGTATCATTGTATTAAGAGTTCCTTACAGAAAACCAGATAAGAAGCTAATTCAATTCAAAATTCCATTTGTGACGAATTGTACATGGACTTATGAATGGCGTTTTGACAATGTTTCGACTTACATTTAGTCTTCTTTAGGCATATTCTTCATCATATTATTAAGATTGTATTCCTATTGCTTTGAATAGATGTTGGAGAAAAGGGGGACTTTGTTTATGGCCAAAATACTGCCAGGAATTTCAGCTGTCCACTTCACCAGATTTTATGATGATAGGACAATAGTCTCACATTCACAGTGAAAATAATAACCATTATGAACTAGGAACACCCCCATTGGCAGTAACTTTCATAAAGCATTCTTTAATTTTTAAAACTTTAATTGAAAATTTAAGACTTTTTAGGGTTATTATCCCCCACCCTTATACAAGACGGGCTATTCACGATCCAGTTTTAGTCCAAAACCTGGCACCTAAACAAAAAATATGGCAGTGGCGGCAGAGCCTTGGGGGATGTGGGGGATCTCCCACACTTTTTTCAGAATGCCCTATAGATTATATAGAAAATAACCAAAATTTATACCTCCATCCCAAACACTATTTTGACTGTTTGGTATTTTCAAAATCATAGCAACTTAAAAATATCCAAGGTTATATCCAATGAGATTAGTGGCCTATCACTCAGACTATAACACATCAAATATGAGATTTAATTTTACAATTATACGAGACTTACCTCTCTCCTTTTGCTGCGGACTAACTTGTGTTTACCATGTGGAATCCTGAACTGACTGGTGCATGCGCGAGTCTACCTCTCGTCGATTCACGGAAACCCTGAGGGTTCCCAAGGAATAATCCTTTATTACGAGTAATATTCAGTCAGAAAAGAGTGTATGTCATCAAACCCAAGCCTGAGACCATTTACTGCAAACATAGGCTAGGAATCAAAGCTTCTGGTATATGTTGATGTCAGGCCTATGAAATAATAAAGGGGTCATAGAAACTATCTAATTCTCCTTTTTAGAGAAATATCAAAACACTTCTTACCAAACAAACTTCTCAGAATTCAAATTTAACCAGCTGGCCATCAATCTATTTTTTTTTCAAAGTCCAATTCATCTCCTTTTTAATTAGAAAAAAGCCACAAGCAGTGTTGATGTATATTGAATTTAATTGATTGAATATGGAAGCATGAATACTGCTTAAGGCTTGCTCTCTGGTACTCATTTTTTTTGTATATAAATCTAGATGAATATAATATAATATATAATATAATGCAATTAGCATTTAATATGAAATTTGCAGTTACCCTGCACACATGAAAATTTAACAAAGATCTATATGAATAAACACCAAAGCTGATACTACAGTGGTGGATCATGCTAATTGGTCATCATGATGCATGGGTTGTGAGTCTACTCACAAGGCCTTCATTCACGCATCATGGCAAACCTATGGGGTTGATACACTCCAAAAGGGTTTGCATGATGCACCAATGAAGTGCTGGTATACTGGCTCTTCATTGATACATCATGCCAACCAAGGGGCATGATACACTGATGCATCAGTGGTTCTTAAAGGGGCCCTGGCATGGTAATGCATGCCCGCATTAAAAAGTCACGTGATCACCCCTTGACCAATCAGGGTGTCGCGATTTTTCCACTGGTTCCCACGATTTTATGATCGCTGTTTGAATCGGTACCCATGTTGTTAATTTTCCATGCCAGCCCCCCTTTAAAGTGTTAGGCTATTATGAAGTACCAGAGGACAGGCCGCTAGGGCCCGATTGTCCCAGTGGACGTTCGCATCCTCCAATAAAAGGGGAGGACTTGCTTCGGCTTTTGAAAATATGTATACGAAACACTTTAGTTTCCAATTTGACAGATTATCAATATTCATAAGATGCATTCATCCAGAGATGAACCCTTTATGGACCATCGCTCAACAGATCCAAAGCTGCTCGAATCTTCAGACACTAGGAAGAGATGAAGGTGGAATCATGTCCCAATTCGTTAATCTGTAAGTAACTGCCTTGCTATTTCTTGAACGTGAAAACTACTGTAAATCCTACCATAGATCTGCTATCCATTGTGAACATTGAGCACACCAAATTTGCTTAAATCCTGAGGGATCCGAGGTTTTAAATGTCCAAAACAGTAAGGGTTAATTGAATATGTACATCACCATGCAGGTGGTTTTATATGCAGCTAGGGCACAGATCATCAATGTCGAGATGTTGCCTTCTGTTGGCCATCCTCAATAACACTGCTTACTGGTGATGCCCTAATACCATGGCCTTCAAGTACAAAATAGTGCAGGATGTTGTGTAATTCCGTAGGAATTTGCTGGGCAAATTCTTTTTTGTTGTTGCTTAAATGGATAGGTAATGGACCTAAATAACAGAAAAATTTAGTGTCCATTTTTTTTTGGGGACTTTTCAAAATGGATGCCACTGAGTATGCTTTTGGCTCATATTTCAGGTATGAATTTGATGATTTTGATGATCTTTACATCAAATTAGGGGTTTTCAAGGATGCTGATTTCATAAATGATGGCTTCGGATTGCTTCAAGGTGATTTACAAGGTCATTTGATCAAGGTCAAGGTCATAACTGCAATGAAATATCATATTTTAGGAGGACATTTTGATGAGCTGTACATCAAACTAAGGGTTTTTGAGGATGCTAATTCAGAAAATGAGGGTTTCTGATTAAGTCAAGGTCATATACTAGGTCATTTGATCAAGGTCAAGGTCATGACTGTGATAGAATACCATATTCTAGGGGGCAATAGGCTAATCATGATGAAGTTGATATCTAACTGGGGGGTTTTGAGGATGCTGATTCAGAAAATTGGGGTTACATATCAATTTGAGGTCATCCATAAGGTCATTTGATCATGGTCACGGTCATTACAGTGATAAAATGTATGTTTTAGGAGGAAATGGGCTGATTTTGATTGTTATCAAATGCAGATAGGATTTTAAGGAAAACCCCATGTATGAGTCACAATGAATGCATTTAGGAGAAGATGAAATCTTATTCTTGTGCTAATTGTATTACATACGATTTTTGTTTACCTCCCATTTGATCTATTCATTTGGCAGGAAAATATGTTGTTTTTTTATGTAAAAGAAAGATAAATTTCAACCTAGAGGATAGGCAGCTCTGGGAGGTGGTGGATAGCCCTGGTATGTCTGCAACTCATCCCTGTTGGTCATACTATATTTTAACATATTGACTGAGGGATGTCTAAGTAGCCTCCGGCACCAACAGAGGGTGCCCCCCTTTGACCAGATCACTCCAAAGTAGTGACTCTCTAAACCTTCCCCCTACTCCAAGACTCCAGCCTCTGGCACCGCAATATATATTATATATATATTGTGTTATGATAATTGCAGCCAAGGCAAAATTAGTAAAGGATAATTGTACCCATGTTATATTTGAGGCTGATTTGTGCATTACACATGTTAGAAACAACCAGAGAACAACACTTAAAGCTATATTCCACCATCTATGCCATCGCCACCTGGTGGCCAAAACCTAATACTACCTAATTTCACCAAAATTCATGATATATGCCTATTTCCCTTTTGTATATGACTCATCACTATCAAGCTGTCGAATATTAGCCTTTTGCATTTTTCCTAACATAGCACTATGATTCACTACCGGCCAACTTTATGGATTTGTGTAATGGACAAAAAAGTTTTTTTTCTTTAATCTGTAGCTCCTAGATTCTGCCAGTAGCCTTCCAATCTTTTTTCTCATAAGATGTTCATAATGATCGTAGAATCCCTGCAAAGGCTGGCAAACAAATTCCTAACAGTATCTTTCCTGATTGTTGTAGTATATAGACCCCCAAAGGGTAAAGTATTGGAGTGCTATGATCAACTAAGATTAATTGTAAATGATATTGAATGTAGAGGGAAAGAGTTATGGATCATGGGTGATATGAATGTGAATAGTCGCAGTCGAAATTGTATAAAATTTAGAAGAATGTCTACATTTTTTAAGGATACAGGTCTCAAATATAATAGAACTGCCCAGACATATTACCATACTTATGGGAAATTGACCTTAGATCATTATTATACCAATTGTGACTGTGTAATGGAGGTAGGTCTACTGAATGACATCTGTGGAGACCATGTACCTGTTTACCTAATTAGAAAATTAGTGAAACCTGTTAAAAATCCAGTCAAAATTATCAGTACTAGGAACATGAAGTCTCTTAATAAAGAAAACTTCTGTAGGTTCATATCCAGTAGAGACTGGACAGATTGCATTGTGAATGATACAAACTCAGTTAATATATATGAAAAAGTAGTCAATTGTATTAAGTCGTACCTGGATGAATATCACCCTGTAATAAAATTTAAAGTACGAGAGAATGACATATTTTTTGATGAAAGAGTTGGTAGAATGATTTCTAAAAAAAAAAGACTTTTTAGAAGGGCAAAACGCTGTATTACTGGTTATAGAAATGAGTTGTTGGACAGGGTAAAGGTACTAAAAAAGGCTATTAACAAACACCTGGTATATAAGAAGCGTACTGTTATGCTACAATTACTTAATAAATACAGAAAGGACCCAAAAAGATTTTGGAAAATATTAAAGCTGGTATGGCAAGGCAAGGCAACGACCCCGACAATGAACTTAGTGGATAAAGATGGCAATGTGGTAGTAATGGGTCAACTTGCAAACTATGTAAATGATTTTTATATTAATATTGGTAGTGATCTTGCTAGGGCATTTACTATCCAGCCCTATCCTGATCTAGTACCTCAGTGTGAGAATATTATGACACTGAGAAACTGTACTATTGATATATGTATTGACATATTAAAATCCATCGATGGGAGTAAGAACTCATGTATTACAAATATACCTTGTAATATGGTAAAGGAATGTCTTTTAATGAAACCTGAGTTACTTGAAAACTTTATAAATAGATCCATTGCTGATGCTAATTTTCCAGACTTGTTGAAAATAGGTTATGTGGTACCATTACCCAAGGATGGGTTACTAAGTGATGTATCTAATTGGAGACCGATCACTATGACTAATGTTTTCTCTAAACTTATTGAGAAATGTATACATAGACAGTTAATGAATTTCATCACAGAAAATAATATAATAAGTGGAAATCAATATGGTTTTATCCCTGGTAAATCTACTGTTGATGCAACTTTTGGACTGATTCAATACTTGTTTGAAGCTAGAAATCGGAATGAATATTCAGTTATTTTGTTTTTGGATCTAAAAAAGGCGTTTAATACTGTAAATCTAAATATAATGTTAAAGAAATTGAAATATATAAATTGTGATGATATGTGTCTGAAATGGTTTGAAAGTTTTCTATGTAATAGACTCCAATCAACAAGAGTTAATAACATGTCTTCTGACACAAAGGTTATGGATTGTGGAGTAGCTCAGGGCACAGTACTGGGACCATTGATGTTTAACTTGTATTTAAATTCTATAGTGTCAGTTATTGAACACTGTCATTATTTCCTGTATGCGGATGATGTAGCATTGGTGGTAAATGGAAATGATGTTGAAATAATGTCAAGTCTATTACAATCTGATGTCAATAGAATTGGTGAATGGTGTAAGACAAACATACTTACAGTTAATGTCAGGAAGACCAAATTATTATGGTGTCATTCAACAAGACAGCGTATTAACCCTATGGATATCTTTATGCAGGGTACTAAATTAGCTGTTGTACAGAGTTTCCCATACCTTGGTGTCTTAATAGATAGTGGTTTAACTTTTAAATCACATTGTAAAAAAGTAGATATGATGGGTACAACTAAGCTGAAACAATTGAGAAATATAGTGAAGTATGTTGATAGAGAAAATTCTCTGCGTATTTACAAACAAATGATTGTACCAACTTTAGAATATTGCAGTTATATACTAGATAGTGGACCCAAGACCATTGTAGACCATATCGATGTAATCCAAAATCACTGCCTTAGGGCCTGTTTAAAAGTAAGAAATGCCCAAGATATGCATGTAGCTGATTTACTTCAGCAGTGCAAGGTGGACACCCTAGATATAAGGAGAAGAAAGTCCTTGACATGCCTGATGTATAAATATGCACAAGACATTGATCATATACTGGTACCTCCTAGGTTATTAAGAGGACATGATAAGAAGAAGATAAAGGTGAATAGACCAGTCTATGAATCATACAGGGTTAGTCCGCTATATAGAGGTAACCGTCTTTGGGAAACTCTGACAAGTGATATACAACAGAAGGATACTCTAAGCAACTTTAAAGCATGCTTGAAAGGAGAGGTATTGAATACCTTGGGCAATGTCTGATTTATATGAATTTTATGTCTTGACTAGTGTAATTTCATATGATAGTTTCATGGAAACTACCTGAACTTCAATTATGACTCAATTGAACCTGTGTATAACTATTGTATCAATTATCCCACTTGGCGACTTGTTGTAATAACTTATGTCTAAGTGTTTTGAGAAGCCAATAAACAGTGTTGAAACTTCAAACTTCTATTGTAATAAGAAATGTAAGAAATTCCAGTTTTCTTTTCCATTTTTTGGGTTAAACTATTTATGGCTCTTTTGTTTGTCCAATGACTACCTGTTTTTATAATTTGATCATGGTACAGGTGATGTCTTATATACATATGAGAAGTTTAGTTGAGATATTGTTGGTCAATGTTTCAATATTTTAAGAAATGTTGAAAAATGGAGGTTTCTCCAATAAGCGGCTACAGTTAAGGATTCCCCATCTTCAGATATCAATAAATCTGAAACAAGCACAATGAACCATGGTTTTTATTGCTTCATCTGTCTCATAATACATAAAACTTATATAATCCCAAGGGATTTGTAGAAATTGATGGTAGTTTAGGATTTACCAAATAGTGGAATATACCTTTAAATGGTCATGGTCTCTGTCGGAAGATACAATATCCTTAGGATAATCTCTTTCTAATGTGGTTACCTTACAGGTGAGGTTGCTTTTAGAAACAAGGAATGGTGACCACATGGGGGACAGCTAACTCAAACAGAGATATGATGGGGCTCTGTCTGTCTCATGCATGAAGTTATTACATTTGACCTATTCAGGGTGGATGAGGAGAATGCTCAATATCCAATATAGACACCATGATGGACTCAAAGAAAAGTATCTCTGTATCAGGCAACCATGTATGTATTTATTTGAATAAGTTGGCACATTGACTATCAAGTATGTAAAGAGAAATTAAGTTATTAGCAACTAGTCATGAATCTTGAAGTCATCATCATTGGTATCAAATGCCTGTCTCCCTTTCCTCCCCAAGCAGTTCTTTGGATGTCAAACATGATGCAACAAACGTTGATTGCAAATAAATGGATCTGCATTTACTTTTATTGTTTTACTCTGGTTGTATTTATCTTTATAACTGCTTGTGACCTAATTAGGGTTTATATATATATATATATATTTATATATATATATATATATATATATATATATATATATATATATATATATATATAATTGACCTTTTAAATAACCTTGAATTAATCTGAAACCCTCATTTTCTGAATCAGCATCCTCAAAAAACCCCTAGTTTGATGTACAGCTCATCAATGTAATTCCCATATTGGTGCAGCAGGGAAGGAGTGATGTTTAATGCCATTTTGAAGTTAAAGTCATATTCATGGCGAGAGCTACATTATACAATTTCACAGAGGAATGCGTTTGTGCCTGTGCACCATAAAGATCAAAGGGGATAGGAAAAAGGAGATATAAGCTGTGAGGAGTGGTGTGTCTACACCCTTTGATACGCTACCACAAAGTGTCAATTTGACTGGAAAGCTTCCACTGTGTGTACCATGGCAACCACTGGACTGGCCAATGAGGGGCTAGTGCATTGCTCATGTGACATTCACTAGATCTCAAAGTGAGGCTTTATAGGCACATAGATGCTGGGAGAGTGTTTACTTGTAGTGCTCTGTTTCCAAACAGATGTTTGGTGCAGGCTGAGATACAGTGAGTGGATTACCCAGATGTAATAGCCCATTAATGGGGATGTTTAATGTGGTTTCAATCTGAGTGTCTCATCAGGCGTGATTGTTTAAATTCAGTATCATTCAAAATAGTGAATATTTTTGAGATTTAAAGGATTTAATTGATTATATGGATATAAATAGTGATTTGAATCTTCATAATAGAATGAAAAAGCTGAAATAATTATTTTAATCACTAAGTATTCTCTGGTATCTGTGTTTGGAAAATTGAGGTGTGTCATGCTAAGTCTGCTCAAGGATTAGTGATTAGGAGTAGTAAAGTAATGAAAATTAGTTTTATTTCATTAAAAAACAGGTTTCTCAGGTGTCTCTGGGATGATGATGCTAGACCTGGGGTTATTTTCACCGGGCATCAGGCTCCAAGAAGCTTGGGGCCTCTTACTTTCAGCAGCAGTGGTCTTAAGGTGGTAGGACATTGTCTGAGTGGCAGTAGTGCCACTTAATTCTGCAATCAGATGGCGGGTCTGGTCTGCTGTGAGCATGTCTTTTGAGCGGTTTCTTTTGACCTGACTGGCCTTCCGATACTCTAATCGAGTAGCTACTCGATTAGAGTATCGGAAGGCCAGTCAGGTCAAAAGAAACCGCTCAAAAGAAAAAGGAGATATAGATCCTTTTAGGTGACCACCCATCAGCAGAATATACTAGAATACACTGTATACCGACAGAAAGGCATTATTTCTGAGATTTCAGATATGCTGGGCGTAAAGGTGAGGCCTGTCTGCATTCAACTCCGCCTATAAGGCGTTGTTGAATAAGGACAACCTCACCTCGGTGAATACAATGCAAATTTATTCCCTGGTCATGGACATTTGCATTTATGTCATGGCCTAGGGGGTTATTTTGCCTTTAAATAAAGAAAAACAGCTCAGATCTGTTCAAAACCCAAGATGGTGCACACCCATTGAATACCAACACATTGTATGGCTCTTTCAAAGAATGAGCCGCTCCTTTGAATGAAAAAATCTGTAGGGTCCAATGCACTTTAAGAAATAACTGTTGAATCTACCTGGTCTCCTTGTAAAGGTGAACAGTGTACCACCGTAATCACACAGCTGTGAATGAGCGCAATTTCTACAATGAAGCCCCAGATGGCAGTACGGTGGAACAAGGAATCTCCATGAAAATAACAATGGAGCTCTGGCAATTTTAGGACAAGGATTTCGCGTTTATTTCAATAACCTTTCTTTCACAGTATGTCTTACATGGAGAAAAACCTTTAACAAAGACTTGGCCCTCTAGACAGCCTCAAGCATAAAGAAGGTATAAGACCCTGTTGTTGTTTAAATCTCTGAATTAGGTGAAGCAGGAACGCGCCTCCATCTTTGTTTCTGGATGTGATAAGAAGCAGGCACCATGGCTAATCCCGCCATTATGAGAAATCCCCCAGCCAGAAAGAAGGAGTGGCCATAGACATGTGTATAGTCACACAGCCAAACTGAAATAGAGAATCATGGTTTAATTAGATTAGACATATTATGATCTGTTTTGTCATTTTACTGAAGACCCGAAGAACAAAGGCCTCTGTGGGTAGATTCTATATAGGAGGGTCCCGTCACTCAACAGAGGCCCAGTACATATATTAAGGATGAAGGTCACAAGTGTCATACTTAAAGTTTAGTCTAAGAGTTTGGCCAAAACTATGAGTGATTCTACAATATCATTTCATTATTCTTCTACATCAGACTTTGGATGAACAAGGGCAAAGTAAGTTTCTACCACTATATTAAACATTTTTGTGTTAGGTTTTGCTTGAATAGCTAGGACTAGGTACTTGTATACTGCTGAATCTGCTGGGACCAATTTTGGTTTCAATATGTATGAGGCAGTCTTTGGAAACAGTCTCATCCAGCCCAATTGAACATTGTTCCCCATTTAATACATAATTATATATTGAAATGAAATGGATCTGAGACAAAATGAGTAACAAACCGGCAGTCGGGCTTCCCAAGACATAACCTGGTACAGAGAGCAGCATTGTCAGTCCATAGGCCACTGCCACCTGAGTCTTTGGCACATGTTCCATGACCATTGCGGATGCCAGAATATTGGGAGGCGTTATCAAGATTTGGAACAAAACCGCATACACATATAACATCCATAGCTGGGTTGCGTATGGCATGGCAAATGTTAGCAATCCATCGAGGACTAATGTGGTCATGATATAGCATGCTAGGTTGGCATTTGTCACTTGTGCGATGATTCCCGTAATCGGTCGAGATATCGTAGAACTGATGCCCAAGGCAATATATAATCTTACAACATCGGCATCAGAGAACTTCAGGGTTAGAACATAGCTCCCAAAGTGCGTTAATACTATTGACAATGAAAAAACATATAGTAAGGTAAATATGCAAAGACAGGCAAAAGGTAGGTTTTTGAAAAGTAAGAGAACTCTGATGGTTTCATGTCGAAGACTCTTTAGTTTAGTCTGATTTTCAACATTTGTGTCTAGATTTAATTTTTGTCGCTTTTTGCTTTCTTTGTCAACAATTCCCTTGAATGTATCATTAGTATCTCTGCAGATTGTAGACTTGAATGGCCTTAGAATTGCACTAGTTATCAACAAATGTCCATTTATTCCTGCCAATAGTAGAATTGCTCCACGCCAACCATAGGCATGCTCCAGCGACTTCAAAATGGGTGGCAAAATAAAGGATCCAACCCCAAACCCTGTGAACACTAAGCTGCATGCTGTTCGCTTGTATCTGTTAAAGTATGGGTCAATGATCGAAACACTGCAGTTGAAAATCAGGGCATGCCCTGCTCCAGCAATCAGCCCATAGGCAATGTATAGATGGTAAATCTGAAAGCAAGGGTGAGAGATATCTTGATATTAAAGCCTCTTTTCATATACATTGCTATGTGATTTAATTTCATAGTAATAAGGCATTTGAAAATCAAGCAAAACATATATACTGCTTAAAATATTGATATTGACATGCTTATGCTTGCTTTAAGGTATGGTGTATTTGTTGTATGTATTTTATGACTTTTTTAAGCTAACCTAAGGTTGGCCCTCATATATAACTGAACCCGTTACTATTGGATGTGCAATAGAGGATTGACTGTACCTTCATGGAGAATAGAGGATTGACTGTACCTTCATGGAGAACGCCCCACATGCCAGTCCTACAGTGGATAGGACAGCACCAATTATTGCCACACTCCGAACCCCGATTTTCTCACTCAACAGACCAGCAAAGGGGCCTATCAGAAATATATGAACCAAAAGTTGTTCAATGACATTGACACATTAGTTTAGCACCGGATTGTCCCACACAGTATAGCCTGGGTTCTACTGGAGGGTCTTGCCAAAAAGAAAACAAAAACCAAAAAACAAAACATGCCCATTTTCTGCTGAATAAATTCATACATGTTTCTTCCAACTTAAAGTGTGTTTGATTCACTGATTCTAGTGTAAAACTATTGAAAGTACTGTGAAAATGAGGTATCCCATGCACATCTACATCAATTCTCTCTGAAAATATGTACACAGATTCTTACTCGTTATCTTTTGTCAAGACCCCCCAGGCAGCACAAGGATCTGTTATGTGTTACATGCAACAATGCAAAATCCTTTATTCCGGGTGACATATAATATGAAATTGCTGTGAAATTGCCACATCACTTATGTGAAACTGATGCGTGCTGGTACTGGTAACAGAAGAAGAAAAAAAACAAGCGTTGCAATTACCACTCACACCCATGTACAGTAAAACTCGGTTACAACGAACCCCCTATTACATGATTGAAAAGTTTGTTATAACCAAATTTCGTTATAACTAAGTTCAGCTTATTGGGGGACATCTCCAAAATCCTATATTGAACCCTTACTGGCAGTAGCGGTCTGAGACAACTGAGAGGTGTCAGGGGTGTGATATATGGCCAAAAAAATAATCGTTTGTTTCAGGTCACCTGACCCCACCTAATAAAACAGGGCCGACCCTAGAATTTTCTCTACATTTTTGAAGAAATCTTTTTTTTTGGGAGGGGGGCTATATTTTCAGGCAATTTTTCTTTGGAAAGTCACCACAACGTGTCACATGGCATTTAGCAGCTAAAAGAAAATGTACAAAATAAAGAAATCCAACCTTCCCTACCTAATCAATTTTAGCATGTCACCTGAAACACACAACTTTTTTTTTGGCTTAGGGCATCTCTAGCCTCTCTATCAAAGCCTTATTGGCAGTAGCGGTGTGAGAGGTGTCAGGGGCTGTGTTAGGACATCTCTACCCTCTCTATCAAACCCTTATTGGCAATAGCGGTGTGAGAGGTGGGCTGTGTTAGGACATCTCTAGCCTCTCTATCAAACCCTTATTGGCAGTAGCGGTGTGAGAGGTGTCAGGGGCTGTGTTAGGACATCTCTACCCTCTCTATCAAACTCTTATTGGCAGTAGCGGTGTGAGAGGTGTCAGGGGCTGTGTTAGGACATCTCTAGCCTCTCTATCAAACCCTTATTGGCAGTAGCGGTGTGAGAGGTGTCAGGGGCTGTGTTAGGACATCTCCACCCTCTCTATCAAAGCCTTATTGGCAGTAGCGGTGTGAGAGGTGTCAGGGGCTGTGTTAGGACATCTCTAGCCTCTCTATCAAACCCTTATTGGCAGTAGCGGTGTGAGAGGTGTCAGGGGCTGTGTTAGGACATCTCTGCCTGCCTATATAACATGGTTATCGCGTTTAGGCACTGATTCAAGTTCCTAAAATGGATAATATGAGTTCTGATATTTCGGTATAAGGAACCCAAAAATGACAGCGGACTGGACATACCTTGACAACGAGTTGACACGAAAGTAAATCCTCCATTTTTGAAGCTTATGTATGAAATGTGACGACATGCTTTGGACATAACATAATTGAAACCTTATTCTAACTCCCTGTTGGGTAGATTGCTTGATATTAAGGCTGAATTTACATAAAAAAATAGTAAACTTTCGAAGCGAGCGACTGGCCGTGCGTCTTTGCCATTCTGTCAACACTACAGGTGCCACCGCCTGGTGTGTACAGAATGGATTAGGCTATAGACTGGCAACATATTCATGGTAGTAGGCCTACGAGAATGGGAGTTGCAGCAGGTTGCCAGCTTAACCATATGTTAAAATGAAACCAAGATGGCGGAGGGCCGGCTCGTCGACTCGCAACAGAAAACAATGGATTCTATCAATTTTAAAGGTAAATACTTAGAATTAATGGTGGAAACCATGTTATATATGCAATATATAACACTTGAATTGCTGCCTTGCTCCTTCTCCGGCTCATGCTTTTATCACCCCCTGAAGCCAACTAGTTCAAGTCTAATCATTATATATTATATTCCTATTGAACCCCTACCGACAGTAGCGGTATACCGTATCGTCGTGAATAACCGCCCAGGCACTTAAAACTTTGGAGGTATGGTTACCCCCGGCCCTTATACAAGACAGGCACTTATTCAAGATCTAGTTTTCAGTGCTTAAGAGATATATGAATACCCCCATACCCCCACCGCTTATACAAGACCGGCGCTCATTCAAATCCCGCCGCTTAAACACGACGATACGGTAAGAGGTGTCAGGGGCTGTGTTAGGACATCTCTGCCCGCCTCTATTGAACCCCTATCGACAGTAGCGGTCTGAGAGGTGTCAAGCTTTAACTTTTATCTCAATTCTTTTTCCAAACTGGGGGTAAAAATAATTTCGTTATAAACAAGTTCCTGTCAAAAGCACTTCGTTCTAACCAAGTTTTATTACTATAGAAATGTATAGAAGAAGTTTGTGAGAGGGTATTTTTGTTTGTTGTAACCAAATTTCGTTATAAGCAATTAAGTCTGTAATAACCAAGTTTCACTCTACCACTACTAGTAGCTTTGCCTTGTCATCACAGTATATGTATATGGATGGCTTGTCTCTCATTTTCGTTTCTTGAAAATCAAACATATAAATAAGAAAATCATGCAACAATTTCTTCATCACATCCTTATGTCTTCATCATGCATCAACGGAGTGGTGGTGACTTTTTTTTTCATTTTTTCACTTCACTGCACAGTTTTATAAAAAAAATGAAATTTTGTTTTTGACAAGGATGATGACCAGTGTTTATGAGTAGCCAACAGGTAAGGTAATTTACATGAAAAAAAAACAAAACATATATAAAGCTAGATAATGAATACTTACACAATACATGTGACATTCCAATATTTATGGATGTTATCAAAGATACTTCATAATCTGTAGCTGCTAGTGAGTCCCTGAACATGATGTAGAAAATCCCAGCTGTTGAGATAATTCCGCCAACTAAAGTAATGTTAAAGAAGCATGCCGCACACACCAGCCACGCAAAAGCACCATCCTGAACTGATGCCACCATAGTGCTGAAGTGAAAGAAAAATAATGGTTTGATTGTTTGAAGCTAGTTTGAAGCTATCTAAGGTAGTGGTCATTATTTATCAACAGGGGGTGGGTGGTGGGTTTGTGCCCGGAAGCGCAAACATTTTTTACGCCCCCCCTCAAAGACAGTCAAAATTTCTTACGCCCCCTCGACGACAATCAAAATTTTTTGCGCCCCTCAAACCGGAGGTGCGGAGAATTTCTGCGCCCCTCTTTGAGCTATAGTAGCCCACAGGTTTTTTTTTTGCTCAAAAGAGGGTAAATTTTTTAGCTCCCCTAAAGAGGGGTCAAAATTTTGTTAGCCCCCCCTTGGGAGGGGTCTGAAATTTTTACGCCCCCTCCTCAAACCCACCACCCCCCCTGTTGATAAATAATGACCACTCCCTAAGAGAAGGCCAGATGAGGTTTCTCAGTTTAGTGCAATCGGCACATAGTTCATTATCGATGGTTACATACACTGTAGTTTGGAGTGGTATTGCAAAAGTGGCTCAGTAGTGAGTCCTACCTTGATGGTGACCAAGACCAACTCTTTTGGCGGCCTCTACATAGAAGCTGGAGTTATAGTGTAGGGAGTGCGTAGGATGTCATATATAGCTCACATAGCCATTATCAGCTGGGGGCCGCCATTAGACCCCGACGGCACTATGACTAACACCTTCAGCCCCCGACTCCGCAGTATATGCCAGGGATGCCTCCCATTGGTCAATAATACAATAGCCATGTGCCATATAGGCCACAGGGTGAGCCACCAAATTATGAAGTTTCGTTCCAACAAGAGGGGGAGTACAAAATTGTTGTGGTTTTGTATAGGTAATGACCCTAGGAATCATATATCAAAAGTTCTCCGCTAACCTCCCTGCAGTTTTTGCGTAGGTCAAGGTCAAAGGTCGAGAATTTCCCTCTTTATTCCTATATAAATCTGTAAAACCCAGTAATTAATTGTATGTTATCTATGGACTAGGCTAAAAGGCTAGAGGAGGGTATTATGGTTTATGCTAAACCAGAAAATCATGCTGATTTCAAATATAATTGATATATTGGTGTGAGTATAATAGAAGTACCCGAAAAATGGGGTTTAAAAATAAAAATATTATTGAAAAATATGTTAAAATATCAAAAATCAGTAAAACATGAAATAAACCCTCAATAATCCACCTAACACTTAAATGAGTTAGATGGTGGGTGAGGAGCATAGTAAGCATGACCTAATTAGGTTATTAAGCCTTGACCTACTTAATTAGGTCAAAGGTCACAGGCACAATATCTGTCATATCTCTGGTTCTAGGAGGGCTTTCCGCACAATTTTAAGTTCTAAATAGGGATTTCTGACATAGAGGAATAGATTGGACTAGGTTTAAACCTACTAGGATGCATTTTCAAGTCTCAAAATCTGAAATCAATATTGAATGTCCGTGTGAATACAGATGAGTGGTCAGAATGATTTAAATAGATAACATCACAGGTAATATTGTAATATCCCATTTGTGATGGGTAGAGGGCCTAAAATAATCATATGTAGGCTGGTAAGTGTTTAATCAGGTTGCAATAATTAGATTGTTAGGCCTTGACCTATATCTAATTAGGTCAAAGGGCACAAGAAACATGTTTGCAAATATCTCTGGTTCTAGCAGAGCTTTCACACAATTTTAAGCTCTAAATAGGGGTTTCGGATATAGAGGAATCCATTGGAACTTGTTTGAACCTCCTAGGATATGCTGTCATGTGCATAAACCAGAAATCAACAATTTTCCCACCTTTTGAAGAAGCTAAAAGCTAGTACATGAAACCTGGAGGGTAAGTACTAGGGAGGGGCACTCGATTCACCTTTGATGGGGGTGTACAGCCTGGCCTGTGACAAACAAATCAATGGTGATAGTGGTTTTGGGATAAAGGTGACCCTTAATCCTGAGGTACACCTATGATCAGAACGGTTTACTTCAAAAGGGATAGATTTTCATGAAAACTAGAACCTAAATGAGATGGATTGTCATAAAAAAGTGGCCTTGTCAGCTGCACACACCTGTCTCTGACATATAGTGAGTGCCTCTGTTTTTTTTTGTGCTGTTCTACAAGGTTTGTTTTCAGTACTAAGGTATTTCTTATGCTGGACTAGCATGACATTTGCACCTGGGGATCTTGGAATCCCTCCCCCCCCCCTTATAGCAGTGTATGCTGGTAAAGGAGTCTTGGAAAAGTTTGAGAGAAATCCCTCCCTGTACCTAAAAGGTGCACCAGGGATCCACTTTTTAGTTCAAACAGAGCTGTATACACAATGTATAACAACAGGATAACTCCTTAAGAGGGGGTGCCTTAATGATTTACCCCTTATGCTCCCCCACAAGTGGCCATTCCACTCCTTATAATAGGTCAGCCCACCCCAGCCCCTATTCTTGCATTATTTTGGGCAAGACCAAGCCTATACAAGTGATTCAACAGAGTTATATGATCAATACAACAGGGGGCACTACAAACGAAAATTGAGGCTGAAATTACTTATGTCAATTAAGATCATTGGATACACATGTAACACTACTTGGATGGCACAATTTGCCTTCTTTCTCATTCATTCGCATGTATATGGTTGGAGACACAGTTGAATATAATTTCATGTTTAGGGCTCACATAGACAACAGTGCATTCTAGGAGGTTAAAACATACACCAATAAATTCCCCTATGTCAGAAACCTGTATTTAGAACTTAAAATTGTGTAGAAAGCTCTCCTAGAACCAGAGATATCGGCAAATATGGTTCTTGTGCCCTTTGACCTAATTAGATATAGGTCAAGGCCTAACAATCTAATTATTGCAACCTGATTAAACACTTACCAGCCTACATATGATTATTGTGAGCCCCTCTACCTATCACAAATGGGATATTACAATATTACCTGTGATGTTATCTGTTTAAATCATTCTGACCACACATCTGTATTCACAGAGACATTCAATATTGATTTCAGATTTTGAGACTTGAAAATACATCCTAGTAGGTTTAAACCTAGTCCAATCTATTCCCCTATGTCAGAAATCCCTATTTAGAACTTAAAATTATGCGGAAAGCCCTCCTAGAACCAGAGATATGACAGATATTGTGTCTGTGACCTTTGACCTAATTAAGTAGGTCAAGACTTAATAATCTAATTAGGTCATGCTTACTATGCTCCTCACCCACCATCTAACTTATTTAAGTGTTAGGTGGATTATTGAGGGTTTATTTCCTGGTTTACTGATTTTTGATATTTTAACATATTTTTCAATAATATTTTTATTTTTAAACCCCATTTTTCGGGTACTTCTATTATACTCACACCAATATATCAATTATATTTGAAATCAGCATGGTTTTCTGATTTAGACTAAACCATAATACCCTCCTCTAGCCTTTTAGCCTAGTCCATAGACAACATACAATTAATTACTGGGTTTTACAGATTTATATAGGAATAAAGAAGGAAATTCTCGACCTTTGACCTTGACCTACGTAAAAACTGCAGGGAGGTGAGCGGAGAACTTTTGATATATGATTCCTAGGGTCATTACCTATACAAAACCACAACAATTTTGTACTCCCCCTCTTGTTGGAACGAAACTTATTTTCTAAGGACATTATTGGGGCTCACCCTGTGGCCTAATAGTGTAAGCTCCTTACTCAAGAGGGCAGTACATGTAGTGTGGTTACTACCGGTAGGACGAGAAGTCACCTTGATCCTTTGCCGCTGCCGGGTGGTGGCAGCACTAGTTATCTAACTCCAGCTTCTATGTTGAGGCTGCCAAAGGAGTTGGTCAAGCCTTGCCTTCATGCAACTTCCTCTTACACACCGGAGGTCATAGCTGCCTTCTTCAATCAGAGAATAAAGTCACCAATAAATGAAACCTTCATACAGTTGTCAACTTGTCTTCTTTCCAGCTCTCTTAAACGTAACATTCCCTCTTAGATAAAGGTTTAAATTTCTGCCCCACACCAGGTGAACCTAACAGACTTGACCTTCAATGGGACCTCGAGTGATTTCACTGCCGCCTGAAGATACGACACCACTTCTCCCGCTCCAAATCCCTCAAACGTCTATGGTTAGCTATCACACAACATCAACCATCCACCCCAAACTTACCCCACAACCACCTCACCCCTGCCCCTTAACCCTCCACTCCCATCCCGGACCTGCCTTCTACCTCTGCCCGCACCAGGTCCTGTCCCACAGACTACCAAACCCTGGTCTCCTCCAATCTCCACTCCTCCAAGGTTCTCAAAGGGGACCAATCCCGGCTCCCCCCTAGTACACCTCTACCTCTAAGTACTTACTGCTTACACAACCTTTGCACTCTCAACGAAGTCAAGCCCCCAAGGTCAGCAACCTCACACCCGAAGAAAAGGTAGCACTCACACAGCTATCCAAAAACCTTCACATCGTGATCAAACCTGCTAACAAAGGAGGTGCAGTAGTCATACAAAACAAAGACAACTACATAGCAGAAGGTAACCGGCAACTCTCAGACAAGAATTTCTATACAGAAACGGCCAGTGACCTCAGACAGTCACACTCTGAGGAGGTCAACTCCTACCTACTTGGACTGCACCAGGCAGGCAGACTACAGAAGAACCTACTGAAAAAACTCACAAGCACATGCTTAAAGACCCCCCAGTTCTACCTGGTACCCAACATCCCTGAAATACCATCCTACATCCGGGACACAACACATTTCCTCAGCAGGCTATCTTCACTTGGACCCCTCCCTGAAGGAGCCCTCCTCTGCACCTTGGATGTCACCTCCCTCTATACCAATATCCCAAACGATGAGGGGCTAGCAGCAGTCAAGAAACGCCTCCATCAAAAGAGACACCCACAGTTTGGTGAAATGCCTAACACAGACATCCTCAAACTACTGGAACTCATTCTGACCAAAAACAACTTTGACTTCAAGGACAATCACTATTTCCAGACAAGGGGTACCGCCATGGGAACTCGAGTGGCCCCTACCTTTGCACACATCTTCATGGCGGACTAGGTTTGTATACCCTTACACACTCCAACCACTCCTCTGGGTCTGTTTCATTGATGATATCTTCTTCATCTGGACACATGGCCTTGCTGAACTCCTGACCTTCCTGGACCACCTCAACTAAACGCACCCTTCCATCAACCTCATGGGCGAATACTCGACAACAGAAGTTCACTTTTTAGATGTCACAGCTAGGAGACAGGGTGACCACTCTCAACTGACCTCTACACAAAACCGACCAACAGTAATACACAGAGAAAAGAACATTGATCGCTTTGACGCATACTGCACAGGTCAAAATTTGTCTCCCACATGACATGTATAAAGGCATGTCGAATGAGGTTGACCCTCTCATATTTGGTTCGTCAACTCCACTTGACATGCGTAATGAAGACACATCACACATTTCTGATCCATTCACCTGAGTGCTAGGTAATACTGTGAGACAATTATGTAAGGGTCAAGAGTAGTCAATAGCTATGTACTAATGGTTCAATCAAGGCAGGCCTATAATAGAAGGCAGGGGATATCATAGTCCCACAGGCCTGCACACCAAGGCACTTTTTCCTATCTACAGAACTTCTACTTGACTGAGGACCTCTATGCAGTCCGTAAGACAAGGGCATGGAGGTGCATGGCAATGCCATCTGTCTCCATGCAATGAAGATACTGAAATTATAGACTGTGGGTTTGCATACAATCTTTTGGTATTTTCACTGACCCACACACAAGGTGTCTAACCTCTCCAGTTGAAGAATTCAGGATTTTGGATGTCTATTTTGATATTCAATAACAAGTGCAAATTTAACAATGAAATAGAATTCACTACCATTTGTTGATAGTATTTACAGACCTTAGTGATCTATTCTTCATGAAAACAAAATGACACAGATACATCAAATGTCTCAAGTGTTGGTAGTACCTCTTGGTAGTGATTAATCCTGGTACCAAAATGGTTGTTTGCCCCATCTATTGGAATATCCTAGAACAATGATGTCAAGAGCCTTTGACATGGCTGTGACCCTAGTCAACTCACAGATGACATGGCATTTTAAGGCATGTCAAATCATATGAGGATTACTGTGTGCTACAGTTGTCATGGTGACATATGTGCACATGTCCCAATGACGTGTGCTCTCTGTGTCAAATCAAGTTGACATGGGTATACATGTCACTTTGTCAGGAAGACTTTTTTAGTGCCTCCCCACGCCGCGTAGCGGCGGTCCCGCGAAGCGGGACGGGAGGCGCTATGATGATTGCATTTCCCCCATGTGATGAGGTGTCACAATACAGAATCCACAAACTAAATTCCCTCGTATGCAAGAAATGACGTTGTGACCGCTTAAAAAAACCAGGGAGGCGTTTTTTACGCGGTCACAACCGCATTTCTTGTTTCAGTGTAATTATCTCCACTATACCTCAGCTCACCCACGTCACTGCCTTAGTGTCATACCCTATGCCCAATTCCTAAGGATCCATCGAATATGCTCAGATGAAAAGAGGTTCATCTACCACGCCGTCATCAAGGGACAACATTTCATCCAGAGGGGTTACCCTCCTGCATTACTACACGAGGCCTTCCTTAAAGCGCTCAAGAGCCCCGTGACCAACTACTCGTCCCCAAGGTACATTCCCTGTCCAAAACAGAGCAGTGCCAGGACCTGAAAAAGAACGACACCAGTCCAAACATCATGGTAACCATGTTTAACCATGGCTTCATGGGCATGCGAAACCTGGTCTTTCAATGGCTCGACATTCTGGGTATGTTTGATTCCACATGAGACCTCTACAGAGGGTCTATAAAAATGGCATACCGCCGACCACCCAATTTGAGTGATAAGACAGTACGCGCCAAACTGAAACACCTACTCAAGACGACACCCACACCCAAGACATTGACTTGCCTCTCTGCTGCAGATTGCAGGTACTGTAGAGCCCTTGACACAACTGGCTACATACGAGGCTCCATCAATGGTAGACAATACAGAACCAGGGTCAATGCCACCTGCTTCAGCAGCAACCTGATCTACTGTTTGACCTGCAAACGTTGTGGCAAACAATATGTCGGACAGACGATGCAGAAGCTCAAGGGGCACATCGGAGCTCACTTTTCAGCCATTGACTGGCTTGAAACAAAGCCTGTGCCAGAGGAGGAATCCCTAGTGGCCCATCACTTCAATTAGGCCTGCCATGCTAAGACTGATGACATTGCCATACACATCCTGGACTTCATAAACCACCATCCGAGATCCCTCTTTGGCACTCACCTCAGGAACCTGGTTGAATACAATTAGATCCAGCGCATCCAAACCACCGCACCATATGGCCTGAACACAGCTACACCTTCAACCTTTGAGCCCTACACCTTTGGTACACCCAGTCTCCTAAACTAGCTTACACAAGTAAATATTGGGAGACTGGGAGACTCCCCATTCCCCTTCACACACACTCTACGGAACAAGGTAGACAGGGGTGTGAGTCTTTTGCCCTTCTGACTCGATCCCCTGTGGCACCCGGGACCCCATACACATAGGGGCCCTCCCGTGCATCCACCCTCTCCCACACACATACAGTGGGCTTGGGACCAGTGGAGCTTGCAAAACAAATAAAACCCAAAATCCAGCCTGATGAGTCCATACGAAACCGCAGAGGTACCTTGGACTCCCCTTGACACACACATTCAGTGTAAGGAGCCCTGGGTACCTGAGGATAGATCCATCTATCCACCCAGAACTGCTGCAACCCTGACAGGATAACCCACACACTACACCAGGAATAAGCTACCCCAGGGTTGCAGCTTGTTCCTCTTGCCACACTACCTTAACATGGACGGAGCACCTACAGTGCTTTTGCGGTCGCTGGTACAATTTTTGAAGCACGCACCTTGCTCCATCTTTAACAAGGTTTAAAAAAGAGGATAATTCTATTGACCAAGTAAGGGCTGGTGATGCATCAAAGGCTCATGATCATAGGTTGTCATGATGCACCAATGAAGTGCCGGTAAATACTCCATGGGGGGCATTCACCAAGCAACCATCCGCCAGTTCACTTCAATATACAATAAACCTAGCATCAATTATTCACTTTAATGCCTGACTTCTTGCGATCATTGATTTCATATAGTATCTATAAACACCCATAGCTTAATATGACGCAACTTTAAACATGGATTATTTTATTTGTTTGACTGGCAAAAATGATAACAGTTATAGAATTGGTACTATGTGGGGAATAGTATGAAGCAGATTGCAGAGTAACTGTAGTCCAAACATCAGTTCTTGGATTGATGAAGGGACTGAGGGCCCCTTGGTTAAAGGGCATCCTGACAGAGGGCCTCCTGACTAAGGGCCCCCTGACCTTAGGTCACCAGTCAAAGGGCCCCTCGGGCATTACCCCCCCCCCTGTTGGTTACCACATGTAGACCTAAAACCTATGTCTACTTGGGGATATAGGGCACAATGTGATGGACATAAGACACAATGTGACTTTAAGACGTTGGACACAACGTAACATACTTTGGACAAAATGTAACATACTTTGGATACAATGTAACAGACAGGAAATGAGCAACCTCACAATTGGGACTAAGATAAGATAAGGATGTATACAAGACCTGCTGGATGATTTACCATGTTCATGGAAACGGTGACAATGTTTACTCTATCTGAACAACCATATATCACCATTTATTCAAGTCTCAAATCTCAAGAGAGTACGACGTTTTACCTTAATTATCCGAAGTAACAAGTAGACAACATAAAGTTGAGACAGAGATTATATAGGGACTGCTGTAGCTGACCTGATTGTACGACAAAAGGCCCCTCACAATGGGTCACTGGGGAGTAATAACTTTTTAATCTTCAGAGAAAAGAGAACAGTAAGAGAACAATGTTTTACCTTAATTATCCGAAGTAACACGTAGACGACATAAGTCGACATGGAGATGATTTAGGGGAAGCTGTATCTGCCCGGGTGTATCTGACCTGATTGTGACCTGATTATGCGACACAAGGCCCTCACAATGGGTCACCGGGTCACTACTATATCAAGTCGAGGGGAGTAATCAATTTTTAAAGTTGGCATATCCGCTAAAAAGACAGATTTGAAAGTTTTTGGAAACATGTCTAAAAAGCTTCTCAATGCTCATCTCTTGTTGCAGGCGTATACAGTTACAGTGGAGTCGCGATAATCCAGCCACTGCCGTTGCGCCTCTCCGGAGGGTCTTGCCAAAAGAAAACGAGGAAGAACCTGACTAAAAACTTCCAGAGATCACTGATCTGTGGGAGCATGGTCTAACTCATTTGGACTGTATTGCCAAACAACCCCCAGTATAACACATACATTATAGCAAATGTGCACTCTTTGAGGATCAAGCATCCATGCATGTTTTCACTTTTTGATAAGACGAGAATACTTTTGGCAAGGTGAAAACGCACATGTTTTAAAAATCTAAAAATCATTTTCTTTTGGCAAGACCCTCCCGGTGGCTGGATGTCAAGGGAACTGGATGCCTGAATCAAGGGGCGAGTGGTGGTACATGGGATGGGGGACTGGGTTGATGGATGGAAGGATACTAAGGTAGCATAACCCACTAACTTTTCATTTATCCATCAATGTAAAAGACTGTCATATACATGTACAAACATAGACAAACTTACACTGGAAGCCATTTCTTAATGTACTACGACTGCACACAGCCACTAAGATTTAAAAATGCCAAGAATAAGCCAGGCTATCATAGGAACTGCCCTACGACTGCTCACTACAATTAGCAGCTATGCAGTAATTACATAAGGTTTAGTAGGGCAGTCGTATTGGTGCAGACATTAGGGACTTCTAGTGCACAGTACTGTTATGGCCAAATCATTAGGTTCTCACTACGATTTAAAGGACAGCAGTCGTAGTGTGTTAGGAAATGGCCTCCTGATTACTTCCTGTGTTGTACTCCTGAACCAACCCCTGTGGTTAGGTGCTCCCAAGAGTCAAAGTGTCAACTATGATTAAGGCTGTTTGTCCCTACCCTCTGATGTCTACCTGCCCCTATAAGTAGGAGCTAAATTCTAGCTGACTGGAATATCAAGTAATGTTTTAATGCTAAATACACAAACTGGTACCCACATTCCCTGACTGGGACTGAAAGCTAAATAACTGGATTACCAAAGGCAGTTTAAATTGTATGTAAACCTTTCCCAGTAAATTATGACTGTAAGGTGAGGGACTGGATTATCACAGACTGGATTATTGCGACTCCACTGTATATTGTTCCAATCACTCTTGCCCAAAGTACTTCAACATGAAGTGTCTAGCTACAACACAATGCACTTTACTAGACAGCTCTTGACATTGGAAGAGTAACAATATAAGAATGCTGTGTTGAAATGTCTCATTACCGTAAACTCCCGTGTATAAGGCGCGTCTTATACGGGGGGTTTTAGTTCTCACTGGATCCACAAGGGGGACACCAAGACCTTTCTTTTGATATCTTACATACCCCCTTGGTCATAATGGGACAAAATGGGGCCCAGGAGGGCACAAGGTGGCCCAAGCTACCCATAGGTTTTTGAATTTTGAAAATTCATTCAGTAGAACCAAAGTTATGATTTTTTCATTTTTTTGAGAATTTTCCAAAACTCTAGATGCGCCTTATATGCGGGCTGGGCCTTATACGCGGGAGATTACGGTACTCATGATCTATGTACATTTCTGTTTACTAGTGTTCATATAATCAACTCTTTGGCTTTTGGACATTTTTTATTATTTCCCCAGGATTCTTTATTTTTGTGATTTTCTTTTATCTTAATTTGCAGAATTAACATAAAATTACCCATAATTTATTCTCAATATGTGTTTCCTAGCAATACAAGAAAGAATATATTGATCACGGTGCGCAACAATATGGTTCTGGAACTGAAATGTCACGTGTTGACAAGATGCAGGTGCAATATATTATAACTAGCTTGAATACGATGATTATATATAAAGAACTGTATGAAAAGAACTGATGTACATTCACTGTAACACAAATGTTGTTGAAATAATGATGGAATCCTTGTCTCAAAGTTGCCAGAGAGTCGTCTTTATTTTCACGGAGATTCCTTGTACCACTGTACTGCAACATGGGGCTTCTCATAAAGATACTACACTGCCTCCCTGATATATAATTACGATGGTTCACTGTTTTTTTCACGGATCCCTGGTAGATTCAATAGTTATTTCTTACAGTATTGGACACTGTTGCACATATCTATATGAGTCCAGTAACCTAAAGACAGATGTTTAATACACGAGAGTTGATCAGGCCAATTATTGTGACTGTAATACAGTGGCCCAGTAGGGGATTATTGTCAACAGGGGGATGAGGGGAGTGTGTCAGTAGGGAATAAGGGGAGTGGGTGAGTAGGGGAATGAGGGGAGTGGGTGAGTAGGGGAATGAGGGGAGGGGTTAGTAGGGGAATAAGGGGAGTGGGTGAGTAGGGAATAAAAGGAGTGGGTGAGTAGGGGAATGAGGGGAGTGGGTGAGTAGGGGAATGAGGGGAGTGGGTGAGTAGGGGAATGAGGGGAGGGGTTAGTAGGGGGATGAGGGGAGTGGTGAGTAGGGAATAAGGGGAGTGGGTGAGTAGGGGAATGAGGGGACAGGTTAGTAGGGGAATGAGGGGAGTGGTGAGTAGAGGAATGAGGGGAGTGGGTGAGTAGGGGAATGAGGGGAGTGGGTGAGTAGGGGAATGAGGGGAGTGGTGAGTAGAGGAATGGGGGAGTGGATGAGTAGGGGAATGAGGGGAGTGGGTGAGTAGGGGAATGAGGGGAGTGGGTGAGTAGGGAATAAAGGGAGTGGGTGAGTAGGGGAATGAGGGGAGTGGGTGAGTAGGGGAATGAGGGGAGTGGGTGAGTCCAGTAACCTAAAGACAGATGTTTAATACACGAGAGTTGATCAGGCCAATTATTGTGACTGTAATACAGTGGCCCAGTAGGGGATTATTGTCAACAGGGGGATGAGGGGAGTGTGTCAGTAGGGAATAAGGGGAGTGGGTGAGTAGGGGAATGAGGGGAGTGGGTGAGTAGGGGAATGAGGGGAGGGGTTAGTAGGGGAATGAGGGGAGTGGGTGAGTAGGGAATAAAGGGAGTGGGTGAGTAGGGGAATGAGGGGAGTGGGTGAGTAGGGGAATGAGGGGAGTGGGTGAGTAGGGGAATGAGGGGAGGGGTTAGTAGGGGGATGAGGGGAGTGGTGAGTAGGGAATAAGGGGAGTGGGTGAGTAGGGGAATGAGGGGACAGGTTAGTAGGGGAATGAGGGGAGTGGTGAGTAGAGGAATGAGGGGAGTGGGTGAGTAGGGGAATGAGGGGAGTGGGTGAGTAGGGGAATGAGTAGGGAATAAGGGGAGTGGGTGAGTAGGGGAATGAGGGGACAGGTTAGTAGGGGAATGAGGGGAGTGGTGAGTAGAGGAATGAGGGGAGTGGGTGAGTAGGGGAATGAGGGGAGTGGGTGAGTAGGGGAATGAGGGAAGTGGTGAGTAGAGGAATGGGGGAGTGGATGAGTAGGGGAATGAGGGGAGTGGGTGAGTAGGGGAATGAGGGGAGTGGGTGAGTAGAGGAATAAGGGGAGGGTGTAGGTAGGGGAATGAGGGAGTGGGTGAGTAGGGGAATGAGGGGAGTGGTGAGTAGAGGAATGAGGGGAGTGGGTGAGTAGGGGAATGAGGGGAGTGGGTGAGTAGGGGAATGAGGGGAGTGGGTGAGTAGGGGAATGAGGGGAGGGGTTAGTAGGGGGATGAGGGGAGTGGGTGAGTAGGGGAATGAGGGGAGTGGTCAGTATAGGGGAATGAGGGGAGGGGTTAGTGGGGGGATGAGGGGAGTGTGTCAGTAGGGAATAAGGGGAGTGGGTGAGTAGGGGAATGAGGGGAGGGGTTAGTAGGGGGATGAGGGGAGTGTGTCAGTAGGGAATAAGGGGAGTGGGTGAGTAGGGGAATGAGGGGAGGGGTTAGTAGGGGGATGAGGGGAGTGTGTCAGTAGGGAATAAGGGGAGTGGGTGAGTAGGGGAATGAGGGGAGGGGTTAGTAGGGGGATGAGGGGAGTGTGTCAGTAGGGAATAAGGGGAGTGGGTGAGTAGGGGAATGAGGGGAGTGGTGAGTAGGGGAATAAGGGGAGTGGGTGAGTAGGGGAATGAGGGGAGTGGGTGAGTAGGGGAATGAGGGGAGGGGTTAGTAGGGGGATGAGGGGAGTGGTGAGTAGGGAATAAGGGGAGTGGGTGAGTAGGGGAATGAGGGGAGTGGTGAGTAGGGGAATGAGGGGAGTGGTGAGTAGGGGAATGAGGGGAGTGGTGAGTAGAGGAATGAGGGGAGTGGGTGAGTAGGGGAATGAGGGGAGTGGGTGAGTAGGGGAATGAGGGGAGTGGGTGAGTAGGGGAATGAGGGGAGTGGGTGAGTAGGGGAATGAGGGGAGTGGGTGAGTAGGGGAATGAGGGGAGTGGGTGAGTAGAGGAATAAGGGGAGGGTGTAGGTAGGGGAATGAGGGAGTGGGTGAGTAGGGGAATGAGGGGAGGGGTTAGTAGGGGGATGAGGGGAGTGTGTCAGTAGGGAATAAGGGGAGTGAGTGAGTAGGGGAATGAGGGGAGGGGTTAGTAGGGGGATGAGGGGAGTGGTGAGTAGGGAATAAGGGGAGTGGGTGAGTAGGGGAATGAGGGGAGTGGTCAGTATAGGGGAATGAGGGGAGGGGTTAGTGGGGGGATGAGGGGAGTGTGCCAGTAGGGAATGAGGGGAGTGGGTGAGTAGGGGAATGAGGGGAGGGGTTAGTAGGGGAATGAGGGGAGGGGTTAGTAGGGGGATGAGGGGAGTGGTGAGTAGGGAATAAAGGGAGTGGGTGAGTAGGGGGATGAGGGGAGTGGTGAGTAGGGGGATGAGGGGAGTGTGTCAGTAGGGAATAAGGGGAGTGGCAGCACTACGACCCATTCTACCCAGTCTACTACCCACCGAGTCCCCTCATTTCCCTACTAACCCACTCCTCTCATTCCCCTACTCACTCCTACCCATTCCCCTACTCACTCCTACCCATTCCCCTACTCACCTCATTCCCCTACTTGGCCCCTCCCTCACTTTGGTTTTTGATTTCCATTGCATTTTCAAATGATTGTTTTTCATTCCTCTTTGAGTTTTGAGTTTTCTTTTTTCATTGCATTTTCATTTTGTTTTTCATTCTAAATTTTGGCCCTTCCTGGGCCACTGTATCTGGAGGGTCTTGCCAAAAGAAGATGAGAAAGAACTTCTCTAAATTTTCTCAATAATTTTCTCAAAGAGTACTGAGGAAAACGTGTATGGCCTAACACGTTTTTATAGTGTTGACAAAAAAGTTTCAGCAGAATGCACATAAAACGGGCACGTTCGTTCTAAACGATTATCCAAACAATCTTTTAGCAATAAAAAAATGTGCATCTTTTCATTTTGGTTTCACGTTTCCTTCTTGGCAAGACCCTCCACACAGGGGAAAAGGTAGTTTTGTCCAGGAAGTGCTTCACCTGCAGCCGTCACTTTCTTTTAAGTTCTGACTTTTGTGTATTTTGCACAGAAGTGCTCATGCCAGTCAGGTGCATGGACCTTTCAATGAAGATGATAGCCACTCAAAACAAGTACATTAAAGAGTCATACAGTAACATACCTACTTGTGCTCTTGTGGTGAGTACAAGTTGAATGGTGAAGCAGAGCACGACATTTTAACGTAGGAGGATACTTAGTGCTCTCTTTAGCTTATTTGCAACAACCTCCTGGGGTAGACCATTGGAGCTGTGATAGAAGATCAGGAGGCCATTTCTTAACAGACAGACTACAACTGGTCACCTTCAAGTCGTAGTGAAGACCCTTAACTTAGTGACATTACCGCCAAATAGTGTTGGTCATGTATTGAATGCAGCACTACGACTGCCCTACAAAACTTTATGTAATAGCTAGATAAAGGCTGATCATACAGAGCAGTCGTAGGGCACTGCTATATGATTACTGGGAGTAAGTTTTAGAATGTCAGATCGTATTGGTTGTGTGCAGTTGTAGTGCCTTAAGAAATGGCCTCCTGTAGGCTGAAGGTCTCCACTATCAGAGCTTGCTAACATTGCGCAATTACCTGTGTGAGAACAGCCAAGTCACTATACAGCCAATCTGGCCCCAGCTCGACCACTAGCGTGAGTCGTCTCTGGCACCTAGTGTTTGTGGGTAAAAGAAGTTTTTTTACTGTAGTGCTTATTTGTAGGCAGGTACCTCGCGTAGTAATCTTCCCCAGAAAATGAGGACCATCACCCCCATACACGAGAGAGGTATTCCCTAGAATCCCGACTGGGCAAGATTGCTAGTACAGCATGTAGTGGTAGCCAGGAGGGTCTTGCCAAAAAGGAAAAGGAGAACCTCACCAAAATAAAATGTGCATGTTTTTTTATTGTATGTTTTTATGTATGCTTCTCACTATAATCCAAAACTGTGTTCGATACATTCTACTGTAAATCTATTTGACAATAATGTGAAAACTTGTTAGGCCATGTCACTTCTGTCAGAAATGAAATTTGACAGGTTCTTCCTTATTATCATTTGGCAAGACCCTCCAGGCCTATCAATGTTAGCAACTGGATGTTATGTTAGGATGTATTGAAACGATAAGGATTTTTATTAGTGATTATTGATAATATCCATTGATTCTAACATAGACCCACATAATATTCTATGCATGTAAATCGTTCTCACATCCTATAGTGTATGCTGGCAGACTGCCATACTGGTATTCTTTTTATCTATTTTCCTTTTTCGAGTATCGTGTTCTCAAAGGTGCAGCCAGCCATTAAATTAAATATTTAATTGCACTCCTAACACTGATCACATTTAGGGACAAGCTATTTATTGCAATTTGGGGGAGGGGGACTTGGTGAATTTCGGGGGTGGAGGCACTTTGATGATTGGGTGGGGGAGGCAAAGCTTAATAAACTTTACTGGGAGGGTCAAAGCTAACGTATCCTCGTGTTTAAGCGCCTGTATTTGATTGAGCGCCTGTCTCAAATAAGCACCGGTGGTACAAGGGTCATGAAATATTTTTTAAGCACTAATAATAGAGTTTGAATGAGCGCTTGTCCTGTATGAGCGCTGGGGAAATGAGGCCGCCAAATCAAAATCCCGCTGGGGCGCTTGAACACAACGGTACGGTATATATACAGATGGGTTTCCTCACCAGCACTTTATTGTAGCATCATGCAAACCTGGGGTGTATTGTCAGCATAATACATACATTAAATTCATTATAAATCTCAGTCTATGGTAATCCCTATATAATTATCGCCTCCACCTATTAACCCCCCATATTTCACCTTTCTGTACAATAAGGCCTCACTAAAACAACCATATGTAAACCATACCACTAATAGTCCAGAATATATAAAGAACATTCAAGGGACAACCATTAGGCAGAATATCCATTATACAGGATAACCACTATGCATGATAAACACCATGCAGGGGTTATCTCATAGTGAGGCCCATAGACTGGTTCATTCCAGTATGAACCAGATTTAGCAAACCCATGGGACAGGATAACAATATCCCTATTAGTAAAATCAGTAGCTCGGACGCAGGTTGTGCAGCACCACCTTCCGGTATACAACAACACAGCCGCGCAGCACCATGTGCTGCATCCTATAGGTTAACTGATATACAGGCATGCCAAGCCTGGAACCATAGACTTCCTATGGTAATATTGGAGTGCACAATGGAAATCATCATCGCAGGATATATTGTAAGTTGAGTATGTAGTCTCTCACAATGGAAATGTGTATTGTCTCTTTAGCAAAGCAAGAAGTATTGTTCACTATGAAACACCAATTGTTAAGCCTATGCAATAAAGATATATAAACTGTATCTACGGGTTCTTGAGTTATCTCTTCATCAATGTCATCGAGGATCATCATATTAAAAAGTATGTCTTGACCCGACAGTATTAACCCTGTACGGTCAGCATGATATATGAATGTAGCCATGGCATGTTACTCCCCAGGCTGTATTCAGGCATCATGTCGAATTAATACATCAGCATCAAAATAGATAACTTACCTTATATATAGAGGAGTAGCCCACTGGGATCTAAGGCAGCCCAGGTCACATGTGTCACCAATCAGATTAGTGTGTCAGGGCTATATACTCTTACGTAAGTGTTAAGCCAGCACAGACTGTGGTCAGTGCTCGGATACTGGGGGCTGTTTATTTACTAATGGGAGAGTAGCAATATACTGTATCAGGGTCTGGACCACTCAATTCGGCAAGGTGACATAGCCATTTCTTAAAATTAACATATGACAAGGGCCTCATAATTAGAAACAGGAGTCAAACAGAAAATTTGGCTTGCCTAAGGGAGCATTCATTATTTATGGCGGGGGGTGAGCATATCGAGGAGGGTGGCAGCTCATTTTGGGACATTCGCGAGGGCAAGGCATTCTATTTTAGTGTATTTTTGTAGGGGAGGCACTTCATTTTTGGATATTCATGTAGGGGGCGCTTTCTTTTAGGACATTCCTGCTAGGGGATATTTAATTTTACTTTATAAGGCACTGGTATTTGTCATAAGCCAGATTTTTATTTCTGTTTTCAAGCAAAATCAGCTTCTAGATTATTTTCTCCCAAAGCCTCCCCTGGCTTATGACTGGGTTTTATTGATATAAATTTTAGAGAATCCTCTTGAAATTTCAACCCAAAATTAGCTCATAACATTTTCCCAAACTCTACCCCTGGCTTATGACTGAGGCATATGGACAGGGTTTCACAGTAATTTCTAGTCTAAAAGAGGGGGTATGCACTTATTAGAGTATGTGCGCTAATTACATCAAAAAAGATATATATTCTAATATGCTATGATTTCGACAGGGCTAGGTGAGTTCGTCCGTTCTCCACTAAAAAAAAAGAAAATTCTAATATGCTTGTAGCATCAATTAAAGGCAAACACAAAGACTTGGTGTTTGTGTCTACAGGAGTTATCACACCTACTACACCAGCTGGGGGGCAGCGCTTTATATTGGGGTACCGGGTATTCACATGGGGGGGGGGTACTCCATTTTGGGATATTTACATATTCACTTTTATTGTCTCAAGATGGCCATGAATGCCTGGGCTGTGTGAACGGGAGCTGCCCAGAGCTGTCCAGGCACGTGTCTAAAGCCGAAAGGACGCCACCAATAACTGCGCCTCCACTGCACACTCCCCCTCTGTTTTTGATCTTTTTCTTGTTTCTGTACTTCTACTTCATCTCTATCTCGAAAGATTGTCGGGCCTTCTTGGTGACTGATCCCTTTAACTCCTCGAAAATGTGCCACTTCCTCTTGCAAATCCTTCAGCTGAAAACATGCCTTATTCCTCTCTGCAATGACATCCTTCATTTGCTTGAACAGTCCCATCCTGTACCTTCAGCAGTGCCTCGATGTTTGTGCCATCTTCGCCTTATGGAAGAACATACCATCATCTTCGTCTTCTTTCTTTGTCTCCACTTCCTCGCGTTCACCCTCACTGTTACACGGACCTTCTGTTGGTTCCTCCATTGTAGTTTGTCTTCACTAGTGCCTATACCTTGATCTATTTCAATCTAAAAATGTCTCTAACTTCTTCTCTAATTAAGCCTATGTGCCTCACATGGACACCAGGGTAACACAAGGGACCCCCAGTGCTTACCAATGCCACCATTGGCACCAGCATACACAGAACCTCCCCCTAGCGGCAAAAGCTGGAACCACCAGCCTCAACTGTTCTAGTTCATACCCTTCCCATCAGGTGGTGCCAGTAGCACTATGGTGTTTAGTCTTGGTTCCAGGAGACCTTCATCAACCCAACCCTTACACTACACTTACTCACCAGAGGGATCCAAGGTTCTGGCTATTCATACTTCTAGCCTACACTCCTAGGTGGCAGAGCTGTATGCCATACCAGACCTGCAGGAACAAGCTGGCCACCATCCATACCAATATCTACACAGACCAAGCAGCCTACCCCAACTAACAGACTTACCCAACTAACCCAACCCCTTCGGTTTGTTACGCTCTTACTTTTAGATTCTGCCACTAGATGGCTCTGCTACTTCACCAATGCTTATCCACCCCTTGGCAATCATCCACTGCTTTATTAAATATTGGCTTGGGATGATCACCTTAATATAAAACTTCACTCACCATTGATCACAGGCAAACCGTTCCAGCTTCACCCTGCCAACTCGTTAGTGCCAAAATTAAGCTTTGACCTTTGCCAGAGTGTACCATGCAATATATATTTGTGATCTACTAATGATATGCTATCCAATAATTATGAAAAAAGAGCTTAACGAGTCTGAGATTTTCGGGGTCTAATTGACCTAGTTTTTTCAAATAATTAATTTATCTCATTATACTTTTGTATGTAGGCTCAATTATGAAAAACTGAACGTGTTTTTCTCATTTTATGCAAATATTGATTTTTAGCACCAATTATCACTAATTAATGTCAATTAACCCCAATATCCTTAACGATTACTAATTACTCAACAACAGTTGACAGAAATTATGAATAAAACTCTGCAATAGATGTCAAAATTAATCGGCATGCATACATGTATACGCGCAGTGAGATAACAAGGCACTATTCAAGTCTACCTCTGGTATGGTATGTGTCTGAACTTTGTACTGGTTGCCAAGGCAACCACCCAACCACAAGTGACATCCCAATTCCGTGTTTAAAAAGGGAGTGGCTCAGATCTGGTTTCTAGACACTTTTTAACATTGAGCCAGCTACTCCATGAAATAGAACTACAATACAGTCCCCTGTCTGGGTACCCTTTGTACCGTTACCATGGCACCTAGAGAGCTGACCTGATTCTTGTCATCTGCTCTGATAACAGAGGTGCAGCAACAATGGAAGTTTGACCTTCAGTCAGGGACACACCCGATACTTTCTATACACAAAACATATTCCCTTTACTATGGAACAAAGAGGGAAGACTTTAGATTTTCAATTTACAGTACAACTACATGTGAATACTCTGAGAAAATTTCAGTCACTTATGGCACTTTGGTTACTTGGTACTTTTGTTACTAATGGCACTTACTCTCTCATTTGCTAATTAGGCACTTAATTAATGTGTTCCCTACTCACTTCCTTGTGAATTCTGAAACAGCCATCTTATTGTACGAAGGACTTGAGTATTTCACGAGCCACGTGCGAGTCTCACCCCATTCTTCCTTCTCTTCTCCAGCCCAGGCTAAACAATTTTATAGTAGACCTCTATATCAATCAGTCTGTTATCCTGGTCACTGGCACCAATTAATGTGGGATAATACCACATAAATCAAAACAGGTTCTTAACTGATTGATGGTCTATTTTTATTGTCTCAAGATGGCCATGAATGCCTGCGCTGTGTGGACGGGAGCTGCCCAGAACACGTCCTCCCCTCCTGCCTTCTCTCTGCGTTCTCTAGATGGATCTGCCGAGTGCTGCCACAGGCACCCTAAGGTCTCAGTGAAGGAAATCCCGCAGAAAACCGGAAGTCATATACGATTGTGGTCAGAAGTGAATACTGCAGGCACACTGAATGGTCAATAACCATGTTGAAAATAATGCCAATAAATATAAAACCACTACACATGTTGTTGAACATTTGCTACTTTGGATAAAATACCAGGAGGGCATTTCTCAAAGTGCCTACCCATTTTTTCAAAGGTTAGATTGGAAATAGTGAATCTACATTTTATTCAGTGCAGATTTAGGCAGAATCGGGGTGTTTTTACGCGATAGTCCAGTGCTCAAAATTTTCGTGGTCAATTCATATTTTAAGTCAGCCTTTATTATGAAGGAAAGATGTATCTATTAATTCTGGGGTGATTTTTAGAAAATGAACATGTTCCAATGGGTGCTATCGCGTTTCGCGCTACATTAAATTATAGTGCGGAACCAATTCCTTCTGTGAGACCTAAAGGCGTATAGGGGCCGCTCAGAAATCCACAGAGCCATCTCTCTACTCTACCTCTATAAGGTGGCGCCCTCTATGACTATACTACATAAATGCTGGTGGGACATAACTTTAAAATTCAATGCGAAATTACACATGTGAAATGACACGTTGTGATGGGTATTTAAATTGCCCATATTTAGTTTTGACCCTCCCCCCAGTGTGAAAGTTTATTAGGTTTTGTTCCCCCCCCCGCCGCCAAGTTTTTTTTTTTCAGAATGACCACCCTATTTTTAACAAGCCCCCCACCTGGCAATAAATGACTCGACCCTTACTGCAGCCCTATGCTCATTTGAACACAGGAGTGCATACTAGACCATGAAGGAGGTATGACTGGTTACTATGTAGCCAATAGTCGAGGCGTTCGGGCAGCGGTTTTCTAACGATATCTATTGCATTATGGGTAGGGGTGACCTCGAACGCTAACTAACCCAACTCAGCTGGTCCCTTCCACCCCCTTCCACCCCAGCCAGGTCTGGCTAGGTAACAGTCCTTAACTATGCTTGGGAGGTAGTAAGTTGACTCAGGGATCAACATTGGCCCACATGGGCAGGACCAATAGGGGGTGGCCTTACAAACCAGCATTGATCCCTCGGCCATACCACGAACACCATGAGTGGCTCCTACGACTGGATGCTATGACTTCATAGTGGTGGGTATTGAGTCAGTAGTTGAATAAATAGCTGCTGCTATTTTGAGGCCTGTACTGTAGCTCACTATGTACTCACTGGTATGGAGTCTTTTCTTATACCTCCCACTACGATTTGAGGCCATCCTGTCGTGGAAACTATTGTAAAATGATCCAGCCCTATATTACTTTTACCACACTATGAAGAGAATCAATCTACCTGCAGCTAACTAGACCCTTATCCAAAAGACTACTTTGCTAAATTGACATCAATGTCTGGTATGCATTTGGGAAGTACTTGGAAGGGGCTTACAACCAGTAAACTTTGTGATCATTCACTAATCATATAGACCCTTCAAATAGACTACTCCTCCAAATGCCATCCTTCATTACCACAAGCCATAAGACAGAACTCATTCCCCTGGCGGACACCCTGTATAGACAAAATCTTGCAGGAAAAAAGGGCCTTTGTGGCCAAAGAGGTCGCCGCCAGGGGTCTTGTCCAGCTAAAGCCAGCTCTAGCATTACCTTTGTCTGACCCAATCTGAATCTGTTCCAGATTGCCCTCTTCGTTATCAAACACTGCTCTCCTTCAATCATATAAGAGGCTCTTATTACACGACTTCTGTGATTTTGGGTGCTTTTTCTGGATATTCCCATGCACATACCTGTCGATATTGCACACCATGATGCATGCATCAGGACTTTTGTAAGGCGGCATGTTATCCATGTAAGGAGGCATGTTATCCATGGATAACATGCCTCCTTACATGTCATACATGTCATATGTTACATGTTAAAACCTACGAAATTTTCATTGCCAGGGTAGGGGTCGAACCTGCAGTCTCCTGATCCCAAATCCAACTCCCTCTGCACTGCACCACAGGGACTGACGAGAAATGCTTGGTTAGAACCAGGTCTTGATATGATACAAAGCCGCTGCCACGACGACTGCAGTATGCATTCAGACCAAACCAACGGCTGCCGGGCGCCGAGGTGTGTGTATTGATGGTCTATTGGTTAGAATAAGGTTAGAATAGCATTATAATTATAGATGACTGCAGAACGCGTTCAGACCAAACCAACAGTTGGCGGGCACTGTGGTGTGTGTACAGATGGTCTATTGGTTAGAATAAGATTAGGATAGCATTATAATTATAGAAGACTGCGGAACGCATTCAGACCAAACCAACGGCTGCCGGGTGCCGAGGTGTGTGTATTGATGGTCTATTGGTTAGAATAAGGTTAGAATAGCATTATACTTATAGATGACTGCAGAACGCGTTCAGACCAAACCAACAGTTGGCGGGCATTGTGGTGTGTGTACAGATGGTCTATTGGTTAGAATAAGGTTAGGATAGCATTATAATTATAGAAGACTGCGGAACGCATTCAGACCAAACCAACGGCTGCCGGGTGCCGAGGTGTGTGTATTGATGGTCTATTGGTTAGAATAAGGTTAGAATAGCATTATACTTATAGATGACTGCAGAACGCGTTCAGACCAAACCAACAGTTGGCGGGCATTGTGGTGTGTGTACAGATGGTCTATTGGTTAGAATAAGGTTAGGATAGCATTATAATTATAGAAGACTGCGGAACGCATTCAGACCAAACCAACAGCTGCCGGGCGCCGAGGTGTGTGTACCGATCATGTACACACACACACTATGGCAGGCTTCGAGTCCCGGGGAGGGGGAACAATTTTTGTTTTCAACTTGAATCTATTGATATTCTATTGATTATCTATTGATATCATGTAATAAAATAAGTAGTCAATGGATAATTCATGACTTGTGTGTGTTAGCAAAGGATAATTATCCATTGATTACTTGTTCACCATCCTAAATAGAGTAAGGCAAGCAGAATACTATCTGACCTTTGCACTGGATTATGGGGTAAATCCCTTCGTTCCCTCTATACCAGATGGGGCGCATCGGGGCAATGTATGCACAATTCATTATTCAATTCTATATGATGTAAGCTGCCTATAGACAAAAAAATGAACTTTCTAATGACTTTACCTAAAGAGTAGTGACCAACCTTAAGTACGCTAGTGAGTATGCATTACTCCCAGTCAACTCTCACGCAGAATGATGACTTATTACCACCATCACCAACATGGAGCTCACTTACTGCATGAGTATGTGTCACTCTGGGTCAATTCTGCGACTCCTATGGCTTATTCCCCTCACTCCCAGTCTATTTTATTACCCCTCTCCATATTCACCAATATGACCAAGGTGAAGGTCATACATGAAATACGGACTGCAATTCAAATACGGGACAATTATCATGAAATGTGGCATATAAATCGTCCATATGATGACCAAAATTTAAATATATGCTGCCCCTACCCAGGAGGGTGTTTCACCATATTTGAACATATATTCCTCTGCGGCTCCGGAATGAATGACGATAAGAGACATGAACTTTTGCCCCTAGAAAACATACATAGGTGGCCAAAGCCCAACAAACACAGGAGGCCATTTCTTAACACACTACGACTGATGTCCTTTAAATCGTAGTGAGAACCTAACAATTTGGCCTTAACAGTACCATGCACTATTAGTCCCTAATGTATGCACCAGTACGACTGCCCTACTCAACCTTAGGTAATTACTGCATAGCTGCTGATCGTAGTGAGCAGTCGTAGGGCAGTTCCTACGATAGCCTGGCTTATTCATTGCATTTTCAAATCGTAGTGGCTGTGTGTAGTCGTAGTAAATTGAGAAATGGCCTCCAGACCTTTTGCCCCAATTAATAATACCTCAGTCTTTCAGCCACTTGGATATCCTTTAGTTTGTGAGAATCGTAATTGTCACTGATGTATTTATAAGAGTACTGGAAGGAAGCGCCAATCCCCATATATGTGTTAATAACATGTAGGGGTAAAAATGTTGACAGGAAGGTAGACTGTGTGATGAATAATTTCCCTCAAGTCCAGCTGTATCACACAACTTCTTATACCTGGCAGAGAAACCATCATGGGTGTAAGGAAACAAAGGAGCATCTTGTTCCAGATTAGCGGTGGACAGGTAGGGTAGGGTGGGGTAAGATGCCCTTAATCTACAACTGTGTCATTTCTAAGGAATTTATTGCTACTTACGGAATATCTTATTCATTAATCAAAGGATGGAATAACATCATGTGCAAAAGCTTGTCAGCCCTGCCTTATAGAATGTTACGATAATGCATGTGTGAAAAAAAGTGGGCCTTTTACCCTATCATCTAGGGGTTGGGATAAAAGGCCAACAGCCTTTGGGGTAAATGGCCCACATGCACATAAAAGAGCATCATAATTCGAATAAATACTCAATTCAAATTCTTATCATAAGAAAAGATACTAAAGATAATCTTCATAAGCTACGACTAAGATTTGAACATTGTAAATAACCTAAAGTAATGCTTTAGATATTTCATATTGAAGTTCGATCAAGGAATGACAGGGTAGGATAAGGTGAAATACCCTAATAACATGTAAATGAGCTAGTTCTTAGAAAATAATTCCCAAATGATACATATTTCCCACAATAATCAAGGGATGGAACAAGGTATAATAATTGTGGAATAGGTTGTCAGCCTAGCCTTATGGAATATTCCAATTCAACGTTTGACAAAAAGCGGGGCATTTTACCCTGGACGTCGAAAGACGGGGTAAAAGGCCCACACCGATGAATCCGATGCTAAGATAATGTTTACGTAAGGGAAGGTGAATAAAATGTATCTTTATGGCCTACTCTTAACTCCTTTACCTTATAGCACCTCAGCTAATACTTTTAACCCCTTAACTTGCCATCCAACAAACCATGTACATTTCAGGACCATTTTATCTCTAATTATAAATCTTAAATTGAACATGATGATCTTAACAGTTATAAAATATTGAATGTGTGATAACTCGACTATTTCTCTTCCAATCATAATGAAAACCTACAAAAGAGGTCTCCTTGAGGTAATCTTTACTTCCAGTTCTTAAATGGGTGCATACAACTACTACCTTAGACATGAGGGCTAAAGGGCCTTTTACCCCAAAGGGCATAGATCTTACCCCTTCTTACCCTAAGCATGGAGAACTCCACAGGGCCACAGGAGTGAGTCTGAACATCTGACAGGAATGACATTAATCCTCTTCTTATACTGACAAAATCTAAAAACTAAACACTTAAACATTGCCAACCTACAAACTTAAGGCAAAATAATAAGTTGTGCAGGCCCACTTTGACTATTACAATGTGACCTGTGACAAAGACTCAAAGTCTAGAATGCCTAAAGCCAGGCCAACCATAAATATTATGATGTAATTACTGATATAAAAAATGTCTGATGTTGTGAGGCTCGATTGGATGTGTTACTGAAGAATAAACTGTTAGTATGCCAGTAATAGTCACCAATGTTGATGAGATTTAGAGACATCCCTACAACATTCATTGCTAGCAAAGCTTCATGCACTGATATCTGCTGATTCTCACTATATATTGGGAGTTCAAGGGCTCTAATTGCATCAGGGATCATTCCTTGAGGCCTTTTCTCCACTTCACCCATAAAAATACCCACCAAAATGAATACCCAAAAATGAAGTGCACCCTACAGGAATACCTGAAAATGAAGTGCCCCCCCCTATGGAAAAAAACCCAAAATAAATTGCCCCCCCCCCTACATGAATGATCCAAAATGAGCTGCCTCCCCTACCAAAATACCATCCCCCGGCCATAAATAATAAACGTTCCCTAAGTGTTATTCAGTGTGCAACTGACAGCAAAGGACGTATATCTTTGTTGTACTTTGTTCTGTGCTGACAGTCAAAGGGACTGACAAGGAAAAAATGGGTGTGGTTTCTGAGCATGTGTGCCTTCTGCACATGCATCGCGCAGAAGGCGCACATGCTTACGTATGTGGTTATGCCACACCCATCTGCCTGACCGCATGCTAGCGAGTACCCAGGGAGCCAAAGCCCCAAAATGGGGGTCTAGGGTGTTGGGTCTGCTGTTAAAGGTTGAGTGTTTTTTTTTTTATAACTAGGACCTATGGCAAGTTGATTCTACTTGGCCAACCTCGCTGGAAATCCACACTCTCTGCTTCTAATCAACTTAGAAACACAATCTTAGACTCAAAATCAACAACCAAGAGACCAAGGAATCTATTTCCAAAAAGGTTGGAGTGGCCATTTTGAATATTTAATGATGTTGATGGCAAAAAATGCCCTCAATTTTCATAGGTGTCATCCTTTGAAGGTTAAAACCAATGTAAAGCACTATCAAATCAATATGATATATAATGATTGCATGCATTGGTGATACCTCTAAGATATTGGGAGCAGCCATCTTAAGTTTCTGATGAGATACAGCCTGCAACGGAGGATGTCACTGACAATATTGGAGATAGCTATGTTAGTCTGGCATTGGAACTGTAGGGGCACGGTTTAGTAGTAGTGTTTATGGCTTACGGGTTGCCTAGGTTCCGAGTGGAGCGGCCTTTTGGGTTGAGAGCCTGGCAGCACCACCCTCTGGGCTGCGTGGTTTAAACACGAGAGGTCGCCACCCAACCCCTGTGGCTATATAATAGCCGGGTCGGAACCTAGGACGAGGAGAATCCTCCCGGATTCCATAAGAATAACATCAGAACGTACTGACTCCGAGACCTTACCTGGTAGTCATAAATCCGAGCTTTCCGAACAGCCTACGGAATCTATTTAGCTCCCTGTGACTTAGGATACTGAATAAAGACTTGTTGCCTTTTGAAACCGGATATCCTCGTATTCGTGATCCTTTCCGAACCATCGACGGTCATACATTACACTGGTGCCGTGACCAGGATTCGGTTTTCAGAAGTGCGTGGCCCTGTCTGAACAAGACGAGAATCAATATCCGGAAGGTGAGTCCCCGGGAAGCCATTGTGCCCCGGGCCTAGCCTATCAGGAATATAGGGATCCATCTCGGAATGAGGCCGAGACATTGGATTCCGAAAGTGAGGTTTCTACGGTAGGGTTGGACGTTACAACCGACGACAATCCGATAGCGCCGGCTAACCAAACCGCGCCTAACATAAGATCATCAGACTTATTGAGAGATGGGGATTTCAGTAGTCCCATCATTCTGGCCCAAGTACCCGGCAGTGAACCACGAGGACGGGGAAGAGATCCGATTCACCTTGTGCCATTAGCTGGTCAAGGAGTTTTTTTGAACCACCTAAATACGGCACTCCTTTCCAAATCCATTTTCAATCCCGGTGGATCCAGTCAACCGGCGGGGAGTTCCCGAGAGTCGCGATAAGAGTGTTTCCGAACCTAAGGAAACTATAGTTAAGAAGGATGAGAGTAGGCCATCTGGAAACCTAGATATGAAGAGTATGATGGAAAGTATGCTGAAGTCTTTCCGGGAGGACCTTGAAAGTCACCGGTATAGTAGGCCGAGGTATGATAAGTCCAGGATCAGATGTTATCGCTGTCAGAAAATGGGTCATGTAGCCTATGAATGCCGGGCTGCTGAGCCAGTTCCCCGGAATATGTCGGCAGTTGAGGAGAATTAAGGAGGGTTGAGGATGCGGCGGATTGCTCAACCCGGAAACTAGTTGTATGCCAGAGTACTGTCCCTGATAAACCATCTGATGAATCCGAAATGATTACACCCGGGGAGGGGGGATCCGAGATTGATCTCCTCGCCCCTCCTATGGCCGGGGACTCCAACAGAAGTGAGGACACTAAGTTAGTGACAAAGGAAAGTACGCGCGTTGGAGAAGAGGAAGGGTGGATAGAGGTATTCACACGTGTATGTGCGGCACACCTTCCCCCGACCCATCCATGTCTGGAGCATCTGAAAGACCATGGATTGGATCTCGGCATTTCGGAAGATTTTGATAGGTTTACCGGAAACCCTTCCCCCCTGGGAGGTAGGAGATGGTATGTGTCTGTTACGACCCAGGGTAGGACTGGGGAATTTTTGGTCGATACGGGGGCTAGTCACTCGATGATCTCCAATAAATTTTACAGCCTCTTGCCGGACAAGAGTGAAAACCTAATAAAGGGGATAAACGCCTGTACGGCCGATGGGACCCGTATGCAGGTTCTTGGTAGAACATTTATGAAGGCATCAATTGGTGGGAAGGAGTTTGTTCTTTCTCCCACTATAGCCAATATGAACGATGACGGGATACTTGGATTGGACTTCGCGAGCCTATTTGAGGCCGAACTGAATCCATGTAGTGGAAAGTTGAGAATCCGGAAGCCCTACGATATCCAAGTGAAGTGTGTACTAAGACAGATAAGTGCTATAGCCAGCGTAGTGGATACGGTAAAGATACCCCCGGGTGTCTCCTGTGATGTACTCTGTACTTCAGATCGGAAACTGAAAGACCAAGAAGGTGTATTTGAGCCAGATGTGGTTCAATTAGCCAGCATTGGGCTAGAATCAGTAGACACTCTGGTAGGAAATCCGTTCTGGAATGTACTGCCAGTGATGAATCGAGGCGATAAGACCATCTATCTGCAGAAGGGATCCAGACTTGGGTCCATGACGTTGGTAAATGGAGTACGAGAGGACATTCGGAAACCCGAACATAAATTGTCAGGGAAAGAGAAAATGAATATGGAGTTGGGTAAATTAATAGAGGAATCCTCCCTGGAGAGCAGTTATCAGAAGATGGAAGTTCGGAATCTGATACGGAAATATGAGGACGCCTTTGGCTACTCTGGTGGTCCTTTGGGCCGGAATGATAAGGTATTACACCACATCAACACCGGAGAGGCGGAGCCCTTTAAGATTCCGTATCGCCGATTGCCACTTAAAAAGAAAATCATTTGTGAAAATGAAATAATAGATCAGTTGGAAAAGGGAGTGATTGTGCCTAGTACCAGTCCCTGGTCTAGTCCAGTCGTCATGACCACTAAGAAGGATGGAAGCATTCGCTTCTGTGTGGATTATAGGAAATTAAATGGGTTAACTAAGAAAAACTTGTATCCTCTGCCCAGGATGGATGAAACGTTAGATGCCCTGGGAGGGAATAATTGGTTCTGCACCCTGGATATTCAATCCGGGTATTGGCAGATCGGAATGGAGCCCAAGGACATAGAGAAAACAGCGTTTTCCAGTCACCTAGGCCTATTCAAATATACGGTTATGCCCTTTGGGTTATGTAACGCACCTGCTACCTTCGAAGCGATGATGGAAACTCTCCTGAGTGATCTATTATGGAAGAAATGTCTAGTATATCTAGACGATGTAATTGTTTTTGGAAAGACATTCCGTGGATGTTTGAATAATCTGGAAGAAGTGATCAAGAGGATAGTATCCAATGGATTACGTCTGAAACCTAAGAAATGTAAACTATTTCAGAAAGCCATTACTTACCTCGGTAGGATTATATCCACAGAGGGGATTAAAGCTGATCCGGAAAAAGTAGAGAGTGTTCGGGACTGGGAGAGGCCAAAAACTGCTAAGCAGGTACGATCTTTTCTGGGGTTCTGTAGTTACTACAGAGACTTCATTCCGGGATACTCTCAAGTAATTTTTCCTATGCAGAGTATCGCCCATTGGACGCCTTGGAGAGTTCGGGAACCATTCCCATGGGGGAATGATCAGGAGGAATCTTTTAGGAAACTAAAATCCTTATTTAAGGACACCCTGGTATTAAAATACCCGATCCCTTCAGATCACTTCATATTGGATACGGATGCTAGTAATGACAGCATTGGAGCCGCACTATCCCAGGTCAAGGATGGTGTGGAAGTCCTGATCGCATTTGCTAGCAACACTCTGAATAAGGCCCAAGGGAATTATTGCACCACTAAGAGGGAACTTCTGGCTGTGGTGGTGTATAATAAGAAATTTAAACACTTTTTATGGGGATCTGATTTTACACTAAGAACTGACCATTCATCTCTCTGATGGCTCCTTAACTTCAAGGATGCCGAGGGGATGATAGGCAGATGGTTGGCGCACCTTTCGGAATTCGGGTTGGAGCACAGCCAGATCCAACATAGGTCAGGGAAGAAGCACACCAATGTGGATGCCCTATCTAGGAAGCCAATCCGGAAATGTGGTCGAGAGAGTTGTGGTGATTGCGGACAGCATAACGCCGTGATTGCTGCCGCGCATATGCCACTCCGGGACTATCCGGGAACTTTAATAGAATGGTCACCAGAGATCATTCGCGAGTTCCAGGGTAAGGACCCCATTACCAAGAAACTCCTGGAAACAGTTCCATTAGGAATCAAACCTGTCCGTCCTGCTATCAGTATGGAGAACAGGGAAATGAGAAGACTCCTAGCCCAATGGGCCGAGCTAGCGGTCAGAGACGGAATCTTATGTAGATGGAAAATTAGTCCAACTAAAAAGATTCTTCAGATTGTTATTCCGAGCGCTATGCATCAGGATATTATGTATTATTGCCATGGCCACGTGACAAGTGGTCATTTCGGAAAGAGTAGATCTCTGGAAAGACTTACCCGGAGAGAATACTGGCCGGGAATGAGTGGAGATTTGCTAAGGTGGATCGCCACTTGTCCCGAATGTTGTAAGAATAAACCCAGGGAAGGGTTAGGAAAGAACCCATTGGTTCAGGAATTATTCGGGGTACGCTTCACCAGGATTGCAATTGACATCATTAGCGGGTTTAATACAACCCCTAGGGATAACACTTGCATGATGGTTGTTTGCGATTACTATACAAAATATAGGAAAGTATTCCCTCTGAAAGATCACAAAGCCATCACTTGTGCGGAAGCATTCGTGAGAGGTTGGGTGTTGCAATACGGGGTCCCCCTGTTGCTCCACAGTGATCAAGGAAGGGAATTTGAATCAGAATTGTTTCAGGAAATGTGCAAGTACTTAGCTATCTGCAAGACGCGCACTAATCCGTACCGACCCCAGTCGGAGGGCTTAGTAGAATGGTACAACAGAACCTTACTACAAGTTCTGAAACCATTAGTGAATAAATATCAGGATGATTGGGATATCCAATGTGATTTCGTAGTGCATGCATACAACAGCACGGTGCATGCTTCTACTAATTGCACTCCGAACATGTTGGTTTATGGTGAAGACATCATAATGCTGGCAGATCTAGTATTTGGGGTAATCGGAATAAGTCCTGAAACCCCGTGTTCGATTATGTTTGTAGAATCCTTATGGGATAACCTTAAGAAAGCTTATGAACTAGTTCGGAATCAGTTAGAGAAATCAGCGAAATGGCAGAAAGTGGGCTATGACACTGGACTGAAACCTAGATTTTTCAGGGTGGGAGATAGGGTCCTTAGATTCTATAAACCCCTTGATAGATTGAAAGTAGTGTCTAGCTGGGATGGCCCACACGTCATAACTCAGATAATTTCGAAAAAACCACCTGCTTTATAAGAGATCTGTACAGGAATGTGCGACAGTGTCATGTCGAAGTATTAAGGCCGTACAGAGGTAGGGAGTTAGCTGAAGAAATGTACGGGATAGGCCCGAACATTATGGAATTACCAGAGGTTATTGACTTACCTGAACTAAGCAAATCTCCGGGTGTAGAGGATCGGAACGAAGATACGGAAAAACCTGTAAAGGAAGTAAAAAGAAATAAGAAGAAACCAAAGAGGATGCCGATGCTTGGCACCCGAAAGCGAAGAAAACGTAAGAAGAATGTAACTGAATCGAATGAGAATGATGCTAAGAATAAAAAAGTCTCGGCAGGAGTAGGGAAGGCAAAGCGGACCGGGAACCCAAAGACTAGATTGGATCTCGGGAATGGAGCGGAGTCCCCCAATGCTAAAAAAAGAACTATTAAGGAAGGCGTTCGCCGTAGTGCTAGGATTGCTCAGAGAAGCGGTGTTACCTAAATAAGCCCGACAATAGATTCTAATAAGTATTGAATCCTGAAACACAACGATGTATAGTCCTGTTTTTGTGTGTGTTCGCACCTTTAAATGTTTGTGTTGTTACTCATTATGACAGAGATCGGTGTCAACTATGTTGACAGCACCTTCGGGATGCTCGTCAGGTTGTAATGAAACCACTCTAACCTGCTCTGTTGTCGGCTCCTCGAGGTTCCAGTGGGTAATGGACGGATTAATCCGACATATCAGCATAATGCTATACGTATTCTCCATGTGTACTCCAGATGATATCGAGCCGGGAAGACAATATGAGCTCTGACAGACCGTTTTGTTTACGGATGCGTGGAAAGCACGTGGCACCGCGTGACCTAATTACCCAGAACGAGGGTACGACCCTTGACCCCGGGTTTGGGGTTTCTCGCGCGAGTTGACGCCATCTTGTTTAATCAAGCGTCTACGCCGAGGAAACTCGACGTGCTTGATTTTGCTCGGTAGCTTTTCCCTGCTGTAAGTGCAATACTCTGATAAATACGAACACTTACTAAGATTATAAGGTCGAGGAGTACGTTGAAGTACTGCTGGGCCCAGTCTATGAGTCTGAACTCCGTCTAAATGGCGGAAAAGATGCTGTCTGAATCAAGTATGGAGGTGGATATGGAGGACCGTTCGGGAATGAGTCCGATTCATCCCGAAGAGGAAGCCGCTCTGGAGGATAGGGAAGCAGCAAACACGCTGGTTTGTCTGGATCTGAATACTAGTGGAGTGGGAACGTCGGAGATGCCTCCACCCCCCTCCCCAGCAAAATCCGCACATTCAGAATCAACTGAACCCATGATGGACCCCCCGGAAAATCATGGTAAGATTGACTATTCGTTGGGAAGCATCGCGTGGCGATACGATCTTCATCGAGAAGGAGTATATCTGGAATCCGAAAACATCAAAACCGGAAAAGATTCCTGAGATGTGGAGGAACTTGATTAAGAAAGCAATCCCTGAAGATCTATCGATTCCGGACATATGGTTACTAAACTATATGGATTTTGCTACCGGTATGAGTGTGAACCAAGAGTTCTTCCGTACGGTGTCATGAGTTAAGGACAAGTGGGGCCGGGAACACCCGGAAGCCACTGTTGAATAGGATGCGTCCCTGTTCTGGTACGGGATGCAGCCATCACAGAACCCACCGAGCCCTGTTAAGATTGATTCAGGATCGGACCATATGGATGATGATGATGGAGGTGAAGCTGTGGGAGGGGCTACCGCTAAGCCTACCCGCAGGAGATCCTCCGTCTCATCTGACACACTTTCTGAAACCGAGCTGCGAGCTGAAGACAGCCAGATTGAGAAAGAAGTCGTAAGAATGCAGTCAGAAGCTGAGGAGAAGTAAGAGCAACATGAAGAAGTGTTAAGAAAACAAAGAGAACAGTTGACTGAAATAAGTACCGGGCTGAGTGCATCAGTAGAAGACACCAAAGCCTGGATGCAGGCCCGAGTAACTATGGAGGGCACTGTTAAGGAAAAAGAAGGTTGGAAGCAGAGTCTAAGTAAGAAGGCGAAAGCCCTAGTTAAGAAAAAGGAGAAGGAGGAGAGGGAGAAGCTTAAGAAGAAGGAAAAGATGGATAAGAAGGTGGAGGAGAAAGAAGCCGGAAACGGATTGCGGCAGCCACGAGTCCGAAGCCAACTGGCGCTATTCCGAAGACTGCTGTCGTTCCGAAACCTGTGGCTTCCGGCTCACAGGATACCGCAGAGTCAGATACGTGGGATTGGTCTACGGACATAGACCATCCCGAGTTGTATGATGACGAGGAAGCACCCACCCTCGATGAGAAGAAAATCTGGAACAATGTCAGGAGTGGGTTCATGCACATGATTCCCAAATCTCTGGAGGAGTGTAAGCGAAACACTCGTTATTATAGCTGCCCTCCGTTCATTAACATGGATGGGGAGCAGGATGATGAAGAGTGGATGAGGTACACTAGTCAGGACTGGAATCCGAACTATTTTTATGTGAACTGGGTCGAACAGACTATCGACAACCGGAATAAGGAGTATTACGATTTCGATGCCTACTGTAAGATCAAGTGGGCCATCGATAGTTGGGATAAGGATACCAATACCACCTGTCCGTTTATTATCTGTGCTAGGGGAAGCGATGAACCCGAAAAGTTCAACTCCCATATGAGATTCATCCGTCACATTGTTGAGGAACACCCATGTGTTATATGAATAAAGGTAGGAACAGCGCCATCTGTTCGGGACTAACCACGTTCCGAAAGAGCGAGCTGGTCCGACATCTGAAGGATGAACACCAGGTCGGTGTGAAATCAGCTCTGAAGGCAGCCTTAGATCTGCACAAACTTCTGATTGATAAGTGGGACTCCTGGAAGAAAACCAACTTCCGGAGTCTGAATTCCAAAGTCAGTAGATTGTGCGAAGTTGAAACGCACGTCAACTCCAAACTGGAGGCGGCGTTTCAGCTGAACTACACTCCGGGAAGGTTAAGAATCACTAATGAACAGTTCGGAGAAATGAGGGAGTACCGGGGCGACAGCGCCTACCGGGATTCCAGTAAGGCCACATCCGCAAAACGTATGAAGCCACAGCTGGGTAAGATCTCATTCCGTGGGATCCAACGCCCGGCACCTGACCGTAGGGATCGCAGTCTGGAAGCATCGTCTCATCTGTCTACATTGAGAGGCGCTGCCCCACCTGTGTTCGATGTGAATAAGGACAAAGATAAGGACTTTGGGACCATCCGGACCTGAGAGTCAGACCCTTAACCAACAGGGTAGGGAACGGCCCACTGGTATCAGAAGGGGAACACCCAAGTCTGCATCATCTGGAAACCGAACTGTCGGAAACTGGGCTAAGCCAGCCCCACCACCCGTCGGAAATGGCAGGGGTGTCACAATCTCCACTCCCCATGGAGACGTGACGACCTCTTCTGTAGCATCTGGAAGTCTGTCTGAAAACCCCAGACGTCAGAAACACTCTGAATCCTCAGAACATTCCGAATGCGAACCACTGCCAACCCGGAGTTCGTATATTCAGAACCCAGTCAATTATGACATTGTGGACATCTCTCTGGAAAGCTTTCAGTTTCAAAAGAGCTGCATGATTGACTGGCAGAAACGCCATCATGCACTATCCGTAGAATACCTGCAAGACGTTGTAGGTTCGGTAATGCATATGACTGAAGCAATCCAATCTCTGGAAATAAGTCGGATCGAATCAGAACGAGATGTTGAGCATAAGGAGAAAATGAAACAATTGGAAGCCCAGGAGGCACGTCAGAAGAAAGCAGCTGAATTCTGGACTGTTGAGGTTGCTAAGGCCAGGAGCGAAGTGGATTTCCTGAATCAGAAATTTTTTGAAGCTTTCGGAAAGAGACTGTCTGATTGGGATGGCACTCGCCGTGAGGCCAAAGAATTGATTGATGAACAGATTGCTACGTATGGGTTAGAACCAGAAAAACCCAAAGATTCCGGAGGCAAATAAGATGGATAAGATTAATCTGTAAAACTTTTTTTTAATATGTTTAACATGAATCTGAATAGTATGATGAGTGCTGACACCTGGAATGGATACAAGAACTGGTAGCAGATGATTACGATACGTGGACTCCACTATGAAACAGTTCAATACGACCGGAATGGACATTCCAGACCCTAGGAGATGGACGATCCTGTACTCAGACTCTGAAAGGTCCCGAGAGGCCCTGAGCTAGTACCGCTACACAACTATATTGAGATGATGGGACGGCCATGAATACGGAAAACTCCAAGGGTGATATGAAAACTACGATTATTACTTAATTCTATATGTTTGTACAGTTTCCTGCTACACTGGTAGGTTACTATTTAACTAAAACTACATATATCTGGCAATTGTTAAGACCAGATCGTTATCACCACTACGTGTTCAAGGTTGTATATGTTTTTTCCGGTGCTATAAATGTATAAAACTATTTAAAATGTTATTTATATTATTCATATATCATACTTACCAAGGTATCCTAGGTTAATCGTAGAATATATGTACCCTAACTAGAGTCTGTATTGTAAATATAACTATCAGGTTCATAGTAAAAATTTTTTTTTTCCATTCCGAACCTAAAGGTTATATATGTTATTTATATCATCCCGTATGGGTTCAACCCTAAATATGGTATCTACTTATTAATCTAGTTCGGATAGTCAAATAATACTCCAGGTTAACATGGTATATATGGAAGCAGTTGTATATAGTCTTCCATTTCTTACTGTATAAACTATGATGATTAACACCTTAAACTTTATATGTACTGTGTAGATAATAACACTTAAACAAACATCTGATTAGATGTATTTATTACACTTATAACGTACATACTATGGTGTGAATGTGTTTATATAACCATATCAATACTCATCATATTTCCATGTTTATACTTTAATGTAGAGTGAGACAACCTGTAAGCCAGCCGTGCGCCCTTTATAATATATTGTTGTTGTAAATACTATAACTTAGTTTCTACCCGTTGTGTAACACCTTGTTATAGTCTTGGTGGGGGTAGTGTAGGGGCACGGTTTAGTAGTAGTGTTTATGGCTTACGGGTTGCCTAGGTTCCGAGTGGAGCGGCCTTTCGGGTTGAGAGCCTGGTACGCCTGGCGGGCGGTGGCAGCACCACCCTCCGGGCTGCATGGGTTAAACACGAGAGGTCGCCACCCAACCCCTGTGGCTATATAATAGCCGGGTCGGAACCTAGGACGAGGAGAATCCTCCCGGATTCCATAAGAATAACATCAGAACGTACTGACTCCGAGACCTTACCTGGTAGTCATAAATCCGAGCTTTCCAAACAGCCTCTTAACCATACGGAATCTATTTAGCTCCCTGTGACTTAGGATACTGAATAAAGACTTGTTGCCTTTTGAAACCGGATATCCTCGTATTCGTGATCCTTTCCGAACCATCGACAGTCATACATTACAGAACAAAGATTTTCAGCCTGTCCCAAAATTGCTGATGTAGTTTTCTCTCTGTTGCTTATTGATCTGTTTGGTCTGGGGGACCATATACTCCATTATGTATTTCTGCCATCTTCGGGGAATTAAATTATTAAAGATGGCTGCCAAAATTCTAAGAAAATCTTGAATATTGCATATCTCCACTTCTATTAATCTTAGAAGCACAAATAATAGGTCAAAAAGTATGTTTCTGGGGTCAGGGAATGCAATCAGACCATTTAGAACAATGTATGTGGCAGCCATTTTGAATTGCTGATAAATCGTAAGCCTTTTACATACCGAAAAGGAGGGTAAGAATGCATTCTAAATCCAGAATTTCAAGTTCCCACCAGAAAGTCACTATCGGCTCATAACATGACCAGACATTAATATAGGTCCTGAACACACCTTTAAAATCTATATTGTTCCAATAATCTACTTAAAACCATGTATGTGGCAGCCATTTTGAATTATTGATATGTCTGTACCTTTTACATACCGAAAAGGAGGGTAAGAAATCTAATCCAAAATGTTTAGTTCCCATCAGAAAGTCACTATGGGCTCATCACATGGTCATACACATTAATATGGGGCTGATGACACCTTTGAAATTCATATTGTTGCAATTTGGATATGAGCTACTCTGGGGAAAGGGGGTTGGCTGTGCTAAAGTGTCGGTTTTGTTAGCATTTCCTCCTATATAATCTGGAGCATATATCTACTGCTATTAGAAAGTCATGGGTCCATGAAGGTCATTAGACACTTTCATACAGGATATAAAGACACAAATTAAAGCTGTCTTGTCATCATTATAGGGTTAGAATTCACTTTTGGGAGGGAGAGTGTGGCTGGGCTAAGGTATTGATAAATCATGTATTTTGCATGTATTTGCCCCATTACAATGTGGTGCTTATACTACAATAATACACAAAGGGAATCAGATTATGTAGTGTATCCTCAGGAATGGATCGAGAAGGGGTTAACTAGAGGGGGGTATAGCCAGGAAAATTTGGTGGTGGTGGGGGGGGGGCGGCAGGTTCCTGTAAAACATTTCCTATAGATAAACATCATAGATATCATATAGCACAACATGATAATGGAGGTAATACATGCAAAGTAGGTAATTTATTGGTACCGGTATTTAAGCCAAGCACCGGTATTTAAGCCAAGCCAACTCCCTCCCCGGGGTACATTACACCCCTATAATAATGATAAGATTGTCTCTTTGTGTCCAATATGATTGTTTTTGATGGTTTTCATGAACCCATGATGACGTTCTAATAGCAGTGCATGTTCTTTACCTGTACTTTAGCACAGCCAACCTCCTCCCCAGAGTAGATTATATCCCTATAAGTGGAACTATATGGATTTTAAAGATGTCTTCAGGACCCATAATAATGTGTCTGGCCATGCTATGAGCCCATAGTGACTTTCTGATGGGAACTTGAAATTTGGGATTTCTAACCCTCCTTTTCAGTATGTAAAAGGCTTATTATTTATTAACAATTCAAAATGGCTGCCACATACATTGTTCTAAGTGGTCTGATTGCATCCCCTGGCCCCAGAAACATACTTTCTGATATTTATTTGTGTCTCTAAGATGAATAGAAGTGGAGATATGCAATATTCAAGATTTTCGCATAGTTTTGGCAGCCATCTTGAATAACTCAATTCCCCCGAAGATGGTAGAAATATATCATGCAGGATATGGTCAATCAGACCCAATAGATCAATAAACAACAGAGAAAAAACTACATCAGCGAATTTTGGGTGAGGTTGGAAATCATTGTTCTGATGCCAGACTAACAAGCTATCTCCGTTATTGTCAGTGACATTCCTGTTGCAGGCTGTATCTCATCAGAAACTTAAGATGCTGCTCCCAATATCTTAGAGGTATCACCAATGCATGCTCTGATGTTATCATTATATATTATATTGATTTGATAGTGCCTTAACATTGGTTTTTACCTTCAAAGGATGACACCTATGAACATTGAGGTGGGTCCTAGTTATTGAAAAAACACACCAACGTTTTACAGCAGAAATCCCCCTTGGCTCCCTGGGTAGAGTCTCGACGCAGCATCATACAGACTGACCTGGTGGTCTGTCTGTATGATGCTGCCACCTGGTGTTGGATAGTGGTAATATTGCAAATAACTAGTCAATGCTGCTTTGCATCTTGCATGATTTTGAGGCTGAGCTGGGCAGCCTAAATGTCTAGCATTGTAATTTGGGGTCCTTGGACATGTACCAATCATATAAACATTGTCAGGTTTACTCTTCAACATACTGAAAAGTGTCTGGGCCCAAGGACTAAAGGCTGTAAAAATGACCCGCAGGATCTGTACAAATCAGTTTTACAGTGATCACTTTACAAAATACAGCAGAATTTATTGACAATGCTGGTTAATCACACAGAATGTAGAGTACCATAAATCTTCGCATATAAGATGTGGCTTACACACCAGAACTATATAATATGCGTCCAATAGGTTTTACCACAACTTAGGGTGCACCCTATAGGCCAGGATTTTCCACTATAGAACAGTACTAAAATCACCAGAATTTGACCCTAGGTGTGTCCTATTGCCTTCAGTTTAGCTCAGGGTGCGTCCTATACACAAGGGGCATCCTATACACAAGGGGCATCCTATACACAAGGGTGTCCTATACACGAGGGCGTCCTATACACGAGGGCATCCTATACACGAGGGGCATCCTATACACGAGGGGCATCCTATACACGAGGGGCGTCCTATACACGAGGGGCGTCTTATACACAAGGGGCGTCTTATACACGAGGGGCGTCCTATACACGAGGGACGTCCTATACACGAGGGCATCCTATACACAAGGGGCATCCTATACATGAGGGGCATCCTATACACGAGGGGCGTCTTATACACGAGGGGCGTCCTATACATGAGGGGCATCCTATACATGAGGGGGGTCCTATACACGAGGGGCTTCCTATATACTCAATTATTTATGGTAAATACCGTAGTGGCCCATGTAAGGGGCATCCTATACACAAGGGCGTCCTATACACGAGGGGCGTCCTATACACGAGGGGCGTCCTATACATGAGGGGCGTCCTATACACGAGGGCATCCTATACACGAGGGGCATCCTATACACAAGGGGCTTCCTATATACTCAATTATTTATGGTAAATACCGTAGTGGCCCATGTAAGCACCTGGTTACTCAGAAGATCCGGAACGTCTGTAATCTTTGCCCTTATTGGAGACAGGCCAAGTATCAAGCTGGCCCTAACTTTACCAGTAGCTTGAGTCCTCGCTGGCACTTGGGGATGCTGGGTAAAAGTAGTTTTGCCAGCTGGTTGCTGTAATGCTTATTGGTAGGCAGGTACCTCGCATAGTAATCTCTCCCAGAAAATGGGGACCATCATGCCTAAAAGCGAGAGAGGTATCCCCTAGGATTCCGACCAGGCAAGAATGAACTGTTACATGAGTAGTTCACATTTGCTGTTACACAATGCCACATACATCCTGCCTTGTTGTTTGTCAAGTTCACAAAGTCATTCTGATCCATATCGTTCCCATAGGCAGTCAGAGATGGTGATTGTAGTCAGTATATCCTAGTTGCTTCTTGCACTTGAGTAAAATCATTGAAACCAGTCCAAAAGGACAAAAAAAAAAAGCAACAACAAAAAAACAGGGTAAAGCAGCACAATATCAATCATAGGTCTATTACTACTACTAATTCCTTTTATTACAAACCACTTAAAGACCTTAACAACCTAGACTTGAGCAAACGAGCCCCTCCATAAACATCATGAATAAAGTTCATAATAAAACCTCTGTGGTAGAGTAAACCACAGTGACAGAAAAACCAAGATGGCTGCCGTGTATTGATTCAATGTGGAATAAGGTGCAGTGTTACACATGTCTCTGTCGGCACAGCAGTACTGGCGCATACAACCCGGGTTTTCCACCTTGTCGTTCGTACAGTTTAGAAAATCATTCCTCTCGACACAGGTCCCGGAGGAACAGCTTCGCGTTGTAGATTCCAGGATGACATTTGTCTTTGCGGCCTTCACCCTATAAAAGACTTTCTGTAAAATACAAATGCACGATAGTAAAAACAAATAAACATGGGAGCAAACTTCATGAAAAAGGAACACAAAAGGTGCAATCAGGAATGTGGGTTACTGAATACTGAATGTTACACTCAAAACCTGGAAGATCTGAAACTAGTCAATAGTGACGACTTTAGGTCCTCAGATTGACAATACCTAAAACAACTACGGTAGGTGGTAAAAATGACGACTTTAGGTCATCATCCTGACGACTTAGGTTGTCAGTATGAGAATACTGACAATACAGAGTCGTCATCCTGAAGAAATGTTCTAATTCATCGAAACCATGTGTTTATTGGGCATTTTGATGAAATGATCAACAGCAATATATTTGGAAGATGTTACATGGGTTGCATATGGCTTACACACACAATGACTGTATTTAGAAACTGCAAAAATGAAGAAATATAGATTTGAAGTCTTGTGCAATCTTCTGTCATAAGGTTTAACACTTTAATGGCCGATAACACATTAATGCAATCCTTCAAGATTTAAGTAGACATACAACATTAGTGTCATGTAGACTTGTCCCTAGCACAATATATAAAGACCAGCAGGGTGTTGCACGTATGCTAAATAGAGCTGGGAATTTGTTCCCTCTTTTAAAAAGAAGCTTAAATTACGCTCAGACTCACCATATAAGTCTGAAAAGGCACCTGCCTTGCTTGAAAATAGTGTGTGCTGTACTATGAGGTACCTAGTTTTGTCACACACTCTTTCAAGTGCTTTCGTTTTGACCACTAAATTGTGTGCAACACACAAAAAAAAGGTTAGACTACAAAGAAAGAGACTGTTGCAGGTGAGGCATTTCTTAGGCAAAACTACCTTTTCCCATAGGAGCAACACCCTCCAAGGTAGAGTGCCACAGAGAGCTGATGTAGGTACTTACCGAACATGATGTGCCATCCTGACAAATTTTTGGTTTTGCATTCTCAAGTAGCGCTGGGTCCTGGTGACAGTCATCTCCAATACATTGCCAGCACTGCAGGCCGGCTACCAGCGCTGTTGGAATATAAAATAGAAGCTATGTTAACAGGTATACTAACCACTGATACACTTCCAGCCAGCTCATAGCTGCCAGAACATAGATATTATTTCACAATCACTGATACACTGCCATCACTGAAGAAAGGCTACCAGTGCTGTGAGAATATGATATATAATATTGCATACAAGTACTATCATCGCCGATACACTGCCAGCACTGCAAGCCAGCCAGCAGCGCTGCCAGAGTATAACAAATGATATTGTATACAAGGATTGCAATAACCGATACACCCGTAAACACTGCAGGCTGGCTACCACTTAATTACCAGCACTGTTCGAATATAACATAGAAATTATATAAAAGTACCAAAATCGCTAACACACTGCCAGCACTGCAAGCTGGCTACCCACACTTTTAACAACAATTGGTCGGATTTTGGTCAGATTTTAATTGGATTTGAGAGAGATGATGGATGGAATTTCATGATTTTTTTTTTATGCTGGATTCCCGATGCATTTCCCCACAATGCCAGCAACATTTTATTTTTTTAAATTTGACCGGAAGTTGCTGAAAATGCATCAGTAAGATAACCGATTTGCTCTGGATTCAAAATCAGGAGTAACTCAGCTTTGGTGGAACAGACGCTTTAGAATGAATGGCTGAAGGTAAGAACTACTCACACGCTATGACAACTCCTTCTTACCGGTATGGCCCGTTTAAGTGCTGGGGTCTCAAATAAGCGCCTGTCTTGAATAAGCGCCAGGGTTACAGGGGTATTGAAATGCATCTTAAGCACTGAAAACAGTATTCAAATAAGCGCCTGTCTCAAATAAGGGCCAGGGGTACAGAGGTATTGAGATTGATAAACGCCCGGGCGCTTAAACAAGTCACTACTGTATACCATGGCCTCTATCGTTATCAATACCATGAACCTGGAGCCATCTACTGAAGGGCAGATATTGCAGGGGTGCATCATGCCCATTGGTAGTCATGATGCACCATTGGTCATCATGATGCAACATTGGCAGTCCTGATGCACCATTGGTAGTCATGATGCACCGTTGGCAGTCCTGATGCACCATTGGCAGTCCTGATGCACCATTGGCAGTCCTGATGCACCATCGGCAGTCCTGATGCACCATTGGTAGTCATGATGCACCGTTGGCAGTCCTGATGCACCATTGGTAGTCATGATGCACCGTTGGCAGTCCTGATGCACCATCGGCAGTCCTGATGCACCATTGGTAGTGATGATGCACCATTGGCAGTCCTGATGCACCATTGGCAGTCCTGATCCACCATTGGCAGTCCTGATCCACCTTTGGCAGTCCTGATGCACCATTGGCAGTCCTGATGCACCATCGGCAGTCCTGATGCACCATCAGCAGTCCTAATGCACCATTGGCAGTCCTGATGCACCATTGGCAGTCCTGATCCACCTTTGGCAGTCCTGATGCACCATTGGCAGTCCTGATGCACCATTGGCAGTCCTGATGCACCATCGGCAGTCCTGATGCACCATTGGTAGTCATGATGCACCATTGGCAGTGATGATGCACCATTGGCAGTCCTGATGCACCATTGGCAGTCCTGATGCACCATTGGCAGTCCTGATGCACCATTGGTTGTGATGATGCACCGTTGGCAGTCATGATGCACCATTGGCAGTCCTGATGCATCATTGGTAGTCATGATGCACCATTGGCAGTCCTGATGCACCATTGGCAGTCCTGATGCACCATCGGCAGTCCTGATGCACCATTGGCAGTCCTGATGCACCATTGGCAGTCCTGATGCACCATTGGTTGTGATGATGCACCGTTGGCAGTCATGATGCACCATTGGCAGTCCTGATGCATCATTGGTAGTCATGATGCACCATTGGCAGTCCTGATGCACCATTGGCAGTCCTGATGCACCATCGGCAGTCCTGATGCACCATTGGCAGTCCTGATGCACCATTGGCAGTCATGATGCACCAACGAAGTGCTGGCTGAGGATATGATTATCCTGTCATTTTTAGAACTAATGTATCATTGTTAATATTATCAGTAGACATGTTTGTTTCTGTATATGTTATTCTGTATATAGTTCATAGTTTTTCCGTCTATTTCATCTCATCTTTGTAAAATCATCTTCTGTCATTATGTGCAAACAACTTTTGTAACATGTAACAATGAGGATTCACCTTATTGCTTGTTACCACTTTTTCTATATCGTGTTCAGCAATTAAAACTTTTTTCAAACCTCAAAAAAAAAGTCTCCTCTTCCTTCGAGCATCATACTGAACCTCTGGGTGTATATCAACCCTGTAGCAAGGATATTGTATTATAAGCTCCTTGCCTGTAGGGTCGAAATGATGCATGAATGCAGCCCTGGTGAGTAACTCACCTGCATTCATGCATCATGAGAACCAATGACCATAATGCATTAATGGACTACCCGCCGTTAAAGGGTTAACCCTTGAAGAGCCTCATACTGTCACAAGTTACATCAGTGACAAGTAGGGTTGTTGTATAAAGGGCAGGAAGGATGAATCACTCACACCCTCTGATGGCTTCTACTTGTACCAGAACCTCATTCTAGACAATCATCCCCCTGGAAGCACCAAGCCCTCTTGTGCACACACTGTAAACCTTTGAGGGGCTGGGGCCTGATAATGTCATAAGTCACTGATACCATCACTGTAAACTAACATTGTTGAAATAACGGTGGAATCCTTGTCCCAAAGTTGCCAGAACTTGGTTGTTATTTTCACAGAGATTCTTTGTACATTTTTTGTACCACCGACAAATCGAAGACCGCTGCGGACCGTCTTCGATTTGTCGGCCCTCTTTCCCCCGGTACTGATACAAAACAGGCACTCATTCAGAATGTAGTTTTAGTACTTAAGAAAGATTTCATGACCCCTGTAAACCCAGTGCTTATCTGAGACAGGCGCTTATTCAAATCCTTAAACATGACGATACGGCACTTGCTGGTTCCCTGATACTCTCGTACCTAGTGCCCCATTATAGCACTAGTAACTGCCAGAATGACCTTGAACTTGTCAATCTTCAAGCACCAGCATATGGCTCACACTAAATAAATGCAACCTATGCTTGTAGAGAGAGTAGTATTTTCAGTTTCTGCCTACCTATGTGTGAGACATATAGTAGAAGTTGAATATATAGTGTACTCCCACTATGCTTTGCTGCTTCCTGTATGGTGGTACCCTGAGGGTTTATAAGGCAGGGCACCAGAGGGGTTTCAAGAATGCCAGCCTCCTCAGCTTTGGGAGTCAAGTGAGCTTACCTTATATGGCAAATCAGAACCTGTGGCATTAGATCCGATGAAACAATTTCCTCCCAACCGACAATTGATTAGATATGGGGTTTGCTACCAATTTCCATTGAGTGGGCAAGGCCTGGAGCACAGTCAGGAGTGGCAACTCCTATCTGTGGCAACTCCTACCGGTGGTCTTTGCCATATTTTTATTGTTTATAAAGGAAGCCAGTACTTTATTTCCCTGGAGTTTACTACATGAACATTAGTTTATTTGTCAGGGGTTTTCAATGCACCACACATTTTACACTAGAAATACAATAAACTTGTCAGTTCAAACACAATTAACCATTTAGTTTAGTAGGGTCTGCCATAATGGCTCAATCCAAAAACTAAGAGTTATAGTTTCATAAGTGTGTCATGGGCACATAGCAATAATGTTGTCAGTTCAAAGACCTTAATCTGGAGGCATCATATCACGGTCCTAAACCCTATGTGGTCCAATAATGCAGAAGTGCATCATGCCTATGGTCTGAAGGGAGCAGACACGGGACGAGGAGAGGCAGGATGAGCAGACACGGGACAGATATTTTTTCCAATATTTGCCTATGATGGCCACATATTTTGAACATATGAGACAAAAATGGTACTGTTGAATAAGCGCTGCCTCTGAACTTATCAAATCATTAGTTTCAGCTTTGTCATGTCCAAAAAAGAGAGTTTTAACTGAATTTACTCTTATGTCCCGCATCTGTTCATTTGCTTGTCCCGCATCTGCTCATTTATGCAGCAGCTCATCAGTTTTTAGACCGTTACAACCACAATTTTTTTTATTCATGGGCTATAAATGGTCTCAAAGGATTTCACAGAAAATATGTGGATATCATAGGTAAATAATGGAAAACATATCTGTCCCGTGTCTGCTCATCCCGTGTCTGCTCGTCCCGCATCTGCTCACTTCAGACCTGCATCACTTTCGCTGGAATTGGTCTCAATGTATCCAACCCGTATGGGTGGCATGATACATGGTGCTTTAATGCATTATCAGTTCATTAAGACCATTTGACATATGGAGGCCATTTCTTAAGGTGCTACGACTGCATCCAACCACTACAATTTGACAATCTAAGTGTTTGTGCCAGTAACTTAGGTAATGCCTCATGGTAACCCTGTATGATTAGCACTTGTAGTGTGTTTGGTAGGGCAGTCAAAGTGCTGCAGGTGCTACATGACAAATACTATTGGGCTGTATTGTCACTAAATTAAGGGTTCCCAATATGATTTGAAAGCGAGCAGTTGTAGCCAGTTCAGAAATGGCCCAAAGTACTCGAAGGCATTTCTCAAGATGGAACAACTGAACAAAGCCACTGCAATTAGAAACCCTCAAAATAACATTTGGTGATCGTAGGTGATCATGATGCACTAAAACTGCTTTGTACGATCAGGCTTTATTGCAGAAATTACATAGGATTTGTTAGTACCAGTGCAATAATAACTGACCCCCAGATACAAGGCTGGAATTGCATCAGAGTGAGGGATCCCACTATAATTTGGAAGAGGTCTAGTCGTACCATCTTGAGAAATGCCTTCCTGGTCTGTAATTGCAGTGGGGCTGTTATTGCTATGTAATGTCAATGTTGTAATGACCCAACTGTTCAGCCTCCCACCATTTATATATCTACTAATGAAATCAGGGCCAATTAGCAGGGTGAATATACTGTGATGAGGATTACACAATATGGGACATGTACTAGGAGAAGGGGTCTTAGAACCCCTTGCACTGAGCCCCCATTTCTCAAATCGTGTCAAAATTATATTACTAAACACGCAACCAGGATAATATCAATGAAACTGGGCCCAATTTTTAAATTTTTAGGACCTCATGATACCACGGTACCCCGTGTATGCAGAGAAGCTGTACATAACGTAGGGGGGAGCTTATGTCCTCATATTGAATTTATGAATGTGGGGGTCCATCTAAAAATGTGGAACTCATCACGAGAAACAAGAAAATCACCTTTGTTTTGAATTTGATGACTGGAACCCCCCTTTGTCACCAACTCTGATGAGAAAAAGTCACAGGCTTTTCATTGTTTGCTAAATGGTGTATAAAAATAACGAGCACCAAAGATGGCCACCATTGACAATAAATATCCTCAAATATGCATTTTTAGGCATCAGGCAGGCATTACACTTGCATAAAACACATTTTGCGAGATGTGATATAGAAATTGAATGAAGTAAACTGGAGGCCATTTCTCAAGGCACTATGATCACTCACAGCACTACGACTACAAAATACCAGTGCTATTCCTACGGAGATTTTGGTACGACTTGAAGGGTGCAGTCGTAGGCTGTTAAGAAATGGCCTCCTGATCTACTTTCAATTATCCACAAAAAACATCATTATGATGACCTAATGGGGTTAAGACCAGCACTTCATTGGTGCGTCGTGCCGACCAATGGGCATTATGCACTGCTCCTGCGCTTGAAGGGTTAATGGATCCAACGAACCCAACAACTCGAGCCAAGACCTGAAGCCACATACCTGTCACGTTGACGGCCATATTGGTAGGGATCACAGGTAACTTTATCTACCTGTAATTAGCCTGTAACACATCTGGAGGGCATTTCACAATAATGGTGATTAGCATTATTGAGAAATACACTGCAGTGTTCCACATTGTGAATAATAAATTCTGAATCTAGCAGGGACCCTTGTTAAAACGAAGAGTGATCCACCTTAGTAATATAGTAGGGAGCCAGTGTAGCTCTTACAAGAATACCCAGCTGGCAAAGCGGTGGTACAAGGAATCTCTCTGAAAATAACAATGGATCTCTGGAAACTTTGGGATGAGGAATCCGTCATTATTTCGTCAACATTCTTTCACAGGGGGGGTACACTTCAGGTACTCCACTGGTGGGTACACTTCAGGTACTCCACTGGTGGGTACACTTCAGGTACTCCACTGGTGGGTACACTTCAGGTACTCCACTGGTGCATATATTAATTTGGGTCTAGACCCTTAAATTTGACAAGGTGACATGGCCATTTCTTAAAATCGACATTTGACATGGAGCTTAGTGACAAGGACATGGAGAAGGAAAAGGTTAGTGACATGAGACATGGCCTTTCCTTAAAATCGATATGTGACATGGGGCCTAGTGACAAGGACACGGGAAAATAGAAATTTAGTGACATGTGACATAGCCTTTTCTTAAAATCGACATGTGACATGGGGACCCCCCATCTAGATCCCCATTAACGATAGTGATTCTCCACAACCTCCTCAGCTGTAGTCTGTAACAAGGGGTTGTTAATATGGATCCTTTTCAATGAAGTTTAGTTCATATTATCTGTAAATTGGCTATAAGGAGCACTTTAGTCGGTAAAGTAGAACCCACTGTTGGGTCATTGGATTTGCACTAACAGTATGTTTTCCAAAAATAGCAGCATTCTACTGTTAAAAGTTACCCGCGGTCTGACAGTGTACCAAACCTTCATTACACCCTTGTGAACCAAACCTTTTCTATCTGGAATCTTTTGGACTATCTTGCATTAAAGAAGAGTGCAGGTTATTGAAAGAGATAACTACTGTGATTTCCCGTTTAAGCACACATGCGCTTATTAGTTTCAATTACCTGTTTGCCCCAGGCAGCTAATGGCAATCAGGGGAGAGCTACAGGCTGGTGATAACGACTAGCCCCGATCTCAGTCCAATTAGGCCATGGCATTACACAAAATGATGGTGGCCACGTTGATAGTGGAATCTAAACGATTAGGGCTTAATTGTGAACCAAATAATCATACTCCAAGCTCGAATAGAACTAGACAGCCAGGGAGGGCTTAGAATACTGTCTCTAGACTGTCCTTCAGTGACTGATGGCCGTCAGTAGGCCGTTTTGTTTTTTATACAAAGATCCCATCAGCTGCCTGTGGCAAAACAGTGATGAAATTTTCCATAGCGTTATGGTCTAAATTTTGTCAGTGCTGTGGTGTCAAGTGTCCATAGAGGTTTTCAAAGAGACTGCAAGGGTTTCAGGCAGGAGTTGACCCTGCGCTTATTTGAGACTTGTGCCTTTTTGAGACCCCTGCACTTAAATAGGCAATTACAATATATTTTGTTTTCCAAAATCAAGAAAGAGCGTCACTCACCTAAATGGGAAAGTATGAGTGTTAGCAAGGACAGCGTCCCGAATGTCAGCGTCACCAGTTCAGGTCCCACCATACTGAATTACATGTAGAAATCTGAAACAAAATTAATATTTAGGGAGTGATCATTTTTTAACAAAGGGGGTGGTTGGTGCGTTTGCACAACCTCCCTCTTGAATGTTAATTTTATAAGTCAAGTTCCTGACCAGTCAGGGGCTACAACATAAGGGGGCTCCACCAGCTTGTCCTCTATCATATTAGCTAAAGGGAAACTCTATGAGGCCTATCACAGAGGTTCCATTTACCTTGTTGATCCACATATACTAAGTGCAACCCTTGACCACAAGGTGCCACTATTGAGCCATGTAGGGACCTATACTAAAGAACTGACCACTCATCCATGACAAACCAAAACAGTGCTATGCTATCCAGCTGTTTTATTGTCGACCTACAGTAAAAATTATGTAATCATGTGCATATTTCATGCTGAAATACATAGCGCATTGTTTTAAAACTTAGGGAGGCTTTATAGAAAGGCACAACTCATTCAAATATGGCATAACTGAAAAATGACAGAATTTTAGTTGGGATACGATCTTTAACCCACAACTAGTGGCTTCGCCACTAGAATTTGGGGCAAAAGTACCATTAATAGTCCAGGCCCACCTGTAGGCCTATCATGCTGACCCCCCCCCCACTTTTACTGCTACTATCACAGGCCCTAGAGTGCAGCCTCTGGTTTCTTACAGTAGAAGCGCGTCACTTAGGAGTGGTATCATAGCAATCATGCTTAACTTAGCAAGCTCAAACAATTCTACACTCTCCTAGCAGATTCTCTCGGAAGTTTGCTTTTAATAAATTCCTCTGGAACTACACATCACGTCATAACATATGACATATCAAATTAAAGGTCTCGGAGAGTACAATTTCGATCTCTTATTGATGAATAGTTTCCCCCATAAATAATGTTGTAGTAGGCCGCGACATATTCGAATGGAGATCCAAGATGGCCGAAATGCACAAAACTGCAGGCTGATTATTTTGAGGTTAGAGGCTAGATCTAAAATACTATCTGCTTTATTTACAATAAAATCTCATCATTCCTATGATGGGAAGATGATTTGTTTTATATGGGCCCCTGACAATATTAATTGCCATGGAATTTTGAAGAAAAATCGAGTTAACTTTGAAAAAAGTACATATTTTTAACAAGCCTCTTTTGGTTTATCTGTTCCTGGCAAGCAGTCAAGCTTATTTTAATGGGGTGGGGACCAGCGATGAACTAATGCCTCTTGTAATGACAACCCAATCAGCAATGGAGCATTGGGCCATGCTTGTCCATGCTTGGCCCAATATAAGCCGACATTGGCCAAATATAAGCCGACATTGGCCCAATATAAGCCGACATTGGCCCAATATAAGCCGACATTGGCCCAATGTATCCTTGCTACCTGGGAAGAATTTTGTGCACCCATCCCCTGTTGTTGAAATGAAGAGCTGGTTAGACTGCCCACCAGCTCTTCTTTAGTGCATCATGACAACCAATGGGCATGGTGCACTCCTGCATCAGCGGACTATGTCGCATACTACCTTTATCCCTCTGGGGGCTGCTGATGCATTAATACATTATGCCCATTGTTCACCGTGATGCAGCCCTGGCGAGTAACTCACCGGGGCTTGATACAGGATTGATACGCTCCGAGAGGGTCAGAACGGTGCTCCAATAACTCACCAGCATGAACCTTCAGATTTAAGCAGAAACATGTTGCTTAAAGTTGTTTATTAATTTTAAGCAACTTTAAGGGAGCAATGCTTAAAGTTGCTTTAATCTCATTCAGAAACTTTGAGTGCAGATTTAAGCAAATTTACACTTCTTAAATCTGAAGGTTCATGCAGTCTTTATTTGTGCAACCAATGGGCATGAGGCAGAAATGCAATAAACCACCTTAAAAGGGTTAGGAGGCTGTGTATGGAATCACTATATTATGTGAATGTTACATGGTATAAGGTGTAATTTAGATGTAGTAGCGTCAAGTACAATTGAACTAATGCACACATGGTTGTGATATGTGTGGCAATGATATAAGACACAATGAAGGTGAGCCGGGGAAGCCAAATACGATGACATATAATATGGCTGCCACAATACCAGGCCATCTAGAATCGTAAAGAGCAGAGGATCATGGACTACTGGGTGGTGGCGCTTTAATTAATGCATAATCTTTGACCTGTCTAGCTGTTTTTGACAAGCAGCTTTCAAATACCTGTCCAGACTTGGGAAAGGAATGTGCCTTAGCCATGGAATGTCTTATCAAACAGGAGTAAGTCTTGTGAAATACTGCGATGTAAAACTAATGAACCAACCAATCAACCAAATAACCAAACAACATTTTATAATATGTTCATCTGATTGGCATTTTGAAGTCTGAAATAAGGCAAAAAGAGGTGTTCCATTGGGGTGTTTCTAACCAACTTAGAATCCGATCCCACTCATGAATACAGGCTCTGGAGAGTGTTGCTCCTATGGAAGAAGGTAGTACTGACTAAGAAGTGTCTGTTTTTGCAGTACTGGCTTTCCATGGAGTGATAACTTTTAACTTGAGTTGCTCACAAGTGGTCATTCTAGTATGGTGCTAGAAAAGCATGATTTCAGTAGGTACCTAGTCAGCAGAAGTTAGTCAGTATAGTGTAGTATAGAGTGACACGAGAAGATACCTGATAGTGCAGCTCTCTCTATTTTAAACAAGGCAGGTGACTTTTCAGACTAATGTGGTGAGTGCAAGTTGGATGGTAAAGCAGAGCGTGACTTGTTTTGAAAAGAGGGCACATACTGACAGCTCTATTTACCAAAGGAGCAACACCCTCCTGACTTAAGGGCCACATCCACTGCCGATGGTTGGATGATCCTTCAGCTTCATCCATTTTATTTATCATTGTGTTCCATGGGAAAAACACAAGACAGATGGTCCATTTATGTGGGCAGTGGATGCAGGCCTTTATACTGTAGGGAATCAAGTGTTGTGTATTTGAGACTTATGCTGAGCCTCTTAGGGGTATTGCCCATAAAGCATCTGAACTGAAAGCTCTACTGTAATGTCTGAATAAAGATATCCTCCGAAGCCTTCATTTAGGCAGGAATATTATTTGCTACATACTTCGGTCATACTTTTTTTTGCTCTGTACAAATTTTCGCATTTTTCGCGGAAATTTAGAGTCCGCGAATTCATGTCCTCAGTAAAAATTTATCCAAGTATTAAGATTTTTTCTATTGATATGAGAAGGGTATGGGCAGTATGTAATATGGGTCATGTTTATACCCATACAATAGGTACACCTAGGCCCCTCTAGTCCTCAGATGCAGGGAGATCAAGAAATATTGGAATAAACATATTTTAGATTTGACAAGTCAGCTTTAAATACATGTGAATTTGTCTTTTTTGCCAATTCCGTGAAAATTTATACACTTGAAAATATCTACGAAATATATATGACCACAGTACCAACATATTGATACCTACAACACTATGTATATTGTATGTCATATATTATGTAAATTGACAAGTACTATCACCTAGATAGGTTACACATATAGCTGTAAGGCAATTCTCAGGGGAGCAATATATCCATTCAATATTCATGGCATGATTATGTAATGGGGATGGAATTATGTAATTGCATCCATTAAGGTAATGTTAATCATGACCATGTGTGTACTCCAGAGGGAGTAGGAAGGACTGGCCATTCTGATAATGTGAAATACACATTCTTCCAGGCTACATATAAAAGTATGGATTCCAACATTTCAAAAGAATGCCTACAATTGACCCAATTTTCCAAACCACAACAAGAAAAAAGGTATAGGAAAATTTATATGATTCTGCAATGGGTCATTTATGCAAATACCCCGGCCCTTATTTCAATATTCTTACACCATTTCTGGCAGTAGCCCTTTTATGGGACCGGCGCTTATTTGAGGCAGTTTTCAGCGAATGATATCAATGTCAAGAGCCTTTTAACAAATACAGTAGCCCAGAAAAGTCACTTCTACTTTCCTAGTGCACTCTCCAGGTATCATGATTGTTGAATATGTTATAAGTATTGCAGATTCATCTGACCAAAAATAGAAATTTGAATTTGAATCCTGGGACTTTAACTCTTATTGGAATTTGAACTCTGACAGCCAGGTATTAAAAGATTTGATATAATAGTTCGATACCATGCAGATACAACTGGAATGATAATTTGCTGCAACTACAGTAATCCCCATGTATAAGGCACGTCTTATATGCAGGGATGATGGCCTCCCTGGATCCACAAGGGGACACCGAGACCTTTCTTGACTAGAAATAGGGGGTCCAGGGGGCCCTAGGTACACATAGACCAGGTAGCTTTTGAATTTTGAAAATTCATTTTGTTAAAAACAAAAAAGGTATGATATTTTTTTATTTACCAAAATCTAGGTGCGTCTTATATGTGGAGTGTGCCTTATACACAGAAGATTACAGTATCTAGCATAGCAAGTGTGACACATTACTAAATGCAGCATTCTTCTTCTGGTAATTTGATCATGGTTGCTCGGCTGAGAATGTTTCATTTCTGTTATGAGTAGCGATATATCAATTAACCCTCAATCATCAATCAAGCATATTGTCAAATTACCGGCACTGGAGAATACCATCTTCATTGATACCATGGTTACTGATTCCATTAACCCTTAAAGGTCCACTGATTCCGGTGTGCATTATACTCATTGGTTGGCATCATGCATCAGTCAGTGTTATCACATTCCACATTCCCAATATTAACACATCTTCTGTTCTTTTTATATATAAATTATAAGCCTGCCTCAAATATAAGCCAGTCCCATTTATAAGCCGGGTCAATTTCCCATTGAAATCAGTATAAGCCCTGGCTTGTAATCGGGGATATACGGTAATTAACTTTGGGCCGAGCATGAGCGAGTTCTCATAGTCTCCGCTAGAGCATGTTTTTTATATTACTGTCCTGCAGTAACCCTCATTTATTCCTTCTTCTCCTATTAATATTTTTACTCTGGCTCCATGATAACAAGCCAATTCAAGGCAATCCTCTCAATGAATGCTAGGATCTCAAATAACTCTTTCGGTTAACCCTCTACAGGCCACTTATGCAGGAGTAGATCTTCCTCATTTTGTCCCCTCTGAACACTTTGTTACACGCCTCTTGCATGCCATCACTGATGGAATTTGGACTGTAGCGCTATGGGAGTTTTCACCAGTTTTTTAGCCACAGGCAGCTGATTGCAATCTTTGTATACACATAAACCTGCAGATTCACGGCCGACTGATGGCCGTCATTGACGGATGCCGTAGGGACAGTATCCTTAGTCCTCTCAGGCTTTCTAGTTCTAGTAGAGCGTGGAGTATGATTATTTGGTTTACAATTATTCCCAAATCGTTTTAATTCCACTATCACTGCACAACGGTGGCTGAGGGCCATCTGCTATTGCTGCATGTGACCTTATGACCTCATGACGTAATTGCACCTTAAAAAACGAGGCTCACTGCCATCAGCCACCTGTAGCTGTACCCTGATGGCTAAAAAAGTGATGAAAACTCCAACAGCGTTAAGGTCCAAATTTTGTCACTGCTGCGAACTGCAGGCACGTGATCTCTGTCTACAGGACTGCCATTTTTGTCACAATGCTCCATCGAATGAATCCAATGAGCCCCCTTAATAGTTGATACACCCCAAAAGGTCGGCAGGATATTCCAATAAAGTATTGGCGAGCAGTCTCAATCTCGCCCATACTTCATTCCAAAATCACGCCGACTCTCTGTGATGTATCAACTGCAGAGGAAAATTAATGCAGTCAAGTCTAGTCACCAATGGGCATGATGTATTAATGCATTAGCATCCCTTAAAGGCTTATACGATAAATCTACAGCATGGTCAGGATGAAATAACTACATTATCAATTGTGCTTAGAGACCAATTAGTTTAATTTGAGAGGACCTGCCCTAGTTTGTAAATGGCTTCTTAGTCTACAGTCTAGATTACAGGTCTTTTGCCATTTACCCTTCAGTAAACCAAGGACAGTTGGTACAGCTTTAATTTTGCCTGTTTTTTTTTTTTTAAAAGTGCCTCCTATCACGCAGGTTGGCTTCGTGTCCACATAAGTTCGATTCCTGCCTTGTTATCCTAAGGAAACCAGAAGGTTGGTTTAAATCCTGGTGTCAGGGAACAGTTACATTCAGGACATGTAATTTTCAGATGATTCTAGGACATTTATATAGTTGAAACCTAGAGACTATGTTCATTTAGGTTCATACACGTGTCTGTATTTACTGGGTTAGAAGTTACCAGAATAATGTTCTTGGTGCATGTCTGATTGTAGCATAATCCAGCAGCATTTTATAGTAGGGGTATAAATCAATCCACTCTAATTGGCATGATTGATAATGAGAGCAATTGAGGTGGTCGTGAGAGTAAAAAATTAAAATATTCTAATTTTCCTAACCCTTTTGGACAAGATATTGCCTCCAAGGGCTTATTTCAATATCTGCTATGATGTCATAGCCCTCAGAGGCTTGAGATAACCACTACATTTTCATCAGGGATATGATCAATGGCTGTCATGATGCACCAAAGCATTGCTGGGGAGTCTAGCCCTTTATGGGCCGCTGATGCATCAGTGCATCATGCCCATCGGTCGTCATGATGCATTCCTGCATCAACGGCCCTTATAGTTTGAATTTTGAGTTTTTGAGTTTGAAAAGTTTTTATTGGTCAGAAGAATAATATGAATACATAGGTTGTTCATATCATCCAATGTGAATTAACAAATGTAAACAATATTATTTCATACAGAACATAATTGGCTGCCATGATAAGTACATTCAATACCCTTGTTACAAAAATTAATTAATTATATAATCATATGTACATACTCCCATGTTTGTAGAAGCATTCCATATGTAATTTTTTGGAAAATAAGCTTGTCAATGTAAGGGCTCCAGTAACTTAGCTATCACTTATATTGTGCTTTGGTCAATCTTAGACTGGGGCTTCAACATTACATATCATCTTTACCACTGGTATATCAGGTTCACACCATTCAAACTTTTCAGAAATTCATCTTTGTCAAATGAATGATGTACATCCACACTCAATTGGTCCTAGAGCCATATTCCCCTAGCTAATGGGGCTCGTGTCAAACTGTGCTCTGGTGGATCTGACAATTTTCAACTTGATTTTAATATTACTATGCAACACCTGAATAGGGCGATCAATGTTTGAGGCAGATTTTGACAGTTTAAACATTAGACATAGTAGGGATTTAGTTCTGTGCTCAAAAAGCCATTTACAACTGCTGTTTGAGTGCAGATGCACATGTGACATGTCTATAGGATCAAGTACACCAAGACATATTCTCAAGCAGTTGTTTTGGAGTGTCTGCAGGTATATTTTTAACCTCTTGGAGGCACTATCCACAATGATGGTAACCCCATTGCTTTGTATATCTTCAGAGCTAGTGTTGTATCTACCACTTTGCGTACCTGCCTTAACTGGTATAGTCTACCAAGCACATTATTCTTTATGTCATTACAGTATTTAGTGAAATTTAGATGCTTATCAATCATTACGCCAAGGTAACAGAAGTCAATAACAGTTTCCAATGCTTTGCTATGAAGTGATAGGGACTGGTCATTAAGGTCTAGGACATCACAGTCATTATAACACCACATCATTTTGCTCTTTTCAGCATTAACTGTTAGCTTTCTGTACTCAAACTAACTAGCTATTGCATTCAAGTCCTCTTGCAGTAACCGTCTTATGGAATCACAAGATCGGCCACTTATGTTTATTTTATGTGAATAACTTCTTCCCATAGAGATAGCATTGCAGGGCCGATTCGCACACCCCCAGTGGCGTAACGTGTGCCTATCCACCACAGCGGCCGATCCACCACTGCAGCCTCGTTCTGGGTGCATGTAAACATTCAAAATGGCGGACCGGCACTCGTACGGGGAACTACGGTAATGGATTTTGCTAATTTTCAGTTAATTAAACACTCTAAAAACATAAAATAATTATAGAACTAACCTCCCCTGGTGTCCTCGGTGGACGATCCACCCTCAACTCCCTCATGGTGGATCGACCACCTCTTACACCACGGTCGTTTAGTTCTATCTATATATATCTATATATTAGTAAATCATCAGCATAGAGGATGAACTCACAATTTTGTACTACATTATCAATGCTATTAAGGGTTAATGTTCACAGCATCATTCTGATTCTCTGTGAGTGTATCGGCATCATGCATGAATGCAGCCCTGGCGAGTTACTCACTGAGGTCAATGCATCATGATGGCCAGGTTATCATGATCAATATGTATGATTCAGCAGTACACATACACTTTAAACCTTTAAAGGCCGCTGATGCATTAATACATCATACCCATTGGTGCATCATGCCGTCCCTACGGGGTTGATACATAGACTCCCAGAGGGTCGGCATGATGCTCCAATGAAGTTCTGGCGAGCAGTCTCACCAGCACATCATTAGTGCATCATGACGACCAATGGGCATGATGCATTCATTCTTCAGCGGCCTTTAAAGGGTTGAAGTTTTAAGTCTATAGTCGTCATCATTATCTGCTATAGCCTATATGATTAACTTTGGGTGGGGCATCAGCATATTCTTAAATTATTGTTGCATGTATAGAGAGAAACCTGCATTTTATTTCTTTTTAATTTTCACTCTCTCTTTCCATAATGAGAAAGCAAATTAAGAGGCGGCTCTCAGCAAATGCTTAGATCTTAAGTAACTCACGACAATTTGCTGGGAGGTATTGTCCCCAGGTGCCTATTTCGATCCCCCTGACGACATCATAGCCCTCATAGGTCTGATATACCGTAAAACCCCGGTCATAAGCCTGCCCCGGTCATAAGCCGGGGGGTGAGTTCAGGGAAATCCTTATAAGCCGATTTTAGGGCCAAATTTTCCCTACTTTCTCTTTAATCTATTGTATTAAAAACCCGGTCATAAGCTGGGGGTAGAGTTGGGGTGAAATTTAAAAGGCCGGTTTTGGCCCAAAATAGGGAAAAAAAATCCGGCTTATGACTGGGGTTTTACAGTAGCTGTTATGTTTGGGATGAATTGCTTGTAAGTTTAATGTTCACTGCACCATGACGATTCTTTGTGTGCACCAACATGATGCATGAGTAGAGACCTGGTGAGTCATACGTTAGTCATAATTATTTATCTGCCATGGCATATATGATTAACTTTGGATGAAAGCATGTTTTTACATTTCTGCTACAGAGAAACCCACATTCATTACTCTTTCATTTCCACTCTCATTCATTCTCTCTCTCTCTCTCTCTCTCTCTCTCTCTCTCTCTCTCTCTCACTAGAAGGCAAATTAAGGGACGGCTCTCAGCAAATGCTTGGATGTTAAATAGATCATTGCACTAAGATAAATCTACAGCTAGTCTGAATGAAATAATGAAATAACTACATTATCAATTGTGCTGAGAGACCACTTATTTTAATTTGAGAGGACTTGTCCTAATTTGTAAATTGCTTACATCTACAGTTTACACTACAGGCCTTCCGCGTTTTACTCTTTAGGAAGCCAAAGAAATTCGGTATAACATTTTTTTTAAATATATTCTTTTTGCTGGACACATAGAGCTATTGGCAGCTGGCAGTGAAATAACTTTAAGTGTGAGTCAATAGAACTATGAAACATGTGCTCTCATTTTCTGAACTGTCATGTTTATGATATTAAGCACAGCCTCCCTACATTTGTACCATCTGTATCTCCCAATTAATTTGACCATGCATGGTTGCTTGGGCGACAAAAGTGTCCATTCTATTGAATCTGGTATTGGTAGCTGTATCAATTAAATGGCAATCATGCATCAAGCATATTGTGTTCAGCAATCGAAAATCATCTGCATTGATCCCATGGTTGCTGATTTCATTAATGACGGTGTTGTTATAGAAACTGCTGTCTGGCTCCAAGCTGAAGGGCCCTACAGTCAGCAGTATTATATTCTGTGTCTATGATTTTGATTTTTCTGTATCTTGTCCATCCTATTTTTCTTTTTCCTTTCATTTTTAGTCATCTTCTTTTATTTCTGTCAGAAATGTTTAGGGAATTGCCAAAGCAATGTTGCTTTGTGTTACATTTTTCTTTCCAATTTAAAGGTGTTTTCTTTATATTGGCATAACCAAATACTGTTGTCAAATTCACTAAGAAAATCCAGGCTATAAATATCATAAATCTGACTGTAGCAATATCCAACTTTATTATAGGGCTATAAATCAATTCACTCTAATTGGCATGATTGATAATGAGAGCAACTGAGGTGGCCGTGAGAGTAAGACATTACATTATACCCTTTAGGGGAAGATATTTCCTGCAGTGGCTTATTTCTATATCAGCAATGATATCATAGCCCTCAAGAGATAGCCACTATATCTTTGTTGAGGATATGTTCAATGGCCTTAATGATGTACTAATGTATTCCCGTAAATTCTCTCATATATGCCGCAGCTATTACCAGATCCCAGGCCTATAGGAACAGCCCAAAGTCTGGGTGTGGCTTATACAAGGGTATTTAACACCATAAAACAGTACTGAAAGCCTTGGCTGCATCTTATAGCTTCTCCCAAATTTTGGGTGTGATTAATACGAGGTTTGTTTAATCAAATGTAACTGTTCTACCAATAGTGTATACTTGATTTCAGCAAGATAACCCAAATATTGCAAAACTCACTTTCATTGACTTCCGCAGCTGTTGAAGGCCATAGGTGTTGAAATATGAAATCAGCAATGTTCTGTATGGGCTTTTATCATTGCTAAGACATTGATAAAGTTTTTAAAAGTGTTATCTAGATCATCTTAGACTATTTATATAACCATTTCATCTGTCTTTGAACTGGATCGCATGAAAATTTACCCATAATTTGAGATTTTGACTACCGCCATTTTGTCAAATGTTAATGTATTGGTCAAACAAGTCCAGAAATAAGTTGATTGGGCCCCTGGCCTTAGAATCTATGGGTATGTATAGCAGAATAATGTTGATATCTGCACAGGAAGTACAGATATTGATCAAAAGCCTGTTTTTCAGGTTTCGACCCTGAAATCCAAGACTGCTGCCACCCAAGTGAGATGCCGGTCCGGAGACAGGTTTTTTCTGAAAGCCCACATATCACTGTAATGCTTGAAACTTGTTTCCTGCTTCTACTCAAAACGTTTAGCAAACATTGTTTATAGGCTGCTTTCTGGCCCCAGCTACCTGACTAATATGATGAAGGAAGGAGGTGTCTATTAGATCTAGGGTGATTTTTAGAAAATGAACATGTTCCAATCGTGTTTTGATCGTGGCTGACGGGAGCTACCCATTAGGTCTACTTTCAAGTAATTTGAAAGTAGACCACCAGGGCTTCTCAAACATTAAGGATATAGAATAGGTTGAAAATTATTTCTGCAAATATATACTGGAATTGAACTCAGGTACAGATGGCTGTATAGTATGGGGTGAGCTTGGTCAACCAAAGGTAGAAAGCATTATAAAGCAGAGAATGTTAAGCTTCTGGATGAAATTGGTGACTGATAATCAAAACAAAATAATGTATAAAATTTATCAGGTGCTATTAGCGGAGGAAAGTAAGGGGACCCATACATCGCTTTGGCTTACCTGCATCAGAAATACTTTAGATAGCAGTGGATTGGGGTATGTATTTAACGAAGACCCTGACTATATTAACCCCCTTTGTAAAAAAAATCTACCTATAGAAGAAGGATATTAGATATTGATGAGCAGGAATGGTGATGCAGAGCAAATGAATCAGGAAACTGTCATCTCTACAGACTTTTTGATAAAAAGCTTTGCTATGAGAAGTACCTGCTTATTTTAACAAAGAAGGAGGCCTCAGATTTATGTAGATTTAGATGTGGCAACCATCAGTTGCCTATAGTGGCAGGGAGGTATAATAACACCAAAAGAGGGGATAGAAAGTGCCCTCTGTGTGAAAAGGGTGACATAGGGATGATGTGCATTACCTATTTACATGTTCAGCTTTTACCAAAGAGCGAGTATCAATAAATCCTATGCAAATTGCCCAGACCTGTCCACTCGAGCCAAAATCTTTAATACCAATGATAAACTAACCTTGTCTAACGTATCCAAATTCTGCAAAATAATCATGGATAATTTTAGGTTATGCAGAAGTAATGGTGCTAATTAATAGAAGGACGGGTAAGCAGAGAAAACCCAAGAATAGAGAAAAAAATATCAAACAAACCTTACTAGAAATGTTCCTGGTGCTACAAAGTAAAGGGTTATGTGTAGATAAGATATGAAAGGGTAACAATAAATGTCAGATAATGGGTGCTATAAGATTATTCTGACCAGGTGCTAAACCCTGCCTTTACTATAGTTTGAACTACATGGTAGTTCCCTGATATCTGTAGTTATTATCTATATATGTAACCTATTCATGTTTGTGCAAGCTACGCAATATCTGAACTCTTATGCAGACAATTAAATGCCAATTGTCATCACAACACATTGAATATTGAGCTGAATACCAATAACTGGTCTATCATATCTACTATGCATAGATCTGGTTTTTTTAAGTCATTTATACGTGTTAGTAACTAGTCTATTTACCATATCTACTGTTTATGGATCTGACTCTTCATATTTATACATGCTGGTAACTGTGTGTGTTCTCACTCTCTTGTACAGGCCATTTCCACATGTCATTAACTAGTCTACTACTTTATATTTATATGCACCTGTTGCGGTGTCGTCACTCCATTCATCTACAGGTATATGAGGACTCTGCTACATGTACATCAGGAATGCCACTGTAACTATAGGCTAAACCTGTTTCTTTTCCTTTGTCCCAGAAGGGGCTGTGAATAAAATTAAATTGAATTGGTAGTTGTTTACTTGTAGCGCTTGACCTGTTTGAGTGCGGATGACAACGACACACAGAGAAATATTGATTTTTCAATGAAATAAAAGTAGGGCTAAGTATAATAAATCCGAAATAATACTTATGGGCAAAACTTAATTTGTATTCAACCCATAGTGCCGTGCCGTATCCCCAAGAGCTGAAGGCTCGAGTGGATATGGCATGGTCCCACTCATTGAATACAAACCAGGTTATACCAAGGTGTGATGTTTCTGGTTAGTATTGGTCTGATTTAAAAGCCATGAGGCTAACCTGCAAATTAGGCACCTGGAAGGTGTTGCTTTTATGAAAAAAGGTGGTTATGCCTAAGAAGTGCCTTACCTGCAGTACTCTCTTCTCTTGTAGTCCTAACTTGTATGTTGTGTTGCACAAAAGTGGTCATGCCAGTCAAGTCCCAGGAACGTGTTGCTCCTATGGGAAAAAAGAGCTGTCAGTACACTGTTAAAATCTTTCCGTAAAAAAAACAAAGAATCATTGGCAACAATGGCTGCTAATCTTTCACCGTTTTTTTAACGGTCACTGTTTTTTCAATGTCACCGTAATTTTTACGCAATTTCACTGTTATTTCTAAACAATATGATTAAAGGTAATTAATTACACATTGTTTTAGTTTCAATGCCATACACCATTAACTTTTCATAGCAATATTCAGCCTCTGGCTTGACATTTTAGAAATTCCACTGTAAATTCACAATGGACTAGGTTATCTTTATACATGGTTTGGTTGCAGGTACATTTCATCTGGACATCCTAGTGTAAGGACATTCTAATCATTATAATTATAAATTAGTCCTTGAGAGGCACAACATGCCCTTCATAACTTAGGAGGAATAATCTAAGTAAATAGATTACTTCAGAATTGTGTTGAATTAAAAACTGCAGTGATATGCCTATGTACTTTTTTTCTATACCACATATTGGGTGTTTATGACATCCCTGCTACTCCCCTTTGCCACTAAAAGTTGGATTATTTTTTGAATATCTGAAATCTATGAAACTACAATGTAGACTTGCATTTTGATGACATGGTGCATAAATTTGAGCTGTTTAGGGTGTAGGGCATTGAAGAAAGTCTCAAAGTGAGCCCCGAGGCCACCTAGTGGGAAGATATGAAACTTCGGAAAGGACAAAGATTCACCGTAAATGAAATAGCGGTACTTTTCCGTAGTGTTTTACACAGATTCACTGTAACATCACCTAATCTAAGGGTGTTTCATTGTAATAAAAATAACGGTGAAAACCCATAAAATTTAACAATGATTCTCTGTAAAATCTACAGAAATTTTTAACAGTGTAGGTACCCTATTTTCAAAAGAAGTCACGCTCTGCTTCACCATTCAACTTGCACTCACCTCCCCATGTAGCAAGCCCGCTTAGGGCCAATTCAGTATTAGCTCAGATAAGCTGGTTCAAAGCGGGCAGAATACTATTCATGGTTTTAGGTTGGGCAAATGGTGGGTTTCCAGTCAGGGCCACATTGAGTTGCCCTAATAGGGCAAACTGAACTGAGACGGTTGGGCTCTCGACAGTTTTTGTCCTCAGCAAGTTGTGTGGGCCACATAAGGCTAACTGATTTGGGCACAGAGCAGCTTCAAAATGGGCAAACACTTTGGGCACAGATTGTTTTCAAGGTGGGCACCCGAATCAGGCATAGATCAGTTCCAAAGATTATTCCCCAGACAGGGTTGAGGATGGGTTTGCACAAGGCATATTGAGTTCTGAACTTTGACACTAGATGACCCCACTATGTCTGATGTACAGCTTTCCCCCATGTCAGTATTGATTTTCTTTAGTATGATATACCAGAAATAGGCTAATGAATCATATAAATCATAACAGTACACACATTTTCTCAGAGTTTGGATCTACTGGCAAAATACATTTGAAATGTGCAAAGTTAGGTGATGTCAGCAGTTTTTAATGTGACTACACCATTCCTGTGGTAATCATTTTATATTGAAGTATGCTACCCATTGGGAGGCACTATGAACTTGAAGGCTAGCATGTTACTGGACTAGGTCTGGTTGACATGCCTTGGCCAATTAAGTTTGAATTGATGATTCTACTGTATTATGATGATGGGGAGAGTAATACAGTATATTTAGTTTCCCTTCAACTATGGAGGCCAAGGGGAGGGGCTAGCACCTGGAGGCTAGTAAAGCATTACAAGGATCAAAATTTTAGAAAATGAGGAAAAAATAGATTTTCTAAAATATCTACCCCAGATGGCACCACCTGATCAAAGTGGTCAGCCCACTTTCAGCCACACCAAAAACCCATGTTGACCCCAAAATGAAAAATTTTGACCAGATGGTGCCATGTGATCAAAGTGGGCAGCCCACTTTCAGCCACACCAAAAACCCATGTTGAACCCAAACCCACTCTGAGACTGATCTGTGCCCATATTGGCTAGCCCAGTGTGGTCCACACACCTCACTGAGGACAGAAGCTGTCAGCAGCCCATTGGTTAGCTCATTGTGGCCCACATTGGAAGCCACACCAAATAAAGTGTGGGCCACAGTAGGGCCACACCACCTTTGCTACCTGGGACATTAGTCTGAAAGGTCACCTGCCTTGTCTAAAACAGAGAGAGAGCTGCACTATCAGGTACCTACTCATGTCACACACTCTATAGTATATTATACTGACTGACTTCTTCCAACTAGGTACCTACTCAAATCCCCTTTTTTAGCACCATACTTGAATGACCACTTGTGAACAACAAAAGGGACAAGATATAGGTACGTGAAAAGAAAGGACTGGAAACGTGGGCATTTTTATCCAGCTCTTCCTTTTACTATAGGAGCAACACCCTCCAGAAAAGGGCCAGGTGAGGAGGTCCCTAGTCTGGAGAAGTCAGTCAGTCTAGTACATTCTCCATGTGAGTACTGTGGCAGGTCAGTGAGGCACGTCTATATGGTTCTCAAGAGCACTTGAATAAGAATGGGGTACTATTAGGTACCTAGAAGTGCAGCACCCACTAATCTTAGGCAAGGGCAGGGACTTGTCAGTCTAATGTGGTAAGTAGAAGTAAGCATGTGAAGCAGAGCATCACCTGTTATGAAAAGAGGGCACCCTCTATGAGCTCTACTCAGCATAAAAGCAATAACCTCCTTGGTTTAGAGCCTGCTCTAAGCTATCTAGAATAGCTCATTTGGATGAGATGAATCTGAAGCTTGGTCAGAATGAGATAACTACACTATCAATTGTAAATTTCTTCTCAGACTACGTCTTTTAGCATTCTATCTTGCACATCCTTTAATTTGCACGCCAATAGTTCCCATAAAGTCTCACTTACAAGCCGGTCCCTTAACTTGAGTAAATCATGTGAGCCGAAATTTGGACCGTTTAATCTTATTCAAACTGTAAATTACTTGATTAAGTACCTCTGTCAGAGGCCGACCCCCCATGTGTCAGACCTATCAACCAAATTAGGTTTCACATCCCAAATTCTGGTTGGCTAAGGACGGTTTACAGTAGATTCTAACGCTACCAGAAAACTCATGGCAATCAACATTTTAAGAAGTATTTATTAAAGACTACCGTAAATCCCCGGTCATAAGCCGGATTTTTTTTTCTATTTTGGGCCCAAACCGGCTTCTAAATTTTTCCCAAAGTCCCCCCCGGCTTATGACCGTTTTTTTTTACTATAGAATAAAGAGAAAATGGGAAAAATTTGACACCAAAACCGGCTTATAGGATTTCCCTGAACTCACCCCCTGGCCTATGACCGGGGCCGGCTTATGACCGGGGATTTACGGTATGTATCTAGATATGTCACAATGGTCTCAGCAGTAAATTTGGAGAGAAATTCTTTTTAATTCATGATAAATACAGTGGAACACAGCAGCCCTCTAGCCTTAACCCAGTAAACACAACTTCGTATATGGACGTTGAAAGAGGTATATCTACGTAGAATTTTGGTTGCAACTACATATTTTTGCTTGGTATGTGGACATTCAAACGTTAAGGTTTATCTATGTTCTAGATAAGTAGATATATTATAAATTTGTATTTCTACATATTTTTACGTTTTTCTATTACCAAAGAGCTATCCAAAAAAAAGGAGAAAGAAGAAAAAGAAACATTGGTTAAAGTCCATCAAGGTGAAGCCTTGAACCCTAGACCTTCCACATCTAATGCCAGCTTCCTACCTCTGCGCTATAGATTCTGACAACATTTTTGTATGAAAAGTCCATTACGTCATTTTCATTACCTTCGACCAAGATCCAAGAGAATGTATTATGCTCTTGAATATAGATAAATTGACTGCCTGGATAGCTCAGTCTGTAGAGCAAAGCAAGGGGTCCTGGGATCAATCCCAGGCCATACCTAGAAACTATTTTGATATAGGGAGCATTAAAAGTTTTTTTTCTTTTTTTTTTTTAAATTTTAAGATAGCTTTTTGGTACAAGAAAAATGTAAAAATACGTAGGAAAGCATATTTTAGTTGCTACGTATCTAGAACATAGTTAAATCTTAACATTTGAATGTCCATATATCAAGCAAAAATACGTAATTCAAACCAATTTGGTAGGAACCAAACCTAGTTATACCAAAGATCTACGTAGCAGTTTGGTATCGTGTTTACTGGGAATCTAGGATCTCCGTATTTGACACCCCATGGACTAACCCTGCCCCGGGCCTGTAATAGTACCCGAAATGAAAATATAATGATGTTAGAATTTATTTTTCTGGGTATATAAAAGTAGTTCTGCAAATATCTATAAAAAGATACCATGAAATAAATACAAAGGTCCACTCGTAGTGGGTCTGACTGAGGGTTATCTCACTCAGCTGGGCCTTGTGAGATAACCCTTAGTCAGACCTACTACGAGTGACCATTTATCGATATAGTATGTTAATTGATGCACTTTGTTTTACTCCATATATTTCCCAAATATTTTAAAACATTAAAGGTCAACAGATCAAAGCCAGATTTAACCCAGCTATTTAATACTTTCCGCTAGACATAAAGAGTGTTTGCCAGCTATAGCAGCTAGTTTTTGTATTAATTTGATCTATACTGTTGTAATAAGAGGGTAATTATTTTAAGTGTAGGTTGATGGAACTGGGCAACGTGAGTTCTCAATGCTCTCATTTTGCGACTTGACACCCTAATGTTATCAGCCATCTCTACATGTGTACCATCAGGAGGGTGTTGCTCCTATGGGAAAAGGTAGTACTGGCTAAGAAGTGCCTCCTCTGCAGAACTGGCTTTTCATGTAGTGAAAACTTCTCACTTGTGTTGCTCACAAGTGTTCATGCTAGTACGGTGCTAGAAGAGGTTGATTTGAGTAGGTACCTAGTTGTAGTGTTCCAATGGCTTAAAGTCTATAGGCATAGTAGTCCCATATATCCATTCCATCATGCTGCCCGGGCTTCCCTAGCCCACTTAAAAGGGTCTTAATCTCTCTTTCCTATCCCCTCGGATGTTTGTGATGCACATATGTGCCATGACCAACACATTCCTCTGTGAATTTGGGTAATGTAGTTCTTGCCATGAATATGACCTTAGCTGTCAAAATGGCATTAAACTTATATTACTCACTCACTCCATAATGCTGCCACTACTGAGTTGATGAATTCCTGTAGAGTCAGCATGATGCACCAATGGGCATGATGCACTCCTGTATTTATGATACTTCAAAGAGTTAAAAGGACTAACCTGCTTTCACAGTCCAACTCCTGATCTCCTCTGCTCCTCCTCCAGCCCTGTCATTTTGAAGACAGCCACGCGCTGCCTCCCAACTCCACCCCAGCCTCGTTCTCACTCATCACCATGGCAACCAGACGCTGGCTGCTACTGTCGGCGACTGCGCAGTGGACTGACGTACATCTTGTGGATAATAGGAAGCCGTAATAGTTGTTTAATTGGTGGCATTGTGATTGGCTGGGGCGGGTCAGGTGATGACGTAGGTTAGTGATGTTAGCTCAGAGTTGTAGTCCTGTTGTGCTAAATATGTCAGATATGTTAGGGGATGCCCTGGGGGGATGCCCAATAGGGGGATGCCCTGGGGGGATGCCCAATAGGGGGATGCCCTGGGGGGATGCCCAATAGCATTGGATCTCTGAGTGGTCTCCGGAGGGTGGTGCAAAAAACAAGAGACGACAACACCTACCGTACATAAGCGAGTGATCATTTCTTTCTTTATTCTTTTTTATGGAAGATCATATTTTTTTTCACTGCCTATACTGGGGGTGAATGGGGTTTAACCCCTCTTAGGATGATGTCTGCCTGTTTTCAGTCAAACCATTTTGTAGATCTAGGGTCATACAGCCTGTGCATTCACAGTTGAAAAGGTGCATTTGCTTGAGATTTTAGTACAATGCCACCACCAATCGTACTTTACTGCTGAAAGTGCTACAACCACTCTACCTAATCCTAATTACATGCTCACATTATCAGGAAGGTATGTTTGACGACAGTATGCCCATTCCCTCTCATCAAACCAAATCATTATTCCATTTCGAGATCGCCAGCTGTATTGAAGTGAGCCACTGACAGAGAAATAGTTTCTACCATGGGCATGAACTAGTCACCACGATGAGTCTGCAAAGTTGCTATTCATATGCTAAGAGAAAGGGTAAGACACTAAAGGCCCTGTGCTGCCCCCTGTCAGATACCTATTGACCTATTTGCTATACATAGACCATGGTCAAACTCTCTTCCGACTTCAACAAATCCTCACTTGGGTATTGTGCGCCGATCTGGGCGAATCTTCATATGAACACCTAATAAAGTAGAGATTAGGCGGTGTGCATGTCTGCCAATGCAAAGTTCCTTTTGTTTATGTTTGAAAACCTCAAACATGGAGGACACATTCTGATATTTACTTCTCAGGAAGGCAATAGAAGAAGGAGTTCTTGAGTTTCTTTTATAAAGATACAAATGATTTTGACCGTTATATATTCCGATCGCAATACCCATACATGAGCAAGCAGTTTGTAGAAGTTGAAGCGTGTGCGAGCATGATACATAGACCTTGATGCCAAAGTTCCCCGTCACCTCTGTCATCAAGGTCCATACATAGCAAATAAAGCTCAAAGACCTAGAGAGCAGCACAGTGCCTCTTGTGTCTTATCTTCTCTCCTAGTATAAGGGCAACAGCTCTAAAGACTCAACTCGGTGACTAGTTCATGCCCATGATTTCTAAATTCCCTGTAGTGAATGTAATTAAAATTAGAGTCTTGTACCTTACACAGCGCGTTTCTGCATTTCACCACCAGGTGACACTCCGATTGTTACAGAACAGCACAGACTAATGAGCTTTCATAATTTATTTCAAAAGTAATGGCAATACTCTTAAAAAGAAGTCATCATATAGTACTGCAACAGCTGTTAATGGGTTATGCTTGTTTAACCCTCTAACAGCTGCTGATGCAGGCTGCATCATGCTGCAGGAGTGCATCATGCCCATTGGTCGTCATGATGCACCGATGAAGTTCTGGCAAGATTGCTCGCCAGCACTTCATTAGCACATCATTCCGACCCTCTGGTTGTGTGTCGACCCTCAAGGGTGGTCATGATGCATGAATGTAGCCCTGGCAAGTTACTCACCAGGGCTACATTCATGCATTATGATGACCAATGGGCATGATGCATTAGAGGACCATTAGTGCATCAATGCATCGATAATTCATTTAATTATAAAGAAACTAGCTCGATGCAGCAAGTTGGGAACCTAAAACTTAGTTTTTCCTGAATTTTCGCTAAGGAATGCTGTAGTTTAGCCAAAAATTATCCGATTTACATAATATTTGCAGCAAATGAAAGATGAAACTCATTGCTTTCAGGCCAGGGTAGATGGTATTACAATAATATAGTGCACAGTTTACCACTGAAGTACAAATTATAAATTTAAAAATCATTAGTTTAAAAAAATCACTGTTTTTCAAAGTTTGGCCCTATATATTTTGTGAAAAAATATTCTAACCATCAGTTTTTGATAGATAGTGCATAATACTGACCAATCAAGTTTATAAATGAGTATGCTTTTTTCCCCTACCTCTATGGTGGCTTATTACACTATGGGAGACATGTGATTTTTGTTAGTTTGCAAAAACTGTGATTTTCAGCAAAATTTCTGCTTGGTTTTTGATGAGGGACCACATAGATCACCATATATGGACGCGTGATCACCCACTGATACCAGAATTATCCATTTTTATGTTCTACTCGATCATCTTTAAAGGCATATTAAATATCTAAGTGATACAATAAGTGTGAGAAGAATTAGCCACATCTTATGATTCTAGTCTTTGGTGCTGACAACGCTTTTGTTGCTATTTACAGCTAAATAGCTCAATAGTGCATTATAATAGGGCTCACATGCCTTATATGGGGTTCTAATAGCATTTCAATATGGTTTTCAATGGGTCATCAGGTCAAAACAACAATGGATGATGGAATTTAATAGAAACAAAAGGGTTTTGCACCATGGACCTGTTCACATTGTTCAGGTCTTCAGATATTCTTATCTTGAAAATGATGAAGACATTTATGAGCATGGTGCTTTTCCAGTCCATATGGGACCTACAGAGGGCACTTTGTCTTGTTTGACATGTATTATGAGGGAATAATGCATAGCAAATGATTCTATTTTCATATTTTGTTATGATTTTTGAGATAGAATCATACACAAGACTTGTCTTGTGCATCATATACAAAAATGTCCCTTGAATGAAGGCATTTTACATGCACAGCTGCCTCCAAAACTGGAAAACACTCAGGTTCCCAACTTGCTGCATCGAGCTAGCTGTCACTGTTCTACTTCATGTGTTATGTCTCTCTCCCCCCATGGTACAGATGACGGAGGTGAAATGCAATGGGGACAAAAACTTTCTAGAGGTTTTGGGGAAGAATGGTATTTCGAAGCCCATAATATATTGTATTCCTTTCTTAAGGATTTAAAGGTCAAGATAAGAATGAAAAATCAGGAACTGCCATTCGAAATACCCAGCAAATAATGTCATGCAGGGCACAACCTTTATAACTCATATTGTCAATATATTTTTTCCTTGGAGTGTGAAAACTCCTGGAGCTAGATAAGCTCAGAACCAAGACTGACAGATGGGGGAATGTTGTGCAACATACCAGTACTCACATAGGGACCTCAGGCAGGGAGGGAATTCCAATTTCAGCCAACAAGGGGATGTGTCAGGGCCTGTGATTGGCTGTGACAGGCACTGGGTAAGCTTCCTTCCGGCTAGGGTGCCACCCTTAGTGGGATTACCTTCATTGTGTTCATATAGCCCCCATGGGGGTTAATCCTCCATGGGCGTGTCGCGTGATATAACACTGCTGGGCGAAGTCAGAGTGCATTATCCACAATACTGCATTCTGATTGGCTGATTGACCGTGCATTATCAAAATAACAGTTACAACCTTCTTGCACTTAGGCAGTCTGACCCCCTTGCTCAGCCAAAATACCTGTCGTATCCATACCTTCAGTGTTTAAGACTGCCCTATCCATGCTGTTGACACCTTTATTATTTCTCTTACTCCCTCTCTGTCCAGTGTGTTCTCCAATTCAATTAAATATTCATAACGTTTCCAAAGGCAATTACATCTTTAGGTCTTCCTGCCAAGTGCAATCGTTTCCTTTACAACATGAATCATATTTTTTACGCATTCACTACCATAGTACACTGAAAAGAGAAAATGTCATCAAAATAACAACAGAATCCTCGCCCATACCAAAGTCTTTTATTTTCACAGAGATATCTTGCACCACTGAGCTGCCATCTGGGGCTTCTTGAAAAACTACACAGGTTCACTGCAAAACAATTACAATGGTTCACTGTTCAGTTTTACTAGAATCCTTGGTAGATTCAGCAGTTATCTTTTACAGTGTATCTTGTGTATATATAGGATATCAATAGGATATATGCCTGATATAATTGAGAAATTGAAGGAGCCTCACATCCTTTAAGCATGGCACACATGCACACCCCTCCATTCTTTCTTATCTTTATTGTGTTTCAATGTCACCTTCTTGAATATTATTTTCAAAAATTGTATGTTATGATATATCCTCAGAATCTTATTGTCCTAGTCCTGAATCTTCACAAACAGGTATCTACTGTCTTATGTTCTAGCATGTCCTTGAGACGTATCCTCATATCTATATAGGTTTCAAAAGATTGATATTAATTCTCATGAACTAACCTCCAGCTACATTTGAAGCTTTGAAAATATTTACCAATTTGACAATGCTTAGTGTTCAACTGTCCAGGTTATTAGCCTTTGAAATGCCAGGAAAGATAAAGAATATAGAAAACATCTACCTGAAATAAGGGTGCACCTTTAAGGCAGGATATCAGTGCATTAATGTAGTATTCAAAACCCTCTCCTGCAAAACATGAAACAACCTTCTTATATTAAGGCGACAAAATACTGTAGAACCTTGTGTATGAGGCGGACCTCGCATATAAGCCACATGCTGAGTTAAAGGATGTGTTTTACAGCACAGCCATCTCCTTTTTATTTTATGTGAATAACTTCTTCCCGTAGAGATAGCATTGTGCGGCCGATTGACACAACCCCAGTGGCGTAACATGTGTCGATCCACCACAGCGGCAGATCCACCACTGCAGCCTCGTTCTGGCTGCGTGTAAACATTCAAAATGGCGGACCGGCGCTCGTGTGGTGAACTATGGTAACAGATTTTGCTAATTTTCAGTTAATTAAACCCTCTAAAAACATAAAATAAATATAGAACTAAACTCCCCTGGTGTCCTCGGTGGCCGATCCACCCCTCGTGGTGGATCGACCACCTCGTACACCACGGTCGTTTAGTTCTATCTATAACTCACACTGTAAGAAATAACTGTTGTATCTACAAGGGGTCCTTGTAAAAACTGAACAATGAACCACCGTAATTACACAACAAAGAGCCAGTGCATAATCTCCAGGTGGCAGTGTGGTGGTACAAGGAATCTCTGTGAAAATGATGTGGAAATAACAAAAGATCTCTGGCAACTTTGAGACGAGAGATCCTTTGTTATTTCGATGACATTAATTTTTTTACAGTGCACTTTCTCAGTGGCTATTATGCTCACTGCAAAAATGGTGTTTAGGTTTTAAACATGTTTAGGTCTAAACATGTTTAAAACCTAAACATATAGGTCAGTTAGGTGTCTCATCGACTACACATTTAGGAAATGAACACTTTTATTCTAGCTACATAAATGTTTATACTAAACATGTTTAGATGTTTAGAGTTGAAACAGTTGAATAATAGGTGTTCAGATTTAAACATCAATATGTTTAGATACTTGGATGTTGAATCCACACCAGGTAGCAGCACTACCTTTGAATGGACTATCTGGACACAGTTACAATCAATTGTTGTGACAAATGTCCCCAAATCCCATGTTTATCATGGTTTCATTTCATAAAATGTCATGTGAATAGAAAGGGCAATAGAAAATTGACTAGATTCACCTTATGCCACCATCATTAGCCTAAAATAATCAATAAGCTCCATGACTGACACCTATTTGATGTTATTCTGGAATAGATAAGGCAATGTCCTTCCTGCCAAGCTGTTGGCAGGAAGGACATTGCATTATCAATATAATACACTTTTGTAATGTTATCTTGACTTTTATCTTTCTGTACTGTGTGCACCAGATATGTGCCCTTTTTCTGACATTCACCCATATAGCTGTGGCTGACATCTTTGGAGACTGTGACAAGTAAATACCTGCTGATGTCCCCCCAGTAAATGAGAAAACAAACAAACTATATCTCTTTTTTTAATGCATACATGTCTGCAAACCTTAACTCTCCATCAAATCATTTGAACATCCAAACACAAAAATTCATAGATATCTAAACACAAAAATTCATAGATATCTAAACACAAAGTTTCAACCTAAACACCTACATTTCTAAACACTTGAGCTAAGCACATTGTTTGGCTAAACATGTTGAGGAAACTAATGTGATTACAAAAACGTTGCAAGAATATGTTTAGAATTGTGTTTAGGATCTAAACACTATTTTTGCAGTGCAAGGTCCACCTTATACTCAAGGTTCTATGTACAGTATTTCTCGCCTTAGTGCAACAGAGAGGCAACTAAAAGAGGTGTAGTACTTACTATATGGGACAGAGCCATTGCTAGTACCAAACAAATTAGCTAGGTGGCTTATGTAGTTGGGGGCTAGATCAGCAATTGGCCTATTTGTACAGTTTACTTTGGTTGGCCCTTACTGATAGTCTATATGAAGCTATATTCTAAAAATCTATACCTTTGGATAGAAAATACTTTAAACTTAAACAATATAAGCTTTACATAGACTGAGTACTTCAAATAAAAAAGAAATTAAACTTTAAAAGTTTTCTTAGAGGGCACATATAATCCAGGCTGAGTAAACCAAGCCATTGTCTCCCTATCAGGCTAATCCCCTCCATTCACACCTAAAACAATGGACAGGTACTTAAGGTGATTAATATAGAGGCAGGGGCAGCTTATCAGTCTTATCAATTCCCATTCTGTCTATTGAGGTTTCCCATAATACACTCTGTTTGTGGAGGGTTCCTGCTAATTACCATAAGTAGGTCAGTCATGTGACCTGGTCTGGCAAATGGCATTGGTCATGTGACTGACCTACTTATGGTAATTAGCAGGAACCCTCCAGGAACAGAGTGTATTATGGGAAACCTCAATAGACAGAATTGTTTTCTGTTGGTGGAGGGGAAGATAAGAGATTAACCCATAATCCTCTGCCAGATCCAAGAGGCCGTCGGGGGCCAGTTACATAACTGATTTCAAGATGGCCACCTCCATACATGAATGGCTCTGTTCCCTATAGCACTAAGTGGATATAACAATTTTGCACTGCAGCCTGTAGACACATTTATCATACCCAGAAGCTAGATAAAGTTTAATAAACACTAATAAATATTAAAACAGAAGAAAATTCATATTTTTAAAAATATCAGTTGCACTTTTCTTGCACTAAGGCAACGATTAATTTTCTTTTTTTTTCTGTAAAATGCTTCAGAGCACCTGTCCATATGTGATCATGTAGGTGTGCCTTATACTCTGTGTTTTATGCCTCTCTCACTGCAGACTCTACATTGATCATGGCTTTGTACATCCATCTAATTTAGACCCTTGTGGGACCCTGGCTGATGATGTTAAAATCCAATATAGCCTTCTCTATTGGGTCTGGACCGAGCACTTAGATCTTGCAACTTCATTTTACATCTATCAACTTATGGTTGTGGCAATCTAGATCAAATCACTGAAGTTCGTCCAGCAGACATGTGGTTTTAATGGTTGTAAATCAAATGAACTGAGATATAATCAAACATCAGTAGACTGTGCTATATTGATATATATGTTCGCTATACATAGGGTAATTTTTGAATTTGGCTGTTGGGTCATATCTATTTCTGAATTAATCTCTGAACCCAAATCTACTCTTGTATTTGAATATATGCTTCTTAAATGGTGCCATATTGAAATATTGACTTCAATATTATTGCTCTATTGCATCAATAAAGTGCTGCAAGTGTGTTGGCCATGACTGCAATGGTGAACCATACTGAACTTTCAGTAGCAAATTAAGGCCTTAACCTGCAGTAATGCACTATGTGATGTGACTCTTAAAGCCCCTTTTAGGGTCACTTTTGCATTGATTCGTGATGCTAATTGGTTGTCATGATACATGGATGCTGAGCTATTAAACGAGTTATTCGCAAGGGGGATTCACTGCTACAAATTTCTGGCGACTGGCACTCGTACGTGTTTTCTCGCAGACAACGTTCCAGCAGTGGATCTGCTGCTGCGAGTGTGTTCATGCGATGTCTGAGTGGCGTGCGAGAGCTCTCACAGAAATCAAAATAATTTGATATTTGCAACTGCTCTGCGAGACCACACGCACGGGTGCAACTCGCAAGAGATTCGCAGTAGTGGATCCCTGGGATTGACACGTTCGGAGGGTCGGTATAATGCTCCTATCAAGTGCTGGTGAGCAGACTTGCCAGCATTTAATTGGTGCATCATGCCAACCAATAGGCTTGATGCACTACTACATCAGTGACCCTTATCATAGGTTAAAGAAGGTCATATCAAAACAATATACCTATATGTCTTCATAAACATAAAAGGTCAATCACAGAATGTTGATTGAAAACTGATAATTTTAGGCTATCTAGATCAGCTACACAATATTCTTTATTCATTAATTTTTGAATCATTATATCATACTCTGTTGCCTATACATTGGCTGATTAATTGACTCCATATTGCAATATTAAACTCGTTGACAAAAAGGACTAATCTGCCGGAGGACGAAAAAAAAAAACAAGATGATGCTTGAGCAAAAACCAAATGGATTCCACTATTCTTGGTAGCCACTAATAAGGCCCTGAAGGGTACGGATCAGCATAGGCCAGATTATAACTTTCTCACATATCAAGATATTACAATATTAGTTTTACAACATATGATGGACACTAGGAGATTAATATGCTTCAGGGGATTTATAAGCATTAAGGGCAAATAATGTAATGGGTAAGTAAGGTTTAGATGGAATCTACCATAATGCCTAACGTGTAAGGCATGGCTAACACCGTATGTCCTCAATTATAAGCCGGTGCCCAAATATAAGCCTGCCTCATTTATAAGCCTGGTCAAAAGGGCTAGTGGTTGTACCAAAAGCCGCCATCTGAGGCATGTTCCATACCGATTTGTCAAGTATACTAATCAGAAGCCTGCCCCAAATACAGGACTACCACATTTATAAGCCTGGTCAATTTCTCATCTGAAATCTGTTATAGGCTAAGGCTTATAATCCGAGAAATACGATAAGTGAGGATGGAGCCTTTTGTAACCTGTGACCTAAGAAATTGAGCCTAGTGTGGAGGACATTATCCAACAATCATGCCCAGCCCGAGGGCATGGCAAGGTCAGGCTGACCTGATGAGTTAAAGCGGCCAGGTTTTGCCTAAAGCGGCCAGGTTTTGCGTTTATTTTATACTATTCAATTTGAAGGCCCCATTTTTTCAGTGCAGAAGCTTGGGGCTGGAGATTATTGGTGCCACCTGTTGGAGATGGCAGTGTCTGTTTGTGACATGATCTGTCCTAACCTTTTTACTCCTTAAGGGTTTCTGATGCAGGAGTCCTTTAGTCCATAAAGGAAAAGGCCACCTTATTTTTATTTGGTAGACTTTATATCTAGTAAAATGATTCTGATATGCTAATGGCCACATCCGCCACCATAAGGGCAGGAGGCAGGCATCTCTGATGCAGCCTATGACGTCACGGGAGACCAAATGCATCCTGTGCTGCATGGTCTATGCAAGGGGTCTGTTGCAAAACATATTTGTAATTGTACAAGTAAAACTTCTAAAGCAGAAAACAAACATAGCGCGTCGCCTTGACGCGGAGAGACGTTACCATGCCAACATATGCGGGAGGGCATCAGAAATGCCCTACTGGGGGTTATCTCACGCGTTGACATGCGCGTGAACGTGTCGGGAAACGCGGTTTGTTTGTTTTCTGCTTAACATGATCATATCATCTAGGTGACTAAGTGGACCTATTCAATACTACTAACTTATTAGAATGCTGCATCCATGGGGGGGCAGGGGGTCAGGCAACTAGCCTAGGCTGCTAAATCATTTCAAGGGCCACAACTAATTAACCAACCCCCATGTCTAGACTCCTACTTCATAGATAAATTTTCAAGGGGGATATAAATTCGCGGACTTTTCATATCCGTGAAATCCGCGAAAATATGTACAGTGCGAAATAATCTATGACCACAGTAACTTGTAAGTGAATGTAAACGGCCGTCACGGGTGCCTGGGCACCGCCGACGCTGTCATGAGTGTCTCAGCACCCAAACACTGAACAATAGGTTACATAAGTCACTACGCCATAACCTTCCGGTCGCTCTAGCGTCGCTCCTGAGCAAATATCAAAGCATCTATGGAAAGGCCATAATTAGACGGTCAAAATGAGCCCAAGATCAAGGCGGAACTCCCATTATTAAGGAAGTTACGCCATGTAGACTAATTCAACCTCCGAATGCGCCACAGACAAACCAGCTTGAGTTAAGCGCACAAAAAGCAGGCGTTGACAACTTCACATATTCAAATTTGCGCAGGCGCAAAATGGCGGTTGTAAAGGCGTAATTGACCGAGTTATGAGGGTCAGAACATGCCACAGCGAACAAGACAATGGGGGTCATGGCAGCGTCCATGGGAGTCTTTGGCTGAAAATGCTTTAAGATACAGCCCAAGTAAGTAACTCGCCAGGACTACAATAATGCATTATGGCTGCAGGTGATAATTATTGTGACTGATACATTTCTATTTAAAAACCTATATTTGCTTCTAATATAAATGCATTTTGCAATATTCAGAAGGAAGTAGTAAGGGATCCCACAGACCTGTACTCTGGGCCCAGTGATATGCATCATAATGGTTAAGAAATCCCTATTTAAGGTACATTGCTTGGATGAATCAATGGACAGTAGAAATTCGACACTGGCTCCTAGCCTACACTGTAAAAAAATTACTGTTGAATCTACCAGGGATACTCATTAAACTTAAACAGTGAACCACCATAGTATTATATTGTATTTGAGTGAACCAGTGTATTTTTTACAAGAGGCAGGTGGCAGCATGGTGGTACACAAATGTACAAGAAATCTCTGTAAAAATAAAGACAGATCCCTGGCAACTTTGGGACAAGGATTCAGCTGTTATTTCGATGACATCTTTTTACACCGTGTGTTTTTAAATGTCAGGTTGTCCTTAAAGGGTAAAGTTAGACATAAACCTACAGGCATTTCAGATTAGCCAATTTTGATATCTTGATTAATAATCCCATGACAGTATTTTTGGTAGTTCCATCTTTTTCCCTGTTATGATTAAATGTGGCTGCAGGCTTTTGAAGCTATGCATGCCCGAAGGGATAGTGTCAAATTCCAATATAATGAGCTGGGGGGGGGGTCTTAAGTTCTGCAGTATCCTGCGAAAGTTGTAGATATAGTTGATAAATCATCATTAGGACAGGCTAAGTTCAAGTTAGAAAAAAAATATGGACCAGACAGGGAACAAAACCAAATGGATTTAAAAAAAAAGGTGCAAATTGGCAAGAAATCCTTGTCATCACCATCAGGTTGCAAAAACAAATATCTGACACAAGGAGCCTAATAGGCCCGTCAGGGAATCTGAGAGTCCCTTTTACCCTTCAAAGGCTGCTAAAGAACATCTGCAGCAGGGTCATCGGTCAACATGATGCACCAATCAAGTCAAGAGCTGGCAAGTCTGCTCACCAGGACTTCATTGGTGCATCATACCAACCAGCCAAAAGTATATCAATCTTGTAGAATTAGCATAATGTATGTGTGTACTTGTATAGCCATTTAGTGATTTACTCGCGAAAAGTACATTCACGCGTCATGTTTACCATTAAACAGAGGTAAGAGTGCAGGTTCAGCACTGGCGAGTTACTCGCAGGAATTACATTAGTGCATCATATTGAACAAGGAACATCGCCTTTGATGTCGTACTCAAGGGCTCTCTAGTGACATTACCAGAACATTTGGAATTAATCTGTGCTACAATCATTTCAGATTTTTAATGATAATACTTTAGAGGATTCCCAACTGTGTTAATGTAATCTAGGATGTGCAGTTTTAATTCAGTTCATCTGTCAATAGGTGTAAAACCAGATATTACTTTCCTTACCGTATTGGCCCTTTCAAGTGCCATGTCTTGAATTAAAGGGTCGGGGTATAGGGGTATTGAATTTGGATAATTCACTACAATTTAAGTATTGAGTAAGTGCTGGTTTCAGTGGCGGATACAGGATCTGGAAAAGGAGGGGGCTCGGCGCAATAGGAGGAGGCGCAACACCTATTTCTGAGCAAATTTTTGGGTTCAAAATATATAATTTAACTCTTAACTACTGGGAAAAGGCGGGCTTCCCTAGCCCACTTAAATGGGTCTATATCTCCTCTTTCCTATCCCCTCGGATGTGAGTGGTGCACATATGCACGGGCACCAACACAATCCTCTGTGAAATTGCATAATATAGTTCTCGCCATGAATATGACCTTAGTGTTAAACATCTATTACTCACTCACTCACTGGGAAAAGGGGGGAGGGTGCGCACGCCCCTGCACCTCTCCTGTTAATCCGCTACAGGGTTTTGATATAGGGCTGGTGTAGAGCCAGGCTGAAATCAATAAGCGCTCCGGTGCTTATACAGCCAATATGGTATGCAGGTTAGCTTTTTTTTTTCATTCAATCTGAGCACCATGTTGTTTCTGACAATAATTACACTTTGTTTATTGGATAATGCCATTTTGTTGGCTTCCCAACTTAGTTGAGATAGGTATTGAATAGGTATAAAAGCGGATATTACATTCCTAAAAACAGATTGACCCTTTTTTCAGTCAGAGCTCTCCACTGTAGCTGATAATATGAGCCCCCACCATTATCTTAACTCATCAGGAACGGCATTAAACTTTTAATAATCAGTGTATTTGTTTGTTTAATGCATTTAAGCAAGTATAAATGCATTATGTCAATAATTTTGGAGTTGATGTATAATCTTCACGTTAGGAAGATAATATGCCAGAAAGTACCTCTGATGAAATCAGAGAATAAACATAAAGGGTTGTAAGATCATCCTTAAAAGAAGGGAACACTTGGGTTGAATATATATCCCTGATCAACATCAGCAATGGTGTTGAGTATTGGAGCTCTGGAAATGTGTGAACTCAACTACACGACTATGGCAGCATTGAAACGCTGCGTTCCCTGAAATCCTCCGTTCTCCTTTTGTTTATTAAAATTTTATACCCCATGCAGTCTATGATCTAAACAATATCAAAGGAAATTTTATGCTGCATGTTATGCTACCGTGGTTGTGCCACTACACTCTCAGCCCGAATTGTAAATAGGCAGCACATACCGCTGTAATCAGGTCAATAGGATTGTACTCACATGAACTACTGGTGTAGTACATACACCACAACCCCAATCAAGTCAATAGGACTGTACTGACATGAACTACTGGTGTAGTACCTACACAACCACCCCAATCAGCTCTATAGGATTGTACTCACATGAACTACTGGTGTAGTACATACACCACAACCCCAATCTGATCAATAGGACTGTACTGACATGAACTACTGGTGTAGTACATACACCACAGCCCCAATCAGGTCAATAGGACTGTACTGACATGAACTACTGGTGTAGCACATACACTGCAACCCCAATCAAGTCAATAGGACTGTACTGACATGAACTACTGGTGTAGTACATACACTACAACCCCAATCAAGTCAATAGGACTGTACTGACATGAACTACTGGTGTAGTACATACACTACAACCCCAATCAGGTCAATAGGACTGTACTAACATGAACTACTGGTGTAGCACATACACCACAACCCCAATCAAGTCAATAGGACTGTACTAACATGAACTACTGGTGTAGTACATACACCACAACCCCAATCAGGTCAATAGGACTGTACTAACATCAACTACCAGTGTAGACTCACATAATAAGCAATCCACTGTAAAACTGGTGCGCTAGGCTGACAGTGTAATGGAACCTTAGCTATATGTTGTGGTCATTAGTGTACATTGGGGTGACAGTGACAGGCCCATTAGGTTAGCAGACTACCAGTGCTGCCCCCTGGCACCATCGTGGTGTGTCAGCCGCCTGATGGAGCTGTCTCTAACATGTCGTCAGAGTTAATCCTATATATTTACATTACCGTGTACGTTTGTTTATGCACCCTGGTGCTAATAAATTTCAGTACCATTAGATCCCCGGTGCTTATGATACAAGACGGGCATTTATTCAGTACATAGATTGTTGAAATCATTTTATCCATGGACTTATTTACGACTGGCGCTTAGTCGAAAACGCTGTGCTTAAACAGGGCACTATGGTACTCTGTTTGTATATAGTAGATACAATATGGCAAAGCCCTGAATGCACGGGCGTGGACTGGTTACCAGGTTTAGTCTGTGTAGGTGTTATCCATATGCTATAGAAGGGTGAGAAACTTAAGGGAACAGTACTGTCCTCTGGTGCTTTTATTTGCTATGCACAGACCTTGACTACGGAGGTGAGGGGTTACTTTGGCAAGGTGGGCATGATACTGCAATGAAGTGCTTGTGAGACTACTCGACAGCACTTCATTGGAGCATCATGTCGACCAATGGGTATGATGCACTCTTGCATCAGCGGCCTTTAAAGGGTTAAACGCAGTGACTTTGAATGAGCGCCGGTTTCAAAAAAGGACTGGATCCATGCATACTGGTTTTTAAAATTAAATTTACACTACTTGTTGATCATATTGACCTACTGTGGTATGATGCCATACCCAGTTAACAAGAAACGTTAAGTGAACGTTGATTAACATTCACTGATGGTTTATTGAACTAACATTTGTTGAAAAACATTGTTTCAACGTTGACTTAAGGTTTTTTCAGATAACCTTTTATCAATGTTGGTCAACGTTCAGAATGTGGACTCAAAACCAACGTTGACTTAACTGGTTGAAAAAACGTTGGTTCAACATCATTTCATGATTCAAATATGTCTCACCAGAGGGCAGGAAATATTGTGCTGCGACTTGCCTGGATATTGCAAATAGGTATCTGTCTAATCTAAATAATAATGATGACACTATGATAGTTCTATAGGTGAAACATATTCATAATTGAATACAAATGTTCCATGTATTATGGTCCATTGTGTGGTAGACATCCTTATTGAAACATTTAGAGTTTGTATAAGCCATTCCTGTTGTGCCTTCCCTTTTGAACAATGTACTGCTCCTCTACAGCACATGAGGTACATGAAACCTTTGCAAAAGGGAAATTAAGTACCATTGAAGCAAATAAATAAGGGGAAATGAATCATATACATCAGAAAAGTACAAATAAAGTAGATATTCCATGGGAATATATATATATATATATATATATATATATATATATATATATATATATATATATATATATATATAGGCTTGGTAGGGAGTAAGTTAAGGTTGTTTCAAGGTTAATTCGACCTCATTTTGATGCAAATTATCATAAGATTCATTTTGTTACCTGGGTAGGGACCAATCTTATGGAGGAATCTCTGATGGCAGCAGGTCTTTTCAGTGAGTTAGCCAAATGTTTGTCAGTCAATATTCTGATTGTCAGTTACACTGGCACAAGCCTTTAAATCCTTACATAAAAGACGTGACAATTACTGTAAAACCCCTGTCAAAAGCCGGATTTCCCCCCCCCTATTTTTGGACAAAACCGGCTTCTAAATTTCCCTCAAACTCTACCCCCGGCTTATAACCGGCCGTTTTATTACTATAGATTTAAGAGAAAATGAATAAAATTGGGCCCCAAAACCAGCTTTTCTCGGCTAACTCTACCCGCAGCTTAAGACTGGGACCGATTTATAACTGAGGTTTTATGGTACACCCCCTGCGTCCTGTAGGATTTAGCCTAACTTAGGGTGCGTCTTATACATTAGGATTCTCCACTATAGAATAGTACTAAAGTGACCCAAAAGTTGACACCAGGTACGTCCTGGCAATATAAAAGGGGCAATAAGATAATGTACCCAAATCCCCCTGTATAAGACGCCCCACCTGTACATAGGGCACACTATGAGTAACTAACTCTGGGGGATGTTGCTCCTATAGTAAAAGGAAGAGCTGGCTAAAAATGCCCTCGTTTCCAGTCCTTTCTTTTTATGTAGCTATAACTTGTCCCTTTTGTTGCTCACAAGTGGTCATTCAAGTACAGTGCTAGAAAGGCAGATTTGAGTAGGTACCTAGTTGGGAGAAGTCAGTCAGTATAATATACTATAGAGTGTGTGACATGAGTAGGTACCTGATAGTGTAGCTGTCTCTGTTCTAAACAAGGCAGGCAACTTCTGAGACTGATGTGGTGAGTGCAAGTACTTTGGTGAAGCAGTGCATGACTTGTTTAGAAAGGAGGGCACATACTCACAGTTCTTTTTACAATAAGAGCAACAACCTCCAGGGTGCATCCTATGTACACGCAGGGCGTCTTATATGCGGGGATAAGGGGTACACTATCTTATTGTCCCTTTTTAAATTGCCAGTATCCTGCATGCTTAGTACAAACCACCACCTACCTTCACACAGCCTTCCAGAGTCCCTCCCATGCACCATGGTTCACAAACACCAGTGTGATGCTAGCTAGCTTCTGTCAGCCGGATCCTGATATAGCCTGTGGCACAGTGTGCATGTAGTAGTGGAGTCAGCGAAAGGGACTGGTCATCAATTTAACATTAAGAAATAAGGGGCGGGGGGGGGGATGTTTGACACCTCCTAAAGTGTTCACATTCCTCCCAAGGGAAAGAAATTGATACAAATGCACCCCTTTAACCTAAATTGATTATGAACAAGATTTCTGCTGAAAACAGTTTAAAGATTTTATGCTCCCTTCTTGGAATAAAATTAACCTCGGCCTCTCAGTCAAGTGGCATCGTTTTTTTTTTTTTTTAGATTTGTCTAGATTTTGCATCACCCCCCCCCCCACCACTCAAAGATACTACCCTCTCTTGTTGAAAAATGATCACCTCCCATCTCAGCCTGTAACATGTGTTATTCCACATCAGGTAACGGTGAAAGCTAGTGTGTGCGTGTGTGTAGGGGAGTGATGGCAACAGGGGAGCCAATTGGCAGGTGTGGTCTATTGGCCGGGTGTGAAGAGCAAGGAATAGAGGTAGGGAAGGATAGAGGGATGGGGGGTAGGGATGGGGGTAAGGGGTTAAGGGAAAGGGGAAAGGGGGGGGGATGCTGAGGTTAGGGTTTAAGGAAAGAGGGAGTGAAGGACAGTGGGATGGAGGATGTAAAGGAGGGAATAAGCAGGCAGAGTCAGAGGCAGGAAGAGAGAGAGAGAGAAAGAGAGAGAGAGAGAGAGAGAGAGAGATGAGTGGGGGGGAGACAAAGATAGAGACAGACAGGGGCAGAGAAAGAGAGAGAGAGAGAGAGAGAGAGAGACTGAAAGAGACTGAAAGAGACTGAAAGAGAGAGAGAGAGAGAGAGAGAGAGAGAGAGATAGAGACAGAGAGACACAGAGCGAGGCAGACAGAGAGGGACAGAACTAGGGACAACGACATAGGGAAAAACATAGACCGGGACCATTGCAACAATGTCCATGCTGTGGTTACCCCACCCCCCCTTTGATACATATACAAAGGTGCACGAGAATTGGTCAGCACTGAGGCTTCGTCTCGTGTGATAACCCTCAGTGCTGACCAATTTGAGTGCTCCTTTGTATCTATCTCAAGTAAATTTAGTCAGATATGTTCAATATTACTTTTATTTGGCATCAGAATTGATTTTATCATCAGTTATTTGACCATTCTGGATGTTTTCCCTGGCAGTGTGATACAGGGGAGGGTTATCACACTGGGGGTGTGATACGGAGGTTCTTGGTTAAACCTATGGGGTGCTCATATTCAATTTGAGATAAAGCTCCAGAGGGTTTGCATGATGTTTCATTGATGCATCATGCTGTCAGACACATTGGCATGATTAATTCCTGCACCAGTGGCCCCTAAAGGGTACACAGCATTGGTTCCTAAAGGGTTAAGTGTTAGACAAAGTTATATAAAACCTGCTGCAGCTAGGTTGTGATTAGTTCTGCTTGTTTCAGTAAGGCTGGCTGATCATGAAATATGGTGCAGGAATCTACATCTAATTATGCATTAACCACACACAATCAAGGTCCCAATAACTCTCTCAGGACTGTTGCTCAGGACTTTACAGGCCACTAATGCATGAGTGCATCAGGCAAAAATAACTCTCTGAGCACCAGCCCTGTAGACAGCAAATAATTGCCTGTGGCTCGCACCACTGATGAAATTTGAACCTTAATGCTATGGGAGTTTTCATAACTGTTTGGGCTTAAAGCAGGTGGTTTTCATCAGGCTGCTGCTATAGGCAGGTGATGGTAGCTAGCCTCGTTTTGAGTCCAATCAGGTCATGAGGTCACACGCAGCTATGGCGGCCGCCGGTCTGGAGTTTGTCGGTCGCCAGTGTGCAGTGATATTGTATTTTAAAAGATTTGGGATGAATTGTGAACATAATTATACTCCAAGATCTAATAGAACTACAAAGCCGGGGAAGGCTAAGGATACTGTCCCTACACCATCTGTCAGTGACTGATGACCGCCAGTCAGCAGTCAGTTTATTTTGTTTAGATATAAAGGCTGTCAATCATCAGTGGCCTCCAAGCAGGTGCATGATTTCCGTCATCACTGGGGCCAGCTTGAGGCAGGTCACAAAGTGTCCATAGGGGACTGAGCACAGCAGGATGCTTTAAGTCTTTTTGGGCCAAGATTGCATTACATTGGTAGCCATGATACACCAATAAAGTGCTCCTCCCTTGTAAGGTCTTTATTGGTATTTAAGATAAAATAATCCTCATTCAAAATGCTACCATGATACCTCACATATATGGTGCACCCCACATTTAAGACGCATCCTAACTTTATGATTCTGCAAGATGAGTTTAGAATGAAATAATTTTTGTTCTAATTAATGGCTTCCAAATTAAAAAAAAAAAACAACAAAAAAAACCTATGAGTAGCTAAGACTTCCCCTAATGGCCTACAACCACTTTCAAATATATACGGGGGTCTTGGGAAGATTTTAGTCTTAGCTTTTCCTCATCCTATAAGAAGCACCAGAGCCTATCCTCACATATAAGGCACGCCATGCGGAGTATTACAATAGTGTCATAATCCTTTCCTTAAGGGTTAAATGAGACAATTAGACAGTTTAAACAGCAGGTCCAGGAGGGTGGACAGGGGACTAGTACTGATAGGGAAGTGATTGCCTTGTAGCCCAACTAATCTAGGGTATTTACATAGTGATGTATTGCTCTAATCTCACTATCTGAGTGGTAGTATTAAGCCCTGGCTACAATTAGACAAATTGCAACAAAACTAAACAAAGGTAAAATGAACAGACAGATGGGAAACAACAAAAAACAGATAAAACAAGAGTGAGACAGATTAAACAAAGCATAGATCAAATATCTGTTCTGTCATCCAACTGTGTCAATATCAATGTATTAATGGCACACAGGTATTGTAAACTTTCAGGTTGATTGTCACAAATATAAACATGTACCATGAAACCCCGCCTAAAACTCATGGCTTATCTTAGTTGGCAGTGCAGTCCCAATGGAAGGCAATGGACCAACACCAGTGTGTTGGTCAGAGGACCAAATGGGCCATATCAGTAATTCATGCTCATTTGTTATTGCCATGGAGACCTTCGTGCCACCAAGAAACACTAGAATCAGGAAAGTTGGCAGAAGACCCGGACAAAAAAGTTAGATCGGCAATTTAACGGTCCATTTTCGGACCTGAAGCATTAATTTCCTTGAAACAATCATTCATTACGATTATTCCTTAGTATCTTACCTTCACATGGTTCTTTTCTGGGGTAAGTCATACATTTTTATTACCAGTAAAAACAAAAACAATCGGCGAAGAAAAACGAGATGATTCTAGGGCACATGGCCTCAATCACTATGGCCCCAAGCCACATAGCCGCCCTATGAGATAGCCTCATGCCAAATGACCCCAAAACCATATGGCCTCATGTAACCTGGCCTCAATATTGAATATGTACCAGCCAGTACGAGTCTGTACACGCCCAATATGATCCTGTACAAGACCGGTATAAGCCTGTACAAGCCCAGTACGAGCCTGTACAAGCCCAGTACAAACCCAGTATGATCCAGTACAAACCCTGTATGATCTATGTACAAGCCTGTACAAACCATGGACGAGCCTGTACAAACCATGTACGATCCTTTATGATCCTGTACACTCTCTGGACGATCCTGTACACTCTCTGGATGATCCTGTACACTCTCTGTATGATCCTGTACAAGCCTGTACGATCCTGTACAATCCTGTATGAGCCTCAATACTGTACAAGCCTGTACGATCCTGTACAATTCTGTACGAGCCTCAATACTGTACAAGCCTGTACGATCCTGTACGATTCTGTATGAGCCTCAAAACTGTACAAGCCTGTACAATCCTGTACGATCCTGTACAAGCCTCAATACTGTACAAGCCTGTACAAGCCTGTACGATCCTGTACAAGCCTCAATACTGTACAAGCCTGTACGATCCTGTACGAGCCTCAAAACTGTACAAGCCTGTACGATCCTGTACAATTCTGTACGAGTCTCTCAACTGTACAAGCCTGTATGATCCAGTATGAGCCTCAATACTGTACAAGCCTGTACAAGCCTGTATGAGCCTCAATACTGTACAAGCCTGTACAATCCTGTATCATCCTGTACGAGCCTCAATACTGTACAAGCCTGTACGATCCTGTATGAGCCTCAATACTGTACAAGCCTGTACAATCCTGTATGAGCCTCAATACTGTACAAGCCTGTACAATCCTGTATCATCCTGTACGAGCCTCAATACTGTACAAGCCTGTACAATTCTGTACGAGCCTCAATACTGTACAAGCCTGTACAATCCTGTATGAGCCTCAATACTGTACAAGCCTGTACAAGCCTGTATGAGCCTCAATACTGTACAAGCCTGTACAATCCTGTATCATCCTGTACGAGCCTCAATACTGTACAAGCCTGTACGATCCAGTATGAGCCTCAATACTGTACAAGCCTGTACAAGCCTGTATGAGCCTCAATACTGTACAAGCCTGTACAATCCTGTATCATCCTGTACGAGCCTCAATACTGTACAAGCCTGTACGATCCAGTATGAGCCTCAATACTGTACAAGCCTGTATGAGCCTCAATACTGTACAAGCCTGTACAAGCCTGTATGAGCCTCAATACTGTACAAGCCTGTATGATCCTGTACAATCCTGTACGAGCCTCAATACTGTACAAGCCTGTACAAGCCTGTATCATCCTGTACGAGCCTCAATACTGTACAAGCCTGTACGATCCTGTACGAGCCTCAATACTGTACAAGCCTGTACAATCCTGTATGAGCCTCAATACTGTACAAGCCTGTACGATCCTGTACAATTCTGTACGAGCCTCAATACTGTACAAGCCTGTACGATCCTGTACGATTCTGTATGAGCCTCAAAACTGTACAAGCCTGTACAATCCTGTACAATCCTGTACAAGCCTCAATACTGTACAAGCCTGTACAAGCCTGTACGATCCTGTACAAGCCTCAATACTGTACAAGCCTGTACGATCCTGTACGAGCCTCAAAACTGTACAAGCCTGTACGATCCTGTACAATTCTGTACGAGTCTCAATACTGTACAAGCCTGTATGATCCAGTATGAGCCTCAATACTGTACAAGCCTGTACAAGCCTGTATGAGCCTCAATACTGTACAAGCCTGTACAATCCTGTATCATCCTGTACGAGCCTCAATACTGTACAAGCCTGTACGATCCTGTATGAGCCTCAATACTGTACAAGCCTGTATGAGCCTCAATACTGTACAAGCCTGTACAATCCTGTATCATCCTGTACGAGCCTCAATACTGTACAAGCCTGTACGATCCAGTATGAGCCTCAATACTGTACAAGCCTGTACAAGCCTGTATGAGCCTCAATACTGTACAAGCCTGTACGATCCTGTATCATCCTGTACGAGCCTCAATACTGTACAAGCCTGTACGATCCTGTATGAGCCTCAATACTGTACAAGCCTGTATGAGCCTCAATACTGTACAAGCCTGTACAATCCTGTATCATCCTGTACGAGCCTCAATACTGTACAAGCCTGTACGATCCAGTATGAGCCTCAATACTGTACAAGCCTGTACAAGCCTGTACGATCCTGTACAAGCCTCAATACTGTACAAGCCTGTACGATCCTGTACGAGCCTCAAAACTGTACAAGCCTGTACGATCCTGTACAATTCTGTACGAGTCTCAATACTGTACAAGCCTGTATGATCCAGTATGAGCCTCAATACTGTACAAGCCTGTACAAGCCTGTATGAGCCTCAATACTGTACAAGCCTGTACAATCCTGTATCATCCTGTACGAGCCTCAATACTGTACAAGCCTGTACGATCCTGTATGAGCCTCAATACTGTACAAGCCTGTATGAGCCTCAATACTGTACAAGCCTGTACAATCCTGTATCATCCTGTACGAGCCTCAATACTGTACAAGCCTGTACGATCCAGTATGAGCCTCAATACTGTACAAGCCTGTACAAGCCTGTATGAGCCTCAATACTGTACAAGCCTGTACGATCCTGTACGAGCCTCAATACTGTACAAGCCTGTACGATCCTGTATGAGCCTCAATACTGTACAAGCCTGTATGATCCTGTACAATCCTGTACGAGCCTCAATACTGTACAAGCCTGTACAAGCCTGTATCATCCTGTACGAGCCTCAATACTGTACAAGCCTGTACGATCCTGTACGAGCCTCAATACTGTACAAGCCTGTACAATCCTGTATGAGCCTCAATACTGTACAAGCCTGTACAATCCTGTATGAGCCTCAATACTGTACAAGCCTGTACGATCCTGTACGAGCCTCAATACTGTACAAGCCTGTACAAGCCTGTATGAGCCTCAATACTGTACAAGCCTGTACGATCCTGTACGAGCCTCAATACTGTACAAGCCTGTACGATCCTGTACAAGTCTCAATACTGTACAAGCCTGTACGATCCTGTACGAGCCTCAATACTGTACAAGCCTGTATGATCCTGTATGAGCCTCAATACTGTACAAGCCTGTATGATCCTGTACAAGTCTCAATACTGTACAAGCCTGTACGATCCTGTACGAGCCTCAATACTGTACAAGCCTGTACGATCCTGTACGAACCTCAATACTGTACAAGCCTGTACGATCCTGTATAACCCTATGAACAATCCTGTATGACCTATGTACGATCCTGTACAAGCCCAGTACAATCCTGTACAACCTGTGTACAATTTGGGCTTGTACAGGATTGTACTGGGCTCGTACAGGGTTGTACAGGGCTCTTACAGGATCATACAGGGCTCGTACTGTCATTTTGAGGCCATGTGGCATGAGGTCATGAGTCCTGGGGGCCATGAGTCATGGAGGCCATGGGTCAGGGGGCTATGTGGATGGAGGCCATGAAGCATGGGGGCCATAAGTCTGGAGACCAACTTTCCTTTAGTTACAAGTCCTATGCGTCCAAGAGGGTAATTATGCTTCACCAGTTAGGAAGACAATGATAGATCCGTGTTTACATATGGGTTTGGATTGTTGGTCACCTCACCAACCCACTCGGTCCTGGACCACGCAGATTATTCAGACCCCCGTGTGGCATATTGGATCACCCGTAACTTTTGATGTGGCTTATTTGAGGAGTTTTATTCATTTAGACTATATATTAAAGAATGGCAATACTTCAGGCCCCATCTGTGGCTTATAGTATTCTCCAAAAGTCAGCAGTTCCATTAATTTAAAGGTTGGCTAACACAGATAAGACGTACCTTCGTTAGCAATTCACATGACCACCCCTCGACCAATCAGGTCGCCGTAAATTTTTCGGCGGGTCCCGCGGATTTGTGCATGTTCCTTTGGTAGGTATCCATGTTAAAAATCGCCGGGCTAGCCCCCCTTTAAGCACACATGCGGTAAAATCTTAATATCACTTTTAACTGGCATAATTATAAGGCCTGACTAATATGAGAGGAATGACCCCTGTTGCAGCTATAGAATCATCTATAGTTTGCTTAATATATAATTACATCTATGACATTAAAGGATGAATCCTATATGGAGGGGTGCACCTCATGTGCGAGGTATTAGGCCAACAGTACATCTACTGAACATACAGGAGGCAGCACACGGTGAGGGTCGTTTCATGTATCACTCACAGGGGCCTCCATAAGGTGAGGGTACATGTAGTTCTGTCGCGCACAAATCACCAATCTTGCGCAAATCGCCAAATGGCCTTACACCGTTCATGAATATCAATGAAATTGAAATGATTGTGCTTTCTATTGAATAAAAATGACTGAATTGCGGGATTTTGTGAAATGAATGTTTGCATTTTGTCCTCACCCAGATGGCAGAAGTTTAGTATAACAAATTTATTTCAAGACAGAAATTCAACCTCAAAGATGTATTGTCTGCTCGCCCATTCACCGATATAGCTGATCTGCGCAGATTTGAGATTTGTGCGGGATCGATTTTGCGCAGTTTGCAAATTGAGCTGCCCATTTTGCCAATATTGCTGATCTGCGCCCATTGGCGAATAGTGCCAAACAGTTCCATGTAGCACACACAGGGGGCGGCATAGGATGTGGGTAATTCAGCTAAGCACACACAGGCGAGGCGTTCGGGCAGCGGTTTTCTAACCATATGCAGTGCATTGTGGGTGGTGGTGACCTCGAACGCTAACTACACAACCTTAGCTTGTTCCCTCTACCCCTCTCCACCCCAGCCATGTCTGAGTAGGTACCAGTGGTTAACTATGCTTGGGAGTGTAGTAAGTTGACTCAGGGATCAACATTGACCCACATGGGGAGGACCAATAGGGGGTGGCCTTACAAACCAGCATTGATCCCTCGGCCGTACCACGAATGCCTCGAGTGAGCTACGTCCGTGCCACACAGCGCCTGGATTCAGGAGGCGCTGTGTTCACGTCTGTGCGACCCCTGTACGTCCGTGCGTAACAAATCCCTTTGTTGACATTCGAGTTTGGTACTTTAGAGATGTCCAGACAATATTTTAATCTTACAAGGCTACTTTCATGATAGTTATCTAGCCCTAGTCAAGAAATGATTGTTTAAATTTAAGATCTAAAAGAGTAACAGTTGCTTGAAGTCAGTCAAGAATGACCTTGAGAAACTGTTGGCCACCATCTTGCTTTTGGGTTGTTTTGATTTGAGCACCTGTAGTCTCAAACCTTTGTGTATAAAAACTGATAAATATTGGGATATGACAGAAATTTCTACTACTGGGTATCTAAAATATTTATTCTTGTCAAAACCTATAAATACAACTGAACAGTAGTTGCAGTAAGAAATCTTTTGAAAAAATAGAACAAATGGGTGGTTTGAGGCTCAAGCCACTTCCAGCCACTTTTGGCGGATGCAAATAGCGTGATATCAGTGCCATATAGCGCTAGCGGCCACTAGGCACGGAGAGCGCCAGCGGGTTTCGGTCTAACAGGGAGCAGCACTTGGTGAGGGTAGTTCCCCTTAGCACACACAGGGGGCAGCACAGGTAGAGGGTAGTTCCACTAAACACACACAGAGGGCAGCACAGGTAGTGGGGAGTTCCATTAAGCACACACAGGGGGCAGCACAGGTAGAGGGTAGTTCCACTAAGCACACACAGAGGGCAGCACAGCTAGTGGGGAGTTCCACTAAGCACACACAGGGGCCAGGCTGCAGGACACTAATTATTTTCTCACTGTTGGCTTATATAGCATATGGGCGAAAATAAAATATTTGTGCGAATTTCTGGGCTTAGCCACTGTTATTTTCATGTAGGCACACATTTTCCCCATTAATTTAGGGCCATGAGATGTGGTACAATGTAATTAACTTTTCTGCTATCGGCCGTAGAGTGCGGACATACCCAAATTTGGGGGTTTTGCAGTGAATGATTATAATAAATTCTGTAATTGAAAAGAGTGCACCCCCATCAACTTACCCTCAAATATCAGCCTAAATAACACTCAAATTGATTAATATACATCCTAAGGATTAATTTGATGCCTGGTTTGCCTACCCACTGTCAGACTTTAGACCAATAATAATTGTACAACACCCTTTAGTGCGGAGCTACAAAGTGTCTCCTGCTGCCACCTCCCGCCAATTGGTGTTCTGCAACCGCCAGCACAGTTAGAGGGTAGTTCCACTAAGCACACACAGAGGGCAGCACAGGTAGTGGGGAGTTCCACTAAGCACACACAGGGGGCAGCACAGATAGAGGGTAGTTCCACTAAGCACACACAGGGGGCAGCACAGGTAGTGGGGATGTAGCGCGCGGATCACCAATCTGCGCAATTCTCAAATTGGGCAGTGCTGTTTGTAAATTGCACAAGATCGGCGCCGCACAAAGCTCTGATTTTGCGCAAAGCACCAGTATCAGCGTATTCGCGAGGAGGGCTCCTGTCAACATGTTGCATTATATTTTCAAATAGAAAAAGATGCGAAATGTTATATCATCAATTAAAAAACATAAATACTTTTCTTCTAAAACTACCAAACAAATAGATTTTAGAAAATCTTGGTTAACTTTATTGAAACCTTGCACTAATAGAGCCTAGCGCAAGACGAAATTGGCGATCGGCGCAGATTGGTGAAATGCGCCTAACAGGGAGTTCCACTAACCACTCACAGGGGGCAGCGCAGGTAGTGGGGAGTTCCACTAAGCACACACAGGGGGTAGCACAGGTAGTGGGGAGTTCCACTAAGCACTCACAGGGGTCAGCACAGGTAGTGGGGAGTGGGGAGTGGGGAGTTCCACTTAGCACACACAGGGGGCAGCACAGAGTAAGGGTAGTTCCACTAAGCACACACAGGCTTCCCTAGCCCACTTAAAAGGGTCTATGTCTCCTCTTTACTATCCCCTCGGATGTGTGTGGTGCATATATGTGTGGACACTGACACATGCCTCTGTAAAATTGTGTAATGTAGTTCTCGCCATGAATATGACCTTAGCTGTCGAAATGGCGTTAAACATCTATTACTCACTCACTCACTAACTAAGCACACACAGGGGGCAGCACAGAGTGAGGGTAGTTCCACCAAGCACACACAGGGGGCAGCACAGGTAGAGGGTAGTTCCACTAAGCACACACAAGGGGCAGCAAAGGTAGTGGGGAGTTCCACTAAGCACACACAGGGGGCAGCACAGGGGGCAGCACAAGATGTGGTAGTTCCACTAAGCACACACAGGGGGCAGCAGAGGTAGTGGGGAATTTCACTAAGCACACACAGGGGGCAGCACAGGTAGAGGGTAGTTCCACTAAGAACACACAGGGGGCAGCACAGGTAGTTGGGAGTTCCATAACCACACAGGGGGCAGCACAGGATGAGTTAGTTCCACTAAGCACACAAAGGGGGCAGCACAGGTAGTGGGGAGTTTCAGAAAGCACACACAGGGGGCAGCACAGAGTGAGGGTAGTTCCACTAAGCACACATAGAGGGCAGCACAGAGTGAGGGTAGTTCCACTAAGCACACACAGGGGGCAGCACAGGGGGCAGCACTGGGTGAGGGTAGTTCCACTAAGCACACACAGGGGGCAGCACTTGTTGAGGGTAGTTCCACTGAGCACAGACAGCGGACAGAACAGGGTGAGGGGAGTTCCAGTAAGCTCACACAGGGGGCCGCACTTGTTGAGTGTAGTTCCATTCAGCATATATACACAGGGGGCACCATAGATTAATGATAGTTCCATATATCAAATGCAGGGAGCACAACAAAGTTTGCCACAGAGATTTTCAAAATATTCTATAATTTAAGTTACTTAGAAATATCATCAATCACTCCAAAACAGACCTCTGTCTCTGTCTGACTTTTCCTCTCTGTCTCTTTCTGTCTGTCTCTGTCTGTCTGTCCCTGTAGACCTAACTCCAGCCTGTGTTTGTACCTGCACTACAGACATATATCAGCTAATGCATACTCTTCCATATATGACTGGGCTCCTAGTAGAATGAATGGGTGAATCTCATTGGTCAATAGAGGTGGGAGTGTCAGTCAGGAGATTGACGTCCGCGCTATATGTATTATACTAATAGTGAGGTGGGAGGGCGAGGGGGCAGTGGGAAGGGGTAGTGGGAGGACATGGGACCAATACACATCTAATTTCGATCAGATTCTTATCTAGATCAAAGGGGGCAATAAAACAATAAAATAGTTAGCTGTAATACACACCTAGATTTTTAGTGTGAAGGTCATTTCAGTCTTGGGTGAGAACGCGCGTAGTGTTACAGCCCAGTGAACCAGGTTATCTGTCCATGTCTCTGCCAGACTGCCTCTGTCTGTCTGTCTGTCTCTCTTTTTCTCAATATTTCTCTCTTTCTCATCCATGACATACCTCATGCTTAAGATAAAGGAGACATAACGCTTTGAAGAAACTATTTATTTTCAGACCTTTGTCCATGTAAGCGAATTTTACAAATCTTCCATTACCACACCATAACAGTGCATCATCTTTGAGGCAGTTTGTACATGACATTTGTATAAAGCTTTGCAGCACCTTCTCAACACACCTCCTTATTTACAAGATAAAACAAGCATAGCCATTTGAAAGCTTCGTATTTTGTACAAGAAACAATAACAGCGAGCAAGAAGTAGGTCTCTCCAGGACATAGACATACCATATCTTTCTGGAAAATCTGCCTGGTGTCAATATAATATTTGGATGGTTGACTCCCTCCGTACATATCTGAACTGTATTTTCAATGCTTATGAATGCTTACTCTGGTGTTTATTTGAGAGTACCGTAATCTCCCGCGTATAAGGCGCAGCCCGCGTATAAGGCGCACCCCCAACTAAGGGAGGCCTGTCCCACGTATAAGGCGCACCCCTAAGAGGAGATTTGTGTTAATATAGTACTGTTCTATAGTGAAAATACCCCCCCCCCCTATAAGGCGCACCCCAAACTCAAGGCAATTTTCCTCCCACGTATAAGACCCAGCAGCCTTTTGTTTGGCGTATAAGACGCGCCTTATACGCGGGAGATTACGGTAGCACTTATTCAAAACCTAGCCCAATGACAGAGTAAGCCTAACACTGACCTGTGCTTCCATCCTAGGGAAAAAGTAGGACTTCAAGGTCCCTGATAAGAACTTTTGCGCCTATTCCAATAATTGCTCTACTCTGAATAATTCTAGCATTATAACTTCAAAATCAGCTATCCTTAGCTTGAAATATGCGTGTAGGTTTAACAAATCTATGCTTTCAAGCTGTGATTTTTACAAAGAATATCAATCAAGTATTTACTTAACCGCCTGCGGTCCTATTAACATATATAAATCATATCAATCTACCATCATCATACAATGGGATGGGTTTATATTGTCTACAAATTTACAGACATTTTCCAATCAACATAGTAGGTTAGCAATGTATACAACAGCTTTTGCTGCAACACAAATTGTAATAACCCGTGTACAACGTGGATGCGACCTTGTTTGGAGGGTGTCTCACAGAGGGAAAACAGCCTGAAATAGGGGACAGTATTCTACATCAAATTAGTATTAATGAAAGTGGTTACATTAAATTCAAGATGTGCCCAAAGATGGTATCTAACCTTCTTGGTGTGCCTAATACAATTACCTATAGGTAAAGATGGGTCATTTACATCAGGTATGTCTTATACGCAAAATATCGTCTTAAAAAAAGCTCCAATAAGTGCTAGGGGAACAGGGGTATTGAAATAAGTCTTAACCCTTTAAGGGCTGCTGATGCATTAATGCATCATGCCCATTGGTCGTCAAGATGCACCAATGAAGTGCTGGCGAGACTGCTTGCCGGCACTTCATTGGAGCATCATGCCAAACCCTCTGGGAGTTTATGTATCTTCCCTGTAGGGTCGGCATGATGCTCCAATGAAGTGCTGGTGAGACTGCTCAACAGCACTTCATTGGTGCATTATGACGACCAATGGTGTTAAGGTACAGTGGTACAGTGCGACTGAAATCTATGACTGCCCAGGCTCTTATACAGTACACTACAGCATTAGACCATACATTACAAAATAGTATAATGTCCAGTATATTTGAAGCTTAAGAGATATGAAACAGCTCAACTCAGAGGTTAATAAATATTGCTTCAGAACTCAATTATAGACCTCATTATGTCTTAGCTGATATTCTAGCTTGCTACATATTTACAAGAATAGCTCCAGGGTATAAACCTATAAATATAAAAAGAAGAATATAAAAGTTACAATGTCTTTCTAAAGAAAAAAGCAACCAAACTAACTTACTCTGCAAGGAAAAAAAACAATAGCCATGCATTATAGACATCTTTATATATATATATATATATATATATATATATATATATATATATATATATATATATATATATATATATATATATATTACTTTATCTAAGAACCTTATGTATGATTCTCACATTCACATCATTAAGATGGATTGATATTCTTGCTCCTAAATAACAAATGATTATGAATACATTTGTTACAAATCTGATATCCCTTATATAACTAGAATCTATTATACCACGATTTCTGGGTTACACAGTGCTTTTTGGTGGCTATTCCCATACACATATCTGTCGATATTGCACACCCTATAGGCTGTAACATCAATTTTGGAAGGCGTGCGGTTATCAATGTAAGGCGTGCGGTTATCCATGTAAGGCATGCGGTTATCCAGGATAACCGCACGCCTCTCATGTCCTCCCATGTCATATGTTACATGTTAAAACCCACGAAATTTTCCAGGCCAGGGTAGGGATCGAACCAGCAGTCTCACATCCCAAATCCAACTCCTTATGCACTGCGCCACAAGGACTGACGAGAAATGCTCGGTTCGAACCACGTCTCGATATGATACAAAGCCGTGTGCGCTGTCGCTGTCCGCTGCCGGGCGACGAGGTGTATTTAGTATAGAAACATAACAGCGAGACGCACTTGGAGGAGGAGACGCGGTGGTCTAGCGGTTAGCGCCTTGCGCTCAGCCGTCAGAGGTACATGGATCGCGCCCCGGTCCAGGCGCATCTTTTTTCGCCGTGTGCGCTGCCACTGTCCGCTGCCGGGCGAGGAGGTGTATTATACACAAACATAACCGCGAGAAGCATCTTTTTTCGCCGTGTGCACTGTCGCTGTCCGCTGCCGGGCGAGGAGGTGTATTATACACAAACATAACAGCGAGACGCAGCTTTTTTCGCCGTGTGCGCTGTCGCTGTCCGCTGCCGGGTGAGGAGGTGTATTATACACAAACATAACAGCGAGACGCATTGAAATCTTTCGCCGTGTGCCGCTGCCTGTCCAAGCCGAGACGGCCGCTGTCGCTGTCCGCTGCCGGGGAAGGAGGTGTATGTACCTGTGTACACACACTATGGCTGGCTTCGATCGAGTCCCGGGGAGGGGGAATAATTTTTGTTTTCAACTTGAATTTAATGGTATTATATTGATTATTTATTGGTTTCGTGGTATAAAATATGGCCTCGTGTTATTATCCGTCGATAACCCCCACGAGTCATGAGTTATCCATTGGTTACTTGTTCACTATTGCAGGGGAGAATAATGATAACTTCATTTCCAACAAGTACCAATTTATATCAAATCTATAATTAATAGCTTACAAAAACGGCCATATCTTAGTTTAGGTTGCTAAACACAGAAAATATTGGTCGCTAAAAAGTAGTTGCGATATCCTGATATGGAATAAGCCACAAATCTGGTTGCTAAAACTGGTCGCTAGTATCAGCAAGCTAAACTAAGATCATGCCACAAAAACAACAAAAACATTTGCCTGTAAACCTGCAAGCAGATTGAAAAGTAGACTATATTGCAGTTGAATGATACCAAGTTGCATTCACTTCCTCTTTTTCCTCTTTTTAATGGTACCTTTCAGCTTTTTGCTATCAGTCAGATCGGAGGCTTTCTTCCCGGCCACATTCCGCAGCCCGGCCATAGCACCATACTCTAACAAGACATACACCACAGCAAGGTGATTGTGGCGCGATGCAAGATGAAGCGGGGTTTCTTGATTGACATCCTGGACATTGACATCCGCTTTAGACTTACAGAGTTCCTCGACCAGCAGTTGATGGCCATGCTGGGCAGCTATATGAAGGACGCTTTGTCCTTGGACAGTTTGAAGGTTAGGATCTGAGCCCCGGACTAACATTGCCCGCAATGCTTGTAATTGCCCTTCTGAAGCCGCCACATGCAAACAACTCTCCCCTCGCTTGGACCGAAAGTTCACCTTAGCCTTAGCAGCAATGAGTTCCTCAACGAGCCGAACATGACCATGTCGGGCGGCGATGTGCAAAGGAGCAAAACCCTCTAAATCAGAGGCATTTGGATTGGCACCCTTAGCGAGGAGCTTTAGGAGGATTGCTAGGTTACCCGATTGGCTTGGGAAGAAGAGGCATGAGAAGCCACGCTCATTCTGGTGGTTCAGGTCGGCACCGGCTTCTATTAGGAGGTCGACGACTGGCATATGATGCTCTTCTACTGCGTAGTGCAGGGGGGTTGCACCTGAGTGGTCGACTGCATTCACAGGTGCCGAGTTCTTCAGTAACAGCTGCAGAAATAGGATAAAAATCTTTAAAATACTCTATGATTGTTTATCAAAGACATAACCATTTCTCATAGCAGACCTTAGTCAATACATATGGAGCATGTTGTATGTTTGTTTGTTTGTTTGTTTGTTTGTTTGTTTAGTTTTACATCCGGGGGCCATCGAGGAACTCAGACATTCAAGGTTTCTCGGACATTAAGTCCTTTCTTTTCTTTTTGGACAGGTATTTATATGCTGCTTGCCCAAAACAGCAGTGACCGAATCTATGAATGACCGAATCTATGAGATGAATGACCGAATCTATGAGGAGGGTCGAGGGGGAAAACCGCTACCGGGGCTTCATTCCCCTACTCTTTTCGAAGGATAGCAAGTGTTCTTTTATTTGCCTGGTCCCATAGGCAGGGCCAGACAAACCACGGCCTTTGATCACTCAGACGTGGTTCACTGAGGGGGAATCCCATGGCAAAAGACAAGCATGTAAGCCCAGGCCCGCGCATATGGACACCAGCTGCCCACATGCTCACCCCAAGACACAAGAAACCCCAAGTTTGTCGCCTTTTACGAATCTGGTATGCCCACTGTCAGTATGGAAGGAGATTTCTCCTTGTGGACTCCCAATGAAGTTATTCTGCTCCTTCATGCCCTCACATGAAGGTCCCCACTCCACAGGGGGAGCATGTTGTATGAGAATACGTGTGTGGCCCTACCTCAGTTATATCACAATGTTATGAAAAAGTCCAATGCAGTAATTTTTCTTTTAACAGTGACATCTATAGTCTTTTGCTAATATTTTTATCAATAAAAAGAAGACCAATGCAAAAATCCTGGATTTATAAATGGAAATATCTTAGATGAATACCAAGTATTGCTATAGATTCACACTAAACAGCACTAACATACCTGTACAATATGTGCATGTCCCAGTGCAGAGGCATCATGGAGGGCCGTACTACCATCGTCACGTGAGTGTTCAAGACGCGCACCCGCACTAAGCAGCAGTGTCACCTGGAGACAAAACAGGAAACTTAAAACATGCTAACAGAGAGGAAGGAAAGTATGAAAAGAAAGTTTCACATTGTATTCACAAAGTATTCTTCATCTTGGTCATTGCAGACAAAAAGTGAGAAAAGGATATTCTAATTGAAAGTACCTATATCCTGACCATGCACTAGACAATCACATTTTATATAGGGTTGGAGATTCAGAAAGAACAATATGATCAGCAACAGGGGTATGGCCTTGGTGGACATCCCGGTTCATTTTCGATTATGTAAACTGATTTCAAACCCTCCACACTGAATGTTTTAGTTGTTGTGTTTTAATTTTATAAATTTCACCTGGAGGGTGAGTGTGCCAACATCAATTTGAAGGTATTTCCTTCAATCCTAGTGTAACTGGTTGCACACTTTGGTCTAATATCAATTTTTCCATAAATCAGGAAATGTTCCTACAAAATTACTCAACTTCAGCAAATCACATTTAAATGATTGCTATCCTTACCCCATCAGCTAATCCCTTAGTGGCAGCAGCCATCAGTGCCGTCAGTCCTCCTGTTGCTGTAGCATTGACATCCGCCCCACACCCTACCAGTACCTCCGCTATGTCGCGTCTGTCCTCGCTCACCGCTGTGAACAACAGTGTACCCCGCTCACGCCCCTGGCGCCGGTTCACATCCGCACCTGCAAATGATTGGTACATTTCATTACTACCGTAATACCGTAAGACAGGACCTTTATCCGGCCCCATTCCGCTAGAACATATAGGGCCTGTTGGTCTCGTGCCAGCTTTAAAAGTTCATCATCATCTTCAGGACCTTTAGCCTAGGATGAACCCCTGGTGCTTGCTATAGCAGTAGATAAGGTAAGGCACAGGCTAAGGGAGTGATCATTTTTTAACAACAGGGGGGGGGCTGGTGGGTTTGCGTGTGGATGCACAAAAAAATTTCGACCCCCCTCTTGAGGGGGTAAAATCTTTTCGACCCCCCATAAGGGACAAAAATAGCGCGCGAACATCCCCTTTTAGCCTATAGTAACGCACGGGGTTTTCCACTGAAAACAGGTGAAATTATTTTGACCCCCCATCAGAGGTGTTGAAAAAATTCTGACCACCCCGGTCAAGGGGTTGAAAAAATTCTGATCCCCCCTCAAACCCACCAGCCCCCCCTGTTGTTAAACAATGATCACTCCCTAACACAACACAGAATTCTAGGCTGCTAGTACATGGTTCTAGATATTATACATAATGGCAAGACCGGGGGCAAGACACTCTGGTCTGGGTCAATTTGTATCACAGTAGGTGGCCCTACTATCTATGCGTTCCCCCATAGACAGTGGCCCTAGGTGGCACCACTGTCCATAGGTTCATGCATAGACAGTAGGGTCACCTACTTTGATACAAATTGACCAGATGAGAGCGCCTTGCCTTAACCATTACACCCAGCATATTCAATAAGTAGCCTAGCATTCTATGTTGTTTCAGCCTGTGATGTGAGGGGTTCACTCCATAGGCAGGGGAAAATCATAAAATATCATATTAGCACTATAAAGTGTCCAAAATCAAGACCCAGGTGTGCCTTGTGGGATGTTCCCTGACTAAGGGTGCATCTTATAATCAGGGTGCGCCTTAGGAAGTGGTCATTATTTATCAACAGGGGGGTGGTGGGTTTTCGCACGGACGCGAGCGGTGATCATGCTGAAAATGCAGTCAAAATTTTTTGCGCCCCTCTTTGATCTATAGTAATTCACCCTCTTTTTTGCTAAAAAGAGGGTGAATTTTTGTAGCCCCCCCTCAAGAGGGCTCAATTTTTTTTAGCCCCCCCCTCGGGAGGGGTCTGAAAATTTTATGCCCCCCCTCAAACCCACCACCCCCTCTGTTGATAAATAATGACCACTCCCTTATATGCAAGGTTTTACAGTAGAGAAGTAATTGAGTAGCAATTCATGGGGATAGTGTTCATTGTAACAGACTCAAACAAATAGTCTGCTGAAGTTTAAGTTCAAGGCGTGTCATTACTTTTGTATTTAGGAGATACAATATGACTGCAATTTACCTGCAGCGATAAGTTGTCTCATGATGGCAATATGGCCGTTCTCTGCCGCCTCCCTCAGTGGCGCCCCCCTGTGGTTCACATCAGCACCATGTTGTAACAGGATCTGTGAGGGGAAAATGTCACCAAATTAAAATCTGGTGGAAATAAGAATTATTTCTTCTCATTTTAACATCAAGGTTGATAGAATAAAAACAAAATTGATGGCAATACTCTGGGCCTGCTCGAGTGCCCTGGCACTAATCAATTTAAATACCCCTAACCCTTATTTCAGCCTTCTGTATATATCTAGCTATTGTTCAAGTAGGGGGCCTACTACATAAGACAGATTTCAATCCCTCCTTAGCCCAGTGCTAAATCTAGCGTTCATTTAAGATGCTGGCATGTGAATGTGCTGATACAAAAACTAATCAGGTATTTAAAAAGCACTCCCACGCTAATAGATTTGGAAAGGTCATTTCTCCCGGCACAGGACAAGTGTCCTTCAAGATGTAGTGCCTTAAAAGCCTTATTTCAGTACTTTTTCCCTCAGGGCATTCACCCTGACATTTATTTATGATCGGCACTCATAATAAATGCGTGCTGCATTTATGCATCATAAGGGAGTGATCATTTTTTAACAACAGGGGGGGGGGCTGTTGGGTTTGAGGGGGGGTATGGGGGGGTCAAAATAATTTCACTTGTTTTCAGTGGAAAACCCTGCGCGTTACTATAGGCTAAAGGGGGACGTTCACACGCGATTTTTGTCCCTTACGGGGGGGGGGGGGGGTCAAAAACATTTTACCCCCTCGAGAGTGGGGTTGACATCTTTTTCACGCGTCCGTGCACAATGCAAACGTACAGACCTGCTCTATATCCCACGTATAAGGCGCTTCTTATACGCAAGGATGGACCCCTGGTGCGACTTATAAACCAGAAATAATTTAGGGTAGGGCTCTCATATGACCATAGGTTCTTGAATTTTGAAAATCCATTGATTAGAACAGAAGTTGAAGAACGTCATTTTAAATCATTTCTCTCACATCTACAAAACCTGGGTGTACCTAATACATTGGGTTTTGTGGTACTTGTAGGGACTGCATTGATGCATCATGGTAGTTAAAGAACTTCAAGCCATTTTCACTCATAGCATTCATAAGACATAGGATTTCATTACCTGTACAGTTTCAGTATGATCACCGCCCGCGGCTACCGTCAGTGCATTGATTCCTGACCCGCTCTCCTGGTTAACATCAGCCCCCGCAGCCAACAGCACCTCCACTGTCCCCCAGTGTCCATTTTGTGCAGCCAGGTACAAGGGGCTCAGACCTATGAACAGAGAAGCTATAGTAATGATGACTGAGAACACAGGGGGTCATAAAATTGCCAACACCATTATTTCCACTGTACCCCAATGTCCATTTTGTGCAGCCAGGTACAAGGGACTCAGACCTTAGCATAGAGAGAAATGTTATGATGATAACCTACAGAAATTAGAATAGAGCGAAATACATGTAATAGCCAACAGCACCTCCACAATGTCAAGTTTGTGCCGCTAGGTACAAGGGAGTCAGACCTAACATAAACAGAGGGATTATGATGGTGAATTAGAAGGGGGGGGCATAAAATTGCCAGCATCATTTCCAGTATACTCCATTTTGGGAGGCCAGGTACAGGGGGTTCAGGCCTAAACATGAACAGAGACGTTATAATGATGATGACTTAGAACACAGGGGGTCATAAAATAGCCAACATCATTTCCATTGTACCCCAGTGGGGCCCTTGATGGGGGTCCCCAATGTCCCATGTCGATTTTAAGAAATTATCATGTCACTGTGTCGATTTTAAGAAATGCCCATGTCACTGTGTCGATTTTAAGAAAAGCTCATGTCCCCATGTCGATTTTAAGAAAAGCTCATGTCCCCATGTCGATTTTAAGAAAGTGCCAATGTCCCATGTGACTATTAAAGCTCAAAAATACCCATGTCACCATGTCGATTTTAGGGGTCTAGGGCCCTCCCAGTGACCATTTTGGGAGGCCATATACAAGGGGCTGAGACCTAAACACAGAGAGTAAGATAGATTTAGAGCAATAAAACAATTGTACAGAATAACAAGGAAAGAGACAGCCAAGAACACGCCCAAGGTATAGCCCAATGTCCATTTTGTGTGGACAGCTAGGCCTACGGACTCAGACCTAAACATGAAAAGATAGGTGTAAAATAAAAATATTAAATCATATAGAATGATAAGGAAAGAGCCGACCAAGAACACTTCTATGGTACTGAAATGTCAATCATTAGCGGCCAGGTACATTGTAAAAAGAAGTTGTCCAAATATGGGTGAAATCCGTGTTTCAAAGTTGCCAGAAATCCATGGTTACTTTCATTTAGATTCCTTGTACCACTGTACTGCCACATGGAACCTCTTGTAGAAACTACACTGGTTCACTGCAATACAATTACAGTGGTTCACTGTTCAGTTTTACAAGGATCCCTGGTAGATTCAATAGTGTTTTTTTTTTTACTGTGCAGGTATACTTGGGGCAAGATCTAAACACAAGAAAGTACATATTACATAATCGCACGTAAGGGGAACAAGCTTTTCAGCTTAATCTTTTCCCAAACCTACCTTCCTTAGTATCATCTCATTAAAATGGAACAATCACAGGCAACTTGTAATTATTTGTTAATGTTATAAAACGTTTGCTGCAAAGCTTAAGCATAGTGTTTGTAACTATTAGGTAATGTGTAAATCCAAATTCATTCATCTATGCATTCTATACAGGTGAGAGGAAAGGGGATTGGTTGCCACACATTTGGCCAAAGTTGAGAAATAGGTCTATAGGAATATAGTCTGCTTTTCCATTTTGGCCATTGTAAATGTGCAGAGATAAGTCTGCTTTTCCATTTTGGCCATTGTAAATGTGCAGAGATAACTAGATTATTTGATTTCACCACCATAGAGTGACATTCTTTACTGATGGAATTTTGATTCATGTTTTTTGGCCAATGGTGTGAGAACTGATCCACTATGAGTACTCTAATATATGGCAAGTACTTGTAGATCAACAATAAACACAAATAGTATGAAAACAAAATAGCCAAACAACCAGAAGGGAGATTTATTACCATTCGTGGGAAGCTAGCTCATATGAGCTTTATAACTACCGATGTGTATGACTTGTAGGCATTTCAATGGAAGTTTTACAGTTTGTGACAGGCAAATAGTCTTCAACTCAATTTCAGGGGTTAGCCTCCTGATTATATGTAATGAAATATGGACCTGGAATCTCCACTGTTTTAGCTCTATTAGATCGTATATTTTAATAAACTTCATGGTAAACAACGATTAGGATTTTTCAATCAATATTGTACATAAAATAATAACTATAGATCAATGCGGCAAGAAAGGGTGACGTTGTTGATAAAGGTTTTGGACTTTTTGTAGGTTAGCATACTGAGGATGCAAATTTTCATTTGCAGGCCTGCCATAATTTACACATCATGCAGGCCTGCCATAATTTACACATCATTTGAAACAGAAGTGTCTTGATGATGTCCCCATATGAGTTCTTTGCATATTTGTATGGCACAGGCAAAGTTATAAACATTCTACTAAAATCAAGCTATTCATGAAAAGGTCACTCTTTCTTGCTGAATAGTTCTCTATGATTCTCACCCTTAGATGTTGTAGTGTTGACATCTGCGCCTGCTGCCAGCAGGTCCTTGACTATCTCTGTGTAACCCCCATAGGCGGCAAAATGAATCCCGGTCCACCCCGGATCACGCTGCACGAAACTCCTCGTTGATTTCACAGAACTACTCCTCGAAATTCTCGATGATACCCCAGGGGAAGACACACTAGACATCATAGACACCCCGGAAACAGATGCACTGTCGAATGGGTCCCCAGGTTCCTCTTGAGTCCCTGTCATTAGAGTCATCTTAGCCTGCGGGCTGGAACCCGCCGCCAAGAATGTCTTAACTAAGTCCTTGTGTCCATACCGACAGCACAGATGCAATGGTACTACCCCTTGGGCAGTGGTTACGTTCAGATCTGCTCCTGCATCTAAGAGATGGGTGACGATTCGAGAATGTCCACGCCTAGCTGCAATGTGAAGCGCAGTTTCACCGTCACACATAAGTGCTGAAACATCAGCCTTAGCCTTTACAAGCTGTGAGACCAAGTCATCATACCCCATTTCTGTAGCAGAGTGCAAGCATGTTGTCCCATCAGCTGCTGAGGCATTCGGGTTAGCATGAGCTGCCAGAAGAATCTTGGCAATTTCACGCTTCCCACAGAAACAGGCGATGAACAGGGGAGTATACCCTTCGAAAGTTTCTAAGTTGACCTTGGCCCCCTTGTGAAGGAGGAGGTCTACAATTTGCCGGTCACCCGTCTTGGCGGCAACATGGAGGGCTGCATAGCCCTTTGTGGTTTGGGAGTTGGGGTCAGCACCACGGAGCAACAGATGCTCAACCACCTGAAATAGAACACAGAAATATTTTTATTTTTTATTTTTCAAAGCCTAAGCTCTACAAATAAAACAACACAACTATTTTCAACAATTAAGTTTTAAAATGACATTCTATTTGTAGTATTGAACCAACAGTTTCGGCACATGTGCCTTCATCATCAAATATTATTTGTTATTTCAAGGTCAACGATAATTGTCGTCTAAATTCAAGAAAAAAAGTATTGTACTTCTGGAAGTATATCAATTTCATTGCTGAATTTTATTCACCCAGATAATGTACATGCCCTAAAAATGCCACATGTGAGGTTCAGACTTGCTTAACAATAGGCATGGCATGACCATAAAATAATCTGAATTCATTCGTTCAATGTACAATCGGCTATATCTCATGAGGACGAGCATCCAAGTGAAATACATCTTAAGTTAAGGTCTAAAATGATGAACTCACCATCAGCATTAATTAGGTATTTGCTTTTAAACTTTGACTAGTTCAATCCTAGTACCATGGAGGAGAGACGAGTCCCTCAATACATATAATATTATATATGCCCTAAATACACCACCGTATCCCCTACCTTAACATGACTATGAAGTACTGCCATAGTCAAAGCAGTTCCACCAAAATAATTGCGCTCTCCCAATTTCTTCTTCTTCTTGGAGAGTACCCTGACCACCTCCAGGTTTCCAGTTTCTGCCGCCAGGTGTAGATCTGGCAGCACCTTGCCATCATGCTGCTTGGTTTTCTTGGCCTTGGTGAGAGTGTTGGAGAAGGAGATATTCTTCTGTTGTGGCATGTCTGTGGGAAAGGAGAAATGGATGCAATTTGTTATGAGCAGGGACAGATCTGTATATGCCGCAATGTCCCGTTTAAGCACAGCGGGTTCAATTAAACACCAAATAGGTGCCAGGGGTATGGGGTATTGAAAGAAATCTAAGGCATGAAAACAGTGTTCATATAAGCACCCGTCTCATATAAGCACCAGTGGTACATTGGGATAGGAATCGATGGGTGCCCGGATGCTAATAATACGGGACGCTTCAGTACTATACAGTATTGGCTTATTTAGGCACCAGGCGCCCGACCAGGAGCGTATGAATTTCGATACCCTTGCACCCTCACCCTTACTTGAGACTGGCGCTTATTTGAATACTGTTTTCAGTGCTTGAGAATGAATTCAGTACCTCTGTACCCCGGTGCTTATTCGAGACCACTACTTAATTGAGACCTTGGTGCTTAAACGAGCCATGCCAGTTCACTATACCTTCAGAGGCTGATAGTTCATTAGTGGATTTTCCTCATTGGCCAACATGAGGCATTTCTGAAGCCGTGGTAAGGAACTCAGCAAGGCTACATTTCTGCATCATACTGACATTAGCGCCAATGAGGTGCTGGCAAGCAGACTCACCAGCACTTCATTGGTGCATCATGGTGACCAATGGGCATGATGCACTCATGCATCATGGTGACCAATGGGCATGATGCACTCATGCATCATGGTGACCAATGGGCATGATGCACTCATGCATCATGGTGACCAATGGGCATGATGCACTCATGCATCATGGTGACCAATGGGCATGATGCACTCATGCATCATGGTGACCAATGGGCATGATGCACTCCTACATTAGCGGCCTTAAAAGGGTTAAAGGAGTGAAATAAAGAGCAGAGGATGGTGACTCATTTCATAAAGAATGTGTAACCACAGGGTAATTGAAGTACAAGTTATGGTAATGTACGTTCAGCTCATTTGACATTTGGACGACAGTGAGAACTTTATTATAGGGTGTAAAGAAATACGCTTACACCCTGTTAGAAGATAGGTATTTGAACAGAACCAAAACCCTTAAAAGAAAATACCACCCCATGTTCAATATTGCCTAGGTATTTGTGAAAAGACAGTACTGTGCAGCTACAACTGGGCTGAATTTGACCAATTGTGACGTCATAGGCAGAGAAGCCTCCTCTCTGCCCTTATAAAACAGATGGAGCACAGTCTATGCCATAGACGTTTTATTCACTATAAGGATGACCAAAAGAGGCGATCATGAAAATGGGGTGGTCTTTTCTTTAAAGGGCCACTGATGCAGGAGTGCATCATGACCATTGGTCAGCATAATTCACCAATGATGTGCTCGCAATTATATTTGCCAGCACTTCATTGGTGAATCTTCCTAACCCCGTGGGACAGTTTCTGGTCCGTAGGGTTGGCCTGATGCATGGGTGAAACCCTGGTGAGTCACTCACCAGGGCTTCATCCATGCATTACACTCATTTCCAGAAAGAAGATATCGATCCACATCATTTATCAACATATTTGAAGTTTCTTAACCCAGATTACTAATAGAAGTTATCCGCTGTTGCAATGACAACGTTCCTGATTCACGAAAATGATCAAATTAACGAAAGGATGTTTGGATCCTTAATGATTCGAATTAGGAGCAATAGCAAAGTGCTTGAAAAGAAAACAGGTAACATATATTCCAAAATCTTAGCACCTAGGTTATACAACACAAGGAAAATCACTAAACTAGTAAAGATTAGAATATGTGATGTACATAAGTGACTGGGTGTGCAACAATCTAGGTTATATAGTGATGTTAGGGAGTGATGATTTTTTAACAACAGGGGGGGGGGGCTGGTGGGTTTGAGGGGGGGGCAGAATTTTTTCAACCCCTTGACCGGGGGGGGGGTCTGAATTTTTTCAACACCTCTGATGGGGGGGGGGTCAAAATAATTTCACCTGTTTTCAGTGGAAAACCCCACGCGTTACTATAGGCTAAAAGGAGACATTCACGCGCGATTTTTGTCCTTTATGGGGGGGTTGAAAAAATTTTACCCCCTCGAGAGGGGGGGGTCGAAATTTTTTTCGTGCATCTGCGCGCAAACCCACCAGCCCCCCCTGTTGTTAAAAAATGATCACTCCCTTACAATTAGTCCATATATAAACTGAGTTTATCATAACATGACTTAAAATATTATTCAAAGTGTTAAGATTTTTAAAAGTTGTTTATGCATATTATCTACACGTGGGGAAGTCTTAGTTACTATTCAAAGGTCACTGGGTGCCTAAAATTCACAGCTATCTGTCAATAAGATCTGCCGATTTGAACACAACTAATATTCTTTTCTTTGCTTCCTTTAGTTGATATAACATTCATAATCTTCATGTGTATATGTATAATAGAGTTTTGGAAGTTTTCTCAGTAATTAAACCGAGATGATTACAAAAACGCATCCAAATTGTTAACATATTATATCAGACTGTCCTTAAAATTGAGCCTAACGACTCGATTTCCTATCCTTATAACATATCAATCATCACTTAGTACTGAAGAACTAACATTATCACAAAAAGAGTTTGGAATGTTTCAGTGAGTGTAGAGGTTTTGTCACGACAAGTTGTGTCGTGCTCCGTATGACATAGTTGCCTTTTTACATAATGTGTGTGGATAAGTAAACCAAGTCAGGAGATGGAGTGTGTTATATTTCAGTTCGTATACAGGATGACGGCATGCCAACTTAACCCTGCAAGGACTGTAATGCTGATCGATGCACCATGTCCATTGATACTAAGGGAGTGGTCATTATTTATCAACAGGAGGGGGTGGTGGGTTTTCGTGCGGACGCACGGAAATTTTTTAACCCCCCCTCGGTGACAGTCAAAATTTTTTGGGCCCCCCGGAGAATTTTCGCGCCCTCTTTTGTTCTATAGTAGTGTGCAGGCTTTTTTGCTAAAAAGAGGGTAAATTTTTTTAGCCCCCCCCTCAAGAGGGGTCCAAACTTGTTAAGCCACCCCTCGGGAGGGGTCTGAATTTTTACGCCCCCCTCAGACCCACCCCCCCCCCCGTTGATAAATAATGACCACTCCCTAATGATACATTGAGTCATCCTAGTCAGTCACTCACCACGGCTATGTTCATGCATTGATATACATTATAAAAAATAAATGTTGAATCTATAAGGGATCTATGTAAAACGGAAGAGTGAACCATTATAATTGTATTGCAGAGAATGAGTTTAGTTTCTGCAAGAAGCCCCAGCTCACAGTATGGTGGTTTAAGGAATAACGGCAGATTATTTCGACGACACTCTGGAGGGTTGACATGATGCACACATGTCCAGGACCATGGAATATTTGTGCATCGTATTCACCGAGGTGAGGCTGTCCGTATTCAACGATGCCTTATAGGCGGAGTTGAATGCGGACAGGCCTCACCGAGGTGAACGCGATGCAAAAATGTTCCATGGGCATGGACATTTGCATTTATGTCATGGCCTATGGGGTAATTTGCTTTTAGAAAAAGAAAACCAGCTCAGCTCCATTCAAAATCAAAGATCGTATCTGCCATTAAAACTCCTGATCCAGTAGCCCTTAAATAAGTACAGCAGCATGTGGTCCTTACAGTGCTACACGAGGTAAGTGAGTTGTGATGTTTGGCTAGGGGTAACTAAACCTACCAATGGTAAAATAAAACAAATAACACTTGGTCTATATAATATGCAGGTCTAACCTCGGGCTATCACACCCCACTACCCACTGAACAGGACTCGAGTTGGGAACGTTCACAACTTGGGCAAGGAGAAAGTGATTATCTCCTGAAAATATAGACACGCCAGAACATTTTATACTAAAAAAAACAACATGTCCAGTCCCTTGGAATATCCTGAGTCTTTCCTGGGAATATCCCAAGTGTTTCCCAAGAAATTCCCAAGCCATTCTTGAGATCTAGACTAGAGAAGTTTCTCGAGTATAAAATGTTTTGCCGTGTCTAATTTTCAGGAGATAATCACATTCTCAATTCTTGTTGTATTCACAAGTGGGGACTTGAGAAATTCCTGAGTAATTCTCGAGATCTTGTTGAGTGGGTAGGCATAGCGCAACTCACCAGGGTTACCTTAACCCTTTAACTCCCTTTACTGCATATATATGCAGTACTATAACACTGTATTTGGAAAACCCAGGGATGGAAAGGGTTAATACCTCGCATATAATATGCAGCCTGCATAATCTGACTACCTAGAATTTCTTTTACTAAATTAATGTTCGATAATGTATATATATGGAGCTAGCCTCCCCAACTACCATCTAGGGGTGAAAGGTTTCGGTGTCCTTCTAGGTGCCCTTGATGGTGGGTCCCCATGTCCCATGTCGATTTTAAGAAATGTTCATGTCACCATGTCGGTTTTAAGAAATGGCCGTGTCCCTGTGTTGATTTTAACGACTTAGCCACATCCCATGTCACTAATCCAAAAGATCCTCATGTCGCCATGTCGATATAAGGGGTCTAGAGTCATCCTCTTGTGGGACCAGCGAGAACTATTATCTTCACGAATAAGCCATACCTCATGTGTGGGGCATTACTGTTACGTATATTGTCAACCGTTAAGCCTGCATATACCCATGACATGTTGGTAACATGCTAAGCTGTTGAAATGATGAGTCACTTAAAAATATCAAAACTATCAGGTATGAACACAGAGGAACAGGGAGTCATTAAACAGCCCTTGAAGAAAAGTTAAATCCTTATGAGTAGGTGGTGATAGTGATTCTATGGTGTTATAATCAAAGTCCCTGTGAGTGTTACTATATTATACTCCCTATACCTAGAGTACTGTACCTGAGAGACTTGTGTACTCCATGGTGCCCTATAGAGTTTATAGTTAAAATCAGTATTTTGAAGATGCATATCATTTTGTTTACAATAGAGGGGGTGAGAAGGAAGTAAAAAAAGAGGGAATGGTAAAGGAAAAAGTAAAACACAAACAAACAAAAAAGACAACAAAAAACTAATATCTTGGATAATGATAAACAAATATTGATAAGAGACAAAAAAAAATTAAAGCAGATTGATTTTTTTTAGATGTATAGTTATTCTGTGCTGGAGAGTTGCTGAACATATATATACAGAAGAATTCAGTCTGACTACCAAATTTAAATGATTTTCTCCATGCATTGTTATAATAAATGTGACGAAACAGGGAAATTAATTACATTAAGGGATATGCCCACAAATGCTCTAAATACAATATTTGAGGAGATATGACCAAAAGAGTGAAAAATAAACTAACCAAAAAAGAAGTCTCGTGTAACTTTTCCTGAGGAATCCAGTTATGCTATAGCCAAGACTATTTTCCTTCTAAAATGAACTTATAAGATTTAGAATCCAAAAAGAATGTTTTTCCCTAAATTTAGCACATTTGTTGACCTTCGGTTGCCATGGTAACCATAATTTTGTTCTTTATGAATAATATGTTACTGTATCTTATTAACCCGTCCACAATTAAAAGGTTTTCCTAACAGAATAAAATTGAACTATCCCTTTTAGATCCAAAATTATGGATGATTATGTTAAAAATTTGTCATTTTTTCCAATAATGGCAATTTGTATGCCTTATGCCACAATATTTTAATACAAAATTGAGTTAAGGACTATCCTGAATTTCTCTATGTTGCTGACATCCCATGTTTGAGATCTTATATTTCTGTAGCTATTTCGAGTATCTTATCATGTAAAGAACCAAAATGTAGCTGAAGACATGCATTTGAGTAAAAAAGGATTTTCCCCTAATGTTATGATTTCCCAAGTTTTGTCACAAATCTTGATTAAAAAGAAGATCGCATTCATAAGCCTTACTTGTAGTTTGCAGCCCCTTCAGGAGGTGTAGATAATGTCGATAACTCAAGGTATGGTCCTTATCTACTTCTGATTGTCAGCTTATCCATATCTTAGGGTGATGGTTGGAACTGTGAGGCTACTCTATCCTTCACCTGTAGAACATAGAGAAAGATTATGGTTAAACAATCATTAGGATGACTTTGATGTTCATTTACGGCAAAGTGAATAAACAGGAGTTTCGGGCTGCCCGGCCTTGCCTAGCAGAACAGGGCTGACTAACACTTTTACTTCAACAAAAGATAGAATAAGCCTTATACTGCAATGAGTGGGAAGTGAGAAAAAAGTTTCTGGCCTACAAATTCTACACACGTTTGCGCTATGTCCCCTGAAAAATGGAGTGCTTTACCTTTCGGCCTACATCCTTGAAATGGCTATTGATAACAATTACCTGATCGTTCTAGATACTTGGGTCAAAAGGACGAAATGACCATTTCATTATGTTCCCATTAACTCTTTAAGGGCCGCTGATGCATTAATGCATCATATCCATTGGTCAGCATGATTCACCAATAAAGTGCTGCCGAGACTGCCGAGACTGCCGACCCTCCGGGAGTTTATGTATCATCCCCATAGGGTCGGCATGATGCTCCAATGAAGTGCCGGGGAGCAGTCTCGCCAGCACTTCATTGGTGCATCATGACGACCAATGGGCATGATGCACTCCTGCATCAGCGGCATTTAAAGGGTTAAATGCCCAAAAGTAACTTTCACTAACCTAACACCAGCTACAGACTACATTCTATAGCGGTATGGTAGAATGAATAAATGAATAAACAAGGATGTATAAAGTGGTGTGGTAAATTTGACGGTGACGCAATAAGTTATTTATATTCACAAAATGTTTCCGTGTCTCATAATGTGATGGGGAAATGTTGTGAAAAACTTTCCCAACTCTGTCCATGAACAGGAGGAGAAAGGCAAGACCAAACTAAGTAAAAAAACAAACAAACTAGAAATAATGTCTTAGAACCATTCAAAGCCATGCTGACTACAGCTTTTGTTGAAAGTAAGCATGAATTCCTTCTGTTTGGTATGCAACAAACTCAACCAAAATGTATAACTATAGGGAAATTCTGGGAAGAAATTAAAGAAAAGGTGAGCAAGTGAAGGGATCATCCACACCCCCTCCCCCACACCCATGCAAAGATTTCTTTATACAAGGTGTCCCATGTGAGGGATTCCATGTTCTTATGTAAGAGTCCCTTCTCCCAGCATTCCAATGGAGATGTAATATTAGCAGGAGAGAGTGTGTATATCAATGACCCTAGATAACATCAGGTGAAACTAGATGTCACTCATGATATAAGTCACTCATGACATAATTGGCCATGGGAGAATGACTACAAAAAATTCCTTTCCTTAAAAGGTTTTGTAATGTAGTATTTGTTACTTTTTTAAGGAAGGTTCATTTGATGCCAACACATCATTCTAGGAGGGGAAAGGGGATGAACTGTCTATCCTACTCTTACAATTATAAGATAGGTCATTTCAAGGGAAGTGCCAGTGGTCGTGACTCGAAACTGGGGGGGGGGGTTGAAGCAAGACATTCTGTACCTCTCACCTATACAAGACTCCTTTCATATTCCACAGTTCATACAGCACTGAAAACATGGAAGATCTGAAACTAGTTAGCGGTTACCACTTTAGGTCCTCAAGTTGACGATACCTAAAACTACAACTTTAGGTAGTCAAAATGACGACTTTAGGTCGTCATCCTGACGACCTGAGTCATCAGGATGACAATACTGACAGTACAGAGTCGTCATTCAGTATCTTTTACCCTTTAACCCTTTAAGACTCGCTAATACATAAATACATCATGCTCATTGGTCAGCATAAAATGGTAAAATGGTGTTTGGCGACAATTATTTCCCGAGCTGGTTTGGGCAGCCCAAACCTGCGAGGGAAATAATTAGTAGCCACACACTCAGCAGAGTTCATCTTTACATTTATGTCAAGGTGTTTGAGTGGAAAATCAACTGATATTTCATCAATAAGATTGAAATTAAACCCTTATTCACCTGTCCTCTACCCAAAAATGCTGTGTGCCGCCATCTTGTTTGTTTACGAATTGAAGCAGTCGCACATGCGCAATGTACCTATGACATCATCATGCGGATTTGGCGCTGGTTATTTAACGCAGGGGTTCAATACGGGAGGCTAGTGCATTGTCAATGGGGCATCGATATTCACCTTGACATAATGCATGAATGCAGCCCTGGCCAGGGATGCATTTATGCATCATGACGATCCAATGTGGTACTACAGTCTCGGAGGGTCGCCATGATGCACCAATGATGCTTCATTGGTGCATCCTGCTGGCATGATGCACTCCTACATCTACGGCCTTTAAAGGGTTAAGGACTCAATATAGTGCATTGAGGCATCATGCCCATTTGTCATCATATTGCATGGATGCATTCCTGGCGAGTAACTCACCAGGGATGCATTCATGCACTCATGCTGATCCTTCTGGGTATGATGCTCATGTGCAGTGTTGCCAAGTAGACTCGCCAGCACTGCATTGGTGCAACATGAAGATCAAAAGACCATGAACCCTGAGGCATTATGCAGCCTTTAAAGGTTTAAGGTATGAAATGGTAAAGGTTCACTCTAATTGGTCTGAGTGAGGGTTATCTCACGAGGTGGAGCCGAGTGAGATAACCCTCACTCAGACCAATTAGAGTGAACCTTTACATTTATCTCATTTGTTTTAGGGATATGTTCCAAATTTCATTTATTTGACACAAAATATTGATTTAATCATAGTTATTTGCCCTTTAATTAAGACTGGATCAACTGCCTGTGTAATACGGGATAGGGTTATTTCATGGGGGTGTGCAATACAGGGTTCCTTGGTTAAACCTATGGGGCCTTAGTGTTCAACTTTGAGATAATCCTTAGGTCCCTATCCTGCAGAGAGGACCTGTCCATAGGTGTCAACACCCTTAACGCACACATGCACACTCCTACACCTCTTACATGACCTAATCCTCTAGGGAACACTGAATGCATCATGCCCATTGGTCGTCATGATGCTCCAGTGAAGTGCGTAAAGTGCATCAAGGCTGTGAAGCTCGCATGATGCATGAAAGAAAACGGGCTCGGGCGCAATGTTTGGCCAATCCAGGGGGTGCAAAGCAATTTTGACCCTGGTGAAAGCCCACCACCCCTTGTTGTTCAATGATGATCACTCCTATAAGTATGATCCACCAATGGTGAGATAGTGTGTGACCGGTAGTGGGTAAAATTGAGCCTTGTAATTTAAAATCCCCAAAGTGAGAAAAATCTCCACAGTAAGATACAAGGATGTGGAATGACCTGTTATCCACCTTATTATCAAAGTACAGGTATTCAAGGATATAACATGACTGGGTGTCCCTCAGGTGTACCAGTCGAGGAGGATATATCCAAGGGGAAACTTTCTAGAAGACCTTCCTGATTTATGGCACAGCCTTGTAGGTTACAGAATACCAATAGCAGGTGTTGTCAAATAAAAACCTACACTGTAAGAAAAGTGTCATGGAAATGACAGCAAAACTCTTGTTCCAAAGTTTCAAGAGATTCATCGTTATTTTTACAGAGATTCCTTGTACCAGCGCACTGCCACCTGGGGCTTCTTGTAAAAGCTAAAAAGCTTCACTGCAATACAATTACAGTGGTTCATTTCATTCAGTTTTACAAGGATTCCTCCTAGATTCAACAATTATTTTTTACAGTGCAGGATAATAGAATACATTCACTACTTGTGATTTATATCCATATTTTATGCGACAAGAACAGATAGAATAAGAGATTGTGGATACATTTAGCTGGTGAATAAATAATTTGTGTGTCACTGCCTCTGAACTTCCTTGTATGAGTTTGATAGAGGGAAATGTGTTCCTCGAGGGAAATATGTTCTTTGGAAAAACAATTCCTCATGAAATATCCCAGCCATTTTATAAATTTATGGTCGTGTTTGTGAGTCTTAAACCTGTAAGTGCTCATAATGCATTCATGCATCATGCCCACCGGTCGTCATGTTGCATGAATGCAGCCCCGACAAGTGACTCGCCAGGGCTGCATCTGTACATCATGGCCACCCTACCGGGTTGATACAACTGAAGGATTGACATGATGCTCCAATGAAATGCTGGCAAGACTGTTTGCCAGTACATGATTGCCCCACATGATTGGCTTATCGTGATGGACAATGGGCATGATGCACTCATGTGGCAAGCAGTACTCTAGTGCTAAGTCTATGGACACTTGTTTTAGTAATAACCAGGTGCTGTGCAGGTGTCTCTGCACACTCACCTTAAGCCCCCTGTATGTAGAAGATGACATGTGCAGTCGATATGAGGAATGTGGCATTGTAAGATCCGTCTTAGATCCCTCTGTCACGGTCTGCTGAACTCCGCCTCAACAAGGCAAAGCCTCTCACCTCCAAACATATCCTTGGTAAGTCAAGGATGCTCTAAGCACACCCTTGGTTAGTGGAGGATGCTTCAAACACATCCTTAATCATTCAAAGTTTGATTTCGGGGAGATGAATTCTAGAGCCGAAATTTTTATTTGGCCAGTAAATTAGCAAAGTTGTAAAGATTCCCAAGAACACCACAGGTTTTGTCAATAAAACCATCAATCTGTCAATACTAACTTGCAAGGGCTTGCAAAGGGCAATAATCACACAGAAAACATGCTGCCGCCTGAAACAGACAATACAGACAAGGTCAAATGACCACCTAAACTCGTCATACTGACAGGATGACGACCTTAAGTCGCCACTTTGATGACCTAAAGCTGTAGTTTTAGGTATCGTCAACCTGAGGACGTAAAGTCGTCTGCACTGACGAGTTTTGTGCCTCTCAGTTTTTCAGTGCACAGTCTATTCAGCAATATAACACATATCTTTTAAGCTTGACTGTTCATACACTCCGAGAAATAACTGTTGAATCTGTCAGGCATTCCTCAGAAAATTGATCATCGAACAGCCATAATTTTAATGAAGTTTATACAGTTAATCCCCAGATGGCAGTACAGTCATCATTGTGTTTCAAGCCATCTCTGTAAAAACTAAAGGTTGTCCCAAAGTCGCCGGTCCAGAACCACTGATTGGACAGCATTTCCTTTACAGTGTTATTTACATGAAATATATAGAACAGAGAAGGATTGGAACATCTGCCCAAATGGGGCTCAACATGTTTGAATAAATATCTATAAGATAAATCCATTCCTGCCCTACAGACAACTGACATAATAACATGACAAAATAGGATTTGATAAAGAAGTAGTACAAATAGACGTGTATAAAGGCACGTCCTGTAGATGTAGTGGTCTTGGTTTGTGATCCTTGAGGTGAACAGTGCTTAACATAGATATGGTACAAGAACATAAAACAATGTACTGATGGTTGGCGAAAAGCAGTTAGCCCCTTTGAGGGCCGCATTTACATACATGATGCATCAATGCATCATGTGTATCATAGTCATCATGATGCATCAATGCATCATAGTCATCATGATGCATCAATGCATCATGTGTATCATAGTCATCATGATGCATGATAACATAAATACATCATGCCAGCGCTTCATTTGTGCAGCATGTCGAGCAGGTATTATGCAATACCTTAAAACCCCGCATATAAGCCACGGTTTATATACCATTTCAGGCACAGTGGAGGGGAGAGAGGGTGGGAGGTAGGTAGCTGTCGCACCCTTCCATAGCTTTCCTTGACTTTTATATTAGCATAGGAGTGTTACAGAATACGTCAGGGCCCATAGCCTTTTGAATTTTGCAAATATGATGATTAGGAAAAGATTTCTGAATTTCTGAAATTTTCAGACTAATTCACAAAAACAGGGTGCAGCTTACACACCGCATTTTACGGTAATGCTTTAGCAGTCTCTTATGAGGTAAAACCTTCACTGCCCTATGGCACATTGATGCCTTGGTTCAAGTTATCATCATGAATCGGTGTGATGCTTCGAGGCCCATGTAAAGTTTTATGGGTCAGTTATGAGTTTTTGTACCATCACCACCACATTTTTTACATGAAATGTGTGGCATGAATACAACCTTGGTGAGTTACTTATAGCAGCATTTGCTCTAGTGAGTTACTTATAGCAGGGCAGAATTTGCTCTAGTGAGTTACTTATAGCAGGGCAAATGCTGCCCTAGTGAGTTACTTATAACAGGGAAAATGCTGCCCTAGTGAGTTTCTTATAGCAGGACAGCATTTGCCCTAGTAAGTTATTTATAGCAGGGCAAATGCTGCCCTAGTGAGTTACTTATAACAGGGAAAATGCTGCCCTAGTGAGTTACTTATAGCAGGGCAGAATTTGCCCTAGTAAGTTATTTATAGCAGGGCAAATGCTGCCCTAGTGAGTTACTTAGAGCAGGGCAAATGCTGCCCTAGTGAGTTACTTATAGCAGGGCAGAATTTGCCCTAGTGAGTTATTTATAGCAGGGCAGTATTTGCCCTAGTGAGTTACTTATAGCAGGGCAGTATTTGCCCTAGTAAGTTATTTATAGCAGGGCAAATGCTGCCCTAGTGAGTTATTTATAGCAGGGTAAATGCTGCCCTAGTGAGTTACTTAGAGCAGGGCAAATGCTGCCCTAGTGAGTTATTTATAGCAGGGTAAATGCTGCCCTAGTGAGTTACTTAGAGCAGGGCAAATGCTGCCCTAGTGAGTTACTTATAGCAGGGTGGCATTTGCCCTAGTAAGTTCCTTAGTAGGGCAGCATTTACCCTAGTAAGTTACTTAGCAGGGTGGCATTTGCCCTAGTGAGTTACTTAGCTGGGCAGTATTTGCCCTAGTGAGTTACTTATAGCAGGGTGGCATTTGCCCTAGTAAGTTCCTTAGCAAGGCAGCATTTGCCCTAGTGAGTTACTTATAGCAGGGTGGCATTTGCCCTAGTGAGTTACTTATAGCAGGGTGGCATTTGCCCTAGTAAGTTACTTAGCAGGGTGGCATTTGCCCTAGTAAGTTCCTTAGCAAGGCAGCATTTGCCCTAGTGAGTTACTTATAGCAGGGTGGCATTTGCCCTAGTGAGTTACTTATAGCAGGGCAGAATTTGCCCTAGTAAGTTATTTATAGCAGGGCAGCATTTGCTCTAGTGAGTTACTTATAGCAGGGCAGCATTTGCTCTAGTGAGTTACTTATAGCAAGGCAGCATTTGCTCTAGTGAGTTACTTATAGCAGGGCAGCATTTGCTCTAGTGAGTTACTTATAGCAGGGCAAATGCTGTCCTAGTGAGTTACTTATAGCAGGGCAAATGCTGCCCTAGTGAGTTACTTATAGCAGGGCAAATGCTGCCCTAGTGAGTTACTTATAGCAGGGTGGCATTTGCCCTAGTAAGTTACTTAGCAGGGTGGTATTTATCCTAGTGAGTTACTTATAGCAGGGCAAATGCTGCCCTAGTGAGTTACTTATAGCAGGGCAGCATTTGCCCTAGTGAGTTACTTAGCTGGGCAGCATTTGCCCTAGTGAGTTACTTATAGCAGGGCAGTATTTGCCCTAGTGAGTTACTTATAGCAGGGCAGCATTTGCCCTTGTAAGTTACTTATAGCAGGGCAGAATTTGCTCTAGTGAGTTACTTATAGCAGGGTGGCATTTGCCCTTGTAAGTTACTTATAGCAGGGCAGAATTTGCTCTAGTGAGTTTCTTAGCAGGGCAGCATTTGCTCTAGTGAGTTACTTAGCTGGGCAGTATTTGCCCTTGTGAATAACTCACCAGAATAAATGCAGCCCGGGTGAGTTAAGTACCAGGGTCGCATTCATGCATTATACGGACCCTGCGGCAGTATGCAGGTATGGGAGTGGGTGCATTAATGACTTTAACGATGAAGGAGTAGGAAACCAAAGGTCTGCCCTGAAAGGGACAAATCAAAATTGTTGTTTTTCAGAGGCCAATATTGGCCACCCCTACCTTTAGGATGAAGATGGGTGTAAGGACATCCAATGGGCGTGGGTTGGTAATCCCCAATCACAATATTTATGTTATCGGTGAAGAGGGTTTGACGACACGAAGTGGAATGTGTTATTGGTTTTCATGGTATGCTGCATCAAGGCCACATTATAAAGTGTTATGGGGTCAGGTGTGAGCTTTTCTAAACCCTCACCACTAAATCCTCTACCTGACCTGAGTAAAAAAATGAAAAAGACGAGTGGGCAGAGATCCTATCCCAGCAAATTGGAGTCAGTGTGAGTCATAATGAGCTGCTATGTGTGAGCACCTTTCGGGTTATAACACCAGTGTGTCAGCTCGTGTCACAAGGTGTCAATACTCACACTGTTTGACTCATTATGACACTTAGTGACTCATCTCCACAAGACATAATGTGGCACAAGTGTGAGCATGCGTCAGTCTGTGTCAGTAGTCACACAGTGTGACACATAGTGACTCATTTCCTAACCCATTTGAGCTAACATCGCGTCAGTATGTGCCAGTATGGGTGAGTAGTCACAGGGAGTGACACATAGTGACGCATTTCCTTATTTGCATGAGGTGACACTGAGTGAGCATGAGCCAGTCTGTGTGAGTAGTCACACGGACTGACCCATAGTGACTCATCTTTCAAAAGATAGGTGTTGACGCTTGAGTGAACATGGGTCACTATGTGTCAGTACTCACCCGCAGTGACTCGAAATGGCATCAGTGTCAGTATGAAGAGACTGGGGAAATTGTATAGTTCCACTATATACTTGCACTTTGGGTTTGGGCCAAATTAGGGAATTGCTGTTTCTATTGATGCTGCCTTATAAATCAAAGTGTTTATAGATGATATCTATCAATATATATAAAGGGAATATAATGGTGACTGAAAACATGGGTTTATATTCTCTTTTGGTGTATTTTAAGACAATTTTCTTTGTCTATGGGAGATAACACTGAGTTTCAATTATCAACCTCCTATGTGGTATTCAGGCTTACATTAGTCTTGGTGTAGTAGTTCCTTGAAAGTATGGTGCATGCTGCCCAAGGTGATGCCATATGACCATCGGAAACAGGTAAGAATACATAATATGAGGTGAATTATAATGTTGTTTTGGGTGATAATAGGAGCAAAGTGCCTCACTTCAACAAACACAACAGGTTCTGACACATGCGTCAGTATGCGTCACTATGTGTCAATACTCACACATATTCACACACCTTGACTCACAGTGACCCATCCTGGAATTTTCTCTCCAGGAAGTACCTGACACATGTGTGACCATGCGTCAGTACTGCGTCAGTATTGTGTCTGATTGGTTGATTTCAAACTCCTGGTCCCTCATTGGTCCATTTCAAAGTTCCCGCTCTTTTCTTGGTTTCTTTGTTCTCAGTATTTCACAACACACAGACACAGAACAGCAAGGAGAGAAGACAAGGTGGGTAATCCTACAGTCCTACAGAACTCCAAGTAACCTACAGTAATATATCATGGTATCTTCTTTTGTGCCCACCTTAATCTTTAGAGTCTCTTACAGTCAGTATTGATACAGTTGATATAGCATATGTCAGTAACTTGCAGGTTTGGGGGCCTGGGAGAGTGGTGGACTAGGTTGTGGTCAGTTTGAGGGGCAGGAATATTATTTTTGTTTCGGGGGGGGGGGTGATTTTGTCTCCAAATAATTTTATCTTCCCCTGCCCCCATTAAAGGTCAACTCATTCAGGGAGAGGGTATGTACTTGGCTCAGGGGGAAACTCTAGCCCCCCCCCTCCTCCAAAATGAAAATATCTCACAACATATTTTGGAGGGAGGCGAGGAGGTGAGGAGGGTAAAAAATCTTGTGCTGATTATATTAAAGGTATTTGTGTAATGCATTATTGAACTCAAATGTTTAATTTTTATTTGACAGGCACAAAGAAGGCATTTTGAGGAATGGAAAAAGTGAACAAAGGAATCTACAGGAAACCCTTCCATGGACATAGATATGCAGCTCAATTGATTCAGAATAAAAATGAATGCAGAATAAAGTCATACCCCCACCCCCCCTCCCAAACCCCCTCCCCCCATCCCTATCCCAGGGGAAAAAACCTGACGCATTTGTCAGGATGAGTCAGTATGTGTTATAGCCCAGGTGTCAGTATGAGTGTGCATGTGCCATGACACACGTGTCAGGCCTGAGTCAATATGCGTTATAGCTCAGGTGTTAGTATGAGTGTTGATTTGCCATGACGCATGTGTCAGGCCTGAGTCAGTATGTGTTATACCCCAGGTGTCAGTATGGGTTTACATGTGCCATGACACATGTGTCAGCATGTGTCAGTATGGGTCATCAGTCACACCTGGTGGCGCATTTTTTTTCTATACAGCACCAGTGTGAGTACTCACACACAGTGACTCAGAATGACACCAATTTGCTGGGATGAGATCGTCGAAGAAGAAGAAGAAGCTGTGAGATTGGTAAAATACCACTTTAAAAGTGCCTAAACATTCATCACTGGTAGTCAGTGACATTCCTAACAGGCCATAAACCTTAATTTGGTACCTAAGATTACCACGGTTATGCCTTTTAACACACTTTCAATTTTCATTTAAAATTTCAATAAACTACTATATGAAAATTTCTTTCAGAGAAATTGGCAAAAGAACATGATTTTTGAAAAAAAAGGAACTCAACTAAGCCCGAACTGATGGTTCACAAGGTCAAGTACCACTTCCCCAGCAGCATAGTTTTATAATCCTTATGAACAATATTTATGTTTTCTGTGAAGAGGGTTTGACGGCACGAGTGGATGTTATCGAAAGTCACGGTTGAATGCACCAGGGCCAATATATACTGTGCGAGTCTGAAGGACTCTGGATTATCGAACCCTGTTTGACTATTTGGATGACCATGGTTAAGCGAGTAATACCATTTTCACAGCTAAGGTCATCTTGATTGCACAAAAATGGCATCTGACAATTTCACAGATGAATGTGTGTCAGGCCCACACAGATGTGCACCAGACACAAAGAGGAAAGAAAAAAAGGGGAGAAAAGGGTGCCAATAGATTTCAGTACTACTTCATCACCGGCTCTTTTTTTTTTTTTAGTTTTAAAACTGTTTATTGCCATAAAAACCTCTGCCAATACGTACAATCGTTGTCACATAAGGATTAAATTGAATCTCGTCCATCTTGGGTATAACATCAGAAGTAACACATGTAGGTTTATACTCATAATACTATACGGCATTTCCTGTTCACAGGCTAACCCAAGAAGCTGCATGAGCTCAAGCATTTATTCATAATTACAAAGCCTGATTGTAAACATTCATGGCAAAAAGTTAAAAATGACAATTAATTTGAATTACAAGACCAGCGCATGTTCAAGACATAGAGTACAGTGTACATTTCAATTTTAAAATCACCTCACCCAATCCAGCTGCTTGTTTGGGACCAGCACCTATTTAAAGACCTCAAATGATTAAATCATACAGGTCACCATGGTAACTCCTCTATGGATCAACACGGAAATAGTTTTTCTATTCGTTTATTTACACTAATCGGAAAAGGCCTTGGCCTGCTTTAGTTACAATCAGTCATATCGCGATATATTTTTGATATAATCTATAAACAATTCAATTTCAATGTCAGTTGGATCTCACTAATAATACAAAGATCTTACTAAGAATATCAAATGTGGTTTAACCAATATATACTGTATATATGTTCTCTATTCCCTCATACACTTATCTTTGTTACTGTCAGTAAACAACTTCCTCGCAGGGGCCTTAGGCTACTGCTCTTCTCCTAGATACAAAAATACAGGGACCAAGGCATTGCCCCAGAACTTCCTTGTCCTAGCTACTTGAAGTCGAGTTTTACAGATTTGGCTAAGATCTATGTAAAACACTTCAGAATATCATTTCTCCATTCCACCACTGTGTGTTGGAAGACGTAAATCAAGTACAATTTGTTTATGTAGGGGGGGATGTTCCCTATGTTTTTATTAGTTTCCATATGTGAGCAAGCATTAAATTTTGTACCCTTTAGGAAAGAACTAAGACTTTTTTTTCCAAGGAAAAGGCTTTAACAACATTGCAAAATACAGGTAAGGAAATACCCATTTTGCCCCCCCCCACACGCACACTTTAAGATTTAACTACCTTTTTTTGTCTATCAAACCTTGTCCAAAATGGTGAGAATATACCTTTATAGATCCTTATCATTGTCCCGTCTCTTTTCTCATAGCTTTAGGACGTTTCTGTTATTACTTTTTGGGACTATGCTAGCTCCCACAAAGTTAACCCCCAGGCTTAACCTCATATGTTTCCTCCTTGGTCTACCCACTCCTACAAATTAACCATTCTCCCACAAGGTCAGGTAGTACTGGACTTTCCTATAAATGGTCTTGTATGCCAATAAGTAATGGGATCACAGGTACCATTGCCTTTCATAGGATGGCTGGTGCATGAAAAGATATTCAGAAAGCATAATGTATACACTGCCCTTGAAATAATGTCGGAATCCTTGTTCCAAAGTTACCTGTCGTTGTTTTCAGAGATAAGTTGTTCTACCATTTGACACTTATTGTAAAAACTACACCGGTTCACTGCAATACAATAATGGTGGTTCACTTTTCACTTTCATGAGGATCCCTGGTAGATTCAACAGCTTATTTGTACACTGTACGTGTATACAACCCCTTTGGTATCAAGGCTTTAAGACACAACTCTGCCATATGATTATATTAACCTACTGGTGCCCTCTGAACAGATTGTCACCAGCATCTGGCATCGGGATCAGTACCATAGCGATAGCATTGCAAATTAGATCAGTCCCTCATGCTAGAAGCACCTGATCTCAGGATGTAAATACAAACAAAACCGCTGATGATTCACGGCCAACTGACAGCAGGCAGTCACTGACGGACGGCGTAGGGACAGTATCATTGACCCTTTAATTGTCTCTAGTTCTATTAGAGCTTAGAGCATGATTATTTGGTTCACTATTAATTCCTAATCTTTGTTATTCCACTATCACTGCACACCGGCGGCTGACTCCCAGCCGCCAGCTGGCTGCCATCACTGCTGTGATGTCATAACCTTGTGACCCAATTCCACCCAGAACGAGGCTCTTCAAGATCACGGCCTTCAAGCTGAAGATCAGTGCAAGATCACGTTCCTTCAAGTTTGTAATTTGCACTGATTTTGCCAGCTTGAAGCACGTGATTTCTGTTCACAGGGCTGCATATTGATGAAAAAGATACATGAGCAAATGTCCACAAGCATGGGATATTTTTGCATCATATTCCCAGAGGTGGTTCTGCCCATATTCAACAAAGCCATATAATGAGTTGAAGGCGGGCAAAACCACCGAGGGGAATACAATGCAAAAATATCCAATGTGAGTGGACATTTGCATTTATGTCATGGCTACACCGGTTTGAATGCTTTTAAGAAGAGAAATTCAACAAAATTTAGCTCTGTTCATTGCTGTAGGTCACGTAATTGTCAGCCATTGAATACGGCCACATTGCATTCCATCCCCCCATTGAATACGGCAGTTCTAGTACAAATCTATAGTGACGTTCATCTCAGCAATGACACAAATAATAAGCCTCAATGGGGCACACCTACATGGTATTTAGAATACATCGAAGTAGTGTCCAAACATATTTTCGGTACTTCTAAATATTATCACATCATTATCTGTCCAACAATCAGTAAGGCATGCCTATCATATCTACCCTCATTATAAAGCAATTTATTTCATACCTTTTTGAAGTGACAACCTAGTACCACAAACAGCCATCAGAGGGCCTTGGGTGAAATACCTTAGGTTCTACATCAAAGGCACTGAGTTTCTATAGGCCTCTATCTTTAACCCCTCAAGGTCATTAATGCAGGAAGGCATCATGCCTATTGATCAGCATGATGCACCAATGAAGTGCTAGCGAGATTGATCGCCAGTACTTCATTGGTATCATGCATCCAGGAGACATTGGCCCAGCAGGATGGCATGATGCACGTTACTCGCCAGGGCATTAATGCCTCATGACAACCAATGGGCATGATACATTGAGGCATAATAGCTGCCCTTAATTTGTTAACCCTTCAAGCGATGAATGGTGCCTTAATACAGTTCTCATTTGTCGTAATGACACACACTTGCAAGCCCAGTGAGTCTGATTATCATGTACCATAAAACAAGCCCAGTGAGTCTAATTATCATGTACCATAAAACAAGCCCAGTGAGTCTAATTATCATGTACCATAAAACAAGCCCAGTTAGTCTGATTATCATGTACCATAAAACAAGCCCAATGAGTCTGATTATCATGTACCATAAAACAAGCCCAGTGAGTCTATAGGGAGTGGTCATTTTTTAACAAGGGGAGGGGGTTAGTGGGTTTGGGGGGACAAAAAAATTTGTACCAAAAGGAGAGGAAAACAAAATTTTCGCCCCTTTTGAGTGAAAAAGCCCGCGTGCGACTATAGAATAAAAGGGGGGCAGGAATTTCACCAACCCCCCTGTTGTTGAAAAATGACCACTCCCTAATTATTATGTATCATAAAGAACTTACAGAGTTGACACGGCCCCAATAGGCTATCGATCAATGCGGCAAGAAAGGGTGACTTTTCAAAGAAGTTTTTGGACTTTTCTAAAGGAAATCTATTAGGAATTCAAACTTTCCTTGTCAGGCCTGCCATGTAATACCCATCATTTAAGAGATAATTGTCTTGTGAATCCCTTGGTGTAAGTCATTTGCACATGTGGTCACGACAATCAAAGTTACAAGCATTCCACCAAAAATGACCTTAATACAACCTTTTACATGAAAAAGTCACCCTTTCTTGTCGCACTGATCTATAGTATAAAATCGTTTGGATGTCTCGTAATAGCATATTTTATGCACCAGGGTCTCAAATATGCGCTGGCCATGAATAGGTGTCAGGGGTACCGGGGATATTGAAAATAATCTAAAGCACTAAAACAGCATTCAAATAAGCGCTTGTCAGAAATAAGGGCTGGGGGTAGAGAAGTATTGAAATCGATAAGCGCCTGAGCATTTAAATGGGCCACTATGGTGCTACTTTAAAAAAGAAAATAGCCATGGTACAGGCAATATATAAGAAGTTTAACAACAAACACACTTGAAGTTGGAGAAATCAAAGGTGCTTAAGTGCCTAAGGACAAGGCTAAAGGCCACCCACAATCTCCAATCTACATCTGACTCCAATGGTGGTCTACCTGTAAACAGACCATGTCTGTGCCTATACATGGGTAAAGGCGACATCATGAGTGTCAAAAATGACAGAGTGACATCCTGAAAAAATCTTGAGCACAATATAGGCACATGTCTGGCATAGTTCAGGTCAAAATGCTTAATTTCTGATTCAAGGTTACACGGCAGGTTGTCTGTGTTTTAGACTGGGATGGTCCTTGTTATTTTAGGTCCCATTGTTGCCACAGTTATTGCTAGTGCAAACTCCTAATACTCCTCTCCAGTCACTGCTCGCTGAAGCATATCTAGGGTATGTGAACAGAATATTGGAGTCTAGAGCCATGCCCAGTGGGTCTACCATTTGAAATTCGCTGGTTCTGCCAAAAGTTGAAAACACAATGACAAGACATGTGGGTACCTAGTGCCTGGAGAAAATAAATATGGTAACAACTATTTTGCTCCACATCACTCTTCTTAACATTCCGAGATCAATATTTAGCAAACTGGACGATGTGTAAGCAGGATTATTGGTGTCAGGTTTGAGGAAGATCAAAGAGAGGATATTCAATTGATACCACACAGATTAGTCCAGATTCAGATCCATATTTATCATCCACTGACCTGTGTCTGAGCAGAGTCTAATAGTCCGTAGAGCGTCATATTGTTGTGATTAAGGATAATGGGGATTTGACCATTATTTCTTTTTGACTGAGATTCCTCATAACACAATGCTTGACTCACGTGCTTCGGTACAGAAATTACACTGCTTACAGTCATTCACCATTAGTTTACACTGTATAGGGATGGTTAAGATTCTACATGAATACAATTGTTCATGAGAACTGTCGAAAACCTTGGATGATTGCTAACTATTAGAGCTAGACTTAGTCACATGCAAAAATATGTGGAAACCATGTGGAAAATACCTTGGCAAAAATGACTTTGGAGATTCATATAGAGTCAGCCGCCTAGTGTGTCTAAACAGAGGCATAGTGTGGAGTAATAACACTTTTTACCATGGAGACCTGACTCAACTTGAAATACATTAGTCTCCTTTAATTGACTCATGATTGTAGCCTTGAAGAAACATCGAGCATGTATTTATGCATAATGCTGATCTCCCAACAGTGGGTGCCAAATTTGGGGAATGTACATGTATTCTCAGATATGTCGATTAAGTAATAGCAATCAACCTGCAGCACTGTAAGAAATAACTGTTGAATCTACAAGGGGTCCTTGTAAAAACTGAACAATCAACCACCGTAATAACACAACAGGGAGCCAGTGTATAATCTCCAGGTGGCAGGAATCTCTGTGAAAACAATGTGAAAATAATGAAGGATCTCTGGCAACTTTTGGACGAGAGATCCTTCGTTATTTTGACGACATTTTGTTTACAGTATACCAGCAAGAATACACCAAGTTGGAGGCATCATACAATCCCTAGAGAGTAAACCAGCTGCAAGACTTTTTATGATACCCACATACATCAGTCAGACTGTTTACTGTGTGCAGATGAATAGAGGAATGGTGTTCTTTGGGTTTCTTATGGTTGGGAAATATGTTATTCTGTATTCTATATACTCCAAAATGTTTTTTTTCTGCCCCAAATCTGTTGGCAAGTATTCGTGGTTGAATGCAGCACAGATATTGATTCACCAAAGCTCCAAGGGTTGATACCTTCCTGAGGGGTTGATACCTTCCTAAGGGGTTGATACCTTCCTAAGGGGTTGATACCTTCCTGAGGGGTTGATACCTTCCTGAGGGGTTGATACCTTCCTGAGGGGTTGATACCTTCCTAAGGGGTTGATACCTTCCTGAGGGGTTGATACCTTCCTGAGGGGTTGATACCTTCCTAAGGGTTTAATGCCTTCCTAAGGGGTTGATACCTTCCTGAGGGGTTGATACCTTCCTGAGGGGTTGATACCTTCCTAAGGGGTTGATACCTTCCTAAGGGTCTAATACCTTCCTCAGGGGTTGATACCTTCCTAAGGGTTTAATGCCTTCCTAAGGGGTTGATACCTTCCTGAGGGGTTGATACCTTCCTAAGGGGTTGATACCTTCCTAAGGGTTTAATACCTTCCTAAGGGGTTGATACCTTCCTGAGGGGTTGATACCTTCCTAAGGGGTTGATACCTTCCTAAGGGTTTAATACCTTCCTGAGGGGTTGATACCTTCATGAGGGGTTGATACCTTCCTGAGGGGTTGATACCTTCCTAAGGGGTTGATACCTTCCTAAGGGGTTGATACCTTCCTAAGGGGTTGATACCTTCCTAAGGGTTTAATACCTTCCTAAGGGGTTGATACCTTCCTGAGGGTTTAATACCTTTCTAAGGGATTGATACATACCTTCCTAAGGGATTGATACCTTCGTAAGTGGTTGATCCCTTCCTAAGAGATTGATACATACCTTCCTAAGGGTTTAATACCTTCCTGAGGGGTTGATACCTTCCTAAGATGTTGATACTTTCCTAAGGGGTTGATACCTTCCTGAGGGGTTAATAGCTTCCTAAGGCAATGATACATACCTTGCTAAGGGGTTGATACATACCTTCCTAAGGGGTTAATACCTTCCTGAGGGGTTAATACCTTCCTGAGGGGTTAATACCTTCCTGAGGGGTTAGTACCTTCCTAAGGGGTTGATACATACCTTCCTAAGTGGTTGATACCTTCCCAAGGTGTTAATACCTTCCTAAAGGGTTGATACCTTCCTAAGGGGTTGATACCTTTCTAAGGGGTTGATACCTTCCTAAGGGGTTGATACCTTTCTAAAGGATCATCATGATGCACCAATACAGTCCCGACAAGTTACTCACTGGTACAGTAAGTATTTCTTTTTCAGAAATTTCCAATGTCCTAGAAATCAAAAATGAGGGGTATTTTTCTCTCAAGAAAATCAGTGGATTTCAAAAAAAGGGGTGTTTTTTTTATCAAAAGATTGACATGTATGTTTAGAAGTAATGACTTTGGTAAGAAGGAATCCTCTATATTTTGTTGGCACAATGCTGTTTTATACTTTTATGATGCAACATAGATAAAAACATAACTCACTGGTCTAGGAGGATAGGAAGGTTAGTGTGACGGGCTAATTTGCTATTTGATAGTCATTGCTTGCCATTTAGTTGGACTTTACACATGCATGATGTGGTACTTTCAATTTCAAGTACCCCACATGGCTTCTTTCCATATTAATATAATAGGGAAATAGACAAGGAAACTCTCATAGCACTAGTGCAAGCATAATCATCATATATTACATTCATATAGTTAAGGCCAAAAAAGAATAAGCTGTGTTTCCAGTTACATGGCTCGTAGTACGGAGCCCCTAATAGGACATACCAAAAATAATTTTTTCACCAGAAAAAATATTCTTGCGGGTACTGAACAATTCTTGCGGGTACAGAAACAATTGCAGGTACTGAACAATTCTTGCGGGTACAGAAATAATTCTTGTGGGTACTCAACAATTCTTGCGGGTACAGAAACAATTCTTGTGGGTACTGAACAATTCTTGCGGAAACTGAACAATTCTTGCGGGTACAGAAACAATTCTTACGGGTACTGAACAATCCTTGCGGAAACTGAACAATTCTTGCGGGTACTGAACAATTCTTGCAGATACTGAACAATTCTTGCTGAAACTGAACAATTCTTGCGGATACTGAACAATTCTTGCGGATAATAAACTGTTCTTGTGGAAACTGAATGATGATAAACTCCTCAAGCCCCAACATGAATGTTTCTGTACCTGCAAGAATCATTTCTGTACCTGCAAGAATAGTTTCTGTAACTGCAAAAATATTTCTCTACCCACAAGAATAGTTTTTACTGAGAAAAAAATATTTTTTACATGCTTAAACTCTAAAAATTTAGGAATATATTTTGCATATTAAAAATTTTTTTTTAGTATATTCCTCTACCCCCAAAACGATTTATTCCTGTGCCCGCAAGAATTGTTCAGTATCCGCAAGAATTGTTCAGTATCCGCAAGAATTTGTCAGTATCTGCAAGAATTCTTCAGTACCCGCAAGAATTCTTCAGTATCCGCAAGAATTCTTCAGTATCAGCAAGAATTCGTCAGTATCCACAAGAATTCGTCAGTATCCACAAGAATTCGTCAGTATCTGCAAGAATTCTTCAGTACCCGCAAGAATTCTTCAGTACCCGCAAGAATATTTTTTCAGGGGAAAAATTATTTGTGATATGTCCTTTTAGGGGCTCCGTATCAAAGGGCTAGGGTCGGTAGGTCGGATTTTTTTTCTCATTTCTTTTTAAAAGTTTGTATACCAATGTATGGGTAGATATGCCAGATTCTTTGATTTAACGGTAGAAAATGTGAAAAGCATATGGTAAATGTGAAAAATGTGTTAAAATATGTATATGTGAACTATTGACACGAGACCCAGAGAAAATGGATGAAAATCACGAAAAATAGCTAAAAATTAAAAAAAAATGATATGAAAAATGTCTTAAAAATTCTCAAAATAATAATAATAAAAAAAGCTTAGATTCGGGTAACTGGAAACATAGGGTTTCAAAAAAGGAGCACACTCTTCCCTCCTCGAAATCTAAGCCCCCCCCCCCTCCCTTGCAGGTAGGCCTTGAGGGATTTTCAGTCATGGCTATGAAGATAGGTATACCGTAATCTCCCGCGTATAAGGCGCGTCTTATACGGGGGGGTTTAGTTCTCAGTGGATCCACAAGGGGGACACCAAGACCTTTCTTTTGATATCTTACATGCCCCCTTGGTCAAAATAGGAAGAAATGGGGCCCAGGAGGGTCCAAGGTGGCCCAAGCTACCCATAGGTTTTTGATGTTTGAAAATTCATTCAGTAGAACCAAAGTTATGAATTTTTCATTTTTTTGAGAATTTTCCAAAACTCTAGGTGCGCCTTATACGCGGGGTGCGCCTTATACGCGGGAGATTACGGTAGGTATGCAGAAAGGGGAGCCTGGGAAAAGTCCCACGGCATATCTTAGCTGTACTCTAAAAATAGCTGTTGAATTTACCAGGGACCCTGGTAAAATTGTACAGCGAACCACGGTTATTGTACTTGTATTGCAGTGAAGCAGTGTAGTTCTACAATGATGCCCCAGATGGCAGTATGGTGGTACAAGGAATCTCCATGAAAATAACGATGGATCTGTGGCAACTTTGGAACAAGGTTTCCGCCGTTATTTTGCTACTAATTGTACAGTGTGTTCACCTGTTCTCACAAAGACCTGTCTCTCCCATAGGGAGTGTGGGAATGTCTGAGACGTGACTTTGTACTTGTATTATGTATAGGGTGGGTACAAGTCACCTCTGTACGGGTCATGTCATACCTCCAACTATCAGTTCAACCACTAAGGGGCTGCTAGTGCACTACTACATCAAGCTTGTAGGGTCGACATGATGCATGAATGTAGACCTGGTGAGTAACTCACCAGATCTACATTGGTGAGTAACTCACCAGCTCTACATTCATGCATCATGCATCGACCCTACAGAGGTTGATACCCTTCTAGACATTCAACATGATGCATCATTGAAGTGCTGCCAGGCATGGTAACCAGCACTTCATTGGTGCATCATGCCGACCAATGGGAATGATGCACTCCTGAATCAGCGGAGGTTTTGAAGGGTTATAGCCATATTGGCCACAAGCTGGTCTGGCGCTGGTTCCGGCAACACACAATGATAGGATGGGACTAGCATGTCCCTGGAAGTGGGTGTTAACCAGGGACAAGGTACCCATCATGGTTTGTCTTATCAGTGGGTTTTACCTCAACCAGCGAAATTCAATATGGCGGCTCCACTAGGCTTCCATACTGAGTCCTATACAAAACTCATATGGGATACATCAAGTCAAGTCTTGTGAATAAAGCTAGTCCTTAGATATGGGTGTTGCTTTATGAGTATCATAAATGGAAAGAATGGTTTTATCCTTAACTCTTCAAATGCCACATGTACCTATTAACGCATCCATATGATGCATTAATGAAGCACCAGTGAGTCGACTCACCAGCGCTGCATCCATGCATCGTGAAGACCGTTAAGGAGCATATGCTTCAGAAGGTTCGGCATGATGCATAAATGAAGCACTCAGAAATCTCTTCAGCTGTGGTACACTCAGCCCTTCCATGCTGACAAATGATCACATGCTTTGGACTTTGTAGTGAGTGAGTAATAGATGTTTAACGCCATTTCGACAGCTAAGGTCATATTCATGGCGAAAACTACATGAGATCATGCATGGCGAGATTTGTATTTAAGAGATTATAGGTCTATTTTTGCTTCTAGGAGGTGTGATAACACTAGACTTGCCAGGTCTAGTACTAGTTTAATGTGAGGACATAAATCTGCTTGGTAGTATTACTATTAATAAAAGACTTGCCAAACTTACCAGTATCAGTCCAATCCATGGATTTCAGTAGCTGATCTATAGTACAGAAAAAAACCACATGGGGTAGTGTGGTGGGAGTTGTAATGTAGCCGAGGAGGCATGTATGCCTATCGGCTACATTACAAGATTTCACAGAGGAATGTGTCAGTGCCCGCGCATATGTGCACCAAACACATCCGAGGGGATAGGAAAGATGTGATATAGACCCTTTTAAGTGCACTGAAAAAAGTTTTCCTGACAAAATGACATGTCTATCCATGTCAAATTTATTTGACAAAGAGAGCACACGTCATTGGGACATGTGCACATATGTCAGTATGACGACTGTAGCACACAGTACTCCTCATACTATTTGACATGCCTTAAAATGCCATGTCATTTGTGAGTTGACTAGGGCCACAGCCATGTCAAATGCACTTGACATGTGGTGATATTTCTGGTTTGACATACATAATTGTTCTAGGATATTCCTCCAGATCCCCATCTGGTGGAATATCCCATTTTGGTACCAGGATTAATCACTACCAAGAGGTACTACCAACACTAGAGACATTTGATATATCTGTGTCATATTGTATTCATGAAGAATAGAGCACTAAGGTTTGTAAATACTATCAATGAATGGTAGTGAATTCCATTTCATTGTTAATCTTGCTTCTGTAATTGAATATCAAAATGGACACCCACAATCCTGAATACTTCAAATGGAGAGGTTAGACACCTTATGTGTGGGTCAGTGAAAATACCAAAAGGATTATATGCTAACCCCCAATCTATAATCTCAGTATCAACAGTACAGAAGACATAAGGCATTGCCATGCACCTCCATGCCCTTGTCTTATGGACTGCATAAAGGTCCTCAGTCAGGAGGAAGTTCTGTTGATAGGAAAAGGTTTGATGTTGCAGGCATGAGGGACTATGATAACCCCTGCCTTCTATTATAGGCCTGCCTTGATTGAACCGTTGGTACATAGTTATTGACTGCTCTTGACCCTTACATAATTGTCACGTGGTATTACCTAGCACTCAGGTGCATGGATCAGGGATATGTGACATGTCTTCATTACACATGTCAAGTAGAGTTGACTAACCAAATGTGAGAGTGTCAACCTGATTCGACGTGCCTTCATACATGTCATGTGAGAGACAAATTGTGACCTGCGCAGTATGCGTCCAAGCGATCAGTGTTCTTCTCTCTGTGTGGGCTAGGGAAGCCCGCTTTAGACTTAAAGTGTCATGTAACGTGTAGTAGTATTCATCATCAAAGGAATACCATATCTACGACTCATCTAACACACACAAAATGTAGAGTCCTTAGGGTCTTCTAATTGAACAGCATGAAATAAAATGGTCAGAATCTGTAAAAAGGGATTTAACTTGTCATCCCTGGCGCAGATTCCTCATCTTGACAACTTTAGATGGTTGGGCTTCACGCCGTGAAGCTGTCAACCGAGACACACAAGTTGTCAATGTGAGGAGTCTGTAGCCACCAGTTCTGGCATAGGGAATTAAACATTAAAAAAACCCCATGAAATTTCACCCCATTATTTCTCTTAAATCTGATTGAAATTGGGCCAATATCAGGCCAAATTTTGTCAATCGCCTTTGATGGAACACCCGCTTTAGATGTCAACAATTCTATGATGTATTTCAGTATACAGTTGGACCTCCTATGGTATTCCTAGTCAGGGATTTTGTTTGCCCCATTGTCAATACACAGAATATATAGAGTAAGGCAGTACCTGGTACAGTTCTGATGTCATCCACATAATGTATAGGGCTCTATTATTGTAGACTCCAGGTCCACAGAAATTTGTATGTATAAGGGGTGGGGTAAGTTGCCCCTGACTCGACCACTTGGCATGTTAATTAGTACCTTGAGTTGTGTGTTCTCTTTGGGCATCTACAGGGACGACATATTGTAGTTCAGGGTGCACTTTTAATTGGGAGTTATGTCAGGGTGGTTAACTTAAGGTACCAACACGGTGGTTGAGTCAGGGGCGACTTACCCTAGTGCCGTAATCTCTCGCATATAAGGCGCGTCTTATACGCCAATCAGATCGTGGTTGCGCCTTATAGCGTTTCCCCAAGTTGGGGTTGCGCCTTCTACGCGGGTTTCGCCTTCTACGCTAGATAATACGGTATGTACTTTTCAAGCTCCAGGTTTCTTTGTCATCGTGATGTATGAATGAAGAACAAGTCAGGGGTGTTGCATTGATGCATCATGCCTTCTGGGAGTGCATCAGCACCATATTAGGGTGATGCACGAATGCAGCCTGGCTGCATTCATGTATCATGACCACCAAAGGGCAAACCTGCAATCTTTAAATGGCTAAGGTAAACTTCTTCACCCCTACTACCTAACAAACATGGGTACACTGAAAAAAGTCTTCCTGACAAAATGACATGTATATCCATGTCAACTTGATTTTACACATAAAGCACATGTCATTAGGACATGGCACATATATCACCATGACAACTGTCTTCATTATGCATGTCAAATGGAGTTGACGAAACAAATGTGAGAGTGTCAACCTCATTCAACATGCCTTTCATGCATGTCATGTGGGAGACAATCGTGACCTGTGCAGTATGTGTCAAAGCGATCAGTCTTCTTTTCTCTGTGTAGGAGTCCTACAAAGCTTCTATAGGTTAGACAGGGGGAGCTTGCATCTTCAAGGATCAAAACAGTTAGGTCAACCAATGAGGACTACTATCCAGGTTTTAGAGACAAGGGACCTTAATTACCAGGGTAACTTTTATTTGCATATTAGGCAATGTGCAAGGTACATTTTCTTTTTCTTTTTCAAAAGGGGTACAAAGGAATGAATTATCAGGTTTTATAATTGACATGTGATGCAATCTAAAAAAAAAAGATTACCATTCTGATCAAAAACTCCTCCATGGGACGTCGTTGGAACTATAAACTTTAAATTCTGAAGATCCATTGATAAGTACAAATGTTCTTACAAATCTACAAAGATTGACCAGAAATATTTTCGATCGTTTTTTTCTCACTTATTTCAATTCTCTTATCTCAAAATCTATAGACTTGAGCAAGATTCACTAGAAATATTTTCAATTGTTATTTCTCACTTTACTTTAATTCTCTTATATCAAAATCTATAGACTTGTGCAGGCCTAGGTTTTATGATGAGTGCCCCTTGCAGGGTTAGACGACTGGCATTATATTTGTGTAGGCTCTATCACTACATTATTTTGTCATCCATATTAGTCCCTCCTGTTGGAGCCAAGGTGACTTGGCCTATCTCCATAACCATTGTGTGAATAGAGGGCATGTGCTTTGACTGTGTTAAACTTTCTTTAGTAACTTAGACACTTCTGTGTCAGAGATGAAATATGGGCAACTGTTTTTTCTCAGTTGTAACTAATAATGGAATAAGGGAAAATAAATTATCCATAATATCTCGCATGAAATCAACAAAGGAAGAAGACCTTCTTCACACATGTTTTTATCATTGCAAGGAGTGATGGTTGTTTAACATTATTACGTCAGTGTACAGTATTGGTCCATTTAGGTGCCTGTGCTTTTATGAGACAGGGGCTTATTTGAATACTGCTCTTAGTGGTTGAGATCAATTTCAGTACCCCTCTACCTCTGGCGCTTATTTAAGACTGGCGCTTTTTTGAGACCCTGGCGCTTTAATGTGCCATTACGGTAAGATGAGGAAAACGGCAATTTATAAATGATTGTGTTGCAGACCCCGGGCAGCAAACACAGAGGGGACATAAAGGATGAGATTGAGACCCTTTTAAGATGATCTGAGATAACCCATGACAGGAGGATCTTCCCGGCAAGATCACTGATCCAAAAGGGACAGAAAAACCTTCTCCATGCCATGTTTGATGAAATAATGGCCAGTATATTTCCAATACTACACTATAAAAGGACAATTCTGGTTCACCATGTTTTACCACATAATGGCCAAGCTGGCAGCTGAGATTTAACAATCTTCTATATAGGATAGTTTTGTTCAAGTGACCATGATAACATTTCACCCTTTTTAAAGGATACAAAGCCCCTAACAGTAAGTGACTCGGTTTCTATAGATATTATCTGTTTGTAGTTAAATCTTAATCCTTTAAAGGCTACATGATTCATGACTCGAGTATAAGTATAGGCATCGGGATCGCGTCAACAATTGGGGGTTGTATCAGGCCTGTAAGGGTTGGGCATAATGTCTACTGGGGGTGACCCACTATAAGGTTTCAGTCAAGTTATGTGACTATAAATAGGCATAATGCTTTACCCTGCTAAACGCTGATAGTTCATAAATGCTTCATGCCCATTGCTAGTCATGGTGCATGAATGCAGCTCGTGAATACCGTAATCTCTCGCGTATAAGGCGCACCTCGCATATAAGACGCACCTAGAGTTTTAGAAAATGGCCAAAAAAAAAAAAAAATTCATAACTTTTGTTCTATTGAATGATTTTGAAAATTCAAAAAGCTATGCATAGCTAAGACTTCCCCGAACCTCCTCAACCCCACTATATCCTCTTATGACTAAGTGGGAGTGTAACATATCAAAAGAAACTTCTTGGTATCCCCCTGGTGGATCCAGAGAGAACTAAAACCTCGCGTATAAGACGCGCCTTATACGCGAGAGATTACAGTAGCTTGTCTGGGCTGTATTAATAATTATCATGCTGACTCTGTGGGTAGACCCGCTCTCGGACGGTCATTTCTAATAGTATTTAAACTCCATTGATGTACCATGCCGAAACGATACATTATACTCCTGAAATAATTAGTAGCCCTTCATACACACGTGACACTTGAAGGGTTAGAAGAGTTCACTTGAAAAGGAATCCAAACTTGGTGGTCAAACTGGGTCATACTTATAAAAAGTTGATCCTGGATCCACCTGCACAATAGAGTGGGAAAACAAGACTTTGAATAAAGCTAATGCTTGGGCTATTAAAGTGAAAGGAAATACTAGTGCTTCAGGCATTGTTACTCTCAACTGTTACATCATAGATATTTCAAACCAGGTTTACAGTACCGCCTTACTGTTCAGAAACATCTAGACTCTGATGCTTAGGATTCAAGTTGTTATTGTATTTGGCACATTGATTTTATGTTGGCCAACTGAATATGTGTGGAAATAGCTTAAAGTCGACTTCTAAATGAATTAATGCCAAATTATATTTCAGAGCTCTTACAAAAAAGGCAATACGACTGTAGCCTGGGATTGAATCAAGAGAAGTATATATGTAAGAAAATCTAAAAAAAGTCGCCATCTAATTGTCTTAACTAATCTAAAACAAAACTCATTATTCTGAAGAAAAAAAATTGACTCTCTATACAACTTCACAAGGTAGTAAGTACTATCAACCTTTCAATCTTTAAAGTTAAGGGCTGGTTGCAGCAATGAAGTGCTTGCAATCTACTTCTAATGAGACCTTGACTAGCACTTTATTGGTGCATTGTACCACCCCTGTGGGAGTGTTGCAACACACTAGGAGGGGCATGATGCTTAAGGGTGAATGGCGGGGATAGATTAAAAGTGGATGGATTTCCTCCATATTCTCAACACAGTCTCAAAATGATAGGTACTATCCACATATGCAATAGAAATGTGGGGGTCCCATGCATATTTCTGAGATACAGGACCTTTAATATTATATAGGATTATACAGTAATTTGTCACATTTTCCCCAATATTACTTTCCAAAAGTGGATAGATTTGTCCATAACTTCCTCACCACTTAGATTATAAGCATTTCTTTGTAATGAGTGAACCATCAACATATGGTCCCATGCATATTTCTACTGTTTTGGAGCTTCAAATATATCAAACATCAGCTCCAAAAATATGTATATACTCCCATAGAACCACTTAGCACAGATTCCATGGTGAAGTGGTAACACGTTTGATCCTGGGTTCAATTCCAAGCCAGGGCAAGATTTTTCTAGCTTCCAATATACGTTTTTTCAATGTTTCCTGCAACATTTTTTTTCGATCATTCAGAAAGAAAATTTTTCATTTTTATGACAAGTCAGTAAAGAAAGCCAAGACAGGGTTCGATCCCCCAATCTACTAATCAGTAGTTAAACATCTTACAGAGTAGCCACTGAATCTGCTGGTTGTGGGGGCCCACATATATAAGGCTCCTTTGTAAATTCCATATCCATGCAAACCTGCTCAGAAATCTGCGCAGTAGACCAGTTTTCAAAGGCCGCTGTCATATCCTGAAAGTCGAGCATCTCAGAAGTTGGCCGTAATTTTTGAAATAATTAATTCAAACTTTAACCATTTCATAGTTCTACGGTGTAGGGACAGTATCATTAGGGTTGTTGTCCTTTCAAATTCTATAAGAAGAGAGGGATGTAATCATGGTTTTTATGTTTTCAAAATGTTATTAATTTTCATAGATGTTTGTGGCCCGTGAGCGATAATAGGTTAAAACAGGGATTGCGCATGCGCAGCGAACTTCTGGGATGCGCCAACTTCTGGGATAAGACACCGCCATCCACCTTAATACAGCCGTGGTGTGTACCAGAGCTGTATTAATGCATCATGTCTGATAACGGCCAATGGGTACGATACATTAGCACATTAAGGGGTTAAGATAAGACACCTGGTAGCAAAACCCACATGTTAAAATTATGGAATAGTCCCAACATGTATACCTTAATGTCATACGGAAAAGGGAAATGTTGAAAAAAAAACATTAGCAAAAAGGCACTTTTACAGAATCCCAATAGTGCTAAAAGTAAAAAGAAAAAGGTTAAAAAACGCTATGGTTGTCTGTGAAGTGGTGAAACCTATTTCGCATGTCTGAGGTTTTGATCGGCTTCATGAGGTGTCCGAGGCTGACCAGGGTAGATTAGAGACCTGAGTGAGTAGCTAAGTATGATAATACCACATTGTACCTGGGTAGGTAGTCACAGGGGTTGTGTGACCCCTTCAACTTTCTGTTGACCCCTTCACCATGATAACCAGACCGTGACGTCACAGGTGACTGCATACCCGGATAACACATATAGTGGGGTGGTCAGTCAATTACGCAGTGTAAATCCTTAGCTCAGCTTACCGTATTTCCCCGTGTATAAGCCCGGGCTAATACTATCATAATTGGAAAATTGACCAGGCCTATACCCAGGGCAGGCCAGTACGCGGGCCGGGCCTCTTTTTATATACCTGGGAAACAGCCTTGCATTCTTTAATAATTTCTATTTCATATCCACATTTATTCTGATATTTCCAAGGATTTCTTTACTAATCAATGTTTTATTTCTCTTTAAATATATTGTATGCATAAGAGATATGGAGGGGCGCTACATAGCTGAAGGAATTGTGTAAATACTACATTTAGAAGTGGAGTTCTGACCAAAAGTATAATTTTTATTGAGTGCACATTGAACTTTGAACTTTTAACACTGTTTATTGGCTAAAGAAAGCACTACATAAGTAGTTATTATTTATCAGTCGCCAGGTACAATATATCATATGGTCAGAGTACAGGGTATATTTGTATGTTATACAGGTGGTTTCCATGAACATATCGTGTACACAACTTTGTCCTATCACATACATTTCTCATTACAGTTCATAATCTGCCCAATGCTGTTAAAATTTCACCTCTTAAGCTCGATTTAAAACCATCCAAATTAGGTTTTAGTTGGATTTCCACTGGTAGTATTTCCCATATTTGATTTCCATGATATAGTGGACTATTCCTATATATTTCTCTCTTTGGTCTACTCACTTTGAGTTTTTTCTTATTATATCCTCGTAATTCTCTGGTGGGAACTACAACATTCTCTTCACATCGAGCATACTTGTACATATAGCATGCTAAGGATTTTTTACGCCTGATACTAAGTGATTCCACTTTACTTCTGGTCAAGAGGTCAGCTATATGTACATCTTGTGCATTCCTCACCATTGGCTCCTACTCCCCTCCCCCGAGCCTATAGATAGGACAGGCCTGTATAACACTTATTGGGTTTTCACCCAGGCTAATACATGGGGCAGGCCAGTACATGGGGCCCGGCTTATACACAGGGAAATACGATATTTGAATGTACCGTAAAGTCCCCATGTGTAAGCCACTGCAATTATTTATAAACTGCGATGTGTAGACTTTAGTACATCAAACCTGCAGCTTATTAGTGGTGTCTATGTAATGTGAATTGCTGCAAGGTGGGATTTAGAATCAGCAATTTCCAGGCCTCGGTTAAAATATGTATACCGTAGTGGCCCGTGTATGTGCCGGGGTCTCAAATAAGTGCAGGGGGTGGGTATAGGAGTATTGAAAGCACTGAAAACAGTATTCAAATAAAAGCCTGTCTCAAATAACGGCCGGGGGTGCGAGATATTGAAATTTAAGTGCCCGGTTTTTTAAACGGGCCATTATGGTATGGGGGTCCTGAATGGGTGGGGGCTACCCATGTCACATGTCAAATTAGAAATGTTCATTTCATATGTGACTTGTTCAGGTCCCATGTCAGCCAAAAGAACACACAATTCTGAAGATTTGACATGGGGGTTTCTTGACATGGGACATGGTAAAGGTTCTAACATGTAACATGCTGATTCATTAATGTGACATGAGTATTTTCTTTTATTAAAATCGACATTGTGTTACTAATGCAGAGAGGCACCCTCTCCATTCAGGGCACTTAAAAACAGGCTTTCTCAAATTCGACATGGGACATTAGGGACCCCTATCATGAGCCCCACAGACCAGAGTGAGGCTCACACATAATATACCACATACCACCCTGGTTTAAGGATTTATATGTGCATTCATGCTTTTTTTTTGGTTTCTGTGAAATGATATTTCACTTAGAAAGGCCAGCATAAAACAGTGCATCCTATAGGTAACGGGGGTGAATAAAAAGGAACTGGTTTTATATAGGACGGTATACGAATGTAATGGCAGAAGAGGGTTTCTAAAAAGATAAAGTTGACTATGTATGAATATGAGTGAGTGAGTAATAGAGGTTTAACGCCATTTCGACAGCTAAGGTCATATTCATGGCGAGAACTACATTACACAATTTCACAGAGGAATGTGTCAGAGCCCACGCATATGTGCACCACACACATCCTGAGGGGATAGGAAAGAGTAGAAATAGACCCTTTTAAGTGGGCTAGGGAGGCCCTTGAGAATGAAGAACAGATAAAAGAGAGGACAGAAAAGGGAGACCAGACCCCTTTTAAAAATGGGTTGGGGAGACCCGTGTATGAATATGAAAGGGATATTCCGGAACTGAAAACCTGGTGCACTGATTTTGGCATGCCAAATGGTAGGTCTCAGCTCATCATAGCTGTATGCACTCTCTAGAAAAGAATATCGTAATCCCTGTTTTCCCCTTTCTTTCTCCTTCCCTCTGTTTCTCTCCCTCCTATTTTATGGGTCTGGACGACTATATTCGACATGGAACTTTCTTTAATTGACACATGACACGACAGTTGATATAATGAGGAAAAATAAGTGACATGCTCTTGGAATTTCCTAAATTCGACATGGGACATGAAAAACACCCGGAGTAGGGCTAGACTCCTAGGGGTGACATATGGGGATATTAGTGATATGCGACATTTGCATTTTGTTTTATCAAAGTCACCAAGTGCAGACCCCCCCCCCCATCAAGGGCCCCACTAAACCCAAAAGTGGTCCATGTTTGCATGTCAAATTTAGAGGTCTAGGTCCCCAGAGGTGTGTACACGTGTTTATACATGGATTCCAGACTAGTACAGAGAGTGAGTCAGACGGTGCGTTCGGGCAGCGGTTTTCAAACCATATGCAGTGCATTGTGGGTAGGGGTGACCTCGAACGCTAACTACACAACCTTAGCTTGTTCCCTCTACCCCTCTCCACCCCAGCCATGTCTGGGTAGGTACCAGTGGTTAACTATGCTTGGGAGTGTAGTAAGTTGACTCAGGGATCAACATTGACCCACATGGGCAGGACCAATAGGGGGTGGCCTTACAAACCAGCATTGATCCCTCGGCCGTACTCCGAACGCACCGAGAGTAATGTGTAATCAGGGGACGACCCCACCACAACATTACACACTACACCAAGCTGGCCCCAACCTCGACCACTACCGTGGGTCATCGCTGGCTCTAAGGGATTTTGGATAAAAGTAGTTCTGGCAGCTGGTTTCTGTAGTAGTGAAATTTAGGCAGGTATCATGCGTAGTAATCTTCCTTATTAAATGGGGACACATAATGCCAAAAACCAGTACTACTTTTACCCAAAATCCCTACGAGCCAGTGACGACTTAGGGTAGTGGTTTTGGCTTGTAGAAGAATATGTATTAGGTATTTAATAGAACACTCCCAAGGCCTAGCAGTATTCTGGTAATAATATTACCATAGATGCTACTTTTTAATGCACTAAGATTTAAATTCAAATATACTGCAAAAGAATATACTGCGCAAGCAAGAGATGCTCCTTATGAGAGTTTGGGCGTGCCTTATTTTCGAGTTTATTTTTAATCTTACAGCACTAATTATGTCAAAGCTGATATTCGGCATGTGATATAGGCTTATGTGACATGAGGAAAATTGACGTGTTTTTTGGGGATTTCTAAAAATTGGCATGTGACATGGTAGGTTCCTATAGAAGTGACATGAGGCATGGGTATTTTATGGTTATGGATCACTAAATTCGACTTGGTGACATGGCCATTTCTTAAAATTGACATGTGACATGGGCCTTAGTGACATGAGGCAAAACAATTAGTGACATAGCATAGGTGCTATCTTTAATTCGACATGGGACATGATAGGCTCTTAGAGGTGACATGGGACATGGAGATTTAAGTGACAAGTCCCATGACCATTTTTTAAAATCGACATGTGACATGGGGGACCTCCCATCCACACCCCCGATTTTATGTGACATATGCCTTTATCAGAATGTAGATGTTGCACCCCGGCCCCCTCATCCATAGAGGGCCCCATTCAAAGCATGCAGACACCTTCATTGTATGTCAGATCCTTTCAGGCGGAAAAGGCGGAAAAGTGTGGTTAAAAACAGCTGACGAATAATACTGAAAAAAAACAACTGAACAAACAGAGGCTAAAAGAACAGCAAACATGTGCACACAAAAAGCTGATGGTAAAGAGCTCCTTTAGATTAGGTCTTCTTCCTGAGGAAACACGTTCTAATACTATAGTACAGCTCAGGGCAGCAACAGAGGGGATTGAAATGGGGATTTGCTGTATTTGTGAGCTAGATAGGTGCAATGATATTATAGCTCTATGACCTAGATTGGTGCAATGATATTATAGCTCTATGACCTAGATTGGTGCAATGGTATTATAGCTCTATGACCTAGATTGGTGCAATGATATTATAGCTCTATGACCTAGATAGGTGCAATGATATTATAGCTCTATGATCTAGATAGGTGCAATGATATTATCCCAGGATATTATAGCTCTATTACCTAGATTGGTGCAATGATATTATAGCTCTATGACCTAGATTGGTGCAATGATATTATAGCTCTATGACCTAGATTGGTGCAATGATATTGTAGGGGTATGGTATTTTACACTTTAACGTTCATGCACCCGTGAGACTCAGACCTAGGTCCTTCGGGTGTGGTGGGGGAATCCGGATGGCAGGTGGCAGCACCTGCCTCTGGGTTCGTATCCACTACACCAGGGGGCCTACCACTCGTCCGCCACACGTCACGTGGCCGGTCTGAGTTTCGCGGGCTTTTCCCCTATATAAGGCTGGTCCTAGCCCTAGGTTCCTCAGTAGTGGTTTACCCACTGCTCAACCAGGTTGTTACCCGAAAGGGTAACCGAATGCACTAGCAGCATGTAGTCCTCTGAGGCTGTGATCGTATGTAACGCAAGCTCTGAAATAAAAGCTCGGTTGCCTACCCGGAAACTTTTCTCTCTCTTCGTTATGATTTAATCTAACTTAACGAGACGAACCACTACACTGGTGCCGTGACCAGTTGGTCTTCGGGTAAGCGCAGTCAGAAATGACTGAGCTGAGCCCAGTTAGGGGAAATGGCTCAAATCGTGAGCTAGACTCCCCGATGGAGGATGGTGAAATCAAGTCACCACCCCAAGGTACGGAGTGGAGGGATCCACTAGAACACTACCCTGATGGGTTAGAAGATGTAAGAAGAAACTTACATCATGAACTGGATGAATTTGGAGACTCCTTATTCATGCCAGGAGGTACTTCGAAACCTGCACCAATGCATAAAAGTACTGCTCAATTTGGTAAATTACCATTTGAGGTACCAAAGCCTAGTGCAGGTATGTTTGAAACTCCATACAGTTCTCGAATTAAACACCAAAAATGTGGATTCGAAAAGAACAAAATGGACGAGCTTGAAGACATGAGAGCTGAATACGAGAAGATCCAGAAGGATCTTATTACACTGACCGGAACCCGAGACAAGATTCTGACTGAAAACAAACAGTTGATATCGGAACGTCTCGATTACGATCAGAGTTGTAGACGCCAACAACAATTGTTGTTGGATCAGATGGAGAAAGAAAAGCAAGATTTTCAACTCCAGCACGAACAGTATCGTGATGCACTATATACGGCGGATCTGGAATACAGAGCCTCGTATGATGAGTTGAATAGAACTAAACAAGAGTTAAATTCAACTCAATCGGCCTACGGCAAGTATCAAGAAGAGCTGAAGAAAATAGAATCAGCCTTCAAAGATGCTCGGGAAACGTACCAAAAACAGACCGATGAGCATGAAAAACTCAAAGATCAATTGATACGCGAATCCACAGATTTGGCTGTTAAACAGACTAAAATGATGGATGATTATTCCGAACTGGAGGCTAAAGCTATCCAGATGTCAAAGTATCTAGAAGATACTGGTCGTGCAGTAGGCACTCTTGAATCAGACTTTACTGTTTCAGGAATTGCCCTAAACACGACAAGTAACCAGATGTTCTCTTTGAGGGGCAATGACGGGGTAACAGAGACAACTGTACCTCGTTATGAAGGAGTAAAGAGTCATCAGGTTAGATTTACAGATAATACCTCTATACCTCTTGGTCTAGGTACGGGAAATAAAGGGGATAATTCTGCGAGTGGAGCTAAACAAAGCCGCTCTGCAGGAAGCTCCACCTTTGACGGCGGATGGCCACAACAGTCACCTTTAGGGGGACCAAATGGCCCGTATGCCCAGTATGGATGGAATCAGTCCCAAACAGGAACGAATCCGTCCAATGGTAACACCCGGAACACGTCCGGAGGAACAACCGGACGAGCACCCGGAGGTTCCAGTACAGCTGGGGGGCAATCCGGATGTGATCAAGGATCCGGACCCTCAAGCGATCGTTCCAGGAGCAGACCCTCTGCCAGTGGGACTGGTTTCAATAATGGAAATCAGTCGTATGGAACAGGAGGAAACACTAATCCCAATAGTGGTTTCTTTAGCTTTGGTGGAAATACACAACCCACCAATGGTCCAGGGCCGGCTCCCCAAACCAGTGGATACACCTTTTCACAGGTGCCTCCATACGGAGCAGGGGGATCAGGAGGTGGAGGAGGACCACCATCCGGAGGCTTTGGAAGTACTTATGGTACGAATCCTCCAAGGAAAAAGAGACTCAGTCGCCGAGTATCTCTTTCTCCAGGGTTACAAGCGCTGCATGATTCTAATGCAGCGATTGCTAACTTAGGTGTTGATTGTTACAATCAAGGTCTGGACGATACGGAGATCATGGAATGGAGTAAGGGTTTAACCCTTACTGGATCCACGAATCCGGCTCGTAGAGTAGCTAAGATACCTACCCCCTTTAATGCCAAGAACCCTTGGAAGGAGGAGTATCAAGGCTGCGCGGATGTCTTTAACTGCAATGGATGGGGTAAAGCGGAAGCTCTGCCTTATTTAGTATGCTGGTTAAAGGAAGGCGACGGAAAAGGAGCCGTGGAACAATGGAGAGATTCTCAAATAACAGGACTCTCAGCCCATATGAAGTATGATGAACTCATAGAGATTGCTTCATATTTATATGGGAATATAGTTGGAGAAGACCCTTGGCTGACGTTCACTAAAAGAACACAGAAGCCCAAGGAGTCTGCCAAAGTGTTCGGCTTAGAATGTCAACGACTGTTGCATAAAGCCAGACCTCAATGGAGACTAGATGATGAATGCTTCCTAGATGAGATGTTTAAACAATTCATTGAAGGATTGCGGAATCAAGAACACAGGACAGTAGCCTGTGAAGCTTGGAAGAATGATGCCTCTTTGACAGATTTGTTCCAGTCCCTAGATCATTATGATCGAAAGGCCCGTATCTTTGCCGGGAAGGTACCCCAACGGATGTCAGCAATGATAATCCCGGAGGGAATACCCGAAACCGATTCATCCGAATCAGGGGAACCTGACGAAGATGAAAACGTTGGGGCCATTGGCCAAGGGAACCCCCGGTACAACCGGAACTGGGGAAAGAAACCGGGTTACGTCAAGGAGAAAGTGATCACTTCTAAACCTCCTGTGACTCAACCCGATACCAAACCCACGACGGGTCCTTCTTTATCAGAGGACCTGGTTAACAATTTGGTAAAGAAGATTACTGAAAATCTTAGGAGGCCTAAGCCTGATAGGACTGTTGTGACATGCTTCCGATGTCAGGAAACTGGGCATTATGCTGCCGAGTGTGAGGCAGATAAGCCAGTTTATAGAAACACTCGTTACCGGAGCAATCCGGGTAAGGAGGACTCAGTGAAGAAGGAAAACTGAGAGGGGGTGTCCACAATGGCAACCGGATTACCCCCAGAGTGAGTGATTGCCATGACTGCCAGCCTATCGCAGCTTGCGGTACTGGCAAGAATCCTCTAGCGATTTCGCCCAGCAGTGAAGCTAAGGAGCCTGATCAGTTCCTTACTCATGAGGCTGGGGAGACTGATAGTACACCAGGTGTCAAGAACCGGCAGAAGAACACAGAGGGGAAACCCGATATCAGTCCAGAGGGAGCGGCCAATGAGTTGGCCAGGGTGGGGTGTGCCCAGTTCCCCCCGGGTCATCCTTGTCTCGAATTCTTAAAGGGATGTGGATTTGACCTCGGCGCTAAGACGGAACTTGCTAAGTATGCAAGTAGTCCTACCTACTTGAAAGGTAGGAGGTGGTACGCAGTTGTATCTGTGAGTGGTAGATCCGCTGAGTTTCTTGTCGATACGGGTGCTAGCCACTCCTGTATTGCTAAGAGATTCTACGATCTTTTGCCTACGAATCATGAAACTTTCACAACGGAAGGAAATGCTCGTACGGCCGACGGTAGCATGATACAAACGTTCGGTAGAACATGTATGAGGTTCAGTCTACAGGAAGATAAGGACTTCATCCTTACCCCTACTGTGGCGAACATCGCGGATGATGGTATACTCGGTCTGGATTTTGCTGCATTATATGGAGCAAGGTTAGATTCCCAGAGGGGAATATTGGAAGTGAGAGACCCGTACCATCTCGAAGTACAATGTGTACTTAGGCAAGTAAGCAGTGTAGCCAGTGTAGCCCAGACTGTTAAGATACCACCAGGCACAGCCTGTGATGTCTTATGTCGAGCGGACAGACAGTTTTCAGGAAAAACTGGAGTTGTAGAGCCAGACATGGCCATGTTGTCAAGTATCGGATTGGAATCCGCTGATGTTCTAGTAGCTAACGCTGCTTGGACGGTGGTTCCTATATCCAATACCGGTAACAAGACTGTCTATGTACAGAAGGATACGATCCTTGGATCGGTTGTCTTATCCGAATTGATAGAAGACTGTAAACATGTTTCGGCACCCGGAGCCCCTTCCTCACCCGAAAGGAGCCCGGAACTAGACACTCTAGTAGCCGAAAGCCATGTAGAAAGTGATGAACAACGTGAAGCTCTAACTGACTTGTTGTACAAGTACCGTAAAGCTTTTGCAGCACCGAGTGAACAATTGGGGCGTACCGATAAAGTACTGCATACGATTGACACTGGTGAGAATGAACCTTTTAAGATTCCTTATAGAAGACTCCCACTAGCCAAAAAAAAGGTAGCTGAGGAGGAGATAGCTAAAATGCTTGAACAGGATGTAATAATTCCATCAACCAGTCCTTGGTCTAGCCCTGTGTGCATGGTGACCAAGAAAGATGGTAGCATCCGTTTCTGCATAGATTACCGGAAATTGAATGGTATGACCAAGAAGAATTCATATCCCTTACCACGGATCGATGAGACTATAGACTCCCTTGGAGGTAAGCAATGGTATTGCTCTCTAGACTTACAATCCGGGTACTGGCAAGTGGGTATGCATCCGAAAGATATGGAGAAGACGGCCTTTTCCAGTCATATTGGATTATTCCAGTATAATGTGATGCCGTTTGGATTGTGCAATGCACCGGCGACATTTGAAGCCATGATGGAAACTTTATTAAGTGACCTTTTATGGAAGAAATGTCTCGTCTATCTAGACGATGTGATTGTCTTTGGAAAGACATACGAAGAATGCTTGGAAAATTTAGGTATGGTCCTGGAAAGGATCATAACTAATGGTTTGAAGCTGAAACCCAAGAAGTGCGATCTTTTCAAAAGATCTATTAATTACTTGGGGCGAATAATCTCGAATGAAGGGATTAAAGCCGATCCGGAGAAACTGGATGCCGTGTCAAATTGGCAAGCACCCACGAATGCGAAAGAAGTTAGGTCCTTCCTCGGATTCTGTTCCTACTACCGGGACTTTATCCCAGGATATTCAAGGGTTGCCTTTCCTATCCAGAGTTTGTCCCACTGGACACCCGGGATCAGAAAGGAACGATTCCCTTGGGGACCCGAGCAAGACGAGGCCTTTATGAAAATAAAGGATTTGTTTGCTATCACACCTGTGTTGAGATACCCCACGGAGAATGATCATTTCATTCTAGATACTGATGCTAGTAATGAAAGCATAGGAGCCGCCCTTTCTCAGGTCCAGGATGGGGTCGAAGTTCCTATAGCCTTCGCTAGTAACACGTTGAGTAAATCTCAAAGAAACTATTGTACCACTAAACGTGAGTTGTTGGCTGTGGTGGTCTATACGAAGAAGTTCAAGCACTTTTTGTGGGGGAGTGATTTCACTCTACGGACTGATCACTCTTCCCTCAGATGGTTATTGAACTTCAAAGATGCAGAGGGGATGATAGGTCGCTGGTTAGCGCACCTATCCGAATTCGGTCTAAATCACAGCCAGATTGAACACCGAGCCGGGGCAAAGCATTTGAATGCAGATGCTTTGTCTAGAATCCCAGTGAGGAAATGTGCAAATGCTGAGTGCACTGATTGTGGAGCACACAATGCTGTGTTGGCAGGGGTTCGAGTTCCATTCGAAACCCATCCGGAACATGTCTTGAATTGGTCCTTGGAGACCATCAGGCAGTTCCAGAAGTCTGATGCAGTCACATCACGTTTGATTAAATTCCTTAATCAGGGTATCTGTCCCCCAAGACCCGTAGTGTCATTGGAGAACAGAGAGATGAGACGATTCTTAGCTCAATGGGCCGAGCTAAAAGTCCGGGATGGTATTCTGTTTCGATGGAAGAACCATTCTAATAGGAACAAAACCTTGCAAGTTGTCATACCTAGTGCTATGCGACGAGATATTATGTATTTCTGTCATGGACATAGAACTAGTGGGCACTTTGGAAAGAAAAGGTCTCTAGAACGTCTGACCAGACGATACTATTGGCCCGGCATGAGTACAGATCTCACCCGATGGGTGGAGACCTGTCCCGAGTGCTGTAAGAACAAACCAGGACCCGGGTTAGGCAAGCTGCCATTATCCCAGGAACTGTTTGGTGTAAGGTTTGCTAGAATAGCTGTTGACATTATTAGTGGGATTCCCCCCACTCCTAGTGGCAACACGTGTATGATGGTCGTGTCTGATTATTATACCAAGTACACCCGAGTGTTCCCTTTACCGGATCATAAGGCTGTTACTTGTGCTATGGCCTTTGTAAAAGGGTGGGTGCTGCACCTAGGTGTCCCACTCATGTTACATAGTGACCAAGGCAGAGAATTTGAGTCTAGTCTGTGGCAGGAGATGTGTAATTGTCTGGCGATCTGCAAGACAAGAACTAATCCCTATAGACCACAGAGCGATGGACAAGTAGAGAGATTCAATAGGACTTTGATCCAAGTATTGAAGTCTCTGGTAAATGAGCAGATGGATGATTGGGATGAACAATGTGAATTCGTGGTACATGCCTATAATGGCACTGTGCATTCGAGCACAAACTGTTCTCCTAATCTCCTCGTTTTTGGAGAGGATTTGATTATGCCAGCCGATTTGGTGTTCGGCGTAATAAGAATGAATCCGGAAGCCCCTTGCCAGGTGATGTTTGTAGAATCCCTACGGGATAATTTCAAACAAGCCTATGAGAGGGTTAGAGACGAGTTGCAGAAAACTGCGCGTTGGCAGAAAGTTGGCTATGACACAGGTCTAAAAGCTAGATTTTTTAATCTAGGGGATAGAGTACTGCGTCTACACCAACCTCTAGCTAACCTGAAATTAGCCAGTAATTGGGATGGACCTTTCACTATAACTCAGGTTATTAGTGATTGCACAGTGATTATTAAATCACAGCTTGGTAAATGTTACAAGTCAAATGTAGCGAGACTACGCCCATGGAGGGGGAGGGATACCTCCACCGAAATGTACGGCGATGGTCTATTGGAAGTAATGGAACAGAGTCGTGTTAAGCAACTCGAAGTGGTACCGACCCGAAAGCGAGGACCCGGGCGGCCACGGAAGGTTGCAGACCCGAAGAGGGTGGTGCCCCCTGTCGTAACATCCGGAAAGCAGGGGAAGATACAAAAAGTCTCGGCAGGCGCAGGTAAAAATAAGAGGAAAGGTCCCTCTAAGGCTAAGAAGACCTTGGAAAAGGCTCTTATGGATACCAGGTCAATAAAAGAGGCCTCAAAACCTCTTAGACGCAGTCCAAGGTTGCTACAGACTGCCGTAACCTAGCCTGTTAACACAACGAGTGTGTTGTCCTGTACTGTGTACTGTTATATGTTGTAACCTAGTTCAATGTATATTTGAGCCGGTCAAGAGTCTCTGGAAAAGGTCCTATGACAATGAACCCATGGTTTTGGACGGATAATCCGGTGGATATGCTTATGCTATCCATAAACTCCAGAATACCTAGCGAATTGTCATAGTCGAACCCTGAGTACGGACGGACGACCGATCGGGTATTGTATTGTTTTTATGTAAGGGCGCGTGACCTAATTAAGGGCACGCGGGAAAGTTGTTGACCCATTTTCGAATGGTCACGTGAGGCGCCGGTTTGATCATGCGCAGCGATTCAAGTTCGAGTATCCCGCCATATTGTCTTATTCCTGCGAAGGAAGAAGACGTGGCCGAGGGTGGTCTTGCTCTTGTTGGAGTCTGATAGCCCGTGACAGCCATATTCCGAGGTGTGCCCTCGTTAAAAGGCACCCGCCTTTCACTGGGTAAGCAGTACTCACTGCTTATCCGGTGGATTGGGATATTTTATCCCCGAACAGCCACTTCTGTCGATGGCAGAAGAGGCCGTCCGTCTTGGCGGCGGTGCCGGTGCCAGCACCCCGCCAGAGTATGGAAGTGGTTCTCCCAAGAGTCCCACTTATACATACGACGATCAGCAATACGATGCTGATTGTGATCAAATGGATCAACAAATGAATGTTGATCAGTACTTCTCTGGAGTAGACGATAGCGACGTAGAATCGTTCTACGACGCATCCGACAACTCCAGACAAGTTAGTCCTGAACGCCGAGGCGTTCAACAACAAATTGATGTAGGTGAGCCTTATGTAGCCCCTCCATCCGAAGGTTTGAGTGGAGAACCGGCAGGAGCCCAGTCTCTTGACAGGGCTCTGATGCCACCTCCCCCTCAACTGCCGCCCCGTCTTGGTGGGAGTACCTCATTCGGTGCTTTGGGACCTGCTTCTCCGGTTGACAGGCCAATGCACCTAGAGCTGCCCTTCCCAGACAGTCCCGAATGGCATGATGTAGCCGGTCCATATGACGGACGGATGTTAGCAATTTCCGAGGAAATGCTGATACCCACCTGTTATGGGACGCCCAGAGAGGTTGACGAGCGTGTTGTCAACGCAATCTGGGAATGTGCTCATCCGCAGTGGGCTAATACCTTTCCGGAGTCCTGGTTGATGGATTACCATCAGATGGCCAAAGGATTGGTAGTCCACTTATGGTTTCGTAAAGCCGTCTGGGACGCAGAAATGGCTTTCCGAAGGAATACCTCTTATAGGCCTTCCTATGTGTCTGACAAAACGGGTTACACCGGTGTCAAGGCAGATGAGGTCTCTAGATACATAGACAGAGACCAGATCCTACTGTTAAGCACAGCGGATGAGTATGAAGCAGCAGGTAACGCTGTTGTGGATTACTGTCCAGGGGTCCCTATTACGTCTCAAACCATTGAGGCAGAAGAGGCCCGTATTGGTGTGTCTCCACTAGACAGACTCGGGGTAATACAAGACCTCGTAGTACGTCTATTGGAGAGACAGTATGCACTGGCGCATCCGGAGTTAGTACCCGGACCCGCACCCGTGCAAGTAACAGCCAAGATGGCCGATCGGATGGACCGTCTCATGTCTCCTGCTGAAGCTCCCACCTTGGGAGGCGCAGCAGTAGTACCTGAGAAGGCCCTACCTGATGCAGATGTTTCCCTTAAAACTGCTCAGTCTACCCCTACGAAGACTGAGCAAGTAAAGGAGAAAGCAGCTGGTGGAAAGGGTAAAACAACCCCCACCAAAGGTAAGGGTAAAGGGAAGCGGTCAGGAACCGAACCCTCTACCAGCACGAGTGTGGACGACAGTACCCGAACCCGTCGGGTGTCTCCACGCTCGGCCAATAAGAAGGGCGCTAAGGCTTCGGATGTCTCCGGCAATGAGACGGACGCATCCGAGCCTGGCACTTCTACTAACGGCAGATCCCGCAGGAGGAATAAGAAGAAGGTTGACCAACGCAAACCTGAACCTATCGAGGTAGACGTTCAAGCTGATAATACAGAAGCTGAACCGGCTGTCCCAACCGTAAAAGTTGAGCTCGGTGTGCCAATCGTCAAGCTACACGACGTAATGGCCGATTTGAGTGGAGACGCTCAAGATGCTGCAGCCCAGGTCCTCGCGGGTCAACAACCCGTTGTGCAACCTGTGGATGTACCATCCGACCCGGAGGGAGAGGAGCCGGTTGACCCAGTTGTGGATGTCACTCCGACTGACGAGCAAGAGGCTGCTATCTGGGCTAACGCCAATAGCAACTTTGCCGACTTCATTCCTCTACACAGGGGACACCTGAAGGGGAGTAAATCCGTATGGAGACTGCCCCCTCGGATCACCTGTGAGAGGCAGGAAGATATGGAGGAGTGGCTTCGCAAGAAGCTCTCTGATAGAAAGCCGGCCAATATGTACTGGATCTATTGGGAATTCGTTAAGAATTCGCCCAATGGTCTGTACAATTATGACCAGAAGGGCAAGCTCAAGTTTGCTCTAGATGAGTACTACGGGGAGGGTCGTAAGGATTGTCCCTTCCAACGTTGTACTCAAAGTGAGGGTGAGGTTGAATTCTTCATCGAGAAAGACGCGTTCCTTCGTCATCTCGTGGAGGTTCATATGCACCAGAGGCCGGAATATGTCTGCGACCGAGAGGTTGGCAAGAAATGTGCTAAATGCACAGGATGTGTCACCCCCCGACGCGGAGACATGGTCCGGCACTATGTGACTTCGCATGGAGAGGGCCTGGAGGCAGCCATAGATCGGGTGATGAAAATTCACTCCGAACTCTATGGCAACCTTAGGGGCCTCAATGCAGAGAAGTTGGCTTCCCTCACACCGAGTACGAAGCAGTTTGCGCCTACGGTTCCTGGTACTAACCAGAAACTAAAGGCTCGGTTTGCCCAGACTCCCGGGTCCGGCAAACTAGAGTACGCTCAGGAGGAGTACGATCTGTTAAACGAATGGAGAAGCAACAAGGCCCGCCGTCGTGGTGGGGCTTATGTAACTCCATCCGGAGAACAGGTCCGAAGCCGCAGGGATTACCGCCAGGGACCCTCTGTAGCAGATAGGAAGAGACAGGCGTCTGAATCTCCAAGCCGAGCCAGGTCACCACTGGAGGCGCTGGAGAGACAGACAAATGGGGGAAGGAAGAAGCCACATCTTCCATCTCCTACTGGAACTCCTTCCCATTATGGGCGAGCACCAACTCCACGAGGTGCACAGAACCCGACATTCTTTGGTGTCAGTGGACCGAGTGGCCAGTCCGCCCGGAAACACGCGCCTTTGAATGTCAAAGACCCGAAGCAGTACCCTGCTATGGGCCCACCCGGACCAGAGATGCAAATCTTTGATCAGTACGGGAGGGTCAAGCAGGAACTGCCGACATTAGGAGGTCAAGCTCCCCGACCTACAATGAGTGCTGTGGTGAGACAACGTCCACCCGCACCATTGTTGACGGCCAAAGACCTTAGAAGGGAATTGTCACGGTTGCCCCTGGTTCAGGGATTACCAACTCAAGGCCCTTCTTCGACCACTGCTAGTGCGGTTACTACTGCGGTTGCTTCTTCGCACACGCAGGTAGCTGTCACTGCGAGCGGGTCTGGAGCACAGCCGAAGCCTCAGGGTCAGGTACCCCCACCTGGTGCTGTGGTTCATCGGCCTAAGCTGATCCAGACAGTGGAGACCTTCTTCAAGAAGGAGGACAAATTGTCTTGCAATATCCAGAGCAAACAATTTGAGACGCTACAGCACCATCTGGAAAACCTCCACCTGGACATGTATCGTCGGACCGTGTCGAGCACTCTCCAGTGTATTGACGCGATCCAGAAGTCAGAGATCAACCGAATCTCGACTCAGATCAAAGCGGATGTTGCCAAAGATAAGCAGGAAGCTGCTAATCTGCGGCAGGAGGCCCTATCCGAGAAGGAAACAGCTTCTCAGATGCTCGACCTAGAACGAGCAACGAACATGAAGAACCAGCAAAAGTTCTTCAAGGTCTTCGGAGTTATCATGGATAACTGGGACGGTACACCTGAGCATGCTTTGAAGCTGTTCGAAGCACGCCAAAAGGTGAAACTTACACCTGCTGTCCCCGCATTGGCACCTACGGATGGAACTGGTATGAACCCCCCTGTTCAGCCACTGGCTCAACAACCGGGTCCAAACCAGCCACCCGAGGAGAACATGGAACAGTAAAAAACTGTTGCATGAAGATCGGACATAATTGTGTGTCCCGGGGTTCTATTACCCATGCATTGTTGGATAAGAAACCATTTTTTTATCCAACCCGTATTGATTCGGGTACCAAACTGTACCCTAATCCGGAAACTGAAAACAGAAGGAGAAAACAAACAAGCCACTCTGGAGGAGGAGTACGAATGCTGTAAACACCATAATTGTACTGTGCCACAATGTAATGACTGTGCCTATTATAAAATCATGGACAATTTACACTAATATGGACTTTTGAACTACAAACCGGATTTACTACTACACCACTACTATTTGTGAGCTAGCACTTCAGGCATCAGGGTTCAGCTCGCCCATACCAAGCCATCAGCAGCATCCGACTCCTGTTACATCCTCCAATCATGAAAACAAGTAACTTTGTTGATATTATTATATTGTATGTAAAATTGTATTTATAACTATATAATATCTTTTATAAAGATATATTATTATATAAGGGTACCTATAAATATACTGGATCTGCGAATCCTAAAAGTTATTTAAGGTAATCCTAGACCTATAACTGTCTATATAGGTCATTCCTGGTCTCAATATATTAAGAGACTATAATTCTTCTGTAACTTGTAAATATAAAACACTAAGGTATAAACTGAGCTGCGTCTCAAAAGTATAAATATTTTTCTATAAAATAAGAGAAGGTCCAACGGATTTCTCTAAACTTAGTATTGTATTACTCAGGTTAATACCTAATTGTGTTCATATAGTATCAGATTAATTGTCCATATCTGATCATTAATATTTAATTCACTCTGTAAAGTAGACAGAGCTGTTAATTTAAAAAGTCGAAATTTTTTTTCCGGGTTCAATAACCATAATACGATCATTGTTAACAACCACCGGTCCTTTTCAGGACCCTACTGTTGTCAAAACGTTACTATAAATCTGTGATAATTGTATATTTATCATTTATGGTTGTTATAAGCTAGTGATGGAAATAACATGAACGACACTCGATGCTATTATTGTATAATTTTTCAGAAATAGGATAGTCTTATACTATAGCCTATTTCACATCGAGCAAGTGTAATTAATACCCCTTTTTAGTATTGTAAACAATCACTTACTAGGTTATTAATACACTGCGGTTTAATTACCCCCAAGTTATTGTCTAAGGGGGGCAGTGTAGGGGTATGGTATTTTACACTTTAACGTTCATGCACCCGTGAGACTCAGACCTAGGTCCTTCGGGTGTGGTGGGGGAATCCGGATGGCAGGTGGCAGCACCTGCCTCTGGGTTCGTATCCACTACACCAGGGGGCCTACCACTCGTCCGCCACACGTCACGTGGCCGGTCTGAGTTTCGCGGGCTTTTCCCCTATATAAGGCTGGTCCTAGCCCTAGGTTCCTCAGTAGTGGTTTACCCACTGCTCAACCAGGTTGTTACCCGAAAGGGTAACCGAATGCACTAGCAGCATGTAGTCCTCTGAGGCTGTGATCGTATGTAACGCAAGCTCTGAAATAAAAGCTCGGTTGCCTACCCGGAAACTTTTCTCTCTCTTCGTTATGATTTAATCTAACTTAACGAGACGAACCACTACAATATTATAGCTCTATGACCTAGATTGGTGCAATGATATTATAGCTCTATGACCTAGATAGGTGCAATGATATTATAGCTCTATGATCTAGATAGGTGCAATGATATTATCCCAGGATATTATAGCTCTATTACCTAGATTGGTGCAATGATATTATAGCTCTATGACCTAGATTGGTGCAATGATATTATAGCTCTATGACCTAGATTGGTGCAATGATATTATACCTCTATGACCTAGATTGGTGCAATGATATTATAGCTCTATGACCTAGATAGGTGCAATGATATTATAGCTCTATGATCTAGATAGGTGCAATGATATTATAGCTCTATGACCTAGATTGGTGCAATGATATTATAGCTCTATGACCTAGATTGGTGCAATGATATTATAGCTCTATGACCTAGATTGGTGCAATGATATTATACCTCTATGACCTAGATTGGTGCAATGGTATTATAGCTCTATGACCTAGATAGGTGCAATGATATTATAGCTCTATGACCTAGATAGGTGCAATGATATTATAGCTCTATGACAGGGATTAGATCATTGGGGAGAGATGCTACTTATTTCATGTGTAGTAAGATCTAAATAGACTAGCCAACCGGTCCCAATATATATATATATATATATATATATATATATATATATATATATATATTTATAAGATATGACAGATGGTGTAGAATACCTAAACTAGATCTGAAAAGAAGTTTTCTTGATACAAAGACAATTTGACAGAATTCCCAGTTCATGAGAAGAAATAGAAAAACTATTAACAACTCTAAGTCTTAGACACCTTACATGATTTTCTTCAGGAATGCCATAATGGATATATGATAGGTTGAGATCATCATTTGCAGACCGTTTTAGACTTAGCTCGGGTACACCTAAGGTCACATTGTGAGCTCATATTGACTTTATAGATTTATATATTTAACCCTGTTTGAGTAGCATATTGCTTTGAAAAAAATGTATTGATCCAAAAATGAAACCCTGGTGTGTGTCTCTAGGGTAATATATAGGGCCCTAGACAGGGGGTCCCATGTCACTTGTCGATTTTAAGAAATGTGTCATGTCTCTTGTTACGCAACCATATGTCCCTTGTCGATTTTAAGAAGTGGCCTTGTCTCCTTGTCGATTTTAAGAAGTGGGTTTGTCCCTTGTCACCCAGCCCCATGTCCCTTGTCGATTTTAAGAAGTGGCCTTGTCCCCTTGTCGATATTACCTGTCTGGGGCCCTATATATATATATATATATATATATATATATATATATATATATATATATATATTTTTTTTTTTTTTGCATCATGTCGACTATACAGGGTTGATACAATCTCCTGAAACGGTAAATGATGCACCAATGCAGCACCAGTGAGATACTCATCAGCACTCATTGGTGCATCAAATGGACTTGATACCTCGAGGCATTCTGTGGCATCTAAATGGTTAAATTGATAAATACAAACACAGCTGGCTAAGCTACGTTAAACTCGTCTGTTTACATGGCGTTTTGGTTAGGTCACATGAGGGGATTCAGCGAATTTAAAATAACTTGTACACATAAAACATGGAGCTACATTATACTGACATAGTTTGTGCTTATTCTCATGAAGGATAGATGGATTTTGACTTGGCAGGTTGAGGCAATCGGGTGCAATTATATCATTTCTCCTTTTATGGCTGAAATATGGTAGTCTCTGGAGCTTTAACCTAAGTGTTTCTGGGCATTCAAGTAAAATTGTGTCACATGATGGTGATGATGATGATGATTATGATGATGACGACGACGTTTTGAAGCTAATGCTTGATCAATAGCCTCTATGTCAGTTTCTCACACTGGGTTGAAATCATTTTAAGGTTTCTCAAGATAATCATGAATAAAAAAGTGTAAATGAAAAGTAGAGTATACTGCTGACCCATAGAATTGAATGCAGGACAACTAGATCAGCAAAGACGACTTCCAAGGGCAATAGTATGATGAAAGTTGTCAATTGCTATTAATGGACCATTATTTTCAGCCCTCTCTTATCTGGTAGATCTTTAATAGTCAGTGTGCTGGCAGGCCGACTGGACTGTCCCCACTGCCATTGATGGTCGTTAAGGCTAGCGTGCGACCTCAAGAAGTCCACATAGTCACGTGGTACAGCTCATCTAGTCACGTGATCTAGCATTAATCTCGATCCAGAATACTAAGGCCGTACAAACCATGATTACATACTCCAAACTATTATAGAACTAGAAACAATTGAAGGGCTAAGGATACTGTCCCTACGCCATAGAACTACTTTTGCTAAAACTATTAGTTTAAAAAAAGTGACACTCGCGAGTCTGCACTACGCCGACTTCTTTAGAATCACGATTTGCGTGTCCTTAATAAAGGCACTTAAAGGGTACTTGGCTATCTACCCTTAACCCTTAATGGTTGGCACCTTAGCCCTTTTCAACTCAATTGGGTGGTCGAGATGGATGAATGCAGTCCTGGCGAGGTAATCACAAGAGCTCTGTTCTTGCATCATGACAAAAAAGGTGAACTGTAAAACTACCGGTCTTTAAAGAATTAATACTTTGAGGCTGCTATAAAAAGGCTGCATCCGCTGCCAACGGATGGACCATCTGTGTCTTTTCATCCACCCCCCTCCATGATGAATAAAATGAATGGAAACTCCATTAATGTATCATGTCCTGTAGAGCACCATCAGCACCTCACCGATGTATCATGCCGACCAATGGGCATGATGTCCTTATCCACTATCAGCCTTAAGGTGGCTGGCGGGGATAGAGTAAAAGTAATTAGATCTTCACCATATTCCTACCAAAGTCTAAAAATGATTTGTACTTTTCATATGTCAAAAATAATAAGGGGTCCCGTGCATTTTTTTTTTGAGATACAGAAGATTCAACCCTATGTAGGATCATATAGTGATTTGTCACATAAATCCTTGGATTCCTATCCAAAAGTAATTAAATTTTGTTATAACTTCCTCAGCACTTAGATATTAAGCATATCTTTGCAGTAGATGCAATATTGACATATAGTCCCAGGCATATTTCTAATATTTTTGATGATTGAAATAATAAATGTATGGTTATGGTTAGAATAGTGACATCTAGATTATACATTCATTTCTAGGTGGTCACACACAGGAGCCCCCATGACTCATGTGTTATGTCTCTGCCTTACTCACAGAAGGTCCTGGGTTCAAATCCATGCCAAGCCTCCCTGTATTTTGCACATTTTGTCTTTCCATAAAGTCAATGTACAACAGAGACCCCTGGTGTCCAAATGATGAACCAACAATACCCGCCAGCCACCTTAAAAGGGGTTAAAGGTGTGAGGGTACTTAACGTCATGTAATGACTGCATACCTGGTCCATAGGTATACGGACTTAGCAGGTTTAATTATTAGCCAATGAGAGAACTCCAATCTATTCACTGCGGTCCTTCGGGGGCCAACTGGTTCCCATCTGATAGGTCTTATCAGTAGAAATCGCTAGTAACAAGCTCCAGCAATGGCGGCGTCCATGGGACAACCTGCTACCTTGGAAAAGTCCCATACCACACCTGTCACCACACTACACCTGACATCAATAAGTGATGAGTCAGCACTTTGTTAGACTACCTCCTAATGCCCTAATAATGCCTGTCACGGAATGTCTAAGCCATTAGTGACTCTTCCCACTGCCAAAAATATAACCATTAGTACAGGGGTGACTCTTCCTTCTCTCACTCACTGCTAAACGTGGAACTAAGTCAGCCAAACCTTAACCCTACAATTTGCCGCCTTAGTGCAAGAAAGCTGTAACTGACATTTTGGCAAAGTTAAGTTTTCTTCTGTTTTGGCATATATTGACCTTAACTACCTACTGTGAACGTACTGAAGTTCTGTCTTTTATGTGAAACTGAAACACTTCTTTTGCCTCTCCTGCACTGAAAACATGGAAGATCCGAAACTAGTCAGCGGTGACCACTTTAGGTCCTCAAGTTGACGATACCTAAAACTACAACTTTATGTAGTCAAAATGACGACTTTATGTCGTCATCCTGATGACCTGAGTCATCAGGATGACAATACTGACAGTGCAGTGTCATCAAACTTGTCATTTTGACTACCTAAAGTTGTAGTTTTAGGTATCGTCAACTTGAGGACCTAAAACGGTCACCGCAGACTAGTTTTGGATCTTCCATGTTTTCAGTGTGTAAAGCTTGCAACCTACAGTTACAACCTTCTTGTACTAAAACAACGAATTATGGACGATTACAGATAGAATTACATATAGTAGTGGGTAGCTTTCCTATTAAGTAGTATCACTAGAAAAAGTGGAAACCATAGGACGCTTATTTACTTTAGATAAAGAGTCCAATTTAGGCTAAAAATATATACAATGTAGTACATCAAGGCACATTTGCAAGGTAAGATAGAAAAAAAAATGCACTGGAATGAGGCCACCACTCAACTACATACAGGAAGCTGTGCTGTTGAAGGTTTGATAAAAGCAACTACATACAGGAAGCTGTGCTGTTGAAGGTTTGATAAAAGCAACTACATACAGGAAGCTGTGCCGTTGAAGGTTTGATAAAAGCAGAGCCCTGTGGATGATAAAAAAATGAGTAAATCCTGGCACACTATGCACTGAAAACCCTGCAGATCTTTAAACTCGTCAGATTGAGGACCTAGAGTCGTCGGAAGAGGTAGAGACAGGGGGCAGCACCTTACAGGTAGTGAATTCCCTCAGTATACCTCTCCCCAGTGTGAGTCTATGGCCTTCTGTTGACAATATGTAACATACTCACAAGGTGGCAGGTATGTGCCACTCATTTTTGATGATCAGGCCTTCAGTCTTCAACTGAAGGTCTTCACCACTGAGGACTTTAGGTACTCAAGTTGACGACACCCAAATCTACAGCTTTAGGTACTCAGATTGAGGACCCAAGGTAGTCAGCACCAAGGTTGTCACTCTAACAACATTATGTAATCAGTTTGACTACCTTGGGTGAGTGTCTTGACCTAAACCCATTAGGTTGACTACCCTGGGTGCTCAATCTGATTACCTAAGGTTGTAGTTTTGGGTATCGTCAGTCTGACGACCTTGGCGCTTTCAGTGTGCCCTATTGTCTATAAAACCAACCATCCTTTATCACTGCCAATCACTATTGTTATCACTAAGTGACAAATATGTACCTACCTAATGCAGCTGCCAAGGGTAGGTCTATGTCTATACAGAGGAGAATAGGTGATGTATAGGGGGTGGGTAAGGAGCGGGAAGACCTCACGAATACTGCCAAAATGTATTATATGCATAACTCAAGAACAGTATTTTACCCATTACATTTTATGAAGCGCATGGTTAGACCTCCCTCTTGTATAAACCATGTCCTATGCAGTATATATATATATATATATATATATATATATATATATATATATATATATATATATATATATATATATATATATATATATATATGGCTTCTAACACTGCTTCACACGGTGAAAGCACAACACTTCCTTGTGTTAGCTTAAATCCTAAGAACGAATTGCTTGTGTCATGAAAATTTGGTTTCTACCCAGTTCATTTTGACAGTACCTGATAAAATTGACCATGCGAGTGAGAGGTATGTGGGAGGAGTGTGGGTGGGATCATATACACAGTAAGGTGAGTCAAGTAGCCCACTTCCTGACCACTGCTAAATCCTAATCCTATAATTGACGTCCTGTATGAGGTGTTAACCCTTTAAGGGTCATTGATGCAGGAGCGTATCATGCCCATTGGACGTCATGATGCACTAATGGTGTGATTGCAGGTCTGCTCGCCAGCACTTCATAAGTGCATCATGCCGACCCCAGGGGATAAATGAGGGGCGGATCCGGAAGGGGTGGTCTATGAGGTTACAGACAGGAAAACTTGGTCTGGGGGGCACAAGTTGGGTCCCGGGCCACATTTCCTAATGGCCACTAGCTGGTCTGGAGCTGGTTCTGGCGACACACACTGATAAGAACTGATAAAATGGGACCAGCATGTCCCTGGAAGTGGGTGTTAACCAGGGACAAGGTACCCATCACGGTATGTCTTATCAGTGGGTTTTACCTCAACCAGCGAAATTCAAAATGGCGTCTCCACTAGGCCTTAATACTGAGTCCTATAGTTAAGAGTCATTCAAAGACCCATTTTTAAGGGACGGAGTACGTTCCCCTAGACCACACCCTGGATCCACCACTGGGTTTATGGGTCGGTGTGATACATGAATATAGCAGGAATATAGCCTTGGTGCGTTACTCAACAGGGCTACGTTCATCCATTATGATTACCGATGGATATGTAGCATTAATGTATCATCGGCCTTCAAAGGGCTTTCACATTTCACTGAAAGGCATATAGTGGGATCCAGAACACCAGCTTTATGTTAACTATAATCATCTGATATGAACACTGATATGGATATGAAGGCTATATTGAAAGCAACCAAACCTGAGATAAAAACAAGCTTGCCGCATGTCAACCTCTCATTAAAAACCTTAATTAAAGGTGACTTGACACAATGTGCATGATTTAGCAACATTTTAGTGTGATAAGTGACACGCAACCAATCAGGTAGGCTCTTACTTCAGGCGGCACTAATTACAGCCAATCAGCATGCAGCTCTTAAATCACCATGGCGTTGCCAGATGGTGAGTAGCATGCTGGGGTTATTGCTGCTATTATTTTATCTTCTAAATTACTTATTTGTTAATTTTTCTATTCATTCATCTGTCTATTATTTTATCCATATTTTATATACCACTTGGGTGGTTGCCTGACTTTGGTTCCACTTTGGAATCATTTTGCGCATGCTGTAATAAGCCTAACCCATTTTCCAATTGCTATGCGTACAATTTGTATCGTGGCTGCCATTATACCCTGTCCATCAGATGTATGCATTAAGTTTAGGTGCTCAGGTTCTTTATGCTTTTACCCTGTGTTTTACCCATATGTAAGGTAGCATTTGACTTCATCTAACTTCTACCTTAGGGAGTGTTCATTTTTCAACAACAGGGGTGAGTTGGTGAGTTTTTGTTTTGACCCCTGAAACTTTTTCCGCCACTCCCTTGAGAGGTACCGAAATCTTTTTCGCCACCCCATCAGGAGGGGTCAAAATTTCTTTCGCCACCCCCCAACATTGTATTGTGTAGTACTCAATTGTAGAGCATCATGTCGCACTCATTTTTAATATCTTACTGAACTATGAGGTAAATAGATCACCTCACAGGGTGATTATCATCTATTGCAATGCATGATATTGAAAAGGGGGACTTCCACTACCCGAAACCAATATTCTGTCAGTAGCAGCAGTGCAAGTCACACACTGCTTTAGCTTATAACACACATAGACACCAGCGGCAGATTTAGCCAGGGGTGCAGGGTAGCCCTTCATTTTCCCTGTACCTCCTGTCATTTCCCATGTATAAGGCGTCTTATGTGTGTCTTATGTATGCTGTACTGGCTCACAAGGAGAAGCAATAATATTTCTTCTCCCCGTGAACCAGTACAACATAGCAAGCCTTGCCAAACCAACTTGATGTTGGGCCACTACATGTAGCCTTAGCTACCTTAACCCACCTCCAAGTAGCAGGATAGATATAGCCCTGCCCAACAGACCATGTCAGTCACAATGCATTCATTGGTCACACAGCATATAGGATCATACTGGGCAATGCTGCCCCTATAACTCTGCTCCCTCTCCCTGAATCAAGCGGTCAAGAAAATTCCCGTTCCCTGCACCATCATGACACCATGTGCGTTCTGGGGTCCCAAATATACCCCTATCCACTTATTTCTGAGTGGAAAAGGACACCTTTTTTAAGGCAAAATCACCAATTATTAGGGCCTAAAAAGTACCCTTTTTTTTCATGAAATGAGGACATATCTACAAGGCCTACCACTTTCCATGAAAGGAAACAACAAATAATAGACAAATTTGGATTTCATGCACTCATTTGCATGCCCGAATTCCCATCTGTGTGCACTGGTCTATAATTCCAGATGCATATATAGTACCTAAAATGTATTGAAACTGAAGGTAGAACTAGGGAAACTTTATAAGTCAAGTGTATCGACAGATGTCATTGAGAGGGGGTGTGGCTGGACCTTGAAATGCACAGTCTGTGAATGTCAAGGCCATTCTGAAAACCCCTCACCTGTACTCAGGGAACCTTGTCTGGTTATGTTAGGACAGGGCCACATCCAAGGTGAGGGTACTGCCACACCCAGGGTGAGTGGTCTCAGGCCCAGGGTGAAAGCCATCTGAATGTCACCTTCGGACTGAGAGCCTCATATAAAAGACCATGTGTTTGGAGAATCTATCGTCTATTGATATTTGGAAGTTGTATGTGCTGTTAGTGGAATAAAAGGATACTTCAACTCACTTTACCTCTTGGACTTTCATGTGTGTCCTGAGAACTGGCTGGGCATACAGAGTGATTCTACCATATGAGTATTGATAAGCAGTTTGTATTTACATATTCTGGGACTTAATACATCTACATAGAAACATTTAGTTTCCCTAAAATACAGACCACTTCATGTGGATGAGATACGTGGACAGCTGGAACTACGGTGATTTGAAGACCCCCTTTCCACTGACTTACAAAGACTTAGAAAAGGACCCCTTTTTCTGTGTTTTCCGTAACACACATGGTGTCAGTTGGCATCAGTGAGTGCAGGGGCCGGGAGAACCCCCCCCCCCCCTTGTTGTTTGATATATGATCAGTCCCTAAGTCTCACAGTATGCATAACAATAGCCATTGTAAACAATAGGGCTGATCCATAATGTATGCCATGCTCTTTTGGCCCTTTTTTTTAGACACCCACCCGTCCCTTCGTCACAGCGCTGATACATTACATGTATCTGGGGATCGGCATGATGCACCAATACAGTGCCCCCTGGTGTGTCTACTCGCTAGCGCTTACTTGGTATCTCAGGACAATCAGTGGACATGATGCACTCCTTCAGTAGTGGCCTTTAAAGGTTTAAGGGAGTGATCATTTTTTAACAACAGGGGGGGCCGGTGGGTTTGCGCCCGGACGGGCAAAAAAGATTTTGGCCGCCCCTCTTGACAAGCCAAAATTTTTTTGACCCCCTCGGGAGGCGAAAAATCATTTTAACCTGTACTAAAGAGTGGGCTTTTTTGCTGAAAACAGATGAATTTTTTTTATGGACCCCCCCAGTCAAGGGGGGCGAAAAAATTCTGACCCCCCGGTCAAGGGGGGTCAGAATGTGTCAATCTATCCTGCCATACAAAAGAACCTATATAGGGTTAATTGGAGACACAGACACAGTGATTCACTGATTGTGTTCACACAGGAGCGCGGCTTTGAGCTTACAATAGATACACTGGCGTCAGTGTGCTGTCAATTTGTAGGCCTACAATATAGTTATTGTGTCGTGCATAACAAGACAGGGCACATCTGAGAAGCTTCAAAAGGCGGTCTAAATACGTTAATATATATTACCTGGGAAACATCATGTTTTATTTATAGGGGGTGGGGGCTAATTTTAACTAGGTTGGTAGAAGGTAAGATGGAGGGGGCTAGTCAACAAGATATAGACTATATCCTATATCTATTATATAAGAAAAGGCCATCGTGAAAATTTGGGTTAATGATATTGGCCCTTTTAAAATTTTTTGGGTGGAGTGTGGGGATGGGATAAAATGGTTCAGTATTTCTACACGCTTCCCTCCCCAACAACACTGTTGAAATACGAGTAGACAATTCTCTAGAGGACTCACAGTGCCTCAAAACGCCATGCCCTTTAATCATGCATGAGTGCAACCCTTTTCTCGACCAATGTGGATGCTTACAATTATGTAGTCACGATTCTGATCTCTGAAGGATCTAGTTAAATACACCTATGTCAACCACTCATTCATAAAGACATACACCAGGAGTGAGAGTGAGTGAGTAATAGATTTTTAACGCCATTTCGACAGCTAAGGTCATATTCATGGCGAGAACTACATTACACAATTTCACATTAGAATGTGTCAGTGCCCGCACATATGTGCACCACACACATCCCGAGGGGATAGGAAAGAGGAGAAATAGACCCTTTTAAGTGGGCTAGGGAAGCTCGACATACACCAGGAAGGAGGTACTGGGACGATGTACAAGGGGAACTGTTCAATTGACCCTTCAAGGGTGCATCATGCAACTGGTCGTCACGATGCACCAATGAAGTGCTGGCGAGTCTGCTCGCCAGCACTTCATTGAAGCATCATGACGACCCTCCGGGTGTGTATCAACCCTGTAGGGTCGGCATGATGCTTGAATGAAGCCCTCACCAGGGCAGCATTCATGCATCATGGCGACCAATGGGCATGATGCATTAAGCATAAATCAGCGGCCTTTAAAGGGTTAAGATGAGACACCTGATCGAAGAACCCGTATGAGAATGCAATTTTCCCAAGCAGTATACCATTACTGTCAGACGGAACGGGGAAACGTTAAAAATACCCTAGGAAAAAGGCCCGGGGAAAAAGGCCCTTTTAGAGAATGTCTATTGTGCTAAAATATTCCATATTCTAACCCCTCCCCTACACGAACATTCAAACAGGAAGGGGTGGGGATAAAGGGTGGTCAATATGTTTTATCCTCCCCTAACTGGTGTTGGACCTACTTTGACCCCAATACTGGGTGCTTGTGGGAACCAGCATTTGCTGGTATCCATCTGCCAGCTTGACTCACCAAGAACCAGCTAAGAAAAATAGTACCTCCCAGCATGCCTGTTTACCAGTGACGTAATCAGTAGACTATGCGGTGGGGCCAGTGTGTAGGTCATGCCTGACACAGGTTTCTTTCAGTTTCTGGTCCACGTGGAGAAACACTCTCTCAAGAGAGCCAAGTACATGTATTATATACTCAATCCTTAAACCTGGAAAGATCATGTATGGATCCCCGGGTATGGATCCTTCACTAAAAGGTAAAAGCCGGGGGTAAAAGTCATATTGCATTTCCATCCCCTAGTATGATAATTTTCCATCTCTGTCTCATAATGTTGATCATGTTAAACCCATAGTCCAATTGGCCTCTGTCGGACGATTGTGCTATACAAATTCTATGTAAAATCTGGCGACAAAGGTCTAGTGGACTATGGATTTTAGTGGACAAGAAGCTTTGTGGTATCATTTCCTGCTATAATATAACTGATAAAGGCTAAGTGGATTAAATGCTTTATGGTTAAACATATATATAGGCCTATCACAACTCTTTAACTATGAGTCATTTCGGATCAATCTGCATGGATCAAGCTATTTTCCACCGGCATGCCTTCACTCCCTGGGAAAAGGAGATAGATAAAAATACCTAGCCCCCCGCTATTTAAATCTTGGTTCTTCATGCGGCCTGGGCAACAGTCCTGGCGTGCCCCGCCCCCATATATACAAATACATCCTGAATAGGCTCAAGATATAAATTACGTTTTATAACCTAGCTCTCTCATATGAATTCTTTATAGCAAAAAAAGCCTGCACGCTACTATAGATTAAAGAGGTGCGCGAAAAACTTTTTTGGCTCCCCTTAAGGGGGGGGGGGCTAAATTTTTTTACGCGTCTGCCCGAAATCCCACCCCCTCCTGTTCATAAATAATAACCACTCCCTATGATGTGTAGGTCACACAACATACAGTCAGGATATATATATATATATATATATATATATATATATATATATATATATATATATATATATATATATATATATATATATATATAATAATAGTACACACAGGGCCTTAGCCCCTCCATATCGTCACACCTTGGTCACAACTTCCATAGACAAGCGTCTCTTAGACAAAATTGCTGTAGTCAGGGTTTCTGCTGTTTTATCTCTTCTCTTTAAAGTACCTTCTGAGGGTGTCGCATGCATATATATATCTTATGAACTTATGTTTAATGTAGTTTTCTCGTCATGAAGATGACCTTATAGTTGTCAGAACGATGTTCAAGAGCCTTTACCCACTCCTCCAATGTTGCTCTTTCTCGAGCATAAAGGCCAGGTCGTGACAACCTGTCTCTAAGTGCATGGTCTAATGAGTTCTGATGTCCCTGTTCAATGTCTACATAATTTTGTATGTGATTGAGATATAAATGTCATGGTAGACCCCCCCCCTCCCACATACTGCCAGTAAAGCACATAATACATGTACAAAAGGTCCAGGACTCTGTCTCGTACAATAACCCTCAGTCAGAGCAATTTGAGCGAACCTTTGTATGTATCTAATGTTTTCTTAATGACATATTATAAATGATTTTTAAAGGTTTAATAAGCCCCCCTCCCCAGACCATTAAAAACAATAACAATAATATCAGGGGTTTATTTCAATATCTCTGATGACAGAATAGGTCTCAAAATGATTAAGAAATCCACTATGTACTATAACATCTAGACCTAAAGTGCTATGATTGTTCTAGCAAATGCTATTTGTCAGGTTATTTAGCAGCTAAAACGGAATTGTGATGCAATGTAAGGTGTACACCTGCTGAGACCACACTATTATGCTTTAACCCTGTATGGGCTGCTGATACATTAATGCATCATTGGTCGGCATGATGCATGAATGCAGCCCTGGCGAGTGACTCACAAGGGCTACATTAATGCATCATGCCGACCCTACGGGGCTGATATGTCCGTGGAGGGTCGGCATGATGCTCCAATGAAGTGCTGGCGAGCAGTCTCGCCAGCACTTCATTGGTGCATCATGACGACCAATGGGCATGATGCAGTCCTGCATCAGCGGCCTGCAATTTGTAAAGGTTAAATATGGGATGTCAACACCTGAGTAATGTGCCTGTGCCACTGGTAAAGGTGGTTCTAGGTAAAGATAGGTAGAACAAGGTGTGAAGACACCTGTATTATGATGGAGACACCTGTCTGAGTAATTAAAGTTGTGCAGGTGTGTCTGAACTATATCATCATGGGCTTGTAATGTAGTATCATACAGGTAGGAAGTAAACACCTGTAGTACAGGCTGTAGTAGATTGTACTCACCTGTGGCTGTCCTTGTCTCAGCTCTCACAGGTAGGTAAAGGCTTCAGGTAGATCTCTATAATTATGAAGGTGTAGGGGGATCTCAGGTAGATCTCTATACTTAGATCTCTAACAGTAGAACATCCAGGTAGATCTCTATAGTGTAGGTAGACCTGAGGAGGTAGATGTCTATGATCTATAGGTAGATACAGGTAAATCTCTTTAGGTAGATATATGTTGGTCTCCCAGGTAGCTACAGGTAGTACTGGGCAATGAGTCCTCCAGGTAGGTAGGTAGGTTTAGTGCTAGGTAGGAGGGTGTCCCCAGTCCCCTACCTGTCTGTGTTGAGGTCTACCTAGTGACTGACACACTCACACGCCGCTCCTCCACGGCCTGCTGAGGCCCCCTCCACCCCCCCTCCCGACACCCACCTCCCACGCCCCACCCAGAAGCACAGACACCCCAAGCTGGAACCTCCTGCCTGTGGTTAGTCCAGCACAGGGGGCTTCGTGGAGGTTGCGGCCCACCCACTCGTCACGCTTGGCTGGCGGCCAAACCAGACAGGGCCACGCTGGTCCCCTAGTCGTGTAATATGGTAGACCACAGAGACCTTTTTCTTAACCCTTTAAGTAATGGTTATCACCATTCAAATGAACAGCCACGCTGACAATTTGGTCGCATGATGCATGAATGCAGGCCTGTCTCAGCAGTGCAGTATGTGCATTATGTCGACCATAATTATTGTCTCCTCATGGGGCGGCATTATGCGTCAATGCAGTTTTGGTACTGCATTAGTGCACCAATTTGATTTTACTATTCTTAAGACCAGTCACTAAGGCCGATTTATTTTAATAGTACTAATAAGATGGATTATGGGCCGGGATTATGGATCCGCCGGTGAAAACTTTGGCATCCCCCCAATTTCTTTTTTGCCGCTGGCTGACGGGATTTTTCTAGTATTCTAGCAAAGGAATAAAAAATCTCTTAAGAAGAAAAATATATGTGTACGGAATTATACCTCAAAATACAGTCTTTTGACTTGGGTAATCTCGCCCTAATCCTTCATTTGTAGGCCCAAAAGGTCTATTTTCCATGCTTTATTTATCTATAGATTTTATTTGCTTCCAAGTTATCATATTTAAATGGCCTAAGGGATAGGGAAAACATACTAGGGCCCCCTGCGGGTGAATATTGGAACTACATACAGTTGGGTTTGGACTGTTTCCAGTCTTTGACGCCCAACTGTATCAATAGTACAGTCTGGGGGTACTGATTGCAGCCACTTTGACCACTTGGGGGCAGTGCTAATTGTTTCATTGGGAAGTTACATTGGGTAGGGGGTAGTGGCAATTGTTTTTCCTCCTATACAGTACTTCCCATGCAGCAGGATTTGTGTTTCTCAATATGGATTTTTTTTGCAGTCACTGTGTTGCAGTTCATCTGGATTAGATTTTCACATACTCACAACATGCATGTGCAATATTGATATTTCTAAGTACACGCTTTCATTGTCGTGATGCACAGTTTCAATGGTAGATATGAATGATACACGATAATAGAGAGTTTTAGCAGCCCCGACGTGAACGTATCCATACTGTGTAACCAGGCAACCATGTGCATTACATCATCGAGTTGTGTGCAGCCTAACAGAGCTATGTACGTCCATGACGTACCAAAGCACTTAGATACGTTCATTACCTACGTAGCTCTGTAGTGGGGCTGCGTGTACGGATACATCTACGTTGTCTTTGCTAAAACTCTCTATTACTATCACTATACGCCTAATGAGCTCTAGGAGGTCGTTTTCTGACCTGTTCCCATAGTGAGTGAGTGAGTAATGGTTGTTTAACGCCAAGCCGACAGCTAAGGTCATATTCATGGCGGAAAAAGTACATTAGACATCACGTCACAAAGGAATACATGTGCCTGTGCCCGTGCATATGGACACCAGACACATGTAAGAAAGAGGGGACAGGAAAGAGGAGATTCAAGGAACGAATATGTGCCAGTGCCCACGCATATGGACACCACCCACACTCAGAGAGGATAGAAAAGCAAGACATAGACCCCTTTTAAAGATGGCCTGGGGCTGGGGAGGCCCGTCCTGTTCCCATAATAGTCCCCACAGACATAGTGTGAACCTCATAATGTATTTTCACTAAATGCTAGGAAAAACAATGGCATGTAAAATGTTTTTATCATCAATTTTATTGCAGCAACATATATCGCAGATGTATGGGAAGTTAGATAACAAAATACAGCTTTCTAAAATATTAGCATACCAACAGAAAAGCAGTTCTCAAACCTTTGAACTATAGCATAGAACCCACTGTTTAAAGAATATTTCATTGAAAACATGTTTAGATGACATAAACTTCCACATGATGGGAGATATTCCACAGATTCTAAAATCATTATATTTTCCCAACATCATAACAAACAAAACACAACAATTCTAGAGCTAATTTGGCTAGAGATAATCATCTAAGAACATACCCATTACACCCTTCTCCAAAAAAATGGCTGCGAATAATTCCTTTTACACATTTTACATCAGCATCCTGCTGCAGAGAGGCACTATTAAGAATACTACTTAATGTCTAATTGAAGTTCTGAATTTGTAATTTCCTTATCCAGTATCAACAACATCTTAATATGATAATCATTTGCGTCAAATGCATGTGACTTATACGAGATATTAGAACTGACCAGGATTAGTTTCCCATACCTTCCATTTTCCTAAACAAATCCAAGCAAACATAGCATTCTTTTGTTCCATTTGAGACTGATAATTAACACCACAGAGTGTTAATACCAAGCCAGCTTTAACAAATACTTTACATTTTCTGTATGATGTGAAGTATTCTGACAAGTAGTTTAAACATGACATTGCTCACACATATTTCATATATATTATATTCTAATTACAGTCAATTCTTGGAGACAAGAATAAAGGGGCTGTACATTCCTCATACTCTAATTACGCTTGTGTGAGAAATGTCACGTCTAAACTAATTATCGGTCTCAAATTATCATATCAAGATGTTATTGATACTAGATAAGGAAATATACTTGTACATGTATGAAGGCAGTGCCATGTTGATCCACTTCTAGCTTGTTGTAGCCGTGTGTTGGTTGTCACAATCTTTTAATGGCTGCCTTGTTGGGGGTTGCAGTACACCAATTGACGGGAGGTGGCAGCAGGAGACACTTTTTAGCTCCGCACTGAAGGGTGTTGGACAAAGATTATTGGTCTAAAATCTGACAGTGGGTAGGCAAACCAGGCATCAAATTAATCCTTAGGGTGTATATTAATCGATTTGAGTGTTATTCAGGCTGATATTTGATGGTAAGTTGAGGGGGGTGCACTCTATTTAATTAGAGAATTTATTGAAATCATTCACTGCAAAACCCCCAAATTTGGGTATGTCCATACTCTACGGCCGATAGCGGAAAAGTTAATTACATTGTACCATATCTCATGGCCCTAAATTAATGGGAAAAATGTGTGCACAAGAAAATAATAGTGGCTAAGCCCAGAAATGTGCATGAATATTTTATTTTGCCAATATGCTATATAGGCCAACAGTGGAAAAATAATTAGTGTTTTGCAGCCTCTAGCCATTGTGCTTTCTTTGGGATCCTGAAGATTGGGAGGGTGGCTCAGTTCCAGATATGAGTCTGGCCAGACGCTCTCACATGCCTGCTGCCATGTGAGTCAACTGGCCCGTGCGAGGCTGGACTATTTCCAGCCCAATTAACACCTCCTGCTGGATTGGACATAAACCATAACATGCATTAGACTATGATGCCCCTTCTCTACCAATACAATAGTCAATTTACATCGCCTGTACCTAGTGTGTATGGTACAGTCGATTACATTATCCCATTCTATCAGTGGGGGTTGGGAAAGTCACTGAGTTTGAGGCATAAACAGCCTAGTCTTGACCAATAAGGTGGGCTGATATGTAAAGTAATGCCTTCTTTTGTTTGTCTGTACCTCTCATAGATTCATATACTTAACTGTATAATTGCTGTAGCCTCAAAGGTGTCCCAGCTAACAAAATCCTGGATCCAAGTTGGCCATCTTTGGACTGTGTGATGTGCTGTGGTGCATATTTGTTTGCATTTCTCACCACTTTGGGCAGATGGAGACACCTAATTCACACTAGTAGTGACCTCTAGGTATGGGGGTTGAACTTGTTTACCCACTGCTAACCACCCAATTGCATGGTCAGTGAAGTGTGAGGCAGTACTAGACCAGTCTGAGGTAGTACTACCTCCCCCTGCAGGGAAAGGGGTAAGGCTAGCTGGATCTCAGCTCCACAGAGTGAAACCACAACACAGTGACAGAGGATAGGTTGTGACCAGGGAACATTTTACAGATGGATATGTAGCAGAGTTTCATTCAACTGACAGGCAGAAATTTAAGTGAATTTACAAAGTAAAGTATCTATACTTGAACATAGGACATTACTTACACCTCCCAGTTCCCCATACTGCCTGAAACAATGACTTGTTTTTCGACCCCCTTGGATTGAGTGGGATCTGTACCAGCCAAGTCATACCCACTAGACTTGGCTGGCCTGCTAGCTACCAAGACAAGGGATACCTCAGGTAGACTATAAAATGCTTATCTACCTCAGGTAGACTAGCAACCGCCTGTCTACCTCAGGTAGACAAGCGCTTGTCTGCTTCAGGTAGACTATGAAGTACCTGCCTACCTAAGGTAGACAGCTGCTTGTCTACCCGTGGTAAACCCCAAACTGCCGATCTACCTCAGGTAGAATTCTACCATTCTATCCCAGGAACACAATGAACTCCTTGTCTACCTCAGACAGACTACAAACTGCTGCTTATCTACCTGGGAACAATATATCTGAAAATCCAAAGTCCAAATCTCATGCTGCTCGAATTTTATCTCACCTCGTGCCTTCCTTACGGCTGACACTCAAGGGTGAGAGGTCCCGCGGGTTGTATCCACACCGAAGTGAGATTACCCTTGTGGCGTATTTGCCCGGACCCTAGTCAAATGTGGAGGGGGGATGATGGTGACCGAATCTATGGGAAGATAGAAAGCACGCCCCTACACATTTACCGAGGCAATGGTTCTTTAACATCCATCACTACATAGGCATAGTGAGAGATGGACAGGCCTGTTTTAAGTCATTTGTCTGCCATGACCGCCGAGAGACTTTCCAGCACAGCCTGGCCAGAACAGGGAGGAACTCAAACGACACCTTACGGCGATGTTTTGAACCACCACTGTGCCCCTTACGGCCCGTGAGCGGACGTGCTACCGACTGCGCCACGCCTCCCGGCTAAATCTCATGAGTTCACAGGCATCTCTATAGTAGAGAAGCACATCCTAGACTTGGTGTCAGTGATAAGGGGTCTCGGTGCTGAGCTGTGATTGGCCAATTCTCTTGTCTACCTGAAGTAGACTTCTAATGAGCTTCAGCTAGTCTACCTGGGATAAAGCTTCAGTCGGCCATTGGCGGAGCTGCAACAATGGTACACAGCAGGAGGCCCCCTAGTCAAAATCAGAAGCATAACTCTGACTGCTGAGACAACATTCAGTGGTCAGTCAACAGAGCACTACTGACCCCTGTGAGTGTCAGAGGAACTAATTTGTATTGGGCCCAATGGGGATGTCTGACATACACCACAGGTCAGTTGAATACTTGGTCGAATGTAACCATGGTTATCAAGGATAGGGTCTAATCAGAGTTTCCCTTATTATTTCTACACTGGGACAGGTCTAGGGACAGTTTAAAGTTGAAATCAAAAGGGTATTTTTTCACCATTTTTTATTATCTTCATAATATGTATATTAATGAGAAACAGCATGAAGATTTTATGTTTGGAGTACATAAATGATGGATAGTTTTGAGAATATGACTATACAATGGAGCTGTAGGCACCACTAAGGCACATTTCCGATTATTTTGTGCTAAATTAAAAAAAAAAAAAAAAAAAAAACGACCAAAAAACCGACCAAACTATTGAGTCCACGTAAAAGTTTGTAAATATCTAATATATGGATCATCCTTGTCAAGAAGTGCAACCAGAAATGGCCCTAGTTATACTTCTAAGGCTGTCTATAGATTATTTATTTTGACATTCTTGAGTGCAGGGTATGTTCCAAGTCTGGGGTCTCTTCACAGCCTCATCCTCCACCTGTTATATGCGGGGTAGCATGGTAACTTTGGCAATTTGCTTTTGTATTTGAAATTCTTTTATTGCATAATTCACTGGGTGGTCTTTCACATAGCAATTAGTCTGACCAAAGAGCCTCGAGTACAGAGAAAATGTATAGATAAATACTTGATCACAGTGATATGGTAGTACCATATATAGGCAGCATATAAATAATAATATTGCAGTAAAATGCATATATAGACAAAGGTGCACGAGAATTGGTCAGCACTGAGGGTTATCACGCGAGGCGAAGTCAAGTGAGATAACCCTCAGTGCTGACCAATTCGAGTGCCCCTTTGTATTTATCTCAAGTTATTTTAGTCAGATATGTTCAAAATTCCATTTATTTGACATTAGAAATTATTTCATCATCAGTAATTTGACCATTTTGGATGTTTTCCCTAGCAGTGTGATATGGGAGAGGGTTATCACACTGTGGGGTGTGATACAGAGGTTCTTGGTTAAACCTATGGGGCTCTTGTATTCAACTTGAGATAAATTTATATCATGGTTTGTTTCATTTATCACATCGCAAAAAAAGATATAACAGCTAGGTAGGAATTCGATACCTTATACATAAATTGTTATTGCATGTTCCTAGTATGCAGCCTGTACATTTATATATTACCGTAAATTCCCTCGTATAAGGGAATGCCACTGTTTCCAGTCTGCATACTCTTTTATTGATATTTGATCAACTAGGCAACTGTTTCCAGTCTGCCTAGCTATTGGTATACTATGTACCATCTTTGGATATTTTCAGAAAACTTAATTTTAAATAATTCAGTATAATTGCTAAATGATTCAGTATAATTGCAGGGGCAGCCTGCAGCGTCATCGAATGATTTGGCCAGGGGGTCCCAAAAAGGTATAACAGTACATATATATTTATGTGTTGAGGTATAGGGCCCATATTATAAGGAACGCTAAATATCTATACCATATCCACAATAGAGGACCAAAATGGGGTGTGCCTATTACCATATTGGCACATCTACAAACTTGATCCCATGTATGATATCACAGCATTTAGACAGATTAATGTTCTTATACTATGATGATTAAATAATTATTATATTTTAGACCCCTTTCTATATTTTTAGGCTTATTTTGGACTAGTTTTCATTCCGATAAGTCAAAAGATAATACACTAATGCATCATATGCATTGGTCAGCATGACAAAGTTATCATATTGATTTTCGGGTAGTGCCCCATAGGGTTGGTATGATGCCTGAATATATTCCTATTTAGAATTCTGAGAATGTGTGTCATGTGTATCAAAAGATCAATACATTTTTTCATTCTTTGAACCCATGATAAATAATTACTATAATATTATTTGCTCTCAAGGACAGACAACCTCATAAATTTGCTTATATTTCCATTCCCATTTTATTATATATATCACAATCATTTGTACAGGTTAAATGCAGTCAGCTTATGCTGGACCAATGGCCTTCTTAACAAGCTTGACAATGGAGGATTTAACTTCTGTGATGACACCATTGTGGGTTCCCTCGTTGACACCATTTGGAACTTCTACCTCCCAGATGGTGTTGATCTTTCTTGGGCAGGTCTGAGGCATGCAGTATGGGTTGGGCCCAAAGATGTGCTCCTTGAGTCCACAATGCTCGGGGTGGCCACAGTTTACACACTGGTTCTTGTTTCCAGCACCACACTGGCAGCCATAGCTCTGGCAGCAGGCACAGTCAGTACGGAGTGGGTCAAAGGCACAGCGGCAGCCAGAGAGAGAGCTAGTCCAGCCATCAATGTTGTTGACTGGGTTACGCAGGTTGGCTGCAATATAATGTGGAGAGCTTTAGGCGTCATTGTTAAAACCTGAAGGAATTGAAAATTAATTCATCAACAGTGCCATGGAAATATTTGCGGCATTTTGTCCATTACATAAATATTGCAGCTAGTACAAAATGTGATTCATAAATACTTTTTTAGACAATTATAAATATGATACAAAATAAAGATAAAAATAGTATATAGATTTTGTTCCACAGTTTCATAAAGTAGGAATGAAAAATTTAGAAAAAGTGTAGTACCTAAGTGTGGCCATCAATATTGAAGAAATATTTTATATGGTCAGAAGGATGTCATTCCTCAATAGAATACAATATGAAGTAGAGTTAATCATATACTTACGTGTGCCACACATGTGTGGGTATCCACACTGTACACACTGGTGACGGTCAGTGTTGGCGCACTGGCATCCTCCATCCTCACAGCAGGCACAGTCCTTATGGGAAGAGTCAAAGTAGCATGGACAGCCAGTCACATTACGGGTCCACACATCCTTACGGAGGATCTCAACAAGCTGAGCATCATCCGCATCTGTTTGAAGTAGAGGATGAGATTCAGTTTTCACAATAAATGAAGGAATTAGGTTGAGAATTAAGCTGAGACACTGAGTGTCAGTTTTCTTGACATACAGTTATGTCAAAACTGAATCCTTTATGACTTTGCTTCTACAAATTTCTTACCCCTGTATCCATAAAGCTCAATCCTCATGGCAATCTTAACATGCCATTCAACAGCAATGAACCTGATAACACGGGCCTGGATGGCCTGGCCGAACAGACGGTGGAGGCAGTGGTACTTGATGGTGCTCTGGTCACTGTTTCCGATGAAGATCTGAAATTGAAAAAAGGATTGTAACAATAGAACACCAGTGAAAGCTTACATCTTTTCTTAATGGAGAAAGAAATAAAGGTTCTATTTGTCTGCAAGTGGAAAGTGGCAATTACATTATGTTCACAGATACATTCGATATTTAGTGTTAACCCTCAATTTATTCAAGATGTTTAAAAGAAATAGACAGAGTTGAATGACCATGTCATACATTATCACAGTGATAATGTATGTTAGGGAGTAAAGCTCTAAAATTATTCCATTTCAATTGATATAAAAGTGCTTAAATTGACTGAAATGAGTATTTAAACAGGTCATGTGACCAGGGGTGACAATCAAAACATTTTCTTGCACAGGGAGGTGAAATAAAGAGATTTAAGTATGACATGCACAGATGGCAATTTCAGTACTACATAATCTAACTGTTGTTGTATATCTGACAACAATTTACATTCCAACTTACCAGATCCAAGCTTGTGTTCATGTCCTTGAAGGTGACAAAGTGGATTCCATCCAGAGAGATAGCAATCTTGTACTTAGTAACCCAGGAAGTTTCAATAGCATGACCCTGAGTGGAGATTCCGTGGATGGGCAGGATCTTTCCAAGATCAATCTGAAAAATACACGCATGGCATTTCACAGTTATTATGAGGCTACATGAATATAAAAAAATGAGTACTGACTTATCTAGACATGAAAAGCCAATTAGAACCTATAAGGAATGATAAGAGGTCACACCTCAATCCATTCATGTTCGTTTGTGTGGTTGCCAATTGTAGTCATCCATCCAGAGTTGTGGTTTAGCCGGCCAAGATAAGCTTCATGACCAAAGAGTGCAGAGCTGGCAAAGATCTGGCTGTTGTAGATCACACCTTAAAACAACAAGATATGCATCATCATTACTGTGATATTTGTCATGGAATGTATATCAGCTGTCATGAATAAGATCGGCAAAAATTCATATCTATATTGGGGAAAAACAAGCTTTGGCCTCTTCTTACCTGATTCCATTCCAAGGGCTACAGGCTTCCTGTTGAACTCCCAGTCCTCATGGACAAAGTAGTTGCTGTCGTCTCCCTGTACAGTGATGGTGACATGCTCTGTGACATCTGTAAAATATATGACATACATTAGCAACAGCAGAATGCTGAAAAGATAGTTTTGTTTATTCTTCTTTTCATAATCAAATAAATCACCTACTGCTAATAACTGTAGGTGTCTGACTTTAGTGTTTATACTATATTTAGACACACTCTGTATTTGGGTATCATCTAATAGATACCATGCTCCCTTAATTTGGTTTAAATATTGCAATTAATATGATTGATATTGAATGAAATTAATGTAACATTTTATACCTTAGTCTAGTTATATATATATATATATATATATATATATATATATATATATATATATATATATTACTACTTACTCCAAACCGTGTTGCCCTGGTTCACAGCTGCACAAAATTGGAAAATATAAAGAGGAAATTATACCTTATTGCATGTTCTATGAAAGTGTCCTTCAAACAATTTCCAAAAGAATAAGCAATGCATATCTATGATAAAATTCCCATGATAATAATACAGAAAGTTCTAGGATGGACCCTATATGGCCAAAAGCTGAATTCTTTTAACGGATGTATTTCATAACCAAAGGAAAAAAAATCAGGTGTTTGGCTAAATACCTCTGCATGTTGTCTTTTCAATGGCACTGATAATTTCACCAAGCTTATCAAAGTCTGTTACATTGTACACCCTTGAGGCGTCACCAGCAATGTTGTGGAGCTCCTCCAGGTTAGCACCCTTGATACCAACAGCAGTCAAAGAGATGCCGTTGTCACGGCAAAGATGAGCCTCATCTGAGGTCTTACTTGGCCAGCGGGACTCTCCATCAGTGATCACAATAGCTTGCCTGTAAATGAATCGTAGCACATTGTTGAAATAACATTAGCATATGCTTAACTAGGAGTCAAAAAGTTGTAAAAAATGGCAACTGCATCCATATATAGTTTGAGGAAGATGTAACTAAGCATGATCTTAAAATTCCAAAGCGCAACACTAAATCCAAACGTATAAGGTGCCGTTTATGTGAGGATAGATCCCTAGATGGTGCAACAAACAAACATTTGGGATATGCCTTTTAATTTAGCTCAAAATCCAGCCCCAACTATGGCCAATCACTTTTTCCCAAGTTGGGGGTGAATCCTATATGGTGCATCTTATACTTGAGGTATCATGGTAATAAATCAGCAGAAATAACAATACCCTGTGCAGACACATTTCCTGTAGGAACACATCTAAGAGACCAAAAAAAGCAGGTTGATCTGTTTCCTATTGAGCCAAAGGGTGGTTTTGTATCAAATCAAAATTTAAGCTTATTACTTTGAGACTCCAGAGCGGATGACATCGTCTGTGAATCCCTGTTCTCTGACAGCCTTCAGGGCACTATGTGTGTATGTGCCACCTTTGTAGTATGTGAGACCCTTAATAGCAGCTTCCAGGTCACTTCTGTCTGTGTGCTGTCCCAGGGTGATGTCGTAATGTGTGTAGTATGAATACAAGATGGCCCCAACACGCACCTGGTGAAAGAAATTTTTGTCAAATTTGAATTTTTGCTATCTTGAATTTTGAATCTTTGTTCCATGTCACAGAGGTGTATGATATTATACATCCTTTCAAGGGCATCTTTGTATAATGGTTCATAAGCCAAAATGAGTTAATCTTGTTTAATAAGTTATTTAGATGGAGTGTGAGGAATAGGCTATCTGTATGAGGAGAAAAGAGGTAAACTTACCGAGCTAGCTCCAAGGCTGAAGCTTTCTGTGACCTTAGAAACAAAGTCCAGGACCTTTACATAGTTGTGGGCAAAGATAGAGCTGGAGGCATCAATCACAAAGAAGACATCTGCCTCCTTGGTGGTGTTGCACTCTGTGACTGTATTATTCTCCGACACCTTTGTTCTGATTTCAGTAATGGCTGAAATTTACCAAGAAAATTCATTAAAGTAAAAAGAAAAAAGAAAGAGGATCGAATTTGATAAAATTTCTTTTAATGGTGAATGAAATATTTAGATATCTAATATAACTTACTCTTATGGATCTGGTTGAAGGCAACTGGGGCCAAATCAACCTGGTTGTGCTGGGCCTTGTAGAGCTGTGTGTTGGGGTGCATCTTAGAAACCTGGAATACTCTTCCAGTGAAAGTAGCTGAAAGATCTGAGTAGTCTCCTGGTGCCAGATTGTAGGTGTGGAAGTGTCCATCAGACTCGGTCATCACACGCCATGTGTCCTTACCTAAAAAGCAAAGTTTTGGCATATTAATTTTCATTGCATACTTTCAGAATTTCAGAAAATAGGTATTTTACTAAACTACATTGAGAAGTCTTTTTGAATCTAATTTTGTATGCTTGATCATAAATCTAATTGCAAAGAGAATATTTATGTTTGTCAACCTTGATCATGTATGACATATTTGACAAGTTGACACATGAATTGTTTTTGGTGGCAGGATTACTGAATTTTATAAGTTCAAACAAACTATATCATTAAATAGACATTAATGACACAGTCACCTAGAAAACCAGAGGAGAAAAGAATTGATTAAGAGAATTTGGGACTAGAGATACTCAATAGTGCTTTGGTGCAATCTTACCAGTGACCATAGCAGACAGTGGTCCAGATGTGAAGGTTACATTAGCAGTGTCCTCAATAATTGTGGAATGGACTCCAGCATACTCCTTCTCATCATACAGAGTCAGAGTGTCCTCTGTAATTAGAAAGTCAACAAGGTCATTAAAGGCAAAAGCTAGATCTTTTGATATTCATTCTATGAGATCTATTAGATCATTAGCATTCAACTTAAAGAGTAACAAAATGGAAACATTTATCTGCATTTACTTTGAGATTCACTGTCAGCATATAATATGCTGAAATAAAAATTCAGGGCCAAACTACAAAGCCATACCCTCAGTGCAAGCGGAGACATATCCAGACATAACATCCTCCTGGTACACCTGTACATCATCACGGAAGCTACGTCCATAGCAGAGTCCACGCCAGGCCTTCAGACTGCCATCAGCAACAGTTGAGAAGAGGGTGAATGCAGAGCACTGGGATTCCTCACGACAGGCACGCTCACAGCTATCAACATCATTGCCCATGTTTCCAAAGAAGAAGACACGTGGGCGGTTCTCACCCTCAGGTGTATTTGGTGGAAGACCAAAGACAGCGCTGCTCTTTGGTGTGCGCTTGAAGCACACTGGAACAAAACATCAATTATTAAATCATTGATTAAATGAAATATACATGCAGTGTGGTTTCTAAATCACCAAACTGTTCAAGTTGTTAATTAGCATGTTCAATTAGCTTTCCTTCCCTGCATGTCTACGTAAAGGGGTTCTCCATAAATGAAAATAACCTATTTTAGTGTGTTTAGTAACACCAAATCCTTGGATTTCCAATTCTTCTTGACTATGGGCAGACATACTGAGATGCTTGAACAAGATACATGAAAAATATTTACCAATTCCTTTGGCATTGGAGATCTCCTGTCGGGTCTTTTCCATGTCTGTGTTAATTGTTCCTACTCTGTGGACAGCAGACAGATCATTGTTTCCGAATGGCAGAAGAGAAGTGTCATAGTATTCACCAGGAGCCAGGACAGCACTGCGGCCCTTAAAGTCCTTATGTTCAAACATCTCCCACTGCATGTCACCTGTGAAGAAATACATTCCTTAGCTCAACTGCACTCAAATATGTCTTTATCACAGCATTTTGACTACTTCCAACAGCAAGCCAACTAAAATAGCCTACTTGTCTAGTCTCTTGAACAATACAAACAACCTATATTAAATATCTTATGATTGACCTAATGCGGTAAAGTTATCTGAAATTGATGACAAGGTAATGACTTTGTGCTTGAAATTTTAGGAGACCTCATTTAACTGCAATAACAACAAAGGAATTGTCCAGGCTTGCATATTTCAGATTATCTATATCAACCTACCATAGATCTTGAAAGAGCCTGCTTTGTTGTTGAAGTTGATAGTATCAAGATCAGCAATATCCTTCTTGACAATCTTGGGGCGGCCTCCAAAGTTTGGCTTGTTATACAGGACGATCATCTCTGCAAAATTCATGGCAAATTTTTGTCATTCATGAAAAGATTTAAAGAATCTAGAAAGGAGTGAATTTTCTCAGCTTGTAACTGAAGATACAAGTCAGTCACTTAGAAAAGGAATCTTAAGCAAATCAACAAAGAGATTTTGGCAGTCTCTTACTCTCATCACCCGTGCAGCCATCTGGGTTGGTCCTTAGCTTGAGTTCATTGAGAATGAAAGAGTGGTTACGGGCAGTCACTTCCATGCCAGTTACAATGACTCCTGTAGCCATGTCAGCAAAGGCAAGGTAGTCCTCAGATGTGAAGTTGTAAGCCTCTCTGTAGGGTGATATATTTAAATGTTTTATAATGAAACATTAGAGAAAAGATACTGATTCTCTTTTCATCTTAGTGTGCCAGCAGACTATGATATAAAAAGAAAAATTTGGAATGATAGAAAGAAGTACTTGTATGATGTATTACTATTGATGAGATTTACTTATAAAATCTTAATTCCACATACCCTCCACAGAATAGTCCAGCCTCCTTCTTGTTCTCTCCCATAAGAGTGATGCCAGCCATGGACACACCCTCAGAGGTAGCCTGATTGAAATACAATAAAAGGCATTTCTTAAAAGTGTAAAAGCAACACATTCTATGCATGAGTATTTTTTAATGATTTTGCCCATAAACCGTCAATATACCCTGATTAATATACATTCTTTGGAGAGTACTTTTTGTGACTGAAAGAATTTAGATTGTCATCTATTTTTACCTTAAAACCAAACTGGCATTCTGTGACACACATCTTTGGTAGACTGTAGAAATGAGTGGCTCCCTCCTCGACTACTTCATTGTTGTGTGCGAAGTTGTAGCTGTTGCCCTGTACTGGGTCTACACAAGTATAAACAAGTATTTGACAATGACATTCAGTGTTAATACAGTCCTACTAGGGTTAATTCTTTTCTGAAAGGGAAATATTCTGAATCTATTTAAGATGAATGCATTTTTCAGATTATTTCTTATTTATATCTAAAAATAGATAAAAGGTGTCAATGACTTTTCCACTTGAATTACTTGCATTATAGTAGATTATAGTGGTAGAAAACAAATGAAAAGATTTGTAGTTCCCAGTGTTGGACTGAAGGCTTACACATATTTCCACAACAGTTAAACTGATAAGGCCAGACATATGGCTTTACCATGGGAATTTAAAAACCTAGGAGATATAAGTTACACTTTGATTGTGTGACATTTGATGAAATCATAAATTTTCTCTGAGTCGCGTCAGATATACTGTGTAAAACTTAAGTCAATGAAGGTCATCTGTCACCATAAAAAGTGAAAAAGTTTCATGCTTACTCTTATCCTGAATGCAGAGCTCAAACAGACAGAAGCTCTCTTCCTTATCATCTACAGCACGCATACGTTTAGCACCACCAAGTGCACGGCAAACTTCAGGAGATGCCTTAGTCTCAATCTCTGCAACTCTGTAAAAGACAAGATTAAGTTTTGATATGCTGCAATTTAAATATTCACCTGATGAAGACTACCTGCTGCTGCAATGTTGTAATCAACATGGATTAATATAGTTTCATAAAGCCTTAATAAACTTTAGATTTGTTGTTCTAGTTGTGTCTATTACATGATAATTATAATTCAATTAGTTGTAGCATAAACATAAATGCAAATGGAAGAAAAACTGTACACACACTATTGATTGTTATTCATAAGATATATGGTATACCTGGCATAGGCTGGGCATGACTGTGGAGGAACTGGAGAGAAGATGGTCTTCCTTGGTACGTTTGTGGTACATGCATCAAGCTGACACATTCCCCAGTCATTCTGGGGGTAGTTAGGCTTACCTCCCATATCAAGGCAGTCAGCACCCTTTGTTCTGCAAAACATATTTTTTCTTGGCATTTGTAGTCAATCACAATTGATAGAGCCTAACTTAGATAAAATCATTGAAATGAAATTGTGATATTCTATTACTCTTTATTTAGTCGCATATACTTTTAATACTAAGCCATCATCATGATAATTCACATACCTTGTTATAAGCTGCCCCTCAAAACGGTGTCTACATTATATTTGTTTCCTATTATATTATACCGTAGTAAGTTTGGGTTAATAATTCACATATAATTCTTACCTGACCAGGACCTCTGCAACCTTGCGGTCACCACAGCTACCAGGACGGGCTGGGAAAACCCCACCCTTACCAATCTTGTCAACTGAACACATGTTAAGTGTGCATTCAACAAACTCATCACCACTGGTGGCAGCACCAGTCAGCTTGTTACATTCGACTCCTGTAGCAGACATTGGCAGACTGGCAACATGTACACCACCAATAGACTTACAGTCCTTGGTGCCTGATGATATGATGATAGTGTGGTCATCTGTAAAAAAAAACATACACAAAGTTTCATACAGAGAATATTCATTTACAAAAAGGCTCTCTACAGATGACTAATTTCAGACTTGCAAAAATAATGGCATCATCTCTTAAATCATTATGGTTGCCTCTCAATACACCTACAACTATTTGGTCTTGAGTAAATTTGTGTCTAGCAGTACAAAAAATCCATTAAGAAAGGGTGTGGGTAGGGGGAGAAGCCTACTGGAAATCCAGGTTAGTAGGAAGGTGTTTAAAAAAAACACTGCTCCGCACTCAACACTACTGGCCATTGGGCACTGGTCCAGTTTCATTGTCTAACCCAGTATGTACTACCTAGACATTAAGCACACTCTATGTGACTGTCCTTTGATAGAACTTAAAACTCTGTACCATTTATAAAAAAAAATAATTGTACTTACTGAACTTGGTCATATAGATGGAGTGGGACCTCATGCCTCCACATAGTTGGTGAGAGTCACCAGAGCAAAATCTGTCACAGGTAAAGGATGGTCCAGATGTTGGCAGCTCGTTAGAGCACACACATGTAGTTCCGCTCTGTAAATGTGCAATATATGATATGTTAATATTTAACTTAATCAATACCATGAAATCTGTATCAACGGGACAAAAAAAACTTGGGATATAGGATAAGGAATATGATGAGCTAATGGATGACAGGGATCCTGTTTTATGATTCACATCAAATTATGCAATTATAATAATTAATATCACATTGATATACAGAGAAGTGTCCCTAAAGATTTAAGTGTACCTCAAGCATGGCATAGTTGTATCTGTTGTTGTGGCAGTGCTTGATGCACACAGACCGGCTCATGTGGGTAGACACCAGAGTTGGCATATGTTCTGTGGACTTTTTGTCCTTACTGTCCTTGGCATCCATAGCGAAGCATCCAACATAACGCTCATCCTGGTTTACTGTAAAGTGCAGGTGATAAGATTTGATACACAACAATTGCTAGTTGATATGGTTAACCCTTTAAAGGCCTGTGATACATTAATGCACCAATGAAGTGCTGGTGAGCCTACTCGCCAGCACTTCATTGGTGGATCATGACGACCAATGGGCATGATGGAGCATGATCAAGCCTGTAGGCTCTGCATGATGCTTGAATGTAGACCTGGCAAGTAACTCACCAGGGCTCCACTCATGCATCGGATGCATTAATGCATCAGCGGCCCTTAAAAGGAATACCGTGTAATTGATGTATAAAATTGCAGTTATACATCATTGGTCATATCATATTAAATGACCGAACAAACCCTGAAGCTAACTATAACGAAAATAAGCATCTACATGTGTATTTTACCCTGACCAAGCATGTTTACACCAAGCAAATAATATGTCTTTAAAGATAATAATGTGAATCATACTGGTCCATGCCAGAATTCAAACATATTGTTGTCTTTGTATATTCATGAGCATAATTCTTAAACCAAATGCAAACCTCAGTAATGATCATATGAAACATTTAGTGTACATAGATATAAAACTTTTACAGATACCAACTTGCACTAATCAGCTAACAGATAAGACTAAATAGTATTAAGAAGGTAGAGTTAAGTCTCAGATGAAGGCACAGGTAGAAGAAGATAATTAGAGAAAGGTTGTGTGTGCACGTTAATACCAAAGACGGTGCTTATCGTTCTTAAGATCTAATTAAGCATCTTACACAGTCCCAATCATAAAACCCTGATAAAATAGATGGTTATATTCCTACTTAAGATGTGAAATCCACAGAATAATGTTAGTTTTCACACAGGATACAAACAGTATCATAAAGCCATAGGATAGTCAGAGTTCCTTTTTATTATAAGGACATATTAAAAAGGGGATGATGAAACATGTGTAAGAAGAAATTGGAGTTATCAGGAAAATTGCTATTTTAGGATAGGTCTTAAGTCAGAAATTACTAATTCAGCAATTACTTTTGACAGCTGGAACAAATAATAGGTAGTTGTTACTTATTGCATGCAATATACAGAATACAACCCCATTTCATCAATGTGTAAACCATACTCCTAATTTGTAACTCTAGCTAAAATCATATACTCTAAGGCTGCTAACTGATATGAATTGTCCATGACCTTTATGTCCTAAGAAGAATACCTTAAAATATACAGCTACACATTACTATTATGAATGGATAAGTATAATCTTAAAAAGTTTCATTTAGGTAGAACAATCACAGTTTGCAGTCAAATATTAGCAAACTTTCAATTTGCCCTAATACACATATCATGTCAGGGTCCAATGTAGGTCAAGATGATGATCAATCAATTGAAGGAGGTGTAGGTTAGGTAGTAATTATTATTGCGGCTATGATACATATACTTACCAACAGGGCAGCCCTTCTTGTTCACCTTCAGCCTCAGCTGGACCATCTCACCAACACCTCCAAATGCGTACAGGTTCACACGGCTGATAGGGCTTCCCTGCACAGCTGTTGTAGCACCATCTGTGTGCACAGTGCTCTTCTTTGCTTTATCAAGATCAGAGCTGAAAATGGCATAGGAAATTATAATCATGTGATAGCAGAGTGTAAAAGAGGCTGCTGTTTGTATCACAAAATGTTGATAAAAGTACCAATATATCATTGTTCAATTAATAAAGTTGACCTACTTTCTCAATTCTTCCAAAAAATATTAGTTTTAGTCATTATCTCAACTTTCCTCAAATATAATGTGATGCATTCCCTGTACTGCTCTTTATTTGAATAGAAACATTCTATTTGAAATTAAGACTTAGTTGTTCTTCTCAAGGAAATATATTCATGACAAAAATGGATGTAAGTATCAAAGTTAGACACATACGCAACACAGGAGAGGACACGGTCTCCAGCAAAGTCAGTCATGTAAGCAGCAACTTCAGATGCAGCACTTCCAGCACCACGGACATCCATCTCACAACCAGTGACACACAGATCTGGGACCTTGTAGTGACGGCCAGTCTCTGACAGCTCCTGGTTTTCATACTCAAAGATATACTCTCCTTGGGAGGTGGTAAGGAATGCTGCAAGTAGGAATCAATTACCTGTATAAAATCTTAACTTTCTTATACTCATTGATGTTAGGATCCTGCTAACCTAAGAAACAGTCCATACATCATTTCAGACATGCAGAGAGGGTGGGAAGCCAGCCAAACATACCCACATACTGTATAACTCTAAATGTATTTATTGGTATATTTCATTGCAAATATATAGTTCAATCAATCTTTAGAAGGATTGGGCTATTTGCAGTTTCTAAATTATGGGTGTTGACTGTTGTTGAAGATAGGCCTTCCATAGTGTCCACTAATGTCAATAGATATTTTGATAGTATTTTCAATATATCTGTCAAGGTAACAAATACCAATATTAGATGTTATTGCAATCTCTGGTAAGCTTACGAGATCCACAGCGGTCACTGAATCCACAGAGTGTGCACTGGTACTTGTAGCGGCTTTCACATTGACAGGCTCCAACATGACAGCAGGCACAGTCAGTGCGGCTAGTGTCAAACTTGCAGGGACAGCCAGTTGTGTTCCTGGTCCACATATCCTCCTCCATGTATTCAGGGATGAATGCTGTAATGTATTTAGCAGTGGTAAGATGCAACCTCAGTGAGATGTCATTCTTACATCATTCATGAAATGAAATCAAAATGAAATCATGAGGGGAATCAAGTTCAATGAAACATACTGTAATGTTTTTGGAACGAATGATCTTAGAACAAGTTTCATTACAGCAACACTTACATCCACATTTCATGGCCTTTCCACTGAAGGCTCCAGCCATCTTGACACCCTTTCCGAGTTTGCTCTTTCCAATGCCATAGCAACCACCTGCCAGATTCTTTTCACCCTCCTGAGAAGGACAAAGAACTTATCTCACTGTTTCTTCCTGCATCAACCATATACAAAGCAAAATGCACACAGGTGAGGTAATAATGCTTGCATCTGCCTACTATTCATCACTATCTAAGCATATCTGATTGAAATTGAAGGTAATTGTAATATTGCAGCCTGTATTATAATTTTTGGTTTTGCCAGAAAACTTCATGGATATGGACACCCGCAGTTATAACAAACCTGGTAGAGTGTGTAGGCGACACAGTCGGGCTCATCTCTGCAGGCAGCCTGGCACTTATCAACATCCTGATCCATCTGGCCAAAGTAGAATGTGTCAGGCATGTTGTCCTTCTTAGGCAGAACCTTATCAAACACATAACTGACATCCTTCTCTCTCTTGTAGCAACCTAAATTGAGAGAGGGAAGAAAATTAACTTGCAAATCATGCCTATCACTCATCTATAGCTTCTCAAGTTTTAAATCATGACAATGAAGAAGAAAGGACATGAAGTCTTTTAGATTATGATCATGTACATTCTTCACTATCAAGCTCTAGATCTTTTTAACACACACCTGTTGAGCTTGCACAGTCAGCCAGCTTGGCGTACACATAATAGTAGGAGCCAGACCAGGTGAAGGCATTACGCTTGAAGTCTCTGTCCTTGGCATAGGCCTGGACTGCACGGGGGTTCAGGTAGACCTAGACATAGTAGAAAAAGAGTATATGACTTCTCTTTGGGACTTCCCTGTATTTGTACATAATATTATTGTTGCATGGCCTATTATAAACCATTCTGTATACCTTTATGTATTATTTTCTATTGATAGAGTAGTTTTGTAGATTAAATTAGTTCAAGCACTAGAAAGATGTTAAACTTACTGAGGTGATAGCCAGGTGACTGGATGCTGTTCCATACTTGGGGAGACCCTCCTCACCACAAACATTGCTGAGCACCTTACCCGCCTTTACACTGCCTGTACAGGCCAACTGAGACTTGTCAGCAGCGAAAGAGATGTCGGTACGCTCACTGAATGTATTCTTGAACTTGAAGGTATCCTGTTCCTTGGATCCCAGGTACATTACATTGATCTATTGGTAAGAGAGGACATGTTGATCAGTTATACTAACTTAAATAAAACCAATATGTTATCAGTTGTTTATAATGTCAAATAATGCACACATAATGAGTGCATTCTAATGAATAGACATTCACCTGACTTGGGTGCCAGCTGTTGTCCACAGACACCTGCATGTTCAGATCAGTGTGTACTTCCCAATCAATGAAGCTGAAGTCCTTCATGGTGGCAATCTTCTCTTTCGAAATGATATTTGTATGGAGAGCTCCGCTAGAGTAAGATTCCTGAAAATATATATTCAGCATTGAATATGACCATGCATATTAGAATAAGGCACGTTCCCAGTGAAAGATTATTTCCATAGGTGGAATGAAATGAGATGGTATTCTCTTCTGTTCTCATCGATTTAATCCATAAAAATACATATTAAGAATCTTTGTATGCATATGGGGATAGTAGGTTTATTTGAATAAATGCAATCGAGGTGACTTATCTACAAAGAACCTGGAACTTCGATGAGTTCGATTGAATTCTTTTAGATACTCTGTATTGGAAGGACTTTGATGAATATGTACAACCAGTAGCAAAGAACAAGAACATAGTAGAAAAGGACTGCACATACTAATGTGACTTTTGATTCCCTTTTTTAAAACAGACTAATATCCATATGTATTTTGAGTAGACTTACATATTTCCAGTCCTTCTTCTTGTTGCCTTCTCCAAACCTCATCCATACTGAGCCATCCTGCCTGTGTGAAATGAACACACTGTGTTCCACACCACTGTGTCCAACAATTTTCTGAGCTCCGCTGCTGGCAGCGCACATTGGGGTGTTGATCTCCACCTCTGTTAGCAGACAAGAAAATAACTTTTGATATGGCAAATTAAAAGGGGAAAAAAATTCAAAGTAAGGATAGTTCTTTGGTGACTTTGGGACATTAGTTTTACAGTTGAATAAAGAATATCTACATTCCTTAAGCGGTTTCATTCTCACTAAATTACCAATTTTGCTGTCCACTGTATAGTTAAGGAGTCTTTTTTAGAATTCTTAACTAGACCCCTTCTGAAAGCTTTATAGGTTTAGGACTCATGGTAGAGTCTAGGTAAGTAGGTTAGAAGAGGAGTATGGAGCACACATGAGTTGAATTTGGAGTGTGCATGATATATTCTGCAGAAAGCACTGCTTCATTTCAATAGATGGAATAAAAATCACTGGATTGTCAAAGTATAGAGTGGCTGTAATTAAGAATTGAATCTTGTCTAAAATATCTTCACATATGAGCAAATAAAGAAAAGCATTTACTTCTGGCAGAGAGCACATTCTCTCTGTTCAAATGCTCCTCAACCCATGTAGAGGGGAAACGTCCAGGTGCAACAACGACCTTTGTTCCCTTGAAGCCAATCTTTGTGTACAGCTCCCAACTTGATGGGCCTGGAAGAGAGGAAAAATGTAAACAGTAAAACTAATAGTTTTTTTTTTTCAGCTATGTTCTATCATATTCTATTTCTGTTCTGGTATAGTTTGGCACATATTTCTTATTTTATATCACATTAGGTCTATCACAGGAATTGGATTGAGTGAATCATGTTAATTTTAGCAATGGTGGTTGTGCAAGATCTTACTAATATTTAAGCATACTTACCAACTACCTCAATTGATTCAACAGATTTGAGAGCAGAAGTCTTGCTCATGTCACGGACAGAAGAAGAGATTGCCACCTTTGCTCCCTCAAACTTCTTGTTTGCCCAAAGAATAAGTCCATCCTGAACAAGCACCTCTAGAGTACAAAAAAATCAAATATTTCTTTGGTCACTAACTGCATTCTGTGTTAATAAAAGTGTGTATATCATGTGTATATATTTGGCACATTTTATACTCTTTTAATTCTCAATTTCATAGTACCAAGGAATCATATATACCTCCATCTATGATAAAGGACTGCTGTCGGACAAGTAAAGTAGGATGAAATCAATGAGAAGAATTGGGTTGAAGGGAAAGTTTACAACCAAACTCACTTCTGACAGAAGACACCCTGTTGTTTTTGATGTGGATGTTGACCCAGTCAGCGTCATACCGGCCAGGCTGGGCGATCACACTCTTTCCATTGTAGTTTGCTCCATCGAACAGCTCCCAGGCAGAGTTACCTACACAAATAGGTAAACAGTGATGAGCATTATTAGCATTTAATAGGTCACATGCCGTCAAAGATTTCTGTTGGTTGAGAGTTATATCAATGCCTATTTTTCACATATTTTTTAGGTGGGATCTGTTCCTAATTTCCAATATATTATGAATGTTTAAAAAATATTTAAAGTTATACATGTGTATTTAAATACATGTTAATATAATAAATAAATCAACACGAGGATTGCTTGGAGCTGAAGATTAAGTCTGAAGCTTGCATATTTTATAATATGATAATATGAATGATGTTTACCGTGAATCTCAAAGCTGGTCAGTTTGTTGTCGAAGCCATGGTTCCTCAAGTTATCATCATCTTCGGTCAGTCCAAGCTTCTGTCCTCTGTAGCTGTACATCATAATAGAATTCTGACCATCCAAATCTGTAAGTAAAGCATACAGTGCCTGAAAATTTCATTTAAACTCATAGTTTAATCATAATACATTAGGAATAAGGTGTGATATGTTCATGATAAACCCTTGAAAGTGTTGAATCTACCAGGGATCCTCATAAAGCCGAAAGGCGAACCACCGTAATTGTACTGCAGTGAACCAGTGTAGTTTTTACAAGAGGCGCCGAGTGGTAGTATGATGGTACATAAATGTACAAGGTATCTCTGTGAAAAAAACAACAGATTTCTGGGATTTTTTGTGAGAAGGATTCTGCCATTATTTCAATGACATTTCTTTTGCAGTGTAACATTACCGTGAATGTTGAAGAGAGCAGCATTAGACTTCACTACTGTCAGTATCATCTTGTCAGCAGCATGTGCAATGTATTTCCTGTATCTGAAACTCTCGAATGTGAAGTATCCAGGATGCTCTTCTGACTCCTTTACTCTGAAGTATGTGTCTGTGCCGGTTCTACTTGATATGCTAAGACTGCCCGTACTGGTTGCCTTTACATAGTAGGAATGTTTGCCTTGAACCTGAAAAAGATTTTATCAATGTATATATATATATATATATATATATATATATATATATATAATATTTATATATATATATTTATATATATATATATTTATATATATATATATATGTGTGTGTGTGTGTCCTTGCACCCAGATAATTTTGGCGACCTATGTCAGATTCCCTGCTAGCACAACTCATCCGAATGATGTCTTTTTTATGCAAGTCGCATGCATTTTAATGTAAGAATGACGTATATTGCATGAGTTGTGCTAGCTGGGTTGTGACACTGACAAGGTACATGTCCAAGGACTCCACCTAGGCCTATGCCATGCGGCTGCCGTTGTTGATTATGCCCTTGAAAGATTTTTTGGCAATCTAACCCATGAATGGATATGAAGGTATGGACCTGTGTTTCCTAAAGCAACCAGAGATTCAACAGCCTCTATATCCCTTTGAAATGCATTTCTTTTTCCCCTCTTGTTATGTGGAGGACATTCAGCAATAGAATCAAAGCAATACCTCAGGATTATATAGAAGATGCTAGCCTACGTCCATTGTACGAAAAGGAATACATATGTCCATAAATTATTATGATGCATTGCATATACATGTAGGTAGCCCTAGATCTCTATAATTCCCAGATTCAGGCCACATCTCCTAAAGCTATTTTCTCAACTATAAATCATTTAGTATCGACTTCAATTTAAGTAAGCCCATGGTGTGTGCCCAATTCAAACATTGCCATGAAAATAAGAACTTTTGGAATGTGGCCCTGTTGATCTGAGTAAAACATACCATAAGTCTAACTGTGCCCGCAAGACCGCTTTTAAACCAGAACGCTCTTGAAGCTGTGGAGAATGACAGTGTTGGCTTCTTTTCGCTAGCATCCATGTAGATGTTTTTAGTAGGCTCATCAAAAGAACGAAGGGTGAAATGGTTGCCTGGCATCCGATCTAAAGCATAAGAGCATTATTAAACTATCATGTATCAATACAGAGCCGGTGTCTCAATCAGTACCAGGCCCACTAACTCAGCTTGACAAAAGAAATATCATTTTCTTTAACAAAGTCATTTACACAAATTTCTTCAGAAATAAGTCAAGGGGACTTTCAGAAATTGTCAGCTAAGACTGAGCATTTTAGTATTCATATTACATGCAATGATTTATAAATTCAGAGTATCAACAATTTTTATGACCACCAAAATTTATAGGGAGATAGATATAAGGAGAGCAAATGTGAACTTACATGTTTCACAATTCTTGCCATATCTTTCCTTGCTGCACTGACACTCATAATCATTAACTTTGTCGATACACTTGGCATCAAACTTGCAGGGGTTTGGAGAACAGTCATCAATATCTGTCTCAGGAGAAAGAGAGTATACATATTACTCTAAATAGGCCCAATAGTTCTTGATTGTAGAAACACATTGTTATTTTTTCCAGGGAAACTTTTAGATGTCAGTTTCATTCTTGCATTGTTTCCCAAGAAAGACAACAACAACACAACCACAAGTGGGAATTGCATAATGTATTTGAGGATCATGAGTGTCATGACTCACATTTAAGAAATATTGCACATATTTTCACCTAATACTTCTGCTAGAACCAGATACTTAGATGTGGCAATACAGAAAGAACTATGCATATAGTCAATATTTGCTGCACATTATGTATCTTACCCTGTTCACAGTTAGCGCCAGTGAATCCTTTAGGACACTCGCACTTATAGTCATTCTCCATGTCGATACAGATACCTCCATTCTGGCAAGGCTTCATCCTCTTACACATGTCATTGTCTAATAAGGTTGAAACAGAACATGTATGATTGTCTAAATTTCATCTTTAACATTTCAATTGATTAAACATGGACTATTATTGAAAATATATCAAGTTGTACAGGCTGATACATACAACACAAAAAATACCTTGGATAATTTTTTTTTGTCTTAGACTTAGTCATAACATGATAAGTCATATATTAACCCTTTGAGGGCAGAGCAAAAATAGTTGCCCTGGCCATGAGGACGGCCTCTTAAAAAGGTATAATTCCTAGAGGACGAGCCTATTTTCAATTCCTATACAAATCCTATATAATGGGCATCGACTATAGTCGATGCTAGGCCTACCATGGTGTCGATTATTGTCGACGCTAGGCCTACCATGGTGTCGACTATAGTCGATGCTAGCCATCATTGGGTTAATCAAGAGCAAAGGATCTTTCCACTGAACTCTTTTCCTTGCTGTATGAAAACCTACTTGCACACTTGATGAAGATATCCTTGTCATGAGTGCAGCCTGTTGGCTTTGGATGTCCACAGTTGAGAACATTGTTAGCGTCCTGGGGGCTGCATACTGGATTCATCTCATTGATGCTGGAAATTGATATATGCATTCATGTTAAAAGCATGTATTAAAGTACTCCAAGTGGCAGGATTCAATGATTCAATTTGATGTCTTATCTGTTACCTGTCATTCTGAATAATTCAAATTGTAATTGATTTAATGATAAAATGTGCACAATTCATGCATAGGATTATAACACATTTAATCTAATGGCTAGGAGTATAATACACTCATCTGAATAACAATTTGAATCTAAACAACCCCTAATTCTGATATTTAGTTGCAAGAACAGCCTGGAAAAAATAATATGCGATATGTCTTGCACTTACTGTCCAGAGCCAATCCTTGTGTAAGCCTTCTTTGCATATTTGACGGTCTCAACCCTGTCATATCCCATGTCCTTACAGAAGACCGTTGGGAACATATCCCTCTCAATGGTGTCCAAACACACGGTGCCCCACTTGCCATGTCTGTATACCTCAGCAATACCTTCAGCAGATTTCTTTCCTCCTGTCAGGCGTACTCCATCTGAAATTTATTGCAAATTTGTCTTCAAAGAAAATTGTTCATCTATTAAGGTTTATGTGTTCCAAACATTAATAGATTTTCATCAATATTCCTCCCTATTTTGATTTTGGGTTATTCCATCTTGCCTGTGATTTTAATCAAGATGTAAATTTTTCTTTCCCACATGGCTTTCTAGTGTAGAAAATATATTTGCTCAAATTTAATTAATACATGGAAGGGAGTTTGATGGAGTAATGACAATTCATACAAGGTTTTATCTGTTTGGGAGTAGAAAAACTACTTACGCTGGCACTTGACAAAGACATCCTCATCATGGCCACAGTTCTTGCCATTCTTGGCACAGTAGCTGAGATGGTATGGCTTGTCTTTGGCACATGTTGGATTCTTCATGTAGATGCCTCCTTTGCCCTTGCCAATTGTGGTGTCCTTTGCCTGTACGTTGAGTTTAATATGATCAGAAATCATTCAAGCCCACAAAATACATTTCATTTTTGATAAGTATTAGACTTGTCTACATTTTAAGTGGATATTGTTTATAGAACTATATATTTCATGATAATGTTATATGAGGTAATTTAAATCAAAGTTCTTTGCAAAATCCACATGAGAAAGGGCAATATCTCAGCGAGTTGAGGCCTATGTGTTTCACAGGGCAAATACAAAATTATCTTTATGCCTTCATGAATGCTTAAAATGATTACCCATATCCATGGGTGTAGAGGTGCACCTATTTCATGTTAGACATGATACTCCTAATGGACAACCTTATATAGTATCAATGTTTCAGAATAGAAAAGCTGGAACTTTACCGTAGTAGCCTCAACGGCATGGCTGAAACCAATCTCATGACAGAGGGTTGATGCCCACTCCTGAGCTTTAGGTTTTCTGTCACAGATTGTTCCCCACGTGTACTTATTACCCTCCCTATGTACAGACATAGCTCTTCCCTCTGAAGAGTCCTTTCCATCTTCAAGTTTTACAGCATCTGAGAGAAGGTGGAGAAAATGGTCTTACTAGGAACCACAATATAAGATAGTAATTTTCTTCAATATGACAAAGAAATATTTCCTACCATTAAGAAATCAAAGATATTCATCATCTGCTTCTAACATCTAAATGAGGTGATGGTACTTACATGCACACTGGACAAAGACATCAACATCATGGCCACATGTACCCGCATCCTTTCCACACTCATCCATGAAGAGGTTGCCAGTCAGTGGGCATGCAGGCTTCACAAAACCAATGGGACCTTTGCCAACTCCTGTGTACATGGTCTTAGCTTTCTAAAATAGCAAAATATTAAGGACTTGAAAATAGGAAACAGCTTCAAATAGCAAATCATCTCTGTTAAGTTATGTTTAATGTTAAGATTTTTCAGAGGCAGGCCCATAAATGGTAGAAAGAGGTAGAAAGTAATGTTTTGTAGTATAAGCCAGATGGGCATATAGTCCAATGGGTTGAAAAAAAGAATCAAGTCAAATAAATATGAGCAGACTATTCTGTCATGATTCTATTCACATATCATAAACATGTAAGATGTTTCATATCTAATTGTATTGCTATGAGAGGATGAAGACAATCTATGCTGTATTTACCTTGGCCAGCTGGCAATGGTCATAACCCAGCTCCTTACAAAAGACATCTGGCCATCCAGTTTCAGTGAATGCGGCATCACAGATAGTTCCCCACACTCCATTAGAGAAGAACATGGCACGACCCTCCATTGCGTTCTTGCCACCATCAATCCTCAGCCGGTCTGTCAAAGTCAGGAATGTCAATTAGCACTTTTTGTGACTAGGCCATAAAAGAAAATTTGTTTTTCAAACACATTATAATCTCTAAAATGATTAGTTGAAAGGATTTTGGTAGCTTTGGTTCAAATGAAACATTACAGGCTTCTCATACTTGGAGCAGTATAGCCCTATCCTTATGTATTACAGTTGTTTTATGCTCACTTAAAAAAGAAATTGTTAGTGCTTAAAAAATTGTCAACACAGTCTGATGAGCAGACTTGGAGAGCTCTATCTCACAAACATGAATTTTTATTTTGCAACTTGTAAAACCTCCAATGGTTTATTGTAGACAATATGTAAGATAAGTTTTAACTTGCATTTAGTTATTGAGAAACTCTCAATTCATTTTTGGTGAAACATTAAATAAGTTCTACCATGCATGGTGAAAAAGAGAGAATAACTTACTCTTGTTCATGACTGGGAACAAAGCAGCAGTACGCTTGCCCTTCTCCATCTTCTGATTGGCCTTCAGCACATGGCCAAGGTCAAGGTCATCATTGTACATTTTAGATATACTAATGGTGGCAGACAGTTTAACCTTCATGTCAACATTCTTCAGGGTATCATCCTCATATGGGATGACACTCTTTCCATTTTTGGATTCATAGTGGACACCAAGAAGGTCTCCAGTGTTGACCCTGAAAGGAATATAAAAATGATTTCATTCTTTCTCAATCAAGTAAAAATTGCGTCTGGTTTGGAATAAATAAGTCTATTTTACCCAAATTAGGCAGAGGCAATGGCTGTCATGTCAGTATGGCCTTTTATGGTACAGAGCTTATTTCTTAAATTATCAGTGAACTGTTCATCAAAGGAACTTTACAAGGATAATCCAGCAGGAGGGTTGGCTATCCAAAGCTAAGACCCAAGTCAAACCAAAGTGCATTGGTAATGGATAAACAGCCCACGTTCTGGGTTGTTCATGCATTATTACATATATAAACATAGATTCCCATTTCAGAAATGTATGTATTTGCATTCTGAATGTGCTGCATGTAGTGTCTTTGTAAGATAATGCTTCATGAAGCAATCTAGTATTTAGAAACAGGTTTTGATCAAACATTTAGCCAGAGGTCTGGTTTGTGTCCTTACAATTTTGTGCTTCAATCAGAATAGTTGTGAACCAAATGATTTTCCATGAAACAATAAAACCTCAATTGTGAATGATAACTCGATTAAGTCTGGTTTACAAACCTGAAGCGGAGATGCCTTGGGACGAAGTAAGACTGCTGGCCAACTTTAGTAGCCTCGATGTAGTTCTTACCAATCATCTCAAGGTGGCCATCAGGGTGCTTCCTCCATACAGCAGCATAGAAGTGACCCTTCTGCACAGCATACAAATTCCATGCAGCAATCTCACCAGCACATGAGAACTCAAAGTCGGTGAATATCTGCATGTCTCGAGATGGCTTGTCACTGTTGAGCCTCTCCATGGGGGGAATTGGGTAGCATCCATCTTCCACTGTAGATGTGATAATATTAACATTATTTAGTAAAGGCATAATCTCTTAATTAAATTATTAATAAAATTGGCATATTCAGATGCAGGGAGATTTTGTGGGTACTTTTCTATTTTGTCAGTTGTTTCAGGATCATTTGCCTCTAACGTGGCCAAAGCACTGCTGCCCCCCTTTGTGTCCCTGAAAAGGGATTAATCTTTTTTTGTTGTTGCAAATCCACCGACATTATGAATAACCAACTGAAATAATAAAATTCTAGCATCTTATTCCATATTCCATAATAGGCACAGGGCCCAGAGATGAAATAAAGAAATGATCAACATATACCTATGGATGCTCCCCTCCCATTTATAAATCCTTGGAGCTTCATCCATTGGGGTCCCCTTTTTTGGCCTCACCAAAACTCTCAAATCTAGACTATCAGTTATTTTGAACAGATCGGATGGACTTATGAAAACGTAGTCATTCTGCCAACTTAACATTGGCATAAAACAATGCCTTCAATATTGCATTTTGAATATTCTAGTTGATCAATGTTGATCGAGAAGTTGTCAATATTGAAGCAAGGAATGTCCTTGTTTATTTGAGTAAGCTTCTAATTCACGCATTTCTGCTACCCATATCTCAATGTCCTGCGGATATAATTGGTAATGCATTCCATCTTCATCAATGTAATACTAAGTCAATTACAATAAGGAATCTGACTAATCCACAAACATTTCCATAGAAGAAGGAGCATTAACAAATTTGAAAATTAGACATTTAACAATTGGTAGTGTCCTATCAAATGGTGAAATATTGTTTTTCCAAAGGTTATTGCAGAGGTATACTTACTTGACTTAGACATTCTCTCAGTCTGCAATTAACAAAAGTACAAGTATAAGGATGATGGAAAATACTAGATTACACTCCAGTGGGCTGACGCTGATACAACCATAAATTAATATTTGTGACACGATCTGCGAAAAGGGGTGTTGGTGCGGGGGGCTATAAGACCCCCTTTCCCAGTGTATGTCACATTTGCAATGTCAACTGTAATTCAGTGCTGATTTAATGTTCATATTTTTATGTCAATTTGACATCGTTGCAATGCTGCTTCTACATTGATAGTTGTGAGGTGATTCTGAGTATACACATTAATGTTGAATCAATGTTGAAATTGATATGGCTGAATCACTACCGAATTGGAACAATATTTTGATGGTGACATGCCAACTGTTGATCTGTTGTGGAAATGGCGATAGCTGACAAAATTAAAATACACTCATTGCAAAAGTTGCAGACATGTTGATCAAACTATCAAGTAGTTACCAACATGGATTTAATATTCTGTGCCCACTGGGAAGATGTAGGCCTACCAGTTTCTATATAATTCAGTCAGATCCCATGGCTTTCAGAAAACCATTTTGGCGTCTATTAAGCATTGCATTGAGTGCTAAATCTGAAATGGTCAATACACACAATGCAGGCCAATATACTGACTGCATTCCCATGATCAGAATGTATCAACTTATAACGGCCACTAATGAGGCTTGTTTCCATAGATATAAGTGAAGTTAAATGTACTCCATTATACTGAAAGATGTTGGTGAAGTTGTGAATATGTGAACAGACAAGAGGAACGAATAATGCATGTCAGAGTACATGGCCTATCTTTTCTGGTTGCCTGCTTGTATGTCCTACACACTAAAATGAATTTTGACTTGTATGAATTGAATAAGCTTTCTAGGCATAAAACATTTATTAGTATTCTATGAACCTGAAATGTCATTCTGTGCCTGTAGTTATAGTTATAGTTGAGACCGAGGATAATGAAAACCTTGCGTCATACGTATGATATACTATATTTCTTCATAAATCTGATGAATCTTTGCATGATATAAGCGGCAGAAACTGTGGTATCTGGTGAAAAGCCCCAAAAAACGTGTTTAAAATTTGAGCTTTCAGGATAACATGTAAATCTCTTACTTACCGCTGCCTGGGCAAGGCCCACTGCAAGGAGGAGGAGGAAGGCTAGACGGGCCGCCATGTTGAGTGCTGGTCCAGGACTGGCTGCCTGATGTCCTGTCCTGCAGTACTTTTATACTGAATCAGTGCTTTACGTGACAGCCCTCCTCCATTGTGTCACAGAATCAAACATTGATCCAAATCCTATTTAACTCTTTATGGTAAAATGCATTAATGCCTCGTCATGATGCATGAATGTGGCCCTGATGAGTAACTGTCGGTCAATACACTCCTGGAAAATCAGCATGATGCACCAATGAAGTGCTGAAGAGCAGACTTAGCAGCACTTCATTGGTGCATCATGCACTAATCCATCAGCTGCCCTTAAAGAGTTAGACAACACTTGAATCTGCTCCCAAGCTGCGTAATGGTACTTTTCGTTACCACTGCTATGTATGAGTAGTGTTTTCAATTTTCACCTGTGTCAACAATTGGCTTCGAATCAACGCCTTAAGTTGGTATTCTACTGCTGTCGTCCGGCCAAAATTTTGTTAATGCAATAATTTTTGATTATGCAAAAATATAAAAAGAATTGGCCAGACTAGCCGTGGAATAGCCGCTTTAGGAACTCACACTTTCGCAAAATTGAGTTTTCTTCTCTTTCAACATCCATTGACCCTTATCTACCTTCTCTGAAAACAATGAAACTCAATGTATAGTACGTGTATCTTTTGCCTCACCTGCAGAACCTCAAGTATGCAGATACAACCTTGTTGCACTGAGGCATCGATATGCTATCTGTTCTTCAGACCTCAATGGGATTTATGTTGAACACAAATGCAGTTGGCAATAGACCAAACAACAATCCTTTACCATTAAATATGAGGATAAAAAACAATCGAAAGGCTGCAGAATCATGATCTGTACCTGGGTATTTTTGACCCTAAAACTCACAGATCAAGGGGAAACAGATTGAAATACGAAGTGTCCTTGATAATTGATAATGAAATTACCAATTTCCTCAGATACATATTGGTCAATGACCCTGAATACACATCAGCATATACAGATTGTCAGTTCATGAATTTTACAAAGTTCCATAGGAAATAAGGCCTTGATCAGCTTGGGCACAATATCATAAAAAAATCAACCCCCCTGCTAAGAACTGGTGTCACAATGTAGCCCCCCCTCTCCAAAATCTTATAGACATGTGGAAGGATGAATTGTGAGAAGTTTTAAGCCCACCCCTCCCCCAGTGTGAAGGCTTATAGGATCTTCCCCCCCCCCCAACAAAGGGGCTCTTTCCCCCCATCCCCTCCAAACTGGCTATTAATGATTGGCTTTTAGTACCACCTGTTCTATATCAGTAATTGTATCTCATTTCTATAGATGTACTCCAGATATTCTAGTGTCACAGGTGCATTATGACCCTTGATTGATTTATACAAAGTTTCATAAAAACTCTTGATCACATAACATCATTTTTATCCACTGTTCAATCAATCACCTTGAAGTACATAGTGCGATCAAGTACTGACCAATGCTGACAGGACTAGACCATGTTTGAGATTCATGAATAGCCCTGACAACAACTTTTTCTCAGGCCTAAGTAAAAGGTGCTGTGTTTTCAGTAGGGCGTTTAAGATATGAATGGTTACTGGTACGTTATAATGTGTAACGTCATAGGTCACGTGGGGGGTATCCCCATCTACAATTATATAACTTCTAGGCTTGAAGTTTTGGACCCGTCTCTACAACTACTTCTACTACTTCTAGGAAAATTGTATTTATATTTTACCTATATCTACCCTTAAAAGGAATCATTGAAGACAGATGGTCACCAGCTTTATATGCACCATTGGAAGGTGTTAATTGGTGGTAGGATAAATATATCATACTTTAATTACTCAAACAATGAACCCTAACATGCAGTGAGTGCTAACACTGTACTTCAACATAGACATGGCCCATATAAAGAGGGATTTCTGAGCCACAACACCTAAACCACGGAATTTCACTAGGTAGTATATTGTGTAGGTCTATGCCTAAACTTGTACTGGATCTCGTGCTTCTAGACCTTGCATTTCTAATTGGTGCGCATTCTCAAATCTTAAACTCTCTAGTCACCTGACCGACCCTAGCAAAATGGGGTCAAATCTATTTCTGGAGAATTTTGTCATATCTTTTTAGAATTTTTCATGATTTTTGAGGATTTTTACACTTTTTTTCCATCCATTTTCCCATATCCATTTCATATTCTTCCCGTCTTTCATAGTTCTCAACTTATTCTAATCACCATCCTACAATGATATCAAAGAATCCATTGATATGTGCCCTGACATAAATTCATATATTAATCTAAAATAAAATTGATAGAAAAAAAATCCGACCTACCAAATCTACCTCTTCAGGTCATATGTTCCTGGAAACAAACGATTTTTTTTTTGCTTAATGTAACACCATTGCAGGGGTACAGGGGTATTATATAATCTACCAATGACCAGGTGCTTAAATGGACTGCTTTGTATTTTCCCAATCCATAGGTGCTTCCAATCTCCTTGCTAAAATGATATTCATTTAAATTTATTACAAAAACAGATAGTGTTATCTCAGACAAAGTTATTCATCATAAAAATACCCCATGTATAAGGCCTGATTTGTATGTGAGGAAAATATATATTTTTCTCCAGATCCACAAGTATGAAACCACAACCTTTCATTTGATATCACACTTCCCGCTAACTCCCATGGCAGCATAGGTATTGAAGGGGTCTAAATTACATAAAGCTTTTTTCTAAATAAAACAATATCCACACAATACCAGACAAGTGAATTAAAGTTGACTTTTTCTTTATTGGGAATTTGTACATCTGGAAATTGTAGGGTATATTGCGAAAGTTTCAACCCATCTCGTAAGTCTTCTTCAGACAGTTGCGTTGTGGTTAAGTCTGTGTTCTTAGGAGCTTTGTTAGGATCATCTTTGTTGTTGTTGTTGTTGTTGCTATGGTTACCATTATTGGCCTGTTGTCATGGTAGCAGTAGATCTTTTGGTTTGGTGATTAGTTTATCATATTATCAGTGGATTGTTGTCCTTTGCACATGATGCAGGTTTTTAGATCTTTATTTGCTTTGTTTGGCCTTGGTTGGGGTTATGGGAATTTTTCAGGCTAGTCTGTAAGATAGTTATGTGTTTGCAGAGATTCCTAGGATCTCAGTTGCTTCTTCTTTGGTATATGGGTCCCCATCAAAATCACAATATAGGTTTCCTATAAAGATAGTAGATTTTTTAGTTCAGAACTTGGTGAGTCATTAATGATTCTGTTGGACAGGATCCCATGAAGGAAACTAGTGACTTTTTTAATTTTGAAAATCCATTGATTAGAGAAAAAAATTATATTCTTTGGGCTAAATTCTCAAACTCTAGGTGTCTTAAACATAAGGTGCACCTTATCCACCGGGTATCATGGTGCATAACAAAGAGGGATTATGCTTTGTTCGTCCTTTTTACACTGTCACCTGCTGCCTCAGGTCATGTGGTTAATTACATACTATATATACAGACATGCTCATCTGACATGTTTGTCTTGAGCAGTCACTGCTTAGCACTGTCTCCTTGTTTATGTGCATTATCCATACGATTAATTGGTTCCTAGATCAATTACCGTTAATTCTCTCGTATTAGGTGCACCCTCCTATAAGCCACACCCCTGACTCTGGTAGAAGCTATAGACCATTGACAAGAGTTTAAAATGGACAGTTCAGTACTGTTTTATAGTGTAAAATACCCTTCTATAAGCTGCACCCTGAATTTGGGCAGTTCCTGTAAGTTGCATAAATTTTCATTTGAGTTCTGGTAGTAGGCAAGGCTTATGTGAGAGAACTTACGGTATAGCTTCTCATAGCCTTTACGATCACTAAGAAACCGTCCAACAAAAATATTCTGCCATTGTAATCATAATAACGATAAAGATTCATCCTGTAAACCTTAATTACTGTGTGGTTTTTCTATGGTCATTCGATATGTAGTAATCGACCGACAACCCAACAGTCCAGTGAATGAAGTAGCTGAGCCCAATGGTAATGCCCGCAAGAATTATTTGTCTGCCCTCAAGAATTTTTGTGTACAAGCAAGAATGTCTGTATGCTTGCACGAACTGTGTGTGTACCCACAAGAATATTTTTTTGTGGGGAATTATTTATTTTTGCGTGACCTATCTAGGTCTCCACACTAATATTATTAAGCTAAAAGCCCCAGTACTAGGAATACTAGGAAGGCAGTAAAAGGTCTTAGCTTTAGAACTAGTAACTATTGACATTTTTAAGACCTTAGAATTCGGCAAGTTCTTAATCAGTGATTGCGTAGGTGGCGCTATTGGGTCATCAAAATTGTCAGTATCATCATACAACGGAAAGTTGGGACTTCTAGCCCCTTTTCTCCTTCTTTCTTGAGCTCTAGTTAATGCTTTTACCCTGGTCATTTTCTTTAGAATAGATTTAGGCTAATAAATTCTAAATGGATGAGTCTCCAAATAATCATCTTCGTTATAGAATTTGAATGAATGCATTGAATTAAATCTAGGCTGTTTGAATGGTTTTAGGCCGTAAGGCTCCACTATGTCATCATATATATAATATTCTAGAGAATCCATCTGGTACACCATTCAATTTGCCTTTTAAATGCTTGATTTCAAAATCGAACTGGGCAAAGAAATCAAATTTCATGAGTCCAAATTTGATTCCTGCTATTTCTGGATATGTATCACTGTAATTTCTTGCTGCAGATCATAATTTTCTACCAGCAAACGCTACTGGTCGCAGATTTTTCTCACAGTCCAATTGTGAATTACATGCACCAACAGCTATCTTTGAGCTGTCTGTCGTAATTGTAAATGGCCTAGAGAAATTTGGAAATTTTAAAACAACATCATCAGCAATAGACCTTTTCATTTTATCAAATGCTTGCTGGTGTGTTTCCAACTAAATTAATTTTATATTCCCCTTAGTAAGTGCCTATAGCGGCTACATTGTCATAGCAAAGTGTGGAATAAATGCTTAACAATATGATGCTAAACCATTAAATGATTTCACCCTGGGAACTGGAAATTCCCTGATTAATTTGATTTTATTGGGATTGGGATGAATGCCATTTTCTGACACTACAAATCCTATAAATGAGATGGTCTTAAAACCAAGTACACCTAGGCTTTTTTCAATTTGAGACTTATGCTTCTTTAAATAGGACATTTAAGTCATTCAAATAATTATTCCATGTAAGTGATGCTACAATAGTATCCTTGACATATATGGTAAACAAGATGGGAAATGTCTAACAACACCCTCTATAACGTTATGGAAGGCCTTGGGGTAAGTTGATAATCCCATAGGCATTGTTCTATTACGACCTAGCGTGATACATTATTGACCAATGAGAAAATTCCTCTCATTCGCTGCAGACTTTTCAGGGTGCATTACGTAACACCTGGTACCCATCACCTCACTGTTATCAGTCCTTATCTCGCAAGGTACCAGCTTCAGCAGGGGTCGACCCACTAAGGAATCCGCTAACCCGGAATATATAATTTATCAATGTTTTTCCAGGAGTTGCAAAAGCAGTTAGATTTCTAACTGTCCCACATAAAGGCATTTGGAACACCCCGAAAAAAGTCGATTTGAATGTATGAAATCAACAATAATTCTGAGTGATCTTTTCCCATTAACTGTTTTTCCTTTTTCAACTAGGGATATCACTCAGTATGTCTTTAATAACGTTCAATTATACCAGCCTCCTCTTGACCTTTTACAAGTTTCTCCATGATTTCCCTTCTACCATGCGACGTTCTATATGCCATAATATTTATGGGGGTATAAACCTGCTTTAAATCTATTCTGTGAGCCTATTTAGTGTTTAGGCCCATCTCACTGTCTGATGTAATAAATGTGTCAGAATGTTTATTTAACAAATGCTGCAACCCGGTGTTTTAGACCTCTGTTAGATTCTTATAACCAAAATTAGAAATTTTAATAGGTTCTTCTTTCAAATCATCAGGACCCATTAAAGCTTCCTCTACCCTTAGGGAGTACAGACCAATTATAGATCGCTTTTTAATTTGATGATTTCTACACGATGAATTGAATACCACAAATGGAATTTCATTTGTAGATTTTACAGGTTTTACAACACAGTGCTTTGCACAATATGGTACATAAGAAAATGTCCATGACCAGGAAATAAGTTTGCATCGTATTCACTGAGGTTAGGCTGTCCATATTCGATGACGCCTTGTAGGCGGAGTTGAATATGGACAGGCCTCACCAAGGTGAATACAATGCAAATTTATTCCCTTAAATGGATATTTGCATTTATGTCATGGCCTACAGGGTTGATTTGCTTTTAAATAAAGAAAAATGGCTCAGCTCTGTTCAAAGTCCAAGATGGCGGATACCCATCAAATACAGCCACATTGTATTCCATGCCCCCCATTGAATATGACATGTCCAGTACTGTTCTTTAGTAATGATCATATCTGCCATGACATAAATTGGTATTTCTGTGCATATTCTCAGCTACACCAATCATCTTGAGCAGCAATCTTTCTGATAACACAATCGCCAACATAGAAAATCAACACCCAATATAAGACTTCTAAATATTGTGTGATTTTTCCAACAATGCTCAATAGAACCGATGTGAGATTACACTGATAGACACAGCAGTATCAAATAGCGCCGGTAATGCATAACCACTAACTGTACATTTAATGCATTGAAATCAGCAACTCTATGATTAGGCATCATAGAACATGGCTAGTGCCTGGGGCTTCCTCTGCTAGACACAGATCTCATCTAGCCAAATCTGCAAGACCTAACATACCCTAACTAACTTGAATAATAGAAATATATTAAGTTTTAATAGTTGTACCAAAATAGGCATCCGTCCCACCTCCCTGCCATTTCTCAGTGCACTCATGCCTATACACTGAAAAACTGAGTGGCACGAAACTAGTCAGTGCAGACGACTTTAAGTCCTCAGGTTGACGATACCTAAAACTACAGCTTTAGGTCGTCAAAGTGACGACTTTAGGTCGTCATCCTGACCACCTAAGTCATCAGTATGACAACTTTCTATTGTCAGTATGACAAGTTTATGTGGTCATTTGACTTGGCCACCCTAAACTCGTCTGTATTGAGCAGTTTTATGCGGCTGCATGTTTTCTGTGTACCTCAATAGAGAACAAAAAGTTCACACCAACTCTTGTTTTATTATACATGTTCTAGCTAGAAGATATAATACATGACCTTCATTGATGTACGCATTGATTTTAGCCCCAGATACAATCCACGAGGTGAAGCCGAGTGGATTTATTAAGGAGCTAAAATTAACAAGTGTCACATATATGGCACTAGAGAACAAAAAGTTCACACCAACTCTCGTTTTATTATACATGTTCTAGTTAGAATATATATGACCTTCATTGATGTACGCACTGATTTTAGCCCCAGATACAATCCACAAGGCGAAGCCAAGTGGATTTCTTAAGGAGCTAAAAATTAATTAACAAGTGTCACATATAATATGGTCTTTATATCATGGTAACGTATGGTCTTATATCATGGTTTCCACCATCAATTCTAAGTAAGAGAAGGCTTTTAGCCAAGTTGGTTTCTTGTTTACCAACAAGCCAAGCCGGACCGCAGACAAATGTCCTCATATTTACACCACTTACCCGATGAACCCCACGTAATCCTTCTAATGGGTTGATTTGCTTTTAAATAAAGAAAAATGGCTCAGCTCTGTTCAAAGTCCAAGATGGTGGATACCCATTGAATACAGCCACATTGTATTCCATGCCCCCCATTGAATATGACATGTCCAGTACTGTTCTTTAGTAATGATCATATCTGCCATGACATAAATTGGTATTTCTGTGCATATTCTCAGTTACACCAATCATTTTGTGCAGCAATCTTTCTGATAACACAATCGCAGAGACAAATGACAACACCCAATATAAGACTTCTAAATATTGTGTGATTTTTCCAACAATGCTCAATAGAACCAATGTGAGATTACACTGATAGACGCACCAGTATCAATTAGCGCCGGTAATGCATAACCACTAATTTGTACATTTAATGCATTGAAATCAGCAACTCTATGATTAAGTCTAGAGGAACCTGTCTGTCTGGTCACTATTTGTTTAGATTATGCTTTTTAGAAGATGGGATGGTATCCAAATCTCCCTCTCCACAATTTGAATATTTGTTACTTTTCTTTACGTCACTCTTAGCCATATGGCTATGATCAGGTCCCATCAACACCGGCATCATAGAACATGGCTAGTGCCTGGGGCTTCCTCTGCTAGACACAGATCTCATCTAGTCAAATCTGCAAGACCTAACATACCCTAACTAACTTGAATAAGAAAAATATATTGAGTTTTAATAGTTGTACCAAAATAGGCATCCGTCCCACCTCCCTGCCATTTCTCAGTGCACTCGTGCCTACCTCAATAGAGAACAAAAAGTTCACACCAACTCTCGTTTTATTATACATGTTCTAGTTAGAATATATATGACCTTCATTGATGTATGCACTGATTTTAGCCCCAGATACAATCCACAAGGCGAAGCCAAGTGGATTTCTTAAGGAGCTAAAAATTAATTAACAAGTGTCACATATAATATGGTCTTTATATCATGGTAACGTATGGTCTTATATCATGGTTTCCACCATCAATTCTAAGTAAGAGAAGGCTTTTAGCCAAGTTGGTTTCTTGTTTACCAACAAGCCAAGCCGGACCGCAGACAAATGTCCTCATATTTACACCACTTACCCGATGAACCCCACGTAATCCTTCTAATGGGTTGATTTGCTTTTAAATAAAAAAAAATGGCTCAGCTCTGTTCAAAGTCCAAGATGGTGGATACCCATTGAATACAGCCACATTGTATTCCATGCCCCCCATTGAATATGACATGTCCAGTACTGTTCTTTAGTAATGATCATATCTGCCATGACATAAATTGGTATTTCTGTGCATATTCTCAGTTACACCAATCATTTTGTGCAGCAATCTTTCTGATAACACAATCGCAGAGACAAATGACAACACCCAATATAAGACTTCTAAATATTGCATGATTTTTCCAACAATGCTCAATAGAACCAATGTGAGATTACACTGATAGACGCACCAGTATCAACTAGCGCCGGTAATGCATAACCACTAATTTGTACATTTAATGCATTGAAATCAGCAACTCTATGATTAAGTCTAGAGGAACCTGTCTGTCTAGTCACTATTTGTTTAGATTATGCTTTTTAGAAGATGGGATGGTATCCAAATCTCCCTCTCCACAATTTGAATATTTGTTACTTTTCTTTACGTCACTCTTAGCCATATGGCTATGATCAGGTCCCATCAACACCGGCATCATAGAACATGGCTAGTGCCTGGGGCTTCCTCTGCTAGACACAGATCTCATCTAGTCAAATCTGCAAGACCTAACATACCCTAACTAACTTGAATAAGAGAAATATATTGAGTTTTAATAGTTGTACCAAAATAGGCATCCGTCCCACCTCCCTGCCATTTCTCAGTGCACTCGTGCCTACCTCAATAGAGAACAAAAAGTTCACACCAACTCTCGTTTTATTATACATGTTCTAGTTAGAATATATATGACCTTCATTGATGTATGCACTGATTTTAGCCCCAGATACAATCCACAAGGCGAAGCCAAGTGGATTTCTTAAGGAGCTAAAAATTAATTAACAAGTGTCACATATAATATGGTCTTTATATCATGGTAACGTATGGTCTTATATCATGGTTTCCACCATCAATTCTAAGTAAGAGAAGGCTTTTAGTCATGTTGGTTTCTTGTTTACCAACAAGCCAAGCCGGACCGTAGACAAATGTCCTCATATTTACACCACTTACCCGATGAACCCCACGTAATCCTTCTAATGGGTTGATTTGCTTTTAAATAAAGAAAAATGGCTCAGCTCTGTTCAAAGTCCAAGATGGTGGATACCCATTGAATACAGCCACATTGTATTCCATGCCCCCCATTGAATATGACATGTCCAGTACTGTTCTTTAGTAATGATCATATCTGCCATGACATAAATTGGTATTTCTGTGCATATTCTCAGTTACACCAATCATTTTGTGCAGCAATCTTTCTGATAACACAATCGCAGAGACAAATGACAACACCCAATATAAGACTTCTAAATATTGCATGATTTTTCCAACAATGCTCAATAGAACCAATGTGAGATTACACTGATAGACGCACCAGTATCAACTAGCGCCGGTAATGCATAACCACTAATTTGTACATTTAATGCATTGAAATCAGCAACTCTATGATTAAGTCTAGAGGAACCTGTCTGTCTAGTCACTATTTGTTTAGATTATGCTTTTTAGAAGATGGGATGGTATCCAAATCTCCCTCTCCACAATTTGAATATTTGTTACTTTTCTTTACGTCACTCTTAGCCATATGGCTATGATCAGGTCCCATCAACACCGGCATCATAGAACATGGCTAGTGCCTGGGGCTTCCTCTGCTAGACACAGATCTCATCTAGTCAAATCTGCAAGACCTAACATACCCTAACTAACTTGAATAAGAGAAATATATTGAGTTTTAATAGTTGTACCAAAATAGGCATCCGTCCCACCTCCCTGCCATTTCTCAGTGCACTCGTGCCTACCTCAATAGAGAACAAAAAGTTCACACCAACTCTCGTTTTATTATACATGTTCTAGTTAGAATATATATGACCTTCATTGATGTATGCACTGATTTTAGCCCCAGATACAATCCACAAGGCGAAGCCAAGTGGATTTCTTAAGGAGCTAAAAATTAATTAACAAGTGTCACATATAATATGGTCTTTATATCATGGTAACGTATGGTCTTATATCATGGTTTCCACCATCAATTCTAAGTAAGAGAAGGCTTTTAGCCAAGTTGGTTTCTTGTTTACCAACAAGCCAAGCCGGACCGCAGACAAATGTCCTCATATTTACACCATTTACCCGATGAACCCCACGTAATCCTTCTAATGGGTTGATTTGCTTTTAAATAAAGAAAAATGGCTCAGCTCTGTTCAAAGTCCAAGATGGTGGATACCCATTGAATACAGCCACATTGTATTCCATGCCCCCCATTGAATATGACATGTCCAGTACTGTTCTTTAGTAATGATCATATCTGCCATGACATAAATTGGTATTTCTGTGCATATTCTCAGTTACACCAATCATTTTGTGCAGCAATCTTTCTGATAACACAATCGCAGAGACAAATGACAACACCCAATATAAGACTTCTAAATATTGCATGATTTTTCCAACAATGCTCAATAGAACCAATGTGAGATTACACTGATAGACGCACCAGTATCAACTAGCGCCGGTAATGCATAACCACTAATTTGTACATTTAATGCATTGAAATCAGCAACTCTATGATTAAGTCTAGAGGAACCTGTCTGTCTAGTCACTATTTGTTTAGATTATGCTTTTTAGAAGATGGGATGGTATCCAAATCTCCCTCTCCACAATTTGAATATTTGTTACTTTTCTTTACGTCACTCTTAGCCATATGGCTATGATCAGGTCCCATCAACACCGGCATCATAGAACATGGCTAGTGCCTGGGGCTTCCTCTGCTAGACACAGATCTCATCTAGTCAAATCTGCAAGACCTAACATACCCTAACTAACTTGAATAAGAGAAATATATTGAGTTTTAATAGTTGTACCAAAATAGGCATCCGTCCCACCTCCCTGCCATTTCTCAGTGCACTCGTGCCTACCTCAATAGAGAACAAAAAGTTCACACCAACTCTCGTTTTATTATACATGTTCTAGTTAGAATATATATGACCTTCATTGATGTATGCACTGATTTTAGCCCCAGATACAATCCACAAGGCGAAGCCAAGTGGATTTCTTAAGGAGCTAAAAATTAATTAACAAGTGTCACATATAATATGGTCTTTATATCATGGTAACGTATGGTCTTATATCATGGTTTCCACCATCAATTCTAAGTAAGAGAAGGCTTTTAGCCAAGTTGGTTTCTTGTTTACCAACAAGCCAAGCCGGACCGCAGACAAATGTCCTCATATTTACACCACTTACCCGATGAACCCCAAGTAATCCTTCTAATGGATGAATGTATAGATGTCATATTAAGTTCTGCTCATGTAGAATTCATGATTTGAAGCCTATATTTCCTCAAAATGCCCAGAACACTTCGCATTCCCAGCAGAAGCGTAGTTCATTCAGTACACACTAAATGACGTGACTGTGGTGGGACAGATATGTTGACACTGTGGTGAAGACGCGTGACCCACTCTGAATGTTTTTGGCCATTTTGAGGCAATATAGGCTTCAAATCATGGATTATATACCAGCAGGACTTATATGATATTTATACATTCACCAATTACAAGGCTTATGTGTTATTTGGTCTAACTGTGTAAATTGAGTGTATTTCCAGGTGATTTGACCAGCTTGGGTTTGCAGTCAACTCACTGTCAAGGAAATGTTTCATTCCAGTGTCAAAATCGTTCTTTCGAGCCATGGTTAAATGCACTCATTTTAGCAACAAATATGAACGCAAATCAGTGCAGAATGTTGATAACCATGATAACTGATATAGACCTGAATGTGGTTTCCAAAATGTTGACAGATAGAGATCGATTTGGAGTGACCCAGATTACATCTCAGAATAGTACACCTATCAGATACACTTTGTAACCGAGGGTGCTGATAGAAACGTGAGCTCCGGTGTGTATTCAAAACTGGATGCCACCGTTTCTGGGGGAGTGGTAGAATCTGACACTTTGACTACAACTGTCACGGCCGTCCATACTCCTATAAGTAGTGCATCTCTATCCGTGAATCCGAGACAGGATCCACCAGTAGGACGAGCACCGCCGGTACCTGATCTGAGTCATAAAATCAATCCACCTCAGACCAGTGCTTCTGTATTATTAACTACACCTAGTATGGCTCCACCACCTGCATCTCAAGTGCCAGAACCCGTAAGAGGTATGCTTACACCACCCTCTTATTACACTCAGCCCGGACATAGTACTCCGGCTGGATCGAGGATACTTTTACCTAACCTCGGCCCGAGTGATATACCAGTATCAGGATTAGTTTCTGGCATGGTACTGACCAAACTGACATTGGGTATGCAACCTATAGCCCTATCCCAGGTACCTGGAGCACAGGTGATGACAGGATTGAGAGGGAATGTAGCACAAAATACATACATTCCAACACCTGCATTCGGTGGATCAGGAGCATCTGGAAGTTCTAGAGAAACATCTTCCGGATATAGCCAGAATATAGACAGAATCAAAATGGTTCTAATCCAGCATATGTACCTAATGGATCAGCAGGAAATTCTGGTGGTAACGGAGGTTCCTCTGGGGGTGCTCCGGGAGCAGGAGGTAATGGACGGTTTGAATGCTTCATGACAGCTGAGGAAGAAATTGTTTGTGCACTATTGAGACTCAGTGTGGAGAATGATATCAGTGAAGACCAGGTTGAGTTCTTGGAGAAAAACATCTGCATGGCATATCAAGCAAAAGATACAAACATGACCCCCAGGTGTTACCTATTCACAAAAAAAATGGCTGATCCTGAAAAACTCCCTCCAACTGGTACACTTATTGAGCACTTTAAATAAGCACTTCTGCATTCAAGGGTATCTGGACAAGCACATTCAGGTCTTCATATATCCCTGTTGTAATGGATACTATATAGGGATGAAAATGACAAATTACAACCCAAAACCTCAGAAAACCTCCTGGCGTCATTTGCAATCATAGCACTTGTTCAATATAAGTGCAAGAAAGACTGCTCCCCAGGATGATGTTTTTGCCACAAAAATGACCTAGTTTGCATGGAGATTTGTCAGAGCACAGGTGATTGCAGCAGTGGAATGTAGAAATAAATGCAGATGACTTCAACTGTAAGCTTAATCATCTTGAGAGGATACTCTTCAAGTGCCATAATTGAACGAAGGTAATAAATATGCAATGATATAATAGGAATGGTCACATTCAATGGATTGTCATATAGACAATAGACCTTTGTAGAGATATCAAAAATGATCACAGACACGGATGGAGCCTTAATAGATTGTTACTAGTGTCATACTAGTAATTGTGCATGATCAAGTTGTCATATGAGAAATATCATAAGACTAGTGGTCTATAGTGTAATTACCTCAAGGCTCTTATAAATAGTGTTATTTCCAGTTGTCACTGGTTTATTCAGCTTTAGGCAACATGTAAGAAATATCAATCATACAATAGTTAGTATGTAGGTAATTTGTACATACAGTAAATATACAGTAATTTATAAAGTATAATGTTCTGTTCCACTCCACCTGTGAGGTAATAATAATACAATGTCCAGCATAGTTCTAGGTGGGTTCCCACACCTAGCTCCTGACCTGCTGCTTAGAGGAATAATGTAATAATGAATAACTTTACCCTCTGGTGGAAGTCTTGAGGAAGATACCCTCTGGCCACTAATGATAGAAACCAATGCCTGTCTAGCATAGTTTCACCATAGTGCAGTGGTATAGCAGGTAGCAGGAGATGACTGGAGATGTTACCTCTAGAGCGGTTCTTGGTGTTCTGATTTCTAGGAGGTGCAGCCAGGCTATTTGTAGCAAATCTTGGAAAAGCACCTCCAGACTGACTGGGGCCAGTGGCATCTGCCTAACTCTGCAATTGTTAGAGGGGAGTCTTTCATGTGTCACTGGGTGCACAAAGGACCCCCATGGGCGCCGCTGTGTCCCCCTTTGTCTTGGTCGGTTCTGTAACTTCAAACCCCCATATCTCAGAAGTTTACGCAGTTAACACTGCCATTTTGCGCATGCACGGAGTTGAATATGCCAAGTTTAAACAGCCTGCTTGATAGGCGCGTAACTTGCGCTGGTTCATCTGTAGTGCACTCGGAGGTCGATTCAGTCTCCCTGGCGTAACTTCCTTAATAATGGGAGTTACGCCTTGATCTTGGGCTCATTTTGACCGTCTAATTATGGGCTTTCCATAACTGCCTTGATATTTGACCTAGCTTGCTCAGGAGCGATGCTAGAGCGACCGGACGGTTATGGCGTCGTGCTTATGTAACCCATTGTTCAGTTATTAGAATGCTCAGACACTCATGACGGCGTCAGCGGTGCTCAGGCACCCGTGACGGCCGGTTGCATTCACTTACAACTTATTAGTTTGTGCACTGAACCATGAGGTCGCACACTGAGACCCTCATTTTTATTATATTGTGCAGTGAACCATTAGGTCGGAGCCTTTGATGTCAAAAAGTGTGTTGTAACCGACCTGGCTGGTGTGCAGTGGGGCATGAACGCTCTTATACAAAGTTTGAGCGCTCTTATAGCTCTTAGAACCAACCTATGTATTAATTTCATAGATATTCTTTGATTAATACAAAATATGTTAGAATTTATGGAATAATAAAATGGTATATCACTAGGGAGAATATTAGATTCTATGTCTGTTGCTAAGGAGGTTTCAGCTTTATAAAAGTATGTATGATCAAATGAGAAATGCTGGAAATCAATCCAGTGGAGACCGAGTAAGGTGGCAATATCAAACATCAAATTTTGAAGAATTTGATTATGTTGCTATGGCAACTCATTTGCATATGGCTGTTTCTGGGCACTTGAGATTATTTGAAAAGCAGCAGCATAAGTATTCAATCCTTAGAGCAAGTCATTTAAAATGTCATTAAGATTGCATATTCATAAATGGCCATTTCTAGGTATAACTACAACTAACCATTGGTTGCTAAGCAACCACATTCACCATTTAGAATGCAAAACAGAAGAATAGTATAGTGGACTTCATTTATGGTGGATAGGGACACTGAATCCCTATCATTGGCTTTTATGCCCTGTTGGTGTGATTTCTAGTGTTTTCTAATGTTGCTAAGGGAAATGGTTTCCATGGCAACAATGAATGTCACATAATTTGGGGAACAGTGAGTTTTGGGTTCAGGGAGGTCTAAGCTTTCTAAAAATGTATAGTTCTGTTTGAACATAGTAGGTTTCCCTTAAAAACCTTGATGACACAAAGTGATGGCTTGTTGCAAGGCAAAATCAATAAATATAGCTGTTGCTAAGCAATCATGTCCTCTATAAGACATTAACTAAGTGAGGTAAACATTTTGAAACACTTATGGTGGGACACAGACAGTTAGGGAGGGCATTTGATGTTGTTTTTAGGGCTTTATGGAATGATATTGATACTTTCAGTGTTGAGAGGGAAAACGGTTAAGGCAACAAGGAGTGTCACATAATTTTGGGAACAGTGATTTTTAGATTGAGGGTCGTCTAAGCTTTCCACATTACAAAAAGAGTGTTATGGTTTAAATGTCTTAGGGTCTAAAGATGTTTAAAATCTTAATGGTTTGGTCAAAAACGTGTTTAGTGTTTAGCAGTTAGAAATAAAAATTATAAACATCTAACATCTAAAGAAAGCTAGGCATATTAAAGGATATTGTGCTTACACTTATGTTGCAAGATTACACTGAGAATTATGTTTAGAACTTGAAAAAAAAAGCTTTCTTGCAATGTATCTATCCTCTTTTACAAGAGTGTGACAATGTATTGACGCAAGATGTGAAGATAGACCCCAAAAATGTATATTGTCATATAATGTTGCCTTGGAACTCGTATTGTGCAAACATAACCTTGAAAAGCAGTCAATGTCTGAGCTGGATGGTACAGTGCCCCCACTAGAGGTTAAAGTATGTCATAAGCTCTTCTTGAAGTGGGATGTCCTATGACTTGAATGCTTTCTTCATATGTGTGTCAGGCAAATCCTACACCTATCCAAATATGTGCCTCACTTATTTATAACAGAATAGATGATTACTTCTTCTACCCCAGCTCTAGCTAGGGCTTGGGATTGAATAGCAGAGTTTTCTTTCTCCGGTTACTGATATTTAAATCCCACACATTAATGCTAATCATAATTCAGACTGTTCTGTCACGTTCTCGAGGACATATGCAGGATATATACCTGTAGTACGGGTGCATCATACACACTTATTATTGATGCTACTCCTATGTTACCTATATTGTCATAACAGTGTTACATAACAGGATTAATGTTGCTATCACCTGTCAGTGGTGTCTCTGCTGGCATGTGATCACATGTCTTTAATCAAGGCAAGCTTTTTTATCTATTAATAGTAGACGACTGTTTTATGTCCTAATTGGTTACTCAGGAGAAGTTCGTGTAGCATACAGAGTTTTAAATCCAACTGTGCTGGAGGCCCGAGCATCGTGGCATAGGTTGGGTTGCCACCTGGTGGATGGTGGCGGAACTAATTACCTCCAAGTGCCCCCTGCCTGTGCAGCAGGAGAAGTGTGAGTCGTAGAGACTACTCATATAAACCCTACATGTTTATATATTAGATAACATGCCTTCCCGCACAACCATGTCTACATTTTGCAGCATTTTCTTTTTTTTGATGGTTTATCTAGTATGGTATATTCAAGCTGCAATACATTTTGGAATACCCTTCTCTAACCTCTGTCTCAGATAATTCTACACCATCTTTCCTCACATCCAGTGCCATTCATTTTGGTGAGATTTGAGCTGTGATGCCTAGAGCTAAGTACTTAGGTCTGAGCTGATGTCTGCTTTTTGGTGGGAAGGACAACAGTCAGCTAAATAGTTTTGAATATTTTCCCCAGGTGGCAGGACTGAGCGGTGAGGTCCCCAAATGCAGAGCTCTTTCTACCATATAATAGCAGTCTGATTTCTTATAACAGATGGAGCCACTGAGCTGGTCTAATAAGGTGTTTGTCATCATGGATAAAATAAGCATTTTATTTTTGCACATCTCTATCCATCAAATTAGCAAGGCTAGAGCTCACAAAACAGGATAAGATTTGGGCTAATGGTGGAAATGAAGAAAATTGAAAATCTACATTTTTCTTGTAGCAGCTTTCATATGTTCTAATCAGTGATCTTTGCCTTTGTGTATAGTGTGTCATTATGCTCCTATAGATACATTGAATTGGAGTGAAAAATACTTTTTGCATGGGTTAATAAGTTATGTTTCTGATAGCAAAGAGAAAAGAAAACCTTTTGAATGTCTCACCTTGTCTCATGAAAATGATGCATAATTGGGGCAAGGTCTGACACAGGGGTGAATATTTCCTCTTGGTTGTAGGACATGGCTATTTCTTTGTGCATACCTTCCATATATCAGGTTGAGAGCTATCCTGTTTCTTAGTACGCCCTTGGAATGAATGAACTTGGTCCCCTTGTTTATCTTCATCTTTCTCTTACTTTCTTATCAAAATACATAATTTTGATATGACCTTAGGTAGCAAGGGTCTATATTTTACATATACACATTTTTTACAGAATTAAAAAATATGTTTTGAGAAATGGCAATATTTACAATTTTCCACCCACTCTTGCTACACTGAAAACCCGCCGCTATTGGAAAGTCGTCATATATATGTTTAAATGGAAATATAGAAAACCAATTGAATCATTCCACCTCTCTTATAGATAGCGCTGGGGTATAAGTCATTATCTATTGACAGTGTCTAGGACATTGTAAATGGGTGTACTCACACAGCACTACATAAAGTAGAACTGATTCCATGATAGTGGGTTGAGAATACCCCCGATAATCACTGATTGGTGGATAAGGGGATAAGATGTACTTTACAAAAGGAAAAAAAAATGGTTAATTGTCAAGGACAATAGCAGGATCTAGGTAATTTCTGCATAGGATGGTATGGCTGCAAAGGGCACCCATAGTGACGACTTTAGGTCGTCAGTGACGACCTAAAGTCGTCACCTATGACAACCTCATGATGACTTAAAGCTGTAGTTTTAGGTATTGTCAACCTGACCACCTAAAGTCATCACCTAAGACGAGTTCTGGATCCCGAAAGTTTTCAGTGTATACTAAAACCTTTGCTAAATTTGCTTATAAATATGAACCCACAAGATTATAGAACAGATAAATGCCTACAAATTGACATTTTCATTTTAGCTAAGTGCTATTTAATAAGGGAGGCAAGATATCATTCACTATAAATATAAGTACTAAATGGTAGAGTGGTTTCCATAATCCTACCTTTGACCCCATTATCGTTTGCATGGATAAGTGTCATGGTTCAGTGACCACAGCTAAGGTGGGTCTTATGGGCTGTCACTGACCAAAAAACCTGCATAATTCATGGTCATGGTCCAGTGCACACAGTATGGTACCAAGATCCTGCTACAGCTATTGTACCAGAATCTTAGTACAGACTAAAATCAGAATGATGTACTATGATTCTGATGTGTCCTAACAACATATCCCCGTCCCCAACCTGTATATAGGACAGAGACTGGATACTTGTTTTCTTGAATAAATGTATATGGTTTTTATGGTGAGCAATCAAAGTGTGCATGTTAGCCTTTCGCCAGTCATGTCTACCAGCTATTCACCTCTCATGTCAGCTTTTCGCCCTAAACAGTTCTGATTGAATTACAGGTAGTAAGAATAATGCTAGGACCATAGGAATTTACCCTTGGTAAATGATCTAGGTGTAAAGGAAATGTTAAGGTAATTGAAAATTGAATCTCACAGTTAGAGAACTGAGAGAACCGTTTCTCATTTTGTCAGCGTTTTGCCTAGACTGTCAGCTTTTCACCTAGAGTGTCCAAGTGATACATACAAAGTGAGAAAATAGACATCAAACAAATATTCAAGAAGAGATTTTAGGAAGGGATAAAGGGCCATTCATGTAAGCTTTTCACCTCCATGTCAGCGTTTTGCCTATTCTTCATGAAATAAAATACACTTTAAAAGGTCTGCAAGCTTCTTTTTTTAACAAGGAATGGGGGGTAAAATATATCATAATGTGTGGATTTGATAACCTATAACTATTAGCTTCTTATGAAAATCAATGGTAGACTTGTCAGCTTTTAGCCTTAGAACCATGTCAGCTTTTCGCCATTCAGAGTTGCATCACTTTCGGGAGACGACAAGCCTGACAAGGTGGTATTCCAGCAGATAGTTGTTTCCTTCCCTTCACCAATTTCCCAAAAATCTGTCATGTATATTGCAATAAATCTTAATGATTGATTCTAAAGAAAGGAGGGAGCAGATCTTACACCTCTTTGATAGTAGTTCCTTGGGTTTTTGCATTAATCTGTTTAATTTATTTAGGCTTGGATAATACAACACTGTGTCAATTATCCTCAAATGTATGCCCTATTCTGAATGCACAAGTATTATCAAGGGACTTTGCCACGGAAGATGGCGCAATATCAAAATAATATACCAATAACATAATGCTGGCGAAAGAATGAAACAAAAGTTGATTCCTTGGATACAAAAAAAGACTGCATCTACTTTGAAGAATGGACAAACACATTTTTATATATATTTCCATTTGCATTCATTACATAGAAGTTGATTACAGGCAGCTTATGCTGGGCCAATGACCTTCTTAACAAGCTTGACAATGGAGGATTTGACCTCTGTGATGACACCATTGTGGGTTCCCTCGTTGACACCATGTGGAGCTTCTCCCTCCCAAATGGTGTTGATCTTCCTTGGGCAGGTCTGAGGCATGCAGTATGGGTTGGGGCCAAAGATGTGCTCCTTGAGTCCGCAATGCTCGGGGTGGCCACAGTTTACACACTGGTTCTTGTTTCCAGCACCACACTGGCAGCCATAGCTCTGACAGCAGGCACAGTCAGTACGGAGTGGGTCAAAGGCACAGCGGCAGCCAGAGAGAGAGCTAGTCCAGCCATCAATGTTGTTAACAGGGTTACGCAGGTTGGCTGCAATATGATATAAAAAGCTTAAGATGTCTTGTTTGACATGTACTTTGCAGAAGTCATGAATGGTTTTGGAACACTTAGTACATTATAATAAATCTTATCATGTATCTATTTCAGGTTGTCTACAACATAATCTATATATACACAGACTTTTACAGCAAAAGACAGTCACACTGATCCATTTGAATGTTGTTTCTCAGAACCAGTTTATGGCAAGCAACATCTGAGACCTTGGTACAATGCACCAAGAAGTAAATTCTATGATATACTCACGTGTGCCACACATGTGTGGGTATCCACACTGTACACACTGGTGACGGTCAGTGTTAGGGCACTGGCATCCTCCATCCTCACAGCAGGCACAGTCCTTACGGGAGGAGTCAAAGTAGCATGGGCATCCAGTCACATTGCGGGTCCAGACATCCTTACGGAGAATCTCAACAAGCTGAGAGTCATCAGCATCTGTTGAAAGTAGATCAAGAGATGCAATTTCACATCACCATCATGTCTAAAGGAAAAACACTGACATAACCCAAAAGAAGAAATTCATCAATCAGTTTTCTTAATATAGGCACTGTTGATTTTTTTTACTTTGCTCCTATGAACTTCTTACCCCTGTATCCATAAAGCTCAATCCTCATGGCAATCTTGACATGCCATTCAACAGCAATGAACCTGATAACACGGGCTTGGATGGCCTGGCCGAACAGACGATGGAGGCAGTGGTACTTGATGGTGCTCTGGTCACTGTTTCCGATGAAGATCTGTGATGAGAAAAATAATGATTATGATAGTATTACATCCAAGAATTATATATTCATGTTTTAAGAAGGGAAGAGAAATTTCAATTCAAACTTGTACATGAGGGGTGAGATTCATAAAATGTATAACAAATATATACAAACATGTGCATATACTCCACTTTGTGTCCCACTCTTTATAAAGGTCACTTTCTTTATAAAAGGAATGAGGTGGTAGTCTGGTCTACACAAATGCAGGAGACATTGACACAACCTAAACTTAAAAATGTCAACTTCACATTTCAACTTACCAGATCCAAGCTTGTGTTCATGTCCTTGAAGGTGACAAAGTGGATTCCATCCAGAGAGATAGCGATCTTGTACTTGGTAACCCAGGAAGTTTCAATGGCATGGCCCTGAGTGGAGACTCCATGGATTGGCAGGATCTTTCCAAGATCAATCTGCAAATATACACATAGAATTGCTATTGTAGGGGACCATAAATCCTCGTACCTGGTAGATCGACTCTCAGGAGCCAGTTACCTGGTAGTCACCACTTCCCTAGTGTGTGTCATACCAATCCAGGTGTAGGTGGAAGGTAGGAAACGTCAGGTCTGGGGATGTGGCGCAGTTGTAGAACAAACGCTTACAAGTTTGAAGGTCCCTTGTTCTAATCCCGGTATTTCCAAAGACATTTTCAGCTGACCATTACATTGGTAGAAATACCGAGTGGTCCTGACCCGTGTGAAGGGGAGCTAAGGAACTCTTTACCTGGGCCGGTGTGACACGGATATGTTTCAGCCTGCTAGTACTGGGAGCCTTGGAAACAGGGGGTGCCTCCAGGTGGTTCCCGAAATGGAACTGGTAGTACCTGGGTGTGACTCGTACAGGAGTCTGTAGGAACCCTAGGTTGAATCTGGTTGGGAGGAGGGTAGGGGACCAGAAATCCTCGTACCTTGTAGATCTACTCTCAGGAGGCGGTTACCTGGTAGTCACTGCTTCCCCAGTGTGTGTCATACCGATCCAGGTGTAGGTGGAAGGTAGGGAATGTCAGGTCTGGGGATGTAGTCCAGTGGTAGAGCAACCGCTTGCAAGTTGGAAGGTCCTGGGTTCGAATTCCAGTCTTTCCAAAGATGTTTTCTGCAGACCTCTACTCTATGTAAATATGCAGATGTCTAAATCTCTAGTAAAATTCAAAGATGTAGTGAAAAAAGCCAATTATAAAATATAAGTAGTAAATAAATGTCATACCTCAATCCATTCATGTTCGTTGGTGTGGTTGCCAATTGTAGTCATCCATCCAGAGTTGTGGTTCAGACGGCCAAGATGAGCTTCATGTCCAAAGAGGGCAGAGCTGGCAAAGATCTGGCTGTTGTAGATCACACCTGAAGTCAAAAACAGATATGATTATCATTGCAATTAAACATGGGTTTTATATGAAATGTTCATCGATGTGATAAACAAGAAATAATAATAAACTTATCTACCAAAATACCTTCAAAGACAACCCGATGAAATTCACAGACTGAATCATACTCATTTTAAAAAGACCAAAATTAGGTATACAAATCTTTACCTGATTCCATTCCAAGGGCTACAGGCTTCCTGTTAAACTCCCAGTCCTCATGGACAAAGTAGTTGCTGTCGTCTCCCTGTACAGTGATGGTCACATGCTCTGTGACATCTGGAAAGTAATATCATATGTGACTTTAGCCTATATTTTTGTTGAACTTTTTTTAGAATTATGCCAACATAAAGCTTCCTGAATTATATTTGATGAATACCAAGGGGAAAGCTGAAGACCTAATTTTGCTTATTTTTTATCATCAGATTAGGTAATCAACTACTGTCATGGAATGAGTTATCATTTAAAGTGTATGTGGTCTACTTTCCACTTATTATACATTCTACATCCTAGTTCAATAATATGGATCATTACTTACTCCAGACGGTGTTGCCCTGCTCCACAGCTGCAAAAATTGGAAGAAAGAATTATATCACATGGCATTTTGTGTAAAGGCATAAGATATATACATCATATCATTATTTAGAAAAAGTTATATTCAAAACGATAACGGAGAGTTATACTATTAACCCTAAACAGCCAATAACAGAGGGTAAAAAAGTCAAGATTTCAGCTAGATACCTGTGCATGTTGTCTTTTCAATAGCACTGATGATTTCACTAAGCTTGTCGAAGTCATTTACATTGTATACCCTTGAGGCGTCACCAGCGATGTTGTGGAGCTCCTCGAGGTTAGCACCCTTGATACCAACAGCAGTCAAAGAGATACCATTGTCACGGCAAAGATGAGCCTCATCTGAGGTCTTACTTGGCCAGCGTGACTCTCCATCAGTGATCACAATAGCTTGCCTGTAAAATGAGTCATTACATATAGTGAAAGTTACTTTAGAATGATGTAAGAAATGAAAGCAAGAATCAAAGAAGTTGTCAAAGTATGACTAATCATGTATTCATATATGGACAGTAAGAGAAAGATCTAAGTATTATGAAACGTTAAGGAAAGTATCTACTGCCATATAAAAGTAAATTAAAAAAGACTACCATCATGCCATGTGTGAAAGGTGTCACTTGAAATAAGACTCTGTGTGTGTCTTAGAATTAAGAGATTTGGAATTGCTCCTCATAGGCAAGGTTGTTTCACTATAGAACAGTATTGAAGTGCTGAACCATACCAGCTCCAAATGGGAAAGTGTCTTATAAATGGGGTGCCTATTACATGTGTGGTATTTCAGGAATGATTTTAGAGATATTACAGGATTTTTTCAATCCAGAATTTTCCGTTAGACACAGCACTAGGCATGGCCAAGGAAAGTATGCTTATCTCTTTCATATTGAGTCACAGAGTGGTTTTGCATCAAATACAATCATGTTAAATTTCAAGCTAATTACTTTGAGACTCCAGAACGGATGACATCGTCTGTGAATCCCTCCTCTCTGACAGCCTTCAGGGCACTATGTGTGTATGTGCCACCTTTGTAATATGTGAGGCCCTTAATGGCAGCTTCCAGTTCACTGCTGTCTGTGTGCTGTCCCAGAGTGATGTCGTAATGTGTGTAGTATGAATACAGGATGGCACCAACACGGACCTGGTGAAAGAAATATGACTTTTAGTAAACTTCTGTTCTATATCAGAGATATATATCTATACACTGACTAAAATCTTAACGACATTTTCTTCTGATATTGACAATTTGACCAAAGAGGTGTATTCATTCCAAATAACAGACACTCTGATTGAGTAGAATAGACATTAACTTACAGAGCTAACTCCAAGGCTGAAGCTTTCCGTGACCTTAGAAACAAAGTCTAGGATCTTGACATAGTTCTCGGCAAAGATAGAGCTGGAGGCATCAATCACAAAGAAGACATCTGCCTCCTTGGTGGTGTTGCACTCTGTGACTGTCTTATTCTCGCTGACCTCAGACACCTTAGTTCTGATTTCAGTGATTGCTGCAATCATAATCAAACAAAAAAACTACGCTTAGACTCTCAGAATACATTCATTTAAGTTTGCTCTACTATCTACTTATTCTGAACCACAGGTAAAAACACTTCCTTGGTAGCAGTTTCAAAGTCTTTCGAAATGCAATTAACAAGGCAGAAACTTAAAGTGGATTGAATTACATAAAGACTTTTTTAAGCACAGTGCCACATATAGATGTCTGATTTGACTTACTCTTCTGAATCTGGTTGAAGGCAACTGGAGCCAAATCAACCTGGTTGTGCTGGGCCTTGTAGAGCTGTGTGTTGGGGTGCATCTTAGAAACCTGGAATACTCTTCCAGTGAAAGTAGCTGAGAGATCTGAGTAGTCTCCTGGTGCCAGATTGTAGGTGTGGAAGTGTCCATCGGACTCGGTCATCACACGCCATGTGTCCTTACCTAAAGAGAGTCATTCTGTTAGGTAGACATTTCTGCATAGTTATCACATTGGACACTTTCAGAGTGCATAAGTTCCAAGTATTCTATAAAGACTTCATACAAATTCTCTCATGGAATTGATTATGGGGAAGTAAAGAAAACATTAGTTATATAGAAAACCTAAGCATAAATGAGTGGTATAAAATTTCAAATTGTAAATTGAGTGATGTAGCTTGGGAATTTGAGATCGCTCAATAAGGTTTGTTGTGCCATCTTACCAGTGACCATAGCAGAGAGTGGTCCAGATGTGAAGGTGACATTGACTGTATCCTCAATGATTGTGGAGTGGACTCCAGCATACTCCTTCTCTCCATACAGGGTCAAAGTGTCCTCTGCATAGATAAATGAAATACTTAGAATAGAAATTTGAGTGAAATCAAATGAAAACTCAAACTTCAAATCTAAGAAATTTACAGATTAAGTGATATGTTTATCTAATCTAAATACTGTTTAGGAATCAAGCCATACCCTCAGCACAGGCAGCAACATATCCAGACATAACATCCTCCTGGTACACCTGTACATCATCACGGAAGCTACGTCCATAGCAGAGTCCACGCCAGGCCTTCAGACTACCATCAGCAACAGTTGAGAACAGGGTGAAGGCGGAGCACTGGGGCTCCTCACGGCAGGCACGCTCACAGCTATCAACATCATTGCCCATGTTTCCAAAGAAGAAGACACGTGGGCGGTTCTCCCCCTCAGGTGTGTTTGGTGGAAGACCAAAGACAGCACTGCTCTTTGGTGTGCGCTTGAAGCATACTGTAATGAAACATGTATATAATTATCTACTTAGAATATGTAGTGTGATTACTGAAATATTGTCTTAAGTCAGGCATTCTTTTAGGCATTTCTAAGTAAAGGGATTGTCTATACATAAAAAAAATCCTTGAATGTTCAGAAATGATTTTTTTTATAACCAGAAATAAAAAATATATATATGTATATTTTACCAATTCCTCTGGCATTGGAGATCTCTTGGCGGGTCTTTTCCATGTTTGCGTTAATTGTTCCTACTCTGTGGACAGCAGACAGGTCATTGTTTCCGAATGGCAGGAGAGATGTGTCATAGTATTCACCACTGGACAGGACAGTGCTACGGCCCTTGAAGTCCTTGAATTCGAACATCTCCCACTGCATGTCACCTGTGAGAAGATGTATTTAGTTGATTAGCTAATCCTCAAAAGCAATGCAACAAATCATTTCAACATATTCGGTTATGATAACTTGAAATAAGGGATTTTGACAAGTGAGTTTTTAGGAGAGGCTACTTACCTGCAGTGATAACAGAGGAATTAACAAGTTTTACAAACGTCAGATACCAAATTTTATATCCACCTACCATAGATCTTGAAGGAGCTAGCCTTGTTGCCAAAGTTGATTGTGTTGAGATCAGCAATATCTTCCTTGATGATCTTGGGTCGGCCTCCAAAGTTTGGCTTGTTGTACAGGACCATCATCTCTGCAAAATACACATCAACATTCATTTAAGGATCTAATTAAGAAATAGAAGGACTTGTTTTTGGCTTCTAAGTGAAAATAAATCTTAGTTATTAGACTAAAGTGCTTAAAGCATAACGAGTAATGTAATTTCCCTTGTATATGCCACACCCTCATATAAGCCACACCCTGAGTTTGGGAGAAGGCTATAAGCTCCATCTGGGGCTTGAAAAATAGCATTTTAGTACTGTTCTATGGTGTAAAGGCCCCTCCTATAAGCAGCACCCCTTCTTTGGACTGATTGTATAAGCCTAACTTTCATTTGGGTATCGGTATAAGCTGTGGTTTATACAGGAGAATTAATGGTAATGAAATTGCTATAGACTCTTACGTTCATCTCCCTTGCAGCCATTTGGGTTGGTCCTCAGCTTGAGTTCATTGAGGATGAAGGAGTGGTTACGGGCAGTCACTTCTATGCCTGTTACAATGACTCCTGTAGCCATGTCAGCAAAGGCAAGGTCGTTCTCTGATGTGAAGTTGTAAGCCTCTCTGTTTGATGATATATATGTGACATGTTATATGATAAAATACTGGATGATACTTGTTATACAGGCTATAAAATAAGAAGAATATTATAGAGAAAGTATGGAGTATTACTCCTGTTGTCATATCACTTAGGAATCTACATACCCTCCACAGAAGAGTCCAGCCTCCTTCTTGTTTTCTCCCATAAGGGTGACACCAGCAATGGATGCACCCTCTGAGGTAGCCTGATTGAATTGCACAAAGAACATTTTCATTTTAATAGTCATGAAGTAACACATTTTACATATGTGAGAGTCTTGTATGCTTTATCACATGTGTCAAGAGAACCATTATACACAGTGTTATTTATGTTCATTTCTAAATCACCACCTTTTTCTTTTGCTTAAAGTGTTTAAATGATCATCTATTATTACCTCAAAGCCAAACTGGCATTCTGTGACACACATCTTTGGCAGACTATAGAAGTGAGTGGCTCCCTCCTCGACTACTTCGTTGTTGTGTGGGAAGTTGTAGCTGTTGCCCTGTACTGGGTCTGCATAAGTAAATGAAATTATAATGATGAGCTGCACTGCTATTGATACCAAAAGTGTTACTAGAATACTTCAAGTTTTCTTGGATGTTGATTTAGCAGGTTATTTCCTCACTTATATAAAAAATATTCGAAATATGTCAATGACTCTATGTTTATGTATAATTTGGTCACTTAAACAACAGGAAGCATTCTATAAGCCTCTCATGACATACGAGACCTCCTCTTTATATGGATTTGTTGTGGGGAATTTCTATGTACAATTTCATATTTATGATACAAATTATTTTCTTTAGAATGAGACATACAGATGGTATTTGAACACATTCAATTATTTGCAGTTTCCTGCGAACAAATTCTTTCTGCCTGCTTATATTCACTAAACAAAAGATGTACTTACTCTTATCCTGAATGCAGAGCTCAAAGAGACAGAAGCTTTCTTCCTTATCATCAGTTTTGAGCATACGCACAGCACCACCAAGTGTACGGCAAACTTCTGGAGATGTCTTAGACTCAATCTCAGCAACTCTGTAAATGCAAAGTATTGAGTTGAACTATGCTTGCATTAAACTCACAATAGCTTAACAACAGTGTGTATTTACTGGGAATACAAGTCTATACATAATGTGAGCTATTGGTGAAATATGTCACACACCTGGCATATGCTGGGCATGACTGTGGAGGCACTGGAGAGAAGATGGTCTTCCTTGGTTTGTTTGTGGTACATGCATCAAGCTGACACATTCCCCAGTCATTCTGGGGGTAGTTAGGCTTACCTCCCATATCAAGGCAATCAGCTCCCTTTGTCCTGCAAAAAAATATTGGAAGTGTTTTCACTCAAATATAGTCATTACAATGATTCATTATTCACAGATGGATATAAGCTAAGACAAAATAATTATGCAAAAATAAAATTGCAATATTTCATAACATTTTGTTACCCGTGAATGAAATTAACTTGGTTCCTAACTATAACTCAACCTTTGCAAATAAGTAGCTCATTATATACATGATACTCAAGAGGTGCCATGAAGTTGGCGTATTGCAAAGGTTTGATATAGCCATATTTCATAGAGAGCTGGCAAACACAATATAGTTGACATAATTCTCACCTGACCAGGATCTCTGCAATCTTGCGGTCACCACAGCTACCAGGGCGTGCTGGGAAAACTCCACCCTTACCAATCTTGTCAACAGCGCACATGTTCAGTGGGCACTCGATGAACTCATCACCACTGGTGGCAGCACCAGTCAGCTTGTTACACTCGACTCCTGTAGCAGATAGTGGCAGACTGGCCACATGTACACCACCAATAGACTTACAGTCTTTGGTTCCTGATGATGCAATGATAGCATGGGCATCTGTGAAGAAAAGAATTAGAATAGGAAGTAAATAAAAATTGATCTGTGACACAAATAGAGATTTTCATGACTATGTACATACTGTCAAAAAGCATATATACCATTGGGCTTATACATAAGCCATAAGCCCCTTGCAACTTATCAGCCCAATGATGTAAAGCAGTCTACTAGAAACCATCTAATAAAGCATTTACTTTAAAGTCAGATGACTGAATGCAGCTTATACACATGTGCTAATTAAGGAGTCTACAGTAGATACTGGTTACTAATAAGAGCCTTGTATGATGAATGGAGGCATTATCCAAATTGTCATAGAGGCCTTTTTTAATATCCCAGCACTAATCTATTTTACCCTTCAAATTTGTACCAAATTGAAATGACTCTCCACTGACATAATTTTCTCTCTGAACATTTGTGAGAATTACATGTACTTACTGAACTTTGTCATGTAGACTGAGTAGGACCTCATGCCTCCACATACTTGGCGAGAATCTCCAGAGCAGAACCTATCACAGGTGAAAGATGGTCCAGATGTTGGCAGCTCATTAGAGCACTTGCAGGTGGTTCCACTCTGTTGATATTAAACAAGAGAAATCTTTGGTGTTCATGTGCACAGCATGACATGATATACAGTTTCCTGATTACACATGCCTAGCTTAGAGAAGGTGATTCAAATAGAGCAAATAAGCATGTGCTTGATTTACCATGGGCAATCAATTTTGTGGTAACGGTACTGAAAGAAATGAAAGGATGTAATTCAAGTGATAATATTTTTACAATTATTCGCAGATAGGAAAAAAGGTGAGACCTGGAAAATTATGTCAACCATTGTATTATAAGGATTATATTTCATGAGTCACATCTAATTTCAAGTATGCATAGATTGATATTCATAGTATCATATCAGTAAAGCTTTACATGTACCTCAAGCATAGCATAGGTGTATCTGTTGTTGTGGCAGTGCTTGATGCACACAGACCGGCTCATGTGGGTAGACACCAGAGTTGGCATATGTTCTGAGGATTCCTCATTCTTGGCCTCCATATTGAAGCATCCAATGTAACGCTCATCCTGGTTGACTGTAAAATGCATATATAATGGGATATCAAACATCTGCTGGATGGTGTGTGTAGTGCTCCATTACACTTGCCATTTGATGATTGAAATCAAATACAAAACAGCACAACAATGTTTAGAAAAAGGAATCATGAGAAAGTTCTTTAAAAAAGTAGCAAAAGTGGAATTTCTGAAAACCATAGCAAAGTAAGCAGTTACATATTCATATCTTTATTTCAGCAAAAAGAATTTACATTTGTAGGCATGATTTATGATAAAGTATGCATATGACTATAAAATATCTGAAGTGATATTGAATTGGTGCCAAGGATTTATAAATTTGATCAAAGAGTGAGTAGAAGTTGAATGAAACGTAGAACCAGAGAAAATAAAAAGTGTCATTTATAGGATTTATAGAAGAAATATGGCACACAGGGGCATTATAGATTCCTTAAGGTTTTTCAGAAACCAAATTAAATTATATTAGCTGTAGTAATCAGTTTATCAACTGCACTACATTGTATAAGGGAGGTAGAGCATGTTAAGAATCACAAGAAGGCAATCACGGTAGTACAGAATCTAATAAAAAGAGTATGTATGTGCATTTTAGCATGACAGCCAGTGCATATCATTCTGCAAAAATACTGCAGTGTCTCAAACAATCCTGCTCCCAGATCCAAGATAGAATGAAATACCATATTAAAGTTGTTCATGCGGATTTAACCCTTTTTACAAGTTACCAGAAGAACAATAAAGGTGATAGTGTCTTAATAAATAGTTCAATTCTATATATATATATATATATATATATATATATATATATATATATATATATATATATATATATATATATATATATATATATTTAAGAATGGAGTAATGAAATATGTGAAAGAAAAAGGTTTGAATACAGAAAATGATATTCACAGATAAATGATAGTTCAGAAATTATTAGTTAAGTCATTACTTTTGACAGCTGGAACACATAATAAAAGGGTGTTGGTTGTTAGTTAGTGCTTGTGATAAATATTTGAAAAAAAAGGGTCAGCCTTAATGAGATAAAAGGTTTACTCCTCTGCTAGAACACCAGCAAACATTCCTCAAAACATTTAACTGATATTAATTGTCATGACCACTGTCTTCTAAAAAATTCTTGAATTATACAAATACATGTATGATGCCTTTCTGTATAAGTGAAAAGGATCAAGAATGCCTAAGCTCACTAAATGTAAAATCTGAATATGATTTCCAAAGCTTTATCATTGAATATTTCAGTTTGCTTTCATACATATGTCAGCATCCACTTGATTATTTTTAACTGATTTTTAAATGTTATGTAAGTTGTTGGTCTGATAATTATGATAATTATACATACCAACTGGACAGCCCTTCTTGTTGACCTTAAGCCTCAGCTGGACCATCTCACCGACACCTCCAAATGAGTACAGGTTCACACGGCTGATGCGGCTTCCCTGAACAGCTGTTGTAGCACCATCTGTGTGCACTGTGCTCTTCTTGGTTTTGTCAAGATCAGAGCTTAAGGGAAAATAGGATTTTGAAAAAAATATTTTATCATAGATGAAAATTCTTTCAAGCTTAATGTTTGGGTATGAAGTTGTTTTTTTTTTGTTTTTTTTTTTTTTACCTTTACTGGCTATATTTATAATGAATCTTATAATCTTTCAAGGAACACTGGAATATTGGGAATAATGTGTGACCAAACAATTGTTCTTGACAAATATATATTTATAATTGTCCTTTTAACAATATCAAGAGTAGACACATACGCAACACAGGACAGGACACGGTCTCCAGCAAAGTCAGTCATGTAAGAAGCAACTTCAGATGCAGCACTTCCAGCACCACGGACATCCATCTCACAACCAGTGACACAAAGATCTGGGACCTTGTAGTGACGGCCAGTCTCTGACAGCACTTGGTTCTCATACTCAAAGATGTACTCGCCATGGGAGGTGGTAAGGAATGCTGTGGATGATTAACACATGGTTAGACGTGGAACCATCCAGTGGTATTTAGAATATGTCATGGAGGAGTTATAATAATAATTGAAGGGCCCTTATGCTCTTGAGCAATAGAAAACAAACTATGAAGCCAACAATTTGGTAAATTCATGGCCTTACAGAACCTATGGATACAAAGATCCAATTGCAATGTCTTTGGAAAACCTCTGTTGGCAAGGAAATCCATCTGATCCAGTCAAAGTGAATCAAACACTCTTGATATGCTTTGATTGAATTAGACTCAGTCAGATAATTGAGACAAACGGTTCTGTTTTGCTTGTAGGGGCAGCATACATGATCAGCAGAGACCACAGAGATGAAATTAAGGAACTTCTGCGATCTATCAAGGTAACATATACCAATATTACAGGTTGTTGCAATCCCTGATGAACTTACGTGATCCACAACGGTCACTGAATCCACAGAGTGTGCACTGGTACTTGTGACGGCTTTCACATTGACAGGCTCCCTCATGACAGCAGGCACAGTCAGTGCGGCTAGTGTCAAACTTGCAGGGACAGCCTGTGGTGTTTCTGGTCCACATATCCTCCTCCATGTACTCAGGGATGAATGCTGAAGTATATCCAAGTAGCACAAAATAATAGGGTTCAATAAAGAATATATTCTTGATTCAAGAATAAAGGAATCTCACCAAATGATGTACATTTGAGTCTGTTATTACTTACATCCACACTTCATTGACTTTCCACTGAAGGCTCCAGCCATCTTGACTCTCTTTCCAAGCTGGCTCTTTCCTACACCATAGCAACCACCCTCCAATTTCTTGCCACCCTCCTAAGGAGAATACAGAAATATTGTACTATTTTCAAATATTGACAATATGTAAGATGAGTATGATTGTTAAACTTCATTATGTGGAATCCTGTCTATCATCAGATATGAAGAAATGTTTGTCTCTCTTCTCAAATAGTCAAAACATGTTAGAGGGAAAATTATGATTATCTCACACATAGTGCCACAATATTATTTGTCAAAATGTTTTTGAATGAATGACATGTTTTGTTATTGATTTTCATCTGAAGAATTCGTCCAATATATGTGTAGAACCCTTAAGAAATGCAGATTTAAAGGAATTGAGACAAACCTGGTACAGTGTGTAGGCAACACAATCAGGCTCGTCTCTGCAGGCAGCCTGGCACTTATCAACATCTTGATCCATCTGTCCGAAGTAGAATGTCTCGGGCCTGTTGTCCTTCTTGGGCAGAACCTTATCAAACACATAACTGACGTCCTTCTCTCTCTTGTAGCAACCTAGAACAAGAAAGGGAAGAATTAACCTACATCATGATAACATATATTTTGTTAATTCCATAAAGTTTGAAGTTTCTGCTATTCTTTTTTGAAATCATACATTTGCATGATGTGCACGATAGGCAAATGTCTTTTGTCAATAAAAATACAGAAGCAATACAAACACTACATATGTCAATATCTATACTTTCAGGAATAGGGGCTGACAACCTTTCAGACTTTATGACATAGTATATGAGGATTCAGAATTGGGAAAAATGTTTCATAGAGTGGCATAGTCCGATGGTTGGGGCCAAAAAATCAAACTTCTTAAAAATGAACCCGGATGTCCACATAGGTCATACTTCCTATGGTAACTACTTCATTTGCCCTCCTTCTGCATAATTAGGTTGAAATTTGGGAGAACTGTCAGATTTATACCCTATTTCCTAATTTTGGAGTGCACTCCAAAACTCCTTCCATTGGAAAAACCCTGTAAAATGCCTATGGCAAGGTCCATAGGACCCCCTTTCTAGGTGTGTATGAGCTAAAGATAGCAATAAATCATCCACAAATCCCTAAATATGGGTGCTATTACATTGTATAGAAAACATTTGAACAGAATTTGAAAAATGAAGAAAATCAGACCATGCCACTTTAAGAAAACAATATTTTCAAGGAGGCATATTTATCAAGGGGCTTAATCCAAAGGACTGACCTGTTGAGCTTGCACAGTCAGCGAGCTTGGCGTACACATAATAGTAGGAGCCAGACCAGGTGAAGGCATTACGCTTAAAGTCTCTGTCCTTGGCATAAGCCTGGACTGCACGGGGGTTGAGGTAGACCTGGAAATATATGATGAGAAAACTATTTACATTTTGGCATAAGAAGAATATATTTTGTATACATGTTCCCATTGCAATACAGTTAAATTTTGTGTATACCATATGTTTGTATTACCATTAGGCTCCCAGCATACTATGTTTAGTAAGATTTATTTTAGAGTAGTGATGTTTAAACTTACAGAAGTGATGGCCAGATGGCTGGTAGCTGCTCCATACTCGGGCAGACCCTCCTCACCACAAACATTGCTGAGCACTTTGCCAGCCTTTACACTTCCTGTACAGGCCAGCTGAGACTTGTCAGCAGCAAAGGAGATATCGGTACGGTCACTGAAAGTGTTCTTGAACTTCAAGGTGTCCTGTTGCTTGGATCCCAGGTACATGACATTGATCTATTGCCAAAAAGGAATGATTAGCTATTTTAAAGGAATATTTTATTCTTTGTTAAATTCAAATTAGTGATTGAGAGGAAAAGAGAATAATAAGTAAGTAGTTAATAATTATGTGTGTCAGCCTAAACTATTTTTGATATAATTATTTTGAAAAAAACTTGTATCCTACCTGACTTGGGTGCCAACTGTTGTCTACAGACACCTGCATGTCCAGATCTGTGTGCACTTCCCAATCAATGAAGTCAAAGTCCTTCATGGCATTCATCTCACTCTTGGAAATTATGTTTGTACGGAGAGCTCCGCTAGAGTAAGAATTCTGCAAATATATATACATTATGGCTAATACTAACAGTGAGGGTGTATTTTACTAGTCTCGTCAACCAGAAGCTGACATTTACAAATTTCATCTATACATTTCTATAAAGAATTGGGATCTCAAGTATGTTGGTTGCACTTGGTGTTTTGAAACCTTGAATCAAACAATTCATAAAGATAGACATTTGCAGATACTTACATATCTCCAAGACTTCTTTTGGTTGCCCTCTCCAAACCTAACCCACACTGATCCATCCTGCCTGTGTGATACAAACATGTTGTGCTTGGCACCGCTCTTTCCAACCAGCTTCTGAGACCCACTGCTGGCACTGCACATTGGGGTGTTGCTCTCCACCTCTGTTGCCAAAATTACCAACATATAAATTTGCATCTGTCATCTAAAGAGTACTATTTGAAATATGTAATTCCGTAATATTAGGGTTCTACCTTACAGGACGGTATACAGACAAAAAAGTAAGATATCATGATCTGAGACTAGTACCTTAGATGCAACCTGATGAGAGTTGGCAGAACAAGGAATTGACAAAGGAAATTTATCTTGGTTGCTAAAGAATGATTACTCTTTAACATTGTGTAATAGAAACCATATTTACTTCTTGCTGAGAGAACAATCTCTCCATTCAGATGTTCCTTAACCCATGTAGCAGGGAAACGTCCAGGTGCAACAACAATCTTTGTTCCCTTGAAGCCAGCCTTTGTGTACAACTCCCAGCTTGATGGGCCTGGAAGTAAAGAAACAGTTACAATATTGTCTAATACATTCATTGTAATCATAATTTAACTTATCAGGAGTCCTGAAGCAGTGGCCTACTTGCAATAGTATTCAGACACTGACACAAGTATTTCCTAAAAAAAAAGGAGACTAGGTTCAGTAAGCCTACCCATCCACAGCTAACCACATCAAACAGTTTGTTGAAAAAGCATTATGTAGGGTTTGGAGAATTTATTTTTTATAGATACTGAATTGATATACAATATAATCAACAGTCAACAGTTCAGTCTAACTTACCTGTTGGATATATTGTTTGTCAATTCAGTGTCTGGTTTTCAAAGTGTTAAAACACTCTTACTACCTATCTTTATGTATCTAACTGACCTAATAGAAGATATCCACATAGAGTTCCTGATATTCAGTTTGGTCTTAAATGGGAGATTGAAGAGGGCATATCTATTTGTCAATTTAATCTTTGGTTTTTGAAAGTACACTTACCAGCTACTTCAATGGATTTGACAGACTTGATAGCTGAGGTCTTCTTTAAGTTGCTGTCAGAAGAAGAGATTGAAACCTTGGATCCCTTGAACTTGTCATTTGCCCAAAGCACAAGTCCATCCTGAGCAAGTACCTCTGTAATACAAGTACATATAATGGTTAATTTTATTTGATCATCATTCATTGATTATTAATTTGCATAAATAAATTAGTTCATACTAATCATTTCATCAGGTTTCTAAATTGTGTGATATATAAGAAATATCATGTGAATTTGAATCAACATATTTGCTTTAAATAAAATTTTACCAAATACAAATCTTTGTAACATTGAACCTCAAGCGAATGGGTACAATTTACTTACTTCTGATAGAAGAGAGCTTGTCATTGCCAAAGTACTTCTTCACCCATGAAAATTCATATCTGCCGGGCTGGGCAATCTCACTCTTTCCCCTGTAGTTTATGTGATGGAACAGCTCCCAAGCAGAGTTACCTACACACAAGGGAATTAATGACAATGAGTCAAGTTCTGGATGTAACATATGATGGAGTTTTGATTACCAGATCAATATCTGCTATTTTGTTTCACAGACCACTTGGCTCTATACATGAATTAGTAATCCTGTCTAGACACACAGTAGTGATATTCCAAATCATTCCATGATTACATACATTAGAAAGTCTCGGTGGGATGTATTCTAGGATCCCATGAATGGCAATAATGAACCAATGAAGGGCAATAATAAAAAGGCTCCATTCACAAGTCTAAAATCTGTACAATTTCATTCATCTGACATTTCACCAAAAATTTTACCAACACTGATGAAACAATTGTCCTTCATACATCAGATACATTGTAAATTATCAGATTAACATCTGTCTGATGGAATTAAGCAAAATGAAACTAAATGTAATTACCATGAATCTCAAAGCTACTCATTACGTCATTGAAACCATGAGTTCTCAGATCATCATCATCTTCAGTAAATCCAACCTTTCTTCCTCTGAACCTGCTGTGTTGGAACAGCACAATAGAATTCTGAGCATCCAGATCTGCAAGGTGAAATTCATTGATATATTAATTTTTGAATAGATTTGAGTAAGTTCAATAAGACATAACAGTAAACATTTTCTTACTTAAGCCAATAATGCAAAACAAGCCAAAAATATAAATGGGACTATGAATCGGTTAAAGTGAAAGGATTAAATGAAGGTACCGTAAATCCCCGGTCATAAGCCGGCCCCGGTCATAAGCCGGCCCCGGTCATAAGCCGGGGGGTGAGTTCAGGGAAATCATAAAAGCCGGTTTTGGTGTCAAATTTTCCCCATTTTCTCTTTATTCTATAGTAAAAAAAACCCGGTCATAAGCCGGGGGGGGAGTTTGGGAAAAAATTAGAAGCCGGTTTGGGCCCAAAATAGAAAAAAAAAAACCAGCTTATGACCGGGGATTTACGGTACCATGAATGTAGAAGAGAGCCTTCTGCATGAAAGATGCATCAGTCATTTTTCCTGAGGCTAGAGCCATCTTGTTTCCATTATGCACCAGGTATTTGTTGTATCTGAAACTGCGGAATGAGAAGTATCCACGATGTTCCTCTGACTCTTCTGGATAGAACAGGGCCTGAGAGTTGCGATATCTTGACAGTGAAAGTCGTGATCCTCTTGCCTTCATGTAGTATGTATATTTGCCTTCGGCCTGTAAAGAAAAATGATTGTCTTAGGGCCAAAAATGAATTTGTTCTCATCTTGCAAACTGAAAAAAGAAGACAAATTTAAGTAGCAAGACCTTAGATCTTAGATACTTCGCAATTCTTAGATCAGATTTGTCAAAAGCAATTGTAAGTCATGAGGAGAATTTAGAATCACCACTGCTAAAATCTAGTAGAATTGCTCATAATTTCCAGACCTAAATATCTCAAAATGGTGTTCATCTGACCAATACATCTTTTGTTGGTATATACAACACATTTAGCCATTGGCATGAGTCCTATGTTTAGAATATTAAAGGATATAATCAATTTATTTTATATATTTCCGGAAACACGACAATTACCACTATCATTATCTCTCCTGATGTCATAGTTCTATTTTGTATATATCCATTGATAAGCTCGCTGATCATTGACATTGCTGTCCTGCAAACTTCATAAACTTCACCACCCAACAAAGTTTTTTTGTGCATTTACATTTTCAGAATACATCATGGTACTTTGTACGTACCACAAGATAGACGGTTCCAGCAACGTTACCCCTCTTAAACCAAAAAGCTCTTGAAGCTCCAGAGAGTGACATGCTTGTATCTGACCTCTGGTTGACTTTTGCATAGATGTTTTTCGTTGGCTCATCGAAAGAACGCAGGGTGAAATGCCTGGCTGGCATACGGTCTGAAATAGAGATGGGATGTTTAACAATTGTGGAAGTATACAATGGCCAGATCATTAGATCAGTATTAATCTCAGTAGGCTTATTACCTGAAACCTGGGACTATGACTGCAAGATCATGGCTCATATGGAACAAACTCCATATCGTAGATAGGGTAGAGTGACCTTGAGTCGTCCATGTACCTTGAGTTGGCCACTTTGTATATAGGGCCAAATTATTATTATCAATCATCTTAGAGGATTTTAAGCTATTTACATTTATAGAAGATGGGAAGATGCAGTACCTGCTATCCTTCCATCTCTGGCTTTTCTGGGTTTATTACCTTCAACAGGCTGTCAATGACAGCATGTTTGGGGTTACATGCATGCAAATAGGGATAGGTTTCTGATGATCTGTAAGCCACTTATATTGAAGTGCAACTAATAAATGAGGATAAACTTGAAATAATGTCCTAGTAGTCAAGGAACAGAGTTAACCTTGACAGAATATTGTATATGGATTACATTTACACTCTCTAAATTATCAGTAAACTGGATATCTGCCCTGTCCGTGCATCAAGTACATAAGAGACAGCCCCTACACACTAGTTGTTTCATGACATGATGTGGCCGACTCAAGGTACTGGTGGCCCACTCAAGGTACTGATGAAGAGAAATACACAGAACTTGGGTAATGAAGGCTTATAGGGACTGATAGACATGGGCATAAGAGTTGTAACCTCATTTACTTGAAAGACAAAAATGTCAGGATAATTTTCATAATCATTTGTTGATGCTCCATACAGGTTAACCTACTATAGCACAGAGAATTCTAGAGAATTCATATGTTGCACAAAGGGCCAAGTGGACGACTCATGGTCACTTTACCCTACATTAGACATGAAGAGGCAATGAGCACTCCAGGTTCATACTTTCATCTACAGTTCTTTCTATTACCCGTATGTATATATGTATAAGATAAAGGTTTCGGTATTTTTACATCCATTGATAATATGTTGTAGAAATAAACTGAAAGAAGAGATACTTACATAGTTCACAGTTTTTGCCATATCTCTCCTTGCTACACATACACTTGTATCCATTTACTTTGTCAACACACTTGCCATCAAACTTGCAGGGGTTTGGAGAACAGTCATCAATATCTGTCCGTAAGAAAATTTACAAATTAATAAACACGGCTCTGTTGAAGTAAAGATTTATCTGTGACACATTTCTTAGCTAAATGTCTAGTACTTTCAAAGGTACATGAATATACTTCATCCCTAAAGCATGCAATTGTGTCTATGCCTGACATCATATGATTCCCTTGCAAACCTGGACCTTGATTGATTTCTGACCTAGAGATATTCAATATAATTTCATCTATGAAATAGAGCTAAATCTGTATACGTATATGACCAATAATCACGAATCATCCATATCTAGCCTGCTCTTGTTCTCTCTTCAATAAATACTTAAATAAAGTAATATATGTGTCTTTATCATTTGTTCTGGTCAGGATGGGATAGAGCTACAAGTGGTATATGGGTTTTGCCTATCTACAAGGCATATTTAGTGAGCTTGAGGCCTATACTGCCGAAAATGAGGGTTTTTGCAAACAAAAACATAAAAATCTTTGCTGCAACTTGCAAAAAATGAAAATAAAAGGTCAATAGGCTCCCTTTTGTGTTTTAGTATTTCCCCCATAGCACAGGGAAAATGTTAAAACCATATAGTTGTACATAGCCGAATTATTTTTTATGCTGGGGGCAAAAACGTATGTGGGTAGTTTTACACAGGGACCGAGAGAGACCCTAACATGGCACCCATAATCTATTATTCATATAGCACAGGGATGAAATAGATATACCATGCAAAGCCTTAATATGTCCCTAGATGTGTAAAAAAGAAATTGGAACCCTAGCTCTAATAACATAGCCTGTTTATATTTATCTTACCCTGTTCACAGTTGGCACCAGTGAATCCTTTAGGACATTCACACTTGTAGTCGTTCTCCATGTCAATACAGATACCTCCATTCTGGCAAGGCTTCTTCCTCTTACACATGTCATTGTCTAGTAAGATAAAAGTAGGAGGTGTGTGAGCATAACAATTTTTGATTTTCAACCAAAACATTTCTCAGGTTCTTTATTCCACAGGAGAAGGACGCTGTCTTGATATTTATCATTCTTTTTATTTTTTCCCCATTTCTTCTAAATAAATATCTTTTTATTTATACATATGGATACATGTAAATACTGTTTGCTAATGGTATGTCATACTGGTATATTATCTGTTAACCTATGTTTTGAGGTAGGATGTGTTAGTGGTCAACTTGCAAAAGTCAGATGCGTGAGGACTAAAATGTAATGAAATTTTGAGACTTGAACTTAGTCATAACCCAGTCATTCATGTGTTAATCAGGAGTACAGTATTTTTGTCATGATTCTATGTGTAATTCTTTTCCTACTTGGATGATAACCTACTTGCACACTTGATGAAGATATCCTTGTCATGAGTGCAGCCTGTTGGCTTAGGATGTCCACAGTTGAGAACATTGTTAGCATCCTGGGGGCTACATACGGGGTTCATCTCATTGATGCTGGAAATTGATATATGTATTCATGTAAGCAGGTATTAAAATACATCAATTGGCAGAAGCCAATGATTGGAACCTTCTGAATAATTCAAGTTGTAAATGATTTATTGATGAATTTACATAAATACTATCTATAAGATATACTCTATTAAATGTTTATGGCTGAAAATAGTGTTCACTCATACAATGAATGTAAACACTATGAATAACACTTAGAAGTCAAGCAACCCACAACGTGAAAAAAGTAAGTACAATTAGAAATTTAAGACTATACCACTAAATGGTCTATGGCTGCAAAAAGACCCTCAGTAATGCTAAGGCCTAAAGCTTGTATGTGTTCAATATTACATCCCAGTGATCAACAAGTTTTCAATAGTCTGGGCTCACTGGGTTGAAGGGCAAAATTGTATATTACCTGTTGAGAAAGAATATCTTGAATTAATATACTTACTGTCCAGAGCCACTCTTTGTGTAGGCATTCCTTGCATACTTAACAGTTTCCACCCTGTCATATCCCATGTCCTTACAGAAGACAGATGGGAACATATCCCTCTCAATGGTGTCCAAACATACGGTACCCCACTTGCCATGTCTGTAGACCTCAGCAATACCTTCAGCTGCCGTCTTTCCTCCAGTCAGACGTGCTCCATCTGAAATATTGAGGAAGATTCTGTCTCAGTAAAGAAGAGTTATTCAACAGCTCTGCTTATGAAGTTGTTATGTTCATTAAAGAGATAAATGTTTAACTTTTCATGATGTGAACTAGTTGTTAGTATAATTTTTTTTTTCGGGGATCTGGGTCATTTCCTGGATCTGGTTATCATCAGTTGTCGAAACTACCTCAGTAAGAGGTAGGCAGTTAAATTTCTGGTGGAATTTTTGTTCCACCTCTTGAGTATATACTCTTCTGGGATAAATATTTTACAGTGCACAGGCTCTCTTTTCTGACAATATATAACAAGTGGCTGATTGATTATCAACCAAGACTAATATAACGCACAGGCTCTCCCCCTTCTTTGGGGTGAAATATGGCTCATTAAATCTTTTTTAGACATTGAAACAACATCAGACAGGTGATCATGAACTGAACATGAAAATCATTTTTTTCCTGGTGGTCTTTCAATCCTACTTGTTAAAATTTTGTCATCATTGAGAAAGGAATATCCTAGGATCTAAAGATGCAACAATAAGGACTTAATTTGGAGGTGGCCCAGAAGAGAAAACTACTTACGCTGGCACTTGACAAAGACATCCTCATTGTGGCCACAGTTCTTGCCATTCTTGGCGCAGTAGCTGAGATGGTATGGCTTGTCTTTGGCACATGTTGGGTTCTTCATGTACACGCTTCCTCTGCCCTTGCCAACTCTGGTGTCCTTTGCCTGTATGTAGAATTCAATATTATCAGAAATCTTCTGGGTCTGTGAATTCCATCTCAGCTATGGTCAGTGTTTCGATTTATATTGAAGGTAAGCTGCAGATGATGGGAAAGTAAGGGAATTCTTCCTAGCATTCTATGGTTAGAGGTATGAAAGTTATTCTGAATAAGAATAATTGGCACACTGCACATGATGCTGCCTTTTTTCATCAAAAGTCCACCGTGCATTATATTTAAATATGGCTGTGTTATTATGTATAGAAGGGGATGTGCAGCATTACTCACTCAATGAAATATCTATATTACTATATTACCTAGCTTTGATTTAGTATACCTTTTGAGCTACAACAGCATGGCTGAAGCCGATTTCATGACAGAGGGTTGATGCCCATTCCTGAGCTTTAGGTTTAGCATCACAGATTGTTCCCCATGTGTACTTGTTGCCGCTCCTACGTACAGACATAGCTCTTCCCTCTGAGGAGTCCTTTCCATCATCAAGTTTTACAGCATCTGAGTGAAAGGGAATGAAATAGCTTTGCTCAGGTTCACAATAGAAGAGTCTAAAATGCTAAATGTAGATATAAAATCAGCTGTATGTTTTTATTGTTCCCTAAATGTGGCAGAAATATATTGGCACTATCTAGAAATCAAAGAAATCATTTATGTCCTGAAACACAGCTGAAATACGTGATGGTACTTACATGCACACTGGACGAAGACATCAACGTCATGACCGCAGGTACCCTTATCCTTTCCACACTCATCCATGAAGAGGTTGCCAGTCAGTGGGCATGCAGGCTTCACATAACCAATGGGACCTTTGCCAACTCCTGTGTACATTGTCTTTGCTTTCTAAAATGGCAAAAGTAATGGTGACTTAAAAGGGAAACACCTCAAAATAGCAGTAGAAATAGTACAAGCCTTATTATTAGAGTTTGCTTACACTATGTATATCTTTGTGCTCTCATAGAATGGTCAATGAAAATAAGATTTATGTTTCTTATATATAATAGTGCACTAAGGATGTTATTTATACCCGAAGGTTTATCTTTATTTTAAACAAGAAAGCTATGATGTAATACATACACTACTTGTCATTACTACATTCTCTTCACATGTGTTAATACAAAGATACTGCATGTTTAAACACATTGCCACAAGAGGATGGAGAGAAATGTTGTATTTACCCTGGCCAGTTGACAATGGTCATAACCCAGCTCCTTACAGAAGACATCTGGCCATCCAGTTTCAATGAAATGGGCATCACAGATAGTTCCCCACACTCCATTAGAGAAGAACATGGCACGACCCTCCATTGCATTCTTGCCACCATCAATCCTCAGGCGGTCTGTAAAAGCCAAGTATATTGGTTAGCATTTTCTGTGACTGTGGGCCACAAAAGCATCACTTTCTTTTTAAATCATAAATAAGGAACTCTATAATGATTGGTAGGAAGGATTTCAATAGCTTTGGTTCCAAAAAATATATTTCAGCATTCACATGCATTGAGTATGATATCCGTATGGATTATTTCTTTTGTACTCAATTCAAAAATATTTTTCTCATTAATTTTTGTATATCTATGTTCATATTAAATTATAATGTTTTTATTTATGAATGATAAAAGAAATATCTTAGATAAGAATGAATAAAATTGTCAGTCATTTATTGATGATTATACATAAAATAAGTTCTATTTTGCATTGTACATACTAAATAACAAAACTCATAATCTCTGAAATGCTATTTAAGCATTAAAACATATTGTAAATATGAGAGAATAACTTACTCTTGTTCATGACTGGGAACAAAGCAGCAGTACGCTTGCCCTTCTCCATCTTCTGATTGGCCTTCAGCACATGGCCAAGGTCAAGGTCATCATTGTACATCTTAGAAATGCTAATCGTGGCAGACAGTTTTACCTTCTTGTCAACGCTCCTCATGGTATCATCCTCATATGGGATAACACTCCTTCCATTTTTGGATTCATAGTGGATACCCAGAAGGTCTCCAGTGTTGACCCTGGTAGGAAAGAAGCATAGATATTAATTACATTATTCTCTACAAAAGCTGTCTGGTCTGGAATACATATAATGTCCACTTTATCAGAATTATGATTCGCAGAGGGGATGGCTGTCTCGTCTGGTTTCAGAGGACAGGTTTCTTTTTGAGACAATGTAATTGTCAATTAATTCCTATTTGCTTCCCTTATCTTGTAACTATTACGTGTAGTGTCTTTGGAATTATTTGCTTCATGAAATTGAGTACTAAAGGAACAAATTTCAATATACATGTATAACCAGTATGTGTTTTGTTCCCTTGCCATTTTGTGTTTCTATTAAAATGATTGTGAATGAGACCATTTTTCATATAACCACACAACTTCAATAAAATTGATTACTAATAAAATATGGTAAACAAACCTGAAGCGGAGATGCTTTGGGACGAAGTAAGACTGCTGGCCAGTTTTAGTGGCCTCGATGTAGTTCTTACCGATCATCTCAAGGCGGCCATCAGGATGCTTCCTCCATACAGCAGCATAGAAGTGACCCTTCTGCACAGCATACAGGTTCCATGCAGCAATCTCACCAGCACATGAGAACTCAAAGTCAGTGAAGATCTGCATGTCACGAGATGGCTTGTAGTTGTTGAGCTTCTCCATAGGAGGAACTGGGTAACACCCATCTTCCACTGTAGATATAATGTAGCAGTCAATATTTAAAGAATGACATGCTTTGTTGGTGGCTGATAAAGTCTCATGATTACATTTCTCATCCTAATCTTTAATTAATTAAAGGGTAGAGCATAAATGGTGTGCCTGACAATGGGGGTGGCCTCTAAGAAAGTACAGTTCTTAGAAGGATGGGCCTATTTGCAATTCCTATACTATTCCTGTATAATGGGTGACAACTATAGGCAATTTTACGCCGACCAAGGTGTTAACTATATTCAACTCTAGGCCTATCATGGCATCGCCTACATCTTCATGGATTTAAGGCTGTATGATTTACTCCAACATTTTTAGAAGCAAGTAAAGTATACACCAGTTTCATCAACCATGATACAGTAGGTGGTGCTAGTGTTGACCTGACCATTTTGGTCCTGCTACAGGGGCACCAGTGGAGGGGTGATTCCCAAGGAAAAGGGGGTGGTCAAAGCAGAGTTGCCACCTGTCATTACTGTGGTGGACACTGGAGGAGAGATAATAAACATCAGAGACAGCACCCCCTACCCAGGCCTATGATAACCATTAACACACTCCTCCATGGTGAGATAATCTACGTTTAATTGGCTTAATGGCTCCAAGGGACCTGTCTTGTGGTGTGTTATGACCACCAACACCACCCCCATGCACCCCCTTCTGCCCCCTTTTTTTCAGCTCTCAAAATTGTAAGTTCACTCATATTTAAAAGATTTTGGCTTAAGATAATGCCCTAATATCGCAGAGATAGGTAGATGAACATTTTCTCTCTGTGAAGCTGTAATTTCTAAGGTGAGGGAACATTAAATTAATTTTCTTCTACCAGAATAAGGCTCATCTCGGAGAGGTGTCTCTTTCTCCATAGTGATTTGCAAAGGCTTCTGGGGCTAGGTGAGTGCTATGCCCCCATAGCTGGCTACCCTACAGGGGCTCCCCCTTGTGATTGTGACTGGCTTATAGCATAATATAATTCTCCCTTAATGAATAATATTAGAAAATTATCTTTACAAAGATAGATGAGCAAACTATACTTACTAGACTTGGACATTCTCTTGGTCTGGAATTAAAAAGAACAATAGGTTTTGAGTACAATTGAAATAACGATTTTACCGAGAAGGACTACCCAAACAGTGGCAACACCCATTTGATTATAAGATGTCAGTAGAAGTAGTATGAGGAAACTATACATATTCCCTACCCTTCCCTCACCCGACTTCCCCAAGTAATAAGAAAAAAGAGGGATCCAAAAGTTATCCCTCTTTGAACCCCCTTTCATTTCAAATTCACTGCATAAGTTCTAAATAAAACATTACTGAAGTAGTTTGCAGTTGCCAACTGGGACCCAATTGAACCAGTATGTATACATGAATGATAGAGCTTATACAGTATGTAATCAGAACTACTCAAAGGGTTAGGATTCTACATGTATTTAGACTTGGTCATGGGATCAGTTCTGGTTGCAGGACAACAGGGAATGTTGTCATGATACTCTAGATCTACAACTTTCCATAAAATGAACCCATAAACCAACCTCCTACCCCCCCCCCCCCCGCAGGTTCCCATCATTTCCCCCTGAAATTGGCAACCTTTCTTATCAGACACAGAGACTATGAGTTCCTTTTAGTTCCTGAGAGGTAAGGTTGATGATCTATGATTAACCTGCACTGGGGCTAACTAGCATGCATCGGATGTCCTCTTATTCAGTCTGTTAATGTGATTGCCTAGGGATCTATACAGAGATCCTAAGGAAACCAGAGTACCAGCCATTAACCACCTCTCTATAGTACAGATGCATAATGGAACAAAATCTCAAATGATGCCCCCTGGTGTCAAAACAGAACTACCACAAGTGCTGCCACCTAGTTGGATGTCTGTTGGAACAAAGTTGGATAGTACTAAATCTCATCAATTCAATGCAGATTCCGCATGGTATAAATCTAGTTTATATGTAAACTTTCTACCCAGGAAGGAAGTTTTCATCTCTACTACAACTCAATGCACTCCCAACTTCCTCATTTTTACAACAGGGGTGAAAGTTTACATACAAAGTTCCACCCAGATAGAAATTTCACATGTAAAGTTTCCACCAAGCCATATCTCAATTGAATTCTTGAGACTTAGTAGCTGACCCTTAGTAGATGGTAATGGTAAACCCTTTCAGGTCTCTAGATGAAATGGTAACTTACCCCTGCCTGGGCAAGGCCCACTGCAAGGAGGAGGAGGAAGGCTAGACGGGCCGCCATGTTGAGTGCTGGTCCAGGGCTGGCTGCCTGATGTCCTGTCCTGCCTCCTGTAGCCCTTTTATACCGAAGCAATGCTCTACGTGACAGCCCTCCCCCATTGAATCAGTGAGTCACACATTGATCCAAGTCCACTTTAACCATTTAAGGCTCGCAAAAGCATCTATAGATGCATCATTCGACCTTAGTCACCAGAATGTATAAAAGAGTAACCAAACTCTTTGCGTTTATACCCCTATGGGTCATTACTAATCCAGAGCAGAGAGATACAGCAATGAAGTGCTGGCAATCAGACTTACCAGAAATTCATTTTTGCATCATGATGTCCTAAACATGGTGCAATAATGCTTTAGTACCTCTTAAAGGGTTAGAAAGCACTTGAGTCTGCTCCCCAGCTGCTCAATGGTCCTAGTGATTACTGTTACCTTGTCTAAGTACTCCTGTGTTTATGCCCCAAACATCTGTGTGTACAAAAGTGTTAGGTGTTATAGTATGTCCACTCCTCACAGCCCATTATATATTTTGCAGAGAAAATCAGGATGTGTGGTAGACAAAACCACCACCCATTATCGAATTATTCTGTTTCTTTCATGAAATCATGTATATTTGTCCATAGCTATTTATGCTTTTATGCATCAATTAATTTGCTTTTTAAAAGGGGGTAATCCTAATTGGTACCCTATAGGGCGGTCCTGAAGTCAGTCAATGCATTTCATGTTTGAGGACATACCAAAAATAAAATTTCCACAGAAAAAATATTCTTGCGGAAACTGAGCAATTCTTGCGGAAACTGAACAATTCTTGCGGAAACTGAACAATTCTTGCGGACACTGAGCAATTCTTGCCGAAACTGAACAATTCTTGCGGATACTGAACAATTCTTGCGGACACTGAACAATTCTTGCGGATACTAAACTGTTCTTGTGGAAACTAAATGATGATAAACTCCTCAAGCACCAACATGAACGTTTCTGTACCTGCAAGAATCGTTTCTGTACCTGCAGGAATATTTTCTGTACCCGCAAAAATATTTCTCTACCCACAAGAATAGTTGTTACTGAGAAAAAAATATTTTTTACATGTTTCAAACTCTCAAAATTCCTGTATATGCAGGAATATATTTTGCATGAAAAAAATCTTTTTAGTATGTCCTATTAGGGGCTCCGTATTAATCCCTGGACTACTACCTGCAGGAATCCTCCTGTACTTGCAGGAATCCTCCTGTACCCGCAGGAATCCCCCAGTACCCGCAGGAATCCTCCTGTACTTGCAGGAATCCTCCTGTACCCGCAGGAATCCCCCAGTACCCGCAGGAATCCTCCTGTACTTGCAGGAATCCTCCTGTACCCGCAGGAATCCCCCAGTACCCGCAGGAATCCTCCTGTACTTGCAGGAATCTTCCCTGTACCCGCAGGAATCCCCCAGTACCCACAGGAATCCTCCTGTACTTGCAGGAATCCTCCTGTACCCGCAGGAATCCCCCAGTACCCGCAGGAATCCTCCTGTACTTGCAGGAATCCTCCTGTACCCGCAGGAATCCCCCAGTACCCACAGGAATTCTCCCTTTACCCGCAGGAATCCTCCAGTACCCACAGGAATCCCCCAGTAGCCGCAGGAATCCTCCCTGTACCCGCAGAAATCCTCCAGTACCCACAGGAATCCCCCAGTAGCCGCAGGAATCCTCCCTGTACCCGCAGGAATCCTCCAGTAGCCGCAGGAATCCCCCAGTAGCCACAGGAACCATCCCTGTACCCGCAGGAATCCTCCAGTACCCGAATGAATCACCCAGTACCTGCAGGAATCCTCCAGAACCCACAGGAATATTTTTTGCATGAAAAAATCTTTTTTTGTATGTCATATTAGGGGCTCCGTAGTACGGCACCCACCTTAGTCAGCAATTATGCTTTTGGTTATAGAGTTCATAGGTATATATGTAGTCTTATCAGACTAGGGAAACAGATATTAATGTTCTTCTTGATGATATTGCAATTAGATTGATGGGAAATATTTTTTCTCAGATATATCTATCTATGATCTTTGGCACAACCATTTCATGGTGTAATGTTTTTATCTAAGAGATCAACGAAAAACAGTCTTCAATCGAGCAAGGCTGCATAATTTATCTTTAGTTGTAAAATACATATGAATCAAAACACAGTCAAATGAAGTTGATGTTGGTTTTATTTTCGCAAGTTACAAAGCTGAATATGTAGTTTGTAGAATGACATTTATGTTGTTAACATTTCAATCCTATTAATGGGTCTTCATCACACTTTGTCTTATGTGCCCATGTCATATCACTCTTTAGTTGGACACAATTTCACTCGGACATCTATTTTGTATATATATTTGCATGTGTTAAAATAGAATATTAATTATCTCAAGTTTAACATTAAGTAGCATTTAATGTATGTTATGGGAAAGCACGAGTGGGTTTATGGGTTAATAATCCACGACCCCGAAGGGGGAGTGGATTATTAACCCATACACCCACGAGTGCTTTCCCCTAACATACATTAAGGAGTTTATCGAACATATTTCTCCATTTTGTATCAATTTCTTACCTTATTACCCTGTATTTAATGTAGGAGAAGAAATTTTGTAAGTGCATCCGATCCGCACGGTTTGCCAAGCCGTCGTGGCCATGTTGTCACTCTGTCCGACATAGCTCCACCTTTACACTCATTTTTCGGGTATAATCCAATAATGTCAAGTCCTGTACTTCTAACACCGCCAAATATACGATCTCTAGTTGGTGTTCGCATACATTTTGTCTCCATTTTCTTCGAAATAAATAAGAATCCATTGATTTTCCATAACGATCCAACGCACACGGCCCGGTACACGGCCATTTCGTCTTGTTGACAAAGCGGGGAGGTGCCCGGATGTAAGAACTAGGTCAGCCACGCGTCGAGCAAGGAATGGCCGGACGGGGCGTGTCCCGACTCGTATCGATGTGGAAAATCAATGGATTCTTATTTATTTCGAACAAAATGGAGAAATTAGGCATGGCATGTTCATATAGGATATCTAAGGATGGTTAATAACTCCACCAGGCTCCATTAAAATCTATGCTTACGAGCTTTGTAAACTTCAGGTATGTCACACAACTTTTTGATATCTTCCATGTGTATTGGGTTCTACCACCGGTCGCCTTGGTATAGTGGACATCGAGCTCGCCTCCTGCCCCAGCGGCCGGGGATCGATTCCCCGTTGAACCTAAACGGTTTTAACAGGAAATATATGGAGGAGTTGACATTGTATACTTCTCCAATTTATTAACATGTCCGGATTGAAACCAGCACCTTCTTGAAGACAAAGAAAAGGTCTGAGAGTGCGTTATGGCTGGATAAGGAACTGGGGTTATGAGCAAAAAAGCACTGTTGAGGCCCAGATAGTTAGATAAAGCTCTATAGGTTTAACCAAGGATCCCCATATTTCATACTCCATTGCAATAGCCATACCGATATTTCACATATATGTGCAACATCCTGAATGCCAGGTCACCATAATCAAATACCGTATATCCCCTATCATAAGTCTAGGTTTATACTGATTTCAAATGGAATATTGACTTGGCTTATAAACGGGGCAGGCTTATATTTGAGGCAGGAGTATATATCAAATGAATCTCACATTATTTAGATAAACATCACTTCTAGCTTCCTTAAATGTGTGATTAGTCTAAATGATATTTACTAAAACTATATAAGAAGGAGAGAATCATGAACATATTCCAATGGGAAGTGGAAATATGCCTCAGTATGGAACTTTAAATGGATTTGATTGTTCAGACCCACTGGGCGATTTGACCAGGCTTATAAATGGGCAGGCTTATATTTGCGCCCCGGCTTATAATCGAGGAAATACATTACTTATTTCATGCCAAATAAATGCACTTTTGAGTGTCACAAATGAATACACCTTAAACATCTCATGACAGATCTTGCATCAGCTACATAAACAGTACAAAGCCTTTTCCTAGATGAACAGTGAATCATAGGCAACGGCAGTTCTGGTTGTTCACTGTAAAAATGTGGTGAATTCCCATTGAAAAAAACTATGGATAATCCCCATCCATAGCCAGTATTAAATGAACTTGACGAGTATGGGTCAGATGGCTTGAGAGGCATGCCAGTTATACAAGGCTAAATACCCCCTAATTAATAAAAAAACGCCATTTTATTCACCTTTTCTTAGCCCTTCTTCCTCGATTCGCATCCAATGTCTGCCATGTTGGTTTGCACTGCAAAAGTTTTACGTCGCCCTCCGCAATGACAAAGTAGTCCCCTCCCGCGATCAGTTTTGGTTGAAAATAAATGTTTTAGGCCCATTAATTGCATAATTTATATTTGATTTATTAATATAAAAAGGATTAAGACAAGAATTATATTCAATTTCAATGAAAAACTTATATTCTATTCAAGCGACATTATGACACTGCTGGACGTGCGGACGAATTACGGCATAAACAGACAGCCGCATTTGACTTTAACTCCTTAGTTCAATACAAATTTAATCATTGACAGGGATCTTAGGGCTCGATTGATTAACCTGGGTGGACTGATGTCCTCCAGCAATGTTGTAGTTGATATTAATATGAACATCTCCATTCATAGTAGCCCCATACAGCAGTGCTTTTGGCAATGATGGTTTTGTACTGGAGCTACTGCTGATGGATAGCGAACACTTCCCACCCGCTTTTTCAGGCGTTTCGCCCTGTTTCCATTCATTACCTCCCCGAAATCTTGCAAGACTGGGTTATTAATTATATCGGACATTGCTTGCTGCTGTTTGTAGGATGCACCAGCATAGTTAAGGATTGAATTTTTGTCCTTATGTTCTGTGATTTGACATATCATGGTGTCCGGGACCCCGTCATGGTAGAGCTTGTTGGTACATGTCTTCCGGACGGAATGCCCTGCATTGCGGCCAGGGATCCCCCCAGCTTTGGCGATGTTTCCCATGATGGCAGCCAGCGGGTTGGGCCCCATTTTGCCATTAATATAGCCTTCTGGAGACTTCATGGTGGCTTTTGGGTTTGGGGTGAGGAAGAGTGGACTGAAATATTCCTTCTGATCTACTGGCCTCTTAGAAGAATACAGCCTGAACAATTTTAAAGGGCATCTGTCCGTGCCGGTGGCAAACACCTTCGGTGGAAAAGCTCGAGGTTCACCCTCCCCATTCCTCATCTTGGTGGCCCTTTCTGTCCACTCTATATACTCCTCACCACACCATCGATGCCTGTATGGATTTCCAAGTCACCCCATAAGCACTGGTCTGCTTCGTGCCTAGCCCTCCAGCAATAGGATGTTGCGAGTTGGTAGAAAACTGTATGCTGCAATATTATGGGAGTGGATGAATCAAGGGCCCCTGCCTCCCAGCATTTGATCTCATCCTGTTCGAAAAAAAGGAATGCATTGATTTGGTTTGTTGCACAGCCCCTGCTTCTTGAGTTGTGTCTTTCTGGTGCTAAGAACACCCTTGCTTGATATGCTTTCATAATCTCAAATGGATACCCCTCATCACAGAGGTGCCTGCAAGTTTAAAAAAATGTCACTTAACATAGTGTCAATACCTGTCTAATAACTTGGTTTGTGCTGTAAGTGGAGTATGTTCAACATGGAGTCAATAGGCGTCAATCCCAGACCGGTTCTAGCGCATGTGTGTGTGTTGTGTGTAAGGTACAAACCAAAAAAAATTATTTACCATAATGTCAATATGTGACAACTTGGATGGTATGAGCTGAAAACTGGAGTGCGTTTAACATGGAGTGAATAGATGTCAAGCCTCTACCACTGCTTGATTAAACAAGTAAGTTAGTGCAACTGCACCTCGACATACCCATACATTTTTGGTTTGTTAGGCCTAATAAAAAAATCTACCACTTTTATGATTAAACATTGAGATCTTTCTTATACCAGATTTTCTATTCCCATCAAAATTGGTGCTTTTTTGACCAGTTGGCACAGTTTTGACCCATACATTTTTTTTTAAAATTTTTTGGTTGGTTATGCCTTTTTCTCAAACCTACTGCTTTTATTATGAAAAATTGAGTTCTTTCTCATTCTAGAATTTCTATTCCCAATGAAAACCATGCATTTTTGACGATTTGACAGAGTTTTTACTTTTTGTATCAATTGTACATACTGCTAGTAGCACTATAAAAATCCAGACGCTCAGTAAGATATACCCATACATTTAATTTTTTTAAAACCACTTAGGCCTAATCAAAACATCTGCTACTTTTATATCGATAATTTCAGGTCTTTCCCATGCTAGATTTTATATTCCCATTGAAAATGACGATTTTTTTTGACGATTTGACAGAATTTTTACTTTTTGTAGACATTTGACTTGAAACTAACTGCTCACTATAGAGAATACCAGACGCTGGTTGACACACTCATACATTTTCTTTTTTTAGGAACATTTAGGCCTAATTGTCAAATCTGCTGCTTCTATGATTACAAATTGAGGTCATTCTGATATTAGAATTTTTATTCCCATCAAATTTGGTGCATTTTTGACGATTTGACAGAAGTTTTACTTCTTGTAACAATAGCACTGGTAGAAGCATTATAAAAATCCAGACGCTCACTAAAATATACCCATACATTTTAATTTTTTAGAACCACTTAGGCCTAATCAAAATATCTGCTACATTTGTGACGACAAATTGAGCTCATTCTGATACTAGATTTCTTATCCCCATAAAATGTGATGCAATTTTGACTGTTTGACAGAATTTTAACTTTTTGTAATTACTGTACCGCTAACAGCACTATAAGAATGCAGACCCTCACTCAAATATACCCATACATTTTCACTTTTTAGAACCACTTAGGCCTAGGAGAATTTTTAGTCCCATCAAAATCGGTGCATTTTTGAGGATTTGCCAGAATTTTAACTTTTGCATACCTGGCAGTGGCCCTGTGATATGATGTCAAAGTCTCGGGCTGATATTCTACTTCTTCTACTTTCAAAGTATCAGGGTTCACCCCTTTTGTCGACCAGGAACTGCTGAAACCTACTTGTGACCTGCAAAATATATTTAAAAAAAATTTAAATACACCATTTATTGTAAAATAAATCCAACAGATAACTTTAAATTGGATCAAGTTGTAAATTTCCCTTACCTATCGAAGGCTCTGTCAAATTAATATCTAATCTACATGAACCCTTACCTGCTCAGTTTTAGTGGCAGTAATCTTGTTTCTGTTAACCTTTTTGAACTCCCTCGAGTCCTGGTCATCTACATCATCGTCACCTTCCATAACAATTAATTTCTGTAATTCTTTTTTGGTAGGTCCAGTGCTTGAACATGAGGCATTTCCCAAGGCTTGGACGTTTTCTGGGACGTTTTCTGGGACGTTTTCCTGGATATTTCCACTGACAGACACTCCCACCTCTACTTCATCATCTTCTGGCAGCTCCATCTCCTCAAACAAGTCAAAGTCTGGATCAAGTCCATCTTGTTCATCACTCTCTGCAACACTCTCATCACTGTCAGGAACACTCTCTCCACGTTCAATGACTTCCATTCGCTGGTAATATTCTTCATACCTTTCCCCAATAACATAATGTGCCACCTAATTGATCTCCTCTGTGAACAGCTCCGCCAAGACCACAATATCTGCAGGTAAAGTGTTGTTTTTCTGCTTTTTTCTCTCCATTTTGAGTTGTTTTGTCGTCTGTCAGCTAAAATAACCATTTGTCACATCCCAGACGTTGCAGTGATGGACTACTTTAAAGAAATGTCAACAGTACCCTCATTAATATTCATATGCCGGCCTGCTCGGCGCTGATTGGCTGATACAGAAGGGGGCATGGCCTAAATGAAAATGCTGCATTGTCATTGGTCGAGAGCTAACAGAACCATACCAGTCGATCGTTTGGTACGTCCTGATATACCAGACGTCCATTTAGATAACTTTGCATATCTTTTTTCTTATATAAATCCACAGGAAAGTCGGACTTTAATTGTTAGTGTGGGCAACCCTGTAGTTTTTAAATTGGAAGCACCATATTTTTACAGTGATTTCTTAAGTATGATGTTAGGCTTGTTTAGGTAAAATTTCATATATACTTTTATCACTTAACATTATTGACTCTGATCTTTGATTTAAGTGAGATATTTGAACGGTTTTCTACATTCAGATTTTGTAGCAGAGATGCTCATACTCTTTAGTGCCCATACTCATCCCCTCTTCCTTTGAAGTGTTAAAGAGTAGACATTGTCCACTATTAAAGGACCATGCTGTCTCAGACCTTGGTCTACTGATTACAGACTGGTCAGGGGGCTCATTCACAACCTTTTGGAAATCACAAGATTACTCTTATTTGAAAAGATAAATTTCATCATTTTTGAATGATCTTTTCACACTGGTTTTCAGAATAAATTTTTGGTGATCTCACACGAAAGCACTCATTTCCATATAAGACCAGAGTGCAATGACAGAAATCTTAAGGTAAAATTGTCTTTTAAAGATTTGCAAAGTTGGTCTTGTAGTAGTGAAGTTGAGATCGTCCACCATGTAGACATGCCTAAGACTCTTGGTGATTTTGCACACACATCACAAGGGAGGGGGGGGGCGAGAAAGGGAGGGAGGGACTCTGGGAATAAGTGAGTGAGTTTGGGGGACAGAGTGAGTAAAGGAGGGAAGGGAGGGCAGGATGGAGTGAAGGCCAGAGGGAAGGCCAGAGAAAGGGAAACAGGGAGTGAGTCAGGGATGGAGGGGCAAAGTGAAAGAATGGAGTTCAGTGGTGGAAGTAAGATGGATGGAGTGAATGGAGTCTAATTGGCTTGAATGGATTGGGTGGAGTGGAGTGTATTGAAATGAAGTGGATCGGTCTGAGTGAGTGGAGTGAGTGGAGAGGAATAACTGGAGGGGAGCAGAGCTCACTCATTAGGTTCATATAGATCAAACCAGATGGGTTAATTGGACCGAATTAACTCAGATTGACTCAAGACAGGTAAATCAGATAAGAACAGGTCAATATGGGTCAACATAAACCAAATGAATGGTACATTGGTCCAAATGCAGTCAGATTGACCACATTGAGTCAAATCAGGTCAAAATTGGTCATATTGGCTCAAAATGGGGTATGTTGGTCAATATAGAGTCAAATTGGCCAAACCTGGAGACATTGAGTCACATCAGGTCATATGTGTCAAAATATGTGAAATTGGTCCAAGATCGATGGATCAAACTGCCAGAGATTGGGTTCAATTGAATTAGTTGGATCTAAGATAGCTAAATTGGGTCAAAAGAAGTAAACATGGTTAAAGTGACCCAAGAGGAATTAAGTCAGTCCAAGATGGACATATTGGTACAAGTAGAGTAAGATTGACCCCAGTTTGTTTAGGATTGGTCAATATTGGTTAAAGATAGGTGAAATAGCCATGGATAGGCCAAATATTGAATCATTTGCTCTAAGATAGGTAAGGATGGCAAATGTAGGTTATAATTGGCCAAATTGACCCTATGTGGGTAAATGTGGTAAGTTGGGTCAAATAGGGCAATTTGACCTATCTTGACCCCTAGGCCTGTTGATGCTTAGCTAATTTGATCTACGTGCATATAGGAACTAGCAATGTATGGGGCTGCATATAAGATGTATCGCTTGTGACAAAGAAGAAAATACATCCTGTAGAAGGTCAAATAAATTCAAGAAAGGGTAATTGCAAAAGGACCAAATTTTATGATTGTTAGAAATGTTCTATATATATATATATATAAATAGCATTGGGTAAATCTATCTGGTAAACAGCAAAATGGGTACCGTTGACTCTCAAAACAAGTCCCCTTACAGTCAGCAACCTGATAAGAAAAGGAAAAAAAAATTGTAGGATACCTCATAGAGCTATCCTACAAAACTGTATAAAATAGTTAAAGTTTGTTTGGAATGACTTTAAACAGTGTGAGAAGACCGCAGTTTGAAAAAAAAAAAAATACTAAAAGGGCATTGCTGGAGATTGAATTGTGTTCTGAATAAGGTCAATTTTGGAACACAAACTGCTTTTGGAGATATATTTAGAACTTAAACATCTTTCTTGTAATGTATCTTTCCTCTTACACAAGGGTATGACACAGATATGGAGGAGCAAAAGAGCTTCTAACAGTATGTAAGATATATGATGTGCATAGTCACGATAGACCCATTCATACCCAAGGAACCTTTATCTACAAATGGACACTGTGCTATAATGTTGCCTTGGAACTGTTATTGTGTTTAAGTTTTTTTTCTTTACTTTTCTCTCAAACTGAAATGTCTTCGAAACCATTAAAAGATATAAAATCATGGGGCAACTGATTAGTTATCATTTCTTGAAGATACAGCAGTTGGAGGTTCAGGATGGTCATGCCGCCATGCATCATGCACTTAACCCATCGCACACACACACACACACACACACACACACACACACACACACACACACACACAAGCACGCACACACATGCACACACACACACACACACACACACACACACACACACACACACACTTATTACTGGTATTGTATTTGTATACATTATATGATCATAACGTTGCGCACATGGCTGGTCTGTGTAAAACTCAACACATTCTCATGGAGATTTATTGGCCAATAAACACATTCAATCACTGCATCAGGTATCAGGAGCTTATATACAATTCAGTCTTATAAGCAATAGGTATAGATGCATCATAATCACATACTATTGACAGTACTTTTATGCTACCCATTTACCTATAATTATTGTTATACCAGTGTTACATAACAGGATTAACGATGCTGTCACCCCCTCAGTGTATCTCTGCAGGCATGTAATAACATGTCCTTAATCAAGACTAGCTTTAGTTTGATGCATTCTTCCCTCTCAAGTAGACAGCGCTCATTGACTATATCTTTCTATGTCCCTATGTATCATTACTCAGTCCAGACGGTGTTGCCTTCATCCTTGCGTTAAGGTGTACCTCTAAGATTTCACCCAGAATAGTTTAAAATGGCCTTCTCGCACCACAATATCTACATTTTGCAGCATTTTCTTTTTGCGATGGTTTATCTAGTATGGTATGATTATAGGTTCCGGTTCTACCATAGGCCGGAACAGAGGGCATCTTGATCCCATAGAATTCAATGTTAACCAAAACGAGACTAGCAGGGCTTAATCCTGGGATAATGCCCTGGGGATAATGCCCTCTTGGACCAATGATGTCATAGCAGCGATAATTCAAGTTAATATACTCAAAATAACCTATGGTAGAACCAAAATTGAGCCTGGTATGTCAGGCATTATCCCACAATCATGCCCAGCCCTCAGGCATGGCCAGGGGTTGCTGTGCAGCCTGACCTGGCCATGGCTCAGGCTGACCATGCCCATGGCTCAGGCTGGCCATGCCCATGGCTCAGGCTGGGCATGATTGTGGGATAATGCCCTCCACACCAGGCTCAATTTCTTAGTCAATGCATGGATGCTTGCCTTTGTTTACAGTTTGTACTTATGATCCTATAGACAGGATTGGAGTAAAAGTTACTCTTTGCATTGGTTGATAAGTTATGTGCCTGATAACAAAGAGAAAAGAAACCCTTTGTCAATGTCTCGTTACATGTCATGAAGTGAGGTAACAGGAGTCCAGACAATTCAGTTGATGATCCAGCTTTATTGTAAGATTGGCATGATGAGTAACTGATACAGTGTACAATATAGTACTCGCCAGTCTGACAAAGCTATATCCTAAGCCAAGGCACCTGAGTGTCGTAGGGTCTAGGTTGGAGAAGAATAAGATGCTGAGGCTTGATCCTGGCTAGGTTATATAGTCAGGAGCAAGCCCAGATTACGTCGTGTCTATTTCTGTACTTTCTATTTTTAGTATAGGGAGCGATTCAAATATGCTGAGTCGGTGGTTCTGCTCAGTCCCAATCTGTGGTAGGAGGGGTGAGCTGCTCCTATTGGCTAGGTGAATCTAAATATAGTTGGGTTCTCCAGTGGGGGATCCACAGGAGGGAGCCTGGGGATTTCCCACTGGAGGAGGGCAGGTGTGAACTCTTCACCCTGCCAAGCTAAAAATAGGTTGACCTTGGTTTGAACTAGGGGGGTAGCTTGGTCAGTTTGGTTTGAGTATGTCATTCATAATTACAATGCATAGAATAGTCCATTGACACCTTCTTAATGTATATCAGCTGATAAATGTTTACTTCACCTCGCTGATTTCCCAACAGTTCATCATGTGTACTGTACTACATCTTGATAATTGATTGTAAAGAAGGGAGGGAGGAGATGCTTTTACACTTCTATGAGAGTAGTTCCTTGTTTTTTTCCAATGGCCCCTATGCTTTATGTTTTGAGGCACCGATAATACAATACTTTGTGGATTTTTCCCAAGCACATGCTCTAATCTGAATGCACAGGGTTCATTTAAGGGACTGACCAGCCCAAATAATATGCCCATCATACTTTATAATGCTGGAAAATAAAAATGAAATGGAAAGTTGATTTTTTGGAACCCCACCGAAAAAGAACAACAAAAAAACTTCATTTTCTTTGAAAAATGCACAAACACATAAATGTATCTATATATTTATTTTTATTTATTGCATAGAAGTTGATAACGGGCAGATTATGCTGGGCCAATGGCCTTCTTAACAAGCTTGACAATAGAGGATTTAACCTCTGTGATGACACCATTGTGGGTTCCCTCGTTGACACCATGTGGAGCTTCTCCCTCCCAGATGGTGTTGATCTTCCTTGGGCAGGTTTGAGGCATGCAGTATGGGTTGGGGCCAAAGATGTGCTCCTTGAGTCCGCAATGCTCGGGGTGGCCACAGTTTACACACTGGTTCTTGTTTCCAGCACCACACTGGCAGCCATAGCTCTGACAGCAGGCACAGTCAGTACGGAGTGGGTCAAAGGCACAGCGGCAGCCAGAGAGAGAGCTAGTCCAGCCATCAATGTTGTTGACTGGGTTACGCAGGTTGGCTGCAATAGGATATAAAAAGCTTAAGGTGTCTTCTTTAACAAGTAGTTTGCAGGAGTAATGAATGGCTCAGGTACACTTAGTCTACCATGTTAAATCCATCATGTTTCTATTGTAGGTATTCTTATATGTATCTATATACACAGACAAAATATACAGTAAAATGCAGTAAGAAGAATCCATATGAATATTGTTTCATAACACTGGTTATGGGCAACAAGGACTCAATAGAATATGATATGAAATAAAATCTATTGTATACTCACGTGTGCCACACATGTGTGGGTATCCACACTGTACACACTGGTGACGGTCAGTGTTGGGGCACTGGCATCCTCCATCCTCACAGCAGGCACAGTCCTTACGGGAAGAGTCAAAGTAGCATGGGCAGCCAGTCACATTGCGGGTCCAGACATCCTTACGGAGAATCTCAACAAGCTGAGAGTCATCGGCATCTGTTGAAAGTAGAACAATAGATGCAGTTTCAAATTTCCATTATGTCAAAAGAAATTACACTGAGATAACCCAAAGGTAGAAATTCATCAATTACTTTTCCTAACAAAGGCACTTTTCTTTTACTTTGCTCCTATAAACATCTTACCCCTGTATCCGTAAAGCTCAATCCTCATGGCAATCTTGACATGCCATTCAACAGCAATGAACCTAATTACACGGGCTTGGATGGCCTGGCCGAACAGACGGTGGAGACAGTGGTACTTGATGGTGCTCTGGTCACTGTTTCCAATGAAGATCTGGAATTGGAAAATATGATGGTTATGATAATAGTACATCCATAAAAGTATGTGTTGTTTTGAAAATTATGTAATGTTTAACAATCATATGATGCATACATGTACAGACATTCTGAACAGTCACTTCTTTCAAGAATCATGAATAGAATAAGGTTTTTTGATGGCCTATGCAAAGGAAGTAAACATTGAAATAGCTTAAATATACAACTATTTTACTTCTAATACTAACTTGGTATTTCAACTTACCAGATCCAAGCTTGTGTTCATGTCCTTAAAGGTGACGAAGTGGATTCCATCAAGAGAGATGGCAATCTTGTACTTGGTAACCCAGGAAGTTTCAATAGCATGACCCTGAGTGGAGACTCCATGGATTGGCAGGATCTTTCCAAGATCAATCTGAATAAACGCACATACAATTTCTAGGTAAATATGGAGCTGTATATATATCTCTGGTAAATTTTACCTATGTAGCGAATAAAGCCAATTAGAAGATATTAGTAGTGAACAGAGGTCATACCTCAATCCATTCATGTTCGTTGGTGTGGTTGCCAATTGTAGTCATCCATCCAGAGTTGTGGTTCAGACGGCCAAGATGAGCTTCATGACCAAAGAGGGCAGAGCTGGCAAAGATCTGACTATTGTAGATCACACCTGAAGCCAAAAACAGAGATGATTGTCATTGTGATTAAACATGGGTTTTATATAAATTTTTCATCAATAAGATAAGCAAGAAATGATAGTAGACCTATATACCAAAAATACCTTCAAAGACAAACCCAATGAAATTCCCAGACTGAATAGAACTCATTTTGAAAAGACAAACATTAGGTATACAAATCTTTACCTGATTCCATTCCAAGGGCTACAGGTTTCCTGTTGAACTCCCAGTCCTCATGGACAAAGTAATTGCTGTCATCTCCCTGTACAGTGATGGTAACATGCTCTGTGACGTCTGTAATATAATGCCATATTTTGATTATTTTCTATCTTAAGACTAAAAGATTAACAACTGTAACCAAAGGAGTTATTATGAAAAGTGTAGGAGTAGGACTTAGGCCTATTTAGTATTCTCAGATATGCTCAGTATTTGGGTATAACATACCCTTTAAGTACAACTACAAGTCTTTAATATATATCTCTTATATTAATGCCATTAATCAAATATTTTACAGTTTAGTTTAGTGTAATTCATCAATACTTACTCCAGACAGTGTTGCCCTGCTCCACAGCTACAAAAGTAGGAAAAAGATAAGATTTATATTAGATTGCATCTTCAGTAAAAGTGACATGTACATCATATCAGTATTCAGGGAAAGTTGACCAAGGGCAAAAAAATTAAAATTAAGCGAACTACCTGTGCATGTTGTCTTTTCAATGGCACTGATAATTTCACCAAGCCTGTCGAAGTCAGTTACATTGTACACCCTTGAGGCGTCACCAGCGATGTTGTGGAGCTCCTCGAGGTTAGCACCCTTGATACCAACAGCAGTCAAAGAGATACCATTGTCACGGCAAAGATGAGCCTCATCTGAGGTCTTACTTGGCCAGCGGGACTCTCCATCAGTGATCACAATAGCTTGCCTGTAAAATGAATCATTGCATATTGTTGTAGTCACTTTAGAGTCAGGCATGACCCAGGAAAGTATGTGATGTCTTTCATATTGAGTCAAAGAGTGATTTTGCATCAAATGCAATCAAGTTAAATTTCAAACTAATTACTTTGAAACTCCAGAGCGGATGACATCGTCTGTGAATCCCTCCTCTCTGACAGCCTTCAGGGCACTATGTGTGTATGTGCCACCTTTGTAGTATGTGAGGCCCTTAATGGCAGCTTCCAATTCACTGCTGTCTGTGTGCTGTCCCAGGGTGATGTCGTAATGTGTGTAGTATGAGTACAAGATGGCTCCAACACGGACCTTGTGAAAGAAATTTGAATTTTAGTAAACTTCTGTTCCATGTCAGAGATATACATCTATACATTGACCAAAATCTTAACAAAATTTGCCTCTGATATTGACAATTTTACTGTATGAATTAAAAGAGGTGTATTCATTCCAAAGAACAGACACTCTGATTGAGTAGAATAGATAGCAACTTACAGAGCTAACTCCGAGGCTGAAGCTTTCTGTGACCTTAGAAACAAAGTCAAGGACCTTGACATAGTTCTCGGCAAAGATGGAGCTGGAGGCATCAATCACAAAGAAGACATCTGCCTCCTTGGTGGTGTTGCACTCTGTGACTGTCTTATTCTCGCTGACCTCAGACACCTTTGTTCTGATTTCAGTGATTGCTGCAATTATAATCAAACAAATAACCTGATGTATCATAATATATTATATCTACACTTAGACTCACAGAATGCATTCATTGAAGTTTCCAGTAGTTTGCTCTACTATTTACTTATTCTGAACCACAGGATAAAACGCTTCCTTGGTAGCAGTTTCAAAGTTTTTTTAAATGAAATTAACAAGGCAAAAATTTAAAATGGATTGAATTACATAAAGGCTTTCCATGCACAATGCCACATCCATATGTTGGGTTTGACTTACTCTTCTGGATCTGGTTGAAGGCGACAGGAGCCAAATCAACCTGGTTGTGCTGGGCCTTGTAGAGCTGTGTGTTGGGGTGCATCTTAGAAACCTGGAATACTCTTCCAGTGAAAGTAGCTGAGAGATCCGAGTAGTCTCCTGGTGCCAGATTGTAGGTGTGGAAGTGTCCATCAGACTCAGTCATCACACGCCATGTGTCCTTACCTAAAGAGAGTCATTCTGTTAGATATTTCTGCATAGTTATCACATTGGACACTTTCAGAGTGCATAAGTTCGAAGTATTCTACTAAGACTAAGATCATGGGAAAGTGAAGAAAACATTAGTTATGTAGAAAACCTGGGCATAAATAAGTGGTATAAATTTTTGAATTGTAAATTGAGTGATGTAGCTTGGGAACTTGAGATTGCTCAATAAGGTTTGTTGTGCCATCTTACCAGTGACCATAGCAGAGAGTGGTCCAGATGTGAAGGTGACATTGACTGTATCCTCAATGATTGTGGAATGGACTCCAGCATACTCCTTCTCTCCATACAGAGTCAAAGTGTCTTCTGCATAAATAAATGAAATACTCAGAATATAAGTTGTGAAATAAAATGAAATTTAAGAAATCTAAGAAATTTAAAGATTAAGTGATATGTTTATCTAATCTAAATACTGTTTAGGAATCAAATCATACCCTCAGCACAGGCAGCAACATATCCAGACATAACATCCTCCTGGTACACCTGTACATCATCACGGAAGCTACGTCCATAGCAGAGTCCCCGCCAGGCCTTCAGGCTGCCATCAGCAACAGTTGAGAAGAGGGTGAAGGCGGAGCACTGTGCCTCCTCACGGCAGGCACGCTCACAGCTATCAACATCATTGCCCATGTTTCCAAAGAAGAAGACACGGGGGCGGTTCTCACCCTCAGGTGTGTTTGGTGGAAGACCAAAGACAGCGCTGCTCTTTGGTGTGCGCTTGAAACATACTGTAATAAAACATCAATACAATTTTACACTCTATGTAGAATGTGTAGTGTACTATTTTTGAAAACCGAAAGTGTCCAATTACTGAAACATTATATTCAATCAGGTATTCTATTATGAACTTCTCAGTAAAGGAAATGTCTATACATGGAAAGTACTTGAATGTTCAGAAAAAATGAAACATTGGATTTCCTGTTTTTTTATAACCGCTAGTAATTATTTAGTCCAAAAGATTCTTGGAAATATGAAATATATATCAATTTTACCGATTCCTCTGGCGTTGGAGATCTCCTGGCGGGTCTTTTCCATGTTTGCATTAATTGTTCCTACTCTGTGGACAGCAGACAGATCATTGTTTCCAAATGGCAGGAGAGATGTGTCATAGTATTCACCACTGGACAGGACAGTGCTACGGCCCTTGAAGTCCTTGAATTCAAACATCTCCCACTGCATGTCACCTGTGAGAAGATGTGTTTAGTTGATTATCTTCAAAAGCCAATCCTCGAAAGCAATGCAACAAAATACTTCAACCTATTCATTTTTTAAAACAGGGGATTATGACAAGTGAGATTTTAGGAGAGGCTACTTACCAGCAGTGATGACAAAAGAAATAACAAGTTTTACAAATGTTAGATACCAAATTTATTTTCACCTACCATAGATCTTGAAGGAGCTAGCCTTGTTGCCAAAGTTGATAGTGTTGAGATCAGCAATATCTTCCTTGATGATCTTGGGGCGGCCCCCAAAGTTTGGCTTGTTGTACAAGACCATCATCTCTGCAAAATACACATCAACATTCATTTAAGAATCTAATTAAGAAATAGGAGGAATGTTCTTAGCTTCTAAGTGAAAAGTTTAGTTATTAGACTAAAGTGCTTAAAGCATAACAAGTAATGTAAATTCCCTTGTATATACCACACCCTTGTATGAGCCACACCCTGATTTTGAAGGAAGGCTATAAGCCACATCTGGGGCTTGAAAATTAGCATTTTAGTACTGTTCTATGATGTAAAGCCCCCTTCTATAAGCAGCACCCCTTCTTTGGACTGGTCCTATAAGCCTAACTTTCATTTGGTTATTTGTATAAGCTGTAGTTTACACAGGAGAATGTATTGTAATGACTCTTACGTTCATCTCCCTTGCAGCCATTTGGGTTGGTCCTCAGCTTGAGTTCATTGAGGATAAAGGAATGGTTACGGGCAGTCACTTCCATGCCTGTTACAATGACTCCTGTAGCCATGTCAGCAAAGGCAAGGTCGTTCTCTGATGTGAAGTTGTAGGCTTCTCTGTTTGATGATATATTTGACATGTTTTATACTAAAATACTGGATGAAAAATAACAATTCATTTTCTGGCATCAATTCTATCTTAGTTGTTATACAGACTATAAATTATTAATAAGAATATTATAGAGAAAGTATGGTGTATTACTACTGTTGTCATCTCACTCTGAAATATACATACCCTCCACAGAAGAGTCCAGCCTCCTTCTTGTTCTCTCCCATAAGGGTGACACCAGCAATGGATGCACCCTCTGAGGTAGCCTGATTGAATTGCACAAAGAGACATATTCATTTTAATAGTCATGAAGTAACACATTTTACATATGTGAGAGTCTTGTATGCTTTATCACATGTGTCAAGAGAACCATTGTACACAGTGTTATTTATGTTCATTTCTAAATCACCACCTTTTTCTTTTGCTTAAAGTGTTTAAATGATCATCTATTATTACCTCAAAGCCAAACTGGCATTCTGTGACACACATCTTTGGCAGACTATAGAAGTGAGTGGCTCCCTCCTCGACTACTTCGTTGTTGTGTGGGAAGTTGTAGCTGTTGCCCTGTACTGGGTCTGCATAAGTAAATGAAATTATAATGATGAGCTGCACTGCTATTGATACCAAAAGTGTTACTAGAATACTTCAAGTTTTCTTGGATGTTGATTTAGCAGGTTATTTCCTCACTCATATAAAAAATATTCGAAATATGTCAATGACTCAATGTTTATGTATAATTTGGTCACTTAAACAACAGGAAGCATTCTATAAGCCTCTCATGACATACGAGACCTCCTCTTTATATGGATTTGTTGTGGGGAATTTCTATGTATAATTTCATATTTATGATACAAATTATTTTCTTTAGAATGAGACATACAAATGGTATTTGAATACATTCGATTATTTGCAGTTTCCTGCGAACAAATTCTTTCTGCCTGCTTATATTCACTAAACAAAAGATGTACTTACTCTTATCCTGAATGCAGAGCTCAAAGAGACAGAAGCTCTCTTCCTTATCATCAGTTTTGAGCATACGCACAGCACCACCAAGTGTACGGCAAACTTCTGGAGATGTCTTAGACTCAATCTCAGCAACTCTGTAAATGCAAAGTATTGAGTTGAACTATGCTTGCATTAAACTCACAATAGCTTAACAACAGTGTGTATTTACTGGGAATACAATTCTATACATAATGTGAGCTATTGGTGAAATATGTCACACACCTGGCATATGCTGGGCATGACTGTGGAGGCACTGGAGAGAAGATGGTCTTCCTTGGTTTGTTTGTGGTACATGCATCAAGCTGACACATTCCCCAGTCATTCTGGGGGTAGTTAGGCTTACCTCCCATATCAAGGCAATCAGCTCCCTTTGTCCTGCAAAAAAAATATTGGAAGTGTTTTCACTCAAATATAGTCATTACAATGATTCATTATTCACAGATGGATATAAGCTAAGACAAAATAATTATGCAAAAATAAAATTGCAATATTTCATAACATTTTGTTACCCGTGAATGAAATTAACTTGGTTCCTAACTATAACTCAACCTTTGCAAATAAGTAGCTCATTATATACATGATACTCAAGAGGTGCCATGAAGTTGGCATATTGCAAAGGTTTGATATAGCCATATTTCAAAGAGAGCTGGCAAACACAATATAGTTGACATAATTCTCACCTGACCAGGATCTCTGCAATCTTGCGGTCACCACAGCTACCAGGGCGTGCTGGGAAAACTCCACCCTTACCAATCTTGTCAACAGCGCACATGTTCAGTGGGCACTCGATGAACTCATCACCACTGGTGGCAGCACCAGTCAGCTTGTTACACTCGACTCCTGTAGCAGATAGTGGCAGACTGGCCACATGTACACCACCAATAGACTTACAGTCTTTGGTTCCTGATGATGCAATGATAGCATGGGCATCTGTGAAGAAAAGAATTAGAATAGGAAGTAAATAAAAATTGATCTGTGACACAAATAGATATTTCATGACTATGTACATACTGTCAAAAAGCATATATACCATTGGGCTTATACATAAGCCATAAGCCCCTTGCAACTTATCAGCCCAAAGATGTAAAGCAGTCTACTAGAAACCATCTAGTAATAAAGCATTTACTTTAAAGTCAGATGACTGAATGCAGCTTATACACATGTGCTAATTAAGGAGTCTACAGTAGATACTGGTTACTAATAAGAGCCTTGTATGATGAATGGAGGCATTATCCAAAATGTCATAGAGGCCTTTTTTAATATCCCAGCACTAATCTATTTTACCCTTCGAATTTGTACAAAATTGAAATAACTCTCCACTGACATAATTTTCTCTCTGAACATTTGTGAGAATTACATGTACTTACTGAACTTTGTCATGTAGACTGAGTAGGACCTCATGCCTCCACATACTTGGCGAGAATCTCCAGAGCAGAACCTGTCACAGGTGAAAGATGGTCCAGATGTTGGCAGCTCATTAGAGCACTTGCAGGTGGTTCCACTCTGTTGATATTAAACAAGAGAAATCTTTGGTGTTCATGTGCACAGCATGACATGATATACAGTTTCCTGATTACACATGCCTAGCTTAGAGAAGGTGATTCAAATAGAGCAAATAAGCATGTGCTTGATTTACCATGGGCAATCAATTTTGTAGTAACGGTACTGAAAGAAATGAAAGGATGTAATTCAAGTGATAATATTTTTACAATTATTCGCAGATAGGAAAAAAGGTGAGACCTGGAAAATTATGTCAACCATTGTATTATAAGGATTATATTTCATGAGTCACATCTAATTTCAAGTATGCATAGATTGATATTCATAGTATCATATCAGTAAAGCTTTAAGCATACCTCAAGCATAGCATAGGTGTATCTGTTGTTGTGGCAGTGCTTGATGCACACAGACCGGCTCATGTGGGTAGACACCAGAGTTGGCATATGTTCTGAGGATTCCTCATTCTTGGCATCCATATTGAAGCATCCAATGTAACGCTCATCCTGGTTGACTGTAAAATGCATATATAATGGGATATCAAACATCTGCTGGATGGTGTGAGTAGTGCTGCATTACACTTGCCATTTGAAATCAAATACAAAACTACACAACAATGTTCAGAAAAAGGAATCATCAGAATATTCTTTAAAAAAGTAGCAAAGGTGGAATCTCTGAAAACCATAGCAAAAAAGTAATTACATATTCATATCTTTATTTCAGCAAAAAAACTGAGGGCATGGTTCATGGGCATAATAAAGTATGCATCAGACTTTACTTGTATAAAATATATGAAGTGATATTGAGTTGGTGGCAAGGATTTATAAATTTTATCAAAACCTGAGTAAAGGTTGTATGAAATGTAGAACCAGAGAAAATAGAAAGTGTTTTTTTATAGGATTTAAAGAAGAAATATGTCACACAGTGGACAACATATATTCATTTAAGTTGCCCAGAAACCAAATTGAATTATATTAGCTGTAGTAATCAGTTACTCAACAGCACTACATTGTATAAGGGAGGTAGAGTGTGATGACAACCACAACAAGGCAATCACAGTAGTACAGAATCTAATAAAAAGAGTATTTATGTGCATTTTAACATTATAGACAGTGCATATCATTCTGCAAACATACTGCAGTGTCTCAACAAACATGCACCCAGATCCAAGATAGAAGGAAATACCATATTAAAGTTGTTCACGCAGATTAAAACCTTTGTACAAGTTACCAAAAGTACTATAAAGGTGATAGTGTCTTAAGAAATAGTTGAATTCTATTGAGAAAGATATATGTATTTAAGAATGGAGTGATGAAATATATGCAAGAAAGAAGTTTGAATACGGAAAAAACCTATTAAAAGATAAGTGCTAGGTCAGAAATGATTAGTTAAGTCATTACTTTTGACAGCTGGAACACATAATAAAAGGTTGTGTTGGTTGTTAGTTAGTTCTTGTAATGAATACTTTAAAAAAGGTTATCCTTAATGAGATAAAAGGTTTCATTGTCTTGACCTCTGTCTTCTAAAAAGATATGAAGCCTTTCTGTACAAAAGAAAAGAATTGAGAATGCCTAAGCTTACTTGGTGTAAAATCTAAATTTCTAATCGAAAGCTTTACCATTGACTATTTCAGTTGGCTTTCATACATATGTCAGAATACACTTTAGATCAAGATGCTTTTTAACTGATCTGTAAATGTTTAACTGATGTGAAAGTTGTTGGTTTGATAATTATGATAACTGCTATGATAATTATACATACCAACTGGGCAGCCCTTCTTGTTCACTTTAAGCCTCAGCTGGACCATCTCACCAACACCTCCAAATGAGTACAGGTTCACACGGCTGATGCGGCTTCCCTCAACAACTGTGGTAGCACCGTCTGTGTGCATTGTGCTCTTCTTGGCTTTGTCGAGATCAGAGCTGAAGGGAAAATATGATTTTGAAAAAAAATGTTGTTGCATAGATGAAAACTTTTTCAAGGTTAATGTTTGGGTATGAAGCTGTATTTTTCATTTTAACTTTCCTTGCTATACTTATGATGAATCTAATAATATTTCAAGGAACACTGGAATTTTTGAACAATGTGTCACAAAAAAATTGTTCTTGACAAATATATATTTCTAATTGTCCTCATAACAATATCAAGACTAGACACATACGCAACACAGGACAGGACACGGTCTCCCGCAAAGTCAGTCATGTAAGCAGCAACTTCAGAAGCAGCACTTCCAGCACCACGGACATCCATCTCACAACCAGTGACACACAGATCTGGGACCTTGTAGTGACGGCCAGTCTCTGACAGCTCCTGGTTCTCATACTCAAAGATGTACTCTCCATGGGAGGTGGTAAGGAATGCTGTGGATGATGAACATATGGCTAGACTTGGAAGCATCCAGTGGTATTTAGAATATGTCATGGAAGAGTTCTAAAATGTTTGACGGACCCTCTCTAGAGCAATAGAGACAAACTAAGAAACCAAAGATTTAGTTAATTCATGGCCTTAAAGAACCTATGCACACAGAGATCCAATTGCAGGCTAAGGAAAATCTCTGTTGGCAAGGAAATCCATCTGATCCAGTCAAAGTGAATCAAACACTCTTGATTGAATTAGATGACTCAGTCAGATAATTGAGACATGTGGTTTCGTTTTGCCTGTAGGGGCAGCACACATGATCAACAGAGATCATATGGATGAAATTAAGGAACTTCTGAGATATCAAGGTAACATATACCAATATTACAGGTTGTTGCAATCCCTGATAAACTTACGTGATCCACAACGGTCACTGAATCCACAGAGTGTGCACTGGTACTTGTGACGGCTTTCACATTGACAGGCTCCCTCATGACAGCAGGCACAGTCAGTGCGGCTAGTGTCAAACTTGCAGGGACAGCCTGTGGTGTTTCTGGTCCACATATCCTCCTCCATGTACTCAGGGATGAATGCTGAAGTATATCCAAGTAGCACAAAATAATAGGGTTCAATAAAGAATATATTCTCGATTCAAGAATAAAGGAATCTCACCAAATGATGTATATTTGAGTCTGTTATTACTTACATCCACACTTCATTGACTTTCCACTGAAGGCTCCAGCCATCTTGACTCTCTTTCCAAGCTGGCTCTTTCCTACACCATAGCAACCACCCTTCAATTTCTTGCCACCCTCCTAAGGAGAATACAGAAAGATTTTCAAATATTTACAGTATGTAAGATGAGTATGATTGTTTAACTTCATTATGAGGAATCCTGTCTATCATCAAATATGAAGAAATGTTTTTCTCTCTTTCCAAATAGTCAAAACATGTAAGAGGCAAAATTATGATTATCTCACACATAGTGCCACAATATTATTTGTCAAAATGTTTTTGAATGAATGACATGTTTTGTTATTGATTTTCATCTTAAGAATTCATCCAATATATATATGTAGAACCCTTAAGAAATGCAGATTTATAGGAATTGAGACAAACCTGGTACAGTGTGTAGGCAACACAATCAGGCTCGTCTCTGCAGGCAGCCTGGCACTTATCAACATCCTGATCCATCTGTCCGAAGTAGAATGTCTCAGGCCTGTTGTCCTTCTTGGGCAGAACCTTATCAAACACATAACTGACGTCCTTCTCTCTCTTGTAGCAACCTAGAACAAGAAAGGAAAGAATTAACCTAAATCATGATAACATATACTTTGTTAATTCAAAGTTTGAAGTTTCTGCCATTGTTTTTTAAATCATACAATTTAGATAGCATGATGTGCATGATAGACAAAATGTTTCTTTAGGAAAACGCTATTTTCAAGGAGCCATATTAATTAAGGGGTTTAATATACAGGACCCACCTGTTGAGCTTGCACAGTCAGCCAGCTTGGCGTAAACATAATAGTAGGAGCCAGACCAGGTGAAGGCATTACGCTTGAAATCTCTGTCCTTGGCATAAGCCTGGACTGCACGAGGGTTCAAGTAGACCTGGAAATATACAATTAGAAAACTATTTACATTTTGACATAAGAAGAATATATATTCTCTATGTTCTCATGCAATGTGCGATGTCTCAATATGTTAAATATTGTGTAAACCATATGTTTGTATAAGCATTAGACTACCAGCATACTATATTTAGTAAGACTTTAGTTTAGAATAGGGATGTTTAAACTTACAGAAGTGATGGCCAGGTGGCTGGTAGCTGTTCCATACTCAGGCAGACCCTCCTCACCACAAACATTGCTGAGCACTTTGCCAGCCTTTACACTTCCTGTACAGGCCAGCTGAGACTTGTCAGCAGCAAAGGAGATATCGGTACGGTCACTGAAAGTGTTCTTGAACTTCAAGGTGTCCTGTTGCTTGGATCCCAGGTACATGACATTGATCTATTGCAAAAAATAATAAGAAAAATGATTAGTAATTTTAAAGGAATGTTTTTTTCCTTGTTAAATTCAAATTAATGATTGAGAGGAAGAGAGAATAATAAGTAAGTAGTTAATGAATATGTGTGTCAGCCTAAACTAATTTTGATATATTTTGAAAAACGTCCTACCTGACTTGGGTGCCAACTGTTATCTACAGACACCTGCATGTCCAGATCTGTGTGCACTTCCCAATCAATAAAGTCAAAGTCCTTCATGGCATTAATCTCGCTCTTGGAAATGATGTTTGTACGGAGAGCTCCGCTAGAGTAAGAGTTCTGCAAATATACATAACGGGTTATACTAACAGCAAGGGGGTATTTTTCTAGCCTCATTTTTGTCAGACAGAAGCTGACATTACAAATTTCCTCTATACATTACTATAAAAAAATGGGATCTCAAGTATGTTGGTTGCACTTGGTGTTTTGAAACCTTGAATCAAACAATTCATAAAGATAGACATTTGCAGATACTTACATATCTCCAAGACTTCTTTTGGTTGCCCTCTCCAAACCTAACCCACACTGATCCATCCTGCCTATGTGATACAAACATGTTGTGCTTGGCACCGCTCTTTCCAACCAGATTCTGAGAACCACTGCTGGCACTGCACATTGGGGTGTTGCTCTCCACCTCTGTTGGCATAATTATCAACATAAAAATTTGCATCTATCATCTAAAGACTACTATTTGAAATATGTAATTCCTTAATATAAGGCTTCTACCTTACAGGACTGTATACAAAGAAAATAGTAAGATGTGAAGATCTGAGACGAGTACCTTGGATGCTACCTGATGAGAGTGGGAAGAACAAGGATTTGACATAAGAAATTTATCCTGGTAGCTACAAGAATTATTACTCTTTAACATTGTGTAATAGAAAACATATTTACTTCTTGCTGAGAGAACAATCTCTCCATTCAGATGTTCCTTAACCCATGTAGCTGGGAAACGTCCAGGTGCAACAACAATCTTTGTTCCCTTGAAGCCAGCCTTTGTGTACAACTCCCAGCTTGATGGGCCTGAAAGTAATGAAACAGTTACAATATTGTCTAATAAATTCATTGTTATCATAATTTAACTCATCAAGATTCTTGAAGCAGTGGCCTACTGATATTTGGACACTGACATGTCAAGCATCTCCTAGAAAAAGGGGGAGTAGGTTCATTAAGCCTACCCATCCACAGCTAACCACATAATACAGTTTGTTGAAAAAGATTTATGTAGGATTTGGATAAATGTTTTTTTATAGATTATCCAAAATAATCAACAATCAATAGTTCAGTCTACGTTAACTGTTGGATATATTCTTTGTCAATTCAGTGTGTGGTTTTCATATATCTTTGGTTTTTGGATATACACTTACCAGCTACTTCAATGGATTTGACAGACTTGATAGATGAGGTCTTCTTCAAGTTGCTGTCAGAAGAAGAGATTGAAACCTTGGATCCCTTGAACTTGTCATTTGCCCAAAGCACAAGTCCATCCTGAGCAAGTACCTCTGTAATACAAGTACATATAATGATCAATTTTATTTGATTAACACTCATTAATTGTTAATTCTAAATTGCATAAATCAATTAGTTCATACCAATCATTTCATCAGGTTTCTAATTTGTGTGATATAAGAAATATTATTTGAACTTTAAATTAACATATATTTGCTTTAAATAAAGTTTTGCCAAATGCATATCTGTGTTACTTTGAACGTCAATGAAATGGTTACTTACTTCTGATAGAAGACAGTTTGTCATTGCCAAAGTGCTTCTTCACCCATGAATAGTCATATCTGCCAGGCTGGGCAGCCTCGCTCTTTCCCCTGTAGTTGATATGATGGAACAGCTCCCAAGCAGAGTTACCTATACAGAAGGGAATTAATGATAATAAGTCAAGTTAAGGATGTACCATGTGATGATGTTTTGATTACCTGATCAATATCTGCTATCTAGACACACAGTAGTGATAATCCAAATAATTACATGATTACATACATTACAAAGGTTTGTTGGGATGTATTCTACGATCCCATGAATGACAATAATAAAAAGGCTCCAATTCACAATTCTAAAACCTGTGAAATTACATTTATCTAACAAGAAATGTTAATCTGAAGACTAATGTAACCATTGTCCTTTATACATCAAATACATTTAAAAATTATCCAATTAACATTTGTCTGATGTAATTAAGCAAAATGAAACTAAATGTAATTACCATGAATTTCAAAGCTACTCATTACGTCATTAAAACCATGAGTTCTCAGGTCATCATCATCTTCAGTAAATCCAACCTTTCTTCCTCTGAACCTACTGTGTTGGAACAGTACAATAGAATTCTGAGCATCCAGATCTGCAAGGGGAAATTCATTGATATATTAATTTTTGAATTGATTTGAGTAAGTTCAATAAGACATGATACTTAAGCCAATAATGCAAAAGCAGCCAAAAATAGTAAAGCGACATTTGGATCAGTTAAAGTGAAACGATTAAATGAAGGTACCATGAATGTAAAAGAGAGCCTTCTGCATGAAAGATGCATCGGTCATTTTTCCTGAGGCTAGAGCCATCTTGTTTCCATTGTGCACCAAATATTTGTTGTATCTGTAACTGCGGAATGAGAAGTATCCACGATGTTCCTCTGACTCTTCTGGATAGAACAGGGCCTGAGAGTTACGATATCTTGAGAGTGAGAGTTGTGACCCTCTTGCCTTCATGTAGTATGTATATTTGCCTTCAGCCTGTAAAGAAAAATAATTGTCATAGGTTCAAAAATGAATTTGTTCTCGTCTTGCAAAGTAAAAAAAAAGAAGAAAAAAAAAGACAAACTCAAGTGGCAATACCTTAGATCTTAGATACTTTGCAATTCTTATGTCAGATTTGTCAAAAGCAATTGCAAGTCATGAGGAAAATTTGAAATTACCACTGCTGAAAACTAGTAGAATTCCTTATACTTTCAAGACCTAAATATCTCAAAATGGTGTTTATCTGGCCCATATGTCTTTTGTTGTTATATACAAAACACATTTAGCCTTTGGCATGAGTTTTATGTTTGGAATATAAGGGGGATATTTAGGGATATATTTCCAGAAACACAAGAATTACCACTATCATTGTCTCTAATGTCATAGTTCTAATTGGTATTCATCCATTGATAAGCTCACTGATGATTGACATTGCTGTCCTGCAAATTTCATAAACTACACCACCCAACAAAGTTTTTTGTGCATTTACATTTTCAGAGCACAACATGGTACTTTGTACATACCACAAGATAGACAGTTCCGGCAACGTTACCCCTTTTAAACCAAAAGGCTCTTGAAGCTCCAGAGAGTGACATGCTTGTATCTGACCTCTGGTTGACTTTTCCAAAGATATTTTTTGTTGGCTCATCGAAAGAACGCAGGGTGAAATGCCTGGCTGGCATACGGTCTGAAACAGAGATGGGATGTTTAACAATTGTGGAAGTATGCAATGGCCAGATCATTAGATCAGTATTTATCTCAGTAGGCCTATTACCTGAAACCTGGGACCATGATTTAAGATCACATCATAACTGCAAGATCATGGCTCATATGGAACAAACTCCATATCCTAGATACATGAGATATGAAGAAGCAATGAGCACTCCAAGTTGATACTTTCATCTAAAGTTCTTTCTATCAGCTGTTTGTATATATGTATAAGAAAAAGGTATTTTTAGATCCATTCATGATATGTTGTAGAAATAATCTGAAAGAAGAGATACTTACATAGTTCACAGTTTTTGCCATATCTCTCCTTGCTACACATACACTTGTATCCATTTACTTTGTCGACACACTTGCCATCAAACTTGCAGGGGTTTGGGGAACAGTCATCAATATCTGTTTGAAAGAAGATGCATCAATATTTATGAAATATTTTACACTGCTCTGTGGAGGTAATGATTTGCCTGTGGCATGTTTCTCAGACAATGGTCTAGTACTTTCAAAAGTAAGCAAGTAACTGGTTCTGAATATGAGTGAGCTTTATATATGTGCTGGGTGCTTGGGAATGTTGGAATAACCCTCAATGCTATTAATTCATACTTTGATAATAAGATTAAGGGTCCTCCAATTATTCAAGTCATAACAGTATGCATACAGTGAATATCTACCTGAAACATTTTTATTATGATATATACTATGCATCAAATTATAGGTTTAAAAAGTTGATATTTATCTTACCCTGTTCACAGTTGGCACCAGTGAATCCTTTAGGACACTCGCATTTATAGTCATTCTCCATGTCGATACAGATACCTCCGTTTTGGCAAGGCTTCTTCCTCTTACACATGTCATTGTCTAGTAAGATGAAAGCAGGAGGTGTGTCATTGTCTAAATTTTGATTTTCAACTACATTTTTAGCGAGGAGACCTGTAAACTATTTTTAAAAATTTAATCTAAAAAAAAAAAGATACAAAACATTTTTTAGTTTCTGTTTTTCCACAGGAGAAGGACTTTTTTTCTGATTTTGTCTTCCATATTTTCTATACATTTTTATTTCATAGATATGGATACATGTAAACACTGTTAATTAATATTATATTCTACTAGTATATTATCTATTAACCTATGTTTTGATGTAGGACATGAGTGGTCAACTTGTGAAAGACAAATGTGTTGCGCCTAAGATTTTGAAACTTGAACTTAGACATAACCCAGCTATTCATGTAATAATCAGGAGTACAGTACTTTTTATAATGATCTCGAGTGTAATTCTTTTCCTACATGTATGATAACCTACTTGCACACTTGATGAAGATATCCTTGTCATGAGTGCAGCCTGTTGGCTTTGGATGTCCACAGTTGAGAACATTGTTAGCATCCTGGGGGCTACATACGGGGTTCATCTCATTGATGCTGGAAATTGATATATATTCATTCATGTAAGCAGGTATTAAAATACTGCAAGTGGCTGTATACCGTAAATGATCTATGGCTGCAAAAATAAATCACCAACAATGCGCAGGCCTGAACCCAGTGATTATTATTTTTCAATTTGACATCCCAGTAATCAAAAAGCTTTCAATATTCTGGGATCGCCAGGTTAAGTTGAAGGGGCAAAATTGTAAGTAACCATCTTGCATTGATATACTTACTGTCCAGAGCCACTCTTTGTGTAAGCATTCCTTGCATACTTAACGGTTTCCACCCTGTCGTATCCCATATCCTTACAGAAGACAGATGGGAACATATCCCTCTCAATGGTGTCCAAACACACGGTGCCCCACTTGCCATGTCTGTAGACCTCAGCAATACCTTCAGCTGCTGTCTTTCCTCCTGTGAGACGTGCTCCATCTGAAATATCGAGAAATATTATTTCTCATTAAAGAACAATTTATCCATAGCTCTGCTGATAAAATTGTTATGTTCATTAAAGAGATAAATTGAATCATATACAAGATGGCAATTAGTTGTTTGAATATGGTTCTTGTGGGATCTGTGTCATTTCCTGAATCTGGTTATCATCAGTTGTCGAAACTACCTCAGTAAGAGGAAGGCGAATTTCTGGGGATGGTGCCAATGATAATAACTTAATTTGGAGGTGGCCCATAAAAGACAACTACTTACGCTGGCACTTGACAAAGACATCATCATTGTGGCCACAGTTCTTGCCATTCTTGGCACAGTAGCTGAGATGGTATGGCTTGTCTTTGGCACATGTTGGGTTCTTCATGTACACACTTCCTCTGCCCTTGCCAACTTTGGTGTCCTTTGCCTGTATGTAAAATTCAATATTATCAGAAATCTTCTGGGTCTGTGATTTCTATCTCAGCTATGGTCAGTATTTCAACTTATATGGAAGGTAAGCTGGAGACGATGGGAATTCTTCCTAGTGTTCTATGGTTAGTGATTTGAAAGTTATTCTCAATAAGAATCCTTGGCAAACTCCACGTTGCCTTTTTCAACAAAGGGTGTCCTTTGCCCACATACAATTTCTCTGTGCATTATATTTAAATATAGCCATGCTACATGTAGAATGGGGTGTACAGCATTACTCACTTAATGAAATATCTATATATTAATATATGTGACATGTACTGCAAGAAGGGGTCTTAGTCCCCCTGCTCTAAGCCCCCTTTTCGCAGATCGTGTCACATATTACTTACAAAAAAAATATAACTTTTGACCATTGATCAAGTAGCTTTGATTAGTGTACCTTTTGAGCTACAACAGCATGACTGAAGCCGATTTCATGACAGAGGGTTGATGCCCATTCTTGAGCTTTAGGTTTAGCATCACAGATTGTTCCCCATGTGTACTTGTTGCCGCTTCTACGTACAGACATAGCTCTTCCCTCTGAGGAGTCCTTTCCATCATCAAGTTTTACAGCATCTGAGTGAAAAGGAATGAAATAGCTTTAGTTAGGTTCACAATAGAAGAGTCCAAAAATCAGATGTATGTTTTTGTTGTTCCCTGAATGTGGCAGAAATATAGTGGCACTATCTAGAAATCAAAGAAATCATTTATGCTCTGAAACACAGCTGGCATACTTACAGGCACACTGGACGAAGACATCAACATCATGACCGCAGCTGCCCTTATCCTTTCCACACTCATCCATGAAGAGGTTGCCAGTCAGTGGACATGCAGGCTTCACATAACCAATGGGACCTTTGCCAACTCCTGTGTACATGGTCTTAGCTTTCTATAATAGCAAGAAACATGATTTAAGAATGACTTAAAAAGCAGAAACTGCTTAAAATAGCAACTAAATGCTACAACAACCTTGGCTTCATCTTTATTTGATACAACAAGGCAATGACATCCTACAGAGACCGCCCTGCCATTTCTCTACTCACGTGTGTTCATGCAAAGATACTGTATATTTCACCACATTGTCATGAGAAGCCGTGAGAGGATGCAGAGAAATGCTGTATTTACCCTGGCCAGCTGACAATGGTCATAACCCAGCTCCTTACAGAAGACATCTGGCCATCCAGTTTCAATGAAATGGGCATCACAGATAGTTCCCCATACTCCGTTAGAGAAGAACATGGCACGACCCTCCATTGCATTCTTGCCACCATCAATCCTCAAGCGGTCTGTTAAAGCAGAGCATACATATTAGCTAGTATTTTCTGTGACTGTGGGCCACAAAAGCATCTTTTTCTTTTTTAAATCATATATGGATCTCTATAATGATTGGTGAGAAGGATTTCAATAGTTTTGGTTCCAAAAAATATATTTTGGGCTTTGCATTCATGGAGTATAATATCTGTATGGATTATCTATTTTGTGCTTAATTCAAAAATGTTTTTCTCATATTTTTTTTTCAGTATATCTGTTCATGTTAAATCATGATGTTTTTATTTTATGAATGAAAAAAGAAATATCTTAGATTAGTATTAATACAATTGTCAGTTATTTATTATTGATTATACATAAAATAAGTTCTACTTTGCATTGTACATACTAAATAACAAACTCACAAATCATAATCTGTGAAATGCTATTTAAGCTTTAAAAAGTATTGTATAAATGAGAGGATAACTTACTCTTGTTCATGACTGGGAACAAAGCAGCAGTACGCTTGCCCTTCTCCATCTTCTGATTGGCCTTCAGCACATGTCCGAGGTCAAGGTCATCATTGTACATCTTAGAAATGCTGATGGTGGCAGACAGTTTAACCTTCTTGTCGACCCTCTTCACGGTATCATCCTCATATGGGATGACACTCTTTCCATTTTTGGATTCATAGTGGATACCCAGAAGGTCTCCAGTGTTGACCCTGGTAGGAAAGAAGCATGGATATTAATTACATCATTCTCTACAAAAGCTGTCTGGTCTGGAATACATATAATGTCTACTTTATCAGAATTGTGATTCACAGAGGGGATGGCTGTCTCGTCACTGTTTGGTTTCAGAGGACAGATGTTTTTGAGACAATATAATTGTCAATTAATTCCTATTTGCTTCATTTCTCTTGTAATTATTGCATGAAGTGTTTTGGGAATTAATTGCTTCATGAAATCGTGTACTAAAAGAACACATTTTGACATACATGTATAACTAATATATGTTTTGTTCCCTTGCCATTTTGTGTTTCTATTAAGATGAGTGTGAACTAGACCATTTATCATATAACCACACAACCTCAATCATGAATATTGATGAATAATAAAAACTGGTAAACAAACCTGAAGCGGAGATGCTTTGGGATGAAGTAAGACTGCTGGCCAGTTTTAGTGGCCTCGATGTAGTTCTTACCAATCATCTCAAGGCGGCCGTCAGGATGCTTCCTCCATACAGCAGCATAGAAGTGACCCTTCTGCACAGCATACAAGTTCCATGCAGCAATCTCACCAGCACATGAGAACTCAAAGTCAGTGAAGATCTGCATGTCACGAGATGGCTTGTAGTTGTTGAGCTTCTCCATGGGGGGAACTGGGTAGCACCCATCTTCCACTGCAGATAAAATGGAGCTGTCAATATTCAAAGAATATTCATGGTACCCCCTTTGTCTAAAGGGGCTAATACACAGTCTTTGTTGGTGGCTAATAAAGTCTTCCCATCTTATGATTACATTCCTCATCCTCATCTTTTAAATGCTGTATAATTGAGTCCAAAACCTTATTGGCCAGTAAAGTTAAGCATTAATTTTGATATATAATTATTTTCCCTTGGTGCATAAAACAAGAAGATGATCAATACAAAGATTGATAAGAGGACTATACTTACTAGACTTGGACATTCTCTTGGTCTGGAATTCAAAAGAAAAAACAGCTTTTGATTACAATTGAAATAATGATTATGCATTGCCAAGAAAGACTACCCAAACATTGGCAACACCCATTTGATTGCAAGATGTCAACATGAAGTAGTACAATGCAATCTTACATACTGAAATGCCATAGCTAATTTTCACTAACCTTTTAAGGATGACTTGAAACCTTGCCCCTTCCACCTCTTCTACTATCCCCCTTTCTCCATATATGCCACCTCTCTCCCCTTCCCCTAGACCCCCTCCCCACTCCTGGAAAATTTACAAATAAAAACAACGTTCCCTAAGAGGGACCCAAAAATATTCCCGTTTCAACCTCCTTTCATTTCAAAGCAGCTGCACCTTTTATAGCAAATCAACTCTGTAACCTCTCAATGCTACATGAATGCAGCAGTTTGCAGTTGTCATCTTGGACCCCATTAAACCTGTAATGGGGTTCAAGACTCATAGTATTTATATAGAATGAAAAGAGTACTACTCAAAGTCTTAAAATTCTACAGTTCTGGTTGCAGGACAGGAGAGAAGGTTGTCATATACTCTACAACTTTCTATCAAATGTACCCAAAATCAAATCACCTACCCCCTACCCACCCCACAGGTTCCCACCATTTACATTTCACCCTAGTGCCTTAAAATGGCACTGGCCATAACCAGCTTGACCCTGAACTTGGCAAGCTCAATGAAACTCTCTCTTATTACAAACATAGAGACTATGTGTTAGTGTTATTTCCTGTTCCTGCTGACTGAAAGAGAAGGTGGATGAACCATGATCAACATGCACTGGGACTGAACAGCATGCATTGGATGTCCTCTTAATATGGTTTCCTGAGGATCTATATATAGTGATTCTAGGGGAACAAGGGGGCCAACCTTTTATTCCAAGTCTACTTTATAAATGAAAGGACAGGATCCCAAAATAATGCCCCCTGGTGTAAAAAAAACAGACCTACCACAAGTGTAGGTGTAGTTCGGGGATAAAAATGTGTATTGTTAAATCTCATAGATACAATGCAGATTTGGCATGCTAAAAAAGAAGTTCCTTGACATGTAAACTTTCTATCTAAGCAGGAAGTTTTCATATCTATTATAACTGAATGCACTTCAAACTTCCACATTTTTTCCAACATTGAGGAAAGTGCATACATACAATATTCCACCCAGATAAGATGGTGACATATAAATTTTCCACCCATCCAGATATGAATTGAATTCATGAGACCTTGTAGATAAACCTTAGTAGATGGTAATGGTACACCTGTTCAGGTCTCGAAGCAAAATGGTAACTTACCCCTGCCTGGGCAAAGCCCACTGCAAGGAGGAGGAGGAAGGCTAGACGGGCCGCCATGTTGACTGCTGGTCCAGGACTGGCTGCCTGATGTCCTGTCCTACCTCCTGTAGGCTTTTTATACTGCCTTTGGACGACACATGACCGAGACCCTTCACAAACTCACTGAGTCAAGAATTGATTTGAGTCCACTTTAAACAAGACTTGAAACTGCTCCCCAGCTGCTCAATGGTCCTTGTAGCCACTCCTCGGTTTACACCTCTCACCTCCCCCTACCCAAAACTAAACCTTTAACACTTTAAGGACCGCTAATGTGGGAGTGCATCATGCCAGTTGATCATCATGATTCATGCCTATTGTTTGTTATGAAGCATTAATGTAGCCCTGGCATGTGTTACTCATCAGGACTTCATTCATGCATCATGTAGACTCCATCGGCTTGATACTGTCCCAGAAGGCTGTCATGATACATCAATCAAGCATCATTGGTGCATCATGCTGACCAAGGGGCATGATGCATTGATGCATCCTCTGCCCTTAAATGGTTACTGGCCGTTGACGCAGTATCAACCCTGTATAGTCGGCATGACGCATGATGTAGCCCTGGAGAGTAACATTTCAGGTCATGCTTACTAGCACTTCAATAAAAGACCAGCATTATAACATCATGCCAACCCTCCAAGAGTGTATCAACACCCGCGTATCAACACCCGCATGGTCGGCATGTTGCATAAACTCAACCATGGTAAGTAACAACCAATGAGCGTGATGCATAAATGCATCGGTGAACCAGTAAGAGTTAACTAATAATGCATTAATACATCATGCAGACCATACAGAAGTGTGCATGGATGCAGACTTGATGAGTTGCTCACAAGTGTTGTATTCAATGCACCATGACAACCAATCAGCATGATGCGTAGTTTGGATAAACAGTCGTGGTGAGTAACTCGACTCTCAGTTCTTTATTCATGCACCATGTCAACCCTTCAGAGTGGATACAGTCTTGAGAGGCAGCATGGTGCCCACTCACCAGCACAGCATTGGTGCATCGTGGCAACAAAGGTTTATTAAATTTTGGTGCATCATGTGTAACTGTGCAGTCCTGCATCATGCCAATTGCTCGTCATGATGCATTTATGAATGTAGCCCGATGCTTCTCTACATTAGCCGCATGATGCCTTCTCACTAGCACAGCATTGGTACACTGTGGCAACAAAGATGTATGAAATCTTGAGGCATCATTTAAGGCCATTGAAGGGCATTCAATCCTTTATGGTAATGTATCAGTACCTCATGCCAACTGCTTGTCATGATGCATGGATGTAGCCCTGGCGAGTGACTCGCCAGAGCTACATTCATTAATCATCCCTATACCTTCATAGGTACATCATGCCATCTAATGGGTATGGTGCATTTCTACATTAGCGGCTCTAAAAAGATTAAAGAGAGCGTGACTTTCTCATGATACATGAATGCAGTGCTGACGCGTCTATACACCAGTGATGCACAATAGCTGCTGTGGCGGATCAAGGCATTCGAAAACAGGAGTGGTCAAGAAAATAAAATCATGATTTTTGTTTCTACCCAAAACGGGCATTAGCTGTATTCATGCATCGGATGCATTATTGCACTATCGGAATACATTTCAAAGGGTTAGCACTCAATGGAAATGACATTGTGATGAACACCTATCTAAAATGTAAACTCGACGTTCTACTCCAGACTGAGAATTGTCAATATAGGCAACTACTGCATAAATGCAACATGGTTAGATAACCACACAAAACCAGACAAGTCGATTTAGAGTAAGTTTACATTAAGACAAAGAAGTGATTCAGCGGTGATTTATCTTTGTATGATGAGTTTATTTATTTAGACTATGATCGCTTTATTGGTTCTTACAATGTGGACAGTGTTGGAGTGTGTGACAGGCACCTTTTACATGAGAGATTCCGAGGTGGCAGGTTCCTGACCGCGCACACCACCAACTTGGCAACAATAAAACATGTTTCTTTTTTTGAGTACATGTTTGACTTTTTTTTACGTTCAAATTCCCTCGAGGACCCCAAAGCTACCAGTTTCTATCTTTATCCCCCGAGAGAAGGGATCATACGGAGCCCCTGATAGGACATACCAAGATTTTTTTCCCATAAAAAATATTCTTGCAGATACTGAACAATTCTTGTGGGTACAAGAACAATTCTGGCTGGCACAAGAAAGATTTTATTGGAGGAAAAAAAGGCTTTTTGGTAGGTGAATGCATAATTCTAGCACCCACAAGGATAATTCTAGCACCTACAAGAATTCTTTGTGCACCCACAAGAATTCTTTTTGTACCTGCAAAAATGTTCCTGTACCCACAGGAATCTTGTGTACCCGCAGGAATCTTCTATTACCTGCAGGAATCTTCCAATATCCGCGGGAATCTTCCAGTACCCGCAAGAATATTTTTTTCAGTATCCGCAAGAATATTTTTTTCTAGTGAAAAATTATTTTTGGTGTGTCCTATCTAATAGGACATACTAAAAAGATTTTTTCATGCAAAATATATTCCTGCATGTACAGGAGAATTCCTGCGGGTACAGGAAGATTCCTGCAGGTACAGGAAGATTCCTGCAGGTACTGGAAGATTCCTGCAGGTACTGGAAGATTCCTGCAGGTACTGGAAGATTCCTGCAGGTACTGGAAGATTCCTGCAGGTACTGGAAGATTCCTGCGGGTACTGGAAGATTCCTGTGGATACAAGAATGTTCCTGTGGACACAGTAGCATTCTTAAATTTTGAGAGTTTAAAACATGTAAGAAATATTTTTTTCTTAACAACAACTATTCTTGTGGGTAGAGAAATATTTTTGTGGGTACAGAAAATATTCCTGCAGGTACAGAAACGGTTCTTGCGGGTACAGAAACATTCATGTTGGGGCTTGAGGAGTTTATCATAATTCATTTTCCACAAGAACAGTTCAGTATCCGCAAGAATTGTTCTGTATCCGCAAGAATTGTTCAGTTTCTGCAAGAATTGTTCAGTTTCCGCAAGAATTGCCCAGTTTCTGCAAGGATTGCTCAGTTTCCACAAGAATTGCTCAGTTTCTGCGAGAATTGTTTAGTATCCGCAAAAATATTTTTTGTGGAAATTTTATACTTGGTATGTCCTATTGGGGGCTCCGTAGGATCAGGCGACACAATTATGAGAAATGAAAATGTTTTCAAGTATTACAAATGGTTAATACAGAAGAGGCACACATGATTCATGGGAAAAGTAATTTCCGAATGCTTCCCCTTCAGCACCCTAAGTACCCCTGGGACAAGGTTTAAGACAGTTAAGACAGAGATTCCTTCCGAAAATGAAGATTTTGTAAGTGTAAAATGGCGGAATATATCGAGGACCATGATTCTAATTCCATTAGACTCCTCAGCAGCCAATCATAACAATGTAGAAATTCTGCGTGACAACACGGGGTATCACTCATGATAACCGATGGCTTGATATTCCATTAAAGCTAAACATCGAGTGGGATAATGCTGGGTTTTTTTAACGTTAAAAAACAGTTTTATGCCAAGTGGGTATTCATCCTGTTTTATCGCTATCGGGGCAACATGTTCCTTCCAGTTTCATTATGCAAATGTGTTGGCAGATTTACTCGCCATAAATGGAGGACATTTTGAAATGGCATGATATCATCCGACCCTGCTATGTTAGTGAAATCCATGCTCACCACGGATGTGCTATCTGTGGGCTTTACCTTTTTGTAAAGTCTACTTATAACAAAGCATAATGGAGATTTATACCTACATCAACAAAGCATATAGAATTCATATTTAAAGCACTGCACCTTGTCTGCCCATGGCCGTGGCATACAAAACACTGTATGCCACACCCCGTACGCCACACTAAACGTGAATCTCTACTAGGTGTTGATCCAACCACCCTCCAATTTGTCAGCTCTCAAAGCTTATTTCTTGGTCGATTTTCTAAATTCAAAAACCAAAATAATTGCGACGGAATACTGGGGCATGATATTGTATGGAAGTGTTATTATGGCCTGGTGAACGCTCATAGATAACGATCGTTACTCAAGTGAGCAGAGATCACAAAACATGCCATGTAATCTCTCCTAAAGGATAAATTTGGGGGAAAACTGGTTTGCTGTTGTTGTTGTTGTAGGTAGAATAAAACAGAAACACCACTTCATGGGTATATGGGTACTCATATGTCCATGCCATGGTTTCTGGTCAGTACATCTACAGCACCGACACTCATAATTATGTCTATGGGCGGCGCGTACAATACACCTTGTCCCACACGATGTGTATAGTTTGGATGAAATAACAACCCATGTAGGGGAATACATGATACCCCATGTTGTCAAGCGATACCTAATACTGTCAGGCTGCTTTACCGTGTTGTCATGATAGTAAAAAGAGGGAACTGTGATTGGCTGAGATCCATGAATAAAACATGTTACTTCACAAGATATATCCTCTGCAAAATCGGCCATACGGACCAAAACTAAAGTGCAATTTCCAGAAGATCGTTGCAATCTAAGTAGTGAGAATTCTTGTGCTCAGGTAATTTTGTGCATAGACTTCATGCAAGTAGCAGGCACAGAAAAATATGAGGCCTCTCAATGGGCTGTGCAAAAGTGGGGTATGGACTTGAGGACCCCTCAAGCGCTAATTATTTTCTATTTGTATGCCACGCTTCCGTATGCCACACTGAAAAGAGGGCCTACATTACCTTTTGCCAAACATGCCTAACAGCTTTTACCTCTAAAACATTTATTTCTTACTCAATTTTAAAATTCCAATCCTCTGAATTATCGGGGAAGAATAACGAAGAAAAAGGAAATAATATCTAAAGCTGTACAGACAAAGCTATCAAGTTCTCAGTCCAGCTTGTAAAAAGGCGTTTGTTGTCGTTATCAAGGGGCGTAGGAAAAGGTGGGGGCAGGGGGGCCTGGGCCCCCTCAATCATAAATGTGGGGGACCTGACTATGTCTGGGCCCCCCAAAATCTGCCAAGAATTCATAATAAATACCTAGTAACGGAATAGGAAAATGGGGACCTGAGCCTCAAATCAGATCTAAAATTTAACAAAAATGACTTTATCATACAAATTCAATATATATATATGTATATATAGGCATCATCGTGCTTGAGTTGACAGTTTAAGGTGTTTGTGGTTGGACCCATGCTCCCTCCCCCGCCACAATGAAAATTTGCTTCCTACGCCTCTGTTTTCATTGGTAGAATACAAACAAAGACACAACTTATGCAGCAGGGTTACTCCACACATGGACATACACTTATTGTATGCATCACTCATTGTGTTTTTGGTTATTATACATAATGTTTCTGTAGGGGTAACGGATAAATGGGTGTGGATGGTTCATACTTGTGCCGTGGATGAGGCCCCTAACACATCACAGACACAGGTGGAACACACTTAACTTAAAAATTAGTTTCCTTGGGGAAAACAGCACGACAAGCAGTCGGGGGGGGGTCAGTATGCTCCAAATCTATAGGGTCAGTATGCTGCAAAACTATCTATAGGGTCAGTATGCTCCAAATCTATAGGGTCTGTATGCTGCAAAACTATAGGGTCAGTATGCTGCAAAACTATAGGGTCAGTAAGCTGCAAAACTATAGGGTCAGTATACTGCAAAACTATAGGGTCAGTATGCTGCAAAAACTATAGGGTCAGTATACTGCAAAACTATAGGGTCAGTATGCTGCAAAACTATAGGGTCAGTATACTGCAAAACTATAGGGTCAGTATGCTGCAAAGCTATATGGTCAGTAGAGGGCAATAGGGTCAGTATGCTGCAAAACTATAGGGTGAGTATGCTGCAAAGCTATAGGGTGAGTATGCTGCAAAGCTATAGGGTAAATATGCTGCAAAGCTATAAGGTCAGTATGCTGCAAAACTATAGGGTCAGTATGCTGCAAAGCTATATGGTCAGTATGCTGCAAAGCTATAGGGTAAATATGCTGCAAAGCTATAGGGTCAGTATGGTGCAAAACTATAGGGTCAGTATGCTGCAAAGGTATAGGGTCAGTATGCTGCAAAACTATAGGGTCAGAATGTTGCAAACTATAGGGTCAGAATGCTGCAAAACTATATGGTCAGTAGAGGGCAATAGGGTCAGTATGCTGCAAAACTATAGGGTCAGAATGCTGCAAAACTATAGGGTCAGTATGCTGCAAAACTATAGGGCCAGTATGCTGCAAAGCTAGAGGGTCAGTATGCTGCAAAACTATATGGTCAGTATAGGGCAAAACTATAGGGCCAGTATGCAGCAAAGCTAGAGGGTCAGTATGCTGCAAAACTATATGGTCAGTATAGGGCAAAACTATAGGGTCAGTATGCTCCAAAGCTATAGTGTCAGAATGCTGCAAAACTATAGGGTCAGTATACTGCTTGAATGTAACCCTGGCGAGTTATTTGCCAGGCCTGCATCCATGCATCATGACTACCAATCTAAGGACCGCTGATGCATTAATACATCAGCGGCCCTTAGATGATTAAGTTAAGAGCACTCCATTACTGCACACCTGGGGCCCCCTTTGTGCTTGTCCGTCAGGTAGCCACACATCGACAGGTGTTGTAAGTACAGCCTTAACACATGTATTTTGATGTCTGTTACTCAATATGTCAATTGTACACACTCTTTTCTGTTAGCACTTTGAAGGGTGGTGGTCCATCCATGCATCATGTCCACGTCACATGAAGGATGCATTCATTTATACATCATGTCAAATATGCATTATTATGTCATGGCTGATACGATTGTTACTAGGGTAACTTGCCCGGTTCTCGGACAGGTCCAATTCTCGGACGATTTTTTGGTGTTAGCTAAATGTTATTTCAGGCCATAAACCCTATTTTATTTTGATTTCCTCTCTGTTATATCTAATAGACTTCTAGTTCATCAATATCTAATAATGGTGGTGATCCTGCTTCAGCTTGTAAAGATATCTTTAAAATACAGAGGCTGTCCGTGAAATGGTACACCTGTCCGAGAACTGGGCATTTTTGAATGTCTATACAAAACCCCTTATAACAACTATAAATATTAGGCTTCAGCTAGGGATACTTTTTATTATGATACCAAGGGGCCTTATCCATGCATCCTGCTGAGCCTAAATGTATGAAACAGAGTTTGGCCAGTTTAGTAGTCTCCCAACAATAAAACTGTCCGAGAACTGGGAAGTTACCCTATAGATTAGTATTAGAACAGCCGTATTCTCTGGGGGGCATTGAATACAATATGCTTGTCTTCAATGGGGTCCGCCATCTTGGATTTTGAATGGAGCTGAGCTGTTTTTCTTTATCTAAAAACAAATTAATCCCAAAGGTCATGACATAATGAAAATGTCCACTCCCATGGAACATTTTTGCATCGCATTCACCTTGGTGAGGCCTGTCCACATTCAACTCTGCCTATTTATCAGGAGTTGTTGAATATGGCCAGCCTCACCTTGGTCAATAAGATGCAAAAATGTTCAATGGTCATGGACATAATTTGCTTATTTATTGCATTCACCAATAATGCATTCATAGATCATGTCAATAATTCTTCATGTATCATGCTGATGTTGCACCGTTCATGCATCAACTCAACAAGTCATTGATGTATCATTCCAATTATGCATAGATGCATCATGATTCATTGATCATAGAATTTGTGTCGAGGCAAGGAGAAAGGGTGCTCCGTGCTACAGAACCATCGTCATGTTTGCACAGATTCCTTGTGAATGAGCGAGTTATAGGTGTTTAACACCATTTCGACAGCTACGGTCAAAATTTTGTGGAAACTGAAATTTTCGTTGGGCAGCCTAAGGTCTCCATTTGGCTGGTGGGGCTTCCATATTTTCATATATATTTTGTAAACCCATAAAAAAGCCTTTAGTGGGTTAAGGTCGAAAATCAGGACAGCCATGCACATGTCGCACTCAACTGTAGCAATGTATCAATACCTTTGAGTGGACATGCTTTTAGTTGATGTAAATCTGGTGAGTGCTCTACATCTTTTGTTAACATTTGTGATTTCATGTTAGTCATCCGAAGTATTTGCAATTTAACCATTTAAGAACCACTGATGCATTAATGAATCATGCCCTTTGGTATGTTACAAGCAGTCTCGCCAGCACTTCACAGGAGCATCATGCCGACCCTCTGGGAATAAATGTATCGATCCTGTAGGGTTGACATGATGCTCAAATGAAGTGCCAGCGAGCAGTCTCACCAGCACTTGATTGGTGCATCATGATGACCACTGGACATGATGCATTAATACATCAGCGGCACTTAAAGTGCTAAGGGCCGCTGATGCGTCAGTCGCATGAATGCAGCCTTTGCGAGTAACTCGTCATGCTGACACTTCATGGTTGATGCACTCCCAGAAGGTCCCCCATGTCACATGTTGATTTTAAGAAATCGTCGTCACATGTCACTTATACCCCCATGTCCCATGTCACCTCTAAGAGCCTACCATGTCCCATGTCAAATTCAAGAAAACACCTATGTCATGTCACTTATATTTTGCCTTATGTCACTAAGGCCCATTGTCACATGTCAATTTTAACCCTTTGCATACCGGTGTATAGGCCAGTGCATACTATATAACAGCCATATTCTGCACATGTAATCCACCCCCACAGCTGGCCATTTTTGAGAATAATGCATCATGTTCATTTCAGCCGTGCAGTACATAATTAAAGCAACGTTTTCTTGTAAATAAACCCCTAGAATATGATTATCAATGATATTTCCTATGTCTTGCCAAAAATTGTCCTTCATAGCATCATTATTTCACCGACAAATCTAAGAAAAACTATTCAGAAAGAAAATGATAAATAGTGCATTAATGCACTATTGACGTTTCCCATGGTAGTGCATTAATGCACCATCTGCACTACTAGTGGTGGTGCAAAAATGGTCATGTCACCCTGTCGAATTTAGTGGTCCACATCCATATCATGGTGACCAATGGGCATGATGTGTTTTTGTAAGAGTGGGCTTTAAGGTTAACTCTTTGAAGGATGATGCATCGTGAGCTTGATACATTGTGAATATTGCCAATGATGGATTCATACAATGATGGACCCGGGGGATAAGGAAACATTATCTTTTTGGCGGCCCATGGGTGTAAATTGTGAGACCTTATAATAGATTTTACATTTTCTACAGATTCACCAAATATCAAGGGTCCCTGGAGGCCCCTTTGCTAAGCCTGTGTCAATGCATCATGCTTAGTCTCTAGGATATGTCAATGCATTATCCTAACCAATTTTTCAGCATTTCCAATATCTTTGTCAACATGTAATTTCAAAAGTTCCCGACCCTTGCTTAAGCCTTTTGGTATACATACCAAGTTGTACATGAAATTTGGTGCAGCTAAACCTATATTTAGTAGTTATAATCATGCTGTAACTATATTCGTTCACTCATGCTTCACATTTTTGGAAGGTTTTACGGCATCTGTGATAAAACTGACATGTTAGGAGTTGGATCCTTGAATGAAATCTTTTGATAAGCCAAGATATAGGACTATCAATGAAATATAATACTAGTAAGAAATACTGAGTTTGGTAATTGCATATATATTTATATTTATATGTATATCAACCCTGTAGGGTCGGCATGATGCGCCAATGAAGTGCTGGCTTTATATAGTGATTTATTGTTGGTATTGTCTAAAAATAATGTTGTGTTCATTAGAATCCATTGACGTAGTGTTTCAGTTTTAAAGCTAAATGCATTTTAGTGCTAACTGTTGATTACTAAAAAATGTCAAGTTTTAGAGGAAAACTGGCGAAACAGGGTGAAAACACACTCCTGTAGTAGCTGAGCAACGTTAAAGAGCTCTCCTGGAGGTTAGTTCAAAAGATCCTGGGATTTCTAGCCCTGCGATCTTAGTGTAGGCACATATCATGAGACCTGGCCAGGAGCTTAATTCAAAACATCCTGGTATTGCAACCCCAGTGATCTAATGCAGTGGTTGCAGGCCTGTCAAGAATAGCAAGTCCTGGCATCACTTCACTATTCCTTTTCCAGCGCTAAGATCACTGCGATCTTAGTGAAAGAATTGCATAGTGGTTTAACCTGAGTACAAGAGCACTTACAGGGATCACTCCTGTTGGAGCTGACATTCTGTCAGTGCTGCATGCCCAAGGGCCTTTACAAAGTTTCCATAGGGGCTCCATCCGCTGATAATAGCTACATCTTGTATACATGAGGTATTGTGGCAATAGTAGACTGGCAATAAACATTGAAAAATGTGTTTTTCCAAAAGTTTAACAGCTGTTTAAAAGAAACATTGTTTTTTTTCACCAAGTGGGTATCCGCAAGAATCAAATATAAAGGTATTAAATAGAGAAAAACGAAAGCAGAGTTCAGCCGATGATCAGAAAAAGAAACAATTCAATTCTGTTTTACTAATGGCTGCATAACCATCTATGAGTTACAGAGATTTAAATCAATGAAAATTGATTTTGAATCCTACTTGGTTTACCCTGCCTATTGAACTATTCTGTGAATATACTAGCTGACCCTTGAACGGCTGCTAATGCGTTACTGCATGATGCCTATATGGTCTGCATGATGCAGCAATGCAGTGCTTCATTGGTGCATCATGCCAAACCTCCAGCATGACTACTGCACTGGCGAGTTACTCGCCAAGATACATGCCTGATGCTGACCAATGGGCATGATGCATTATTTGATCATGAAAGGGATTGTTAGGCCTAAGTGGTTAGTGCTGCGTATACCACAATACATACTAGATGCGGGATGAATCAATGATCAATCTTTTACCTCGTAAGCCACCAGGTGGACAAGTGGGGACAAGTGGAGGCTGGGGGAGGGGGGCGGGGTCGTGTATACTGTATGATTAAAGTTTTAAGGCAACGTTAGTCAAGCTGAATTTTAGTGCAGGTCTCTTAGAATCACATGGGATATGCACCAATATGACCAGGAGGTTAATTCAAAAGATCCTGGGGTCGCAACCTCAGTGATCTTAGGAATTATTCCGCCTTATCCTATTAAGCGATCTTAAGATTAGACTGCGTTCACTTTTCCTAGCCAGCACTAATATTGCATCGATCTTAGCCTCAGCCCTCCTACACTATTCCAAGAAGTACTGACTGGCCACAGGGGTAAGAGTCCCAAAATAAGTGAGGAAAATACAATCCTGACTAAAAGGCAAGGCGGTTATCAAAAAGATAATCCACCACTGACTCTATCAGCATTTTTATAAATGATGTCTTAAAAAAACGTGATGCAGCATTAATTGATATAAAAAAAGTTTTTGATTCTATAAATTATTTGATAATTTTGGAAAAATTGGAACCCTATGGTATTAGACGGAAGAATTTAGAATTGGTCAGAAATTATTTAACAAACAGGAAACAGTGCACTATGCCAAATAGCATTAAATCAGCCGAATTATCCCTAGCCTGTGGTGTTCCACAAGGCTCTATATTGGGCCCTCACTGAAAACCCTGCAGATCTTTAAACTCGTCAGATTGAGGACCTAGAGTCGTCGGAAGAGGTATAGACAGGGGGCAGCACCTTACAGGTAGTGAATTCCCACAGTATACCTCTCCCCAGTGTGAGTCTATGGCATTCTGTTGACAATATGTAACATACTCACAAGGTGGCAGGTATGTGCCACTCATTTTTGATGATCAGGCCTTCAGTCTTCAACTGAAGGTCTTTACCACTGAGGACTTTAGGTACTCAAGTTGACGATACCCAAATCTACAGCTTTAGGTACTCAGATTGAGGACCCAAGGTAGTCAGCACCAAGGTTGTCACTCTAACAACATTATGTAATCAGTTTGACTACCTTGGGTGAGTGTCTTGACCTAAACCCATTAGGTTGACTACCCTGGGTGCTCAATCTGATTACCTAAGGTTGTAGTTTTGGGTATCGTCAGTCTGACGACCTTGGCGCTTATAGTGCTCTATTTTTTCTTTTGTATATTAATGACTGTATTGGAACTGATGATAGACATAAAACTATGTTGTATGCTGATGACAGTGTCTTATATGTATCTGGTTCATCTATGGATGATGTGGAACTGCTATTACAACAAGCTTTAAATAGATTATTTTTTTGGGCAGCCAAAAACAGATTAACTATAAATGAAGGTAAAACAAAAAATATGACCTTTTCATCTGCTCAAACACTAAAAAAACTAAGTAAACCGACCATATTGGTGAATGGTTCCACATTATCATGTGTACACTCATATAAATGCCTTGGAATTATTATTGACCAAGAAATGAACTTTAACTTACATGTAAAAGCATACGCTATCCCATCAGGTACTCTTAAAAGTTTATAAGACCTATGTTTTGCCGATAATAGACTACGCGAATATTTTCTATGGAGTTGCCGAGGGTACCTTATTAGAGGAACTTCAACGACTACAAAATAAATGTATAAAGACCTGTCTTGGGTTGAACATATTAACCTCTACTGATAGACAAACCCTTTTACATAGCGCTCCTGTATTATTTTATCACAATCTAAAATAGTCCAGAAGTAAGATGTGGCAAACTGTGGTACTTTTAAGGAGAAAATGAAAATCGATTTGATGTCAACTATACCATGAATTTATTAATTTACTACAACTTAATCAAACATGGACATCCCTCTAATAAACTTTTTTCCTTTTAAAAACACTCAAGAAGCTTAACTATTCAAAGTGTGCCGCTGTCAAAGAAAGATCATCTCCAATGTCAAACTAATTTAATGTTAACTGGATTTATGAGGAAATATGTTCAATGGGGAAGGACATAACAATATAATCGCTGTAATACCGGTATATATTGATGTTATCTTGCTTGTTAACTCATATGTTTTTATGACCAATAAAGTTAAATTTGTTCTAAAAAAACCCCAAAAAAACCCAAAAAAAACTAAACTATGTCTGGAGGCAAATATATAGTACAGTATATATAGAGGGTGAGTTTTGATATCATAGGGGATTGATTCTAACAGAGCACAGAACAATGTAGGTCACACCAGTAACACAAAAACACACTAGAATGTATAGTATAGTGGCATACTAATACATCATAACAGTCACTCTTTATTATATTTCTGACATACAAATGAGTGAACTTAATAACCTAACAATGTGATGGAGATGGCTTATCATCAATGCCACAGATTTTTCTAGATCAATTATACCCTACTTTCAATAAAGATCTCACAACCAGTTTCCTGATTTTGTCCTTAAATGTCACCTTTGTTGTTGCTTTTTGCACTCCCTCTGGTAGCACATCCCAAAGAACAGTCGCCCTATAATAGGGTGACCGCTTGAAATGTCTGCTTACAGTCCAATTTTTGTTTGCTGCAGAACCACATAAACTCAGTTTTTCTGGGATTAACTGTGAGCCTATTGTTATAAACCCATGTCTTGAAAAGACCCACTTCCCTATTCAGATCATCTGCTACATCTTGACATTTTCTCGCGGAATAATATATATCAATGTCATTTGCATATAGCTTAATTTTAGCTTCATTAAAAACTCTAGTTACATCATTAACATATAGAACAAATAATAATGGCCCCAGAACAGACCCCTGGGGGACTCCAACCTTAACGGGTCCCATCCAACAGGCCCTAGTGACAAATAGCCTCATGACGACTGGCATGATGTCATTTAGCCCAAAAGCCAAATAGCCCTTAACGAAATAGCCTTAGGTCAAATGGCCTCAACATACACATGGCCCCTGTCTAATGGCCCAGATGTGGTTGATCACTATCCCATACGGTTAATACGTGGTCATACGTGGTGATACTTATACCTCTTCATACATTATCTTTACTCCCTTGTCTTACATGATCTTACATGGTCATACGTGGTCAAAAGTGGTGATCCGTGGTCATACCTCTTCATACATTATCTTTTCTCCCTTATCATACGTGGTCATACATGGTCATACGTGGTCATACGTGTTCATACCTCCCTATCATACGTGGTCATACGTGGTCATGCGTGGTCATACCACTTCATACATTATCTTTTGTCCCTTCTAATACATGGTCATACATGGTCATACGTGGTCATACGTGGTCATACGTGATCATACGTGGTCATACGTGCTCATACGTGCTCATACCTCCCTATCATACGTGGTCATACATGATCATATGTGGTCATACATGGTCGTACGTGTTCATACGTGGTCATACATGGTCATACGTGGTCATACATGGTCATACGTGGTCAAACGTGGTCATACGTGGTCATACATGGTCAGACGTGGTCATACCTCTTCATACATTATCTTTTCTCCCTTATCATACATGGTCATATGTGGTCATACATGGTCATACGTGGTCATACCTCTTCATACATTATCTTTTCTCCCTTATCATACATGGTCATATGTGGTCATACCTCCCTATCATACGTGGTCATACATGGTCATACTTGATCAAACATGGTCATATGTGGTCATACGTGTTCATACGTGGTCATACATGTTCATACGTGGTAATACGTGGTCATACGTGGTCATACATGGTCATACCTGCCTATCATACCTGGTCATACTTGGTCATACGTGGTCATACCTGGTCATACCTGGTCATACCTGGTCATACATGGTCATACCTCCCTATCATACGTGGTCATACTTGGTCTTACGTGGTCATACATGATCATACTTGGTCATACGTGGTCATACCTGTTCATACGTGGTCAAACGTGGTCATACGTGGTCATACGTGGTCATACATGGTCATACATGGTCATACCTCTTCATACATTATCTTTTCTCCATTGTCATATGTGGTCATACGTGGTCATACGTGGTCATACTGGTCATACTTGGTCATACGTGGTCATACGTGGTCATACCTCTTCATACTTTATCTTTTTTTCCCTTGTCATACATGGTCATCTGTGGTCACCTGTGGTCATCTGTAGTCATCTGTGGTCATCTGTGGTCACCTGTGGTCATACGTGGTCATATGTGGTCATACTTGGTCATACGTGGTCATACATCTTCATACATTATCTTTTGTCCCTTCTAATACGTGTTCATACGTGGTCATCTGTGGTCATACGTGGTCATCTCTGGTCATACATGGTCATCTGTGGTCATACTTGGTCATATGTGGTTATACGTGGTCATATGTGGCCATACATGGTCATACATGGTCATACCTCTTCATACATTATCTTTTTTCCCTTGTCATCTGTGGTCATCTGTGGTCATACATGTTATACATGGTCATATGTGGTCATACATGGTCATATGTGGTCATACGTGGTCATATGTGGTTATACGTGGTCATATGTGGTCATACATGGTCATACATGGTCATACCTCTTTATACATTATATTTTCTCCCTTATCATACATGGTCATACGTGGTCATACGTTATTATACGTGGTCATACATGGTCATACGTGGTCATACATTATTATACGTGGTCATACGTGGTCATACCTCTTCATACATTATCTTTTCTCCCTTATCATAGGTGGTCATACGTAGTCATACGTGGTCATATGTGGTCATACGTGGTCATACGTGGTCATACGTGGTCATAAGTGGTCATACCTCTTCATACATTATCTTTTCTCCCTTATCATACGTGGTCATACGTGGTCATACGTGGTCATACCTGGTCATACCTGGTTATACCTGTTCATACATGGTCATACATGATCATACGTGGTCATACGTGATCATACGTGGTCATACATGGTCATACGTGATCATACACGGTCATACGTGGTCATATGTGATCTTTTCTCCCTTGTCATACGTAGTCATACGTGATCATACATGGTCATACGTGGTCATACATGGTCATATGTGGTCATACATGGTCATACCTCTTCATACATTATCTGTTCTCCCTTGTCATACTTGGTCATACGTGGTCATACGTGGTCATACGTGGTCTTTTCTCCCTTGTCATACATGGTCATACATGATCACACGTGGTCATACATGGTCATACGTGGTCTTTTCTCCCTTGTCATATGTGGTGATACGTGATCATATGTGGTCATACTGGTCATAGGTGGTCGTACATGGTCACATCTCTTCATACATTATCTTTTCTCCTTTGTAATACGTGGTCATACGTGGTCATACATGGTCATACGTGGTCATATGTGGTCAAACGTGGTCATACGTGGTCATACCTCTTAATACATTATCTTTTCTCCCTTGTCATACGTGGTCATACATGGTCATACGTGGTCATATGTGGTCAAATGTGGTCATACGTGGTCATACCTCTTAATACATTATCTTTTCTCTTCCTTGTCATACGTGGCCATACGTGGTCATATGTGGCCATACGTGGTCATACGTGATCATACGTGGCCATACGTGATCATACGTGGTCATACCTCTTCATACATTATCTTTTCTCCCTCGTCATACGTGGTCATACGTGATCGTACGTGGCCATACGTGATCATACGTGGTCATACGTGATCATACATGGTCATATGTGGTCATACCTCTCTATACATTCTCTTTTCTCCCTTGTCATACTTGGTCATACGTGATCATATGTGATCATACGTGGTCATACGAGAAAAGATAATGTATGAAGAGGTATGACCACGTATGATAAGGGAGAAAGATAATGTATGAAGAGGTATGACCACGTATGACAAGGGAGAAAAGATAATGTATGAAGAGGTATGACCACGTATGACAAGGGAGAAAAGATAATGTATGAAGAGGTATGACCACGTATGACCACATATAACCACATATGACCACGTATGACCACATATTTTTGAACACATATAACGACGTATATAAGGGGCTAAAAAAAAATTAAAAAAAATTAAGGAATTCAGGCTATTTGACAACTAGGCTATCTGCATTAAGGCCAGGTGACATGGGGCTATGTGTCAGGGTGCCGTTTGACTTCAATGCCATACGCCCTAGAACCTGAACCTACAATGTGATCACCCTCAGAAATCAAGGCAGAAATTGAATCTATGTGGCCATGAAGCCAATATAGGTGCTGACAGTGATGGGAGGCATTTGTTTGACCAGTCAGTATGAACGCTTTTTCTACCATTGATGTCTTAACAAAGAATGGTCTAACTCCACATATGAAACAATTCTAAAGTGAGGTACACATATGAATTTTTGCTACGTTACACCATGTTAAACCACGTAAATTCTATCTAAACGTTCACCCAACATAACCAAGACATAACATTTTAAGTTGTTTAATTATTACATGTCTGCCAAAAAGATCACTCTCTTAGTTCCAACTGACTGCACCAGGTGGGGGTAGCGTCCCATCGTGTTACTCCTGACTCGAACTCATAGATCAACAAATCAACAGATGTCAATGGTTGACTAGGAGCATTTCGGGGCAATGCCATGCAAGCTATGAACACAAAATGATTTATTTTATGTGAATAACTTCTTCCCGTAGAGATAGCATTGCGGAGCTGATCGCCACACCCCCAGTGGCATAACATGTGCCGATCCACCACAGCGGCCGTTCCAGTACCGTAGCCTCGTTCCGGGCGCATGTAAACATTCAAAATGTACGGGGAATGTACGGGGAACTACGGTAACGGATTTTGATAATTTTTCCTTATTTAAACCCTCTAAAAACATAAAATAAATATAGAACTAAACTCCCCTGGTGTCCTCGGTGGCCGATCCACCCCTTGGGGGGTCTCCCTCTCGTGGTGGATCGTTCACCTCGTACACCACGGTCGTTTAGTTCTATCTATATATGTTCCTGCAAAATGTTTGAATACACAGGGAAAGGCTCCTGGAAGGTCCACCATACTGAATGTTTCTTCACGAGTTAGAGACTGACCGAAATATGTGTACAGCAAAAATGGCTACCAAATGAAAAAAAATATAATATCCAAGTGTAGTATAATGTACACAAACACAGTAACCCAAACTGGTCCCAGACGTAAGTAACATAGCTCGATGCAGCAAATTGGGAACCTAAAATTTAGTTTTTCCTGAATTTTCGCTAAGAAATGCTGTAGTTTAGCCAAAAATTATCCGATTTACACAATATTTGCAGCAAATGAAAGATGAAACTGATTGCTTTCATGCCAGGGTAGAGGGTATTACATTAATATAGTGCACAGTTTACCAGTGAAGTACAACATGTATATGAATTTAAAAAATCATTAGTTTAAAAAAATAGCTGTTTTTTTAAAGTTTGGCCCTATATATTTTGTGAAAAAATGTTTTAACCATTAGTTTTTCATAGATAATGCATAATAAATGTACTGACCCATCAAGTTTATAAATGAGTATGCTTTACTGCCCTGCCTCTATGGTGGCTCATTCCACTATTTTTGTTAGTTTGCAAAAACCGTGATTTTTAGTAGAATTTTTGCTTGGTTTTTGATATGGAACCACATAGAACACCATATATGGACGTGTGATCACACACTGATACCAGAAATATCCATTTTTGTGTTCTACTAAATCATCTTTAAAGGCATGTGAACACTGAAAACCTACAGGATCCAGAACTCGTCAATAGTGACGACTTTAGGTGCTCAAGTTGACAATACCTAAAACTACAGCTTTAGGTCGTCACGGGGTAGTCTTAGGTGATGACCTAAAGTTGTCACTATTGCTGTCCATTATAACTATATAGTCCCGTGTAGAAATTACATGTAATATGTATAGTATTGTCTTTCCCATTTTCCCAATATTATTTCCTCAATTACATCTCGTTATCTCATCCATTAAAGAGTTTACTGTGGGTATTCCCAACCCACTGTCATAGATTCAGTGAAACATTGTGATGTAGTGTATTGTGAGTACACCTATCTACATGTATTATACCTTGGACAAACTCAAATAAGAGGTCATACTTTGGCCATATCTATCAGAGCGGTGTGAATTACCAGGACGACCCATCTTTTTCTACCCTTTCTACTTAGAAATTCCTATCTTTCTCAGGTACATTTGTATCAAACATTTCCCATATTCTCCTACTCATAGTAGTCTATACAACAAGAGCAATGTAAAGAAAAGGCTCAATATATGCCCCAGGTCACATCATTTGTATCATAGAAATGCATAGTGGGGCCCTCTCATGGAACAATCCCAGACTAGCAGTAGAGCCAAGGTGGTCAGTATGATGACTTAGGGTCGTCATAATGGCCTGACTACCCTCTGACGACCCTAAACTCGTCATATATGACGACTTACCAATAGCGGCGGGTTTTCAGTGAAATGTCTAAGTGATACAACAAGTGTGAGAAGAATTAGGGACATCTCATGATTCTGGTCTTTGGTTGCGACAACGCTTTTGTTGCTATTTACAGCTAAATAGCTTAAAAGTGCATCATAATAGGCCTCACATGCCTAATATGGGGTTCTAATAGCATTTTGATTTGGTTTTCAATGAATCATCAGGTCAAAACAACAATTGATGATGGAATTTAATAGAAACAAAAGGGTTTTGCACCATGGACCTATTCATATTTCAGGTCTTCAGATATTCTTATCTTGAAAATGATGAAGACATTTATGAACATGGTGCTTTTCCAGCCCATATGGGACCTACAGAGGGCATTTTGTCTAGTCTGACATGTATTATGAGGAAATAATGTATAGCAAATGCTTCTATTTTCATATGTTGCTATGAACTTTGAGATAGAATCATACACAAGACTTGTCTTCTGCAGCATATGCATAAATGCCCCTTGAATGAAGACATTTTACATGCACAGCTGCCTCCAAATCTGGAAAACACTCAGGTTCCCAACTTGCTCTGGTTTTCTGCCCTATGTATGATGGGAAGGGGATACACCAGAGGGAGCTGCGGTTTCCTGGGACATTGAGGAGCTTATAAGTATAACTCAGACTTTGAGAATATCAGACCAGTGTCTGTCACAGGCTATGAGCCCTTGCCTTTTTGTAAACCTATGAACCAGCTTAGGTGCAAACATAATACTAACATTTATACACTTGCATAAGGTACCTGGTATATATATTTTTTTCCATTTTCTCCTTTTTGTGTTAAAACATAGAGAAATGTATTTCTGAAATAGAGTGATGTAAACGTGTTAGAACTGCCCTGTTCCTAACCTGGGTACTAATTGTTGTCTTTCCCAATGATATTCTGCATCTAATTAGCCTACACAGGCTATATCCCACATTATCTAACTATCTGGGCCTCAACTGTGCTTTTTTGCTCATAACCCCAGTTCCTTATCCAGCCATAACGCACTCTGAGACCTTTTCTTCGTCTTCAAGAAGCTGCTGGTTTCAATCCGGACATGTTAATAAATTGAGGAATATACAAAGTCAACTCCTCCATACGTTTCCAGTTAAAACCGTTTAGGTTCAACGGGGAATCGATCCCCGGCCGCTGGGGCAGGAGGCGAGCTCGCTGTCCACTATACCAAGCCGACCGGTGGTAGATATGAATCTTCATCAAGAATTTGAAAAAGTTGTCCGACATACCTGATGTTTACACACCTCGTTAGCCTAGAATATATGGAGCCTGGTGGAGTTATTAACAGAGAACCATCCTTAGATATCCTTTATGAACATGCCATGCCTAATTTCTCCATTTTGTTCGAAATAAATAAGAATCCATTGATTTTCCACATCGATACGAGTCGGGACCCGCCCCGTCCGGCCATTCCTTGCTCGACGCGTGCCTGACCTAGTTTTTACATCTGGGCACCTCCCCGCTATGTCAACAAGAAGCAATGGCCGTGTAGCGGGCCGTGTGCATTGGATCGGTATGGAAAATCAATGGATTCTTATTTATTTCGAAGAAAATGGAGACAAAATGTATGCGAACACCAACTAGAGATCGTATATTTGGCGCTGCTAGAATTATTGGACTTGACACGCTTGGATTATACCCGAAAAGTGTTTGGAAAGACGAGGGTTTGACGGGTGGAGTAAAAACAATGGCTACACTGGCTTGGCAAACCATGCGGATAGGATGCACTTACAAAATGTCTTCTCCTGGATTAATTCTGGGGTTATAAGGTAAGAAATTGATACAAAATGGAGAAATATGTTCGATAAACGCTTTAATCAACGTTATGAGAGAGCACTTGTGGGTCTATGGTTCAATATTCCACTCCCGCTTCGCGGTCGTGGAATATTGAACCATAGACCCACGCGTGCTCTCTGATAACGTTGATTAAACGCTAAATACATGGCACAGAATATCAGGGGTTACTACGAGTGAGGTAGTGACCTCTGGTGTCAGGTTGCACAGTAACCAACGACTGTGACCACAGTGACACCTAGTGTGAGGAGTAGGAACCATATCTAGTCCCTTGACCCCCAAACAGACATTGTCAGGAGAACCCTCAGAATCCACCAGAATGCTGTATTCTGCCTCAATATTTCAAAATTTTTCACAGTGGCGGATTCAGGATTTGAAAGAGGAGGGGGCGCGGCCCAAAAGGAGGGGGCCCATCCCCTATTTTTGGACAAATGTTGAAGTCCAAAATATGTAGTTAAACTTCTAAGTACTGGGAAAAAGAGGGCGCGCACCACCGCGCCCCCTCTTAATCCACCACTGTTTCATGGGGAGAAATCAGGCCCAAATCACAAATCCCCCCCCCTTTCTGAAAATCCTAGATCCGACCAGGTTTAGATACTGCTGTAGCTACTGCTGCCTACCTACAGGGGTATTTATAGCCCATTTACAATTGCGGCTTAGAGTGTGCTTGACACTTCAAAACCGGTATGTCATTTATGAATCATTAAGAAAATTCATGTCACTCAGTCTCACATACATGGCACCATACATATGCCATGGTACTGACCCCCATCGATGGTTGTAAGGCCTATTTGAAAATAAACGTTGACTAAAGAATATTTATAAGCTTTTGCCAATCTAAAAGTGAGGTTTCTTGTTCATTGTGTGTAAGCGGCCATGACAGTTCTGACCGCGGAATCAAAGACCGACGGATGAAGGTTGGTGTTAGTAAGACGGAGCAGTCCTACTGCCTCCCATAGGTTTAACGTTGTGACGGGCTTCTCGGCGCGCCAAGGTATCCAGTGTGCCGTGAGGGTGTAGCAGCGCGAGGGTCCCATAGAGCGCAATGTTAAACAACACCTTTTTAAAAGCTAATTAAAAATACTTATAATTGGAATATCGAAATAATTCCAGTACTGAATAAATTCTTAGAATTAGATCAGATTTCTCTGAATCATCCTGTCATGGGCACCTTGGATAGTCCACGAAACTTGACAATTTAGAGCATTTTCTACTGAAACATGCAAAAACAACCCATGTTCAGCTTGTCAAAATAATCTTTTTCCTCACTGCCCCAGCTTCCATGTTCTAGTATATCACAGAGAAAGACCTAAATATCAATTATTGGAGGGGGTCGAATAGTCAAAAGTTTCTCTTAATCCGGGAGTTCTCACAGTCACAAAATAAACTAGATGGTGGCCTTTTTCAAGTCAATATCTACCCGTACATATAAGGTTCATCCTAGAATTCCAAGGATAACTGTTCTAAAATTGCTTATAAATTTGAATTGTTTAACACTGCGCTCTATGGGAGCGGCCGCGAGTACACCCTGGTGCAAGCTGGCCCGTCTCCTACCAGTATCGCGCTTCCGAGACTCAATCTGTCGTCACGCAGTATGGCGGAGTGGGACCTCTTATAATAGATTCTAACTCTTTGGCAGAATCTCTCACAAGATTAAGTAGGTACCATAATTGCAAGTAGCGTGACATGCCAGGAAGCTGAGGAACACGTCTGATGTGAGACCAGAGCTGGAAATCACTGATGTCAGCATGCACATGGCGCTCCCAGGAACCCGCGCCATCCCGAGTCAGCGCTTTAAGACACACTATAGATCCATGGCCACATAAAAGCTGTGCTTTATACACACCTTATATCAAAGTACTGTAATACCCTGCATATAAGGCGCATCAATGATTCCCCAGAGGAGGGACACACCGTGAGGGCCCCTGGTGGAAATCAGAAGCATGACTGCTAAGAGCATTCAGTGGTCAGTCTACAGGCCACTAGTGACCTCCTATGAGAGTCAGAGGAACTAATAATTTTTATGGGGCCTATGGGGTAACCTACATGAAACACAACTAGCTTAATACCTCACGTATAATGCGCATCTCGCGTTTAAGGTGCAACCAGACTTTTGAGGATCTCCTATAAAAATAACTTTTGTTCTAATCAATGGATTTTCGAAATTTGAAACCTATGGGAAGCTAACACGTCCCCTAATAACCTTGAATATTTGGGAAGATTTTACCCTAACCTTTTCCTCATCCTATAAGGTGCACCAGGGGCATATTGGTGCGTATAAGACACACCTTATACGCAAGGTGTTACGGTAAGAATCTAGTCTATTAAAACTATGCTTTTCAGGCATAAGCATAGAGTCTCCTCTAATTCTCCCCTATTATCTCTATACTAGAAATATGAGGCTATACATTCCTTGAGAAATACTTAATAAACCTCCACTAGTATGATTAGGGAATCCATTCTAGGTGATTTACTTTGGCAACTCAGAAAACCAAATGCCAAATGATTCGGTAGGATTCCTACATTTGCCTACATCCACATGCCCCAGAAATCTATCAAGTAGATGACTAAAACACCATTCATTGTAGCTATGGCAATCAATTACTGGACATGTGTGCATATTGAGTAGATATCCGTTGACTGTGTGCCTCCTCTTAGGATTCCGCATGTATTAATAATGGTACAAGGGGACTGGGAAGCTTTTAGGGGGTGTGGATGGGGGTTGCCCCATGTCACATGTCAATTTAAAAAAAAGGCCATGTCCCCATGTCAATTTTAAGAAATTGTTCATGTCACCATGTCAATTTAAAAAAATTGTTTATGCCCCATGTCACTAAGCCTAAAATAGCCCATGTTGCCATGTTGATTTTAGTAGTCCACACCCATCTTTTAGCTTCAGACAGGTCTTCGGAATATGAAAATCCATTGGTCAGAACAGTGATGTCATTTTATTCTAAATTTTTTTCTATTTTTCTAATGAATCCCAACTCTAGGTGCGCCGTATATGCGGGGTGCCCTTTGTGTTATATGGGGGGATTCAACTTATGATGTATTTGGCCCTTTTTGGCTTCTGGGAGCTACAGCAAAATATTCAAAGCCTCATTCTTCTTTATTCTAAACATATTTGATAGAAAACATATAGGGGCTTAAAAAAAGGGCAAATTTGCGTATGTTGGCCTATTATTTTGAGAGATATAGGCCTTCGAAGGTGAAAATTCACCAAAAAATGCCATTTTTTCACCTTTTCCTCTATGTTCAAGGTCATGTATTATAGGATAAATCATTTCTAGGACATCCTGATTTATTTTTTCCATGAGGGGACACTCCTAGCTAATATTTCAATATCGTTTGGAGTTGATTGATCTCGTAAATTTTCCGCGGGAAGGCCTACTATGAAAAATGACAGGTTTTCTAACCACCAGGCATATAATAAAAGTAGATTAGCTAGCCTGCTAAAATACTAGCTTTATTCTTATAAATAGCCACCATGAAAGGGGTCCTTATAGGGGTCTATTGGGCAGAAAAAAATTGGCACTACCTTGGAACCCAACATCACCACAGCCATCAACGTAATTTTCAATTTCGAGAGTGTGACCAACGCTGAACGGTCATTTTCCTCAATTAATCAACAAATACTGGTCATTTCTATAATTATTCTACCCAAGCTATGTCAAAATATGTAGTTTCTCACCACAGAAGCAAAAAAGCGAAGAAAGGTTTCACAGGCTGGCCATTAGGGGGGGTTCTTCGTATGTTTCAGCGTTGGTCACACTTTCGCGCTGAAATCAGCGCGGGAAAGAAAAACGACTTCCTGTTAACCGGCGTAAATGACCTACATCCAGGTGTCTTTGTAAACAACTCAGAGGAACCCAAGCTGTGAAACCAGAGCGGTTTTCTGCAATTTTTCCTCAACTTTCGGGTGAAAAATCAACACAAAGGTAAGGAAATTTGATGAAATTTTCATGAAATGTTGTTGTGGAAGTGTGCAGGGATATGTAGATTGCTTTTTGTGTACTGCAATGATGTAATTTGGATGCTGGGGGTAAAAATGATCTTGGAATGAAGTTTCCTAACCGCTACGGCCATTGGCTTGCCCGGAATGAGCGACTAGGCTTGGTCCGGTCCCTCTCCCCGGTAGCTTCAGCGTTGGTCACACTTTGCTCGCATGGCCGAGAACGGTCGAAATAGGTGGACTTTGGTGGGATTTTGCTGTAATTAAAGACTGTATCTGTAGATTAGGGTCTGTACTACATCTTTGAATGGTTTACCACCCTTTTCCTCCATTTTGAGACAACCCCCGGGCACTTACGAAGCCAGGGTGGCGAAAATCAGCTGAAAAATACATGTTCTTAGGCCCAACACTTGCTCATTTTACAAATTTTCATGGTTTTTGCATGTTGAAAATCCTGAACAGGCCTCCCTCCATTGTTTTATTCTATTTTGCTCATGTTTGAATGGTCAGCTTTCCCTCAGTGCAAGCCTATAGGTATTTAACCCGAAAATGTGACCAACGCTGAAGCCGAGTCAAGTTCGGCCCCACGTTCGCCCATACATATATACCCGAGTAAATTCTAGTCATCATTACTTAGATAGGACTAGTATCTAACCTCCTGGCCACATATATTCACTATTTGACATTTCCCCTCTTCTTTATGGCACATTTTTGAAAGTGTGACCAACGTTGAATCGATAAATTTTGGGTTATAAGGTATGTACGGTACACTTCCACTGCAAATATGTCATTTATATTTAGCCATAAGATGGCCCTAAGGTTCCTCTAACTTATAGAAGTACCAACAAGTACATCCTGAATACTTCCTAAAAAAAAAAAATTTCTGGTGGTTATATTTTTGGTTTTCACAAGGTGTTTGGTAAGTATTTTTCCGTGTCATGTCTGTATGCGCTCATTTTTTTTCTTATACCTATAGGACATCACTAACATCATATAAGTGCCCCATAATGTGTGTTTCCTGCAATTTGTCACACATTATTTACATTTTCCACCTGGTACCAAAATTCTCAAAATCTATTAAAAATACCAATTTTATATTTGTAGACTAACCTCGGACATTGTATAACATTATATAGACATCGTATATATTTGGAATTATTTTCTGAGGGTTTTTATGTGTTTCTGGCTATATTCTAATCACTATTTGATTTATTTTACAGATGTCATCAACCAGCTCAGACACAGAGCCAGTGTCTCCAGAGCCGGTCAAAAAGAAGATCGCCATGACGCCCGCGGAACGTAAGCGGAAATCGAGGGCGAAACTCAAGATGGTCCGGGGCGAGGAGGCCATCAAAAAGAAGAATGCGGCGGACATGAGGGACAAGAGAGCTAGGGACAAGCTCACTGACATGCCAGAAGAGCGTAGGAGGAAGCAAGATCTCTCCAACATCCGCTCAAACAAGTGTAACGCTAAAAAGGTGTGTTGATCTTCCAGTGGGTTACAGGTAAAAGGTGTACAATAAGATTCAATAACAAATCATAGGTATATCAAAATGTAATATTGGTATGGAAAAAGTAGTAAGTATGTATTCACATGCATGTACTCAATTTCTCATTCCATTTTCTTATTCCCAGGTGAAGGGACATCTGCGGGACCTGCAGCACCACTGCCAGTGACCACACCGTCGGCAGCTCCGGCAGTGGCACCACCCCGCCAGGCTGATGCAGGTACTTCTGCTGGTACCTCGAGCAAGGGCAAGGGCCGTGGTAAGACAAGCGCCACCATGCCTGCCGGTTGCCCTGGCCGAGGACGTGGTGCCAGCATGCCGGTGGCGCTCCACGGACAGCCCTGCCCGAAGTACCCACAGGTGTCCGCATCGTCGTCTGGCGACACCACCGGTGTAAGTATTTATACAAAGGTTCTAGACTTTAAATATTATTTATAAAGTAAAAAGAAAGCCATGGATTAAAGGGATCTGAATAATAGTGTTTAGCAGTAGCATTTATCTCATTACCTGTACTCATGTGTAAATGTATCTGACTCCTTAGCATTAAGACCTTACATTCTATATTGTGTCATTATAGGAGACCTCAGAGTCACCCGTAGTGGTCCGGCCATCGGACGACAGTGACGTCCCTGTGGCACCTCCCGTGGAGACACCGGCCCAGTGCACGCCCTCGTCACCCGTAGTGGTCGGGTCAGCGGACGACAGTGACGTCCCTGTGGCACCTCCCGTGGAGACAGAGGAAGAGGAAGCAGCCAGCCGTCGTCTGGTCCGGCAGGTTACGCTTCGGCAAGAACCACCAGCCAGGCGTAGCGGCAGGTCGTCCAGAGGGCGGCCAGACTCCTCTTCCCCACCACCGGTCAATGTAGGGATAATGGAAGACATCGCGTAAGTATAATTATCACTCACCAGAACTCACCATTTATGCATCATGCCAAGATTATGGGTTTGGTATAATTTTTGACAGTCTGCACGATGCTCCAATGAAGTGCTTGTATTGTATTATATTAATGAAGAATTTAATTCTTGATAGATTGTCAGTAGTGTGAAAATAGCATCAAGGAGATTTTAATATGGCCATTCTAAATTTACAGCACGATGCTCCGTAAAGACTCTAACGAGTGAAATGTAATTGTACAGTAGTAACAGTAATTGTTGAAATGCATGTTGAATTGTTGCTTGTTGCCTGTTGAAATGTTGATTACCTTGAAGTTATCAAATAATTAATGCATGCATGAATTTTCGATACAACATATACATATACATGCATTTGATACAATATATACATGCATTATGTAGTATCATCAATGTATTTCTTCAATTAACACTCAATTTCAAATGAATAATATATATGTATAAGTTAATGTGTTGATCCGGGGTACCGGTAATAATAATAACTATATCGTTATATTAATAGACATGTTATAATAATAAATATGGAATAATAAGGAGACATTGGGTTTGGTGAGAATTGATTTTGTCAATACCAATCCTATACATGCCTTTATTAAATAAGACAATAATTTAAAGTAATACAATAGCAAGCAATATATAGAAATAACAATATAATACAATATAATAGTAATATATACAAAAATCACAATATCACAGTAAAGTTTAAAATTTCCAGCACCACCCAGCGTGGTGTATGCTGTCTGAGGATATGAAGCCAATTGACCGTTAGTTCAACGGCTGGAGCTTATATACTGGAGGAAAATGTTATGTGTGACGTCATAGAAAATCATGCGCACAGACAAGTAGTACCAACGTATCACTCATTAATTATATATATATATACCTGGGAGTATATAGTCCCATAGTATAGAATCTCAATTTCTATCGATTCAGCATTGGTCACACTTTCGAAAATATTAGATATTAGTCTAGAACTAACACTAGATCCAATACATTGAATATGAAAAAGCATGAATTAATCAGGCTAGTTTATATTTTCCATATGCCACAATGTATTATTGTCAATTCATTACCTTCCAGCCCGTGCATATGGACCGGTGACCAGATGACAACCCCCGGACCGCCCCCCGACACAACACCGAACACCCCACCAAACCTGAAGTACACAACGCGAAAAACAACAACACCTAGAACTAACCGCCGCAACTACCAGACACGGGTGTTGGTGGGAAGGGTGGAGGTCGCAGAACAGGAGGTGGCCAAACTGCGTGCCCAGATCACCAAGGCCACCTGAACCCATGGCGTAGCACGCGAGTCTAAGCGTGTTGCACCGGACGGCGAACTACCCCCGGCTGTAGCGCACAGGGAGGAGCGCGTTGCACCGGACAGCGCAGACATCAACACACCAGCTGAGCCAGCAGTCCACCAGGTTTTGCTCCAGAGCATCACCCAGTTGGACAACCATACAAAGATCAGCCTCCTCCGCCAAGCACTGCCACTTCAAGTCCGTAAGGAAAAGGCTAAGGACTTGGCAGCGATTATGGGGGTTGACAAACGTACAGTTGCCAAAGCTCCTGTGGATAAGCCTCACCAGCACACGGTGAAACACGCACAAAAGGTCAGGCGCGTGGTGGAGTTCTTATCAGACCCAGAGAACTCCATCATGCTGCCAGGGAAGAAGGACTATAAGACTGTCAATGGTGTTCAACATCAAAAGAGGAATCTGCGGGACTTTGTATATTCCCTGGCAGACAAGTTCCAGGAAGCCAACCCTGACCTGGCCTGTCGACGCACAACCTTCTACAAAATCAGGAAGGACCACCCGTGGTTCATTATCGTGGAAGACCAGCCTGCTAATGAGTGTCTGTGCGAAAAACACCAGAACTTTGTTCTCAGGATGCGGGCTGCTGGCATCAATGACTGCCCGGATGTCCTAGTGACATCTACCACCTTGGAGCTGTTCACACAGAGATTGAACGCCAAGGTGACGAGTGAGACCATCAAGTACACCACATGGATCCATCAGGCTGTCGTATACGGGAAGGACAACAAAACAGTGATGAAGCTCCGCTCACACGTTGTTGAGGCGGAGCCTCGTGCTGAGTTCATCAAGACCCTCACCGATGAATTCACCACCATGGCTGAACATGTGTCCCGTGCCCGTAACCAACACCGCGTTGTGCGACACCTCAGGGAGAGTCTGTCTTCAGTGGAGGTTACAATCCAGATGGACTTTGCGGAAAACTGGCTTGTAACATACCCCGATTCGCCACAGAGTGTGTACTACTCCAAGGAGCCAGTGACACTACACCCTGCGGTCATCCACTACAGAGATGAACCCACCGGCACCACCAAACACCACTCTCTGGCGATCTGTACTGATGACAGGAAACATGACACTGGTGCCATCCTGGCCTTTCTGCAAGTCCTGGCAGTGTTCCTCCGTGAAAACCTGCCCGAGGTGACCTGTGCCTAGGTGAGATAATCATGAGATACACATCCTGCAGTGTCCAGATGTTGCCTAGCAACAGAGTTATTATACCTAGCAACAGAGATATTGCTTAGAAACTGACACTCAATGTCTCCTTTTTGACTACAACTTCTTTCTCATCCCATGGACACTATTTAGAGGTGCTCTGGGATGCAAATTTCATGTTCTATATCAACAGAATTAGCAAATTGCCAAAATAATTGTAGGCTTTGTGGTAGACACCAATAACTAACAATGATTATTCTTTCATTTTCACATTGCAGTAGTACCAAAGAAAGTACCAATACAGTATTTGCAAGTTAAGAATGATATATTTTCAATGTGTTAAGGTGAGATATAATAAAACACACAATTATCAGTGTTCAGAGGCTTCCTAGCAAAAGAGAAATTGTCCCTAGCAACATAGATATTGTATGATAACTAGCACTCCTTCATCCTCTGTCTTTTCCTGATTCAACCAAAGACATTTCACCAAACTCATACATCAGTGTTCAAACAATACTACAGAAAAATATTACATGTGTGGAAAAACTACATTAGATTAGTGCAGAATTGTTCTTAAGCAAGCCCGTCTGAGGGTCCTGAATGGAGGATGTGTCTTACAATATGTGGGGTGTACGGGGTATAACAGGATTATAGGATTTCGGGCACATGTCCTCTTTTTGATCTAATACTATGATATTCTACTTGGAATTATGTCGATGAATGTTGATTGTCATGATTAAAAATGCACAAATGTGACTTAGCATTACATAACCACTTGAAAGTCACACCTTGATGTTATTGAGATACAGTTGCATTACTCTGTATATATCAGTGCAGAGTGCAGAAGGTAACTGGACCTCATTCAGTTAAGATGCATTGTCTGAGCAATTTCCTACTTCTGATACAAAAAGTCTGGATTCATTGGAAGAAAGCTTACATTCATTTTGGCCTGGCCCACAATCTTGAGGCAGTAGTCTTGTATATTGTTGGGCAAAATGGAAGATTTAAGAGAAATCTAGAAAAATCACTGGCCTACAGCCAGAATTACTCACCATTGGCTACTGGGACAGTGTTAGTGTCTACCCTTGACTCTTGTTGAGTTAAATTGTTCTGCTTCAAGGCCCCAGCCAATTCAGTAACTGACTGATGCTGTTTTACCCCTAACATAAGCCACAACTTCATACTTCAAGTATATAGGATTAGGCCAAAGTCAGAGTGTTTCCTATATCCAGGGTAAAGATAAATATCACTTAGTAAATTTAGACTAAATGACCACACTAGGTGTGAACATGTATAGGTTACTGTAGCCTTAGTTAATGGGGTGAGGAAGCCTTGCAGAGATGACAGCCCCCTCCCCGTCCCATACCTTTTATATATATACACCCATGTACATGTAGCTATCTGTTGTCACCATGACATTTTCACAACATTTTGGTCCTCCCTTTTCAATCTCTACTGCATACTATGGCAAGGAGGGGGGAATATGTTGTGGTAACACATCAGAAAGGCTTTTCCCCCACCCTTCTTGATCCACACTCATAGATGTAGAATGACTGGGAGAATGCCTCATAGCATATGAATTACATCTTTATATGATAAGCAATAGGTGTCATTCTCATAATCATGTTGCTGCCAAACATGAATTGTTAGATATAGAACATGAAAATTGCATCCCATAGTGGTTTTCAATAGTGTTTATTGGACGAGAAAGAAAAAACTACAGTAGAAAACGAAACATTGAGTACCATTTGCTATGTAATATTTTTTTGCTAGGCAGAAAGTCTATGTTGCTTGGCAACCTCTGCAAACTGAGTGGTGCATTTCATGACATCACACCTAAGCAAAATGCAAAATCCCATATCTAATCTATCTATACATGTATTGCTACTTTCATTTGCACTTCTGCCAGGTGAAAATGAAAGAATTAACAATGCTAGTAATAGTTGACATCCACAAAGCTCCAAATTCTGCTGCCAATTGGCTAAATCTTTATGCGGAACATGAAATTTGCATCCCAAAACACCTCAAAATAGTATCTATGTGATGAGAAAGAAGCTGTAGTCGAAAAGGAGACATTGAGTGCCAGTTGCTATGCAATATCTCTGTTGCTAGGTAGAATAATTATGTTGCTAGGTAACCGCTGGACACTGAAAGATGTGCATATCATGATTATCTCACCTAGGCACAATGCAAAACCCCATATCTAACTTCACCATGCATTACTACTGTAATTGGCACTTCTGCTATGGGAAAATCACACAATTAGCCTGTTGCTAGGTAACCATTGCTAATAGCAAAAAATGAACAACACCTCCAGATTCCCTGTAGCAGATTGAGTGGGGTAGGTTCTGTTAGATTGATGATATTCCCATCTGTGTGGAAAAGAATCTCTCAGGAAGGTGTAATTACTGTAATTTACATAATTGGCCTAAAAATACGTCAAAATCTGAAAATCAAAATTGGAGCGGTATCCTATCTTTTTCAGCACCCTTCAAACCATAGATTCGACCTGAGAAACTACCTTAAACACAAAATTCCTACGGAAGGTACTTTTCTTTACTGTTGCTCCTCTACTATATACTGTGGTTTCCACTATATTAACAGAATCTTCATCCTTCAAATGCTGTAGAATATAGGAGTGTCAAAGAGCGCGGCTCTTATAAGGCAGCTCTCCCTACTGATAAGAATCCTTATGAAGGACTATCTTATATAGGAGATGTACTAGAGGGAAAAAGAAGTTAAAATCCGTATCAGAAATATCTTAACAACTCACAGCAAAATGCAGTACAAAATCTAAAAGATATGAAACATATATCTAAAGGAATATACTTAGGCAGTACCCAACTAAGGATGGCATCAGCAAATCGCCATCATCATCATCATTACTGCTACAAAAAGAAGTAGGCCTAGAATGTAGGGCCCCAGCTCCCATAGTTTCCCGTGAAAAGGCATTCTTCCTGGCAAAGGCTCTTCACTCTAATGGCGAAGTGAAGAGGCAGCGGATTGGGGATTTCTGCATGAGTGTGGCCTCCCTCTGCATAAAGTGGCTCAATTGTCCATTGGTCCCTCTTTTGTATAGCAATTTGTTGATTTTCTTTTTGCGAATTCTAGACTAGAAATAGAGAAGGGATGAATTCAACTAGCATGTAGCTTACTAAGTGTGGCTCCTGTTGGATTTAGGGCTCTAGTGCAATTATAAAGCCATTACTTTGAAAGTTAAAGATATGGCTATTTTAGAAGAGCGATGGAATCTTGGCTATAGCATAATCTTAAAAAAAATATGGAAGTTACCTCTCGTAATCTTTTTTAAATTTTATTTCCAGATATCTCTTCTTAACGCCTTCTACAGGGGGTGCTCCTTATCTGCGAGCTGTCATTGTAGTCACATAATTTAAATATTTCACAAAAGACGAAACCCCTCAAAAATTTATTGATGTGACCCTTCTACTTGAAGACTTTTGAACCTTGACCTTGAACCTTACCCTCTGTCCTGTGATGGATCTTGTTCTCCACTTAGTATATGATATTTTAGACGTCTCTGTGAGTACCATGAGTATAATATAGAGGGATCGGCAATTTTTCTTCCGTCCAGGCCTTTTTGGTGCCCAGTTGACTGCTTCACACAAAAAGCCAGACTACTACACTTGGCCGTGTTTGTTCTTTGTGATTAAAAAAGTCGTCAGTGATTTCTCCTATATTCGATGACCCTCGAGATTTCAAATTATGCATAATTGACCCTGCCCCATATTGACTGAATGCATCACTAGACAACATACTGCCCTCACAGTTCTGGTGAGACTGCTCAGCATTGTTTGCTGCAACCTTTCACACATTATCTCAAGTTGAATACGAGAGCCCCATAGGTTTAACCAAGAAACTCTGTATCACACCCCACAGTGTGATAACCCTTCCCCGTATCACACTCCCTGGGAAAACATCCAAAACGGTCAAATAACTGATGATAAAATCATTTCTAGTGCCAAATAAATCGAATTTTGAACATATCTGACTAAATTAACTTGAGATAAATACAAAGGAGCACTTGAATTGGTCAGCACTGAGGGTTATCACACTCGGCTTCGCCTCGTGTGATAACCCTCAGTGCTGACCAATTCTCGTGCACCTTTGTCTATTTATCCATCCTGTAGGGTTGGCGTAATGCATGAATGCAGTCCTAGTGAGTTACTCGCCAGGGCTGCATTCATGCATCATGACAGCCAATGGGCATGGGTGTATCAGCGGCCTTTAGTGAGTTAAAACCCCATTGGCCATATTGACAAGGAACAGCTGGGTTCTCACAAGCTGTAATCAATGGACTGTCCAGATATCGGGGACAAATAATCCTGATGGCCAAATTTGAAAAACCTGCTTTTCTTGCTTTAAACCTATTTTTCACAATTCGAGATTCAATGAATTCTGAAGCGAAATAATATTTTAAAACTTTGTACTTTTTTGCACCTTTGATATTTGAATGATCAAGCACACCAAGCGTCCACTGATTACAAGTAAAACTTGAAGGATTTTTTTTTGAAACAATTTAACTTTATTCGGTCTAAGTTATTATCACAGTTACATTTAATTGCTGGCAGGTTATTACAATCACTATTTTCCATAAGTAAGTATCAAGTAAAGTATAAAATTACATATTTTGAATCTAGACATATGTTCCACACTCACCCTATGAGCTAAATTCATATTCAATTAATAATCAATTTTTGTCGTATACCAGCATGAAATTTATAGCAAAAAATACTCGACCGAACAAGTTAGGATGACACCTCAGCATTGCTGATGTTATGTGCCATCCTTGTAAATTATCGCATATTTGACTAGTGTCTTATATTATATAATGGACAAGATTTATACCAACATGCAATATAAGTTTCGTTCTAGTTAAATATTCCAGATCTAATCACAGTGCCTTTGTTTGTGTACCGGTACAGTTACACTCATTTAGATTTGTCATTTGGTATTCACTTAGTCATAACTGCGATAATCACAGACAAGTTGGGGTAAATTTGTATCAAAACATACTAAATTATATAATGAAATATACATAAAACAAATAATTTTTAAGAACATTGAGCTGTATAGGGGACAGAGCACCAGTAAGTCAATCCAGAGAAACTCTCACCTATACTACACTTGGGTGAGCGACTAATTGGCATACACATTGACTGCAATTGTTGGTATAGTGGCATTCAAAATGATTTTCATTTCTTTTTTAAAATCAGAGATTTTATCTATTTTTCTATTAGTAACACTCAGGGCATTCCATAGTTGTGCTGTATAAACTTCTATTGACCTGGCGTATGATGCAGTATTGATATTATCATATTTCATGACAGGACCTTCAAAGAGTCTGGTTCTATAATTTGCTTCTATACAATACATTGGCAGTTTAGATTTTTTGAAGCCATAAATTTTGGCATGGTAATCTCTATGATCCGCTAACATAGGCAACTTGGCTTTCTGATGAACAAAATCAGTAGAAGTCAATATAGGCATTTTAAAACAGAATTTTAGACATCTACTCTGGATTCTTTGTAATTCGTTCAATAGGATTTGATTCGCATCATGATACATTATGTCAGCATAATCAATGACAGGTAGAGTAAATGTTTTGTAAATTCGTAACATGATGTCAGTGGGTACATAGAAGCGAAGTTTGTTTAGTAAGTATGATTTATAAGCTAATTTTTTCTTTAAGTCTTGAACATGAGCATTGTAATTCGATAGGTTCAGTATTTGATAATTTAGGTCTGCAACATGGTGTGTCACTTTATTACTTTCTAGTTAAAAAAAAGGGGAAAAGGGAAAAACACTCATCATAGCGAACTACTGGTATGTATCTTTGGCAGAATTGGTTTACTTAATCCTTCTTCCTTTAAAAGCTGCTCATGCATTAATGCATCATGCCTAAAGGTCATCACGATGCATGAAAGCAGCCCTGGCGAGTTACTCACCATGGCTGCATTCAAGCATCATGAGTGTATGACTCTGGGAGTATAATATGAAAATACGGGTCATACACTCGCAGAGAGTCAGCGGACTCACCAGCGCTTCATTGTAATTGGTGAATCATGACGACCAATTGCACTCCTGCATTAACAGTCCTTAAAGGATTAATAGGGCACTAATGCAGGGGTGCACCATACAGACCGGTTTGTTGTCAAGCACCACATGCTCATATCAACCCTCTGGGAGTTTTTTGGCTGAGTACACTCGGCATTGATGCATTGATAAATCATGTCGCAAAATAGGCGTGATGCTTTAATATAAATAAGTGGTCCTTAAAGGCTTTTATGGTTTCACCCTGCTAAGGCCAAATAAAAAAAAGTTTGTTTCCAGTCACCGTACTAAGGAGCCCCTAATAGGACATATCAAAAAGATTTTTTTTTTTCACCAAAAAATATTCCTGCGGGTACAGGAACATTCCTATGGAAATAGGAACATTCCTGTGGAAACTGGAGAATTCTAATTGAATGCTCTACCTATGAAATAAAATAAAAATCCTCACATCAAAAGAACTGACTCGAGTTATGGTGATTTAAATTCTTTTTGTCAATTCTAATAGGTGCAGAAATAAAAAAAAAACGTGTTATTTTTACAAAACAAAACATCTAAGAAAACATCTTCAATTTGACAAAGGACATGGGGTTGACATACATGTGACAAGGGCACTTGAAAAAAATCGACAAGGGATTTAGAGACAAGGGATAGGCCACTTTTTAACACAGAGATTGTCCCAGTATCCGTAAGAATGCTCCTGTACCTGCAAGAATGCTCCTGTACCTGCAAGAATGCTTCTGTACCTGCAAGAATGCTCCTGTACCTGCAAGAATGCTCCTGTACCTGCAAGAATGCTCCTGTACCTGCAAGAATGCTCCTGTACCTGCCGGAATGCTCCCGTACCTGCAAGAATGCTCCCATACCTGCAAGAATGCTCCTGTATCTGCAAGAATGCTCCTGTACCTGCAAGAATGTTCTTGTACCCGCAAGAATTGTTTCTGTGTCCACAGAAATTGTTCAGTACCCACAAGAATTGTTTCTGTAATTGCAAGAATTGTTCAGTATTCGCAAGAATTGTTCAGTATCCGCAAGAATTGTACAATACCTCCAAGTATTGTTCAGTGCAAGAATTGTTCAGTATCCGCAAGAATTGTTCAGTTCCTGCAAGAATATTTTTTGACTTTGAAGGATATTATCTTTTTTTTCACATTTTTCATTACTTTTTGAGGTTTTTTACATTTTTTTTCACCCATTTCCTGTATCCTTTTCATGTTCTTCAACTCTCTCACAGTTGTCATTTTTCCGTCACTATCTTACAATAAAATCAAAAAATCTGATACATCCATTGATATGTGCCCTCTGATACATCCATTGAAATGTGCCCACAAAAAAAAAGAAATTAAAAAAGGAATCTGACCTACCAGCCCTATCTTTTCAAGTCATGTTACTGGAAACATACCTTAATTAATTTTGGCCTAAACACCATTAGATAGTTTAATTTGTGTGATCTATGGAAATAAGTGTCAGCATCATAGTCAGGTACATCGGAATATGAACAGATTAAAGTGGTGCAGCAAGCAGCTATCTATGAGATATAATCTGATTCTCTTGATATAAACTACATGGGATTAACAGAGCCATAGAGGACAGAAACATTGCACATAAAGTTCCCCTTTAAAGGGTTAAAAACATAACCCCTGACCCTGCATATAGCTTTTCACCAGCACTTCAATTGTGCATCATACTCACCCTCTGAAGGTGTATCCCCCCCATGGCTGGCACGATGCTTGAACGCAGACCTGGTGAGTAGATTTTCCAGGACTGTTTCCATACATCATGGTAACCTAAAGGGCATAATGTATTGATGCACTATCGGTCGTAAGCCCTTTAAAGGTGGGCTAGCATGGCGAATGCACGCCCGCATTAAAAGGTCACATAACCACCCATTGACCAATCAGGGCGCTCCACTGGTTCCTGCGAGTTTATCAACGATCTTTTGGTCGGTACCCATATTGTATTTTGCCGTGCTAGCCCCCCTTTAAGGGGCGCTGATGGCTATGTCTCACCACTGTGGTGCAAGTCTGAATGAGAAGTTTCTGACTGGTTTCTGACCAGCCAGAAAGGTGAAGAAAACAGCTAAATGCCATGAGGGACTGACAGAACAGGTATTCCTGCACATGTTTCAGGTAAAACTGAGGCTTAAATATCCTCTATATGGGGCTGCAATTGGCTATGATCTGTCCAAGAGATGAAGGTTTCTGACTGGAGGTTTCTGACTGGCAGAGTTACATCTGTTCACTGCTGCCTTTAATAGTTTTATTATTTAACTGTCATTGTTGATAGAAATCGATGGAGATTACTATCATTTACCATTAATTTACTGAAAACTTGTAATAAGATGCTATGGTTAATCAGGAGGATGGCAGTCAGAGACCTCCGGTTAGAAACCTTAATTTCTAGACAAATAGCAGCCAACTACAGCCCAATATTTAATACTTATTTTTACTTGAAATAACTGTGGATCAACACGCTAACAGGTACGCACGCGAGGGGGTGCATGGGCATGCCTTTAACTGTGTTGATCCACAACTGTTCTGTCAGTTCCTTATGGAATTCACCAGCTGCTCACCTATTTCCTGCATTATCATGTCCAGTCAGAAACTCAGAGTTGCATCATAGTGGTGAGACATCTATTGGCTGAGGCAGGAGCGCAACATGCCCAAGTATGTTGCACCAATAAAATGCTGGCGAGACTCCTCACCAGCGATCCAACGGTGCATCAGGACAACCCTCCAGGTGTCTATCAACCCCGGTAGGGCCGACATGATGTTTGAATGTAACAGGTTACTCACCAGGGCTGCATTCATGCATCATGACGGCTAATGGGCATTAACACACCAGCAACCTTGAAACGGCTACTGGCTCAAGCCATCGAGGAATACAGGAACCCTTATAATCAGTACCCAGGATAGTAATAAAAACAAATGTTTTATCTTTGCCTTTAAAAGCTCAAATGTTGGGATCATGGGTTCAAAGATGCCACCTGGGATTTGGAAATTTCCTAGACCCCTTCCTCTTTTCATGTATACATCAAACAGCCCATTAATGCTTCTACAGCTCCTAAAGAGTAAACCCAAAGACTGCAATCTATGATTTACAAGCACAGGTGGGTAAAATCTGTCTAAGCAGTATCAAGAAACAGTTAGGTGGAAGACACTACTTCGCTATTCCATGACCTCATCCACTTTACATCTCACTGCAATAGTACCAGAGCTTGATAGGATAGAAATTGGTAAATGAGAGCAATAAAGGCACATTTGAGGCTGTAACAGAAATAGAATTAGGATCACACAAGGTACCCTGTTTATACCATGTCATAAATAAAGTAATGAAAACAAACAAATAAAGAGTTGGTTACAAAACGCAATAAACTTTTTGAAATGTTGCTTAGCTATCTAGTATAGGGTAGATTAACCTAAAGTCGACCACCTGTCAGCTAGATTTTCTCACTCTCACATGTACTGCATTGGTCTTGAACCCTAATATTATTGAAATAGAGGTGTTATAGTACCCCATAGAATGATGTCCTGGAATATATGAAGTAATTGTCATTGTATAATAATACACTAAAGTCCCCATGTTTGAATGGTTTTTACCATGACCAGCTGGCCATTTCATCAGAATTCTCCAACTTCAGTTCGATAATTTGAAGATGACAAGTGCTCACATATACAACATTTTGACTCTAGGAATTGATAAATATCTTCGCTAAATGATAGCATAAGGAAAAGTGCAGAAATGTTAAATACCTTCTGTATAGGACTTATTTCCTAGAACATACCAATTTCACCTTGAGATGACCACCATTTCACATTGAGTTGACCACTCCTTATACACCTATGTGTACATTAAATTGAATAGAAGCCAATGATTATGTAGGATTACATCACAAGATTCATGGCCAGAATAGTTTGGGATAGAAATGTGGATTATGCTCTGATGCATACATTTCAATCTTTACTGTAATGCTATGGTTATTACTGTGTAGAAGAAGTATTTGATAATGAGAGTGTGATGATAAGGTTAAGGAATGGATTATCATAGTCCACATTTGAAGGTCTATACAAGAACATTAAAAAACAAAGCCTTTATAATGCAGGGTTGGAAATACCACTTCTATTTTGATGAGATTTACAATATCCATGGCCAAAAAATTGCCTCAAATTTCCATTCTAATTGAGTCACTGTAAAAACATACATTTTCTTATGATGCATTAATTTTAATTATGCCACTTTACTGCATATCTATAGAAGACCCTTATTCTTTTTTCAAATAATAGTTTAATGAGCATAGCACCATTAAAAGGGTAGTTATCAAGTGGTCCACTCAAGGTGCAAGGTGGTCATCTCAAGGTGAAAATAGACTAACTAAGATGGTCTTAGAAATGATGAAAAACAATAGATACACTTTACACATGGATTTGAGAAAGGGAATTGGTCAAAACGCCCAAATAATTGTCTTTCACTTAGTACCTTGGGGAACCCTAAGGACCTATTAGACTCAAAGGTATCAGCTACTGCATTTCCCTTATTGAAAACCTGCACAGGAACGGTCATCTTTAGGTCAATCTACCCTATATCTATCAAATGTTTTGTGTTTGAAACTCTAAAAATAGCAACAGGATTTTGCTACAAAGATGGGTATAATTATGCTCAAAATCTGGGATGGATTTATTGCCTTTTGGAACAAATATCTTCAAAAAATACATCTTAAAAAAGTAGGATATAACAGCCGTGTAATCAACATATAATAGTAGGTCCAACAATATTCAAAGTCTGTGATGCCCATTTGAGGAGCCACGTGAAAGACATAGGGGTCGCATGAAGGCCATCGATACAGCCATATGTTAAGTGACCATTGACCAGGCTGAAGGGTCTGCAGGATGGGCAAAGGATGTGTTATTTAACACTAGACAGCAGTTTCAAGCCTGTTTGAAGTAGAAAATGTGTGGAAGGACCATTGAGTGCGAAATTGGGGGCCTTTGGGCAAGGGAATTTAACCTTTAGGGGCCTCTAATACATTAATGTATCATCCCACTTGGTTGTCTGATTTTACAAGCCCACAGGTTATATATATATATATATATATATATATATATATATATATATATAAAGGGTTGGGTCCAGTGTATATGATGCGTAAATGCTTCTTTATGCATCATGCCCACACTACAGAGTCAATACACTGGAGGGTTGGCATGATGCTCCAGGCCAGCCAACACTGCATTGGTGCATTTTTGCAGACTAATGGGAATGATGCACTTATGCACAGCACCCCTTAAACTAAAGGGTTAAACTGTCGCACTGCGAGAAGGGATGGGAATAGCCTTGAATTTGGATCGGACTCCACAACGTGTTATGCCTAGTCAATGGCAATACCCCTTAATATATGCATTGGCAGCACACTATATTGGGTCTACAGTTTTCAACATGTTATAAATACACACAATCGAGGAAAATGATTAGTAAAATGTCGAAGCATAATATAAAGCATGCTTGTAAATCACCCACATCCTTTTGACCTGAAGCTAAATGAAAAGGTAAAATAAGAACGGAAGATTCTCTGCTACATGACGCTTTATAGATACAAAATAAATTTGAAAGGATAATTTAACAGCAAGTACCGTATTGATCTGTATCAGCACCTGGCGGCTCATTGATTTCAAGTAGACTATAGTCTCAAACCCCGGCCCTTATTCAAGACTAGTGCATGTTTAAGACTTAGATTATGGTGTATTTCTAGATTTCCATTCCCCAGCGCTTATTCGAGACTAGAACTCATTCAAGTTTTGGCACTTATACGGACCAATACATATAGCTTACTTTCCCTGTCTATAAAATGCTATTATTTAGTGCAATTTTTTAGCGCCTCCCACGCCGTGTAGCGGCGGTACCGCGAAGCGGTATGGGAGTGCGCTATGATGATTGCATTTGCCCCATGTGATGAGGTCTCACAATACAAAATTACTGAATAGAGAAATTGATAATTGTGAAATCTTCTTTATGTCTGCTTTTATGAGACATGTCATCAAACACTGGTATACTGACATTAACGGCGGGAGGCGTTTTTTTATGCGGTCACAACCCCATTTCTTGTTACCATTTCATCAATAACCATGTCATCTCCTTTTTGAAGAGGCATCTATATAAGAAACAGTGATGAGAATCTGCTGAAGACCATGGTAATAGTTTATAACACACATCATGACTTCAAAGGAATAACAAAACTTACTTCAAATTTAATGACGAAACAAATATTTAAAGGCCACAGCGCCAATTTAGAATTGGATTGGCGGAAAACTCCCTTCAGGTTCCATGATAGAATGATGTTGTCCAAAGAATGGGACCAAATGTACTCCCTACCCTAGTTGGATGCCTGTACCATAAGCCTAAGTGAGAGTTGAAGGGGTGGGGTCTGCCTCAACTGGAGGTTAATTCAAAAGATGCTGGGATCTCAACCTCAGCAATCTTAGGAATTATCAGCGATCTTAGGAATTATTCTGCCTTATCCTATTAAGCGATCTTAAGATTAGACTGCATTCACTTTTCCTAGCCAGCACTAAAATCGCATCAATCTTAGCCTCAGGCCTCCTACACTATTCGAAGAAGTACTGACTGGGCACAGGGGTAAGAGTCCCAAAATAAAGGAATAGCTGTAAAGTCACTCTTCTTCACAACAGTGTTTATACCATCGTTCCCCGTCCCCATATGGGCTAACAAAAGAGCACAGGGTGCAGGTGACCCCATACAGTATTCAAGAGTTCTTCCCACGAATGTATAATTTATGTCTGCCTATTAGAAGAATTGTGTCCCCCCCAGGACAAAGAGAGAGAAGGGAAGAATTACCTTACAGTGCACTTAACGCATGAGTAGCCCTAAGATCCCTCAAGGACACTCAGCAAATGTCCTCCCTCCCCTCTATATGTATGCAGCAGGCTACTCACTCTTTCGATCAGGAGTGTTCCCAGTAAGTGCTCTTGTACTCAGGTTAAACCACTATGCATTTTTTCACTAAGATCGCAGTGATCTTAGCGCTGGAAAAGGAATAGTGAAGTGATCTAAGGACTTGCTATTCCTGACAGGCCTGCAACCACTGCACTAGATAGGGTAGACTGGCCAGGTCTTATGATATGTGCCTACACTAAGATCTCAGGGGTAGAAATCCCAGGATCTTTTGAATTAACCTCCTGCGCTACTTTTAAAACATTTTAGGCACAATTCATCAGTTTGCAAACATTCTCCTGACGTATGAAGTATTTGGATAACACTTCTGGAGGGTGTTGCTCCTATAGTAAAAGGAAGAGCTGGCTAAGAATGCCCTTGTTTCCAGTCCTTTCTTTTCATGTATCTATAACTTGTCCCTTCTGTTGCTCACAAGTGGTCATTCAAGTATGGTGCTAAAAAAGAGGGACTTGAGTAGGTACCTAGTTGGGAATAGTCAGTCAGTATAATACACTATAGAGTGAATGACATGAGAAGGTACCTGATAGTGCAGCTCTCTCTGTTTTAAACAAGGCAGGTGACTTTTCAGACAAATGTGGTGAGTGCAGGTACTTAGGTGAAGCAGTACACAACTTGTTTAGAAAAGAGGGCACATACTCACAGCTCATTTTACTATAGGAGCAACACCCTCCTGTATTATAACCTAACTGTTATCATGCAGGCATGCTACCGAATCGAAAGGTCGCTTTGAATTATACCCCAGAAAACACATACGCTGATTGATCCATGGATGTTTTTATATTGTATCAATTAGATTCTTGCTTCTTAGTTCTATCTCAGATGAATCAAAACCAGCTGAATAAAGCTGAGATACAAAGGCAGTATATTTCTGTTCACATCTGAATGATGATTCCTTTCTATGTTGTAAGACAATGATTGGAAAACATAATATAAAAGGAATTATATATTTTAGAATAACTGAACTAAAATCCCCCTCCTCCAGTGTAAGAATGAACCCCTGGCATAGACAGAAATAATCAATATTAAATAAAAGGAACTCCAGTTTACCACAAAATGACACGTCCAGTTATTGTTATACAACCATATAAAATCATATATCCCAACCCTCAAGTGTTTTTCAAAGTGGCAAAGTAGGGTACTTGACTTGTTGGACGATGCATGTCAGCTGGCAGGGGGTGAGCATCGTTTCAGTATAAAAAGCCTACAGGAGGTAGGACAGGACATCAGGCAGCCAGTCCTGGACCAGCAGTCAACATGGCAGCCCGTCTAGCCTTCCTCCTCCTCCTTGCAGTGGGCCTTGCCCAGGCAGGGGTAAGTTACTATTTTGCTTAGAGACCTGAAAGGGCTCACTTTACCATTATTATCTATAGAACTATTTAACTGACATGCTTTCTGATAGGTGGCAGCACTTGTGGAAGTTCTGCTTTTTGACTCCATGGTGCATTATTTTGGGTTTATGTACTTGTACATTATAAATGGTAATTTCGCTTATGTGGGCCTATCTTCCATGGGGATATTGGGCGTCAAAGGTTAAAATTGCAGAATTTTGCATTTTTGGACCACTTTCTCAAATTTCTATGTCATGCATTGCTCATCTAAGCAGTCCTATAACACCATGAACTATTTTTGCCCTTAGTGGGAGGTCCAACACACAATGTTTTCAAGGTACCTCTTCCCATGAAAAATGACAGATTTTCTACTCACCAAGCCTACCATATATATATATATATATATATATATATATATATATATATATATATATATGTATATATATATATATATATATATATATATATATATATATATATATATATATATATATACTGGCTAGCCTGCTAATATACCAGCTTTGATCTTTTTAATACCCACCATCAAAATAGTGGTCTATTTGGGAGAAAAAGAGTTTGGCCCTACCTATAAACCCTATATCACCACAGGCGTGGAAGCAATTTTCAACCCTGGAGGTGTGACCTATGCTGAATCTGCCTGATTCAGCATAGGTCACAAAAAATGATTGTTTAGGTAGAATGCTCACCAGTCTAAGAAATCATCTTTAATGGTATTGAACTGTTTTCTATTGATCATTAGACATGTTTGGCTGGTAAAAAATGACAAAATGAGTTATGTTGATTCATTTTTTCTGGCCTGTGAAAAGTCCATTTTCAGCAAGGGCCTTACTGAGCTTCTTAAATAAATTATAGGTGGCAAAGGGTAATTGTCTTGTGTAGTAGACACACTGTATGGAAGGTATAGTGATTATTAAGAGTATATCACGATTTTTGATAAGCTGAGGGTAAAGATACTAAGATTGAGGTTCAGTTCTAACCAACGTTTATGCTTCGCACTATATAACACAAGACAAACAATTTAAAAGTTTTTGATCCCTGGTTTTTGATTTTTGGGACACATAAACTAATATATTATAGTATCATTTGACCAAAATAAAGTGCTGATTCAACTATTACTAAGTGTAATTTTGATGTTCTATATGATTTTGTGTCCTACACTGAATGGAATTAGGAGTCTTTTTTATGGCATAAGCTATAAAATCTGAGCTGTTTGGAGTTGACTTAAATCAACTTTTCTGAATAACCAAGATATAAGGCTTCCAATATAACCCTATATCTTAGCCTCGTCAAGTTTGAGGGCAGCAACTCAGACCACCTCAACTTTCTCCAGCTGGATCCTATCCAATTCAGCTGTATCCTAAGCTCTCTGAGCTCATTAAGATGCCAGTGCCTTGACTGCTTTCACATTGACAGCCTGAGCTTCAGCATGAAACCTCCTGGCTGCCACCAGCTCAGCCTTCAATTTCTGAGCCGCCTCCTGTACTGCCTTGGCCGTTGCCATAGCCGCCTTCTCCTCTGACTTGAGTTCACTCGAACTGGTCTCCAATTAAAAAAACACATCCTCGGTCTCCTGATCCTCTTGAGAAATTTCAGCTTACAGTTGGGACATTAAGTACAATTTCCATGTTAACAGGTATTACACACCTCACACACTTTAGGCATGATGATGAGAAGACAAATGAGAGACTGTAACATGTTAGATCCAAGGCAGCAATGGCCTCCCTAGACCAGAAAGCATAAAAATGTGGTTCAGCCCATACAACAGAAATGCTAACTGGTTTTTGCTCTTGTACCCTTGCATTCATGCATATTATATTATTCCAATGGCCAAAGCATTTTAACTCTTCCATTATAATGCTTTTATACAGGTATATAGATACAAGGTACAACTCATGGGATAGCTTGGTAATGTCCCTTCCAGTTGAGTTAAAAAAGTTCTTTTTCACAACTGTTATTTACTCGTTAATCCATTCATTTGCTTTTATTTATTTTTGCTTTTTGTTTGGGGGGGGGGTATTGTGTGGCTGTAAAGGTTTATTGTCTTTCTGAAAAAAAGGAGTAAATTGACTAAGACAATTGGGCAGGTAAATTTACCTTAAACTTAGATGAGCTTGCATCTTTCAATTAAAGGGTGTTCCTTAAGTCTAGGTACTCTTTTTGGGTACCACTACCTCAATTATATACTCACATATTGTTTGTTCTTTTACATTTCAGACCAAAAGAATGTCCAAGTCCAGTAAGTCTAGCTTTCTTTTCAATCTGAGATATGATCATCCTAAATATATCATGCACCAAGTGAGAATGATTATATATTCCAATCAATGATATGGTTTAGTTGGCATCTTTTGGTCAATATTTTTCGGCTACTTGGATAGTGTTAATCTCTCAAATGTCAAATGACACTAGCTTAAATAGACTTTAATGTTGACCGAAAGGTACATGCCTATTTTAGTGCAGGTTCTTTTAATATGCACATGACCTAACTCAGAAGTAAATGTAAAGTAAATAACAAAATCATCAGTTAAGGTGTGATAAAACAGTTCAAGAGAGTGGCATTTAAAAAAATTAGGTGTTAAATGTGATTGTGTGATGTGCAATTTTGCTCCTCAGCCACCAACAATGAGTGAACATTTGATACCTGAAGGGTAGAGGGGTTGATAAATGTTCACCCTGCAATAGGGGGCAGGTGATGGTTTCAAATTGTATGCCCCATCTAAGGGAAATATCTATACATCATTTAGTCTGCTATTTCCTCCAACAAGACTGCTATATCTTCCAACAAACATAATTAGAGTACATGGGGAGGAATTCTAGAGCCTTCAAGACAGGAAGGTGCATAAAATATTTGGCCCCTCTAGAAGGGCATAAAAAGTGTCTGCATGACAAACTTTAGAATAATGACTTCGCCATTATATCTACAGTGGAAAACGGATGCTACCCAGTTCCCCCCATGGAGAGGCTCAACAACTACAAGCCATCTCGTGACATGCAGATCTTCACTGACTTTGAGTTCTCATGTGCTGGTGAGATTGCTGCATGGAACTTGTATGCTGTGCAGAAGGGTCACTTCTATGCTGCTGTATGGAGGAAGCACCCTGATGGCCGTCTTGAGATGATCGGTAAGAACTACATCCAGGCCACAAAAACTGGGCAGCAGTCTTACTTCGTGCCAAAGCATCTCCGCTTCAGGTTTGTTTACTAGATTTTATTAGTATTTTATATTCATTATTGAGGTTGTGTGGATACATAAAAAATGTTCACTTCACAATTATTTTGATAGAAATACAAAATTGCGAAGGAACAATACATATTTTAGTTATGAATGTATAATCAAAATTTGTTATTTTAGTACTCAATTTCATGAAACATTTAATTCCAAAGACACTAGATGCAAAAATTATAAAATGAAGAAGCAAAAATAGAAACAAGCATTTCCACAGAGGAATTGATTGAAAACAAATAAATCTGTCCTTTGTAACCAAACAGTGACAAGACAGCCATCTCCTCTGCGAAACATTATATGTATTCCATAACAGACATCTTTTGTAGATAATGACTTAATTAATACCCATTCTTTTTTCTTACCAGGGTCAACACTGGAGACCTTCTGGGTATCCACTATGAGTCCAAAAATGGAAAGAGTGTCGTCCCATATGAGGATGATACCGTGAAGAGGGTGGACAAGAAGGTTAAACTGTCTGCCACCATTAGCATTTCTAAGATGTACAATGATGACCTTGACCTTGGACATGTGCTGAAGGCTAATCAGAAGATGGAGACGGGCAAGCGTACTGCTGCTTTGTTCCCAGTCATGAACAAGAGTAAGTTACCTAGTCACATGTATAATACATGGTAAAACTTACATTTACTTAACAATAAGTTAAGAGTGTGTCTTTTGCATATATGGACATTACAAGTAGGAACTCATTTAATATCTTATAACAATAGACCATGGCCATTGCCAGTTTTATTGACCCTTTTCGAATATTCCAAATGTTATAAAATAGGTGATATGTCTGTGAGGTATTGTGCTCAAAAGCTGCACAACAAAAAAGATTTTGGAGTAGGTCTAAGCATAACGAATAGTATTGCATAAGGATTTACCACTTCAGGTATGAAATCCTTGTGATATTTCAATGGATTGAGAACTATTTAGATCCTTTTCACAAATCACTACAGAGATCAATTTGTGATGTGAAAATCACATTCTTACTTTGTGATCATCTGTCACAAAAAGTGTTAACCATATTCCTGACTTTAACAGACCGCCTAAGGATTGATGGTGGCAAGAACACAATGGAGGGTCGTGCCATGTTCTTCTCTAATGGAGTGTGGGGAACTATCTGTGATGCCGCATTCACTGAAACTGGATGGCCAGATGTCTTTTGTAAGGAGCTGGGTTATGACCATTGTCAAGTGGCCAGGGTAAATATAATATTATTTTTCACTCCCCCATTGCCATCCACATGAATACTTATAAACAGGCTTATCTCATGGCATTTTGAATGATTATAAAGCGAGTGGTTTTATGGCATATCTTTGTATATCTTCTATCATAGAAAGCTAAGACCATGTACACAGGAGTTGGCAAAGGTCCCATTGGTTATGTGAAGCCTGCATGCCCGCTGACTGGCAACCTCTTCATGGATGAGTGTGGAAAGGATAGGGGCACCTGCGGTCATGACGTTGATGTCTTTGTCCAGTGTGCTTGTAAGTAGTGTCACCTAAATTTGGTAGATGTTAGGAGCAGGTGATTGATCATATGTTCAGAATACAAAGAATATCTTTTGTTTCTAAATGTGCTATATATCTCTTTACAATATTTTGGCATGTCTATAAAAATGAAGCTGCTTTTATGTCTACATGGAGTTAGAATTTATTTCTGTATTTAGGATTCTTAGTAATATCAATTCCTTTCTATTCTCTCAGATGCTGTAAAACTTGAAGATGGAAAGGATTCCTCAGAGGGAAGAGCTATGTCTGTACGTAGGCAGGGCAGGAAGTACACATGGGGAACAATCTGTGACGGAAAACCTAAAGCTCAGGAATGGGCATCCACCCTCTGTCATGAGATTGGTTACAGCCATGCTGTTGTAGCTAAAAAGGTACTGTTCCTTTATTCTATTTGAAATAGGGTTTTCTAATATGACATAACTAATCAGAGGTACACTATTGAAAATTAGATTCCTTTTCAGCAGGTCTTTCTAGTCATAATTCATTGTAAAACAATCAGGGAAAATAAGGCTGCCCTCCCATCACAGATTTGAATGCAGCCATATTCAAATCTTATGCTAAAAAGCAATTTGATTAGTTCTATAAATGAAATCAGGTGAAGGGTCCATTCATTTGGAAAGGCAGATAAGATGAAATTGATAGACTCAGATGTTTTTGATTATTCTTTATTGTGCACACAGGCAAAGGACACGAAAGTTGGCAAGGGCAGAGGAAGCGTGTACATGAAGAACCCAACATGTGCAAATGACAAGCCATACCATCTCAGCTACTGTGCCAAGAATGGCAAGAACTGTGGCCATAATAATGATGTCTTTGTCAAGTGCCAGCGTAAGTAGTTTCTTTTGCTGGTCAACCTCAGAACACACTTTATATAATTTCTAATTGACCAGGAAATTCTTAATAATATTACCTTATTTCTTTACTCAATGACATTAGATCATTGCCTGTAGGGATTTAATGGAAATCTGATATTTCTGCCATAAAACAGGGATACCTGTGCACTGTCATCATTTACAACAGTGTCTGGTGCTTTAGTTGCTGACCTCTTACTGAAGTACTTTTAGCAATGACACATTCATATCAAAAAACAATTTTGTATTTCAGATGGAGTCCGTTTGACTGGTGGAAAGACAGCTGCCGAGGGTATTGCTGAGGTTTACAGACATGGCAAGTGGGGCACCGTGTGTTTGGACAAAATTGAGAGAGAAATGTTCCCATCTGTCTTCTGTAAAGACATGGGATATGACAGGGTGGAAACGGTTAAGTATGCAAAGAAGGCATACACAAAGATTGGGTCTGGACAGTGAGTATATCTTACAAGAGATCCTTATTCAATATGTGACACTTGCATTCCTTCATGTCATACTAGAAGCACATTCCAAGGGCTCAGCATCAGAGCTGTTTAAAAAATAGGCTCCTTACCATAATCATGATAGAAAGATAGTTTTGTTTGATCCCTCAAAGAAACATCTCTAATCCATTACTTTCGTACATACATCAATGAACATTTCAATTTCCAGCATCAATGAGATGAATCCAGTATGTAGCCCCCAGGATGCTAACAATGTTCTCAACTGTGGACATCCAAAGCCAACAGGCTGCACCCATGACAAAGATATCTTCATCAAGTGTGCAAGTAGGTTATTATACAGCTTGGAAACATATTTACCTTAGCATGATATCTTCTGTGTAAACCTTTGGTTGGATCGGTTTGGTGATTTGAGGCATATATATTTAGATATGTTTTTATGATTTAAATCTAAGAAAAGGAATACCAGTGCTGCACTCTCCAATCATATCAATCCTGACAACATCATTTAGAGACTACAAGTCCATTGGTTCAAGAATATGGTAAACATCATGGTCCATACTGTTAGGGTTCATCAATCAAAATTTTTGTTTTTAACTCAACAGAGAATGACATGTGTAAGAGGAAGAAGCCTTGCCAGAACGGAGGTATCTGTATTGACATGGAGAATGACTATAAGTGCGAGTGTCCTAAAGGTTTCACTGGTGCCAACTGTGAACAGGGTAGGTTTGGTGCATGATTAATGGATAGTCAATTCCATATTGTCCCCATGGATCCAAGATCAGGATACCAGCTACAAAAGCTATGCATCCTGTTTTCAGGGTTTAGGGTATTAGGCCTATGAATTATTCCAGATAATAGAGCTATATATATATATATATATATATATATATATATATATATATATATATATATATATTGGCAGAAAGTATATTTCCACACTGTTCAGACAGTTATTCATACTTTATTTTCAAACAGATATCGATGACTGTTCTCCAAACCCCTGCAAGTTTGATGGAAAATGCATTGACAAAGTAAACGGCTACAAGTGCGCATGTAGCAAGGACAGATATGGCAAAAACTGTGAACAATGTAAGTTTTAGACTATTTTCTTTTACAAGCTGTTATATGAATACATGCATATAACAATACTAAATAATTATTTCATAGTTTAAAATACTGTTTAACAGATATATAGGTTTCAATGAATCTGTCATCTTGAAATGCTCATTGCCTCTTCATTCTCATTCCTAGTTTGTCCTGAATAGTTATAGATAAGGCATGATTCTATATTTTTCGGCCCTTTGTTTACATCAGCAGTAGTTAGATATGAAATGTCTCTGTTGCAGACCGTATGCCAGCCAGGCATTTCACCCTACGTTCTTTCGATGAGCCAACAAAAAATATCTTTGGAAAAGTTAACCAAAGATCAGATACAAGCATGTCACTATCTGGAGATTCTAGAAGCTTTTGGTTCAAGAAGGGGTACAAAGCTGGAACCGTCAATCTTGTTGTATGTAAAAGTGCTAATTCTAGAATTCTTCTCTTGAAATATATATATGTGAATTGTTGATATCTCTGAATGTGTGACACAGAGAATTAATACTGATGGGTAATTGATGTTCATATATGAGGGCAAGAAAAGTGTGTTTCAAGTGAATAACATTATAGGATATTTAAATCTTAAATTCCAGGAAATTCTACTTGAAGTTAGCAGTGGTTATGTCTATTGTGACTTGCTGACAACTGATTTGACTTGAGAATTAACAAAAACCTGTAACATACCTGGAATATATACTTATTTTTCTTGTAACACAATTTCCTTCTTTTCCTCATTTCAGGCTGAAGGCAAATACACATACTATGTGAAGGCAAGAGGATCATACCTCAGGCTGTCCAGATATTCTAGCTCTGAGACCTTGTTCTATCCAGAAGAGTCTGAGGAACATCGTGGATACTTCTCATTCCGCAGTTACAAAGGCAACAAATACATCATGCACAAGGGAAACAAGATGGCAGTGTCCTCAGGAAAGAAGACCGATGCAGCTTTCATGAAGAAGGCTCTCTTCTATATTCATGGTAAGTTGATTCATAATGTTAGGAGGAATAGACACATAACAATACTTCACCAATCTTTATTTATCAAACTAATGAAGACAAAAATCAGACCTGTTTTCATTCCACTCAGTGAAACCAATTTATGAGTTTTTCTAAATTTTGTTATCTGTAACATCTAATTGTACATATATATTTTAATCTCAGGACTAAACTTAAAGCATGTTTGATTCATCTTGCAGATCTAGATGCTCAGAATTCTATTGTGCTGTTCCAACACAGTAGGTTCAGAGGAAGAAAGGTTGGATTTACTGAAGATGATGATGACCTGAGAGCACATGGTTTTAATGACGTCATGAGTAGCTTTGAGATTCATGGTAATTACATTAATTTTGTAAAACACCTATGTAAAAGGAGAATTGTCTTAATGGGGTTTTTCCTCAGTGTTACTGATCTTATAATTCTAAATATGATTGATGTGCAAAGAATTATGAGCATTGCTTTGGATCAGCTGTGTGTCTAATCCCATCTAAGTGAAGCACATCTGATATTTCTAGATAAAATTGAGATGCATAGTACTATTGTTAGCTCATCAATGGTTCAGCTCACAGTACTTAGTTCTAAATGGAATCAAGTTATTAGATCTATGAGTGGGAGTTATTTCTACCATCATAATTTATGTTCTGATGAAATGATTTTGGATATCAATGGCAGTATCTATGCTAGAAATATAAAAATGATAAAAAAGGGCTGATGTTGACATGGCTGTTGGCATTTCATCTTGGTGTTGTGTACTAAGCTTGCAGTCTTTATTTTCCATGTCTGTGTGTGTAGGTAACTCTGCTTGGGAGCTGTTCTATCATATAAACTACAGGGGAAAGAGTGTGATCGCCCAGCCCGGTAGATATGACTATCCATGGGTCAGGAAGCACATCGGCAATGACAAAGTGTCTTCTGTCCGAAGTAAGTTATTTTGTGACTATTTTCTCTAGCTTTTTCATAGGTATGTATTTTCCAGCTATATCAGTTTGCACTGATCTCTCTGTCATTACAGGACTTCACAGAAAATATTTATTCTTACCATGCAATTAAGGACAATCTCTAGGAACTACTTGAGATTATGTATTTCAGAACTGGCAGACAATAAATATGAATCAAACCATATATATTTGTATTATAGGGGTACTTGCCATGGATGGACTTGTGCTTTGGGCAAATGACAAGTTCAAGGGATCCAAGGCTTCAATCTCTGATTCTGTCAGCAACTTGAAGAAGACACACAAAGTTAAATCTGTCAAATCCATTGAAGTTGCTGGTAAGTGTAATTTAATACAGTTCACAAGACTGATTGGCAATAATTTATTTTGCCTGAGGTCTCCAATCTTCCCAATCTTTGCATCAAACTGTTTGAAAAAGATATTCCTAAGTTAAATTCAAGCATATGTATATTTTCTTTATAAACACAGCATGCCTTTCTATGGTGTGTTTGGAGTTGCAATAAGCCACATCCTGCTTAGCTGGTCACTGTACTCTTGTTGGATCATGTATTTTCAAAAACATCCTCTGGCAGGCTGTAAATCAGGTGGTAGACTTGATTACCTGTAGGACTCCTAATGACATGAAATATGTTTAGGATGAATGTATTACACTACACATGAAATGGTTCTCCACTTCCAGGCCCATCAAGCTGGGAGCTGTATACAAAGGTTGGCTTTAAGGGAACAAAGATTGTTGTTGCTCCTGGACGTTTCCCAGCTTCCTGGGTAAAGGAGCATCTTCAGGGACAGAATGTTCTGTCTGCAAGAAGTAAATATTTTCTATTGTTTCAACTTGTAAAGTTCACAATCTTAAGCTTTCTTTTACTGTCTAACTTTAGTACCTTTAACTTTAGTACCTTCAAGTGGATTCTTCTTATGTTGTAAATCCTATTAATTTACATTTTTGTCAGTAGGCTCTCAATCATCTAAAAAAAACTAAAATAGAAATTTATCTCTAGATTTCAAACCATACTCTCACCTCTATGAATGTACTAAATCCATAGTATTCATAACGTGATAACAAACACACTAATGAATTTACCAACAGAGGTCGAGAGCAACACCCCAATGTGCAGTGCCAGCAGTGGTTCTCAGAAGCTGGTGGGAAAGAGCGGTTCCAAGCACAACATGTTTGTGTCCCACAGGCAGGATGGATCGGTGTGGGTTAGGTTTGGAGAGGGCAGCCAAAAGAAGTCTTGGAGATATGTGAGTCTCTAAAGTGTTCATAAAGTAAGGTACAACCTACCTGAACAGTTTCTTAAGATACTGAGAATGGCAGATAGGGCAATATCATAATTTGTTGATTTAAATACCAGGACAGTGACAGAAAGGATCTAAATTGGTTTTTCTGTGATATAATGTTCATTCCATATACCGCTCTTCAAAACTATGGTTACATTTCTATGTTGTTTGCTCAGAAAGTAGGTTGATGGAACACCCCATCAATCAGATGCAATCATAATGCCTTTATATTTGCAGAATTCTTACTCCAGTGGAGCATTCCGTACAAACCTTGTTTCCAATGGTGAGATTAAGGCCATGAAGGACTTTGACTTTGTTGACTGGGAGGTACACACAGATTTGGACATGCAGGTGTCTGTAGACAACAGCTGGCACCCAAGTAAGGTAGGGTGTTTTTTCTCATAGGATTACTTTGAGATGTGTCAAGGCTGAAACACATGATGAATCATTACTTACCATTAGTCATTTTCTAAGCTGAATGCTAAGTTGAATGAAAACAAGCAAACTGGGAATCATGCTGATTTAATTTTGTCTTTACTGTGCCAACAGATCAATGTTATGTACCTGGGATCCAAGGAACAAGACACATTGAAGTTCAAGAACACATTCAGTGAGCGTACCGACATCTCTTTTGCTGCTGACAAGTCTCAGCTGGCCTGTACAGGTAGCGTTAAGGATGGTAAGGTGCTCAGCAACGTTTGTGGTGAGCAGGGTCTGCCTGAGTATGGAACAACCTCCAGCCACCTGGCTATCACTTCTGTAAGTATAACTGTACATCCTGTAAACTATAACTGTTTCTTAGCTCAGTATGTCAGTAGGCTATTTCTTATACAAACATATGGGGTGCGAAGTATAAGATACTAAATATACAATTTGGTAAGTACTGATTTGAGTGCCTAGGCAATTGATATTAGAGATTTTTAGACAGCCTGTCTCAAGTCCAAATGATTATTTGAATATTATCTAGAATTGATACTTTTATTTAGACAGCAATTGGTATTTTTTATTGTTGATAGCATACTCTTTCTGCTATTTTTAGGTCTACCTGAACCCCCGTGCAGTACAGGCCTATGCCAAGGACAGAGATTTTCAGCGTAATGCCTTCACCTGGTCTGGCTCCTACTACTATGTGTACGCCAAGTTGGCTGATTGCGCAAGTTCAACAGGTGTGTCAATAATCTAGAGCTTGATGGTAAAGAATGTACATGATCTTAATCTAAAAAAAAAAACTCATGTTCTTTCTTTTTCATTGTCATGATTAAAGACTTACAAAACTATAGAAAGGAATGATCTGCAAGTTAATTATCTTGTCTCTCTCAATCTAGGTTGCTACAAGAGAGAGAAGGATGTTAGTTATGTGTTTGATAAGGTTCTTCCCAAGAAGGACAACAGGCCTGAGACATTCTACTTTGGGCAGATGGATCAGGATGTTGATAAGTGCCAGGCTGCCTGCAAAGATGAGCCTGATTGCGTTGCCTACACACTTTACCAGGTTTGTTTCATTTAACAATTTTCTACATTTCTGGAACGTCCTGTATATTTTCAATAAATTAAGAAAAAAACAGATTTATCTAAAAATGAGCATCTATGGACACTAATGGTTAAACAGTATCATATGTAAGATCAGTATATATCATATTAGTGATGTGAATACCATTCTTTAATTCAAATATGTAATGGTTATATGAAAGGTACACTTCTACATGTTTTTGCTTTATTTTTATAGAATGGTGACAAGAAGCTGGAGGGTGGTTGTTATGGTGTAGGAAAGAACCAGCTTGGAAAGAGAGTAAAGATGGCTGGAGCCGTCAGTGGAAAGTCAATGAAATGTGGATGTAAGTGAATATGGACTAAGATTTCTAACTATTCATTAGATATGTTCTATTCTTCAATTGAAACAAACTCTTGATTGACATGTTACTTATCTAGCATTTGGCACTACTTGAATATATTTCAGCATTCATTCCTGAGTACATGGAGGAGGATATGTGGACCAGGAACACCACCGGATGTCCCTGCAAGTTTGACACTAGCCGCACTGACTGTGCCTGCTGTCATGAGGGAGCCTGTCAATGTGAAAGCCGCTACAAGTACCAGTGCACACTCTGTGGATTCAGTGACCGTTGTGGATCTCGTAAGTTTATCAGGGATTGCAACAACAGCTAATATTGGTGTATGTTACCTTGGAAGTAAAATAATTTGCAATTTTTACCTAATGACAATAGTTGACACTATAGTAGGGCTAACATTGGCTATAGTCAACACCCAACATGTAGAAACTGCAAAAAGCCCAATCTTTCTAATTAATGTACTTTTCTAGAGGCCACCCACTCCCTCTGCACATCTGAAATGATGTATAAACTGTGGGTTATGTTCAGGCTATTATGATATCAAAAAGTATCAGAAATGTAAGGAGTTCTTATCCCAGTAAACAATTCTTACTTGCAGCCTTCCTGACCACCTCCCATGGTGAGTACATCTTTGAGTACGAGAACCAGGAGCTGTCAGAGACTGGCCGTCACTACAAGGTCCCAGATCTGTGTGTCACTGGTTGTGAGATGGATGTCCGTGGTGCTGGCAGTGCAGCTTCTGAAGTTGCTGCTTACATGACTGACTTTGCCGGAGACCGTGTGCTGTCCTGTGTCGCGTATGTGTCCACCTTTTTCATGACTATTTTCTTTGCAAAGCCGATTAAATCTATCCCAGATCAAACCCAAAACAGATTTTGTGTTGGAGAGCAGAGAAAGTAGGTCAACTCTGTAAATGACTTGAATGTTGTTAACTGATACTCCATTACTTTTGATAATTTTAGTTTTTGGTACTGAGAAGAGCTTTTATTATTCTATTATTCCATTTCCAGTTCTGATCTTGATAAAGCAAAGAAGAGCACAGTGCACACAGATGGTGCTACAACAGCTGTTCAGGGAAGCCGCATCAGTCGTGTGAATCTATACTCATTTGGAGGTGTTGGTGAGATGGTCCAGCTGAGGCTTAAGGTGAACAAGAAGGGCTGCCCAGTTGGTAAGTATTTATTAAACTTATGATGCCTTGATATTAGTTTACTGTCCACTCATCATCAAGGATTACATTATATGAATTAATTAATGAATGTAAGACCATTTAATTTGCAGTTATAGAAGACCTAACTGGGATTGATTACACATGCACTCTTTTTGCATCTCCTTCATGAAAAACATAGTCTGTTTACAATGTTTCAATCTTTTAAAAAGAACCAAAGAATACCACTATTAATGAAAATCTTTGATAGATGATTAAAATTATTCAAAGAGGCCTTTGCTTCTAAATTCTCCATCTTCTATAGTTAATTTAAATAGTCAATACCCACTGCTCGTTTGGATGATCCTAGATAAATTATCTGAAAACTTCTTTGGCTAAGAAATTTTAGATATAGCACAGATAGGTTGATATGTAATGATGTGCAGTTGTATGGAACCAATCCTTTGAAACAATATTCATCCTTCATATATCCAAGATTCCAGTAAGATCTCTTTTATACATTTTATCAATTTCCAAAAGCTGCAATCTAGTTTGTCCTTTTATAGACCTTTCTAGAACTCAAAATGGGCATAATAGGCATATCTAACTCCGCTTGTTGTTCAACTACTTCATTCTGATACTGGGAAGTCTATTATCTATACTCTTGTAATTATCTTGTAATTAAGGAAGGCATCTTCATCTCATTACAAAGCTAAAGATTACTATCTATCTATGCTTTTCCATGATATCTATACAAGTTAAACATTACAAACAAGACAAACATACTTATGTTGGGATACTTAGCTATCTTATCTATTCGCTACCGATGTGATATATATTGTCTCATACTATTACATGTATATTGGTTAGAGGTCTGCTCTTTTGTTTAACCTCACAGACAGATCAAATGTTAATCTGTCTTCATAGAGTAACTGCTTCATAGAGAAAACATAATAGAATACAGTATTTTATAAAGTATATAAAGTATATATCTATCTAAAAAGGGTGTAGTTTGTTTCAACATGGCATTGGACGGAAACTCTATGTTTTTCATCTTTGTCTATTTAAGTAAAACAAGGCAGTCGCTATGTTGGCTGCTTCAACATGGGTGCTAAGGCTGACAAGTCAGAAGCTGATGCCTCAACATTGGTCTCTACCCACATGACCCGGTCCCTATGCATCAAACATTGTCATAACAACAGATACAACTATGCCATGCTTCAGGTATGTTGATATTAAGCCACTAGTGCAGTAGTAAATCATTCCTTTTAGTCACATGATACCCCAACATTGTTTGAATCAACGTTAGAAATGTGTTTACCTACTGTTGATGCTAAATTACCCTTTAAAATCTTTAAATTTTACCAAAAAATATGAAATTATCACTCATCAGCACTGACACATGAGTATTTTGAAAAATTACAGTTTAACTCTTCTTTTACCGAACGCGCATTTTTGCAAGTAAATCACCGATTTTTGGCCGATTTTTCTCTCTCCCTCAATTTCCAATACAATCGTCTGATTTTCTCAGATATTGCTGTATGGTATGTGGTCTCTACACATCTCAGACCATAAGTCTCTACTGTATTTTGCTGAGATACGGTGAGCTGCTAAACATGGTAGAGAATTAAGAAAGGTTTGGGCCAATTCGAATGAGTATTTATGGCAAAAAATCATAAAAAATGTAAAATAAATTCATTTTTCTTATGAAATCCTACTTTGGGCAGTTTTTTACGGAGCCCCTAATAGGACATACCAAAAAGATTTTTTTGTTCATGAAAAAAAAATTCCTGTTGGTACAGGAACATTCCTGCGGATACAGGAGAATTCTTGCGGATACAGGGGTATTCTTGCGGGTACAGGGGCATTCTTATAGGTGCAGAAATATTTTTTTGTGGTTGAAATTTTTTTTCCATCTGATAACGAATTCTTTGTGGTGCAGAAAAAAAAAGTAAGGACATATCACAAATAATTTTTCCCCATAAAATATTCTTGCGGGTACTGAAGAATTCTTGCGGATACTGAAGAATTCTTGCGGATACTGACGAATTCTTGCAGATACTGACGAATTCTTGCAGATACTGAAGAATTCTTGTGGGTACTGAACAATTCTTGCGGATACTAAACTGTTCTTCTGGAAACTGAATGATGATAAACTCCTCAAGCCCCAACATGAATGTTTCTGTACCTACAAGAATCGTTTCCTGTACTTGCAGGAATCCTCTTGTACCCGCAGGAATCCCCCAGTACCCGCAGGAATCCTCCCTGTACCCGCAGGAATCCCCCAGTACCCGCAGGAATCCCCCAGTACCCGCAGGAATCCTCCCTGTACCCGCAGGAATCCCCCAGTACCCGCAGGAATCCCCCAGTACCCGCAGGAATCCTCCCTGTACCCGCAGGAATCCCCCAGTACCCGCAGGAATACCCCAGTACCCGCAAGAATATTTTTTGCATGAAAAAATCTTTTTTTTGTATGTCCTATTAAGGGCTCCATAGTTTTTCATGAAGAAAAAGATGGTACCAACATTTTTAATATATTTTGGTGGATTCTGGACAGAAATATTGGTTACCATGGCAACAGATACACTGAAAATAGCGATTTTACATAGATTTGGTTGCCATGGTAACCAAATACACATATACTATGTGACCAAGTTACTTGAAAATTCTAAAAGTAATCAAGAAAATATATTATGTGTTTTTTATTTCATGTAAATTGATAGAGAGAGTCCTAAAATATCATTATTTGAAGTTTTGATGAAATAATCATTTTGTAGAATATGCATGCTGTGTTGTCACCATTATATCTGCCTTATCAGAATAGATACGGACAATCAGGATTCCTTAGATTTTTGTCTATATGCTCAGCTTGAACACTCATTACTCAGCTTCTAGTAGGAATATCAACATGATTTAAACAGCATTTGAAAGATATTGAGAGCACCTAGAGACCGATTTTTAGCAAAAAAAACACCTTGATAAAAGAAGAGTTAATGTAGTCAACACTGAATCAACAGTAAAAATGACAATATTTATTCCAATTAACATATATGTTGAATGTTCGTTATAAGGTTTATCAGTATCCAAATGTTTAATACTCACAGAGCGGAACAACATGTCAGTGCTCCAATGAGCTCCCAACATCTGGACCAGCATTTACCTGTGATAGGTTCTGCTCTGGAAATCGTCGCCAAGTCTGTGGAGGCATGACTGCATACTCTGTATACAAAACTAAATTCAGTGAGTGCAAACAACATACATCTCCCATGTATTACATTAAGAGAGTTTCCCATTTATGTCAAGCAGTGTCTCTTCTTCATAACACTTTCTTTACAGTTCAATTTGCTAAGTTATGTATTTGTTATTCTAGTATCATGCACATAAATCCATCCATGTCTGATTTGTCATGTTGCTATTGCCTCTCCCAAAAACGTATTTCCTATATCATCAGTTTTCCTTTATTGCATAGATTGCCATTATAAATACTGTGAAACTGATTTACTCACACTTTCTTTTATTCAACAGATGCCCAAGCCATCATTGCATCATCAGGCACCAAGGACTGTAAGTCTATTGGTGGTGTACATGTTGCCAGTCTGCCAATGTCTGCTACAGGAGTGGAATGTAACAAGCTGACTGGTGCTGCCACCAGTGGCAATGATGTAGTTGAATGTCCAGTCAACATGTGCGCAATTGACAAGATTGGTGCAGGTGGAATCTTCTTTGCACGCCCTAGTAGCTGTGGCAACCGTAAGGTTGGAGAAATCTTGGTGAGGTAAGAAATTTATTCCTAAAACCTTATATGTACAACATTAGGTTTTTTAAGGATCAGCCAAGGAATTCTACTTCCATATCAGCTCTAAACGTTGCAAAACGTTTCAGAACGTTTCCCTAATGCCTCTTTATCATGGCAAAATGTTTTAAAATGTGAAAAACGTTTTTTGACGTAACGTCTTTTTGTTGAGTGGGAAGATTCATCATCTTTAGCAATTATTACATTAAACAGAGATTTACATACATTAAATATTGTTTTGTATTTCACTGTCAAGGATATCTTTGTACGCATTACAACACACCATTATCAATTGTAACTACAGTTTTGATGAACAATCAGCAACTGTGTTTTACAGGACAAAGGGAGCTGACTGCCTGGACATGGGAGGTAAACCTAGCTATGAGCAGAATGATTGGGGAATGTGTCAGCTTGATGCATGTACGACAAACAAACCCAGGAAGACCATCTTCTCTCCAGTGCCTCCACAGTCCTGCCCCGCCTATGCTAGGTTTGTCAGATTCATAGACACTCAACCCATAGTTCTCCTTTTTTCAAATTCCTCAATACAATAATAGACCTGTACAATATTTTGTACATTACATGTACATATTTAAGTGGTAGTCATTCTAAATTCTTTGCTTTTACAGAGTTGCAGAGATAGAGACTCAGGCATCTCCCAAAATATGTCGCAAGATGGGTGGTGCTGTGCGTACTCTCACTGATAATGATAAGAAGGAAAACTTCTGCCAGTTTGAGCTCTGTGTTCAGGATAAGAGTAAGTTTAAGTCAGAGTCAGTTCATATTGAGAAGTATGAAAGCATTGCGGAAAGTTTAATGTTAATTTAGTAGTACTAATCTAGAAAGTCTTTATCAAATTTCCTCACATATACCATTACCATCTTTCATCAAATGTTAACATGGCAAAATAAGAATTGTTAGTAATTGGGTAAACTACCATTTTCTGCCCTTCAAGTCTTAATTTGTCATGTCTATTTCTAGACCCAGCAAAGGGCAATACCTATGACTTCCCACACAACAATGAAGTAGTCGAGGAGGGAGCCACTCACTTCTACAGTCTGCCAAAGATGTGTGTCACAGAATGCCAGTTTGGCTTCAAGGTAACTGTTGTTCACTCTTTTTATCCACCTAGGTGAATTTCATGCTGCAGAAATAACTTGAATATAACGTACAAGCAATGATTCCAGATTCCTATCTACTTGTGTTGATTCTCAGGGCCAGGGCATCTGAAGCTAAAGCTTCCTTATAGTCTTGACAGTGGCTACTTTGAAAAGCATTGTAGATATATATGACATGTTTCTCTTCCCAACTAGCCTTGAAAAGGATATTTCATATCAATTTGTATTGTTTAATATAAATAATATATCTTGTTTGCTATCGCCATCAGGCTACTGCTGAAGGTATGTCCATAGCTGGTGTAACCCTAATGGGAGAAAACAAGAAAGAGGCTGGACTTTTCTGTGGAGGGTATGTATTACTTATTCTCTAGGAAACAATGACTATAAATAGCTCAAGATCTTCTCCCTAGACTTGATGCATATAATTAAAGGTAGGCTTATATGAGAAGTTTAATGTAAAACATTTTTTCAAACCTCACAATAAGTAAAATTGCTGGAGTTTTCTGCATCCTCAATGTTCAGTATACCCCATTTCATCATGATAATAACAATGAAATTTACATTTTATGTTCCTTTAAATAGAGAGGCCAACAACTTTGCATCTGAGAGCATCCTCAGCTTTGCTGACATGGCTACAGGAGTCATTGTAACAGGGCTTGAAGTGACTGCCCGCAACCACTCCTTCATTCTGAATCAGCTTAAGCTAAGGACCAACCCAGATGGCTGCAAGGGTGATGAACGTAAGACTGAGCAACAAGTTTCTAAAGTTTCTAATGATGCCTTGATTTTTATATGGTTGTAGCTAAATTCTATAAGTTAGCATCTAGAACTAGGTGTCACATCAAATTCTTAATTAAACATGAATTTGCCCGACAAACAACAGTACAAAGTTCCAGTGGTAGAATTGGTTCAGAGGCATTACATAAGTCTTGTCCTTCATAATATAAACAGTTGACAAATCCTGAAGACTATTGATATATTAGGTCTGTTGATGAAGTTTAGTGTCTTAACATTCCCTTTCAGAAATGGTTGTCCTGTACAACAAGCCAAACTTTGGAGGCCGCCCCAAGATTGTCAAAGAGGACATTGCTGATCTTGATACCATCAATTTCAACAACAAAGCTACCTCCTTTAAGATCTATGGTGAAGTTTTGTCCCTAGCTTTGCATCGCTAAATAAACATGAAAACAACATCAAACTTGTATTTGTTTAAGTGGCTGAACACACTGTGTTTATTGCATTACCTTTGATAACAATTAGCCATGTTATTCACTTTAATTTGGCTTGTCTATTTCAACTTAAACCATTGTTCATCTTTAAACATATATGTGTCTTCCAGGTGACATGCAGTGGGAGATGTTTGAACACAAGGACTTTAAGGGCCGTAGCGCTGTCCTTTCTAGTGGTGAATACTATGACACTTCTCTTCTGCCATTCGGAAACAATGATCTGTCTTCAGTGCACAGAGTTGGAACAATCAATGCCAACATGGAAAAGACCCGCCAAGAGATCTCCAATGCCAGAGGAATTGGTAAGTGTTCCCCTCCACTGGTTTCCATCTATCTGTCCTAGCAATTAGGCAAACCTCTATATTGGAATGGGTAGTTAGAAGGATATTTAGAATGCAACCATCTTTAGCGTTTGTACATTTCATGGTATGGAGGTTTTTGAAAAATTAATCTTCAACTACTAAGATTCCAAATGATCATACTGACAACAAATTGAAATGGGAGTGAGGATTTGATAAACTATAACACATATCTGTAATGTTATTCATTTCAGTGTGCTTCAAGCGCACACCAAAGAACAGTGCCGTATTTGGTCTTCCACCAAACACACCTGAGGGTGAGAACCGCCCCCGTGTTTTCTTCTTTGGAAACATGGGTGATGACATTGATAGTTGTGAGCGTTCCTGCCGTGAGGAGCCGCAGTGCTCTGCTTTCACCCTGTTCTCAACCGTTGCTGATGGCAGCCTGAAGGACTGGCGTGGACTCTGCTATGGACGTAGCTTCCGTGATGATGTACAGGTGTACCAGGAGGATGTTATGTCTGGATATGTTGCTGCCTGTGCTGAGGGTATGATTTGATTTCTACATCGGGATTTACATTAAATAGGTATATCAAATACTCTATGTGATTCTATGATTCAACATTCAGGATTTTCTATTCAATTTTTCTTATGTCTATGCAGAGGACACTCTGACCCTGTATGGTGAGAAGGAGTATGCAGGAGTCCATTCTACAATCATTGAGGATACAGTCAATGTTACCTTCTCAGCGGGCCCACTCTCTGCAATGGTCACTGGTAAGTTCTAGACAGACGTAGCTTGGAGTTCTCATTAGAATTATTCACCTAGCAAACTGTGAGAGGTAAGTCCTATTTGATGGACCTCAAAAGAGGGACTAGCCTCATGAATTAACTGTAATGGAATTATGTAATTTTTTCATCTTTCACTTTTAAGACTGCAGGGAAACACTTAAAAATTCCTGAAGTAATATCTAAGAAATTATCCAGAGATCTCAATAATATCTGGAAATTACTCTTTAGGTAAGGACACATGGCGTGTGATGACTGAGTCTGATGGACACTTCCACACCTACAATCTGGCACCAGGAGACTACTCAGACCTCTCAGCTACCTTCACTGGAAGAGTATTCCAGGTTTCTAAGATGCACCCCAACACACAGCTCTACAAGGCCCAGCACAACCAGGTCGATTTGGCTCCTGTCGCCTTCAACCAGATCCAGAAGAGTAGGTGATAAGTTTGCATTTTACAATTTTATCACTGACAACCTATTATTAGGAACTCAATTGACATGTTGCTTTAGCATTGGACAGCATAGATAGACTAAAGGTACTTTGACCTTCTTTTCCTGTATCTCTGCAAATTCATTCTGATGCTAAGTAGTATAATCTTTTTGCATACTCCATTTCAATTGCAGCAATTACTGAAATCAGAACAAAGGTTTCTGAGGTCAACGAGACAGAGACAACCCAACAGTGCAACACAACTAATGTGGCAGATGTCTTCTTTGTGATTGATGCCTCCAGCTCTATTTTCTCCCATAATTATGTCAAGGTCCTGGACTTTGTAGCTAAGGTCACAGAGAGCTTCAGCCTTGGAGCTAGCTCAGTAAGTACCTGTGCCTTTTATACATGTTCAACATATAGTTGTGTCTGTTATTCATACTTTAAATGTTCATTATATTAACACATTAATTTTATGCACTCCTATCTTAAATCTTTAAATAAACTGTACAGAAAAGAATTGTGAAAGCTCAATCAATGAATTTCTATTTCTATGGAAGAGATTATGGAGTCCATTAGAAGAGGAGCTGTTATGTAAAATTCTGACGTTTGATAAATTTCTTTTTTTTCACCAGGTGCGTGTTGGAGCCATCTTGTATTCATACTATACACATTATGACATCACCCTGGGACAGCACACAGACAGCAGTGAACTGAAATCTGCTATTAAGGGCCTCACATACTACAAAGGTGGCACGTATACACATAGTGCACTGAAGGCTGTCAGAGAGGAGGGATTCACCGACGATATCATCCGTTCTGGAGTTTCAAAGTAATAACCTTGTACAAGTATTATTTTATAGGCACTGTCCAGTTGGGATAAAACATTGAATCAATGGTGAAAATCACTGGATTGAAACCAATCAACAAGTTGTCACAATTCAAAATAATCTACTGAAGGGTAAAGATTTTAATTGTGACAAAAGGAGTGAGTTTCTTTTGACACTTTGTAGTCCTTTTGATGATCCATGTCTTTGAAGATCTCCCTTCTCTGATGTTTATGTGCAATTTTAGAAAGGTACACATATGTCCAATGATTCCTTTTCCAGGCAAGCTATTGTTATCACTGATGGAGCATCCCGCTGGCCAAGTAAGACCTCCGATGAGGCTCATCTTTGCCGTGACAATGGTATTGCTTTAACTGCTGTTGGTATCAAGGGTGCCAACTATGACGAGCTGCATAACATCGCTGGTGATGCCTCAAGGGTGTACAATGTAACAGACTTCGATGAGCTTGGTGACATCATCAAGGCCCTTGAGAAAACAACATGCACAGGTATTTGGCAGAATTGATTTTGGTGTAATTTCTTAATAATGTGTAGCATTTCTATCACACAATGAGCTAAAAGCTATTGGCATTCGCAATTTGGCCATGTGCAGTTTATAGCACAGCAATTTATGTGATAACGAAAGTTTTAAATCCTCTGCATGAACACACCAGAAGTGTTTAAAAAATGCAATTCACATTTCCTTCTTTCTTTTTTGCAGCTGTCACTCAAGGCAACACTGTCTGGAGTAAGTATTGATGATGCTGACCTATGTAAAATAAATGTGACATTGGTTCTATAAGGCTCATTTGCCTACTGTGAAGAAAAGATATAACTTTTGTTAAATCTCTAATATAATGAATTCACTGTTGACTGTTTTGCAAAACATAAAAAAAAAACTAATTCTGTATGGTTATCATACCCAATAAAGTTATAAATACTCACAAGAGGATCTTTTGGCATGGGTGTTTAACATATTTCAGGTTGATAATCTGTGTGACATACTTTTTCCAGACATCACAGAGCATGTGACCATCACCGTACAGGGAGACGACAGCAACTACTTTGTCCATGAGGACTGGGAGTTTAACAGGAAGCCTGTAGCCCTTGGAATGGAATCAGGTATGAGCTAAAAATGATTCCAATTGTCAAATTAGTTTCATGTATATATGATCCCATCAGCCTAAATAATATATGCCTTTTTTGTATAAATCTAATAGTTTAGAATAGATGTAAGCCTTGTGTAAATTTGGGTTATAACATTAAAAAATTAGAGAGTGAGTATAGAGACTCGAAGAAATGCACATCATAATCATTCCTACAAGGTTCATTTTTCAAAATTCAGTAAGTAGAATACCCATTAAATTTTATGGTTTTACATTTCTCAACTTAAGGTGTGATCTACAACAGCCAGATCTTTGCCAGCTCTGCACTTTTTGGACATGAAGCTAAACTTGGCCGTCTGAACCACAACTCTGGATGGATGACTACTATTGGTGAACACACTGACAAGAATGAGTGGATTGAGGTGAAACTTCTTTATGCTTTGATTACTTCTGTCTAGTCTAATTTACTTCTGTCTAGTCTAATTTATATATTTGTTAACAACCCAGTGAATTATCACCTCAAGAGAACTTAGAATAATAAAGACACAGCTGTCCAAACTTTTGAGTCGGTACCCCCGAGAAAATTTGCTTGGAGAGTGATGTAACTACTTTGTTATCTCATCACTAGGCAACGTCATTATCACTAGGCAACATCATGTCACCGACTTCGGGCTGATCTGTGTCACACAGACGCTGCATCACTATCCCGCGCTGCTTACACAATGCAAGATTCTGCAACTGAGCCGGGGGGAAGGGGATTGAGTGGGGGGAGTGGACTGCCCACACTATCTAGTGGCGAAGCCACTAGTCTAAAGATAAAAACCTTTGTGTACAGGAAATCACAGTTGACTATCATGCTGTGCATCATACATCTTGACTTTGGTAATCAAAGATTTACTAATCTTTTTCATTTGTTTATGCATTCAGATTGATCTTGGAAAGATCCTGCCAATCCATGGAGTCTCCACTCAGGGCCATGCTATTGAAACTTCCTGGGTTACCAAGTACAAGATTGCTATCTCCCTGGATGGAATCCACTTTGTCACCTTCAAGGACATGAACTCAAGCCTCGACCTTGTGAGTTCAAATGCATTTTTATGGAAGTATTGACTTATATACCAAAATAAAAGAATGCTCCACAAGGGTTGATGTGGATATCCCTTTTTTGCTTATTGATCCATAGATGTGCAGCTTTTATTGAGACCTTTCTTCTTTCATTTACTAGTAGAATACAGGCTGTTCTGATGTTTAATTGCTCTATCTTTGTCCAATTTCAGATCTTCATTGGAAACAGTGACCAGAGCACCATCAAGTACCACTGCCTCCACCGTCTGTTCGGCCAGGCCATCCAGGCCCGTGTTATCAGGTTCATTGCTGTTGAATGGCATGTCAAGATTGCCATGAGGATTGAGCTTTATGGATACAGGGGTGAGTAATATGTGATGTGCTCTGCAGAAAGAGATTTTAATTCGGGGTGATTAAGGTCTCCTTTCCCATGATAATTTCATGGGCCTATCAGGTCTTATGTGTTTAAAGAATGATGTATTTAAAAACTAATGAATTAGTTTTTGAACCTTATATGAACCTTCATCATCACTTCTATGTCTGCCAGATGCTGATGATGCTCAGCTTGTTGAGATTCTCCGTAAGGATGTGTGGACCCGCAATGTGACTGGCTGCCCATGCTACTATGACTCTTCCCGTAAGGATTGTGCCTGCTGTGAGGATGGAGGATGCCAGTGCCCAAACACTGACCATCACCAGTGTGTACAGTGTGGATACCCACACATGTGTGGCACACGTAAGTGTATAAAGTCACCAAAATTCACATGTCACTAATACAGTAAAATCTTCAAAAATTTATCATTGATGATTAGGTAACCTTATATATTAGCTCAAAAATATCTTATTCTAAAGCTACTGACACCTAGTTTAAGTTCTCTGTTGACAGACAAATTGATCAGTAAACAATTTTTTTTTCTTTGGAATTGAAAATGGCTAAACCATTGAGACACCTCTGCTTAACCAATTTTAATTGAGAGAATCAGATTCAAAGATGGCAGTGTACCATTTCCCTGGTCTTTTAAGATACTGTTTGCCACTTAATTTCAACAACAAGTTTCAATAAAGCTTTTCAAATTATATTGTAGCCAACCTGCGTAACCCAGTCAACAACATTGATGGCTGGACCAGCTCTCTCTCTGGCTGCCGCTGTGCCTTTGACCCACTCCGTACTGACTGTGCCTGCTGCCAGAGCTATGGCTGCCAGTGTGGTGCTGGAAACAAGAACCAGTGTGTAAACTGTGGCCACCCCGAGCATTGCGGACTCAAGGAGCACATCTTTGGCCCCAACCCATACTGCATGCCTCAGACCTGCCCAAGGAAGATCAACACCATCTGGGAGGGAGAAGCTCCACATGGTGTCAACGAGGGAACCCACAATGGCATCATTACAGAAGTTAAATCCTCCATTGTCAAGCTTGTTAAGAAGGCCATTGGTCCAGCATAGGCAGATGTATTCAATTTTTGTTGTAATAAAGGAGGTTTACATATTGAATGAAAAAATCTTATATTTTCTTGTGTCTTTAACTCAGATGTAAAATCTCAGAAGCTCCACAAGAAGACCATTACAACGTTGAATAGATAATTTATAATAATGATAATAACAAGCATCCATAAAAGGATCCTCAGGTATATCAATTGTCCCAAACATACGCAACACCAAAACAGCTACAACATGAACTCCAAAAATTTAATTACTTAAGACAGCAACCTAGACAATCTTAGCAACATTGAAACCACAAAGGAAACTGGGACATATATGGTAACCACACCAGAACCTGGCAAGAAAAATTTTGATCAATTTCAATAAAGCAAAAAAAAAAAAAACCAGAAAAAATTCTCTTAACATCTGCATTTTACAATACACCATATTGAAAGTTAAGTTCAATTAAAACAATGACATTTAGTACTACAACCTTGACTATCATAATCTTGGGCAGCATCAGAAATATATCTTGAAGCTACCGGGAGATAAACATATTTTTGCATCATAATGAGGAGTAAAACACCATCACTTTACTGTGTCAGGTTTTGATAAAAAGGATTGATTAATGTTTAACTGTCATCCAACCTCTCATCAAAGGGATTGCCCTTGGTTTATTGGTTAATGACCATAAAGGCCTAAACCTGTGTTTCAGAGTTCTGATCAAAGAGTTTCATTAATAAATCAGAAGTGTACACTGCAAAAATGGTGTTTAGATCCTAAACACAATTCTAAACATATTCTTGCAACGTTTTTGTAATCACATTAATTTCCTAAACATGTTTAGCCAAACAATGTGCTTAGCTCAAGTGTTTAGAAATAAACATGTTTAGGTTAAAACTTTTGTGTTTAGATATATGAACTTTTGTGTTTAGGTGTTTATGAAGTTTTGTGTTTAGATGTTTAAATGATTTGATGGAGATTTAAGGTTTGCAGACATGTATGCATTAAACAACAGAGATATATTTTTTTTCTCATTTACTGGGGGCGGCATCAGCAGGTATTTACTTGTCAAAGTCTCCAAAGATGTCAGCCACAGCTATATACATGAACATATATTACACACTGCATCAGAATAAGAGACTTGAGAAAGTACAACAGCTTGGCAGGAAGGAAATTGCCTTATCTATTCTAGAATAACATCAAATAGGTGTTAGTCATGGAGTTTATTGATTATTTTATGGTAATGATGGTGGCATGAGGTGAATCTAGTCAATTTTCTATTGCCCTTTCTATTCACATGACATTCTATGAAATGAAACTATGATAAACATGGGATTTGGGGACATTTTGTCACAACAATTGATTATAACTGTGTGCAGATAGTCCAGTCAAATGTAGTGCTGCTACCTGGTGTGGATTCAACATCCAAGTATCTAAACATATTGATATTTAAATCTAAACACCTATTTTTCAACTGTCTCAACTCTAAACATCTAAACATGTTTAGCATAAATGTTTATGTAGTATGAATAAAAGTGTTCATTTCCTAAATGTGTAGTTGATGAGACACCTAACTGACCTATATGTTTAGGTTTTAAATGTGTTTAGACTTAAACATGTTTAAAATCTAAACACCATTTTTGCAGTGTAAATTAAACTGCCTGAATAAGGTACACTGAGGGTTCCAGCATTTACATAAATATTTGGAAACCTTACATCTCCCCAAAAAAATGTGTCCTACCACCGAGCAATTGAACAAAGTCATCAGCAATGATTTTATTAAAGTTTTCTTTTGTTCTTTACGCCTTGATTCCTTCCTAAACTTCACCACCTTTGTCAATTTTATAATCTATTTCATCAGAACATTTTGAAATACATAATGAAGAAAATTCTCGAATGATATTCATGTAGCTGATTTACTACATCAGTGTAGGGTGGAAACTCTAGGTATAAGGAGAAGAAAGTCCTTGACATGCTTAATGTATAAATATGCCCAAGACATTAATCATATATTGGTACCTCCTAGGTTATTAAGAGGACATGATAAGAAGAAGATAAAGGTGAATAGGCCAGTCTATGAATCATACAGGGTTAGTCCGCTATATAGAGGTAACCGTCTTTGGGAAACTCTGACGAGTGATATACAACAGAAGGATACTCTAAACAACTTTAAAGCATGCTTGAAAGGAGAGGTATTAAATACCTTGGGCAATGTATGATCTATATGAATTTTATATTGTGATTAGTGTAATTTCATATGATGGTTTCATGGAAACTACCTGAACTTCAATTATGACTCAAATGAACCTGTGTGTAACTATTGTATCACTTATCCCACTGGCGACTTGCTGTAATAACTTATGTCTAAGTGTTTCGAGAAGCCAATAAACAGTGTTGAAACTTCAAAACTGCAAACTTCTTCTCTGACAAAGTCAGTGATGAGAAACAAGTATTTTTTGAGTGACCTTAGTTTGAGCATTTAAATGCATCTACAACTAGGTTTCATTAAGAGAACAAAGGTGAACTCTGAGGCTACCCCACTAGAGTAAACAAGAGTACTACTTGGAACTAAAACAGGTTCAGGGCCTCTCCATATAAATAACCTTGAGAGGCTCTATAAATGGTCTTCATTATGATTCTTCTATTCAAAACTCAAATAAATGATTTTAGTCCAAATGCAGATTTTTAGACTATGTCGTTAAGCATTGCTAAGGAAAATAAACAGCATATCACCCAGAAATTTGGGACTTCACCCTATTTTTGATTACTCTTATACTTTTAGATGTGAGATGGGACCTTAACCAGTAAAAGAATTGTTTCAATATTTATCATATGAGGATAGTTTGCCACCACAGAGTCGGATCCAACCCCTAAAATGCAAAGAAATGATCCCCGTGGGACCCTTGTACTAATATCTATATGGGCTTTATGATCATAAATACACACAATTTTCCATGTAAAGAGTTTAAATTCATGTCAGGGATGAAAATATCTAAGTACATCATGTAATGTCAGAAAATATGACCCCAACCATTAATGTGTCTCAGCACTAATCTGCCCCAGTAGACCTAGGACAGCTAGGACCTAGGACACTAAGGGGCCCTATTTTCATCACAGTTTTTTAATTTTCTGCATACGAAGAAAGCTAATGTTTTAGCGAAAAAGAGGGAAAACGAAATTGGTAAGCATGGAAATCTATTGTGTCACAGAGGGGTGCACCTGTATCATTAATTTTATCTAACATGGTGATTTCTATGGCAACTGGTGCAAAATCAGATCTGGCTCCATTATTGTTGACCATGCTAAAAAGCCAGAAATGACTTCAGCTTAAATTCAGGGCTTTATCTATGAACACTATCAAATCAGAACCCAAGCTCTGCCAAAATTACAACTTTCTTGCACCTTTTACTACCATGACATCTGAATGAGCTACTGGCCTCTACATGACCTTAAAGCTTATATACATGACCTTACCATCCTATACATGACCTTAATGTTCACTACAGTGTCATATAAGGCCATAGGACATAATTATGAGCCTAATCTAAAGAAATGGGTTCAGGTTACAGGATCTAAAAGGATTAGGGTAGATCTACCCACACCAGGGTCGAGGGCTGCAGCTGTGACTGTGCTGAGGTGGAGGTCATGGTGGCGGTCGTGGTGGCGGTCATGTTGGTGGTCATGGTGGCAGACGTGGTGGCAGACTTGCCGGGCATTGGAAGCCCATCAAATAGAAATGTCAGGTTAAATAGAAAAATGAATAAACTGCTAGCTCACAGGCATTGACAATATTTACCAACAAATTTTGTATACTTATTACCTTCTTAATCTCACATTATAATAAAAGGTACATAGTACCAGATTGTAGTAACACAAGTCTGAGAGGTTCCAATACATATGAAGTGAAAGCTTCGTTGGCCAAGAGGTTATACCTCCAGCTACTGTATATGTACATTGTGAGACTAATGCTACAGATCAGGGAAAGCAAATTTTATCAAATAGGTCTATCACTGATCATTATAAACTTATAGCATTAATAAGTCTTTGACAATATTGTTGAACAGCTATTAGATAGCAGTTGATTCTTGTATGTTACAGATCAAGGAAAGCAAATATTATAACTGAATGATAGGATAGATTTTCTTTTTTCACTACAATACCATACCCTTTTGCACCAGTACTTATGGTGAAGGGCCGCCTACTGCTGCTTCTTTGCCTTGTTTGGGTCTCATTCGACCCTCAGTCTCTCATGCAGTTCACGCTGGCACTTCCCCTCGTCGGACTTGTCCTTTACCTTGCCCTTTTTTGTCCTCACCTTCGTGCGGTGTTTGGCAGAGCGCTCTGGATCGTGTTTCAAAAGATTCTATGACAGGTTCAGCCAGCTACGACTTGAGATGGGTCAAATCTTACCAGCTGATCTTAGGATTTTGGCTATAGTGACTAAATAACTGGCTACATTACTGGGTGATCATACTGCCTGCTGGCTAAATAGCCACCAGAGCAGTGACTCAATAAAAGACCATGGTATGACAGCCCTCTATGTGAATAGTTAGTGGGTAGTCTTAGCTGTTGCCCTCTCCACTCCTTTACTCAAATGTACCCAATCTGTGCTCTTTTCTTTGTATCCATATTAGTACTCTCTTTCTATATAGACTAATGATCCAAATGGTCTTGACCCCAGGCCAGTGTTAAAGAAGGCATTCTGCTATGGCTATTCACATGATATTAGCTTACAATGACCAGTTTGCAATATAGTGCATTATAACTAGTTGAGAACCTACAGTATCCCTCTTCCAGCTTTGATTTGATGTATTCTTCAGAGTGCATTTGTAATGGATTCATTATCATTATATAAATATGTACAGGTAGGTAACAACCTCTGTGATGTATGCCTTGTGTTTCAGTGCAGTTGGGAGACATGGGGTGCATACTAAGGTGCAATATGGATCTGAGATTGAAAATATATTATCTTAATGATATAATATATATAGTAACAGAAGAAATGAGGAGCTTTCCATTCGTATGATTTCTCAGTTGAATTATGATAATATGTTGCTATTGTAGTACATGTACATTATATATTCATGCACTTCTAGAAAAAGATTAGCAGTGTGCAGAATCATGAAAATTGACCTTACTTAAAACTAGGATCCATTTCCATGAGAATTGACAATGTGTGTGACACTGTGACCAGGTGGGATCACCTAGATGTAGTTACTGCAGTCCTATGCTCATTTGAACAGAGGAGTGCAAACTACATCATGGGGGAGGAATGACTGGTCACTATGTAGCCAATAGTGGCTCCTACCTCTGGGTGCTATGACTTCATAGTGGTGTGTATTGAGTCAGTAGTAGAATAAATAGCAGCTGCTATTTTGAGGCCTGTACTGTAGCTCACTATGTAGTCACTGCTATGGAGCCATTTCTTACACCTCCCACTACGATTTGAGGCTGTCCTGTCGTGGAAGCTATTGAAACACGATCCTGTCCAGGTCATGAACGTCTTCTTCTTCTTGCTGCCATCGCTGCCCTCATTGGGGGGGTTGTCGCCACCCACAGCTGACATACTGTAAGAATTTAAGACACAATTATTGAACAACTGAGGTAAGTAATATCAATAAATTATGCTCCTATATATTTTATAAGGAGATCACTAGTAAGTAGTGCTAAAAGACTGCATATTGATAAACCCAATATAGATATGATTACTACCAGGCAGTGCAGCCTAATCCTAAATTTTGGCCACCATGAAAAATCTTTGAATTTTTTTTGCAGAATTGTTACAATCACCATCATATTAGTTGAGGGGACCATAGGAGCATCTCATGGTGAATTATGTATGATCTGAGTGGGTCCATGGTACATATTATAACCGAATTGATTGAAACCTCACATACGCAACGTTTTCAAATTTGTGACAAACGGACATAAAATAAAAAGGTATCTGCGTCAATTCTATTCAGGATATTAGGTATGGACACTATTACAAATATGAACAAGATATATCATGAAAAAATGCGATTTTGAGGTGTGTGGAGCAAGATAAACAGTAAATGACCTGGTTTCACGAATTCAATGCATTTGAGGGGCAGGGTAGTCTCCGAGAAATTTGGAGTGGGGTGATTTCTTTTTTCATGGGTATACTATGGGTTTGGGTGGTTACAATTGCGAAAGTAATTTTTCTTAAATATGTAAACTATTGTCATGGTTACCAATGCAAATTGGTACCATGTCAACAATTGCTCGGTTGTCGTACCTACTTGCAGCACAGGTACAATTCTGTTATCTAGCTATCTACTATATGTCCATTTTGTGCACCCACCTACCCCCAATGTACACCCCTAATTTCATAGTCGTGCCATGTATAGGTACAGAGCTACAAGGGAAACATCATGTCAACAATTGCCCGGGCAATTGTTGACATGATTATTTTTGTAGCACAGGTGCAATTCTGGTATTTAACTATCTACTGTAGGTGCATTGTATGCACCTATACATATCCCCCATTTACATCCCTAATTTCATAGGTGTCCCATGTATAGTGACAGAGCTACAGAGGGGTATGTCAATTTTTGCCCAAGCAATTGTTGACATGTCAAAAAAACGGTAAAATCCTTGTCCTAGCATTACCAGAGAAACATCGTCATTTTCGCTAAGATTTCTTGTGAGTGAGTGAGTAATAGGTGTTTAACGCCATTTCGACAGCTGCAGTCATATTCATGGCAAGAACAACATTACACAATTTCACAGAGGAATGTGTCAGTGCCTGCACATATGTGGACCACACACACACCTGAGGGAATAGAAAAAAGGAGGAAATAGACCCCTTTAAGTGGACTAGGGAAGCCCAGAGATTCCTTGTACCACAGTGTGTACTGTACTGCTTCATTGTAGAAACTACACTGATTCACTATAATGCAACAACAGTGGTTTCTTTGTTCAGTTTAACGAGAATCCATGATAGGTATTGTGGATATTTTTAGAGTGGATATTCATTGTGAGAAAATTTTGATTAGACATCACTGTCATATTCATGGCAAGAACCACATTAGACAATTTCACAGAGGAATGTGTCAGTGCCTGCACATATGTGCACCACACACATCTGAGGGAATAGGAAAGAGGAGAAATAGACCCCTTTAAGTGTGCTAGGGAGGCCTGTCTGTGCATATGAACAGCTGCGTTCCCAATATAGAGTTAAGTTGGAGAACAGAGGAGGGACCGAGTGCCATGCTACCTGGTGTGAAATGCATGAATTACTCCATAAAGGTTGGGTGTACCTCCAGCACAGCATGTCTAACACAGTCCCTCAGCGTTGCAATACTACCTTTTGTGATGACTTATCAATGTCACATCCTCATCAAATACACATTCCTCTTTGTGTTGGATCCACTTTAGAGGCATTCCAATGCAGTAGAATGTGGTAATTTACCCTAGTTTACTTGACTTTGGATTATTCAGCAAGCCTGGATTTGCTAAATTTGACCAGCTGTTACAAAGTATCAAGTGATGCTTCATTGATTTTGGCATTTGTGATAAGTAGAATAGTATGGAGTCTATCACATTTCCAGTAAAGCACATCAGAGCATCAGTGGTCGCGAGCGAAAAATAGGCGTTTAGTAATGTCTTCTGTGGAAGCCATTCCCATACAAATCTAATATAGGTAGTTCATCTGTACTACCACAGGTGTCAGGACTGAGCTGTGAAATGACCTGTTACGCAACAGCGACCAGGCTGGCCCAGCTCATTTTTGCATAAACTCGTCATGGTGCATTAATGTAGCCCTGGTGAATCTGCTTACCACCTAGGCTAAATTTATGAATGCATCTTATTTAACATAAGGGAGTTTATACAGTTACCAAAGGTCAGCATGATTCACCCCTTCAGTCCTTATGAGTAGTATTTTCACTTGTCAACACTGCAATTCTAAAATTTTGCAGACTTACTAGGGATGAGTTTTGAGACATTATAATTATGTGGCCGTTAAAGGGTTCAAGGTGACCTGTCCTTTAGTTCCTATCCTTCAGGTAGCCTCCATATGTAAACTGCTGGTATAAGATATCTGTTCACTATGCTCATTCATAGTGTGGAATGTTTATGTAGAAACCATGAACCTCCTACCACCTGCTGTCCTACTGTCTCATATAGCTCCATGGATGAATCATATTCTTCCCTGTGTCACGTTTATTGTGTGTCAGAGGTGCATCATGTAGCTTGGAGATTAGGTCCCTCCACCACTTAGCTTAAGACCAGGAATTTAGGTAAATGTATTGATATTGGAGACAGCAGCATAGCTGAGAAAGTGGAGAGTGCGGAAGGTGCACTGTCTGAAAAGCCCAGTGCATTTGGTCACATTGCTCATTCTTATAGACCTCATTCACCCTGTAGGCTAGCTCTTATGTGAGCTCTTATTGTATTTAAGCTTGGTAGGGAACATTCCTGACTTGTCACAGTTGTGTCATGAAGAAAATTGATTTAGGCTTGATAGGGGACAGTTCGGACTAGTCAGAGCTGTGTCATGACCAAAAGTGACTTAATCTTGATAGGGGACAGTCCTGACTTGTCAGAGTTGTGTCATGACTAAAATTGACTTAAGCTTGAGAAGGAACAGTCCTAACTACAGTGGCCCACAAGGGTCATATAAAAGTTGAAGCAAAGAGTTGACTTTCACAAAAAAGTTAGAGTCCAAAACCAAAATCAATGTTCAAAGTCAATTTCATTTCATTGCTGTCAAACTGTCAAGGTGTCAACTCATGAAAACCAACTTGTGACAGGTATCTTTTAGCATTGGGTGGTGCACTCTATGTCTTTCTATGTGAACAAAGTTTATACCAGCAACTACTGGGTAGCTATTGGTTCCCTCACAAAATAACTGTTGGTTCCATACCAAGTAGTTGCTGGTTCCAGCATCCTGTACCTGGTGGTTCCCACCCACTGTACGGTTCTACACCTATCCGCTACTGGCACTGGATCCCATACCAAGTAGCTGCTGGTTCCCACACCCAGCACTTTGTGGTTCCCATGCACATTAGTTGCTGTTTCCTGTACCCAGTACATGCTGGTTCCCACATACAGTAGCTACTGCTTCCCTCATCCAGTAGCTGCTGGTTCCCATATAAACTGGTTCCTAACCCAAGTAGCTGATGGATCCCACACCCTTGCTGGTTCTTGGACCCAGTACCTGCTGGCTTCCACATAGAGTAGCTGGTAGTGGTTCCCACATCCATTAGGTGCTGGTTCGTGCACAACAACAGCAACGGTTCCGGCATTATTAGTCGAAACGCATCGCTACCTGTTATAAACCATGTTAGTTATAAGATGTAATCTTGAACTTGTAAATATTTTTGTTTCAAATTTTGTAGTTATGTTGTGGGTCTACCTAAATTTTTTGGACTCCGTTTTTGTTGTTGTTCTCCATAAGACCTATCACGGAACATTTGGTTGGTATATATCCGTTGGGGGTCATCTAGGTTCTAGGATTAGCCTAGAGCCTGCTTTGTGTTATTTGTGTTATTTTTTGTGTCTATTGATCTTGGGTATAGGTGGATAGTGCGACTTGCAATGTCAACAACATTAGTTAAAGATTTTATTTCGATGGAGGGTTTTAAAATGGTACATCTCAACACACGAAGTATGTATAGAAAGAAGGATCAGATATTCAGGAATTTGATGGGTACCGACATAGTCACTATGTCTGAGACATGGCTTCATGATGATGTTGATGCTGACCTGGTTACATGGAGTGGTATGAAATTGTATAGACAAGATAGACGAGGCAAGAAGGGTGGAGGTCTTGCTGTTTATCTTAGGCATGAATTAGCTCCTGTTGCTGATCTTGTGGACGATTTATGTGTCAGAAACTGTAACATAGAGTCTATGGTACTGGATATAAAAGTTCCAGGCCAAAAAATCATGAGATTAGCCACAGTTTATCGTCCACCTTCTGGAAAGCTGGATGTATTTTTCAATTATATAGAAAAATTGTATAAAACAGTGATACCTGACAATATTGAACTTTGGTGTCTTGGTGACATAAATATAAATACATTGTCCGAAAAAGCTAAATCTACGAATACGATAGTAGACATGTGCAGAAACTATGGTTTACATAAGCTAATACATCAGTGTACACGGCCGTATAAAAAAAGAGTCTCTTGTCTGGACAATATAATGACATCTTATGATGACACAATGTTGTCAGGTACCTTGAACTTTATGGTTAGTGACCACTTGCCCGTCTATTGTGTTAAAACGAAACAGAAAAGTGTACTTACTATAAAAACAATTACTACGCGTACTTATAAGAACTTTGATGAAGAGTTGTTCTTGGACTGGTTAGCTGAGGCAGATTGGGAGGAGTACTACGAACTAGAAAATCCGAGTGATGCATGGTTGTTTATTCAAAACTATATAGAATGTTACTTAGATAGTGTGTGTCCTCTGGTCCAAATTATTGTCAAAGACATGGGTAATAAATGGATGACAGCTGATATAAGAAATTTAATCCATGAAAGGGACACATGTGTATCCTTATTTCTAAGAACGCATGAAACACATTATCTTGAACGTTCCAGGAAATAGAGATGTAGAATCAATGTCAGTTGCAGATACGCTAAGGCGGATTATGTAAAGCATGAGTGAGATGAGTCTGAAAATGATCCTAAGCATTTTTGGAGAAATATTAATTCTATATTAAAGCCGTCTAGTGATAACCATCCGCCTATGTTAATTGGTGAGGATGGTGAAATGAAAAGTAATGCTGATTCAGTCGATTACATAAATAGATATTTTGCTTCAATAGGTTCAAAGTTAGACAGTGATTTGCCTCTATCTTTAAATCTTCCAGTAGTCCAGGACAGTCTGGTTGAGGACTGTAACCCCAAGATAAGTGTATGTCAGGAGGAAGTGGAGTATTTGATAGATGAGATTAATGTAAATAAGACGTCAGGCATTGAACATATTCGCTGCGACATATTAAAACTAGCACTAAAAAATCTTTTGCCGCAAATGACTTGGTTGTACCAAATGAGCTTTGACTTAGGTATTTTTCCTGACAGCTGGAAGTTGGCACGAGTAAGTCCGATCCCGATACCTGGTAATGAAAGATTAGTTAGCAATTGGAGACCCATATCATTGTTGTCGGTGCCCTCAAAGATAGCGGAGAAAATAATGCACTCACATTTATATGACATTATGGAGAAAGCTGATTTTTTGGATTGTAATCAGTTTGGTTATCGTCGTGGTCGAGGAACTGGTGATGCCATCTTTAGATTTGTTAATGATTTATATGATGATGTTGATAGGTCTCATGTAACTGCGACATGCTTTTTGGATCTGAGGAAAGCATTTGATAGTGTTCCTCATAATCTCCTAATACGCACTCTAACTCGTTTAAAAATTCACCACAGCACCTTAAGTTGGATTGCCAGCTATTTAAAGAATCGTGTTCAATACACAAAAATTGGGGAGTTTAAATCATCTGTTCAGTCAGTTTAATATGGAGTGCCTCAGGGCTCTGTTCTAGGGCCGTTGTTATTTATTTTATATGTCAATGACATTGGGTCCCTGATCACTGATTGTAAATATATTATGTACGCGGACGATCTAGTATTTTATACTTCCAGTAACAGATCAACCCTAGCCCATAACCGTCTGCAATCTGATATTGATAATGTTTACAAATGGTGTTTAGAGAAGCGTCTAACAGTAAATGTTGAGAAAACAAAAACACTATGGTTTTGTAATGGTTCGTATCGACTTATATGTTGGGTGGCTCGTTGGCTCGCTTATCACTAAAGACACCAACACAACACGAGTGATTCGGGTTGGGCAAAGCCCCGGATACCCCTACCTCTCGGGTAGGACTTTATTCAGCTTTGTTCACAGTCTGTAGCAACACGTCTTGACTGGACCACGTCCAGTCCCCTTCTGCGGCTCGCCCGGCTTCTTAGTAGAAGCTGGATGCGAGGCATGGTGCTGCCCCCTCTTGTACCAGCCAGGTATCGCAAAGCGACACCTAGTTGGCATAGAAGGAACGAGCACCACACGAACACGTCTCTCGGATGAACCGCACTAATTTATATACAACAATGCCGGCCCCTACACCACCCCCACTAGACTATATCTATGGTTGGGTGTATTTAACAAATACCTATTGTTAACTTTATACAATAATAAGTTATATTTACATAGGTAAGTCTATACACAAGTGTTCGTATAGAATATACAACATTAAAGGGGCATTATAAATAATATTTACATGATAAGGCATCGTCGCATATAACCCGAAGTAACTAATAATAACAGTTAGGAAGTGGTGCCTTATGCACCATCGACCTAAGGTGGTAAATGGTAACAATGTTACAGTGTTATTATAGTTTAAAGATGTGATAAAAGTAATGGATATGTGGTGATATGGTATTAACATTATTTTACAACAGTAAGTAACCGACCCGAGGTGGGGTAAATAACCCGAGAAAAAATTTTGTTTAGTTTGATTACAAAAATATAAATAGTATATAAAAATAGCTTTACACAAAATTTTAATACTGATGAAAATAGGCGTCCTACCAGGGTAGTAGGATCGCCCTTACAAAAATACCGAACTTCCGGCGAATCTGGAATAACTTCAGATGGACACTTAGAGATCCTCGGGATCAGTGTCCATCTTCTCAGCCGACTCCGGTTGGGCAGCCGGAGCCGAGCTGCTGCAACTGCTCATAGAGAGCAGCGCTGGGGTTTCGCTGAGAGACTCGCTACGCAAGCTCAGCACGCCCATCCCCTCGGACGGACTGTCAACTGCCTCGGGTTCGGGTGGTGCAACCGGAGTGAGGGAAAGGGACGACGCAGATCCGTCCCACTCGTCCAGGTGCTTCCCGAAGCAGAGGAAGAACTTGAGGTCGGCCTCCTTGTACTTATGAATGTACCCGGCGTTCTCAGCACAGTGGAACTCTTTAAGCTTTTTAAGCTTTTCAGCTTCCAACTGCTGGCGTCGGCAGGATTGGATTGCTTCCTCGACATTCTTCCTCTCCTGTACCCGGATCTTCTCCTCCTCCCTCTTCTGGATCTCATAGACCAGGTTGAAGGTGGCTTCAGTCATTGTACGCCAATAGTCGACTGACTTTTGGCGATGCAATGCCTGCCATTCCGCCATCAGGTCGTTCTGGATCGTCGCCGTTTGAACGTCGCGGTGATCGACAAACGTGTTCGGATCCTGAAGACCTGACAGCGTACCTGCAATGAGTTCCATAACAGGCACCCGAGGGGCCGTTGGTGGAACTATAACCGGTGGGGGCGCGGCGGCCTCCACGAAGCGCCTGCTGGAGGGACCGAGGGACCCTCAACTGTTGCACCTCCTCGGCCTCGGCCGCCGCCCGGGGGAGCTCGGGTGGACTCCATGCCACCACGGCCCCTACCCCGGGGTTTAGACCGGCCCAAGGAGGTTAGGACCTGAGATTCGGGTCCTGCTGGTCCCATTGCAGGGAACTTCGCCGCGTATTCACTATACGTGGGGCGCTTGCCGGATGACCCCTCACCGGCCCACCATGATCCATATCCGGATGGGGCACCAAAGTATGTGCTCCAGTCATCCAGACTGCCAGTGGCTTCACTCGGGGGATGCTCCTCGGGTGCTGTAGGTGTTGGGGCAGGAGTGGCTGGAGTGGCCGCCTGGCTAACCACCCTACAGGTCTGGTTGCCAGGCATATCCAAAGCCGAGACCTGCTGTCCCGACTGGCGACGATCAGCTGGGTTAGCTGGTCTGGGCTGATCCTTGTTAGCCGAAGGACTTACGGATCGGTCTGCGCGGGTCCTTTTGGAAGCACCGGTAGCCGTGGCTGAGCCTCCATTAGGACCCTTCGAGCGGGCCTTGCCCTTCTCCCGCTTATCATCCCCTCGCCACTTCTTCACCTTCAGGTGTACCTCGGTGGGCATCCCGAACTTGGTAGGCGAGAAGTTAATGGCGAAGTAGGCCAAGAGGTTGCCACTCCATGAACAGAATCCGGTCTCGAATGCCTGTTCCTTAACGTCTTTTACGCTCAACGAAGCCCAGTTAGCCAGGAGCTCGTTGAAGCACTTTACAGCCCGTTTTCTTGTCTTCTCCAGGCCGGTGCCATGGGCTTTCTGCAGGTGCAGAGCCATGTCCCGACGCCCGTTGGTAGAAAACGAGCCGTCACAGAGTTTGCTCGGACGGTCTCCGACTATGCACTGAAGTAGTGGCTTGTGGTGCATATGATGCTCCACGATATGTCGAGCGAAGCGAGGCTTTGTCTCAAACATCTTCTCTCCAGTGAGGGCAAGCTGGCACGACTCGAATGGGCACTTGCGGCGGTTGCCGGTTGGTCCCCATTGGGTCATAGCCCACTGAACTTTCGTCCGGGCCTCATAGTTGTAAATCGACCCCAATTTGGATTTGAGCTGGTCAATCCAAATGAGCTAGAATTTACCTACTGGTGTATCCGAGGGGCCGGACTTCATCCACTCCTCGTCATCGCTATCACCATCCTTATTGACGGCGCCCGGGCACATGTAGTAGACTGTGTCGTAAGCACAGTCCGCGAAGCAGCGGGGAGTCCGTTCCTTGAACCCCTCGGCTGCATTCTTCCACATCCATTTCTGATTCTCGTCTTCGGGAACATCCGTGGTCATTTCTTCCCACGTCGTCACAGACTCCAAATCAGATTTGGCTGACTCGGGCAGCTCTGGGTCACTTGCACTTCCCTCACTGTCCGTGTAGATGCCCTCCCCTTTACGGCCGGCTCGGCTGGTGGTAGTAGTACCAGTCGAAGCCTTGGTAGAGGTTTTGGCGCTCGTCCCGCTGGTGCTAGCAGAGGATGCTGCAGTAACCGAAGTGGCTACTGTGGTTGCTGGGGTGCTGGAGACGGGCGTCTTCGGGTCGCCCTTGCCCCTTGGTGGGGGGTGCGGGCTCCGCCGGAGACGCTTTCGCTCCGTTCTTCTTTTTGCGGCGCACGGCCTTGGCTGGCTGCGCCGGCACTTCGGGACTAGAATCCGACTGACGCGGATCCTTGTCCTTTGAACGAGGGCTCCTCCTGCCACTGACCGGGGAGTCAGAGTCGGAGGCGGCCTTTGCCTTACTTTGGGCCAGTTGTTTCCGGTGGGCCCAATGGGTAGCGGTTAGCTCCTTCTGCTGTTTAGCCAGCTCGGCTCGCTTGGCCTCAACAGCAGCCTGTTGCCGTGAGATGTCCTCTTCAGAGATCTCACCAGCTGCCTCCGGTATGTTGGCGCCCGGTTCCTGCTCGGTTGTGGACCTCTCGATGGCGATTCGGATGTCCTCCACCTTCAGGTCACTCTCGGTGAGAGGACCCTTTGGTGCTGGCTTATGGCTCAATCGCTTGACCCGTCCGGATTCCACCGACAACTGTGTGACGGTGGAGTCTGTATCCATGTCGGATTCAGACTCTCTTAACTGAGCGGCCTTCCGGGTAATGCCTTCGGAAAGCAGCACAGCTCGGGCCAAGCTCTCGTTGACCGCTATCTCCTCCGCCAACTGTTTGTAGTTGCGGAGCCAGGAAACAGGCATGGTTTCTGCCAACTCGTCCGTGCACGAGTCCATGACCAGAGTCTTGAAGTCATCTGGTACAGTATCAGGCACGCCGGGTGTCTCCGCGAGCGGACCGCATCCGAACATAGAGGGATGCATGGGGATGTAGGTCCCCCAAGAGGTGTACACGACACTGGAATCCATGTCTACGTGGGCCATGCGCTCGATGCGTGTTCTGAATCCCGGAGGATACAGCGGAATGTCCAGGACATCAAGACTGCCACCCAAAGCCTTTGCTGTAGACGTGGGCTCCGGGCGTGGTGGTGGTGGAGGTGGCATCCTCTCTCTGTCACTGACCTCGGCCATTGCAGAGAGCGTGAGGGCTGCTTCCTCGACTTCGGATCCCCTTGCAGGGACCTCCGTTGAGGAGTCCATACTCTCCTCAACCCGGGACGAGACCGTCGGGTCCTCGCCTGCCTCCAACTGGACGTTGGCAGTTTGACGCGCGGCGTCAATCGTCCCCTGTGCCATGGCACTGAGGGCGACTTCCAATTTTAAAAATTGGCAAATGTGTTGGACTCCTCCCGAAGGATTCGTCCAACAAAGGGGGGAAGGTATAGCAAAGCTAACCACACAGCTACCGGCCAACAATAACCGGAGCGAAACGGGTGGCGTCTTACCGCCACGAGTCCGCTCTAGTTATTAACAATATGACGTCAGACCTCTCGTCTCGCCAGATCCCGCAAAGGCTATCCGGTGACCTAGTTCCGCGCTTTCCCGCCGCACCTGCGGCGCCACCTAGGGGACTAGATCCGAACTAACATTCGACTCGACATGCGAGACGCGGCCTACTACCCGAGTGCTATCGTCTGGAGCTTGGCGGTGTATACAACGCTTCAAGCGAATGTACCGGTTAATCCGACCGCCGCTCACGGGATACAGCTACCCGGGGAGGGCGCGTTTGGCATCCCCAGCCGTGAAACGTATGTTATTCGCCTACGGCGAACAACACGCAGCAGCTCGTTGTGTACTGAGTTAGGTTACAGCAGACCTCAACCGGGGACTGCGTCTAACGCCTTCGGTTAGCATTTTATTCTTCCCGGCTTTACGTACGGCCTTCTCTGGGTCCCGCTTAGCCATGGCGAGACCTTTCCCATACGTAATGCCTTCACTCAGCGAGACATTTTTCCGTTTCTTACGATTAGGTCGTTTCCTGGCCTTCGTCTTCCTTTTAACTATTCCCCCAGCTTCTGTCGTTTTCCTTGGCCGGCCCCTAGGGCGTTTCCCGGGTACCACCACGTTGGGCTTGCTAGGCGCAGGCTCAGGTGGATGGTAACCGAACTCCCTCTCCGCCTCTTCGCGTCCCTTCCAGGGCCGAAGTTTTCCGACATTTGTCTTCCATTTCTTACCAGTTAGGCAGTCCTCCATCATAACCGTGGACTCGGAGATGATGTGAATAATTTTAAATAGACCTTCCCATGGCGTTACGAGCTTCAACCGTTCCAGTGGCTCGTAGTACCTTAGTACTTTGTCCCTGACATTAAGACGAATTCTTTTGGCATTGGTGTCATAACCCACCTTCTGCCATTTCGCACTCTTCAGCAGTTCTTTCCGAACGGCCTCGTATGCCTGTTTGAACCTATCCCTTAACGACTCTACAAACAATACGGTGCAGGGCGCCTCTGGGTCTATCCCAACCACTCCATACACTAAGTCGGCGGGCATTATGATGTCCTCGCCGAACACTAGCATGTTTGGAGTGCAATTAGTAGATGAATGGACAGTGTTGTTGTAGGCGTGTACTACAAACTCACACTGTTCATCCCAGTTGTCCTGGTGGGTATTAACCAGGGGCTTTAGCACTTGTATCAGGGTTCTATTGAACCGTTCTACCTGTCCATCCGACTGTGGTCGGTATGGATTGGTTCAGGTCTTGCAAATGGCTAGGTAATGGCACATTTCCTGCCATAGCTCTGACTCGAACTCTCTCCCTTGGTCGCTGTGCATCATAAGGGGGACACCCAAATGAAGCACCCAGCCTCTTACAAACGCCTCAGCGCATGCGGCGGCTTTGTGATTAGGAAGAGGAAACACCCGAGTGTACTTTGTATAATAGTCGGTTACGACCATCATGCAAGTATTATCTCTGGGCGTCGTTTTGATTCCGCTGATGATGTCTATCGCTACTCGAGCGAACCTGACACCAAACAATTCCTGGGATAAAGGTTGCTTCCCCAGGCCGGGTCCCGGCTTGTTTTTCCAACAATCCGGGCAAGTGGCGATCCACCGGAGTAGGTCACCTCTCATTCCGGGCCAGTAGTAACGTCTTGGTAGACGCTCTATCGACCTCTTCTTACCGAAATGACCACTAGTTTGTTGGTCATGGCAATAATACATGATATCCCTCCTCATCGGGGTGGGAATCACTATTTGTAACAGCCTACCGTTTGTAGAAGTAGTCTTCCACCTGCACAGTATGCCGTCTCGGATCTCTAACTCGGTCCATTGAGCTAGCAATCGCCTCGTTTCCCTATCTTCCAGGGATACCAGCGGCCTTGCCAGTTTAATACCTGTCTGTAGGTATTCCATTCTGCGCGCAGTGGTGGGATCCGACTGTTGGAACTTCTTGATGGTCTCCGGGGACCATTCGATACATACAGCCTCCTCCCAGGGGATACGGGGGGTGGTATAATTAAATACCAACCCAGCTACCACAGCATTGTGGGCCCCGCAGTCTTCACAAGTGGCATTCTGGCACTTTCGGACGGGTCGCCTTGACAAGGCATCCGCATTAATATGTTTAGCACCGGGCCGGTGCTCTATTTGTTTGTGCTCCAATCCGAACTCGGATAGATGAGCTAACCATCGTCCAATCATCCCCTCGGCATCCTTAAAGTTAAGGAGCCACCTTAGAGACGAATAGTCGGTTCGCAAAGTAAAGTCACTTCCCCAAAAGAAATGCTTAAACTTCTTCGTATACACCACTACCGCGAGGAGTTCTCGTTTAGTGGTACAATAATTACGCTGGGTCTTGCTTAGTGTGTTGCTAGCGAATGCTATTGGGACTTCGACTCCATCCTGGACCTGATAGAGAGCCGCCCCGATTGCATCATTGCTCGCATCTGTGTCTGATATGAAATGTCCCTCGGGGGTGGGATATTTCAATACGGGTGTGTTTCTAAACAAATCCTTTATTTTATTAAAAGATTCTTCTTGCTCGCTGGTCCATGGGAATGGGTCCCGTGCCCTACCCGGGGTCCAGTGAGCTAAGCACTGCATAGGAAAGCTGACACGAGAGTAATTCGGTATGAAATCACGGTAGTAGGAACAAAATCCTAAAAATGATCTCACCTCCTTAGCACTCGTGGGTCGTTCCCAATTTTCTACAGCTTCTAATTTCTCCGGATCTGCACTCACTCCGTTAGGGGTGATGATCCTTCCCAGATATGTAATTGTTTTCTTAAACAGATTACATTTCTTGGGTTTAAGTTTTAGACCATTGGATAGTATCCGGTCGAGTACCAATTGCAGGTTCGCATGGCATTCCTTAAACGACTTGCCGAACACGACAACGTCGTCTAAGTAGACCAAGCATTTCTTCCACAAAAGGTCGCTCAACAAGGATTCCATCATGGCCTCGAATGTAGCAGGGGCGTTACACAATCCGAAAGGCAAGACATTATACTCGAATAGCCCCATATGACTAGAGAACGCAGTTTTCTCCTTGTCATCGGGGTGCATCGGTATCTGCCAATACCCGGATTGCAAATCCAAGGTACAGAACCATTGGTTCCCACCCAAGCTATCTAAAGTCTCGTCTATCCTAGGCAGAGGATACGAGTTCTTCTTTGTTATACCGTTCAATTTTCGGTAATCTACACAAAAGCGGATTGTACCGTTTTTCTTAGTGGTCATACAACAGGGCTGGACCAGGGACTCGAGCTCGGCACGATGACCCCTAGGTCCAACTGTTTTTGTATTTCCTGTTCACAAATTAACTTCTTCTTAAGAGGAAGTCTGCGATACGGGATTTTAAAAGGTTTCTCGTCGCCCACATCTATAGTGTGCAACACCTTATCGGATCTGCCTACTGGTCCTCCTTCCCTACCGAAAGCACTCTCGTACCTCCGTAGGAGTTTCGCTAGGCATTCCTTATCCTCCGTATTCTGTAAATCTGATTGTTCAACCAGTTTCTTAAATTCTTCATCCAAAGGATGCTTACTAACAGGGTTTAGTGGTTTATTGAACCTGGCCTCAGCGACGTGTTCTACCGAACTCATCTCTCCCACACTGTCGCCTCGTTTCAAGTAAACCACCGAACCACTTCGGTTAGTTATGGGTAATACAGACCATGCTGCATTAGCCACCAATGTGTCCACTGAATCCAACCCGATACTTGACAAATATACCGTGTCGGGTTCAAAGACTCCAGTTTCATTCCTTTGGACCATTGACCCGCCACAAAGGACATCGCAAGTGGTACCCGGTGGGATCTTCACCGTGTGTATCACTGATGCAACCGAAGACACCTGTCTCAATACGCACTGGACATGCAAGCCATACGGGTTCCGTATACTCATCATACCATCCCTGGGATCCAAGACGGCCCCATATAAGCTTGCAAAATCCAATCCGAGGATTCCGTCATCACTAAACTCTGCTATAGTGGGCGAAAGAACGAATTCTTTGCCTCCTATATGGATAGGCATAAACGTCCTACCAAAAGTACGCATACTGCTTCCGTCGGCTGTGCAAGCATTTACCCCCGTTTGGAGGTTCTCATGACTGCCGGCCACCGAGTCGAAGAATCTTTTGGACACACAGGAGTGGCTGGCTCCAGTATCCACTAAGAATTCTCCTACCTGGCCTTCCACAGATATAGGTACATACCACCGTCTCCCCCCTAAAGGAGAGGGGTTGCTGGTAAACTGGTGAAAGTCTCCCGAATCACCAAGATTCAATCCGAGTCCTCTCAAAAACTCCAGACACGGATGACTTGGGGGAAGGCGTGTCCCACACACTCGAATCAACTCCTTGATCCATCCTTCCTCTCCCCCAGTGCGGCCACTCGCCTCCATATGTTCACCACCGTACACATAGGCACTAGGGTCCCTGGCCCCGGCCGTAGTGCAGGGGTGCGCACCCACAGCCACCCAGCCTCCAGGTGAATTTGATTCGAAATCTTCCACCGGGTTACCCCCGGTAGCATTTTGGCATTCGTTCCCTCCTGGGGTTATACCCAATGCCGTGGGTACAACCCCCTCTAGTTTTCCACATCAGTGGAATCCGTAGCGTTCTGTTCACCTTCACCGTTATCTTCGGCTTCATAGAAGGCAGCCATTACCGGCTTAGCAGCGGTACATTCAGACGAGTAGTGTCCCATGCGTTGGCACCTGAAACACTTAACCGTACGGCGATCCACTCTGGGTCTCTGCCGGCTGGCTTGGAGGGCATCTGTAATTTTCTTACACATATCCTCCATAAGTTTGTTCATGTCCGGAGGTTGACCCTTCGCTTTATCAGCGCTGTCAGAGGGCTTAGTTGCCTTCCCACCAACTTTCGGGTCACTCCTGACCTCGGATGACGGTTTAGAATCCCTCGGTTTACTAAACGCCTTCCTCGGAATCTACTTCCTACCTGAAGTATTTTTCCTAAGCTGCATCGAGCAAAAAGTGCCGTCCTCCTGCTCGATTTCAATCAGTTCAAAATCATCCGAGGTATTATCTACCTCGGATCGCTGAACTACCGATGCTAGTGGAGCCGAGCGGGTCACATTCGGGATATCCCCGGCTAGCATGGCTCGCTTCTTCACGGCCATATCTATACCATTATATATACCGTGCAATGTTATGCCTTCCTTCCAGGCATCTCTCACAGCAATTTGCTTGTCTCGGTCTCTCAGACCCTTGACGAATTGTGTGATCAAATCATCCATATACCAGTCCTGGTTTTCTGTACCAGGTCTGGCCTTACTTAACAGGGCATGCAGTTCCATACCGTATGCTCTGAGAGCTTCGTTCGGCTTCTGTGTACGTTTCTTAAAGCGGACCATCGGATCCTCCTTGACCATGTTACACAATAGTCCGCTAGCAGATTCAACTAACTGCTCAAAACTTCCTAGGAGACCATACCAGCTCCGCCATTGCTCTACTGCCATGCGACCCGGCCCGCCTTTCAAGCATCTTACCAGATGCGGCTTGGCCTCGTATGGGGTCCAACCATTGCAGTTCATCACATCGATGAAATCTTCAAACCATTCTTTCCATGGCCGAGTACCGTCGTATTCTTTAGGAATCACGGCTACCCTTCGGGCTGAATTGTGAGCATACATCAATCTAGTGCATTGTTGTTTACTCCATTCAATCGCCTTGGTTTCATTCAAGGTTCGATTGCCTCCCATTCCACCAAAGCTTGTATTGCTTGGTGGAGGCGGTGGTGGTGGTTGGCTATACGTCCACTGTGTACCACTGTAGTTCGTATAGCCACCACCCCCTTGGTTAGGGCCGGTACCCGAGGCACCATCGCTACCTGCGTTACCCGAAGTACCGTCCCCACCCTGAGCACCAGTGTGGTTGATGCCACCCTGGTGACCGCCATCGGACGGCTGGCCCGTATGGTTCGGTTGACTACTACCGTTAGGTGGAGTTTGTTGGTTGCTGTAATTACCAGCTCCCAATCCGACATTTTCTGTCTGATCCACGTGTATGTGGAAACCACTAGTTTCCGCACTAGTGTCGGAGGCATCCCGAGGTACGTAGTCCGGGTCTAAGTTGTGGACTATCGGGACCTCACTTATCTTCGGTTCTAATGTAAACTCCCCCTTGATCTACATTCCGCGTTGCATTGTCATTGACAAAAGGATTGTACTGCGGATGCTTAGGTGTTGAACAGGAAACTGGGTCTCCTTGTTTAACAAACGTCGAGTTCGGAGGAGCATTCGTCTGCTCCTGTTCCTGTAAATAACTCTCCATAGCAGACTTATTTAATGTGAGGGTAGCTACATCCGTAGTAAGGTTTCGCTGCTCCTCCCTTAGCTGTGCATTCTCTGACAAGATCTTGGATCGAATCTTCTCATTATCTGCAACAGCTCGGTTACGCTCTTCTTGGGCGGCTACTGCCTCCCGCTTAAAAGTATCCTTTAACAGACGATACTTTTCACCTTTTTCCTTTTGAGACCGCTGATATTTATTGGTCTCCCTCTGGATCTCGGCTTGTTCCGAGATTAACTTGGCTTCTGTCTCCGCTTTACGGACCTGAAGTTTCTTTAACTTTTCCTCCATGGCATGCAACTCGGATTGTAATCTGTTTACATCCCGGGCCTTAGCAACCTCCTCGGCTCTAGCCTTTTCGATTGCTCTGAGTCTATTGGCTTCCTCGAGCTTCAGCTCAGCCAACTTTTTATCCTTGTCTTTCTCGTCTTTCTCCTTTCTCTCCAATCGATGGGCTACAGAAGATAAACGATATTTGAGGTCGGATTCCTTTAGAATCGCCTCCTGTTCAACGGAATGGAGTTTACTGATCCGAGCTTTTGTCTCCTCCTCTATCTTCGCTTGGGCTGCCATGAATTGTTCATGCTGCCCCTTAGCCTGTAGCTCTACCTGCTCTTTGGCTTTCAAATAGGCCGAAGTAGTTTTATACCCGGGGCCCATCCGACGTCCGTATATCGACTTGCGGCTGCCTCCAGGGTTAAACATGGAGTCAGACAAGCCTTCGTCCAGAGATAGGCCTAGGTAGTGCCTCTCCGAGCTCCTCGGTTTGGCATCCCGGGGCCTAGTCTTTGGGGTTGCAGTAGGAACCTCTGGATCCTTTACGGCCTTACTGTCATCGCTATCATGATCCGACGACGTCATTAGTGGGGCTACCCTGGTTGCCCCCTCTGGTACCGCTCCCGTGGGGGTTGCGGTACGCTGTATAGGGCTCTGGGCTATTGGGGTACCCAAGGTGCTAGCCGAGCCTGCCGGTATAATAGGTCCCAGCTGGCATGTGCTAGTTATAACTTGGGACCAATCGCTCAAGTTCAAGGTTGGGGGTCTCAGTACCCCCCTAAACAATCCTGTATCCGGGGCTACCATTTGAGGGGTGCCCGGATACAACTTAACAATGCCATCTCCATTTCTGGTGGCACCGTCTGTTAGACCGGGTGTCGAGAAGACAGTCTGGACACCCTCCGGGTTGAACATATGTTGTTGACCCGGTTTCCAGTCTAACAACAGATGCTGGGATGTGAAGCCATCCTCTTCGAATCCCTCTAGCCCAGGGCTGGAGGGATCCGCATCGGGTTTCCCGAGGCTTTCGGCCAATGTGGCTGTGCTCCACCCCCGAACCAACTGGTCACGGCACCAGTGTAATGGTTCGTATCAACTTATATGTTGGGTGGCTGGTTGGCTCGCTTATCACTAAAGACACCAACACAACACGAGTGATTCGGGTTGGGCAAAGCCCCGGATACCCCTACCTCTCGGGTAGGACTTTATTCAGCTTTGTTCACAGTCTGTAGCAACACGTCTTGACTGGACCACGTCCAGTCCCCTTCTGCGGCTCGCCCGGCTTCTTAGTAGAAGCTGGACGCGAGGCATGGTGCTGCCCCCTCTTGTACCAGCCGGGTATCGCAAAGCGACACCTAGTTGGCATAGAAGGAACGAGCACCACACAAGCACGTCTCTCGGATGAACCGCACTAATATATATACAACGATGCCTGCCCCTACAGTTTGGTTCTAGGAGGAAGTTACCTAAAGTTGTGTTGGGTACTTTTAAAATGGCAGAGACTGATTTGGAAACTGTACATGACTATACTTACCTAGGACTACACTTGGATAATTACCTAACCATGGAATTGGCAATGAAAAATGTTTTCTAATGGGTTAATAACAGGTTGTTCAGATTAGCTAAATTGCGTCATTTACTGACACTTAAAGTTGCAATATTGGTGTATAAAACAACTATACTAAGTTTGTTTGATTACTGCAGCTTTGTTTATGCAGGTTGTAGTAATAAAGATAATCTTGTCAAGGCGCAAAGACTCCAGAATGGAGGTCTAAGAATGTGTTATAGGTATAACAGGGAATATCTCTCTGTGGAGGAACTCCATACAAGGAGCGAGGTTCCATATTTGGATAGAAGACGCGATGAAATGTTATTAGTATTGATGTATAAGTACTCTAGATGTAATGATATGTTGGATCATCATAGAGGTGACAGACTCACTAGGTCAGATAAAAAAATTAAATTTTTGGTTAACCAACCTAAGCTAAGTACATATAAAAGGTCACCCCTTTATCGTGGTGCTGAACTGCGGTCGCTATTAGGAACCTGGTATCAACATACTGAAACAAAACTGAAGTTTAAGCAGAGAGTCAGACGTATTGAAAATCTGGGAGTACCAAATGATGGTCCTGGCAATGATCACGGCTAATGACTCCATGGAGTTCTAAACTGCGTTCAATGACCTGAATGATCTTTATCTTGATCACTGGTATTATCACTGGTATTATTATTATTATTATCAGAAATAACAGCCAATATCAGTATTAGTATTGCTACTATTGTTATTATGCCTCGTGTAAGTGTGAAGGTGGATGTGAATGTTAGTGTGTTGTTTTCTTTCTTACTTAATCCTTACCTGATCCTACTAGTTTGAGCATAATATATTTTTGTCTAGAGTTTTGTACAATGGTAACCCTCCTTTACAGAAGCTTATGTGCTTGGTGTATGTTGTGAGTCGCAATTTCAACAATCCTGAACATTTCTCTGCCTTAGCCTGTGTTACTTTTGTTCTTGTTTATCTGGGCCTGTTTTGTCTATCATTATTTATCATTATTACATAGATTTTTCATGATTCATTGTTATGTCTATAATTGTTTGTATTTTTATAAAAATGATATGGTGTACAATTTGATATGGTATCTAATTTACCTTATGAATATGATTTGTAGCTTTTTTGCTTGATTGTATGATTGTGTTTGACTTACTGATAGATGTTTGACTATAATTCCAGTTGTGCTTCAATTACCCCGATTCTGTAAATTGTGAGAGGCTCAATAAACTTTGTTTTCAATTTAAAAAAAAGCTACCGACACTATATTTATTAATCACGTGACCTTGGATCCATAATGCCCCCACCCTTTTGGTCTGGCGGCTATGAAAGAGGAATGTGTATTTGAGGAGGAGACAAAGAGGAATGTGTATTTGATGAGGATGTCACTTTGATTAGTCGTCACAAAAGATAGTATTGCAACCCTGAGGGACTGTGTTAGGCATGCTGTGCTGGATGTACACCCAACCTTTTTGGAGTAATTCATGCATTTCACACCAGTTAGCGTGGCACTCGGTCCCTCCTCTGTTCTCCAACTTAACTCTATATTGGGAACGCAGCTGTTCATATGCACAGACATGGACACATATCCTCATTTGTGACAGTGATGTCTAATCAGAATTTTCTCGCAATTAATATTCACTCTAAAAATATTGACAATACCTATCACAGATTCTCGTTAAACTGAACAATGAACCACTGTTGTTGCATTATAGTGAATCAGTGTAGTTTCTACAATGAAGCAGTACAGTACACACTGTCGTACAAGGAATCTCTGGGCTTCCCTAGTCCACTTAAAGGGGTCTATTTCCTCCTTTTTTCTATTCCCTCAGGTGTGTGTGTGGTCCACATATGCGCAGGCACTGACACATTCCTCTGTGAAATTGTGTAATGTCGTTCTTCCCATGAATATGACCGTAGCTGTCGAAATGGTGTTAAACACCTATTACTCACTCACTCACAAGGAATCTGTGCGAAAACGACGATGTTTCTCTGGCAATGCTGGGACAAGGATTTTACCATTTTTTTGATAATTTCACCTACCTTACACAACTTTAAATTTAGTTACCCACGTTTAATTTTAAAGATTTAGAGAATTTAAACGATGCAAAAGTCATAAAGACATGTTCAAAAATTTTCCCACCAACCAAAAAACTGATAGAGCCAGTGTATCAGCGTCAAGTCGAAAGCACGATATTATCTGTGGACATACAAGGAGCTGGGTCCAGCATGCAATGACTGTGGTTATAGTGAAAATAAATTTGAAAATATCTTCGAGAACACACTTCACATCAGTACCCGCACAGTCATGTTGTTCCCATTTTTACTGTGAAGTTGAGACATGGCACACAGCCAATGTGAAGGTTTGACCTTTGTGTTTATAAGAAATCAGTCAAAAAATAGTTTTTTGGTGACCATTTTTTGGAAAAAGGGGTGAAATTGGAAAACTCCATACCAGTGACCTACCACTGACACATTCCTCTGTGAAATTGTGTAATGTCGTTCTTGCCATGAATATGACCACAGTTGTAGAAATGGCATTAAACACCTAATACTCACTCACAAGGAATCTGTGCGAAAATGATGATGTTTCTCTGGTAATGCTGGGACAAGGATTTTACTCACCAACCAAAAAACTGATTGAGCCAGTGTATCATCGTTGACTGTGTGCCATGTCTCGACTTCACAGTGAAAATGGGAACAACATTACTGTGCGGGTACCGATGTGAAAGGTGTTCTTGAAGATATTTTCAAACTTATTTTCACTATAACCACAGTTGTTGCATCCTGGACCCAGCTCCTTGTATGTCCACACATAATATCGTGCTTTCGACTTGAAGGTTTGTGTTTATAAGAAATCAGTAAAAAAAAAAGAATTTTTTGGTGGTCATTTTTTTGGAAAAAGGGGTGAAATTGGAAAACTCCATACCAGTGACCTACCTCCTGTTGCACCTACTCCTATTACTATGGCTGCTGTTGTACCAACTCCTACTACTGCTCCTGCTACACCCTATATATATATATATATATATATATATATATATATATATATATATATATATGGGTCATTCCAGGTTTTACTGGTCAGGGGGGGCCTGGATCAAGAATCTACAAACTCAGTATTTCTTAATAACATTATATTTTATTGATAGCCCTATATCTTGGCTTATTAAAAAGTTTCATTCAAGGATCCAACTCCTAGGGGGTCAGTTTTTATCGCAGATGCCTTAAAACCTTCTAAAAAGGGGGTACGTTAATGATCGTAATCAAACAAACATGAATAACACCACTAATAAGAGGCATGGAAACACCAAATATTGTGGCCAGACTGGTACAATACATGACTTTATGTATACCAAAAAGCTAAAGTGAGGCCCGAAAACTCTTGAAGTTACGCATAGGTGGATAAATTGGAAAATGTGAAAATTTGTGAATTTATTTTACATTTTTTAACTTTAGCCTAGCTCATTCAAAATCCTTCATACAATGACTATATTAACTGTCCATTGTCTCTAGTAGACCTACTGTACATAATAATTAGAATTGGCCTGATATATCATACCTATACTTCATACTTGGTGCTTGCATAGAGGCCATTATATTACACATATTATCATTAACGTACCCTGTTTGTTAACCTCTCACAGAATGGCCACAGCTCATCTATACATCATCATATGCCATTGTTATCACATACACCATCACAAGAGAGGTTGTACTACCTATCTAGAGTCATTTAACCCTGCATAAGGCCCATCTTGGGTGTTTAATATCACTTTGAAAATTAAAAATCACAAAATTTCTACACTTCTCGCAAAGCATGCATGCCATGGGGTGCTAAAATGCATCTTTATATACACCAAATAGTATTTTCTCATAAGCCAAACATGTCTATGATTGAATACAAATAATAGAAACACCATACAAGATGATAGGCTGGCACTATAACAATAGAACTTTAACCATCTCAAAATCCTCCTACCGGTCATTAACGTACCCCATTTGCTAACCTATCAAAGAATGGCCACAGCTCACCTATACACTATCATATACAATTGGCATCACACACATAATGAGTAAAGAGGTTATACTACCTATCTAGAGTCATTTAAACATACATAAGGCCCATCTTGGGTGTTCAATATCACTTTGAAAATTAAAATCACTTTTTCAACACTTCTCGCGGCCTTCGCTTGCAGCACAGTACAAAAATATACACTTATATACCTTAAATACTCTTTCCTGAGGGTAAATGAGATCATAATACATATATACAGTCATTTAACCATTGATAAGGGCCATCTTGGGTGTTTAATATCACTTTGGAAATTAAAAATCACAAAATTTCTACACTTCTCGCAACATCTGCATGTCATGGAGTGCTAATATGTATCTTTATATACACCATATAGTATTTTTTTATAAGTCACACACCTCTACTATTGAATAGAAATGTTAGAAACACCATACCATGTCATAGGTTGACAATATCCAATTTTGACTTTGTTCATCTCTCAATCCTCGTACCGTCATTAACGTACCCCGGTCTTTAACCTATCAAAGAATGGCCACAGCTCAACTCTACACCATCATATACCATTGGCATTGCACACACATTGACAAAAGAGATTGTACTACCTATCTAGAGTCATTTAAACATGCATAAGGCCCATCTTGGGTGTCCAATATCACTTTTAGAATTAAATATCACAAAATTTCTACACTTCTCGCAACATCTGCATGTCATGGAGTGCTAAAATGTATCTTTATATACACCAAATAGTATTTTTTGACAAACCACACACCTCTACTATTGAATAGAAATGTTAGAAATACCAGACCAAGTGATAGGTTGAAAATATTGAATTTTAACTTTGTTAATGTCAAAATTGCTCGTACCGATCATTAACGTACCCCAGTTGTTAACCTATCAAAGAATGGCCACAGCTCAACTCTACACCATCATATGCCATTGTTATCACATACACCATCACAAGAGAGGTTGTACTACCTATCGGGGTGGCAGCTCTCAACAGCAAAGACACACTAGACTTCATGCGGAAGGCCTTCCCTGAAACCAACCTTCAAGCAAAGGGTCTCACCACCCAGATGGCTAAGGACATTAAGGTCAACTCGTCCTTGACCAATGTGATTTTTTAATTTTCAAAGCCACAGTGGCCAGACAAGATGGACCTTATGCATGGTAAAAACGACAATTCTACTAACATAGGGTGGATCCACAGAAAACACAATATCTGCACACAAGTGATTTGATACCTTTAAAGTGATCATAATACTTACACATAATCCTCCGCGAGGGCCAGGTTGCCCGGTGGTGGCGGCGAAGAGTCGGCCGGCCTCGATCCGGTCGAACGCTGGCTGCGCCTCCTCTTGGGGGAGTCTTTCTGCGTAGCCTGACGGACCGGTCGAGTCGTCCGGCTCTCCTCTGCCACCTCCGGGGCAACCTGTCCTCGCCCCCCCGCCTCCGTGGTCGCTGCCCTCGGTGCCTCCTCCACGGGCGGTGCTGGTGAGGCCGTCGCGGCGCTGGACTTCGCCCTGCCAGCTCGGCCTCCTGCCTTGCCCTTCCCGGGTGGTGCTGTGGGTGGTGCAGTGGGTGGTGCTGCCGAGGGTAGTGGTCGTGGTGCCGTGGCCACGACGGGCTCTGGGGAGGAGCACCCGGCCAGGCTTTCATCCCCCGACGAGTTGAGGATGGCTGTGGCAGGGTCCACTCCAGCCACAGGCGCATGAGTCTCCTTGAATGTAGAGCAAGGGGCAAAACCATTAGTATTTATTAAGCAAGACATTTGGAGAAACGAATATTTGGTGTATGTCAAGCTATATTTCTGTACCACATGGCATGCATGCGTTGCGAGAAGTGTAGAAATTTTTTTTTTTTTTTTTTATTTTTCTAAGCCACAGGGGTCAAACAAGATGAACCTTATGCATGTTCAAATGACTCTAGATAGGTATTACAATTTCTTTTGTCAATGTGTGTGCAAAGCCAATGGTATATGATGATGTATAGATAAGCTGTGGCCATTCTTTGACAGGTTAACGACTGGGGTACGTTAATGACCGGTACGAGCAATTTTGACATTAACAAAGTAAAAATTCGATATTGTCAACAAATCACTTGGTAAGGTATTTCTACATTCTATTCAATAGTAGAGATGTGTGGCTTATTATAAAAGAGTATCTGAATGCTATAGTGATATTATAAACTATCCACCTACCTCCTCACTCCCGTCAGGGGACGAGAAGGACACCCGCTGGTACCTGGGGCGAGGGGCGAAGGGGAGGCGAACGGTCAGCTTCCCGAGCCCCTTGCCCCGGCCCCCTGCAGGCGTCCCTCTTCCCGCTGCCGCAGGTGCCGGTGCGGAGGCTGCAGCCGGACGTGGAGCCGCCTGCTCCGCTGCAGCCCCGGGAGCCGCCTGCTCTGGCACCAACACCGCAGCAGCGGTCGCAGCTGGGGTGCCCCTCCCAGTGCCTGCCTTGGCCTTCGGTCTCCCTGTTGGTGTGGGTGGGAGCGGCGGGAGGCCCAGCTTCTTCCGTCTCTGAATTCAGAAAGGGAATGACACATTAAGTAAACTGTCACACTGGCGAGTTACTCGCAGCAGTGTTTTGACTTAGCATTTACAGTATCTGTCCCTTGAAATTTGTATACTTATTAACATTCTTAATCTCACATCACAATAAAATGTTACCACCAGAGTAGCAGATTTTGAGGCACCACAGAGACTGAGAGGACGGAAAATTATCAAACCTTGTTCTCTTTCTGTCTCTCCCGGTAAGCCTTCTTCCGGGCATGGAGCATCTCGCGCCGCCGCTGCTCCTCAGCAGGGTCTCCCGCAAGTCTCTCCCTGTCTTTCTCTCTCTGGCGACGCGAGATCTCCGCCCGGTGGGCATCATAGGTGGCCGCCCCCATCTCCTGCCGCAGCCTGGTCTCGTACCGGGCCGAAGCTGCGGCATGGAGACGGGCCGCCTTCTCCCGGTCCTCCCGGTCCTCCTGGTCCTCCAGGTCCGGAGCATCAGCGGGAGCGGGCTCCCGCACACACCTCTTAGGGCGACGGGGGGGGGGGTCGCCCCCACCGCCACTGGGGGCTACGTCAGCCATCTGCAAAAATGAGAAGAAATACATTAAATAAAAAGGTAAATAGTGATTAAACAAGTTCCTTTATGCTGACAAAGGATGTACAACAACGCCAAAGATTTTATCAGAGGTTTTTATGCTGATATGGTAATTCATAGTGAGGAAATCAGTAGATTTTAAGATAATAAGGAATTTGTTAGTGTTTGAATACTGATAAGATATACATAAATAAATAGGAAAAAAATATTCATCATGTTCCTATATGCTTACAAATGATGTACAGTAACCCCGGAAGTTCAATCAGCTGATTAATTGCTAATATGGAAATTTATACTGACAAAATATAAGGAAAATGCTGAAATATACCCACCACAAAAATTCTTTGGAAAAAAAGGTATTCAGTATCTAACTAATGGCACTTGTGTGAGTTAGAGGTACCATAGGGGCATGTCATGGTGAAATATGATGGAGCTATGTGCACTGGAAGTGCCACTTGTGTGGAAAATACAGAATAAGAAGGGGGGGTACGTTAATGATCGCAAAGGTTTATAACCACTCAGCAGTGGGGGCTTTGTGTTAGGGTGAGCTTACCTGGTCAACACAACAGAGGGGGGACATGTCTAACATACCCACCATAAAACATTCCCCTGAATCCAAGATGGCGACCAGTAGGCAGGCATCTTGCCACCGGGGTACGTTAATGACCGACGAACACTATCTTCCTAAATTTGGCCACTATGGCTATGCTTTCGATCCCACAGGAGGATTAACACACCAAAATGCCCAAATAGAGGTAGGAGAAGGAATATAACCCCAATAAAACATGGGATGAGCACAATTTTGGCCGTGAGGGGGCCTAAAAGTTCACGACGAGGCAGAAATTTGGCCGTTCAAGACCAAATTGGGGTGGGGGGGTCATCTCAAAACACCCAAACATGGCCCAAAATGCATCTTACACACGTAGGGGGTCCTATTCTAAAGGATTATCAAAAATTTAGACCCAAGGGTACATCATCTCGGCCAGGAGAGGCCAAATTCTGCTTGCCGAGCGAAAAATCATTAACATACCCCAATTTTGAAAATACAGCCCGGGGTGGCCAAAGCTTCACCCTGGGGCCCCGGGCTGCATCGCAGGCCTCACCCGGCAACACATTTTACCCCCTAGCATCCAAAATACATCGTTCCGGTACACAAAAATCGATCTACGGCCCCCCACAGGCATCTCCAACAATATTTCATCGCAATTTCATGGAATTTCGTGGAATTTCCTTACCTTCTTCGCTTTTTTGTGATGTGTTTTGCAGTGGAAGTCTGCTGGAAGTCGGCTATAAACAACCTGTGACCTCCTCTGAGCTGAAACACGGTACCTGGATGCAGGCCACTTCCGCCGGGCAACAGGAAGTCGTTTTTCTCTTCCCGCGCTGTTTTTCCCGCCGCCGATCATTAACGTACCCCGCTTACGAAGAGACCCCCCCATACAGCCAAACCAGACTGTATTTGGCCACAATTCTTGTTCAGGCATGATGTATTTACTCTAAAAGTGACCATAGACTGTGGGAATTGTATGTATTTGGTTTATTTTATTCTATTTAGAGGCAAAAGCCAGGGGTACGTTAATGATCGCGGTGTGCATTGAAAATCACTTATATGTGCCTGCCAAGGGTAATTCCCGGAGTACATGAAAATTTTTTTTATGGAAGACTCCCCCCTAGGGTACCTCTTAATTGCATATAATAAGAACACTGATTATATTCCCTAACCAGGTTAGATAGGCTCTATCATTAACGTACCCCACGTGAAAATTTATAATTAAATGCATATAGAAGATAAATTATGCCCCAAGACCCACCCAAACCATATGGAAATCTTAGCTGTGAACCCCCACTAAGGAATAAAAATATTATTGGTGGTGTAGAAGTGTTTCCCTTGCTATTATATGCCCAAGAAGCCACCTGACCAGTAAAACCTGGAATGACCCATATATATATATACAGGGTGTAGCAGTTATATACTACATGAGTTAATCCCCTTTTCACCTCCCTTACACAAGAGTTCTTTAATGATATTTACAAATAAGCTCCTCCCTTTGATATCTTTAATCCCCCGGTCCCCGCACGGGGACCAGGTTAATACCATCAAAGTACTTTACCTGAGGTAATCCCTTTTTCACCTACCTTACACAATCTGGATAAGGTCAAGAGTGCTTTGATGGTATTTACAAATAAACTTCTCCCTTTGATATCTTTAATACCCCCATACTCACTACCAAAGGTGTGGGGTGCGCACCCTACCGAGCGAGGGTCTCTGTGAAAATGGGATTAAATCTCTTTTAAGTCTTTTAAGTGGGCGTTAGGTGAAAATCAAACAAACAGACACCCTACCGAGAGGAATCTCTGTGACTATGGGATAAGACCCTTTAAGTCTTTTATCTTTTCCCTCAGGGACCAACCACACTTAACGATCTAAGGGATCCATGCCTACAGCAAACGGTAGGTGAAAATCAAAAACAGACAGATACCCTACCAAGCGAGGGTCTCTGTGAAAATGGGATTAAATCTCTTTTAAGTCTTTGATCTATTCAAAACCATAGTTAAGAGACTTATCTTGAACGGATACATAGAGGAAAGTAAAATTTTGTTCCCTCACACTGTCTCTGCTACCTTCATCATGGAAACACCAACCGCTCTACAGACTATCAACTCTGAGAACCCAAAAACTACTACAGCATCATAGAATTTTTTTTTACGTATATTATATATCTCATTTGCATGATTAGCCCCACCCCATTGTTTACATATAAGGGACCACATGGTTAGGCCAAGTTGCTAGGCCACGTGTTGTTTACAAACAAGGGGTCACATGATCGCACTAATCTCCTAATTAGGTCATGTTATCATGGTAACCATAATGACATCCTCTGATTGGCTGAGAGTTGGTCACTAATCCCCTAATTAGGTCAAGGGGGCATGGCCTATTATGCAAATGAGGCCAAGGTCAGGGTCACATGACCATATATGGGCATGCACAATGGGGGTCTTGTGATGTCACAGGTCACATGACCCAATGGAGGCCTCTGATTGGCTGCATTTCCAGTGAGTAATATCCTGTACTTACCTATAGTCCCGTTCCGATACACTATTTACTACTGGTACTGTTAAAGTTGATTATTCTTGTAATAACAACAAGAATTTATTTATAACTCATAGAGGCCCAGTACAGGGCGAGTTGGATCCACTTTTTACAGTGTTTAAATAAGCCTAGCATCAGGGTTTATGATAGTTTTGTGAATGGCATATATAAGTGTGAGCATTTTATTTATGGTAAAAAATCTCAAATACTGCCATGCAGAGTTGCAAGTTTTCTGAGACAGCCAGATCTTGTTAATATTTATCAGATAGATTCAGATTTTTTATGATGTGGTTTCACTGAGGGTTTTAAAATTGTGCACTCTGAAGGTGATACAAGTTATGATTGTAAACAAGAAAAATGTGGCAAGGACCACGGATAGAAGTTACCACTCTGCGGCCGAAGTGTGACGTCACGGCCGACGTATGACGTCACAAATTGCGTCACAAGGTGACCATGACGTCACTGGCAAACCAAAAACATAATGAAGTTGCTACGGTCGCTGCACTCCCGGCTACTTCGCGGCAAGCAACTCCAAAAAAAAGTACAATTCAATTTTCCAAGGGAGATTTTACGATGAAATGTGTAAAATTATTCTTGATGAGCTGTCTGAAGATTTAGTGACTCAGACTGAGGTTTAACCAAAATGTATTCACATGTTGAAAAATCAAATGGTAAATAGATACCTATAACTGACTGTAGTATGCCAGCAGATATTTCCAAAAATAATTTTAATGAGTACCATTTCGAAAAATTTCTCATATAATTCTATTAATACTGTGACAGCACAGTTAGACAGGAATGACTATATATATGAGTGTCATAGATTTGAAATCTGCTTATCGTTCCATTAATGTTTATGGTCCACGTGTAGGGTACCAAGGATACAGGTGGAATTTAGGACATTGTGAAAGATTTTATGAAAGTAACCACCTGACATTTGGTTTAAAGTGTGCCCCTTATATATTCAATAGAATCTCTGATTTTATTACAGCAGTTGCTAAACTCTATGGTGTAGATAGAGTAGTCAATTGTTTAGATGATTTTATTGTCATTGCTGCAACTAAGGATGAGTGCTTGAGAAGAAGAAATATTCGTATTGAATGTATGGAATATATGGGTTTTATTGTGTCAAGGGAAAAAGTAACTGAACCAAGCCAGTCATGTGTTTTCTTGGGCATAACTATTGATTCTACTAAAATGGAATTTTCTCTACACTGGAAAAAATTGGACAAAATGTCTAACGCATTGGATGAATGCATGGGTAAAAGGTTTGTATCTAAAAAGTCCCTTCAAAACATTGGAGGTTTAATGTCTTTTTGTTCTCAAGTAGTGTGTGGTGGTAGAACTTTCAGTAGAAGGCTAAAAACAGAGGGGTCATTAGGCTGGATGAAGAGACCCAAAAAGATTTAAAATGGTGGAAAGATTTTTGTCATAATATTATATTAAATGACAATGAGAAAACACCTATGTACTCAGACTCATCTATTCAAGGCTTTGGCACTTGGTTCGGTAAAGATTACCTTTACGGTACATGGTTGGATGTGGATCCTTTGAAAGATAGTTCTGGTCATTTTACAACTTCCCCAAAATTAGACAACCTGAAGGTCCATCACTGAAATATCAATGTATATGAGTTGTATCCAGTTATGATGGGCTTTAAATGCTGGATTAAAGATTATAGTAATACCAGAGTTCATTGTATAACTGATAACATGCAGGCTCTAGCCATGTTAGATACAGGTAGATCAAAGAATAAGATGTGCATGGAATGGTTACATGAACTTTTTCTGGTAATGTTTTATTCACAATATTGAAATATATTCCACTTATATTAAATCGGAGGACAATATATTAGTTGATGAATTGTCTAGGCTAAATTATAAGGGTGTCCCAAAGAAATGTAGGAAAACCTTAAATGTGAATAACATGTGTTGTTATATGTCCAGCTTGTCGTGTTGGACTTTTGTATAAAGGACTGCAGTATAGCAGTTCCTATTCTTATTAATTTATTATCATTTTGTTGATAACATGGTTAATTTTAGCATTCTGATGCGATATTGAATGTGTAACTGTGGAATGGTGTACCCATTGTATTTGGCAGGTGGCTTTTTTGGCATGTATGGTTTGATAGGACAATGTCAATACCTACCAAACTCACTGTCTCCTCTTTATTCTACATAAGTATATAATATTTATATTACCGGTATGCAGTAATTATTTAATAAAATTACCCGTATTCAATAACGAACATAATTAACTTATAGAACTATATACAGTGGTGTATATATTTTAAAAGCCCCTGGCGTCAAAGCCAACGGTTAATTGGTCATATACACTCATACAGGACACACCATGCTGGGTGGTCCCAGAAAATTCAAACTTTAGTATTGTTTAGAGAATAGACAATGATCTTCTTCACATTGAGATTGTCTGTTGTCCTAAAATGCACAAATGCATCTGATTGCATTATAGGACAACAGGCAGTCAAGATGTGAAGAAGCAGTTGTCTATTGTCTTTATAAAATGTTTTACATTTCATTCCAATCAAACAAGTACCCAATCAAGGTATATCTAGAAGAATTCAGGGTACCTGACTGGGTTACAACTATGGTGACCTTGCTCAGCCGTGCACTGTATTCCTAAAATGCACTCGAAGTCACTTCTATCGTGCAGCAGAGCACTGCCAGCCATTTTATAATATCTAATATTATTGTATTTTTATTGTTATTGTACATTATGTTGATACGTCCAGGTTTCAAGTCTTTAATAAAGGCATGTATGGTTTGATAGGACAATGTCAATACCCACCAAACACATTGTCTCCTCTTTATTCCACATAAGTATATAATATTTATATTACCGGTATGCAGTAATTATTTAATATATATATATATATATGTATATATATATGTATATATATATATGTATATATATATTATATGTATATATATATATATATACATGTGTGTATATATATATATATATATATATATATATATATATATATAATCACATTCATAACCAAAAATGAAACAGAAATTAATTGTTATAAATTCCATTAGCCAATTCATTTAACTGAAATTACTTCATATGAATAAGATTATAGATAGGCTGTTGGAGCATTATCACCACACCTGCTTAACCAGAGGTGTTGAACCCAGCACAAGCACACATGTGAATTACCTCCTGTACGGTGACTGAACATGGTCTTTATAAGTTAACTATCTGCCTAGCCATATGGAAATAATAGCATTGATTTAGCAGTATAAGCTTGATACAGCAACATGAACTAATGGAGTGCTAGTGAGAAAATTCGCCGATGCTATATGGGTGTTTCATGCTCACCAATGGGCATGATGCACTTCCCCATTACACTGCTACACCTGATTTCTGATCCTAGGAATGTGAATAGGGTAAACCTGTACAGGTTATGCAAATTTGAGGCTCTCATTGAAAGGCGAGTTATCCTTTCCTTAAGTGGGTATTCCACTGTTGTCAGGCGGCCAGTTTGTGCTAATCCGACCACTCTTTTCCATACTTTTGCATTCTCGAAAATAATCGGATTAGCAAATATTTGTCCGACCCATGGCAGTGGAACACCCGTTTTAATGACGTACTGAACCGACCCTGTTTGCAGTTGCTTTTAGAGTGATGCATGAATGCAACTAGACTGAGTATCATCTGAGTCACGGGTGGGCCGTCTACTTTCGTAGGGCTACGAGAGTGGCTAGAATGAAACACCCAACTGGCGCATCAATGTTGATTTTCAAAAGGGTGCAAATATGTTTGAATTTGAAAATTGATACAACATAACCAAATCAACTGTGATTCAACATCTAAACATCATTGCTGATTAAATGTATGGATTTCCATGTTGATTCAATTTTATTTCAACATTTTCTCAACATCGTTTCAACATTGATAGTTCTTAGGTGATGCTTAGCTGAGATGTCAATGTTTATCAACATAGAAATCAATGTTGTTAAGTCAATGGTGACAAATCAATGACTCAATGTTGAATTGAGAACAATATTAAAATCTTGATATGTCAATTGTTGATCCACTCTTGAAATGGTGATTGTTGACAAAATTAAATGGAATGTTTAAAAAGGTGTTAAAGACTGGGTTGGTCAACACTCTTAACATATATCAACTAGTTTTCAACATTCATTTGATTTGGTGTGCTTATGTGGACCGGGTCTAGACTCCGGTGGCTACATAGGCGTTATGTAAAGAAGGACATAGTGCCATTATTGACATAAATGGCATTATGCACTTCTTTACATAATGCTCTATGTAGAGTTTAAGGGGTAAATTATACATTGAACGCTATATCAGGAGGTTAATTCAAAAGGCTCTGCCATCGCAACCTATGAGATGTTAGCGTAGGCAAGTCTCTTACCATCTCATAAGACCTAGTGTTACTACAATAAAAAAGCTGGTGGTGTTAGGCTAGTAACTAATAGGAAGTACTATGCAGTCCTTCACTATTCCACTTCAGTACTAGCACCACCCCTTACTTTATACTGAGAAACGATAGTGGTTTCCCCCGAGTGCAAGTGCACCTGGGTGAGGGGACATTCCCAGTCACAAAAGTGAATGCATCTGCGAAGAGACCTTTGGGTGCTGTTGAGGCTACTCATGAGTTAAGTGCACTTGAATGCATTTTCTCAGAGTCCTTGAGGGCTCTTGAGTCTACTCATGCATTAAGGGCATAGTAATGTCATGCTTCCCTTCTCTCTCTTAGTTGGTGCAGGGGGGGGGGGGAACTGTACTTCTAAGCAGAACCCCAGTGTAGCCACTCTTGAGAGAACGGGTTTTTCCTCTGCTATTTTTTACCTTCCACTGGTATTTTTCCCTGTGGCCCTGTTATCACTCTGCACAGTTGTTAGCTGCTTGCAATAGTGAAAGGAGGGCTGAGGCTAACATCGCTCACTAAAAAGTAGCTGGCTATTAGAAAGGAAGGCAGGCCTACCTTACCATAGCAGTATAGAATATGGGGGGGGGGGAAATCACTAACATCTCATAGGTAGCGATGGCAGAGCCTTTTGAATTAAGCTCCTATAAGAGAACCCCAGATATGTGAGTATTTAATTCCCGGGCAAGTTTCCTGGGTGTGAATATGTGGTGTAATTCTGAAATGAATAACTGTCAGACTTAAATCCTGGCAAACATCATGTCCTGCAGGTTTTCCAGAGAGTATAGGAAAGTTGTGAATTTGATATCTTAGGGTACCTTCAGTTTTATGAATTACACCATCTCTTTTGAAAAGCGAATTTGAAGAGAGTGTTCTATTCACGGTTTCCTATTGATTCACTGATGTGCTCAACACAGATGTTAGCTAGTTCTATTAATTATCATGCCTGATTTGTGTCACCATGTGTGTTCCCATAAATGGACACATGCTCTTACGTGAATGTCAAGCCATAACTTGTACCGTCCAATAATTAGTTGAGTTTTCGTTGGTTTTGGTTATGAAATAATGCACATACTTTATTCAAGTTAGGAAGCCATTTATCAAGGCACTACGACATTTAGTGACAGCAAATGTAGGAAGTGCCCTATGACAGCTCTGTATGATCAGCACTTATGTAGTTATTATAGCATTTGGTAGAGCAGTCATAGTGCTGAGGGCAATACATGACCAATCCTATTGGGCTGTAATGTCACTAAGTCAAGGGTTCCCACTATGATCGGTCGTATTGTGTTGAGAAATGGCCTCCAGCAAAACAAATAGAAATGAAATAACCAAGGTAAAATATTCTTAATGTTTCCTAGAGGAACTAGCAGTCCATATTTGCTTGGAGAACTGTGAAGTTACAAATAATTGGTATCACACCAACTGCATACTTTAATAAAGTGGCACAGTCAGGAGGCCATTTATTGATGCACTACGACAGCTCTCCATAAAACTGTAGTAAAAGGCCTAAGAATATTGCTAACATAGTGTCATACACTACATGTTACTATTGCCTGTCCCAGTACGACTGCTCTACCAAACCTTACGTCATTACTGCATGCGCTAGTCGTACAGAGCAGTCGTAGGGCAGTACCTACGATTACCTGCCTCATTCCTCCGATTTTTCAAATCGCAGTGGCTGTGTGCAGTCGTAGTAACTTAAGAAATGGCCTCCAGATTATCCTTCAAACTTATTTCAAACACATCTTTAGTTAACACGCATGGGGGAGAGCTGACCATAAAGTTTTTTGATAGTTAATGGACAAGCTTAAAAGGGGCATGCAATATGCAAATCCATGGGCATTTCACAGATAAAACAATTTTGCATGTAGGGAAAAATTATGTCCAAAAGTGCCTGCCTGAAATTTGTGGAGTAAAATAATGACACACTCAGATGCATGGGTCTCAGAGAAAATATCATTATGGTCAATTGTGGTGCACTCCAAATTGGAAGAGAAGCAATCCCCTTAACCATCTGCCTTGTTTTCTGATTATAACTGCCTACACCTTAGTTCTCACTGCTGACAGGCAGAAAAGATAGTTCATGCCGATGTGCATGACACATTAGCAGCCCTTAAAGGAAAAGCCCACCCCGTTTTAATGATAACTTCTTTTCTTGTAAGCTTTTCATTATTCAATAAAATAAATTCTAACATACTTATGACATACTTATCAGCAATTCTGCTATTGCAAGGGGAGGCAGCATGATCAATGCAGCATCTGGTCTCTTGTGGCTTCATAGAGGGCACGACAAAGGCCTGTTTCCAGCCCTTATAGTAACATAATATGCTTACAATGGTGTCAGAATGCTTTTGTTCAATGTAAAGACCACAAGAAGTAGCAATGTTAAACATACGGTTGTCTTATCCTTTAAATGGTTAATTCCAGTATAGTCCAGATGTTCATATCCAGGGTTGTTGCTGCCCGATTTCACAACAAGCAATTCATTGCTTGAATGTCACTAAACCCTTAAAGGGCCAATGATGCAGGAGTGCATCATGCCGAGTGGTGCAGGAGTGCATCATGCCGATTGGTGCAGGAGTGCATCATGCCGATTGGCGCAGGAGTGCATCATGCCAATTGGCGCAGGAGTGCATCATGCTGATTGGCGCAGGAGTGCATCATGCCGAGTGGTGCAGGAGTGCATCATGCAGATTGGCGCAGGAGTGCATCATGCCGAGTGGTGCAGGAGTGCATCATGCCAATTGGCACAGGAGTGCATCATGCTGATTGGTGCAGGAGTGCATCATGCAGATTGGTCATTGTGATGCATAAGTGAAGGGCTTGTAAAACGTCCTGCCAACAATCCAATGGTGCATCTTGCTGATCCTGTGGGGTTGATTCATAAAATGTGACGACCCATCTAAAATCAAACGATGAATTTAGAAACGATTATTCTAGAAAGATATTTCTGGAATCATTTTCAGAAAATGTACATCATTTATAACCTTTCAATCCCTAAAGAATATTGATTGAATTAATAATCATTGTGAATGAAATAATGTGTTCTAAAGGCTGTAATTCTGTTACTTCTATGAAGTATCAGTATTGATGAACTTCATAATTCTCTGGTCATCTTCCCCTGCTGATATCGTGAGTTTTTATGAATCACCCTGCAGCGCTTCATTGGTGTGTCATGACGACCGATGGGCATGATGCACTCCTGCATTGGTAGCCCTTAAATGGTTAACCCTTTAAGGGCAGAGCAAAGTTAGTTGCCCTGGCCATGGGGACGACCCCTGAAAAAAGTATAGTTCCCAGAGGACGAGCCTATTTTCAATTCCTATGCAAATCCTATATATTGGGCATCGACTATAGTCGACGCTAGGCCTACCATGGTGTCGACTATAGTCAATGCTAGCCCTCAATACCCATGATGCGTGAAGGGGTAGTAAATGACCGCATCTACCCTTTCCTGCCCTACTGACCTTTCTATATCCCACGTCCACAGGAAAGATGCATTAGACTGTATGTAAATCAGACAGGAAATGTCAATATACGAATAGGATCAGAATCACAAACCATCTACAGCCTGTCGAGGTGAATTTGGGGCATTTAAAAAAGAGATCCAAATTAGAAATAATCAAGACAAATTAGCTATGAAATCAACAGGGACTGAGTGATTTAGTAATTGTTGTTTAATGCTATCTTAGCAGGTAAGGTTGTTTTCATGGAGAGAAAAGAAAATAGACATCAACAGATAGATTGTTGTCCTTGCCCACACTTTTGCAGCACCAGAGACATCTACAGGACAGAAATGCTGAGATAAAAATCCCTTTTAAGTTGTTTTTTTTTTCAGAAATGCAAGGGAACCCCTTACTTATACGTACGTGGGGAACAATAAAAGAAGGAATGCTTTATATCAAAACTTTGATGATTGCACAGCCGTTAGAGGCGATATTTCTTTGCCATCAGGATGAACCAATGCAGTAACTGTGATACCTTTAAAAAAAAAACAATTTAGATAAACCAAATATCCACACAAAACCAGACACGTTGAGTTCAAATTCTTTGTTATTTATTGGGGATTATTAACATCGAGATTTGGGGATTAATCATATATGGATGCAACGTTTCGAACAATTTAATTGTTCTTCTTCAGGCTGATGGCTGGTGTCAAAGGAAGGGGGGAGGGGGGCAAAATTCGCAGGGGCAAATTAATTTTATCTGTTTTAAGGGGGAAAAAACAGTGCCTTAATACAAGTCACAAGGGCAAAAAAAAACAAACATGTAGGAGAGTTTGAACTTATTTAAGTTTATTTTATACTGCCTTTTGATAAAGTAATTTTCTGTTGTTAAAATGAGATTGTATTTTAGATACAATGAAATTTTCAATAAGGATGCAATAGAAAATATAGCTTTTAAGAATCAGGAGAGTTTGAGTAGTTGTGAATTTGCAACTTGTTGCTTCCAGATAAAGTGCCCTCCCACCCTATTTTGATGTGTGGATAACAGCCCCAGTCGTACCCTATAGAAGTGGTCAAAGTTAGGGCACGCTTTTACACAAGAATTTAATGAATAAAATAGAAATAGAGTGAAATATGACTGAGGATAGACTTGAAAGTATGCAGGGTGTGCCTTATGTGCGGGGTACACTGTAAGAAAAATTGTCATCGAAATAACGACTGAATCCTCACCTCAAAGTTGCCAGAGATCCATTGTTATTTTTGCAGAGAGTCCTTGTACCAGAGCACTGCCACCTAGGGCTTCTTGTAAACCTACACAGGTTTACTGCAAAATAATTATGGTGGTACAAAATTATTTTTTTTGCAGTGTACAAACTTTGCATAAACCTTTCAACACAGGCCCTCTCCTTTCAGCCCCCAACACGTAATGTACAACAGTACCGTATTGGGCTGTATAAGCGCAAGTCTGAAATAAGCGCTAGCTTTGAATGAGCGTTGGGGCATAGGGGTGTTGGAATTTCAAAATAAACTATAATCTATCTTGAATAAGCGCTGGTCTTGAACAAGCACCGGGGGTAGAGCCTAAATGAAATAAATGAGTGCCTGGGCGCTTCTACGGGCCAATACGGTAATCCCCCAGGCCATCCCCCCCCTACCCACCCAACCCTGGATGTCATCTGTCCATCCATAACCTCTGTCATTCCAGCCTCTGCCTACCACCCACCCACTCTCTCCCTCCCCCCTCCCCCCCCACCCTCACCAACCCTCCCACCTCTCCCCATCCCCATCTACCTCCATCCTGATCCCCAACCCCATCCCGCCCCCAACCCCTCCTTCTTTCTACCATCTGAGTCCCCCTACCCCCCCCCCTCCTCACCCAGCCCATAGGGTGATGTATATAAGTGTCCACTGCTGTGGTGTACAGGCATCAGACAGGCCCTGCGGCTGGTGTATCTTTCATCATGCAAGGCCTTCCATCTCCTGCAGCTCCCCTTCTCCTAGGGCTCCTCCTGGGTCTCGCCCACATCCACACAGCGGTAAGTTAACATTCTAATACTTCAACAGTTAAAGGACTTCTAAAGGATAACTGCCTCATGCCCAATGGTCGTCATGATGCACCAATGAATTGCTAACAACACGTCATTGTAGGGTCGGCATGATGCATAAATGCATGAGGCTATGTCTCATGACCGTGGTGCAAGTCCCAGTCTGAAGGTTTCTGACATGGCAGGAGGTTTCTGACCGGACATGAAGATGCAGGAAACTGCAGGAACAGACAGAAAGGAAATATTCTTACACATGTCTCAAGTGAAGATAGATCTTAAATATCCTTCATGAGGCTGCAGGGGCTTTCTGCTTGTGACTAAATTCAATGTACAGTTCAATATAGCAGCCAGTCAGAAACTTCAATTTCATATTTATATCACATCTATTACACGTTTCCATTGGGTTTTTATCTGCCTACATTGTAGAAATTGGGTTTTCAAAGGGAGCAGCATAAAATAAACGAGGCAAAACCTGTCAAATTCTGCCAGATCTAGGACTGACTCTTCATGTAGACAACTTTTAATAATTGTTATGTTGACAACTCCAGGGCCTTTCACTCATGGATTGCCAGGTATAGGGTGGGAACCTACGGTTGTCAACAGGAAGGGCCTTGCAGGGCTGAAAAGTTATATTTCAAAAGTTTATCTCTTGTTTAGAAGAAGCTAGTAGCCTCAAGTCTTTTGTGTGTAGGGCCAATGATTCATAAATGTATTGTTCCATTTGTCATCGTGATGCATGAATGTAGCCCTTGTGCGCAACTCATCAGGGGTGTATTCAGACTCACCAGCACTTCATTTTGGTGCATCGTCACAATCACTTAGCATGGTAAAATCCTGAATTAGTGCCAACATAAGCTGTAATTTCATAGTGGGTGAGGTAACAGTGGCAGGGCAGCAGCAAAGTATATGGGATGAGCTAGGTAATTTTCGGTAACTTTAAAAAAAAGTACTAAGAATGGAATGTCACACAAAACCCAAATACTGTCCAAATTCGGTTTCTATAACTTTTATTACAAGAATAAATTGTACAGGCAATGATATAATGTTGAGTTTATGAGGTAGATGAATGTAGAGTGATCAACCATTTCGGCCGTGGTGAGCCTTCTTCAGGCCTCTTAAAAAAATCATAATCTATAGTGCCATCCTGAAAAGGTGTGGGGATGAATTTCCCAAATCCCACCATCACTTCATGTTTTTTTCTTATAATGTGTGCCTCTGTTGGCCTCTATGGGCTAAGTATCTAAGAGGTCAGTCATGTATGTGAAATACTGGCAGCTGCGTTTGGACATAGATTCAATATAATACATCCATAGGGATGTACTGCCTGGTGTATAAGTTACAGTCTGAGCTCCAGACAGCCTAAAGCTGATGTTCCACCGAAGCCAACTCATTCTTGCCAATCAATTTCCGCCCACTGCCAGTCAAATTTAAAAAAAATGCCGGCATTACGGGGAAACACATTGGGAATCTACCATGAAAGAATTCCGATTTTTGATCCATGATTTCTCTCAAAACCGATTGTCAATAGGCTTTGGCGGACCACCTGTTTTATAAGGCCTTCATTCCACTTGAAGTGGTCAGACAAAGTTTTGCTAATGAAACCAATTTTTTTCTATACTTATCATAAATCATCGGAAAATTAGAGACAAATTTACTCGACCGACAGCAGTCGAACCAAACTGCAGCAAGCTTCTGACATGGTTCTGTGATACAACATAAATTTCAATCATTTATGTAGAAATTTTATTTTGCCCAAAAACTGTCATGGTCTAAGAAATTTTAAAATAACGACACCATCTAATTTCATTTCATAGTGTATAACGACCCTAGAGAATGACATTGTCCAACAGGAGTCTTGTTGCATTTCCTTGTTTCTTGTTGAACAACATATACTTTAGTTATAATTATGTTACCGGTGCGGATTAAGACCTGCACCCTATTTGTAGATAGATCCAGAAATATGATCATGGGGAGGGGGGATGGCACAGGCATGGTGAAACTTTTCCCTAAATCATGGTAAGAAAAAAAGGTTAAAAGTTACAGCGATGCCTATATTAATGGGTTGCAGCTGCTCACAAGGGAAAAAGAATATTATTTTTTCATTTGTTTCCCTAAACTCCGAGCCTTAATTTCTATACTATACTAGATCGGTCCTATAGCCACATGCACATGTGTCCATGTGTCACTCTATGCGTAGTGCATTAGTTACATTAACCATGGTAGGAATCTATAAAGCATTTTCCTGCATGTTAACTATGTTATAATAGTTGCTATGGGTTAGTGGCTACAGTCTGAACAGATCATGCTTCCACCTGATGAACCCATCACCTGTTTTTCCAGGTACATGCAGTTATGTAATAAGTAAAAAGATGTGTATACATTCATGGGTGAAAAGGTACATAGACAGTGAGGTTCCACATGATTAACCATTGCCCTCTGTGTGCCCTTCTGTCACGTCTGTGGGGGATAGTATACTGAAAAAATTCTTACTGACAAAATGACATGTATATCCATGTCAACTTGATTTGACACATAGAGCACATGTCATTGGGACATGGCACATATGTCATCATGACAGCTGTCTTCATTACGCATGTTAAGTGGAGTTGACAAACCAAATGTGAGAGTGTCAACTTCATTCAACATGCCTTTCACGCATGTCATGTGGGAGACAATTGTGACCTGTGCAGTATGTGTCAAAGCGATCAGTCTTCTTTTCTCTGTGTACACAGATGCTACCTGTAACCTCACAACTGATGTAATTCTTTAGAAAAAAAGGAAATAGATATGAAAAAAAGCCTGGACCTGGACAGACAAACCAGTGCAACTAGAAATGGAACTGTAGAAATAACTTATATTGTCCATACACTCTGCAATTTATATGAAATCTGCAAATGCCATCTCCCATTTTTCTCTGATTCTATACAACACACGCGCTTATATACAAAAAAAGAAAGAAAAAAGAACAAGAAAAATATTATTGATCTCTTGTTTAGAGAATGTTTTTTTTTCAGTATCTTCCCACACTATGAACCTGTTTGGGGTTCGCTATCCAAAACACGTGGTCAAATGTGGTATTTTAAATATCACATTTTTTTCTGGGTTCCCTAGTGAGGCCAGAATTTGCCCTACATTAGTGTATGCAGTGCTATGGCTATTTCGTCCAATTGGTCAGAATCAAGTCCCAAGTGCATTTCATAGCATTTCTTTCATCTGAGGGTGCACCTTATGCCTTGACTATTACTGTTCTTGTCTAACCATGACATTGTCTACTTTATATTTCCAGGATGCTACTTGTAAGTATAGTATTTACCCCATATTAAAAACGGTGTTGCTTCGTTGCTGGTACCCTAACTCATTGAAATAAGATTGAAGGTCGCCAGGAACAGAAGAAGCACAAGGCTATGGGGTACTTTCTTTTTCAAAATGATCTCGATTTTCCTCCTCAATCTTCCTCATATCAATATTCTAAGATGCAAATATGCAGAAAGCATTCTTCCCATTTAATTGGACCAAAGAAATCAATTGCATTTAAAGAAATCTAAATTCTGACCCGGGTAGCCTCAAAATCATCAGAATAGTATGCAATGGTCGCCATTTAGATCCCGATTAAAACAAAACAGACCCTGTATCTGACAAAACTCCTTTAATTTTACATTTCCAAAACGTACTCTCCAAGGGCTTTAATTTGATAGGTCACATGTTAAATTCCAAACAGTAGTTCAAGATAAATGCACTGAAACTGGCTAACCTCCGAGAGAATGTGCTGGGAGAATGAAAAAAAATGTTTGGTGGTGCTACGTCACGCCCTGTTGCTATGTTATGTGCCCTTGCTATGTTACGCGCTGATAATTTGTGAGGTTATGAAACCTTTGTTTGTAAAATATTCAATGTACCCATTATCAAAGCTTTTGCCCCCACTATCTAGTGGTGAAGCCACTAGTGATCATAAAATCAGGACATTTTTCTTATCTTAAGTACAGCATCATTTCTCTGCACCCACAATCTTTGTTCTCCAAATTCACCCCTACTCTCTTTTGATCCAATAAACTTTTTATTTTTATTTTCCCTTATCCTTCTACCTTAATTTTCAAAGCTACTTCCATTTTAATTTGACTTACCAACCTTATTATTCAAAGTAACCCTCATTTCCATCAATCGATTCATCCTTCAAAATTACCTTCATCATTCCCCATCTCTACCAACCTAAATATCAAAATGCGAGATTCAGGTATTCTATGAAAAGGGATGTTTTAGTTCATTTGTGCAGTTTTATGTGGTGAATGGGTCCTTATATTCACATATGATTATATTCAGTTGCTGAAAAAAAAAACAAAAAAACGTTTAAAACCAAAGCGTCATTTAAGCTTCTCCTCGCTCCATATGATAACGTCTGTTTTGAAAGCTTCATTCAAAACTACCATAACAAATCGTTTGTTAGTTCCATTTACATTACAGGCAAAGGGAAAACAACACTGAAATCTCTTGATGATCTTATGAGACAGACAAAACAACTCAATTTATACGATTAAAAGCTTTCCAGAAGCCAATCTCAAGCCATTTGTCTTAAAACAATAAAAAATTGAGATCTTTTGCTTAATACAATGATTTTCATCTTCTCTGCAGTGAAATGTTACCCGGACATGCCGATCAGGCAGCTGAACTTCCAGCCGAGCGGGCATATGCAAATCTTCACTGACTTCAAGTTTTCATGCGGTGGGGAGATTGCGGCCTGGAAGTTCTATGCTGGAAATACAGGACGGGTTTACATCACCGTCTGGAGGCCGCTGAATGATAAAATGTATCAGATCATTGGGAAGTCCACCATTGAAGTGCAAAATACCGGAGAAAACACTCACTTTCTTCCAAAATATCTGCGCTTCAGGTAGGTGTCACCATATTATGACTGCGAGGTATACAATGAAGTGCTTAGGACAGTGGTTATTATTTAACAACGGGATGGGGGGAGTTATTTATAGCTTTACTAGGGGAGGGGAAAAAAAGCCTTTTTAGTAAAAAAAAAAATAGCCTTTGTGCTACAGTACAAGAAATGAGGGGAATGGATCAATTTCAGACCCCTCCAAAATGGAGGGACAAACGTTTTTGCCACACGCGCTTGAAAATCCACCGACCCCCCGTGTTAAAAATATGACCGCTCCCTTAGTTCAAATTGACTGACGATCTGAACATTCATAGACAATTCAATTATCTCATGGCATAGACACGTTTTACCCAGTACTCTCTGGTTTTTATCTTTACAGAGGATCTTTCTCATCATCTTTTGGCAAGACTCTCTAAGAAAAGCTGAATAGGGATAATGGGCTACTGTATTTGTCCTGATAGTCTTTGGACCCAGACAATTTTCAGTACATATTTTGTATAGTAAACCTGATAATGCCTTTAGGATTGGTTCATGCACTGTAAGAAGTAACTGTTGAATACCAGGGATCCTCGTAACACTAAAGGTGGATCATGTATTTGTATAACAGTTCAACCAGTGTAGCTTTTACAAGAGGATGGCAGTAAATGTGTGCACAAAAGTACAAGGAATCTCTGTGAAAATAATGATGGATCTCTGGCAACTTTGGGATGAGGATTGCGCCATTATTTTGGCAACATTTTTTTTTCACCGTGTGTCCAAGGATTGCAAATCACTTTGCTAGACATTTGGGCTGCCCAGCTCAGCCTCAAAACCCTGCAAGATGCACAGCAGTATTGCCTTGCTGTTGGCAACACTACAACCACTACCACTCTCCAACAGCAGATGGCATCATTATACAGACAAACCACCATGTCATTCACAACATCTGCCAATGCTTCAACATTGGTCTGTTATATGTTCTCAGAGTTATGCTAGGCTGGGCAAGCCAGATGTCTAGAAAAAGTGATTTGTGTTGCCTGGATATGTACTAATCTATTAAGTATTGTCTAGTTTACAATCAATGATCTACACTTACAAAATAAAAACTCACTTGGGCTCAAGGACTATACGATTTAATTTTGAAATTATTCGAGACTTAATTACCTGTAAGTTGATGTCTGAAAGATTACCAGGGAAGTTGTTTCTAGCTGTTTCTTGCTGGATGGCATCTCTGGATGTTGGAGGTTCCCCCGCGCCCTCCAGAATTTCAGTCGCCTCCACTAGGGTCTCTGCAGGCCCCCATACCAGGGGTGCCCTAGCCAGTCTGGCTGTGCATGCGCGAATTCACCTATCGTATGTTTCCAGAAATGCATAGGTTTCTGAGGGATAACTATATTTTTACCACACAGAGTGAGAGCTGGTGACGTCATGGGCATCCACTACAATAAGTACAAGAAGAGTGTAATCATGTTCGAAGACGATCTACATGGTAACGCTGTAGACGGTACCATTCAGCTCTCGGCCACTATCGGTAAGGATCAACTCTACAACCAGGATCTGTATGTTGGACGCAAGCTTTTTGGAACTAGCAACCAGAACTTCACTCGTGAGGGCCGCCGTGCTCCAGCTCTCATGCCAATCTTCAATGAAAGTAAGTTCCATTTGATTATTTTTCATATAAAACAAAGTTTTCATTTGTCATACATAGAAATCCCAATCTGGAGGTGTAACACATGAATATTGCATCAACTTTGACAAAACTATGAGTTTGAATGTGTGTTGCTAGGCACATTAACGGTTTGAATAGCTGTTTCTAAGGGCCATTTTCCACCATCCGATATGATCCCTCTATCGGCCACTAGACCCATAGTAGATGCTATTTTCGGCCGACAGACACCATGCCCCACCATTGACCCCTATGCCATGGCAGCCCTGTCGGCCGAGGTGGTTGCGTGGGGCAGCTATCGGCAGATAGGGCACTCATATCGGGTGGTGGAAAATGGCCCTAAGTGACCACTTAATTCAGAAAACAAACCAATGAGGCCAATGATTACCTTGAGGCTTTATTTGGGAGGGGTAAGTGATGTACGTCTGGAAAAAAAAGTAGCGGGTGCTTGTTAGAAATATACCTATATGGTTACTATGGAAACAGAATAACTCCCTGGATACTCATATAAATGTTTTTCCTGACCATTTAAAGGGCTACTGACACGTCCCATACCACTATGTACCATCATTATTAGCATAAAACAAAATATCCTTTGACTACATAATTAGAGTATCAAGCTCTTTTGTAAACAATTGGTAGCCGTGAGAAGTGCACTCACACCACAACAATACCCCCTACTGCTGTAGGGGTTTGCTCCTATTGTAAAAAGAGCTGTAAGTATGTGCCCTCTTTTCTAAACAAGTTGTGCACTGCTTCAACAAAGTACTTGCACTCACCACATGAGTCTGAAAAGTCACCTGCCTTGTTTAAAATAGAGAGAGCTGCACTACCAGCTATCTTCTCATGTCACACGCTCTATAGTTTATTATACTGACTGACTTCTCCCAACTAGGTACCTACTCAAACCCCCCTTTTTTAGCACCATACTTGAATGCCCACTTGTGAGCAACAAAAAGGACAAGTTATAGCTACATGAAAAGAAAGCACTGGAAATGAGGGCATTTTTAGCCAGCTCTTCCTTTTACTATAGGAGCAACACCCTCCTGCACGTGTAGCTAGGTACGAAGACCCGGAGGGTGTTACTCCTATAGGAAAAGGAAGAGCTGGCTAAAAATGCCCTCATTTCCAGTGCTTTCTTTTCATGTAGCTATAACTTGTCCTTTTTGTTGCTCACAAGTGGGCATTCAAGTATGGTGCTAAAAAAGGGGGGTTTGAGTAGGTACCTAGTTGGGAGAAGTCAGTCAGTATAATATACTATAGAGTGTGTGACATGCGTAGGTACCTGATAGTGCAGCTATCTCTGTTTTGAACAAGGCAGGTGACTTTTCAGACTAATGTGGTGAGTGCAAGTTGAATGGTGAAGCAGAGCGTGACTTCTTTTGAAAAGAGGGTACCTACTGACACCTCTTTTTACCATAGGAGCAACACCCTCCCGTATGTTCACGTCAGCCTTTCACTGAGGTGGGAGGCAGTCAGCCACTGCTTTATCCTATAATGACAGCTGTCAGTCAATACCTATACGTCTTATATTTGGTTTGCAAAACAGAAAACCAGAGGTGCAACGCATGGAAATTAGATCAAAATTGACTATGAATTTCTCAAAATGCCAAACAATGTCAGCTTGACATTGTCAAGATTCTGAAGGTACATGACTTCCTCTACCCACGTCACTCATGCCTCTTTGGTTTTCCTTTTGCAAAGTTGTCTGGAAAATAACACTTTGGCAGTAGCACTATAACTATTGTTTACAAGTTTACAAAATATAATTGAATTGAGCTTGATTAAAACGATATTTCAAAGTTAATATGTCTACACCAGAGCATTTTGTTTAAAGAGGTATTGGTTGAAAAAAATATAAATGGCATCCTTGAAAAGAAGAAATTGTTTTTTTTTTTTTTTTAAATAGGTCAAAACATTTGAACCAGTTGTCAAAATTGATTCAACATTGTATGTGCACTATTTCACCAGTTTATTGATTCTGAGCATATTTTAAATCAAGGCAACAATATATGGTACCTTATTGAAGAGGATTTTTCTCTTTTCAAAATCAAAAGTATAATATGTAATTCACCACAATATAGTTATAATGCTATTAAAATTAATCCTTCTATACAAGTATTTTCTGCATATTTCAACAGACCGCCTCAGACTTTCGGGTGGCCAGAACGCGATGGAAGGTCGAGCCATGTTCTATTCCAATGGTCAGTGGGGAAACATTTGTGATGACAGGGGCAGTAACAGTAACTGGCCACATGTGTTTTGTAGGGAACTCGGTTATAGTCGCGCAGATGTTGTTCAGGTAGGTCATTGATAGTATTCGTATTTCTAAGCATTCAGGTGCACCAGGCAAATTTTATGAGGAGCAAATGAGCCTCTTTGCTTATACTGAGCAGCTTATAGGTGTAGGGGCCAGTATCGTCGTATATATATTAGTGCCGTTCATCCGAGAGACGTGTTCGTGTGGTGCCTGTTCCTTCTATGCCAGCTAGGTGTCGCTTTGTGATACCCCGTTGGTACAAGAGGGGGCGGCACCATGCCTCGCGTCCAGCTCCTACTAAGGAGCCGGACGAGCGGCAGAAGGTGACTGGATCTAGTCCAGTCCAGACGTGCAGTTTAACCTGTAGACTAGAGTGGAATAAAGTTCTACCCGAGAGGTAGGGGTTTCTGGGGCTTTGCCCAACCCAAACTACTCGTGTTGTGTTGGTATTTCTAGTGGTAAGCGAGCCAAAGAGCCACCCAACATATAAGTCAATACGAACCATTACATAAGCATGATCCTGATGTAGGGGCTGTGACATGTTTAAACCACCGACACGAACAAGTTCAAAGCAGATGTGTATATCTAGTGACAATACATAAGGGCTGGTCACTTCAATCCAAATCTAAGATAATATACTTCTCAGAGAGGAAATGAGGTTTCATATTCATACACTGTAAAAATTAACTGTTGAATCTATCGGAGATCCTTGTAAAACTGAAGAGTGAACCACTGTAATTATACAACAGGATACCACTGTAGTTTTTATAAGAAACTCCAGGTGGCAGTGAAGTGGTACAAGGAGTCTCTGTGAACATAACTATATCTCTGTGAAAATAACGATGGATCTCTGGCAACTTTGGGATGCGGAATTATTCGGTATTTCGACATTTTTTTACAGTGTAGAGAAGGACGAATAATCAGGTTTTCAATCAATTCTAACTTTAGTTTGCAAAGGACACATATGTAGGAGCTGGAAATGGCCCGGACAACTGGATGAATCCGCTGTGCCAAGACAAGAACAGCATCAATATGGATGAGTGTGGACAGCGGGGCGGGACCTGCGATCATAGCAACGACGTATTTGTCAAGTGTACATGTAAGATACCCTTTTCGAATATTTAATGTTTTAGTCATTGCATCTCCCGCTGTTCTAGCATCTTAGTCTTATAAATACAACTGTATGTAAGATGCTAGGAATTCTCCTATCTGGAATTGTCCGCCTCAGAAGTCTCCCACCCCCTGAAATTTCCCCCCTAGGAAATCTCCCCCCTAGGAATTTTCTCCCTATCAGGTTTTACCCTCACTTACCGAAGAATCTGTAATATTCACCACATCAGCTGAATTGGCTTTCAGATCCTATAAAATTGGAAGGTGGAGAGGCGCCAGGAGAGGGGCTTGCCATGGCCTACACAGAGGATGGGTGGGGAACTATGTGTGACAGCAGCAGAAAAAATACCGACTGGGCTTCAACATTATGTCGTGAAGCAGGCTACTCACGAGCTAGTGAGGTTTCCAAGGTAGGACATCAATTTTAGGCAAAAAGGCTACCCTCTATTCATGATTCCTTATTTTACCAGTCTTTACTGTCACTCATTATTCATTAATGAATCTAATGTTTATACAGTGTAATTGACATATTCCTACTGCAGACGAGGAAAGGAGGAAATGTATGCTATTAAAATCATGTTTCTACATGGAATCATATATTGACATTTTAGCTTGGAAGAGGTTTCTCTCAGCTGATGCGGAAATCTTACACATTCCTTTAGGGAGATAAACAATAAAAAATATGTATTTGTCCGAAGTGGCCTAATAAGACCAACAGCTAATATAATAGCAGGCAAGAGTCTTCTTCAATTGTTCTAATCCAAATGCAATCTACTGCTTATCAGCCTATGATGAATTTGACCCAAGAAACCTTAATATGAAAAGTGTATATATATTCATTCCAGGCATCAGAGATGTACACCGGTGTTGGGTCTGGCCCCATCGGCTTCAAAAACCCTACATGTACTGGCGATCAACACAGTACTCCAGCATGCGTCGAGGGAGACGATTGCACCCATGTTGATGACATTTTTGTGAAGTGCCAACGTAAGTGAAGGCCAATAGTATTTAATGCTAAAGGGTTTTTTTTTTATTGGGTATGATTACACACATACAGATTATTATAAAATAAATCAAATGATATGTACTAAACCTAACATGGTTTGATGTGATAAGATGAGATAAAAAAAGGAACTCTTCATTTTACAAGGATGAGTACAAGGCATCAAGAAATATGTCAGTAGTCTGTAGACTGCCAGTACTGTTCACCATGATACATAGAAAAAGGTGCACGAGAATTGGTCCCCACTGAGGGTTATCACATGAGGCAAAGCAGAGCATGATAACATTCAGTGGGGACCAATTTGAGTGCTCCTTTGTGTTTATCTCAAGTTATTTTTGTCAAAAATTTATTTATTTGGCATTAGTTATCATTTCATCATTAGTTATTGACCATTTGCAATGATCAACCTGGCAGTGTGATATGGGGAAGGGTTATCACACTTGGGGGTGTGATACAGAGGTTCTTGGTTAAACCTATGGGCCTGTCGTATTCAACTTAAGATAAATAATGCAGCCTTGGTGAGTAGCTCGTCAGGGCTGTATTCAAGCATCGTACGCGTGCTGGCCCTAAGTGGTTAATAAACATGTTACACCAATGAACTCACAATGGCTCACAGGCACTTCATCAGTGCATCATGACAACCAATGGGCAAGATGCACTCCAGGATAAGATAAATGCTTAGTCAGCATGAAGCATCAAGTGTTGGTGAGTCTATTGCTTGCAATAGCATTACAGTGGTAGGTCCAACCAAGATTTGAAGTGTGGAAGTCTGGAGGTCCTCTGTAAGGCATTTCTCAACATGCTACAACCAGCCCCATTCAAATGATAGTGGCATCCCTCACACTAATGCCGTTACAGCCCTGCATCTAGTGGTGACTGATGATTGCACTGCTACGACTGTGCGGTGTTTCACAAGCGAAAGATAATAATAGTCATAAGATATCCATTTCTTAAACCAAATTATGACGGTTGCAAAGTTGCACTCCTATCTTGGCATGGTCATACAGAGAAATACATTAGAACATACTCATGACTTTTATAGAAACACCTGCCATTGTAAGCTTACAACCAATCTTAAATCACATCTAGTTATAACCGGTTGTAAATATTGCTTGTGAAACACCACCCTGTGTGGTGTTTCACAAGATGGCAATATTTACAACTGGTTTTAACTAGATGTGATAGCAGTTTTAAGATTGGTTGTAGGCTTATAATAGCAGGTGTTTCTACAAAGGCCATCAGTATATTCTATATATGATGTGACTGAGATAGGAGTGGTTGTAACTTTACAATAGTCCTTATATGGTTTTAGAAATGGCTCTTTTATGACCATTATTATCTTTGGCTTGTGAAACACCATACTGCCCCGCTAATTGTACCGACCCGTCATAGTTCATTAACTAGGAGTGAGTGAGTAATAGACTTTTAATGCCATTTCGACAGCTAAGGTCATATTCATGGCGAGAATAACATTACTACATTTTCACAGAGGAATGTGCCAGTGCCCGTGCATATGTGCACCCCACACATCCTGAGGGGATAGCAAAGAGAAGATATAGACCCTTTTAAGTGGGCTAGGGAGGCCTGTCATTAACTAGGATCACCAGCTCTAATTGTGAGGGTTTGAAATCGTAGTGGCTGGGGTAATTCAAACCATGTAGGAGAAATGGCTCCCTGAATCGTACTGTGTTTAGTCAAACCATGAAATGCCCTTCTGCACTACAAATTATGAAAAAAAAAATCAATAAAATGGCCATTGAATTGTTCACAGGTGACATGCGTCTCGCGGGTGGAAATTCCCCAGATGAGGGTCGTGCAGAGGTATTCTGGAAAGGACAATGGGGTACTGTGTGCATGGACAATATTGACCGTGACGCTTTCCCTTCTGTTTTCTGTAAGGATATGGGCTATGATCTTGCAAAAACCGTCTCAGCCGCTAAGGACTCTTATGTTGGAAAGGGTAGCGGAAAGTAAGTCACTGATTTTATATTGTATCTACAATTTCTATGGCCTTTTATTTTCCTTCTCTTTTGGTCTTTGATTTCATTCATTTCATTTTGACAGGTTTAAGTTCATATTCAGCATCATCATGTTCAGCTGGCGTATCTTTAATAGTATGTTAAAAGCGGGGTTCTAACCCCTCGGGGTCTAACCCCAAGTTCTTTTTGGATGTTTCAGAATTTAGAAATGAGCTGAGATAGATAACCCTCAGTAAGACCCAATACGAGTGAAGCTTTGTATCTAGTTCATTTTATCTTGATCAGAAATCTTCAAAAACATCAAAATGTATCTGTTGCGGTGTCAGCATTCCTCTGCATCCATCATGAAATAAATAGGTGAACATCAGTGCGAAAACATGAAGCCTTTGCCGTCTAAGAGGCTGTTAGTGCATGTATACATCACACCCTAAGGTCAAATTGATAAATATATGCACTTAATGGTCGGCATAATGCATGTATGCACTTAATGGTTGGCATAATGCATGTATGCACTTAATGGTCGGCATAATGCATGTATGCACTTAATGGTCGGCATAATGCATGTATGCACTTAATGGTCGGCATAATGCATGTATGCACTTAATGGTCGGCATAATGCATGTATGCACTTAATGGTCGGCATAATGCATTTATGCACTTAATGGTCGGCATAATGCATGTATGCACTTAATGGTCGGCATAATGCATGTATGCACTTAATGGTCGGCATAATGCATGTATGCACTTAATGGTCGGCATAATGCATGTATGCACTTAATGGTCGGCATAATGCATGTATGCATTTAATGGTCAGCATAATGCATTTATTATATGGCTAATACCGATGACACTATAGATTAGTACTACTTACGCCGTATTCAATGGGGGGATGGAATACGATCCTCGCATATTCAGCGGCGCCATTTTGAAATTTATACAGACCTAATTTGTTTCGTGTTTAGGTATGGTTATTAGAAGTTTTAGGGTAAAACAATGATTGATCTAGTTAAATAATATGTTATGAATTGTTTAAGGTATATCTATGTATTAGCGCCATGTTAAAAAAGAAGATATTGTCCTGTGCAAGGAACATTTATATCGAAACTAAAAGCAGCGGCTAGCTCCGTATCACATGACCTACTTTGTGGAGCAAGGTGTCATGGCGGATCAAAACAAACGGGGATGAGTCTATGCCTTTGAAACCAGTAAATATTGTTGAAATCCTTTATTTAAAAGCAATTTAAACCCGTGGGCCATATAATAAATGCAAATGTCAACTCACAGTGAATAATTTAGGATCGTATTCCCAGAGGTGCTTCTGCCCGTATTCAACAAGGCCTTATTCACTGATCGTTGACATTTGCTTATGTATGCACTTAATGGTCAGCATAATGTATGATACAGTGCCTCACCATGGCTGCAATCATGCATAATGCCGACCATGATGCACTAATGAAGCTAGTTTGCTCTGAGAATCTAACAACTCATTGGTGTATCATGCAGGCCAAATGACATAATTTGATGAAAAATGACAGATTAACACCATTATATTCTTATTGTTCTTACTTAGGATACATATAAAGAATCCGGATTGTACCCCAGATGATGCGAACAGTGTCAGTAACTGTGGCTTCGGTGATGGATGCACGCATAACAAGGACATCTTCATCAAATGTGCATGTAAGTAATGTGGTAGAAGCAGACCACCTGTTGAGAAATAAGCAAAGGTTCACAAGTTGGAGGAATGTCAGGCGCCGATCAGGTGCTGTATCGCACAACGTCCGCAGGGCGGAGTGCGATGCGGCACCTGATCGGCAAGTGCGATAACCCCCCAACATTCCTCCAACAAGTGTGCCTTTACATTTATTTCATGTTATTTTGATCTAAATCAGATAAATAGAACCAAATTTACCAGAATTACTTTCCATATGCATTGTTTACATCGCCATCTTGGAGCTATGACGTCATCAAATGGTCACGTGACCTCGGCATGTGATATTTTCATGGGTTATCTCACGGGGGGTGTGAGATACGGCGATGCAGTGTTAGAATTATGAGCCGTCAGTATCTCGGGCATATCAACATGAAATAAAGGTCATTTCTTAAGGCACTATGATCACAGACTGCAAAACGTCAATGTTTTTCAGGGGTATGCTTCCACTGTTGCCCTTTTTTACATGGGATGTAAAGAACAATTTTATCAGATGATCAAACTTTTTCCCAAATTGTCAATTATCATTTTTTGATGTTTATCATATATGGACATATTGACAAAGGTGCACGAGAATTGGTCACTATTGCCAGTGAAAACCTGAAAGATCTGAAACTAGTCAGTGGTGACGACTTCAGGTCCTCAGGTTGACAATACCTAAAACAACTACCTTAGGTGGTCAAAATGACGACTTAAGGTTTAATTTATCTTTGTTATGCATGTTCAAGATGTTCATTTATCTGGTGTCAGAAATGATTTATCATAAGTTATATGACTATTTGGGAGGCCATACCTGGCAGTGTGATACGGGATAGGGTTATTGCACCGGGGAGTGTGAGGAGGAGATTCTTGGTTAAACCTAAGGGACCATAATATTCAACTTGAGATATATAGACAAAGGTGCACGAGAATTGGTCAGCACTGAGGGTTATCACACGAGGCGAAGCCGAGTGTGATAACCCTCAGTGCTGACCAATTCGAGTGCTCCTTTGTATTTATCTCAAGTTATTTTAGTCAGATATGTTCAAAATTCGATTGATTTGGCATTAGAAGTGATTTTATCATCAGTTATTTGACCGTTTTGGATGTTTTCCCAGGGAGTGTGATACGGGGAAGGGTTATCACACTGTGGGGTGTGATACAGAGTTTCTTGGTTAAGCCTATGGGGCTCTCGTATTCAACTTGAGATATAATAAATGTATACATTTTACAGATGAAGACCTGTGTAACTACAAACCTTGTCAAAATGGGGGAATGTGTCTCAGTACCACCAACGACTACACATGCCAATGTCTCCCCGGCTACTCAGGACGCAACTGCGAAAACAGTAGGCCACTTACTTAACAATGATTGAATTTATGAATGCAACTTAAGCCAACTTTAGTCTGGACGGCAAAGACAGTTCCTGGAATTGCCTATACATACATTATATGGGTAACATAATTTTTTACACACTATATGACATAACAGGCAAAAAAAGTGTTGTTCCAAGATTGGAACCGGAAGTCACTGGTTACCGTCTGTAGGATTTGCCCTTGAGAACAAGTTTATAAATAAGTCCTTCAATTAATATTTAAAGTAAGTATTATTTACTTTAAATGTAAATGGAAGGACTTAAAACCCAACAAAAAAGTTAATCCTAGCCTACCTAGCAATATAAAGCAGTACTAGCCCCCAAACAGGGTAGTCTCTGCACTGAAGTGTCGCATGCAGCACAGTAAAACAAGGTATTATAAGGCATATCTGTAAAAATAATTTAGTGAAATCTTTCTCCCAAAATACTGTTAATTTGACTGCATTCCTTTACACACATGCCTTTTTTGCTTATCAGATATTGATGACTGTGACCCTAACCCATGTTTGCACAATGGCACCTGCATCGACCTCCTCCAGGACTACAAGTGTGACTGTCCGCTTAAGTACACCGGGGAGCGCTGCCAGTATGGTAAGAAGGCTTTTCTTCCCAGCAGCATTTGTTATACATGCTAAATAATAAGGGTTAAGGCCTAATAGTAGATACCTGACAGTTTCATGTTTGGAGGATCCTTGAAAGAAGCCATTTAACTGGTTGGTTCAGCATGCAACACAGCTGAGAAGATCTGGAGGGCCTTGCCAAAAGATAACAAGGATGAAACTTTGTAAGTTTTTTTTTCAGAGAGTGCTGAGGAAAACATGTATGGCCTAACTCGTTTTTATGGTATTGACAAAGAAAAAAAAGCAGAATGTATGGAAAACTCATTATCCTAAACGATTATCCAAACATCATTTACGTTTTCTTTTTTGGTTCACGTTTCTTTTTTTGGCAAGACCCTCCGGAAAATAGCTGCAGTAGGAGGCTACTACCAGAAAAGTGAAATAAACCTTTAGAACAGCAGTGAGGCCCAGTTCCCATCACCTCGGCCAATAAACTCTCACTAGATACTCTCATTGGCTGACAGAGGCCATGTCCCTTCATAGAAACCTATGGCAGCCCCATCAGCCAAGGTGGTTATATGCTGTATCTGTCGGCCAATATAGAGGGGTGGAAATGGCCCTTGATATTGCTATTAGTTCTTAAGCATTCTAAAAGTGATTTCAAACTTTGCTTACAACAGATTTCACTACAAAATTTTAAAATTTCCCTACAACCCCTATTTTGCCTAGCAACATTAAATCAAAGCGTTCCAAGCCTAGCACCCTTTCACTGTAGGCTCCTTCTAAAAGTCAAGTCAAAAACAAACATTTTTCGAGTGGTTTAGATTGTAATGCATTAAAGTAACCCAAATAGTAATGTCATGTATCTTGTATTTATGTCAGCCGCCATGCCAGAAGACCCCCTTGTCATCACCTGCACCGATGATCCGACCAAGAAGTTCCATGTGGAGCCGTCCACTAACAACGTAGAACCTTGCACCCTGGCCATTGCCCCGACAGGTTTTAAAATTGTCCCTGGTATCTCAGGTGACTCTGGTGCTATATCCTTTAAGGTGAGTGAAGAAACAAACCTTAAAAATAATTTTTCACAACTGTTTTTTTAGTTTAACAAATTCTAAAGGTTAAAAAAAACTTTTTTTGTGAAGAGGGTTGTAATATTAATGCATTGCTAGGGTGAGTCACTGTAGATGTGATTCTGTCACTTGCTAAATGGTTTTGGTGGTGTACCTGCAAGATCCTTTATGGATTTGCTAGAAATATTTAAAATAAAATAACTTCTGTTGTGATCAATGGATTTTCAAAATTCAATAGGTAGCTTAGATGTCCCCCAATTGCCCCAATCGCCATGAATTTATGGGAGGCCTTTGGAAGGTTTTTCCTTCAATCCTATAAGCCACACTGGGGGATTACCCTTGCGTATAAGATGCACCTGATGCATAAGATATTACAGTAGTACTAAAGGCTTTGCCACTAGAGTTTCGGGGCAAAAATACCATCAATAGTCTAGGCCCACCTGTAGGACTATCATGCTGACCCCCCCCCCCCCCCGCCCACTTTTACTCTTACTATCACAGGGCCTAGAGTGCAGCCCTCTGGTGTCTTACATTGGAAGCGTGTCACTTAGCAGCACGTATCATAGCAACCGTGCGTAACTTAGCAAGCTCAAACAATTCTAAACTGTCCTAGCAGATTCTCTTGAAAATTTGCTTTTAATAAATTCCTCTGGAATTACACATCCTGTCATAACATATGACATATCAAATTAAAGGTCTCGGAGAGTACAATTCAGGTCTCATATTAATGAATAGTTTCCCTCATGAATAATGTTGTAGTAGGCCCCAACATGTTTGAATGGAGATCCGAGATGGCCGAAATGCACAAAACTGCAGGCTGATTATTTTGAGGTTAGAGGCTAGATCTAAAATACTATCTGCTTTATTTACAATAAAATCTCATCATGCCTATGATGTGAAGATGCTTTGTTTTATATGGGCCCCCGATAATATTAATTGCCAAAAATCGAGTTAACTTTGAAAAAAGGTACATATTTTTATCTAGCCTCTTTTGATTTATGTGTTCCAGGCAAGCAGTCAAGCTTATTTTAATTTGGTGGGGACCAGCGACGAACTTATGCCTCTTTATACATAGGGTAACAAGAAGTTTCTACTAGGTTTCTACTAGTTTCTACCTTTTGTCCTTAACCGACTATATAATGTCTGTTTCAGTCACTGAAGCTGGAAGGTTTATCCTACCTCAGAGTTTACCAGGGTAAGCTCTACCTAGAGGAGATGACATCCGCAAGGGAACCCGCAAACTATAGATACGAAGCATCCTTCTTCCCGGAACAGATTGATCACCTGAATATCTACATCTTCCATACTGTGGGTGATACCAGTATGGTGTTGGTGCATAGCTCTGATGAGTTAGCTGTGGAAAAACAGAAGCTGAACGACACCGAGTTTGACAAGCGGTCTACATTCCATATTCAAGGTATGATATACTCCTTTAATGGTTTGAGGGTATATATCCAAAACTGTTGCCTTTTATTAAAGTATGTTGTTGTCCATTGTCTTCCACCTTGATGTCCAAATGGATGTCCTGGATATATCTTTCTTTTTGAGATGAAAAGTTTCTATGGCTACATTTCAGTTTAAAATTAAGAATAGATAGCCCAATGCTATTGTAAAGATATTTCCCATAAAAGGGCACCTGTGGTGGCCTCACACAGGTGACATGGGAACCCCACAGAGGGCGCTCAGAGCAGACCGAATCAACCATGAGGAGCAGTATAAAGTGATCTGAAACCTTACTAGAACAACTAATTATTGTTTCAATAGACTCAATACCTAAAATATGCTTTCTTTTCAGATCTGGATACCCAGAACAGTTTGGTACTATACAGTGGGAGCCACTTCAAGGGGAAGTCTGTGGTTCTGACTCAGAATGATGGAAGTTTATTCAACCATGGCTTTGATAACAAAATGAACAGCTTTGAGATTAGAGGTAAGATATAATAAAGCTGGTTGCAATGCTTAGATTACCTGAACTAAAGGAAGTAAATTTTCAACATAAAATTTTGTCACTTAGACCAAGACGTTTGCTTTAATACCTCACAGTGGTGACCAAAGGATAAATAAATTGACCATTTTCTTTCAAAATGCAACATTCAAAAGAGTCCTTTGGCAATTTACCATGATATGCTAAATGTTTCTTTTTATTATACTGACATCACAATTGTGGTTCTCAGATTTTAAGTTGATGGGATAATTGTTTCTCATCATGAACTACTCAAAAATATAAAGATTTGTCAAGATTTCAAAAGGAAATCACATATTCTGCCATAAATTGCCCTTCTGCTCATGACAGGTACCTTCGCATGGCAGTTGTTTGAGTTTGCCACGTACAGTGGTAAGAGTGTTGTTGCCCATCCGGGCCGCTATGATGAGGATTGGGTCCGTGAACACTTGGACATTAATAGTGTCTCCTCTGCACGAAGTAAGTGTAACACCAGGGTCCTCCCCACATTGTAGGGGCTTCCCTAGCCCACTTAAAAGGGTCTATATTTCCTCTTTCCTATCCCCTCAGATATGTGCGGTGCACATATGCGTGGGCACTGACACATTCCTCTGTGAAATTGTGTAATGTAATTCTCATCATGTATATGACGTTAGCTGTCGAAATGGCGTTAAATATCTGTTTCTCACTCACTCCCCACACTGTAGTTATAGCGGCAGGCCAGTGGTGTTATTTCTACTACTGCCGGAGCTGAATAACCCAGGCCAAAAAGTGCCGCCAATGCCATTTTAGCTCTCTGTAGGTTTTTGAATTTTGAAATTTGACCAGCGAGAATAGAAGTTATTGTGACTTTTTTGAATCTAGATGTTTATTTCTCAATCGAAAGGTATAGATAATGTGTCCAAAATATGGTATCATTCAACATCAAACACTATCAAAGTTTACAATAATTATAGTGTAATTAACATGCAAGCGACTCTCTGAGTATCTTCAGGTCTGAAAAGATACCATTCATTCTAATGGTGTATAGCTACATACAAAAGCCACACCAAGAGTTCATGGAGATCCTATTAGACTAGCTCCAGTTGAAATAGTCTATGCCATGGTTTCTGTGTTTTGTCTTATGATATTTGCTAATATTTTATGTCCTATATTCTAGTGGTGGAAGTGAAGGATGGCTTGATTCTCTGGACGACTGCCGACTACAACGCTGACCATCTGAGTCTGTCTGACTCCGATAAGGACATTGGCAAGAGATTTAACATCTCTGCTGTTCAGTCCTTTGACGTTATTGGTAGGTTTATATCACATCATTTGAAGGGCCTGCATTGATACTAACTCTCTGGACTGGCTTCCTATGACTGCATCACTGCTTGCGTCTTTATTTTACATGAATAACACAGCCCCATTGTTTGAACCAAGGAGTGCCAGTCCACACACCGGGGAGATAAGTTGTCTAAAGCTGCTCCTCTTTTACACCCATTGATTTTAAAGCCTTTATATTCAAATAGACATGAAATGAATACTGGGCTGCACTCAGGGAGTGGTAATTTTTTAAGAAGGGGGGGGGCGGTGAAATTTCGCCCGTGCGAGGCGAAAATTTTTCCATTCCCCCCCTCCAAGGGGTCTGAAATTTCCCCTTTTATTCCATAGTTGCGCGAGGGCTTTTTTGCTGGAAAGGGGCAAAATTTTTTTCTCCTCAGAAAATAATGGTATAAATCTCATTTTAAGATACACTTCAAAAATGGTGTTTAGATTTTAAACATGTTTAGGTCTAAACATGTTTAAAATCTAAACATATAGATCAGTTTAAACAGCTGAATAATAGGTGTTTAGATTTAAACATCAATATGTTTAGATGCTTGAATGTCAAGTCCACACCAGGTAGCAGCACTGCTTTTGAATGGATTATCTGTACATAATTGTAATCAATTGTTGGAACAAATGTCCCCAAATCCCATCTTTATCGTCGTTTCTTTTTATTGAATGTCATAAGAATAGGAACAGCAATATAAAATTGACTAGATTCTCCTTACACCAGCATCATTGCCATAAAATAGTCAATATGCTCCATTTTGGAATGGATAACATCTTTGGAGACTTTGACATGTAGATAAATACCTGCTGATGTCCCCCAAGTAAATGAGAAAGCAAACAAAAGATATTCCTTTTTTTTCAATGCATACATGTCTGCAAATCCTAACCCTAACAAATCACATAGACATCTAAACATAAAAATTCATAAACATCTAAACACAAAATTTCATAGGTATCTAAACACAAATTTTAAACCTAAACACCTACATTTCTAAACACCTGAGCTAAGCACATTGTTTGACTAAACATGTTTAGGAAATTTATGTGATTACAAAAATGTTGCAAGAATATGTTTAGAATTGTGTTTACGATCTAAACACCATTTTTGCAGTGTACTGGTACCTTCTAGAGGGAAACTTGCCTGAAAACCGACTCATTTCATCTAAGAATGAAAAAAAAAGAGAGAAATTCGCCGAACTTTCTAAATTGGCTTGCAGGTCCATCTAGCTGGGAGCTGTACACAGAGAAGGGTTTCAAGGGAACGACTGTTGTTGCTGCGCCTGGACAATTCAATAACGACTGGATGACTCAGCACTTTGGTGACCAGCGTATACAGTCTGCTCGCAGTGAGTGTCATGAACGGAATTAAAGTTCTCATGTCAGTTAAAGATACACATATTCGTAGGATCACATATATTTACATGTGCCTATTTTCTAATTTAAATACCATTATGATTACATGATTATGCCTCATAGATCAACTCTATTTCTTGAACATGTCAACTTTATCAATACATCGCTAGAACAGTGCAATTACAGCCCTGCATCTATTTGTCACTACTGATTGCATTGGTATGACTGCCCTGCTGACCCAAAACAAGGCTCAAGATTTTAATGTTCTCATGAACCGGTAGATTCTTCTGGGGACCACATGTCATGACACATGTAGACTTCATGAGTTATTCCTGGGAATTAACTGAGTAGATTCTCAGAGCATACACAGGTCATGACACAAGTTCACATCTTGAGTTATCCCTGGGAACTAACTGGGTAGATTCTTGTGGCAATCACAAGTCTTGACACAAGTTTACATCTCCAGTTATCAGGAATTAGATATGTTCCTTCTAAGCAAAACTCAAGAATCAAATGTTCGGATGACATGGTAGATTCTCATGGAGAACACATGAGTAAACATCACAAGTAATTCTCAGGAATTGAACAAGTGGATTCTCATGTGGATCACATGTCATAACACAAGTTTGTACCTCCAGTTACTCTCAGGAATTGAACCTTCTTATGAATCAATGGATTCTTGTGAGGATCACAGGTCAAAACATCTTAAACATCTAAATCTGGCGTTTTCCCTCAGAAAAGAACATGTTTAACTGGGCCAAATCTGGGTGGTGTGACATGACATGAGAAAGACACAGGAGATTCTTGAGAGTTATGAAAATGATCTTTTCCCGTGGAAATCATGAGTCAAAATCTTTAAAGTGTAAGTGGCCAATTCTTGGAGAAATCATGACATGAGAATGTCTCGAGTAAGTCTCAGGATTATGTTTGCAGGGAAACCATAAGCGATTATTACATTAAGTGCTGATCGTACTACCTACCATCACCCACTCTATTTTCAAGGGTTTAAAATTGTAGTGGCTGTGTGCAGTCGTACCATCATGAGAAATGCCCTCCTACTCTAATTCTTTTAGACTTATCAATTTTAACACTTCTTTAATATAATATCACAGAGGTGGAGATAAACACACCAATGTGTGCAGTCAGTAGCGGCACTCAAAAGATTGCCGGTGCCAGTGGGAAGGAACACAATGTGTTTGTCGTTCACCGAGAGGACGGGTCAGTGTGGCTCAGATTTGGACAAGGTGGCAAGGAGGAGAACTGGACATTTGTAAGTTTGACGCATACAACTCTTAAGGCTTGACAAATATTTGGATTTAAGCAACCTTTGAGATAATTTTATGCTTCATGCTTACTTCCATTTGTAGGAAGTATTGGCATTAATCAGGTTTACCACTATAGCTATTGCAGAACTGCTTTTGGCAATACTGCAGAGTCATTCCCTGTAAACCTGTAGCAAAGTTCATTTGAACTAAGCTTGTCAATAATTTCATTGTAAATCTGCAGTTCCATATTCTTCGTTAAGTCCTGGTTCCACAGGTGCACAATCAGTCGGGATGGCCATAATCTGACGATATATCAAAAGTATAGAAAAGATCAGTCGGATTTGTGCTAATGCGACCGATTTACATCTATGGAACCAATGCTTAAGCATTGGTTCCACTACTTTGACCTTCAGTCGTCCTGAAGCAGATTGCATGAAGCGTTATCGGTTGAATGCATAGATTAAATTGGTGAAATTTTTTTTTTTTGTTTTCCCACAACAGTAAAATGTGCACTTTTTGTGTTTTCCAACAACAGTAGAATTTGCACTTTTTTTTGTGTTTTCCAACAACAGTAAAATGTGCACTTTTTTGTGTTTTCCCACAACAGTTAATGTGTAATTCTTTTGTGTTTTCAAACACCAGTAAAATGTTCACTTTTTTGTAGTTTTCCACAACAGTAAAAGGTACACTTTTCAGTGTTTTCCCACAAAAGTAAAATGTGCATTTTCTTTTTTTTCCCCCACAATAGTAAAATGTGTGTTTTTTTGTGTTTCCCCTACAGAAGGACAGTGCATCAGACAGCTTCCAAGTGGAACTCGTCTCCAAAGATGACATTGCTGCCATTAAGGATTTCACCTTTATCGAGTGGGACGTGGAGTCTGATGTAGACCTGAGGATGTCTGTAGACAACAGTTGGCATCCGTCTGAGGTATAGTATAACATAATCATACCAGTTACAAAAGAAATGCAGTCAAATTGATATTCTACCAAATATGTGACAAAGTTTTCACTTTTATGTTCTTAAAGTTTGAGTGCTTTAGTGTACTGCCCCCAGGGGCATGATTGTAAAATGAAATTACACTGCTTCCTTGCATTATAATCATGGTGGTCCATTGCCCAAATGCAAGATTGTGGTAGATTAAACAGGTATGTCTTAAAGTCAAGCAAATCGTTAAATAAATTCAACAAATGAGTTGCAGATTTTCAGGATTGTCGTGACAAAATTAACTTGGTTCTCCTTAACATGTTGAATTTGGTAAAGCCTGCCGACATTCTCCGTAGACATCCTTCTAATTATTCAAACATTGTGTTGCTGATTTTGGATATTGAAATATATGGGTTTTGTGCAAACCTTTGCTTATAACATTGAATAACATTGATAGCCTCTTGCTAGCTGAGACAGGCTTTTTCCCTTTTTTTGTAATCTAGTCATTATTTCTTGTGACGCAAAGAAGCACTTACTGTTGAGGTTCTCAACCTTTTGGTTAAAATATCTTCATTTCCATTCCTCTATAGATGGGTGTGATGTACCTTGGATCAAAGTCCAGCGACAAAATGAACTTTGAGAACAGCTTCACTGAGCTGACGGACATCACGTTTGCTGCAGACAAGTCCCAACTGAGGTAAGTGTGGGGATTTAAAAAATCAGTCACATAAATGAATCACAATATGATTATACTGGGCATTTTTCTTGGTCTATGCCACAATTAAGAATACAATATATAGACAAAGGTGCATGAGAATTGGTCAGCACTGAGGGTTATCACACGAGGCGAAGCCGAGTGTGATAACCCTCAGTGCTGACCAATTCAAGTGCTCCTTTGTATTTATCTCAAGTTAATTTAGTCAGATATGTTCAAAATTCGATTTATTTGGCATTAGAAATGATTTTATCATCAGTTATTTGACCATTTTGGATGTTTTCCCAGGGAGTGTGATACGGGGAAGGGTTATCACACTGTGGGGTGTGATACAGAGTTTCTTGGTTAAGCCTATGGGGCGCTTGTATTCAACTTGAGATAAAACGTAAGGTGTTATCATCTTTGAATCTTAGAATAGAGTTATTTCCTACAGGTTAGGTGCAGGATGTCAGCTTCATGTACATCAGAAACACATGGGTGTAGCGATCAAGGGGACTGAAAAATCCCTGTAAAGCAATTACATTTTTAGGTTAACATGGAGCCGAGTGGATACAAAACATGTTGAACTGATCAAATGGATTGCACTGGTGCAGCAGTCGATAAAAAAACTTCGGCTTTAGTCAGCAAAGTCACTGCAAGGGCGCTGGAAATCAGTAGACTGCTGGCGCAAATGTCTGATTGTAATTCCAGGAGCTTTGGCTACTTATTTCCTTTCATTTTTTTTCATAAGAATAATAATCTTGAGGTATTCATCCTGTCAATATTAACCCAAGCCTGCAGAATGATCAAATCTACAGGACTAAATGACCTGCTAGGTGAAAAACCTTTCATTTTAAACTACTGCTGCTTAATTGTGGTATGACCTCAATAGATTGAATCATAGTATATCAGGGAATGAGTCCCAATGTAAAAAGCTATTTGTACATGCTTAAAAAAGTCTGTTTGCTTCATCTCTATACCAGTTGTACTGGGCGTATGGAGGCTGGTAGTCCACTCAAGAATCAATGTGGAGTGGGCGCTCTGCCAAGGTTCGGAGAAACAACAAATAACCTGGTTATCACTTCGGTAAGTGAAGAAATACTCATCATAATCAACATCTTTAATGTGGGTTCATATGTATGCTTACATGTTATGCTTTACATTTTGTCATTTCTAGCACGTGATAACCATGTTCCCCAATTATCCAAACATTAAAAATGTGCGTTTATTTTGATGAAAACTTGCTATAACTGCCGATCTGTTTTGCTGAGTCCAATGCATCATCTGGGTGAACAATTTGTCCTTCATACATTTGCTATAAAAAAAAATCATTGGATCAAAAAATTCACCTCTTGGTCGCTAGGTGTGATCCATTTTTTTTTAAAATCAATTCTGTTAAAAGAATAAATATCATTCTCAATTTTGCACACCACAAAATTGTATGTACATGTAAACTTCATTATATGCCTGCCAGTACCATTAATTTTGCTGAGGGAAAAGGCGATTATAAACAGTGACTAACTTTTGATTTAGGCAATTTATGAACACTAACATTGAGGCTGTAAAAGCTCCAATGAAAAGTGTAACTTATCACTTGCTATTGAAACAGGTCAGAATCCTATCAAATAGTCTCATACGCCGATCATGTCAATAGTTTAAAGATCCAGCTTGTTTTGTTTTGATACACCATCATCTGTAAATGATTATTTGTTCACAAATATATATATATATATATATATATATATATATATATATATATTATATATTATATATATATATATATTTTAGGTTAACATGGACCCGAGTGGATACAAAGCGTATGCTAAGGACAAGGACTTTTCCCGTAATGCGTTCAGCTGGACCGGTTCTCATTACTACCTCTATGCTAAACTCGCTGAATGTTCACGATCATCAGGTTTGCTATCGTAAATTTTATTCTCGTCCCAAATTGATGCAGAAATGCAAAATATATAAAATGGTAGAATCTAATATCACTGGTTATTGGGATGATATCCCCAAATAGATATTTTCAAAAATTATAAGCTGCAACCTTGGTTTATTAGCAGCCTATTCAACGCAGCAGGCATTTAGTTCGAGTATAACCTATGGTTTATTGGTTTGAGCTTGATGTGGTTTGCTAGTCTAATAACATTTGCTTACACTTTGCCAAGTATAACATGTTGTCTTTTATTTTGGAACTGATGGAAATGTTCTTCATTTCAGAAATTATTGTTTATCTGCATGTTTTTCGTTAAAGTTCTCTTTAAATCTGACATGGTTTTAAAAGTAAGATTTTATTTCAATGCAGGTTGCTATGAGAGACAGACAGATGTGAGTTATCTCACTGACTCAATACAAGTCCAGAGTGACAACCGGCCAGAGACCTTCTACTTTGGAAAAATGGAAGATATTGACGCTTGCGAGGCTGCCTGTCAGGACGAACCTGACTGTGTGTCCTACACTTTGTTCACGGTAAGATCCATAGATGCAATTGTTCAATTGGTCCAAACTGAAATTGGCTGCTTCTACTAGGTGTAGCAGGGGTATGATATCCTGGCAAATAAGCCTTAGCTTATTAATATGCTATATATAACGGTAGTAGCCATCAATTTGATTAAATTTTCAATTTTCACTGTTTATCCTTACAGGGCGCAGGTCCATATGGAACTGGTTGCTATGGAGTTGGCTCTGGTCATCTTGGCACCGCTGTAAATGAAGGTGGCACTTTTAGCGGCAAAGCAGTAGAATGTGGTTGTAAGTAAATTGAATTAATTGAACAGAAAGCACCAAATGATGCCTTTATGGTAGGCTTACATTTATCTGTCTTTGAGTCTGACAATGCATCGATGTAGCATAATGAATTAGGAGCAAAGAGAGGGGGTATGTACTTATTACGGTTTGGACACCTTTTATGTCGAATACCATGATTATGCAAGATTCGGTAGACCTGGAGGGTGTTGCTCCTATGGTGCATAGAGCTGTCAGTATGTGCCCTCTTTTCAAAACACGTCATGCTCTGCTTCACCATTCAACTGGCACTCACCACATTAGTCTGAAAAGTCACCTGCCTTGTTTAAAATAGACAGAGCTGCACTATCAGGTACCTACTCGTGTCACACACTGTATACTAAACTATACTGACTGACCTCTCTTAACTAAGTTCCTACTCAAAACACCCTTGTCTAGCACCATACTAGCATGACCACTTGCGTGCAACGCAAGTGAAAAGTTACCACCACATGGAAAGCCAGTTCTGAAGAAGAGACACTTCTTAGCCAGTACTCTCTTTTCCCATATGAGCAACACCCTCCTGTCATGGTCCTGTCGGCACTAATTAAGGGCTGTATTTTCAGTTGTGAAATGTCCTCCTACAGCACACTTTTGGTCTAAACAACATAGTCAGATGTATATAACAATTCTATCCTTACAGCCTTTATCCCTGAGTACATGGAACAGGATATGTGGACCAAAAATACTACTGGCTGTCCATGTAGTTTTGATACAAGTCGCAAGGATTGCGCCTGCTGCGAAGACCAAGCGTGTCAGTGCCCACATCGCTATAAGTACCAGTGTACTCTGTGTGGATTCAGCGACCGCTGTGGCTCGCGTAAGTGTATATTACTGATTATTGTCATATTCTAATGGTTTCTGTTGTTAGGTTCAATCCAAAAAAGATCATGAGGTTCTAGTACACAGACGGGCCAGATCCAGTCAGTAACTAAGGATGTGCAATCGGATCGGGGATATCAGACATGTTTTATATTGACCGACCGGATTGGAAATCCTGCAGACGCCCCGGACGTCATGATTGGTTAAACCAGTTGGTCTTGTCTGTGGTCCCTTTTAGCAACAGCCTTCTTTTTGGAAAGACTTTACCAGAACCTTATTAAATAAACTTATAAACAAATCACCCTTTTCATTTAGCCTTCCTGACTACATCCAATGGAGAGTACGTCTTCGAGCACCAAGACATCCAGCTTTCCGAGAGTGGGCGCCATTACTTGATTCCTGACGTATGTGTTACCGAGTGTAACATGGATGTTCATGGTAGCGGAAGTGGGGCCACTTCTGTCACTGCAATTATGTCAGACATCAACGATAACCGTGCATTATCATGCTCAGCGTAAGTATTTCAGTCACTTTCTAAAATTCCCTGCTGACTCTGCATGGGCATTGTAAGGCTATACACATATATACTGTCCAATGGAAAAGTGTATATCATGTGGCATGGGTAAAAAAAGTTCAAGGTACCTAACAATGTTTTATACAATATTTCTTTTCCATTGCTTAGAAGTCCATATTTACCCCCAAAAAAATAAATATGTTAATGTAGTACTAACAAAGGGTGTGGTAGGGTAGGTGTACCGGTGCAATCATTAGTGACCACAAGATGCAGGACTTTATTATTATATGCTAAGACAGTGATACATGAAACCCTAAGAATTACATAACAAAAAAGGCAGATGATGATATTGTTCTGCCCACCAATATCTGAGCCCATATTGCTGGCCCCATCAATACAAGCATTGTCGTCTGCACCAATCAGGGCAGAGCACTTTCTGTCATAACAAAGTGAAATCTACATATTACCAATCATAGTGTTGAGTACCCAATCAAGAGCAGACAACGTCCAATCTATCTACCAGACACCATGTCTAGTAGTTAGCATATAATAATAAGTACTGGATTGGCAGCAATTGTTACAATACATAGATAGAACTAAACGACCGTGGTGTACGAGGTGGCCGATCCACCACGAGGGAGTTGTCTCCCCCGAGGGCATTAGCCCGAGGGGGAGACAACTCCCGAGGGGTGGATCGGCCACCGAGGACACCAGGGGAGTTTAGTTCTATATTTATTGTTTTTAGAGTCTTTAATTAACTGAAAATTAACAAAATCCGTTACCGTATTGCCCCGTACGAGCGGCGGTCCGCCATTTTGAATGTTTACATGCACCCAGAACGAGGCTACAGTACCGGATCGGCCGCTGTGGTGGATCGGCACACGTTACGCCACTGGGGGTGTGCGGATCGGCCCTGCAATGCTATCTCTATGGGAAGAAGTTATTCACATAAAATAAAGGTAACATTCCTCTCTACTATTCCTGGCCCACAATCATCTCAGCCATATAATGGCTTTGATAATTATGGGCCTGGAATAGTGGCGAGGAATATTACCTGTAATGTATCATTGACGCCAATCCGGTGTATGTGTTGGCATTGGACTGCAGTTCTCACTAAGTTTGTAATACATCCTGTCAAGCCATCATGAGAAACGCCTTCCAGGATAGGTCGATTCCAATATATAGCCCAATTCAAATCCACAGATGCTGGCTGGTCTCAACATGACAGAATTTTACGTAGAATTTCTATTTTGTTGACAAAATATGTAGCATTCATCCTACAAAGAAGTTGTCTATTGGCAAAATCAGACCTCCCATTATCTTATTTAATGGCAAACCTTATCAGGATAGGCTATAGATAAGAGTCTGGTTCTTCATACATTGTGGTATTCTATGCATTATTATCTATAAAATGATGGTATGAATTAAAATCTACACACAGGTCTGGACTCCAGGAGGCAACAGAGCCAATCGTGTCGGTAATGAGCACTCCTACCAACCCACAAGGTGTCCGCATTAAACTTATCAACCTCTACTCATTCGGTGGTGTTGGCGAGATGATCCAACTCAGACTCAAAATCAACAAAGATGGCTGTCCTCCTGGTAAGTATGAACAATGAATGTAAAGTCACGAGGGTCTTCTAATTGAACAGTATAGAATAAGTGACTGCTACTCATTTAAAGCCTGGTGCTTTTATTGTGATGATACATTGACTATCACTTCCATAGGAATCCCAGTAAAACTAAACAGTGAACCACTGTAATCATTTTGTAGTTTTTAAAAGAAGCTAAATGTGGCAATATGGTGGTACAAGGAAAATAACGACAGATATCTGGCAACTTTAGAATGAGGATTCCTTTTTTTTTCGACAACATCTTTTTATGGTGTAACAAAAGGACCACTTTAGACCCACCCTTCAGTTAATATCTTTGTGTCTTCAGTTGAGAGGAATCCACGTTACGTTGGATGTTTCAACCATGGTGCGGTACATGTGGAAGTGAACGGCACTGTTGAAGAAGTTCCCACCTTCGTATCGACTCACATGACACAATCTGTGTGCCTGCAGAACTGCTACAATCTTGGACACAAGTATGCTATGCTGAAGGTACACTAAAACACCTAACTTTAATAACAATGACTTTTTTATGTCAAGGTGAATATCATAGTTCCATTGACAATGCACTGAGACCGCGTATTGCACCCCTGCGTTGAATAACCGGCGCCAAATCCGCACGATGACGTCATAGGTCTATCGTGCATGCGCAGCATTTTTGAAACGTAAACATTCAAAATGGGGGCGGTCAGGATTTCGCGAAGACGATGGGTAAATAAGGGTTTAATTTCAATCTTATTGATGAAATATTGATTAATTATCAACCCAAACACCTTGACATAAATGTAAAGATGAACTCTGATCAGTTTGAGCTTTCTGTTTCTTCACGAGCGCTTCCTGCCCGCTCCACACTCGGCCTATCAGCCTCGTGCGGAACGGGCAGGAAGCGCTCGTGAAGAAACGGTCAGCTCAAACTGCTCATCGTTCACCTTTACCATTATGCTCATCACTCACTCTTAACAGCTGGTTCATTTTCAATATTTATTTACTATTCTGACTGATTTTTATAAGCAGATGCATGAGAAAGACATCCTCAGATTAGTGGAAAATGGACCTGATTGATGCAGTGGAACCAGTTATTTGTTTATAGTCATTTCACTTTTAGACCATTAATACTGGTCTAATCAGACTGGTGAAAGAAGATTTACCCCAGCAATGTCGCTTGCTGATCAATGCTCCAGTAATGAAAGGTCTATGTCCATCATACACCAATGGGGTGCCAATGAGTATGGAGGCCATTTCTTAACACATTATGACTGCTCACCTTAAAATCGTAGTGAAGACCTTTAATTTAGTGACATTACATAGTATTGGTCATGTAGTGCCTGCAGCACTCTGCTGAATTCAATGCTATGTAATAACTACAGTTATAAGTGCTGATTGTAAAGAGTAGTCATGGGGCACTGCCCACGATTACTGACACTAACTTTTGGGGTTTCAAATCGTTGTGCTGTGTCATAGCAGCTTTAAAAATGGCCTCCTGCTCAAAGGCACTCACATGTTTATCATGAGGAACCTCAAAAGGCGAGTCAACCCCTTAAGGTCAACAAAATGTATTGTGTCATTTTCAACAGGGTGGTACAACATGTGAATGCGAGGATGTAATACCATCATCAGGAAATTCATACAACTGCGACCGTCTTTGCTCAGGCGACTCTAACTCTGTGTGTGGCGGCGAGACGGATCATTCCATTTATAAAACCAGCCTCAGTAAGCCCATCTTTCTAATCTTGAAATCCGATGTCAGAATTGCTATCCAGTAGATCACTGAGTCATTGAATGACTTAGCATCCCAATGGAAATTGAGTGGACAAGGTTTGTCTGCCAATTGAATCTTGGGATTCACTCGATGTTATTGATAGCCTAAGACCTAACCTAACTCTTACACTTACTCTAAGATCTAAATTTCAGTCTTATTGCCTATCCCCATTCTATCAAGAACACACACACGCACACACACATATATATATATATATATATATATATATATATATATATATATATATATATATATATATATATATATATGTATATATATATATATATATATGTATATATATATATGTATATATATATGTATATATATATGTAGATCTATGATCCTAGGACCCCATTACGATTGCATAAACACACAGTGAGTCTGGAGTGCATTTCAAAACACCTTCAAATTGTAACACAATTGGGGCCATTTACATGAAGCGTACATTCTCCCATGCAGCCCAGACGCGGATCGAAATTGTAGGGAAGGCTTCAGATTGTAATGGACCGACAGCACGGCTGATTGGTTCTGTTCAGCTCCAGATGTCTGCTGCTGACTGCACAAAACTCACAGATGAACAGGTGAATATTAAACCACTCATTCTGCTCTTAATCCTTTCAATGAATCATTTTCATCTTTATGTTAAAAGTCCTATCAATCAGGACAGGACTGTCTTGTCCTTATATACATAAAAGTGAAACTGAGCTTAAATTCTTTGGTCGCAATATTATTACCCCCTTTGCATAGTGGAGCGATCAATAAACACGTTTTTGAAAAAAAACCAAATATTTAGCCTATTTTCTCCTGCATTTAATGTACTCTGTGAAAAATAATGAAATTACAAGGGTTCCTCGTAAAACTGAACATTGAACCACCATAATTGTATGGCGGTAACAAGTGTAGCTTTTACAAGAAGCCCCAGGTGTCTGTATTGTGGCACATTTTTGGCTATTTCTTTACAGTATACACTTGAGGTAAATTTAGGTCCACACAGAAATAGGGCCTGCAATACATTTTGGAATTTTGCATTACATATGCAGGTTGCCGGTAACGGTGAGCTAGTTGACTGCCCGTTACATTTCTGTGAGGAGAACGAAGACCAGCCAAGGAAAGGCCTGTACTTGGCAAACCAAGGCAGTTGTGGGAGCAACATGAAGGCAGAGGCCACTATAATGTATGTATTCATTCATCTTAACACTTTGAATTTAGCATCAGTCGACCAGATGACACAATATCCTCGGAATTCCCTGTTTGTGCATTACAGGTTCTATTGCCTGAAATGTTTTGAGTGGACAAGGTATATTCCTACAGTGGAATTTTGGCTGCTCTTTCAATGATAGTCATTCCATAGCAATGAGTGACCAAAGACCACTCCCACCATTAATCCTCAGCATAACATCCAATACCTCAGTCTCTAACTGCTGGAGTGAGGAGGAGGTAGATGTGTTGTTTCTGAAGGGCTTGGGTGGGTAGAGTTCAATGCAGTTGCAGAGTAACAACAGTGAGAGTAGCACCTAAGTATAACCGCATGGGTGGAATTGTGTATTAAGACAATGTGCCAAAATTGCATTGTTGATGGATTAGTTATATTTTTGATAATGAATAATCCCTGGGTAGAATGTCATTGGACCATGTCAATTTCTAAATGTTTGCAACATGCTTAAAACAGTAATTAAATAAAGTCTCAAACATCAACCATCTAGATGCATAAAATTAATGCATTGGTGATTATCAGTTAACCCTGTTGATTATTCAGAACACAAGGCTCCAGCTGCCTGAAGATGGGAGGCAGTCCTGACTATGGCCAGAACAATTGGGGCAGCTGTCGGCTTGATGTGTGCACGTTTGACACCCTTCGACACACCATCTACAACCCGGCCACACCAGCTGCATGCCCTTCAGTCAGAATGTAAGCATCAATGCTTTAACCCTTTGATGCCCATCGGCCATCTTGATGCACCAATGAAGTGCTGGCGAGACTACTCACCAGCACTTCATAGGAGCATCATGCCGATCCTCCGGGGGTATATGTATCAACCCCATACAGGGTCGGCATGATGCTCCAATAAAGTGCTGGCAAGTAGTCTCATAATGCACTCCTGCATCAGCGGCTCTTAAAGAGTTAAGGGAGGGGGATGAGGCCATCAAAGGCCGCTGATGCAGTAGTGCACCATGCCCATTGGTTGTCACCGTGTATCAATGAAGTGCTGGCGCGTATTGCACTGAAAACCTGGAAGGTCCGAAACTCATCAGTGGTGATGACAACTTTAGGTTCTCAGGTTGACAATACCTACAACTTAAAGTGATCAAAATGAAGACTTTAGGTCGTCATCCTGACAACCTAAGTCATCAGATTGACAATACTGACAATATAGAGATGTCATACTGACAACCTGGGTCGCCTACAGGTCCCAATGCAAGAAGGTTGTGTCCACAGTAATTCTATAGTAATTCTAACAGTTCTTTTTCCTCCATTGCAAACTTGAAAAAATACATAAGCAAATGTCTATGACCATGAAATATTTCGGCATCGTCTTCCTCGAGGTGGCATTGGTCGTATCCCACAATGCCTTATATGCCACCAAGGGGAATACGATGCAGAAATATTCCATGGAAGTGGACATTTGCATTCAAGTCATGGCCCTACAGGGTTAATTTAGTTAAAGAAAAAACAATGGTTTATACTCAATTTTGTTAATTTAGTTAAAGAAAAAACAATAGTTTCTACTCAATTTTGTTAATTTAGTTAAAGAAAAAACAATGGTTTCTACTCAATTTTGTTAATTTAGTTAAAGAAAAAACAATGGTTTCTACTCAATTTTGTTAATTTAGTTAAAGAAAAAACAATGGTTTCTACTCAATTTTGTTAATTTAGTTAAAGAAAAAAACAATGGTTTCTACTCAATTTTGTTAATTTAGTTAAAGAAAAAACAATGGTTTCTACTCAATTTTGTTAATTTAGTTAAAGAAAAAACAATGGTTTCTACTCAATTTTGTTAATTTAGTTAAAGAAAAAACAATGGTTTCTACTCAATTTTAGCTCTATATTTGCTGCAGCAGGTAACACAATCGTCAGGCATTGGATACAACCACATCGTATTTCATGCCCCCATGGAATATGGCATGTCTAGTACTGTTCTATAGTAAAGGTCGTATCTGCCATGACATAAAGATACAACCTTGTAGCAGAGGCGACCATACAGTTACAGGTATTTTCTCTCTCTAGGGCTGGACAGGTATTTGTTAAGGCGACTGCAGGTGACTGTAGGCACATGGAGGGTTACCTGCGCCATCAACATCTGGGTGACTCCAACATGACTGAATGCGCCTTCAGCTTATGCATGGCTGACACCGTACCAAGTAAGTCATATCTGCAAGGACATTTCTTTACATACTAAAGCTCAAGCTCCACTAGCGAAACACGGGCCTATGTGACACAGGTGAAACTCCAAATCTTTTATTCCATTTGTTGTTTTTTACATTATGTTTTTGGTTAAATGTCGCTGCAATTTTGCGTCAATATCGCATCATTGACATGCAACCTAATAGAACCAAGGGTGTCAGAAAATGGTGGGGCAGGAGGGCCATGCCACCCCATTCCAGACATTGCAGGCCGGATGATGTTTTGTCCCCCCCCCATCCAAAAAAAATACATACACATTTTTAGTACACTTGGTCATTTATTCACAAATTAACCTAAAACAGTAGGAAAGCTTTCTAAATTTCTCATCGGGGCATGCCCCCAAACTCTCTGACATGTTCAAAGTGATACTAATAATTGCACTTGTAAATCTACCTTACTAACCCTCCCTAATATTCTATATATAACGGCCCATAGCTGTTTTGTACAGTCAGTGACTGTGCAAAGCAGCTGCTGTGTGCAGTCATAGGAACTTGACCTGGTTGTTGCACCCTTTGAATCAGCTAGCCTTACCTACAAAATACACAGTGAATCATTCTGTTTGATGAAAGTTTGAAATTTCAAAATATTCATCGACCAAAACTATCACAACACATTTGATCTTTTATAATTGTCAGGCATAAGTAACATTATATTTATAATGCACTGAAGTACACAGACAGATAGTACATAGAAGCACTATGTTGTGAGAAAAGTAATATTTGAAACACACACTTTTATATGTATACAGCTCAGGAGAATATCTACACTTTTAATCACCCTGAGACGATGATCTACGCCAACTCAACCAACACCTTCCCTATACCCGAGATGTGTGTCACAGAGTGTGAATTTAGCTTCAGGGTAAGTGAGAGATTTGAATTTAAATTTCTCTTTGGTTTCTTTTATTCTTAATTCATGGTAGAAGGTAGTTCAAAATTATGTCTTACAAACCAGTATGAAATTGATATATCAGACTTAACATAAATACATGTGTTAAAGCGCAATCTTGAATACCAAATACTAAAATGTAAGGGCTGTAGTTTCCCTCCGATACACCAAATCTATGTATCGCCCCTTTCTTCTTTACGTCTTCCTACCCTTTCTCCCTCTTTTTTTGTCCTAGAGGAGGGTGAGAGGAGAGGCCTTATTTACCCCTGCAGCCGCCACTGCTATAAACAGCTATGTTGATATATGTTGCAAATTATTTAACCCAAGACAGAAGACATAATAGTGCATGGATTTCTCTTCCATTTTTTGCATACTTGATCTGGAGGTTAATTCTAAAGATCCTGGGATCGCTACCTCAGAGATCTTAAGAATTATTCTGTCTTATCCAATTAAGCGATCTTAAGATTAGACTGTCTTGCCTTTTCACAGCCAGCACTAAGATCGCAGTGATCTTAGCCTCAGCCCTCCTACACCATCCCAAGTAGAACACACTGTGCACAAGGGCAAGAGGCCCACAGTGAAAGAAAAGCAGTGGAAACACTCCTTCTCACAAGAGTGATTACACAAGCGTTTGTTCCCCTTCCCTATATGAGCTACTTATAGAGTATAGGGTGCAGTTGACCTTGTACAGTTTTAAAGTGCACTTAATGCCTGAGTAGCCTAAACAGCCCTCAAGGACTCTCGGAAAACGTCCTCCCTATCCTCTATATGTATACAGCAGGGACGTTCACTCTTGGGAGCAGCAGTGTTCCATGTGAGTGCTCTTGTACCACTATGCAATTATTTCACTAAGATGACAGTGATCTTACGGCTGGAAAAGGAATAGTGAAGGGATCTCAGGACTTGCTGTGCCTGACTGGCCTGCAATCACTGCATTAGATAGGGTAGACTGGCTAGGTCTTATGATATGTGCCTATGCTAAGATAGCAGGGGTAGAAATCCCAGGACCTTTTGAATTAACCTCCAGACATGATTCATGAATACCAATGAACATGATGCATCAATGTACTATCAGCTAAAGTTTCCACAACATGTTCTTCCACTTTAGGGCAGTGCAGGAGTAGTCTCAGTGGCTGAAGCCACCTTCATGGGTGAGGATAACAAAGAAGCAGGTCTTGTCTGTGGAGGGTAAGTTGTATTTTTTATCATCCTCATTTTATTTTATGACAGACAGGTTACATCAAGATGGCATTTCTGAACGTGCTAATGCACAAGGTTATGAGAAATAAATCATTACTTCAGAGACCAAATTGATCTCTTTTCACAGTTCGTTATGATATCATAATTTGTGCTTCATACCCAGTGTGTGGGCACAGAATGCTGCATCAATCCTCAAAACTGGGTGATCAACCAGCATTCAAAATAATGATTCAACATTCTGTTTGCAATATATAATCGTGTCATATTGATTGGATACACTAACTTAAAATTTGTAGAAATGCTGAGGATGGAGCTACGGTGAATGTTCTAACATTCGCTGATAAGGCTACAGGTGTAAAGGTATTTGGCTTAAAGGTATCGTCCAAGCTCAACTCCTTCGTCATGGCCTCGCTTAAACTGGTTATCAACCCTAAGGGCTGTAAGGATGATGTGGGTAGGTATTGGCATCTGACTGTGTCACACGAAAATGGTGCAAGTCTAGTCCATGTGACTGAAAGAAACTATACGATTATCAGTAGATTTAAGACCTTATTTTACGGCATGTTTATTATGCACATATTAAGCGCTGATTCCATATAAGTAAGGCAAAAAAATCTATAAGGCCTAAATCCGTATACTTTTCCCTACTTACTTTTTTTTTGCTTGCACATAGGCAAAAAAAGTACAAAAAAGTACACCTTTCGAGTAAACTTGTACTTTTTGGGGAGAAATTTATACTTTTCTTTTCAAGACCCTTACATTTTCTTACCTCTTCACCCCTATCCTGCACCTGACCACACATGTGGTATTGATTAGGGCACAGGACTCTAAGTGCATAGATTCAATGTATGAACCCCAACTTTGCCAATGAATGTCTTGTTGGTTTTCACATGTGACAGAGATGATGAAAAGAACATTTGAATAACGTTTTTAACGGTTGAATAACATTTTCATCGTTAAAATGATATTCCCAACATTAAAATGACATTTTTAACATTGAATGACATTTCTAATGTTGAAAAAGTTAAAGTGACAAAATGATTTTTTTAACATTGAAATGATGTCCCTAATGCCTAACTAACATGGCTGTAATTCTCTATTAAAGTCTCAAATCCTGGCCAATCTATCACCAAGTCGGTGAGTCCCGGACAATACAAGACGAAAACATTCTGCAGTTGCATCTTTTCCCATAGTTAGTAGTATAAGCAATTCCAACATCAGGTAGTGTAGAAGGTAGTCCAAGCTGGCCCCAATGTCCCATAGTTATGGTGCTGTACTGTAGAGATAGTGAAAAGAAAACAAGACAGGCTGGGGCAAGGAGCCAAAACCAACGGATATACTTGAAACCAGTTAATTACAGGCCAGAAGGGTTGGTTTGGTCTTAGTCTGTTCTCTTCATCATCTATGTCACATGTGAAAACCAAAAAAACATTCATTGGCAAAGTCGGGGTTCATACATTGAATCTATGCAGAGTCCTGTGCCCTAATCTCTACCCCATTTGTGGTCAGGTGCAGGATAGGGGTATAAAGGTAAAAAGGTTTTGTACCTACACCTCCTAGCATTAAATAGAAGCACTCTACTGTAAAACCCTTGTGCCAGGGTCACAGTGTATCATTCATGGAATTTATTGTTTAGTTTACCAAAGGTTGACACAGGGTACCACCCTTTCCTAATAGCTTCCCCTAGGGTTAAAACAGGTTATTTCTACTGATACCTACGGATTCGACCTAAGAAATCCGTAGGAAAAAATATTTATTTTTTTTTGATTTTGGGAAAAAGTACAGAAAAGTAGAGGACTTTAGGCATTTTGACCTATGGATTAGATGAAAAACGTATACTTTTACGGTATGTAGAAGTATACGTGATGTCCCTAATGCCTAACTAACAGTTTCCAGTGCTGGTTTGACTGAAAATTGACTTCCACTACCCATTTTGTATGGAAAAAGTAGAGAAATGTATACAGATTTGCCCTAAATTCTTACAGAAAGTACGATCCTAAGTATATGGAATCGACGCTTCAGAAATATAACATAGATAAATATTCAAAAATAGATGACATCCTGCTGGAATTTTGATATGCACCACTTTCGTGACATTGGGTCATCTTCTTTGCCTATAGACCCCTCCAAAGAGAAATCGTTTGTGGAAAAATCATGCCTGCAATAGAACTAGTTATTTTTTTTTCGCTTTCTCTCCCAATGTGAAAAGCAAGAAAACCTTAACAGGGCCAGCCGGGCATTAGTGAAAATTCCACTAAAAATTTCTAAAATAATCATTTTCTTTCCCAAGATATTTATGTATATAAACAATCAATACTGGTCCTAACAAGAAGAACATTGATATATATCGTCATTTGATAAATGACCATTATATATCCCGCTGTAGTGACCCCATCATGAGCTGCACAGGTTGTTGTTTTGTGCGTTGTTGCAGTGGATTCAATCCACAGTTGGGATATGAACTTTTCCACCCAAACCCCTAAACAAGGCACTTCCATACAGATGCATCATGTAGTCAAGGCAGTTAGACCATATACTTTGCTTTTACAGACATGTTAGTTCTTTATGATGAACCTAACTTTGGAGGTCGTCCCAAGGTCATCAAAGAGGACCTCGCTGACCTCAGCACCGTGGACTTCGACAACAAGGCAAACTCCTTCAAAATTTATGGTAAGCGCTTTGAACGCCATCCATGCTATTTCAATCACTATTGCAGAATCATAGCCTCCCTCTTGGAGTACATATAATTAAAATGATGTTTGACTGGATATGACTGGATAGTATTATCTACTATCTTTCTATATTAAATTTCGATATATTTGTTTGAGACATTTTGAGATTTTGGGATTACATTTTAGATGTATCAATGAAAATTATCGGGGTAAAATTTAGCAGTAATCATCAAATCTGCCAATTTTCACCATTTCTACTAATCTTTTATATTTGTCCTAGAAGCAAAACACAGAGAATATAATGGTGAAAGTAAACATCTGAAAAAGCTTAGAATTACTAAAATTAACATTTTCACCTTTTGACCACATTATCTCTGGTTTTGAGGGACGACATGTGAATGATTTGTTTAGGATTCATGTCAAATTTTACAATGAAGCCCTGCAGGGGCCTGTTTTTCCCCATTCAGTAATAACAGTCATGGAGGGAAATACGGACCTCCAAATATGGGCCTTATTTGGATCCATATTTGAATATGTACGGGGTCAAGACCCCTCCATATTCAAATATGGACCCCAATAAGGCCTATATTCAACTCCGTATTCAAATATGGACCCTATGATACAGCCCCTATTTCAAATATGGACCAAAATATGGAGGTCCATATTTACCTCCATATTTATTATCAAATGGGGAAAAACACGACCCAGGAAGACAGTTAACACAGTAAAGTATCATATTCTACAGGGCAAGTCTCAGCAAGGCTAAATGATACTACTGGGAATCCTGAGGAATCTCTATGAATATAAGCCTGTGAAAGCTTTGCCCTAAAGTTGCAAGAAATCCATTATTAATTTGTTAACATGTTTTCCTTGAATGTTTAAGTATAATTTTCTTCAGGCAATATGAACTGGGAGCTGTTTGAATACACTGACTACAGGGGTTCCAGTGCAGTTTTGGCTGCTGGGGAATATAACGATATGTCCACTCTGCCTTTTGGTGCAAACCAAATGTCATCTGTGCACCGTCAGGGTACGATGAACGAGGACATGGATCAAACCCGCAAAGACATATCTAACAAAAAGGGACTTGGTGAGTACCCTAAATCCTTACATATTACTCCTTTTGGGACAAAGTGAGCTTCTGTAGTGTATGTATACTTATTTTGGATAGTAATTTAATGGACAAGGCTTTCAGGATTGTTGAATGTCTGGGGAACCCAAATCACTTTGCTAGACATGTATATTGCCCAGCTTAGCATATCTAACAAAAGGGGATTTAGTAAGTACTCTAAGGCATTGTGCACTCTAGGAAATAACTGTTGAATCAAGAAAGCTCTGAAATTGCTGTAGAAATAACAATGACATCATGGTCCGAAAGGTGCCAGAAAATCACCAATAATTCAGAAATCCTTAATTGTTAATGAAAGATCACATTACAATCATCCATTTGACGCTTTCAGTTTGCTTCAAGCGGACACCAAAGAGCACCTCTATCTTTGGCCTTGCTCCCAATGAACCAAAGAGTGAGAATCGTCCTCGCGTCTTCTACTTTGGTGATTTTGGCATTGACATTGACCGTTGTGAGCGAGCCTGTCGGGACGAGCCCCAGTGTGCCGCCTTCACTCTGTTCTCACCGATCATTGATAATGGACTCGAGGCATGGCGTGGACTCTGCTATGGACGTAGTTTCCGTGATGATGTTCAGGTGTACCAGGAGGACGTTATCTCTGGATATGTCGCATCGTGTACTGAAGGTAAGAGATTTCCACAGAACAGACTCGGTTCCTGGGCATTTCAAAGGTGGCAGATATTGAAGTGGGGGCTGTGGAATGTCTTCCATGAGCTATAAATTTGGAACGATGCACGGCGAATATCGCACTCCAATCAAATCACCCTATAAGCTTAGGTGCTCATCAGCTCGCACTCTCTGTGGAATAGGCCTATGCTTGCACCGTAGCTGTATGGCCCAGATAAAGCAACTTTCTGTTCATTTTTCTTTTTTAATTGTAAATTCAGATTCAGATTCTATGCTCATATCCCATGGCCTGCAATACACCAATGCTACAGTTCTTAAATCTTGATCAAAATACAAATGCATGGGTGCTTTTAGTGGTCTGTATATAACCCATATTTGGGTCATTCAAGGGTGGGGATGGGCTTCTCATTGCCTGAATAGGCAATTACAATAACCTATGAATATTCATTTTGTAGAGGATACTCTGAATATGTACACCCAGAAGGAGTTTGGCGGACTGAGCATTACCATCATTGAAGATCTTGTTAACATCACCATGTCTTCAGGACCTCTCTCCGCTGTTGTAACCGGTAAGAACCTTTGAACATTCAAAAAGACAGAGGCCACTAATGCAGCCTGGCTGGATCATGACAAAAGGGTTGGATGTTCCAATGATGAGCTTGTGAGTCTACTTCCCAGCACTTGATGCATCATAAAACCTTCTGTTGAAGTGTTGCATCATTCCTCTGCACTGTCAGACTGTGTCAAGCTATTGTAGGGAATCGAATTTACTGTGTGTCGAGGTCCGTATGTATTCGAGACTATTGCTATGTACCGTATCGAAGTAGGATAGGTGCTCTTTGGGAGCGTCTCCTACGTCTCTCTCGAGAGGGCACCACTAGTGGCCTCAAGGCAGTGTGGCATAGGGGGCGGACCAGAGGGCACTCAGTGTGGAACTAATCATCCGTAACGAGAGGTATATTCCACTGTCCTCCTACGATCAGGGGATTTGCAGTCCTACCGAGTTGGTAGGCTGAACTTGTCTCGAAACGGCCTAATGGTTATCTAAGTGAGAGCATTACCACCTTACGGGGTACTGACTATAGGCATATGAGAGGTTGAAACGCATTTGCAAGTCTTGTAAAAGTACCATAATAAAGTGATTCTGAAACCAACACGAACCAACTAGTTATTGCTTTGATAATATAGTTATATCAATATTAGTAGGATCTCGAAACGGCAATACCTACACTATTTACAGTACATTGCTTTTATTTTTTGAAAAAAATAGGAGCTGCTGTTAGTACAAATCTACTGCCCAATTACAATCGGGGCTGAGAGTGTGGGCCAATTGTCTTTTACAAGCATGATAATGGTGTTTCTATTCAATTGGGTTGATATTTCTACATCCTTTCAGGATACAATTATAACCAGGCTTTTTGAAACACCCTTTCTACTAAACACATCTTTTCTGTTTTCAGGCAAGGACACATGGCGCGTTATGACAATATCCGAAGGCCATGTACACAGCTACAAACTAGCCCCTGGCGAGTATGCGGATCTCTCTGTCACCTTTGTAGGATCCGTGTTCCAGGTTTCCAAGATGAACCCTAACACCCAGCTTTACAATGCTCAACACAACCAGATTGATTTGGCCCCCGTTGCTGCTAATCAAATCGAGAAGAGTAGGTTTCCTATATATCTGATAATCAGTTTGAGGGTAGAAATTTGCTGAGAAGAAATATAGATTTTTCTTTGCATTTATCCCAGTGGATACAATGCTAACATTATTCACAATTCAAAGTCATTCAACGTTGATTGAACGTTGATTTTGACACCTTTGAAGCAATGCTATCACTTTTGCTATTGATTTGGTCTTGATATTTCAACATCATCATTACCGACATCACTCCATGCAAAACTGCACAGAGCTTGTTAAATCCATAGGCTCTGCATGATGGGTGAATGCAGCCTTGGGATTTATTCACTCGGATTGCCTCTATGTGTCATACTCTGGCTTTAAACCTTTCAGGGCCGCTGATGCATTAATGCATCATGCCCATTGGTCATCATGATGCACCAATGAAGTGCTGGCGAGACTGCTCGCCAGCACTTTATTGGAGCATCATGCCGACCCTCCGGGAGTATAATCATGTTTGAACCCCGTAGGGTCGGCATGCTCCAATGATCCCAGTGGGTACAATTGGTGTATCATGAAGACCAATGGGCATGATGCACTTCTGCTTCAGCGGCCTTTAAAGGGCTAAGCCTGCTTTAAACTATGTTTTTATTCTGTATGAGAACTGTTAAATGATATAGCTACCTACCAATTTCCACACAGCTATCACCAAAACAAAGACCACTGAGACTCAAGGTGAAACTTCCACCAAGAAGGAATGCGACACCACTCAGGTTGCTGAGATTATGTTTGTCATCGATGCATCAAGCTCTGTCTTTGAAGACAATTTTAAGCTCATGCTCAACTTTGTCATCAAGATTGTAGAGAGTTTCGCCATTGGGGCTGAACAGGTAAGATTTATTGGGTTAGGTCATTTTATTTCTTTTGTATTTTCTTTATTAAATTTGCCTAAGTTACCAGGGATTCATTTCTTAATAATCTATAAAATTATTTGCAAAAAAAAAGCACTCTGAATAGACATGTTTGAGTCATATGTAGCAGTTGTACAGCCTCTGCTTTTAACTCAATGTAATTTGCTAAGACGAAAACATAAGTGAAGAGACACTTTTGTCCAAAGCCAGAGGCCTTGACAAGATCACCCTGGACAGTTATCAACCAAGGGACACAAAAGACCTCATCTTTGACACTTCTCATGGTGTCCGATGATATATTTTAACATTTTTCTTTCGTTAAACTAAAGTTTGTTTTCATTTCTAATCCAACCCCATTTTTACATTCTATGATATTAGAAACATGTACCTTTTTGCCAACTCGGCTACAAATTACCCACTAGCACTAGTATATATACCCCCTGTTTTTGGTTTATAGGTGCGAGTCGGTGTAATTCTGTTTGGATACTACGTCTACTATGATATCCCACTTGGAAAGCACAATGACAAGGCCTCCCTTATTCAAGCCATCCAGGGACTGACATACTACAGGGGTGGCACATACACCCACCTGGCCCTCGATACACTCAGACTCCAGGCACTTAGCGATGACAATGTCAGACCCGGAGTCACAAAGTAAGTTGATATAATTATGTAGAGAGAGAAATAGCATAATAAAGCATTCATTCCACTCATCGGTCAGGCAGATTTTTGCTGATCCGACCAGATTTTTCTATACCTCTAGGTTTATAGATTCTGACTTTAGGATAGAAAAGTAACATGATTAGTACATACAGTGGGCCCTGGGGCCAAAAGAAAACTAAAGGTGTTTACACACTCCCAGCGGAGGTTCTGGGTGTGGGGCCAAGTAAAAACAAGGAAAAAATTGAAAAAAGGGGAAAAAATGAGGGGGGTGTTTATCTGCTCTTGAGAGGAAGTGAGGTCCTGGTATGGTGGACAATAGACCTCCCTCCCCCCTGGAGTAGATATTTGGTCTATCTTAACCTAGTCTGTTATCAGCATAGAAAGGTGTCTATGTCTGATTTCAGACTTGGTTCAGATCTTACCTTGGACAGGGCCGCTCTGCCTGCTAGTCCTTGGTGTTGGTGGCCATCTCCTTCCTGATTTTCATCAGGAGGTGCCCATACTCATTGCGTCTGGCGTGGTAGGGATCTGCGACGGTGTGGATGAGGGTCGATCCCTGGGAGGCAAGTAGTGCCTTCCTGAAGGGTTCTTTTTCCCTGAAGCGTTTTCTGAGGATGAGCTCGAGGATGGTGCTGATATGGGCTTCTCTCATGAAGTTGGAAACTTCTCCCCCGATCTTTTTGGCGTTCACAATAGTGACCATTGGGCATGACAAGTGGAACATAAAGAGTTAGATGAGGGATAGTGTCTTATCTTTCCATATCTTCAACCATATCTTTATTTCCCTGTTTGCTATAGCACAGATATGCATGAAACCTTGTGACTTCAAATGCCTCACCTACTACTGAAAATTTGCGACTTCAGATACTTTACTCCCTACTGAAAACATGTTTCCCCAAAAGCTTTACCAACTACTGTAAACTTATGATTTCATTTTTTTTCATTACAGACAGACCATCCTGCTGACTGATGGCAGATCTAGAAAGGTGAGTTTGACAAAGGATGCAGCCCATTTGTGTCGCGATGCAGGTATCACCATGACCGCCATCGGCATCAAGAAAGCCAACCAAGATGAACTGAACAACATTGCAGGAGATGCCTCCAGAGTGTTCTCAGTGAATGACTTTGATAAACTGCAGGATATCATGGAAGACATCAAGAAAACTACTTGCACAGGTATGAACATTTGATAACTTATTTCCCTGGTCAGAATATACACAACTCTAAGCAAGTGCTTAATAAGAACATTTCATTGCTGCACACAGGGAAAGCTTGTAAATTGTAAACCCCTCCTCTTGGGAGAAAATTCTAAACCGTCGGCCCTTGTGGATATGATAATTTCTTCAGAGTAGTTCCCCTTGTCTTAAAGTGACTTACAGGCAGATTATTATTGGAGAGGTCTAAATCATATTGGTTACCCCCTGCCCAGTGTACCACCCTAGCACACACGTGGTATTTTACTAAGATTTGATATTTTGCTCTATAACCTGTAGATGAACTGATTGCAGTAACTGTTCATTTATGACATTTGAACTAATTCCCTGTATTTCTTATTTCTTGTAGCTGTGGAACAAGGTGGTAAAATCGAAAGTAAGTCATAATGTTTGGATCTTGTTATCATATTAACAACTCTGAATGCGAAAAATTTTTTAAAAAAAAGCCAAACTGTATGCTGCTTCATGCTCAAATTTCAAGCAATAATGAAGTAAGATGTAAAAGTCTTCAAATTGAATTTCAAAAGTTTTTAAATAATGTGCCTAAAATTGCTTAACTTTTAGGCAGCAGGAAACTATGTTTATTAACCAATTTCATGGATTAGCCAGAAGTGCTGTATTGGGCCTAATGGCAACAAATAGCTAGAGGTTCACTTGGCCACACAGGTGGCATCTATGCCCAATGACAACAAATAGCTGGAGGTTCACTTGGCCACACAATTGGCATCTATGCCCAATGACAACAAATGTGGATCAACACGGTAAAAGGTATGCCTGTGCACCCCCTTGCGGGCGTACCTTTTACCATGTTGATCCACAAATAGCTGGAGGTTCACTTGGCCACACAGGTGGCATCTATGCCCTATGGCAACAAATAGCTGGAGGTTCACTTGGCCACACAATTGGCATCTATGCCCAATGACAACAAATGTGGATCAACACGGTAAAAGGTATGCCTGTGCACCCCCTTGCGGGCGTACCTTTTACCGTGTTGATCCACAAATAGCTGGAGGTTCACTTGGCCACACAATTGGCATCTATGCCCAATGACAACAAATAGCTGGAGGTTCACTTGGCCACACAGGTGGCATCCATGCCCAATGACAACAAATAGTTGGAGGTTCACTTGGCCACACAGGTGGCATCTATGCCCAATGACAACAAATAGCTGGAGGTTCACTTGGCCACACAGGTGGCATCTATGCCCAATGACAACAAATAGCTGGAGGTTCACTTCGCCACACAGGTGGCATCTATGCCCAATGACAACAAAATAGCTGGAGGTTCACTTGGCCACACAGGTGGCATCTATGCCCAATGACAACAAATAGTTGGAGGTTCACTTGGCCACACAGGTGGCATCCATGCCCAATGACAACAAATAGTTGGAGGTTCACTTGGCCACACAATTGGCATCTATGGCCAATGACAACAAATATTTGGAGGTTCACTTGGCCACACAATTGGCATCTATGCCCAATGACAACAAATAGTTGGAGGTTCACTTGGCCACACAGGTGGCATCTATGCCCAATGACAACAAATAGCTGGAGGTTCACTTGGCCACACAGTTGGCATCTATGCCCAATGACAACAAATAGCTAGAGGTTCACTTGGCCACACAGGGGGCATCTATGCCCAATGACAACAAATGTGGATTAACACGGTAAAAGGTATGCCTGTGCACCCCCTTGCGGGCGTACCTTTTACCGTGTTGATCCACAAATAGCTTGAGGTTCACTTGGCCACACAGGTGGCATCTATGCCCAATGACAACAAATAGTTGGAGGTTCACTTGGCCACACAGGTGGCATCCATGCCCAATGACAACAAAAAGCTGGAGGTTCACTTGGCCACACAGCTGGCATCCATGCCCAATGACAACAAATAGTTGGAGGTTCACTTGGCCACACAGTTGGCATCTATGCCTAATGACAACAAATAGTTGGAGGTTCACTTGGCCACACAATTGGCATCTATGCCCAATGACAACGAATAGTTGGAGGTTCACTTGGCCACACAATTGGCATCTATGCCCAATGACAACAAATAGCTGGAGGTTCACTTGGCCACACAGGTGGCATCCATGCCCAATGACAATAAATAGCTGGAGGTTCACTTGGCCACACAGGTGGCATCCATGCCCATTGACAACAAATAGCTGGAGGTTCACTTGGCCACACAGCTGGCATCCATGCCCAATGACAACAAATAGTTGGAGGTTCACTTGGCCACACAGTTGGCATCTATGCCTAATGACAACAAATAGTTGGAGGTTCACTTGGCCACACAATTGGCATCTATGCCCAATGACAACGAATAGTTGGAGGTTCACTTGGCCACACAATTGGCATCTATGCCCAATGACAACATATAGCTGGATGTTCACTTGGCCATACAGGTGGCATCCATGCCCAATGACAACAAATAGCTGGAGGTTCACTTGGCCACACAGGTGGCCGCAAAAATGCTGCTTTGCATTTGGGATTAAGCAAGCAACTCATTACGATATTCCAGTGGACTATATCATTTAAACAAAAGCAAAAGTGAACAATGTCTACCAGTTAGCTTCTACTTATAGGCATTGACTTTTGTTTTAATGGCACTGTTAAACATGGCCTTTTCTACCATTATACAGAGATCACAGAGCACATTACCATCACCGTACAGGGTGAGGACAGCGCATACTTCATCCACGAACACGAAGAGTTCAACCGGAAGCCTTCACCACTCGGCTGTGAGTCTGGTGAGTAAGAATTTGAGGAATTTTCCCAAACTGTACTTCTAGCTGTCCTGTCAAATTTCAGTTCAATCACTGGTGACCTCCAGGGGTCTATTTCAGAACGAACAATCATTATTCCCTCATTGTAGTCTTGAACTATTACCTTTTATACATTGTTTGACAGACTTTGTATTGCCAATCGGACAATATTTATCCATTAAAATGCATAGAAAACAGTCTAGAGCTATTAGAAACTATAGAATTTATAAAGAGAACATTTCTACAAATCTATCCCTGTACAATACTGTATATACTAGAAGATAGACCCTATGTTTCCCTCAGATTCTGTGGTTGTAGTGGTATTTTGGTAATCATGGAGATATTCTGTGATAGTAGGATGTTTGGAAATAGACCCCTGATGTAGTTCTGTAACGCCTTTGAGAGTGAGACATCCCTCTATGATTTAAAGTTTGGCAGTCGTACCAAGTTTAGAATGCCCTCCAGCGACCCCATTATTGTCTGTTTTCAAAATTGTCATGACTTTTATTCTTCAGGTATCATCTACAATAGTCAGATCTTCGCTAGCTCGGCTTTGTACACTTATGAAGCACACCTCGCCCGTCTCAACCACAACTCAGGGTGGATAACGACTATTGGGAACCACACAATCAAGAACGAGTGGATTGAGGTTTCTGTGACAAATTCCTCCAACATCATTTTCTTTTCTACATAGGGCATTGAAATTCCATTTTTTCATTAGTTTTTTTTATAGGTAGATATTATGACCAAAATTATATTGCATCTGATTAAAGTTTATTTGCAGTTATTGGCTTGTATATCACATACATTTTGTTCGATCTTTTAATTAGGGCCATTTTCCACCACCCGATATGGACCCTCTAACGGCCGCTAGACCCATAGTAGATGCTATTTTCGGCCGACAGAGACCATGCCTCACCATTGAACCCTATGGCAGCCCTGTCGGCCGAGGTGGTTGTGTGGGGCAGCTATCGCCCGATAGAGCACTCATATCGTGTGGTGGAAAACGGCCCTTAAGCATAACAAAAGGATATACAGCTGAAAAGAGGTAAGAAATAACTGGTCTGTAACTGGATTTTTATCATCATCTCCAATCATCTTTTTTCAGATTGACCTTGGTAAAATCATTCCCGTTCACGGGGTCAGCAGTCAAGGACACCATGTCGAGGGCTGCTGGGTCACCAAGTACAAGATCGCTATTTCTCTGGATGGAATCAACTTTGTGACTTTCAAAGACATGAACACTAGCACTGAGCTGGTAGGTTTTAAACAATGATTTTTTTCATCTTACTTCCTTTTTTCATTCACTTTTCTCTTTAAACCCCTTTTTTATAAAAAGTGATATGTGGAAGAAAAGAAACTATATGAAACTTTTTGAGATGAAAATTTACAATCAATGGTTATAATCAAATATGTTCAGAGAGATTTGTGGCTGATAAGTGAATCAGCCAACTTTTTTAAGATCGATATATCGAGACATGACTCTATGTCGAAAAGCTACCATCTTGATTCAATGTTTGATATATCTGTATCATTTGCAGTCCTTTAAGGGCTCCGCAGTGTTTCATTGATACCTCCATATGATGCACTGAAGCAATATTGATGCTCAAATCAATGGGCTAATTCAATACATGTGTAGGGGTTCGTTCCCCTGTCGGGTGCGCAGAGCCTTCAGAGGGACTGTTCACTTGATTGTGTCACTCCCCCTATGTATACCATACCAATCCAGGGTAGTTGGAAGGTAGAGAATGTCAGGCCAGGGGAAGTAGCTCAGGGGTAGAGCTTCTGCTTCGAGGTTGGAGGGTCCCGGGTTCCAGTCCCGGTTTCTCCATGACATTTTGCGCTGACCACTACAGTGGTGGAGAAACCGAGTGGTCCTGCCTCGCAAGGGGGACCTTTAGAGAGCTTGGCACCTGGGCCAGTATGGTATAGACAAGTGCTTCAACTTGCTAGTGCTGAGGGACTTGGAAACAGGTGGCACCCACAGCAATTCCTGGGAACAGGAGTCCAAATTTGCTGTGTGTGACTCAGTACTGGTACCATTCACACTGGACTGGAGGACCGGTTCTGGCGGGATACGGTTGAAGCTGGTTGGGAGGAGTGTAGTGGTTCGTTCCCCCGTCAGGTGCGCAGAGCCTTCAGAGAGACTGTTCACTTGATTGTGTCACTCCCCCTATGTATACCATACCGATCCAGGATAGTTGGAAGGTAGAGAATGTCAGGCCAGGGGAAGTAGCTCAGGGGTAGCGCTTCTGCTTTGAAGCTGGAGGGTCCCAGGTTCGAGTCCCGGTTTCTCCATGACATTTTGTGCTGACCACTACACATGGATGAAATATTAATATCAAAACATTCTTCGCAATTTTTTAGATCTTCATAGCTAACCATGACCAAGATACCATCAAGTACCACTGCCTCCACCGTCTGTTTGGTAAGGCCATCTTGGCGCGTGTTATCCGGTTTATCGCCGTCGAGTGGGAGAGCAGGATCTGCATGAGGCTGGAGCTCTATGGTTACAGAGGTATGACTGCTCATTCTATCTTCTTTTTTTTTTTTAAATCAAAAAATTAAATGAAATCTTGAAAGTTTCATAGGATCACATCTGGAACCAAATGTGCACACTTTCAGCTGCAACTGTAAATGGGCTATATATATATATATATATATATATATATATATATATATATATATATATATATATATATAGGCAGTAGAAACACCTGTATCTACAGTTAAAAGCACTTCTGGTATCTGGGTTAATACCTACAGTACGTACAACTGTATTTCAGAATAATAAGGAGTGGTGGGCAGACAGTGTATAATCTTTATACTTTTCTTTGTGAAAGTTAACTTGTAACCTTTTGCCTTGACTATCTCCAGGATTGTAATTAGGGTAATATAGAAAACCAAGTAAAATGGCATCAGTGATAAGCTTGTACAAATTATCTAAGGTTGGCTTATAAGTAATTTTATTTTGAAGATTTTGAACAGTTTTATTTTTGAATCTCTACAGAATATGATGATTCTCAGCTGATCGAGGGTCTCCATAAGGATGTGTGGACCCGCAATGTGACTGGCTGCCCTTGCTACTTTAACCCTGCCCGTACTGACTGTGCCTGCTGTGAGGACGGAGGATGCCAGTGTCATAGTGGTGACCGTCACCAGTGTGTACAGTGTGGCTCTCCACACAACTGTGGCACTCGTAAGTATAGCTTATAACCAATGATCACTCTCTCAGTATAGCTGAGAGAGTGATCATTTTATAAGAAGGGGGCAGTGGGTACTATATATATATATATATATATATATATATATATATATATATATATATATATATATATATATATATATAGGTCGGATTTCTTTATTTTTTTATTTTGTATAGAAATGTATGGGCAGATATATCAGATTCTTTGAAATTATAATATGATATGAAATATGTATGAGACAAGTGAAAAATATGCAAAAGATATACATATCTAAGCCCTCAACTGTACACACAGATAATCTTCATGAAAAATGGATAAAAAATCACGAAAAGAACGGAAAAATTATTGAAAAATTAACAAAAATTCTCATAATAAAAAGAATTTTTTTTTAACCCTCTTTTACTAGGGTCGGTTGGGTAACTGGAAACAAACCTTTTTTTAGGCCTATATTTATGTATCACATTTTCTAAATGTTGAAGACATGAATCATCCAGAAAATAAGCTTCCCGTCAAATTTGTCACTCATATTGGCCATTTCATTGCATTTCATGCATCTTTAAAATCAAAAATCTCAGAAATAAGAAGAAATGCCGCAATTCCATTATGATTTAAGACAAATTAAAGTAGAAGAACTATCATATTCTACATGCATTTTTTCATGAATCAGTAATCCACACATAACTTTCTGAATAAACTTAAACAAGATAAGCCTAAATATTTCCCCATTTATTTTTAAGCATACCATGTCAAAAACAATAATCCATTCTGTAAACTCCTTTTGTGCAGCGAGCCTTCGTAACCCAGTCAACAACATTGATGGTTGGACCAGCTCTCTCTCCGGCTGCCGCTGTGCCTTTGACCCACTCCGTACTGACTGTGCCTGCTGCCAAAACTATGGCTGCCAGTGTGGTGCTGGAAACAAGAACCAGTGCGTAAACTGTGGCCACCCCGAGCATTGCGGACTCAAGGAGCACATCTTTGGCCCCAACCCATATTGCAAACCATACACGTGCCCTCGTAAGATCAACACCATCTGGGAGGGAACTAAACCAGAAGGTTTGCAGCCCGGTGACCGGAATCCTGTCATTGTTGAAGAGCCCATCACTGCCCCTACTGAAACAGTTACTTCTTAATTTGGTAATGGGGAAATGAAATAATTTTCTTTTATTTTGATCATTAGAATTAATAGCTTTTAATAAAGAATTTGGTAGATTAGATTGCATTGTCTTAGCTACTTTATTCTGACCCGGTCCCCTGCGGAGTAGGAACCTTCATGATGAGGGCATGAAGGAGCAAACTTACTTCACTGGGAGTTCACAAAGGAGAAATCTCCTTCCATACCATAACATTGGGCATACCAGATTGATAAAAGGTGACAAACTCTGGGTTTGTTGTGGCTGGGGATGGGCATGTGGGCAGCTAGTGTCCATATGCCCAGGCCCAGACCTGTCTTTTTTTATGGGATTCCCCCTCAGTGAACCACGTCTAACTGATAAAATGCCCTGTTTTGTCTTGCCCTGCCTATGAAACCAGACAAATAAGATTCGGTCAGCCATAGATGCAATCAGTGCTGTGTCAGGCAAGCAGCATACAAATACTAACTGTCTGGACAAGCAGCTTTGAAATACCTGTGCAAACTGACAACAGACAGGAGTTATGTCCGAGAACCACAGTCTCTCTGCTAACTTTTATTCTGAGCCAAATGTCTTTGCATTGGCCACCACACTCTACTGCCTGCTTTACGAATTGAATCATACACATTGAAAAAAAAACCCTCTTTATGTTAAAAGATTCTGTTAGCTGGCCTTTCACTATGCGTTAAACCTTATTGTTGCATCATGCCGACTATCTCAAACCGACTATCTCAAACTGTATCAACCCCACGGGGTCAGTATGGTGCATGAATGTAGCCATGGAGGCTATTTCTTAACAGGCCACGACTGCACCCTCCTAGTCGTACAAACATTCCCATAGGAATAGCATTGACATTTTCCAGTTGTAGTGCTATGTGCGATCGTAGTGCCTTAAGAAATGGCCTCCTGGCAAGCTAGTCACCGGGCTGCATCCATGCATAATGACAACCTATAGGGAGCCTAAGTCTCGAGATAAACCATGTCGTAAAAAAATTCTGATTTGGAACTAAAATGACCAATATTTGAATTGACCTAGAGGCCCACCATAATATATGAAATTTTAAGACTCAACTCTCATCTTAAAAAAGTTATGGTAGGCCTAAAAAATTCTCCTATCCTTCAAGCCTGCGGGCGATAATATGCTAGGCATTGAACACACGGTCACCTGATGTGACTTAGTCTCCCTATGGACATAATGCAATAATGCATTCGCAGAGTTTAAAAGGATCTTTCCTCAAACGACTGATTTAGAAGTAGGTTGCAAGGTTGAGCACTCATGTACAGAGCTGCTGATTCATACTTTCCCTGGGGGGATCTTTCTTAAATCGCTACAGTTAGACACAGCTATTATGACGAGGTAGGCTGAGTCTATGGCCTGGACTTCACTTGTGCAATACAGACAGCCACAATCTTTGTTCTCTTTATTTGTGTTTACATTTTTCTGCAGGTCTGAATCAACATCAAAACTGAGTTAAAGTATTTTTTATGTTGCCCACGAAATATAAACATATGAAGTGCTGGCAGGTCTGCTCACCAGCACTTCATTGGCACATCATGTCGACTGTCTATGGAGGTATCAACATCGTAGAGTCAGAATGATGCATGAATGTATCGCTGGCGAGTTACTCGTCAGAGCTGTATTCATAAATGATGATGGCCAATGGGCGTAAAGGCCCCATTTGAGCCTTTATGCAACAAAACGGTATAGTATTTTTGTGGTGTAAAGGCAATTTTGTGGCATAAAGGCCCCACAGCTTTTAGAGGGTAAGGATACGACTTGAACAGCACTACCACCTTAAGAAATAACCTCCTGACAAAACTGTATGTGGAACAGGCGGAACTAGCCGCACCTATTTTTGACACATATCTATACACCTGAAGTCATTACTGCACACAGAGCTGCCTTTACAGTTGACATCTATTTACAAAGTAGCTGAAAGTAATACAACACAAATAGAGCTGCCTTGACAGTGTGAAGCAGTCGCCAAAGGTGATCCTGGGAACCAGTTTCAACATCCAGAATTTGGCGAGAAGCAGCTACAAAAACTCTGTCAAAGGTAATGGTCAATTTTATTCATGGAATCTAACAGCACCAGGAGGGCTTTTCTCAACATGGTAAAACGACACTTAGCCGTGGCAACTCTGCTTATCTACAGAATTTCACATCCCTGTCATTGGTCTGCACTATAGTAGGGCCTAAAAAAGTTTCCAGTCACCCGGCTGACCTTAGCAAAACAGGGCCAATTAGCTTTTTAATTTTTTTATTTTGAAGAATTTTTTTTTATATATTTTAAAGAAATTTTCGTTACTTTTTGAGGACTTTTTAAATTTCTTTTACAACCATTTCCTGTATCCTTTTTCGTATTCTTCCTCTCTCTCGCAGTTGTCATCTTTCCGTCATTATTTCACAATAAAATCAAAGAATTTGATAGCATACAACCATTGATATGTGCCCTAACATTTCCTATATAAATATGAAATAAAATCTGACCTACCCACCCAACCTTTTCAACTGATGTTACTGGAAACAAACCTTTATTTTCTTTTTGGCCATGGCTTTAAGGTTGTCCTAAAGGATACATCTGGAAACCATTTCTTAACAGCCTACCACTACACCCTTCAAGTTGTACCAAAATCCCCATAGGAATAGCATTGGCATTTGTAGTCATAGGGCTGTGAGTGATCGCAGTACCTCAGGAAATGGCCTCCTGGAATATTTCTCAAAGTTGCATGACTGTGCACAGCCTATATGACTTGAAACTCTCAAAATTAGAGTGGGTGATTGTAGTTAATCATCTACAACTGTTCCCTATTATGAGAAAGTAATGTGATAATAAGGGTTTGGTCAGGCTGTCGTACCACCCAGCAAATTGTTGTCATCTGTCGCCATGAATCGTCATCAATGGTGACTCCTCTTTGAGTGATAACTCATTCCGTCATCTTTTGCCACTGTGTGTTAGACTCACGTGGCATAGCAATTGCTATTCCTGGTGATCTTGTGCCATAACGACGTCGTGTTCCATCTAGCGACATGTGTGAGCCACTTCACACACGTTGACGAGGACTCACAACAATTTGCTGGGCAGTGTGATCAATAGTGACCACTAGATGCAGGGCTGTAATGGCAGTAGAGTGAAGGGCCCCACTATGTTTTGAAGGGACCTAGTCGTGCCATCTTGAGAAAAGCCTTCCTGGCCCATTGTTCTAATATAATCTTATCCTAATTTCTCTTTCATAAATTACGAACTATAAATCGTGCATCAACGAGGAAAATGTGACCTCCATGAGGATAGTGGCTGATCTGTTTTGTTAAAGACATAACTTCTATTTATATATATATATATATATATATATATATATATATATATATATATATATATATATGTGTGTGTGTGTGTGTATTGTAGACGCAGGTTTTATTCATGATTTCCATATCAATAACAGATGTTATAATTTTGACATAATGATAGTACATAGTCAGAAGTTGGTCAGGTTTATCAGGATCGTAAATTGATAAAGCCTATTCAAAGTCAATAATTCTTATTATTCCCAGACTTTTTCAAAAGTTACATTATGATGCATCATAACAATGAAATTGCATTGTATTTTGATTTACTATGTTCCTACTATCTTAATGGTTGATTTCTGATTGCATTATCTGATCAAAGCAAAACTATCATATTTTATGAATAGCCCTCCAACGTACTTAAACCTTTTAAGAATCGTCATCTGAAAAAGTTTAGGTTTGACCTATAAAAAGCTTTTAGAAATGCCAAGGCTATTCAGATGAAAAAGAAATTAATCTCAAAACATAAATTTCCAAGAGTACAACATGATGTATGAAGATTCATGCAGAATCATAGATAAATAGTGAAAGGAGGGCATGATGTCTTAAAGTTCAAGTTAACGGATCGGTATGATACACCAAATCGGTGCTGGGCGAGTTACTCACCTGAACTGCTTCTGTGCGTCTGTACTGGAAGGTATTTGTCAACATGGTACGACTGAATATATACAGCCACAACTATTTGAAACCCACAAAGTTAGAGTGGGTGATTCCAAAATAGATACAAAACAGCAAGGCAGCTATTGGTCGGCATCCAGTGTTAGCTGGCGCCCGCAGTGGCTATGATGTGATGTTGTAAGAAGCATCCTATAGTAACCAGCGAAAGTGACCCAATGTAAACTGCAATGTCGTGTGTGGGAGGTGGTAGAAGGGCAGGGAAACTGATAGTTGTAAGAAACTGCAATGTTTTTGCCTGAGACTGAACTTAGGTTGAATCACAGCCCTGTAGGCGCTGGTCGTAGGTATAATACACTATGACTCGTTAGTGACCACAAAATGCAGGGCTGTAATGGCATTAGATTAAGAGCCCCCAATCGCATTTTAAGCGGTCTGTCTAGTCATACCATCTTGAGAAATGCCTTCTTGAAGTAGTACCGAATACATGATAACATTTAATGCATAAACCATTTACCTACAAAGCAGTTCTTTAATGCATACTGGTTTAGTATTGTAGCCTTGCGGGTTTCCTGTTTCCTGCCCATCACCTGGGGCTTATTTCTTAACAGGCTACCACTACAGCCTCCCAGTTGTACCAAAGTTCCCATAGAAATAGCATTGATATTTGCAGTTGCAAGGATGTGTGCGATTGAAGTGCTTCAAGAAATGCCTTTGAGGGGTTTCCTCACTTCTCGAGCCCATTATGCTGGAATATATACAATGTTGATATTCCTTATCTGAATGGTTCTGTTCAATCAAGGTCGTATTGCATTAACACTTTACTATTTGCAGCACAGGAAAATATTAAGCAATTGAGGTGCATGAAAAATTATTCTAGGGAGGGGGTGGACTCCCTCATGTTTGGCTACCATGTGCGAAGACAATGCCCAGGTAAAGGGGGTACTTTTTTGGGACCCAGTCATGGTTGAGGTGCGTTTTAGGCAATTTGGAGGAAAGGGGTAGATTTTGGCTCAGAAATAGACATTTTCAAGTGCATCTATGTTAGATAGGGGGACGGGGGCTAGGGTATTGCCTTTACCAGATTCATATAAAAACTCTGGAAAGAGTCTAAAATCTCATGTTTTCTTTTTCATCCTTGATTAGGGTACCAAATAAGGGGGGGGGCATGTTCACACATGGAAACTAAGGTAAAGAAATTTTAGGGAGTTCCCCCCGGGAAAATTATGAAAGTATGAATATATGGAACTACTGTACAGCTATAGCCCTTTACTTGTAAAGTCAAAGAGTTAAATAGTGAAACTAAAGGTTCCACATGTAGCAACTTACTCGATTGAGCGAGAAGACCGTTCTTGAACTCATCCCATGACAGCTTGTTATCTCCATCTGCATCATCTTCACCCATGAAAATCTAAAAGATGAACAAAGAAAGACGAACAAGAAAAGGTGAACAAGAAAAGGTGAACAAAGATAGGTGAACACAGAAAGGTGAACACAGAAAGGTGAACAAGGAAAGGTGAACAAGGAAAGGTGAACAAGGAAAGGTGAATAAGGAAAGGTGAACAAAGACAGGTGAACAAGGAAAGGTCAACAAAGAAAGGTCAACAAAGAAAGGTCAACAAAGAAAAATGAACATGAACTCATCTTGAATAATAGAAATACATGTTATTAAATCAATGAAAATGAAAACAAAGGAATTGTTGGAAATGAGCCGTACCAGGAGGGCATTTTCAGAATTATAACAATAGCTATCATTGTGCAATGTCCCCCAGATCTAGTGCTCTAGCTATGGCCTTTAACCCTTTCACCCATTAAAGGCTGCTGATGGAATATGCATCATGGTCATTGATCCTCATGAAACATGGATGAGGCCCTGCCGAGTAACTCACCAGGGCTGCATTCATGCATTATGACGACCCTACAGGGTTGATACACTCCCAGAGGGTCAGCATGATGCACCAATGAAGTAATGGTGAGCAGTCTTGCCAGCACTTCATTTGTGCATCATGACACTCCTCAGGTATGCACTCCTGCATCTGTGCTCCCTGCATCTGGGGGGTTTCTAATTCATTAGGGCATCATTGCAGAAAAGAGGTACTGCCGAAACTATTTGGTGCATCATGCTACAGTTAGACAGTTAGTGGGCCCGTAAGCTTTGCATGATGATTCATGAAATGCAGCTAAAGTGTTGGTTCCACTACCTTCAGTCGGCGAACTTCCGCTAATCGGGAACCAATAAAAATCGGTCTGATTAGCAAAAGGTCACGTGATTGCTGGTGAACCCTGCAGGGCTGTATTTGTGAATAATGAAAAAAGATGGCGAGGTCTTTTGAGGGGTGAATAATAACCTTATCATACTACCCTCTAACAGAAAATAAATACCCAGACTGATAGGGATCTGCACCTAGGGCCTATATATAACATCATCACATCCCTCCAATCAGGACATAGGGGTTCGCACCAAACTGATTATTTCATAATAGAACTGCCTCCTAAACAGTGGAGCGGAAAATATTGGAACTGACGTTTGGAAACACTTCAAGTGTAAATATTTCATTTTAATATCTGAAAAGAAACACGTCATAAATCACCATCAATGAGGGGTTTGAGTCTTTTTTGATGGTGTCACGGTTATAAAGGCCCCCATTCTACAAAAATAACCTTATAGTCAACACATCGCCAATTCCACTGGTTCAGCAAAGGGCTTTTCAACTGTTCAAATTCAAGTAACGGAAATTGGACATCGGAACCATGAGGAACTTTTTACCATTTACATTTGCCATCTGAATTCCTAGGGCAGGAGGGTGTTGCTCCTATAGTAAAAGGAAGAGCTGGCTAAAAATGCCCTTGTTTCCAGTCCTTTCTTTTCATGTAGCTATAACTTGTCCCTTTTGTTGCTCACAAGTGGTCATTCAAGTACGGTGCTGAAAAAGGGGGATTTGAGTAGGTACCTAGTTGGGAGAAGTCAGTCAGTATAATAAACTATACACCCTCCTGTGCTATCAGTGCTTATCTTGCTGCAACAAGTTTAATAATGGCTGCTCTCAGTGGACAATGAACCCTTCAAGGGCCACTGATACATGCACATCGTGTCCCTTGGTTGGCATGATGCATCAATGAAGTGCTGGCGAGTCTGCTCGGCTGCAATCCGTTGAGGCATAATGCTGAGGATCTGGTGGTGTATCAATTGGCATGATGTACAGTAAAGTATTCATGCATCAGGACGACCAATGGGCATGATGCATCCAAGCATTAGTTAGGGAATAATGCCCGGTACATGGCTGTGGGAGTGCTCTAGACTGTATTGAGACATTGAGGGGCCTTAAATACAGTCTAGAGCATGACCACAGCCATGACCAAGTGCATTATTCCCGTTATAACACAGAAAAATCACCCATCATCCATCTGACAACACATAAATATCAATTGTGAAGTCTAAAGGTGAGATGAAGTAAACCTCCTTTACTGGGAGTGCATTATCCATCTAGATAATGCACAGTGAATCAGCCAATCAGAATGCAGCATTAAGGATAATGCAATCTGACGTTGCCCAGCCATGTTATAACTGCCGTTAAAGCAAGGCATTTGTATCCACGCTAAGAGCAAAAACCTTAGTATCCTTAATTGCTTAAAGCAAGGAGTTTAGTATCCTTGCTTAAAGCAAGGAGCTTAGTATCCTTGCTTAAAGTAATGAGTTTAGTATCCTTGTTTAAAGCAAGGAGCTTAGTATCCTTGCTTAGAGCAAGGAGATAAATATTCTTGCTTAAAGCAAAGAGCTTTCTATCCTTGCTTAAAGCAAAGAGCATAGTATCCTTGCTTAAAGCAATGAACTTATTATCCTTGATTAAAAAAAATGAACTTAGTATCCTTGCTTAAAGCAAGAAGCTTAGTATCCTTGCTTAAAGCAAGAAGATTAGTATCCTTGCTTAACACGAGGAGTTTAGTATCCTTGCCTAAAGCAAGGAGTTTATTATCCTTGCTTAAAGTAATGAGTTTAGTATCCTTGTTTAAAGCAAGGAGCTTAGTATCCTTGCTTAGAGCAAAGAGATAAATATCATTGCTTAAAGCAAAGAGCTTTCTATCCTTGCTTAAAGCAAAGAGCATAGTATCCTTGCTTAAAGCAATGAACTTATTATCCTTGATTAAAAAAATTGAACTTAGTATCCTTGCTTAAAGCAAGAAGCTTAGTATCCTTGCTTAAAGCAAGAAGATTAGTATCCTTGCTTAACACGAGGAGTTTAGTATCCTTGCCTAAAGCAAGGAGTTTATTATCCTTGCTTAAAGTAATGAGTTTAGTATCCTTGTTTAAAGCAAGGAGCTTAGTATCCTTGCTTAGAGCAAAGAGATAAATATCATTGCTTAAAGCAAAGAGCTTTCTATCCTTGCTTAAAGCAAAGAGCATAGTATCCTTGCTTAAAGCAATGAACTTATCATCCTTGATTAAACCAATGAGCTTAGTATCCTTGCTTAAGGCAAGGATCTTAGTATCCTTGCTTAAAGCAATGAGCTTAGTGTCCTTGCTTAAAGCAAGGATCTTAGTATCCTTGCTTAAAGCAATGAGCTTAGTGTCCTTGCTTAAACCAATGAGCTTAGTATCCTTGCTGAAAGCAATGAGCTTAGTATCCTTGCTGAAAGCAATGAGCTTAGTGTCCTTGCTTAAAGCAAGGATCTTAGTATCCTTGCTTAAAGCAATGAGCTTAGTGTCCTTGCTTAAACAAATGAGCTTAGTATCCCTGCTTAAAGCAAGGTATGGTTGCTTAAGGCATGAAGCTTAGTCCCCTTGCTAAATGGGCGAAGTTGGCACGTTATAACCAAACACAGCATACCTCTAGCAGATCGTTCATCTCTGGTCCAGGGCAGACTCCCAGCTTCTCCAGGGCTGTCCCCAGCTCTGACTTCTCGATATATCCACTCCCATCTGCATCCATGGCATCAAAACACTCCCTCAGCTGCTCCTCATTGAACGACTTAGAACACATGATGTGTAATTTGTGTGTTTTAGGGGGAGAAAACTGGGGTTGGCAGAGGGTTGGCAGAGCTGTGTGATGTGATCTGATAGTGGTGTGAAGGCCAAATGAAGGCAGTCGCAATGCAGACAGTAGTTGGGGCTGGCTGGTTGGAACCAGAATCAGGCTCTGCTCGGTCAGGAATCATGTGATTGGTCTAAAAAATGCCCTACACTATAAAAGGATAGCTGTGGAATCTACCAGGGACCCTCGTAAAACTGAACAGTGAAGCACCATAATTGCATTGCAGTGAACTAGTGTAGTTTTGACTAGAAGCCCCAGGTGGCAGTGCAGTGGTACACAATTGGACAGGGACTCCACTGTTATTTCAATGACATTTGTTTTACAATGTATGCCGAACAATAACGCTATTTTTACCTGTAGTATTCTTATATCATTGAGAGGATGAATATCAAATTTTAGAATGCTGCATGAAGTTTGCAGAATCCATGAAAATAGACCACGTGCAGTGCAGTATGTGGTGGTGTTTGCCATGGCAGTCTGTAGATGCCGCCGCAGGAAATTGCTAGATGAGATGAGAGATCATGTGACTCGTGCAAAGTTACTGGATGGATTTGTACTTAACCTTTTAAGGGCGGCTGATCAATGCAAGAGTGCATCATGCCCATTGGTCGACATGATGCTCTAATGAAGTGCTGGTGAGTCTGCTTAGGCAAAAAAAAATATTGTGTGTTTCCAGTTACATAGCTAAAATCTTTAGGGTCGGTAGGTTGGATTCTTTTTTTTTAATATTTTTTTTATTATTATTTTGGATATTGTAATGTATGGGCAGACACATTCGATTCTTGGTTTTATCAGTAGAAATATGAAAACATAAGAAATGTGAAGCACATGTAAAATATATGAATGACTGTTATGAACACTATACCAATAGATGAGGACCTTGATAAGCTTCACGAAAAATTGATGAAAAATTATGAAAATTACGGGAAAATGCCTAAAAATTCCCCAAAAATATAAAAATTTACCAAAATAAAAAAAGATTTTCTAGGGTCAGCCCTAATTTGCTAGGGTCGGTCGGGTAACTGGAAGCAAACCTTTTTTTTTTTAAGGCCTTAAGCACTGGTTCCACAGGCATAAATCGGTCGGATTAGCACTAATCCGACCGATTTTTTTCTATACTTTTGATATATTATAAATCGTCGGATTGGAGCTATTCCGACTGATTGTATGGCTGTGGAACCAATGCTTTAGCAGCACTTCATTAGAGCATCATGTCCACCCTCCGGGAGTGTATCTATCTAGTAGAGTCGACTTGATGCTCAAACATAGCAGGGAAGAGTTACTCACCAGGGCTGCATGATGCATTAATGCATCAGCTGCCCTTAAATGGTTCATGCCTGACCGCCGCTACATTGGCACTGCGACATAACATTGCTTCTATCCCATTTTCATTCAGTACCTCAATTTACTCCCTAATTTAAGCTCTCTGCTATGTCTCCCACTCACAAACACTAGTTCTCTGCTTGTAGTTTCAATTCAGTACCTTCTCATTTCAACTTGCTCAGCACTGTCTGGTGTACCAGACAACCTCTGCACAAGAGGACATTGACCATACAGAGAGCCTGTTGCTGATCGATCGTTGAGGAGACTGGGCTGCCAGCATTAGTGCACCAAGAATTGGGTCATAGAATAGAGGTGTAGCCTCACTGGTTTCTGTCGGCACTGCTCTAGACTAATAATTCTCTTTTTGTCAGCCTCTATCAACCAGTCTGTTTATATGTCCCTGTCTCTCTCTGTGTTTCCATATCTGTCTGTAGATCTGTCCATGTTTCTGTTGTCTGCCTCTCTGTCTCTGTCCCTCTGCCCCTGTCTCTCTGTCTGGCTCTCTCTCCCTGTCTATTTCTCTCTGTCTCTGCCTCTCTGCACCTGTCACTCTCCCTCTCTCTGTCTGCCTCTCTCTCTCTGTCTGCCTCTCTCTCTGCCTCTGTCACTCACTGTCTCTGTGTTTCTGTGTCTCTTTCTCTCGTTCTCTGTATCTCTCTGTCTCTCTGTCTCTGTCTCTCTCTCTGCCTCTGTCTGTCTGTCTCTCTCTCTGCCTCTGTCTCTCCTTCTTTATCTCTTTCTGTCTCTGTCGCTGTCTCTGTCTGTCTCAAAAAAAGTAGCCCAAGATCCTAAAATTGTATAGTCAGTTTTCATATTGATTGCTTACAGGTAATGTTATTCTACATTGAGTAAGCATTAAATTGTTCCAATACAGGCCCCTAGGGTGCATCTCAGGCTAGATGTGATTCTGCCAGGTGCGCCTTATATGTTAGGTTTTACAGTAAGTGCAGTATAGATTTGTCCAACAGCTTAGTACATGAGGTGAGATAACTGACCTGTCATTCCATTATCATAAACATGATGTCTGCCTGTGCCAAACATACAGTGTATGATTTTCATGTCTGGTTAGCCATTTATGGGGGGCATAATAGCTCAAATGCTCAATGTTGATTTGTCCTAATGAGGGATGAATGCAGTTCTGCCTACCATGATACATTGTGTGACAGGGTATCAGAGTTATAGGGAAAGGAGGGTCCCGGAAGCCCCCCCCCCCCATATAACAGGTAGGTCCCCAATACAAGCCCAAATAAAAGTATGACCCCCTCCCCTAACCAAGACCCCTGGGCCTCGGTATATAATATAGTATCCCTTATATTTTTAAATGTTATATTGGCCTTAGTTGGGGGTTGTGCCAAGAAGCTTCAATAGATAGGAGGTGAAACTCAGAGCTTTACCTATGGACACAGTGTAACAGCCCCCCCCTCTACCCCCCTTCAAAGTAGGCTCCCTTTTGTGTTCAGTATTGAGTCCTATGTAGGATAAGGGGGTTTATAGAGATGTCAGGAATCTTTATCAGAGTGATATCAAATGGAAACAAGGGGCCACCTATACCAGAAAATCCTGCTGAATCCAAAATTTGTGATCTTGATTCTCAAAATTTGACCAAAGGTACCTAAAAAGGAGGTTTGATGATGAGAATATTTTAAAAATGTACAAAAGTTATATTGAAAATGATTGGAACTATTTATAGATGCAACATGCTAATCAAAGTCAATACCTGAATCTACATATCCTAATGTGTGCCTATCTCAACCTGACAAGTACTCTACCTGTGTATGGCTCTGCCTCTCCCACATACTGCCTATCCCTTAGTCTACCTATCACTCATACTACCTATCCCTTGAAACATCCAGAGTTTAATTAGGTTTTCTCTCAAATGGCTTAAAGGATTAAAGGTTACCCTTCACCTTTGTACCTAATTTTCTCTGTACAATTAGGTAGGAAAGCTATAAAGTGAGCTTGAGGGATAGGTATTGAAGAGGATGGGTAGCAAGGAGGATAGGTAATAAACAGTTTAAGAGATAGGTACAGAGGGTACCTTGTAAGGTGAGCATATTCAAAAGATACATTGGTGCTAGGTAATATCACAGATGTGCCAGTCAAATATGAGGGATGTGCAGATTTAGGGGATAGTCACCATGAGGGATAGGTAAAGTGAATGATAGGCAGATTGAGGATAGGTAGACTAATGGTAAGAATGTACAGAGAAAATTAGGTACAAAGGTGAGGGGTAAACTTTAATCCTTTAAGCCATGTGAGGGAAAACCTAATTAAACTCTAGATGTTTCAGGGGATAGGTAGTATGAGTGATAGGCAGACTAAGGGATAGGCAGTATGTGGGAGTGGTAGAGCCATAGACAAGCAGAGTACTTGTCAGGTTCGGATAGGCAAACATTGGGATATGTAGATTGAGGTACTGACTTTGATTAGCATGTTGCATCTATAAAAAGTTCCAATCATTTTCAATATAACTTTTGTACATTTTTAAAATATTTTCATCATCAAACCTCATTTTTAGGTACCTTTGGCCAAATTTTGAGAATCAAGACCACAAATTTTGGATTCAGCAGGATTTTCTGGTAAAGGTGGCCCCTTGTTTACATTTGATATCACTCTGATAAAGATTCCTGACATCTCTATAAACCCCCTTATCCTACATAGGACTCAATACTGAACACAAAAGGGACCCTACTTTGAAGGGGGGTAGAGGGGGGTGGCTTGCACTATAGGACTCTATGGAGTAACATATCCTAGGGAACCTATACTATTCTTGGTTGTGCCCCATAGCCGAGAATGATAGAATATGACAGCAGTAATTTGCACAAAACCAAGCCGCTTATAATTTCTACATGGGCATGCCTTATATATGTGCAGTACTACGGTAGTCACTTGGTATCACAAAATGAGAATACATGTATATAGTATCATGAAAAAAAAAGGATTTTACCATATACATAAAATGAGTCCAAATGATGTAATGTTGCAATGTAATTTTCCAATTAACAATGAAAGACTCAGGGAATATGAAATAGCTTTCTGAAATGTGACTGTGACAAAAGATTGCATTATACCATCCACTATTGAAGATAATTGTTTTGGTAAGACTTGATTGAAGGTTTCAATGCAGTCATAAAATCATATGCCTAATAAATGTATGTATATATATATATATATATATATATATATATATATATATATATATATATATATAACCTGATAGAATCTAAGTGATATGTACAACTCAAAGGGCCGGTGTACTTAGATGTATGCCTCAGAATTGTAAGGCTCAAAGTAATCGAATTTTACCCTTTTGGCCAAAATATAAAACAGAAGGAAAAGTATGCCTGAACTCTCTCAGTGATGCCAATGCACTAACGCAGTGATCATCCAATTGGTCGTCATGATACACCTATGAAGCGCTAGCGAAGTCCTAGCAGCTGGTGCATCACGCTACCCCTCAGGAGGATGTTTCACCTCATAGGTATTGAATTGTACATATACGGCCTCCACATGCGGACGTCATGTGGGAGAAAAAATATTTATCTCAAAAAGTGTTTCTCAAAGGTGGCCTTGTCCTGTCCGTATGTGAGACACAGGATACGGACTTTTATCTCTAAATGTGGCCTTTTATTTTAACATACGGCTCCCCACATGCGGACAGTCCGTATACACATGCGGACCCTCCGTATGTTGGCTCCGCGAAGCTTTTTTTTTCGTTAAAGCCGCGTTCAACTTATGAGAACGGGGGAACCCCTTTCCGGTTTCCCCGTATGACGTCATAACGCAACTTCCGCTTTCTCCTTTATCGCTCATCAAACCGCCGACAAACAATACTAAGATGGGGAAGAAAAAGCCCACTAAGGTGAGATACTTAAAGTTCTCTCTTTTTCTTGTCCTAAATATGATACCTCTTTTCTTTGTGGTCTTTATGAGGTCAAAAACAAGGCATGTCTTCACGTTTTTCATTCAAAACTTCGGTCCCCTCTCGACGCTCCCTCCTTCTGAAAGTGTTTTTTGGTTCAAGCAGACGCCTTCCCCCCTTTCTGTGGTTGACGTCGTGACTTAATCCTTTCAATAAAAGGAAGAAGGGATCTCCCTGTTCTTAGAAATATACCCCCCTTTCCACTACCCAGCCTAATTTGACTCTTACTGTCATCTAAGTAACAAAATATTAAATTTTGCATGATGTTAAGCAATGTCCATCAGGTAATTTTCTAGGTTGTACATGTTGCCATGTTTTTAGCTTTTCTTGCACCGTACGCTTTAATCTTATTCCAAATATGCCCCCCTTTTGTTTTTCCTGTGATGTCCAAATTGATAAAGATAACTTCTTCAAATTTTTATTAAGAATAAAGAAATTTTCTAATGCTGTCCCTTCAAAGGCATATGGGAGGTGTACGTTAAAATACAAAGTAAGTTCCATTGGCTTCATATAGAGCTTTTTTTTTGTTTATCCCTTCTTTTTATTCTAATTTTCAGAATTTCAATGAGTTAATGGAGAATGTGACGAATCTTAAAGCCCTCCTCCGAGAGAACAGAAGGCTTACGGGTCAAGAAAGTGACCCTGACTTAGAGGTATGAGTCTAAAATTACTCCCTGAATACATTTTTTCTCTCTTTTCTCTTATGGCATTGAAAAAAACTAAATTTATTTTTTTGTAAACATATTCCTCTTCTTTTTTTGAAGTATATATTTAAAGTAGAATAGAAAATAGTTCTTCAGCTCTCAGACTATATTTTATTTTCCCTTATACTATATTACAATATGTCTATAAAACTTTATTTCTTTTTTCTTTTCCAGGAATCTGACAAAGACGAGGACGAAGATGAGGGAGTAGAAACTATGTACGAGGACGACGAGTTGAATGACGACGAAGAGCGACCTGAGAACTACCCGGGCGATGCTGGAGAGCAAGCAATTGCATACATGTGCGGCTTGCTCAAGCGGCAGAATCTCAGCATGAAGAGGCAAAAGGGAAAGCCTCCAAGCTCATCCCATCCATCCTTTTCTTCTTCCAAACCCAGCTCCTACAGTCAACGAAAAAAAGACTCTGAAAACCTAGACCCCACATATTTTCCGGTCCCTGAATCCTCTGTTCCTAGAGGTAGAGGTAACAAAAGATCACGAGGCAGGGCTAGAGGATCCACTACTTCTGGCCGGGGGAGGGGACGTGGGTCACCTTCTCCTGACATATCAGGACGCGGTAGATCATCTCTGAACCAAAGTAATCGAAGGGGACGTGGTAGGTCTCCTGGAGTAAGTCTTCCTGCAGCTTCTGTTAGCGGTTCCATGCCTAAAAGTGCCACAAAAGGGGGGGTCCCTACCCCTAAGAAAGGAGAACACTGGAGGGAAGACGAGCTTGATTCCTTGTTGAAGGGTGCTAACCATCTTAAGCCAGTACTTAAAGGGCGCTTCAAACATAGCTCTGACGGAAAGGAACTAAAGAAAATGGCATGGAAGGAACTAAGAGGTGAGGTTATATTCCTTTAAAATTTGTTTCTTTTTATATATTCCTTTTATGTTCAGTCTGATATGCATGTTGTCTGACATTGGTAGAATACATAATTTGCCTTTCCTTTTTTGGTAGAAATATAACAATCTGTTGACGTAAAGGTGATATCTTTAACATGTAAGTTCACCTTCCTATATTTCAGACTATGTTAATTCTAATGGAGGAAGGCATAGGACACGTGAGCAGTGTCAGGACAAGCTTGGGTATTTTGTTCAAAAGGCTAAGAAAAAGGTAGGAATACCCTGTCCCTTTTAGATTCTACTGTATCATTATGCTCTATATATCTGTGATTTGTTAGTATCTCTGAAAATAATGAATTATGTTATTTAAAGAATAATATTTCGGAAAAATCTTCAGAGAGATGTATTGTCTATTATGTGTACCTTTCCACCTTTTTTTTTTAGAGACAGGTGATAGACTCTAAGTATAAAAGCGGGAGTGGTCAGCGTGACGAGGAGGATTATCTGACCTCTTTGGAGCAGCAGGCATGTGACTATGCAGGCCAAGATGTTGTGCTAGGTGAGAACTGAATTTCCATCTATACATCTGTCTTTATTTCATCTATATTCCACATAATACCATATATGCGACATCTGTTATCCATCACTATGCTGTACTTATGTATGCAGTAGTGCGACACCCTGCTCATATTCAGGCATTGCCAACAATACCCTTCACCTACATATGACGATATATTTTATGGAACAGATATATATAAATCCTATTTTGGTTCCAGGAATACCCGGACTGAAGCCCCCTGGATTAGACGGTGGTCCTCGGTCGGACCTGAAGTCCTGCTATGACCCAAACCGTTCAGAAAAACCAAATTATGCTGACATCCCAATGCCGAGTTCAGCTATGGCTGCAGTAAGGGAGGGGGATCTACTCGAGGAAGGTATATACTTTTCCATTTTTCCATATACATATAAATATATATATATATAGACGGTGTATGTACATATATATATATATATGTACATATATATTGTGGCGTAGACCGAGGGGTCGGGGGAACCACCGGGAAAGAAAGATCTCACAAAACCCACAGCAGAGTGGCCGAAGACGATCATCATGAGAAGACAGCACACCATCGAGGGCAAGCCCGTGAAGACAGAGCTAGTTGACGGGGAATGGATTCCGAAGTTCGGGTGTGACCAGTGCAGGGCGAAGGCGGACGGAAGAGTCTGGTACTTTGCCAGGAAAGATGGGATGACGAGACATCTGAAAAGGCATGAAAACTATCAGGACGGCTACAGGTGCCCGGAGGCCGGGTGCTTGCACATGGTGGCGCAGGACCGGGGCGACGACATGCAGCGCCACGTGGGGCGCCGTCACCCTGAGAGGGGTCCCTGGGTACAGCCTGAGGAAACCATGTCCCTACCCCTGGGGCTTCCGAAAGCCAAGGCGGAGAAGATCTTGGCAGAGGAGGATAGAAAAAGAACGGAGAAAGCAGCGGAGGCGGCGAGGGCATCACCCTCCGGGCCGGGGAGGAGGGAGGCGGAACAGCCACAGCCCAGCAGCTCAACGGCCAAGCCTGACCAGCAACCCAGCACTTCGTCTTGTCGGCAGCCCGGCAGGTGGACGGCCGGAGGAGCCACCACCCCGGCTTCCACCACGTCGTCCCTGGTGTCTCCGGGCATCGGGATAGGGGAGGAGGAGGTGGACGAGGGACTCCTGGAGGCCTCCAAGTTCCTGAATGAACTGGCAGGTCTGTGGACCCCACCCCAGGCAGTCCCGGAGGGAGTGGTCACCCGGAGTGGCTCCGGGGGAAAGGGCCTGAAAAGGAAGGGGCTGGAGGAGGCGGAGGCCTTCCCGGGGAAGAAAGCACGACGGTCCCCCCGGAAGCCGGCAGAGGAACCGGCGGAGGCCCCGGAGAAAAAGGAAGGAGAGGTGGGGGACGGTGGAGAAGAGGAAAAGGGTAGCCCGCGGCTCTTGTCGGAGGCGGAGCAGGAGCGGGTCGGGTATGTGTTGGACGTTCTCACGGGAGTATACGGGAAGGAGAAAGAATCCCCTTCTCAGATGCTGGTCCGTCTGAAGACGGAGTTACCCCCGGGCTCCCTGGATATGAGGAAAATAGAGCAAGACTATGAGGCGACCAAAGCAGGGCAGTCCCTAACAAGAACTCTGTTAAAAAGTGGAACTTATGACGATGTGTCAGGGTCGGGGGAGAGTGAGGAGGAGGAATCGAGCCCGGAGAAGGGAGGGGGGAAACACACCATCTTGGGGGGATTGGACTCCAGCCCGGAGAAAGTAAGCCAATACGCCATAGTCGGGGAGAAGCCTAAGCCCATCCTCTTCACCGGCATGGGCGTGGCCAAGAAACGAGTCAGGATAGATTCGCCCGAGTCTCCTCAAAGGACAACAGACAGGGGACCAGACAGGCAGGACCCTAAATCACCAGGGTGTCGGGGCGCCGACGGCTCGGGGTCATCGGAGGAGGAGGAAGAATCCATGCAGAGTACCTCCCTCCAGTCAGAGGAAAAGGACACCTCCACCACCAGGGATGCTTCCATCCTCTCGGAGGGGAAGGAGGACGAGGCAGACACAGGGACGGAGGAGATGGGGGCCGTCCATACGGGAGAAGGGGGCACCGCGCGGCAGCCGGAGGCGGGGGAGACTGGCCAGGGCCAGAGAACTGACCAGCCTGACGAAGAGGAGGAGGTGGTGCTACCGCCCGAGGTGGCAGCATGTCCGGAGTTAGCCGGAGAGTACCTCAAAATTATCAGACGCGGGAAGGAGAGGCAGAGACAGTTAGCGGCGGAGAAAGAAAAGAGGGAGGCGAAGGAGAAGGCAGAGAGGGAGAGAATAGAGAAGGAAAGGAAAGCGGAGGAGGATAGGAAAGAGGCGGAAAGAGTAGAAAATCTCAGGAAGAAGGAGGAGGAAGACAGAGTAGAGGCAGAGCGACTCCGGGCGTTAGTAGACAAGGAGGCCAGGAGGGACAAGGAGAGAAAGGATAAGCTGAAGAGAGAGGCCGCGAAAGAAGAGAAGAACCCCCCTAAACAGAAGAAGAGCCCCCGGGGGAAGAAAGGTGCCAGGACTACGGGACTGGAGGAAATGTTGGAGGGCGTCGGTCTCTCCCGGACCCCGCCCCGAACAGAGGTGGAAAGAGTTCCCCGGACACCTAGACGAAGCACGGAGGACCTCTTACGGTCAAGATCTACACCGGAGAAAAAGTCCGACACTCCCCCAGAAAGACGGGCGAGGTCAGTAGGAACCCCGGGGACGGGGGACTATATGGGGGGAAGTCACCCGGAGGCGAGCACGTCAGGAGCAGAGAGGACTACCCCGACCAAAGGTAAAAAGGGGTCGAGGGAGAGGAGGCCGTCGCCGCCACCAAGGACAAGCATGGGATCAGGGAGGACTGGGGGAGGAGTTACACCGTATCAGATAACCCGGAACCCCAGGTGCATAACGATTGGACTGGACGGACTAATAGTGAAGTCCCCTAGGGGCGATTTTCTTCTCCAGATAGAAGGAGGGGAGGAAGGAGGTAAGGCCGATACTCTGGTCCTCGTCCCCGAGGGGACGGAGACGATTCAGGAGGACATCAACAGCGACAGAATTCTACCCGTACCTAAGACAGATAGGTTAGTCCTGGTCACGGGGGCCCAGCTACAGGAGGCGGCGGGGGGAAGTGTGGCCTCGACGGAGGGAATAGTCTCCATACAGGAGGTAGTCAAGGAGGCAGAACCAGTAGAAAGGAAGGATACGGAGGAGGAGGGGGATTCGGTTAAGGACAGACTGATGCCGTGGCATAGGGACTACACGGGACCGGAGGCCCTCCGGGCTTACGCGAACCAGCTGCGGCAGCCAACCTACATGGGACCGGACCTGCGAGTGATCCCAGGAGGAATGGCCTCTGCCTCCATACAGAGTCTCGCTAACGGAGAGTTCGAGCTGGTACAAGTAACGAGGACGCGTTACGGGGATAGCACGGGAAAAGGATTATGCAGTCGGTGTGGTCAGAGATGGCCTAAGGGAGCGAAAGCAGAAGAGGCGACAGACGAGATGGGGACGGAGCCGACAGAGGGGGCGGAAGCAGACGTTACCGAGGTCCCGACGGCGGAGGCGGAGGAGGATGCCGAGATGCAGACGGAAAGAGCCAACGCGTCCACCTCTTGTGAGTAGGGTAAGTGAAACTACGTGGCAAGCTCTGGGGGCAGGGCTGACGGGAAGGCTCCAGTACAGGGGCGCGGCGTTCCCACGGAAGCGGGGGGAACGGAAGACGTCGGAGATGCTGCCGGGTCGGAGGGAGCTGTCTCGTAAGGTTAGAGGGGGCATGAAGGTAGCGACGGCCGAGTCCACGGGTCGCTGGCCAGTACAGGCCCAGGAACTGAGAAGAACGAGGGGAAGCAGCTCAGACGAAAGCATGAACAGGGGAACGGTAGTAATGAAGGGCTACTTACCTTGTTGTTACAGTAACGGATCGGGGAGTCCGGACGGAGGGTGCCGAAGGAGGAGCACCGGAGGGACCAACTCGGAGGGCGAACGACGGAGGCGGTCGGTGGAGGGGTCCGGATGAGGACTGGTGGCTGCCAGAGGAGGACATCACTACGGAGTCCGAAGGGTACATGCACGTCTGGTTAGTCATTTACGAGATGGCCGGTTTTGACTTTATACGAGAGGAGTACCAAGTGTATATTTACGCCTTGTTGGTGATTTACGAGATGGCCGGTTTTGACTTTATACGAGAGGGCTTGGGATTACGATAAAAGGATGTATATAGACGTACCGGCGACGGCCGGGGATAGGATTACGGAAACGAAGGTGGAGTTTACAGTACGCGGATGAAGGGCGACAGACGGAGGTGTCGGAGGTGTCGGAGGACCGGGGCGCCACCGCCAGGGGGCCACCGATCCTACAAGATGACCAGGATGACATTGTTATAAGAAGGGTCGCTACGGACCACGCTACTATAGGTCATGCTAAGCCACTACGGTGGAGGTTCATGCGAGTCAAGCTTACTAGACGATTGTATGTATGTAAATAATGATAACACGTAAACACCCAGGGGCCATGGTGTATATAGTTTATTCAAAATTGGATACCCATCTGCAGGAGGGTCATATATCACTTTCACCCAGTACGCTATTAATTAGTTGGGGAGAGTGTGGCGTAGACCGAGGGGTCGGGGGAACCACCGACCCCGGAGTCACGTCAGATATTCTCGTATTACTATATGTATGTCGGTGTAGACCGAGGGGTCGGGGGCGATGCCGAAACCGTCCTGGTGCGGGGGCGGAGGAGCCGCCGACCTCGGAGTCACACCCAAAAACGTTCCATTTACCTGCGTTCGGAGGAGGGTTCCTCCGACGCTGGATCTCTGTCGGAGACGCCAGCGTTGGAGGAACGGGAAGCGTATAAATAGGAGGGGATCGACACCTGGAGGCAGTCTGGATCCACGGGTGCTGGTGTCTACGTCCTCAGGCTTCCCCTCCATAGGTTAAGAGTTACACAAGGATCCTTAGCTGGTGTGGCAGAGAATGCCAGGTAATAAAGTGTCATTAATAACCAGAAACCGAGTGGTGTGATACTTCCGCATTACAATAGTGGACTCCGATAAAACGCTACAATATGTATAAAAGTATATATATATATATATATATATATATATATATACATGTACATACATATGTGGACCACAATCACTTTATTTTTCAAGAAATTTGATACAGAAATAGAAATGTATACCTTAACATATATATATATATATATATATATATATATATATATATATATATATATATATATATATATGGTGAACATATACCTACTATAAAGTAGATATATCTATGTGTCCTTACATGAAGTTAATACAAATCTTTTCAGCGACTGTTCTCGTATGTTGTGATCTATTCAAATTTTTCAGGGGATGACGAGAGCTCTTCACACCCCCCACCAGGCTCCCAGGACGAAAGAGAACTGTACGAGGAAGATCCAGATGAGGTACCCGAGGACGATTACCACAAAACCCTACCAGAGCAGGATATACCTGAGGATGACAACGATCCTGTGACAGTCGAAGACATACAGGAAAAGGTTCCTCTTGAACCCCGCATATCACGGACTGACATGTTAAACATCTGCAAAGGATTTAACAACCTTATTAATGATGCTGATCCACAAAAGAGGGCTGCTGCGTCACTTATTTTTGCCTCAGACCCTCAACGCACAGAAAAGATTTCCATGCTAAGGAGGGCTTTGAAAACTTTGACTTCAGAGGAAAATGCTTCTGAAGCAACATCCGAAGTAGGAACAGCTCAACCTGCTGAATGCAGGACCAAAGCATATACCTCTCAAATGCAATGTAAGTCTCAACCCCAAACCGGTTCAAGTCAGGGACATACATCTAAACCCCAAGCTAGTCAGCCACATACGTCCCAACCCCAAGCCTCTGCCAGTCTGGTGCAGGCTACTTCTAGCAGAAGTCGGGTCAACGATATACCTAAAAAATCTTCCACAAATATATCGCCTTTTCGCAGAATGACCTCCCACATTCCCCAAAATAAAAAAAGGACTGCAGATGACGAAGGTATACAAGAGCAAACCCATAAAAAGCCCCAACATGCCCCCTCCTTCTCCAAGTTGCTCGAGGAGGAAGAGGAATGCTATGCAGAAATAATGGGGTCAGAAGAAATGGAGACTGAATCATATCAGCCTTCTAACAGTACACCTCTCAGTTCTCCTTCCGCTATGAACGATGTTAACATCTCAGGTTTATCCCGTATCCAACGGGCTTCTGCCTCCAAGAAGAAAGAACTATTTTCTAAACCAAGGGAAGAGGATAAGATAATGAAAGAAATAGCTAAGTTCCAGAGCGATTATGTTAATGGTTTAAAAGACATCAGTCAGAGGATAAATGAGCATATGGACACCACGTCCACTAAAATCAAAGATACCCAGACCAGCTACGCAGAGGGCATACGGGAAATGGCTGAGAAAATGTCTTCCCACATGGCGAGAACTTGTGAACAAGCCGAGAAATGTAGGCGTCAGTGCCTGGAAGCCATTCAGGCAATGACCAACGACCTGCATGAGAAACTGGAGGAGACTAGAAATACTGCAGTAGCGTTCGAACGTCAGCACATAGCCCGCATTAAGGCTACAAATGAGACAATGTCAAATAACCAGTCAGAATTTGTGGAAGGTATAAATCTGGTAGGTACTGCTATACATGCCACATTCAAAAGAATGCAGAAAGGACAAGACTGTTTGGCCACTGGATTGTTAGGTATGACTGAAAGTGCCACAAAGCTATCAAGTAGTCTATCGGTCATCCTGGAAAATCAAAAAAGTTTTTTAGATGCACAGAAACAGTTACATTTGCAAAACTTGAAGTTAAATCAGGAGATTCAGGAAAACCGGAACCTTCAACTGTCAGCCCAAAAAGAGGCGGAGAAAGTTTGGAAAGAAATGACTAAGATGTCTGTGTTCTTTGCTGCTCAGTTAAACGCAAAATCAACTAAAGATATTTCAACATGTACCCCGACGGACAATCAGATAATTTCACAAGAGGATGAACCTCCACATGGGGATCAAATACCCCAACCTGGCCTACCACCCGTCCCGGAGAAAAATCCAAAAGCTGACCTACCTCCATGTACAGATGAGGGTGAGACAGTAGGAGACAAACCTGTTTCCCCCAATGTCCAGGAAGACAATATATCCGTTAAATCTGACAAGGAAGAATGTTTGCCTGATAAGATGACAGTTAAATTAACTCACAACGACCCATCAGAAGGTTCAGCACGTGGTCCCTATTTTTTTTTGGACGCAAAGGACATAGCGGCCATGAAAGTGTCCGACAGCCAAGGTAAAAATGTTGTGTTCCTAAATATATTTCAACTGAAATTAATTCCACCTGTATTCTTTTCTGTACCATTGATATGTCATTTATCTTTTGAACTATAGAATTTCATTCGTTGTGTATCAAATTTGGTTCTCCATGGGTTTTCTGTTTCCATAATGTTTAGTTAATCTTTGTATTTACTTGAAATAAATAAGAACTATGTGTATTAATATGTATTCCTCATTAAAACAGAGGAGCTGAACACTGGTGAAGGGGAGATACACACAGACGTCCAAGCCATGCAGGGTGCAACGATTGCCATTCCACCCGACACGGAGGTTGTACACGGTTCAGCTGTCTTCGTTCCATGTCAAAATGTACAGGGAGGTGAAGGCCCGTTAATCGTCCCTGCATCAGGTATAGGCCTAATATGTGCATTATCTTTTCTAATGAACTTCTTCTGATAAGTAACAAACCAGGATATATGATATTTATCAAACATGCTACAGGTTTTAGCAGTTGTTCTTGAAGCCTGAAGTTTAAGACGCCCAAAGGTACCCCCCTTAATGCATGATGTTATATCCTTATAAAAAAATGACATGATAAAGAAACATGTGATTATATTTCCTGTGTGGCCGATTTATAGCGGTTACAAATGTTTTCACCTTCTCCTTTTTTCCAGCTATTGAAGCAATAGACCCAGATTCTAATTCATTGCCAGCCTACAATGTCATGTCAAATGAAGAAGTGGTATTTGTCCGGGAGGAGAACTTATGCGACGACAATCCTGAGCTGGTTTTAAGGAGGTCCCGTCGTGACAAGAAACCTATCAAAAAGGACTAATTTCATTTGTGTGATATATAAGAAATTAAAAACGGTGCTGTAGTTCAAAGTTATATCATATTTTATTGTTAGGCTATTTTGAATGCCTTAGCTTCAAGTATGTTACCTTAGTTAGGAGAATGTAATATACAATTTGAAGATATCACGTTCGAAGTTTCCACCTAGACAACATCATTTCATAGAATTGTACAGTAAAGGTAGAAAATGAAAGACAGAAATCTATAATAGAATCGTATATGGTCGAAGATAAAAAAAAAGTTTAAAGCAAGGCATATTTAAGTTCATGACTTTAACTTTGGAGTCTTCCTTCAGGACTAAATGAAAACTTGTATTCGTTAAGCAGACATGATACATCTATATGCATGGTTCGAGTTATTTTCACTTTAAGGTAAATGGATGCCTCTTTTGAAAATTTCCTATGTACGCTCGTCATGTATACCGTTCAGCAAAGACAGACATTTTTTATGTTAAGTTGAGTGAAATGGTACATGAGCAAAGATACTGGAATACAAAAGATAAACTGATTTTTGATGTCCCATATACATTATAGTACTCGTTGCAAACTAGGGAACAAAGACTTAAGTTCAGGATGAATACATGTATGTATCAAGATATATTGATGCCAAATAGGCATTTTTGTTTCAGCTTCATGACATGTTTTAAAAAAGTCTGTTTCTTGTTATGGAAGTTCTCAGAATTAATATAATACATGGTGCATTCTAAGTAACAGATTATTCTCTATACATGCTAGGCAAAGAAAAACATTTCAGCACAGGATGTGGAAAAAAAGAGGTTATTTTAAATTTTATTCATTAAATTTTGCATGTTAGCTTTATTCATTACATGACATGGTTATGTAACCCATGTTTGTTTTCTTCAAGTCATTAGAATAAAAGTTTGCCATCAGAATTTTTTTCTTGTCCTTCTAATTGTCTTAATATTACATAACAGAATTACACTATTTAGTCAAATTGATTTCATTTAACTTATTCAGCGGGGATTGAAGTTATCTTGGATGAAACCCTTCCGCAGGTTCTCAAACTTAGCCGGGGGCTTACGGGAGACATTCTCTGGCTGGGTGATGCGTGGGAATCTTTGCTTGAACGAGTCCTTTTCCATACTGTCTTTCAATAGGGGATTGCGTGCCACCTTGGCGCAGTTATGTAGTGCCACACAGGACTCGATGACTTTTCCTGCTGTGGTAGGAGGATGGGCCAGATATCCCCCGCTGCTGTCCAGACAACTGAAAACAAAGAGAGAGACAAAATGGGAAAAATTAAAAATTGTACCAAGTGACTGCTTAAAGAGGATGATAGATTTGACAGGAAAAAAGATATAAAGGATAAATGTAGGAAAATAAATAAATAAATGACTTACCGCCAACGCTGCTTCAACTGGCCTATAGTCCTCTCTACCCGACTCCTAGTCTTTCGGTGCCACTTGTTGTACGCCACATCAGCGTTCGTTGTCTCCACACGGACAGGGGTGAGGAGGTAGTCAGTGAGAGGATATCTGAAAGGAAAATATTCGGTTATTGTATATGGATTTCATATATATTTTTTCCATAAGGATGTATTCCGAAAGGAGTTATGTTCAGCTAAGTTTGGTCAAAAAATATATAAATGACTTACCCGGAATCTCCCAAGAGGTAATATCCCCCGAACTGTTTTCTCTCTCCCAAGATTTTGATGTCAGACCCGTTGAGGCAGTAGATGTCGTTCTGAGACCCAGGATTACTGGCATCTACGTGTGTGATGAGGTACTCAAAGTCGCAGACAATCTGGGAGGAGTAAAAAAGGGACAAAAATGTTAATATATATATATGTATAAACTGATAGACATATTAAGAAAGAAATTCAATGAAAAAAAATGTACATAAGATATCCTGGTTCTTAGAAATATATTAGGAAAAGTAATTTACCATGGTATTTATGCTGTAGTATCCTTTGTAACAAAAGAATTGATTTTCGTCTGCTACTACCCCTCGCGGACACTGTATAGGTACATGTGTCCCATCTATGAGTCCGAACAGCTTGGGCATTCTGTGTTTCCGATAGAAGAGCATCGCCTTGCTGTTCTTTTCCTCCCGGGAGTGTGGCCAATGGACATACTCTTGTAGGTGTTCATGGAAAAAGTCAGTCACCTTCTCTACAGACCTACACACAGTGGATTTGGAGACGCCGTGAATGTCTCCTATGGAGTTGTAGCTGGCTCCAGTGGCGAAATACCTTAGGGCAATCAGGAACTGAAGAAAGCAAAGAAAAGAATATTGTTTTAACATGCCATAATAAAGTCAAAAGAGGTACAGTAAGGAAAAAATATGAAAATAAAAGGATAAATGAAGGATGGACTCCCTTACCTTAAGCCTATGTGGAACGGCATGCTTGCCCCTCAGGACCTTCTTTTTCTTCGTAGCGACATAGTTTTTGATGAGAATTCGGGCTACCTCTTTACTAAGACGGTAGCGCTGAAGAAATTTTTTCTCAGTGTAGAAGGACAAAGGATCCTTTCTCTCGTAATACTGCCTAGTAGTGTTCAGGATGTACCCAGGCATTTCTTTCCCTGGTGTAGTACGGCCAAACATAGGTCACATGACTTGGAGTGAAAAGGAAGGTCACGACCTACTTAGGAGATATTCATTGGATGCGGGCTTAAAAAAGGCCGCATGTTACTTATTTCCCCCGTATGTGACATATGGAGGGGTACCTGACCCCTCCACATTCTAACCTGAAAATACGGAAGACATGTGGAAAACAGGTTGTCCGCATCTTGAGGTGAAACGCCCAATAAGCCGTATATGAATGCGGCCCTCCGTATGTGAAAAAAATGAATGCGGAAAATAGAACAGAAACGGTTTTTTTAGATACGGCCCCCACATGTCATATACGGCCCCCGTATGTTATGAGGTGAAACATCCTCCTGGGAGTGCATCAACCATGGGTGTTAGTATTGTAGGGGCCGGCATCTTTGTGTATATATTAGTGCGCCTCATCCGAGAGATGTGCTCATGTGGTGCTCGTTCCTTCTATGCCAACCAGGTGTCGCTTTGCAGTACCCGTTTGGTACAAGAGGGGGCAGCACCATGCCTCGCATCCAAGTCCTACTAAGGAGCCAGACGATCCGCAGAAGAGGACTGGACTAGGTGACGTGTTTCTTCTCTATAATAAAGGCCTACCCGAGGTAGGAAGTTCTGGGGCTTTGCCCAACCCGAAATACTTGTGTTGTGTTGGTACCTCTAGAGTTAAGAGAGCCAAAGAGCCACCCAACATATAAAGTCAATACGAACCATTACAGTATGATACATGAATGCAAGGTGGCATTCATGCATCATGATGACCAATTGGCATAATGCACCAAAGCACCCCTAGCCTTTGAGGAGTTAATGCTTCAAGCTCCAATGCAAAGGGTCCATTACAATTTGGACAAACTGTTTAGTCCACATGCATCACCTCTCCTTATAGTTAAGTCATCGATTGTAATGTTAATATATTGCTGTATAAATCTTGGCCAAACGTGTGGGAATTATATACAATATACTTGACTATGTGCATGTAGACAGCCTTTGCTTGTACGTTGTGAATATAATACGGCTTGAATGGCCTACTAATGTTAAAGCACCACGTTATGTGTCTTCTGGTATATCTCATATCATGATAAGTTACTACTGTATTATCTTGTATCATTGTCTAATGGAATACTGATAGAAACACTGTCTCGCACAATACACTGACATCAGCAGGAGATAGGGAGAATCAATATATCGGACTATGAAACGTAAGTTTCCCCCATCATATAGTCCAAATTGAACCACATAGCCTCCTTTAATGCCTCATAGGAGCAGCCAAAGGTAGGATTTAAGAATTTTACACAAGGATTTTAAGATATATGATAAGAATCATACTAAAGTGACACGATCTCCCGGTGTAGCAGGTGCTCCTTATATCTCTGTGGGGTGCGCCTTCTATGGTATATTGAATTCCATTGTTAATCCTAGATAAGAAATCCAGTCAAATCAACAACCAGCCAATTTCGATCTGAGACAGAGGCCGCTAATTTATCTAGACATGACTGTACATTTTACACATATTGTGTATTCTCAGCTGATTTGCTTTGATCCTACCAGGTGACCGCATTATCCAACATGGCGGCAGGAACTAAAGGCACAGGACTGGCTTTAAAGAGGTAAGTGGAATAATCTAATAAATGTTTGCTGTTATACCACGATGTGGGCATTTTCAGTGCCCTAAGAGCTGGCTAACGCACGGTTTTGACTCAGTTCATTTTCTATATGTGGCAGTGTCTCCAAGGGTGACTCGACACATGTTTGGGCCAAAAAAAATTAAAGTTTTGTTTGCAGTTACCTGACCGATCCTAGCAAAATAGGGCCGACCCTAACATTTTTCTTTCAATTTTTGGCGAAATTTTAGGAAAGGTTTCATATTTTTGTTAACATTTCTGTTGGTCTTAGCTTAACATGTATATATCTTTTTCGTCTTTCTCATGTTTTTCATAGTTTTATCATAAAATTGATGACTGTGGCATATCTGCCCATACATTTCTATACAGATAAATAAGAGAAAACAAATCCGACCTATTTGAGGCATATAGCTGGAAACTTGGCCTTATGTCAAATGTTATATGTTGAAACTATGAATATGGTATTGTCTTGCCTGGATTTGAAACTTCATAGCCCTGACCCAAAGGCTTGAATACTCTCTGCTACACCACCGAGCCAGACAAAGGGAGCAGCAGGAATAATCATGAATCGTCGTTATTGCGCAGTCAATACAAAAACTCGCGGGACCAAGGCCATTGCTGTCAAAATTGCTGCCAGGCCTGCAGAAATAACCAGACTGCAGGACCGAATTTCTGGCTGTAATCTGGGGACCTATGGCTACATTTTGGTTTTCATGGCTTGCAATTTTTTTAGTTTTTACAGCCTAAACAAAAGGCATTACTGTTTATTAAGATTTAAAGGGTAAATGATTAAAATACTGAGTTGATTATTGTTTCTCATAATTTCTTTCTTGACAATAATGACCTTGAAGAACCTGGCCCTGCCAAAATCAGTCCGGGCCTGCAGAAGAATATGATCTGCAGGACCGAATGGCCTGTAGGGGGACTTTTCATAAAGACTGTATTAGGGTTGTCAGAGGGTCCCAAAACTATTCTAGACCAGCCTAAGAAGTTTTAAGGGACATATATACAGATTCCATGAGGGTAGGTAACACATCATTTTTAAATTTACAGCACATGGCTAAAATTGACCACCGCAAATAAGATATCAAGTCATGTACAGTTGTTTAAAGCTGGTACAAGACGTGATTTATGTTATGTTGATTTCTATCTCAGAGGACTATACATTACTTTCTAATTAATTTCATGGTTTTTAATCTAGTAAGGAGTGGGTGTCAATGTATACAGTTGGGAACTCAATGTCCAGCTCTTCTTGCTGCATCGGTGGTATGGTGAACTGCTTTGGTTAATAACTAGTGCTCATCAAAGTCCCTGCTTGGCAGCACTGAGCAGTCTGCAACCCTACAGGCTTCCCTTGGAAAGGTGTCATTGCCATAGAACACCACTGTTTGATTTCCTAACTACAGGTAGCACCACTGAGCTGATTGGTCAGGAGGGCGTAATGTAGATATGCCCAAAACAAAAAAATATTTCACGTCTTGTGCCAGCTTTAAATCAAGAAATTTAATTGCTTCTTGAAGGTTTAGCCTGAATGTTGGTAGGATAAACATGCAGTGAACATAACATGCCATTTTCTTTTTTTTTTTACAGGAAGAAGAATGGAACGCTGAGGTAAGTCAGTAATATCCTGGGAATCAATTAGTTTATGAATGTGATGTCATATTGGTAAAGATGTTTCCATAAGGAGCGAGGAACTTTTTTCCCCTGTGAAAGAGTTTAAAGTGACATAGTCCAATTTTTTTTTTCATTTTTCAATCCTATTCCAATGTGTTCCGCACACTCTACTAACACCATATCTGTTTAGACTATTTAATGCTAGTTCTAGCTAATGGATGCTTCCAAAAGGGGTCCCATGGACCTAGCCAGTGTATTTCCAATGGGTGGAATTTTGGTATGCACTTCAAAAGTAGGAAATTGGGTATAAATCTGACTATTTCCTCAAATATGAGCTTAATTATGGGGAAGGAGAGCAAATAAAATAGGTAGCATAGGAACTTTGACCTGTGTGAAAATCCTGGTTCATTTTTGAGAAGTTTTGATTTTTGAGCCCCAACCACTGGACTATGCAGTTTTAACCGCTGATGCAGGAATGCATTATGGCCATTGGTCATCACAAAAGACAGAAGCATAGGAAGCAAATCTTCATTGGGGGGCTTAATGCATGATTGTATGGGATTTATGTAAAAGATTGCTCCTTGATGGCTTATCTTTTTCCAGTGCATGCATTCTTTAATGACATATTTGTCAAATTTGAATGGTGAGCTGTGGGAATCTTGTACATTTTACAATGAGGCTTGATACATTTCTTTGGGGGGGGGGGGCCCAGACATATTCAGGCCCCACCTCTTCTGTGATTGAGATCCCTGAAAGAGCATCATGACAACCATCTGGGGATGAAACATTCCCATTTATATATGGTCCAAGATACATGATCTTAGCCCTGGTGGGACTGGGTTACTCTATAGAGCTCCATTTATATTGAATTTCCACATTGACCATACCTCCTAAGACATGCTGCTTAGTAAAGGGATTGATACTACTATGTACTACATGGTCTCTCAGAGCTACACCGCTGGTGTGTGTAGTTTAGCTCCTCTCTCATAAAAGACACCCAACTGTCTATTGTGTTTACTATTTATAATGCTACACTGAGGGACTGGAGGATATCTATGGTTTCAGTTTCATAACACTCTCCGATCCTTGGGATACCACGCTGGAGGACCCTCCATGGCAATAACTATCCTATATAATAGGGCATTATCATAAAGTACATGATTCTATTATAATCATAGGCTTTAAATATGTGATTAATGTTGGGCTATTATTTATCATATTCTATAGTCTAACAATGTACTTTAAAGGTTTAAATACACACTGTAGAAATGGCCCGACACCTATTAATTTCCAATACTCATGTAGGCACTTAACTAAGACTAACATTAATTTATTCTCATAACGTTTTCGTGTTTTAGAAATTATGTTGTTTTACCCCATGATATAGCATCACACAGTCCTGCTTCACTGGTGATCAGGAAGAAAGGATATACAAGGCCCTACAGCAAAATACTTCCCTCAATTCCTTAAGGTAAGTCACAAATGCATTTTTTTACATAATAATTAACCATTAGCCCTCGCAGTATATACAGCGAACAGTTCTTCCCCAACTGTTCCTTGAAGTGGATTCATCGTGGTTAAATAGACACAAATCAGACTACACTACTATTGTTTAATATCTTTCTCATTCTATCTTGAACAAAACATTTGAATTATGAATACGACTCTCATGCTATTTTACAGATTTGATAGGTCTCATATATCTGACAAAGTGATACCCGCACTACAGACTTTTCTGACAGAGAACACAACCCTTAAATTTATTGAGTGAGTATCACATTAGTTATTGTTGAGAAGCATTGCTCTTCTCCAACAGGTTTAACAGTACAACTAGATAAAGGCAACATAATTATGTTGTCTTAAAGGGGGGCTAGTAAAAAGTCATGTGACCACCCCTTGACCAATTAAGGCATCGTGATCTTTCCACTGGTTCCCGTGATTTTGTGAGCAACCTTTTGGCAGGTACCCATCTTTAAATTCGCCACTATACTTTATGTCATGGCTGATACAAACGTCACTAAAGATTAGTACTAGAACTGCCATATTCAATGGGGGCATTGAATACAATGTGTCTGTATTCAATGGGTGTCCGCCATCTTGGATTTTGAGCAGATCTGAGCTGTTTTTCTTTATTTAAAGGCAAAATAACCCCCTAGGCCATGACATAAATGCTATTTTTCCGCATTTCCGGACAGCCTCACCTCAGTGAATACAATGCAAATTTATCCCCTGGTCATAGACATTTGCTTATATATCAATATGATAGATTCTAGAATGTGTTTGATACATTTCTCAATTGCCCATATTAATACATTACTACCGTAATGGCTTGTTTAAGCACCAGGGTCTCAAATAAGCGCCACCCACTGAATGAGATCTCAAGAATTTCTAAGAAATTTCTCAAGTCCCAACTTGTGAATACAACAAGAATAGAGAATGTGATTTTCCTTTGAAATTTGGACACGCCATAACATCTTATACTCAAGAAAGTTTTCTAGTCTAGATTTCGAGAATGGCTCGTGAATTTCTTGGGAAAGACTCGGGATATTCCCATGAAAGGAACTGGACATTTTTTCTTGAGTATTTATAGTTCTAGCGTGTCCAAATTTCCAGGGAAAATCATGTTCCCCTTGCTCAAGTTGTGAACGTTCCCAACTCGAGTCCTGTTCAGTGGTCAGTCTTGAAAAAGTGTAGAGGGTAAAGGGGTAATGAAAACAATCTTAAGCATTAAGGGAGTGGTCATTTTTAACAACAGGGGGGTCAAAAAAATTTCAGACCCCTCCAAGGGGGGGACAAAAAAAAGTTTGCTCCTTTAGAGCGAAAAAGCTAGTGCGCGACTATAGAATAAAATGGGGGATGGAAAAATTTCAGACCCCTTGGAGGGGGGAGAGAAAAGTTTTCGCCGCGCGCGCAGGATTTAACCAACCCCCCCCCATTAAAAATTTACCACTCCCTAAAAGCATATAAGCACCTGTCTCAAATAAGGGCTGGGGTGCAGTGCTATTCAAGTAAAGCGAGAAACATACCAATTTATCATTGAGCGGTTTATAGGCATTGAGTGGACAAGATTTTTCCACCCAATGGATTCTGACTCATGCCATTAAGTGGCCAGAAGCTAACTCTAACCCATACCATCATCCTCACCCTGTCTGCACAATGTCTATTGGACAGACAATAGTATACCCTTTCCTATCAGTGCTACATTGAGTGGAGTATTGTGTTAGTGGGTGCACCTACAAACCTTTACTATAAGTTGTATGGTGAACACTTCACATAACCAAAAACAGGAGGCACACTCAAAAACTTTGAATTCAGTCTCTAAAGTATTGCATTAGTGATTCATATTATGATACACTTGATTTGAAGACTTTACAGGAGCGTATTCACAGATGATGGTGTTGATCGGATGCTGACAGCTCTGTCTCACAACGCGACCCTCGTACAACTGCGGTAGGTGTTTTCATGATGACCAAGGGCACTGATTTCAGAAACAATCCCTTCAGAAAATGTGTTGCAAAAATAATTATGATTTGAATAATAATCTTCACTAACAACGAATATATATTATAAACTAAGGGATTGGTCATTTTTTAACAACAGGGGGGTTGGTGGGTTTGGGGGGACAAAGAAATTTAAGACCCCTCTTAGTTTTTGGCCCATTTGAGTGAAGAAGCTCGCACGCCATTAAAGAACAAAAGGTAGAAAAGGGGGGGGCAGAAAAAATTCAAACCCTACGGAGGGGGGATGGCAAAAAATTTTGCCGTGCATGCAAAGAATTTCATCAACCCCCCTGTTGTAAAAAAATGACCACTTCCTAATATAATTCAATCATGTTCAGTAATAGTTATGAAATTCAGAGTAAATACTACGCTTTTGAAATATACATAGAGGGCTCAACAATTATTTTCCCTTCCTGATCAGTTTGTTTTTGAGAATCATCCTGCTGCAAAATCGCACTTTCTCTTTTTGAAGGATAGGTAAAAGCACATTTACAGATGAGGTGATCACTCTATTGGAGAACTTTGCAAGGAGGAATCAAACTCTACAAATCTTTGTGTAAGTATATACACAATTGTGTAGCAATATATTGAGACTAAAGCAATGGTTCCGAAGGAATAACTTAGCAATATCCAACAATTTAGCAGTCTCTACATTCATGAAAGCCGGTGCCGATTTCTTTGAACTGGGATCTGTAGGGCCGAAAAGTAGGTTAGAAAAGTAATGTTACAAAGGTGATGCACTAAGGTCTACACTGAGGGTGCTAAGGATAGAGTGGTGCCAGTGGAACTAGCACTTTAGACCTTTGAAATCTAAACATTTTAAGGGCCATACAAGAGTATTGTCAGTAGACCATTATAGGTATTGTACTTATCATATTTATTTTTCACCCTTGACCCTACCATGTAACCCAGTGTTCGAGTCTACCCACAAGCCAAGCCATACCCATAGACCAAAGGGTGGCGGTGTCAAATGCACTCAGTGACCCCGCCTCCTCCCACTGGAGGACACACCCATTAATCACGAGCAGCTCACTGCATGCTAGGAATTCCTAGCAGCTATGTTTAGATCAACTCCTCCTGCTGGAGGACATGCCCATTAATCACAAGCAGCTCACTGCATGACAGGAATTCCTAGTAGCTATGTTTAGACCAACTCCTCCCGCTGGAGGACATGCCCATTAAATCATGAGCAGCTCACAGCATACCGGGAATTCCCAGCAGCTATATTTTGAACCATACTGAACTCTGTGACCCCCAGTGCTATGTTTAGGATCCACCTACACACCTGCACTGGAGTTCCCCAGTTACTATATTTAGCTCACCTGATACTATTTTTAGGATGAGCTGGGTGAGCAGCTCCTACTATAAATACCTGTAGGTGGAGCAGCTCACTCATCTTTCTACCTTCATACTTCATCCCTCACACACTCACGTGAGACAAGAGTCCACAGCTCAAGGGCTAGGCTTGGACACTGTTGGGCACCTTATACTGTATCACCATCTATACCTCGTGGACTTCAATGAATAAAGTGGATATCAAAATGGATCCCTGATTCGTCTGTATTCATCTTCATTCATCATTTACGGACTCGTTGACAGTATCATGTACATCTGTATATGTCAAGCCAGCACTCTAAGGGTATATTAAATTTAGGCTCATCGTTGAGAAAATCTATACACATGGCACAGTCTATGTGGTAAATGAGAATTTATCAATGGATTGATAAGAGGAGTTCACATGTATGCTTGTGTAGAGGTCGGCGAAAACGTACATGGAAACACTGGGTTTTGAACCCAGGACCTCTCAACTTGCAAGCGCACGCTATACCACTGAGCTACATACCCAGACTTGATGCTCTCTACCTTCCACCTACACCTGCATCGGTATGACACACACACTAGGGGAGCAGTGATGACCAGGTAACCGGCTCCTGAGCGTCGGTCTACCAGGTACAGGGATTTCCGGTCCCCTACACTTGTAAATATCATTCCACTACAACACCCAAATAGTGAGTATTTATGAGAAATGGCCCCTTTATAAACGATGTATGCTATAATATCGATAATTTCAGCCTTACCTCGAGCTCGTTCACAGATGAGGGGATACACAGGATCCTGACAGGCCTCAGTAGCAACACAACTCTGCAGTGTCTCAGGTATTTACTCTAATATCTGGAACAATCCTAGTAGTAGGCCATTTCTTAACACACTATGATTGCTCCCCTTCAAGTCGTAGTGGGGACCCTTAATTTGGTGACATTACAGTGAAATAGTACTGATCATGTAGTGCCTGCAGCTACGACTGCTCTATCAAACACTATGTAATAACTACATAAGTGCTGATCGTACAGAGCAGTCGTAGTACATTACCTATAATTGCTGACACTAAGTTTTGGAGGTCCGAATTGTAGTCACTGTGTGCAGTCGTTAGGAAATGACCTTTAGTAGTCTAAAAGCATAGTTAGGTGATGCGTAGCGACTAGGCATGGACTAACCAAATAGCCATACTGCTAGTAATGACAGAAAAATGTTTTGTCTAGTTGATTATCAGATCTAGTTGGGGTTTCATCTTCCGCTTCCTCTTTTCCCCGAATACTATAATGTTTCATGATTGGAGGCAGCTGTCGCTGGCTGACATGGTGCCATTATTTGCCAATATATGGTATATTGCCTACACTCTCAGCGACCCAGTTTTACAGTGGAAAGCTTATTATTGGGCACTACAGTGGGACTTGATGTGAGTACAGACCTATTGACTTGATTGGGGTTCTAGTGTAGGTGCTACGGCAGTATCTACTGCCTATTTATAATTTATACCAGCATGTCTGGGTCCAGCTGCATGGCCAGGGAAATCCCATAATGCAAATATACTACCAAATAGGACAATCATTCAATGATACATCTACCTCAAAAACACTTTGGGCTTTGCGTTGGCTGCATTCAATGGGCTTGCCATTGTGTAAGAAGGAAGACATTTATCCCATCTGGCTTACTTTGAGTTCTTCTGAAAACCTAGAATTGACCAAATTTGTAAATTCTTCATAAATCATTGAGTTCCGACATAAAGACTATTGGTCAGATCTATATTAGTATGAAATGTACAAGAGAGTACAGTAGAGAAAGTAGAGACCCATTCTAGTGGGTGAAAAATATTCCTAAAAGAACCACTATTTTGGAGTCTGTGAAGTCAATCTGGTATAGAGCTGAATGGTGGACAATGGAAACTAGTCACCACACTCACACCATGTCTCTACTGTACTGTATTTGTAAGTAATATATGATGAATAGACTTGCACGTGTTGGCTTCAGGGGGTGATAGAAGCATGGGCCGGAGGCGAATGCTTCTATCAAACCCATGAAGCCAACGAGTGCAAGTCTATTCATTATATATTGCGCTTATAACACAGTTTCCTCCATTAATTCTTAGTATTTACCTTTATATTGTATAGAATCCATTCATTTCTTTTGCGAGTCGACAAGACGGCCCTCCGCCATCTTGGTTTCATGTTGAGGTATGGTTAAGCTGGCGAGCTCCTGCAAGTCCCACTCTCATAGGCCTACTACTGCGAACATGTCAAGACAGAGCTGCGCCAGTCCAAAATATAATCCATTCTGTACACACCAGGCGGCGGCACCTGTAGTGTTGACAGAATGGCCAAGACGCATGGCAAGTTGCTTGATTCGAAAGTTTAATAATTTTTTATGTTAAATTCAGCCTTAATATCAAGTAATCTACCCGACAGGGAGTTAGAATAACATGTAAAGGATATACTGCTGAAATTATTTCGTCAGATTTGGTCTATAAGCTTCAAAAATGGAGGATTTACTTTCGTGTCAAGGTAGGATTCAATATGTCCGCCCCGCTGTCTGTCCACCGTCAATTTTGGGTGCTTTTATCGCGAGATATAGGAACTCATATTATCCATTTTCGGCACTGAAAACTTGCTAACCGTGTTATAATCACCAGTAACACACTGACTAACTCTGGATAGATAGGGTAGTTCTTTAATTTGACACCTGGTGGCAGGTAGCGGTTGACTCTCCCCCTGTACCAGGGGCTGGCCTGTGGCTTAATGCAAAAGGCCGTACACAAGAAGACCAGGAAGGCATTTTTCAAGATGGTACGATAAGACACAACCACTACCACTTGAAACCCTCAATATCAGAATCGCTGATCATAGGTAACACACTACGACTACTTTTTACAATCTGCACTTAAGGCAGTAAATACATAGGATGTGGTAGGGTAGTCGTACCAGTACAATCCTTTGTGATCACAAGACACAGGGCTATAATGGCATTGAAGTGAGGGATCCCACTACGACTTGACAGGGGTCTAGTTGTACCATCTTGAGAAATGCATTCCAGAGAAAGAAGAAGAATTTTTTGTTGCATTATGATGTATCTTCTATTACAGTCAAGTAACTAGAAAGAAACAATATGATAATTATATGTAATTTCTCTTGTAGCTTGGCTAACAGCCAGTTAACTGATGATGTCGCACCAACTCTACAGGCCTTTCTAGAGGGGAATATAACTCTTCAGACACTTGAGTAAGTTGAGCAATGGATAGAATTCATGGGCATGTCCCTAATGGATAGCATCTACATCAACTCTGAAACTGTCCTTAAAAGGTTATTTTTCCACCTTTTTATCAAAATCTGAAACAAACTTCTTTTTTCTTGAAGCATTGTTAAGTATCCTTTAATCAAATTATCAAGTTATCCTTTGATATGTAGGGTTCGGCGAAAACCTTTCTAGAGAAACCGGGGATTGAACCCAGGGCCTTCTAGCCTTTAGACCATTGCTCTACTGCTGAGCTACTTCCCCGAACAACGTTTCCTACCTTCCACCTAGGCCTGGATCAGTGTGATACCGATAAGGGACATGTGATTGCTCGACGACTCGTTTCTGTGGGTCGGAACGTCGTGTGCGGGGAATCACATTCCCCTACAATAGTAATTATATATAGTGCTGGCCAGTTCTCATGAGTATTTCTATAACCCATCCATGCATTTTCTTTTATAATACAAAGCCTATGGCACAGCACCTTCACAGATGAAGGAATGGTGGAAATCACGACAACTTTGCTAGACAACAAGGCATTAAAGAAGTTCAGGTACGACCAGGTTCATTTTCATTCAACTAGGCCGAATTCCAACAGATTGGCGCTGATCTGATCTCAGAGTTCCAAAAATACCCAAAGTATTAGGGGAAAATGTAGCATCAGACAGTCGGAAATCAGCCAAATGTAACACCCGCTTAACATGGCTTCAAGATGCAGAGGTGATGCTCTGCTAAGAGAGCGATCATTATTATAAGAAGATAAAAAGAGGAGGGGGGATGGGTTTAAGGGGTGGAGGGGTGGAGGGTTCTCTGGCCCCTTGACAGGGGGAGGCAAATTTCTTTTCAGCCCCTCTGAGGGGGGATCATTTCACCTGTTTTCAGCAAAACAAAAAAAAAAACGCATTACTTAGGCCAAAAGAGGGGGGGGCAAAATATTTTGACCCATGCAAGGGGGGGGGGGCAATCGGGCAGTTTTACCACAGGCATAGTACAATACTAGATATAGCTCTAGCTGCACCTCATAGTGTTGGAGCAAACTCAAGGCACACCTTATCGAAGTATTATCAAGAAGAGTATAGTAGGAACCCAATATCCTTGGTTCTATGGTCATCCAGTTGATAATAGATAATTGATAATAGATTTCTATCCACCAAACACTTAGGTGTTAAGGAATTACACTCGATCTCACATTGCTTTTGGCAGCTTACGCGATGTGACCTTGACAGATCAAGACGTCCCGGCTCTGTGTGACTTTATTAGACAAAACACTGCTATCAAAGTGATTGAGTAAGTATACAGGGTACAAAATGGGGTGGGAGATCTAAAAGTGAGGTAAAGTATAACCTGTATAAGATTCCTGCCATGTTGTAGATGTAATATTAATTAACTGATGTCACCTGAGAGTGAAGAATAATCACCAGAGTAAAGCCTTTTCGGGTGAAATCCTAAAACCTTTGTCCTTCATTTAATATTCTAGTCATGACACCATAGTGAAAAATCACCTCTTTGCAGAAGGTAAGAACTTTATGATTACCATATACTGTTGTAAAAAAAACGCCCAGCGCTAAGAGATCTGTTGGCTGGTTGGGTTGATACCGCCCAGCCTTTATACTAAATGCCCGGGACTAGATGCCTATTTGGGGTCTATTTTCAATGCTTGTAAGAGTTGTTTTAACATCCCCTAAAGCGCTGGTTCCACAGAGAAAAATCGGTCGTAATAGCTGTAATCCGACTCCTTTCCCATGAAACTAGACCGAGCGATTGGACCAAAAGTTGGCTCCACAGACCTTATTCCGACCGATTTTCACCCGACCGATCGAAAATGACTGAAGAGCGATTATACTAAATTTTATTTAGACCGATTAATGGCTGTGGAACCATTGATCCGAGTTCTATTTAGAGGAAGTACGACCGATTTAATCCCATTTACCCTTAATCCGACCATTTATAAAAAATTATAAATTATTGGTATATTCCGACCGACCGACATACCGCTGCGCCATCTACCGTTTTAGTATGGAAACACCTGTTCTACTCCATACGATAGGTGGCGCATTGCTCGTTCGTATCACGATGCAGTCATGTGACCTTTGGTTTGTCCGTACTCTGATGAAAATGGCGGGTCGCCAAAATCAAGCCGACATGGGTAAGAAGGGAACAAGAAAGGCTCTGGGGACGATGACTAGAAGGAGGTGTAGAACGAATCCTACAGAACAAGAAGAGGAGACAACAGAGCATAACGGGGAGTCGCCAACAGACACATCTGATGACTTACCACCCCCAACTGGACCGGTCGGACTCAGTAGGCGCGGTCGTCCAAGGAAAAAACAGGCATCTGAGGTAGGTTTTCGCTCGGTGTGATATGTCTATAATATTTCTACGGCTACCGTATGTGAAGAAGGCAGATTTCCTCTCTGTAGGTGAACACAGTCCTAATTGTCAATGAGAACCGTATTTACATTTTATCTCGTGTAAGGGTGTGCCTATGTTCTAAAATCTAGGCGTTTTGATGAATCCTATGACGTGCCGTCCCCCCCCTCATTGTACCTCCCAAGCCCATAACACATTAGAACCGACTTCCTAAGCCTATGGCACACACAGATTTTCTGTTATTTATAACGGCCTTATTAATTCTACACGTTGCTGTATGACAACTTTTGTAAAATCCCTAAGTACTGTGCTGTGCATGTATATTTTGTATAAAGAAAAAAGTTTATAAATTCATTTCATTTTCATCTCCAGGGGTCCTCCAGCTCGTCGGCCAACATAGTCAAGAAAACTTCTTCATGTGCAGAGAGCGGACCTTCTCCATTGAAAAAGTTAGAGGACCACTTCCATGAGGAAGAAGGTGACTCACACAGTGATTACAAAAAATCACAGACACAGAACATTACCAAGAGAAAAAAATCAGTGACATTGGACGATTCTGCAAAGGACAAGTGTGATGATAATATAGATGATGAGGGTAATGCTGTGACTCCTTCAAACAGAAAACCCCCTCACAGTAGATCCACCATGCCATACCGTTCTGACAATAAATCGTGTGGAGAAGATGAGTACCTCGGGAGAAAAGTTAGCTTTGAACTCACTTCTGACCCTTATGGTGATTCCGACCGACTTACTTCCACCCCAAAGTCTGGAGGACGAGATGGTGATGATGATGACGAAGATGATGATGGAGATGATGAGGGTGAACATAGCTCAGAGGACGAGGCAGAGAAACAAGAGATGGCTGAAATAGCAAAAAAGTTGGCTGCTTATAACAAGAAAAAACTTAAAAAACAACTAGAACGATCACTTACTAACAGCGAGCTGGAAAACACCCTCCTCAAGGTCGGAATCGGATCAGATTATCTGGCTGATGTCCCGACGAAATTGACTATAGCAAAGAAGAGAACTTAGTTCTAGATGACGAATTTGATGGCATGCCAGATACTCCGTCCAAAGATTTGTGGAAGGGAGGCAAAGAGGAGGAGTTGTGCCAATTGTGGGCAGAAGAAAGACATTTATATGTCATGAGCCATAAGCAGCATAGAGATCCGAATCTGAGGGATGACACCATACGCCGATTTGCAGCTGTACTGAATGTGAAACGTGAGTAGCTTTCTGACTTCTGTATAAAACTTTTTATTTTTTCTTCAGTTCCTGTACTTTTCATCAAAACAATTTAATTTTGTTTTATATATATCAAAATGTAAATTGCAGTATCACTTTAGAATCGGTTCTGATAACAATACGATCATAAATTATTCTTTTTTGTCTTTTGCCAGGAAAAGATGTCAGGACGCGCATGAATACTTTGAGGACGCAGTACACTAAGCTGATCAAAGACCACCCTAGTGGATCTGGCAGAGGAGACACTACAAACAGGCAGGAAGAGATTCTCAGGTTGTGTAGTTTCATGAGGGGTAAACCAGCGTCATGTAAAACTGTGTCAAATTACAAGAGGAAGTTGATCATTACCGATGACACTCCAGATGAGAGCCCAAAGAGGATAAGGAACTTGTCTACCCCAAAGTCCAAGAAACCATGTTTTATTTTGGTGAGTGTACATCATGAACTAGAAACATTAGAAATTTTCTGTTATGACCGACTGGTTATTGGGGTCACATATTTTTCTGTATGTTGGGCCTTATTTTCTATATTGTATAGTACATGAATTAAGATTTATTTTGTTACATTTCTTTGCAACATTACAGGTAAATAAATTATCATGTCATTGATATATTACAGACTTCTGCTGCTGCCAAGATGCTGGGTGTGAAATCCAAGGATGTGGTGGAGGCAGTTGATCTGACAGAGATGGATGAGGGTGATGAACTTCCTGATATAGAGAGGAGTAAGCCTCCAGAGAGAAAGTTCTTATCAAAGAAGGAAGCATTATCTAGAAAAATTATTGATATCACAGACAATGACAAAGATGAGGACGATTTCGAACCTGTTCAGACGGCCCGTTGGTCGCCTAGACAACAGAAACAGACCAAGGAGGTTGCCTCAACGTCTGGGGTTAGGAAGGGTGGAGGTAAGGCACCTGTGAAAGGGCAAGGTAGTAAAAGCAAAGAGGATGTAGTGGCTGAGAAAGCTAAGAAACCGACCATCTCTTATCCTGTCTCTAAAGCCAAATTAAAACAGAAAGAGGAGATAGAGGCTGAGAAAAAAAAGGAGTTAGAAATAAAAAAGAAACAGGAAATGGAAGCCAGAAAGAAACAGCAGTCGGAGGCCATGAGAAAGAAGGAACGTGTTCAAAAGAATTATTCATCGGATTACAGTGATATAGACAATACAGAATGGTTCATGCAGCAAGGTGCAAATTATCGGCGGGTCAATGAGCAAAAAAAATCAAATGAGAAGAAGGATATTCAGAAGACCTTAACGGAAAAAACTAACCAGCTAGCTGTAATGACTGAGGGTTTGGCAAATCTAGGAAAAGATATGGCACGTCACACTCATGCAGATGATGAATCCGACTGTGCAGACACAAAATGGGTGAAAACCCTTGTACCTCACCTGCGTGAACTCACTCCCAAAAAAAGAGGAAAGTGATGATGCATTTCACACAATATTTATTTGAAGCCATAGAGGCCGATGAAAATTAAAAGAAATGTGATTTGTGATAGGACTTATTTTTCAAAATCTGAAAACCACTGACAGTCCTTTGATCCATCGGTCGAAAAACTTGGACCATTTTGTTCAGTATTTTAGTTAGATTTTTGTTCAATGATTCTTTATTCCACTTTGAGAGGGAATCATTTTTTTTAACTATTTTATCCCAGACTTAAACTTTGTTGCATAGCAACTAATTTATAGGACTATGATTAGTTGCTGAAGAAGAGTAGCCGTGACAGGCTAGTGCATGTGTTCTTATTTTACTCTAGTCAATGAATAATCAAAGTACAACTTTCACATCTTTTGAACTGGATACTTTATTTTGATTCTGCTTGTCTGCTTGTCTGAAATCAGACCGATCTCAGCACACCTGAAGTGCACAAAGATAAATCTGATGAAGTCAATCCAAGACTTCCTTACAGCTATAATATTTATCAGGATATCATGTGTTATTATGTGGTCCGTCCATTATAAAACTAGATCACATGAGTGATAAAAAACATGTTTGAACCTGTGCAAATACATTGTCGTGGAGAAGGACAACAAATATCGGTCTGAAAGACCTCATCAAACAATCGCACGGTGTGGACTAATCAGATCTGACATTAAGATTCTTGCATGTTTCAGATATCAATATAGCATGTGGCTTTTCTGACATATATATATATACTATGAAAACGAGATGACTGTAGGTTATCTTGTAGGCAACTGTAGTTGCGTATCCTACTGGTACACAAAAGAATTCGAGTTGGTTAAAAGTTGTGACAGACAATTTTTTGGACAGTCTGATGAGTGAAGGCCAAGGTAGATGTTGTATCAAAAAGGCACCAAAACTGTTCTACGTATCTATTTTGCAGTTGTTTTTTCTTAATAAAGTAAGAGTTTATTGTTTGAATTACATATTTTCTCTTGTGTCCTTTAATATAAAAATCCTCATACATGTACACAAAGCAGACCGTGACATTTTGATTCTGTCTTGTACTTTGTTTTCCATCGGTCTTTCTTAAATCTAAACTCATGTCACATGTACACAAAAGCAACACAAAGTCAAGGTACCTAGAATATTAATATAATACACACTGTTCAGTCGCCATAGAAGAGAGGCTTCAGCATTGATTCATATTGCCAGGGGCATTCGCCTTCTTTAGTGAGACACCAGTACATAATGCGCTCCCTCACCTGCCTGACATACTGAGAGTGATTTTTTTCGGTGAGACGTCGGTCAGTGGAGACAAGTTCAATTTCCTTCCTCCACTCACCACGGATGAGGTTGTAATCCTTGTCCTCCCAGTCAGTCTCTGGTTTAGAGGTGTAGCAGTTAGGAACCTTAGATTTGAGAAAGTTGTGGAGGCAAATGATTGCCATCACAACGTCCCTAGCCCCCTCTGGCTCCATGTCGATCTCTCGTCTGAGGATGCAAAATCGGGTGCAAAGAATTCCGAAAGTGTTTTCCACCACACGTCTTGGCCTGCAGACACGATAGTTAAAGATTCGCTGCTTTAGACTGAGCTTGGCCTGAGGGAATGGCTTCATCATTTGTGGAGATAATGAAAAAGCATCATCCCCAATGAAAAAATAATTCATCTCTCCTTGATGGCCAGGGAAATCTTCTGGGGGGGAATACCCAAAGGGTTGGCAGGATCTTGGATGTCAATGTTGAATTGGCAGTCTGACCACAAGGAAGAATCGGATGATTTTCCTTCAGCTCCAACGTCTATATAGAGAAACTTGTAGTCCGAATCTACTACAGCAAGGAGAACTATACTGTAGAATGATTTATAGTTGTAGTACTCGGATCCTGAATTTCTTGGACGTTTGATCCGCACGTGCTTGCCATCCACCGCCCCCAGCACATGAGGAAAATTCCATTTGTCATGGAATTCTTGCGCGACCGCCCTCCATTCAGCTTCTGTCCTTGGAGTCTAAAAATAAATAAGACATAAGTAAATAGTTAAAAATCTAAGTTTATTCACATTTCATCCACTGAAATAATCTATTCAGCTATTTACGTGTCATAGATAAGAAATAAGGAAAATTTTCCATGATTGTGCCAATATAAATTAAAAAAAGAATTATACGACATCTGTTTAGACCCGTTCTGGAACCAGGTATACGACCGGCAGACTATATATAAAGAATCACATGGACATGAGGTTTTTATATAGGAACACCTACCTTTAGGTACTCCTCATGGAGGACTCTGTACAGGGCCCTACAGGTGTCCCTGATGATTGGAAGCACGCTTTTCTCTGCTACCAAATACGACTAATGGAGGGAGAAAACGCTGTCACCTGTCAAAATAAATAAAAATTCAATTAAAATTTTTGATAAGAAATCTGATTCATCAGTATCTTATACGAATTAATGAGAACCTATTACCTACATGTGCTATATCCTTTCAGACAGACACACAGATCAACTATAAATTACAGTGTCCAACAGATAGAAAAAATTTAAATAAAAAGTAATTTTTCATAGATTTATTTTGCTCACCGTGGGCTAGGTATCTGATGGTCAAGGACAGTCGGTCCTCCACTGGAATCGCCTTCCTCCAATTTGTATCTTGCCTTTGGATCAGTGGTCGGGCTAAATCCAAAAGCTCTTGGTGCAAGCACTGCATCATACGAGTTGTTCTTCTGAACTCATCCACACAGCCAAGCTGAAAATAATAATATATTAATGCTTCTGTGCACTTAAATGTCATTTCATGCAGAGATTCTCAAAGATTGGGGCATATAGATTCATTTTGGGTGGAGTATGATGGATTATGCCTTTTTATATAGTGGATCGGTCGTGAAGGACAACATAACATACACAACTACTCACCCTGAGCAGATCGACCTCCAGCTTCGCCATGGTGTTTCTCTGTGAAGGATCCTCCCTGGCCTGCGAGTAGGGATCTCTCCACCAAATCGGCCTCCGTCGCTTGATGCCATTCACTATGGCAATGTCCTCCAGGTGGTCATAAACAGCATAGGAGACTGCTGCTGCGATGACAGAGAATCTATTCCACTGCTCCCGCTTGCGTTTAGCCATTTTGAACAAAAAGGGGTATTCAATAGGCGCACGCTAGCCACGTGGCGGGCGCCACAGGAGCAACTCCTCTCTAGCTGGAGTGCGAGCACGTTCAGCTCCGGGTGCGCGCCAATGGCTAGGCGTGCCGTCTATTGAATACACCTCTGTCTATAGTGACCCGCCATTTTCTAGCACGTCATCAGTTACGTGAGACATGTAAATGAACAAAACAGACCGAGCGATTTCTCTTAGTGGAACCAACTGCTCTCTTAATCGGTCGTAATGCAATCGGATTAGCTCCAGTGGAGCCAACTTTGTACCACGATTTGCGCTTTTCCCTCGGTCTGATTTCATTTTTAAGTCCGACCGATCTCTGTGGAACCAGCGCTTTACCCCAGCGGCCAGGGAGGGATTCAACCACGCAGTAAAGAGGACATCTGGTGGCAAATTCAAGAACTAATACCAGCATGTCTGGGTCTAGCTGCATAGCCAGGGAAATCCCATAATGCAAATATACTATACCAGGGGGAGAGTCAACCGCTACCTGCCACCAGGTATCAAATAAAAGAACCACCCTATCTATCCAGAGTTAGCCAGTGTATTACTGGTGAAAATAAAGGACAGTAGAGACATGGTGTGAGTAATGTGTCCACCATTCAGCTCTATACCAGACTCCAAAATAGTGGTTCTTTTAGGAATACTTTTCACCCACTAGAAGTGGGTCTCTAATGGTCTCTATTGTACTCTCTTGTACATTTCATACTGATATAGATCTGACCAATGGTCTTTATGTTTGAACTCAACTCAATGATTTATGAAGAATTGACAAATTCTAGGTTTTCAGAAGAACTCAAAGTAAGCCAGCTGGGATAAATGTCTTCCTTCTTACACAATGGCAAGCCTAGTTGGTGTTCGCCTACATTTTGTATCCATTTTCTTCTAAATAAATAAGAATCTATTGATTTTCCATAGCGATCCAACGCACACGGCCTGGTACACGGCCATTGCGTCTTCTTGACGAAGTGGGGAGGTGCCTGAATGTAAGAACTAGGTCAAATACGCATCAAACAAGGAATGGCCGGACGGAGCGGGTCCTGACCCATATCGCTATGGAAAATCAATGGATTCTTATTTATTTCAAACAAAATGGAGAAATTAGGCATGGCATGTTCATCTAGGATATCTAAGGAAGTTTTTCTGTTAATAACTCCACCAGGCTCCATTGGATTCTATGGTAATGAGGTCTGTAAACATCAGGTATGTCGGACAACCTTTTCATATCCTCCATGGGTATTGGTTTCTACCACCGGTAGGCTTGGTATAGTGGACAGCAAGCTCGTCTCCTGCCACAGCGGTCGGGGATCGATTCCCCATTGAACCCTAAATGGTTTTACCAGGAAATTAATGGCGTAGTTCACTTTGTATACTTCGCCAATTTATTAACATGTCCAGGTTGAAACCAGCAGCCTCTTGGAGAAGAATAAAAGGTCTCAGAGTGCGGTTATACCCTAGATGAACATGCCACAGCGGCCGGGGTTCGATTCCCCATAGAACTCTGAATGGTTTTAACTGGAAAATGTATGGCGAGGGTGACTTTGTATCCTTCTCCAATTTATAAACATGTCCAGGTTCTAACCAAGATGGTCTTAGAAAAAAAAAATGAAGTCTCAGAGTGCTGTTATACCCTGATAACGGAATGGGGTTATGACCAAAAAGGCACTGTAGAGGCCAGAATCATGAGATAATGAACAAGTAATCAATGGATAATTCATGACGAGTGTGTGTCAGCAAAGGATAATAACATGAGCGCATAGCCTGAGTGTAATTATCCTTGCTAACACACACAAGTCATGAATTATCCATTGACTACTTATTTACCAATAGATAATCAATAAAATATCAATAAATTCAAGTTGAAAACAAAAATTGTTCACCCTCCCCGGGACTCGAAGCCAGCCATAGTGGGTTGGCATTCTAACCAATATACCACGGGTACACACACCTCGTCGCCCGGCAGCGGACAGCTACAGCGCCCGTCTGGGCTTGGCTTGCTTTGGATGCGTCTCGCGGTTATGGCAGCGGCACAAGGCGAAAAATAGTGTTTGTACACGACCGGTACATACACCCATAGAGCCTGTAAGATACACCTCGTCGCCCGGCAGTGGACAGCTACAGCGCACACGGCTAAAAAAAAGCTGCGCCCGGCCCGGTACTCGACCGGCCTACCTTTGACGGCTGAGCACAATGCACTAACCACTGGACCACCGCGTCTCCTCCTTCAGCGGCCGTCTCGGCTTGGATATTTTTGAATGCGTCCGGCGGTTATGGTAGCAGACAGCCCGCAGTCGTCGCCTCCCCGGGCTTTGTATCATATCAAGACCCGGTTTTAGCCAGCCACTACCAGTCAGTCCCTGTGGCGCAGTGCATAGGGAGTTGGACTAAGGATCTGAGACTGCTGGTTCAAGCTCTGCCCTGGCCATGAAATTTCGTGGGTTTTAACATGTGACATATGACATGTAGGGACATGTAAGGTGTGCAGGTTATCCATGGATAATGGTACCATGTGCCTGTTATCCTTGGATAACCACACACCTTTCAAAAGTCATGATGCAGGCATCATGGTGTGCAATATCGACAGATATGTGCATGGGAATATCCAGGAAAAGCACTGAGAATCCCAGAAATCGTGGAATAATAGTATATAACCTATCAGAAGGTATAGTATCATTATCCTATGCATTTCACTTTTTTACATATTTTGCAACTTCTAATGCAGAACATGATACATTTATCAATCGTGATCATTATCATCATAATCATGCATAAGATAAACTTGCCTCTCCCCTAAAGACTTTAAGGACCATATATAGACAAAGGTTATAACTCTCAGTGTCACTGACTGAGGGTTATAACCCTCAGTCAGTTCCAATACGAGTGGATCTTTGCTTTTTTCCGTATTATTTTGGTTGGAAATATTCAAAACTATTTCCAAATGGCATAAAATGATGGCTATTTACATGTATTATTGTCATTTGGAGTGTCACTACTGGCCGTGAGATATGGGAGTGGGTTATCTCAAGGGGGGGGTGAGATACTGAGCCTCTAGGTTAAGTCTATGGGGTGTGTGTATTTCACTGTTCCAAACGTGAAATAAATTTCAATATTTATGCCAGATTTTTTTTTTTAATTTGACATAATTTTGGCACAAAGGGCTGAATAGGGAGGATGGCTGTTGTTAGCTTTAACACTAAATGGTGTTGAGTTTGGGGTTCGGCCTCATTTTTGCTGGATGACAGGGCAGTAAGGATTGGTTATGGAAGGCATTACTCAAGATGGTACGACTAGACCCCTTATAGTGAGATCCCTCACTTAAACGCTATTACAGCCCTGCGTCTAGTGGTCACTAATAATTGCACTGGTACGACTGCCCTACCAAACCCTATGTAATTAATGCATTAAGTGTTGATCGAACAGAGTAGTTGTAGTACATTGCCTACGATCACCCACTCTGATATTGAGGGTTTCAAATTGTAGTGGCTGTGTTCAGTCGTACCATCGTGAGAAATGCCTTCCTGATCAATGCATACCCCAGGAACTGGATTTTCAGCTGTGCCTGTTCTATGTGTTGAATATTATTGAAAAGTATTAAGGGCAACCTTTACAGGTCCATTCTCACTCCTCATACCTGTACCCACTAGATGTCCTACTGATCGGTGGTTTGGGAACATGTCTGCACCCATCAGCTAACCCCAAGGGCTGCAATACTCTCTGGAGGATTGGCATTATTCACTTGTTGCTTTCAGATGGAGCTTGGCATCCATCTGAAGTCCAGTCCTATAAGGGATTGGAGTCAATTACTTCAAGTTTTGTAGACTTACATCTACAGTGAGTACTTTTATTCATTGTTTTGTCAGTTTTTGTTTATGTTATTGTGTTTTCTTCTTTCATGCCTTGATGAGGTGGAGGAGCTTTTGAAGTGAAAGCTAGGCCATAAATGACCCTACGGGGCCAAGCCAGCAAACCCCAAAAATGCTTCCATCTATAATGATATACTACAACAATATGTGGGTGAAATTGGCCAATTGTCCCAGATTATGAATTCTTGATTTGAAAGTTTTCCCCTTGAATTGAAATTCTTCCCCTGTTTTTGTGATGTTCAGCCAACAGACAGCATCGGTAGTTACACCAGATGCCCGGGGATCAAGGGATCTCAGACACATCCCCCTTGCCGATGCATTCAGAGCTGTGCTTGACTGTAACCGTGCTGATCTCGTAAAGTACATCAATCCCGACCGAGTATTCGACTACCTCCGAGGGTGGAACACGATCACTGAGGATGAAGAGGAAAAGATGAAGGTACTGCCTCATAATTTACTTCTTTGATATCACCCCTATGAACAGACATCATGTGCCTCTTTGAGGCCAAACTAGATCAAGAGGTCATTATGTCACATACAGCAATGGCAGGCGGTTATCTGTTGCCCGTTGGCTGCCCGTCTGCCACGCGTATTCCGCCTATCGCCAGTGATTGTGGAATTAAAAACATTTGGGATTAATAGTGAACCAAATGATCATGAATTGTCGGTTTTTGTTTGGTTTGCAAAAATAAACTCATGTGCCTATGGCAGCACCAGTGATTTAATTTGGACCTTAACGCTTTAGGATTTTGAAATCACTGTTTCGAGCTAGAGGCATATGATGTCTGTTTATAGGGGCCTTAATATCTAATCCAAGTGGTTCCAGGAATCAATGAGGAACTCTTGAAGTCAAATCATCATGTCTAAATTTTTTAATACTGCATTAATATCAGCCATTCAACTTCAAGATATTGCCAAAATTAATTTCATGATTTTACATAAATTATTTGTTTACATTTAGTTAAACAGCACTCGTGCAGACCGGGCACGGCAACTGTTGGACATCATCAGGCGCAAGTCTCTCCAGGACTATAAAAACTTTAAACAGGCACTCATTAAAACTGAACAAGAGCATATTGTTGATATTATCACAAGGGCTGAGGAGAACGCCTGACTGGACTAACCGGCACACCTAGCACAGAATGAAATATGTGACAAATACACACCTTTGAATTTAATGCATCATGCTCATTGGTCGCCATGATGCAACAGTGAAGTGTTGAAGAGATTGCTCGCCAGCACTTCATTGGTGCATCATACTGATTTTACAGGATTGACACATATACTCCCGATTGGTCGGCATGATGCACCAATGAAGTGCTGGCGAGTAGTCTCACCAGCATTTCATTGGTGCACCATGACGACCCATGTGCATAATGCATTAAGCATCAGCAGCCTAAAGTGTTAATTGAGAGCCACTATCTGTTGTACTACTCATTGCCAGGCCTCGCAGCAGCCAGCGATGTTGCCTAGCAACATCGCTGGGCAACTCCTATTATGTTTTCGGTTTCCGTGAGTGACGTCACGATCGCCGTGTGACGCCATCTGTGACGTCACAGGGCGAACATGACGTAATAGGAGTGGCAATTTCTATGCGTGGTCCTTGCCACATTTTTCTTGTTATAAGCGAGTTACTGGATCTCAGTCAGATTTATATGATAAGCCCAAGTGTGTCGAAACAGTCTTTGGCTAATGACCGTAGAACATAGACTTAATCTAGAAATTTAGTCTTTAGATATTTCTCAGCCAAATATCAACGCGATACATTATTGACCAATCAGAAAATTCACCTTTATTAAGTGCAGACATTTAAGGGTGCATTATGTAACAACTGGTCCCCATCATGCTGGTTGTTATCAGTCCTTATCTTGCAACTAAGGTACCAGGAGGGATATCTCAAAATGGTACAACTGCACCCAGCCACTTGACTTGAAGCTTTTGTGGGTGATTGTAGGTTATGTCCTACAACTGCTCTGTACGAACAGCACTTAATGTGGTATTAACATAGGGTTTGGTTCAGCATTTGTACCAGTGCAAGCATTAGTGATGCCCAGAAGTAGGCTGTTATGGCATTAGATTGAAGGATCCCACTACGATTTGAAGGGGGTCTAGTTGTACAGTTTTGAGAAATGCCTTCCAGACCAACCAGGGTTCTCCCCACTAAGGATCTCACAACCCGGGAATACCTACATGTAGGTCTATGTTATATTAAACTGAGATCTGTAATGGAGGAACAAAGCAAGTGTGTGTTTTGGATTTGTTAGTCAGACATGACAACGCGGCATATTTATCAAATTTCTAAAGGTAAAATATGGAATAATTAAACACAGAAACAAAAGAAGAAAAATAGCTAGTCTGTTCTGTTTTGCCTGCTTGTATGCTGAATGACCACCAGCACACCTGTAGACAGAGGTTAGAATATCTCAGGTGCTCCATATTTCTGCATTCTACTGTTATAACTTAGGGAGAAAAATGTACAAGGGGTAAGGTAAAATATGTACAAACCTAAAAAAAAATGTCAAAATTCTGTGAAAGAATACAGCCCGATATTGTAGCTGGTCATAAATGGTAAGAAACCTCCATTTTGTACTTTTGAGACAGCCAGGAGGCGACCATGTGTCCCCGTAAATAGCCCTACATAAGAGAGCAGATTGGGGAGCCGCCTAAATGTAGCGTTTTTAGAAATGACTCCCACAATAGGTGATTGATAGTGGATGTAGTGGTAGGTGGCTCCCTCTAGTATCAATACTTGACCCACCTTGACCTACTGTCATACTAGTAATTGTGCATGATCAAGTTGTCATATGAGAAATATCATATGACTAGTGGTATATAGAGAGTAAGAACATCAAGCTCTTATTAGTGTTATTCCAGGGGGCTGTTTTTCCTCATTCGGCGGAGGGTCCGCATTTAATATGCGGGGGCCGTATTTAATCAACGCGGCGTTAGGTGTTTAAGCTCAAAAATATGATCAAATATAATTACCAATACGGACTTCCGCGTTCAAATGCGGACCTCCGTGTTCAAACACGGATTTTTCCTGTTTTTCCTCATTTCATGGAGGCAAATATCCTGCTCCGTTTTTAGGTTTCTGTGGGTTTTACACGGGGGGGTAGGGGGGTAGGATAAGTAATATATATATCAAATTACAGCTCAACGCGGACCTTTTTCCTCCGTTTTCACCCCCGTATTTTATTATAATATAAATTAATTAAATGAAAACAGGTCATGACCTCGACCTTGACCTTCATTGGGCGGTTGTTTTGATTGTGGTCAGAGACAGACACAGAACAGCAGTAATGGGGTTTACTGTACGAGCAAAGAGACAGTACATGAAGAGGGTAGATCCCATGAGCTTCTTTACTGACAAGAAGTTTCAGGCTCGGTACAGGCTCAGCAAAGAAGTGGTCCGTGTGCTGATAAAAAACTTCGTGGCCACAAGAAAGAGGAAGGTGCTAAGGGGCATTCATGCAGTCCCTCACAGGATACGTGTGAGTACATTCACTTCCCAGTATAAAAAAAAAATGATGCCCCATGACCCAACCAAACCATATGGAAATCTTAGCTATGACCCCCCACTAAGAAATATAAATTTTATATGCCCAAGGAGCCACCTGACCTAGTAAATCCTGGAATGACCCATATATATATATATATATATATATATATATATATATATATATATATATATATATATATATATATATATTTCATGTGCTCCTTCTGTCACAAGAAAATGACTTTCCTCTCTTTCTCTTCTTGCAGTTCTGTATAGCCCTGAGATATTTTGCGACAGGCGCAAACTACTCAGCAGTAGGAGACTGCCATGGGGTGTCTAAGAACATGGTGTCTATCAGTGTAGCTGCTGTGTCTGATTACTTCCATGACCACTTGGCTGAGTACGTGCACTGGCCTGATCTGGAAACAGAAAAAAACAACAAAGCTGTTGTTTTCCTGAGCGAGAAGAAAAAACCAGGATGTTTTGGCCTGGTAGACGGGACTCATATCGCCATACACTGCCCCAGGGGTTTAACAGAAGACGAGAACCAGTACTATTGCTACCGGGGTTACTACTCGATAAACACTATGGTAAGTCATTTTATTTTCTTGAGGAAAAAAACCAATTTTCCTTTGTCCTCCATAATATTTTAAAGGTAATAACGTGTAAATGCTTGATAATAATTTATGTTAAAATCAGAATAAAAACAAATTAATATCTAAAAAAAATTTTTAATTTTCAGATAGTGTGTGACTTTGATGGTCTTATCATGCATGTCAATGCCGCTAACCCCGGTAGCTGTAATGACGTATACGTGATGAATGGGTCCCAAATAAAATATCTCGGAGAAAGACAGGACTTCAAGGGACTCTTCTTGCTCGGAGACTCCGGGTAAATATATTTCTTTTCCTTTCATAAAAATCTTTTTGCCTACTAGACCATTTACTTTCTTTTGCTTTAATATGAGTTTAATTGCATTTCATGTAAAATAATGGTTATGATAAAAAATAAATTTTTTTTATCTTTTTTCGTACAGATTACATTTTGACCCCGGTCAAGTTTGAGGAAACCGTAGGAGACGTGCTGTATAACCGGTGGCACAAGAGCACGAGATCTGGGGTGGAAAGAACAATTGGTCAACTGAAGCAGCGTTGGAGGTGAACAAATTTTTTATTTCTTGGAACAAAACCAAGGTTCTGCCTTTCAACCTTAAAAAGAAAGAGAACACAAGAAGTTTCCCGGATATTTTTAAAATTATTCTAACCACTTATCCTATTATATATGGCACATTGCACATGACATATCCAAATAAATATGCGTTAAACTTAATTACTTTTCCTGATATCCAACAACAACATCCAGTCACCCGTTCCTTCATATATTTCCCACATGGCTATTTATCTGTTTATGTAACTGTTTCTACCCAAAATTTTGTACCTTAAGTCACATAACAAATTGTTTTTCAAATTTAACACAACAACTTTTTTCCTTCAGATGTCTAGACTCCAGTGGGGGGTACCTATTCCATACACCCAGGAGGGCAGGACAGATAATAGAGACCTGTGTAGCTCTCCACAACTGCGCTAAGGTGGGGAGATGTCAACTCCTGCGGGATTATCCAGCCCATGACCAGTTCAGACGTCTGCAGGAACCCATAAACCAGCCTGACAATGTGGTAGGACAAGCTCGTGTCATGTTCCACAACATGCGGGCTGAGTTCATCCGTGAGTGGTTACGGCCGGAATTGGAGCCAGCTCGCGCTAGGGCTGCAGTGCAGCGTTTGGCTTTGCAGCGCTTGCCAGTGCGCTAGGGTAACCAATGTGAACAGGCATGATAGCAGTTTTATAGCACAGAATGTTTAATTGTAATCGTACTTTGGTTAAAAGACCGACCAATTAGGAGCCTCAAACTTTATGATCAATTTCAAGGATGCTGTAAACATGTGAATAAACCTTTACAATGACAATGAATTTTTTTTCAAATAAAATGGAAAAGACAAATTATTTCTCCATATTACCTCTATTTTTATCATGATATATGAGCAGAAACATTAAGTACACGTACTTTCTGATAACTCAAGAAAGATAACCAGCAACAAACATAAATAGTATAAAAGTAGATAAGACAAAGGAAGCATGCTCCTTATCTAAGGCACATAATGTAATACCTGAGTATTGAAATGATCACCATAACACTGATACGCTTGGCACCCACTGATTGTTCAGTACCTGTCAATGATATGCACATTATACAGTTAAATAACTTTCTGTTATTTCTCTTAAGAAGTTATAGCTTCATCATGCTATGTCCTTAATAGCTACATCATAGAACGAAATAAAAAATAAATTGTACATAAAATACAATTATTTTTAGCAATGACTGACTTTTCTTGGTTATTTCTCGCGTTTTGACACAACAGTTTCTTATTCTCTGTTTTTCCTTTTAATTTTAATGCGCTGGGATCTTTTAACGGGCCTGTTATCGTGGTCTCTATCTGAGACAGATCCCTCAGTGTCTGCTTCCGAGGTTCCCCCTTCCCTCCCATCGTTCTTCAATGATTCTAATATAGCCACTGCTTCTGCCATGGGTACCCGCTGAATTTTCACATCCTGTGGTGCATTGTCCTCTGTCTATTCTTCCAGCTGTGTTGAGTTTGGTGGAACAGCTGTGTCCTTTGATGGACAGCTGTCTGTAAGTCCGTCCTGCTGAGACGAGCTCTGTAAGATGCCATCTTCCTGTTGTCGGCTGTTCTGTATCACTACCTCCATTTGAGGGGGGCTGTGAATGACCTGAACCTCCGGCTGCACTCTGTCCTGTGCTTCAGTGTCAACTCCCTCTGTTCCCATTACTTCGGCGGGTGGAGTGTCTTCCTGGACTAAGACAACCGTAGCAGAGGGCATAACTGAGAAAGAAGGCAACTGGGTCGCGTCAGGCTCGAGACTGGACTGCCGGTTGACCGCTGAAAAAAAAATTCCTTTTTTATTGAAAGACTATATATATTTTATAACATTAAGCATAAGAAATGATTTTTAACTGACAGTTTTTCAACTTTGCACTTTTATAAGCTACATGACATTAATTTCTTTCATAATTCTATTTGTAAAAGAAATAAAAATATATGGAAATTTCTTTTTAACGGACCTGTTGCTGGAATGAGTATTTTATCCGGCTGTTCGGTGGCCTGTTCAGGGGAACAAGTCTGGTAGAGCTTCGGCTGACCATCTAGAAACCAAAGTAATGTAATGAAACCGGTGTGTCATGACATCTTGAACAATAAAAATAGATATATTGCTGTAATTAAGGGTGAATATTCTATGTCAATTTTTAAATATATTTACATCCAAGATGGCATACCTAAATAAACATTTTAATGGTGTTTTGCGTATTAAATGTGCTTTTTTTAAAATGCGTTAAAGATATTTTAATCTACTTACTGACTGGAGGCTCTGGGTGCGTTAAACTTAATTCCAAATGTTGAGTCGGATGGTCTAAGTGGAAATCTCCATTGTCGCGCGAAGGAGGGAACACAGGTTCAGATGGCTGAGCAGGTGGTTGAGCTGAGTTTGCTGGAAATGGAGTAAATGAAAAGAAATTAAACTGGCTGATTTATTAAGAACCGAATTATTTTTAATAGATGATATTAATGAAATTTTTTTTTTCAAGTTCTTTTATTATATTGCTGAACCAGGCCGATAGAACATATTTAATAAGAGAAATAGTGAGAGAGAAATAGATGAGAAATAGTCATTGAAAAAAAATTAACAAATTACCTTCTAACACTGCCTTTATGAGGTGCTGGCTGTTTATTCTTTCTTGCGCCGCTGTCAAATGAGACAAATTTGATGTCACTGCAACTAATACCTTGTCTGTTTTCTCAGCCACCGACAGAGACAGTTCTTGTTCCTTCCTGACCGTGTCAACTGAAATAGAGAGGCTTGCCATATTCTGGCTTAATGTCGTGACAATGTCATTTAGGTTCACAACAGTCGCATTTATTTTATCATGTGATTTGCTGACCGCTGCAGCAGCCTGAAGTTGTGAATCAGCTATGTCTCCTGCAGCCTTAAAAATTTCTTTTCCCACATTTTCAAGGCCCTTGGCAAGTTCTACTTCTTTCTTCACACTACGTTCAGCCAATTTCTCCTCTACCTCAAGCATAGTATCCCTGAGCGATTTATAATCATCTATGTTGGAATTTTTTATTTGCATTATCCTTTCGTTGTGAGATTTCAATGCTTCCTTCAGGGCTCGCATATTATCTGAGGCCATGTCAATTAGATTCTTTTTAAGAGCAGCAGACATTTCACGAGAAGCTTTGTTGAAGCTCTCAGTTATACTCTGAGCCAAGTCTTTTGTCTGCTATCTGACCTTGAGTCTGCATAATTTTTTGAACAAGCTTCTCCTGTTCTTCGCCAATTACTTTGTTTGTCTCCTTTACAACATCTTTTAGGCTATCTACAAGAGCAAACATTTCTTCCTTCCTCTCCTGGGCTTCTTTTTGTTGTATGGCGTCAGTTTCTTGTATGGCGTCAGTCTTTTGGTTCTTTTCTCCCTTTTTGGTGTTAGTTTTCTTTTGACTGAAGAGTTCCTTCTTGGATTGGGTTTGCTGGTTAACAGCACGCTCTATTTTCTGTAAAGCAGGACTGTTAGGAGTTGTACTTTGGCTTTGACAGCCAAACGTGGAGAGCACCTTCTTCCGGCCTGAGAGGTGAAAACTGGAGATTCTTTCTCTTTGTTTTGGTTAGGAGTACTCGTACTGAAAGCTTTATATCCTTCAGGAAACTCTGGTTCATCCTCTTCCAGGTCTGGCAGTGATGCATTTATTATCTTCGAGAAAGAAGCCGATCTGCGAAGGCGTGGCCTCTTTGCAGGTTGCTCAGATATATGTTCAGTATTTATTTCATATTTATTTACCTCTTTATTTATTTCAGTCCCATCTTCCATGGAGTATTCTATTTCTTGGATTTCTGTTTCATTTATATTTTGATGAAGTGTGGGTGGAGCTTGCTCTTGTTGACTTACATGATGCTGGGTTTGCAGCATGTCTCCAGGATTTTCTGGCTGATTGCGGACTGAACGTTCAGGGTAATTAACAACAGGCTGCTTTTGTTGTACAGTATGGGTCGGCTGTTGGTGTGAGCTACCACTCTGCTGTTGGTACGAAGGAACTCCCTGCTGTTGGTACGAAGGACCTCCCTGCTGTTGGTGAGAGCTCCCACCCTGCTGTTGGTACAAAGGACGTGCCTGCTGTTGGCGTGAGCTACCACCTGGCTGCTGGTAGGACGGACCTCCCTGCTGTTGGCGTGAGCTACCACCTGGCTGCTGGTAGGACGGACCTCCCTGCTGTTGGCGTGAGCTACCACCTGGCTGTTGGTGTGAGCTACTACATGGCTCTTGGTAAGACGGACGTGCCAGCTGTTCATGTGAGGGACCTGCCTGCTGGTGGTGCGAGGAAGTAGGCCAATTAAAGTTAACATTTTCAGGGTCCACGTTACCTGGAGATTGATCCTGCCTGAAGTTTACTCTTTGGATATTTGTATTTGTATTTTGCCCAGTGTTAGAATTTTTATTTTCTTGTAGTCTGGCACGGTTTTTCTCCTGAAGCCTGCACACCTCAGCCAAAAGGTCGTCCTTAGTTCTGCCTGAAGGTAAAAGGGATACAACACTTGTGTCTGGGGTCTTCTTTTGCTCTGCCTTTTTAACCCTGGTATTGAAAGAGTCAACAATGTGAAGAAGAGTACCAGAGTTTACTCGGGGCTTCGCAAGAAGTTGTTGTGATGTCGCATTGGATAGGTAATTTGGGTTAGTCTGTGTGATGTTATCCTCTCTGTTCACTTCTTCCTGGAAGTTGGAAGAAATGACAGGGTTGTAGTTCTTTTGGTAAGAATGGTGCTCTGCAGGGGTCATGTTCCTCTCCATTTCTGCTTCCACCCTAACCGCTTGCTCTTTATTAACAAAGGGCTCTGCAATAAAAAATAGGTGACAATGCATAAAGCTATAACATAATTATATCCAAGCCTAAAACAGTTTTTTTCAGTGTAAACTTAACTTAAAAAATTCACGGTTTTACCTGTTCAATATAGAAGCACATATTTGGAAAAAGCTAGGAATTATTCTTGGTAAATAGAAAAATTGATTCCATGTTCTTACTTACCTCCACCTTCTAGGCTTTCTACCAATTGACCTTCTAGTGCCACTTCCAGGGCCTTAGAAGGCATACAAAGGGCCGCATAGTCCTCTCGCTCTTCTCTGTCCGGGTCATAGCAAGACCAAGGCCTGTTCTTTCGATCTCCGCCCTTCAGGTTGGGGGGCTGCATTCCTGGTATGCCTGCAGAAAAAGTTAGTGAAACACATGTTATTTATGAAATCATTTATATATGAACCATATTTTATAAGTTTGAAAAAATGCCTCTTATATACTGAAGTATCTTTGAATACCTACTTAAAGAATGGAAAAATACAAGTAAATATAGGTCAGATTTATTTACCTAAAATTACTTCGTTACCGGAGTAATCACAGATCGCCTGTTCCAGCTCATCAAGGTAGTCCTCTGCGTCCCTCTGACCGCTGCCGGTCTTGTATTTGTTGTCTATCATCTGTCTCTGTAAGTACAATTGTGCTTCAGTTATTTCAAACAGCCTTAGAAAGACAGAAAAGAAGCAGATGGATTTTAATATTTAAACGACTATATTTCCCACCCATATCGAAAATCCAAAAAAGAGTACATGAAATAATAATTTATTCAGGAAGTGGAGAAAAAGAAATTTCATTTACCTTGTGTCTAGCGTCTTGGCCGAAATAATTTAACTTGTCCTTGCACTGAGGTATGGATCTGTAACGCTTCCCGTTAGCCATCACGTACTCTGAAGAAGTAATTCATCGTAGGAAATGAAAAGAATATCCATCTCATGTGTTACATAGACACGGAACATTACAATTATTTACAAGATAATATGCATTAAAATATATATATGGATTGAAATATACTTTTCTGTATTAAGTTCTATTAAGTTCTAGAGAGAGAGAAAAGGTGTTTCTAATATTAAACATTTTTAATAGGTTAAATATATTTATGAACAAAAACAAAAAACGAGACTATATTTTATACCTTGTAATTCTTTCCAAGCTAATTCCTTGAGTACTGCGCCGTCAGTGGGGTGCTTGAAATGGCCTTTCAAAACCACTTTAAGGTGGTTTGCCCCAAATATGAGAGGCCTCAGTTCGTTCGCTTTCCAGTGTACGCCCTTCATCTGCTGCTCTAGTTGGGCCAGAGCCTGTGGGTCAGTGGGGAGAATAACTCGGCCCGTGACTGGGTCCAAAGACAAGCTGACCATGCTTTTGTTCAGATTAAGGGACCGATCGGACGAGGAAGGACCAGGTGGGACTGTTTCAGAACTGGTAGCACTGGATCCTTGGACTTCACAGACTGCAGAAGACACTGCCTGCAGAGCCTCTGTGAGCCCTGGAATGTTAGAAGATGACTGTGGAATGACCTGAGTGAGCACTCTAACAGCTGCTGTTAGTCCTTCAAAGTTTTGAACATTAGCAGCAGGGGCAGCCCGCCCTTTCCCTTTACCTCGGTAAGAAGAGGAATTAGACCCACGAGGTCTTCCCCTTCCTTGCCCTCGACCCCTCGAGGAACTTCCTCTAGTGGGCTCTGGCAATATATATGTGGGATCAGTTTGTTCACAGTCTGGAGTCTCTGGGTATATGTACCGCCGTTTCTCCGGCGGAGGGAAGTGACTTTGATGTTCTCTACTTGGGGCCATTCCTTTTTGCCGGCGTGCCGTCAGATCTGCTCTCTGACGTTCCATTGTGTTTAGGTGTGACATATAACTGATGGCTTGATCCCCTGTGTCACCAGAGAAATTTTCGGGTCGAGTGTCATCATAGAATTCTTCGTCATACGGTTCTCCATAATTGGGGTCAGCAAACTAGGTGAAAAGAAAGAACAACCGGTGTTTAGTTCACTTTTATTAAAGTATTCTTAGAAAGACGAATATATAATTTGCATTGGATTTTTTTACAGTGTACTTATTGGACATACAATTTTTATGAGGTCAAATATAGTGCAAACATAACTTATTTATATTAATTTCTAAGATTTCAGGGCCTACTTTTATCTGAGGCTAGGGGCTGTCTGCTGGAGACCCACACCCTTAGCAAGGGAAAAAATTTTCCTTTTACCTTGTAACATGCAAAAGTGCCGAAAAGTATGACAAGGGGGGAGGGGGAGGCTCAAAAAAGGGCCAAGAAGAGTGGTCTATACTGAAAAAGGGCTTAAAAAAATAAAGGTCAGGGTAGTCCATTTTTTAACCCGGCACCGTATGATAATTTTTTGGTTCAGCAGATTCCTTCTGCCCCCCCCCCTTTTTTTATTGTTCCCCAAAAAAATCACTTGACAGCTATTCACACGTCACAATCCCATGTTATTACAAGTTGATTGTTTCAGTTCATTGTCAGAAATAGGTAGGGTGGGTGAAAGGACCTTGAAATAAAGGGCGCCAACTCTACCAGGCCAGAAAGTAAACTGATGTTAACCGGCGTCATGAAAACCGATGTTTCTAAGTACGAAATCTAATTAAAAAAAAGCATGTCATATACAATGCACACATAGGAAGAGAGCAGACACAGGCCTTTCATTTCATTGTTTGATGGTTGTGTTACTCACCCTCTTATCTCCACGATTCATGATTTTTCTCGGTGTACAACTCGAAAAAGTTGACACCGGAAGAGAATGGCGAACACGGGGAAGACCTTCCGGTGATGACGTAGGACTGAGATCCCGCAGGGATTCACCTCTTTTCTCGCGTGATTGCAGGGTTCTCCCTATTTTTTCAGTAGGGTAGGACAGAACGCGGACCCAAACACGGACATGAACACGGAGGTCCGCGTTCAGGTCCGCGTTCAGGGCCGCGTTTAATAAAATCATGTTATATTAGCTGGACGGAAATAATTAGGCGAACTTATACACCTTTGACAATAAAAATAAATATGGAATTTTTTTATTCCGGGTTAGCAGTCCGTGTTTATATATTTACTATTAAATGGGGAAAAACAGGGCCCAGTTATCACTGGTTTATTCAGCTTAGGCAGAACATGTTATGTATTCAGCAATACAAATGTTAATATGCAGGTAATTTCCACACACAGTAATTATACAGTTGGTTAAAAGTATAAAGCAATGTTCCACTGTAATAATAATAATAATAATAATAATAATAATAATAATAATAATAATAATAATAATAATAATAATACACTGTCCAGTATGGGTTCCCACACCTAGCTCCTGACCTGCTGCTTAGAGGGATAATATAAATGTGTAACTTTACCCTCAGGTAGTTGACTGGTAGAAGATAGCCTCTGGCCACTAGAGGGGTGTAGTCATATGCCTGTCTGGCATAGTCTAACCAAGCATAATGCAGAGCTATAGCAGGTATCAGGAGAGCTGGACTGGAGATGTTTCTTCAGTGGTGGTTCTGGAGATTCTGATTTCAAGAGGTGCCTGCCAAGGGTATAAGTACCCATACCCTGGCTTGGCCCTCCAGACTGACTGGAGCCAGTGGCATCCGCCCTAGTCTCTGGTTGTTAGAGGGGAGTCTTTCAAGTCTCAGTGGGCACACAAAGGACCCCCATAGACGCCGCCGTGTCCCCCATTGTCTTGGCCGGTTTGGCATGTTCAGAACCTCATAACTCAGCCGTTTCTGCATCTACAACCTTCATATTGCGCATGCGCAGAGTTGAATATGTCAGATTTCCCCTCCCTGCTTTCTGGGCGCATAACTTGTGCCAGTTTGTCTGTGGCACATTCAAAGGTTGAAACAGTCACGGTTTGATAACTTCCTTAATAATGAAAGTTGGGCCTTGATCTTGGGCTCATTTTGACTGTCTTATTATGGCAGTTACATAACTGCTTTCATATTTGACCTGGGTTGCTCTGGAGCGACGCTAGAGCGACCGGAAGGTTATGGCGTTGTTACTTATGTAACCTATTGTTCAGTCTTTGGTGCTCAGACACCCGTGACAGCGTCAGCGGTGCTCAGCCACCCATGACAGTCAGTTGCATTGAATTTAGAACATTATATACACTATTGTTTGTGCTCAGTGAACCATTAGGTCGGTCTGCTTTGACCATTAAGTCATTATATTGTGCAGTGGACCATGAGGTCGGTTCCTTTGGTCTTATAACTTATGTATATTTGACATAGCTGGTGTTCAGTGGAGCATAAATGCTCATATGGGCATCCAATGTATTAATTTCTTATATATTCTTTGATTAATACAGTAATATGTTAAGATTATTGGAATAATAAAATGGTACGTCATACTACCTACAAAACATAATTCCATGAAAATGGACCTAAAGTTAGGTTCTTTCTTGAGATCGAATTTCCTAAAATGTCCTGTCAGTCCTTACATCAAGTCCTCAGAATATCAACTTACCTCATATGTTCTATGATGACTTCCCAAACCCCCACCTACATATCTTTTGTCAGAGTGGCACAGATAGCCCCGTGAAAGTGGAGTTGCTGATTTTTCACCGGTTCTGAACACCACCCCCTCCCAAAATAAAAGAATAAAGAACAAAAAAATAAATCCAACAAAAGCAGCAACAAATCTCTTGACCCTTTGGTATTCTATTGCTCATGGATCACCTTTCTTTCTTAAAGAAAAAAAAAAAATTTTCTGTCATACAATGACGTTTTCAGGTGAGCAGTCTTGCAATGCATAATAATGAGCAAGAGCAAGTTGACATCCCAGGATGCAAAGCTTAACCTAATCCGAAACTAACGGTAAGCATTGTCAACTGCAAGCTCAAAACATTTATTTTACTCTTCACAAAGAGAACTATATTTATAGACATCCATCCACTCCTGCCGGCCATTTCTAAAGGCACTACACTTGCACACAGTCACTACCATTTGAAGATGAGCAGTGGTAGTGTGTTAAGAAATGACCTCCTGTGGTCTATCTTGGAAGGCACTTTTGGCACATTGGGATTGTTCAATGACACCAATCTACTACCATACCTGACCTATAAGTAGCCAGCTCTCAGGGCACTTTTTATGGCCTTACAGGCTAATACTAATTGCAATTAATGTTTGCCTACATGAATTTACATAAAGCTAAAGACAAACATAATGCATTTTCTGATGAGCGGTCCGTACGTGTCACATCAGGAAATGTTTCCTCCTGCATGCATTTGGATGGAAACAGCCGTCTGCATACACACGACGTGTTATAAATATGTTTGTTTTGCGTTTAAGTGTACTTAAAGGTAAGATTTATAAATGTTAATGACGTCTACATCTAAGCTTAATTCAATCAATCAGTAGCTATAGGGTGATGATGGATACGCACAAAGAACATATGGTAACATATACACAGGTCCCAACAGGTGGTTCCCGCTTTCAACACCAGGGGCTGCTGCCATCAAGATCTGCTGGTTCCTGTTGTTTTGCTGGGCATTACATAATAATTATTTGCTACGTGAATGCTTACCAATATTGCTGTAAATATCTAAATACCTGTTGTATTGACTAACCAAGCATACCTATGGACTTGTATTGGCAATCTAATGGTTGCCATATATCATAGTTAGGCTAGCAGGAAGTTAACGGTTATTTCACTGCTGTAGCAATGGGAAACAATAGGCAAGTTGTCCACTGGAAGTCCCCCATATTATCAACGTGATCAAATTGTCTGCACTAAACCTCGTGGGTGCCCTGTATAAACCACAAATAAACTTTGATAATGACACATTGTCTTCACTCTCATTGATGCTAGAGTCGAGATCAGGTATGACAAAGGCATTGTGTGCCAAACTGAAGAGGTTAATGATATATTTAAAGATACAACTGTTAACCATATAGTATGCTTAAATGAAGTTGGAATTTTCGTATTGCTGTGTGACATTTTATCACAATTATCTATGGAAGGGAAAGAGCTTGGATGGAATCTTTTAGGTTTTCTTTTTCTTCCTCTCTCCCCGAGGCTGCCTTTGATGTACACCTTGCTTTGGCCATAGCATCGGGCAGTATTTCAATTGCTTTGGTATGTACTGAAATTCTCCCATTTGAACTCCTGTATGAGATTTGATTGAATACCTTGCATATCTTAATGGAGCCCCGCTTTGTGTTCAGCTTCTTCCAGGGACTCAGCAATGAAGTCTTGTCCACTCCCAATAAAAGCCTGTTTGAAGTTTTCATAGTCCTGATGAGATTTGTGCCTGATGATGTCCAACAGTTGTCGGACCTGGTCTGCACGGGTGTTGTTTAACTGGATGTAAAGAAAAAAAAAATAGGCACATAGTGAGTCAGTAATGGAGAAGTAGATATTTTGTTAAAAGGGATTAAAAAGAGTATGTGCTGTGCTGTTAAATGTATAAGTATTTACTCATCTCTAAGGAGTTGTGGGCTCAAAGAAGGGCATAGGATACTTAATATTTTGGACCCCACTTCCGTAAGTAATATATACAAAAAAAGATGTCTGGGCTCAGTTTATGTTTCTTACAATGGTTAGCCCCACTTTCTATAATTATACCAGCACATGAAAAACTTTATGGCTTATACTAAAAAAACTGTAGTAAATGTACTGGTTTTCATTTTTGTTCTCATTGATCTTAATTTAGTTTTTTTCGTCCACCCATTTGTTCCTCAGTAATTTCAAGGCAAATCTGAAATAAGGCATTACCTTTATCTGTTCCTCTTCGTCCTCAGTCAGTGTGTTCCACTGTCGTAGGTAGTCATAGACTCTATGAGGTAGGATGTACTTAACAAGGTCTGCGCGCTGTGCATCAAGTACAGCTTTCTCCACATCAAGCAGGGGGGCTTTTCTCAAATTTTGAACATGGTGTAATGAGTCCACATCATCCACTGCACTGATGTTGGTTAGAAGAGATTCAGGATTTGAGTCTCGCGTCTGTTCTGGGTCATCTGTTGGCACATTGATGGCAGCATGTTTAGGTTTACGTCTCACATCTTGTGTTGATTGTGAATAGTCGGGTATTATCCTGATGCAGACGGACGGAGATTCTACTCTCAGTTCTTGCTGTGGTTCAGGAACATCCACAGGTTTTGTAGGTTGCACATGGTTTCTACAGCCAGTTAAAGGATAAAGAATTATAAGGTCAGGTGGTCAGAAAGTTTTCTGATGACTTTACATAACTAAAATCTACTCTGTTCCCCTTACAGAAAGCTGAAAATCAAAACATCGCACTGCTATTTAAAGGTGGCTGATCCCTAAGTCTTATTACCATTAGACTTGGCTTGTGAGCAACCCTGATCTCAAGAATTCTCTAGGTGCTTAGGTTAGCTGATGAAATGGTCCACAATCTGTAGACTACACATGTATATTGTGTATTTACAGTACTGTCATATACAGGAATTCCTATCTTTGACCTTGTACAGGTTTCTTGTGTTTGCGCTTCATGATGATGATAACCCCAATGATGACTATGAGTGTGATAAGACCTGCGGCTATACCGGGACCGATCATCTGCCACTTGTTGACGCATCTACCAGAGATGTAGAAGGTGGATGAACTGCATCTTCAAATAGGACAAATATGCTGTGAGACAAAGATTGTGCAACAATAAAAAGAAATGTTCAGAACATCTAGATTTCCAAGCCAGACCTCAGTTTTTCACGGCACACATCTTTTAGCATCCCAAGGATTGTGCAATTATTGACAAAAATGTTTCTAACATCTTAAATTCAAAGCCATGACCACTACGTTATGAGGCTAGAATAAAGGTGTGTAGCCAAAATTACCACTTTCCACATACACTGTGGTCAAGTATAGTACACATGGGTGGAGTCCCTGAGGATAAACTAGATTAATCATCTCAAGTCACTTCAGTAGGATATGTTTAAATTCTATCTAGTTACATTGACAAAAAAGTATTCAACTATTGTTAAATTTAGCCATTTGGCTGGCAATGCCCCGGGGAAGGGTAATCACAAAGTGGTGGGTGGTACGGTGCATCTTGACTGCATCTTTTCGAGCTGCTGTATTCAAATTGAGCTAAAAGAGAAAGTGAGTTTAAAGCTGCTATAACACATGGTTTATATTCTTCTGATTTCTAGCCCAGAAGATTCTACATTTGAAGAAAATTTTATTATTGATGTACCAAAAGTAATTGTTAGACTTTAAAAAAAATAAAGTTGGTGGAAAGAGAATTATCAATTCAGTATAACTTAATAACGATTTGATTAATTGAAAGCCTGTTATAAAATGTAGGCTATCGAGAAGGTTAATTCATGTCATCAGCTTCATTTCTTACAGCTTGTGTCATAAATCCTTCCAAACATGTAACAAGTTGCAAAATTTAATGAAACTACTAATAATTGTCACACCTGCACCTGTGTTTTTCACAAACTGCTAGAGTACAATATATCAACTTAGTTGTACCAGTCATTAGCATAGTTTATCCCACCATTCTGGCTTGCATCGTGCTTTTTTTGTCTCAACCCCGTGCGGTTATCAGGGTATAACAGCATTCTCAGACCTTTTAATCTACTCCAAGAAGCCTTTGGATAGAATCTGAACATGTTAATAAATATGGGAAGTCTACGGAGTCAACCTTTCCATACATTTCTAGTTAAAATCGTTCAGGGTTCTGTAGGGATCCCCAGTCGCGCTGGCAAGAGGCAAGTGCCATAACCACTATACTAGCCAGCGGACAGTAGAGTTCAATGTAAAAAACATATTAGACCTACCCGGTAGTGATATGTCTATGCATCCATATGTCTATGCATCCATATTTTCCATAGAATCCAAGATTGCCATGCAATTATATCCTAGCATCAACAAATATACAATCCATAGATGATGATGGCGTGCCAATTCCCTACATAACATTTGATATAAAAGAGGATTAAACGAATTTTCATAGCGATATGACTTGCCATTCGCCATAGCATCTGCTCCGCCTTCCTGACCTAGTTCTACATTTGGGCCACTCGCGCATGGTCCAGTTTCATCAACACGAAGGAATGGCCTTCACCGATCATATTGCTATGAAAATTCATGTAATCCTTATTCATTTTGAATGATATGGAGAAAGGACTAGGCAAACATCATCTACTGATATTATAGTTGCTTCAGCTATGAGTACAGTACATGGCAAGCCATGGTGAAGTTTGAACCGGGGAGGATCGCATGCACTTACAAAAAGTTATAAGGTAGGAAATTAATAGAAAATGGAGGAACTAGTATGATAAACACATTAATCAATGGGTAACCCAGAACTCTTAGGGTTTAGCTGAGAATAACCAAACTCGGCTTAGCCTCGGTGGGTTATTCTCAGCAAAACCCAACTCGTTCTGGGTAAAACATTGATTAATAGCTTAATATTTGGAGCTGCTATATACATCCTGTAACATTGTTTAGGTGATAGAAAATATCAAATTTATTTATCAACAGGTGGGGGATGGGGGTTTGAGGGGGAGGCATAACATTTGCAGACCCCACCTAAAGGGGGGGGGGGAACGTAAAGCATTTAGACATAGTGTTTGAAGAAAGCCATGACACATTTGAAAAAATATATTTTTAGTGTTTGACATTGCTCCTGCTTTTATTCTGCTAAGAATCTCCCTTCATTATTTCATGTAGCTCACTAGTTGTCTCAAACTTTGTTATGGTAGGCAGCTCAGTAGTGCGAGTCAGTGCAGTTGTTTCTGTTTTCGTTGTGGCTTTTGTTGTTTGGCTTTTGTTGTTTGGATACCTGTTAATAACAGACTTTGCTATATCCATGCATATGCAAGTTGATGATCGAAAACGTTTGTCACAAAATGTGTTTTTAATGTTTGGCATTTCTCATTTTACTTTTTGTTTTATTCCCCACTTTTTTCCCCATCTCATATAGCTTACTTGTTGTCTCAACCCCTGTGGTGGTCAGTGGCTTGGTAGTGGAAGTCAGTTCAGTTGTTGACTGTGTGGCCTTTGTTGTGGGGATCCCTGTTAACAATTGTGATGATTAATTCCTAGTCATTTTAAATGTAATTCAAATTTGCTTGGCCTAAATCTGACTGACTCATAAATAGTTGTACACTTGATATGATATTTGATGACTGATGGACAGATTTCATGACATATAATTACAGTGAGGATCGCTGTTTACTATGTTACAAATATATCATTGAACTAAAAGATTTAATATACTCTGAAAGGAATTGATTTTCTAGATTATTCTTTAATTTCTGTTTAATACTCTGTGATAAAAGTGTGCTACTCAGTTACCTGTTGTCGTGTTAAGGAATGGCAGCTGGTTTTCATTGCTACAAATGATATAACAATACAAGGTTTTTTTATCGTAAACAAATTTACAAAAAGTTCATGAATAAAAAGTGAATCTTTAGGATTCCATTTTCAACCTTGTTGATAAAACTGAAAAATATTAATATAGAATTATATAATCGTTCTGACCAGGTTGATAGAATTGAAAACACAAGTAATTGGGTACACAACATAAAGATCAGTAAACCATTATAAGCTAAAGCATATCGATGATCACTAGAGGGCATTTCTCAAGGTTGTACGACTGCACACAGTCACTTCGATTTGATCCACCTCTAAATTTGATTGAGTGATTGTAGGTTGTCCACTACGACTGCTCTGTATGATTAGTACTTAATGTAGTAATTACATAGGGTTTGGTGTAGGACTGCAGTATTACCAGTGTTATCATTAGTGACCACTAGATGCAGGTCTGGAAGGCATTTCTCAAGATGGTACTACTGAACGAACACAGCCACTATGATTTGAGACCCTCAAAATTTGAGTTGGTGGTTGTAGGTAATCCAGTACGACTGCTCAGTAGGATCAGCACTTGATGCAGTATTTACATAGGGTTCAATAGGGCAGTCGTACCAGTGCAATCATTACTCATCACTAGATACAGGGCTGTAATGACATTAGAGTCTTGGATCCCACTATGATTTGAAGGGGGTCTAGTCGTACCTTCTTGAGAAATGGCTTCCTGTAATGGCTGTAGAGTGAGGGATCCCACTACAATTCGAAGGGGGTCTAGTCGTACCATCTTGAGAAATGACTTCCAGGTGGTTTAGTCTGTTCTTTAGGCCTGCCCTATCACATGTACTTACTCAATGATCTTCAGGTATGGGTGCAGGCCAATGAAGCTGGACAAAGGTGGCACAATGTCATTGGTGAAGGTACTGGTGGGCAAACTGTTCAAAAAAGGAATTTTTATGCCATTAAAAATGCATCTAAGACACATTGTTATATATGTGTGTCTACCAATATATTTTAGGGAAAAAACGTGAATCATCCTGATGACCCATTCTCTAATTGTCTATGAGAATGATGAGGGAAAAAAAGTAAAAAAAAAACAACAAAAAAAAAAACTTCAAAAGCACATCGAAATATCAGCCTATCGTCCATGGTTTATAATGTTACACATTTTTGTTGTTTAGCACACAAACCAACTTTAAGTAAATTTTGATGTTATGAAATAAACTCTATGGCCATAAGTGGGTGAACATGAATCTTGATGAATTTCTCCTTGTGATAAATAATTTCCCCTTTTTTCTCTAGGTCAAAGTAAGCAGGGAAATAACTCAGTAGAATTTGGTGAAATTGGAAGTTTTGATAAACACTGTTTATCATCAGTCAGCTCAATATGTGGAGAATATCCATGACATCCTTTGGAACTCAGGTTTCTAACAAAATTCAGTATAAAAAGTACCTGAGATACTGCAGGGCTTGGTTGCTGGTCAAACTCCTTAGTAGCTGCTTCATACCCTTATCCGTAAGGGTACTCTGGGATAGACTAGAAATCACCAAATATTAAAATCACTTCAATGTTAATGATGAGGATCCACTTTTCTGCACCTAAAGAAAAGACTTGTTTTATTTTCATGGTAAGTGATTGGTTTACTGCAATTATCTAGACGTTTCAGAAGTAACATTCTCACCACACTGAAAAAAGTGTTATTCACATGAGTCTGGATCCAGACTCAGGCAATGTTGCCTAAATGAGTATGTTTTGTGACTCAGCCTGATCCTGGGATGATACTCAGGCAGAGCCAGAGTATTACCCCAGGAACAGCCTAAGGATCTGCCAAAGTATTACCCCAGGATCAGGCTTAGTCTCAAAACATACTCATTTTCTTTTGGCACCATTGCCTGATTCTGGATCTAGACTCATGTGAGTAAGAATCTTTTTCAGTGCAGGGCTGAATTCATGCAGATAAGTATTACTTTAAAGCAATGGGTTGTCAATAAAGGGTTGATGTGAGCTACACTGAAAAAATAAAGTTGTCGAAACAACGAAGGATCCCTCATCCCAAAGATGCCAGGAATCCTTCAGTATTTTCACAGAGATGCCTACTACCACTGACACCTGGAGCTTCCTGTAAAAACTACAGTGGCTCCCTGTTGTATAATTACTGGGGTTCACTTTTCAGTTTTACGAGGATTCATGGTAGATTCAACAGTAATTCTTTAGAGTGTATAGATTGGTTACTTAAGGCTACATTATTCTGTAGGAATGTCTGCAGTGCTGGGGCCACATTGTCACCTAAACGACTTCTAAGTAATCTGAAAGACGACGAAATAAGAAAGATTTCTATTTTCTTTAGTCTTCTTTTGTTGTTTTATCCCTGAAATGAAAGAAAAAATCCCTTTGTTCATCTCTTTATCAACAATTTTCATGATGACTCCCAAAAAATAGTGCTCTTGAAAATCTTGTCTTTTTAAATTGTTGAGGTATGTACTCCAAGCACTATATCTGTCCAGGGGAATTTATCAAAAAGTATTTCTACATGCAATCCAACTATACAGGACTCGAGTTGGGAATGTTCATAACTTAGGCAAGGAGAACGTGATTTTCCCTGGAGATTTGGACACGCCAGAACATCTTACACTCGAGAAAAAAAAATGTCCAGTTCCTGGGAATATGGTGAGTCTTTCCCAAGAAATTTGTGCGCCATTCTCGAGATCTAGACTAGAGACTTTTCTCCAGTATAAGATGTTACGGCATGTCCAAATTTCCAGGGAAAATCACGTTCTCTATTCTTGTTGTATTCACAAGACGGGCCCTGAGAAATTCCTGAGTAATTCTCGAGATCTCGTTCAGTAGGATGCAGCACCAGTCTCACCTGATGGTTTGAATCGCTGGATTGTCCTGGATTGCTGAACGAATCTTGGTCACCCACTCATCTGTGAAGGGGCTCTGGAAGTCGCTTTTCACAAAAGTAAATTAAAGCTTACTTGAGGACTTCTTGTGTAGGAAGCAATAAATCTTTTAAATGATAAGAAAATGGGAAGGGTCAGGCAGGAAGGTTCATTCATGTACTTCTGTATACATAGAACCCCTCTCTACCTGGCTGATAACAAATGATTTTAAGCGGTTTGAAAATTGTGGACTGTAAAAATATGCTGTCAAATTTACAACTTTGGGGAAAACCTTTCCCTGTTATATAAGTAATACAGTATTTAAATGTACTGTCATCTGGTGCTCCATTTTAAGAATTACACTGTCTTACTGTATCTGTGATTCACTGTAGTTTACAGGGCTCAGTACTAGAACATGTAAACTGTATCAAAGATTTAGCACCTATCTTTATACTGTAGTATCGGTAATATCAAATATACTCACGTTATCCTTCCCTTGTACCTGCCAAAGTAAATGACAATATCAATCATGTTTTAGAACATGGTACATGGACAACCAAGCAAAATGGATTCTCCAAGTTTTGGAATATAGACCATTAGCTCCTTATGATAACTACTTGAAAATTGTTCGATCTGTCCTTTTCTCTTTAAATGAATAACTTTCAATAGAGTGTGTAGACAGGCAGAGGGAAAATCTCAGGAAATGAGCAGACATGGCAGAACTATCCCCTCTCCTCCTTTACCTTCCCCTCCCGTGCACTCCCCTGTTGTGCCCTCCCCTTTCCTCCTTTGCAGTCCCCTTCCCTGCCTTTCCTGTCCCTCCCATGCCCTCCCCTCTCCCCACTCATACCCCCTGTGCACTTTCCTCTCCTCACCAACACCCCCATGGACTTCCCTCCCCTCACCCACACCCCCCCATGGACATCCCTCCCCTCACCCACACCCCCCCATGGACCTCCCTCCCCTCACATAAACCCCCCATGAACTTCCCTCCCCTCACCCACACCCTCCATGGAATCCCCTCCCCTCGCCCACACCCCCCATGGACTCCCCTCACCTCACCCACACCCCCCATGGACTTCCCTCCCCTCACCCACACCCTCCATGGACTCCCCTCCCCTCACCCACACCCCCCCATGAACTTCCCTCCCCTCACCCACACCCGCCATGGAATCCCCTCCCCTCACCCACACCCCCCATTGACTTCCCTCCCCTCACCCACACCCCCCATGGACTCCCCTCCCCTCACCCACACCCCCCATGGACTTCCCTCCCCTCACCCACACCCCCCATGGACTCCCCTCCCCTCACCCACAACCCCCATGGACTCCCCTCCCCTCACCCACACCCCCCTATGAACTTCCCTCCCCTCACCCACACCCGCCATGGAATCCCCTCCCCTCACCCACACCCCCCATTGACTCCCCTCCCCTCACCCACACCCCCATGGACTTCCCTCCCCTCACCCACACCCCCCATGGACTTCCCTCCCCTCACCCACACCCCCCATGGACTTCCCTCCCCTCACCCACACCCCCCATGGACTCCCCTCCCCTCCCCTCACCCACACCCCCCATTAACTCCCCTCCCCTCACCCACACCCCCCATGGACTTCCCTCCCCTCACCCACACCCCCATGGAATCCCCTCCCCTCACCCACACCCCCCATGGACTCCCCTTCCCTCACCCACAACCCCCATGGACTCCCCTCCCCTCACCTAAACCCCCCATGAACTCCCCTCCCCTCACCCACACCCCCCATGGAATCCCCTCCCCTCACCAATACCCCATTGACTCCCCTCCCCTCACCCACACCCCCATTGACTCCCCTCCCCTCACCCACACCCCTCATGGACTTCCCTCCCCTCACCCACAACCCCCATGGACTTCCCTCTCCTTGCCATCGTCTTCTCTGCCCCCACCCTCTTGAGCACTCCCCTACCCACCCATGCCCTTCCCTTCCCCTACCCTCACATACCCTCCCCTCAATATGTTTGTTGATTGTTCTCCTTTTATATGAATCATAGAACTTGGTATATTATTATAATGCTGACACCATGTCCTTACTTTGAACTGAATTGTCAATGTATAAGAACGATGAAGGGGGCTTAGCGGAGGTACCACAATGCGTGGATGCTAGGTACAAATACCGAATACTTTGTAAACAGTATTTTCCCAATAAAACACTTTAAAAAAATTCCCATGCACTCCCCTTCTCTCCGCCTACCCTCCCACAGATGCGGATTGAGATGAGGATGTGTGTTAAACCTGTCCTTTGGGACTGTCATATTCACACAAGGTAAAACGGGTTGCCTACCTTGTGATCACCAGGCCCCTACCTGCTGCCATGTTCAAGGAACTAAATGATGAACTGATGGAGGCTCAAATTACTGAAAGGAAATCAGATAAACCTTACAAAGCGTTATCATTGAGCGCATGTGAGTGACACCTCTAGACAATAGTTATTGTAGTAAAAAGGTTGGTGCAATAAATGTCTGGTTAATTCACTCAAAATACCTATAGTGGCAAATATCCACCTGAAGCAGTTAAAACACTCAATTTGAACATACAGCAATACAGATTAACCTCAGATATGCCCACCTTCCTCACTCACAGTATGCACACAGTGTGATATCTGCACCCTTGTGTGACTCTCCTAATACAGGACACACATGAACCGTTTTGGTTATTCTTTAATGGCCAATCATTACTCCAAAGTAAATTTCCACCATACGTGGACTGTAGATCTGTCGGGTTGTTCATCAAGGCTGGATCCCTGCATCATGGGAGTACATTATGATTAAGACACCAGGTTAAACCATCATGATGCACCAATGCAATGCTGGTCGCTGGTCAATCATTTGTGCATCATGATGACAACTGATGGGAACCTGGAGGCATTATGTAGGTCTGGAAGGATTAAATGTGACATCACCTGGATTAGGCTCTGAAACTGATAGTTCAGGCCTGAAAACTGATAGATATGTAAATATAAAGATATTTGAAAGCAGAGCAAAGAGTAAGCGGATAATTTTTTTTCATTTCTTTTCCCCATTTTAAGGATTAATGACAATCAGCATTTTACACTTTGAATACTAATAAAAGAATGCATCATGTCCCTTGCTTACCACGATGCCTTGATCCTAAGGCAAAAAGAAAGGTTTGTTTCTGGTCACCTGAACGACCTCAGCTAAAGAGGCAGACCTCAAAATCTTGTCAAGCTTTTTTTAAAAAATTTTTCTGGATTTATTGAAGATATTTTGATGATTTTTGAAGATTTTTTCAAAACTTTCGAAGGTTCTCTTCCAAAATCGTTGTTTGACATAAATGTAATATTTCCCTGTCATTTTCTCATATCCCAAGCAGGAAATGAATATTTCTGACAAATCGGTGAAATCCCAGCAAAATGTGACAATATGAGGCCTTGGACACCAGTTGCCAACAAAAAGATTAAAAAAAAAAGAAATCCGACCTACCTACATGAGCTTTTTTGTGCATGTTACCGGAAACACACCCTTTTTTTTAGGCCTAATCAATGTGTATGGGCTAGAGGTTATTGTGAATATTATATGACATAAGGGTACAAATAAGGGACCATTGAAACAAACTGGAAGATAATTGGCCTGGTTGCCAATGTGATAAGTAGAACATATAGGCTACAGTCCAATATCAACAATCACGAGTAGCTCCCTCCACATCTAAGTTAGTGGATCACCTCATAGGGTCATGGGTGACTGTGGGTGAGGATGTGGAATGACCTAACATAAGCTGATGTAGAACAGGGATATACCATGTTCTATTTATAGCCAACACCACCAAGGTTTGTAGGTGCTACATCTGCTTTTTTCTTCTTTATTTTTAACTTTTTGCTTTCAGTTTGGTTAATATTCTCATACCCATATATCATCCTTATGATTGTGCATGCAGTGTTTACTCTCTGCCAATAATTCTTGTTGATAAAAGAAAAGGGGGTTGGTTGTAAAAAGCCCAGTAGAGATTATACAACCTTTGTCAGTTTCGAGTTACACATGTCAGCCTCACCAACAGCTTAGAGAAGGTTTCCTCCAAGCCATGTGTAAATTTCCTGAAACTCGTCGCACATGTATAAATAAAAGTAATTCAACTTCAGGAGATGCACCTCACAGAATCAAGTACCATGGGGCTATACAGGTTCAACTTTAAGGATACATACACAGTGCCCATGGATGCCAGCATATGGTCACTTTGTTTTGACATTTCTGTCTGCACGTTTTGCCGATGTTTTGTCACTGCTCCCTGCTTACTATCGCACAGTGAGACAAGTCTATGGTGCTCCTCATTTTACAGACCAATGAATTGATAGAGAGCTGAGTCAACTCGGATGGGGCTCAATAGAGTGACCATCATTCAGGAAGTGCAGATGGGTTCTAGATCACCCCCCCCCCCTCTGGCGCTCATTAGTTCATCACTGATCCCCCCACTCCCTACTATGTGCAGACCCCCACCTAGATACACAAAGACCTACACCTGCCTCCCCCCCTGCTGAGATGTCACCTTGCCACCAGTGTGTTCCAGACAGCCAGCATCATGATGTGTTGCCATAGATAGAATATAACTGCACCCAATTACCATGGCAACTGCAGAATCAAGAGCTCGAAGTGACAAGGATGTAATAGATTAATGCATCATGCCAGGGCTGCATTCATGCATCATGCCAATGTTTATACAGACCTGCAGGTCCGCATGATGCACCAATGCAGTACAATACTGGAAGTTTATATGTATGCCATGGGGGGGGGCAAATGGCCACGCCAATGGGTTAACCAGCTAAAGTTGTATATTTGCCTATATATGGTAGTAGTGCCTGCCGTATGGGGACAGGGTTGCTGCCCCCATTTTTAACGAGTTAGAGGTGTATACATATATACCCATAATTATAAGGTGACAGTGCCTGCTGTAGGGGGACAAGATGGATGCCCCCATGTTTAACCAGCCACAGCTGTATATGCTGATATATGTGGTAGTGACTGCTGTAGGGGAACAAGATGGCTGTGGCCATGTGTTAACCATCTATACATGTATATCTCTATAAGTCAGCAGTGCCTGCTGTAGGAAGACAAGATGGCCATGCCCTTTTGTTAATCAGCTACACCTATATATCCCTTTATAAGGCAGCAGTGCCTGCTGTATGGGGACAAGATGGCTGCGGCTTTATGTTCACCAGCTACACCTGTATATATGTCTATATAAGACAGCAGTGCCTGCTGTAGGGGGACAAGATGGCCACTACCATGTTTTAACCGCATACACCTATATATCCCTTTATAAGACAGCAGTGGGTGCTGTAGGGGAACAAGATGGCCACCCCTATGTGATACCCAGCTACACCTGTATATGTCCCTATATAAGACAGTAGTGCCTGCTGTAGGGGGACAAGATGGCTTCCCCCATGTGTTAACCAACTACACCTTTACGTGTCCCTATATAAGACAGCAACACTGCTGGCTGCAGGTATTGATGACACAGAGATGGAGCTGGTATCAGGCAGGCAGCACACACCACTAGGACTATGTTATATGTTTATAGGTAAGGTTTACATAGTGATATGTGTCTTCTCCTCTACCATTCTAACTGTATCAATATTGGTGCTTTATATACATTTATACAAATGTTATTATTCTGACTATTTATATAATTATCAAGGAGTATGTTATATAGAAGTTAAAGTATATAACACCAAACAAAACCTACCTATAATTGGGTGTCAAGTGTGGCATTAGTGAGATATACACCTTGTTTGGTCAGTGTAGTCAGTATGTTAACAGACTGTATGACAGCCTGTTGTTAACATTCTGGATACAGTGACCAACTCGGTCTATATCTTTCACATTCTACAGGAAGTACTTGCTATACATGCATGTTCACCATTTAAAGGTTTAGATAATTGATCAATTTATCATGCCCATCAGTCATCATGATGCATATATGCAGCCCTGGCGATTGCGAGTTCCTCACCAGAACTACATTTAAAGACAATGCTTTGACCCTGTGGGCTGGTATACCCCAAGCATTATACATCAATTAAGCCCATCCAATCCAATCAAAAATAATGTGTAAATGCAGCTTTGGCGAGTCTACATATGTCAGGACTGCATTCATGCATCACGCTGCAATCCCAACATGTCAGTATCTATGGAGCCCGAGTTGACACAAGCTATGCATATGTATGCACTTAACCCTTTAAAGGCAGCTGATGCAGAAGTGCATCATGCCCATTGGTTGTTATGATGCACCAATGAAGTGCTGGGAAGACCATCACTTCATTGGAGCATCATGCTGATCCTCTGGGGTTGATACATATGTGGATCAACACAGGGAAATGTGCTTCCCTGCGGGATTTTGGTACTGGTTTTGACCACCAGGGGGCCCTAGAGGGCTAAATAAGTAAATAATTTAACAGAAATTGATTGAAGGTACTTTAATGAGGAATACAGTAAAGCTATTTTCAAAATTCTATTTTCATTCAAGACATTCCATATTTGGAATGCAAAAAGAAACTTAGAAAGTTTTAGGGCCAAAATGATTGTATTTGTTGATATTGGTTGCCATGGTAACATAAATTCCGTTCCAAATTGAAAAATCAAAGAATCCTTTTGATGCATTTTCTCACAGAGATAATCATAGTGAAAACAGATTAAAAATCCCATTTCTAAATCCAAAGTTATGACTTAAAATGTTGAAATTCTAGCATTATTTGCTAATTAGCATAATTATGCTAATTTCAATTAATATCTCCTAATTAATTTTATATAGAGCCTTTTCCCTATGAAAAAAAGGATGATGGCACTCATGTTTATAATGTCATGTCTCGAAAACTTCTAAAGGTATAGACTAATGGGTTACACCATTGTAAAGCTTATGACTTTATGTTCAAAATAGACTTTTTCTTTGGAGGTCCCTTTTCCCATGGCTGTTCACATATACTCCCGGAGGGTCGGCATGATGCTCCAATGAAGTGCTTGCTAGTAGTCTCACCAGCACTTCATTGGTGCATCATGATGACCAATAGGAAAGATTTATTAATGCATCAGCAGCCCTTAAAGTATTTATCAGTGCATAACAGACACAGTACTGTATCTGTGGATCAATGTAGGAGTTATTCTATAGCCACAAATCACGGGTATGACTCATTATGTCAAGGTGAATATCGTAGTTCCATAGAGAAAGCACTGAGACTGCGTAATGCATCCCTGCGTTAAATAACCAGCGCCAAATCCACACGATGACGTCATAGGTCTATTGCGCATGCGCAGCCTTTTTGAAATGTAAAGATTCAAGATGGTGGCGGTCAGCATTTCGCAATGACGATGGGTAAATAAGGGTTAAATACAATCTTATTGATGAAATATCAATTGATTTTCCACTCAAACACCTTGACATAAATGTAAAGATGAACTCTGATTAGTTTGAGCCTCCTGTTTCTTCACTCGTGTGTCCTGCCCGTTCCGCACGAGGCCCGTAGGCTGAACGCTCATGAAGAAACGGTCGGCTCAAACTATTCATCGTTCACCTTTACCATTTTACTTCATTAGTACATCATGCTGACCAATAGACATAGAGAGAACTAAACGACCGTGGTGTACGAGGCGGCCGATCCACCATGAGAGGTGGATGGCCACAGAGGACACCAGGGGAGTTTAGTTCTCTATTTATTTTATGCTTTTACAGGGTTTAATTAACTAAAAACTAACAAAATCCATTACCGTAGCTCCTCGTAAGAGCCGCGATCTGCCATTTTGTTTGTTTACACACACCCAGAACGAGGCCATAGTACCGGATCGGCCCCAGTAGTGGATCGGCACATGTTAAGCCACTTGGGGTGTGGCGATCGGCAGTTCAACGTTAAACCTTTGGGAAGAAGTTATTAGCATAAAATAAATTATGCATTGCTGCAGGGGCGGCCCTTAAAGGGTTAAAGTGTCAGTGGGGAGCATGTATCCACCTGTCCCCAATAGATCTATGTTCTCTGTAGGTGGCAAACTGTCATTGTCTATATCTGTGCTAATGAGGTTCATATACATCATTAACCCTTTAAATACCACCAATGCAAGATTAAATATTGCCCATTGGTCATGATGCATGAACGTAGGCTTGACTGCATTCATGCATCATGATGACCAGGAGGCCTCAATGCATCAGCAGCCTTTAAGTATAAGCCTGTAAAACACTACCCTAATGACTCTTCAAGCGCCAAGGTCTGCTATAAGCACTGCTTTTCAATGAGTGCCGGGGTAGAGAGTTATGCAAAATATGCAATAAAAGCAGGACTCAAATAAGCACCTGTCTCAAATAAGGGCTGGGAGTACCGCAGTATTGGCATTAGGAAGTGCACAGGTGTGTAAACACGCTACTGTGATACTCATCTGTACTTATAATTAATTGTTTGTCATTATATGATATATGCATGCTACTCTAAATTCAATGCTTTCTTGTCCCCATGATATGCCAAGGCTACCTCATTATAATTTTTTTTTTATTAAATAACAAAAAAAAATCATGCCAAAACATAGAGTCTGAGGGGGCGGGAGACTAGTGGTGGCACCCCTCTTGGAAATTTTAATGGCTCTTTCACAAGATACTTTGATAAAAAACATAACGTTTTTAGGCCATCCCCTTTAAAAAGATGTAGAAATGCCACCCGCTTTTAGGGTTGATACTATTTTTTCCTTGACAGACCCCCGATCCCCTCATCCACACCCCCTTTTGTTAGATAATGAGCACTCCCCTAGAAGGTAGAACATTCTGACATAATCCACTCAGGAGATGTCACTCCATAATTGATTAATATAGTTATATAGACAGGTTGCAGCCCAGGCATCAGTAATTGCTACTGTGACCAATAGTTTATAATATATCAACAGGTATCACTAATTGCCATAGTTACCTTGGATTGATGTTGCACCTGCATAATTAGACGTATCCTAATTGTCATGGTCATCTTGAGCTTGCAAGTCATTTATATGTACAGGCCTAAATGGTTATGATGGTATTTATCAGTTTAAATTTCATATATATTTAGGCATATCATTTGTTGCTATGGTAACATTTAGTATGACATGACATGTGCATTTACAAGAATCATTGCTTGCCGTAGTAACGCTTTGTTTATTTTTACATCTACTGCATATACAGGTATCATTGGCTGTCTTGGACATGTGCGCCTCATCTCCATATTCCGTCGACACGCGAGTTACCATGGTAACAACAGAAACACCTACCTCCTGCACATGTCGCTTGCGGTGGCAAACCTTGGGGTGGTCGGAGGATTTCCCTTCCCCGGCCTCTCCTACATGGCTGGCAAGTAAGTCACTTTATCCTCAAACATTAACCCTTTATGGTCTGCATTGAGAACACTGTTTTAAAAAAAATGTCGTCGAATTAACTATGGAATCCTAATCCAAACGTTGCCAGAGATTTGGCATTATTTCCACAGAGATTCCTTGTAATAAGATTGCTTTACTAAACACTGAAAGGTTGGCATGATGCACTAATTGAGTGCTGGTTAGTAGGCTTAAGGCCCAATCCACTGCCCACTGACCATTCAGTTCATCCCATTTAAATGAGTGATGAATTGATAAGACGGTCCGTACTTTGGCAGTGGATGTGGCCCTTCTCCAGCACTTCACAGCTGCGTCATGCCTTCATAGTTGCATCAAAAAGCATTGTAAGGTATGCAGTACACTGTCAGCCCGCAACAAAGGTTTTATAGTAGAGTGCTTCTTGTTCTGAAATACAGTAGTAGCTGCTGTAGATACAACACCAATCACCAGATGTGGATCCTGCTGTATGCACTACAGTGGTATTCATAGACCATTTACAATTCGGGCTGAGAGTGTAGTAGACTCAGAGTTGACTTTGTGGAATTATGCAGAACTTCAAGGGTTAAACTGGCTGCCTCCCTGTTAGTATAGAGTTTCATGCCCTCACACCACAGTGACACCTACTGGGGGGTAAGAGAAACTTGAATCAGGAAACCAATACTAACAGCATGAGGCAATTATTATCCTGTACAATCATCATGCAATTGATGAAATTGGATCCTGGTGGGAAAAACAAATTAGACATACAAATATTATTGACAATATTCACTTTCTATTCACAAAGATCACATTTCGTTGCCTTAGTGCATTTTGGCAAAATTGAGTTTTCTTCTATTTTTACATCTACTATCCCTGACTACCAACTGTGCACTTACTGGTGCTCTGTCTATGGTATGTGTCCCTACAGACAGTAGTGCAATATTGTTGTATGCACCTGTATTACCTTTCCTGCAGAATTTGAAAAATGCATTAAAACCTTCTTGTACGAAAGCGATACAATTTGTTTCCCTCTAATTCATGTCACTACATGATGCTACTTATGTTTTACAGTTGGTTGTTCGGTGCTGCCGGTTGTCGTCTCTATGCGTGTGAAGGGATGGTATTTGGTATTGCAACCATCCTAATGTTGGCCCTGATAGCTGCAGAGAGATGCCTGCTCCTCTACAAGCCTGATATAAGTAAGTATAATGTCTAAGCAATTAACACTTTAGAGCCCACTGATGCATGAATGCTTAAAATGCCCATGGCATGATGCACCAATGAACTGCTTCATCGGGGCATCATGCCCCCAGGAGTGCATCAACCCTGTACACTTTCAGATTTCAATAACTCTTAGCCTGAGCCTTTAATTTGTGACTGGAGCTTAATTAGATACTACTGTAAGACCCCGTGTATAAGCCACCCCCACGTATAAGCCTTCCCCTGAGTTTGAGTTTTAGAATAATCCATAATTTTTTTTCCAATCAAGGGATTTTCAGTTTCAAAACCCTATAGGGTCCTGACGGCTAGCCCCAACCCCTGTACAAATACCCTTGCATCTGAAATGGTCTAAAAGCCGCGGCTTATACACAAGGTTTTACGGTATGTTGGTGTTTAAGATTAACAGCAGTAACCCCTTACCCTGTGCTTAAACAGAGTCTCATGGCACCAATCAAGTGCTGGGGGCCTGCATGAACTGGTACTCCTACAGGAGGGTCTTGCTACAAGAAAATAAGGAAGTGTGTTTGTAAATCTTTTCAGAGAGTGCTGAGGTAAACATGTAATGCCTAACTTTCTTTCATTGTATTGACAAAAAAAGTACAGCAGAATGAATGGAAAACTCTTTTTAAGGTGTAAAAAAATGTGCACGTTTCATCTAAAACGATTATCCAAGCAATATTTTAGCAACACAAAAACGTGCACGTTTTCTTTTGTGGTTATCATTTCATTTTTGGCAAGACCCTCCAGTGCATCTGTATTTTAACCCAACACCCCTTCCCCACTCTTGCCACTCCCTTAGTCTTGAAAACCAGCCTATCACGAGCTACCCATCTAATATCCAAAAGAAAATGGGATTCCAACCCCCCCCCCTTTGTTTTTGGCCCCCTCTCAAAAACATGGACCTGTCACTGAGCTTTTCCCTTTCTGGTGATAACCTGCCTGCGTATAGGGGACATGATACACGCAGGCCATGCCAAAGAGGTTACCAGTCAATCATCCCCTGTTTTCACTCACAAGAGGGCACCCTATCACCCCAATGGTTTTCCTGTCTCTTCTATACAGATGTTTGGAAGACAAACTGTGATTTGACATCCCATCTCCTGGAGTTCAAGTGATCGATTCCCCAGGATCTGAGGAGAGATGTCATGGGCTGCGGGTATATTCCCTCAATAGCTGCAGGGTAGTAAGCTAATAGATGATGGATATCGGGGCCCTAGGGCTGTACATTCTGTATATACCCGAGCCACGCAGCGGCAAGGGTATATACAGAATGTACAGCCCGTGGCCCCGATATCCATCTTCTATTAGGTTTATACCACCATTTCCTCCATTTTGTATTAATTTCTTACCTGAGATCCAAAGAATAAAGCCACAAGAAGACATTTTGTAAAAGCAAGCGATACGGCCCGGGTCCGCTCTGCGCAAAGCCATTGTTTTTGTTCCTTGCCGGGAGAGGTACCGCCGTGTTCACACTCACTTTTCACATGGAATCCAACCATGACAAATCAAGAAATTAACAGGTTCATATCCTTAGACAGTCTAGATGATCCCTCCATACGTATTATGTCCAATATATTCAAAATAAAGACGAATCCATTGATTTTCCAAAACGGTCCGAAATTTTCGGCGTCTTCCTCGTACGACGAGAAGTTGACCCATATCCACATCCTGGCCACTGACACACTTTCGTCGGACAAGGAGGCAGGTGGGAATGGCCAGACCAGGACTCACTTACGATGTAAAAATCAATGGATTCTTATTTATATCGAAGAAAATGGAGAAATTAGCACACATTCCTCGTCTATGGATCGAATACTTCTTGGGATTTTAATATTATAACATGACAAGCTTGGAATCAAGACGAAAACTGAGTGGAAACATAGGACTAGGACTTGAGGTTAGAACTTATTTACTTTCACATTGGATTTCATCACCGTTCAGTGTGGCGCTATGGCTAAGGCCTTCGCCTACCTCCACTGCTGCCGGGGTTCAATTCTCCAACGAGTTAGGATGATTTTTCACATTGAAACAATGGCTAGACTGACTTTGTATGTCCGCCAGCATTTCCCAAGTCAAACTTGACCCCAAAAAAGTATATACCAAACATTTCAAAAATGCACATGGTTGGTATATGCAGAATAACGCACGGTTATTTCGCATATAAAACCATCGGAAGTCCCAAAATCATGGTATAACAGTGAATGTATACAAGGTTGACATGACAGAGTAAAGCTGTCACATATTAAGGCTAATCCTAATCCAAGGGCAGCCATTTGCCTTCCTCGTTGATGTTTGTACCATAAAACCATGTGGCAATGGTAATAATGACAAATGTGTATAAGTACTTGATCATTTACATATACATTGTGTATGAGGTTTTGTGTAATTGTGGGAAATCTAACACCTTTGTTTTGTTGTTCTTTGCTCGGTTGGTTCCGCAGTTCCAACTGCAAGACTGTTAAATGCTATTGAAATGCTTTCTATAAGATAATATTAGTCTAACCTTTCATTATCTGGATAAAATCAAATATCCATTAATAGATTACCTCAAAATAGTTCTTATGATAATATTGTTGTATAGGAGAGATCCCTGGTGGTAGAATTATGCCATTAAATTGATAAATTATGGCTCATCATTAATATTGATGAAATCAGGTCATCATTTGCAGTTGATGACCAAAAGCTACTTTCAGATATGTCTAAGTTTACAGTGTAGTCTCTGGCTTGTTCTGCAGTCTAGGAGTAGGGTAATAATTCACACAAGAGGAGTTGCCAATATCATTGAACATTTCGTGGAAATTAAAATATATCATAAAGGCTAATTTTCCAACCAATATAGGCCTCTTGCCGAATTTTAAAATTGATACTGAGCCATTTATGCATGGCTTAATTACTAATTAAAGTAATGAGCAATAAGGCAAAAGTGGAGGATAATATACAAGGGTTTAATCAGAATAAATTTTGATAAAATGCACTTTAAGTACAAGTACAATTTTGATAATTGCAGTGAAAGCGATGAGACGACAGCACTATTTGATGGCAATAGGAGGAGCCTGGGCCATGGCCCTATACTGGGCTCTACTACCACTGTGGGGTTTTGGCAGGTAAGTTCTTTTTCAAGATAAGCATGTGTTTTGTTTTGTTTTCCTTGTAAGGCATGTTAGAATGGTCCATAGGGCTTCCCAAGCCCACTTAAAAGAGTCTATATCTCCGCTTTCCTATCCCTGTGGACGTGTGTGGTGCATCTCTGTGTGGGCAGTGACACATTCCTGTTGTGAAATTGTGTAATGTAGTTCTCGTCATGAATATGACCTTAGCTGTCGAAATGACGTTGAACATCAATTACTTCCTCTCTAGAATGGTCTATAAGTAGTATAGAAAAGTGAATAGTAATATCAGGCAAGCAGGACTACCTTAGTGCACCCTTACGCCTAACTAACTAATGAGGAATTAATTGGGCAAAACTAAATTATGTAAACTCAATGTACAACCCTCATTTGGTGAATGATTTATTATCAAATGTTACGGATTTTGATATGTCCTGAAATGTTTAGACTTCTCTGTATTCGCCTACTTTTTGGGAGATCTCCAAGTAAGATAAATTTTGAGTAATAACATTTACAACAACAAGTGGTTGATAAATAGATAGAACTAAATGACCGTGGTGTACGAGGTGGCCGATCCACCACGATGGGGGGAGACCCCCCAGGGGTGGATCGGCCACCGAGAACACCAGGGGAGTTTAGTTCTATATTTATTTTATTTTTTTTAGAGTGTTTAATTAACTGAAAATTAACAAAATCTGTTACCGTAGTGCCCCGTACGAGCGGCGGTCCGCCATTTTGAATGTTTACACACACCCAGAAAGAGGCTACGGTACTGGATCGGCCGCTGTGGTGGATCGACACACATTATGCCACTGGGGGTGTGGCGATCGGCCCCGCAATGCTATCTCTACGGGAAGAAGTTATTCACATAAAATAAAAGGCATACCCTGATCTTGGGCCCATCCTATTTATAAGATGCACTAAGGCCTATGCTTGCATAAATAAGCTACACCTTATGATGAGGTATTATAATAGTTTTTGAAATATTAGCGATGCTACTAGATAGCACCATAGTGCACAGTCATATTTAATCCTAAGGTTAAATCAACATGTTACCAATTTGGTGACCATTAGCCTGGAACAGCTTTAACCTAAAATCTCTGTATGACAGATGCAACTAAATCATATGATCGATATGGTTCTAGCGCGGTGATTTTCATATTACAAAAACTTTATAGGTACTTCCTAACTAATCCTAAGGGAGTGAGAATTTTTTAACAACAGGGTGCTGGTGGGTTTGAGGGGGGTCAGAATCTCTTCAACCCCTTGACCAGGGGGTTCAAAATAATTTCACCTGTTTTCAGCACGCTACTATATGTTGAAATGGTGGATTCGCACACAATTTTGGTCCTTCGGGGGAGGGGGTCAAAAATATTTGGCCCCTCACCAACTTGGCTTTAGGTGTGACCGCTACGACCACTCCTACAATTCTCACCCCCTACATTTAAGATGGATAAAAAAAAGACTTGCTAAGGATGCCTCATCAACAAATTATTGTCTCTCTAAACACACACAGGTACATCTTGGAGCCTTCAGGTGCCTCTTGTGCCATAAACTGGCACTCCCCTGATGGTTACTACCAGTCCTACATCATCCTGGTCAGCGTCTGGTGTTACATCATACCCTACGTCATCATGACGGCCACCCTCCTTCTGGTCTCCTGTGTAGACGCTGGACGCACGGTAGACGACTTCCGGTCTGATGTTCTGCTCACCAGCACCGAGCTTATTGTGGTGAGATAAAAAAGTTGAATCTACCAGCGTACTCATGAAACATAGAACAATGAAATGTCATAATTGCAAAGCAGTAAATCACTGTAGTTGTTTACAATGAAGCCCCAGATAGCATTATAGTACAGTACTGTATTACTCTCTTTAGAAATAATGGCAAAAGCTTCACAAGTCCTAGAGTTGCTGGGAAACTACTGTTGATTTTTAGAGTGAGTTTATTACAATGAAATCCTCATGCTAACAAGCAGTTACCTCTCAGCCCGGCACGTAGATATATAGCACAATCGTTGTTATTCAAGAGTAGCTAGTGTAGACATGAACCCACTTACCAAGTGGTTCTACTGTCTATTTACAGGGCTATTTATAGCCGCATTATAATTTGGGCTGAGAGTGTAAGCTCACTAATGTTTCTAATGCTAATGATTTTCTTTTTATATTTAATTGAGTTAATCTATCCTACACACTTTATGGACAAAACCTTCATGCATATAAAAGAAATATATACAATTGAGGAAAAATGATAACATATATGTTTCTTTGTTTTCTTCTTTTATGGTTTTTGAATTTACATGGACGATTCAATTTTCTTAGACAGTAATTGCAAAGTTTCTGGCCCAAATCATAGGAATTGTTTTCAATCTACTAATCAAGACCTTTGACAAATGTCCAATGTCAAGTTCAGAGAAAATTTTCTTTTCAATCCTATCATTTGCTATTGCAGATCCCGCGTCGGCTGGCACTGTTGTCGCTACTAGCTTGGACGCCATATGCGTGCATATGTCTACAGTTTGTGGTGCGGGACCCCAGCCTCACCTCCCACCTTACAGCTTCTGTGGCACCTCTATGTGCCAAGCTACTCACTACCCTGATACCATTCCTCTATGGTATGTCTAGTGATGGGTTCTGTGAGGCTGTTGTTAGTACAACTAAGGCTAAGAAGGAGTGAGAAGCACAGCAGTAAGGAGCAAAGACCAAGACACTGCTCAAAACAGTAACAAATTGCAAGTGGCAGATTTATGAGCTGATTCCAGTGGATTCAGTTGAATGTGTTTCCTGTAATTGTCTGATTGGCAGAAATTCGTAAAACCCATTAATCATTGGTGTTTCTTTTTAAGAAACACTGCCTAAAAGGCAATATAGGGGCTAATAGTATTCTGGTAATAATGGACTACTAGTAGTACACTGAGAAAACATTCTTACTCACATGAGTCTAGATCCAGGCTCAGGCAATGTCGCCAAAATGAGTATTGTTTGAGACTCAGTCTGATCCTTGGATGATACTCAGGCAAAGCCAGAGTATTTTCCCAGAATCAGCCTCAGGATCTGCCGGAGTAACCTCCAAGGATCAGGCTGAGTGTCAAATAATACTCATTTTGGCGACATTGCCTGAACCTGGATCTAGACTCATGTGAGTAAGAATATTTTCTCAGTGTATGTACAGTAATAAAGTAGTAGAAGGTGTATCTTTTATTATAAGGCACTTGCTGAGAAAATGCCATAAACTATGTCAAGGGCCTGGGTTTTAGAGAGTTTGTTAGAGGTCTGCACTTAATAGGCAGACCCTATAAAACACAGGGAGTATCTTCACCCATAAGCTGCGCCATATATGTATGCCAGGTACTATGGAAATAGTGGATATTGGTTCATGCTTTCCTAGAAAATTGCAGCCGCTCTTCTCCTCTACGGTACTAAGTACATAACAATCAAGTGTTGGTTGCTTTCCAAGCAAGCCGCAAAAGGGTTTTCAGGCTCTCCCAATGGAAATACCATGTCTAAAAGTCACCCATTTGATATCATGTATATAGTTGCAGCGGTGTCCCGTCCCAGTTCAATAGGCCCAGAATTTCATGGAATTTCCCCCAATTGAATCCAAGATCAAACATTCCTGTTGTAAAACCCCTTATTTTGATGTTTTATATGTAGATGCAAGTAAAATATTTCTAATATTACGTTGCACAGGCTATGCTATACGCTAGGTTGAATTTTGTTTACATCATAGCATGGAACGTCCATGACCATAGTTAACAGCTGGTTGTAGGAGAAGAAAGCACGAAAAGAAGAGAAAGAAAGGAGAACGTGGTAGTTGTAGAGTACCCACTATATTCCCAATAGAGTGGAATACGGTTATCTGTTATTGATATCACATGTATCATATTTCCCAATAGACTGCAATACGGTTATCTGTTATTTATATCACATTTATCATATTTTCCTTGATATATCTGAAGTGAAATCCTTGACCCTGTCACGATGTATTATCTATTTGTAAGATTAACTCAGAAGATGAAGTTATACAAGTTTATCTTATGTAATAAACAGCTTGTTATGTTGTATAAGTATAATTACAGTGCCTGTCTATCATTGCCATAAGAGCCACTGTTCAATTCTTAGGAATAACACTTGTTAATCCAATGCAGTACATGAAATACATAAGCAAATGTCCACGACCGTGGGATATTAATCATGGCTTCGTTGGATATGCCAGTCCCACCTCGGGGAAGTTGATGTACAAAAATTTAATGGAAGTGGACATTGCATTTATGCCATGGCCTAGGGGTTATTTTGCTTTTAAATAAAGAAAAATGGCTCAGATCTGTTCAAAATCCAAGATGGGGGGATACCCATTGAATACGACCACATTGTATTCCATGCCCCCGATTGAATACAACATGTCCAGTACTGTTCTATAGTAACAATCGTATATGCCATGACATAAATTAATGTGCTTTATTTAGACTATGGTATTGGTTAGTCTATAGTATATTGAGGACCAAATGGCAAACAAGTGGGTCTCAAATAATTTCCATGTACATTATGATATGATACTGTGATATTTTAGGTTACTGCTTAGTGCTAAAGTGTTAGTTCCACTGCAACGGTCGGGTCCAGTTTTATTGGAAAATGAACCTGACCGTTGGAGCGGAGCCATCTGTTTAGCCTAATCTAGATAGTATACAAATTGGTTATTGTCATAGAAATATGTTGTTGTTTTTTTCTTTACTAGTGCCTTTGGCACAAGGGGGGGGGTATCACCAGTGATTGTTGAGCTTTTCTTGTGAGCAGGCCTATCTAGGCCTAGGCCTACTCGTGAGAATTAGGCTATAGGCCTACTTATTTATTTATACTTGCAGCCCTCTGGTGTCTTGCATTAGAAACGCGTAACTTGGCAGTGCATTACCTAGCAAAGGCACATTACTTGCATATCAGCAACAGCACACATTTTTACACTCTCTCAGCAGATGCTCTCAGAGATTTGAGTTTTAGTGAGTTTCTCTGGAACTACCCAAAAGACTTTTACATATGACATATCAAATGAAACGTCTCGGTGAGTAGAATCCAGATCTATAGTGTCCTTGATTACTGAAATCGGTGCCTGGCCCGAATTTTTTAAACTGATATCCAAGGTGTCCGAAAATGCACAAAAAATACAGCTTTGACGATTTTGAGGCAAGAGGATATTGTTTGAAATACTCTGTGCTTCTATTTACAACTGAATCTACTATTTACTTGATAGGAAGAAAGTTTTATTATGTATGGGCCCCACAAAATGCAGTTAACAAAGAGAATTTGAAGAAAAGTCGAGTTAATTTTGACACACTTTTATCTAGCCACCTTTGTTTATCTGTTCCTGGCAAGCAGTCAAGTTTATTTCAATGGAGTGGGGACCAGCGATGAACTAATGCCTTTTTATGTATTATGCGTTTAATGTATGTTATGGGAACGCACGAGTGGATTTACAGGTTAATAATCCACGACCCCAAAGGGGGAGTGGATTATTAACCTGTAAATCCACGAGTGCGTTCCCATTACATGCATTAAAGCATTTATTGAACATATTTCTCCATTTTGTATTAATTTCTTACCTTATAACCCAAGAATTAATCCATGAGAAGACATTTTGTAAGTGCATCCGATCCGCACGGTTTGACAAGCCAGCATAGCCATTGTTTTTAGTCCACCCGTCAAACCCTCGTATTTCCAACGAATTTTCGGGTATAATCCAAGGATGTCAAGCCCTGTTATTCTAGCAGCGCCAAATATACGATTTCTAGTTGGTGTTCGCATACATTTTGTCTCCATTTTCTTCGAAATAAGTAAGAATCCATTGATTTTCCATACCGATCCAACGCACACGGCCCGGTACACGGCCATTGCTTCTTGTTGACAGAGCGGGTAGGTGCCCGGATGTAAAAACTAGGTCAGCCACGCGTCGAGCAAGGAATGTCCAGACGGGGCGGGTCCCGACTCGTATCGATGTGGAAAATCAATGGATTCTTATTTATTTCGAAGAAAATGGAGGAATTTGGCATGGCATGTTCATATAGGATATCTAACAATGTTTTCCTGTGAATAACTCCACCAGTTTCCATTGAAATCTATGCTAACGAGGTCTGCAAACATCAGGTATGTGGGAAAAAATTTTGAAATACTGGATGTACATTGCTTTGTATCACCGGTCGGCTTGGTATAGTGGACAGCGAGCTCGCCTCTTGCCCCAGCAGCCGGGGATCGATTCCCCATTGAACCTAAACGGTTTTAACTGGAAAACTATGGCGTGGTTGACTTTGTATACTTCGCCAATTTATTAACATGTCCGGACTGAAACCAGCAGCTTCTTGAAGACGAAGAAAAGGTCTCAGAGTGCGTTATGGCTGGATAAGGAACTGGGGTTATGAGCAAAAATGCACTGTTGAGGCTCAGATAGTTAGATAAAGGGTATTATACCACGATTTCTGGGTTTCTCAGTGCTTTTTGCTGGATATTCCCATGCACATACCTGTCGATATTGCACAGCATGAATGCTGTAGCATGAATTTTGGAAGGCATGCGGTTATCCATGGATAACCTGCATGCCATGCAGTTATCCATGGATAACCCGCACGCCTCTCATGTCCTTCCATGTCATATAATGGTAAAGGTGAACGATGATCAGTTTGAGCTGACCGTTTCTTCACGAGCGCTTCCTGCCCATTCCGCACCAGGCCGATAGGCCGAGTGCGGAGCGGGCAGGAAGCGGGAGTGAAGAAACAGGAAGCTCAAACTGGTCAGAGTTCATCTTTACATTTATGTCAAGGTGTTTGGGTTGATAATTAATCGATATTTCATCAATATAATCCATAATTAACTCTAATTTACCCGTCTTCATCGCACAATCCTGACCGGCGCCATCTTGGATGTTTACATTTCAAAAATGCTGCGCATGTGCGGTGGACCTATGACGTCATCGTGCGGATTTCCCGCGGGTTATTTAACGCAGGGGTGCAATACGGGGGTTCAGTGCATTGTCAATGGGGCATTTCTATTCACCTTGACATAAGTTACATGTTAAAACCCACGAAATTGTCAAGACCAGGGCACGGCTCGAACCTACAGTCTCACATCCCAAATCCAACTCCCTATGCACTGCGCCACAGGGACTGACGAGAAATGCTTGGTTAGAACCACGTCTCGATATGATACAAAGCCCGGGAAGGCAATGACTGCAGGCTGTCCGCTACCATAACCGTGGGACGCATTCAAACATAGCCAAGCCGAGACGGCCACTGAAGGAGGAGACACGGTGGTATAGTGGGTAGCTCATTGCACTCAGCCGTCAGAGGTAGGCGGATCGAGTTCCGGTCCGGGCGCATCTTTTTTTCACCGTGTGCGCTGTAGCTGTCCACTGCCGAGTGATGAAGTGTATATACCGATCGTGTACAAACACTATTTTTCGCCGTGTGCCGCTGCCATAACCGCAAGACGCATTCGAAGCAAACATGCATACCATATTTCCCCGTCTGAGCCCAGGCTTGTATTGGTACTGCCTACCACATAAACCTCCTTACTAAGTGGCAAATTGACCGGGCCTTAACATGAGGATATACGGTACTGCGGGACGCGTTCAAACCAAACCAACAACTGCCGGGTGCTGTCGCTGTCCGCTGCCCAGCGACGAGGTGTATGTATCGATCGTGTACAAACACTATTTTTCGCCATGTGCCGCTGCCAAGCCTAGCCGAGACGGGTGCTGTCGCTGTCCGCTGCCGGGCGACGAGGTGTATGTACCTGTGTACACACACTATGGCTGGCTTAGAGTCCCGGGGAGGGGGAATAATTTTTGTTTTCAACTTGAATTTATTGGTATTCTATTGATTATCTATTGGTTTCATGGTATAAAATAAGTAGTCAATGGATAATTCATGACTTGTGTGTGTTAGCAAAGGCTAATTACACTCAGGCTACGCCCTCGTGTAATTATCCTTCACTAACACACCTGCGTCATGAATTATCCATTGATTACTTGTTCAATAACATCACCCAGCAAATTGTTGTGAGTCCTCGTCAACCTGTGTGAAGTGGCTCACACATGTCGCTAGATGGAACACAACATCATTATAGCACAAGATCACCAGGAATAGCAATTGCTATACCATGTGAGTCTAACACACAGTGGCGAAAGATGACGGAATGAGTTATCACTCAAAAAGGAGTCACCATTGAGGCCCAATCATGGCAACAGATGACAACAATTTACTGGGCACATAGCTTGCATTAAGCTGGGACCTTAATGCAAGGACAGCTAGGAGGTAGGCAATACTTTATTGTAATATATTTTTTCTACACCCAATCAAACACTTTTGAAGGAAGATTTTTAGATTATCATTCGCACTACAACAATATTCAATATGGACAGGCCTCAAACTCATCAGCACCCGCGTTGAGCATGCCTTAAACGGGCCACTGCGGTATGGTAAATTAGTTTCATTCTGTTTGATAATAGGCTGGAGTTTTTATATAGCACCAATCGCCATGCAACTTTATGCCATAAATTTTGACTTTTTATGGTGTCTATCGTGCCAATACACATCATGGAAAAATATGATACAATGTGGTAGAGTACATATACGTACTCCATTTAATTTCTGACAAGTCACACAATATCACAAGTTTCTTACCATATTGATCCAATTTTGCTATTTTGGTTCAATATCTATCGAATCAGAATGCCTATATATGTTTTTGGGTTATCACGGTCACCTCTGAAATAGTCAGCTGTAAAGAAACTTATACCTAAATTCAAGTCATCGGTATGCAATGCATATAAAATTTAATCTTAAAAGTTATAGTCTGCTTGATAGGTCACAACTCTGCCTCCTCCAACTCCCCGCCATTACCCTCCAAGGTCACCACCACGTTTTCTTTGACCTTCAAAGGCAGTCCAAAACTTCTCCGACAGTGCATGACGTCAGAGAAGAGATCTACATCAAACCTAGTCTTTTTGCCATTAGAAATAGAGAACAGTTGGAACATGACGTCACACAGCTTGGCCTCAAGACACATGCCCGACCCAAGCTGTATCACTTTCTGTACGTCACATGATGACGTCATACCACTAGGTGTCAGCACTGTGTATAACGTCATGGCATCTATGACGTCCTCCAGGTGATAGCGGATGACATCATCAATTGATTGAAGTTTGTCAATGGTGATGTAGACGTCCTGGTTGCCATTTCGACGGGTTTTGAGATCAGCCATCTTTTCCTTCCTGTTAAAATGATAAGGGTTAAAATGAGAGACTATAGTAATCCAATACATATGTTTCACATTGTGAGGCAGATATATAATATATAATTAAAATAATCTTTTATAATTTAATCGAGAGTGAGGGTATCGTCCAACAAAAAAGTACACTCCTTTCAACATAGACACATTTATGTTTTTGAGGGGTGTTGCCTGTCTCATATCTGGCTTCTCATTGGACCACTAAGAAAAACTGGCATCTCATGACTGCAAGCATTAAAGCACTTTGTTTTTTAAATTTTGTCAGAAACATGGTAGAAAAAAAACATTTGTGAATTTGTTAAAAAATAGAAACATTTGATGTCGGCAATACAGTGGGCAAGAGTTTGAGTACATTTTCAAAGGTTTATTTAATCAGCAAACTTTTTAGCAAAAATCTTAATCAGTTTTTTTTTGTCTCAAAATGGGAGACAGTACATGCCCATAATGCCCGTAGGGAAAAAAATGCCCACGCCATATTTTTTCAAGGACTGGTAATAAAAAATTTTACTTATTTCGCAATAGCTATTGATAAAAATATAAAGATACTTTCTCTCTACACTGGGACAGAGCGATTAGTTACACTCTACATGAGGCCTGTCACATTGTTAGTATGGGTGCACTCAGTGGGCGGTCATGAACTGTCTACATACCACTACAGATAGAACCTTATCTCCATTATCAATGATAGATATATATTGACCCTGCTCCATTGTCCATGAAGGATATATTATGGACCATAGATAGATTGTAGAAAAAAACACATCCATGCCACTTAATAAGCCTTTAAAGGCTGAGTACACCTCCTGAAGATGGTACCACTAAACCCCATCAGATCATAGCGATATCCCTCGCTGTTATGCCATTACAGCGCTGCATCTAGTGGTCAATTGCATTGCTATGACTGCCCTACCAAGCCCTGTGTAAGTGCCGATCTTAGGGAGTGGTCATTATTTATCGACAGGGGGTGGGTGGTGGGTTTCCGCGCGCCCGCGCGAAAAATTTTTACGCCCCCCCTTGACGACAGACAAAATTTTTTTTGCCCCCCCCAAACCAGAGGCGCGGAGAGTTTCCACGCCCCTCTTTGAGCTATAGTAGGGCACGGGCTTTTTTGCTCAAAAGAGGGTAAATTTTTTTAGCCCCCCCTCAAGAGGGGTCAAAATTTTGTAAGCCCCCCCTCGGGAGGGGTCTGAAATTTTTACGCCCCCCCTCAAACCCACCATCCCCCCCCCCCTGTTGATAAATAATGACCACTCCCTTATAGAGCAGTCATACATCATAACCCATTCAAATAGTACTGGCTGTGTTTAGTCGGACCATGTTGGGAAATGCCTCCCCTGTTTTATTTTGTACCTAAAGAGCGCACATGTGTCAAAAACAAATGCCCGTCCGCAGTGATAGTGGAATTAAAAAGATTTGGGATAAATAGTGAACCAAATAATCATACTCCAAGCTCTAATAGAACTGGAAACAATTAAAGGGCTAAGGATACTGTCCCTACACCGTCCATCAGTGACGGACAGACATCAGTTAGCCGTGAATCAGGGGTTTGATGTGTATACAAAGATAAAATCACCTGCCTATAGCCCTACCAGTGATTTTATTCCCCATAGCGTTACAGCTGAGATAAGATCAGAGGTGCGAGCTAGAGGCATGTGATGTCTGTTCAGAGGGGTTAGGTCGGGTAATTGGAAACTTTTTTTTTCTTTTGGCCATTTGGTCAAACTTTACCTGTCTTCAATAGCGAATCGGAACACCCAGTTTCCAAACTCTTCAAGGTTCAGGTACCCCTTGAGTCCTGCTAACTGTGCGTACTCCACCTCTAATGCCTCTCTGTGCACATTAAGTATGAAGCGCTTCAGATCCCAGAATCGAATCCCGCCAACCTTACCATGGGTGCCAAACAGGTGTGTACTGATACATGACATGCCTGAGACTCCTGCAAAAAAAAAGTAGATTTATGAAAACAACTCAGAAGCGCACTAAGGTTTGAGTTTTGGATACCAGAAAGCCCAAATACAGTCAATACGAAAATTCTCAAGTCACCGGCTTTTGCCAGAAAATCACTGCCGGGCAAGTAGAAATTGTAAGATTTCTGAATAAATAATTGACTGTAATTCCATGACAGTGGGCTAAATTTTGGTTATTAGGGCTTACAAATCTGACCATTATTAATGTTTTTACAGCCGTAAACAAAAGTCATTATTGTCTGTCAAGGTTTGAATAGTTGAATCATCAAAATAGTGTTAATCATTGAAATGATTCTTATTTTTCATTGTTTCTGTCCTTACAAAGATAATCTTCGGGTATTCAGTCCCGCAAAAATTAATCTGGGCCTGTAGGACAATAGAACCTGCAAGACTGAATGGGGAGGGGGAAACGTTTTATATAGACTGGATAACCTCTAGGGCTTGATGCATCACTTGTTCCTTGGTGCACCAATGTAGTGCTAAATTGCTTAGAATCACCAAAGGTTAAATTCAAATTGAAGGAAAGTTAGCTTTATATTTGGCTGAAAGTTTCTTCAATCAATGTGCAAGGCAATGTGATGGATGTTAGAATAAAGCATCTTCTTACCTTCACTTGTTGCATCCTTAGAGAAGATGCGGCTGACCAGACTCCTACCATCTTCACTGTAGGACCCTCTCCTGGTGGTGCTCAGTCCCATCCTGAGAACACTCCCCTGACACAGGGCTGGCACCAGGCCTGTGGGAGGGAGGTGTGGAAAATACTGTATCCTATATTTCATGTTGAAATAGAGCCTTGAAATATACTTGTGCGACAAGACTCATTCTTCAGAGGGGTGTGGGGAAACAGCCAGTTTAATACCAGGTAGCCTTAAACCCTTAGTGCTTTTCATTGCTAGATTTATATGACAGGGGGGGGGCAATCCATAAATGAGCAATATGGAAAATGTATGTATTTCATGTTGAGAAAGAGCCTTGCAATAGATTTAAGACGGGTGTGGAGAAACTGCTATTTAGATATCATCATTCCCTGTGTCCTTTTTTGAAATTTATATCACCAGAGGCCATCCATAAATGACTCCCTATGGCAGGAGGAGGGGGTGTGTGGCTACGATACTTTTCTATTATAAAAGCGTGACAATGAGGGAGGAGTTTCAGAATGGTAAAAGAAAAAGTGAGATGGATGGCCCCCAGGAAAACATTATAAAATACCTTACATAAAAACTACTAATCTCCTCCACCACCTTATGATCAATCTGATAGTTTGGTTTTTGCAATTTATATATTCCGATTTAGATGACAATGACAACCTAGGGTTGAAGAGTTTCACCTTTTGTCTCCAGTAAATGAAGAGAAATACCAACCTGACGCTTTCCATGGTACATCCATAAGGCTCCACTGCCTCCTGACCTTGCCTTTGACCTTTCCATTGATCTTATCACTAACCTTTATCTGTTCTTTTGGTGACAGTGCCATTTTCATGTAGTTAAATTCAGTGGCTGTGAGAAACACTGCGCCTCCATTTGTGAGGACCTTGTAGATCGGTTTGAAAAACTCGGGCGACGTGGTGAGGACATGGAGAAGGAAAACAAAATCTGACAACTCCAGAAGACCATCCTCCCCAAGGTCCCTGAAGAAGTGTGAAGATGTCTGCCACTTCTTAGGTATTCCCTTGGTCTGCTTTCCCTCTTTAGGCACAACCTCATTACCTGAGTGTACCCCAAGGTGTACTTGGGTCTCAGAATCTGCCCTAAGACCCAGCTGGAGAGCAATAGTATCAGTGCCATTATCTGCTTCTATCCCTACCTGTGCATGGCTTTGGGGTTGAATGGTATCCTGGCTCCATATATTGTTCTTGTTCTCATTAGTTGGCATTCCATCATATTGAACACCTTGGGTTCCATCTTTACCCTTATTATCACCCACCTTGGCTGCATTACAACCACCGCCCCCACATACAAAGTTCACAAAATCAGCGGCCGTCATGAACTTCTGCCCCTGAACCATACAAGATGCATTCACCATGAAGAGCTCTCTGAGGAGTAACTCCACTTCACTATCGCCATGGTTACCAGCCAGCTTTGAGTTGCTCTTCTTAGGTTTATTGGAAGTTTTGCCTTCAGGCCCCTCCTGTGGCTTAAGAAGCCTCTTGCTCCTGTTCTCCCCCTTGATAGCAGTCTTGGCTATGGCATGAGAGCCAGCTAGGACTACTCCAGCCCCAGCCAGTACCACAGGTACACCTAGTAACACCTTGGTACCTGGAGTTATGGTCTGGAGGAAGCTGCTGGGTTTAGCTGTTGTAGTGGTGGGGGCCTTTTTCAGCCACTGGAGCAAGACCCTGGATGGTGTTCTCCACATGGTGATGGAAGGGGGGTGTGGGATGCAAGAGTGAGAATAATGTTGTGAAATTGAGGCTGAATTAATAAATTTCAAAGCATTCAGACACTTAAAGATTCCGATGCCCTCTATGTTCATAAGAGATAGGCGCTAATTTAAGATACCGTCTTCTTAACACCTCTTTACCCTCAGCACCTATTCAAAACTGGGCCTTAATCAATGCGAAATAAATTTTCATATGCACTCTGGGTTAGTTCAATGAGAGTTGTTTGAATAGCTTTAGGTTTATGTATCATCCAACATGTGGCCACTTTTCCTAGATGCAGTTTGGGTATATTGATGCTCTTTCCCCACTGAGTATTATTGTACAGATGTAGACTTATTGTAACCTGAATTAATTCACTGCATTCTAATTAGCTGGCCACACTGATTTGTTATGTTCCTGAAAAGACTAATCATTATGTGAAATCACCTGGATGTCCAGTAATAATATGTGAGAAGGTGTCACTTGACTAGCATGCATATGCAATGCACAACTGTTTATCTTGACAGAGAGGTCAATATAATAGTGGTGTTTGCCAAAAGAGATGATTGCACCTTGCCCTTTGAGTTCTGGCATGTGTTTGCAAGCCCAGTATTTTCTGTTTTTTTCTTCCCCTAAACTATATCTCGTTTAACTTAGTTATTCTGTTCTAATTAGCTCCTTTTAAATCATTGGTGTTTCTATGTTCAGATACTAGTCCCAATCACTGTGGCACTCATGAAATCGTTGGTATGAATGAATTATGTATATTTTGAGATTCTATAGGTTTATGCAAAGATCCTAAATCCATAGATGAGCAAATGAATGAAGTAGTCTTTACGTCTCTGAATACTTGTTAAACTATGGATTTTGTAGTTTTTCAGAATGCTATAGTTCAGTCCATCCATGTTGATTCATAGCTTAGCTCTAGTATGATTGTTAAATCCATTCAGTATAGAATACTTTGGAGTTTGGTAGTATATGATTAAATCAATACAGTGTTAGTAGTATGGCGACTATGACAGTCTCCTTCAGTATATTTTATATTATGCCAGTTTCCATAAGTTCTTGTAGGGCCTTTGGAAAACAATGAAAGGGCATTTTCTTGCAACACCAAGGTTTTTGAAAATACCAAAAAAGTTGAAATGTTAAACCTCAAAACATTGACACACTGACTTCTGGTCTCACTGGGAAAGATTAATCCAGGGGAAAAGTGCATATAGGTAGACTCCACTCAATAACAGGGTAAAACCATTCCCTCCATGTAAGGCTGAGTTTGGGTTAATGCAAACCCCTACTGCACCTCATAGGGTATCCATGGACTCCTTAGTTCCTGCTGCCCCTTATAGGTTGGGTAGAGTTATTCTTTGATAAGTACCAAACTCCTCAAGATTAACCTCTAAGTGGCCCTTATTGGTTTCCCATAAACCTAAAGCGAATCTTGTACAAGTTTGAGTTTGCCTTATATGTGAGGTGCTGCAGTAGTCACTGTGGTGTCACCGTGCCCCCTTTGATATAGAGTCCATACACACATGTGACAGTGTAGTGGTCTGTGCCTGGTAAATGTGTGGACTGATTGTGGTCTATCTAAGACACAGATTGTATAAAGTTATCAACCAGGTATGGAGATAAGGTTGGGGAGATTAGTGGGTGTTACCTCACCTGATATCTACTGACCTGCACAATGCTGTGTCATTTAACACTTAGAGGACTGCATGGTGAATTATTCATATACTGTAAAAAATAATTCCTGAATCTACCAGAGATCCTTATGAAACTGAAGAGTGGACTGCCTTTTTTATATAGCATTGAATCAGTGTAGCTCTTACAAAAAGCCTGATGTAACACTACGGTGGTAAACAAATGTACAAGGAATCTCCGTGGAAATAACAACAGATCTCTGGCAACATTGGGGCAATGATTGCGCTGTTATTGCAATGTTGTTGTTTTTTTCAGAGTACCATTTGTAATTCTCATGATGCCCAAATGTGCGATAAAAGCCCATGAATGGGACCTCAGCCAGGCCCAACAGGAGAGTGTTTCTAAATGATTGGAATTGAGTTCTGTCAGAGGGGCTGTTCCCAAAAAATGGAACTGCCTCACCATAGGGAAATGATTCTCTGTTGTGTTGCCAAAAAGCAAATTGTGAGAGATGTGGTTCTGGAGTGGTCAGGAATCAATGTGGTATATCCAATAGAACCCATTCTCGGCTGGTTCCTTCCTTACAATTCCCTGGCCTAAGTAACACATATTTTGAACTCTGAAGCATCCCGGTGTGAACACTCATGGGTCACTTCCCTGGCTGGAGAAGAGCGTGGAACTGGAAGGTGAGTTCGCTATGGTGAGAAAGCATTCCCTATCTTGTTGAAACACCCTCCTGAATATGCACCAATGAAGAACGTGCTGGTGAGTCTATGAGCCTCCGAGACATTATTAACCCATAGGGTTGGCATGATGCTTGAATGCAGCCCTGGAGGGTATTGCAAAAAGAATCGGAAGCGGATTCTAACTGTAATAATTCACCATACAGTTCCTGGCTGTTCTGCTACTTAGAACCCACATCTCACCTTACATACAGAATCAATCCTTTTAGTATGAGTCATACTGGGAAGCATTCCCCAATTCATGACCACTGAAGAATCAATTTTATAACCTATTACCTTGCTGCAAAACAGGGGAGAAGTCATTGCCTGAGGGTAGTCAATTCCCATTTGGGAATAGCACCTCCGACAGAATTGATTTCCTATCCTTTTGCAACACCCTCCAGGCGACTTACTCGACAGGGCTGTATTCATAAATACATCAGCGGCCCGGTCAAAGGTTAAGAAGTTAAAGTGTCATCATGATATCCAAAGGCCAAGATATGGGTCTGAAGCCCTGATTCGACATGGTGACATGACCCTTTTTAAGAATCCGAGATGGGACATGGTAGACTTTTTCAGGAGACATAGGAACTAGAGATTTAAGTGAGATGTGACATTGGATTGTCACATAGATAGAACTAAGCAACCATGGAGTACCTAATGGTCGATCCACCCTGAGGGAAGCTGTCTCCCCTTAGGGAGTGATCATCATTTAACAACGGGGGGGGGGGGGGTTGGTGCATTTGCGTGCAGATCCATGAAAAAAAAATTTGATCCCCCCAACCTATAGTAATGCGTGGGCTTTTTTTGCTGAAAACAGGTGAAATTTTGTTGACCCCCCTGATCAAAGGGTTGAAATTATTCTGATCCCCCTGGTCAAGGGATTGAAAAAAAAAGTCTGCTTGTATTATAAAGTATCCTTTTATAGGTGTCTAATTGAAGTTAACACGAGCCAACAATTAAGGCCCATCTTAGTGTGGGGCATGTTGGCCTACCTACCTACACTCCCAGCCCTAATTGTAAACGGGCTATAAAGACTACTGCACTGGGTACAGGGCAACCTCCACCCGCTCATTTGATTTGTACTAACAGCAACTCCTGCTGTTTTTCAAAAATAGAATCAATCTACTGTAAAAAGCTTGGCGCAGTCTTACAGTGTACCTACTCATATATGGCATGCACTTGGAACCACTTACAAAGCTTGCCGCAGTCTTACAGTGTACCTACTCATATATATGGCATGCACTTGGAACCACTTACAATCTACCCAGGTTGGCTATGCGCAATTGCAAAATGATCCAAGATCCTAGGTTATTTGAAATGTGGTTATAGTGATTTGTTAAGAATTGATCCAGTCCCACTTTAACCCTTGTGGCAGTATTTGCAGTTGAAGGATCAAGGCTGTTATCAGTGCAGAATTGTTTGATAACAGTCCAATACCATATACACTGTCAGCCTAGCGCACCAGTTTTAGAGTGGATAGCTTATTAGTTGGCACTACAGGGGGAGTTGATGTTAGTACAAACCCATTGACTTGCTTAGGCTTCTCGTGTATGTGCTATGGTGGTATGTACTGGCTATTTACAATTCGGGCTGAGAGTGTACAGCTCCACTCGTGGGTCTGATATCTTACCTTCTTCAGAATTAGAGTATTAGAAATAGATTAGATCACCTTCACGTACATGACTCCCTTGTCCAGCCAGACTTTGAACCTCTATAGATAAGCCTTATCCACTCCTCTGAAGTAAAAAAATGTTAGATATTTACTTTCTGAAGACAATAATGTCGTCACCTTGACAATCTCTTTCCTGGATGCACTCTAGCTTCTCCGCTTCTGGGCATTGATCGGTTGAAAATATTTTCTCCCAGAAGCAGTTAAAGACATATTATCCGAGACTTAACAGCAGTATTTCCCCAAAGGTATTACATACTACAACGGCTTTCCTCAGGGTGTATTGGAATTACCACAAAGATAATCATAACTCTGGATTCTTCAGTCGTAGTGATGGGGGCAATCATCCAGTAGAACCTTTTTAGCCGAATGGGGCTCCTAAAGTGGGCAAAAACTAAACTTTGACCCTTGCCTTTCATCTGGCCCTGTTGGCGCAATACACATTGGCTGGTCAACACTGTAGAAACAATGTTGTTGAAATAATGATGGAATCCTTGTCTCAAAGTTGCCAGAGATCCGTTGTTATTCCTTGTACAACTGCATTGCCACCTGTTTTTTGTTGTTTTTTTTTTTTTTTTTATAAAACTACACTGGTCCACTGCAAAATGATAACAGTGGTTCACCGTGTCCAACGAGGATCCCTGCTAGACTGAACAGGTTTTTTTTTTTACAGTAAATACTATTGGTGAAGATATTCTATGTTTTGGGAACCAGTCTTGGTGATGGTAGAATCTGAGACTGAGGGTGTGGTGTACTCCATTCTATGATATTATAAGCTGCATGCCCTATATATGCATGGGTTAATCTTATATGTCAATGCAAAGGTAAAATCTGATGTATACATACATAAATGCACATTGAGCCAAAAAAATATATGGTGTGTTTCCAGTAACATGTATCAAGACCTAGGGTCGGTAGGTCGGATGTTTTCTCTCTCTCATTTATTTTTTTTTTTTGTAGAGTAGACAATTAAATTACATCACAACTGAAGTACCCAATTTGGGTCGTAAGAATGGTGTGATTTTTATTGAATTGAACCAACAGTTTCGCCAATTTCTCCCCGTTTTGTATTTAGATGTAGGTAGGGTACATATATACCATATTCTGATTCTGCGGTAGAAATATGAAAAATATGTAAAGTGAAAATTATAAAAATGAATATGCATATTAAACTATTGGCTCAAGGCCCAAAGAAAAATGGATCAAAATTTATGAAAGATAGGAAAGTTTTCATAAAAACTTCATGAAAATTCATAAAAAAATGGAAAAAGGATTCTTTCAAATCCTCTAAAATTCTGAAAGTTAAAAAAGTAGGATTGGTATTGTTTTTCTAGGGTCGGTCGGGTGACTGCAAACAAACCTTTTTTTAGGCCAGTGAAAGCAGTGAAAGACAGTGGGGAACTTTGCCAAGTGTGACCAATTATGGTGTAAGCCGCGTTCTCAATTATCTAAAAGATCAAGGGTCATCATCAACTGGAGCAGACAAGACCTTAGGTGTGGATCATAGACGAAGACGGGGCTGTACAAAATTGTCATTATCTCTGAAGACATCAAAGTGGCTATATCGAGTATATGGGTCAAATATTCAATTGTAAGGGATATTTAAACTAAAGAAGCACCGGGTGATAATGAAGGCCCCATAGTGTCTGTAAACTCACAACATTGTCATACACTGTAAAAAAGAAAAGTTGTCAAAATAACGGCACATTCCTCATATGAATGTTGACAGAGATCCATTGCTATTTCCACAGAGATTCATTGTACATTTGTCTACCACTGTACTGCCACCTGGGGCTTCTTGTAAAACTACTCTGGTTCAATGCTTCACAAGTGCAGTAGTCGACAGTTTTACAAACATGCGTTGTAGAACAGACAGTTACTTTTTACAGTGTACCCATCGTAGTGACCAGTACTACTGTAATGGTTCGTATTGACTTATATGTTGGGTGGCTCTTTGGCTCGCTTACCACTAGATGTACCAACACAACACGAGTAGTTCGGGTTGGGCAAAGCCCCAGAAACCCCTACCTCTCGGGTAGGACTTTATTCAATCTCTCTGATGTCAAAGTATTAGCGTCTGGACTGGACCATGTCCAGTCCCCTTCTGCCGCTCGTCCGGCTCCTTAGTAGGAGCTGGACGCGAGGCATGGTGCTGCCCCCTCTTGTACCAACGAGGTATCGCAAAGCGACACCTAGCTAGCATAGAAGGAACAAGCACCACACGAACACGTCTCTCGGATGAACGGCACTAATATATATACAATGATGCCGGCCCCTACACCACCCCCACTAGACTTTACCTAGGGTTGTGTGTAATTAATAAGTAACTATTGTTGACTTTATACAGTGGTGTTATAAATAAATAGGTAAGTCTATATATACACAGTTCGTATTAAATATAGAACATTTAAGGGGCATTATAAGTTATATGTACATAATAAGGCATCATCGTATATAACCCCAAGTGTTTATAAATAATAACAAAAATAGGAAGTGGCCCCTTATGGACCATCGACCTATGGTGATAATGTTACACGTGTGTTATTATTAAACATGAGACGCGACGAAGAATATTCGATGTGTAGTAAGGTGATATTGAAAAAATTTTTACAATGTTTTTACCGACCCGAGGTGGGGTAAATAACCCGAAAAAAATTTTGACTTTTACTTACAAGAATATAATATAAGATATAAAAATAGATTTATACAAAATAAGAAATATAGGTGTCCTACCAGGGTAGCAGGATCACCCTTACAATATACCGGACTTCCGGCGAACCTGGAACGACTGGTTTCTGCAGCTCCATCCGGCGACATATGTGTGGTGGCAAACCACGTTGCTGTTATGATGTGCCCTGATGAAGATGGGAAGATGGAGACCCGGTTAGATGTTGTAGTCCATTGGGTGTTCGGGTTAGCGTCCATCCTCGCTGCAGGTTACGATCCAGGTATCAGGAGTCCAGCGTAAGGAACAGTGCCTCTGGCATATTAAATGCATTTACCCTCGGGTACCAGGAGACACCAACAGATGGACACTTAAAGATCTTCAGGATCTGTGTCCATCTTCTCAGCCGGCTCCACTGAGGCAGATGGAGCCGAGCTGCTACAGCTGCTCGTAGAGAGCGCCGCTGAAGCCTCGCTGGGAGTCTCGCTCCCCAAGCTCAAGGCCCTCATCACTGCGGACGGACTGTCCATTGCCTCGGATGCTGGTGCAGCAACCGTGGCAGTTGGGACAGCCCGGTTCCAAGTGGGGGGCGGGAGCAAGAGAGCTGCCGGAATCGGCGGAGCAGCCGGGACCGGTGGAGTGGCCAGGACCGGTGGAGTAGCCGGGGCTGGCGGGGCATCCGGGGGTATCTCTGGAACGAAGATGAGAGACGACGGTAAGCCGTCCCACTCCTCCAGATGTTTCCCGAATGCCAGGAAAAACTTGAGGTCAGCCTCCTTAAATCGATGGATATATCTGGAGTTTTCAGCTTCGTGAAACTCTTTAAGCTTTTCGGCTTCCTTCTGTTTTCGCCGGCAGGACTCGAGGGCCTCCTCGACCTTCTTCCTTTCCAGCTCCCTGATTTTATCTTCCTCCCGCCTCTGGATCTCGTAGACCAGATTGACGGTGGCTTCAGTCATCACACGCCAGTAGTCAACAGACTTCTGGCGGTGCAATGCCTGCCATTCTTCCATCAGCTCATTCTGGATCTGAACCGTTCGGACATCGCGGTGGTCGACGAACGTGTTCGGATCCTGAAGACCTGACAGGGTACCGGAGATTAGTTCCATTAGGGGTACCCGAGGACCTGTTGGTGGAACTATCACTGGTGGTGGCGCTGGGGCCTCCACTGAGACAGGCGGGGTGCCTGTTGGAGGAGCAGACGGGCCCTCTACCGTGATGCCTCCTCGGCCTCGGCCACCACCCGGAGAGCCTCGGGTGGACTCCAGCCCACCGCGGCCCCTACCACGAGCTTTGGCCCGGCCCAAGGGGGTAAGGACCTGCGACTCGGGTCCAGCCGGTCCCATTGAAGGGAACTTCGCCGCGTACTCACTGTACGTGGGGCGTTTGCCGGAGGATCCCTCTCCAGCCCACCAAGTAGAATACCCGGATGGGGGAGCGAACAGTTCGCCCCCATCATCCTGGCCGCCAGAGGCTTCGCCCGGGCGTTGTTCCGCGGGTGCAGGTGTGGAGGTGGCTGGAGTCGCCGATGCGGTCGCCTGGCTACCCGACCTGCGGGCCTGGTTGCCAGGCATCTCCAGAGCCGAGACCTGTTGTCCCGACTCGCGACGATCAGCTGGGTTGGCTGGTCTGGGCTGGTCCTTGCCACCCGAAGGGCTCACGGACCGGTCTGCTCGGGTCCTCTTGGAAGCAGTAGTCGTGACTGTGCCTCCGTTTGGACCTTTAGAGCGGGCTTTGGCCTTCTCTCGCTTGTCGTCTCCTCGCCACTTTTTTACCTTCAGGTGCACCTCGCTGGGCATCCCGAATTTTGTGGACGAGGAGTTCGTCTGGAAGTAAGTCAGCAAGTTGCCGCTCTTCCACGAGCAGAATCCGGTCTCGAATGCCTGCTCTTTCACTTCCTTGATGCTCAGCGCGGACCAATTTGCAAGGAGCTCGCTGAAGCACTTGATGGCTCGTTTCCTGGTCTTCTCCAGGCCGATGCCATGGGCCTTCTGCAAATGCAGAGCCATGTCTCGGCGCCGGTGAGTGCTGAACGAGCCATCACAATGTTTACTCGGGCGGTCCCCGAGCACACACATCATCACAGGCTTGTGATGCATATGAAATTCGACGATGTGTCGAGCGAAGCGGGGCTTCGTCTCGAACATCTTCTCACCCGTGAGAGACAGCTGGCAAGACTCAAACGGGCACCTTCGGCGGTTGCCGGTTGGTCCCCATTGGGTCATTGCCCACTGGACTTTCGTCCGGGCCTCGTAGCTGTAGATCGAGCCTAATTTGGACTTGAGCTGGTCAATCCAAATCAGGTAGAACTTGCCTACTGGCGTATCCGAGGGGCCGGACTTCATCCACTCCTCGTCATTACTGTCACCGTCCTTATTGACGGCGCTCGGACACATATAATGGACTGTGTCGTAAGCACAGTCCGCGAAGCAGCGGGGAGTCCGTTCCTTGAACCCCTCGGCTGCATTCTTCCACATCCATTTCTGATTGTCGTCTTTGGGAACATCCGTGGTCATTTCTTCCCACGTTGTCACGGACTCCAAATCAGATTTGGCAGACTCGGGCAGCTCTGGATCGCTTTCGCTTTCCTCGCTGTCCGTGTATATGTCAGCTCCCCTACGGCCGGCTCGGCTGGAGGTAGTAGTACCAGTCGGAGCCTTGGTAGGGGACTTCGTCTGTGCACCCGACGTGCTGGCTGCAGAAGATGCAGTAACCGAGGTGGCTACCGTGGTGGTTGTAGTGGTGGGAGCGGGCGTCTTCGGTTTGCCCTTACCCCTCGGCTTGGTGGGGGGCGTGGGCTCTGCCGGAGACGCTTTCGCTCCATTCTTCTTCTTCCGGCGCACAACCTTAGTCGGTTGGGCCGGAACTTCGGGACTGGAATCCGACTCGCGTCGGCTCCTGTCCCCTGTCCGAGGGCTCCTCCTTCCGCTGACTGGGGAGTCAGAGTCGGAAGAGATCTCTGTTTTTCGTTGGGCCTGCTGCTTGCGATGGGCCCGGCGAGCTGCGGTGAGCTCCTTCTGCTGCTTGGCAAGCTCGATTCGCTTTGCCTCTACAGCAGCCTGCTGGCGCGAGATGTCCTCTTCCGAGATCTCGCCAGGTGCCTCTGGGATGTCGGCAGCTGGGTCAGTCTCGGTCGTGGACCTCTCGACGGCGATGCGGACATCTTCAGCCTCCAGGTCGCTCTCAGTGAGAGGACCCTTGGGTGCAGGTTTACGGGTCAATCGCTTGACCCGGTCGGTTTCCACCGACGACAAGGTTACTGTGGAGTCTGTATCCATGTCGGATTCGGACTCCCTTAACTCCGTGGCCTTCTGGATGATGCCCGCAGAGATCAAGACGGCTCGAGCTAAATTCTCGTTAGTCGCCATATTCTCCGCCAACTTTAGGTAGTTGCGGAGCCAAGAAACTGGCATGTTGTCAGCCAGCTCGTCACTACACGAGTCCATTACCATAGTTTTGAGTTCATCTGGTATGGGCTCGGGCACGCCCTGCTCCACCGCCATGGGCCCGCATCCGAACATGGAGGCGTGCATAGGGATGTACGTTCCCCAGGAGGTATACACGATACCTTCCTGGCGATCAACGTGTGCTAGACGTCTGATCTGCGTCCTGAATCCCGGAGGATACATTGGAATGTCTAGGACATCCACTTTGCTACCCGAAGCGTCTGTTGTAGACGGGCGCTCCGGGCGTGGCGGGGGTGGAGGTGGCATCCTCTCCCGGTCTGTTGCCTCGGCCATAGCCGTGAGCGTCCGGGCGGCCTCCTCTGTCGAAGAATCCATAGATTCCTCGACCCGAGACGGGACCTTCGGGTCCTCGTCTTGTTCCAACGGAATGTTGGCTGTTTGACGCGCAGCGTCAATCGTTCCCTGTGCCATGGCACCGGGTTCGACTTCCAAAATTAATTGGCAAGTTTTGTTGGACTCCTCCCGAAGGATTCGTCCAACAGAAAGGCTTTTGGGGGGTTAGCTAGGCTAACACGACAGCTACAGGCTGTATAACCGCCGACAAATAACTAGAGCAAAAACGGGTGGCGTCTAACCACCACGAGTCCGCTCTAGTTATGACCAGTATGACGTCAGACCTCTCGTCTCGCGAGATCCCGCCATGGCTATCCGGTGACCTAGTTCCGCGCTTTCCCGCCACACCAGCAGCGCCACCTAGGGAACTAGATCCGAACCAACATTCGACTCGACATGTGAGACGCGGCCTACTACCCGAGTGCTATCGTCTGGAGCTTAGCGGTGTATACAACGCTTCAAAGCGAATGTACCGGTTAATCCGACCGCCACTCACGGGATACAGCCACCCGGGGAGGGCGCGTTCGACATCTCAGGCCGTGGAACGTATGTTGCCTGCCTATGGCGGACAATACGCAGCAGCTCGTTGTGTACTGAGTTAGGTTACAGCAGACCTCAACCGGGGGCTGCGTCTAACGCCTTCGGTTAGCATTTTATTTTTCCCGGCTTTACGTACGGCCTTTTCTGGATCTCGCTTAGTCAGAGCGGGACCCTTCCCATACGTAATGCCTTCACTCAGCGAGACTTTCTTCCATTTCTTACGATTAGGTCGTTTCCTGGCCTTCGTCTTCTTTTTTACTATAACCTCGTCTCCCGGCGTCTTTCTCGGCCGGCCTCTAGGGCGTTTCGTCGGTACTACCACGCTCGGTCCGCTAGGGACAGATACAGGTGGTTTGTAACCGAACTCCCTCTCCGCCTCTTCGCGCCCCTTCCAGGGCCGAAGTTTTCCGACATTTGTCTTCCATTTCCTACCCGTCAGGCAGTCCTCTATCATCACCGTGGACTCGGAGATGACGCGAACGATTTTAAATGGACCTTCCCAAGGCGTTACGAGCTTCAGCTTATCCAGCGGCTCGTAGTACCTTAGTACTTTGTCCCCAACATTAAAACGAATTCGTTTAGCATTGGTGTCATAGCCCACCTTCTGCCACTTCGCACTCTTCAGCAGTTCTTTCCGAACGGCCTCGTATGCCTGTTTGAACCGGTCCCTTAATGACTCTACAAACAGCACCGTGCAAGGCGCCTCCGGGTCTATTCCAACCACTCCATACACTAAGTCGGCGGGCATTATGATGTCCTCGCCGAACACTAGCATGTTTGGGGTGCAGTTAGTTGATGAATGGACAGTGTTGTTGTAGGCATGTACTACAAACTCGCACTGTTCATCCCAGTCATCCTGGTGGGTATTAACCAGGGGCTTTAGTACTTGTATGAGGGTTCTATTGAAGCGTTCTACCTGCCCATCCGACTGTGGTCGGTACGGGTTTGTTCGGGTCTTACAAATGGCTAGGTAATGGCACATTTCCTGCCAAAGTTCTGACTCGAACTCCCTTCCCTGGTCACTGTGCATCATAAGGGGAACACCCAAATGCAGCACCCAGCCTTTCACAAATGCCTCCGCGCATGTGGCGGCTTTGTGGTTGGGAAGGGGGAACACCCGAGTGTACTTAGTATAATAGTCAGTTACGACCATCATACAAGTATTGTCTCGCGGCGTCGTCTTAATCCCACTGATGATGTCTATCGCTATTCGAGCAAATCTGACACCAAACAATTCCTGTGATAAGGGTTGCTTACCCAGGCCGGGTCCCGGTTTGTTTTTACAACAATCCGGGCAAGTGGCGATCCACCGGAGCAGGTCGCCTCTCATACCGGGCCAGTAGTAACGCCTTTGTAGACGCTCTATCGACCTTCTCTTACCGAAATGGCCACTCGTTTGGTGGCCATGGCAATAATACATGATATCCCTCCTCATCGGGGCGGGTATCACTATTTGCAACAACCTACCGTTGGTGGGAGTTGTCTTCCACCTACATAGTATGTCGTCTCGGATCTCTAGCTCGGCCCATTGAGCCAGCAACCGCCTCGCTTCCCTATCCTCCAGGGAAACTAGAGGCCTTGCCGGTTTAATGCCTGACCGTAGGTATTCCATTATACGCGCAGTGGTGGGGTCTGACTGTTGAAACTTCTTGATGGTGTCCGGGGACCAATCGAGATAGCTGCATACAGCCTCCTCCCAGGGGATACGGGGGGTGGTATAATTAAATACCAACCCGGCTACCACAGCATTGTGGGCCCCGCAGTCTTCACATGTGGCATTTTGGCACCTTCGGATAGGCCGTCTTGACAAGGCATCCGCATTGATGTGTTTAGCACCGGGTCGGTGCTCTATTTGTTTATGCTCTAATCCGAATTCGGATAGGTGAGCTAACCAACGTCCAATCATCCCCTCGGCGTCTTTAAAGTTAAGGAGCCACCTAAGAGACGAATGGTCTGTTCTTAAAGTAAAGTCACTTCCCCAAAGGAAATGCTTAAACTTCTTCGTATACACCACCACAGCGAGGAGTTCTCGCTTGGTGGTACAATAATTTCGCTGTGTCTTGCTTAACGTGTTGCTAGCAAATGCTATTGGCACTTCGACTCCCTCTTGGACCTGAGAGAGAGCTGCCCCAATCGCATCATTGCTCGCATCGGTGTCTAAGATGAAATGTCCCTCGGGAGTGGGATATTTCAACACGGGTGTATTCCTAAATAAATCTTTTATTTTATTAAAAGACTCTTCTTGCTCGCTGGTCCATGGGAATGGGTCCCGTGCCCTACCCGGGGTCCAGTGAGCTAAGCACTGCATGGGGAAGCTGACACGAGAGTAATTCGGTATGAAATCACGATAATAGGAACAAAATCCTAAAAATGATCTCACCTCCTTAGCACTCGTGGGTCTTTCCCAATTTTCTACAGCTTCTAATTTTTCCGGATCCGCACTTACCCCGTTAGGAGTAATGATCCTTCCCAAGTATGTAATGGTTTTCTTAAACAAATTACATTTCTTGGGTTTAAGTTTAAGACCGTTTGATAGTATCCGGTCGAGGACTAATTGCAGATTTGCCAGGCATTCCTTGAATGACTTGCCGAACACGACCACATCATCCAAGTAAACCAGGCATTTCTTCCACAAAAGGTCACTCAGTAAGGATTCCATCATAGCCTCGAATGTAGCGGGGGCGTTACACAATCCGAAGGGTAGGACATTATACTCAAACAGCCCCATATGACTGGAGAATGCTGTCTTCTCCTTGTCTTTGGGGTGCATTGGTATTTGCCAATATCCGGACTGTAAATCCAAGGTACAGAACCATTGGTTTCCGCCCAAGCTATCTAAAGTCTCGTCTATCCTTGGTAAAGGATACGAGTTCTTCTTTGTTATACCGTTCAATTTCCGGTAGTCGACACAAAAGCGGATTGTACCGTCTTTCTTAGTAGTCATACAAACAGGGCTGGACCAGGGACTCGAGCTAGGCACGATTACCCCTAGGTCCAACTGTTTTTGTATTTGCTCTTCACAGATTAACTTCTTTTTAAGGGGAAGTCTACGATACGGGATTTTAAAAGGTTTCTCGCTGCCCACATCTATGGTGTGCAACACCTTATCGGATCTACCCACCGGGCCTCCTTCCCTACCAAAAGCACCTTCGTACTTTTGTAGAAGTCTCGTTAGGCAATCCTTATCGTCCGTATTCTTTAAATCTGACTGATCAATCAGCTTTTGGAATTCTTCATCCATAGGATGCTGACTAACTGGGTTTAGTGGTTTGTTAAATTTAGCCTCGGCGACATGTTCTACCGAACTCATCCTTCCAACACTGTCGCCTCGCCTCAAATAAACCACTGAACCACTTCGGTTAGTTATGGGTAATACGGACCAAGCTGCATTAGCCACTAATGTATCCACTGAGTCTAACCCGATGCTTGACAAATACACCGTGTCGGGTTCGTAGACTCCAGCTTCATTCCTCTGAGCCATGGATCCGCCACAAAGGACATCACAAGTGGTACCCGGTGGGATCTTCACCGTATGTACCACTGCTGCGACCGAAGACACCTGTCTCAATACGCATTGGACATGCAAGCCATACGGGCTCCGTATACCCATACTACCGTCCCTCGGGTCCAAGACGGCCCCGTATAAGCTTGCAAAATCCAATCCGAGGATTCCGTCATCACTAACCTCTGCTATAGTTGGCGAAAGAACAAATTCTTTGCCTCCTATATGGATAGGCATAAACGTCCTACCAAATGTACGCATACTGCTTCCGTCGGCCGTGCAAGCATTTACCCCCGTTTTGAGGTTCTCATGGCTGCCGGCCACCGAATCGAAGAATCTTTTGGACACACATGAATGACTAGCTCCAGTATCCACCAAGAATTCCCCCACCCGGCCTTCCACAGATATGGGTACATACCACCGTCTCCCCCCTAAAGGCGAGGGGTTACTGGTAAACTGGTGAAAGTCTCCCGAATCACCAAGATTCAATCCGAGTCCTCTCAGGAATTCCAGACACGGATGACTTGGGGGAAGGCGTGTCTCACACACTCGAATCAACTCTTTGATCCATCCTTCCTCTCCCCTAGTGCGGCCACTCGCCTCCATATGATCGCTCCTGCACATATCAACACTAGGGTCCCTGGCCCCGGCCGAGGTGCAGGGGTGCGCACCCTCAGCCACCCGGCCTCCAGGTGTAATTGACTCGAAATCTTCCACCGGGATACCCCCGGTAGCATTTTGGCATTCGTTCCCACTCGGGGCCATGTCAGATGCCGTTGACACAACCCCCACTAGTTTTCCACATCTGTGGAACCCCTAGCATTCTCCCTTTCTACGTCGTCGTCTTCGGCTTCATAGAAGGCAGCCATTACCGGCTTAGTAGCGGTACATTCGGATGAGTAGTGTCCCATGCGCTGGCACCTGAAACACTTAACCGTTCGGCGATCCACCCGGGGTCTTTGCCGATTGGCTTGGATGGCATCTGTAATTTTCTTACACATGTCTTCCAGAAGTTTAGTCATGTCCGGGGACTGAGTCTTCAATTTGTCAGTGCTTACAATGGACTTGACCGCCTTATCGACAGTCTTCGGGTCACTCTTGACCTCGGATGAAGGTCTAGAGTCCCTTTGTTTATTGAAAGATTTCCTGGGAATATACTTCCTACCTGAAGTATTCTTCCTTAATTGCATCGAACAGAAGGTGCCGTCTTCCTGTTCGATATCAATCAATTCGAAGTCGTCTGATGGAGTATCGACCTCCGACTGCTGGGTCACCGATGCCAGGGGTACCAAGCCGCTGGCATTAGGTATGTCCCCAGCTAACATAGCTCGCTTCTTCACGGCCATATCTATACCATTAAATATGCCTTGTAGTGTTATGCCCTCCTTCCAGGCATCCCTCGCTGCTATTTGTTCATCTCGGTCTCTTAGACCCTTGACGAATTGAGTGATCAAATCGTCCATATACCAGTCCTGGTTTTCAGTACCGGGTCTGGCCTTACTTAGCAGGGCATGGAGTTCCATACCGTATGCTCTGAAAGCTTCATTCGGCTTCTGTGTGCGTTTCTTAAAACGGACCATCGGGTCTTCCTTGACCATATTGCATAACAGTCCACTAGCAGTTTCTACTAACTGCTCAAAACTCCCAACGAGGCCATACCAGGTTCGCCATTGCTCTACAGCCATGCGACCCGGCCCGCCTTTCAGACATCTCACCAGATGTGGCTTGGCCTCGTATGGGGTCCATCCATTACAGTTCATCACATCGATGAAATCTTCAAACCACTCTTTCCATGGTCGAGTACCGTCATATTCTTTAGGAATAACGGCTACCCTTCGGGCAGAATTGGGAGCATACATCAATCTAGTGCATTGCTGTTTGCTCCATTCAATCGCCTTGGTTTCATTCAAGGTCCGATTGCCCCCTATACCACCGAAGCTCGAATTGCCAGGTGGAGGCGGTGGTGGAGGTTGAGTATACGTCCACTGTGCACCACCGTGGTTCGTATAACTCGCACTACCTTGGTTGGGGCCGGTACCCGAGGTACCACTATAGCTTGTGGCACCCGAAGCAGCGCCCCCCCCTTGCGCGCCTTGGTACCCGCCTAAGCTGTGCGTTTTCTGCCAAGATTTCGGATCGAATCTTTTCATTTTCAGCCACAGCTCGGTTTCTTTCTTCTTGGGCGATCATTGCCTCTCGCTTAAAAGTATCCTTAAGTAGGCGGTACTTTTCACCCTTCTCTTTCTGAGACCTGTTATATTCAGTAGTCTCTTTCCTGATCTCGGCTTGTTCCGAGACCATCTTGGCTTCTGTCTCAGCTTTCCGGAGTTGAAGTTTCTTAAGCTTCTCCTCCATTGCGTGCAACTCAGTTTGTAATTTATTTACATCCCGAGCCTTAGCAACCTCCTCGGCTTTAGCCTTGTCGATTGCTCTAAGTTTATTGGCTTCCTCGATTTCCAATTCAGCCAGCCTCTTTTCTTTTTCCTGTGCGTCTCTTTCCTTCCGCTCCAACCGATGGGATACGGAGGATAGACGATATTTGAGGTCGGATTCTTTTAGAATCGCCTCCTGCTCAACGGATCGTAATTTTCCGATCCGGGACTTAGCTTCCTCCTCTATTTTGGATTGGGCTAACATGAATTGTTCATGTTGCCTCTTTGCCTGTAACTCTACCTGTTCCTTGGCTTTCAAATAGGCCTGAGTATTTTTATACCCGGGACCCATCCGACGTCCGTAGATAGACTTGCGATTGCCTCCAGGGTAAAACATGGAGTCAGACAAGCCTTCGTCTAGAGATCGGCCTAGGTGATGCCTTTCCGAGCTTTTCGGTCCGGTACCACTAGGCTTATCTCTTGATTTCGCGTCTGGGACTATTGCGTCCCTTTTGGTTTTACCATCGTCGCTGTCATGATCCGACGATGTCATTAGTGGGGCTACTTCGGTTCCACCACCGGGTGCTGAACCCTGGGGGGTTGCAGTACGCTGCATAGGGCTTTGTGCAATTGGTGTACCCAAGCCGCTAGCCGAGCCTGTTGGTACCATAGGACCTAGCTGGCGTCTGCTAGTTATAACTTGGGACCAATCGCTCAAGTCTAAAGTTGGGGGTCTTAACACTCCCCTGAACAATCCGGTATCCGGTACTCCTGTCTGGGGTGTAGCCGGATACAATTTTACGATGCCATCTCTGGTGGCATTGTCCCTAAGGTCGGGTGTAGAAAAAATATTTCGTACACCCTCCTGATTAAACATTTGTTGTTGACCGGGTTTCCAGTCTAACAACAGATGCTGGGATGTATAATCATCCTCTTCGAATCCCTCTAGCCCAGGGCTGGGGGGATCCGCTTCGGGTTTCCCGAGGCTTTCGGCCAATGTGGCCGCGCACCACCCCCGAACCGACTGGTCACGGCACCAGTGTAATGGTTCGTATTGACTTATATGTTGGGTGGCTCTTTGGCTCGCTTACCACTAGATGTACCAACACAACACGAGTAGTTCGGGTTGGGCAAAGCCCCAGAAACCCCTACCTCTCGGGTAGGACTTTATTCAATCTCTCTGATGTCAAAGTATTAGCGTCTGGACTGGACCATGTCCAGTCCCCTTCTGCCGCTCGTCCGGCTCCTTAGTAGGAGCTGGACGCGAGGCATGGTGCTGCCCCCTCTTGTACCAACGAGGTATCGCAAAGCGACACCTAGCTAGCATAGAAGGAACAAGCACCACACGAACACGTCTCTCGGATGAACGGCACTAATATATATACAATGATGCCGGCCCCTACACTACCAAATCTTATATTACACTGACAGAGGGACCAACTATAGGGAGAACTATCTGAGAGAAAATCTTGTTATCTTGATTCCTCTTCTGCCCCAGATCTATTAAATGCCATTATTGAAGTATATACTGGTGGCGCACAGGCAGCCAATGCAAAGCCGCCATTGCTGTGGATGACATGATAACCTCATGACTTCATTCGCCCATATACGGACAGGTACAGGAGACAGGAGTGGTCACTTAACCCCCCCCCCCCCCTCCACACTCATCACTGCCCTCCGGTATTGAAGGAATGAGCATCACTGCCTTGTGGGCTGATCACTTCAATTCTGGTGGCAGTAAAGCTGGCACTTACTGCCACCATTTTTGGCTGTGATTTATGCTGACCAATCGGTATGGTGCATTGATGTGAGTAATCAATGTTTACCACCATTTTGACAGCTAAGGTTATATTCATGGGGAGAACTACATTACAATTTCACAAAGGAATTTGTCGGCAACCGCCCATATGTGCACCATACACATCCAACCGGAAAGGAAGGATAAGATGTAGACCATTTTAAGTGGGATAGGGAAGCCCGGTGAATTGATGTATCGCATATTAGGAGATTATGTCTTCCCCAATCCCAGTTACCCCATACATCTTGGGTCATCCTAATGGATTAGATGATGGAAGACGCTAGGTCATGACAATTACACATCTGGTAACCTGGTGACTTAGGGTCATCTCACATATAAGATGACTCAATTTCTGTCTTCCCATGGGTAATTGAGAAGGTTTGTGTAGGGAAGGAGGGCGGGGCGAATGTCAGCCTCAATTATCCAGGCCCTACTTCCGCTCATACCTGGCTCCATTTACAGGCCTGGACCGACTTTTACTTGTGAGTAGTGACCCAGTTAAAATGGGCAAACTAGGGCGCCCGTTTTCAGCGGAGGTAGGCCAAGAGCCAAGTGAGGGTGTGTGGTCTCTTGTGCACCCCCTTAGCAATAACAGCTCCCATGCACAGTGCCTCTGTAGGGGGAGGTTATATGTGATAGAGAACCTCCACAGAGGTGGAAGTTATGGCAGTTATCTGCCATATCTGCCATAACTCCAAGGAGGTTTTCTAACCTATACTCCGATATTTAACAATGGCAGAGCCAAATAGAGTTATTTTCATCCTTTAATTTGTGATAGTTAAGTGATTATAAAAGTCATTTGTAAGTGGAATAGTGAGGGATTTGAACTTGCATGTAGGGTAGAGGCACCTCTGTCTGATGAACAAGTGGTGGTCATATTTGATCAGTGTACCTATAAATGTCTTAAATTATAAGGTGTATTACATCAAGGGGAACTTGATATATTGACATTTATATTCCAAAAGTAAGTTTTATGATTGGACTCACAACATATGAGTAACTGAACTGTAAACTTTTTGTCCTCAGAGGATCAAACTATACCTATAGTCAGACACCTCACGGTAGAAACGAGCCTACATTCAGATAGCAAATTAGCTCATCCATAAAAAAAATATTCCATCCCTGTATGGCAGCTACAACATACTGGTATATAGTATGGTACAATATAATTCTAGCCAGCATGAATGATATTACTGTTCACATTATCCATATTATTTCAACAAACTTTGAATGGACATTGGTATGGAGCTATAACATATTAATCAAACAGACCAGTTGTGCATTTCACTAGACATTTCCTATCATCAGAATTAGTAAAGCAATATATCATATAATCTAGTCCATCTATTCTTCACTTTTTAAATACAGGGACACATCAATATATATGCATAACATAAAATATGTGGAATGTTCATATTTATTCTGGAATTCAATCCCAAAGGTGTCCGATTTTGGTATCTGTCCTTTACCCTACTCATGTGCTATTAGATGACAATTTTATCTATGATATCACCCAATTTAATCTGATAGTTCTCCTAGTATAATGGTTATCATGTTTGACTCTCAAATGAAAACCCTGTGGGGTTGGATCCCTAGCACAACTTTCTATTTTTTTTTAACAACTACTTTAAAAAAATGTTGAGGGAATTCTGTAGAAATATATACTGATTCTATGGTAAAGGGCCTCCATTCAATTAAGGGGGCAAAAGAAATTTATGATTCAGATCAAAAAGAAAGGTGCAAATAAAATGCCATGTCATAAAAGGATTCAATTCTGGGTCTCTGACCTAACCAATCTACTATTTTAACCAGCAATCATTGTGCTTAATTTGACACAGTATATCTTCTTGATCGAAAAGTACTATTAGAGGTTCAGTATACTCATCGTAGTCAATCTGATGAGCTACGGTCAACAACAGTCTATAATCAGGTAGACAAACTGATCATTTAAATGTCTCAATGGTAACCTTGGGTCCTCAAACTGACTACCGAAAACTGTAGATTAGGGTATACATCATCAACTTAAGGACCCTCCTCAGTGGTGAAAACTTTCAGCTTGCACTTGTAAGCCTGGTATTAAAATAATTATTTGATCCATAAGTGGCACATACATGCCTCCTAGTAAGGTAGTTACATATTGTTATTCTGAGTTCACTTGAGGAGGACTGAGGGATTTTAATCTCTGTAAACCTAGGATTAAAGCAAATGCTCTGGGTCCAACCCAAATCTACAGCTTTAGGGCATTCAGTGTAATGCACTTCTTCAAGATAAAGTTTCACATCTATATAGAATGGTATACTATACAGTGCAGTAGATGTGTAGTAGACATAGAAAGCACCCCAAGGTCTACATGGTGGTGTACGTGACAAAGAAGTGTCTCCCAGGACCCACCTCCTTTTCAGGAGGTGTAAATGTTATGTCTAATTTCTCCTAACCTATGTACCCTCATATAAAAAGAATGGTGGCAAATGCATGCCACACCTTTGCAGTTTACTTTCTTCCATGTTTTATGGCCCAATGGCTGACACATACTTTGTGAAATGACAGATTGTAATTGTACCTCTCATTAGAAGCTACTATGGTGCCAGGCACAGCAAAGGTGAGAGGAGAGACATGTTGCGCGTGTCAACAATGGAATAACAATACCAGTAAATAAAAGTATTCACTACTCCTGGGTCACTACTACTTCCTGCAGGTATCATAGCAAAGTCATACGTAGGTATCACAGTAATATGATAATTATAAATTGCCTTTGGTGGTGCACAGTAACAGTCCCTTTCATTTGGCTCTTGGATTATTGAGCACTCAGCTGTGACCAGGCCCTTTACTGCATGGCACAGGTAGTTAGCAGGGTGGGAGCAGTGGGGGCATAGTGGTCAAAAGTAAAGGGCTGGCCTAGGCGGTATATTCCAAAACCGCCTGGGGGTCAGAGGCTGGGCGAATGTGTGTGTGTAATACTGCCTCAGAATTTGACCAAATGATATGTTGGATTTTGGATGAAAATGCTTTAAGGAAAATATTATACTCTTTTACTTGTTATAAACACATAGATTTAGAAACAAATTTGAAGGTAAATACTTTTTCAATACATTTGTAGGGGCCAGCTCTGGCTGTAAGTCCATGGCGGTAGGCCATCTGCCCCGTTCCGGTTGCACCAGCCCTCAGGGGCTGGTCAGCTGGTATAAGCTGCCCCCCTTGTGTATTATACCGATCCAGATGTAGGTGGAAGGTAGAGAACGTCAGGTCTGGGGAAGTAGCTCAGCGGTAGAGCTTCCGCCTGCAGGTTGGAGGGTCCCGGGTTCGACTCCCGGTTTCTCCAAGACGTTTTCCGCCGACCTCTACACTGGTGGAGAAACCGGGAGTCGAACCCGGGACCCTCCAACCTGCAGGCGGAAGCTCTACCGCTGAGCTACTTCCCCGTCTGACATTCTCTACCTTCCACCTACATCTGGATCGGTATAATACACAAGGGGGGCAGCTTATACCAGCTGACCAGCCCCTGAGGGCTGGTGCAACCGGAACGGGGCAGATGGCCTACCGCCATGGACTTACAGCCAGAGCTGGCCCCTACACATTTAATGTTTTGGTTCTACCATAGGAAATCTGTTTTGAATAACATTCAAAGGGACTGTTCAAAAACAATCTTTAAACAAAAAAGAAAGATCTTTTCACAGTCTTATTTCTTTTCAAAAATTCTGAATAAGGTCCCAGGTCATGTGAAGGTAATTCATCCTAAATGACATGTACACAGCGTAAAAGGTGTCCATAAAACAGCAGATGTCGGGTTCCAACCACAGAGGAATGAATAAGCCTAACAAAATTATAAAAGGGATATGTCTACAGATATTGGGAATCAAATGCTAAACGAAAATGATGCAAACATTTTGAAAAAGCCACGTTATCACAACCGTTATACTATGAAGGATCCACTTCACCCTGGGGATTCTATGGATGACGTCATCAGTGCACGTGGGACTGTAGGGGCCACAATTAAAAATGAAGGCAAAAAACGAACAATGATCTCAGCTAGGTCAGTTAAAGTTCTTGAATTTTAAAGTTTCAAGCCATTAACATTAACATTACTGTATTACACCGGTACGAAAATATGACCAAGATAAAATGAAAGTGGTCTAACTATAGCCCTAGGCTTATATCAACCATTCTGAGTAATGTTCCTTATGCTCAAACAAATATTCAGGCTATTGAGGTTTCCCATAACACACTCTGTTCATGGAGGCCTCCTGTTAATTACCATAAGTAGGTCAGTCACGTGACCAATGCCATTGGTCAGAGCAGGTCATCTGACTGACCTAATTTTGCTGATTAACAGGAAACCTCCACGAACAGAGTGTATTATGAGAAACCTCAATAGCTTGATATTTAATGCTTGTATGTCTATTTAAAAGAAGAAAAAAGAAAAAGAAAAACTGTTGTCTCTTTGCACAATTGATTTAATCAAGTTCATCATATACTGATATTTTTCACAAATTTTCTGAATGTTATATAGAAGTAAGCTCCTAGTACCATATATCAGTCATTGTCCTATAAAATAAGGGGCAGCTTATAATTTATGCGAGGGTCGACCGGTGGTGGACCTTATAGAAAATCTTCAAAGGCAGGGTGCACTTTACAGGCATATTTAGAGAACATCATCTAAGATACCAAAAAAAAATGTCCAAATCAATCTGAACCTTGATGTACTGTAACACCTTGTGTATGAGGCGTGCCTTATACACAAGGACAATTCCTTGGTGCCCCTTATAGTATGAGAAAAAGTTGAAACCAAAATCTTCCAAAAGCTCCGCATATAATAAATAATAGTCTTCCAAAGTTGTTTAAGAGTTATGGGCCGTCTTAACTACCCATAGGACTTTGAATTTTGAAAATCCATTAAGTAGAACAAAAGATATTTCATTTTGAATCATATTCTAGCAGATCCATGAAGTCTTGGTGCGTCATTTATAAGCTGGGTGTGCCTTATAGGTGGGGCATTACCTTTAACCCAGGGTGCGCCTTATACATGCAATATTACAGTATGTGTACAATATTATACAGTCTGCTGACATAGATAAAACCACGTCCGGGAGGAACTCAATGTCATGTGGTTCTCCACATCACATTTGTGTATATACAGGCTCTACAGGAGGCGAGTAAAAATTAGCCTTTTATATATATTGAAATGTGAACAGAATTTAAACCAGTGATGTCAATTTATGGATTATGTGAATTTTTCTGAATGTTTATTCATGAAGTCAGGTTTGATATAAATTTCGACTTATAAAAAATTTTGGTGTGTGTGTCAGTGGAGGAGGAGGAGGTATCCCCAACAGTACTCCAGGTTCTAAATATAGATACCAAAACAAATTACACCGCTCATCGCTCATACATTTCTAGTTGCTTCTCTCTGCTGACAAGTCATCATCACCTATTATATACTAAGTATGGACCTTTAGATTTAAACATCTTTAAGCAAAACTAAACCTAAAGTTGACTAATAGCTCTATGCATCTTCTAGGTAGGTTTAAGCAAATTTCATTCAAAACACATTCTTACACTCTTCTAATCACCTCCTTTTTATAATTGGGTAAGCAGAATTTATCATCAAGTATATTACCAAGTGTTTGAGTGTTAAACACTTCAGTGTTAAGGCAAATGTTTACAAGCTAAAGATGTAAACATTCTAATGTTTATATATGTTTAAATCAATCCACTTGTTTATGCTTTATATGGCTGAGAATCTTTGGTGTGTACTTTAAACGCTTATTTACAATGTATGCTAGTGATATTTGAAATGGACACTCGATCCTTGATAATATACTCAATGTGACTACATATGAATACTTATAAGACTGCCATGATGTCACTTCCTAATAATCATGGTGTCTTAGGGGGTGATAACCTTTTAAACATCAGGGGACGGGGGGGTTCCTTTCAGAGAGGGTCAAGGTTTTTTGCCCCCTGAGGCACCGTGGTTGATTGGCCAGAAATAGCACATGAATGCATCCTTTGAACCTATAGTAACACACTACATGGCTTTTTTGCTGAAAGTAGATGAAACTCCTCCCTCTGAGTGACTGATAAAATGTTGACACCTCTGTTGAAGGGTTCTAAAAAAGGTTTGACCCCCTCAAAACCACCCTCCTGCTGTTGTAAAAAAAGATCATGTTATCCCTCACCATTCAGGTATACTGTATTTTGAAGGCTATTAGAACTGACTTTGTCGAAGGCTATTAGAACTGACTTTGTTTTGAAGGCTATTAAAACTGACTTTGACAAATCTTCCTTTCTATAGGCACCTAATGCAGTAGCAATATGGGATATGACCAAGAAGTGACACTAGACCCCGAGGATGTCCCACTGCCTGCATGGCTTAAGGCGGTATTGGAGGAGAACCGGGTGGTGCTTGTACAGAATGTTCTCCCAGCTGGACTGTACGACTACCTCAGGCAGTGGGGCACGCTTAGCGAAAATGAAGAGGAACGGATCAAGGTTATTTTACTGTATTTCATGGCATGGATATATAGAGAGAATTAAACGACCGTGGTGTACGAGGGAATCGTCTCCTCCAAGGGCATTGGATCGACCACCAAGTACACCAGGGGAGTTTAGTTCTCTATTTATTTTATGTTTTTAGAGGGTTTGAATAAGGAAAAATCAGGAAAATCTGGTACCGTAGTTCCTCGTACGAGTAGCCGTCCCCCATTTTGAATGTTTAAATGCGCCCGGAACGAGGCTGCAGTACTGGATCGGCTGCTGTGGTGGATCGAGATATGTTACGCCACTGGGGGTGTGGCGATCCGCTCTGCAAAGTTATCTCTACGGGAAGAAGTTATTCACTTAAAATAAAGATAGAAGTTTATATACAGAACTATATGAGCATGGTGTACATTCTCATCGATCCACCCTGAGGGCAGGCAGCCCCCCTCCCCCTCGGGTGGATCTATAAAAATGTATGCCAGGGAGTTTAGCTCTGTATGTATTTATGTTATTTCATTTTTAAATTGCTTAAATTCAGGCACTAAGGAAATGCCCTTTGTGTGATATCTTATATAGTTTGCACATATTATGTGAATAACATTTGTCATTCAAGTTTAAAAATAAATCATTAAATTATAATTATATAATGAGACAACTTGGACAACAAAACTTTGATTTGAGTCAGTATTTATTGAACCACAATAATCATGTAGATCACAACGTTTCAGCAGAATGTTGCCTTCATCATTAAATGTAATGACAATAAAAAAGAAAGAAAGAAATAACTGCATGATGCCTTTGTTGTAAGGGGTCAGTTTTGAGGTGCAGATTACAGAAGAGAATACTCAGTCAAAGAAAAATGCTTTTTCACTTTTCTAAATGCCAATAGAAATAAGGCTAAGCATTCTTCTTTTCAGGAAAATCCAAACTATAAGATCGAAGATTTAAATATCCACATCATTTTTTTTCATCATTTTTTCCAGTTAAACCATATTACCACGGAGCAGATGGGGTTATTGCTGGACCTGATTGAGAAAAAGACACTCCAAGATTATGAGAATTTCAAGAAAGCTTTGACTAAGGATAAGCAAGGAGATATCACTCAACTTCTCACCAACGCTGAACGTAATAATCTTACTGTACTAGTATATTAGGTCTGAAAACTTCTTAACATCAGGTTATGACCAACACTATCTGCTGAAGCTAATACCTAATTTAGTTTTTCTATTCTTTTTTTATTTGCTTAGTAGCATAGGAATATTTGATTAGACCATCCTTGGTAGGTCCCTACCACCTAGCGTTTTGGATAGGAATTTGATAATTTTGGGGGTTTCAAGGAGAAAACTAGAAAACCTTTTAGTATTCCTTCTATCAAATTCGCATCCGCAGGGTAGACAAACTTATCAACTGTCTTAGATATTCCTTTAGAATAAGGACATTTTCAAAAAGTTCTCAACCCTGTTACCTGATCGTAGCGCTTTAGTTTACGCCTTTTGTTGAACTGATCTCATTTGCAATGCTATCACTATGGCACTGATCCCGACGCCAGAGGCGGTGACACTCTGTTCAGAGGGGACCAGATTTAGCCAATAGTGTCAAAGCAAGATTCATTTGAATCAGAATCATCCGCATGTCTGTTCCAGATGCATACACATCACCTTCCACCCCTATTGGAGCTTTCTCAACAGGTAACCCAGCACTACAAGGGTAAGAACATCTTTGACATTTTGAACAAACATAGTGTAATTTCTTTTGTACTTCATAAAATGTTCCTGAACTAATGGCACATATTTAGGGTATATCTAACCTTATAGGACTAGAATATCAATTTACAGCGCTTGGTAGAGTTTATAGCCCTTTCCCAAACCCAGTGCAGATTATATGCAGTTATGTCTTATACCCAGCTGTTGACAATAAATCGGCATATTTCAAAGCAAACTGGCATGTTTCTAGATATATTTGATTAGTTAGTTTTACATTCATTTATATCATTTAGATTCAATTCTTCATGAAGTGTATTCCTATTTCTAGGTGCACTTCATCGACCATCTACATAAGCAGTAAGTGCGTCAACAAGTGGCAGCTGATCGGTCCCGGTATAGCAGCAGGTGTAATCACACTCATAGTCATCATCGGGGTTATCATCATCTTGAATCACAAACACAAGAAAACAAATCCGGCGCAGAGGTAGGACCCCAGGTGTAAGATACTATTGATATTAAAAGCCCAAGCTTATAAATAGACCACCTAATGGCTTTTTCTTGAAAATCAACATAATTTACCCATTTCTATGTATAATTTGGCACAGAACCATTCAATATACATAATCTCTCTCCCCCCTCTCTCTCTCTCTCTCTCTCTCTCTCTCTCTCTATATATATATATATATATATATATATATATATATATATATATATATATATATATATATATATAGTCAATGCCTCTACCAGATTCAACCAAAATGTGGCTGTCATGGTATGAAAATGGAACAAAAAGATTCTTTTCTTGCTTCCTTGCTTTAAACTGCTTGTGATGTCATGGCCTCATGAACTAATTGGACTCAAAACGAGGCTAGCCATTGTCACCGGCCTCTACCTGTATCTGGATGACAATCACGCCCTTCAAGCTCAAATATTGCATTAAGGGAAGAATCCGTCAGTCGGCCATCCTTCAGGCATGTGATGTCTATCCCTGGTGCTGCTATAGAACTGATGATCAACACAATTTACCAGTTCATAGTAAAATGCTAAAATGGGCGAAAATAGGGATAAGTAAGGATTTTTAGACTCACTTTTTGACATTTCTTGTGACTAGATCTACACCACTATGAAAAGCTCTGGAGACCTTAATAATAGGAATGTCAATGAACAGAAAAAAAACGTCCCTAGATAATGACTTCAATATTAGTCTCCGATCATTGCATTGGCAAATCATGTTAGATTGCAATGATTAAACAAACAATTCTATCAATTCATTTTTAGCAACCCTGCAGAAATTGTTGATGATTCTGAACCACCACAAGATCAAAGAGATGACCCCCCAACAACCCGAATCAGAATATCATCCAACCCTTCACAATCAATGTGCGATGTCAGACATAAACCTCAAACTGTTGCCATCAATTCATCTGTAGATGATCAAGAAACAACAGAAGAGCCAGGATCTCCATCAACTCATATTAGAATAGCATTAGACACTGAACAGGCAGCTCAAGGATCTAGAGGTAATCCCAGGAGACTATTTCTGAGAAATGGTAATGAACAGTACTATGAAACACCTTCCAGGCATACTGTGGGCAGGGTACCTGTGAAATGCCCCGACTTTACAAGGAATCTGAGCAGTGAACCACTGCTTGCTGATGCTGGGGTACCTGTGGTTGACTATCAGTCAGTACGAGATACAGGAATCGTACCTCTATTAGAAACACATCAAGCCGTGCTCGATAACCACCGAGCTGACCTTGTGAAGTACATTGTTCCAAGTAGAGTCTACGACTACCTACGACAGTGGAACACATTGACCGAGGAGGAAGAGGAACGAATAAAGGTAATTTCTATTAACCATCAACTTATCAACGGTTTAAGAAAAGTGTCATTGAAATAACAATGGAATCCTTGTCCCAAAGTTACTAGAGATCAGTCGTTTTTTTTACAAAGGTTCTTTGCACCACAGTACTGCAGTATTCCTTAGGCTTTGTAGCAGAGCAGCCGTAGTATCTGAAGAAATGACCTCCACAGCAAGAGGTTGACTTAAGACCAAAATGTCTATTTTCTCATCAAAGATTGGGAATACTTGCAAAGCAAAAGCGAGCAGATAGGTAATAGCAATAATTGGTTAGGACACTGAATGATTTGTCCGTAAACTAAAGTTCCCCATTTGTTTGTTCACTACCCAGTTAAACAACACCCGTGCGGACCAGGTACGCCAGTTGTTGGACATCATCAGCCACAAGCCTCACCAGGACTATGAAAACTTTAAACAGGCACTTATCGTGACCGATCAGGAATTTATTGCTGACGTTTTGAGTGCAGATGACTTTGATCCCACACAACACTGAATGGACTGATATTTTCCTGAAATAGAAGATCTTTCTCCCTAGTAATTTAAAGGAAGATCCTTTATATATTTTAAATCAAAATTTAAGAGTACTTACTATTTTTATTCAGAGGAGACTGTACTTATTAATGTGTTGCCACATGTTGGGATTGTTACACTCTTTTTCATCCCATCTCATCTCATCAATTAACCATTGTCATGATAAAGGGGCCTACTCTAGTGTCTTGTAAATTGCAACATTTCTCTAGGTCTATTGCAGGCATTCTGATAGAGTTATGCCTCGCACATGCCAGTTTAAAGGGGCGACTGTAGTTGTTTTTTTCAAAGTTAACTCGATTTACTTTTTTCTTCAATGTCAATTTACATAACATTTTCACCCAAATATCCAGCTTTTAGAAAGAAAATTTGTACTGAAGGAAAATATGTCTTTAACATACACATATCCTCGCACAGTGCATGTCAACCAAAAGCACCATGTCTTCATAAAGGATCACCAATGTTTTCTCATTATAGAGATGCTCAGAAAAAAGGTACTTCCAGTATGATTAATGGATGAATGATGCAAAACATTGTTGGTGTATGCTCATGATATTATTTACGATACAATGATGTTAATATACTCTAAAATACACTGAAATGCCAAAGTGGGAAATGTCATGTCACTGCAAAAATCAGCCACGTCTAGGGCAAAGGTCAAAAGTTAAGGCCACATCACAGATGGAGACTACAGATGGTGCCACAAACTCAGGCAAATTTTGTCGCACTGATTTGTGCTCTAAAATACATGGTTAGCCTGCCACAAGGGTTTTACAGTAGAGTGCTCCTTATTCTGGAATACAGTAGGAGCTGCAGTAGGTATAAAACTGATGAAATGATGTGGGTCCTGCTGTATGTACTACAGCGGTCTTTATAGCCCATTTACAGTTGCGGCTGAGAGTGTAGACACAATACGTTGATCTTCCATACCCTATAGACCATCCTAGTTACCGGATTGTAATGCAAAGGTGCAATGTTTTAATCCCTATACATGTTTAGAATGCTTGAGATTAGATTAATACCTCCTTACTCCCTAGCGCTAAAATGATAATAGCCCTCAATTGAAATCCCGGTGCTTAAAACAGCCCTCTACAGCATGTGTAATCGTCTCTGTGCAATTCTCAGATGATAATCAGTAAATTAATGTGTTGATTTGAGTAGCTATAGGCTAAATAGTCAAAAACAAAAACAATATATGTATCATCCTTTATTCTTTTATACAAGGCTATTTATACATATGGTTTCTCACTATCTACTTGTCATTTGATTGATGAATACGATTAAAATTAAATCCTTAAATCAATTATTGATCTTTTTTTTTGTTGACTGTCATCATTATTGCATTATCGGTTAGTGAGTGAGTAATAGATGTTTAATGCCATTTCGACAGCTAGGGTCATATTCATGGCGAGAACTACATTACACAATTTTACAGAGGCATGTGTCAGTGCCTGCGCATATGTGCACCACACACATCCGAGGGGATAGGAAAGAGGAGATATAGACCCTTTTAAGTGGGCTAGGGAAGCCCTGCATTATCGGTTAGTAATTTCCACCATCCAATGAATGTCCTATTAGGTTCAGCACTGCATCAATATTCACATATCAACAGTTGATTCAGTGAAAAATATGTTGCAATTTGACGGTTAACACAACATAATGAAATCAAATGTGATTCAACATCTAACCATCAGCGCTTGTCAGGTTCATACATGTATGTATTTCCATGTTGAGTCGATTTTGTTTCAATAATGTGTCAATGTTGATAATTGTGAGATGATTCTGAGTTAAAATGTTAACATTGAATTGACATTGGAATTGACGTCATTGATTCAATACTGACAAAAGCAATGTTGAGTTGAGAACAATATTTAAAGTTGGTATGTCTTCTGTTGATCTGATGTTGAAATGGGGATCAATGGTCAAAAGAATTGAAATGAAATCATTTAAAAGATGTTGAAGACAGATTGGTCAACGTTTTCAATTTTGTATCAACCAGTTGTCAACTTTGATTTAATGTGCTGTGCCAACTTGGGTATTACACATGCACTAAGTCAAAATGCTCTGAGAGAAAAGACCTACTGTCCTATTTTCAGCCTCTGTCAGATGCTTGGCAATGGCTTCTTGGTTGCTGTTCATCACAACTCTCTTGAAGTTCTCGTAGTCATTTTTGGATTTCCGCAACAACATGTCTAATAATTCTCCCACTTGGCCATGGTAGGTGTTGATGTAGAGCTCAATGAAAGAGAAGAAAATGAAATAAGATGTTGTGGATAATTAATCAGGGTCCAAATGGCTTTCACTTCTATTCACTGCTCAGCAGCCAACCTTTCCATCTTAAGGTGGCTGGTGGGGATAGACTAAAAGTAATTAGATTTTCACCATATTCAAAAGAAATTAAATCTTTTCATAACCTCTTTAGCACATCGATTTTATGCATAGGCTATCTTTGCAGTAAATGCAATATTGACATATGGTCCCATGCATATTGCTTATGTTTTGGATTAAAATAACAAATATAAGGAAATGGCTAGATTGGTGACATGTAGATTATGTAGCCTCTTCTAGGTGGTCACATACAGCAGCCAAATGGCTCATGTGCCTTACTCTCAGGAGATTCAGGGTTCAAATCCAAGCCAAGCCTTCCTGTATTCTGCACATTTTGTTTATCCATAGTTACCCTATATATAAAAAGGGGTTGCTTCCTCGCTGGTCCCCACCCCATTGAAATAAGCTTGACTTCTTGCCGGGAACTTTTTCAGAGTTAACTCTATATTTCTTCATATGTTTAAGGAAAATAATATTTAAAGCCTCTGACATTGTGTTGTCTGCCTTCTTACCCCCCTCCACGAAAGTAAAATGCAATTAAATAAATGATAACTGACAATTTGATTGATTTAAAGATAATCTCATCATGACAACAAGAGCTGGAAGAGGCAGAACACTTCAGAGAATTCCGCCATTGAATTAGCTTTTCAATGTGGCAAAGAAATAAATGACACGATCTGTGAAAAGGGCCCTTAATGCAGGGTGCTTTAAGGTCCCTATTCCCAGTCCATGTCACATAAGATATTATGGCCCTAGACCCCTAGACTCGACATGGTGACATAGCCATTTCTTAAAATCGGCATGGTGACATGGCCATTTCTTAAAATCGACATGGGACATGGCTATGCTAGTGACAGGTGACAGGGTCATTTCTTAAAATCGAGACATAAGACTTAGTGACATGAAAAATAGGGTCTGGAAAAGATCTATTCTATCCTCAGAAAGCTCCAAAATAAACCTTTTGGTCTTGTATTGTTCAAAATTTTTTCAGACCCCCTATACTTGCCTTATTCTAATGTGTCACTTTTTCTATGTCTTGACTATGCTTGTATCAGAAATGACACCTTTCCTAACTTCATACATGCAAACTCCTCAGTTTTTTTTTTTCAGTTTTCAGTTTTCTCAGTTTTTCTATGGTCTGTTAGGGTCATTCTTGTGATTCATCCAGATCCAACGAGATATAATTTTAGCATTTATAAGGGGGTGGATCAGCCATCTATAAATGCACCAGCATGTTTCATTTGGCTTCTCAGAATTTTTTTCTGGAGGACACCCCAGAACCCACCAATTTTTACCTTGCAATCTTACTTCTAAGGTAAAGTCTCATCCTTTTTATCAGCTCAGTTTTTTTCTCGTCTGGAGTTTGTACGTATGTAACTTTTTGAGTCTTCCGAATTTTGGGTTTACATTCCCATATGTATTTTCTATTAGGGATTGGGAAACTGAGGGTGTGGCTTATACATGGGGTTTATGGTAATTGGATTACCAGAAATCCTCTCGTATAAGACTTGGCTAATAAAATGTACACCAGAACTAAATTATCTGCATCCTATAGGATTCACCCCATCTCAGGGTGCATCTAATAGGCGAGGATCTTGCACTGTAGAATAGTCCGCCTTGGCAGAAAAATGTTTTTTTACTTTTTTATTTTGGTTCCTAAGTTTGCAAAACGTTTTTTTTTTTTTCAACATCAAAATAATGTTTTTACATGTACTCAAAAAACGTTATTTTGACGTTTTTATAAAAACGTTTTTATATCAGGTTAAAAAAACGATTTTTTTAACGTAAAGAAACGTAAATAAAAAAAACGTTTTTATTTGGTTGAAAATTGGTTGAAAAAAAAAACGTTTAAAAACGAAAAAATAACGTTTTTAAAAACTTTTTTACCCAAACCAATTAAAAACGTTTGCAATCGCCAAGTGGGGTACTTAGATGACCAAAATTTGACCCTAGGTAAGGTGCGTCCTATAGAATCTAGCCTGGGTGCATTTTTATGCACGAGGTGTCCTATACATGAGGATTTACAGTACATCCTAAGCTTTGATTTTTTTGTATACATTTGGAACATAAAAAGAAACACGTCAAATTGGCAAAAAAAAATTGCCCAGTTCAATTACTCATAATCTGTCAACAATATCTCTTAATTACTCTGGATTAATTTATTTTGATGTATCTTGATGTCAGAAAAGCAAATAAATTAGGACTTTATAGTCTAGACTTTGATTTATGGAATTCTGAGGAAAGGACACCTTAAAATATAGTTCTCTGAACCAGAACACTCCATTATTTTCACATGTTTTATTCTTTTGAGAAAATGATCAACATTATGGAAACAAAACTTCTCCAACATTTAGAGGAACAAGACCAAACAATAAAATCAGGTAGTCATAGGAGAAACTTGCAATGATGATTTTGAAATAAAAATCCATTACCGTAGTACACTGTATGGGCGCGGGTCCGCCATTTTGAATGTTTACACGTGCCCAAAACAAGGCTGCGGTAACGGATCGGCCGCTGTGGTGGATGGCACATGTTACGCCACTGTGAGTGTGGCGATCAGCCCTGCAATGCTATCTCTATGGGAAGTAGTTATTCACATAAAATAATGTGCAGAAGGGGTTTCTTCATGTTTCATTGAAGTTTTTTTTTTTTTTTTTTTTTCAGTTCAATGTATACTAAGCATGTTTGTTCATAAAACAAATTTTTTATAACACATACATAGATTCGGCGAGATTCCATACAATTCTATAGTAAGGCTGGTTATCAACATGAAATAAGGGAGCCACTCACCTGGTGTTCTGTGGTGAAACCTGAGCTGGCTTTCACTGCTAAAAGATGTCACACAAGCAAATCATTTAAAGATATTCAGTTTAGTTGCCCATAGTGCCACCTCGAAACTATGCAAGATATATACATCAGCCTTAGGAACATGATAGGAAATGTACTGGCAGCAGTGCAAAGTTCCAACACCAGGTGGTAGCACCATATTACTGTATTCTCATCTTTATAAAACAAGGCCACAAAGAATAGTTCAATTAGTGCAGTCTTGAAATTTTCTATTGTTGTCCTCTAATCGTGCCAATTTGGAATATATTATAGGATGAATTATTCTTTAACACAAAGGATGGTCAATTTGAGAAATGAATCTATGTTTTCAAATGGATATAACTGTGCAACCTTTCTATCAAATTGCACCAGGAATGCATTTTACAAACTGGTACGACTGAATACATGCAGCCACTATAATTTGAATCCCTCAAAATTAGAGAGTAGTACTGAGAATTACTAAGGACAATCTGAACAGGTGCACATACCTGATGCCCTCCCATAAGATGGCCTCGTAATCAGGGGTTATAGGATAATATCTGCTCCCTATGACCTGCTGCAAGGGCCGCTATAGCATTTTGGTAGGGAAATCGTACAAAAACAATTGCTTGTGACCAGTGTATTTATATTAAAGGCTGTATTCATATAAGACTGAGGGATCTTACTAAGATCTGAAGTTTGGCAGCTGTAGTGTGTTGAGAAATGCCCTACTGTTTAACTTACTTGAGGTATATTTCAGCAGGGTTCCCGTAGATGAAATCACACAGAGCGTATACCTCTTTATCCGTGAAGGTACTGCCAGGCAAGCTGTGAACGTTGAAATATTTCAACATTGTTACTGTATTAAATGCAACATGAATGTATGGTCAACTCCACAGGTACTGCCCACATCAGTTAGGGAAGTTCTGAATTCAGTGAATTGACAGCTACATGTCAGTTTTTACGGTTTTTAAATCGGACCATTATTAAGGATTCTACAGCTTAAAACATAAAAAAAAAAAATTGCATAGCTTAGGGTATATATATATATATATATATATATATATATATATATATATATATATATATATATTGTAATAACCAGAGTCGACACCGTATATAAAGAATGGAATATAAAGTTACAGCCGTTGTTGTTGTTTTATTTCTTAGGAGCCTTAAGGACTAACAGCCACTGGTCATCAGTTACTCGCTTATACTGATACTTGTACTTGTACTTATTCTTGCTTAGAGACGCCACTCTGTTCGTGAGCTAGGACTAGCCACCGAACTCCCTTAAGATAGCTTACACGTAGGCCACCTGAGTGTCTGATCGCGTCTGCCATAAAACCACCGAACACCGCGTTTTATAGCCCCCGGCCGCCGACGGTGACGTCACAAGGCTGTGACGTCACCGCCGACGCCCCACCTAGCGGCCACAGCGGGAACCCGCCACCGAGCTTCGGTGGCCGCCGCCGAGCCGCCGGCCTATGTTTATTACATCCCTCCCACCTTACTTTATTCTATGGGTATAACATTTATAATAAACATTACTCGAGTGTCCAACAATGGCACCCGGGCCGTACAGCCTAAGGACTCGTATTACTTTGCTTAACCTAGATTCTTTTACCCCTATGATTACCGTAGTATGTACCAGGTGAGTACCCCCCCCTTATTATCATGATTATTTACAATACCTATGGGCTCCAACAGCGGACCGCCCGTCTTTAACTCCCTAACTATATATTGTAATAACCCGACTAGCGTGTGAACGATTTACAATGACTTAATCTGGACTACCAGCACCAACAGTGGGCTGTTCCTAATTTGCTTATGCACAACATGTGACATCAATTATCATACTGTCTAGGAATAAACTGTTATTAATAAGAAACTGACCATGTTTGGTTTTCATGTGATAACCTTATCTCTACATTTATACACGTAACGAAATATATATACATCCGACCACCGGAGATCTGCGGTCTAGAAGGGCGCGGTAAAACGCTGCAGGAATTGGGGCCGTCCCTTCATTGTCCTGGCCACAGGGATCCTCCCGACTCTCTGGGCCGCCAGCCCTTATCTTATGCTGCTTGTCTTATGCCCTGGGGGCTTCCAGGGGTGTTCAGGGCCTGGGTTTCCTGGCAGGTACTCAATCCCCCAGCAGTACTCCCCTTACCCCTACTAACCCCCTTCACACCCCCCTTCCCGGCTGTCCTTCAGCTTCCCGGCTGCGCCCTCCGACGTCCCTGCCATCCCTGCTCACCGGCCACTGCCCGTCCCCTCCTCCCCCACGCGTCTCTCACTCTCCTTCCTCGCAACCGCTCCTCCCTCCTACTGGCTCCCCCTCTGCTGTTCCTCCCTGACCATCCGACGGATCCGCTCCTCTAGGTCGCGGCTCAAGGGCGCCTCGGCTGGTCGCGGTGGTGGCGGCTGCGGGGCGGCCCTGGAGGGCCCTGAGAGCGGTGGGACGAAGGGTGAGAGGGTCTGGTGGCCATATCTCCCTTGTCCCTGGGCTGACGGCGGCGGTAGACCAAAGCCCGAACCCTGGGGCCCGGCCGTCGCAACTGCTCCTGGCGCCTGGGTGGGCGGTCTGCCCGCTGCAGCCGACGGTGGGGGTCGCCCCACTCCCGGAGGGGGAGGTGGAGGTGGTGGTGGGGGTACGCTTCCCTGACCCATCCCTGGGTCGTACCTCTGAACTGTAGTCGCGTAATAGTGTGTACGCCACAGGGATGGGCCCACCAGCTCCACCCACCCGTGCGCCCGCCCTCCTACGGGGGTGTATTCATCGCCCAAGTCCGGGGATGGAGCCAGCCCCACCGCCCACTTCTGTAGCTTGTCGGGGTTGTCCACCCGCCGCCAGGGGATTCGTTGGTAGGTATCCCCAATCCAAAGCGGCCTCCCCGCCAGCGGGTCCATTTCCTCCGCCCGCGGCAGGCCGGGGACCTCCACCCCAGGGATCCTCTCCCCCCACTCTTCCCGCCACTCCTCTCTCCTGGGCCCCGCCCCTCTCCTCTCCTCTCTCTCTTTCCTCTCCCTCTCTTTGCTGCCCTTCCTCGCCTTCTCCTCCTCCCTCCCTTTTCTGTCCCGCTCCTTCCTGTCCTTAGTGGCCGTCTCCCCCTCTCTCTCCTTCTTATCTCGGGGTGCCTTTACTCCCTCTCCTCCCTTCTTCTCCCTTTCCTCCGCTCCCTGACTAGCGGCCACGGGTAGCGGCGCGCCCCCCATCGTGACCGTGCGGATCTCGGCCTCGGCCTCAGGCGCTGGGCTGTCCTCGCGGTCCAGCCCAGTAAGGGTGATTACCCGCCTGTCGACCGCCTCCCCCGGAGATGCCTCCTCCTCGTCAGAGTCCGTAGTCAGGGGCACGCTACGGTAGGCCACCGGCCCCGGACTGGGCTCCTCCTCCTCCCAGTCGAGCTCCTCCTCCTCCTGGCTGTCGTCCAGAACCTGGTCTAGGATGGCCTCCGCTTCCGCGCCCAAGGTCGACTGGACGGGTGTGCACCGCCCCATTTCCTCCACCAGGACCCTGGCGGCCTCCCGGTCCTCCGCAGAGTGGTGACGGGACCGGCCTTGCCCTGTCGAGCCCTGAGCCTGGTCGCCCCCGGCTCCCGTCCGGGCCACCTTGCTAGGTGTGGCTGCCTCCTCTTCTCCCTCCCCCAACTCGATCCGGGGTGGATCGGCGTCCCACGCCTCCGCGGCCCCCCTCGACTCCGACTTCCGCTTTCGATCCCTCTGCGGCGAGCGGCTGTGCTCTCTCGGCTGCGGAGCCGGGCAGACCACACTGCGCAGCCGCCGGGGCGATCAACGCGGGCTTGCGGGCACGGGAGTCCTTTCCGTGGTCAGGCGGGCCGCCCTTCGGGTGCTGCTGCGGGAGCGAGGCCTGGGCGAGTCTCGAGCGCTGGCGGGGCTGGCCGCCGGGCTGTCCCCACCACTCTCGGTGGCCCTCTCCCCGGTGGTTGCCTCCTCGGTGGTCTTCCCCCCGTGGTCGGCGGCCTCCTCCACACGGTCGGTGGCCGTCTCCGAGGCGTTGCCCTCCTCCCCTTCGGGGTCCGCGCCAGCGCCCTCCTCGGATGGCGATGGCTCCTCCCCGGTGGCGGTGGCTGCCGCTCCGGTGGCGACCCCCCTATACCGTATGGTATATAGCGGTGGCCGATCAGCCTTGGACAGGCTCAGCCACGGGTGGCCCGGGTGTTGTGTTGACATGTGGGTCATGAGGTCGTCCCACCGACCCTCTTTCGCCTGCGCCTGGCATTTCTTCCCTGGGCAGTTCCACCCCGGCCCCTTCTCCGCATGGACAGCCTTCACATGCCGCGAGAGGCTATCCTTTCGCATAAATTTGCGGCCACAAATGGAGCAGGGGAGAGGCACCGACGACTTCTTCATGATGTCGGATTCGGTGTCGGTGTCTCTCTCGGGCCACGCCGCGCCTCGTTCTCGTCTTTCTAGGTCGGCGGTCCTAACGAGGTCGCGGTGTAGTTCCCGATCGCTACACCAGGCGGCCTCCGCGTCAGCCGTTGGTGTTCGGCGGTCGGTGGGTGTGGCCGTGGCCACCTCCATTTCCCGCCTCTGCCTTTCCTCCCACCGCCGATTCTTGGCCGCAAAAATTGCGACCACCTTGTCACTCATCTCTCCCTCCGGACCGATCGCAGGTAAGTCCCTCTTTTGTTGAGTCAATTTCCCCCGCCCCACCACTCTCTCAGTGCTAATTTCCTTTCTTTCGTTTTCAGGGCGCCACCCCCCACCGTGGCCAGCCGGTGGCCGAAGGATGAAATCCGCTTTCCCGGGCCTGGGGACCCTCACTCCACACCTTCCAGCCTCTCTCCGGATTCCCTCTCTCTCAGGTAAGACACCCCCGCCCTTTTTCTCCCCTTTTACGAGGTTCCAGTGCCAATATGACGCGCACAAGCGCCCTCCTCTTCTAGTCACCGCACCCATGGGAGCCGCCGAGTCGCCGGTGTCCCCGTGGTCGGCGGGAGTCGCCTTGGTTACCGCCGTAACACCCGGATGTGGCCCGCCTTCCGCCGACCACACTAGGTGGCGCCCCGGTGGCTTTATCCCTGCGGCCGCTCCAGAGGGCGCCACCGGTGGCCGCTCCCCACCGGCGGCCGACCCCGCCCACCGTACCACCTCTACAGGTTCCCCCCGCGGGGCCTGGGTCTTTTTCAGTAAGTCATAGTGAACCACTCGGAGCTTCCGGCCCTTTTTGATCTCCCAAACCGGCCCCCCCAAACTCCGGGTGATCGTCCAGGGGCCCGACCATGGCCGCATGAACTTGGGGCACTTGCCTACCTCTTTCTTAGGCAGCAGGTAGTATACCGTGTCCCCGACGGCCAGGTCCTCCCCCCTCACTCGGGTGGAATAGTTCCTCTCCTGCCGGCGGACCGCTTCCCCCATATGCTTTAAAGCATAAGCGTGGCCCTTCGCCATCCGGACCTGCAGTTCCACGGCGAACCCCTCCCCGCCCCCGGCTCCCTCCGGGTGGCCCCCTTCCGGCTGGGGGTAGATGAGGCTCCCAGGTAACAGCGTCTCTCTCCCCATCATCATGAAGTTGGGGGTCTGGTTGGTCGACGCCTGCACCGACGACCGATAAGCGGCCATGACGAACGGTAGCTGTAAATCCCAGTCAGCTTGGTTCTCGTCCACCGTCATGGCGAGCATGGCCTCCACCGTGCGGTTGCACCTCTCCACCAATCCATCCGACTTCGGATTGTAGGGACAGGTACGGGTCTGTGCCACCCCCAAGAGACGGTGCACCTCCCGGAACATCTGAGCTTGAAAATTCCTCCCCTGGTCGGTATGAATCGTTCCCGGTGGCCCCAGTCGGCAGACCACCTCCGTAACGAAGGCCCGGGCGACTGTTTCTGCCTCCTGGTCCGGCAAGGGGATAGCCTCCGCCCACTTCGTGAAATAGTCCATTACCAGAAGGATGTGCCGGTTCTTTCTCCCTGTCCTCGGCAACGGCCCCATCAGGTCCATGGCCATTCTTTCCAGCGTCGCCGCTACCGGCACATGTCTCATCATGGACCGGGGGGGGTGCACGGCCCCCTTCCTGCTGAGGCATTGCGGGCAGGTCTCCAGCCACTGTATTAGGTCCCTTCTGTAGCTGGGCCAGTAATAGGATTGCTGTAACCGTCGTAGGCTGCGGACCCTCCCGAAGTGGCTGCTCAGAGGAGCCCCATGCACTTCCGCCAACACCTCCGGCACCCTTCCCTCCGGGACGACTATCTGGCCGAAGGATCGGCCCCCCGGCTCCCACCAGACCCGGGTCAACACCCCTCCCTCTAGCCTCAGTCGCGGCACCTGTACCGCCAGCGCCCGCACGGCGTAGGGTTCCCCGGCCAATTCGTCCGATGCGGGGCCCGCGTTCTTCGCTACCCACCGCCGGACCCTCCCCAGAATGGCGTCCTGGTTCTGTACTGCCGCCCAGTGCTCTGCAGAGGACAAGACGGGACCCTCCTCCTCCCCGTCCCCCTCCGCCGTCCGGGGCCTCCCGCTGGCCTCCTCAGCCTCCGCCTCTGCGGCCGCCTCCCTCCTCGTTACTGCCCTGCATTCTCCCGGTTGGTCGAACAGGGGAGAGCCCCCCTCCCCCTCCATACCGCACTGAGTGCATGGCCGCCTGGACAATCCATCCGCGTTACCATGATCCCGGCCGGGGCGGTGTTCGATCACGTGATCGAACGTCTCCAGGAGTTGTAGCCACCGGGCCACCTGCCCTTCTGGTTCCCGGAAGCTCGCCAGCCATTTAAGGGCTGCATGGTCTGTGCGTATCCGGACCGGCCGCCCAACCAGGTAGTGCCGAAACTTTTTCACCGCGAACACCACCGCCAGCAATTCCCGCCTCGTCACACAGTAGTTGCGTTCGCAACGGCTCAGCGTCCTACTGGCATAGGCCAACGGTCGTTCCCGACCCTCCTGCATCTGCGAAAGGACGGCGCCCAGCCCCATATCGCTGGCGTCCGTGTCCAGCAGCAGGCGCCCCTCCGCCCTTGGATATGCCAACACCGGAGCCTCACTCAGTTTCTCCTTCAGACAATGGAAGGCCTCTGCACAGGATCTGTCCCAGCGGAATCTTTTGCTCTTTTCGGTCAATTCCGACAGGGGCCGTGCGATGGCCGCGAACCCGGGCACAAAGCTGCGGTAGTAGCCACACAACCCCAGGAAGGACCGGACATCCGTTACCGAGACCGGGGTGGGCCATTCCCGGACAGCTGCCACCTTCTCGGGATCGGTCCCGATCCCCGTCTTATCGATGCGGTGGCCCAGGAAGTTGACCTGTTCCCTCACGAACTGGCATTTACTGGCCTTGACCTTGAGACCGGCCTCCTGTAGCCGCTTTAGTACCGTCTCCAGCCGGGTGGCGTGTTCGGCGAGGGTGGCCGAGAACACGATAATGTCGTCCAGGTATACGAGACAGGTGGACCACTGCAGCCCTCGCATCACCACTTCCATCAAGCGTTCGAATGTCCCGGGCGCGTTGCAGAGCCCGAATGGCATTACTTTGAATTGGAACAAGCCCCGGTGCGTCACAAACGCCGTCTTCGGCTTATCCGCCCCCTCCATAGCCACCTGCCAGTATCCCGACGCCAAGTCCAACGTGCTGAACCAACACGCCCCCGCCATCGAGTCCAGTGAATCGTCTATCCGTGGCAGTGGGTAGGCGTCCTTAACCGTCACCGCGTTTAGGCGGCGGTAGTCCACGCAAAACCGCACCCTCCCATCCTTTTTCTTTACCAAGACCACGGGGCTTGCCCAGGGACCCGTGGCCGGCTCTATGACGCCCCTTCTCAACATCTCCTCCACTTCCTTGTCCACGACCTCCCGTCGATGCGGCGCCAGTCGTCGGGGAGCCATTTTAATAGGGGCCGCCACCCCCGTCTCTATGGTGTGTGAGACCAAGTCAGTATGTCCCAGGTCCTCATCGCCCTCCTGGAATGCTGCCTTATTCCGGGCAATGAGCTGGATCCACTCCTGATCATCCTCGACCTGGGTTCCCCCCAACAGCTGCTGTACAAGCGTCCGGGACCCCTCGCGTGGCCCCTCCTCGGTCACCATCCGGCACTCCTCCCCCCGGAGCTCCTCCTCCCCCACAGCCTCGGCCACCGCCACGTGCATCCCCTCATACAGGACCACTGGATTCGGGCCCGGATTGCAGACCAGGACCGGCACCTCTCCCCTCTCGGGTGTCACCAGGGCCCTGCCTATCCGAATCCCCCTCGCCATCTCCACCTTCTCCACTCCTTCCACCAGCATGTCCGTCAGTCCGGCCGATTCCGGCACACGCGCCTGTATGATCCTCTCCGTGCGACCCCTCACCCATTCCGTCCGCGAGCTCACCAGTCGGCAGGGCTGGGTCCTGTGCTCCTCTTCCGGCCACACCAGCCTCTCCCCGGCCATGTCGATCGTCGCCCGCGTCTGCCTCAAGAAGTCTGCACCCAGCAGGCCCGGGGTGGATATATCGGCCACGACGAATGATGTAGTTTCCGCGCGGCCTGCGCACTGCAGCTCCGCCGTCACCCGACCCTCCACCGGCAGCGGCTTCCCATCCGCCGTATGGAATGCTGTTAACACCGGTCTCAGATCCCCAGGGGACCCCTCCGCCTTCCACAACGCTGTGGAGAGCAAGTTGCTGGTGGCCCCCGTGTCCACCACTAAGTGGATGTCCTTGCCCCATAACGTCCCTCCGACCTCCAGGCCGTTCCCCTTCTTCTCCTTCCGACCCAGCCATTCTCTCCTCCTTTTCTCTCCATGGGTCTCCTCCCGGCTGGAAGAGGGGACCCCGTCTAGTTTTCCGAAGCCTTCTTCGTCGCCTCTCTCTTCCGAGCGGCCTCGACCCGCTTCCTCCAGATAGGGCAGTCGCGCTTAAAGTGGTCCGGCGCCCCGCACTCGAAGCAGCCCCGTCCCCTACTTGCCCCCTCCCCCTCCGCGGTTGCAGGGGCCGATCGGGCCAGGGACTCCCTCATCTGGGTGACCGCCACCCGCAGCTCTCCCATCTCTTCCGCCATTGACTTCGTGGTGGACCTGACCTTCACCGCCTTCGCCCGTTCCTCCTTAAGGTAAGTTTCCGCCCGTATACCCCTTTCCACCGCCCGTAGAAGAGTTGGAATCTCGCCCTGATATATCCACTGTCGGAGCTCCGTATCCTCCAGACATTCGACAAACCTATCCTTAGCCATGCCATCTACCATCTGGGCGTCTGCATTGGGGTAGGACAGCCGCACCAGTCGCAGGATCTCTTCCGAGAGGGTTTGTAACTCCTCCCCCGGCTTCCGCACCCGGGTGCGGAGCAGAGCCTTATACGATTCCACCTGACTCTTCGGCTGGAATCTATTTACTAGTGCATCCCGCAACTTCTTATATCCCCCAGGAGCCGCCGGCCGTTCCGACGCCAACAGCCGCCGGGCGACCCCCGACAAGCTTATTCCCAGGAACGTCCCCGACTCCCTTTCCGTCCATCCGTTAGCCATGACGCAGAGGTCGAAGTGCGACAGAAACTCCTCCAGATCGCTCGACCCGTCGTACTTGCCCGGCATCACAATTGGCTTCCGGGTGGCCCCCTCGCCCCCGGGCCCCGGCCTACCCGGGTGTATCCCCTGTGTCTGCTCTATCCCCAGGGGCGTGGAGCTCCTGGCCCCCTCCACACTCTCCGTCCTAGAGCTACTTCTGGGGCTGCCCTGCCTCAGCCATTCCGCCAACGGGTCTGTCCCCTCCCTTCCAATCGTCCCGCGGCCCTCTCTGACCTCCCCGTGGGCCCTGTCGGGGCCCCACTCTCGCGTCCGCTCCTCTCTCCGGTGACCCTCTGTATCACTCCCCGCTCCACCGAACACCGGGCCACCGAACTGGCCAACCACCGAACCGCCGCCCTTCCCACCGAACCGGCCACCGAACTCAGCCGGGCCCATTTCGCTGTCCACTTTAGCGGCCGCACCAAGAGGTGTCCGGTGAATAGCCACGCCACCCTTTACTCCCACTTCCTCCCCAGGTGATGCTTCCTCTGCCCTCCTGTCCGGTCGCTCCTCCATTACCCACTTCCTGTCGTCTGCTCCGGTGGCGTCGGTGGCGCCGGCCGCCGCAGCCACCGGCCTTTTAACTTTAACAGAAACCTCCTCATCCACAACCTGGATCAGTTCTCCTCGCCTACCCGCCCCTAACTGCTCCTCCAGGGCTGCCCTCTCCTCCTCCATCTTTAATTCGCTATCTGCCATGCCTGTGTTTCTACTCTGGTACACCCCGGTTCGTTAATGTAAACAACCACCGCTGTCACCAATGTAATAACCAGAGTCGACACCGTATATAAAGAATGGAATATAAAGTTACAGCCGTTGTTGTTGTTTTATTTCTTAGGAGCCTTAAGGACTAACAGCCACTGGTCATCAGTTACTCGCTTATACTGATACTTGTACTTGTACTTATTCTTGCTTAGAGACGCCACTCTGTTCGTGAGCTAGGACTAGCCACCGAACTCCCTTAAGATAGCTTACACGTAGGCCACCTGAGTGTCTGATCGCGTCTGCCATAAAACCACCGAACACCGCGTTTTATAGCCCCCGGCCGCCGACGGTGACGTCACAAGGCTGTGACGTCACCGCCGACGCCCCACCTAGCGGCCACAGCGGGAACCCGCCACCGAGCTTCGGTGGCCGCCGCCGAGCCGCCGGCCTATGTTTATTACAATATATATATATAAGGGGCTTAATCCAATTATATATATATATATATATATATATATATATATATATATATATATAATACTTACTAGGGGCATGGACAGGCCTGGGGGCTGGGACAGCTCATGGTATATGATACAGGGGACATGGACAGGGTATGGTACATGATACTGGGGGCATGGACAAGGTATTGTATGGTACATGATACTGAGATGCAGACAGGGTATGGTACATCATACTGGGGTGTGGCCAGGGTATAGTATATGTATGATACTGGGGGCATGGACAAGGTATGGTATGGTACATGATACTGGGATGTAGACAGGGTATGGTACATCATACTGGGGTGTGGCCAGGGTATAGTATATGTATGATACTGGGGGCATGGACAAGGTATGTTACATGATACTGGGCACAGGGGCAGGATATGGTACATGATACTCGCGGCATAGAAAAGGTATGGTTCCTGATACTAGGGGCATGAACAGGGTATGGTACATGTACATGATACTGGGGGTGTGGAATGAGAGCCTGGGGGCTGAGACAGGGTGTGGTACATGATACTGGGTGCTGAGAAAGGGTATACATACAATACAATGTATGTTCAGGGTGGTTTGCATATTAGTACCTGATCCACCAGGGGCTTAATCCAGATCCAATGAGATCTCATTCTAGCATTTAGTACAATGTATAAGGGGGGGGGGGTGTCTTAATAAAGAAATTTAAACAGAGGGCCCAGACACCCTTAAATCCACCAGAATGCATACATTTGGTCTCTAGATTTGCAAAATGTCCTTATCGTGGAGGCAGACCCCCCAATATTTGCACTGTCCAGCCTTCTTTTTGAACAGAAAAGTGTAGGGATTACAGGCTTATAGCTTCATGTACCATACCTTGTCCATGCCCCAGTATCGTGTTATGTTTGAAGGTAGGGATATGGCACATGATACTGGGGGCATGGACAGTGTATATGAGCCAACGGCATAAGGTACGCTCTTGTTGTGTGTATGATGTGGAAATTGGGGGAGTCTTAAGAGAGGATTGAGAGGTTGAAAATAAGTGTCCCTTAGAAGAGGGGAGGGACTAGAGTAAGAGAGGTGGTACCTTTTTCTATTTCCTTTTTTCAAAGTCATGAGACAAAGAGCATTTTAAAATGGGTTTGAATTGTTATTCATGTTTGTCAGTGTTTGTAAAACGCTAAGAATCCACTAGGATGTACTATTTGCCATCTAGATATATAAAATATAGGAAACTTCTTAAAACTAGAGGGGGAAAGCCTTTCTTATAGCTGTAGATTACTTAGTCAAGAGAGCCCTCAGAATCCACCAGAATGTACCTTTTCCCCTTTAGATTTAAAAATCTTCTGGGGGCATGCCCCTACAGGACAGAATATCTTTGAAATATAAAGGGGGGGAAGTCCTATTCTTATAGCCACAGATAACTTAGCGAGAAGAGTCCTCAGAATCCACCAGAATGCACTTTCTCCCCCTGTAGATTTCAAAAATCCTCTGGGGGCATACCCATATTTTTTTAAATCTAGAGGCGGAAAAGCCTTACTTGTAGCTGGAGAAAACTTTGTCAGGAGTGCTCTCATAATCCTCCATAACTCACTATTTCCCCTATAAATTTTAAAAAATTTCTGGAGGGGGGGTATGCCCCCAGACCCCCCTAATTCATTCACTACAATGCACTTACGCTATCATGGGACTGCAAGTGTGCTCCCCCCCCCCCGATGTCCAGGCCCAAATCACGCCCCCCCCCCCTTTCTGAAAATCCTGGATCCGCCCCTGAATGCAGCACTGGCAAGTCACTCTAAATTAGCATTGGCAACCCACCTACCCCTGGGTGCATAACAGTCAGTCTCTTTAATCGATTATTTTGCCTGACACCTAATATAAAGTGGCCCAATGGCATCTAGAATAAATAACCTTGTTAAATGTCCTTCATTTGACACTTCCTGATAAAGTAAATACCAGTATCCAGTCTATTCAAAATTCTGATCGACTCAGAGGAAGAGAAATCTGCCATTATGCAGTCTTTTAACACTCCACTAGGTGGCCCTGCTTACCACGATGTTGGGGCCACCTGTGGGGAGAAACTGGAATTTTTCTCCAGATGACAAATGAAAATGGCAGACGTGGAGGTTTTGAAGTACCCTGAGCACCAGGTTCGGCGCGGGGGGTAATAGCGAAGGCAGACCGTAGCACCCGTGATTTGACATAGCGTAGTTTTGAAGATACTTGTAGTGGCCATAAAGGTGAGATATTATATGAAACCATTCATGAGTAATGCAAATATGTATGGAACTATGCAGTAGAAATGATAGCAGCATTCAATTTAGTGGAATTTGAAGTAGAACCAACCTTCTAAGTCAATTTTGTGGCAATATCTAGCTGATGGGCGATAATACAGTAAATTTTGTAATAAGTATGCATATGATTTGAACAATTCAATAGGCCCTAGTGGAATTTCGCTATGGACATTTTTCCATCCCTCCATGTAGGCTTCAGATTTTATTCCTGTCCCCCCCCCCCTTTTTTGCTAAAAACTGGTGAATTTCCCCCATTCTCTAAAATCTAAGATAACTGTTATAATAATGTATTTTGCTAAAATCATTCATTTTACTTTTTATTTCCAGACATTGATTGATTACACAAGACCTTCAAGTCAAAACGATGGTGCTTTCTAGAAATAAAGCAAGAGTGTTTGTGATAATCCACTTTGAAAATCTGCTGCCTGTTGTGGCTTATAGAATTACAGTTCCAAACAATGGTTGTGGCCGGCAGGAGTGGTTATTTGTTATCAACATGTCAATGGCGGGGGGAGGGGGTGCTGAGTTTGAAAGGGGTGTATAAACTTTTGCCTCCTTTTCAGGGTGTCTTCCATGTGAAAATCCAGGGAGTGCTTCATAAATAATGACCTATCCCTAAAGGATGTGATCTGATGGGTCAAATGCAGCTCACACATGAGAGTTAATGCTAAGTATTGCATGTGTATGGGAAATCACACTAATGGGTAATTGAAAGGCAGTAACTGTAAAAAAACAAACAGATGAAAATTTAAGGACTGTAGGCCTACTCCAACATCTTGCATATAAGTCGCAGCTTGTACAAAATCTGAGGCCTTTTGTGCCTTATCAAATCTTTAATATAGAACGGTACTAAACCTTCAAAAATCAAGCCTCTGGTGCACCTTATATCTTATCGCTTATGCTGTCACGACTTTTGAGACCCATATACATAGCCTAGCATACATTGAGGGACTTGTAGACTGAGGGACTTGAAGTCCAGTATTCACCTAGCCTGTCATAGGAGGAGGGACTTGAAGCCCAGCATTCACCAAGCCTGTTGTAAAAGGAGGGACTTGAAGCCCAGCATTAACCTGGCCTGACGTAAAAGGAGGGACTTGAAGCCCAGCATTCACCAAGCCTGCCATAGGAGGAGGGACTTGAAGCCCAGCATTCACCAAGCCTGTCATAGGAGGAGGGACTTGAAGCCCAGCATTCACCTAGCCTGTCATAGGAGGAGGGACTTGAAGCCCAGCATTCACCAAGCCTGTTTTAAAAGGAGGGACTTGAAGCCCAGCATTCACCAGGCCTGTCATAGGAGGAGGGACTTGAAGCCCAGCATTCACCTAGCCTGTCATAGGAGGAGGGACTTGAAGCCCAGCATTCACCAAGCCTGTCATAGGAGGAGGGACTTGAAGCCCAGCATTCACCTAGCCTGTCATAGGAGGAGGGACTTGAAGCCCAGCATTCACCAAGCCTGTTTTAAAAGGAGGGACTTAAAGCCCAGCACTCACCAAGCCTGTTTTAAAATGAGGGACTTGAAGCCCAGCATTCACCAAGCCTGTCGTAAAAGGAGGGACTAGAAGCCCAGCATTCACCAAGCCTGTTGTAAAAGGAGGGACTTGAAGCCCAGCATTAACCTGGCCTGTCGTAAAAGGAGGGACTTGAAGCCCAGCATTCACCAAGCCTGTTGTATAAGGATGGACTTAAAGCCCATCATTAACCTGGCCTGACGTAAAAGGAGGGACTTGAAGCCCAGCATTCACCAAGCCTGTCATAGGAGGAGGGACTTGAAGCCCAGCATTCACCAAGCCTGTCATAGGAGGAGGGACTTGAAGCCCAGCATTCACCTAGCCTGTCATAGGAGGAGGGACTTGAAGCCCAGCATTCACCAAGCCTGTCATAGGAGGAGGGACTTGAAGCCTAGCATTCACCAAGTCTCTTGTAAAAGGAGGGACTTAAAGCCCAGCATTAACCTGGCCTGACGTAAAAGGAGGGACTTGAAGCCCAGCATTCACCAAGCCTGTCATAGGAGGAGGGACTTGAAGCCCAGCATTCACCAAGCCTGTCATAGGAGGAGGGACTTGAAGCCCAGCATTCACCTAGCCTGTCATAGGAGGAGGGACCTGAAGCCCAGCATTCACCAAGCCTGTTTTAAAAGGAGGGACTTGAAGCCCAGCATTCACCAAGCCTGTCATAGGAGGAGGGACTTGAAGCCCAGCATTCACCAAGCCTGTTTTAAAAGGAGGGACTTGAAGCCCAGCATTCACCAAGCCTGTCGTAAAAGGAGGGACTAGAAGCCCAGCATTCACCAAGCCTGTTGTAAAAGGAGGGACTTGAAGTCCAGCATTAACCTGGCCTGTCGTAAAAGGAGGGACTTGAAGCCCAGCACTCACCAAGCCTGTTTTAAAAGGAGGGACTTGAAGCCCAGCATTCACCAAGCCTAATTTAAAATGAGGGACTTGAAGCCCAGCATTCACTAAGCCTGTCATAAAAGGAGAGACTTGAAGCCCAGCATTCACCAAGCCTGTTTTAAAAGGAGGGACTTAAAGCCCAGCATTCACCAAGCCTGTTTTAAAAGGAGGGACTAGAAGCCCAGCATTCACCAAGCCTGTTGTAAAAGGAGGGACTTGAAGCCCAGCATTAACCTGGCCTGTCGTAAAAGGAGGGACTTGAAGCCCAGCACTCACCAAGCCTGTTTTAAAAGGAGGGACTTGAAGCCCAGCATTCACCAAGCCTAATTTAAAACGAGGGACTTGAAGCCCAGCATTCACTAAGCCTGTCATAAAAGGAGGGACTTGAAACCCAGCATTCACCAAGCCTGTTTTAAAAGGAGGGACTCGAAGCCCAGTATTCACCTAGCCTGTTGTAAAAGGAGGGACTTGAAGCCCAGCATTCATCAAGCCTGTTTTAAAAGGAGGGACTTGAAGCCCAGCATTCACCTAGCCTGTCGTAAAAGGAGGGACTTGTAGCCCAGCATTAACCTAGCCTGTCCTAAAAGGAGGGACATGAAGCCCAGCATTCACCTGGCCTGTCATAAAAGGAGGGACTTGAAGCCCAGCATTCACCAAGCCTGTTGTAAAAGGAGGGACTTGAAGCCCAGCATTAACCTAGCCTGTTTTAAAATGAGGGACTTGAAGCCCAGCATTCACCAAGCCTGTCATAAAAGGAGGGACTTGAAGCGCAGCATTCACCAAGCCTGTTTTAAAAGGAGGGACATGAAGCCCAGTATTCACCTAGCCTGTTGTAAAAGGAGGGACTTGAAGCCCAGCATTCACCAAGCCTGTTTTAAAAGGAGGGACTTGAAGCCCAGCATTCACTAAGCCTGTTGTAAAAGGAGGGACTTGAAGCCCACCATACACTCTCAACCAAAGGTTGAACTGTAAGCCCTATTTGCTTTTCACTGAGAAAGAAAAAACACAACTAGGCTTGCTGATATGGTCTTCTATAGCAAAAATTACCATAATAGCCCTTTAGCGCAGGGGTCTCAGGGAGTAGGACCACATCTAAATCAATAAGAGCAGGTCAATTTCCCGGAAGGGGGCTGGGGGTCTGACTGACGTCTGAGGGCCCTTGGAATTGGTGGGAAGTGGGACAGCAGTAAGGCTGTAGGGGAGATTGCTAACGGTCCCCAATTTGTCATTTTCCTTGCATAAAAGGGATTTGAAAAATATTAGTGAAGGACTCGTATAAGTGCAGGGGATAGCATAGGTTTGAAATTCCACAATTTGCTACCTTTTACCATATTTCTACAATAAACCTTATATATCGATATCAATTGAATGTGTCTGGGTTTGTTTTTTGTTTTGGTATTGTCAATGGACCATTCTGGGTATTATATTTATTTTCCATATTTACTAAATTCTTCGCCATATAAAACCTGAGCTCTGCCCATGATCCACACTCAACAATCTCCTGCATTCCCCAACAGGAACCAGGATGTATTACTCATGACAAACGCGCCTCCTCCATGACACTCTGTGACATAAGATACAAGGATGTAATAACATTCCAACCTTATCTACGCATACACAGTGTAACTGGAGGAAGTGCGATCCACCTGTGGTGCCATATTTGGAATGAGAGAATATTTCACAATCTCCTCTCAATACTCATCAACATGACTAACTCACAGGTGGCAATCTCTCCCTATGACACGTGTCCCTATTTCATTGAGCCACGTGTATAGAATATTTCACAACACTGTGAGCTGCTCAAGTCTTTCATATAAAAGGCAGCTTGAGCAGCTCCCAGTCATCGCTCCCAACTTACACCTTACACCTATACCTAGAACCTACGACAGGTTGAGCTATAGGATCAGAGGCAGAGCTTAGATCTTGGCGAGTGTTATCATTGTTACCACCTTTATGAAACACTCATGTCAGCTATGCAATAAAAGGATCAACTGAACTTCCCTGGATTCCGTGTACATTCACTTCACCACATGTAACCGTCCGTTGACACGATGGTGGATGAACCCTCCAAGAATATCCCACTACCAACCTCTCATTAAACATGAGCAATAGTGAGACATCACCTAAGGAGCCAGCTTCAGAACAACACACTTTTACATCACCTGGGCTAGACGCGCCCAACCACCCCACAAGTGATACTACACATCCCCTCCAGAGACAAACTTCATCTCCAGACGCACTGACATTGGATCCAGTTTTACCTATAGCACTGCAGGCCCACGTATTACAACCTGTGAGTACCGGTATTGAACAATTTTCCTCCACAATAGTGGATCACAACACTGGAGCACACACCAGTACCCCAGTATCACTACCTGCACCAGGATTAGACATCACCTTACCTGGTTACTCACAAGTGAATTCACCGCCACTAAGACTTTCTGGTATAACTAGCCCAACCTCTGAAGTACCTGTGGACAATACACAAAGCCACCTGTACCTCGACCCACACCTGGAGGACAGAACACCAGAGCTTCAAGCCGCCCTCCAGGACATCACTCCCCCACACCTCACAACACCTAGTGCAGCTGCATCTGCAGCACAAACTGACCCAAGTGTAACTTCACATAAACCACCAGTTTGTGAGGAACCAGTGGTTGTAGACACAGACTCTGACGCTTCCCTAGACGCTGATTACTGGAGAGACAGAATCGGATCAGCAGTTTCTAGGTGGAGAGCAGCCTATGAAAACGGTGTAGGCAGGGTTTCCAATAACGACTCTGGACACCCGGTAGGAGACAATCCAAACTTCTCACTCAACATTAATAGACTATTGGACGAGTGGCTTGACCCTACCGTTACCCAGCCGAACCGATACCAATCCACTTCTGAAGAGGAGGACCTGTACCCCCCACCTGTGTACACACCCACACAGCCACTTAGAACCAGGTCAGTGGACTCACCACCAAGACAAGGCTCTAGATTTAGAAGGAGGGCCCAATCAAGTTCACCTCTTAGAAGAAGAACCCCCACTGGTTACAGACTACTGAGAAGTGTGGACGGAGCTACAAGCAGGTCTCACCTCGTAGCTACAACCCCACTACTCAACAGAGGCAATAGGACGCCTTACAACTCACCTCTCCTCATCGATTCACCTGGAGAAAATACTGAAGTGACTTTTCCCCGCCGACCCAACATGGCAATGCCCAGAGGTCACCCCCCTCAGCATGACCAGGAGGACATGAGAAGAAGTCTTGTCAGAGACTGTACAAGCGCCGTCAGCGAATCTCTCTCTGAGCTACTGGCCAAGCACGTGGGCACCCTATCCACTGAGATTAAAAATCAGGGACAGGAACACTCAGACCAATTGGCCAGAGTACACCTCAGGTTAGATGACATGGAACGTTGGAAGGAGCTTATGGAAAGCAATACCGCCCACAATTTCAGGCAGGCAGAGCAGAGCAATATGGAAGTTCTCAGAAGATCCGAGGATTTCACATATCAAATGACTGACCAGCTCAGCAAAAATATGGACTCAATAAGGCTTGACCTGATGAGGGCCATTCAAAGCCATTCGAACAGTGCCGACGCCACCAACTCCAACCAAGCCGCCACCGGCGCCCAGGGTAATTCAGGGCAGGTACAATCTACTCCTCCTTACCCCACGGCACCTGACTACAGTACCAGCCACAATGACATGACAGGACCAGGTATGAGCCCACCACATGCCTTCAAAGACAATCAGTACACAGCATCACATGCACTGCACCAATCTCCTACAAATGGTGCACCAAACACCCACCAGGGGGCGACAACGTCTTGTAACACAGCGCCTAATCCAAACCAACACGGTGGCCATGTGGTTAATGGTGTTTACAGTCCCCAAGGACAAACAAGCAACCACTCTGGACTACCATATCCTCCTAGGTATGATCATATAGCACACTCCACACCGGTAGTGCACCAGGGAGGATACCATGGCGCTGAGTATACCAGATTTCCCCCTAGTAGAATTGACAGCGACAAGCTCACATCTGCCCAGCTAGGGTCATTCAACAAGCCTGAACCCTTTGACAAACCAACGCCCTACAGGTCTGCAGCAAAATTTCTGACTGAATTTAAATTCTTCATAAGGAATGTGCACGCCAAGAGGCCCGACCTACATGCAACTTGCCTGTACACCTTTCTCAAAGGAAGGGCAGCTCAGTGGTTTTTCAGCAATATAATGGACAAGCCCATCATGCAAAACAATGACGCCGTCTATGACGCTTTCTTGGCGAGGTTTGGCACTCCCGACCTCAGCACCATCCTCAAAGGATACAGAGCCAGGAAACAAAAGCCAAATGAAACCACTGAGGACTACCTAGCAGACATGACCATGTTGTTGTCCAACAGCAGCCTGGACGAGGCCTCACAAGTAGACTACCTTGTAAATGGCCTCAGACCCGAGCTGAAAAATGTTGTTGTAGCCAAATCTCCCAAGACCTTGCTGGAAGCTGAACAATTGGCCATAAATCAAGAACTAAACCTCGAGGCCATAAAAATTGCTCAGAACAGCTCAGCAGAGTTATGTGCTGTAGGCTACAACAAGAACGATGACAGATCCAGAAAGGATAAATATCAGCGCGACCACAAGAAAGAAGACAGACTGCCCAGTAGCAATTACAACAAACAGTATGAAAATAAATTCAAAAACGGCTACAGAGGAAGGTCCAAATCTTCAGACAGATCCAATCCTAAGGACTACAGATCTAATTCCAAAAATAGATCCGACTATAAGTCCCCAGGAAGAGATAGGTCAAAAGATAGATCAGAGCAAAGATCAAGATCCTCTGATAGCAACAAAAGTTTCGTCTTCATACCAGTTGCTGGACAGCCAAACAACAATAAAAACGTCTCCTTCATGGTCCCAGCTGACTTCACCATCCCAGACAATTGGGTACAACAGTCATTAAAGAAGTCCAGAGATCCAACCCCAGGCAGGAATTACTCCAGGAGCCATTCAGGATCTCAGTCTGAGGCAGACAATGACAGCCCCAACAACACACAAGATGAATAGGGATCAGGGGAAGGCACTCAAGCACCTAGTGACCCCGACCCCAACCGGACCACGACCATCGAATTATCCAAGGACACTTCTCGAGATGCTGATGCACAAATGAATTCAGTAGACTCCCAATCATCCAGTTCGGATTATACCAACTTCTTGAATACCAATGAAACTTCAGACTCCAGTGATGACGAGGACGAGTACGAGGACCAGAGCCAAATGACCTCAATCCTAAAACTGAGGATCAAATCTGAGCAGTATGGGCAACAAGGTAAGGCCATTTACGTTGATACAGAATTAACCAAAGGTGCAGTCTCTGTGGACATAAGTAACCACTTGTATAGAGCTCTTGTTGACTCAGGCGCCTCACTTTATTTCATTAGCCAAAAAATGGCTGACAAAATCGCGAACACACCAAATTTTAGACACGGTAGACGCGCGCGACTGACAGTTTTATTGGCTGATAAAACCCCCATCCAAGTAAATCACTCCATGACTGTAACTTTCCTCATTGGTGGCCATGAATTCAGATCCAGATTCCATGTGGTACCTGAACTGAACCATCCCCTAATTTTAGGAGTAAATTTCATGACCAAATACAAAGCCAAAATTTCCTTTGGACCAACTCCCCCATCGCCCAATTACATCAGGGCAAACAAAAATGTTGATATTCCACCAAACACTGAAGCCACTTTCAACGCGGTTGTGATAGGAAATAGCAACATTGTGGGAAAAACTGGATTGACTGAGAACTCAGGTTCTACCCTACCGGTACTTATTAAGCGCGCCATAGTTAAACCTAGATCAGACCTTAAGATAGTACCAGTGACGGTAGCTAACCCAAATGACTTCCCCATCAAGATAAAAAGACACATGAACCTCGGTGTATTTAGACTTTTCAATATCAAAAAGGCCATACCCATTGGTGCACTCAATAGCGCCCATTCACTCAGCAGTGTAACCACAGAAAAGGACTTATTCCCAATCAATTGTGGAGAGGATCCTATGGAACAACTCCCCAAAGGGAACGAACCTTTGAAGTACAAAATCTGTGAAAAACTCTCTGAAATTCAAAGACAACAGATCAAAAACATTGTCGAGGCCAATAGGCAAGCCTTTGTCCTAAATGAAAGCGCCATAGGTCTCAATGTAGAAAATGAAGTCAAGCTGGAATTAAAGCCAGACTTCAAACCCTGCAACAGACCGTCGTATAGGATGTCCCCTCACAAAGAAATCTTTCAAAGGGAACTCCTGAAAAAACATTTAGAACAGGGGATAATAGAAGAGTGTACTAAACCCTGTGAGTGGAACTCACCTGCCTTTTTAGTGCCAAAACCACAAGGTGACAGGTAAGTAGCCTCTGGTTGGAGAATTGTAGTTGACTACAGATGGGTAAATGAGAATTTAAAAACTTTCTCTTACTCATTCCCCAGAGCTGACGACCTCATGCAGCAAATAGGCAGAACGGGCGCCAAGTACTTTTCCAAATTGGATGTCTACAGCGCCTACCACCAGATCCCCCTAGCAGAAGAATCTAGGCCACTTACCACCTTCTCTGCCAATGGCACGAGATACATGGCAAAAGTTCTCCCTATGGGACTCAAAACTTCAGGCCTATCCTTCATGAATGTAATGGAGCAACTTCTCATGAAATGCAAGTATAAAAATGCTGTAGCATATGTAGATGATGTAGCCATTTACAGCCCCACGTGGGAAAGGCACTTACAAGATCTGGACGAGGTTTTAAAACTTTTTATCAGAGGTAACATCAAACTGAAATCAGAAAAGTGCGAATTTGGAACTACCAAAATGGAATTTTTGGGTTTCAATGTAGACCAGCATGGTTTGTCACCATCCCCGGACAAAATAGGACCTGTCAAAACCTTCCCTCCACCTAGAAACATCCATGATCTTAGATGTTTCAATGGTATGGCGCAGTTTTACAAAAGGTTCATCAGAGGTTTCGCTCATGTCATGAAGCCCCTTTATGAGGCGACAAAAAGCACCTTTAAATGGACCGCTGAGTGCCAGAGAGCCTTTGAGAAAATTAAAGCTGCTATCTGTACTGAAGCTGTGCTGAAATTCCCGGACTATAATAGACCTTTTGTCATTTTTACTGACTCGAGCAACTACAGCCTAGGAGCTGTAATCACTCAAGTAGACGACCATGGTTTCTATAGACCGATTGAATTTGCAGGGAGAGGCTTGACACCTCAAGAGTCTAGGTATGGGATAACTGACAAAGAACTGTTAGGAATAGTTTTTGCAGTCAAAAAGTTCCACCATTATGTGGATGGAACTCACTTCAAAGTATACTCGGACCACACCACCCTGGTTTCCCTTTTCAACAAAAAGGAAAACATAACCAATGGAAGGTTAGCCAGGTGGGTCGACACAGTCATGTCCTACGACTTTGAAGTCAGATACCTGCAAGGCAGAGCCAACATTGTGGCAGACTTCCTTTCCAGAAGGAAATACCCGCCCAGCTCTGATGATCCAATTCCCATCAGGTCTCAAGGTAGAATAATACTCCCTCCTAAATCAGTCAGATTCTCCGACATTACCATGACCAAAGTCTTCAAATCAACCGACCCAATTCCCAAAAATCCAGTCCTCATGGGACCACCTAGGTCCATACTAAAAGGAGGACAGATTTGGGGTAGCACTTCTAAGAAGCCAAAGGGTGTGATCGCAAAGAAAGGTAGCTCTGAGAGAGAAGGGCTCAGCTCAAATCAAACCATGCCCGAGCTGTGCATTCTAACTCGATCTAAAGCCAAGTTACCAGACCCAGTCACACCCCCTCAGCCCAGCAAATCAACCAGAAGTAAACAGACCCGCCCCCCTAAGGTCAAGGACACCAAGACCAAAACAAGGGGCCGACCACCAAAATCTAGGTCACCCAGAGTATCAGTGAAATTAGCTAATACCAGAAGGGCTAAGTTATCACACAAAGTGCTACCCATGGCTGAACGAGCGATAAGCCAGCTATGCAAACACCACTCCCTAACACCATCCAGGGAGACACTGATACAGGCACAGCAGGAGGATGTTTTCTCAAACTCCATGCTGTCATACATCAATAAGGGTGAATTACCAGAGGACCCAAGCCTTAGCAAACAGATACTGCTAAACCATGACCAGTTCATGATTTTAGACGAAGTTTTATTCAGGATCACCAAATCAACCTATGGAGACAGTTTGGAGCCTACACTACAAATAGTGATGCCAGAAAAATGGGCAGAATCACTAATTGAGGCCACACACTGCTCACCATTAGGAGGACACCTTGGTCCCACTAAAACATATGCAGCAATCAGATCCAGGTATTATTGGCGTTCCATGTTCAAACATGTTTTTGACTACTGTGGCACTTGCCACACATGTCTCACAACAAAGAAAAGACCAAAACATCTGAGAACCCCAATGACCCTGAGAGACCCTGTTTTAACAGCCTACACTCACCTCACCATGGACACCATCGGTCCTTTCACACCTGCTGTGGATGGATCCTCATTTATCCATGTTGTCACAGATCACGCTACCAGGCACATCACGGTTTGGTCCACAAAGGATAACACCAGCGCCGAAGTAGGGCTAGGATTTTTCCAAAGGGTTATCTGTGTTTTTGGAACCCCAACAGTCCTGAACACAGATAACGCAAAACAGTATGTGTCCAAATATTTCACATCTTTTTGTGATAAATTCGGCATCAAACATGTGACAGGAAGTGCACATTGGTCAAAATCACAAGGTCTATGCGAGCGTCAACATCAAACAATAGAATCTTCACTCAGAGCCTTTGTCTCCAAATCACAGAAACATTGGTCGACCTTCCTACAGGCCATAGCATTCAGCATAAACAACACTGTATGTAGCGTGTTAGGATACTCACCCAATCTTTTGGTGTTTGGAAAGCAAACACATCTCCCAACTGAGTCCTCCCTGTCATTGGTCAAACAAACTGAAGAGATCAAAGACAAGGAAAAATTGGTCACCGCCTTACTCAGCTTAAGAGATGACATCCAACTTAAGGCAGCTGAGAGCATGGTCAAACACCATAAAAAGATGAAAGCCAGATTTGACGCCACTGCTTCCCCATGCACCTACAACACAGGCCAGCTTGTGTATTTACACATACCTAACCTGTTGGTAAAACAAACGAGCAAAAAGCTGCAGCCCACCTATAGTGGACCATACATCATAATGAAAATGACTTCACCAGTAACTGCAAAATTAAAAAGGCTTCAAGATGGTAAAGTATTGAAAAAATCAATACATGTATCCAGATTAAGGAGACCAATCACCAAGGCTAGCGCCAAGGCTGTAATCAAAAGACTGCAGTCTGGGCCAATCAACACCTTGTATGACCCTGATCTAGATTCCACCCATATTGGTGAACCAGAACCCCCCGCAGTCAAAAAGAAAAGAGGACGACTTGCAAAGAAAGGACTTGTCACCTTTGCCCCTTCCCCAAAAAAGAAGACAAAGAAAAAGTCAACAAGAAAGAAATAGATTTTCAGAAAACACACAATTTTTTTTTTCTTTTCCCTCCTTTTTCACCCCAAAACACCCACCACAACCCCCCCCCCCCACATTTACACATACCCCTCTACCATCACCCTAACCGGTGGCAATTTTGGCCACGTGTTATTTCATGCAGTGATGTTTTTCCCCCACAATTTTTTTCTTTTCTCATTATCCAAACCACATACCAACTACCTTCAACGTCACAATTTCTACACAATGCCCCAAAAGCCTTCTGGCTTACTTCTACTGATGGGACATTGTCAAGAATTTTATCTAAGATTTGAGACTCAGACAGTCATATAATGATTGATTAAGGTTGGCACGCCACATAAATTACCCAAGGTCACAGCATATTCTCGGTTCGTGAATCCTAATTTTAGGAACACGCATGCGCCGGTTTGTTACAAGCTCAGGGCTCCTCTATACCTTAAAGTATTACCAAATGACCACCTATTGTAGGAGAGCAGCACCTAGACATCCTGATCCGTGTTTATGCCTCTGTTTACCATCGGTACTGGAATGTTTGGTGAGACACTTAATCAAATAATTCAGCACAGTTCCCTGCTGTGTTATCATAACAGGAACAAGTGCACCCCAGCAAGCTGACTAATCTCAGCACCACAACCATCAACCCCCCATTATAACTACAATATTCAGATCACCCAATGATCATCCGCGCCCCCCTATGGGGGCCCATCAAAATTTGCATATCACATTGTACAAGTGTATGCAAACCAACCAATAGCTAGGCCCCATGCCATATAAGGGTGAGACATACCTCATCTGGAGGCATGTAATGAGGAATTAGCCAACCTCATGAAATGCTTATAAGCCTCACACCACCCCCATCTTATCCACTTCCAAAACAATAACCAAACTCACCACATCCAGCCACCATGGAGCAAGCATCCGGAGACCACAGGACCCAAGTGTCGGGACTGCCATGCAACAAGCCCAGGTAGGATCGGTCTTATGTGTCCATTAGTAGCGTCATCAATCGTTCTAGCATGACAATGATGGAATCTACCATCATGTTGCCCAGATACCCATTGCATGCCAATGGTAGTGTGCGCCCAGAGTGCTTTGTAAAATGCAATAGTTGAATTTGCAGTCCTTTTTCAAAACCATGTATGGCAGTCTGACTTTTCACAACCTTACTTATCAACCTCTTGACAAAACCCCCCACCAGCCCATTCATCTATCTTAGTCTAACAACGAACCTATCAAAATTTTTTTTTCTCTCATTATTCACAACAGCCTTAGAGCCCCAGAGATTAGACATGGAGCCAACTCAGGGTGGACCATCCACAGTCTTTTAGGCCCAAACGGCATCAAAAGTAAGGCCATGGATCTGTTCGAGATCAGAATAACTATTATGGAGCACAAAGACATGATCAAACGCATATCCAACGACGACTTAGGTGTATACCTAAACAACAAAACAGTTCAAAAAGAGCTCACCCTACAAGACCCAATTGTATTGTCGGCCACCAAGGCCATGATATTCGATCTATGCAAAGATTTCCCCACAGTCCCATTGTGGGACAGATTCAGTGAGGAAACATCAAGCTATATAGCACTCCTATGTGCCAGGACTCTGATTACCACAGAGAAACCACTTAAAGAGCTACCAAGATATGAAACAGGTATCGGCAGATACAATGTCATTATCCAATCAACAAATCTTCAGACTCAGCTGGCAGCGTTTGAGATGGCTAGATACTCCCACTTATACAGTTAAATCTATCAACCCTGAATTAGCCCATTCTACCCCCCCCCCCCTTTACACATTTACGACGTGAAAAATCAATTACTCCCCTTCAATTCATCTCCCCTTTCAATTCTCACGACCTTTTTAAATGACTAAGATGGAGACATCCTGCTAGTTAAGGCATCAGCCTAGCAAACTGATAACCTTTTAAATAAACACGTCCAAAAACGCCACATTCACACTACACTTAACCAAGTACACACCCAAACACGTATAGGACGACCACCGCCCAATCTACACAAACATACCTCACACAAAGCCAACCCCCCCCAACCCCACCCTTAGAACACCCAACTCACCCCAGACAACAGTCCTATCTCAGTCTCTATGATCAATCTCTCACAAGCTTATCTAAATTTCTATTTTTAGGACAGCAGCCTCCTTGGCAGCACTTCTCCTAATTTTGTGCGCCCAGACCCACCAGTCAGGAGCACAGGATTTTGTAACCAATGAAGAAACCATCTTCAGGCCAAACTATGGTGTTTTATTCACTAAAATACCCCAGAAAATGATCTCAGGATATATGGATTACCCATTAGTTTTCACTTTAGACCTATCCTTCAATCAATCCTTGCAGCGACCGGACAAATTAACCTCCCTAATCAGCAAAAATGCCCCAAATTTTATCTTGGAAACCGCCCAAACTTTAGACCTAATTTTGGCAAATCTCTACCAAAAATCTCAAAAATCTTTAGCCCTATTAATAAAATTTTTGGAACATCCCCAAACTAGGTCAACCAGAGGCGCCCCAGGACAAATCATAGGTGATATTTTAAGAGCATCAATTGGCTTAAGCACGCAACCTGAAGTAGACTTGTTGAATTCCGAAATGTCTGACCTAGAGAAAACTCTAGCCACCAAAATGCACGTGGTAGAATTAGCCACACATTTTCTCTTGAACATTTCTGAATTTAATTATCAATCTTTGAGTATTTTCTCCAGCATGCAAAATGATACGGATGACGCCCTGGCTCTGCTCAGCTCCAACCTCCAACTGTTGACTAAGAATGTATCAAATATCTTATTCAACCTGGAACAACAGAGCAGACAGGACACCTATCATTCGATGTTATTTACCGCTGCTAACTCTCAAATTGAAGCGCTAATGAATCTGCAAAATGATTTAGACACCCTACTGGACTCACTAACCACTCTAATGGAAGGCGAGCTACCTCCAAAATTAATTCCACATAAAGTCATGGAAGATGGACTTAATAATCTATCAAGCTCTTTGTATGAATCCAACAATGGTATCAAAATTCTAAACGTACCCACCGGTTTCTACTACCAAAGGAGAGTGCATGTGCACTGGCAGGACCAAAACAAACTTTACATCACAGTGCCTATACCCATAGGGCTGGGGGACAACATCTACTCCATATATAGAGCGGAGGCCTTCCCAGTCCCATTTGATACCACCAATGTAAACACTACTGGGTTTACACGAGTACAGCCATTGCCTAATTATATAGCCATGTCTGCGTCCCAGTCACACTACATTGAACTGGATCACTCTGACTTAGATCTCTGTGACGTAAATGTTTTCATAACATGCAACCTGCCCCTGCCCATGTTATCTCCTAGGCACCCCACCTGCAGCTTATCCTTATTTTTAGACCTACCTGACGCTGTACATAACACCTGCAATTTTCGGGTCCACATGACAGCACAAATTCCCAACATTGCTAAGCCCATCTCCCAAAACTCCTACTTGCTCATCACTAGCTTTTCACCTTCAATAATGCAATGCTCAAACTCAAGCCAAATTGAGATCAGAAATGCAGCCTACTCTATTATTTCAGTACCATGCCTCTGCTCACTTAAAAACAGAGGCATGATAATGATTAATTCAGACCTGTCCTGCGCCCAAAACTTTACTTTAGAACCTATCGCCAAAGTGCCCTTCAACTTGCCTCTATGGCAGCATTTTGGTAACCCACTAAACAACATATCAGGAGTAACCATAGCAACCACTCCGACCCACCTAGACCTACCAAATTTTCAGCGCCTGAAGCGCCTTCACAACCAAAAATTCCTACCCCTATTCAAAGACATTTTAGACTTAAAAGGCGCTGCCACCAAAATTCATGATAAATCATCCATCCTGAGCACCAACTCACTCATACATCTAGGATATCACCTGGAGTTTTCCCCTTGGTTACACCTGTTGTCGCCACCCATCGCCATCTTGTGCTGCCTGATCACGTGTCGCATACACATGCGCGTGGTATACTTAGCCCAATTAGTGACCATTCACAGTCGAGCAACGATGGCTGACGCAGCATCTTGGAATAAGCTCAAAGAGATGATCAAAAATACCAACCAAAATTGGCCCACGCGGACCACACCCCAGGAGATCACTACACCCGACTGGATTCAGATGCCAGGAAGGTATGATTCCATGATTGCCTTCCTAGGCATCATCCTCAGCTTGCTATTCATCAAGGCGGCGGGAAGACGCTGTCTTAGGCATTGGCCCTACGGCAGACAGGACCCCGCCCCCGGAACACCGAGATTCGTGCTGAAGATACACTCTGGAGGGCACACATATGCCTTTCCAGTGGGATTAATGGTGTATGGAAGGAACCTTTGGCCAACATCCATCTTGGCACCCAAACTAGCACCACCCAGGTTAACTTTCCCCCTAGCCCGTCATCTTGATGCACATTGGAAGTTGGACGTCGGAATGATCATTGGTGGAAGACTGAGGACGGTGAGGCTGGAGAGATACCCCAGTTGCCCTTTGCTCTGGCGGATCCCCCTCACAATCATCCTCAGATCCAGACCCTATACGGTCACCCTGGCCATTGTACAGGAAAACCAGCCCGATTTCCAACTCACACCAAGTGAATATGAACTATCAGCCAGCTACAAACCAGTGCCACCTCTGACACAGAGAAAAGACCTAAGCAGGCGGGAAGCCCCTAAAGCCTCCACCAGCGGGACAACTCCGGCAGAGATGGCCCTGCTACAACTCAGGGAAACCCAACCACCCAAGGACCTATACCTATTCGACCCTACACTGGCTGAGAGGGCCATTAACACCATAGATAGTAGGTTTTTCTTTAAAACTTTAAACCATTAGTTTCGGCTGATGTGGGGATCGTTGGGTACGCTCAGCGTCCTCATCGACCTCCACCGGCCACCCCCCCCCGAGGTTTCTCCCATAATGGACTGTCCCCAGCGCCCACAGGCCCGGTGACAACACTGGACGGTACCACCACCCTTATGTGGGGATGGCAGGTGCTGAACAGCGGTACATAGCAGACCGGATAGCCCTGAGACGCTGATGTGGGGATCCCCCTCCTATCCGGCGAGATCCCCCCGAGACCCCCAAGGACCCCCCCCATAGGGCCCCATCCCAACCATACATAACCATACCCACAAAATCGCAATATCCCGCCATTGCTTCATTTTGCACATCACTAGATCTTATCAATGACGACGCAAGGCCATTCCACAAACCATAAACGCAGTCATAACGTCTGCACGAAATTTTCGCGCCAGTCGCGACCCGGCGTCGCCATTTTTAAAGAGCTTCGTGATATGCAAATGTCCATTAGTTTCGGTCACATGATCGTCGTGACTCGATACATAGACTGAAAACAACAACATCAACACGTGCGAACAACCTAGCTTCATGATAAAATGGATTACTCACGTCTTTCCTAGAAGCCGTTCACTGCCGGCACCTGAGGCGCCAGCAGTAGGTAGGTGACCTGATGTATCCTACAAAAACAGATCCAAAATTGAAATTACCAAAAAGCCCGTAACAAATTTTCTGATTCAAAATTTTCCAAAACAAACACAAACAACCAATTCAATTACTTACGTCCCGTCCTCGTTGATGAACACCGTGATCAACAGAGCGCGACCGTCCGGGAAATGGAGAACGCCTTGGACGATCTCCATCTTGCGTAACTACTGATAAGATAGCCGGCACCCATATCTTATATAGGGCCAAGGCTATAGGCATCAAAACTCAAAATTTATTTCAAAATCCGCGACCCCCACCCTCAAATTCAGTTAACATACCGTATAACAGAATGCCACAACCCGAAATTTTCCAAGACCTTTTTCAACCACCTTCATAAAACTTTAGGCCACTATTCGAAATATTTTTCAGGATTTTTATCTGAATAATCAGGTTCAGCAAGGTGAAGCGACAGCTCGGTACCGCCACCCAGTGTGATACAAATTAACCAACTAAGCTTGCTTAGTTACACTTACCGCGTTCTATTCTTGCAATCAAATTGAGCTCTGTCAAGTGAATATTATGTGTCAAACAGCTGAAATTCATAGCACCTATTGGTTATCCTGTATTGACAAGGCCACCAGCTGACCCAAGCAGGATTTCACACCTCTGTTAATGGTTTGTTTTCACGGCTCTCTTCCCTACAGACCCCTCCTCTGGAGACCTGGCAGCCCCACCATCCGTCGGCCCTCCAGCCCTGGAGAAAGACGAACCGGGGCTATCATCGTCAAGGAAGGCGACAGGAAGAAGAAGCAGCATGGAAGAGGTCAAGCCAAATCCAACCCCACCAGCCGCGGACCCCGAGCCCCAGCAGCAACTTCCACCAACCAGTGGAGGGAGCCAGCTAGGAAGCCCCATCTAACACCCAGGGGAACCTATGTGTCGGCAGCTTGTAGGCCTGGGACACCCATGCCCCCAACCTACAGGCACAACAATAATTACTGCCGCCACATCAATGGGCAGGTATCCGCTGCCAAACTCTGTATACCGTGTTACCATCAGCCAAATGGTTTCTGTGCCCTTGCGCTTATGACAATAAACCCAAGCCAGGCGGAAACAGGCAACAGTCCCCACCCAGAACCATGTGGAGGCCCATGCCAGCTCGACCTAGCCCCACCACAGAGACAGACACAACCTCAGAGGACGGATCAGATGTGGCCACTGCTGGTGACTTAGCATCAGTATATCTAGACTTTTCAGACATTACCATCTCAAAATTCAGACCCATCAGATCCAGGAACCATCGTAAAGCTGAGGGCAGGTTTAAGAACTTCAACATTAAAGAACACCAAAACCTACCTCCAAATAGCATACACCCTAATCGACATTTCAGAACACACAAATAGACTTTTCACAGAAACAATTCTTGTACTACCCAACCATTGAGATACGATTGTAAACAACCCCCATGCCTATACGTATTATTTGTTTTCTGCGAATGTAAAAATTTTCTTTTTCTATCAAGTATGTCAAATCCTTTTCACTGGATTCTTCAAAGCCTGTTTTGTTTAGGCCAAATGTATATATTAGCTTAAGATTTTTCTCCCTTAATGAACATTATGAGACTAAAAACCAAAATGGCCCCCTGGTTTAACTCTAGGCTCTATAAAGTTCATCACCTTCACCATTGTTTTTCAAGCTCAACCATGAAATGTATTTATGAGTTTTAGTCATAGTAGATCCTTAGCAATAAGCTTTTATTTACCCCATTCATATATATTTGATGAATATTTTGCGTCCCTGTCATACACTACTCCACCTTAATTCTCACCTCGTAACTAACCTTGCAAGATAAACTTGGTAGTGTGGAGCCAAAAATTCATCACCATTGTGCTGATCTTTGACCCCACAGTACCAAGAATTACCGACCCCAGTTAATTTTCACATGGACAAGTCCTGGCATATCAATGCGCCAAACAGAACTTGCCACCAGACAAGTAGATTCCCATATTTTCAAAATAACAGGCATACGCACACATTATAAGCATATAACATGTAACTTTTATAACCTGTACATAGATTAAGTCACTTGATCCACACGAACTGTATTTTTGTAAACCCAAAAAGAAGTTTTTTTATCATACCGTATGTTATGTAAACTCGTCAGATTTTCACAAGAACCTTGTACATGTACCATAATACCCATAATCGTCAATGGACTTGGCAAAGCCTCATTTTTCTGCTTATTTTTCTCCCTTTACACTCGTGCAGAGACGAGTAGGAATGTGGGGATTTGTCAATGGACCATTCTGGGTATTATATTTATTTTCCATAATTACTAAATTCTTCGCCATATAAAACCTGAGCTCTGCCCATGATCCACACTCAACAATCTCCTGCATTCCCCAACAGGAACCAGGATGTATTACTCATGACAAACGCGCCTCCTCCATGACACTCTGTGACATAAGATACAAGGATGTAATAACATTCCAACCTTATCTACGCATACACAGTGTAACTGGAGGAAGTGCGATCCACCTGTGGTGCCATATTTGGAATGAGAGAATATTTCACAATCTCCTCTCAATACTCATCAACATGACTAACTCACAGGTGGCAATCTCTCCCTATGACACGTGTCCCTATTTCATTGAGCCACGTGTATAGAATATTTCACAACACTGTGAGCTGCTCAAGTCTTTCATATAAAAGGCAGCTTGAGCAGCTCCCAGTCATCTCTCCCAACTTACACCTTACACCTATACCTAGAACCTACGACAGGTTGAGCTATAGGATCAGAGGCAGAGCTTAGATCTTGGCGAGTGTTATCATTGTTACCACCTTTATGAAACACTCATGTCAGCTATGCAATAAAAGGATCAACTGAACTTCCCTGGATTCCGTGTACATTCACTTCACCACATGTAACCGTCCGTTGACAGTATGGTGCATTTTTTTCGATTGGCTACAAAAAATGATAACAATTTCTAATGGTTTCTATGTCACAGAAACGATAGAAATTAGAAATAGGCCATTATATTAATCTTTAGGCCCCTCAGCAGGTCTCAAATTCTATATGCACAATATCACCCTGTGGTCTGATTTTTGGCTAATATCTAATAATTTTGATTATAGAAATTCAATGGCATCTAATGTCAACACCATATCCTTTAAAGAAACATCGAGAACATGGGGACAAAACAATTTACCATGAGATTGCATGACTGATGTTACATAAACTGAGATGAGGGAAGCCTTTTCAAAAAGATACAAGGGGGCCTGTATTTAAATTTTATTGATATTACTGTATTTCACCCTGATAAGTGTGTGGGAATACCCTGTGGTGCACGATTTCATCAAAAATATCATTTTAGAAATTAGAGGGACCCTTTTTCCAACTTTGATATGGTTACAAAGCACAAATCAACTGATATCATTTACATTGTAATATAGTGTAATCAATATAATCGTGATGATATAGGAACTAAGATTGATTTATTTTTTTAAATATTGATTTTAATCACATTTTTAGAATGATTCATGTTTGGTCAAATATCATGGGGTAATATCACTCACTAAGGGAGTGGTCATTTATTATCAACAGGGGGGTGGTGGGTTTGAGGGGGGGCGTAAAAAATTCTGCCCCCTCTCGAGGGGGGGCTAAAAGAATTTTGACCCCTCTTGAGGGGGGGGGCTAAAAAATTTTACCCTCTTTTTAGCAAAGAAGCCCGCGTGCTACTATAGATCAAAGAGGGGGCGCGAAAACTCTCCGCGCCTCTGGCGCTGTGGGGCGCAAATTTTTTTTACTGCAGTCGAGGGGGGGCGTAAAAAATTTTCACGCGTCCGCGCGAAAACCCACCACCCCCCTGTTGATAAATAATGACCACTCCCTAAGTGCCTGGTAGCTAGGCCTACTGAGTGACCCCCCCCCCCCCCGCAGCATTTAAAGGTTGTCAATATATCTTCTATAACACTGATATTGAAATGCATTTAATAATCACACATAATATGAATGCAGGCCCAAGTCTTTCATAATGATGTAGTGGCGGGAAACGGTTACGTCTTTGGAGGAGAAGCGCTAACGCGGCGCCATTTTCCCTTGTAAAGACTTTCGCATATTCACCACCAGAACCAGGGACACACTTCTGATCATACCGTTTCTCCCCGAAAGGGTTCACGGCGGGGAACCAATATTGGCAGTGCCATCTGGAAGCATTGGTTTGAACTAAAGTAGTGTGTGCTTATCCCATAAGAGGGCCTCACCATCAGATTTCCAATATGTCAGCCATTGGCAGGTATTCTGGATATACAAGGACAGAAATCGATGTAGAATAAAGATAAGGACTCATGTTTTGCACACAAACAGGTAGAAAGTAGCAACATAAGTATCATTGGATGAGAGTGAGCACACTCAATTAACCAAGAAAAAATTCATTCTGTCCAAAGAGACTGACTGTTTGGCACCCAGGGAGTCTTTGCAGTGCCTCTGTTATCAGCTGTAAACCGTCATCCGTTCACAGCCGAACATCAGCTAAGCATAACCATACATGTCATAGAAATCAAAGTGCAGAGACTGGTAGCAGGTTGTAGTGACCTACATAGGTCCATGTACAACAGGCACCCAGCCATGACGACTAGGATACATTGGATATTGAAATAGTTTACTAGAATTAAGTAGCACTTGTATGTTTGCTGATGCACCAGATTTTGGCTTCACATGGCTATGATTTTGCACAATGATTGAATTGCCCTGGAATAGTGCAAATTTGCATACCAGGCTGTTAATACATCAGTTAAACCCCATATATTAAACTGCACCGCTATATTAATGCTATATGGCTTCTCTACCCCACACAAAAGGGTCTATATTGCTTCTTTCCTATCCGCTCGGATGTTGGTTTTAAATTACTTCTGTTTTTCTTTTCTTCTTCCTGTACCTCCTTCTTCTTGATTATCAGTTCTATTGATGCATACTTGACACCAGCACCTTATTCCTAGTACTCCTGATTGCCATGGTATTGTTATCTTACTAACACTAAAGATGGCAATAGGCCTTGGAATTCTAACACAACTTGCTTTACAAATTAGGTGCATAAGGGACAAGTTTATACGTCCCCGCTAATGCGGTGACTTATAACTTATTTAACATACCAGTTTGGTCTACAATTTTGTATCGTTTATCCATCTGTAAGAAACAATCATTGTATGATTTTGACATTACAACAGGCTTTGTATAAAAAAAAGGGTATCACCCTCTACTATAGCCTGTATAAATAAAAGAATTACAAACAAACAAACGTGTGGTGCACATATGTGTGGGCACCGATTCCTCTGTGAAATTGTGTAATGTAGCTCTCATCATGAATATGACCTTAGCTGTCGAAATCAAACATTTACTACTCACTCACTCTTAATGCTATCGTTGTACTGGTATTACTACTACTATGTGCCCAAGGACAGACTTAACACACTTTTTATACCTCTATTATTGGTAACAAGTTTTCCACCACTTACCTACTGCTCCCTTTCTGTATATGTGTCCTCTACAGGATGTATACAGACACTGAGGGATGCTTCCACTCCCATACTTACATATATGGCCCTAGACCTCTACTTTTTCTTAAAATCTACAAGGGAGATTGCAATGCTAGTGACATGTGACAGGGCCATTACTTGATTTTGACATGTAACATGGGGCTTTGTGACATGATAAATAGGGCCAACAGAAGATCTCAGCTATACATGTACTCAGAAAGCTTCAGATAATGCACCCTTTGGCCTTGCAATCTTCAAAATCCTCCCAGGGATACAACCTGGCCCCCTACTTTCTTTGGTCCGACTATAGGAAAATTAAAAGAGAAGCAAAGGATGTACACATGCTAAGTGAAATCAAACAGAATTTTTAAAAAGTGGTTTCCTGCGATGAAGAAGACTAGTAGTTGGTAAACTATGAAGTATCTCCCAAGTCCATATAGATCTAGTAATGAATGTCCTTTCCCTTTTATTCCCCCCCCCCTGACTGCACATGTTGGCCACTGCCCTGTCAGGTACTGTGTCTAAAGTAGGGGATGGCACACAATTATTACTGTGTAGGTGGAACAGGAGGGTCTTGCTTTCATGGGAAAAGCTTGTTTTGCCTTAGAAGTGCCTCACCTACAGTACTGTCTGTGCAGTACTCTGTCTGTGCAGAAGAAGTGGGGAGGGAGGTAGGGATGTCCTCATGGGGCTCAGACACGGGAGGAGGTGCAGGAGGAGTGGGGAGGGAGGTAGAGAAGGCCCCATGGGGCTCAGACACAGGAGGAGTTGCAGGAGGAGTGAATATATGGTAGAAAATATACATAAAATAATGAAATAAATACATTAGATCATTGATTATCTATTACAGGCCCATCCCTACCCTAGTGCCACTATACTACATGCTACTACATGCTACTATATTTTCTAACCAACCCCTATTGTTCCTGACTGCCAAGGTGTGACTGCGTACTGTGGCTCTGTTCAGGATAACCCATATACTACCCTCACTCAGTGTTATCTAAGGTGTGACACACCACCAAACCTTAGCCTACATAGTAGTGTAAGGGACCGGAAATCCCTCTACCCGGTAGACCGACTCTCAGGAGCCGGTGTGTGTCATACCGATCCAGGTGTAGGTGGAAGATAGATAACGTCAGGTCTGGGGATGTAGCTCAGTGGTAGAGCGCTCGCTTGCAAGTTGAGAGGTCCCGGGTTCGAAACCCGTTGTTTCCAAGTACGTTTTCGCCAACCTCTACATTGGTGGAAAATCCGAGCCGGTCTTCGCGTGACTTAATAGGGGGATTGGGGAACTCGGTGCCTGGGCCGGTATGATACAGATATGCTTCAGCCTGCTGGTACTGGGGGCCTTGGAAACAGGGGGTGCCTCCATGGCCTGGATGTGACTCGGTACTGGTTCTGGGAGTCTGTAGGACTCTGAGGTTAAAGCTGGTTGGGAGGAGTGTAGGTGACCGGAAATCCCTCTACCCGGTAGACTGACTCTCAGGAGCCAGTTGCCTGGTCTTCACTGCTCCCCTAGTGTGTGTCATACCGATCCAGGTGTAGGTGGAAGGTAGATAACATCAGGTCTGGGGGTGTAGCTCAGTGGTAGAGTGCTCGCTTGCAAGTTGAGAGGTCCCGGGTTCGAAACCCAGTGTTTCCAAGTACGTTTTCGCCGACCTCTACAGTAGCAAACCTGTGACCTATATAGTTCATCCAATGGGAGCAGTACACAATGGGAGCAGTACACAGGTGGCTGTTTGAATCAGTTAGAACATGGAGGCACACTGAGACACAGGTGCATGTAGCTATAAATGGTTATTGTAATTTATTTCATTTATATTAAAATACATATTTGCGCACATTCCTGCTATTCATGACTTCAAGAGCAATGTCTTACCTAGATGTCTGCAATGTATCAAACATTCATGACTTTGTTTCTACAATTAATGATGAGAAATTACCGCTATTAAGTTCACAATCAGCCCATGACACATGACTATTTGCTCTCACGTGACCCCCTCTCCACCAGGCCCAGGGGTGGGGGTCGGCAACCAAAGCTTGGATAGTCAGCCACCAAGGATTGGATAGCATCCCCCCTCCCCCAACTCATGCAGAAGAGAGTCCCCCTAAAATAATATCCCAGTGAATAATAGATATTATTACCTATTTAGTGATCGCATCTATATGGTCAGCATGGCATTTCAAAACCATAGCTATAGCGATAGTTTTGAAATGCCCTCCAGGACTTCTGGCAAGATGCACAAAGCCCTGGGTTGCTGAGAGCGCCCTAATTTCTCATGGTCGAGGGGAGGGGGGCGGGACTTGCATGGTTTATAATAGATTGTCATTCAACATTTAAATATTTGGTCACTGTCTGCAATAAATACAATAAGAGCCACCATGCTACAATAGTATTTAAACCTTTTATGTACGCGTTACAATTCCATAGATAGGACCCAACCATATATAGATCTATGTGAAGTCACATACAATGTACAAATGCAAATGGGCATAGCTCATTTATTTCATCTAGCAATTCACAGCTTTCTATTTGTGGCATATGAAATCATCTGCTTCAGAGGTACCTTGGCAGTGGGTCGGAAAACCTGGAGGAAGTAGGGGCATGGGTAGAAGGACTGATGACATGGAGGAGGGGTAAAGGCCAGGACATGTGGGTGGGATACCTTGGGGAAGGGACGGGAGGGGTATATTGACAGCTGTATTGAGAGAGCGATTGGACTGACGGCATTGGGTAGGGGTATATAAGTCACACCAATGTATAAGTCACAATCCTAATATTATAAGCTGCAAATTTATACAGATTCAAATTCAATTTTGACATTGTTCTATATACATGTAGTATAGTGTCACAAACTTTACATTTCATAGACATCAGGTCCAGGCAAAGTCATCCTCCGAGCACATGTCTACATAATTACAGCTTTCTGGGTGTCCTCATGATTCAAACCATTCAAAACACCAAGATGACCAAGGGTATCTGAGCCATGGTGGTGTCCACATATAATTAACAGTGCCACAAAGGGACTACGCAAAGTATAAAAAAAAAAGAAGAAAATAATGTGATTTTGATGTTGAGGTTTAGAAGTTTTTCATTTATAACATGCACTGCCAGATGTATTGAGTTTAATGACAATAAACAAGGCCCAGGTAACAAGCAGGGATATAGGGTGTGTATACAAGTTATCCTCCCGGAAGGCGCAAGCCTATACACCCTGGGTACACCATTCACCTACTGGACTCCCGGTAAAATATGCCTATATCTGTTCTCCTTTGTGCACATTTAACCAAATAAAGACTTTTAAACAGAGGGGCGTGCATGGAAGATCACTGTATGCCAGCGAGACAAGTGAGCACAGGCGGGCAGAGTCCTGTAGTGAGCACACACCACCTCCACCACTAGCTTATCAGTCAGGACCTTGTTTCAATAGATTATATGACAGGTTCAGCCAGCTACAACTGGGAATGGGCCAAATCTTACCTGCTGATCTTAGGATTTTGGCTATAGTGATCGAATACCTGGCTACATTACTTGGTGATCGTACTGACTGCTGGCTAAATAGCCACCAGTGCAGTGACTCAATAAGGGGTGCTTGTATGATTGGCCTTTATGTGAATAATTAGTGGGTAGTCTGATTAACTGCTACCGTCTGGAGGTTAATTCAAAAGGTCCTGGGATTTCTACCCCTGCAATCTTAGCGTAGGCACATAACGTAAGACCTAGCCAGTCTACTCTATCTAATGCAGTGGTTGCAGGCCAGTCAGGCACAGCAAGTCCTGAGATCCCTTCACTATTCCTTTTCCAGCCGTAAGATCACTGCAATCTTAGTGAAATAATTGCATAGTGGTTTCACCTGAGTACAAGAGCACTCACAGAGAACACTCCTGCTCCCAAGAGTGAATGTCCCTGCTGTATACATATAGAGGGGAGGGAGGACATTTGCTGGGAGTCCTTGAGGGCTCTTCAGTCTACTCAGGCATGAAGTTCATTTGAATACTGTATAAGGTCAACTGCACCCTTTAATCTGTAAGTAGCTCATATAAGGGGGGGGGAATGCTTGTGTAATCACTCTTGTGAAAAGGAGTGTTTCCACTGCTATTCTTTCACTATGGACCTCTTGCCCCTGTTCACAGTGTGTTCTACTTGGAATGGTGTAGGAGGGCTGAGGCTAAGATCACTGCGTACTTAGTGCTGGCTTTGAAGAGGCAAGACAGTCTAATCTTAAGATCGCTTAGTTGGATAAGCAGAATAATTTCTAAGATCACTGAGGTAGTGATGCCAAGACATTTTGAATTAACCTCCTGAGCTTGGCATTTTCACGTAACAGGCTGATTACAGAGCCCCGGCCAGGACAGCAGCCCCCAGAACATTACAGGTGCTTGGAAATTTACACAATTGCTCAAGCCTGATGATATCATCTGATTTTTGTATCTACATATACAAAGCATTGCGTTACAGTTAGGGGTATTTACTCAAATCTGTGATTGTAATGCTGTCTTAATTGGGTTGTTTTATTTGCATCTGAACTTATAGACTCATTAAGTTAAATTTGTTCAAAAAAGCTTACAGCACCTGTATGAAATGTATATTGGAAGAAATACAAAATACCTGTATCAATTACTACCAGTAGGCATTAATAAGTTCCGTATCAATTTATTTTCTCTAAATATGATATGGGAGTATACTGGTATTATCAGAAGATACTGAGATGAACTAGCTGTAAGTTCCATTGAATAATTGAACAGAGACAGGTGGTTGCTGGATTGATTTGAAATATATAAAAATGGCTTTATTTCAAAGCATCATAGTATCAGTGAATAAAAAGTAAAAACCTAGGTTTTACAGTCAGCACTTGTGGAGATGTGCATTGTAAGGCTGTTGAGTCCAACTGACGAGTTTGGAACAATTAGTCATCTTAGATAGCAGGGTGAGAAGAGGAAACTTTGCCATGGCGACAACAATTATTCATACAAGTATATAGTGCATATAGTCCCAAATGTTAACTATGGGCAAATATAAAATACTGGTATTAATTACTACAGGTAGGCATTAATAAGTACAGTGTCAATTTAGTATCAGTTAATAGGGTAGTATATGATAGTATACCAGTCTTATTAGAAGATCATAATATATATCTTGTTACCATGGATACTGATATGAACTAGCTTTAAGATACATTAGATAATCTGAAATACATGAAACTGGCTAAATACCACCAACCATATGGAACATTACTGTATGAAACAATCATTTTTAGTCAACTATAGGGAGGACATCCAATTTCAATAGTCACTTTTATTATCATGCAAATAGCTGTACACAGACTTTGACTTCCAGTTTGACCTCTTTATAATGTTGTCAACAGAAAAACCAAATGACCTAAGGAAGGTTCCACCTTAAATGGTGTAGGGAATGTGTACATGTTCATTTAAAGTTTTATATAATCATCAGTTAAAACAATGTCCTTTACACGTAGAGAATGTATAGCTAAGTGACAACACCGCAATACACATCTGAATAATATCAATACCAAAATACCCTATCCAAAAGTTTTCTGATATTCAAGGTTGACAAAATTGTATACATGTTGCTCGCTTGGGTAAATTATATGAATATACACATGTGTATGTATATGTATATGTGTATATATGTATATATATATATATATATATATATATATATATATATATATATATATATATATATATATATATATGTATGTATGTATGTATGTACATATTCATAATATACTTTAGTCCAAATGCTTAAGATTACATATTTAGACAGTGATATTTTCAAGCAACTACTATCATAATATTATATTGAAGGTCCTAATCTTTATGCCACCTTTTTGTGGCTTTGAGTGAGTAAGTGAGTTAATATATACCCAATGCTATTTTGATAGCTAATGACATATTCGTGGTGAGAGAACTACATTACATACCTTCACAGATGAATGTGATAATACTCACTAAATAGTGCACAACACATTGAGAGGGGAAATAAGAAGAGAATTTAGACCCTTTTAAGTTGGCTAGGTAGGACCTTTATATCTTGGAGATCTGAGAATCAAAGATTTTGCAGCACAAAAAAATTTAAAATAAGACTTTCAAGACTATCCCGTACAGTCTTGTTGGTATTGCACCTGTCCCAGGCCATAGGGACAAGCCCGGGATGGGTAGAGAGTGTGCAGCTCTTTGGGGGTCACTGCAGGGACCATGTTGTGTACTACATGTGTCCATGCATATATTCATGTAATATAGGACCCTGCCTCGCAACTAATGCATATAGACCCCAGGGAAAGTTATACTACCGTAGAACCCCATATATGATGTGCTGGGTTTTAGTTTTGCCTGGTACCACATGGGAGAGAGGAAGACCTTTCACTTGATATCTTACATGTCCCCCTAGCCCCTACAGTAGCAAAGGGGGTTCACTGAGGGGGGGGGGGCTATTGTTGGATCGCTAAATGTGCACTTAGCTCTACACTGCAAAAAAGGTGTTTAAAGATACACACCAAATTCTCTCAACACCAACATTTAAACATCTAAACACTTGAAGTGTTTAGGTGTTTAGCTTTTAAACACTTATTCTCAAACACCTAAACACTGAAGTGCTTAAGTGTTTAGCATTTAAACACTTGGTTAAACACTTCCTAGTTAAACGTGTTTAAAATTGAACGCGTTTAACACTTAAGAAGCGTTGAGAAAAGTGGGACAAATAAGTGTTTAACCAAGTGTTTAACTTCTAAACACTGGTGTTTAATCCCTAAACACTGTTTTTACAGTGTATGTCATGCTCTGCCTCACCCCTCAACTTCCACTCACCTGATTAGAGTGAAACCACACAGGTTTTTTTTTTTTAATTTAAAAAAAAAAATAGACTGTATAACCTATGATTGCCCAAATTAAATTAAACCCCTGGTATCTTGGCTGCCAAACTGTCTGTATGATGGGGAGATACATGCACACAGGCCATATATCTAAAATTTACTTGCCAATCCTCCCCCGTTTTCACCCTTATTCACCACTTTATCACCTGCCTCTCCTACACATATGTGTGCTAGCTAAACAATGATTGGAGATTAAAAATCCTGATCTAGTGGAGTTCAAGTGAACTACATGTACTATCTACATGCTTGGTTGGGAGTACAGTCTCCAGACATGACCTGCATTTTAGGATACGTCCTGGAGGTATTTCATATTGCGTTAAATCAAAAGGGCTTAAATTCATTAAATTCATCATCTAAATAAGTCATGCGACCAGGGCTGCTGATCAAAAATTATTACTCTGGTGATGGGAATCAACAGTCCTTGCTTAAACCTGTGAGACTGTCATAATCAAATGAACTTTATAAAAACCAAACTGTAAGGCCCATTCCAAGGTGTCAGTGTATTCGGAGCTTGTATCATACAGATCTTACATGTAGGTTCTTGGACTGCCCACAGGGTACTGGTAGTTAGGCTGCATGGGCCTGCGCAAGCTGCAATCAAAGAGAAGATATCATTGTCAAATATCGCAAAGACATCTTCGGCCTATAAAGGCTGCATTTTGATCTCCGATTTTCATTATGAATGATGTGATACTTTAGGCAATCTGTGAACAAATTGACTGGTTTAGATTTATGCTTATGTATTAATGCACTAAAGCCAGAGCTCAATTACTCAATATTGGGAGCCACAAAATGCATGCTCCTTTGAATTCTTTGTTCTTAATAATATTGGTTACATCCAGCATTGACTAGCCAAGCAGAAATGATATCCCCAATACACTATATAATATAAATAATAATAAGTTTTAACAATAAGTAGAACAAAGGAAATAATGTGTCAAGGGTGACGCTGATGCCAGTGGGCCACAAGATTGATTATTTTGTAAATCCCTCTGTACTTACAATGGGAACTGAGGGAACTTGGGGAACCTCTGTGGAACTGGTTTGATTCGACGTAGTTTATGTACGACACCCACTGTAACACGTCTTGTCCTATAGATCTGAATCATTTGGAGTATCAGGTGGATAAATCCGAGAGCCAAGGCAGTCACGGCCAGGATGAAGGTCAGTGTGAATGCACGGATCTCACACTGAGGGCCGCTGTAACCTTCAGGACAGCTGTAACCAAGAAAGAAATATAATGAAATTTAGCCATTAAGGGGTGCAATTGATTGAGGCATGAACACAGCCCTTGTCACGGCTACATTCATGCTCACCCTATAAGGTCGATAAACTAAGAGAAGGTCAGCCTGCAGGGCATTTCAAAACAATATTTATAGCTATGGTTTTGAAATGCCCTTAACTGGGGGATCCAGGATTTGAAAAAGAGGGGGTGCGGCCAAAAAGGAGGGGGCGCATCCCCTGATTATTAGCAAGTTTTGGGGTTGGGAATATGCAAATAAACTCTTAAGTACTAGCAAAAAGGAGGGGCTCATGCCACACGCCCCCTCTAAATCTGCCACTGTATAAAGTTACTACAACCCTATGCTCATTTGAACAAAGGAGTTCATACCACACCATGAAGGAGGAATGGCTGGTCACTATTTAGCCAATATGACTGGGTGCTATGACTTCATAGTGGTGGGTATTGAGTCAGTAGTTGAATAAATAGCAGCTGCTATTTTGTTGCCTGTACTGTAGCTCACTATGTAGTCCCTGGTATTGAGTCATTTCTTTTGCCCAGCACTTCAGTTTGAGGCCATCCTGTTGTAGAAACTATTGAAACACAATCCTGATACTGCGATGTAGTACCAGCAAGCAGACTCATCAGCATGCCATACTCTATATGAGAGAGACAATTTCATGGCACCCCTAAAGCTGTGTGTCCACAGGGCGATACAGTTTATAATGACATTATTTCTTTTGGCAACCACATCTGTGGTTCATTTCCGACAATAAGAATCAAACATGTTAGATAGATATTTGCATTCGACATGAAGGCTGTAAGGATTCTTATCGGTGGACACATGGTTAAAAGGAAAAAAAAATTCTATGGATCTGTTCAAAATTACACCATGGTGGTACTTTTTTAATGTTGGGGGATCAAAAAGAAAGGTGGCAAATTCTTTATTTATACCCCAAGGTAGTATGTGGGGGAAACTATAATTTCATGGGACCTCGAAGGGAAAAATGAAAGTATTTTACTTTGGCCCAATGATTTGTTTGATCCCATCAATCCTCTATACTTTGGACCTTTGAGACTTAGATGGATTTACTGCTCATCTACTGCAATGACATATAAATCCTTAAAAGCTGATATTGCAATAATACATAATATCCATTGGTCGTTATGATACATGAATGAAGCCCTGGTGAGTAACTGGCCAGGGTTGCATTCAAGGATCCTGCTGACCCTATGGTGTCGATATAGTGCATTGTTACACAATTTCTGTGACTGAGGGTGCTTTTCCTGGATATTCTTATTCTGATACCTGTTGATATTGCACACCACGATGCATGCATCATGGTGTGCAATATCCATCAGGCACCCAGTGCCTGTTATCCATGGATATCAGGCACATCTTACATGTCATATGTCACATGTTAAAACCAACGAGAATTCTATTGCCAAGGGCAGGGGTCGAAACCATACCCTATTGATCACTTATCCAACTCCCTATGCATTGCGCCACAGGGACTGACGAGAATAGCAGCAGTAGAATTAAGTTAGGATTACACCACAGTGGTCAAAGCTGCCTTACCCATAGCCGTGACAGCGACATACCATATTTCCCCTTGTAAAAGCCTGGGTTTGTATTAGTACTACCTACTACCTAAAACTCCTTACTAAGTGGCAAATTGACCAGGCCTTAACAAGAGGATATACAGTACTGCTGGACACATTCAAACCAAGCCAGCAGCTGCTGGGTGCCAAGGTATGTGTACCGATAGTATAGTGGCCAGCAAATAGCGCTCCAAACCCAAGGTGCAGGCATTCGTGTCCTGGCCTGGTTCATCTTTTTCGTGGTGCAAGCTGTCAAACCTTGTGCTTCTATTCCCATGGGGAGGTGAATAATTTTTTCTTTTCAAATTGAATTTATTGATATTTTATTGATTATTTATTGATTGGTTTTAGTGTGTAATAAAGTAAGTAAGGTATAGATATTGGGCACCTCATTGGTTGTATGCTAGGATATCACACTCAGGGCCTGCAACCCCTTGTGTGATATCCAAGCATACAACCAACTCAGTGCCCTATATCTATACATTACTTACATATTATGCTGTTGTATAGGCATGATACACTAAAGCTAACTCATTTTTGGAAGGGGGAATGAGAAAAGAACTGACCTGCATTGAGGTTTACCCTCTAGTAGGGTACAATTTCCGCCATTGGCACAGTACCCAAATACATTGTAGAACTCACAAGACATAGAGAAAGCTGAAAACAGAAAATACATCAGTTAACCCTTTATAGGTAGTCTATTGCATTCTAAGTGCATTTTTCTAATCAGTCACCATTAGTCACAAATGTAGCACCACCTATGTAGGGGATTTCTCAACATAGTATAAATAGAGACAGTCATAATTATTTAGAATAATTCGAGAAAACTACAATAGTTCTATGGACTATCGTTGCTCAATATAAATAGGCTGTATTTTTGTTGTATAGGAAATTTTAAGTGTGACTTCATTGGCTGAAGTAGTAGCATGTTACGAAATGTCAAACAGGCATCTATGGCACATCACAAAGGCAAATGAATTAGTACTTGAACTTGGACAGAAAAAATGAAAATGCACAGGTGCAAAGAAATTTCACCAAAAGAAATCAATAAAATGATCAATTCTATGGTATTGTAATTCATATTCTAAATCTACAAAGTCAGCAACAGTCCACATGAATAGAGCGCTGCAGTGTTGAAATTATGATGCTGTTGTATTTGGCATTGGATAGATACCTTTACATGTACCAGTCACTAGATCATAGACCTGTCCAACCAGACACAGACAGACATAAGCACCAGGCAGGTTCAGACAGAAGGCTTCTCCACATGGGGCTGGCTGCCATGAACATTCATCTATATCTGTAAGTGAAGAGCTCATTTGGCTAATTCTCATGTATCTGAACAAAATCAGGAAGAAATATCACAAAAGTTTTGCCTAAAGTCAACAATGCATAAACCTTTGGATTGAGCAAGCAAATTAAAGCAAAATCCTAAGAGGATAGACTATTTTATAGTAATAAAAACACATTGTGTTAATGGATTTGATATAATTACTTAATGAGGTACAAATTTCATAGATTGGTTTACAATAATCTTTTGCTAGAGAATAGGGGGAAGGACAATTTATTCTCATCAGAATTTTTCAAAAGTACAAGGTATTTCCTCTTACTTCTCTAAATAAATGGTCATATATATCTTACCAATGCAGCCGTAAGTGATGTTCCAAGTTCCAGTCATCAGACACTCCTGAGACCAATAGTCAACACCAGCAGACACATGGTATCCCAGCTCACACTGATACTGTATAAAGTACATTGAAAAAATTTGAAGTCCAAGGTGAACTTAAAGGGTGCTTTGGCTTTATCTTTTGTCCTCTCTTTCACCTTTAATCATAGAAATAGTCCTTGGTATTTGGCTCTTGCTTCTCTCATTCTCTCATTTTCTTTCTATGCTGTTATGATTTTAAACATATCACAAACCAAGTACACAATTTTTTCTGGTGAAAAAAGAGATCAGAATGATACGTCAATGTGAGCAAAACCCATGACGAGTGGCAATAAATACCTTGGCTACATCACCCTCATTCAGCCACTCAATGAGGACATTATCTTGGATTACAAGGGAAGCATGAGGGTCCCCATCAGGCTGGCCACACAGAGCTGGAACATGAATATTGTTTAACATAACCAGTTTAGAGACTGCAGCTGATAGCATCAATGTGGTATAGTGTACCATAAATTCTCTCATACAAGCCGCACCCTCTTCTAAGCCACACCCTGAGATAAGGAGAATGTTATAAACTGCCCCTGGACCCTGAAATTTAATCGTTTAGTACTCTTCTTTAGTGTAAAATACCCTAATATATGTCGCACCCTAAGTTTGGGAACCTCCTATAAGCTGCAACTTGATCCGGTTTCTGGTCACTTTTACCTACCTATGCAAGACTGTTGCTTCACTGGGTCAGGTACATAACCAGTGAGACAGTCACAGCGGTAGGAGCCGGGGAGGTTGGTGCACGATGTGTTCCTGCCACACGGCCCCCAGTCAGCATCAAACACAACACTACAGTTTGTGGATAGAGACCCTGTACAGTTTACAAGGCTGCCATTTGTACATTCATCCCTGTCTTTAAGGTAAGAAAATAACAATAATAAATCATTTAATCCTTTAAGGGCAGCTAATGCATCATGGCATCATGTTCATTGGTCATCATGATACATGAATGCAGCCCTGGTGATAACTCATGATTCACTCCTGCATCAGCAGCCCTTAAATGGTTAAGTAAGTTCATCTTGTGTAGGAATCAAATTCAAATCACGTAATGAAGATGTATATGGGGATATCTGATAGATATTATCAAATATATGTAAATCAAAAGCCTGTTTCCGTACAGCAGCTTTTGAATTTTTACTGATATGTCAGCACATATGAGTAGGTATATTAATGTACATAATAATCAACAATAAATAACTGGTCTTGAGTAAGGTTTCAGAAGATATCTTATATATGTATAATTTGTTTGTTCAATGTCTTTCAATACTCGAAACGGAATACTCTCAAAAGTAGAGTTTTCTTTGCTCAATACACTATCAAGAAATGTTCTTAAGAGAAGCAATTACCAACCAGTGTTGATAGCCAAATCCATGCCGATCACTTCATGTGATGGTATTCTGCGATATATGCAGCTGCTAAACTAGCCTACACTAATCATTTTACTCAGTGGCAGTACGAACACAGCACATAACATACAAACACAAGTGACACACATGGTGCACAGTGGCAGGCTTATTTCAAAAGGGGCTGTCTTATTTCACTATCACTACCCTAAGTGGTGAGGGAGTGAGTAATAGATGTTTAACGCCATTTCGACAGCTAAGGTCATATTCATGGCGAGGCCCTCAGTGGTAGCAGTGGAAAATGAACAGTGGAAAATCAAAAGCAGTTGCTATTTCTGAGTGAGCTACCAAAGGCTAAATGGATAGTGGACAAGGTGACAAGATAGGCTTAAAATACCATCACTGGTGGGGTGATATGTTTAGCCATTTTGTATTAACCTCCTGGAGTTGCTCTCTCCTAGGTTGCACAGTACAAGAATATTTGAATGAAACATGCATTATAACACTGTATAAAACCTAGAGTCATGTCTAAAAAGAATGATATGCAAAGTCTACTTGGGTCAAACCCTGCCATTGAGCATACTCTAGCTGTTATTCTTATAGCTTTATTCATACCTACACCTAGATCTAAGATGCATTCGACCTATCCTCTAAGAGCAATGAGGGAGAGCTAAACTAAAAAAAATGTACATCTATTGATTTTTTTGTATCATTTCCATTAACTTGTTTCATGACAATTATTTTCCCTATGCTAGTATTCTGAAACTGTACAAATTTCCGCATTGCACCAAACAAATACACTTTTATGAGAAATACCACTGCAATACCCTTTCTCATCTTTTTTCATGTTTGAAAATGAATATAACACAGAGAGCTCACCTATATACATTCCTGTATTTGGGTCAAGTTCATATCCATCTAGAGGAGAACACTGGTAGCCATCTTCTAAGTCTTCACATGCCTGGAAGGATTCACAGGGACCCCAAGTAGGGTCATACAGAAGGTCGCAGTAGTCAGGAGACACATTGATTGTGCAGTTAACCAGCGCTCCATATTTGCACTCATCTCGACCTGGAAATTGTGATTTAACACACTGAGTATTGTAGGACTACGTTCTTGTGATTCGCAATGATACATTGGGATTATTTCCTGGGAATGGCAAGCTTATATATAGATCAGGTAACTCCCCTCTACTGACTTTTCTACAAGACTCTCTGGTTAGAAAGGCAACATCTGTACAACCATTTTAATAAACGAAAGAACGGGGGTTCACAGTTGAATTATAATGGGTATGATTTATTTTTTCACTCTATGGGAGTACAAACAGCTTAGAAATTTATTTAATGTATTTACAGTGAGCAGAAGAGATCTGAAACACAAAATAATATGTACAGGTAAACCGTCCATATAGGGTATGAAATGATGATCTTGTAGCATTTGTCTAAAGTTGGCATTATTGAGAAATACCCTCCATGTTTACAAAAGAGTAAGTTAATACATACCGACAGAGAAACACCAGAGGGTTGGGTCATGGAAAGGTGCAGTCTGGTCAAAACAGGAGGGACTAGCTGCATACCCTTGATCTGCTATTATGCAGATAATCCTACCCTGGTATGGCTCAGTATTAAAGTTAATGAATGGCCGAATTTCTATTGAAGTGTTGAGGTACCTCAGCTGAAGTTGTCCCAGTTTGGTGTAAGCAGCAATTGTGTAGAAAACCTATGTATGGCAATACAGGAATATGTGTAGGATGACATTTCTCAAGAGACTAGGACTTAAGGTTTTCAAGTCGTCTCACAGGCATCTTATTTAAATATATTACAACCTCTAGTCATAATTTAGAATGATTGCAGTGTCACCAGTCATCTTGATGATGCATGAACACAGCCCAGGTGAGTAACTAACTCACCCAGGCTACATTCAAGGGTGGGTTGGCATGATGTTCCAATTCATTTTTGCATCATGCCAACCAATGGGCATGATGCACTCATGTATGAACTTCCCTTAGGGGGTTTTACAAAACAAAGCTGTGTTTCAGGTTGCTTTTTCCTAGACTAGTGTATGAACTGAAAAAACCCGTATATAAGCAGGAGTGTATAATTTCCATTGATCGTCATTGAAGTGCTGAAAAGTCTGCTAATCCTTGTACGAGTTTGGACGATTTTTCACCTTGAAACAATGGCTAGACTAAATTTCTATGTCCGCCAGCGTCTCCCAAAATATTCTAAGTCCAACTTGACCTCGAAAAAGTATATCCAAAAATCCCAAAAAAGCACATGTGCGTATATGCTCTCATAATGCACTGGTAGGAGAGGGCATAACAGTAAGGCAGGTGGCAGAATAGTGGTATAACAGCCTTTAAATGGTTAATGGATGAATGCGTTCAAACCTACTTCTTGTGTGTACGCATCAATAAAGTAGAAGGCTCTACTCCGAACAGGCTCAATAATCGCTTCATCAAAATGCATGGTGAACAAAGCACGACCCTTAGCATCCAGAACCAAGGTCTCATTCACAGGGCCAAATGACACAGGCTGTATTGTACCAGGGACCATTGAGTTGATTCCCAAAGCGATTGTCGAATAGACTTTGCTTAGCGGGGTGTCGCTTCCTGGCATAAAGTCCTCCACAACGAGGTTCACAAGGTACGACCCATCTGGAATATCAATGGGATGAAATCTAAGTGATAAGGAGTGGTCCATGGGAGAGAAGTTATTTCATTTCATACGTAGCATGTAGGTCCTGATTCTGAGCAGAGCTTCTGTACATTTCTCAATGTTACCTGCTGTGAGCTGTAGTTGTGCATTGGTTAAGCATCGTCTCGATGGTACAGGGGTAAGCATTTTTGCTTATTGGCTGAACAACCCAGGTTCAATCCTCAGTTGGGAAAGGACTTTTTAATGTAGACCACTATACATGTAAGAATTGAGAACTGGTAGGTCATTCTCAACAGTAATATGAAGAATGTAAGTCTTGTTCTTCCATTGCTATAATAATTATTCATTGCATTATCCAAAAACTAGCACCTAAAACTATAGAAAACAAAATGCTAATCTCCCTGTACCTATATTGACACTCAGTTCAGGCTAATGGTTGTGAATCTTTATTGAATTAATAAGCAAATAACTGGTCCACTAGCTTTAGACACTGCTCAGAGGAGCTTTGCAGACCGGAAGGTAGGGTAGTTTTGAAGTAGGGGTTATGAGGTAATTTCCTGGGTGTAAATTGAAATTGGATAAGTTTAGTCTCATACGTATTAGGCCTACACAGATTAACAAATGCTCATATCTTCCAAGAGCTCATTAAATATAATGTTTGTATAAAGACAGAGTTTGGTTGACCACTGGAAGACCAGAGCAGGGAGTGGCAGGGTATGTCAGGAGGGAGGTCCAGGGGTATAGGTTGTCATGGTTATCAGTGCAGAGGTAGCTGGAGGGGAAGGGTAGTATGTCACAATATGAGAAAATGAACAAACGATGTTTTTCTCTGACTGGATTCAGAAATGGAATTGCAGAGTTTCTTCTCATGTCTGAGCTATTTGACATTTCAGTTGCATTGAATTTGATAAATCTTGTCATTCACTAGTAGTACTAATTAGTCACCACCCCTTAAATGAAAAAAAAAACCTTTTTAAGTTATTTCATGAAACAATTGGTGTCCACCACCTTGTGGTCGAAATAGATATATGTTAACGACTAGCAAACCCCTGGCTTGTTCAAATCTGAGTGGGAGGGGGATGGGATTTTTAGTCTCAACTCAAAAACAATTTCACCCATTGTGTTACAAAGACAACACAATAGAAAAGACAGGGGACGATTACCTGTATAAAATTATAAAGAGAAAGGGTTATTCTGATGGTCTGACAATGAGTGAGTGAGTGAGTAATAGAGGTTTAACGCCATTTCGACAGCTAAGGTCATATTCATGGCGAGAACTATATTACACAATTTCACAGAGGAATGTGCCAGTGCCCGCACATATGTGCACCACACTTATCCTGAGGGGATAGGAAAGAGGAGAAATAGACCCTTTTAAGTGGGCTAGGGAGGCCCGAGTCTGACAATAAATCCATCTCTATAATGTCAATTGTATAAAGTGTTAATCATCTATTCACATTGTGTCCCCATATGCGATACATGTTAACATTGCAATATCATGTATGTGTGAGGAACTTTTAACTTGGGAAGGCTTAAATATGACAAACAAAAGTTGAACATGTAAACTGAAAGATGTGGATTCTCTCATGCACCAAAGCATTATCCTATAATATTATGTAGAGAATGTTTTATTTGTATTGAAGAGTATTGTGACTAAAATATCTAAACTATTACTTGCTGGTGTAAACCAGTTTCCAGCTTCTCAAACCGAAAACCCTCTAAGAGCAGGACTCTTACTGAGAAAGAGAAAAAAAATAAGCCCCCCCCTCCCGTCTCTAATTCAGCGGGAGGCTTTCATCTTGCCTTGCCTTTTTCGTGTCCTAAAAACAAATGTGTAGTAAAAATAAATGGAATGTGTGTACTGAAAGAGGTGGAGGAAAAATGTAGATTCGCCCCATCAGCCTGCCTGCTGTCATGTACCAATGTGCTATCCTACAATATCATGTGGAGAGTGTTTATAGCTATTAAAAATCATTGTGAATAGAATATCTTAACTTAAACTTGCCTTGCTTTTTTTTGAAAAAGAATATCTCTAGAAAAAAATATTTTACAAAATGATTTAGAGATTACTTTTTCATGAAAGAACCAAGGCTAAAGATACACAAATGAGGTCATGTGATGGTGGGGAATTCAGATACTCAATGCTGATTGGCTGAACAAGTAGGTCAGGGGAGGGGAGAATTAACGAATCATGTGACCAAATGCTGGCCTCTGTTTGGCTGTCACCCTTAGGGGCAATTTCTTTCTACTAGTCTGCACTCTTAGCCGATACATACATGTGCTATACTGCTATGACTTTTATTGTTTGCAGATGACATATGATAAGCTTTACTCATAAAATGTACGTAGTAGGTTTGTCCAGCTCATGGTGTTCTGATTATGCATAAGCCATTGTGTGTAGGACAAGGCTTTGGCAGGAAAATATGTGCCTGTATACATGTGTAGGTCTAATCTACCTCAATCTACCTCATATCGAGGTAACTATATTATCGAAGCAATAACTTGTCGGTTCATGTAGGTTTTCGAACAACTTTATTTAGGTACTTTTACAAGAAGACTTGCAGATATATTTCAATCTTTCATATGCCTATAGTCAATACCCCATAAGGTGGTAATGCTCTCGCTTAGGTAATTGTTTAGAGACAAGGTCAGCCTACCAACTTGGTAGGACTGCAGAATATATACCTCTCATTACAGTTGATTGGTTCTGCACTGAGCACCCTCTTGTCCGTTCCCTACTTAACACTGCTCCAGGCCACCTGTGGTGCCCGCTTATGAGAGACATAGGAAACGCTCGTGAAGAGTGCCTATCCCACTACAATATGGTACATGGAAATAGTCTCCGATACATATTAACCTCAACACACCATAAATACAATTCCCTACACTACCCCTCTCCAGATATAACTAGTGGAAAATAGTGATAGATAAAGTAATGATTTTACCATAGTTTATCTATACATTTCACCTAGGGAATCGAGACCACAGCAAGATGTAACTATCATATGTATATATGATAAGTGATATCCAAGTAGAAACCCAATACACCAGTTCTAAAAAGAACTATTAAACAGATCATGTAACCTCAATATAAAATGAATGAGATTCGTAATAACGTTCTCGAAATATCAACAATAGTTAAATACAAGGTTTTAACATGATACTGACTTACATTGTTATGGCAGTAGTTAATACCAACATGATATAAAACAGAGTTCAACCTGCATAACCTTGAGAGCCCTACTTCATTCAGCCTCCATTGGAAAGATCAAGGAAGTCCATATCCTACCTCCAGGGTTAACACTGAACAGGTTCCATATGGGTACTCCTGAGCAATAATAATATCAAAGCTCGGCTCCGATAGTGTAACGCTACATAATAACAATATCCACAACCTATACCCATGCACCAGGTTGTATATGAGTGATCTCATTTGGAACATACAAATCATTTTCATAAATATAATCACACATCTTTAGAGACGTAAATCCATAGTATCAAGTAAGTAGAAAACATTGGGCTGAATGACATTGAGCCAGGAGTGTGAGTCCTTTGGTATAAATATACATACAGGTAAGTCCTTTGAGATGAGCTGTCAGATAAGTCCATGGCATATTGTAGTATATAGCGTTAACAAGGTAAGTCCAGGGATGAAAGTCACAGAGCACGAAAATCCCTGAAATGGTCCAATTTTCGCCCGAAAAAACCTGGGTTTCTATATGAATGTATAGGGCCCTGGAACTTCAAAATCCCTGAGATCAGGGAATTCCCTGAAGACTTTCATCCCTGTAAGTCCAGTTTAGATATAGTGGTAATATCTGGATGGTGCCAACCTTTTCTTCATGGAGATTTATATCCCCAAAGTCTTAATCATCATCTCGACAGGTTATCCAGATAGCGTGTATATAAAATACAACGCTGCTCTTTAGCTTTAGAGGATCTGCTATGTAAATCAATTAACAAAATCTGCAGTAAGTATTCCAGATAAAAAAATTTAATCCAAATCGTCTTTGTCAGGTGATCCCTTCAACCACTCTCGAAGTTGAAAAGGTTTACCATTCCACTCGTTGAAGGTGTGACCTCTCATTCGAAGTTGATCCAAGATGGATGTCTCTTGCGTGACTTTAACTTCCCAGTACTTTTTTGCATTTTTCCACCATTGGACTTCATTGCGAAGTCATTTCTCTTCCTGTTCATACAGTGCCCCTTTTTCAGCATCATGTATTCCACCAACACAGTTGAGAGTATTCTCTACAACTGTATTCCCAAAGGTCTCGAGAGCCTTTGAGAATTTCCCTTGCCAATCTTTCATTAACTTCTCTTGAATGTCAAAGCTAACGAGGTTGTCAGGACTGAAATACTTTATTCAGGGAAGCTGTACAACCTTTGCTCCAGGAGGGATTTTGGGTTGTTTCGATGTAGAAGCCTGAGATTGTGGCTTCTTCTCTTTCCAGAGAAGAACAGTTTGACTTTCAGGCCCGCTAGGTGTTAATGTCGGGTAGTCATCCACTGAAGAAGAGGACAAACTCCCGACATGAGCTTTAGAACTAGGACTATGACTCCAATCAGTTTTCTTAGAGTCAAAGGTCACTGGCTTTGCTTTTGAGTCTACTTTCTGAAGAACAGAAGTACCCCCTGCACATACACGGTCCCCCACTTGTTAACTAAAGACTTCTTCCTTGAAATACCGTAGGCATTTTTCTCTTCTGCTTTCCTCTTTAAGGGATGGGCAGCTTTATCCCATTCTTTCATCTCCACATAATAGGCATTCCTCAAGTGAAGTCTGCCTATTACAAACGAGACGACATACCTTACAAGCAGTTTTCCATTGACATGTTTGCCAACAGACTCTTTAAGCTTCAAGACATTGGTCTCGGAGCTCTCCTCTCCTACAATAGCATCTTTGGTCGTAAAACCTGCCATTAGTTCTGTGTGAAGGTTCTTCACACATCGAATAGCGACCTCGAACCATAATTATTTGAACCGCGTACAGTCATAAGTCCATTGGGACACTTTGCGCTCAGTTGGTACCTCTCATCAGGTACACCCTCATACACTCTGTGGTGATGATAGTGGACCTCGTAGAGATGTCTCAAGAACTGGTCTTTAGAAGGCCACGTTTTCCCTCGCTGACTTGCTCATCATGATAAGAAGTAAACAGGCAATGCCATGTCTCATCAAACTTTGTCAGGACTCATTTCAGCTTTAGCTTCTGATCCTTTCAGTAATATGTTTTGTCTATTTTCCTAACTTGGTTGAACCAGTCCCAATAACATTGGAGGACTGACTCTTCTTCATTAGTCCAACAAGGCCACAGTTTGTTGTCTTCCGTGTTGTTGGGGTAGACAGCAGGTGGAGCGGCGTGCTTTTTTCTGATCCATACCACAGTTTCTGAAGCTCATTGGTTTAAATCAACTGAACTTCGATGCAGCCTTGGGAAAGATGATTTTGTCATTCTCTGTTGGAGTGGCAGTCTTCTTGACCTCCATATGGATTCATCACTCTTGATGGCTTTCTTGGCTTGTTCAAGCTTTGGCGGCTGCAGCCTCGTCTCTAAGCTTCTTCTCTCTGGCTTCTTTAGCCACCATTTTCTCTTCTCTTTGCGACATGGTTTTCTTGCTGCTATCATGTACACTTTAATAAGGCCATAAATTGTAACATATGATTGTATTAATGCATATGAAATAAGGAATTTATACATATGAGCGTTCACGGTCCACTGAACACCAGACAGGTGAATATATAATGTAAAGGACCAAAGTGACCAACCTCATGGTCCACTGACCATGAACAATAGTGTATATAATTGTTTAAGGAACAAAAGGTCTGACCTAATGGTTCACCAACCAAGAACAATGCTGTATATAATTATTTAAGGACAAGCCAGACCGCCATCACAGGCCGCTGAGCAACAAAGACCAACAATAGGCTACTGAGATTACAGCATTATATACTTCCGGTGGTGTTTATGCCCTCTCACTCAAGTCACAGGCCGGATTTCAGACCTGACCCAGATGCGCCAGGATAACGCGCATCTCATGGTCTTAATTCGGTGTCAAAACTCCCATTATTAAGGAACTTAGGTGACCGAGAGTGTTCGGAGCTCCCAGTGTGCCACAGACCAACTGGCGTGAATTATGCAAATTGCAATCTGTGGTGGTCGCGAGTCTTCCTCGAGGTACCTTCGACCATGTTGATGGTCCTCATGGGCGACATCGAGAGCACCTCTCTTACCCGACACCTGGGGGTGCTGGAGTCCAGCGCCACGTCACCACATGGTCACGTGACCCTCAACTCTGGTGTATATAAGGCTGTTTCACGGCCTTCCTCAGGGTCAGTCCAGTCGAAACGGACCATCATGAGCGATGGTCAGCCACTGCCTGGCTACCGTGAACTAATACTTCTCTGTGTAGGTGGGAAGGTGTATGTTACTTTGTTGAAGTAGACACTAGAAGGCTGTGCTAGTCATCTAGTGTCGAGATTGTTTAGTAGGTTGAACGCTACTACCTGTGAACTGCCATCGAGAACGACTGATGCCTATGTGTTGTTGACAATAAAGCTTTTACTGGAACCTGAATAGTTGTTCTTTGTTGTCTATCGAAAGATTCGATTAACATCGAGGGGTAGAACGCTACACTGGTGCCGTGACCAGTTGTTAACTTTAGTGCGCATAGGTACTGCGAGCTTAAGTTTAACATGCAGGGCCACTTGGATGAAGGTGATGACCCTGAACACCAACGTCAAGGGGCTACAGGTCCATTAGTGGATATAAACGATCCACTAATTGGTGGTGGTTTAACCCACTCACTGATAACAGGTCCATCGATTGACCCGCTGGGCCTGTATCAAAGGAGTTGATTACTCAATTGGCGAGTACCGACTCAACTCTCTCCGGCTGCTGAGAATTTCCTTAGGACGCAGAGTTTGTCCTATGTGGAAAGGACAGCATCGCCAGTGGGAACTCCAATAGGCCTTGGTAGTTGGTCTTTCGAGGGTCCTTCTGCCGTTTCTATACCTGGAAGCGTAAAGAACGACAGGGGACTCACCGAAGAGTTTTTGCATGAGCAAGAACACCAATTACGACAAGGTCGTCATCAGTTGGATACTCTCACGAGTAACACCGCAAAAGCTCAGGAGAAGAGTGTAGAAATAGAGCTGAGATTGGAACAGCTTAGGCAGCAAGTGTTAGAGACTTCAAACAAAACTCAAATCGCTAATCGAGAACTTGAAGATTTTCAAGGGAAGGTCAAACAACTCTCCGGTGAGAAAGAGTTTTTGCTTGCTATGAAGTCTGAGATCGAGCATAGTCGATTGACAGCTGCAGAGTGTCAATCACTAAAAGCAAAGATCGAACATGTTGCAACTAGCCGCCGAGAATGTGTCGAGAAAGCTCGAAACGATTTTTGGGATGCTCATCACAAGCAGACGTCCCTCAAATATAAGTTGAAAATACAGGAAGTAGAGAAAACTATGTTGGAGGAACAACTGCAAGAGGTGAAGCATGAGCTGAGTCAAAAATCAGCAGAGCATTCTGAAGAAGTAGCTGGTCACCTTAATGCTTATGAAAAGCAGGTCGAGAAGCTACATCAGGAACGAGAAACATTACTCTGTCAGATGCAAGCTGACGAGGATGCTCGAGCCAGGGATGAGGAAGAAATGTGTCGTTGCTGTGAGGAGCGTATCATACATGCTGATAAGTTGGCTGAATATCAGATTTTGATGGAACGGAAAGCAAGGCATGAGGTCGAGCTTAAAGCCATACAATCTGAGACCTTAGTAGCTTAATCTCTGAAGGATCAGAAGGATTCGAGTACTTTGGAAGGCATGAGTGGAAAAAACGATAGACTCCTACAAGAGATAACATCTCGTAGAGAGGCAGATGAAGCCAAGGTTAATCAAGAAGTGATGAACTCACACTTGAAGAAAGTCTACGGGAGCAAACAGAGGAGAAGCAACAAAGAAGTGAATGCAGCACTGCTAGAGTTGCTACCTCAGGAGATCTAGCCGAAAACCCTGACTACAGGGAGTGGCTTAGCCGTGCCATGATGGAGGCTAAGCAACTCTTTCGCCTAAGCGAGCAATGAGATCTCTCAAAAGCAGAACCTAACCGACTGGAATTCCTAGTATCGGAATTGAGACAGGCGCAAAGTTTGAAACAACAGTTGGAAATCGATCGAATGGTTGGGGCCATCGACAACATCTCGAGAGTAGAATCGAGATCGCATCGAACTCAACCACTTCCTTCGATGCCGCCTGCTGATGGTCTAAGTGATGTAATCGAACAGTTTTTGACTCCTATCGCTCGACAGCAAGATGTTGACCCGCCTAAGTATAAAGATATCAGGTTTGAGGCTTCATGAGTTAGTGATGCTGGATCTGGTAATACTTGGGGGATGAATCATAGTCGTGCAGATACCACTATGAGAAACATGGGGATGGACCATCAGATACCTAGGAGAGGTACAACATTTGCTCTAGATCAGGTCAGAAGATCAAGTAGAATGTTTGAGAATACCTCTATCGGGCACGAACCGGCTCGAACTAGGTCAGTCAAGTGTCCCGCATTTACTTGGAAGGATGATTGGCTCTGTTGGTACCATGGATTCAATCATGTCTGTCGAGTAAATGTATGGACCTCGAGTTTGGCATTAGCTCAACTTCTCATGTTACTTCAGAATGGCCCCGCCGCTGAAACTGTGTGGCTATGGGAGGAACATGGCAACAGGACCCTTGAAGGGCTGGTAGATATGGTAACTGAAGCCATGACCTCAAGCCTGCAGGATCCTATAGTCAGTATGGAGAAGAGACGCCAAGGCAATAATGAAAGCATTAGAGCTTATGGCTTTGCTTTAAGAAGACTTGCCGGCAATGCCTACCCAGGTGTGGACTTCTCAGTTGAATGGCTAATAACCAAGGTCAATCAGTCAATAGGAGGATTGTATGACACTGATTTGCAACAAAATGTGTTACGAGAGTAGCGCACATACATGTCTCTTAAGGACATCATGGACTTGACAGATGAGTTGTTGAGAAAACGACAACTACTGCCTAAGTTGGTGACTCCTACTTAGACAAACAATATGTTGGCAGTAGCCGACAGTGGTTTGGTCAATGGGGAACAGGGTGATGTGTCCGCATACGCGAAAACTGTAGCTGGGAATAAGGGTAAGAGGTACCAGAAACCAGCAGGCAAATCGAAAGTGTCAAATAAGGCCTCCAAACCCAAGGTACAGGAACAAACCCTCTCGTTGAGTCAATTACAGAATTTACTCAAGGCAATCGAGGGAGGGAATGTTCCTGCTACTGACTCGGAGAAGCCGAGTACCCCTCCATCTGACGCCAAGTGTTGGAATTGTAAGAAGCAGGGGCATTTTGCACGAACATGCCCCCAGCCTATTAAAGGTCTACCACCTGACGCAACGGAAAACTGAGGCGGGCGGCTCGACGTGGCAATCGAGCTGCCCGACCATCAAAAAGCCAAGGTATCAGCACCTCTGGTATTTCTGATCAAATGACAGTAGATTCTAAGGAACTAGGTAAGGTCCCAGTAGGGCTGTCGAAGCCCTTTACCACAGCGGCACCGGCTGATCCCCGGTCGGGTTCCAATGATGTTGGTGTTGAAAAAGCCTCAATGACCAATCAATGTACGAATGTCCAAACGATTCGAATTCAGGTTGTGAGTTGAGATTGTCTTCAATGTTGAGCTGTTGTTCATTCTGAGCATCCAAAAGGCTTAGAGTGCCTACACCCAAGAGTTCATCTTCCTCTTGGCAGATCGGGGAAACCGTGTTACCCAAACTAGCAGGTGACATGTTTGCCGCTGCTTTTTGAAGCCCACTGTGGGAAGAGGTAGGCCCCTACTACCTCTACTGCCGCTTGCGAGGTCATAGACCCATTAGGGGATGTGTGGTTAACCCTAAAGCCAACCAGCACACCTTGTGTATATGGGGATTCAAAGGAGTTTTGTGTTCATTAACCTTTTTACCTTTCGAGAGACGCCAATTGCCACTAAAACAATGCACACACCAGAAACATGTCTGTTTGGCACCAAGCCAAATCGCAAAGTGGCGGGATCCGAGCATCACCTGATATCATTTGAAACAATGCGGATTCGCAATCTCGCGGGATAGCCTCTGAACTTATGTCTTGTCCTCCTTTTCAAAATTGGGTCAACTGACCAATTTCCCATAGTGTTTTCCCCCCTTCCCTTTTGGGATAGCGAGTTGTTCAATATGTTTACCGATCCATTCAATCTTCCATGTCGACTTCCTTTTAATTCGTCAGGAGCTCATAGAGGAATTAAAATAATAATACAGAATACCTTATAGCGATTCTGGTGGATAATTCACCCTCCACCCACGGGATCGTAAACAACGTCAGCATTCCAGCCAAAGTAATGCAGCATAATTCTAGGGCTGTGTCTCACTCCCTCACAAGGAGCATCTTTAGACCTGGTAGCAGGAAGAGCCTTTTCAATTGTCTGCTTAGTCTTAGCAGATGTTTTCCTCTTCTGTTTACCTTCACCCGCCAAGTCCTTTTTCTTTTTACCTTAAGGTTGAGTTTGCTTAGGTTTCGGGGATACCTTCTCCATCTTTTGCTTTCTAGGCCTTCCAGACCCCCTTTTAGCATTTGTTGGGGTTATCCGTACTACCCCCCTCCCACTTCCTCTATGAGTTCCAAGTTAACTCCATAGATTTCAGTGGTGAGCTCCCTCCCAAACCAGGGTTATAATCCATCCACGTTAGATTTATACTGCCTTCCAAGCGAGGTCTGTATGATAACTGTAGACTTACTATCTTGAAGATAGTGTATGGGCCATCCCAATTATAGGCTAATTTAACATTGACAAGTGGGTCATGTGGACAAACAACTTTATCACCAAGTTTGAAGCGGCGAGGTTTCAACCCTGTGTCATTTTCTGCCATTTAGCACTTTTCTGTAGTTGGATTCTTACAGACTCATAAGCATGCTTAAATCTGTCTTGTAGGATTCAACAAACAGAATTGTACATGGGGTCAGGACTGATCCCAACGACACCATATAAGAAATCAGCAGGCATTATGATGTCTTCCCCAAAGACCAACATGTTCGTCATGCAATTAGTCGAAACATGTACTGTATTGTTGTATGCAAGAACAGCAAAGTCGCAATGATCATCCCAATCGTCCATATGTGTATTGGCCGATGGTTTTAAGTGTTAAATCAATGTCTGAATGAACCTTTCCAACATACCATCACTCTGTGGTCTGTATGGATTGGTTCAAGTCTTACATATGGCGAGATAATGACATATTTCTGACCAGAGGGAGGACTCGAACTCACGACCATGATCCAAATGCAACATCAAAGGAGCCCTGAACTGGAGGATCCAGCCCTTAGCCAATGCAATAGCACAGGTTTTGGCCTGACGGTTCAGTAATGGGAACACTTTTGTGTACTTTGTGTAATAATCCGATACTACAATCATACATGTTATTATTAATGGTAGTGTTAAAACTAGTAAAAATATTTAGTGCTATTCTGGCAAATTGCACACTAAACAGATCTTGCACTAAACAATACTTTTACACATTCCAGGTCCTGGTTTACTCCTGGCAAGTAGTAACTCCATTGGAGATACTCGAGAGAGCATTTCTTCTCAAATAACCTTGACCTAAGAAAATGACATGCCTTCTCAGAAGGCATTACTATTTGCAATATCCTCCTCTATCCGGGGTCTACTTTACACAATCTACACAATAGATCTACAGAATAGATCATCCCAGATGAACAATTCAGGCCATTGTGAGAGAAATAGTCTCAGTTCCCTATTTTCCATCAAGACATCAGGCCTCACTAGACACTAACCCTTGTTAACCAGTTTTTTCAGACGAGACAGTGTAGGGTCTGCATCCTGAAACTTTCTTATCGAAGGAGTCCACTGTAAAAGATTCTGCATCAAATTAGGATCTACAGGGGGTCCCACGCTAGCTACAACAGCCTACTGAGCATACTTTTGAAGCAGTGCCTGTATCTCATCACTTTGCTCCTCTGTACAGCCTTCAGAAGATTTTACCAACCTCTCCAAAGCTTCAGGCAAAACGTCTGCTTTGTCTATAGTTAAGTTCTGTTCTGTTCTGTTCCTGGATTCGAAAGGGGCATGACAGTCCATGATCCATTCGAAACCAAGGCATCAACAGAAACCAACCCATCACTTGCAAGATACTCAGTATCAGGCTCCACCACAGACTCAATAGCACTTAACTTTGGATTACTCCTCATGAGTACATCACATGAAGTTCCTGCAGGTAGTTTTGTCTGTCTGAGGCCACTGTTGCAATCGAGGAAATCTGTTGTAACACACATTGCACTTAAACCTTGTAAGGTTAATCTATGGTTAGAACACCTGTACTAGGGTTAAGTATAGCATCGTAGAGGGAGGCAAAATCCAAGCCTATAATCCCATCATCTGCTATGTATCTGCAATAGTAGGTGAGAATATAAATTCCTTTTCACCTACTTCCAATGGATCAAAGGTTCATCCATATGTTTGCATCTGTGTACCATCGGCTGAGCAAGCCCTTTCGGGGTGCCAGGCAATGCATTGAAGAGTCTAGGAGTGACTAGCTCCCATAACAACATCTTCCTCCCAACAGAGAAGGATCAACTGTGAACGTTTGAGATCTTTTTTGCTACCGCGATCTAATCCTTGTTTCTTTAAGTATTTGAAACATGGATGACTCGGGGAGAGTTGAGCACCCGCATCTCTTAAGACTTCTTTATGCTTGACTCCCTCTTTACTCGAGCTTTCATATTGACCATAACCTTTAGGCAACGATTTTTCCTTATTGACAGTGCTACTCCCCTGTTCGATGGATTATTACTTTCCACCTATTACAGTTCTAGCCATCTATACCACTTTAGATTCCTCTCACCTCACTTTTATGGTGAAGTTCCAACTTTGGGGCACCTAGTCAGCTTTCTAAGCAACCCATTTTAGTTTTCCTGCTTACCTTTCAGAACGGTTTTCACGGCAGGGCATTCCATCACCAAATGTCCCTTCTCTTGACATTGGTCTATTTGGTCTATTTCTAGATCGTTTCTTAGCTAGTTGTTTAGTTAAGAAGCAAGTTTCCTTAACTTGCTTCTCTACCATTGCACTGTCTGGCTCCAGTTTATTCAGGTTTATCAGACATCTTTCTCTCACCAGGCAGTTTCTGAGCTGTTTTCTCTGTAGTATGTTGGTATCCCCGAGACTGGAAACAAGCTGCATTGACATTCACCTCTGATACCTCAGGTACCTGACTTTCTATGTCTCCGGGTATTTCTTCCTCGAAGAATTCCGGGGCAAACATTGGATTTTTCTAGCCTGTGGCACTTTACCAGCCATCAGGGTTTTCTTTTTATTGTGGTTATCAATAACTTTGAAGAGATCATTGACAGGACTATCATTCTTCGAGCTATTGTACACAACTTGTTGCACTGATGGATCCTTTAATCCCGAAGCAAATTGTACAAACAATTCTTCTATAAAGAATTTGTTGTCCATGACATATGTCGATGTACTTTCCTCAAAAAACTTTGTAGACCCAACCCATATATCTTGGGAGACTCACCGGGCTTTGTGTACGCTTTCGGAATTCCACCCAAGGATCTGTTCATCCTACTCTCCTGAAAACATAGCTAGTACACTCTATCAACTGTCAGAAAGTTCCACCAGGGCATTCTTCAGTCCATTTATTAAGAGCTACTTTTCCTACTCCTTCTCGAAGGCACTTACAGAGTTGAGGAAGAGCCTCCTCATCACTCCAACCACTAACTTTCATGTCATCCATAAACCCGCTAACCATTCCAGCCAAGGTATATCTCCCTTGTATGGTTTGGGCTGTGATGCAACTCTTTGAGCCACATTGGTTGATCTTTTGATCGAACAAGCAAGTTTAACACTTTTCTCGATGACATCATGTATCTAATCCCAATCTGGCTATAGCTGGATTAGTTATTTGTGTTTGTTTGATATATGTAAAGAACTATGAAAAGACAGTTTCATGTTAGGTTTATTCAGGTTCCTACTACAATCAAGCTAATGGGTTTCCGAATTCCGATTAATTTCTTAATGTTGTAAGCTACCTATATAAGTACTTGGAGCCAGTGGGAGAAAACGCTCCAGTTCGTATGGAACCACTAAAGATTCTAGCCCCGCCAGTCACCAACCCAGCTTTTTAAAGCCACAGGGGTTGGGTGGTGACCCCTTGTGTCCAATTCAAGAAACCCAGAGAGCAGTGCTGCCACCTCTCCCGCAGCGTATCCGACTCAGACCTGAGTGAACACCCCACTCGGGAACTGGCCTACTCATAGCTATGTAACACTATTATAAACCGTGCCCCTAAACTATCATATGAATCACTCACTCTAGGACCTAAACTAGACCTTCGAAACAAGGTTGTTGTACTGGGTCTCGTTAAGTACCGCGCTCCACTAACTGTTCCATTTAGGTACTGGACAGTAGTAGTCGATGGATTCGGTACAGGTTATGTCGAAGACTGTCCTGAGCCTGATTGAGCAGGTGTATTGCCTTGGTTAATACATGCAGCAGTAGTATGCATTTTGCCTTGAGTTGTTCCCACCGTGAAAATAGGAAAAAGTTGGTCTAGACCATGTTTATGCACTTGTATTACCCGCAGTGGACTGTTGGGTAGTCTGGTTTTGTGTACCTAAAGAAGTACCGTCGGTAGTAGTCCTCATTGTTCTTACAGACACTTCTGCTGTATTAGAACTGGTTTGTTTTGAACCAACGTTTCCTCCTGAAGTTCCGGCTTGTGACGAGCCAGACGGCTTTACTATCGACTGCACTCACACTTTAAACGCACTAGGTGCATTGAATCGGCTAACAGATTGCGCTTTCTGCTTTTCAAAGCCATGGTTTTCCTTTAGAATACCTTGACGAACTTCCTCATTCTCTTTGACATGTTTGTCCTGCTGTTTTACATTATATCTTTTTTCAAGCTCATCGATACAATTGTTCCATTTCTCAATTTCAGCCTGCAACTCTTTTAATTCTATCGCAACTCAATAATTCTATTTTGGATTTTTCAGCCTCCTGAAGTGCCTTGTCCATAAATGCTACCAACCTCTTTGGTGGCATGGGATCCGTTTTCCTCGAACCTCCAGGATTGAAGAGACTTTCATCGATGTCATTTAAGGTGTTCCCATAATTTGGGCTTCAATCACCTCCTCGAGCTCTTCCTCGAGTTCTCTTCTCTGTCTGTGCCACAATGTGCAATAGGCCTCTTCCTCTAGAGCTGGGAGGAAATGATTCTTCATCCAGCTTTACACCTTGTGGAACAAATTCATCCTCTTCAGTCTCATTGGAGTAGAGTATCTGTTCGCTTTTGAGCCCTTCAGATCCGACAAAACTGCCAGATTGGGTCGGTGTGGTAAAGCCTGAAGCCTCTCCCACATTTTCCCTTACTTTTAAACCATTCTCGTCATCCTGATGGGACGCCACCTTTGTCCGTTGACACCTATGGAATCCTGGTCACGGCACCAGTGTAGGTTTTGCCGTTTTAAGATCTACCTGATATCGAGATAACTATATTTTCAAAGCAATAACTAGTCGGTTCCAGTAGGTTTCCGAATAACTTTATTATGGTAGTTTTACAAGAAGACTTGCAAATACATTTCAATCTCTCATATGCCTTTAGTCAATACCCCATGAGGTGGTAATGCTCTCGTTTAGGTAATCAATCAACTTGGTAGGACTGTGAATCCCCCGACTGCGGAATATATACCTCTCGTTAAGGTTGATTGGTTTTGCACTGAGCGCCTTCTGGTCTATTCCCTAGTAATAGTAATGGTTATAGTCTCGAATACATATTAACCTTGACACACCGTAAATACAATTCCCTACACATGTGTATTAGATACATAATTACATTGAAATAAATACAATATTCACAGAACCTCTTTTTGCACTGTTTGATGAGAAAAAAAAAGGTCGTAGAGCAGTGGTAAAGGAAATAAAGTGCTATGAAAGACTGGTATTTATGTTCATACATATAATGAAGGGGCAAGCATATTGTGTGAATTGGTACTTTAAAATAATGATTATACCCATATTTCGTGAAAACAAGAGCTTTCACTGTTATCCCTGTTATCAGTGACCAAGAACAAAGTGAATTTCAGAGTTTTCATCCCAGCTGCTTTTTGGTTGTCCTCAGTGTTATACAGGAAAAAGACGAAGTTAATTTTGTATTCAGAATGAATGAATTCAGATACACAGCATATTGTTGCTACACTTCCTACACAGGTATTTTTCCAGTCTTTTACTTCTTGGTGTATGCATATAAGCAAAACATTTGCCTTGAGCACTATAATACAAACCACTTCACATACCTGCTGGAGGCCCATCCTTGAATTCCAGCACGCAATTCTCAGTCAAGGACCCTGGACGTTGGTCATTGTGAACACATAAATCATCACATTCAGAATAATCTGTGGCAATCCTACACTTTACCAGGTCACCATCAGGATCAATGATGTGGAACTGGAAGCTTAGACATGCCGGATTCAGACTGTTGACCCTGGCAATGGTGATTGCCGGGTCAACCATGATTGGGTTACTGTTGTATTGACCTGAAATGTGAATACCATAAAGCCTTGTACAGACTGATATAAGGCCCTGTGTATATATATATATATATATATATATATATATATATATATATATATATATATATATATATATAATCCAAGACTGTACATTCTAGACTGTTACTGTTTAAGGATAGTATACTCCTCTACATAGGCAACACAGGATGCCTAAAGCATGGAATGGCCCAGATGATGTGCCTTATATGCATACCAAGGTGACAAAATGTGTTTTTCTTAGGATCTAATTAACAAGTTCATTTCCAAGTTGAAATAACATTCAAAGATGGTTCACCTTAACTCAGACCAATATTGGATAAATGTTGAAAAAAAGGTTGATTTAACACAATACTTCTCATGATAATATGCATCAAAATAAATTGCTCACCTTAAATTACTCACAGCCTAGACGCAATAGTGACATAGAATATTTACTTTACTTCTACCTTTCTGATGTATTATATTCATTCTTTATTGATCCTTCAATAGGCCCATGTCCCAAAGGTTTCCTCATTTCTAATTCTTTTTATGAAAAAATACAATAACACTTTCCTGATGTTACAATGCATATTCTGGTAATAAAGAGTTTATTTCTTTTTTATTTTGCTGACTTTTGATTACAGTGTGAGCAACAACAGTTTCAGCTGAGAATCAAGCCTATTGCAACAGAAATCTATACACCGGCTCACATGTTAAACTAGTATCCCCCCCAAAGGAAATGCTTTACTGTGGTGTTGACCAACATTTTAAGCCAGCAGTTTCCAAATAGCAATGTTAATCTATTGGCCATTTCAGTGTATTACTAAGTGGTGCAACTTAATGCATGCCTTCGGGTTAAATCTAGTGCTTCTCTAGATATATAAAACAGGAAAAAGAGAAATCAGACTGGTTATCTGAGACTAGAGTGTAAAAGAAAGGAAGTTAGTCCTCTATAAAAGAAGATTGATTTTTTTAAGCCTGGTCGTTGAATATGCTTTAAATAGAATTTAAAACCAAGATATGTGACTCCAATGTTATATATCTTATAAAACATATAAAGACTCAAAACATATAAAGACACAAAAGACTCTGTCAATAGTGTGTGGCGGCAGCTATCCCAGTACCTTGCATGGGACCCTCTTAGTAAAAGCATATGTCTTACTAACAGATGCATGTATACATGGATCATGGGTTAATATGATAGCCTTTTTGTAATAGTGGTTGGTATTTTGACATAGCTAACATCGCCATCTTATCAATAACACATATTTGACCAAAAGTAACTTAATGTAGGGGAGAGCGGGCATTATGTCAGACCTTTATCAAATGGCCCTCAGCTTACCTGTATCACTTCTGACTGAGGAGACATTAAGTGTTGAGCTCAAAGTTAGTCTACTAGGTCCTGGCAGTGGTAGGTCTCCTCGGGTGTACGTAACTGTAATCACATTGTCTGACTCGGAAGCAGTAACTTCAAAGTTACCTTTGTAGAAAGTAAAGAGTCCATTGCTATAAGAAAAAGCAAATTATTAATCCATTGTCCCCTAGTGCATTGATAATGATGTAAGACCTGTAGTACAATAATGTTATATATATACAAGTACTTTTATCTTTTGCATTTTCTGGTATTTTTAATTTCCTGGTAACAATAATTCATCTTATCACATCCACTCACTAGGGTCCCATTCATGCACCTTGCTGATCTGATGGAGAGGATACACTCCCATAGGGTCCAAGGCTGCATGATAAACATACTCCTGAATTAGCGGTCCTTAAAGAGTTAGGGAGTTTTTTGGTTTTTTTTAACAAAAGGGGTTTAGTGGATTTTGGGGGAAACATAAATCTCAGATTCCTCCTGATAGAGAGAAAAATATATCACTCCTTTTTTGCAAGAAAAAAAACACAAAAAGAAACAGGCATAGAACAGGGAGATTTTTAATGCAGTTGTGCAAATGTCCTACTAGCACTCCTCCCTAACTCGTTTGTTATAAAATGACCAAGGGGTGCAAGGTGCTTACATCATGCTGATTACATGGGTTTGATTGACCCAAAACAGTTGACATGTTGCAGCAGTAGATTAAAAATATACAGTAGAATACACATAACATTCTTGAAGTTACTATGATTTGAAACCCTCAAAACCAGCAAAGTTCTGCTCTGTATGATTAGAATTTATGTGATAATCACATCGCTAGGGTATTGTCAGTAGACCGTTATAGGTATTGTACTTATCATATTTATTTTTCACCTTTGACTCTACCATGTAACCCAGTGTCTGAGTCTACCCACAAGCCAAGCCATACCCATAGACCAAAGGCTGGCGGTGTCAACTGCACTCAGTGACCCCGCCTCCTCCCACTGGAGGATACGCCCGTTAATCACGAGCAGCTCACTGCATGCTAGAAATTCCTAGCAGCTATGTTTAGACCAACTCCTCCTGCTGGAGGACATGCCCATTAATCACGAGCAGCTCACTGCATGCCAGGAATTCCGAGCAGCTATATTTAGAACCATACTGAACTCTGTGACCCCCAGTGCTATGTTTAGGATCCACCTATATACCTGCACTGGAGTTCCCCAGTTACTATATTTAGCTCACCTGATACTATTTTTAGGATGAGCTGGGTGAGCAGCTCCTACTATAAATACCTGTAGGTAGAGCAGCTCACTCATCTTTCTACCTTCATACTTCATACCTCACACACTCACATGAGACAAGAGCCCTTGGCTCAAGGGCTAGGTTTGGACACTGTTGGGCACCTTACACTGTATCACCATCTATACCTTGTGGACTTCAATGAATAAAGTGGATATCAAACTGGATCCCTGATTCGTCTGTATTCATTCTCATTCATCATTTACGGACTCGTTGACAATGGTGGAAAACCCTCATGTATCATCCCACAGTTACCACCTCTCATGAGCCATGGATAACAGTGAGACCCTACCAAAGGAGCCAGCCCCACAACGTATCCTTACATCTCAAGACAGAGATCAGCAAGAAGCCACTAAAACACGAACACCACCCCGATAGACTCCTCCCCAGACGCGCTCCAGCTGGACCCAGTGCTGCCAGTCCATAGACGTACACATAAACAAACACCTGTGAGTTCAAACACCTTACATTTTTCGTCCACCATAGTGGACACCAACACAGGTGCACATACCAGTACACCAGCAGGAGCCCCACCACCAGGTTTAAACCTCACCCTACCTGGTTATTCACCCTCAGAATCACCACCCCTAAGATTAGGTGGTCTTCAAAGTACCACTTACAGCACGCCTGAAAATCAATCACCTGATCACCTCCACCTAGATAGCCATCTAGAGGAAAGATCCAATAGCATGCAGGACGCCCTGGAAGCTGCTAAACAGTCATCTTCATCCAGCACTGATTCTGGTCCACAGTGTACACCAGACCTAAGTTGGGACAACCTCACTGTACCAGATATCAAAGCCCACCCATAAGTAGCAGATGCTTACTGGAGGAGCAGGTTAGACTTAGCAATCCACAGGTGGAGAGAAAACAGACTTAACACAGGACGTGCACAGCAAGTACCCACTGGCGCTATACCAAGCTACCAGTGTGGTGAGAGCCCCTCTGTTCTCCTAGATAGGATAAACCGTATTTTAGAAGAGCAGTGGCAAGACAGCTCCAACCTCACCAATTTGCTAAGGCCTCACCAAAACCCACAGCCTGATAGCAACCCACCTAGAGGCAACCTCAGGTCTTATTACTCCTACTCCACTTCTGAGGAAGACAAGGCGACACCTCCAGTACCAAATTCATCCCTGAGCACGCCACCAAGGGCCAGATCCTTTGAAAGGCCAAACCCCACCCATAGGCCCAGGAGAAGGGTACAATCATCCTCCCCTCACAGGCCAAATACACCTGTATTTTACAGACTTCAAAGAAGCCTGGACTCTGCAGCTAGAAGAGGCAACTTTGTGGCTACTACTCCCATCCTACATAGAAGCAGTCACATCCCCGCCCACTCACAAACAGAATCCACTTCAGAAGAAGACACAGAAGTAACCTTCCCCCACCTGCACAGAGCACCTGCCTATCAAAACATGGCCACTGCAGCCCCAACCCCAGAGTATAACCAGGATGACCAGGAATATAGTCAGAGAATACACTCAAGCAGTCAATGACTCCCTCTCCAACCTTCTGACAGGACAAATGAACTTATTGTCTGCTGAAATAAAAAGGATTGGAGACAACTCCTGCCAACTGTCAAGGATAAATGACAGATTGAATGACATGGACACCTGGAAATCACACCTGGAAAATGACATTGGCCACATACAAAGAGGAGCAGCTCAGGACAGTGCTGATGTCCTGAGAAGGTCTGAAATAGCGTCAGCCAATCTGACTGACAGAATCAACAAAAATATTGATGGAATGAGAACTGAAATATTCAGGGCTATTGACAGGACCAGAACACCCCCTAACCAAAGCCAAAACAGTCCATTCTCACCCACCAACATTAGGTTACCCCTCTCAGGTCAACCTTCACAGGCTATGAGCACCTCTACCAGAACACCAACATCATTGCCAGTAGGGTACAGGCTCAGCCCCCCAAGCGTTTTCCAAAATACAGCCCACACCATAGCGACAGGTGCCACGCCCACCCACCAAGGTGCGACACATGCAGGTTTTGGCAGTTCGGCCACAACCCTCCAGATGGCGCCCTCTACCACCCATTCATTACCGGTAGCCGCTACTTCATCCTCAGGCAGTGTGTACAACCATGTATGCACACCCCACCAGGCACACACGCCCTACAACAACCCTATACCCATGTATGGTTTGTTTACAAACACATCACCAGCCCAAGCAGCTGCCCACCACCCTGCAGCTCAATCCACACCAATGATACCAAATCTGGGACAGTCCAACTTCTCTGCTCCCACTGGCTATAGGAGCTTCGAACCTGAGCGACTCACATCTGCTCAATTCAGCTGTTTCAACAAACCAGAACCCTTTGACAAGCCCTCACCCTACAGGTCTGCAGCCAGATTTCTGGCGGAGTTCAAATTCTATATAAGAAATGCATATCCCCGCAGCCCAACAATGCATGCATCCTGTATGTATACCTTTTTAAAGGGCAGAGCAGCACAGTGGTTTTTTCACAAACATTTTTGACAAACCAATCATGTATGACACTGAGGCAGTCTATACTGCTTTTCTCAGCAGGTTCAACCAGCCTGACCCTGCCACAATAATCAAAGGGTATAGAAACAGAAAACAGCAGCCCAAAGAGACTGTAGAGAAATATATAGCAGATATGACCTTATTGCTATCCAACAGCAACCTGGATGAGCCTGTACAAGTGGACTATCTTATAAATGGCCTCAAGGACGAAATAAAGAATGTTGTACTCTCAGACACCCCCAAAAGCATTAGAGAAGCTGAGACTGCAGCATTAAGACAGGAATTTGTCATAGAAGCAGCCAAAGCAGCCCATGCCTCAAACCAATCTTCAGACTTGTGCGCCATGAACTATAATAACTACAATGGGCAAAAGAACAACAGTTACAACGGTAACAACAATAACAGATCCAGGAAGGACCAGTACAATAACAACAGTTATAACAACAAGTCCCCTGGAAATGGCAACAATAAGCAGTATGATGATAAATCCAAGTCAGGATACAACCAAAATCAGCAACGTTATAACAACTCCAGATCTGGCTCAAACAACAGGTCAAACTCCAAGAACAGATACCAGTCACCAGACAGGAGCAGATCTCAGGAAGGCAACAGAAGCAGATCTAAGTCCAGTGGCACAAGAAATAATTTTGTTTTCATCCCTGTTGCCTCCACCCCCACTAACACCCGCCAGGTGTCCTTCCAGAAGCTCCTAGTACCAGCAGACTTCCCAATCTCTGATGATTGGACCCAGCAACAAAAGAAGTCTAGGGATCCAACACCAGGCAAAAAATGACAACAAAAAGATCAGAGATAACCATCCTGACAACCAACCTCCTGATTCTGGACAAGGAGATCATTACAATGATAATATTGAATAGGACCCAGGGGAGGGCCTCCATGCGTCTTACGGCCCCGCCCCCACTTTGGACAACAAAATTGGAACGTCCTCCACATGCCATATTTCACACATGAATGATGGAGCAGAATTAAATTCAGCAGAACAACAGAACTGTGACCCCCACCTTGTGAATTGTGATGAAGACTCCTCATCAGACAGTGAGGACCTCTATTAAAACCAGAACAAGAGAATTTCCACCCTCCAATTAAAAGTCGAGACCAGTAAGTATGGGCAGCAAGGTAAGACCTCTTACATTAATACTGAATTGATTAAAGGTGCAGTTAATGTTGATATCAATGGCAGTTCTTACAGAGCCCTAGTAGACTCTGGAGCCTCCCTCTCTTTTATCAGCCAGAAAATGGCAGATAAATAACATCAACCCCCAATTTCAGACATGGTAGGAGATCCCGTATGGTCATCCTACTAGCTGATAAATCCTCAGTTCAGGTCAACAATTCCATCACCATAATCTTCTTAATCGATAACACAGAGTTTAAAACAAGACTCCATGTTGTCCCAAAGCTAAATCACCTCCTAATCCTTGGCGTAAATTTTATGACCAAATATAGGGCCAAAATTTCCTTTGGAACCAAATCTCCTTCACCACACTTCATAAGAGCAGCCAAAGGTCTAACCATGCCACCAAATTCTGAATCCACATTCAATGCAATCGTCATAGGACCTGATTCCTTAATAGGCAAAACAGGCATCACAGAAAATGTTGACACGACATTACCGGTACTAATCAAACACGCCCTTGTTGAACCAAGGTCAACAAGAAAAGTTATAACGGTAACAGTGGCCAACCCAAATGATTTTTCCATCAACATCAAAAAGCACATGAACCTAGGCATTTTTGCACTTAACAATCTAAATAAAGCCATTCCCATTGGAAAACTGAACAGCCAACACTCCCTCAATAGCATAATCTCTGACAAAGACATGCTCCCCATCAATTGTGGAGATGATCCCCTGGATCAACTACCCAAAGGGGACGACCCTCTAAAATATACAATAGGTGACAAACTCACTGAGGTCCAAAAACAACAAGTCAAAAACATTGTTGAATCAAATAGAAAAGCCTTTGTATTAAATGAGAGTGCTATAGGATTAAATGTTGAAAATGAAGTCAAATTAGAATTAATCCCTGATTTCAAACCCTGCAACAGACCATCCTATAGAATGTCACCCAAGAAAGAGATTTTCCAAAGAGAGCTGTTGAAAAAATATTTACAACAAGGTGTCATTGAAGAATGCACCAAGCCCTGTGAGTGGAATTCCCCAGCTTTCTTGGTCCCCAAACCCCAGGGAGACAGGTCTGTAGCCTCGTGGATTATAGATGGGTTAACCAAAACCTAAAGTCTTTTTCCTACTCCTTCCCCAGGGCAGACTACCTCATGCAACAAGTTGGCAGAACAGGTGCTAAATAATTTTTCCAAATTGGACGTATACAGCACCTACCATCAGATTCCTCTAGCTAAAGAATCCAGGCCCTTAACAACCTTCTCTGCCAATGGCACAAGGTACATGGCCAAGGTACTACCCATGGGTTTGAAAACTTCTGGTTTGTTATTCATGAATGTAATGGAACAATTACTCATGAAATGCAAATACAGAAATGCAGTAGCCTATGTGGATGACGTGGCCATATACAGCCCTACATGGGAAAGGCACCTCCAAGACCTAGATGAAGTGCTAAAACTTTTCATCAAAGGAAACATCAAGCTAAAATCTGAAAAATGTGAATTTGGCACCACCAAAATGGAATTCTTAGGTTTTACCTTAGATCAACACGGCATATCACCTTCCCCAGACAAAATCTGGCCAGTTAAAACTTTCCCAGCACCTAGAAACATCCACGACCTTAGGTGTTTCAATGGTATGGCACAATTCTACAAGAGATTCATTAGAGGTTTTGCCCATATAATGAAGCCCTTATATGAAGCCACCAAGGGTACCTTCAAATGGACCACTCAATGCCAAACAGCCTTTGAAAAGATCAAAGCATCAATTTGCACTGAGGCAGTCCTGAGATTCCCAGACTATAACAAGCCTTTCATCATCTTCACAGACTCCAGCAATTTCAGCTTAGGAGCAGTTATTACACAGGTAGATGAACATGGTTTTTATAGACCCATTGAATTCTCTGGGAGAGGCCTAACGCCTCAGGAAACCAGATATGGAATAACTGACAAAGAGTTACTTGGGATAATCTTCGCTGTTAAAAAGTTCCACCATTATGTAGATGGCACTCACTTCAAGGTATATTCAGATCATACAGCCCTAGTCTCACTCTTTAATGAAAAGGAGAATATCACCAATGGTAGATTGGCAAGATGGGTAGATACTGTTATGTCCTATGACTTTGAAGAGCTAACCTAGTGGCAGATTGCCTGTCCAGAAGAAAATATCCCCCTTGCTCTGATGATCCAATACCAATTAGATCACAAGGAAGAATCATTCTCCCACCAAAGAAAGTGCGATTCTCAGATCCATGACAAAGGTTTTCAGATCAGATGATCCAGTTCCCAATAATCCCATCTGCATGGGACCTCCTAGATCAATAATAAAAGGAGGCAAAATTTGGGGAAGCAAGAATAAACCACCCAAAGGCGTCATAGCCAGAAAGGGCACCCCAGAAAGGCAACAGGTTGTGAATCCTGACCTGTGTGTACTCACTCGAGCACAGTCCCAGTCCCAGGGTGACACACCCCCAGCCGCCAGCCAATCAGCGCCCAGTAAACAGACCCGCCCACTCAAGCCTAAGTGCAGCAGTCCTCGCCCCAGAGGCAGGCCCGCCAAATCTAGGTCACCTAGGGTCTCCATCAAAGCTGCTAACGCCAAAAGAGCTAAGCTCTCCCGCCGTGTGCTACCTCTAGCTGAAAAAGCCATTCAGGAAATCTGTAAACATCAATCCCTGACACCTTCTAGAGAAACACTGATTAAAAGCCAAAAAGAAGACCTTTTTGCATCCTCCATGGCAAACTACATAGAAAAAGGTAGCCTGCCACACGACTCAGGATTAATGAATCAAATACTACGTAACCACGACCAATTCATCTTACTGGATGAAGTCCTCTTTAGAATTACTGATACCAACCTAGGTAAGGCCCAAGAGCCCACCCTACAAATTGTAATTCCAGAAAAATGGACAGAATCATTGCTCTCCCCTAGGTGGCCACCTAGGTGCAGTTAAAACCTATAAAGCCATAAGAGCTAGGTATTACTGGAGATCAATGTTTAAAGAAGTTTTTGATTTCTGCGGCACTTGCCACACATGTCTGACCACCAAAAAGAGACCCAAACACCTGAAAACCCCAATGAAATTACGTGACCCAGTGCTTACAGCATACTCTCACGTTACCATGGACACCATAGGCCCTTTTTCCAAAGCCACAGACAGCTCTCACTACATACATGTGGTGACTGACCATGCCACTAGGCACATAACTGCCTGGACCAGTGAAGAAAATACTGCTGCCATTGTAGCACTTGGTTTCCTCCAAAGAGTCATATGTATCCATGGCACTCCCTCAGTACTAAACACAGATAATGCCCAACAATACGTTTCAAAATTATTCAAATATTTCTGTGAAAAATTCGGCATTAAACATTTGACAGGAAGTGCACATTGGTCCAGGTCTCGAGGCCTCTGTGAGCGCCAACATCAAACCATAGAATCATCCCTCAGAGCCTTTGTATCAAAATCACAAAAACATTGGTCAACCTTCATACAGGCTGTAGTCTTCAGTATCAATAATAACATAAGCAGCGCCTTAGGTTACTCACCGAATTTGCTAGTCTTTGGCAAGCAAACACACCTGCCAACAGAAGCAGCTTTGCCCTTGATTAAAGCTGAAAAAGACTCAAGCACCAAAGAGAAAATTATGACCAGCCTACTACAGTTTAGGGATGATATTCAAATGAAAGCTGCAGAAAACATGATTTCTGCTCACAAAAAAATGAAAGCCAGACATGACTCTTCAGCAGAACTCAGCTCATACAACACAGGCCAGTTGGTATATTTACATATACCTAACCTGCTGGTCAAATGCACATCAAAAAAGTTGCAACCCACATACTCAGGCCCCTACATTATAATGAAAATGACTTCACCAGTCACAGCCATTTTAAAAAGGCTACAAGATGGAAAAATACTGAAGAAATCAGTACATGTATCAAGGCTAAGGAGACCAATCACAAGAGCTAGCGCCAAAGCCATCATAAAAAGGCTACAATCAGGGCCCACAAGCTCACTTCATGACCCCGACCAGGATGACCCCTTCAATGTTAGTCTCACCACTCCCAAAATAAAGAAAAAGAGAGGAAGGCCAGCCAAAAAGGGCACAATCTCTTTCAGCCCCATGCCCTCCAGAAAATCAAGAAAAATTCCTAAGCGTCCATTATAGATCACAAGACATTGTGTCAAAACACTCCCCACCCATAAAAACCTCCCTCCCTTAATCCCTACAGGCGCCATGCGCCCGAACCAAATTAATCAATCATTAATATCCCAGCCACTTAAACACACTGACAGCAACAGTCACAGCCCAACACCCAACCCATTAATACTAACAACCATAAAAATTCCTATGTACCCAAAATCAACACTATCTTGATTAATTACATACACAACTACCCACCCCTTCTAAGTGGAACGCCAAACACTGGCAAATGGATTATCAGATAATTAGGTTAGGTTACCCACGCCACATACCGACCGCCCAAGGCAGCGCTGTATCCTCAGTTTGTGTATAAACTTCAAAGCACACATGCGCCGGGTTGTTACCACTTCAAGACCACTATTTCCAATGATAAACCTATTGTAGGAAGATGGATCTCTGACTCCCATACCCCATGTTTACACCACTGTTTCTGCCAACCTTTAAGTGCTGTGGTGGCACATATACAAATCAATAACACGCCACCCTCAAGGTCTTTAAGGACCTCAGGGTTGCCATAGCAACCATATCACCTTGTCCAGGGATAAACACCCCCTGCCAAACTCCCCAATATTCTATTTTTAGACAATACCTCACCACGAACCAATCCAGGCCAGGATTGCCCTAATTTGCATAAGGGGCAGATCAACCCTTTTTGCATCCACCCAATAACATTTGGCCTATGCCCCTTTAGGGCAAGACATACCATCCAACGGGAGATCTTAGACTAAGAAATAGCCAAACCCAGTCTCAGGTTTATAAGCGCTTGCCCACCCCCATCTGATCACAACACAACCCACAACCAATACCACTACACCTTAAACCAAGCAACAAGTGTCTGGAAAAGGACCATGGCAGTCCCATCATGCAATCAGCCCAGGTAGGACTATCTCATGGGTCTATTTTTAGCATTTAGGATTTTTGTTTTAACAGTCATTCTAGCATTGTACATGATAGTAGTTTCATTATCATGATGCCCAGGTACCCCTATTAACCAATGGCGGTGTGAGCCTAAAGTGTGTGTAAAATGTGGAAGAACTTCTCCACTATCCTATAGTCTTTAACACTGATAATCCAACTTACTAAACCACTTCAGCCAAGCAAACTCCCCACCATTACCTCTCCCCCCATTTCACAGCCCACTTAGACCTTTTTCCCTTTATGACTTACAGCCTGGACCCACCGGCAGAAAAGCACGGCCCAAATGCTACATGGACCATACACAGCCTCCTTAGACCACATGGGATCAGGAGTGATCTCATGGATCCTTTTGAAATCAGGAGCATAATCATGGAACAGCAACACCTCATCACCTTCCACGCCCATGAGGTCCAATCTAAATATCAGCCAGAGCCACCTTTTTATTCTTGTATTAACCTTGTCACTCATAACCAATGATCACCCCAGGTAGACTGAAGGCTAAAACATGCTAAATTCTCCATTGACCAAAATGAACCTTTACCAAATAGCAATGCTTCTACAATTAAATCAACCACGACCAAAAATCCAAAAGTGATCTCTAGTTTATAACTGTAATAGCATTTGAGTGGGTGTTCTTTCTACAAATTTAAGGGTGCATTCGTAGCATGGTTTAAAATGGAGACCTGAACATTAGAGCATGAATTTCCTATCATTCAACTCCACCTGGCTGTCCCTCTCACATTCTACCATTTGGCATCTGGGAGGAGGTTTTGGGACATTTGGGACACCTGGGAGGAGATTATGCACATAGTCTCCAGGAAACTATGCACATTACCTCTGGGAGGTTATCGGGCCTGGTCTTCTTGTTAAAACCCTGCTTTCTACGGGATTTGAATCCTTGGAGATTTTCCAGTCCTTTCCCTTATCCCTTTAGCCACTGGGCGAGGCTTACATATGGCTCTATAAAATCTGCATTGGTTTATCAATTGTTATGACATTGCATATTCATTATTAGAATAATTCAGTAGAGGTACATAACATGTAACCATAGTGTTGGGTACCGTCTGACGTGGCGGGTGAGTCGAGTCGTCGGACGTTCCTCAGGTTCCGGATAGGTGGCAGCACCGATCCAGGTCTGTGGGGACATCTGACGACGAACACCTGGGTCCTTATATAAAGCCCAGGGCTCAGCCGCTACGTCAGAGGCCCTTCTGGCCTCCAAGCATGTAGAACACCTTTGATAACTATTAGCTGCCCTCTTAATACTACCGGGTAGCCGTGAGTGTGCATTTGTAATAAAATCTATCCGTTGGCATACACTTGAAACACCGTCTTACTCTTTCTTTCCGAATCGTAAGACCCGAACCCCCCAGGTCCGTAAGACCACAACCCCTTACACTGGTGCCGTGACCAGTTAGTTCTGGTGTATAGCCCGGACGTTATAACGTCCGAACGGCTAGTACATGGGTTAGATAGCCTCGCGGAAGCTAACCCAGCAGGGCAACTAGTTGCCCAGGAGAATGGCAATGGATCATTAGTGATCCAAACCCATTCGAACTCCCGAGATGCAGAATCTGCATCTTGGAGAGATCCCGAACCCCACTATAATGATAGTGAGGAAAATCTACCAGACTCTGTACGACGTGAACAGTCCATACAGAGGCAGAGTAACTTGATAAGCCAACAATCACTTGTTGACAAATTGAGTAATTCGATGTTCGAAGTTGGTGGTAGTACTAACCCAGAACATCCGGCACCAATGCCAAAAAGGGTAACATTTGGAGAACTACCTTACAGATTACCCAGACCCGGGCTACCAATATTAGATTACAGCGCTATAGACGGCGACTTAACCTATGCGGTACCGGAAGGTGAGGAATTTAAACGACCAGATGTCCTGTTGTTAAATGAAACCGACGTGAACAGTCCATACAGAGGCAGAATAACTTGATAAGCCAACAATCACTTGTTGACAAATTGAGTAATTCGATGTTCGAAGTTGGTGGTAGTACTAACCCAGAACATCCGGCACCAATGCCAAAAAGGGTAACATTTGGAGAACTACCTTACAGATTACCCAGACCCGGGCTACCAATATTAGATTACAGCGCTATAGACGGCGACTTAACCTATGCGGTACCGGAAGGTGAGGAATTTAAACGACCTGATGTCCTGTTGTTAAATGAAACCGACGTGAACAGTCCATACAGAGGCAGAGTAACTTGATAAGCCAACAATCACTTGTTGACAAATTGAGTAATTCGAGATTCAAAGTTGGTGGTAGTACTAACCCAGAACATCCGGCACCAATGCCAAAAAGGGTAACATTTGAAGAACTACCTTACAAATTACCCAGACCCGGGCTACCAATATTAGATTACAGCGCTATAGACGGCGACTTAACCTATGCAGTACCGGAAGGTGAGGAATTTAAACGACCGGATGTCCTGTTGTTAAATGAAACCTACGTAACTTTGAACGAGAATTTAAATACCTTGGTCAAAGCTAAAGATGAAGTATTCAATGAAAAACTTCAGTTGGAAGATGACCTGATCGGCATGCAAAGCGAATTCGAAGCCAGAAGGAGTGAGTACATGAAGGAATTGGAAAGTGAAGAAATAAAACTTCAAGAAATGAGAAAGTCATTCAATAAAGAATATGACAATAGACACATTCGTATCCAGACATACATAGATACGAACGATCAACTAAGTCTTGATAAGGCAAATTACGAATCCGAAATATGCCATCATCAAAGCGAGTTAGAGAAATTGAAACTTCAGTGTAGTAAACAAGCTGAAGACAATGAAACCATCCGGGTAGGCATTATAGCTTACAATAAACAACTGGAGGAGGATAGACAGAAACTCACGAATGAGCTTCAGGAATTGCAGACTACTGCAATAACCCTAGACAAATATGTGGAGGCCGCCCAATTGACTATAGGTACTATAGATCCAGCTGTGGTGTCTACAATGTTGGCGAAAACATCCAAAGATGCAACTCCAACCAGATACAACCCATTCGTTGACGATGGGGCTGATAAAAATGTAGTATCCAGAATCTATAGGAAACCGGGTGATACCGCAGGTAGTGGAAAGATTGTCCAAAATAGTAATTGCCCACAGGGAACTACTATTAAAGGACCAATAAATAATGCACCTACACCAGCAGGTCTTATGCTGGATACAATAGGTCCGACACCCCCTATACCAGATTTGAGTCATAAAATTAGAGCGACTCACGTTAATGCTATTGGTGCCAATAATAATACACCAGTAGCACAACCGAGAGTACCGGGACCACCGAGACATATGCTAACGCCACCTTCATATTTCTCTCAACCTGGCCATAGTACACCAGCAGGCCCAAGATTGCTGAACCCGTCTTCGGGTCAAGGTAATGGACCTAATGATGGACGTTGTCCCAGACCGAATCCTCCACAACCTAATGTTAACGGTGGTACGTACCAACCAAGAACAACTTCCTATGGATATAGATATAATTATAATCCGGCAGGAAGTAGTAATTACCAAAATGGTAATACCTACAATCAGGTATTACCCTAGGTATGCATCTTCCGGAACAACTGGAAATGCCGGTTACGGTGGCGGATACCCTAACGGTTCGTCCGGGCACTACCCTAATAACGGTCCACCAGGAGGTAATCCCCCAGGCGGCCCAGGAGGATCCGGAGGATCAGGATCGGGAGGAGATGGCAGGAAGCCAAATAGGAGAACTTCCATGCCTGCAGGGATGCAAACCATCTTTGATAGAAGCCAATGTATTCAAAACCTTGGCATTGACTGCTACCGAAAGGGAGCAGACGGCATGGAAGTCATGAACTGGAGCATGCGAGAAGCAGATAAACTACGCGGATGTAATAATCCGGCATGTAGACAGGCACGGATACCCCCTCCATATGATTCTAATGATCCTTGGAAGGATAGGTATCAAGCTTTTGTCGACGAAGTCAACTGTAGTGGTTGGAGAAAAGAAGAAGCTCTGCCTTATTTGATCTGTTGGTTCAATAAAGGTGGAAAAGTAGCCCTCAACCAATGGAGAGCAGCATATGGAATATACGACACCTACGATCAACTGGTCGAATGTGCCGCGTACCTATTCGGGTCAATCGTTAGAGAGGATCCATGGGTAAGCTTTAAGAAAAGGACAAAGAAACCTAAAGAATCTCATAAGGTCTTTGGTTTGGAGCTACAGGACTTGGGACCACCGAGACATATGCTAACGCCACCTTCATATTTCTCTCAACCCGGCCATAGTACACCAGCAGGCCCAAGATTGCTGAACCCGTCTTCGGGTCAAGGTAATGGACCTAATGATGGAAGTTGTCCCAGACCGAATCCTCCACAACCTAATGTTAACGGTGGTACGTACCGCTTTCGATAGCAAGTCCTGTAGCGGGAGTGTACCGGGACCACCGAGACATATGCTAACGCCACCTTCATATTTCTCTCAACCCGGCCATAGTACACCAGCAGGCCCAAGATTGCTGAACCCGTCTTCGGGTCAAGGTAATGGACCTAATGATGGACGTTGTCCCAGACCGAATCCTCCACAACCTAATGTTAACGGTGGTACGTACCAACCAAGAACAACTTCCTATGGATATAGATATAATTATAATCCGGCAGGAAGTAGTAATTACCAAAATGGTAATACCTACAATCAGGTATTACCCTAGGTATGCATCTTCCGGAACAACTGGAAATGCCGGTTACGGTGGCGGATACCCTAACGGTTCGTCCGGGCACTACCCTAATAACGGTCCACCAGGAGGTAATCCCCCAGGCGGCCCAGGAGGATCCGGAGGATCAGGATCGGGAGGAGATGGCAGGAAGCCAAATAGGAGAACTTCCATGCCTGCAGGGATGCAAACCATCTTTGATAGAAGCCAATGTATTCAAAACCTTGGCATTGACTGCTACCGAAAGGGAGCAGACGGCATGGAAGTCATGAACTGGAGCATGCGAGAAGCAGATAGACTACGCGGATGTAATAATCCGGCATGTAGACAGGCACGGATACCCCCTCCATATGATTCTAATGATCCTTGGAAGGATAGGTATCAAGCTTTTGTCGACGAAGTCAACTGTAGTGGTTGGAGAAAAGAAGAAGCTCTGCCTTATTTGATCTGTTGGTTCAATAAAGGTGGAAAAGTAGCCCTCAACCAATGGAGAGCAGCATATGGAATATACGACACCTACGATCAACTGGTCGAATGTGCCGCGTACCTATTCGGGTCAATCGTTAGAGAGGATCCATGGGTAAGCTTTAAGAAAAGGACACAGAAACCTAAAGAATCTCATAAGGTCTTTGGTTTGGAGCTACAGGACTTGCTATCGAAAGCGCGTCCAAATTGGGCTCATGACGATGACTGCTATCTACAGGAATTGTTTATACAATTCTACAATGGATTGCGGGATCCGGATCACAAACAAGTGGTCTGGGATTCTTGGAAGGATGATACTTCCTTCAGTGACCTGTTCATATCAATCGATGGACATGATATGAAGAAGAGATTGGTAGGTCTAGGACCTAACCCGGTAAGAGCAGCTCCGTTCCAATACGGAGGTTCACCTGCTCCGGTATATGAAACTTCCCAGTTAGCCCCAGTCGATTCGTAGGAGGCTGATCAGGAGGACGAATATGTCTCCGATGAAAACGGAGAATATATTGGATCAGTCCAGGTAGCTGGAAAGTATTACCGAGAGAAGCAGTATAGGAAGGTACATTCGAGAGGGAGGGGAGGATCCGTCGCTAGTAAAACAGCTTCCGGACCGACCCAATCTGGTAATGCAACCTCTACGGCCAAGCCAACCGTGGCAGCCGCTGTTGCTCTGACTAATATGATGGAAACATTAATAGCCGGATTAACAGAAGCCCTGAAGAGACCGAGAGTTGATAAATCTCAAAGGAGATGTTTCAGATGCCAGAAACTGGGGCATTATGCTCCGGAATGTATGGCTGAGAAACCTGTCCCTCGTAGACAGGAGGGTGTCTCTGGATTAAGTACAGAGGAAAACTGAGGAGGGGTCCCCAGATGGGCAAAGAAGGGGATCCCAGTGACAAATCTTGCCATGATATCACCATCCGTGATGATGTAGTAGCACCGAGGTGGTTGTAGACACCCGGAAGGTTAGGGAAGCTGATATAACAGGTGCCAAGGGAGCACAGGGGAAACCCGATATCAGTAACGAGGTAGGCGGCTATGAATTAGCCAGGGTTGGTAGTGCCCACCTGCCCCCGGGTCATCCTTGTCTGGAATACCTGAAAGGATGTGGATCGACTCCAGGTGTGAACAATGACGTCCCGATCATCACGGACATGCCCTCTGTTCTGTACGGAAGGCGGTGGTATGTTTGCCTCACTGTTAACGGAAGATCTGCCGAATTTCTTATGGATACGGGTGCTAGCCACTCCTGTATCTCCAAGAAGTTCTATGATCTTATCCCGGATGAACATGATACTCTCAAATCGGGAGGAAGTGCTCAGACGGCCGATGGCAGTACCTTGCAGACGTATTGTAGAACTTGTGTGAAGCTGCATTTGGATGGAGTACATGACTATGTCATGAGCGCCACCGTTGCGGATATAGCAGATGAGGGGATACTCGGGTTGGATTTCGCATCCCTGTATGGAGTGGTGTTAGAACCCCAGTCAGGAGTGTTGAGTGTGAAATACCCATATCCTGTAAAGGTTAGATGTGTACTGAGACAAGTGAGCAGTATAGCTAGTGTAGCACACATTTTGCGGATCCCTCCGGGAGTAGCCTGTGATGTGCTGGTAAGAAGTAATCCTGCAATGCACAATAAGCCTGCAGTGATAGAACCGGATGTAGCTACTCTGTCAAGTATCGGATTAATATCTGTAGACACTATAGTAGCAAATGCATCCTGGTTTGTAGTACCTGTCTCCAATACTGGAAACACTACTATCTACCTGAAAAAGGGACACGTTTTTGGTAAAGTGACCCTTTCGGAAACTGTAACGGATAGTAAGTTAAACTTACAGAAGGTAACAGGAAATGATGAAATTTCGGAAGACTTACTCAAGTTGTATGAAGAAACTTCATTAGAAGATCCGGAACACTGGAAAGAGTTCTATGATATGCTCTGTCAGTATAAGACTGCCTTTGCCAAACCTGGTGAAAAACTAGGCATGACAAATAAGGTAGTACATAAAATAGATACTGGAGATGCGGAACCCTTTAAAATACCGTATAGACGGTTACCTTTAGCGAAAAAGAGAGTAGCTGAAGAAGAAATAAACAAGATGTTGGAACAGGATGTAATAGTCCCTTCCAATAGTCCATGGAGTAGTCCTGTGTGTATGGTAACAAAGAAAGACGGTACTATCCGCTTTTGCATAGACTACAGGAAGCTGAATGGAGTAACGAAAAAGAATTCGTATCCATTACCGAGAATAGACGAAACCATTGACTCCTTAGGAGGAAAAAGTTGGTTTTGTACCCTAGACTTGCAATCAGGTTACTGGCAAGTGGGAATGAATCCTTCAGATATGGAGAAGACTGCATTTTCGAGTCATATTGGATTATTCCAATATAACGTAATGCCGTTTGGTTTGTGCAATGCACCTGCAACATTTGAAGCACTGATGGAAACAATCCTAAGTGATTTATTGTGGAAAAGATGTCTTGTATACCTTGACGATGTCATAGTCTTCGGAAAAACATTCGAAGAGTGTTCTAATAACCTAAAAATGGTATTAAAACGCATTATTTCTAATGGTCTCAAATTGAAACCTAAGAAATGCCACATGTTTAGAAAGTCCATAAATTATTTGGGCTGCATCATTAGTGATGAAGGAATAAAAGCTGATCCGGAGAAAATCGAATCAGTTATGAATTGGAATAGACCTAAAACACCCAAAGAAGTGAGGTCCTTTTTAGGATTCTGTTCCTATTATAGGGAATTTATTCCGAATTATTCTAGAGTCAGTTACCCATTACAAGCAATAGCTAACTGGACTCCAGGAAGTACCAAGGGAAAATTTCCTTGGACGCATGAACAGGAATCTGCTTTTCAAAAGCTAAAAGACCTGTTCACGAGTACTCCGGTATTACAATATCCGAATGAAACGGATTATTTCATACTGGATACTGATGCTAGTAATGATAGCATTGGTGCAGCTCTCTCGCAAGTCCAAAATGGGAGAGAGGTACCTATTGCCCTTGCCAGCAATACACTGAGCAAAACTCAGCGCAATTACTGCACAACCAAAAGAGAGTTGTTAGCAGTAGTCGTATATACCAAGAAGTTCAAACATTTTCTATGGGGAACGAACTTTACTTTACGTACGGATCACTCCTCTTTAAGATGTCTACTGAACTTCCGAGATGCTGAAGGAATGTTAGGCCGATGGCTAGCCCATCTATCCGAATATGGGCTTGAACATCACCAGATTCAGCATAGACCCGGAGTGAAGCACTTAAATGCTGATGCTTTATCTCGAATACCAATTCGGAAATGTGATAATCCGGATTGTACTGATTGTGGAGCTCATAGGGCAGTGTTAGCAGGGATTTGAAGACCATTCGAACCCCTAGTTGCCAGTATACTGGATTGGTCTATGGATCACATGCGACGTTTCCAGGAAGCTGACTCGATAACTGCGCAGCTACTGCAATTAGTACCAAAGGGTATACCTCCAGTTAGACCTGAGGTCTCTCTGGAAAATCGAGAAATGAGAAGGTTTCTTGCTCAATGGACCGAGCTTGAAGTCCGGAAAGGCGTGTTATACCATTGGAAGCCATGTAATAATGGTGAGAAAATCATGCAAGTGGTGATACCACATGCTATGAGACATGACATAATGTACTTCTGTCATGGACATCGGACCAGTGGTCATTTTGGAAGGAAACGCTCGTTAGTAAGACTTTCCAAGAAACACTATCGGCCTGGCATGACACGGGACTTGCAAAGATGGGTAACCACCTGTCCGGATTGTTGTAAAAACAAACGCGGACCCGGGATGGGCAAACTTCCCCTATCCCAAGAACTTTTCGGAGTTAGATTCGCAAGAATCGGGGTAGATATCATTAGTGGATTGAATACAACCGCTAATGATAATACCTGTATGATTGTAGTGTGTGATTATTATACGAAATACACCAAAGTATTTCCACTACCGGACCACAAAGCAGTTACTTGTGCCGAAGCCTTTGTAAAAGGTTGGGTACTAAGTTTTGGTGTACCATTAATGTTACACAGTGACCAAGGCAGAGAATTCGAATCAAATCTCTGGCAGGGTATGTGCGAATACTTAGCTATTTGCAAGACTAGAACCAACCCGTATAGGCCACAAAGCGACGGATTGGTAGAAAGGTTCAATAGAACCCTTATCCAGGTTCTAAAGTCACTCGTCAATGAACACACTGGAAATGAGCAATGCCATTTTGTGACACATGCTTATAACAGTACGGCACATTCAAGTACAAATTGTACTCCGAACCTTTTAGTATTTGGAGAGGATCTGATAATGCCTGCCGACTTAGTATTTGGAGTCGTAGGGATGGACCCGGAACTACCTTGCCATGTAGTTTTTGTGGAATGCTTAAGAGACAGATTCTTATGAGTCTGTCCAAATTGATTTGGAGAAAAGTGCCAAATGGCAGAAAGTTGGATACGATACCGATCTAAAGCATCGGAAATTCCAATCCGGAGACAGAGTTCTGAGACTACATGAACCACTTAGACACATAAAATTAGCGTCTAATTGGGATGGTCCCTTTACTGTAACACAAGTTATCAGTGATTGTACCGTAATTATCAAATCTGACCTTGGTCGACTTTATAAGTCAAATGTGGCTAGATTAAGGAAATGGTCTGGGAGGGAGACCTCCACAGAAATGTATGGTGAAGGTTCCGGAAAGATCCTGAACCAGAATCGTATAATAGACCAGGTAAAGAACACTACAGTGAAGCGAGGCCGTGGTAGGCCTAAGAAGTGTTCCGAATCAGTGCCACCCACGCCAACACCGATTAAGCGTGGGGGAGTTAAAAAAGGCTCGGCAGGTGAAGACAAGAAGAAGAGGAAAGGTGTTTCGAAGGCCAAGAAAAACCTAGAAAAGGCTCTTCAGACCGTCAGGTCCGATAAAAAACTATCCGAGAAGGGGAGATACGTTCGCCGCAGCCCTCGAATTGCCCAGAGGACTGCAGTGACCTAACCTGTATACACAACGAGTGTAATGTTTACATTAACCTCTAAATTTTAGAGGAACGGATGACAACTGACCCGAAAGGCTTATTTGTCGCCGCCGCATGATATACCAATGGGTAGTGGACGGATAACCCGGTGGATTTGCTTAAGCTTTCCATAATCTCCACTTAAATCCCCAGACGAGTCATCAGCGTGAGCGATAATTACCTAAAAACAATCAGTTTGTTGATGTTCCGCTTGTAGCACGTGCGTTTCCGCATGACGTCACCGCGTCCAGTCTCGGCTGACCTCTCGTGACCCCGCGAACTTGCGGGGAAATGACGTCACGAAAGCTGACCCGTCGCCATCTTGTTCTTCGGTAAAGTTGAAGGCGGACGCGTTTGCTCCCTCCTTTGATTTTTACCGTCCAAGAAACCTCCGGTGAGCCCTCAGAGTCTTTCTCCTGGTAGGCAGACTCCGTCTGTGTCAGCCCCGGCGCCGTGAAAGCCGGAAAAAAGGAGTACTTGACTCCCGAGTCGATTCCCCAGTCATGGCTGAGGAATCCGTAGCTGCAGCCAAGCTATCCGGTGACCCAGATAAGCTGACTCCGCCTGCAGAAGCTTTCCCGGAAGCTTTGTCACCTGTTACACAGGAAGAGAGCGAGATGATGGATGTGGAGGAACCCATGGATCGCTCGTTCGAGGAGAAGCTGGCCTCATTCTCGCTGAATGGGCTCTTGAGAAGTGGTACGGTGACGACCAGAAGTCCTGTCCCTTCTCTACCTGCGAGTGATGTCTCGGTCCGGACCTGGAGTACTCCAGCCCGGTTCGAAAGGCATCTGGTAGAGGCCCACTTCCACCATCACCCGGTTTACATTTGTGATCCGAGTTATGGTAAGAAGGGCAAGAAATGTACTACGAAGGTTCAGTATAACCGACGTAGCGATCTGGCTAGACACCAGAAGAAATGCCACGCAGAAGGATTAGATGGAGCTCGTAAACGTATTATGGAGCTCCATCAGGAACTCATGAAGGAGTCCGACAGCCTGAGCGAGGATGCTTGGTCTAAGATCCGACCAGGGGACCAAGTCCTCTGCGAGGTTCCGAAGACCAAGGATTCGAAACTCCGCGCCAAGATAGTCCTGACTCCTGGAAAAGGAAAACTGGACATGCACGAGTCCCTCTGGCAGAAATGCAAGGAATCCAGCAAGGAGGGAAAGAGAGCTCGTGAAAGGAGCAGAAGGGACCAGAACCGTGGTGGTAACGGTAATGGTCAGACCACCACTACCAAAGCCAGAGTAGAAGACCGCTCCAGGTCTCCTTTGGCTCGCCACCCCCGCGAGCAGGTTCAGGGTACTCCCGTCTTCAAGAGACCCGAACCTGCCGGATACGCAGGTGCTGTATCTAAACCTGGGAAAGTTAGCACCCGCAACTTTCCGTCCTTGACCCAGGGACCTGGACCTGAGAGCCAGACCTTGGTCGTTGGAAAGGGTGGTCGGCTTGTCCCCAAGAAGACCTCAGCACCTGCTGCTGCCGGATCTGCATCCGCTGCAGCCGCTCTTCCAGTTAACTTCACCCCGGAGCAGATAAACCTTTATATGCAGATGGGGTTGAAGCAGAACCAGCCTCCAACCTACTGTGTACCAACAGCAGGCGTATCCGGAAGTCCCACACCCGGAAGTGGTCCTCAGGCCGTATCGACTCCCCCCAAGGCTGTCGCTACACCTGAGAAACCAAAGGACGCTATCACCATCAAAACTGGTAATGCGGAAGTTTGGTTTGAGAAGTCTCGCCAGGGGGAAGCGGATGTCCAGAAGGCCATCTACACCCACTGGGAGAAATGTGTCCGCGAGAAAGCGACTGAGTTCCATCAGGGTCTCCTTAACGATACCCTGTTATGTATGAAGGAGGTTGCGGATGCTGAAAAGCAGCGCCTCGAGACCCTCATTCGGGACGATGTAAATGCCCAGGAGGATGCAGCCGCAGCTGCCAAAGAGCAGGCAGCTATGGACGTACACGTCTTGGAGAAGCGTGTTAAAGAGGAAATCACCCGGAATACCAACTTAAACACTAAGTTTATGAGGGTATTCGGAGTCGATATCGATGAGTGGGACGGCACTCCCGAATCGGCTCTAGATCTTCTTTGGAAGAAGCATGCGAAGAAATCCACCTAAGCATGCTACGGGTTATTTTTCTAAAATTTCTTTTTTTTTTCTTCTCCACTAATAACCAGATTTAGTCTTTGCGGAACCCTACAGGTCTGCGAATGTCTTTTATTAGAATATGAACACCTGTTCTTTGTGTTCCGGGTTCCTTTTATGACCAGCTAATTGTATGATTCAGGTCGTATAATTTTTTATTATACCCTGAGTAGTCTATTCGGATTCGGAACTACACTTATAAAAAATCCGATAGTAGACTTGCTGCTGTCAGACGTATCCGGATGCTGGTTCCAGAATTCTGCTGCTATCTGTGCTAACCACTACATTAGGATGGATTCTGTGTTATCCTCTACAATTACCTCTACTCCCGAATTGACTAAAACTACATATTACTACTACTTCCGGAATTTCACTTATGTCAACTATACTTAAATGGATTACGCTTCTACACTGTTGACAAAACCGGATTGATACTCTACTTTTACTGTACACCATTCGGATATACCTATGAACTATAGCACTTCTAGAGGATTGTGGGTAGCTGCCCCAAATTCATCTACCGTGTTCACTTTATTAACCTGGAATCAAACCTGGAAACTTTAGCACGTCCATCCCGTGGTTAGCTGACCACCACACCTACCTTCTAGTATCCGGCAGACTACAGCACCAGACTCCAGCAGCATTTACCATTTTGTATTGTATATAATGTCACATATCTATTTTTCTTTAATATCATTTGTATGTGCATATTCACACTGTGGTGATAACTTACTGTATATTTTGATACGGGTACATACATATCTATTAGTACGGATCTCAGATTACTGTTCATATTTATAATATAAGATCCGATAAACCACACCAGATTGTTCATATTATTGTCCTGCGAGGCATATTGTATTATAGATGTATTGATCTGGTGTTATAAAGGCTGTTTAGTACACGGTGATATCATATATAGTATCATATTCACTACTACACCGCGATTGTTTTCTTCTTTCAAGTGTATAATCCATAACGGTTCCATTCGTAATACTCACGGAATCCTTAACGGATTCATATGGTCATAATATATAATATGTCATTAGATAGTGTAGTTACTTTTAAAGTCTTTTCCAAGACTATATAATCAAACATGGTATTAATAATTGCAAACGCATATGGATGTTATTATGTGATTTATTTAATATTAACAGTTCCGCTACACATAACTGTCACTATCACATATATACGAATTAAGATATTTGTCCTATTACTTATACCGTAAACATAAAATGTTATTATATGGTATAAAAGGTTATTTAACAGTTTCGTTACATACAACTGTTTGTCATTCAAATAATTCGTATCATATTCCAACATCCGATTTGTTATTATGTAACTACATACACTATCAAATATATGTAATTGACATTCGAATCATATTTAACTTCATGTTAACGTTATATCTATGGTTGTACCTCTATTACTAAGGGTTTAGACATATAGAAATGTTATCCCTGTAATAATACTATAACTATAACACCCTCCTAAATGTCTGGGGGAGTGGTGTAGTAAGCTAATAGATGATGCATATCGGGGCCCTAGGGCTGTATATGCTGTATATACCTGAGCCGCGGAGCGGCGAGGGTATATACAGCATATACAGCCCGTGGGGCCCCGATATGCATCACCTAATAGGTTTATACCACCATTTCCTCCATTTTGTATCAATTTCTTACCTGAAATCCAAAGAATATAGCCAGGCGAAGACATTTTGTAAGTGCTAGCGACACGGCCCGTGGCCGCCCTGCGCGAAGCCATTGTTTTTGTTCTGGCCGGGAGAGGTACCGCCGTGTTTACACTCACTTTTCGTATGGAATCCAGCCATGACATGTTATAATATTAAAATCCCAAGAAGTATTTGATCCATAGACGAGGTATGCGTGCTAATTTTCTCCATTTTCTTCGATATAAATAAGAATCCATTGATTTTCCCAAAGTACGCGAGTCGCGGTCCGGCCATTCCCACCCGCCTCCTTGTCCGGCGAAAGTGTGTCAGTGGCCCGGATGTACATATAGGTCAACTGCTCGTCATACAAGAAAGACGCCGAAACAATGGCTTCGCGCAGAGCGGCCACGGGAAAATCAATGGATTCTTATTTATATCGAAGAAAATGGAGACAATTAGCACGCATTCCTCTTCTATGGATCAAAAACTTCTTAGGATTTCGATATTATAACATGAAAAGGTTGGATTCAAGACGAAAACTGAATGGAAACGTACCACTAGGACCTCAGGTTAGAATTTATTTACTTTCGCATTGGATTTCATCACCGTTCAGTGTGGCGCTATGGCTAAGGCCTTCGCCTACCACCACTGCGGCCAGGGTTCAATCCTGATACGAGTTGAGACGGTTTTTCACCATTGAAACAAAGGCGAGACAAAATTTCTATGTCTGCCAGCGTCTCCAAAAATATTCTAAGTCCAACTTGACACTGAAAAAGTATATACCAAATATTTCAAAAATGCACAAGGGTGGTATATGCAAAATAATGCACGGCTAAACTGCATATTAACCCACCGGAAGTGCCGAAATCGTGGTATAAAGGTACATAACATGTAACCATAGTGTTGGGTACCATCTGACGTGGCGGGTGAGTTGAGTCGTCGGACGTTCCTCAGGTTCCGGATAGGTGGCAGCACCGATCCGGGTCTGTGGGGACATCTGACGACGAACACCTGGGTCCTTATATAAAGCCCAGGGCTCAGCCGCTACGTCAGAGGCCCTTCTGGCCTCCAAGCATGTAGAACACCTTTGATAACTATTAGCTGCCCTCTTAATACTACCGGGTAGCCGTGAATGTGCATTTGTAATAAAATCTATCTGTTGGCATACACTTGAAACACCGTCTTACTCTTTCTTTCCGAATCGTAAGACCCGAACCCCCCAGGTCCGTAAGACCACAACCCCTTACAATTCTATTGAAATCACATGCAACAATGTGGAATATTTTCTTCTTTTTTTAAAATGTTTCCTCATCTCATACAATAAATGTTATGTTTTCTTGGAAAATAAAAAAGCACAAAAATGAATAGGAATGGTTCAAACTCAGATAAATGGTGTGAAGCCAGATTGTTACGCTCATGCCATAACCACTACACTACAGAATTAGATGCATGGACATGGTGCCTTAGGATGATAAATACAGTCTATTATGACTGTTTAGATTCAAGGCCATGAAATGACAATGGAAAAACGATTTTTAGAATATTAAAAAAACAATGTCAACATTATCAATGTTAGATCCTGTTTTTGATGGGAAGAGAGACCCAGTATGAGCAGTTTTGATCTTTTCTTATCTTATATGTTAAAAGAAAAGGACAACAGGATAATGAGGGGTTCCAACTGACAAAGTCAGATTGTTAGGCCCATGCGGTAATCACTACACTGCAGAATTAGATGCATGAACCTGGTCTCTTGCACCTCTAGGTCCCCTACACTGTTAAAAATTTTCCGTAGAAAAAACGAAGAATCATTGGCAACAGTGGATGCCAATCTTTCACCGTTTTTTTAACGGTCACCGTTTTTTTCAATGTCATCGTAATTTTTACGGAATTTCTCCGTTATTTCTAAACAATGCCTAAGGATAATTAATTACAGATTGTTTTGGTTCAATGCTTTACACCATTATTTTTTCATATGTATATTCAACCTCTGGCTTGACATTCTAGAACTTCCACTGTTCACCAAAATGGATGTGGTATTTATATATGGTTTGGTTGCATATGCAGCTCATCTAGACATCCTAGTGAGGGGGGGACATCATAATCATTATGATTATAAATAAATACTTGAGAGACACATTATGCCCTTCATAACTTTAGAGTAACAATCTAAGAACATAGATTACCTCAAAATTGTGATGAATTAAAAACTGTAGTGGTATGCCTGTGTATTATTTTCTATTACCACATAATGGGTGTTTATGATATCCCTGCTACTCTCCTTTGCTACACAAAGATTGATTATTTTTTTGAATATCTGAATTCTATGAAACTACAATGTAGACATGCATTTTGATAACATGGTACATAAACCAAAGTGTATACTTTTTGAATTTTGCAACAATTTGATCGGTTTAGGGTCTAGGACATTGAAGAAAGTCTCAAAGTGAGCCCCGAGGCCACCTAGTGGGAAGATATGAAACTTTCAAAAAACAAAGATTCACCGTTTACGAAATAACGGTACTTTTTCGTAGTGTTTTACACAGATTCACAGTAAAATCACTTAATCTAAGGGTGTTTCATTGTAATAGAAATCACAGTGAAACCCCGTAAAATTTAACAATGATTCTCTGTAAAATCTACGGAATATTTTAACAGTGTAGGTGTAATCCTAATTATACTCAACTTACAGGTAAGTCTTGAATGATTTAAAAAAATACAATCTATCATGTTTCAATAGGCTCACTGGAACATGTAGGTTCTATATCCATGAATTACACTTGTAAAATAAAATTGTTAAATCTCAATAATGCCCAAAAATGAGTTTTAGGCCCTGTTATCAATGAGGGACAGATTATGAGTGAGAAAACCTTATGGCCCAAAATCTCCTTGGTGGTTTTGGGCCACAATCTTCCCTTCATTGGAGATCCACATATATCATGAAATGGAATGTACAGAAAAATACATTACAGTTCACATTGTGTCGGGATAAACATTAGATATTCCTTCTTCCATCTAGACTCATTTTAACAATATATGATAGATTCAATCTATATTGTCATTCATCTTAGGGTGAGGAAGTATTAAAGAGATTACCTGGTGCAAGTGGTAGGTATATAAAATCTCATGAATTGCCTTATTATGTGAAGAGACGTTAGCGAAAGGCATCTTTCTGATCTGCGGACATGGGTATGTATGATGTTCAGCTGGGGAGAGAGAAAATTTATACAGAGCTCTTTCAAAGTTAAACCATAGGGATGGGAGCAAGGGGGTTAGGATGGAACTTAGGCAAATTGATTTTGGCGTTATTTGAAGAGTTTGAAATCATTTTCTTTTTTTTTATGCCAGTTCATGTTTCAAGTTATACTGCAATGTACATTGCATTGTACTTGAGTACATTTGTGTTAAACACGTTCAGGCTGTCACTCCATCACTTTTTAGAATGCAGGATCACAACATCACCTTTTATATATATTTGAAGAAAAAAAGGTCACTTATAGAACTCTAAATTTCCCATAACCTGTGCTAATATCTAAAAACACTGTTTTCTCCCCCCTCCATAGGTAAAGAATAAGAATCCCCGTCCCCCCGTCCCCCTGTCAATGGGTCAACATATTTTCACCCCCCCATGCTGACTCTAGTAGTATCAATCCAAAAGGGGCCATATGATGCCTTGGGCCTAATTGAGTTTCTTCAGTGTTTGAGTGGCATCGCCACAACCCCCACTCTTGTGCATTGGAGCATATCCAATGTATTATACCATGGTTATCACATTTCAAAACGATTTTGGATGCCAAAACTGGGTAGTCTTAGTTCTTTTATCACAGGATAGAAGCACTGAGAGTTGACACTTGAATATTGACAGTGTTTTTTTTTCTATTCTCTTCTTATATGTGACAACAGATCTGGTTTAGCTTTGAGAGTGGTTCAAAAGGAAAAGCTCAGCATGGGTGGGCACCAGAACCAGTGATCTTCTGATCCAAATTGCTTCATGCTATCCATTAGGCCATGGGGCAGGACAGGTTTTGGGTTAGATAAGTCTTATGTCTGGGCCCCATTGATACCACATGGTCACGTGGGCCACGTCACCACATGGTCACGTGGCCCTCGACTCTGGTGTATATAAGGCCGTTGTACGGCCTTCCTCAGGGTCAGTCCAGTCGTGACGGACCATCGTGAGCGATGGTTGGCGGCTGCCCGACTACCATATTGTAATACTTCTCTGTGCTGTTGCACAGAGAAGGTAAATGTGGGTTAATAACTGCAGACACTAGAAGGCTGTGCTAGTCGTCTAGTGTCGAGCATGCTTTAGAGTTCAAACTCTACCACCTGTAACTGTCATCGAGAACGGCTGACGCCTATGCATTATTGACAATAAAGTTTTAACTGGAACCTGAATAGTTGTTCTTCGTTGTTTATCGAAGGATTCGATTAACCTCGAGGGGTAGAACACACACACATATATATATATATATATAGTCCTTGTGCCCTAATGAACTTCTAGAGTTTCTGAGTACCAATCTTGTATAGTAAAAGTTAAACACTCTTAGATTGCTGCATGTCTAGGGAACCGAAATCACTTTGCATCTTGGCATAATTCGGAGGGTATATATATATATATATATATATATATATATATATATATATATATATATATAAGTTATCTCGCTACCAGGGAATAATTAATACCGGTAATAACGATAATAATAATGTTGATATATACGGTAATAATAATATATGATACAGTAATATAATAAATGATCATATCACAGACACATGAGTTTGGTGGGTTACTGACCTTGGGGCTATCAGCACCATACATGCCTTTATTAAAACAACTATAACAATTAGTTGACAAGCATAGTCAGTAAAATGCACAAAATAACAGTAGTATAGTAATAATAGTAATACAACAGTAATAAACAGTAGTAAAAATTTAAAAATCAAGGAAACACCCAGCGTGGTGTTACCTGTACAGGTGAATCAATCCAATTGACCGTTACCTTGAAACTTCTCCTTATATACTGGAGGAGTGTTTACCATGACGTCATGCTATGACATCATAGATACCAATGCGCACTGCAAATAGTCCCTAACCGTTCGCGGTTAATTATATATATATACACGAGTGTATATAGTTCCATAAGTTAACTCGCTGCCAGGGAATAAAATACCGGTAATAACGATAATACTAATGTTGATATATACAGTAATAATAATATATGAGAAGTAGTATAATAAATGATCATATCACAGACACATGAGTTTGGTGGGTTACTGACCTTGGGGCTATCAGCACCATACATGCCAAAAACACATAAAAACACGCCAAACACATGTGAAAACACATATCAATCAACATTGCAAATGAGATTGACACAATCTATCCAACTCTAATAGTTCAAATTTGTAATTATGTAAGTACTTAAAAACGGAGTTAGATTTCCAATTAACCCTCCTTTTGATAGACTCTATACTGAGTCCAGCATCTTTTAATAACGTAGCACCACCGTGCCTTAGGGAGTGAGTAGAGACACGCCCCTCGATACCAGCTTGAAAGGATAACGACTTCAACCTAGAGTTGATATACTGGTACTGAAGAGGCTTAACTTTAGAACTAAACAGATACTCCCTGCTACCCCTACCACAGCACAACTTTTTCAGACCTAGATAAGGACATAAAGAAGAATTAACATTCTTTGACAAATAGATATTAAACACATTCTTACCAAGCTGGTCAGTCTTGGATGTTCTGATACGCATAGACAAATAATCCTGATGAAATTTAATATCACCAACCTTTAAGGAATGTGGAGACTCGACTACATGCCCCACACGTAACACACCCCTATAGCATGTTAAAATTGCCATCCAAAATCTAAAGTCTGCCATGTTGGTTAGGTCCAAAAATGACCTTAACCTCAACATGTCTTTTGGAGAATAATGGTGAATAACTCTGGTTGAACAGGTAGAAAACCTGTCAATACCATCAAGGGTCTTCTTTAACATGAAATTACCACTATAATCAGGATAGCCCTTAATTTTTTGAAAATACCAAACCGCAGACAAATAATTTTTTACAGATGATGGCTTCATGAAATCAGATAAATAGACCGCATATATGGAAACTTGAGAGGGGGAACAAGGAAAAGATTGTAAATCAAATTTTTTACAAAATTTCCTATACCTTTTAAGCTGTTGTTTCCTTGCTCTCCTCGTATTTTCCGACACACTCTGGGCTAAAAGTAACCTTTTTCTGCCTAGTAATCTCTCCCACTCTGGAATTAAAGCAACACATATCATTTTCAAGAAGAGAGTTTACGCATTTGTCCAGTATACCCTTGTAAGCAAGCCTAGATAGTTGGTCGGCCAGGACATTGTCTTCTGACTTAATATAGGTTGCATACACCTCCACATTGTTGATAAAACAAAGCCAAAAAATTTCTCTAAGCCATTCCATACACAGCTTATTTTTTGACCTACCGGTATTAATCATAGCTAACACTTGCATATTGTCGGTAACGCAATGTATTCTTTTATTTTTACAGCTAGATATCCAACGTCTAAGACCCATAAGAAGGGGATATAACTCATATACATTTATATTTCTATGGTGATTTTTTAAAATATCTAGTATAGGTGGTTGAGCAAAATGACCACTGCCTAGACTGAATTTATCAAGGGATGTCCAGTCACCATATAAATAATCTTTACCCATCCAGGCCCCAAAGCCTTTCATGGATGAATCAGAGTACATAGGAGCATCGAAATGATCATTTAAGATTAAGCTTCTACCATTAAAAGCATTGCAGAATTTTAACCACCATTCCATATCATTTCTTGTACACTCAGAAATTCTTATAGTACCTCTAGGTCTTGCTCTGGCACAAAGATCAAAAATTCTGCGACTAAAGGTTCTACCACCCTTAACCACCTGCGAGCAGAAAGACATTAAACCACCTATTCTCTCTAAGTTCTTTTTAGAAATAAATTTCTTATTAACATTATCTAATAAGAGACTTTCCATTTTAACAACTTTGTCAATAGGCAAAGACAGTTCCAACTTAACTGAATCTATGTTAATGCCTAAGAATTTGCAAAATTGAGAAGGTTCGGTTACCTTTTCTTTGGATACTACAAAACCCATGTACGTCATACACTCCATTAACAAATTCCTCTGTCTAAGACACTCATCATAAGTATCAGCAATTATGATAAAGTCGTCTAGATAATTTACAATTTTTTCTACACCGTAGAATTTAGCCACCTCCACAATAAAATCTGAGATTTTATTAAAAATATATGGAGCACATTTTAGGCCAAAAGTTAACCTGTTGCTTACATAATAATCCTCTCCATGCCCAAAATTCCATCTGAAACCTTGCATGGTCGTGTGAGGTGCATACACATTTATAGACCTGTACGCTGATTTTAAATCTACCACACTCATATAATTATTCTTATTCAATTGAGCAGTCACCGTGCTAATATTATTATAAGAAAATGTCGAGCTAGTAGTCTCCATAAAATTATTAATAGATATTTTATCAGGCATACTACAGTCAGTTATGGGTCTTAACTTGCCATTAGATTTTTCTACACCACCTAGGGCATGGATACAACGAGGTTTATCTACACTTTTAGAGACTAAACCAGCTTCTAGTTCATCTAACAATATACTACAGTATTCATTATAGAATTTTCCCTCGAGGATAGACTTATAATTCCTGCAATCATAAGTAGTTTGGCAACCCGGATCCACAATTTTAAACCCTTGAACAATACCATGCCAAAGAAAATCAGCCTCTGTACCACTAATATTAATGAGACCATTTTGCTGAAGGAAAGAAGCTACCCTACATGGTAAAATTTGAGCTCTCTCACCACCAATGTAATGAACACACGTACATGTACCTTCTATACACTTGTCATATACCCTGATGCTGGGCAAATCTGAGACACTAACAGTAAATAGAGGTTCATTACCAACCTGTAATGGACTATTACAAGTAACATTTATATCATTTTCTAAAGAATTAATTTCTTGGAAAATACTTTGTTCTGCTACGGATTCAGCTGAAAGAATACAATCCTTACACCCCTCCGCATGGTCTACCTCCTGTACTGGAGTTCGTGAGGGCGAGTCGATATCTACCAAACCTACCATAACTTGGTCCGGCACCACACAAAAATCATTACCAGCTATGGGACATCGACCACCTGCAGTTTCCTATTCATTTCTAGCCTTTTGGCATTCAGTTTTACCATGCCCAGAGGAATTACAGGCACTGCAAACATGTCTATACTTGCAGGGGTCCCTTACACAACCTTCTGCCCTATTAAAGGCATAGCAAGAATTATTAGAGGATTTTTGTTTAATACCATTCCTAGTCTTAGTAGCGTAAGCTTTCTGTGCTTGAACAGTACCATCATATGATAGGTGTCTCAGAATATCTGAATTGTCTATAACACCAAAGGCTTCTATCCCATCGTTATTTGCCCTGGTCCTAACTGATTTATCATATGCTACTAGGGCTGATACAGTATACATTCTTGTACCAGCTTTTTCAACCAGGACTTGGAGATGCCTCAACATGCCTTCTACATCACTGTTGTCTTTGTAATAATCTAGGACAAAATGCAAGTTGACTAGCATCAATTTCTCAACGGTATCGATCTTTTCCCTTTTTTTTACATATATTTCGTGGTCAAACTCACCATATTTGGTATTGGCGTGAAGCTTGGACGCAGTGGAATCTATTGACGACCCTCTTGAAGACGACCGAGGTCTGTGACGAGTAGAGAAAGATGATTTAGATCTCCGGCGACGACCACGATGCCCAACTTCGTCCCATTTCGAATCGTCGCTAAGGACGCTAGGGGACCGCTGCCTGGTTACGCGGCTGCGCTCTCGATGCGATGACGTCATCGGTCGTTTACCAACATTCGCACGTGTATGCTGCCACGCCCCCTCCGTTGGCTTCGTCTCGTCTTTCTTGTCCTTTCCAGCCACCAGCTCCTGTAGCAAACCTTTGATATTGCATAGTTCATCCTCTAATGACTCCAGCCTCTCCGTCTGGTCAGTGAATGGATTGCCTTCTAACCCCTTAGCGTGTTGGGGCGATGTAGATCTCCGATCTACAAAAGACGAATCCAACTCACTCGAAAATCCTAAATTGGCCGATTCCACCGTTTTCTTTGCCGATTTGGCCGATTTTTTAGAAGTAGTAGCACTTCTAGTTGATTTCCTCCCCATCTTGATCCAAAAATCAAGAATCAACCAAGGAAAACCGTTAAAAATCAAGGAAACACCCAGCGTGGTGTTACCTGTACAGGTGAATCAATCCAATTGACCGTTACCTTGAAACTTCTCCTTATATACTGGAGGAGTGTTTACCATGACGTCATGCTATGACATCATAGATACCAATGCGCACTGCCAATAGTCCCTAACCGTTCGCGGTTAATTATATATATATACACGAGTGTATATAGTTCCATATATAAGTTATCTCGCTACCAGGGAATAATTAATACCGGTAATAACGATAATAATAATGTTGATATATACGGTAATAATAATATATGATACAGTAATATAATAAATGATCATATCACAGACACATGAGTTTGGTGGGTTACTGACCTTGGGGCTATCAGCACCATACATGCCTTTATTAAACAACTATAAAACCAGTTGACAATAAGCATAGTCAGTAAAAGTGTAAATAATCACAATCGTATAGAATAACAATAGTCATAACAATAGTAACAATAATAGTAAAAATTTAAATTTCCAGGAAACACCCAGCGTGGTGTTACCTGTACAGGTGAATCGAGCCAATTGACGGTTACTTTGAAACACCCCCTTATATACTGGAGGAGTGTTTACCATGACGTCATGCTATGACATCATAGATACCAATGCGCGCTGCAAGTAGTCCCTAACCGTCCGCGGCTAATTATATAAATATACACGAGTGTATATAGTTCCATAAGTTATCTCGCTACCAGGGAATAGTTAATACAAACATTCGCACGTGCATGCTGCCACGCCCCCTTGGTAGATTTTGTCTCGTCTCTCTGGTCCTTTCCAGCCACCAGCTCCTGAAGCAAGCCTTTGATACTGCACAACTCGTCTTCCAACGATTCCAGTCTCTCCGCCTGGTCAATGAGCTGTTCTCCTTCTAAACCCTTATCGTGGTTGGGTGAGATGGATCTCCGATCCACCCCAGAAGACTCCAGCTCACTCGCTAATCCTGAATTGACCGATTCCACCGTTTTCTTTGCCGATTTAGCCGATTTTTTAGAAGCAATAGCCGCTTTGGCAACTCTAGTTGATTTTCTCCCCATCTTGATTCGAAAAATCAAATATCAATCAAGAAAACCGTTAAATTTCCAGGAAACACCCAGCGTGGTGTTACCTGTACAGGTGAATCGAGCCAATTGACGGTTACTTTGAAACACCCCCTTATATACTGGAGGAGTGTTTACCATGACGTCATGCTATGACATCATAGATACCAATGCGCGCTGCAAGTAGTCCCTAACCGTCCGCGGCTAATTATATAAATATACACGAGCTCGTGTATATAGTTCCATATATATATAGGAGGGTATTGCTATATTTTGGGGGACGTGATTAACATAAACTGATGGATACTCTACTGTCCCTGCATTACTGTCGATAATTTTCAATATGCTGTTGCATCTTGTATAATTTTGAAACTGCACATATGTGAAGGAGGGTGATTTGGCTCTACACATTTGTAAAGCATTCCTAGATTTACTGCACAAAATTGGTACTCAGATTCCTTGAGTCTCATGGACTATTGAGCCAAAAGTAATCATGTATTAGACCCCTTTGTTGTTCAAAAAGTGTATGGCACATAGCTCTGGTGTCCAAAAGAGACCTTTTTGTAGGAGGGAAAGAATCTGCCTTCATAATGATTAATTCCCTTCACAGGAAAATACCAGGGTTGTGTTTTCCCAATTTGATAATAAATATGGAGGTAAATATGGAACTCCATATTGGGGTCCGTATTACAGGTACCCCCACCCTATAAAGTACTAAAGTATTACAGGTACCCCCACCCTATAAAGTACCAAAGTATTACAGGTACCCCCACCCTATAAAGTACTCAGGTATTACAGGTACCCCCCACCCTATAAAGTACTAAAGTATTACAGGTAGTCCCACCCTATAAAGTACCAAAGTATTACAGGTACCCCCACCCTATAAAGTACCAAAGTATTACAGGTACCCCCCACCCTATAAAGTACTCAGGTATTACAGGTACCCCCCACCCTATAAAGTACCAAAGTATTACAGGTACCCCCCACCCTATAAAGTACTAAAGTATTACAGGTACCACCACCCTATAAAGTACCAAAGTATTACAGGTACCCCCACCCTATAAAGTACCAAAGTATTACAGGTACCCCCACCCTATAAAGTACCAAAGTATTACAGGTACCCCCCACCCTATAAAGTACTCAGGTATTACAGGTACCCCCACCCTATAAAGTACCAAAGTATTACAGGTACCCCCACCCTATAAAGTACTAAAGTATTACAGGTACCCCCACCCTATAAAGTACCAAAGTATTACAGGTACCCCCACCCTATAAAGTACTCAGGTATTACAGGTACCCCCCACCCTATAAAGTACTAAAGTATTACAGGTAGTCCCACCCTATAAAGTACCAAAGTATTACAGGTACCCCCCACCCTATAAAGTACTCAGGTATTACAGGTACCCCCACCCTATAAAGTACTAAAGTATTACAGGTAGTCCCACCCTATAAAGTACCAAAGTATTACAGGTACCCCCCACCCTATAAAGTACCAAAGTATTACAGGTACCCCCACCCTATAAAGTACCAAAGTATTACAGGTACCACCACCCTATAAAGTACCAAAGTATTACAGGTAGCCCCACCCTATAAAGTACTCAGGTATTACAGGTACCCCCACCCTATAAAGTACCAAAGTATTACAGGTACCACCACCCTATAAAGTACCAAAGTATTACAGGTAGCCCCACCCTATAAAGTACTCAGGTATTACAGGTACCCCCCACCCTATAAAGTACCAAAGTATTACAGGTACCCCCCACCCTATAAAGTACCAAAGTATTACAGGTAGCCCCACCCTATAAAGTACTAAAGTATTACAGGTACCCCCACCCTATAAAGTACTCAGGTATTACAGGTACCCCCCACCCTATAAAGTACCAAAGTATTACAGGTACCCCCACCCTATAAAGTACCAAAGTATTACAGGTACCCCCACCCTATAAAGTACCAAAGTATTACAGGTATACCCACCCTATAAAGTACTCAAGTATTACAGGTACCCCCACCCTATAAAGTACTCAGGTATTACAGGTACCCCCCACCCTATAAAGTACTCAGGTATTACAGGTACCCTCCACCCTATAAAGTACCAAAGTATTACAGGTACCCCCACCCTATAAAGTACCAAAGTATTACAGGTACCCCCCACCCTATAAAGTACCAAAGTATTACAGGTACCCCCACCCTATAAAGTACCAAAGTATTACAGGTAGCCCCACCCTATAAAGTACCAAAGTATTACAGGTACCCCCTACCCTATAAAGTACCAAAGTATTACAGGTACCACCACCCTATAAAGTACTCAAGTATTACAGGTACCCCCACCCTATAAAGTACTCAGGTATTACAGGTAGCCCCCACCCTATAAAGTACCAAAGTATTACAGGTAGCCCCACCCTATAAAGTACCAAAGTATTACAGGTACCACCACCCTATAAAGTACTCAGGTATTACAGGTAGCCCCCACCCTATAAAGTACCAAAGTATTACAGGTAGCCCCACCCTATAAAGTACCAAAGTATTACAGGTACCCCCACCCTATAAAGTACTCAGGTATTACAGGTACCCCCCACCCTATAAAGTACCAAAGTATTACAGGTACCCCCACCCTATAAAGTACCAAAGTATTACAGGTACCCCCCACCCTATAAAGTACCAAAGTATTAGAGGTACCCCCTACCCTATAAAGTACCAAAGTATTACAGGTACCACCACCCTATAAAGTACTCAAGTATTACAGGTACCCCCACCCTATAAAGTACTCAGGTATTACAGGTAGCCCCCACCCTATAAAGTACCAAAGTATTACAGGTAGCCCCACCCTATAAAGTACCAAATATTACAGGTACCACCACCCTATAAAGTACTAAAGTATTACAGGTACCCCCACCCTATAAAGTACCAAAGTATTACAGGTAGCCCCACCCTATAAAGTACTCAGGTATTACAGGTACCCCCCACCCTATAAAGTACCAAAGTATTACAGGTACCCCCACCCTATAAAGTACTCAGGTATTACAGGTACCCCCCACCCTATAAAGTACTAAAGTATTACAGGTACCCCCCACCCTATAAAGTACCAAAGTATTACAGGTACCACCACCCTATAAAGTACTCAGGTATTACAGGTACCCCCCACCCTATAAAGTACCAAAGTATTACAGGTACCCCCCACCCTATAAAGTACTAAAGTATTACAGGTACCACCACCCTATAAAGTACTCAGGTATTACAGGTACCCCCCACCCTATAAAGTACCAAAGTATTACAGGTACCCCCACCCTATAAAGTACTCAGGTATTACAGGTACCCCCCACCCTATAAAGTACCAAAGTATTACAGGTACCCCCCACCCTATAAAGTACTAAAGTATTACAGGTACCCCCCACCCTATAAAGTACTAAAGTATTACAGGTACCACCACCCTATAAAGTACCAAAGTATTACAGGTACCCCCCACCCTATAAAGTACCAAAGTATTACAGGTACCACCACCCTATAAAGTACCAAAGTATTACAGGTACCCCCCACCCTATAAAGTACCAAAGTATTACAGGTAGCCCCACCCTATAAAGTACCAAAGTATTACAGGTACCCCCACCCTATAAAGTACCAAAGTATTACAGGTAGCCCCACCCTATAAAGTACCAAAGTATTACAGGTACCCCGACCCTATAAAGTACCAAAGTATTACAGGTAGCCCCATCCTATAAAGTACTTAAGTATTACAGGTACCCCCACCCTATAAAGTACCAAAGTATTACAGGTAGCCCCATCCTATAAAGTACTCAAGTATTACAGGTACCCCCACCCTATAAAGTACCAAAGTATTACAGGTAGCCCCACCCTATAAAGTACTCAAGTATTACAGGTAGCCCCCACCCTATAAAGTACTAAAGTATTACAGGTAGCCCCACCCTATAAAGTACTCAAGTATTACAGGTACCCCCCACCCTATAAAGTACCAAAGTATTACAGGTACCCCCACCCTATAAAGTACTCAAGTATTACAGGTACCCCGACCCTATAAAGTACCAAAGTATTACAGGTAGCCCCACCCTATAAAGTACCAAAGTATTACAGGTAGCCCCACCCTATAAAGTACTCAAGTATTACAGGTACCCCCCACCCTATAAAGTACCAAAGTATTACAGGTACCCCCACCCTATAAAGTACTCAAGTATTACAGGTAGCCCCACCCTATAAAGTACCAAAGTATTACAGGTACCACCACCCTATAAAGTACCAAAGTATTACAGGTAGCCCCACCCTATAAAGTACTCAAGTATTACAGGTACCCCCCACCCTATAAAGTACCAAAGTATTACAGGTAGCCCCACCCTATAAAGTACTCAAGTATTACAGGTACCCCCCACCCTATAAAGTACCAAAGTATTACAGGTACCCCCCACCCTATAAAGTACTAAAGTATTACAGGTACCACCACCCTATAAAGTACTCAGGTATTACAGGTACCCCCCACCCTATAAAGTACCAAAGTATTACAGGTACCCCCCACCCTATAAAGTACTAAAGTATTACAGGTACCACCACCCTATAAAGTACCAAAGTATTACAGGTACCCCCCACCCTATAAAGTACCAAAGTATTACAGGTACCACCACCCTATAAAGTACCAAAGTATTACAGGTACCCCCCACCCTATAAAGTACCAAAGTATTACAGGTAGCCCCACCCTATAAAGTACCAAAGTATTACAGGTACCCCCACCCTATAAAGTACCAAAGTATTACAGGTAGCCCCACCCTATAAAGTACCAAAGTATTACAGGTACCCCGACCCTATAAAGTACCAAAGTATTACAGGTAGCCCCACCCTATAAAGTACTCAAGTATTACAGGTACCCCCCACCCTATAAAGTACCAAAGTATTACAGGTACCCCCCACCCTATAAAGTACCAAAGTATTACAGGTAGCCCCACCCTATAAAGTACTAAAGTATTACAGGTACCCCCACCCTATAAAGTACCAAAGTATTACAGGTACCCCCACCCTATAAAGTACCAAAGTATTACAGGTATACCCACCCTATAAAGTACTCAAGTATTACAGGTACCCCCACCCTATAAAGTACCAAAGTATTACAGGTACCACCACCCTATAAAGTACTCAAGTATTACAGGTACCCCCACCCTATAAAGTACCAAAGTATTACAGGTACCCCCACCCTATAAAGTACCAAAGTATTACAGGTAGCCCCACCCTATAAAGTACCAAAGTATTACAGGTACCCAGACCCTATAAAGTACCAAAGTATTACAGGTATCCCGACCCTATAAAGTACCAAAGTATTACAGGTACCCCCACCCTATAAAGTACCAAAGTATTACAGGTAGCCCCACCCTATAAAGTACTCAGGTATTACAGGTACCCCCCACCCTATAAAGTACCAAAGTATTACAGGTACCCCCCACCCTATAAAGTACTAAAGTATTACAGGTACCACCACCCTATAAAGTACTCAGGTATTACAGGTACCCCCACCCTATAAAGTACCAAAGTATTACAGGTACCCCCACCCTATAAAGTACCAAAGTATTACAGGTACCCCCCACCCTATAAAGTACTAAAGTATTACAGGTACCACCACCCTATAAAGTACTCAGGTATTACAGGTACCCCCCACCCTATAAAGTACTAAAGTATTACAGGTACCCCCACCCTATAAAGTACTCAGGTATTATAGGTACCCCCCACCCTATAAAGTACCAAAGTATTACAGGTACCCCCCACCCTATAAAGTACTAAAGTATAACAGGTACCCCCACCCTATAAAGTACTCAGGTATTACAGGTACCCCCCACCCTATAAAGTACCAAAGTATTACAGGTACCCCCACCCTATAAAGTACTCAGGTATTACAGGTACCCCCCACCCTATAAAGTACTAAAGTATTACAGGTACCCCCCACCCTATAAAGTACCAAAGTATTACAGGTACCACCACCCTATAAAGTACTCAGGTATTACAGGTACCCCCCACCCTATAAAGTACCAAAGTATTACAGGTACCCCCCACCCTATAAAGTACTAAAGTATTACAGGTACCACCACCCTATAAAGTACTCAGGTATTACAGGTACCCCCCACCCTATAAAGTACCAAAGTATTACAGGTACCCCCACCCTATAAAGTACTCAGGTATTACAGGTACCCCCCACCCTATAAAGTACCAAAGTATTACAGGTACCCCCCACCCTATAAAGTACTAAAGTATTACAGGTACCACCACCCTATAAAGTACCAAAGTATTACAGGTACCCCCCACCCTATAAAGTACCAAAGTATTACAGGTACCACCACCCTATAAAGTACCAAAGTATTACAGGTAGCCCCATCCTATAAAGTACTCAAGTATTACAGGTACCCCCACCCTATAAAGTACCAAAGTATTACAGGTAGCCCCACCCTATAAAGTACTCAAGTATTACAGGTAGCCCCCACCCTATAAAGTACTAAAGTATTACAGGTAGCCCCACCCTATAAAGTACTCAAGTATTACAGGTACCCCCCACCCTATAAAGTACCAAAGTATTACAGGTACCCCCACCCTATAAAGTACTCAAGTATTACAGGTACCCCGACCCTATAAAGTACCAAAGTATTACAGGTAGCCCCACCCTATAAAGTACCAAAGTATTACAGGTAGCCCCACCCTATAAAGTACTCAAGTATTACAGGTACCCCCCACCCTATAAAGTACCAAAGTATTACAGGTACCCCCACCCTATAAAGTACTCAAGTATTACAGGTAGCCCCACCCTATAAAGTACCAAAGTATTACAGGTACCACCACCCTATAAAGTACCAAAGTATTACAGGTAGCCCCACCCTATAAAGTACTCAAGTATTACAGGTACCCCCCACCCTATAAAGTACCAAAGTATTACAGGTAGCCCCACCCTATAAAGTACTCAAGTATTACAGGTACCCCCCACCCTATAAAGTACCAAAGTATTACAGGTACCCCCCACCCTATAAAGTACTAAAGTATTACAGGTACCACCACCCTATAAAGTACTCAGGTATTACAGGTACCCCCCACCCTATAAAGTACCAAAGTATTACAGGTACCCCCACCCTATAAAGTACTCAGGTATTACAGGTACCCCCCACCCTATAAAGTACCAAAGTATTACAGGTACCCCCCACCCTATAAAGTACTAAAGTATTACAGGTACCACCACCCTATAAAGTACCAAAGTATTACAGGTACCCCCCACCCTATAAAGTACCAAAGTATTACAGGTACCACCACCCTATAAAGTACCAAAGTATTACAGGTACCCCCCACCCTATAAAGTACCAAAGTATTACAGGTAGCCCCACCCTATAAAGTACCAAAGTATTACAGGTACCCCCACCCTATAAAGTACCAAAGTATTACAGGTAGCCCCACCCTATAAAGTACCAAAGTATTACAGGTACCCCGACCCTATAAAGTACCAAAGTATTACAGGTAGCCCCACCCTATAAAGTACTCAAGTATTACAGGTACCCCCCACCCTATAAAGTACCAAAGTATTACAGGTACCCCCCACCCTATAAAGTACTAAAGTATTACAGGTACCACCACCCTATAAAGTACTCAGGTATTACAGGTACCCCCCACCCTATAAAGTACCAAAGTATTACAGGTACCCCCACCCTATAAAGTACTCAGGTATTACAGGTACCCCCCACCCTATAAAGTACCAAAGTATTACAGGTACCCCCCACCCTATAAAGTACTAAAGTATTACAGGTACCACCACCCTATAAAGTACCAAAGTATTACAGGTACCCCCCACCCTATAAAGTACCAAAGTATTACAGGTACCACCACCCTATAAAGTACCAAAGTATTACAGGTACCCCCCACCCTATAAAGTACCAAAGTATTACAGGTAGCCCCACCCTATAAAGTACCAAAGTATTACAGGTACCCCCACCCTATAAAGTACCAAAGTATTACAGGTAGCCCCACCCTATAAAGTACCAAAGTATTACAGGTACCCCGACCCTATAAAGTACCAAAGTATTACAGGTAGCCCCATCCTATAAAGTACTTAAGTATTACAGGTACCCCCACCCTATAAAGTACCAAAGTATTACAGGTAGCCCCATCCTATAAAGTACTCAAGTATTACAGGTACCCCCACCCTATAAAGTACCAAAGTATTACAGGTAGCCCCACCCTATAAAGTACTCAAGTATTACAGGTAGCCCCCACCCTATAAAGTACTAAAGTATTACAGGTAGCCCCACCCTATAAAGTACTCAAGTATTACAGGTACCCCCCACCCTATAAAGTACCAAAGTATTACAGGTACCCCCACCCTATAAAGTACTCAAGTATTACAGGTACCCCGACCCTATAAAGTACCAAAGTATTACAGGTAGCCCCACCCTATAAAGTACCAAAGTATTACAGGTAGCCCCACCCTATAAAGTACTCAAGTATTACAGGTACCCCCCACCCTATAAAGTACCAAAGTATTACAGGTACCCCCACCCTATAAAGTACTCAAGTATTACAGGTAGCCCCACCCTATAAAGTACCAAAGTATTACAGGTACCACCACCCTATAAAGTACTCAAGTATTACAGGTAGAGATAAAGTATTACACCTACTTTAATGTTTGTTGATGTACTATTTTGTAGTACGTTAATTGATAGATAACCACCACGCTGGTGGCTTCCCTCGATCCCGTGATGTAGAAGTATAACCGCCAACAGGAGCACACCTACAATATAATAATTGTAATATAAGGACTGTGATTATTCTTTTAAGGTTGTGAAAAAATGTTGGAATGCCATTTTCTCAGGTGATTGTATACCTCTTCTATTGTAATTAGATGCCATTCATTCTTGTGAGAGGCGGGCAGAAATGTGCACAGCTAAGTAATCAGGTCTTTATTTATGAAAGCTTCATTGAGTCTAAGCCTGGGTTACAGGAAGCTAATACGGTGAGAAATACCATATGCCTCAATGGACAGTTTCATATTCATATTCTAAGGTGCTTTTAGTGGGAAGGTCAATCCCACAGCTAAATAGTTTTGACCAATTTCTCAAGGAGGCAGGACTGAGTAGTCAGCCCTCCAATCCAGCGCTCTTCTCACATGACATCCCAAAATATTAAAGGTGTCAATCAAGATTGATAAAATACTGGAAGCATTTAGATTTTGCACTGTATCCTTACATATAAAATGGCTAAAGATCACAAAATAGAATCTAATGTTACCATAACATTCTAACCTGTTTCATAACAGAAATTGAGAAAAGAAGAAATCCATGTTGTATTTCAACTTTTGATGCAGTTATGCATTTGTGAGTGCAGGTGCAAACCCACTTGGCAAAAAACATTTTTTCAACCAATTTCCAACCAAATAAAAACATTTTTTGAGTACATGTTTAGAAAATATTTGGCAAACTTGGGAACCAAATAGAAAACATATTTTTAACATTAAAAAGAAAAATGTTTTTCTGCCAAGTGGGAAGCCTACAGGGTTGACGCATCAGAGATATTAAGAATTGCCTACTTCTGACTTTTGTGGCATCGTCTAGCTATAGCCTACCATTTCCTACAATTCTCAGTACTATGGACAGACAGCATGTGCCTCAAGCCCGCAACACTGACAAACTTTGGACCTTAGAGCTATGGGAGTTTTCTCCACAGCCAGGGGATGGCAATCAGGGCACAGCTACAGGAGGCTACAGGCAGCTACAGGCAGCTGATTGCAGTGAGGCTTGTTTTCAGGTCTATTTAGGTCATGAGGTCATGTTGTCACTCGCAGCAATGGCAGCGGGCCGTTGGCAGTCCATCAGCTGTCGCCCGTCTGCCAGCCCCCCATCACCCGCCAGTGTGCAGTGATAGTGGAATAAAAAATATTTGGGATGAATTGTGAACCAAATAATTATACTCCAAGCTCTAATAGAACTAGAAAGCCAGGGAGGGCTAAGGATACTGTCCCTGCACAGTCCGTCAGTGACTGACAGCCATCAGTCGTCCATGAATTGGCGGTTTTGTTTTGTATACAGAGATTCCATCAGCTGCCTGTGGCTAATGGAGTGGTGAAAACTCCCATAGCACTAAGGTCTAAATTTAGTCAGTGTTGTGTGCTTGAGGCAGGGCACTAAGTGTCCATGGGGGACCCATTCTAGACATGTTGTGGTCTTAACCTCTCCAATGTGAACTGTAAAACTTGTGACAATAAAGATGAATTCCTCCCTTTAATTTTGATGACCCCCCCCCCAAGGCATGGACAAAAGAAGTGTTTCTGTAGATATCATATTCCCAAGGAACCAGATTTCTTGGAATGGCCCATATATACCCAGTATATATATATATATATATATATATATATATATATATATATATATATATATATATATACATATACATATATATAAATATATATATATATATATAAATATCAATATATATATATATATATATATATATATATATATGTACCTGCTGACTTAATCACTGTATAAATCACATGCATATATTGACTGTCTCAAATATATATATATATATATATATATATATATATATATATATATATATGTGTGTGTGAGACAGACAATATATGCATGTGATTTATACAGTGATTAAGTCAGCAGGTACATGTAATGAACAATATAAATATATATATATATATATATATATATATATATATATATATATATATATTTATATATATCAAAAATATTTGAAAATAAGATTTCTGATTCCTACTATAGATTTATTTTTGTCATCTTATCTTTTTCATTTTGAATAGGCACAAAACATCTTAGCTCCCCATTGGCTGTATCCCAATCTGTATATAGATAATTACAGCTCCTTTAGATAGCAGTTAGCTGCCTCATGCCCAAGCTTAAGCCACAGTAGCATTACCTCTTGCACATGTTTACACTACATAGTGATCTAGAGTATTCTTTCTGCTTGGTTGATCAGACAGAAGAAAGGAAACTGTGCTGCAAGGAACGCTACCGTCAAAGAGATTATATCTCAACATTTTCAGTACATAGGTTTACACCACCCTTAGAGTATTCAGAAAGTATATATGTGGTCAGAGGGAATGCAGGAGTAGAGGAGTCAGAGGGGAATGAGGGAGTAAGGAAACGAGAGGGGAAGGAGGGGGTTAGGGAAAGAGAGGAGGGAGTAGGGGAGTGAGAGGAGGGAGTGAGGGTGTAGGGGAGTGAGTAGGGAATGAGGGAGTGAGAGGGGAGTGAGGGAATAAAGGAATGAGAGTAGAAGGAGGCAGTAAGGGAGTCTGAGGAAGGAGAAGGGGAGTGAGAGGGGTACGAGGGGTACGAGGGAGTAGGGAGGTTGAGAAGTTGGGGGTCAGAGTTAGTTGACAAAAAAAATTAACAAATATCTCCTCAATGAATCTCCTGACTGTAAACTGCATGACTCATTATGGTCTAATATTAGCCAGAATTGCAGTTACCACCTGGAACTGGGACGTCTCCCAGATTGCCTGTAATAACATAATGGTTATAATTTCAGGCTCCTGAATATCCATTCTGTCTGAAGTTTCTATTATAGACTCCACCTGTTCTTCTCGACCTATTCCTATTACACCAGTTTCCAAACGAACCATCTCCATAGGAACCATTATGAGCTTGCTTATAGAAACTTACTCCATAGATTTATTGGTTGATCATTGGGATTGTATTGTACCTTTTTGACTAGATACTCAGTGTATAAGATTGTGAAAACAATGGTGCACAAAAAGAAGATGAGCCCGAACCCGGGATGAAAGCACTAAAATAAAGAATTAATCAATCTCTCTTGTTGGTTTCCTTTATAACAAAGTATGGTAGGTTAATTTCATTATCATGATCAACATTTCTTCTTTTACATTGTGTGTATATATATATATATATATATATATATATATATATATATATATATATATGTATATAAATGTATATATATATGTATATATATATATATATATATATATTCAAATCCTAATTGTTTAGTATTTAACTATAATAGACAGGACTTCTCTTACCTTTCATAGCCATGGTATCGGATCATGTGGTGGAAGCCTCAGCCTGTGACTCTGTCTTATACTTGCCGACATGCACTATTTAGCTACTTGCACCACACCCTGCAGAAACATGACCCAAACTCTTTCTCAGCTTCATAGCATTTTAATGCATTATTCCTTTTGAATATCATGATGCAAGGCTGTAGCCCTCTCAGGAACTCACTATCTGGGCAGCTTTACAGGCTCAATGCAGTCTTTCTCATGATGTACAGATGCAGAATTTGAAGGTATCATGCAATTCCTGCACTGGTGCATCATGCCGTGGTGCGTCATGCTGTCCTTAGAGGGTTATAGCACTATGGCTACTTACAAATAGCTGCAGCCAGATACCATGACCATTTCATTTAATTGGTTAGCCATACATTTATATAGCAACTTCAGTAAACAAATCAAGAAGAAAATAGAGTTGAAAATAGTTTTTGATAGTTACTTCCATTGCTGTGAGAGTAAGTCTCAATGTAACCACATTTGTCTTTATGCCATTAGGAATCTATTCTCCTGAAAAGATAAAGAGGAAAGATATTTTCATATGACATTTTCCCCGACACATAGTGATAAGAAACAAGGATTTTTCATCTTTGAAAGGTTAGGTCATTGTTGTCATTTTAAAATCCCCACACAGAATAGGCACCTAATGTGCACCCTCAGTTGGAAATCATACAATATAATGGGGGGGCCATGTTTTTGTCAATCTACTACTAGTCCATAGTGTAAAATATTAATAGACTTAATAAACTTAATCTTAATAAACTGTACACTGTCTCATCCTTTAAGGCACATCTTACATGTCTAAAAGAAATCAGTGTCCCATTTTCATGATAACTTGATAGCCTTTGACTCTGTAGATAAAAAGATTCTGACATAGTGAAATATATGTAACTTTACAGAGGGAACGAGCAGGTTTATCTAAATACATCTTATGATGTCTTGAATAAGGAAAATGCATCATGGGATAGTGAAACTTGCACTGGTTAAAGAAGACCCCCATTCTACTATTTTAAACCTTGCCTATAAAACCACACCTACATGCCAGCAGCAACTCTAGCTTTGGAATAGTTAAATACTAAACACTCAAGGTTTGAAGTCACAGCTTATACATTACGATAACTACATGCATGGTAGCATGACATAAACAGCCATTATGAACATCCATCAACCCATCCTAAGTGGTCATGTATCACTCAGCCACATTAATTTTGGCTACCATCTGCGAAGGTGCTTCAAAGGGATGGGGGGAGTTTTTGGTAACTACTCCCATTGCTTATTTCTAATGCGGTCACTTTTGTACAATTTTGTGAAAACTGAAAGCTAGGTCAATATAGAGGTGCAGTAAACATCATCACATCATGTACTTAACTACAACCTCGTACAGAATGTAACAGATAATAACTCGCTCTGATTAACACAGAGTCCAATAATATTTCTGTAGATGTAGCTGTAAAGTTACCCCTTCTGTTATACACAGTAGATCGCGTCTCATTCTATACAGGTTTATCACCCTGGGTTTATTACCAGACTGTATTTTCAATGGTCCCATTGCCGTTGTCATTATAAAATCCTTACGTAGAGGGCTCACCTATGAAAGATGCACCCTGAGTTGAAGTTTACCTATGAGGCATATATGTTTTGGTCAATCTAGTAATTTTTTTATAGTGTAAAATCATTGGTTATAAACGTACACTGAGTTTGACATCATCCAGGCATGGCTAAGATGTATGTTTAAAGAGAAGAAATCCTAATTTCATGATAATGTAGGTATCCTTGTAGGCTGCCATATAAAAGGATTGGCATAGTGAAGTATATGGAGCATTAGGGAGGGGAGGAGCAGCCTTATCTGTTTCATTGTATGACATCTTGAATAGGGAAATGCATCCCAGTAAAGTAGCACAGTGTACAGCACTGTTGTGCTGCTAAAAGGACAGCCCCCATTAAGTGGTGTAAGAAACTATTGTAAAACTTTGCATATTAGCCATTCCCACATGCCAGCAACACCCTGAACTTTGAAAAAGGTATATACTTCACCCAGGGCTAGAGAAATTGAATTTTAATACTGTTTTATAGTGTCGAGACCTTGTGTATTTTATACTGGAAGCTGTTTAAAAGTTAAGAGAAATTCTATAAGCCAGTTACCCAGTCTATAAGGTGTGCCTAATACATTGGGTTTTACCATAACTGAGTGAGTAATAGATGTTTAACGCCATTTCGACAGCTAAGGTCATATTCATGGTGAGAACTACATTACACAATTTCACAGGGAATGTGTCAGTGCCTGTGCATATGTGCACCACACACATCCTGAGGGGATAGGAAAGAGGAGATATAGACCCTTTTAAGTGGGCTAGGGAAGCCCTTTTACCATAACTACATGCAGGGAACTGTGATATAAACATCAGTGATGTAGGTACTTTTCGCAGAACCATTCACATGGCAGCAAGTGTAGCCAACAGAGGGGCAGCACAGTCTTATACAGTATAGCTACAGATGTTGATTTCTTCCATATATAGGCCTATGCAGGCAACAAACCAATGTACTGAATTGACCTCTGGGTAAGGTGACTTTGATTCACTTACCTGAAAACTATACAGCATTTTAATCATAACTTTAGGTCCTAATCTATGTGTGGAATTATCTAATTCCCTTACAAATGAGTAGTTCTGTTATGAGTAGTTCTGTTAAGACAATAGCATCCCCACACATAAATCTAGGTCTTGGTATTATCAAATAAATGCCTGGTACTACCTTGAATTACTGGCTGTTCAGAATCCAAGTTGAATGTATCACTTTCCTGACTTTTAAATCCACCACCATTTTGTTTTGACTGGCAGTGCCTCAGGGAGCATGTGCAAGGGGAAGTGCCTAAGCTGGTTACTGTCAAGGCCCATTGCTTAAAGTCTGAATACCTAGGTTAGAGGAGGTTTGTTGTGACATGAGTTCTACTTCCAGTTCATGGTGGTGGGAACTTTGAAAGCATTTATGAACATTTCCTCAAGGAACTAACCTGAAATTCCTTTATTCATGATAAATATGTATTGCAGAACAATGGAGGGATTTAGAGGATTGTTTCAGGATGTACATGTGAGTAATCTTTACAGGAATTGGTTTTACCGATACAGTGTACACGTAGGCCAAACAGGCCCAACCAATGAGATGCATAGAATGTTAAGGTTTATTTGATCTAGATTGAAGCATATGCTAACCAGAATGAGACAGTGGGCAGGTGATCTGGAGGCAGATCAACCCTCCATTATTTCATCTCACCTACATCCAAGATAATAAGTATACAATTAAATGGTCTCACTGCCTGATTTAAGAGAGAAAGCAGGCCTACTTCGGATGTGTTTCAATGCCAGATCTGTGTTTGGTAAACGTACAAATGCCTTTAAACTTATCTCACCAGTAGGTAAATGTGGGATAGTAGAAATATGGTTACATCCTGGTTTAAATGATATTGATCTGTAAGTCCCAGGATACCAGTTCTTTAGGCGAGACAGGTGGCCACACAGAGAAAAAACAGCAGGGGGCCTGATGCGTTATTTAAGAGACCTTTACATCGCCACTATGGATAATAAAAAATTCTAGATTACCAAAGATTATAAAATAATTTGTGTGGATATAGAAATAAGTGTTATCAAGTATAAAGTTTTTGTGTGTTACAGACCCCCTGACGATGATGTAGAAAAAAAGGTGCTATTTTCACTAAGGTACAACAGACACATAGTAAAATCACAAAAAATTGTAGCTAATTCTATTTGGAGATTTTAATGTTGATTTATTAATCCAGAAGTTTGTTGAGGAGGTGGATATTGATAATTTCTGTGTCAATAATAAACTTTTTTTAACTTATCGATTATGTCACACGGCCAAAATCTGTGACTATACTTCAGCACATATATACGAATGTTCATAATGTCAAGTACTCAGGTTTTGTTAATAATCTGACCACCCGCCCGATTACATGGTTCTTAAATGTAAAAAAAAAAAAAGTTCCAAAGAAAAAGGTCAAGGCAAGAAGTCATAAAAAATATGTGGGATGAGATTTTTAAAATCATAACAACAGCATCAAATAAGATGTAGCCTATCAAGAAAATGGCACTGCTTGAGTGAACATCTGAATGGCTTACACAAGACATCCAGGAACAGATGACATCCAGGAACAGATGAACTGGGGATGAAGATGATTGGAGGATATCAAATGTTTATCAGAACAGAGTTGAGCAATTGATCTTCAATAGTAAAAAAAAAAATACAGAATAGGTGAGCTTTTAAAGTTAAAAAAGGATGACCCTGTAACATACTGGGAAGCCACCAGAAAACTGTTACCTAATAAAACAGCATCTACCCTTCTTAAAATAAGAAAGGATACAAATGTTTTGTTAATCCCTCCTGAAAATTGTGCTGAATATATCAATAATTTCTTCTCCAATATTGGGGAAAACCTGGCAAATGCACTCCCGCATGTGATTAATCTGGGTAATAGAGGTGTAGATCAGGGTGTCAGGACACGTGATTGTAACTTACTAGAACCAATTTCCTATCTTGATGTTATTAACTTGTTAAAAGGTATAAAATTTCGAAACCAACATCCATCCCTCATATAAAAGCCTATGTCATAAAGGATGCCTTTATGTCAATACCCGATGTAATATATTGTCTATACAGTAGATGCCTTGAAACCATATATGTTTCCCTGACAACTGGAAATGTGCTGTTTTTATACCCCTCCACAAAAACAAAATTCAACTGATGTAAATTACTTAAGGCCTATTACTTTACTACCTGCACCTGGAAAAATAGCAAAGATTTGAAGTCTGTTTTATTTATATAGAGTTAGGAAATATATTGACATTGACACTGCTTTAACAATAAATAAAACAATGGTAATACCAACTTTCGATTATATATGGACTATGTGTGGGATAGGGATTATAGAGGAGGAACAAAAGCTTTGCAACTATTACAAAACAGGGGATTAAGGTCAGTATACAAAGTTAGACTTGAGGAAAATCCATTGTACAATACCAATCAATTACATGCCTTTAGTAAATGTGAAGAACTATACATACTAAGGGACATACATTAGCTCTTCTATGCTTTCACATTAGAATCAATAGAAGAATGCATTGGTGATTACAAGATACCTCCCCACTCGTAGAACCAAGGCATTAGGCTTGATACCCCTCGTACCCTAAAGCCTATAGCAATACATGTGTAAAAGCCCACAAGAGGTAATCTCTGAGAATGGGTTGAATTACTTAAACTCATAGTTTAAAAGATTAGTACAATTATATTAGTAAGGACTTGCAAGGTTTTGACTTAATAGGTATCACTGCGACTTGAAACCATCAACCTTAAGTGGTCAATTACATATGAATGGTATGTCATTGATTAGAAATGATCACTTTAGAGGTAAAAGAGGTGGGGTAGCTTGTTATATAAAGGATATATGTTCCTTATACTGAAATAGTCCAAGAATTTACAACAGTGAACAAGAATATTGAATGTCTTTGTTTAAAAATTTGTTACCCTGGTCATTAATTCAAAATTGCATGTATTGTATATCGCCCTCCAAAAGGCAAAGTTACAGAATGTTATAATTTTCCATCTGCTTGTATAGGTCAAGAGACTGTAAAATATAGAGAGTGCTGGGTTACGGGAATTGTACTTATCTTTTAATTGGCACAGAATTGTATTAAATTTAGAAGAATGACTAATTTTCTGAAATCAACAGGATTAAGATATCTCTGTACTGCACCGGCATATTATCACCCCCATGGAAAATCCACATTAGACCATTATTACACTAATTGTGATTGTGTTAAAGGGTAGGGAGTATTGGATAATATCTGTGGTGACCATGTGTCAATATATGTTGTAAGAAAGAAGCAAAAAGTTGTTAAACCAACCGCAAAAGTAATCAAGTGTAGAGATATGAGAAAATTCTCACAACAGGATTTCTTCAATTCAATGGATAATGCTGAGTGGGATGATTGTATGAGAGAAGATTGTGATGTGAGTAAACGATATGACTGCATAGTTAGGAATGTCCTTTTGTGTCTGGATGAGAAACATCCTGTATTATCTCGCACTGTAAGAGACAATGATGTATTTTTCGATGATGGGATATGTCGTTTGATAACAATTAAAAAGAGAAAGCTAAAAGATGTAGACCTGGAATTGTAAATGTAGCACTTGCAAGAGTGAAACAGATTCAAAAGAATATAAATAGAAAATTGGATCTAAAAAGGAAAAATGTGACCACCAATCTGTTAAATAGGTTTAAAAATGACCCTAGGCATTTTTGGAAAATTTTGAATGGACTGTGGAAGGGTAGGACTTCTATGCCTGTAATGAGTTTGAAGGATAATGATGGTAATGTAGTTAATACTTTGGATACTGCAAATTTTGTAAATGATTATCATATTGAAATTGGTGCTGACTGGGCAGGTCAAATGGAGAGCCTTGAATATATAGAACATGAATTGGGTATTGAGAGTGTTATGAAATTGAGAGAAGTAACTGTAAACCAGAGTGTCAAAATAGTTAAATGTCTAGCTGGTCATAAAAGTTCCTGTATTAAAGATGTACCTTGTAGTATTATAAAATGCCTATTGAACCACAAGCCTAATTTATTGCAAAGTTCATCTCATTATTAAATGTAATATTACAAATACTAATACTACCCTTTAACACTGGCAGCTGACATAGTTGTATTCTTGCCATATATATTGATGTTATATCCCCTAAGTAGGTCACGTTGCCATTGATGTTATAGAATATACAATGAGTTTAGACAGTGTAAGTGGAGCAAAGCGCCCAGGCTAGGTTTAATACACTACTCTTCTTTGATTGTTATGTATTATTAGACCCAATAAAACACTCTTAACACTCTAAGCACTGGTAGAAATATTCTCAAACCAGAGTGTTTGACCAGAATGCATAGAAATAGTGTTCAATTTACCATGTTATGATTGAATAGGACCTAGAAACTATGGTAGAACACTGTGACTATACTGTCATACTATAGTCAACCACACCCACTGTGCTAGTGCAGCAGTGGTGGGTTGTGTGTGTGGGTGTGTGGGTGGACCTTATGAGGTACTCTACGGGAATGGGGATACCTTGTGAGGTACTTCATCCTTGTGAGGTAACCTCACAAGGAAATGCCCTTATTTGGGGATTTTAGGTTATAAAACAAATTTTCAGAGTTTTTGAGTCAAGACCTCACAAGGCATTAAGTGTGTTTAATATTGTGTTTAGGTGTGTTTAGTAAACACAGTCAAGCACAGTATTCTAAGTGGTTCCACACACACTCACTAGGTGGCTCTTCTGTGCCATGGTAGTTATCCCACCTGCTGTCCTGCCTCAATACCTCATAAGGGCACCCCAGGCAATATAAGGAAACACACCATCAGGTTGTCTATAGATAAACGCCGTATCAGACTACCTCCTGCACTAGATAATTCTTACATGTAGACTGAGGGCTACTAACTTGCCATACTAACATGCCCCATTTGTTAGATATGGGACTTACATTCTATCAAAGTTATCTTGCAAAAGGTGTATGTTAAGAGTCTCTAAGTTACAATGGTATCAATTTTGCCTAGTTTAACTACAGTTATTAGTCAATCTACAACAAAATATCCACATTCTCTCCAAACAGCAGGCTGTCTGGAATTATAATACAATATTTGATGAATATGGAATGCAGTAGTTGCAGAATATTTTTGTTGTCCTTGTATTTTTTCAGTTTAACTAGTAACATCAACCTTTGAGTATTTATTGAACACACCTGTGTGTGATGCCCTATATTGATATAACCTCACAAGGAGTTATATATAATTGTGTGTCTAACATAGATAGGATGGCAGTGTCTGTCTAACATAGATATAGAGAGATAACCTTTCAGTAAGATGACCTTTATTACTGTGTTAGGACAAAAATGTGAACCTCACGATCCTATGAATCCATATCAGACACACATAGTACAAGGGTGCTCCTTATGAGGTCCTATCCATATCACACACACATAGTACAAGGGTACTCCTTATGAGGTCCTATCCATATCAGACACACACAGTACAAGGGTACTCCTTATAAGGTCCTATCCATATCAGACACACACAGTACATGGGTACACCTTATGAGGTCCTATCCATATCAGACATACACAGTACAAGGGTAATCCTTATGAGGTTCTATCCATGTCAGACACACACAGCACAAGTGTATTCCTTATGAGGTCCTATCCATATTAGACACACACAGTCTAAGGGTACTCCTTATGAGGTCCTATCTATATCAGACACACAGTACCTGGGTACTCCTTATGAGGTCATATCCATATCAGACACACACAGCACAAGTGTATTCCTTAGGAGGCCCTATCCATATCAGACACACACAGTACATCAATACACCTTATGAAGTCTATCCATATCAGACACACCCAGTACATGAATATTCCTTATGAGGTTCTATCCATGTTCATCTGTCCATGTAGGGTCAAGGAAGGATATATAAGACACACAATTATGCACAACCTGTTCTTATGAGGTACTCACAATGTAGGATTATGAACATTACTTGAAATCTAGAAATCTTTTTTTAATTTAAGCTATTGGTAATGCCCATAGGTTGAAGGAATAAACATGCCCCCATCATAGTAAAGCTAACTAGCTGCAGTTAAATGAACCCAGCATACTGGGTCATAATACCAATGTTTATTTAATTAGTGAGTGGCAGATGGTCTTTGGGGAAGGGGTGAAGTTTCAACTATCCCTCTGCTGGCACTGAACCTCATAAGGGCAAAGACACACACACACACACAATGCATTTGTAAACTAGCACTGAGATGGTGAAAAGGGCCATATCATAGATATTATAAGACTAACAAGCTTGCTGAGAGGATCATAAGAGCAAAAAGTTAGTTAAAAAAGGACATAAAGTGCATCTCAGGTATGAGCATTGTGGTGTTTGATGTTTTGTCACTAATAGACACAGAGGGGGTTTTGTCAATGTTGGGTTCAGACACACCAGATATACCTAGGTTGGCACTGTGAGGTTGTATCCATGTAATATTCACACACATAATTTTATATAGGTCACCTTTGTGAGATCTCCCCAAATGTCAGTTATAAAGTTGATCTTACTTAAGTTGTATTCTTGTAAACTGAAACCCTGGTTACTATGGTAACTAGGTCATCTCTGCTGTAGTGTGATGTTTATCTGACTAATGATTGCCAGATGTTCTCTGGGAGGGGAAGCCTTCACTCTACCTCATAAGGAGAAACACTCCATCTTAGTGAGACACACATACATAATTCTACACAAAGCTCTATAGACAATATTTTAGGGATGATGTGCAATGATCTTTCATCTGACCATGGGAACCTCATATAGATGGTATATGAGTTAGTGTCAGGAAAAAGTGTACAAATGCCAAAAAAACATGTTTTTGGCCTTTAGCCATAGAAAAGAATATTCCTATCCTATCTATTTATATCAGTTTGGGCGGATGCTGGTTGAAAATTTTTGCTACGGTCAGTTGAGTGTAGAAATTTACTCTTTGAAGTGTCTGTGACAATGGCTTTTAGGTCAGAATAAATCTATCAATAATAGTGATATATTGTCCCTAATACACACCACACAAAAAAACCTTGTAGGGGTTGAAATTGGTATCAAGATTTTAGCTGTCAGTCCAACGGTCCCTGATTTGTGGTTCAGAATATTTATACATGTTTCAATGAAAGAGCGGGAAAAACTGTGAACACAGATATAGACAATGTCTTCAGTCTTCACCATCTTTGGGTTTAAGTTTAATCTATAGAGTGTCAAGTTATAACAATTATGCAATGTTACTTTTGGAATTCCAAGCCAATTCCAAATCTTGAGGATTGGTTATTTTGAGCATGGGTAATTTCAATGCCTCAGGATACCCAATTGTGGGGGAAAGAAAGTGGATTGGTTATTTTGAGCATGCTTGCTACCATGTCCAGAAGGCAGGTTTCCCTCCAAAATGCATGTTTCATCAAAGACAGCTGGAAAACTGTTGATTAGAGATGAGTACATGAAATGGGTGAAGGTCATTATGAAAAGTGGCCCCAAATATGATACAGCCATCCATATAGAGTGTTTTATTTCAGTTTTTTTGTGCACTGCAAAAATCAAGTTTATCTATTTTGCAATGTTATGCTTGGAATTCCAAGCCAATTCCAATGCCTCAGGATACCCAATTTTAGTTTGTTCCCCTGATCACCCAACATGAATGGAGGGTGGGGAGTTTGTTATATGTGACACGATCTACAAAAAAGGCCCTTAGTGCAGGGTGCTTTAAGGTCCCTATTCCCAGTACATGTACATAACATATATAGCCTATATGCCATCAATGTCTTTGTGAAGACCCATAGCTCTTTCATATATCATTTTAATGTCATACACATTTTAATTGATCAGCCATCTTTATGTGCTTATGAGATAGAGACGTCATTACAACTTTCTTACTGAGTCTGTTAAGGAATCCTTTAGGTCAAGTCTTTTCAAATGCATCTGTTTAATTTTTCCTGCTGATCCTCACAGAATTTCCTGCATTTACAGACAGATCCACCTGCACCCACCTTTTTATAGCAATATTTACTCGAGTGCAAGATAGCCATCTGACACCAGTGTCATGACCTTAGTGGGCCATGGGGCTGACTACTACATTTAAATATCTCAGATATTGTCAAGAAAATGTCCATTCAACTTTTTGAAAAATATTTTTTTTACATATTTTTTTTTCATAAAAGGAGTGATCCAGCATATTAGTCATCATGATGCTGTCATGAAGTTCTGGGCCTGCCATTAAAGTCCCAGAGCATCATGCTGATGCTCTGGGACAGTATCAACCCCATAGAGTTGACATGAGTGTATCCCTGGCGTGTTACTCTCCAGGGCTGCATTCATGACCATAACAATCACTGGGTATGATGCATTAGTGCATTAGTGACCTTAAAAGATTTCAGATCATCATTGTTTACAATATATGGGGGAAAATGCCAAAAGTAATCAAACTTACAGATGTAGAGTTAGCAGAGGTATTATTTTGAAAAAAAAAAGAAGTGAAAAGTATTGTTTATCCCCCTCTAACATTGGGGTGGGGAGACACCCAACTAGCCCCATGTGTTTATGTGTCCTCCTGGTCACCAAATACACAGCACCACGCGATGTGTGATGTAATGTAGGAACGTCCTGGATCAGGATGGTCTGAGAGAGGTTATTCCCAGGACTGTGAGGCCATCATAATGTTGAATGTTAAGAGGGTCAATTCAAGCTTGTCTTGTAGCACTTGTTTGTCTTTTGAGTATGATTTGATTCTTGGTTTTATCTCTTGTTTATGCTGAATTCGCTGAAGTTGTTTTGTTTCAGATATTCCCTAGGTTTCGGAGCAGCACCAATTATCCCTTCTAGTCTGTACCAAAGCCTCATGTGCCATCTACAGCCATGTCACTCCATATGCTATTAGATATACCAGCACTGTGATGCATAGTATGCTGCCTCTTCATGAAGCCTTCTCTGATATCATCAGCCATTTCATATATGAACCTTAAATAGTGCATCCCTTACATAATGAATGTTACCAGCACCAAAAGGCATTGAAATAATCTCATCTCATTAGACAGGGCATAACACAAAATTAATTCAAAATTCTAACTGGCATAAATAGTTCCAATGACCTGAGAAATGCACTTTTGGAACTTTAAGTTGATTCAAAGTAGGGATACCCTTTTCAATATTTTCATAGTATGACACTCATTCAGGGCTGGATTTCTTCCCGGATGAAAGATATTTCCAATTGTGAGAAATGGTCGTTGGATGGGCCCTGGATATAAGTCGACTTTGGCTTATCTAAAAGCCAGAGACCAGGTAGAGTAACAAGCTAAGAAGCAACATGAAGCATTCATGGCTGCTCAGAAGAAAATTGAGGATGAGACCCGAGAACGAATCAATAAACTTCGTTCTATAGAACAGGAGGGGGTTCTGAGGGAATCCGACCTTAAATACCGACTTTCCTCTCTAGACCATAGGGTAAAGTTGAAATCAACAGAGGTAAGAGGAAGGGAAAGTAAGTTTGCAGAACTCAAAAAAGAGGAAGGCAATAGGCGGAGAGCTATTGACAAAGCTAGATCCAAAGAAGTCGCTAAAGCTCGGGATGTAAACAGACTACAGTCCGAGTTAAGTGCGATGGAAGAAAAGACTTCAATTATGCAAAGCCAAGACAGAATCTAAGCTTGTCACTGAGCAAGATGAGATCCATAGGGAAATGACTGAGTATCAGAGATCTCAGAAGGAAAAGAGTGAGAAGTATCGGATACTAAAGGATACTTTGAAAAGAGAAGCACAGGCTGCTAAATTAGAGCGAAACCGAGCGGTTGAGGACAATGAAAGGATTTGATCTGAAATCTTGTCTGAAAACGCTCAGTTAAGAAAGGAACAGAGGAATCTGACAACTGACGTTGCGACTCTGACTCTAAACAAGTCTGCTATGGAAAGCTACTTGCAGGAAAAGGAGAAAATTAATCCCCCTCCAGTGGGCCCTGACCTGAGCCCAGATTGGACCTTCATTAAGCAGGGTGACTTCGGTACCTGTTCAATGCCGATACAGCCAACGAGTGCATACAACCCGTTTGTAAACGATAATGCCACTCGTAATGTGGATCAAGAAGGGGTCTATGTCAGAACCCAGGATCCAAATGGCAGGGCTAGTAGGGTCTGCATCAGCGAAGTTCCGATCATCCATAATTTGGATCCGGACTTCGTCCAAAGGGACAATTCGGACGCAAGCACCGAAACTGGCAGGTCCCACATAAATGTGGATCAGACTGAAAACGTCGTATTGGATGCTGGCAACCCGGGCACTTTGCAAAGTATGCAGAGTGGAGGCCAGCAAAGTCAAGCAGGTAGCACGCCAAATGGTAGCGGACAGAATGGTACTGCTTATACAAGCAGTCAAGGGGCGAGTGGTACCTTGGGTACTACCCCTAATGGTAGCAGTGGAGGTTGAAGGACTGGGGCTGGACAGTCACAGTGGGGCTATAGCCAAGCACCACCATCCTCCGAATAACAGCAGTTTTGGTGGATTGGGAGGCAATCGAACCTTGAATGAAACCAAGGTGATTGAATGGAGCAAACAACAGTGTGGTAGACGTATGCTTATATCTCAGCCAGGAGGGTAGCTGTCATTCCGAAGGAGTATGATGGTACCCGACCATGTAAAGAATGATAGGAATGGTTTGAAGACTTCATTGATGTGATGAATTGTAATGGGTGGACGCCATACGAGGCAAAACCACATCTTGTTAGATGTCTGAAGGCTGGCCTGGGTCGCATGGCCGTGGAGCAATGGCGCACTTAGTATGGCCTAGTAGGAAGCTTTGAGCAGTTAGTAGAGACTGATAGTGGGCTGTTGTGTAACATGGTCAAGGAAGATCCAATGGTTCGTTTTAGAAAGCGGACCCAGAAACCTTCGGAAGCATTTAGAGCTCATGGTAAGGAGCTCCACGCCCTACTAAGTAAGGCCAAACCCAGAACAGAAAACCAGGACTGATATATGGACGATTTGATAACTCAATTCGTCAAAAGGGTTGAGAGACCGAGACGAGCAGATAGCTGCAAGAGACGCCTGGAAGGAGGTGTCCACATTGCACGGCATATTTAATGGAATAGATATGGCCGTGAAGAAATGAACCATGTTAGCTAAGGGATGTTCCTAATCAGTCAGCACATACCCCCATAGCAGCTGCAATGCATCGAACCTAGGAGACTAACACCTCGGACGACTTTGAATTGATTGACAGTGAGCAGGAGGATGGTACCTTCTTCGCAATGCAATTAAGAAGGGACACTTCCGGTAGGAAATATATTCCTAGGAAGGTGTTCAACAAGTCCAAGGATGCGAAAGCGGTACCTGAGACTTCAAGTACGCCCAGAGCTGATGGCAAGGTAACAAAGCCAGCCGATAGCACTTCAAAAGCGAGTGGTCAGTCACAAGAGATGACAAAGGTAATGGAAGAGATGTGTGAAAGGATTACTGAAGCATTACAAGCCAGTCGGTCTAGACCCAGAGTGGATCGCCGAACGATAAAATGTTTTAGGTGCCAGAAGATGGGGCACTATTCATCCGAATGTACTGCTGCAAAGCCAGTAATGGCGGCTTTTTATGAAGCCGAAGACGAATCCGAAGCAAGTCTGCAGGATGCAGTGGCAGCAGATATTGTGGAAAATTAGAGAGGGTCGTATCCACGGCATTGGGTATAACCCCATCTAGAAAAGAATGCCGAAACGCGACCGGGGGAAAACCGGTGGAAGAATTCGAATCAAGTATACCTGGAGGTCGGGTGACTGTGGGTGTCCACCCCAGCATACTGACCTGGGCCAGGGACCCTAGTGCAGATATGTGTGCTGGAGAAGACAATGAGGCGAATGGCTGCACTGGGGATGGATTAATGAGTTGATCCGAGTGTGTGGGACACGCCTTCCCCCAAGTCATCGTTGTCTGGAGTTTTTAAGAGGACTCTGATTGAGTTTTGGTGATTCTTGAGACTTTCATCAGTTTACCAGCAACACATCCCCATTGGGAGGGAGACGGTGGTATATACCCATATCTGTGGAAGGTCGGGTAAGAGAATTCTTAGTGGATACTGGTGCTAGCTATTCCTGTGTGTGCAAAAGGTTCTTCGACTCGATGGCCGGCAGTCATGAGAACCTCAAAAAGGGGGTAAATGCTTGCACAGCTGACGGAAGCAGTATGAGGACTTTTGGGAGGACTTTTACGCCTATCCTTATAGGGGGCAAAGAATTCGTTCTTTCGCCCACTATAGCAGAGGGTAGTGATGATGGAATCCTCAGGTTGGATTTTTCAAGCCTATATGGGGCGTATTGAGACAATGTAATGCACCAGCTACGTTTGAGGCTATGATGGAATCACTGCTCAGCGACTTACTTCGATGATGTTGTCGTCTTCGGCAAGTCATTCAAGGAATGCCATGCAAATCTACAACTGGTCCTGGATAGGATTCTAGCTAACGGCCTTAAGCTCAGGCCTAAGAAATATAATTTGTTTAGGAAACAATAACATACTTAGGAAGGATAATTACCCCCAGTGGGGTAAGTGCGGATCCGGAGAAGCTGGAAGCTGTGGAGAATTGTGAAAGACCCTCGAGTGCTAAGGAGGTTAGATCATTTTTAGGATTTTGTTCTTACTACCGTGATTTTATACCAAATTACTCTCGCGTGAGCTTTCCTATGCAATGCTTAGCTCATTGGACGCGATGGGCGGGCACTCTCTCAGGTCCAGAACGGAGTCAAAGTCCCATTGGCATTCGCTAGTAACACCTTAAGCAAGACTCAGCGTATTTATTGTACCACTAAAAGGGAACTACTGGCGGTAGTGGTATATACGAAGAAGTATAAGTAGTTCCTTTGGGGGACTGACTTCACTTTACTTACCGACCATTCGTCTTTGAGATGGCTTCTTAATTCTAAGGATGCCGAGGGGATGATTGGACGATGGTTAGCTCATCTATCCGAGTTCGGATTGGAGCATAAGCAGATTGAGCACCGTCTGGGTGAAAAGCATATCAATGCGGATGCCTTATCGAGAAGGCCAATCCCCGTATACCACCCCCCGTATCCCCTGGGAGAAGGCTGTGTGTAGCTATCTGGATTGGTCCCCAGAGACCATCAAGAAGTTTCAACAGTCAGATCCCACAACTACACACATCTTGGAATACTTACAGAAAGGTATTAAGCCGGTAAGGCCAATGTTATCTCTGGAAGACAGAGAGACAAGGCGATTCATTGCTCAATGGACCGAGCTAGAGATCCGAGATGGCATATTGTGCAGATGGAAAACCACTTCTACTGGCAATAAGCTATTGCAAAACGTGATTCCTACCTCGATGAGAAGGGATATCATGTATTATTGTCATGGACACCAAACGAGTGGCCATTACGGGATCCATTGAATATTTGCAAAGACAATATTACTGGCCAGGGAAGAGGAGCGACCTACTTCAGTTGATTGCAACTTGTCCCGACTGTTGTAAAAACAAGCCAGGACCCTGCATGGGCAAGTTACTCTTGTCCCAGGAGCTGTTTAGTGTAAGATTTGCTCGTGTAGCAATCGACATCATAAGTGGATTCAAAACGACACCTAAGGAGAATACATGTATGATGGTCATGACAGACTATTACACGAAGTATACTCGGGTGTTTCCCCTTCCAAATCATAAGGCCGCTACATGTGCTAAAGCATTTGTAAAAGGCTGGGTGCTACATTTGGGTGTACCCCTCATGATGTACAGTGATCAAGGTAGGGAGTTCGAGTCGGAGTTATGGCAGGAAATGTGCCATTACTTAGCTATATGCAAGACCTGAACCAACCCATACCGGCCACAATCTGATGGCCAGGTGGAGAGGTTCAACAGAAAGCTGATACAAGTTCTGAAGCCTCTGGTGAATAGCCACCAGGACGATTTGGACGAATAGTGCGAATTTGTAGTACACGCCTACAATAACACCGTCCATGCAGCTACTAATTGTACCCCAAACCTTTTAGTGTTCGATGAGGACATATTTATGCCCACTGGCTTGGTGTATGGTGTGGTTGGAATTGATCTGGAAGCTCCGTGCACTGTGCTCTTTGTTCGAAATGAACTACTGAAGAATGCTAAATGGCAAAAGGTCGGTTACGACACTATTGCTCAAATGATATGTTTTAATCTAGGGGACAAAGTGCTAAGGTATTACTAGCCACTCGAAAGGTTGAAGCTCATGACACCTTTTATAACAAGGGCGGAATCGTGGTGCTTAGACGCCATTGATTTTCGCTCTGGTTGTTTTTGCGTCCTCCAGCGGCTAGTAGTCGCAGTACCTACCTTTTTGTAGTTGGACTTTATTTTCGCCAATTTTATATTGGAAGTTCTGTTCCGCCGTAATGGCACAGGGAACAACGGAAGCTGCGCGTCAGGCCGCCAACGTTGAGTAGGACGAAGACGAGGCCCCAGCAGCCGCGTCTCGGGTGGAGGAAACAATGGAGACCTCCGATGCTGGCCTGGGAAGCAAGCCAGAAGTGGAAGAGGCCGCTAACTGTCTGGCTGAGTTATCAACAGCCGCGACAGACAAGGACCGAATGCCTCCTCCACCACCTCCGGGTCCAGTAGCTTCTGCGTCAGGTTCTTCGGACCCAACCGACCCAACAGCAGAAGGTTTGGATATCTTGAATATCCCATTGTATCCTCCGGGTTATAAGACAAGAGTCGAGCGCCTCGCCCACGTTGAAGAGGAGGCCGGTATCGTCTATACGAACTGGGGAACCTACATCCCAATGCACCCTCAATGTTTGGGTATGGCATAGGAGCCGAGGTTCCTGGACAGCCGGGAGAGATACCCGATGATTTCAGGGCACTAGTCATCGACTCGTGTTCTGACGAGCTGGCAGAAAACATGCCAGTGTCATGGCTGCGGACCTACAAACGTCTCGCCGGAGCCATGATGTTAGACGAGCTAGCACAGGCTGTGGTATCCGAAGGGACTTCCTGGAGGACCACACAGTTGCGGGAGTCGGAATCCGACATGGACACCGACTCTACCATCACGCTGCATTCGGTCACTACAGGGCAAACTAAGAAATTAGTTCACAAGCCTGCACCGAGGGGACTACTGACTGAGTTGGACCTCGAGAACGAGGATATCCGGATTGCGGTCGAGAGGTCTAAGTCGGAGGGTAAGCTGGGTGCCAGCATTCCAGAGGCAGCCGGCTCAGTTTCCGAGGAAGACATTGCCCATCAACAAGCTGCTGTGGAGGAAAAGCGTCATGAGCTTGCCACCCAGCAGAAGGAGCTGACTGCCGTTCGCCGAGCCCAGCGCAAGCAGCAGGCCCAGCTGAAGTCGGGTACTTTGTCGGAGACTGATACCACCACCAGTAGCCGAAGGAGTACCAGCGGTAAGGGAAAGGACTCTGGTAAAACAGATTGCAGCCCTGAAGCCCCAAAACAGCCCGTTTAGAAAAAGAAGGAGAAGAAGGTGGTGAAGGAGAGTCCGGCTGTGCCCACTCCTACTTCTGCAAAGAAGGGGGACAAAAGCCAGCTGAGGCCTCCGACCCCTACCTACACAGCAGTCACCATGGCCATCGCAGTTACTGCAGCACCCACTGTCACTACCAGCGGGTTGTCTGCTGTCAGCTCAGTTGTGACTATGACTGGTACTGTCACCACCAGAGCTGCCTGAGTCGGCCAAGTCAGAGTTGCAGGCGGTAACGACGTGGCAAGACATGACCACAGACATGCCGAATGATGACAACCAGAAGTGGATGTGGAAGAATGCAGCCGAGGGATTTAAAGAACGCATCCCTCGCTGCTTTGCCGAATGTGCCTACGACACAATCCACTACATGTGTCTAGGCACTGTCAACATGGATGGTGACAGTGATGATGAGGAATGGATGAAATCCGGACCTAATGATACACCAGTGGGGAAATTTTATCTGATTTGGATGGATCAGCTAAAAGCTAAAGTTAGGACTGATCTATAATTATGAGGCGAGGACTAGTTTAGTGGGCTATGACCCAATGGGGACCCAGCGGCAACTGCCGTAAGTGCCCATTCGAGTCGTGCCAGCTCTCGCTTACCGGAGAGAAGGTATTCAGTACCAAGCCTCGGTTCGCCAGGCACATCGTGGAGCACCATATGCACCACAAGCCCTTGCTGAGGTGTATCCCTGGTGATAGACCCAGCAAGTTGTGTGATGGCACCTTCGTGACCAACATGGCCTTACATTTGCAAAAGGCCCATGGAACTGGCCTGGAGAAGACACGAAAGTGTGCAGTTAGGTGCTTTAACGAGCTACTTGCGAACTGGGCTCCCGGCGAACCAGGTGAGGAAACTCACGTTTGAACCTGAGTTATGCGCCTGGAAGTGTGGGAATATCATCACTTACTTCTCGTTGAACCCCTCTGGTTCAAAGTTTCAGCTTCCAACCGAAAAGCATGCGAAGCTGAAAAAGTGGAGAGGTGATGACGAGAGGGAGAAGCAGAAGCAGGCTCATTTGAGGGAAACAGCTGGGGCGCAAACCCCATCCACATCCCAAAAACGAACCCGTCCAGACCAATCCGTGAGCCCCGCTGGCGCTAAGGTTCAGTCTAGACCAGCTAACTTGGCTGATCGTCGCCAGTCCGGACAGCAAGTCTCGGTGCTGGATATGCCTGGCTACCAGACTTCACGTGTGGTCAGCCAGACAGTACCACCACTGCCACCACCCGGTTTAACTGCTTGAGCCCAACGCCCTCCGGGTGTTGACACCAGTAGCCCAGATGACTGGCTTACTTTCCTGGGCCACACCACCGGACACGGTGAATGGTGGGCAGGGGAAGAATCCAGCGATGCACAGCGCCAAGCATACCGGGAGTACATGGCCAAGTTCCCTGCTATGGGACCTGCAGGACCTGAATCCCAAGTTCTGACCTCCTCGGGTAGGGCTAAGGCTCTGGGAAGGGGCCGTGGTGGATGCAAGTCTACCCGACCATTCCCTGGCAATGGTAGTGGACAAGGAGGTGCCACGGTTGAGGGCTTTGTGGTCCCTAGTGCAGGCGTCCCACCTGTTGTTGTACCCCCACCCGCTCCGAAACAGCTGCTGCTCCATCTGTGGACTCTTGGGTCCCCATCATGGGGCTGGTGGCAAATACGTTGGTTGGACTCGAGGATCCAGAAACTTTCATCTACCACTGTAACGAACGTACATGTAGGATCCAGAATGACCTCATAAGCCAATGGCAGTCACTTCACTGTCAGAAGTCTATCGACTACTGGCGGGATGTAACTGAAGCCACCTTCAATCTCGTTTACAAGATACAGAAGCATGAGGAGGATAAAATCAAAGAGCAGGAGATGAAGCGGGTCGAGGAGGCCTACAAATGCTGCGTCGAAAAGAGAAAGGAAGCCGAGAAGCTTAAGGAGTTCCACGCCGCTGAGAACTGAAAGTACATTACCAGGTACAAGGAGGCGGACCTTAAGTTCTTCCTCTGCTTCGGCAAGCAACTGGATGACTGGGATGGCAAACTGTGGTCTCTAGACGTCCCCTCGGTTGCTGATGCCGGAGCAGTGGGAGGCAGTTCGTCCGAGGGTATGGGTGACTTGGGTTCACGTCTACTTGACTTGGACCCGAGCACTGGTAACCTTAAGCTCCTCGACAAGGAACGCAGCAGCTCAGCTCCAAACCCGGAGTCCGCTGAGAAGATGGACACGGACTACGAGTCTACCGACTTGTAATGTCCATCTGCCAGTTATTTAGTACCCGAGGGTAAAGGCATCCCTTATATGCCAAAGACCATTCTCGGATGACCACCCGGATCCTACGGACTGGAATGACGACCTGCAACTAGATGGACGCTACCCTAACCACTCGTGGACTACCACTCGAAGGGGGCTCCATCTACACAACTTCATCAGGGCACACCATAACAGCAACGTGGCTTGCCACCACACACATGTCGCCGGATGGAGCTGCAGAAACCAGTCATTCCAGGTTCGCCGGAAGTCAAACTATTATTGTAAGGGTGATTCTACTACCCTGGTAGGACACCTCTTAATTTCTTATTACAATTGTTTGTATATATTTTTATTAAATCTAAAACAAAACAAATTTTTTTGTTTCGGGTTAATACGAAACACTATTGTTTCATCCACTCTTGGATATTTTTATAAATACTACATGTCTATAAACACTGTATAAGTTAAATAATGTGTGTCAATACTAGTATAACTTTGTAATGTTGTTACTTCATAATATAGGTCGATGGTGCATAAGGTGCCACTTCCTATCTAGTTAAACTTAGTTACTTCGGGTTATATGTGACGATGCCTATATGGCTCTGTATCATGAGTTTGATGCAACTTTTGGATCCATAGGGATTGGGAAGGGGTCAGACCTAAAACTCTAGTAGGCTTAAATCCATCTGTATGAGTGTAAGGGTTTGTGGCCTTACGGACCTGGGGGGTTCGGGTCTTACGGTTCGGAAAGAAAGAGTAAGACAGTATTCCAAGTGTATGCCAACGGTTAGTTTTATTACTTAACGCACACTCACGGCTGCCGGATGATGTCAAAGAGGCAGCTAATATTAAAGGACAATGGTTTACATGGTGTGGAGGCCAGAAGGGCCTCTGACGTAGCGGCTGAGCCCTGGGCTTTATATACGGACCCAGGTGTTCGTCGTCAGATGTCCCCACAGACCCGGATCGGTGCTGCCACCTATCTGGAACCTGAGGAACGTCCGACGACTCGACTCACCCGCCACGTCAGACGGTACCCAACTCCTATGGTTTAATAACGTGTACCTCTACACCACTCCCCCAGACATTTAGGAGGGTGTTATAGTTATTAAATTACTAGGATAACATTTCTACATGTCTAAACCTTTAGTAATAGAGGTACAACCATAGGTATAACATTAACACCAAATTGAGTATGAACCGAATGTCATATATATATATTCGATAGTGAAATGCAGTTACAAATAGCAACTAGGATGTTGAAATATTACACGAATTACTTGAATAAGGGACAGTTATGTGAAACGGAACTGTCTGTTAAATTATTATACCATATAATATTATATCATATTCACGGTATAACCAATAAGACAAGTAATATGAATCGTATACATGTGATGATGACAGCCATGTGTAACGGAACTGTCGATAATAAATAAATCACACAATAACATCCGTATGTGTGTTTGTAGTTATTAACACCACATTTGAATATATAGTCTTAAAGAAGACTGTTATAGTAACTTCACTATATAATGACATATCGTATATTATTAACATACGAATCCGTTGAGGATTCCGTGAGTAGTACGAATAGAACCATTTATACCATACACTTGAAAAGAAAAGAAAAAAAAAAATCACGGTGTGGTAATGAATTTAATAATGATATATTATCACCGTGTACCTAACAACCTTTATAGCACCAGATCAATATACTTATTATACAATTTGTCTCGCAGGACAATAATATGTGTTTTCTGGTGAGGTCTAACGGATCTTATAATATGAATACTAATAATAATCAGAGATCCGTATCAAGAAATGTTTATGTACCCGTATCATAATATCTATCTAGTGGATATGCACATACATATAATATTATAGAAAAATAGAAGTATGACATTATATACAATATACAGAAATTATAAATGCTGCTGAAGTCCTCTGCTGTAATCCTCCGGGTACTAGTAGGTAGGTGTGGTCAGCTAACCACGGGATGGACGTGCTAAAGTTTATGGTTTCCTTATATAGAGTGAACACGGTAGTTGATTTTGGGGCAGCTACCCACAATCCTCTAGTAGTGCTAAAGTTTATAAGTGAATCTGAATGGCGTAGAATGTAGAATAATAGTCCGGATGTGTCAACTATATAGAAAACGTAATCCTTTTTAAGCTTGGTTGACATAAGTAGATAATAGTCCAATATAGGTTGATCCAGAAGTAATAGTAGTAGTTGGTATAAGTCCATTCGGGAGTATAGATGAGTTGTAGAGGTAAATCGTAAAGTCCATCCTAGTAAGTGGTTAGCACGGGTAACAGCAGGGATCTGGAACTGGCATCCGGATACGTCTCACAGCAGCAGGTCTACTATCGGATTGTTCATAGGTGAAGTTATAAATCCGAATAGACTATTCAGGGTGCAATAAGGGTTATACAACCTGAATTATACAATAAGCTGGTCATAAGAGGGACCCGGAACACATACTATAGGTGTTCATACACTAGTGAATAAAACATTCGCAGACCTATAGGGTTCCGCAAAGACTATATCTGGTCATTCGAAAAAAAAAAATATAGAAGAAATAACCCTAGCATGCTTAAACGGATTTCTTAGCATGCTTCTTCTTAAGAAGAGCTAGAGCCGACTCGGGAGTGCCGTCCCACTCGTCCAATCTCCTCTTTTACACGTTTCTCCAACACGTGTACATCCATATCTGCCTTTTCTTGGGCAGCTGCGGCAGCCTCCTCCTGGGCCTTCACATCGTCCCGGATGAGGGTCTCGAGGCGTTGCTTTTCAGCGTCGCCCACCTGTTTCATACACATCAGGGTGTCATTTAGGAGACCCTGATGAAACTCGGTCGCTTTTTCACGAACACACTTCTCCCAGTGGGTGTAGATGGCCTTTTGGACATCTGCCTCCCCCTGGCGAGACTTCTCGAACCAAACTTCCGCATTACCGGTTTTAATGGTAATAGCGTCTTTTGGTTTCGCAGGTGCAGCGACAGCCTTGGGAGGAGTCGAGGCGGCCTGTGGACCACTTCCGGGTTTAGGGCTTCCGGACACACCTGCCGTTGGTACACAGTAGGCAGGTGGTGCGTTCTGTTTCAATCCCATTTGCAGGTACATGTTCAACTGCTCCTGGGTAAAGGTAACTGGTGGGGCGGCTGGAGCGGATGCAGATCCGGCGGCAGCAGATGCGGTGGTTTTCTTTGGCATAAGGCGACCATCCTTTCCTACCACCAAGGTCTGGCTCTCAGGTCCAGGTCCCTGGTTTAAGGACGGAAAGTTTCGAGGATTAACTTTCCCAGGCTTAGATACGGCTCCAGCGTATCCGGCAGGTTCGGGCTTCTTGAACACCGGAGTGCCCTGAGCCTGCTCTGCGGGATGCCTAGCCAGAGGGGACCTGGAACGGTCCTCTGCTCTGACTTTCGGCTTAGTGGTGCCCTGACCATTACCGTTGCTGCCACGGTTCTGATCTCTCCTGTTCCTTTCACGAGCTCTCTTTGCATCCTTTCCGGATTCCTCGCATTTCTGCCAGAGAGACTCGTGCATGTCCAGTTTACCCTTTCCAGGAGTCAGGACTATCTTTGCTCTGAGTTTCGAATCCTTGGTCTTCGGAACTTCGCAGAGGACTTGGTCCCCTGGTCGGATCTTAGACCAAGCATCCTCGCTCAGACTGTCGAACTCCTTCATGAGTTCCTGATGAAGCTCCATGATGCGCTTCCGTGCCCCGTCCAAACCTTCTGCGGGGCATTTCTTCTGGTGTCTAGCCAGATCACTACGTCGGTTGTATTGCACCTTCGTAGTGCACTTCTTGCCCTTCTTACCATAACTCGGATCACAAATGTAAACCAGGTGATGGTGGAAGTGGGCCTCTACCAGATGCCGTTGAAACCGGGCCGGAGTACTCCAGGTCCGGATCATGACATCACTCGCATCCTGGCAGATAGAGAAGGGACAGGACTTTTGGTCGTCACCGTACCACTTCTCTAAAGCCCAACGCAGCTTCCTCCTCTGGGTATAAGTGTAATACCCTTCGGTGTGGTTTAGCATAAGCCACATCTTTCGATAGGCTTTGCTCGGATTGGGGTCCTCGTCCGAAAGACGCATCCAATCTTCATCATCCGACTCATCGTTCTTATTGACTGAGTCTGGACAGGCATAGAGGGTAGAGCCGTCCTTCTTCACTCCGTACGCACAGTCGGAGAAGCACGTCGGAATCCGGGTTTTGAATCTGGATTTGGCGTTAGCCCAGCGTTCGGCCTCGGTTTGAGTTGATGGAGTGGCCTTCTCATCATACTCAACCGAGGACTCGTGCACAGACTCCTCGTCAGACGATTCAACCTCCATGGCAGTACTACCAGTGGTTGAAGTGCTGGGTTTCGGCTCGGCCTTAGCAGAATCCGGGAGATTCTTAAGTTTCCGAGCAGCGGACCTTCGGTTCTTGCTGACCTTCCAGTCTTCCTCCGGTTCCTGGGTTCCGGATGTGCTGGAGGTCGAGGCTCCTACCTGAGTGGTAGTACTGCCGGTGGCTGGTGTAGCACTGGCTGAACTCCTGGTGGCGAGTTTCAGGTCGGGGATAGGAGGTGCGGGTGCTTCCGCAGCCCTCTTAGCCTCTTCCTGAGCCTCCCGTTTGGCAGTCATTCGGCGGACGAGAATCGTCCGAATGGCTGCACCTCGGTCCATACCAATTAGTGAACCGTTCTGGACGTCCACTAATTCTTGCTCGGTAATATAAATACCTTCATCCCACTGCTCGAAGTTAGCAGCGGCCTCCCGATACTCCTTTGTGGTCCGGTACTGGGGCCGGGTAGCACAAGGGCGTGGGTAAGTCTGCCCCTCGGAATCCGAGACGCAGCCTACCCAGTTGACGTTCTTTGCCTTGATGTTCCACAGGGACATGTCAGGCTTCGGGTACGCTCCGAGCTCGAAGGCTCGGTTGGCTTCATACACTGTCTCGTGGAAGTCAGCGTCTACCATAAGTCCCCGTTGGAACCACGGCCAGTCTCGAAGCCACTCGGGAGGCGTCCTGGTCAGCTGATCGGGAACCATAACGCCCTCGACAGCTACCCTAACTTTCGGGTCCAACCTGACTGGTGTCCCGTCTGCGTAGGTCACTTGTGCCTGTAGTTCCGGGTGGACATACAGGTAGCGACCATCATACTCTACTGGGAACGGGTCAGCCACTGCTGGCTTCCACTGGTCCTTCGAGCCGTCGACTTGTGTGGTCTCGGACTCTGTCGCTGCAGGTTCAGCACTCACAGTCGCTCCGGATCCCTCTGGTGGGAGTGGAGATAGCATCTTCTCCGGCTCATTTAGTGAAAATGAAGCCAGTTTCTCCTCGAACAAGCGATCCGTGGATTCCTCCACGTCCATCATCTCGCTCTCTTCCTGTGTAACAGGCGACAAAGCTTCCGGAAAAGCTTCTGCGGACGGAGTCAGCTTATCCGGGTCACCGGATAGCTTGGCTGCAGCTACGGATTCCTCAGCCATGACTGGGGAATCGCCCACGGGAGTAAACTACTCCTTTTTCCGGCTTTTACGGCGCCGGGGCCGACACAAACGGAGTCTGTCTACCAGGAGACAGACTCTGGAGGAGCAGCGAGGAGTTTGCTAGCCGGGAAAATCCAAGAAGGGAGCGAGCTCGACCGTCTTGGACGTTACCAAAAAACAATATGGCGACAGGCCAGCATTCGTGACGTCATTTCCCCGTTGCGCGCGGGGTCACGAGAGGTCAGCCGAGACTGGACACTGTGACGTCATGCGGAAACGCACGTGCTACAGGCGGTACATCAACAAACTGATTGTTTTTAGGTAATTATCGCTCACACCGATGACTCGTCTGGGGATTTAAGTGGAGATTATGGAAAGCTTAAGCAAATCCACCGGATTATCCGTCCACTACCCATTGGTACATCATGCGGCGGCGACAAATAAGCCTTTCGGGTCAGTTGTCATCCGTTCCTCTAAATGTAAACATTACACTCGTTGTGTATACAGGTTAGGTCACTGCAGTCCTCTGGGCAATTCGGGGGCTGCGGCGAACGTATCTCCCCTTCTCGGATAGTTCTTTATCGGACCTGACAGTCTGAAGAGCTTTCTCTAGGTGCTTCTTAGCCTTAGAAACACCTTTCCTCCTCTTTTTATCTTCACCTGCCGAGACTTTTTTAACTCCCCCACGCTTAATCGGTGTTGGCGTGGGTGTCACTGATTCGGAACACTTTTTGGGTCTACCACGACCGCGCTTCACTGTAGTGTTCTTTACCTGGTCTATTATGCGATTCTGGTTCAGGATCTTTCTGGAACCTTCACCATACATTTCTGTGGAGGTCTCCCTCCCAGACCATTTCCTTAATCTAGCCACATTTGACTTATAAAGTCGACCAAGGTCAGATTTGATAATTACGGTACAATCACTGATAACTTGTGTTATAGTAAAGGGACCATCCCAATTAGACGCTAATTTTATGTGTCTAAGCGGTTCATGTAATCTGAGAACTCTGTCTCCGGATTGGAATTTCCGATGCTTTAGATCGGTATCGTATCCTACTTTCTGCCATTTGGCGCTTTTCTCCAAATCAATTCGGACAGACTCATATGCTTTTTTAAATCTGTCTCTCAAACATTCCACAAAAACTACGTGGCAGGGTAGTTCAGGGTCCATCCCTACGACTCCAAAAACTAGGTCAGCAGGCATTATCAAATCCTCTCCGAATACTAAAAGGTTCGGAGTACAATTATTATTCGCACATACACTGCCAGAGATTTGATTCGAATTCTCTGCCTTGGTCACTGTGTAACATTAATGGTGCACCGAAACTTAGTACCCAACCTTTTACAAAGGCTTCGGCACAAGTAATTGCTTTGTGGTCCGGTAGTGGAAATACTTTAGTGTATTTCGTATAATAATCACACACTACCATCATACAGGTATTATCATTAGCGGTTGTATTAAATCCACTAATAATATCTACCCCGATTCTTGCGAATCTAACTCCGAAAAGTTCTTGGGATAGGGGAAGTTTGCCCACCCCGGGTCCGGGTTTATTTTTACAACAATCCGGACAGGTGATTACCCATCTTTGCAAGTCCCTTGTTATGCCAGGCCAATAGTATTTCTTGGAAAGTCGTGCTCACGAGCGTTTTCTTCCGAAATGACCACTGGTCCGATGCCCATGACAGAAGTACATAATGTCATGTCCCATAGCATGTGGTATCACCACTTGCATGATTTTCTCACCATTATTACATGGCTTCCAACGGTATAACACGCCTTTCTGGACTTCAAGCTCGGTCCATTGAGCAAGAAACCTTCTCATTTCTCGATTTTCCAGAGAGACCTCCGGTCTAACTGGACGTATACCCTTTGGTACTAATTGCAGTAGCTGCGCAGTTATCGAGTCAGCTTCCTGGAAATGTCGTATGTGATCCATAGACCAATCCAGTATACTGGCAACTAGGGGTGCGAATGGTTTTCGAATCCCTGCTAATACTGCCCTATGAGCTCCACAATCAGTACAATCCGGATTATCACATTTCCGAATTGGTATTCGAGACAAAGCATCAGCATTTAAATGCTTAACTCCGGGTCTATGCTGAATCTGTTGATGTTCAAGCCCATATTCGGATAAATGGGCTAACCATCGGCCTAACATTCCTTCAGCATCTCGGAAGTTCAGTAGCCACCTTAAAGAGGAATGATCCGTACGTAAAGTAAAGTTCGTTCTCCATAGAAAATGTTTGAACTTCTTGGTATATACGACTACTGCTAACAACTCTCTTTTGGTTGTGCAGTAATTGCGCTGAGTCTTGCTCAGTGTATTGCTGGCAAAGGCAATCGGTACTTCTCTCCCATTTTGGACTTGCGAGAGAGCTGCACCAATGCTATCATTACTAGCATCAGTATCCAGTATGAAATGATCCGTTTCATTCGGATATTGCAATACTGGAGTACTCGTGAACAGGTCTTTTAGCTTTTGAAAAGCGGTTTCCTGTTCATGCGTCCAAGGAAATTTTTCCTTGGTACTTCCTGGAGTCCAGTTAGCTATTGCTTGTAATGGATAACTGACTCTAGAATAATTCGGAATAAATTCCCTGTAATAGGAACAGAATCCTAAAAAGGACCTCACTTCTTTGGGTGTTTTAGGTCTATTCCAATTCGTAACTGATTCGATTTTTTCCGGATCAGCCTTTATTCCTTCATCACTAATGATGCGGCCCAAATAGTTTATGGACGTTCTAAACATGTGGCATTTCTTAGGTTTCAACTTGAGACCATTAGAAATAATACGTTCTAGTACCATTTTTAGGTTATTAGAACACTCTTCGAATGTTTTTCCGAAGACTATGACATCGTCAAGATATACAAGACATCTTTTCCACAATAAATCACTTAGAATTGTTTCCATCATTGCTTCAAATGTTGCAGGTGCATTGCACAATCCAAACGGCATTACATTATATTGGAATAATCCGATATGACTCGAAAATGCAGTTTTCTCCATATCTGAAGGGTTCATTCCCACTTGCCAATAACCTGATTGCAAGTCTAGGGTACAAAACCAGCTGTTTCCTCCTAAGGAGTCAATGGTTTCATCGATTCTCGGTAATGGATACGAATTCTTTTTCGTTATTCCATTCAACTTCCTGTAGTCTATGCAAAAGCGGATAGTACCATCTTTCTTTGTTACCATACACACAGGACTACTCCATGGACTATTGGAAGGGACTATTACATCCTGTTCCAACATCTTGTTTATCTCATCTTCAGCTACTCTCTTTTTCGCTAAAGGTAACCGTCTATACGGTATCTTAAAGGGTTCAGCATCTCCAGTATCTATTTTATGTAATACTTTATTTGTCGTACCTAGTTTTTCACCAGGTTTGGCAAAGGCAGTATGATACTGACAGAGCATATCATAGAACTCTTTCCGGTGTTTCGGATCTTCTAATGAAGTTTCTTCATACAACTTAAGTAAGTCTTCCGAAATTTCATTATCCCCTGTTACCTTTTGTAAGCTTAGCTTACTATCCGTTACAGTTTCCGAAAGGGTCACGTTTCCAAAAACTTGTCCCTTTTTCAAGTAGATAGTAGTGTTTCCAGTATTGGAGACAGGTACTACCGACCAGGATGCATTCGCTACTATCGTGTCTACAGAATTTAATCCGATACTTGACAAAGTAACTACATCCGGTTCTATCACTGCAAGTTTATTACGCATTGCAGGATCACTTCTTACAAGCACATCACAGGCTACTCCCGGAGGGATTCGCACAGTGTGTGCCACACTAGCCATACTGCTCACTTGTCTCAGTACACATCTAACCTTTACGGGATACGGGTATCTCACACTCAACACTCCTGTTTGAGGTTCTAACACAGCACCATACAGGGATGCGAAATCCAACCCAAGTATCCCCTCATCTGCTATATCCGCAACGGTGGTGCTCATGACATAGTCATGTATACCATCCAACTGTAGTTTCACACAAGTTCTACCATACGTTTGCAAGGTACTGCCGTCGGCCGTCTGAGCACTTCCTCCCGATTTGAGAGTATCATGTTCATCCGGTATAAGATCGTAGAACCCCCTGGAGATACAAGAGTGGCTAGCTCACGTATCCACAAGGAATTCGGCAGATCTTCCGTTAACAGTGAGGCAAACATACCACCACCTTCCGTTTAGAACAGAGGGTATGTCCGTGACGATCGGAACGTCATTTTTCACACCAGGAGTCGATCCACATCTTTTCAGGAATTCCAGACAAGGATGACCCGGGGGCAGGTGGGCACCACAGACCTTGGCTAATTCATAGCCGCCTGCCTCGTTACTGATATTGGGTTTCCCCTGTGCTCCCGTGGCACCTGTTATATCAGCTTCCCTAACCTTCCGGGTGTCTACAACCACCTCGGTGTTAGGCGATCTTGTTACTAAATGCGAATTATCATCACGGATGGTGATATTATGGCAAGATTTGTCACTGGGATCCCCTTCTTTGCCCCTCGGGAGATCCCTTTCTAGTTTTCCTCTGTACTTATCCCAGAGACACCCTCCTGTTTACGCGGGACTGGCTTCTCAGCCATACATTCGGGAGCAAAATGCCCCAGTTTCTGGCATCTGAAACATCTCCTTTGAGATTTATCAACTCTTGGTCTCCTTAGAGCTTTTGTTAATCCGGCTATTAATGTTTCCATCATGTTAGTCGGAGCAACAGTGGCTGCTACAGTTGAGTTCGCCGTAGAGGCTACACTGCCATGTTGAGTTGATCCGGAAGCTGTTTTACCAGCAACAGATCCTCCTCTCCCTCTCGAATGTACTTTCCTATACCGCTTTTGTCGGTAATACTTTCCAGCCACCTGGACTGAACCAATATATTCTCCGTTTTCATCGGAGACATATTCATCTTCCTCATCAACTTCATTCGATTCAACCAGAGCTAACTGGGAAGTATCATATACCGGAGCAGGTGTACCTCCGTATTGGAATGGAGCTGCTCTTACTGGACTAGGTCCAAGACCTACCAAACGTTTCTTCATGTCATGTCCATCGATTGCTATGAACAGATCACTGAAGGAAGTGTCATCTTTCCAGGAGTCGCAGACCACTTGCTTGTGATCCGGATCTCGCAATCCACTGTAGAATTGTATAAACAATTCTTGTAGATAACAATCATCGTCATGAGCCCAATTTGGACGTGCTTTCGAAAGCAAGTCCTGTAGCTCCAAACCAAAGACTTTGTGTGATTCTTTAGGTTTTTGTGTTCTCTTCTTGAAACTTACCCACGGATCTTCTCTAACGATTGATCCAAATAGGTACGCGGCACATTCTACCAATTGATCATAGGTACCGTATAATCCGTAAGCTGCTCTCCATTGGTTGAGAGCTACTTTTCCGCCTTTATTCAACCAACAGATTAAATAAGGCAGAGCTTCTTCTTTTGTCCAGCCACTACAATTGACTTCGTCGACAAAAGCTTGATACCTGTCTTTCCATGGATCATTAGAATCATATGGAGGGGGTATCCGTGCCTGCCTACGTGCCGGATTATTACATCCACGTAGTCTATCTGCTTCTCGCATGCTCCAGTTCATGACTTCCATGCCGTCTGCTCCCTTTCGGTAGCAGTCAATGCCAAGGTTTTGGATACATTGGCTCCTATCAAAAATGCAGGCATAGAAGTTCTCCTATTTGGTTTCCTGCCATCTCCTCCTGATCCTGATCCTCCGGATCCGGATCCTCATGGGCCGCCTGGAGGGTTTCCTCCTGGTGGACCATTATTATTATAGCTTCCGGATGAACCGCCAGGGCATCCACCATTGTACCCGGTGTTTCCAGAAGACGCATATCTAGGGTAAGAATTATTTTGATTCCATCCCTGGTTATAGCTATTACCATTTTGATAATTACCACTTCCCGATGGATTATAATTATATCCATAGGAAGATGTTCTTGGTTGAAACGTACCGCCATTAGTATTGTTTTGTGGCGGGTTTGGTCTTAGAAAACGTCCATCAGTAGGAACATTACCAGAACCCGGAGGTGGATTCGGTAATCTTGGTCCTGCTGGTGTACTGTGGCCGGGTTGGGGGAAATATGAAGGTGGTGTCAACATATGCCTCATTGGTCCGGTTGTTCTTGGTTGTGCCACGGGTGTATTATTATTACTCCCAGTAGCACCATCGTGAGTCGCTTTAATTTTGTGACTCAAATCTGGTATGGGTGGTGCCGGGCCTATCGTATCCAGCATCGGAGTTGCTGGTTTAGGTGCGGTTCCATTTACTGCGGTCTTATCCGGTTTCTGGTAGATTCCGGATACTACATTCTTGTCAGCCCCATCATCAATGAATGGGTTGTATCTAATTGGGGTTGCATCTTTAGATGTCTTTCCCAACATTGTAGATACCACAGCTGGATCTATATTACCTATAGTTAACTGGGCGGCTTCTACGTATTTATCTAGAGTTATTGCAGTAGTCTGCAATTCCTGAAGCTCATTTGTGAGTTTCTGTCTATCCTCCTCCAGTTGTTTGTTGTAAGCTATAATGCCTACCCGGATGGTTTCATTGTCTTCAGCTTGTTTACTACACTGAAGTTTCAATTTATCCAACTCGTCTTGATAATGGCGAATTTCGGATTCGAATTTTGTCTTATCAAGGTTTAATTGGTCGTTCATATCTATGTATGTTTGGATACGAGTGTGCCTATTATCATATTCTTTGTTGAATGATTCTCTCATTGATTGAAGTTTCAAATCTTCATTCTCGAGTTCCTTCATGTACTCACTCCTTCTGGCTTCGAATTCCTTTCGCATGCCAGTTAGGTCTTCTTCTAACTGAAGTTTTTCATGGAATACTTCATCCTTAGCTTTGACCAAGGTATTTAAATTCTCGTTCAAAGTTACATAAGTTTCATTCAACAACAGGACATCCGGTCGTTTGAATTCCTCACCTTCCGGTACCGCATAGGTTAAGTCGCCATATATAGCGCTGTAATCTAATATTGGTAATTCGGGCCTGGGTAATCTATAAGGTAGTTCTCCGAATGTTACCCTTTTTGGTATTGGTGCTGGATGTTCTGGGTTAGTACTACCACCAACTTCGAACATCGAATTACTTAATTCGTCAACAAGTGATTGTTGGCCTATTAAGTTACTATGTCTCTGCATAGACTGTTCGCGTCGTACAGAGTCTGGCAGATTTTCCTCACTATCATTATAGTGGGGTCCCGGATCCCTCCAAGATGCTGATTCCGCATCTGGCGAGTTCGAATGGGCTTGGAGCATTAATGATCCATTTCCATTTTCTTGGGCAATTGATTGCCCTTCTGGGTTAGCTTCCCTGAGGGTGTCTAACCCATGTACTAGCCGTTCGGACGTTATAACGTCCGGGCTATACACCAGAATTAACTGGTCACGGCACCAGTGTAAGGGTTTGTGGCCTTACGGACCTGGGGGGTTCGGGTCTTACGGTTCGGAAAGAAAGAGTAAGACAGTATTCCAAGTGTATGCCAATGGTTAGTTTTATTACTTAACGCACACTCACGGCTGCCGGATGATGTCAAAGAGGCAGCTAATATTAAAGGACAATGGTTTACATGGTGTGGAGGCCAGAAGGGCCTCTGACGTAGCGGCTGAGCCCTGGGCTTTATATACGGACCCAGGTGTTCGTCGTCAGATGTCCCCACAGACCCGGATCGGTGCTGCCACCTATCCGGAACCTGAGGAACGTCCGACGACTCGACTCACCCGCCACGTCAGACGGTACCCAACTCCTATGGTTTAATAACGTGTACCTCTACACCAGTAAACTATATTTATTGATGGATGACCATACAAGGTTGTTCTTTCTTAAATATGTGCACTCCCCCCATGGCACCTCTTCAGACATATGGTACCCCTTCTGTCCCGTTGCCAACTACTTTTATTTTGTCCTCATAGATAGTCTTTAATATCCAAACCTTCTATACATTTTCTGTGGAAAATTATTTGGTCATGAGCATACTTCATAGCTGTAACATCCTTTCCACTTATCTCATTAGGGATTTAAGACCCCAGCCTCCCTAAATTTGAATTTTCACCCCTTTTTTTGCAAGAATTTATACTAAACTTCGAAATTTTGTACAAGGTAAACAAATAGGGCCAGAGTAATACTTTTGGTCCCAGGGATACTGCAAAACCTTCCCCTTAAATTGTTTTCATAATTTTCAATATACTCAACCATGTAAAGTGGTTGGGAACGGGACAAAGGTGATTGGGAGCAGGATATGATCAGTATAGACATATGTAGGTGAAATTCTAAAGGATACATAGTAAGAAATTTGTCATGAGTTAGTGTGAAGGAAGGGGAAAGGATATGGCCAGTGGTAAGTGATTTTCATGTGTGGTAGAACTGTACAAAGTCACATTTCAAATATGGTTGGGAACGGGACAAGAAGTGGTTGGGAACAGGACATTATCATTATAATGACTGGGGTCTATTCATCATATTGATGTAATTCCATGTGCTGAGCTAAAGGAGGACCAGGGCCAGAGGAACAGGTGCTTGTGAGTAAGGTTCATGAATGACAAAAACCGAGTAATGTTACTTTTCTTTAAAGAAGTGATTGGGAACAGGACATAAGTGGTTAGGAATGGGACATGAGTAATGGGGAACAAAATATAATCATTACAGTGACTAGGAGTAATTCAATAAATTGACATAATTCTATGCAATCATTGGATGGGGGAACAGTAGCCACGGGATTGGTGCTGGTGATTGAGGTGTACAACTGAATGTCACTTTCAAGAATAAAGTGGTTTGGAACGGGACACAGAAAGTGGTTCGGAATGAGATGCTATCATTACAGTGACTGTGATTAACTTCATTATACTGAGACAATACTATGTCATGAGTTAATGGGACGACCGAGGTGAAGGGATAGGTAATTGCGATTGAGTCTCACAAGAGTTATGATTGAATAATGTTACATTTGAAAAAAAAAATGGTTGGGAACAGGACACAAGTGGTTGGGAACAGGACATTATCATTACAATGACTGGCATTTTCTTTATTTTTATGTTATGAGTGGATGGGAGAACAAAGGGGAGGGAATATGTGCCTTAGAGTGAGTTTCATGCATTGTAGAACTGAACAATGGTGTGTTATAAGAAGTGGTTGGGAACAGGACAAAAGTGGTTGGGAACAGGACACATGTGGTGACTGATGAAGGGTTGCAGAGAAATGAATGACCAGAAAAGCTCTATATTAAATTTTCTTTTAGGGCTCAAATAGGGCTAAATTGTGCATATTATGCAGACAGTTAAATATGAAAACTATGGAGATACTACTATCTTAATTTTTTGTGGTTGGGAACGGGAGATAAGCACCATGGTAAGTTTGGCAGAGGCTAGGAAAGATTGGGCATTGCTTCAGAGACATATGGATTTCACTTATAGTACAACTATTGTAGCTTCAGGAAAATCATTATTAGAAATATTGTGGGAAGTATCATTTTTAAAGACTCTTTTAAAAAGTGGTTGGGAATGGGACTTTGCTATTTTCTCATATATACCTATACCATGTCGACCAGATTGCTTACTAAAATATGCCCATAGGTTAAAATGATAGCCAATGGTATAGACATAAATATGAACACAAAAACACTTACATATAGTGGATTAGCATTTGTTTTCTATATCACTGAAAAGAGGAATATGATGAAAAACATGGAATTTGGGACATGTATTGCCCTCTTTTAACAAAGCAATAGGGTAAATCATATATCTTCTGAAAGGGCACAACTAGCACAACCTCCTGGGCCAATAAAAACCTAGGATATCAAAATTTATTGTGATTTGGAGTAGTCCAAATGTAAAAGTGGTTGGGAACGGGACAAACTCAAAAGTTGCATTGAACTCATGATACATAGCCATATATGTACATAATATTTATAATGCCCCTATATTGTAGACTTACCTGTGTAAATAATTGTTATATATCATATCATCAGCTTTAAAATAGGCTCTTGTAACATCTACCCTAGGTAAAGTCTAGGGGGGTGGTGTAGGGGCCGGCATTGTTGTATATATACTAGTGCGGATCATCCGAGAGATGTGCTCGTGTGGTGCTCGTTCCTTCTATGCCAACCAGGTGTCGCTTCGCGATACCCGTTTGGTACAAGAGGGTACAGCACCATGCCTCGCACTCAGCTCCTACTAAGGAGCCGGACGATCGGCAGAAGGGGACTGGACCTAGTCCAGTCCAGACGTGTTTATTATCCTTCTCAGAATAAAGTCCATCCGAACAGATGGGAAGTTAAGGGCTTTGCCCAACCCGAACCTTTCGTGTTGTGTGGTGCTTGTAGTGATTAAGCGAGCCTAAGAGCTGACCAATTCAACATATAGAACGAACCAGTACACAGGTTTCTTCTGGAAGAAACTGGAAGAATCTCAGAACACTCTTGGAAAAAAGTATGTAAGCCATGACTTTTGCTAAATTCACCTGCTATGGTGAAGAGACAGACTTATGAGGATCTATGAAAGCAAGACCTGACATAAGAATACTAGTTTTCTTGCAACTGTAACTCAATTGCCTTCAAAATTTGGATCAATTTAGTGTCTACAACACCCCTCTCAAAAGACCACTCCCATAGTGTTAAAGCGTTAGCTCTACCTTAGATACGTGTATCAAATATGCTGCATGTTCAGTAGATGACACGACAATGTGCCCCTGTTGAACTCTATATTGACCTGGCTGTTCATTTTTCACTTTCAGTATCTCAACATTTATGTAATGATTATCTAGCCTTTACTCAGAAAAGGGAAGAAAAAGACACAATTAACCCTTTCATTTTAGTGGCCACACATACTAAATTCAGAATGATTAACATACTGAGGCTTTTCAAAGAAGGGTTATGACTGTTTAAGTGCTGCACCTCTGCCCTAGAGCAGGACATACTATTATTTCAGAGTTGTCTATTCAAGACTACAACATAGTGTGACTTTTTCAACTGGAGAACCCTGTGGGGTAAGTGTAGCTAAATAGCAGCCCATATTAGTGGCCACTTTTTATTTTTACATATTAGGGGCTGATTATACTGACCAGTAGTGGGTCGCTCCTGATGATTATCCTAGTCATAGGGGTCGTGAGCTACAGTATAATGTTGTGCAGTGTCCCCCAGATGTTAGCCTTATGAGGTACACACAGTTACACAGAGTCTTCTTATGAGGTACACACACAGTTACATTGTGTCCTAATGAGGTACACACAAACACAGTTACAGAATGGGTCCTTATGAAGTACTCTGATGTTAGCCTTGTGAGGTACACAGACACAGTTACACAGTGGGTCTTTATGGGCTACCCTAATGTTAGCCTTGTGAGGTACACAGACACAGTTACACTGTATCTTCCTATGAGGTACACACGCAGAGTTACACACCGAGTCCTTATGAGGTACACACATACAGTTTCACAGTGTGTCCTTACGAGATACTTTGAAAGCACCTTATGAGATACCTGAAAAGTACCTCATAAGGCCAACCTCATAAGGTGCTTCTCTCCCCATAAATAGAGGTACCTCATAAGGGTACCTCACAAGGAATTTACCTCACAAGGTCCAATTGTGGGTGTGTGTGTGTGTGTGTGTGTGTGTGTGTGTGTGTGTGTGTGTGTGTGTGTGTGAGTTGGTGTAACCAGCAAATTGGGGACATTCATGGGAACACACACCTACAAACTGGGGACATCTTGCGAACCGGGGACGGCTCACTTCGCATGACCTTGAGAAAAGGGGGACAATGGGTTTGGGTATCACAAATGACCTTGAAAAATGGTTATGAACATGATTTCTAGTGTGTCAACAAAATGTCCCCAATTTGGCCCGGAGCAACTTGTGCTGTGTGTAAAAAGTAAGAGCTATTTTTTGTGAATTTTTGCCTGTGTGTAAAAGTCCCCAATTTGTTTTGCACACTGAGAGATCTGTGTGTCCCCAGTTCACCCAGTGATCTGGGTGTATTGCCTAATTAGCTTTATTGCCATTTTTGACCTCTTAGGGATTAATCCAGTGTATTTGCATAAAAATTGTCACAAATTTGAGCCAGACATTGAATCTGTGTGCCTGCAAACTGAGGAATTTCCTTAATAGACCCTGTGTGTCTACAAAGTGAGGACATGACTTCACAGTGTGTGCTTGCAAACTGAGGCCTAAGGGACTTTCTCTTGGGTATGGTCAAATGCAAAGAGTGTAAACAAACTGAGGTCTTGATACTTTTCTACCCCTATACAAGAGCATTCAGTCTATTTACGAAGAATAGACACATTTAAACAAGGACAAGACATCATTTTCTAGCTGTGTGCTCAAACGAATTGAGGACTCAAACTCCACACAGTGTTTAGGCAAACCGAGGACATGACCACACATTGTGTGTATGCAAATAGAGGAATTGGCTTAGATACACTCCACACAGTGTGTGTAGGTAAACTGAGGACATTAGTACACAGAATGAGTATGCAAATAGAGGACTTGGTCTTAGATACACTCCACACAGTGTGTGTAGGCAAACTGAGGACATGACCACACTGTGTGTGTTGGCAAATAGAGGACTTGGTCGTAGATTCACTCCACACAGTGTGTGTAGGCAAACTAAGGACATGGCCACACAGTGTGTGTAGGCAAATAGAGAACTTGGTCTAAGATACACTCCACACAGTGTGTATATGCAAATAGAGGATAGAGTTTTAGATACACTTCACACACTGTGTGTAGGCAAGCCGAGGACATGACCACACAGTGTGTGTAGGCAAATAGAGGACTTGGTATAAGATACACTCCACACAGTGTGTGTATGCAAATAGAGGACTTGGTCTTAGATACACTCCACACAGTGTGTGTAGGCAAACTGAGGACACAACCACACAGTGTGTGTAGGCAAATAGAGGACTTGGTATAAGATACACTCCACACAGTGTGTGTATGCAAATAGAGGACTTGGTCTTAGATACACTCCACACAGTGTGTGTAGGCAAGCTGAGGACATGGCCAAACAGTGTGTATATGCAAATAGAGGACTTGGTCTTAGATACACTCCACACACTGTGTGTAGGCAAACTGAGGACATGACCACACTGTGTGTGTTGGCAAATAGAGGACTTGGCCTTAGATATACTCCACACAGTGTGTGTATGCAAATAGAGGACTTGGTCTTAGATACACTCCACACAGTGTGTGTAGGCAAACTGAGGACATGACCACACAGTGTGTGTAGGCAAATAGAGGACTTGGCCTTAGATATACTCCACACAGTGTGTGTATGCAACTAGAGGACTTGGTCTTAGATACACTCCACACCGTGTGTGTAGGCAAACTGAGGACATGACCACACAGTGTGTGTAGGCAAATAGAGGACTTGGTCTAAGATACACTCCACACAGTGTGTGTATGCAAATAGAGGACTTGGTCTTAGATACACTTCACACACCTGCACACTGTGTGTAGGCAAACTGAGGACATGGCCACACAGTATGTGTAGGCAAATAGAGGACTTGGCCTTAGATACACTTAACACAGTGTGTGTAGGCAAACTGAGGACATGGCCACACAGTGTGTGTAGGCAAATAGAGGACTTGGCCTTAGATACATTCTACACAGTGTGTGTAGGCAGAATGAGGACATGATCACACTGTGTGTGTTGGCAAATAGAGGACTTGGTCTTAGATTCATTCCACACAGTGTGTGTAGGCAAATTGAGGACATTCCCACACAGTGTGTGTATGCAAATAGAGGACATGGCATTAGATACACTGCACACAGTTTGTGTAGGCAAACTGAAGACATGGCCACACAGTGTATGTATGCAAATAGAGGACATGGTCTTGGATACACTCCCAGTCAATACAAAAACTTGTCAGACATTTGGAATGTCTGGCTGTATTTATGGGACCTTGGGCTACATTTTGTTTTTTACGGCATGCAAATCGGACCATTATTAAGGTTTTTACCGCCTAAAACAAAAGCAGTTACTTTTATTTAAATTTTGAAGAGTTAAATGGTTAAAATAGTTATTTAATGCTGTTTTTTTTATTATTCATTTCTCAACAAAAATAATCTTGAGGTATTCAGTCCTGGGGAATGATGAGATCTGCAGGACCAAATGGCCTGCGAGTTGAAAAACTTTTCTTATAGACTGCACTCCACACAGTGTGTGTATGCAAACTGAGAACACGGCCATATAGTGTATGCCAATAGAGGACTTGGTCTTAGTTAAGGTCCATACAGTGTGTGTAGACAAATTGGGGACATGGCCCCACAGTGTGTCTATGCAAAAAGAGGACTTGGTCTGAGACACAACATGTGTAGGCAAACTGGGGACTTAGTCTTAGATATACTCCATGCAGTATGTGTAGTTAAACTGAGGACAAAGCCATACAATGTGTGTTAAAAATAGAAGACTTAGTCTGAGACACAGCATGTATAGGCAAACTTGGGACGTAGTCTAAGATATACTCCACACAGTGTGTGGAAGCAAACTGAGGACATGGCCACACCTCCCCCTCCCACGCAGCAGAATTTATATAGTCAACTTTGTTTTAGAGTAATTCTATTGCAGAGTAATTCTATTTACCTTCGTAAATCAGTGTAGGATACTGGTTAATCAGGGTTGATTGATCAGTTTTGATTAATGTTCTACACCACTGGTCAGGAGTGGTCTCTCCCCGCACCTTGTCAGAGTAGGACCTCTCCTAAAGGTGAACACATGCACTGCAACCTAGCACACTGATTAGCCACTTGCTCATATGATACTGCAGCTCAGCATCGAAGGACCCAGTGGGCACATTAATGTTGATTCAGCATTGAAACAATTTTTGCAGATGAACAGTTGATTCTTGGTTTAGATATGATCGAATTTGAAAGTTGACACAACATAATCAAATCAACTGTGATTCAACATCAAATCATAAGTGCTGATTCAACATTTGTGTTTCTATGTTGATTCAATATTGTTTCAAAAGTTGAAATAACACTGATACATGTAGTAGTTAGGCAATTCTTTGTTGACATGTTAATGTTGAATCAACATTGAAATCGGTATCATTGATTTGACATGACAGATCAATGTTGAATCAATGTTGAATTGTAAACAATATTTCAGCATCGATATGTCAACTGTTGATCTGATGTTGAAATGGTGATGGTTGACAAAATTGATTTGGAATGATTGAGAAGGCCATGTTCTGTTCCAGCTCTTTCACCATCCTGGTCCAGCCAGGGGGTCCAGGCCCATTGAATCTCGACCTTCACCAGGACTTTTTTCAGCAAAGACTGCTGTGCAACAACTGACCACCCAGCTTCTAGTGCTACTGCCACCTCGAGCTCCAATTACGAGAGTGGTTCAGACACGCACACGACCCCTGTACCAACGCCTCCAGTAAGAAACATGAGGACCACCAATGTGCTACATTTGGTGAAATCTAACTTCGAACTGGAGGACCCCGATGATTACATAAAAAAACGGACACAGGAATCCTGTGATATTCAGGCCGACGTCTTCCAGGCGTGGCAAGAGAGGCACATCAACCAGGCCGCCAGATACTTTCCAGGCATGACCGAAGGTGTGTTCGAATGTCTGCATGAGATCCAGCGATGGGAAATAACCTGGATCTCACAGGACATACAAGGACAGGCAAGAGACCAGCTTCGGGCCTCGCTCCAGCGTGAAAACGAGGCTAAGGCCATGAAGCTGAAATACGAGTCGCAGCTTCAGGAACTGAAAAGCCAATACGACCACCAGGACGTTCGATTCATGGCAGTATGCGGCTGCTTCATGAAAGATTGGGACGGCACTGCAGAGAGTGCGTTCGAAAAGCTCCAGGGCAAGCTGCAGGAAGCTAGACAGCTTGAGGCGGACATAGAGTCTTTCAGATTCATAAGTATGTCCACCCCGAGACCTTCTGCCAGCGCAGGTGCACCACCAACCGGACCCGGGAGGGAACCCGAAGCCACCACCACTGCCCAGACTGCCACCCCGGCTAGACCAACCAAGACCCTAACCTCTATCCCCGAGGCGACCACTGCGGCCACAGCCCCTGACCAACCCCCAGTGGTCCATAACCTGATAAGTCTGGACTCTGATCTGGAAACCAACTCCGGTGAGACGGTGATGGAGACAGACTTGTGAGCCTCGATGTAGATAACTACAGGTGCCGACCCTATCCTCTATATGGGATCCTCAAACACCCAAACTGTGCCCCAACCTCGAAGGATGTCTGGACGGATGCAGACCCACGAAACCCAATGGACGAATCTACATCTTCCCATCTTGATCAGGGCACACCACACAGCGAGGCGGCTTGCCACCGCCAAGTCCATCGTTCGCCGACTGGATCTGCAGACAAGCAGTGGATAACCCTGAACACACCCCGAAGTCATTTATTATTGTGCGGCAGACCCACTAAACTGGTGGGCTGCTAACCACTATTCCTCTCACCTTACGCATAAAATTAGTTTTATTTAAAATGTCGACCCTAACGTCATCCACTAGGTTCGATCTCATAAAATATGTCTATTTATCACTGGTAAACAAACTAATTGGTGCTATAAACCTACGAGATCTGTTACCTTAAATATTAATACTATTCCGCAGGTACATACCAATTGTGTTCACACTTCGAGGTTAATAGTGGTATATATTTATATGTATAGGGTAAAGTGACCATGAGTCGTCCACCTGGGTCATCTTACCACCTACTAGTCAGGCTAGGATCTTTGTTTGTTTGTTTGTTTAGTTTTACGTCCGGGGGCCATCAAGGAACTCAGACATTCAAGGTTTCTCGGACATTAAGTCCTTTCTTTTCTTTTTGGACAGGTATTTATATGCTGCTTGCCCGACACAGCAGTGACCGAATCTATGAATGACCGAATCTATGAGATGAATGACCGAATCTATGAGGAGGGTCGAGGGGGAAAACCGCTACCGGGGCTTCATTCCCCTACTCTTTTCGAAGGATAGCAAGTGTTCTTTTATTTGCCTGGTCCCATAGGCAGGGCCAGACAAACCACGGCCTTTGATCACTCAGACGTGGTTCACTGAGGGGGAATCCCATGGCAAAAAACAAGCATGTAAGCCCAGGTCCGCGCATATGGACACCAGCTGCCCACACGCTCACCCCAAGACACAAGATACCCCAAGTTTGTCGCCTTTTACGAATCTGGTATGCCCACTGTTAGTATGGAAGGAGATTTCTCCTTGTGGACTCCCAATGAAGTTATTCTGCTCCTTCATGCCCTCACATGAAGGTCCCCACTCCACAGGGGGAAGGATCTTTGTAATAGTAGGAAAACTTGCAGGGGTCATCTAAAAATGGATATAAATAATACCCAGATGTCTTACTCTTTCCATCCAGCAATGTTACAACTTTCATACCCATAGTCATGGAGCTCTTTGAGCACCCATTATTCAATAGATGGTACGTTCATGTTCTTCCGTACTTGTCTCGACCCATATTTTTCTTCTACATTGTTTCATAGTGTATAAATATGTTTACTTCACCTAATATAATTATATTTGGTCGACTCCTAATACTAAGACGTCACACAAATAACATATCACGTTCTACTTCGAACTCTCGTTTATTACTTCGAGCCCTTATTTTTTAGAATAACGAAGTTCTCACAATGTTAAATACATTTTTTTACACACCCCTTTCCTTATTCTGGTAGGGGTAGTGTAGGGGCTCGTAGATCGTGATATAGTGTGAGCGTCTCCCTCGCGAGGGCGTCTCGAGTGGTGTGCCCATCACCGGTAGTCACTAGAGGTCTCCTCGACCCCTGGTCTCTGCGGGGTGGTGGCAGCACTGTTCGCCTCGTCCCAGCTCCTATCTGGGGCCGGGGAAGGCATTAGTATGGCTCTAGCTGTCGACAGAGTCGGACCACTTTTACCTGAGCTTACATTACAGTTAAGCAGTACACTTCGAGGTAGATGTAAACCATATACTGTAATAAATACGTGCCAGTTGCACTAACCCGAGATCCCTTGTCTGGTCTTAACTTCGAACTGGTCAAGACATTGATTCGAACCATTACACAAGTAAACAAAGAACACCTCAAAAGCAAAGTTTCAGGAACTAATCAAGTTGAAAGTAAAACAAAGTGAAACACCCCTAAAGTATAAGAATATTTTTGTTTAAATGTCAACATATCATGTCAAGTTAGCTGGCACATCCCTCACTTCTTTATAGCCTGAAAATTTTGCTTCATCTGGTACCCCGAGGGTACCCCACTCTGAAGCAGTCACAAATTGAACATTTCTAACCAGCGATCTAGCAACCCATTTTTATATATAGTGTAACCAAAATGGCAGGACCCCACACTCCAGGGTGGTGTGTATAACAGAAGGGGAAACTATATAGCTTCATCTACAGAAATATTATACTCTGTGTTAATCAGAGCGAGTTATTATCTGTTACATTCTGTACTAGGTTGTAGTTAAGTACATGACATGACTATGTTTACTGCACCTCTATATTGACCTTGCTATTCATTTTTCACTATCAGTATCTCAACATTTATGTAATGATTATCTAGCCTTTACTCAGAAAAGGGAAGAAAAAGACACAATTAGCCCTATCACTTTAGTGGCCACACATACTAAATTCAGAATGATTAACATGCTGAGGCTTTTCAAAGAAGGGTTATGACTGTTTAAGTGTGTCAACAAAATGTCCCCAATTGACCTTAAGAGAATTGTGCTGTGTGTGATAAATCAGTGCAAAATTCCACTTTCTATAGTATAAAATCCTAGCCTATTTAGGCTGACCATATAATTCATAAAGTGTTGTATAATGGTAGATGTAGTATTTGAATAGACTTAGGCACAGGGAGGTGGTAGGAGGCCGGGAGGTGGTGATAGGGTGCCGGGAGAAGGGTACCCCACTCTGAAGCAGTCACAAATTGAACATTTCTAACCAGCGATCAAGCAACCCATTTTTATATATAGTGTAACCAAAATGGCAGGACCCCACACTCCAGGGTGGTGACTGAACAAGGATCCCACATCCCAGGAGCAGAAGGTGTATGAACCAGGAAGGTGTCTCTATTGTCTAATTCTCATGATCCTTATGGGACAGGTCTTATCTAGTTCTGTGTGCATAATTGCACACATGATATCCAGCATGTATTAGGGTCCCTGCTATAATAGAAGTTGTGCAAGTCAAAAGACTTAAGTGCTTGATGAAAATCATTTTTGACATAGTACCTGTATGATCTCCCAACAAATTAGATACTAGTCATATTTAAAAATACATATCCTTATCCATGCGCCTGCCTACCCCTTTTTACACAAATTTATATTGATCTATATTGATGTACCAATTCCATGATATTAGTGATATCACCAACATGCGCACTAAAATGACAGGACCCCACACTCCAGGGTGGTGACTGAACAAGGATCACACATCCCAGCAGCAGAAGGTATATGAACCAAAAATGTGTCTGTATCAAGGGAACATTATAGATATTTACCTGCATGCACCAATGTCTAATAACAATTCAATTCTTGTGGTCCACATTCATACAACAATAGTGAATTCAATTTCTGGCCCTTTTCTCATCTGAATTAATGTACACTTGAGTATTACCATCCAATAATATGAAAACTAAAAACAAAATGAGAATGTTGATTGAGAGCAGACTTTGGGTCTATGAGTAACATGAAAAGTGATGTATTTATGTTTTTATTCCTATCATATAGAGCCAATACCTTAATTAATTTGACCAGAACCTTAGGTTAATTGGGTCACAGAAACAGGCAAATTGTATACTAATCCCTGCAGTGCTGAAGCTTTGAAGTGGGGAATAATGAGATCTGCAGGACCTTATGGCCTGCAAGGGGAAAAACATTTCTTATAGACTGCACTCCACATAGTGTGTGTATGCAAACTGAGGACATGGCCACATAGTGTATGCCAATAGAGGATGTGGTATTAGCTAAGGTCCACACACTGTGTGTAGACAAATTGGGGACATGGCCCCACAGTGTGTCTATGCAAAAAGAGGACTTGGTCTGAGACACAGCATGTGTACAGGCAAACTGGGGACTTAGTCTAAAATATACTCCATGCAGTATGTGTAGGCAAACTGAGGACAAAGCCATACAATGTGTGTTAAAATAGAAGACTTTGTCTTAGATATCCTCCACACAGTGTGTGGAGGCAAACTGAGGACATGGCCACACCTCCTCCTCCCATGCAGCAGAATTTATACAGTCAACTTTGTTTTATCATTTGACATATCACTGCTAAACAATATTTCAGCAGTAAAAAAAGGGAGGCTATGGGCTTGGGCATCAGCGATGACCTTGAAAAATGGTTATAAACATGATTTCTAGTGTGTCAACAAAATGTCCCCAATTTGACCTTAAGAGACTTGTGCTGTGTGTGAAAAATCAGCGCAAAATTCCACTTTCTATAGTATAAAATCCTAGCATATTTAGGCTGACCATATAATTCATTAAGTGTTGTATAATGGTAGATGTAATATTTGAATAGACTTAGGCACAGGGAGGTGATAGGAGGGCGGGAGGTGGTGATAGGGTGCCAGGAGGCTGGGGGAGGTGAGCAGAGACCAGGAGAAAGTGATGGGCAGCCAAGAGAAATGAGGGAGTGACTGGGAGAAGATAGGGGAAACACTTGGGAAAATAATGAAACTTAAGCAGCAGCAAACCCCCCCCCCTCCATCTGAAAGAGCTTGATGTAATAGGAATATATCAATTGTTCAAAATTTGGTAATGACACTGTATTTTTGCATGAAGATCATGAACAGATTAAATACACTGTAAATACATTGTGCATTCTGTTGAGAATTACACATACTTACAATATTTTTACACTAGCATTTGGTAGGGTGTACCCCATTGGTGAAAGCAATGCAAATTCTATTGAAAATTACACATATTTATATCACTTTTACAGCAGAATTTTGAAGAGTGTGAGCAAACGGTAAATTCATTGCAAACTCTGGCGAGAATTACACATATTCTCATTACCTTTACACCAGCATTAGCAAGGTAAAGGAACGCAAATGTCAGTGCATGTATTTACATCACCTTTAAATCAGCTTTACAAAGAGTGTAATTCCATAGTAAAGTAATACATATTTTGGTGACAATTACACATATTTACACTACCATCACATCATCATTACTAAGGGTGTAAACCAATGGAAAATGCAATGCAAACTTTGGTGACAATTGCACATATTTACATCACTTTTACTTGAGATTTACAAACAAATTAAATGTATGTAAATATCGTTCAATGTAAAGGCCAGGTAAATAGTATGTAAATCCTGAGCACAATCTTTACACAGAAATGCGACCTTTACATTTTGTAAAGCCCATATCTCGTGCAGTGTGTATAACAGCAGGGGAAACTATAGCTTCATCTACAGAAATATTATACTCTGTGTTAATCAGAGCGAGTTATTATCTGTTACATTCTGTACTAGGTTGTAGTTAAGTACATGACGTGACTATATTTACTGCACCTCTATATTGACCTGGCTATTCATTTTTCACTTTCAGTATCTCAACATTTATGTAATGATTATCTAGCCTTTACTCAGAAAAGGGAAGAAAAAGACACAATTAGCCCTATCACTTTAGTGGCCACACATACTAAATTCAGAATGATTAACATGCAGAGGCTTTTCAAAGAAGGGTTATGACTGTTTAAGTGTGTCAACAAAATGTCCCAAATTGACCTTAAGAGAATTGTGCTGTGTGTGAGAAATCAGTGCAAAATTCCACTTTCTATAGTATAAAATCCTAGCCTATTTAGGCTGACCATATAATTCATAAAGTGTTGTATAATGGTAGATGTAGTATTTGAATAGACTTAGGCACAGGGAGGTGGTAGGAGGCCGGGAGGTGGTGATAGGGTACCGGGAGAAGGGTACCCCACTCTGAAGCAGTCACAAATTGAACATTTCTAACCAGCCATCCAGCAACCCATTTTTATATATAGTGTAACCAAAATGGCAGGACCCCACACTCCAGGGTGGTGACTGAACAAGGATCCCACATTCCAGGAGCAGAAGGTGTATGAACCAGGAAGGTGTCTGTATTGTCTAATTCTCATGATCCTTATGGGACAGGTCTTATTTAGTTTTGTGTGCATACTTGCGCACATGATATCCCAGCATGTATTAGGGTCCCTGCTATAATAGAAGTTGTGCAAGTCAAAAGACTTAAGTGCTTGATGAAAATCATTTTTGACATAGTACCTGTATGATCTCCCGACAAATTAGATACTAGTCATGTTTAAAAAATACATATCCTTATCCATGCACCTGCCTACCCCTTTTTACACAAATTTATATTGATCTATATTGATGTACCAATTCCATGATATCAGTGATATCACCAACATGTGCACTTAAATGACAGGACCCCACACTCCAGGGCGGTGACTGAACAAGGATCCCACATCCCAGCAGCAGAAGGTATATGAACCAAAAAGGTGTCTGTATCAAGGGAACATTATAGATATTTACCTGCATGCACCAATGTCTAATAACAAATCAAGTCTTGTGGTCCACATTCATACAACAATAGTGAATTCAATTGCTGGCCCTTTTCTCATCTGAATTAATGTACACATGAGTATTACCATCCAATGATATGTCCGTTAATGAAAACTAAAAACAAAAATGAGAATGTTGATTGAGAGCAGACTTTGGGTCTATGAGTAACATGAAAAGTAATGTATGTATGTTTCCATTCCTGTTGTATAGAGCCAATACCTTAATTAATGTGACCAGAACCTTAGGTTAATTGGTTCACAGAAATGGTGAAGTTGTAAACTTATCCCTGCAGTGCTGAAGCTTTGAAGTGGGGAGGGACCCCACAGTACATGGTGAGGACTGACTAAAGACCCCATAAGCCAGGGGGAGGACTGACATAAATATGTCTTTGTCCTTCCTACATTAGAGCTGTCAGAGAGTAGAGCAGAGAAAACATACAACAGTTGTTCATGCATATCTTCTCAAAAGTTGCATGATTATTTTTCTGTGTTTTTGACTGTATATTACCTTAATGTTGGTTTTAGGTTCAGAAGAAAATTTTGTACAGTACATCAGAGCCATCTAAATGTTTTCTCTTCTGCAGTTCCTCCCATATCCACTCACTCCCAAGGGGAACCTTATCACAAGGACTCCCTTTACAATGAAAATCTAATTTTGGATATGTCATCGGTTTGCTCAGAGTATGTATACACTAGTTTTCTTTTTGCAGACGCACACTGTATTAGTTTGTATACACACACTTTATGGACCTTATCTTTAACCAGGTCCTGTATTTGCCCACATGGTGTACTAATGTCCTCTATTTGCATACACTGTTAGATACCTGTTTCTATCATCTATAACTGTTATCTTCTCACTATCATTAGTCACCTTACTATATCCTGTCTACCCTTTCCTTTACAAACAATTCTCAGAACTCATCTTTAATAGTAACTCCAACACATAGAGTTTAACAACACACTGTGTGGCCATTTCCTCAGTTTGCATACATATACTGTATGTCCTCAGTTTTCATACACACTCTGTTGTGGCTAAGTCATCAGTTTGCAAACACACTGTGTGGAGTATATCTAAGATCAAGTCCTCTATTCGCATACACATACTGTGTGATTATGTCCTCAGTTTGCATACACATTGTTTGAGTCACCAATTTGTTTGAGCACATGGGTAGGTAATAATGTCTTGGTTATTTCAAAAACAGTCTATTCTTCATAAATAGACTGAATACTCTTGTGTTTAGGATCAGAAAAGTAGATATAAGATAGCTATTCGAATTGTACAAATGTCCTCATTTCCCTTATGAAACACTGGCCATGTCCTCAGTTTAGGCACATCATACTGGTCTACTTGGGAGCATCAGAGGCCAGTTTGGTATTTTGCACTATAACTGTTTACTGTTTAATGGGAGCTAAAATGGACTTGTGCTCTAAATTGAACCCGAATTAAGTGAAAGCTGGGTGAATGTAGGAATGTCCCCGCTTTGGAGGAGTGTGCAACAGTGTCCCCAATTTGCTGGTTACACCTGTATGTGTGTGTGTGTGTGTGTGTGTGTGTGTGTGTGTGTGTGTGTGTGTGTGTGTGTGTGTGAGTTGGTGTAACCAGCAAATTGGGGACATTCATGGGAACACACACCTACAAACTGGGGACATCTTGCGAACCGGGGACGGCTCACTTCGCATGACCTTGAGAAAAGGGGGGCAATGGGTTTGGGTATCACAAATGACCTTGAAAAATGGTTATGAACATGATTTCTAGTGTGTCAACAAAATGTCCCCAATTTGGCCCGGAGCAACTTGTGCTGTGTGTAAAAAGTAAGAGCTATTTTTTGTGAATTTTTGCCTGTGTGTAAAAGTCCCCAATTTGTTTTGCACACTGAGAGATCTGTGTGTCCCCAGTTCACCCAGTGATCTGGGTGTATTGCCTAATTAGCTTTATTGCCATTTTTGACCTCTTAGGGATTAATCCAGTGTATTTGCATAAAAATTGTCACAAATTTGAGCCAGACATTGAATCTGTGTGCCTGCAAACTGAGGAATTTCCTTAATAGACCCTGTGTGTCTACAAAGTGAGGACATGACTTCACAGTGTGTGCTTGCAAACTGATGCCTAAGGGACTTTCTCTTGGGTATGGTCAAATGCAAAGAGTGTAAACAAACTGAGGTCTTGATACTTTTCTACCCCTATACAAGAGCATTCAGTCTATTTACGAAGAATAGACACATTTAAACAAGGACAAGACATCATTTTCTAGCTGTGTGCTCAAACGAATTGAGGACTCAAACTCCACACAGTGTTTAGGCAAACCGAGGACATGACCACACATTGTGTGTATGCAAATAGAGGACTTGGCTTAGATACACTCCACACAGTGTGTGTAGGCAAACTGAGGACATGACCACACTGTGTGTGTTGGCAAATAGAGGACTTGGCCGTAGATTCACTCCACACAGTGTGTGTAGGCAAACTGAGGACATGGCCACACAGTGTGTGTAGGCAAATAGAGAACTTGGTCCAAGATACACTCCACACAGTGTGTATATGCAAATAGAGGATATAGTTTTAGATACACTTCACAAACTGTGTGTAGGCAAGCCGAGGACATGACCACACAGTGTGTGTAGGCAAATAGAGGACTTGGTATCAGATACACTCCACACAGTGTGTGTATGCAAATAGAGGACTTGATCTTAGATACACTCCACACAGTGTGTGTAGGCAAACTGAGGACTTGATCTTAGATACACTCCACACAGTGTGTGTAGGCAAACTGAGGACACGACCACACAGTGTGTGTAGGCAAATAGAGGACTTTGTATAAGATACACTCCACACAGTGTGTGTATGCAAATAGAGGACTTGGTCTTAGATTCACTCCACACAGTGTGTGTAGGCAAACTGAGGACACGACCACACAGTGTGTGTAGGCAAATAGAGGACTTCGTATAAGATACACTCGACACAGTGTGTGTATGCAAATAGAGGACTTGGTCTTAGATACACTCCACACAGTGTGTGTAGGCAAGCTGAGGACATGGCCAAACAGTGTGTATATGCAAATAGAGGACTTGGTCTTAGATACACTCCACACACTGTGTGTAGGCAAACTGAGGACATGACCACACTGTGTGTGTTGGCAAATAGAGGACTTGGCCTTAGATACACTCCACATACTGTGTGTAGGCAAGCTGAGGACATGACCACACAGTGTGTGTAGGCAAATAGAGGACTTGGCCTTAGATATACTCCACAGAGTGTGTGTATGCAAATAGAGGACTTGGTCTTAGATACACTCCACACAGTGTGTGTAGGCAAATAGAGGACTTGGTCTAAGATACACTCCACACAGTGTGTGTATGCAAATAGAGGACTTGGTCTTAGATACACTTCACACACCTGAACACTGTGTGTAGGCAAACTGAGGACATGGCCACACAGTGTGTGTAGGCAAATAGAGGACTTGGACTTAGATACACTCCACACAGTGTGTGTAGGCAAACTGAGGACATGATCACACTGTGTGTGTTGGCAAATAGAGGACTTGGTCTTAGATTCATTCCACACAGTGTGTGTAGGCAAATTGAGGACATTCCCACACAGTGTGTGTATGCAAATAGAGGACATGGCGTTAGATACACTGCACACAGTTTGTGTAGGCAAACTGAAGACATGGCCACACAGTGTGTGTATGCAAATAGAGGACATGGTCTTGGATACACTCCCAGTCAATACAAAAACTCGTCAGACATTTGGAATGTCTGGCTGTATTTATGGGACCTTGGGCTACATTTTGTTTTTTACGGCATGCAAATCGGACCATTATTAAGGTTTTTACCGCCTAAAACAAAAGCAGTTACTTTTATTTAAATTTTGAAGAGTTAAATGGTTAAAATAGTTATTTAATGCTGTTTTTTTATTATTCATTTCTCAACAAAAATAATCTTGAGGTATTCAGTCCTGGGGAATGATGAGATCTTCAGGACCAAATGGCCTGCGAGTGGAAAAACTTTTCTTATAGACTGCACTCCACACAGTGTGTGTATGCAAACTGAGAACACGGCCATATAGTGTATGCCAATAGAGGACTTGGTCTTAGTTAAGGTCCATACAGTGTGTGTAGACAAATTGGGGACATGGCCCCACAGTGTGTCTATGCAAAAAGAGGACTTGGTCTGAGACACAACATGTGTAGGCAAACTGGGGACTTAGTCTTAGATATACTCCATGCAGTATGTGTAGTTAAACTGAGGACAAAGCCATACAATGTGTGTTAAAAATAGAAGACTTAGTCTGAGACACAGCATGTATAGGCAAACTTGGGACGTAGTCTAAGATATACTCCACACAGTGTGTGGAAGCAAACTGAGGACATGGCCACACCTCCCCCTCCCACGCAGCAGAATTTATATAGTCAACTTTGTTTTAGAGTAATTCTATTGCAGAGTAATTCTATTTACCTTTGTAAATCAGTGTAGGATACTGGTTAATCAGGGTTGATTGATCAGTTTTGATTAATGTTCTACACCACTGGTCAGGAGTGGTCTCTCCCCGCACCTTGTCAGAGTAGGACCTCTCCTAAAGGTGAACACATGCACTGCAACCTAGCACACTGATTAGCCACTTGCTCATATGATACTGCAGCTCAGCATCGAAGGACCCAGTGGGCACATTAATGTTGATTCAGCATTGAAACAATTTTTGCAGATGAACAGTTGATTCTTGGTTTAGATATGATCGAATTTGAAAGTTGACACAACATAATCAAATCAACTGTGATTCAACATCAAATCATAAGTGCTGATTCAACATTTGTGTTTCTATGTTGATTCAATATTGTTTCAAAAGTTGAAATAACACTGATACATGTAGTAGTTAGGCAATTCTTTGTTGACATGTTAATGTTGAATCAACATTGAAATCGGTATCATTGATTTGACATGACAGATCAATGTTGAATCAATGTTGAATTGTAAACAATATTTCAGCATCGATATGTCAACTGTTGATCTGATGTTGAAATGGTGATGGTTGACAAAATTGATTTGGAATGATTGAGAAGGCCATGTTCTGTTCCAGCTCTTTCACCATCCTGGTCCAGCCAGGGGGTCCAGGCCCATTGAATCTCGACCTTCACCAGGACTTTTTTCAGCAAAGACTGCTGTGCAACAACTGACCACCCAGCTTCTAGTGGTTTACCTCTAACCCTAAGTTATCAGCAGCCTCCTTAGTATTCCTCCTGCAGTTTTCGCAAACTTCTCTGAATGCTCCTCATTTGTCTGTTCTGTGGCTCCCTGCTGGGGTAGTGTGCTTTTCAGGTGACTCTTTGAATTATCCCTCACTACTGGTTGCTATATGACTATTCCCTCCTAGGATAGATCAACTAAGCTGGCTCTTCTGCCCCCACCTTATATGTCTTTGAGCCTTTGTCTATCCTCAAATTCTCTCCCTCCATTTACTGGCATGCCTTACCAACTTAGGCAGTTGGAGGTATACACTATCTAGTCAGTTGCCTGGGCACATTCTCAGGAGGCAGGATGGGTGAATGGCATCAGGTTAATAGTTGGACACATCTGACGCACATCTTCCTTGGGATAGCCTTCTAGTTGCCTGTCCCTCATTTCTGGGCTTAAGTGGACAATATGTTAAAGACTGGGACCATACAGCCAGCCAATTGCCATGGTGCATGGAGCTCTTTTGGGCACCCCCTTATAATACCAGAGCAGTATAGAGTGAGCTTCTAGAACATAGTTTGGTTAAGGGCAAATTTTGGAGGAAAGGGACTACGAGGGGGCGTCCCTCAGAGCATCTCAACTGAAGATGCTGCCCCCTGGTGTTTTACATTACAGTTGCATAATTTAGTGGCGCATGATAATAGCAACGTCAAACAAATCTAGCAATCTCCAAGCAGATCCTTTCAGAGGTACATTTTTAAAGTCTCTCTGAAACTACCAGTCAGATCTTAACATATGACCTGAAGCCCATGGGGAGTACCATTTAGATCTGCAGTCGTAGGGAGATTTCCCTTATCAATAACCACTAGAAGTGTGCCGATATCTCTGAACCAAGATCCAATATGGCGACCATTGCAGATTTACTGGCGACTTTTGAGGTTATAAAACGATTTACCAAGCAAGTGTAGGGGCTCATAGATCGTGATGTAGTGTGAGCGTCTCCCTCGAGAGGGCGTCTCGAGCGGTGTGCCCATCACCGGTAGTCGCTAGAGGTCTCCTCGACCCCTGGTCTCTGTGGGGTGGTGGCAGCACTGTTCGCCTCGTCTCAGCTCCTACCTGGGGCCGGGGAAGGCGTTAGTCTGGCTCTAGCTGTCGACGGAGCTTACATTACAGTTAAGCAGTACACTTCCAGGTAGATGTAAACCATATACCGTAATAAATATGTGCCAGTTGCATTAACCCGAGATCCCTTGTCTGGTCTTTACTTCGAACTGGTCAAGACATTGATTCTAACCATTACACTGGTGCCGTGACCAGTTCTTGGTGTTAGTGCGCGGCCCTGGAGGCCGCACACGAGCACCATGGATCTCGAGATGAAAGATCGAGTATCTCGGGATCCACATCGAATGACACTACTCATGCCGACGATTTAAGCCGAATCCAAATGAAGGGGTATACCTCTATAATTGAACCCAAGGTAGAGAAGGTAGTTCGAGACCTCAAATCCGAAGAGATGCCCACTCCAGTCATGAATTATACATACAGATTAAGTACCGATTCCACAGAAAGATCGACACCAATTATGATGATGACTCTGGATGCTCAACGAGCAGCCTCGGCTCGAGCAGAAACGAGAACAGCGAACCCCCGTCGATCCTTAGATGACGTAGACGTCTCGATATTCGACATAGGAGGTTTGAAGAAAATCACTGAGTCAGCAGCAGAATACTTGCGCGAACAGGCCAAGTTGAACGTCGATGCCATGAATAAAGTTCGCCTATACCAAGGTTTACCAAAGTTAGAACACTCCGAACAAAAAGTTCTGAGACATAGGAATCTGGAGAAACAATGTCACCAGTATGAAACCGATAAATGATTAAAAGAGCAAATCAATCGTGACCTCGAACGACAGACATATGTCATCCAAAGGAAACTCGAACTTGCTAAAGCTGAGTGGGAAAATGAAAAACTTAGACAAAAAGTTGATCTAGAGGAACAGGAAGCTACTTCCACCATCAAGAATTTCGAACTAAAAAAAGAGGCTGAGCAAATAAGAGCCGAAATGGAACAGTATAAATACGAGGCAAATAAGCTGCTAGAGATCCGAGATCAATGCATCTTGAAAAACGAGGATGTAATGGAGTCCATGAAAGATAGCAATCAAGATCTATTCTTGAAGCAACAAGAACTATGCCTCGAAATAGCCAACCTGACAAACGAAAGACAGCTCTCGATACATATGTGTCGGGAATAGAGAACAGTGATCAAACTGCCAGAACTTGCCCCGAGGAAGAAGATAAATCATTCGAAACAGACACAAGTGTATCAGTAACACAACTAGATATACTTTACCACCAGGAAATGACTAATAATGACATACCTTCCGACGCTACTTTCATAAAAGGAACTAAACCTTTGGCGACATCAACACCAGCCGTAAATGATAATGCCGACGTCCATGTTCGGAACGATGGCGTCTATGACCCCACACATGAACCCAGACAAACTGAACCTGAAAAATAAGATTCAGATAAGATTCAGTGTCGCCACTGACTTACCACATAAAGAGAACGAACCCAATACTGCATGTGGACAGGAGGGCCACTTTGAGTTATCATATGATGACAATTCTGTAGATGATTCCGAACCTTTGGGCACAGGGAACCAAGATGCGGTAGGGGGTAGTGCATCAAGTTCTACCCGAGGACCAACTGCACCCCCTCCAGGGGCTGGAGGTGCCACGGGAGGAACTTTGAGGCACAGATCCCGAAGCAGTGTGTTAGAAGACATGCTGAATCAGTCAGCCAATACTTCAAACACTGCACACAGTGAGGAGACCATCCAAGAGTGGAGCGTCAACCAATGAAAAAAATTGGTACGCACAAATAACGCAGCTAGGCGGCAAGCCATCCTGCCTAAGATTTACGAGGGTGTAAAAACCTGGAAAGAATGGTTCTCGAACTTCACTGATGGACCCTAAGGACAGCTTTCTCAAGCCATATGGGTTTATTCCAATACAATGTTTTACCTTTTGGGCTGTGTAATGCACCAGCCACTTTCGAAGCTATGATGGAGGAAATGCTAAGCGACCTTCTTTGGAAGAGTTGTTTGGTGTACCTCGACGATGTTATAGTGTTTGGAAAGACTTTCGAGGATTGCATGAACAACCTCGATTTAGTCTTGAAGAGAATACTATCAAATGGTCTGAAGTTAAAAGCTAAGAAATGTAATTTATCTAAATCATCTATTACATATCTTGGTCGCATAATAACTCCTGACGGCGTAAAAGCCGACCCTGAAAAACTCCGAACAGTGTCCGAATGGCAGAAGCCCATAAGTGCGAAGGAAGTAAGATTCTTCCTCGGGTTCTGTTGATATTATCGAGACTTCCTCCCGAACTATTCTAAAGTGAGCTACCCCTTGCAAATGCTAGCACATTGGACCCCAGGTCGAGCAAAGGAACGTTTTCCCTGGGGAGAGGAACAAGATGCAGCCTTCGAGCAAATAAAACATTTGTTCGCTAACCCGCCAGTATTGAAATATCCAACTGCGGATGACCATTTCATACTGGACACTGACACTAGCAACGATAGTATTGGTGCAGCCCTGTCGCAGGTCCAGGACAGGGTTGAAGTACCAATCGCCTTTGCTAGTAACACTTTGAATAGGGCACAACGAAACTACTGCACCACTAAACGTGAGTTGCTGGCTGTGGTGGTGTATACCAAAAAGTTTCGACACTTCCTATGGGGTACCGATTTTACTCTTCGAACTGACCACTCGTCCCTGAGGTGGCTACATAATTTTAAGGACGCTGAAGGAATGATTGGCCGTTGGCTGGCACACCTGTCAGAATTTGGGTTGGAGCATAGCCAGATCCAACATCGACCGGGTTCGAAGCATATTAATGCGGACGCCCTATCCCGGAGGCCTTTTAGAAAGTGCCAGAAAATCGATTGTGATGATTGTGGGGCCCACAACGCAGTAGTTGCAACGGTTCGAACTAGAGAGTCCAAACCGCTACCTAGCGCCAGCATGGAAAATGTTATAGAATGGCCAGAAGAAACCATCCAACATTTCCAACAAAACGATCCCGCTATCAAGAGAGTGATTTCCTTCCTTAATAGGAATGCCAAGCCCGAACGGCCGGCATTATCCCTCGAAGACAGAGAAACTCGAAAAATTTCTAGCCCAATGGACCGAGCTACAGGTTCGAGACGGTTGTGTCGATGGAAAACCTGTCCTACTAAGGACAAGGTCCTACAGATAGTGATACCCATGTCACTAAGATGAGACATTATGTTTTATTGCCACGGACATAAAACTAGTGGACACTTTGGGAAGAAGAGAACTTTAGAACGCCTAGCCAGAAGATACTACTGGCCAGGGATGCACAACGACATCATAAGATGGGTAATGACTTGCCCCGAATGCGGTAAGAATAAGCCCGGTCCTGGAATGGGAAAGATGCCTCTGGTGCAAGAGCTATTCGGCGTTCGTTTTGCCCGAGTAGCAATTGACATCATCAGTGGAATCGAACCCACACCTCGGGGAAACACCTGTATGATGGTAGTGACTGACTACTATACTAAGTACACTCAAGTATATCCTTTACCTGACCACAAGGCAGCCACCTGCGCTAGCGCCTTCATGAAAGGATGGGTTCTACACCTAGGTGCACCATTAATGATGCACAGTGACCAAGGACGAGAATTCGAGTCCAACCTATGGCAAGAAATGTGCCACTATTTGGCCATTTGTAAAACTCAAACTAATCCATACAGACCCCAGTCTGATGGTCAAGTAGAAAGATTCAATCGAACATTGATACAAGTCCTCAAACCCTTGGTAAATTCTTGCCAAGACGACTGGGCGGCATCCCATCCCCTCCATGTGTAGTACATGCTTATAACAGTACTGTACACGCTGCAACGAACTGTTCCCCCAATCTATTAGTATTCGGGGAAGATATTATAATGCCTGCAGATCTCGTATATGGTGTTATAGGGGTGAGCCCCAAAGCCCCATGTACGGTGATGTTTGTAGAATCTCTACGAGATCAATTTAAGAGAGCTTATGAAGTAGTTCGAAATGAGCTATTAAAGAACGCGAATTGGCAGAAAATTGGGTATGATACCCACCTGAAGCCACGCCAGTTTAGCGTGGGTGACCGAGTGTTTAGGATACATGAACCTTTAAGGTGCAAGAAATTAATCTCGAGCTGGGATGGACCTCACATGGTCACCTGAATTATATCTGAGAGCATGGTTATGCTTATGAGTCTGGCCACAGGCCAAATGAATAAGTCTAACGTGTGTAGATTAAGGAAATGGAGGGGACGGGATGCCGCCAACTCCGAGTGTGAGGAAATTTCCAAACAGATGAATGAACAGAGGGACGAGAAAACTAATGAGCTATCAAGGAAATTGAAGGGAATGGCCCCAAAGAGAAAAAGAGGCCGACCTTGCAAAATAGCAGTTGAGAAAAAGCCAAAGAGAGGACGACCCAAGAAGGTCGACGCTGACACGAATTTAAAACCTAATCGTGATAAAATTGTCTCGGCGGAATGGAGAATCCGAGGTAGGGGGAAAACGTTAGCACCTTCCACCGGACCTTCTCAAGATTCTTGGTTGAAAAACAAAGAAAGAGAGGTGAGGGGCGGACTGCCGTTACTTAATGTTCCGAAATCACAACGAGTGTACAGTCCTGTTTACGTGTCTTGTTATATGTTTGGAGGTTCAGATACCTCGGCCATGATTCAAAATACGACCACGATGGGTATTACTAACCTATTCATGGTTCCTGTGGGTGGCAGACAGCTTGTCTGACGTGTACGTACGATGCTACATGTTTTTCTGCCAAACCCCTGTGGTAGTCCCACCAACGGCCTATGGAGAAAACCAACCCGAACCATCCCCGAGTGCTACTGCCACCTCGAGCTCCAATTACAAGAGTGGTTCAGACATGCACACAACCCCTGTACCGACGCCTCCAGTAAGAAACATGAGGACCACCAATGTGCTACATTTGGTGAAATCTAACTTCGAACTGGAGGACCCCGATGATTACATAAAAAAACGGACACAGGAATCCTGTGATATTCAGGCCGACGTCTTCCAGGCGTGGCAAGAGAGGCACATCAACCAGGCCGCAGGATACCTTCCAGGCATGACCGAAGGTGTGTTCGAATGTCTGCATGAGATCCAGCGATGGGAAATAACCTGGATCTCACAGGACATGCAAGGACAGGCGAGAGACCAGCTTCGGGCCTCGCTCCAGCGTGAAAACGAGGCTAAGGCCATGAAGCTGAAATACGAGTCGCAGCTTCAGGAACTGAGAAGCCAATACGACCACCAGGACGTTCGATTCATGGCAGTATGCGGCTGCTTCATGAAAGATTGGGACGGCACTGCAGAGAGTGCGTTCGAAAAGCTCCAGGGCAAGCTGTAGGAGGCTAGACATAGAGTCTTTCGGATTCATAAGTATGTCCACCCCGAGACCTTCTGCCAGCGCAGGTGCACCACCAACCGGACCCGGGAGGGAACCCGAAGCCACCACCACTGCCCAGACTGCCACCCCGGCTAGACCAACCAAGACCCTAACCTCTATCCCCGAGGCGACCACTGCGGCCACAGCCCCTGACCAACCCCCAGTGGTCCATAACCTGATAAGTCTGGACTCTGATCCGGAAACCAACTCCGGTGAGACGGTGATGGAGACAGACTTGTGAGCCTCGATGTAGATAACTACAGGTGCCGACCCTATCCTCTATATGGGATCCTCAAACACCCAAACTGTGCCCCAACCTCGAAGGATGTCCGGACGGATGCAGACCCACGAAACCCAATGGACGAATCTACATCTTCCCATCTTGATCAGGGCACACCACACAGCGAGGCGGCTTGCCACCGCCAAGTCAATCGTTCGCCGACTGGATCTGCAGACAAGCAGTGGATAACCCTGAACACACCCTGAAGTCATTTATTATTGTGCGGCAGACCCACTACACTGGTGGGCTGCTATAAAGTCATGTTGTATACTATGTAATTAACCACTATTCCTCTCACCTTACGCATAAAATTAGTTTTATTTAAAATTTCGACCCTAACATCATCCACTAGGTTCGATCTCATAAAATATGTCTATTTATCACTGGTAAACAAACTAATTGGTGCTATAAACCTACGAGATCTGTTACCTTAAATATTAATACTATTCAGCAGGTACATACCAATTGTGTTCACACTTCGAGGTTAATAGTGGTATATATTTATATGTATAATTATAAATGTAAAAAACCCACAGTTACTGTAAACTGTGCTAAAAAAACTATTATATAGGGTTCATACGTGAACTGTAAAATTTTTCTTTTCGGGTTATGTAACACTTTACCATATATAATTACAAACATAGTATGTCATTAATAACATACATTTAAATACTCTATGTACGGGTACGAACATGTTCTTCCGAACTTGTCTCGACCCATATTTTTCTTCTACATTGTTTCATAGTGTATAAATATGTTTACTTCACCTAATATAATTATATGTGGTCGACTCCTAATACTAAGACGTCACACAAATAACATATCACGTTCTACTTCGAACTCTCGTTTATTACTTCGAGCCCTTATTTTTTAGAATAACGAAGTTCTCACAATGTAAAATACATTTTTTTACACACCCCTTTCCTTATTCTGGTGGAGGTAGTGTAGGGACTCGTAGATCGTGATATAGTGTGAGCGTCTCCCTCGAGAGGGCGTCTCGAGTGGTGTGCCCATCACCGGTAGTCACTAGAGGTCTCCTCGACCCCTGGTCTCTGCGGGGTGGTGGCAGCACTGTTCGCCTCGTCCCAGCTCCTACCTGGGGCCGGGGAAGGCATTAGTATGGCTCTAGCTGTCGACAGAGTCGGACCACTTTTACCTGAGCTTACATTACAGTTAAGCAGTACACTTCGAGGTAGATGTAAACCATATACTGTAATAAATACGTGCCAGTTGCACTAACCCGAGATCCCTTGTCTGGTCTTAACTTCGAACTGGTCAAGACATTGATTCGAACCATTACACAAGTAAACAAAGAACACCTCAAAAGCAAAGTTTCAGGAACTAATCAAGATGAAAGTAAAACAAAGTGAAACACCCCTAAAGTATTAGAATATTTTTGTTTAAATGTCAACATATCATGTCAAGTTAGCTGGCACATCCCTCACTTCTTCATAGCCTGAAAATTTTGCTTCATCTGGTACCCCGAGGGTACCCCACTCTGAAGCGGTCACAAATTGAACATTTCTAACCAGCGATCTAGCAACCCATTTTTATATATAGTGTAACCAAAATGGCAGGACCCCACACTCCAGGGTGGTGTGTATAACAGAAGGGGAAACTATATAGCTTCATCTACAGAAATATTATACTCTGTGTTAATCAGAGCGAGTTATTATCTGTTACATTCTGTACTAGGTTGTAGTTAAGTAGATGACATGACTATGTTTACTGCACCTCTATATTGACCTGGCTATTCATTTTTCACTATCAGTATCTCAACATTTATGTAATGATTATCTAGCCTTTACTCAGAAAAGGGAAGAAAAAGACACAATTAGCCCTATCACTTTAGTGGCCACACATACTAAATTCAGAATGATTAACATGCTGAGGCTTTTCAAAGAAGGGTTATGACTGTTTAAGTGTGTCAACAAAATGTCCCCAATTGACCTTAAGAGAATTGTGCTGTGTGTGAAAAATCAGTGCAAAATTCCACTTTCTATAGTATAATATCCTAGCCTATTTAGGCTGACCATATAATTCATAAGGTGTTGTATAATGGTAGATGTAGTATTTGAATAGACTTAGGCACAGGGAGGTGGTAGGAGGCCGGGAGGTGGTGATAGGGTGCCGGGAGAAAGGTACCCCACTCTGAAGCAGTCACAAATTGAACATTTCTAACCAGCGATCCAGCAACCCATTTTTATATATAGTGTAACCAAAATGGCAGGACCCCACACTCCAGGGTGGTGACTGAACAAGGATCCCACATCCCAGGAGCAGAAGGTGTATGAACAAGGAAGGTGTCTGTATTGTCTAATTCTCATGATCCTTATGGGACAGGTCTTATCTAGTTCTGTGTGCATAATTGCACACATGATATCCCAGCATGTATTAGGGTCCCTGCTATAATAGAAGTTGTGCAAGTCAAAAGACTTAAGTGCTTGATGAAAATCATTTTTGACATAGTACCTGTATGATCTCCCAACAAATTAGATACTAGTCATGTTTAAAAAACACATATCCTTATCCATGCACCTGCCTACCCCTTTTTACATAAATTTATATTGATCTATATTGATGTACCAATTCCATGATATCAGTGATATCACCAACATGCGCACTAAAATGACAGGACCCCACACTCCAGGGTGGTGACTGAACAAGGATCACACATCCCAGCAGCAGAAGGTATATGAACCAAAAATGTGTCTGTATCAAGGGAACATTATAGATATTTACCTGCATGCACCAATGTCTAATAACAATTCAATTCTTGTGGTCCACATTCATACAACAATAGTGAATTCAATTTCGGGCCCTTTTCTCATCTGAATTAATGTACACTTGAGTATTACCATCCAATAATATGTCAGTTAATGAAAACTAAAAAAAAATGAGAATGTTGATTGAGAGCAGACTTTGGGTCTATGAGTAACATGAAAAGTGATGTATTTATGTTTTTATTCCTGTCATATAGAGCCAATACCTTAATTAATGTGACCAGAACCTTAGGTTAATTGGGTCACAGAAACAGGCAAATTGTATACTAATCCCTGCAGTGCTGAAGCTTTGAAGTTGGGAATAATGAGATCTGCAGGACCTTATGGCCTGCAAGGGGAAAAACATTTCTTATAGACTGCACTCCACACAGTGTGTGTATGCAAACTGAGGACATGGCCACATAGTGTATGCCAATAGAGGATGTGGTATTAGCTAAGGTCCACACACTGTGTGTAGACAAATTGGGGACATGGCCCCACAGTGTGTCTTTGCAAAAAGAGGACTTGGTCTGAGACACAGCATGTGTACAGGCAAACTGGGGACTTAGTCTAAAATATACTCCATGCAGTATGTGTAGGCAAACTGAGGACAAAGCCATACAATGTGTGTTAAAATAGAAGACTTTGTCTTAGATATCCTCCACACAGTGTGTGGAGGCAAACTGAGGACATGGCCACACCTCCTCCTCCCATGCAGCAGAATTTATACAGTCAACTTTGTTTTATCATTTGACATATCACTGCTAAACAATATTTCAGCAGTAAAAAAAGGGAGGCTATGGGCTTGGGCATCAGCGATGACCTTGAAAAATGGTTATAAACATGATTTCTAGTGTGTCAACAAAATGTCCCCAATTTGACCTTAAGAGACTTGTGCTGTGTGTGAAAAATCAGCGCAAAATTCCACTTTCTATAGTATAAAATCCTAGCCTATTTAGGCTGACCATATAATTCATTAAGTGTTGTATAATGGTAGATGTAGTATTTGAATAGACTTAGGCACAGGGAGGTGATAGGAGGCCGGGAGGTGGTGATAGGGTGCCAGGAGAAGGTGAGGGATGCTGGGGGAGGTGAGCTGAAACCAGGAGAAAGTGATGGGCAGCCAAGAGAAATGAGGGAGTGACTGGGAGAAGATAGGGGAAACACTTGTGAAAATAATGAAACTTAAGCAGCAGCAAACCCCCCCCCCCTCCATCTGCAAGAGCTTGATGTAATAGGAATAAATCAATTGCTCAAAATTTGGTAATGGCACTGTATTTTTGCATGAAGATCATGAACAGATTAAATACACTGTAAATACATTGTGCATTCTGTTGAGAATTACACATACTTACAATATTTTTACACTAGCATTTGGTAGGGTGTACCCCATTGGTGAAAGCAATGCAAATTCTATTGAAAATTACACATATTTATATCACTTTTACAGCAGAATTTTGAAGAGTGTGAGCAAACAGTAAATTCATTGCAAACTCTGGCGAGAATTACACATATTCTCATTACCTTTACACCAGCATTAGCAAGGTAAAGGAACGCAAATGTCAGTGCATGTATTTACATCACCTTTAAATCAGCTTTACAAAGAGTGTAATTCCATAGTAATGTAATACATATTTTGGTGACAATTACACATATTTACACTACCATCACATCATCATTACTAAGGGTGTAAACCAATGGAAAATGCAATGCAAACTTTGGTGACAATTGCACATATTTACATCACTTTTACTTGAGATTTACAAACAAATTAAATGTATGTAAATATCGTTCAATGTAAAGGCCAGGTAAATAGTATGTAAATCCTGAGCACAATCTTTACACAGAAATGCGACCTTTACATTTTGTAAAGCCCATATCTCGTGCAGTGTGTATAACAGAAGGGGAAACTATATAGCTTCATCTACAGAAATATTATACTCTGTGTTAATCAGAGCGAGTTATTATCTGTTACATTCTGTACTAGGTTGTAGTTAAGTACATGATGTGACTATGTTTACTGCACCTCTATATTGACCTGGCTATTCATTTTTCACTATCAGTATCTCAACATTTATGTAATGATTATCTAGCCTTTACTCAGAAAAGGGAAGAAAAAGACACAATTAGCCCTATCACTTTAGTGGCCACACATACTAAATTCCGAATGATTAACATGCTGAGGCTTTTCAAAGAAGGGTTATGACTGTTTAAGTGTGTCAACAAAATGTCCCCAATTGACCTTAAGAGAATTGTGCTGTGTGTGAAAAATCAGTGCAAAATTCCACTTTCTATAGTATAAAATCCTAGCCTATTTAGGCTGACCATATAATTCATAAAGTGTTGTATAATGGTAGATGTAGTATTTGAATAGACTTAGGCACAGGGAGGTGGTAGGAGGCCGGGAGGTGGTGATAGGGTACCGGGAGAAGGGTACCCCACTCTGAAGCAGTCACAAATTGAACATTTCTAACCAGCCATCCAGCAACCCATTTTTATATATAGTGTAACCAAAATGGCAGGACCCCACACTCCAGGGTGGTGACTGAACAAGGATCCCACATCCCAGGATCAGAAGGTGTATGAACAAGGAAGGTGTCTGTATTGTCTAATTCTCATGATCCTTATGGGACAGGTCTTATCTAGTTCTGTGTGCATAATTGCACACATGATATCCCAGCATGTATTAGGGTCCCTGCTATAATAGAAGTTGTGCAAGTCAAAAGACTTAAGTGCTTGATGAAAATCATTTTTGACATAGTACCTGTATGATCTCCCAACAAATTAGATACTAGTCATATTTAAAAAATACATATCCTTATCCATGCACCTGCCTACCCCTTTTTACACAAATTTATATTGATCTATATTGATGTACCAATTCCATGATATCAGTGATATCACCAACATGCGCACTAAAATGACAGGACCCCACACTCCAGGGTGGTGATTGAACAAGGATCCCACATCCCAGCAGCAGAAGGTATATGAACCAAAAATGTGTCTGTATCAAGGGAACATTATAGATATTTACCTGCATGCACCAATGTCTAATAACAAATCAAGTCTTGTGGTCCACATTCATACAACAATAGTGAACTCAATTTCCGGCCCTTTTCTCATCTGAATTAATGTACACTTGAGTATTACCATCCAATAATATGTCAGTTAATGAAAACTAAAAAAAAATGAGAATGTTGATTGAGAGCAGACTTTGGGTCTATGAGTAACATGAAAACCGATGTATTTATGTTTTTATTCCTGTCATATAGAGCCAATACCTTAATTAATGTGACCAGAAGCTTAGGTTAATTGGGTCACAGAAACAGGCAAATTGTATACTAATCCCTGCAGTGCTGAAGCTTTGAAGTGGGGAATAATGAGATCTGCAGGACCTTATGGCCTGCAAGGGGAAAAACATTTCTTATAGACTGCACTCCACACAGTGTGTGTATGCAAACTGAGGACATGGACACATAGTGTATGCCAATAGAGGATGTGGTATTAGCTAAGGTCCACACACTGTGTGTAGACAAATTGGGGACATGGCCCCACAGTGTGTCTATGCAAAAAGAGGACTTGGTCTGAGACACAGCATGTGTACAGGCAAACTGGGGACTTAGTCTAAAATATACTCCATGCAGTATGTGTAGGCAAACTGAGGACAAAGCCATACAATGTGTGTTAAAATAGAAGACTTTGTCTTAGATATCCTCCACACAGTGTGTGGAGGCAAACTGAGAACATGGCCACACCTCCTCCACCCATGCAGCAGAATTTATACAGTCAACTTTGTTTTATCATTTGAGATATCACTGCTAAACAATATTTCAGCAGTAAAAAAAGGGAGGTTATGGGCTTGGGCATCAGCGATGACCTTGAAAAATGGTTATAAACATGATTTCTAGTGTGTCAACAAAATGTCCCCAATTTGACCTTAAGAGACTTGTGCTGTGTGTGAAAAATCAGCGCAAAATTCCACTTTCTATAGTATAAAATCCTAGCCTATTTAGGCTGACCATATAATTCATTAAGTGTTGTATAATGGTAGATGTAGTATTTGAATAGACTTAGGCACAGGGAGGTGATAGGAGGCCGGGAGGTGGTGATAGGGTGCCAGGAGAAGGTGAGGGGGGCTGGGGGAGGTGAGCAGAGACCAGGAGAAAGTGATGGGCAGCCAAGAGAAATGAGGGAGTGACTGGGAGAAGATAGGGGAAACACTTGGGAAAATAATGAAACTTAAGCAGCAGCAAACCCCCCCCCCCCTCCATCTGCAAGAGCTTGATGTAATAGGAATAAATCAATTGCTCAAAATTTGGTAATGACACTGTATTTTTGCATGAAGATCATGAACAGATTAAATACACTGTAAATACATTGTGCATTCTGTTGAGAATTACACATACTTACAATATTTTTACACTAGCATTTGGTAGGGTGTACCCCATTGGTGAAAGCAATGCAAATTCTATTGAAAATTACACATATTTATATCACTTTTACAGCAGAATTTTGAAGAGTGTGAGCAAACAGTAAATTCATTGCAAACTCTGGCGAGAATTACACATATTCTCATTACCTTTACACCAGCATTAGCAAGGTAAAGGAACGCAAATGTCAGTGCATGTATTTACATCACCTTTAAATCAGCTTTACAAAGAGTGTAATTCCATAGTAATGTAATACATATTTTGGTGACAATTACACATATTTACACTACCATCACATCATCATTACTAAGGGTGTAAACCAATGGAAAATGCAATGCAAACTTTGGTGACAATTGCACATATTTACATCACTTTTACTTGAGATTTACAAACAAATTAAATGTATGTAAATATCGTTCAATGTAAAGGCCAGGTAAATAGTATGTAAATCCTGAGCACAATCTTTACACAGAAATGCGACCTTTACATTTTGTAAAGCCCATATCTCGTGCAGTGTGTATAACAGAAGGGGAAACTATATAGCTTCATCTACAGAAATATTATACTCTGTGTTAATCAGAGCGAGTTATTATCTGTTACATTCTGTACTAGGTTGTAGTTAAGTACATGATGTGACTATGTTTACTGCACCTCTATATTGACCTGGCTATTCATTTTTCACTATCAGTATCTCAACATTTATGTAATGATTATCTAGCCTTTACTCAGAAAAGGGAAGAAAAAGACACAATTAGCCCTATCACTTTAGTGGCCACACATACTAAATTCCGAATGATTAACATGCTGAGGCTTTTCAAAGAAGGGTTATGACTGTTTAAGTGTGTCAACAAAATGTCCCCAATTGACCTTAAGAGAATTGTGCTGTGTGTGAAAAATCAGTGCAAAATTCCACTTTCTATAGTATAAAATCCTAGCCTATTTAGGCTGACCATATAATTCATAAAGTGTTGTATAATGGTAGATGTAGTATTTGAATAGACTTAGGCACAGGGAGGTGGTAGGAGGCCGGGAGGTGGTGATAGGGTACCGGGAGAAGGGTACCCCACTCTGAAGCAGTCACAAATTGAACATTTCTAACCAGCCATCCAGCAACCCATTTTTATATATAGTGTAACCAATATGGCAGGACCCCACACTCCAGGGTGGTGACTGAACAAGGATCCCACATCCCAGGATCAGAAGGTGTATGAACAAGGAAGGTGTCTGTATTGTCTAATTCTCATGATCCTTATGGGACAGGTCTTATCTAGTTCTGTGTGCATAATTGCACACATGATATCCCAGCATGTATTAGGGTCCCTGCTATAATAGAAGTTGTGCAAGTCAAAAGACTTAAGTGCTTGATGAAAATCATTTTTGACATAGTACCTGTATGATCTCCCAACAAATTAGATACTAGTCATATTTAAAAAATACATATCCTTATCCATGCACCTGCCTACCCCTTTTAACACAAATTTATATTGATCTATATTGATGTACCAATTCCATGATATCAGTGATATCACCAACATGCGCACTAAAATGACAGGACCCCACACTCCAGGGTGGTGATTGAACAAGGATCCCACATCCCAGCAGCAGAAGGTATATGAACCAAAAATGTGTCTGTATCAAGGGAACATTATAGATATTTGTGTAGAGGCAAGGAGAAAGGGTGCTCCGTGCTAAAAGTCAACTTTAAAATTCAGATCACTAGCTTTACAGTGATCTATTGCATGAGAAAATACTCCTGTTAGTTTTAGAGGAATAGCTTCCTAAATATGGGTAGGTATGACCATTTCATGAATGTCAATAAGCCCTACGTCTCCATGGTCATGAGATATACTATAATTAGCATAATTTATGCTAATTAGCTAAATTAGCATAAATTTTCATTCTTTTGCCCATAACTTTTGATCTAGAAATGATATTTTCATTCCATTTTCACCATAGTGGACCTTGTGAAACGTTCCTTCAAATAGGATCATCGATTTTCTCATTTAGAATTAATATCATGTTTCCATGGCAACAGAAATCAACAAAAATGCCTATTTTGGCCCAAAAACATTCTTTTTAATGCCAAATATGGAACCTTCCCCCCCAAAATAGAACGTTTTATCAAAAATCTTTGAATTCTCCATAAAAAAGTAGCCTATAGCAGTTTTAGGCATATTTTTCTTATTCTAGCGCATAGTGGTGCCCACTGGTGGCTAAAACAGGTACTAAATCCCGCAGGAACCCCCATTTCTGCTTGCTGGCTCACATTTACCTGCATGCACCAATGTCTAATAACAAATCAAGTCTTGTGGTCCACATTCATACAACAATAGTGAATTCAATTTCTGGCCCTTTTCTCATCTGAATTAATGTACACTTGAGTATTACCATCCAATAATATGTCAGTTAATGAAAACTAAAAAAAAAATGAGAATGTTGATTGAGAGCAGACTTTGGGTCTATGAGTAACATGAAAAGTGATGTATTTATGTTTTTATTCCTGTCATATAGAGCCAATACCTTAATTAATGTGACCAGAACCTTAGGTTAATTGGGTCACAGAAACAGGCAAATTGTATACTAATCCCTGCAGTGCTGAAGCTTTGAAGTGGGGAATAATGAGATCTGCAGGACCTTATGGCCTGCAAGGGGAAAAACATTTCTTATAGACTGCACTCCACACAGTGTGTGTATGCAAACTGAGGACATGGCCACATAGTGTATGCCAATAGAGGATGTGGTATTAGCTAAGGTCCACACACTGTGTGTAGACAAATTGGGGACATGGCCCCACAGTGTGTCTATGCAAAAAGAGGACTTGGTCTGAGACACAGCATGTGTACAGGCAAACTGGGGACTTAGTCTAAAATATACTCCATGCAGTATGTGTAGGCAAACTGAGGACAAAGCCATACAATGTGTGTTAAAATAGAAGACTTTGTCTTAGATATCCTCCACACAGTGTGTGGAGGCAAACTGAGAACATGGCCACACCTCCTCCTCCCATGCAGCAGAATTTATACAGTCAACTTTGTTTTATCATTTGACATATCACTGCTAAACAATATTTCAGCAGTAAAAAAAGGGAGGCCATGGGCTTGGGCATCAGCGATGACCTTGAAAAATGGTTATAAACATGATTTCTAGTGTGTCAACAAAATGTCCCCAATTTGACCTTAAGAGACTTGTGCTGTGTGTGAAAAATCAGTGCAAAATTCCACTTTCTATAGTATAAAATCCTAGCCTATTTAGGCTGACCATATAATTCATTAAGTGTTGTATAATGGTAGATGTAGTATTTGAATAGACTTAGGCACAGGGAGGTGATAGGAGGCCGGGAGGTGGTGATAGGGTGCCAGGAGAAGGTGAGGGAGGCTGGGGGAGGTGAGCAGAGACCAGGAGAAAGTGATGGGCAGCCAAGAGATATGAGGGAGTGACTGGGAGAAGATAGGGGAAACACTCGGGAAAATAATGAAACTTAAGCAGCAGCAACCCCCCCCCTCCATCTGCAAGAGCTTGATGTAATAGGAATAAATCAATTGCTCAAAATTTGGTAATTACACTGTATTTTTGCATGAAGATCATGAACAGATTAAATACACTGTAAATACATTGTGCATTCTGTTGAGAATTACACATACTTACAATATTTTTACACTAGCATTTGGTAGGGTGTACCCCATTGGTGAAAGCAATGCAAATTCTATTGAAAATTACACATATTTATATCACTTTTACAGCAGAATTTTGAAGAGTGTGAGCAAACAGTAAATTCATTGCAAACTCTGGCGAGAATTACACATATTCTCATTACCTTTACACCAGCATTAGCAAGGTAAAGGAACGCAAATGTCAGTGCATGTATTTACATCACCTTTAAATCAGCTTTACAAAGAGTGTAATTCCATAGTAATGTAATACATATTTTGGTGACAATTACACATATTTACACTACCATCACATCATCATTACTAAGGGTGTAAACCAATGGAAAATGCAATGCAAACTTTGGTGACAATTGCACATATTTACATCACTTTTACTTGAGATTTACAAACAAATTAAATGTATGTAAATATCGTTCAATGTAAAGGCCAGGTAAATAGTATGTAAATCCTGAGCACAATCTTTACACAGAAATGCGACCTTTACATTTTGTAAAGCCCATATCTCGTGCAGTGTGTATAACAGAAGGGGAAACTATATAGCTTCATCTACAGAAATATTATACTCTGTGTTAATCAGAGCGAGTTATTATCTGTTACATTCTGTACTAGGTTGTAGTTAAGTACATGATGTGACTATGTTTACTGCACCTCTATATTGACCTGGCTATTCATTTTTCACTATCAGTATCTCAACATTTATGTAATGATTATCTAGCCTTTACTCAGAAAAGGGAAGAAAAAGACACAATTAGCCCTATCACTTTAGTGGCCACACATACTAAATTCCGAATGATTAACATGCTGAGGCTTTTCAAAGAAGGGTTATGACTGTTTAAGTGTGTCAACAAAATGTCCCCAATTGACCTTAAGAGAATTGTGCTATGTGTGAAAAATCAGTGCAAAATTCCACTTTCTATAGTATAAAATCCTAGCCTATTTAGGCTGACCATATAATTCATAAAGTGTTGTATAATGGTAGATGTAGTATTTGAATAGACTTAGGCACAGGGAGGTGGTAGGAGGCCGGGAGGTGGTGATAGGGTACCGGGAGAAGGGTACCCCACTCTGAAGCAGTCACAAATTGAACATTTCTAACCAGCCATCCAGCAACCCATTTTTATATATAGTGTAACCAAAATGGCAGGACCCCACACTCCAGGGTGGTGACTGCACAAGGATCCCACATCCCAGGATCAGAAGGTGTATGAACAAGGAAGGTGTCTGTATTGTCTAATTCTCATGATCCTTATGGGACAGGTCTTATCTAGTTCTGTGTGCATAATTGCACGCATGATATCCCAGCATGTATTAGGGTCCCTGCTATAATAGAAGTTGTGCAAGTCAAAAGACTTAAGTGCTTGATGAAAATCATTTTTGACATAGTACCTGTATGATCTCCCGACAAATTAGATACTAGTCATATTTAAAAAATACATATCCTTATCCATGCACCTGCCTACCCCTTTTTACACAAATTTATATTGATCTATATTGATGTACCAATTCCATGATATCAGTGATATCACCAACATGTGCACTTAAATGACAGGACCCCACACTCCAGGGCGGTGACTGAACAAGGATCCCACATCCCAGCAGCAGAAGGTATATGAACCAAAAAGGTGTCTGTATCAAGGGAACATTATAGATATTTACCTGCATGCACCAATGTCTAATAACAAATCAAGTCTTGTGGTCCACATTCATACAACAATAGTGAATTCAATTTCTGGCCCTTTTCTCATCTGAATTAATGTACACTTGAGTATTACCATCCAATGATATGTCAGTTAATGAAAACTAAAAACAAAAATGAGAATGTTGATTGAGAGCAGACTTTGGGTCTATGAGTAACATGAAAAGTGATGTATGTATGTTTCTATTCCTGTTGTATAGAGCCAATACCTTAATTAATGTGACCAGAACCTTAGGTTAATTGGTTCACAGAAATGGTGAAGTTGTAAACTAATCCCTGCAGTGCTGAAGCTTTGAAGTGGGGAGGGACCCCACAGTACATGGTGAGGACTGACTAAAGACCCCATAAGCCAGGGGGAGGACTGACATAAATATGTCTTTGTCCTTCCTACATTAGAGCTGTCAGAGAGTAGAGCAGAGAAAACATACAGCAGTTGTTCATGCATATCTTCTCAAAAGTTGCATGATTATTTTTCTGTGTTTTTGACTGTATATTACCTTAATGTTGGTTTTAGGTTCAGAAGAAAATTTTGTACAGTACATCAGAGCCATCTAAATGTTTTCTCTTCTGCAGTTCCTCCCATATCCACTCACTCCCAAGGGGAACCTTATCACAAGGACTCCCTTTACAATGAAAATCTAATTTTGGATATGTCATCGGTTTGCTCAGAGTATGTATACACTAGTTTTCTTTTTGCAGACGCGCACTGTATTAGTTTGTATACACACACTTTATGGACCTTATCTTTAACCAGGTCCTGTATTTGCCCACATGGTGTACTAATGTCCTCTATTTGCATACACTGTTAGATACCTGTTTCTATCATCTATAACTGTTATCTTCTCACTATCATTAGTCACCTTACTATATCCTGTCTACCCTTTCTTTTACAAACAATTCTCAGAACTCATCTTTAATAGTAACTCCAACACATAGAGTTTAACAACACACTGTGTGGCCATTTCCTCAGTTTGCATACATATACTGTATGTCCTCAGTTTTCATACACACTCTGTTGTGGCTAAGTCATCAGTTTGCAAACACACTGTGTGGAGTATATCTAAGATCAAGTCCTCTATTCGCATACACATACTGTGTGATTATGTCCTCAGTTTGCATACACATTGTTTGAGTCACCAATTTGTTTGAGCACATGGGTAGGTAATAATGTCTTGGTTATTTCAAAAACAGTCTATTCTTCATAAATAGACTGAATACTCTTGTGTTTAGGATCAGAAAAGTAGATATAAGATAGCTATTCGAATTGTACAAATGTCCTCATTTCGCTTATGAAACACTGGCCATGTCCTCAGTTTAGGCACATCATACTGGTCTACTTGGGAGCATCAGAGGCCAGTTTGGTATTTTGCACTATAACTGTCTACTGTTTAATGGGAGCTAAAATGGACTTGTGCTCTAAATTGAACCAGAATTAAGTGAAAGCTGGGTGAATGTAGGAATGTCCCCGCTTTGGAGGAGTGTGCAACAGTGTCCCCAATATGCTGGTTACACCTGTATGTGTGTGTGTGTGTGTGTGTGTGTATGTCTTTGCCCTTATGAGGTTCAGTGCCAGCAGAGGGATAGTTGAAACTTCACCCCTTCCCCAAGGACCATCTGCCACTCATTAATTAGATAATCATGGGTAATATGACCCAGTATGCTGGGGTCATTTAACTGCAGCTAGTTAGCTATACTATGATGGTGGCATGTTTATTCCTTCAACCTATGGGCATTATCAATAGCTTAAATTAAAAAAAGAATTCTAGATTTCAAGTAATGTTCATAATCCTACATTGTGAGTACCTCATAAGAAGAGGTTGTGCATAATTGTGCGTCTTATATGGAGTGTAAATGAAAGTATCCCTCCCTGACCCTACATGGACAGATTTACATGGATAGAACCTCATAAGGAATATCCATGTACTGGGTGTGTCTGATATGGATAGACTTCATAAGGTGTATTGATGTACTGTGTGTCTGATATGGATAGGGCCTCCTACGGAATACACTTGTGCTGTGTGTGTCTGATATGGATACAACCTCATAAGGAGTACCCAGGTTCTGTGTGTCTGATATAGATAGGACCTCATAAGGAGTACCCTTGGACTGTGTGTGTCTAATATGGATAGGACCTCATAAAGATACCCTTGTGCTGTGTGTGTCTGACATGGATAGAACCTCATCAGGATTACCCTTGTACTGCGTGTGTCTGATATGGATAGGAATGTAATATATAATGAATAGACTTGCACTCGTTGGCTTCAGGGGATGATAGAAGCATGAGACGGAGGCGAATGCTTCTATCAAACCCATGAAGTCAATGTGTGCAAGTCTATTCATTACATATTGCATATATAACATGGTTTCCACCATCAATTCTAAGTATTTACCCTTAAAATGGATAGAATCCATCATTTTCTTTTGCGAGGCGACAAGAGGGCCTTCCGCCATCTTGGTTTCATGTTAACATATGGTTAAGCTGGCAACCTCCTGCAACTCCCATTCTTGTAGGTCTACTACTGCGAATACATTGAGACAGAGCTATAGCCTAATCCATTCTGTACACACCAGGTGGTGGCACCTGTAGTGTTGACAGAATGGCGAACATGGATGGCCAGTTGCCCGCTTCGAATCTTTATGATTTTTTTATGTTAAATTCAGCCATAATATCAAGTATTCTACCCAACAGGGAGTTAGAATAACATGTAAAGGATATACTGCTGAAATTATTTCGTCAGATTTGGTCTATAAGCTTCAAAAATGGAGAATTTACTTTCGTGTCAACTCGTTGTCAAGGTATGTCCACTCCACTGTCAATTTTGGGTTCTTATATCACCAGGTATCAGAACTCATATTATCCATTTTAGGAACTGAAATCAGTGCCTAAACTCGATAACCATGTTATAATGACCCCATAAGGTGTACCCATGTACTGTGTGTGTCTGATATGGATAGGACCTCATAAGGAGTACCCTTGTACTGTGTGTGTCTGATATGGATAGGACCTCATAAGGAGTACTCATGTACTGTGTGTGTCTGATATGCATGGGATTGTGAGGTCATTGACATGAATAGGATCATGAGGTTCATTGACACATTTTTGTCCTAACACAGTAATAAAGGTCATACAACTGAAAGGTTATCTCTCTATATCTATGTTAGACAGACACTGTCATCCTATCTATGTTAGACACACAGTTATATACAACTCCTCCTGAGGTTATATCAATATAGGGCATCACACACAGGTGGTCTTTGTGTTGAATAAATACTCAAAGGTTGATGTTACTAGTTAAACTGAAAAAATACAAGGACAACAAAAACATTCTGCAACTACTGCGTTCCATATTCATCCAATATTGTATTATAATTTGAGACAGCCTGCTGTTTTGAGAGAATGTGGATATATTGTTGTAGATTGACTAATAACTGTAGGTAAACCAGGCAAAATTGATACCATTGTAACTTAGAGACTCTTAACATACACCTTTTGCAAGATAACTTTGATAGAATGTAAGTGCCATATCTAACAAATGGGGCATGTTAGTATGGCAAGTTAGTAGCCCTCAGTCTACATGTCAGAGTTATCTATTGCAGGAGGTAATTTGATACTGCGTTTATCTATAGACAACCTGATGGTGTGTTTCCTTATATTGCCTGGGGTGCCCTTATGAGGTATTGTGGCAGGACAGCAGGTTGGATAACTACCATGGCACAGAAGAGCCACCTAGTGAGTGTGTGTGGAACCACTTAGAATACTGTGTTTGACTGTGTTTACTAAACACACCTAAACACAATATTAAACACACTTAATGCCTTGTGAGGTCTTGACTCAAAAACTCAGAAAATTTGTTTCATGACCTAAAATGCCCAAATAATGGCATTTCCTTGTGAGGTCACCTCACAAGGATGAAGTACCTCACAAGGTATCCCCATTCCCGTAGAGTACCTCATAAGGTCCACCCACACACACACACACACACAATGCATTTGTAAACTAGCACTGAGATGGTGAAAAGGGCTATATCATAGATATTATAAGACTAACAGGCTTGCTGACAGGAGGATCATAAGAGCAAAAAGTTTTCTAATCCTAATAGCTCTACACACATTCATTTATCCATTCACAGCTTTGTACATTCTTAGAAAACATAAAATGTATTTTGTAGTCAATTTGATTTTTAGTTACAGAAGGACATAAAGTGCATCTCAGGTATGATCATGATGGTTTGATGGTTTGTCACTAATAGACACAGAGGGGGTTCTGTCAATGTTGGGTTCAAACACACCAGAGATACCTAGGTTGGCCCTGTGAGGTTGTATCCATGTAATTTTCACACACATATATTTGTATAGGTCACCTTTGTGAGGTCTCCCAAAATGTCAGTTATAAAGTTGATCTTACTTAAGTTGTATTCTTGTATACTGAAACCCTGGTTACTATGGTAACTAGGTCATCTCTGCTGTAGTGTGATGTTTATCTGACTAAGGGAGTGGTCATTATTTATCAACAGGGGGCGGGTGGTGGGTCTTCGCACGCCCGCGCGAAAATTTTTTACGCCCCCCCCTCGACGACAGACAAAATTTTTTTTGCCCCCCCAAACCGGAGGCGCGGAGAGTTTCCGCACCCCTCTTTGAGCTATAGTAGCGCGGGGGCTTTTTTGCTCAAAAGAGGGTAATTTTTTTTAGCCCCCCCCTCAAGAGGGGTCAAAATTTTGTAAGCCCCCCCTCGGGAGGGGTCTGAAATTTTTACGCCCCCCCTCAAACCCACCATCCCCCCCCCCCTGTTGATAAATAATGACCACTCCCTAATGATTGCCAGATGTTCTCTGAGAGGGGAAGCCTTCACTCTACCTCATAAGGAGAAACACTCCATCTCAGTGAGACACACATATTTCTGTACATAATTCTAAACAAAGCTCTATAGACAATATTTTAGGGATGATGTGTAATGATCTTTCATCTGACCATGGGAACATCATATAGATGGTATATGAGTTAGTGTTAGGAAAAAAAGTGTAAAAATGCCAGAAAACCATGGTTTTGGCCTTTAGCCATAGAAAGAAATATGCCTATCCTATCTATTTATATCAGTTTGGGTGGATGTTGGTTGAATTTTTTTGCTACAGTCAGTTGAGTGTAGAAATTTACTCTTTGAATTGTCTGTGACAATGGCTCTTATGTCAGAATAAATCTATCAATAATAGTGATATATTGTCCCTAATACACACCACATAAAAAAACCTTGTAAGGGGTTGAAATTGGTATCAAGATTTTAGCTGTCAGTCCAACGGTCCCTGATTTGTGGTTCAGAATGGGTGCTACCATGTCCATTTGGCAATTTTCACGCCAATATTTATGCATTTTTCAATGAAAGAGCGGGAAAAACTGTGAAGACAGATGAAGACAATGTCTTCAGTCTTCACCATCTTTGGGTGCACTGCAAAAATCAAGTTTAATCTATAGAGTGTCAAGTTATATCAATTATGCAATGTTACTTTTGGAATTCCAAGCCAATTCCAATGCTTGAGGATTGGTTATTTTGAGCATGGGTAGTATCATCTCTGGTAGGCAAGTTTCCCTCCAAAATACATGTTTCACCAAAAAGAGCGGGAAAACTGTTGATTAGAGATGAGGACATGAAATGGGTGAAAGTCATTAAGAAAATTTGCCCCAAATATGAGACAGCCTTTGGTCATCTATATAGAGTGTTTTTTTGCATTTTGCAGTTTTTTGGAAACACTGCAATAATCAAGTTTTATCTATTATGCAATGCTCTGTTTGGAATTCCAAGCCAATTTCAATGCCTCAGGATACCCAATTGTGGGGAAAAGAAAGTGGATTGGTTATTTTGAGCATGCTTGCTACCATGTCCAGTAGGCAAGTTTCCCTCCAAAATGCATGTTTTATCAAAAACAGCTGGAAAACTGTTGATTAGAGATGAGTACATGAAATGGGTGAAGGTCATTAAGAAAAGTGGCCCCAAATATGATACAGCCTTAGGCCATCCATATAGAGTGCTTTTGCAGTTTTTCTTTTGTGCACTGCAAAAATCAAGTTTATCTATTTTGTAATGTTATGCTTGGAATTCCAAGCCAATTCCAATGCCTCAGGATACCCAATTATCCCTTCTAGTCTATAAGAAAGCCTCATGTGCCATCTACAGCCATGTCACTCCATATGCTATTAGATATACCAGCACTGTGATGCATAGTATGCTGCCTCTTCATGAAGCCTTCTCTGATATCATCAGCCATTTCATATATGAACCTTGAATAGTGCATCCCTTGCATAATGAATGTTACCAGCACCAAAAAGCATTGGAATAATCTCATCTCATTATACAGGGCATAACACAAAATTAATTCGAAATTCTAACTAGCATAAAAAGTTCCAATGACCTGAGAAATGCACTTTTGGACCTTTAAGTTGATTCAAAGTAGAGATACCCTTTTCGATATCTTCATAGTATTACACTCATTCAGGCCTAGATTTTGTATGGTTTCTTCCAGGTTTCTTCCAGAAGACACTGGAAGAATGTCAGAACACTTTTGGAAAAAAAGTATGAAAGCCATGACTTTTGCTAAATTCACCTGCTATGGTGAAAAGACAGACTGATGAGGATCTATAAAAGCAAGACCGGACATAAGAATACTAGTTTTCTTGCAACTGTAACTTAATTGCCTTCAAAGTTTGGATCAATTTAGTGTCTACAACACCCCTCTCAAAAGACCACTCCCATAGTGTTAAAGTGTTAGCTCTAGCTTAGATAAGTGTATTAAATATGCTGCATGTTCAGTAGATGACATGACAATGTGCCCCTGTTGAACCGATTCTTACCCTCGAGCCATATCAAGCCAAAGCACCAACAATTTAGATATCAGGTGATGATTTGGTATGCAATGGCTTCTACTTTGTTCAGTGTAATAAGAAAAACAAGGTGGAGAATAGTTGAAAGAAATGGGTTGCATCCATCTCAAAGCCAAAAAAACTAGGGAAATGTCCACAATCAAAACATAAGCCCAAGCTCCAATAGGCTGCATGGGGCAGCAGCATGGTAGGCGGCACAGATATTCCTTTGTTCTTTTTGTTTACATGTGTCACTGAGAACTATGGATTTTGGCATGCTGCCTGTAACGCTGCCGCTCCATACCGCATTGTGGAGCCCTGGCTATAGTCAAGAATGGTATCACACAGTAGATCAGGTCTCGTTCTATACAGGTTAATTACCCAGGTTTAATTACCACACTATTCTTTCAATATCTCTTTGGGTGTTCATCCTTCACTTTCAGTATTTTCAGCTTTTAGAAAAGAAAAAAAAAGACACAATTAAAAGATGATGGTCTGTTTTCAGACAAATGTGCCAAACAGATATTGAAATAATAGTTTGGTAATTAACCCAGGGTAATTCACCTGTGTAGAATGAGACTCAATCTATTGTGTATAACAGAAGGGGTAACTATATAGCTTCATCTACAGAAATATTATTTGACTCTGTGTTAATCAGAGCGAGTTATTATCTGTTACATTCTGTACTAGGTTGTAGTTAAGTACATGACCTGACTATGTTTACTGCACCTCTATATCTACCTGGCTATTCATTTTTCACTTTCAGTATCTAAACATTTATGTAATAATTATCTAGCCTTTACTTATAAAAGGGAAGAAAAAGACACAATTAAACCTTTCACTTTAGTGGCCATGCATACTAAATTCAGAGTGATTAACATGCTGAGGCTTTTCAAAGAAGGGTTATGCCTGTTTAAGTGCTGTGCCTGTGCCCTAAAGCAGGATATACTATTATTTCAGAGATGTTTATTCAAGACTACAACATAGTGTGCCTTTTTTACTGGAGAACCCTGTGGGGTACATGTAGCTAAAAAGCAGCTGACATTAGTGACCACTTTTTATTTTTACATATTAGGGGCTGATTATACTGACCAGTAAGGGGTCGCTCCTGATGATTATCCTAGTCATAGGGGTCGTGAGCTACAGTATAATGTTATGCAGTGTCCCCCAGATGTTAGTCTTATGAGGTACACACACGGAGTGTTCTTATGAGGTACACACATAATTACATTGTGTCTTTATGAGGTACACACACACACAGAGTTACCGATAAGTCCTTATGAGGTACACACCAGGGTAATTTACCTGTATTGACTCGATCTACTGTGTATAACAGAAGGGGAAACTATATAGCTCTGTCTACAGAATTACTATTTAACTCTGTTAATCAGAGCAAATATTATCTGTTACATTCTGTACTAGGTTGTAGTTAAAGGCCCCACTGGACTATATGAACTGCATGCCACACCCCTTTTTAAATGTCCTCTGTGCCAGCTGATGTACACAGCTCAGCAATGTATCCAAAGATTACTAAGGACATATCTAATTTTTGCTTTTCTAAAATTGCACAACTATGAGTGAACCTAAGGCAAATGATGCTATCTAAAATTTATTTCATATTGTTAGCTTATATTCAGGTAATAGCAGAAGTAAATTCAAATCTTTCTACACAGAAAACCGTTTGTATATGTGAATGACAGGCAGACACAGAGTAGTCCCCCCTGATTGGTTTTTCACCAACAGTACCAGTTGTATGGTATACAATATCACAGACATACACAACACCATGTGGATGCCTGAGACTGGGTACAGCCTTATAGAAATCTGCTAATTTCTACCTAAGGACTAACAGTTGATTTGTCATGTTCACACACCTAAATATATGTGTTAGCATGAGGTGAATGGTGTGAATTCTAAAACTTGTCATTCTGGTATAATGGCTGTTTCGAAGATAACAGCTTTTTGTTTTGGTGTCTAGATTCAAACCCAACTGCTACTTTTCTGGTCTGTGACCTGTGACCCTGGAGGTGTCAACACTTGAGGGTGACATACACCACATGTCTCAGGGCCCTGCATGGTCCCTTAGCTTCCATGACCAATCATATGTCCCCAAAAGCACTACCCGGGCATTGCGAGGTGGGCCTTTAAGTACATGACGTGACTATGTTAACTGCACCTCTATATTTTGACCTGGCTTTTTTCATTTACTTTCAGTATCTCAACATTTATACATGTAATGATTATCTAGCCTTTACTCAGACAAGAAAAATGTGGCTGTGACCATGTGCAGGAGTTGCCACATGCATCTAGACGTGTATACCTACTTAGGGAGTGGTCATTATTTATCAGGGGGTGGGTTCACTTGGATGCGCAGAAATTTCAAGGGGAAAAATATCTTAAAATATGGATTGATCAAGCCCTGCCCTACACTTGGTGCATGCCTACACTCTCAAACTGGCCTGGATTTTTCCAAGGTTGGATGATGTACAATGTACAATGATTTCTCCCCTTCTTTATTTTCACGCGTCTCCTGGTATTTGATAGATTTATGCACTTTTAACTGATGAACTCTCCCTGATTTCGATATTCTAATAGGCCTTTTTAACTTAGCAAAGCCTATACTAGATCTAGATTCTAACCACAGTGGTACAAAATGTTGTGAGGAAAGTCTCAAAACAACACTACCGGCGATTGTGATGACACTGCCTCTCGGGCACTGCCTACACTACACCTGTAGTCAGGGGACAATGGTTGCTTAGTGTTGCGTCACAAAACTTGCTGCTCCCACAGCACATCAGTGACATCACCGCTGCTGCGCTCCTGGCCGCTAACGCGGCTTGCAACTCCAAAAAAGGGAAGAAAAAGACCCAATTAACCCTTTAGTGGCCACACATACTAAATTCAGAGTGATTAACATGCTGAGGCTTTTCAAAGAAGGGATATGCCTGTTTAAGTGCTGTGCCTGTGCCCTAGAGCAGGACATGGCATTGTTTCAGAATTGTCTATTCAAGACTACAACATAGTGTGACTTTTTTAACTGGAGAACCCTGTGGGGTACATGTAGCTAAATAGCAGCCAATATTAGTGGCAACTTTTTATTTTTACATATTAGGGGCTGATTATACTGACCAGTAAGGGGTCGCTCCTGATGATTTTCCTAGTCATAGGGGTCGTAAGCTACAGTATAATGTTGTGCAGTGTCCCCCAGATGTTAGCCTTATAAGGTACACACAGTTACACAGAGTGTTCTTATGAGGTACACACACAGTTACATTGTGTCTTTATGAGGTACACACACACACACAGTTACCAAATAAGTCCTTATGAGGTACTCTGATGTTAGTGTCATACTAGTAATTGTGTTAGCCTTGTCAGGTACACAGACACAGTTACACAGTGGGTCCTAATGGGGTACTCTGAATTTAGCCTTTTGAGGTACACAGACACAGGTACACTGTATCTTCCTATGAGGTACACACACACAGTAACACAGTGTGTCCTTACAAGGTACCTTTTTGCCCCCCCCCCCTCGTCATGCTTTTATTTGCCAAATTTACAATTCTGAAGGTATAATTACGGAGAATAATTAATTTGGTCATTCCTGCCCTGACCCCCTCGCCATCCAGTCATTTGTGAATGGCCCTAGGAGCTGTCGTGCTTAAACTTTTAGGGGCACAGGGGGGAGGGACAAGAAACTCAGGGGGTCTATTCCTCCAGCCTGCCACTGGTTTTGACACTAGTCTCATGAGGGCAAATTAAAAGTCAAGCAATAATTTTCCCAGAATTGACGACACACCGAAAAGTTTAGGAACAAAGTATTTCTTCACCCTAGATGCTTTTTCAGGGTTTTTCAAAATACCCATATTGGAGTGGGAGAGAAACCTGATGGTGTTTGCTACCCGAGGAAAAGCTTGGGGGAGATATAGAGCTAGTATGCCCATGGGTTTATCTATCTCACCTATGGCATTCCATAATATTATAGACAGCATTGTTAGACATTTTCCATCTTTTTTTTTAATGTGACACGATCTGCAAAAAGGGGGCTTAGTGCAGGAGGTCCTAAGACCCCTTCCCCCAGTACATGTCACATATGTTGATGATATAATTGTTGCATCACCCACAGGGGATGGTGTAGATACTGTTCTAATGTTTTTATTTTATATTATTTCAATTTTGCATTGTTTAAAAAACATATACTTTTTTTATCAATTTAGAATGTGTCTTTGCTGCTTTTTCTTCTCTCATGGTTTGAATGTGTTTGGGAGTGTTCATTTTTTAACAACAGGGGCGAGTTGGTGAGTTTGGGGGGGTGGCGTAGAATATTTGGACCCCTCCTGAGGGGGTGGCGAAAAATATTTCAATCCTTCTTGCGGGGTAGCGTAAATTTTTTAGACCCTTCTCTATGACGTGCGAATTGTCATAACTTTCTGCAAAAACCCGCATTTAATAAAGCGGTGGGTACAACTTCTCAAGATATTACTTATTACACTATATATAAAAATGCCTCCTAGGTCGCTGGTTAGAAATTTGCAATATATGACTGCTTCAGCCTACAGTACCCTTTGGGTACCAGATGAAGCAAAACTTTCAGGCTGTGAAGCAATTAGGAAAGAGCCAGCTAACTCAACCTGGTGTACAGGAATTTCAGCAAAAATGTATTCACAAACCTGACTGGTTATAATGTTTTACTATTTATTTTTTTCTTTAATTCAGAGTTTTTGGAAAACAATTTATAGCCTCAAAAATCGGCAGTCAAGCTGTAATTTCTGCCATCTTGGATCACGATTCAGTGCCCGCACATATGTGCACCACACACATCCTGAGGGGATAGCAAAGAGAAGATACAGACCCTTTTAAGTGGGCTAGGGAAGCCCAGGACAAATATTGTCCACATCACATTTTTTTCATATTTTGTCTACAAAGGCCCAGTGCAAGGTGTCCATAAAAAATGTACTGTCCACCGAGTATTTTTACAGAGTGTCCATAAAATAAATTTTGTCCACAACCAACAACATCATGGTATCCACAAAATACACTCTGTCCACAATCTATATCATAAAGTATCCACAAAACATGGTTTGTCCACATACCTTTGTAACAATCTGATCAGTTCACAAGATTTACCACAGAGCATCCACAAAAAACACACTGTCCACATTCAACTTGAGCAACGTGTCCACAAATTACAAATTATCCACAATCTATCAACCCAAATTGATCACAAAGTATCCACCTTGTACATGGTAACAAAGTGTCCACTAAATACATTTTTGTCCACCAGATATATTAACAAAACGTCCACAAATTACATTTTGTTCACAGGTACAATTTATGGACATTGTGATAGTTTGTGTGAAGAACATGTGCTCTGTGGATATCTGGTAACACATTCCGTGGTTTTGTGTGGCAAAGGGGGTATTTTTAACATTACACTCTAGATGCCAATCTGGTATGCAGAAAACTTGGCCTTACCATGAAGGAAACGCTGTGTGTTAACTGAAGAATTTGATAAAAAAAATCCTAATATCAAATGCAAATGATGCCAGCATCTATGGGGATTTTATGTAAAATGTGATTTTTGAAAATGACTACAAGAAAAAGCAAATGATGGTTCTGAATGGGTGTAGCTCTAGGCAAGGTCAAAATGAAAAAAGAGATTGGGTGTATTAAGGTTACAGCCGTGGGTATTACTGACCTGGGGGATATTACAGGCACCCTAGCATTGTGCAGCTGATTTAGCAATATGCAAATGAGTTTTTAGATATTTTTTTACTTCAAGCCCATTCATTAGACCTTTCTCTTCAAGCCTATGTGCAGAAAGGTGAGAAAACAAGGTTTCTCCAACTAGCAGAAATGAGGTTTAATGGCTTTTGCTAAGTTTGTGCTCAACTTGATACCAATGTTTACTACATTCAAATTGAATCTCAGAACAATCTTAGGGATATTTCCCATACCTAAGGCTCCCAGTTGAGCAAAAATCATTTCCTGGATCTTGCCATCGGGAATTGTCGTTAGATGGTGAACTTCATAGAAAATATTGATCTATAAAGAATTGAAGCGCTAGCATTGTCATCAGAGCCCCAGAAGCGTTCTCTCCAGCGCTCTGCCTCCAGCTCCCGCTCGTTACCCCAACTTTGTTGTTTGTTGTATTGGAGGGCTCTCCCAAACGACATCATCAATATGGCTCTATCATATGACATAACTTGCTAACTAGATATGTGTATTCTACATAAGACAACAAAAGACATTTCATTTTTCCCAACATTTTATTTGAGCATTAAAAAATAATTACCATAATAGCACTGTGTTCTGGGTTATCCTCACCTTCAAGTGCCGTCTCATACAACATGGTACTGAGCAAGCTAGCCATCTTCCCTTCAGTTTGCACACCTGGAGACAAACTACTGACAGCAGCATTCCCACCAAAACACCCTAGTTACACAGTCAAATGCTTCACCAAAGTATATTGATGGTGTCTCAGGGCATAAACCTTTACACGTCGCACAAAGTATGTTATTATCACATAATATGGCTCTATCATCATCACCACTCCCGAACTCATGCTGTTGTTGCCTCAACCATTATTGTGTTGGGTATGATAACTTGCTCTTCTTCTCCATCATAAATATCACTTTTATTACATTGAATGTACAATGATTAAATACAGCGCTGCTAACCCCAGAAGTGCACCTTGTGGTCCAATGCTGAGTCGCCTGTCTTTGGTTCTGTTTTCGCTGTTGTCTTACATGCTCTATCCTTGTTGTTATTATGATGTGCTATCAGCTTGGTTTTAATTGGTATATGTAACATCTATTAAAATGGGAGGTAAATTGTCAATGTCATGATAATTTTCTTCCCATGTCCAAAGCTTACGATACAAGGTGCACTTCCCTAGAAGCAAATACCCTTCTCCCAGCACTGGTGGGCAATTCTTCTTCTACTACTTTAGCAGTATTATTGTCTTTGAACATAGACTTGCAGTCTCTACCATTCACCCAGTGCTGAGAGAATGTGATTTAAATTTCACATCTTGTACACTTATAGATAAGTAGAGAGTACAGCGAAGGCAAACAATATTTGCACCGCCGTTCACCTTTTTACATCGAGGTCTGCCAGAATTCGGAAACTGAGAAAAGCAGTTGGTGCAATCAAAAGCCATTCATTTCCAAGAAATGATGAAGCAGCCATTCTAAGCTGGCTGACAACATTGCACAATGATGACTCAATGTAGTAATAATAATGCACCTGGGCAAGGCGTTCCACATACACGTAAATAACACCAACAGGATATCATAAGCAGACGGACCCACCGTCGAGTGAAAAACAAACCAAGGGGTGGGCCCTGTAGAATCAAGTGACTTCTTTTTTTTTCTTCTCTCATCCCCTTCTCTATGCAGGTTAGATAGTACCAGTATTATCTGTTCATGAAACTGTGGAACGAGTTTGTGACTGGGGTAACAGTAGAAACCTGGACACTGTGGGTTGTGTACTACTACGTAGGAAGCGTGTAGGCTGGTGTCACGGAGAGTAGGAGGTGGTGCCGACAGCTCTACTTGAGGAGAGAGTGGGAAGCGCAGTGCAATGGTAGGATACAAGAGGCCACCACCTTCATGAAGGAGGGATCTGGTCATTAAGGCAGGCATCAGAAGCTCCTACCCTCCAGCCATACTACCAGGTCAAATGTGAACACCACAAAATGTGTTTTTGTCTGTGTCTCATAGTTAAGGTCTGTAACATATATAGATATTGTGTACACTGCACTGCATACATATACATCTAAAATTACAATTATCATCTGGATTTCGGTTCCACCTAAAAGCGATGAACATCACAGCGTTACAATAAGCCTGTCTACATGATGCTACAGTAAATACGCCATAAAGTCTTTATCATTCGGAATCAACAACGCATAAATTAAATTAAAAGAGGGGAAATGTGTCAAACTTACAATCAACATTGGTGAATATGTAGAATTACACAAGGTTTATCATTTCCTAGATATTTTACTGAACCGGTAGTGGCCGCAGATTCAATGTTGAAACAGTCATCGGTGTTGGACCCAATCCACCCACCTTGGTAACCTTGTTGCATCTATATTGGCCTTATATGATGACACTTTGAGTGTTTGCTCACTGCACGAAAAGCCTGTTACTCATAGTGCCTGGCTGCACTCTGGAGCAGCAGCAGACTTTCCTTGCAATGGCCCCTTACAAAATCTGCGGTGACGCTTTTAATGCTGTGACACACAAAATACACTAATTGATAATCCAAAACACACCAATGCCAAACCAAACCTTGCACACTAGCGAGAACAGTTTCTGATAATATGTATCATCACACTGTTATTGCCCTTAATGATATTTATATCAACAGGTTTAGACTTGTCCAACACTAACTGGTCTTTAGGGTAGGATTCAAACCCTACCTCTACATCAACATCAGATATAACCTGGTAAACCATCACACTCTGAGTTCAAGTCATACTTCTTCCTCTCATTACTAGCCTTTTAAACAACTATGTGACAGGCACCTTACCCTCTCTGTGTAATAACCGATACAAAAGTTGCCCCCGTTAGTCCTGGCTATTATATATAGTGTTGGCAGTGGGAGGGGGATGGTGGTGACTCGGGTGTAGGTGATAAGCGATTCAGGTTGCTGTGATTTGACTTTAAATAAGTGAAATATGGATAATGCACAAAGATGTAACTTAACATATGTGACTGTTAGTTTTTCTTTCTTTCATACAGTCCACCATCGCCCTGATTGGTCACACGACACCCAACCCGATCTGGCGGGTGTGAGAGTGTGGTGAGCAGGCCAGCACTGCTCAGTCAGTCTGAAGCAACTTCCCTATCTCTCAGGAAGTAAGCTTCAGCTACATGGCGAAAAATAACTCCTAGCGAAATAGGACCAACATTGCTCGAATCCCGGGCCGTGTCACTTCATTCTGCACTTATCAATACTCGATTTACCCCGTATACCAGTCATTCCTTAACTTCCCATACTATAATAAATGGTGTGGATTCATGTGAATATCTATGGTGTGTGCCGGAATTTACAAGTGACATCCTATACCAGGGATATTATCTCATTACTTCCAAGAATCTACACCAGGGGGCCTCACAGTCTGCCGACAAGGTTACCATGATCGGTTCAATCATCGTCTTTATAATAATTAGATTTTCTTCCTTATATTTTGCAGTGGGTTATGAAACAAAAAAAAAATAAGAAAGAATAAAATAACAGAACACATCTCGTGTCTTTTTTACATATATATAATATATATGGCCAGCTACCTTACCCTCACTGCGACTCAACCACTGAAGTGTTCCCCCCATGGAAACCACCATTTTAATATGTAATAAGACATCCACACCTAGGGTGGCGGTACTGAGTACATGGATAAATTAAGGCTCATCATGTAGAAGTAGGGGAGGGATGTGGTGGTAACAGAAAGTGGTGGGTGGGTGGTTAGTTGGGGGCAAACAGAGCGCCGCCCTGTGTGGTACATAGTGAGCGAAGCTGTAAGACCGGAGACACAGGAGGTGGCATGGGAGGAGGAGGAGGATGGGGTGCACCCCCACGTGGTGACGGGTAGCAGCAGGACTCGGGTGGTCACCACTGACGGTGTCGTCCCTCTGTGTTTCATCTCTTCTTCTGGCTGTGTGATTACGAGTACAGATTAGCGAGTTTACCTGCAACAAAAAAAAAAAATTGCGATTAGAGCAAGTGATGGAAATACATCTTGTGATAACTGTTTCGTTTTGAAAATTCACATTACATGCCATTTCAAAAATGAGGCGAAAGCTTAATATGATTTGCCATCAAAAAAGCTTTTCCCACATAGCAGTGGTTTAATAAAAGACTGAGAGAAATTCTCGATGGCCAAAAGTTGTATCTATTAATGCTGCACATGAAGAATTCAAAAGTGATATCACACAAAAGTGAAATCTGATAAGGCAAATGGTCTCAAAGCCTTACAGTGGTAGATGCTTTCAATACAATGCTGGAATGGTTGCTATCAAAACTTTTACTGCTATAATAAAAGTTTTGATAGCAACCATTGAGTATAACAACACAATTCTGTATGTTGTTATACTCAATCAAACTACTTTTTAATGAAATTCATCAAAAGGAAAAGAAAAAGATCAAAATGGACCATGTGACTTTAAGATAAGTTGTTTTTAATATCTTAGTACTCAAGGGGAATCTTTCATGACAACTTAAACTGTTTAAAATGTAGAATTACATACCTGTTACAATTAGGTAATACTTTGTCAACTCTTCATTTTTGTAATTTGTTTAATTAGTTAAACTAATGTTATTGTAAGTGTGATCATTTCATGTATATAGATCAGTTATAGGGCAGCGGGGGAAGCGAAATCACAAGAGCCCTTACTAGACTTAAGCAGACTTAGTATTTTAAAGCTAACCTATAGCAAACATCCTTACCCCTCTTACTTCTAATGTACATTTCCAATGCCATTTGTCTTCTACATTCCATGCAGGTCTTTATTTTAGATTATCTACAGAGCATTTTATTAATTATTCCACTTGAATACAATTCAGCTGATACAATTCAACTGCTCTTTCTATGTACATGGCCAGGTCAGCTTAAAGATTTAGCTTCTGAATGTGCTGTTTGATTAGAATCATCTCAATTCATCACCTTGTGGAAATAGGTTGAGGTACAAGGCTAATAATCAGATAATATCCTTCTTCTAGTTTCTTCTTATACACATCTTTCCTCAATGCATGCAGTTAGTAACAAGGACTTTAGTGACATAATGTTTCTCTAAACTATGAGAAATGGTCTTATTTATTTGGCTTAGAAGTATGAGGAGAGAGAGTAGAGTAGCAGGGAGGAGACCGACCTGGGGGTCACAGAGAGATGACGGGACGTTTGCTGAAAATACAACCCCAAACATGCACAGTCACAGCCAGGCACAAGAAAAAAGGGGCGAAATGTGAAAACAGGGATGTTACCCAGGTGCGACATTGTGCTGTCAATTTGTCAAATAAACTGATAAAATTGAGTACATATTTATACTATCCATATTAAATATTGTTATTCAGGCCAATTAGGCATTAGCAATCTTTTATATATGATGTGCCTCAGATTATCATAACCACACAGTTTAAATGTCACCTGGTGTAACAGCCCTTTACATCTATAGGACAAATTAATAGTGACCGTTAACTCCTACTTGGGCGCATGTCTATGTCACTCGTACCACTCTCGCTCTACTCACCATCTACACTGGAACCAAGACCCAGACTACCATCAACTCATGACCTTTGTCTTATATTTCTCCATTATAGAAATTCTGATATCTTCTAAGCATTGCCACACTGTCTGTTATATAATATGTCAAAAACAAAAGAGGAAATATCCATTCATTAGGAGATATGCCACTTATATAAAGGTTACCATAAGGCCACACCAAATTAAAATATCGGTCTATAGATTTCCCGCACCCTATTTTCCAAAATACAAATTTTAATTTTTTAAGAGGTTTTATTGGTCTGTGGTTTTATTGGTCGCATCATTTCCTGGAAAATTGCAGATTTTTTTTTTCCCCAAGGAGCTTACAGGATCAATTAATAAAAGTACAGAAATGGCAGACCACTCATTGGATAGGTAAAAATGTCACTGGTTTCATTATAGGCCTACTCTGCACTTAGGGAAAAAATGAACATTTTCAGCAAGGGACCCCCCGCCAAAAAAAAAATAATAAAAAAAAAGCCCTCTCCACATTTTAGCCATGCAAATTCCATAGACAAATAAATTTTTCTAGAAAAATAATTTTTATTAACAGAAATTAATCTAGATTTTTTACAAGAGGGTAAGTAGCATCTCCATATGAATATTTTTGCTATTGCTGAAGCTTCAGGTCTACAAATGCTGGAATCATTCAGATATCAGTTAGGTATCCATGCTAGTGAGAGGCTGAGACAGGTGAAGCTGAGAGGGTCAGATAAAGGTCATGCTTTGATACTGTCAGCAGCAGCCGGGGTCTTTAGACGGAAATGTCGAACCACCACACAGTTCTCTCTTACGCTTTTAGCTCATGATTCATGTTGCATTGTTGCAGACTTTGGCAACAAATATATTGATCGAGATGAATCATAATCCTTGTTTGTAAATATCTTGACACTCCATAACATGCCTGAAGAAGTATTGTCTTCTTGTCAACCGAATAAATGATTTTCACTTGCTTTGTGTCAAATATGTGCAACAGTATATTTTGTATTTTAAAGTGAAGACATGATTCAAATCATAATACCGTAATCTCCCGCGTACAAGGCGCTTCTTCTACTCCAAACAAAAGCCTGGTGCATCTTATAGGATTTGCCCAAGAAAGGGGTGCGTCTTATATGCGGGGTTTTCAATTTTCCCAATTGGGACATACCATAATCTCCCAAGCTAAGTTGGGCAAATCACCAAATAGTCATGTCTTTCCTTTAACCAAAAAGAAAGGTGTAGATAATACCATGGTACTCTATATAGCCATAAAAAATGGTTAAGTCCAGGCCTTAGGCCTATGTGTGATTGAGTCCTATGTTCTATGTTCAATGCCCCTGTAGGGTTAATAATTTTACTGCTGCTATGTGGCACTGAGGGGGTTAATGACCACTGGTGCATGCAGGCTTGAAGAAATACCTTAATCCCCTATTGTTCTTTGCTGCTGACCTGTGACCACCCCAGAACGGAGGCTATTCTCTGTCTATGTAGCTGTACCATATACATGGCCTATGGGCTACCTTCAACTATATTATATACCAAAAACATATACACCAATACCAATGTGTACAGAGACAGAGTATGGGCAAAATTTCCCTCTTTGTTCCTATGTCTGTCAGAATCTCTCTTTGATTCAATGTGATTTTGTGCAGCGGTCTATGTATATATAAGTATGTGTAGTCAATCACATAATGAATGAATGAAGCACACCATTCAGCTAACCATAAAAGTGTTTGGAAAAATATGTACTCCTCACTGACTGACGGCTTTATTGATAATACTATTGATCTTTTAATCAAGAGAATCAAAAGATGTAGCATCAAAAAATCTCCTGCCATAATGTAGTGCTGCTGCCATCTGGTGTTATGTTCTGTATACCCTTCATGATTCCTAAAATTGGCACCAGTCTCCACCACTGTACGATTCCTATCTAATTTGGAGAATGGTTGAACTTTGATAGCTCAAAAAAGGATATTCAAACTATGTTTAGATAATGTGAGGATTTATGTTCATTCCCTAACATGACACCACAATGATGGAATGCTAAAATGGAGGGAAAAAAATGATGATGGAATATTAAATTCAAGTTCTACTTCTGTTCACACCTCCTTTCTCACATTCTAAAAATTATATGATCAGGATCATACCAACTTATTTAGCCGGGAGGCATGGCGCAGTTGGTAGCGCGTCCGCTCACGGGCCGTAAGGTCGTGGGTTCGGTTCCCGGCCCGGCCAGAGCACAGTGGTGGTTCCAAATGTTGCCGTAAGGTGTCGTTTGAGTTCCTCCCTGCTCTGGCTAGGCTGTGCTGGAAAGTCTCTCGGCGGTCATGGCAGACAAATGACTTAAAACAGGCCTGTCCATCTCTCACTATGCCTATGTAGTGACGGATGTTAAAGAACCATTGCCTCGGTAAATGTGTAGGGGCGTGCTTTCTATCTTCCCATAGATTCGGTCGCCATCATCCCCCCTCCCCATTAGACTAGGGTCCGGGCAACAACGCCACAAGGGTAATCTCACTTCAGTGTGGATACAACCGGCGGGACCTCTCGCCCTTGAGTGTCGGCCGTAAGGAAGGCACGAGGTGAGATAAAAATTCAATCATCAATCAACTTATTGACTAATGGGAGGTTGGTGCGTCTTGTACGTGAACCAGCCATCCCTGAGTTGTGGGTGCGCCTTATACGCGAGCTGTGCCTTCTTTACGAGAGATTACGGTACTCAATTTTATTTTCTAATTCTGTCCTACCCTAGTAGGATTCGTGCCTACAGTGAGTGAGTTTAAAAGTGTAGTCAGTCGACAATTATACAATGCCACATTCATACACTGCGTTCATTCCTTTACAGGAAAGAAAGTGTACCTGCGCACTATCGTTCTAACACTACATCATATGTTGTCAAGTTCGAAGAGCATATATCAAACACCAGAGTTAAGATATGGGTGGCAAACATTCAACAAATGAGGGAAATTGAAGAGGAATTTAACTCCAGGACATGGTTACATCAAATAGAAATTGTCTACGACTTTTTTGCTACTTACGAATGACACTGTGGTTCTGAACTATTTTTTTTCTTTTGTTTATTTTTTTTTTCATTTTTGTTGTTGTATGATGCTTCACAGTTTTGGTGAGTAACATACAAATGCTGAATTTGTGCATCATTCAGAACCTATGGTAGAAAATCAATTTCATAGTCAAATTCATGGAGTTGCGTATACTGAACACGGCTTGTGTCTATAGTGGGTATCGGCATTTGAGCACCGCATCGGTTACTGTTTCATATAAAGGGGTCTGTTGAGTTTTGCAGGTGCAATTTGTCATGTTTGACACAAAAGTCTAGTGCTACTCCTTTTTGGTGTGACCCTTCCTCAGCCAGCATCCAAAATTGAGAATAAAGAACACCACAGCCACTAAGACAACACAGAAATAATATAAATTATCATAATGAAAGCATCGTCAAGCATACTTACATATTATTTGCAGCTACAGGTCGGATGGGGACTGGTCCGTTCTGTCCCATACCGCCCCCACGGATACCGGCACCTACAGGCGTGGGGTGGTGGCCAGCACGGATGGGCTTGGCTGTACAACGCAAAAATAATACACAGTCAGAAGACGCCAACAGAAAGGAGAAGAAATGCATTTGTGCCTCTGGATGTGGAAAGTAAGGAATGGAATGCTCAGAAGGTACTTCCAGCTATACCTATTAGTTACCACCTGCACTTTGTATCTAGGAACCTGATTTTCTTTTTATTCTTCTTCCTTCCTTTTTTGTATGAATTTATTTCCTGAGGCGATTAAATGAGACCGCTATCAGTTAGGCTCTCAGTGCTTGAATGGGCAATTGCGGAATTGATATGCGTAACACATGGACACCACTGGTGTTCTAGTCATAAAACACAGGCAACTATTGACTATCAGAGATGCCCCTGCTAGGTCATATCTTTAGGTCATAGATTCTACTGACACCGATTAGATATTTTTAATAGAAATTTTTTCATGATTCGATGTGAAATTTCAGGGGAAAAACATATATCAACAAAAATGTTAGAAATCCCCTGTACTGCAAAGTACCAGCAGTCACAGAATACACTCAAAGATGCAAATGAAATTTTTGACTTAAAGTGCAGTGCGAAAATAATTTTGACAACACTGCTGCAGTTATTAGTAGAATTTTGATCGTGAGCATAATGACACATCTGAAACATGCTCACATTCATGCACAGTCTCCACATTCCCAGGACAAATAAGATAATGGAAATAAGTAAGGTTTCGTTTTGTACTTTTTGTTGATGTCGGGAAACATATTTGAATTTTTTTTTGTTTTTTTCTTGTCTTTTTGGGAATAAGAATGAGTACCTAGTGGTCCTTTTGAAGGAGGAGAAGCAGTGATTTGGAGGTACCGTAAACTCCCGCGTATAAGACGCGTCCTCTACACCAAACAAATGCCTAGGGGTTCTTATAGGATTTTTTCAAGTTTGGGGTGCGTCTTATACGAGGGGTAATTTTACTATAGAAATGTACTAATTTTACAAATTTCAGCCTTAAAATGTGCGTCTTATACGCGAAAAATGCATGTGCTGAGTTTGGGATGCGTCTTATACGCGCAGCGCGTCTTCTACGCGGGAGTTTACGGTAGTTGTTTTCTCTGCTGGTTGGGAAAACTTGACAATTTTGTACTCTTTTGTAATGCTCCTAACAGAGCGATTATATAATTAGGTCGATAAGGCTTTAATTTGCTCGATAACCCTTTAGAGGTCCACTGATGCATTAATGCATTATGCCCACTGGTCATCATGATGCACCAAATAGCAGTCTCGCCAGCACTTCATTGGAGCATCATAGCGACCCTCCTGGAATATATGTATCAACCGCATAGGGTCAACACGATGCTCCAATGCAGTGCTGGGGAGCAGTCTCGCAGGCACTATATTAGCACTTCATACCGACCAATGGGCATGATGTACTCCTGCATCAGTGGCCTTTAAAGGGTTAAGTTTTCCAAACAATATGACTTACCGATCTGTGCGGCATGGCCGCGGCGAGCCAGGTTCTTCTGTCTTACTGCTTCCTTAATCCGGTCAACCTCGTGTTGGTACCTGAAGGACAAATAGACGCATGTAGGGAACGGGAAACGAGCCAACGGGTCGGGAATCAACTGCTTTACATCTAATACCTAGCTATGGAAATGCTCCTCTATAAAGCAGTCTCAGAAGTAAGAAACTTAGAGCAGTGGGCTCTAAACTATAGAACTCAATTTTATCATTCAGACTAAATTTCTATTTGAATTCAAAGTGATAAATGATTTATATAACTGTAATATCATACATCAGAGATAAATTTTCAACGCATTGGGAAGAATCCTTTTGTTTTTGATCCTTGAGAGCTAGGACTAGATCATTGGTATTATATCATCTATTTACACTTGGAGGTTAATATGAAGTTATTATTTTATAAACTATAATGTTATATAAAATACATAATCTATGTATAGATATTTAGCTATAGCTAAAGCACTGCAAGCAAATAGGCCTTACTTTGTAATGTTAGAAAACGGTACCTCAATATATATACTCTATAACAATCTCACCGCATTCTCCATTAAATAAGAATATATATATATAAAAAGATAATGAATGTTTAGTTTCCTCTCAAATTTTGAAGGTACTTTGTGCAGATTTTGGTTAGACCTCTTTTGAAGGTATCGTTATGTATTTTCCCGGTGCAATTTATTAGTTGATTGTACCTGTCGGGTTAGGAACTGGAAGGAATTGGTAATCATGCAAACCTCCTCCGCTGACTCATGCTAGTAACAAATTTTAGAATGATGTACAAATTTACATAGGATATATTGGGTATTATATATCATTACATAACAAAACAAGAAAAGAAACAAAAGTTCCTGTCCAAGGGGGGGGGGTGTTGTCTAGTAATTTTCCCTCAAACATGAGATTTTTTTCCCCACGGGGATATCTTAAAACTTGAAGTGCGCGTCAATGTCACCCGACACAAAAGCGTTGCCAGGACAGAAGAAGTTCAGCCAGAAGTAAAACAAAGGCGTCTTTGTGGAGGATTGTTTTCTGACCTCTTGCTTGTGGGACAAACCAAAGAGCAGTTATTATTTTCATCGTGAGGGGGAGAATCAGCTGACCTCTTCCTATCACGCATGGCACCCTCCTTAGCCTCCTTCAGAGCCTGTTCCAGGGACTTGACGCGTTCCATGGTGGCGCGCAGACGCTTCTCCAACTTGGGCAGCTCACACCGCAGGTCGGCATTATCACGCACCAACTGAGGAAGAACAAGAGGTAGATAACATTGATTTACTGTAAAACCCTAGTTATAAGCCAACCTCAGTCATAACCCGCGGGTAGACATTGACAAAAAGTTAGAAGCCGATTTTGACCAAAATTAGCAAAAAAAATCGGCTTATGGCCGGGTTTTACGGTTGATGTCATCTATTTTTTTTTTAGTAAAATCATCGTGCCCTCTCTCTGTTGTGATAACTTTGTCAGCAAAGCAACCAGAGAAACTTTACCCATTGAAGGTTACAAGCACATTATTAGAATGTTTTTTCAGGTTATTCATATCATCATAGAGGATTTTTACACTGTGGAACAGTACTAAATTTTAATCCCAGATGTCCTATAGGATTTAGCCTACCATAATAAATACCCCACGTATAAGGTGCACCCTACATACAAGACGCACCCAGACTTTATGGATATTCTAGGAAATTCAAAAGGGAAAATCTTTTGTTCCATTTATTACTGGATTTTCAAAATCTGAAAAGCTACGAGTAGCTAAGACGCCCTCTGAAGGCCTACAACCGCTTTTGAATTTAGGTAAGACTTTGGGAAGATTTTGCCCTCAGCTTTTCCTCATCTGATAATGTGCACCATCCTCGCATATATAAGACATGCCTTATACATGGGGTAGCTCAGGGTGCGTCCTATACGCGAGGTGTGTCATGAGTGAGGATTTGCAGAAAAAGTGTTCCTTACCTGTTTGTGGACCTTGGTCAGCTGGTCGAGGTTGTTTTCTAAGAAGGAGATCTTCTGTTTCTGGGCGGCGCTGCCTCCCGACTCCTCCTCGTCCTCGTCCAGAGACTTGTTCTGTGACTTCTTAACCCGAGATTGCAGCTCCTGCACAAACAACTTACGCAGGTTGTGGAGGGTTTGCAACTCCTTCGCCTGGAGGGGGAAAAGAGAAACATTGATTGATTAATATAAGATTTCGACAGGGCTAGATTATACCAATTGTACTAAATGATGCTACCACATTGAATGACACAATGGCAGTGGGGCTATGACATCAGTCAGAACACCATTGCATGGCCACAGTCACATGTGTTACTTTCTCACAAAAAAAATATATAGGGCAGCAATGTGCATTGCTCATAACTTGAAAAGAAATAAATCAATAGCATTGAGCAAGTCTAGCTTGTGGTCTGACATCAACACTCCCTCACCCAGGTCATTGGCACCATCAAGCCACTATTCACATAACTTCTGCCAAAACTGCCCTATTCGCACCACATTGCCAAAAAAGGCGGGAAAGTTGATACATGGATCAACATCATGTACCTTCACCATTGCAGGCAAAAAGCGTCTTATGTCTGCCAACCAACTGACTCTGTAGAATATGGACAATTACTCAAAATTTACAATAGTTGGTACTGAAATACCTTTTCCTGCAAGACCCCTACATCTCCTCCTTTAATAGCACTAATAATTCATTAAGTAATTCTGCCTCTTATATATAAAATTTCTATCTTTTTATAAACTTATTCACACCACCAAAATGACTGAAAATGAGGGGACCCATAGTCGTCTCCTATAACTCTTTTCGAGTTAAAAATCGATTGATATAAGAGATAACCGCTAGCAGTTAAGTTTGACAGACCATTGGTTTATTACCTTTTTTAAGTTCTATTGATTTCCTCCCAGAAAACACAGCTGTTTAAAAATAGTCCTCGAAAATAAGGGTTCCCCTAAAAAACCCACTATTTTTCATACAATAACAGGGTAGTGAAATGCCAAAAATGAAATAATCTAAAGAAATCGAATTTTCAAGTTTCCTCGGAGATTTCACACCCCTGAATGACCTTTAGTAGACTGATCTAGAAACTGGCCACCACTCGTTTTCTATCTCTGTGAATCTGAAGTCAGACGTATAGTTACATACCACGGTCTCCTCGAGCCCCTTGAGGTCCTGCTTGGCCTGCTCACGGCGGTCGATCTGCAGCGTGAGCTCTGCCAGCTTGACTGACTTCTCGCTCTCCTCAGACTTGAGCTTGTCATAATCTGCCTGCAGCTTCTCATGTGCCAGCGACAGCTTCTGCGATTGGCTGAAGTAGAAATGAGAGGAGATATAGGCACAAATTTACATGTACATAGATTTTGTGTGCAGGAGTCACTAAAGACAGCTTCTGTGATCGGCTGAAGTACAGGAGGGAAATTTACTTTTAAGCAGACTAGCCCAAAGCAGGCCTAAGCCTTGTATGCAAATCAATGGAAAATCCCCTATAGCATTGTAGTAGGAAAAATCACGATGCATGGTATTTCACAACAAAAGGGAATCAACAGTACCGTAATCTCGCGCCTTCTACGTGAATCAGATTGGAGGTGCGCCTTCTACACAGGTGGTAAATTGCCTTCAGTTGGGGGTGCACCTTATAAGGGGGGGAGTATTTTTACTATAGAACAGTACTAAACTGACAAAAATCTGCCTGGAGGGGTGCGCCTTCTACGTAAAACAGCTTTCTCTGAGTTGGGGGTGCGCCTACTACGTGAGCTGCGCCTTCTACGGTACTATTCTAGGTTTGGGAAATATGATGTCTGATGATACTAGGAAATTTGTATCAGCAAATACTCCATTCTGATGTCTTCTTTGGTAGGTGACAGTGCCCGCCATCCCAACCCATACTGGTAAATGGTTGGAGAGAACCATTGATTTAGATAGCTCAGCATCAAATAGATAGGCAACAAATAACAGAATGACAGAAATCAAGAGTACAGAATCTACTAACTCAGTTAGTGCATCGATGCGTGTCTGTTTCTCGTTAATTTCGCGTCGTAGCTCCTGGAGCTGTTTCTGATGGGCCTCGCGGTGGGACTCCATCTGTGACTCAAGCACACTCTTCATCTCGGCAGACGCTGCCAGGTCCGACTTCTCACGCTGGTGTTTCTCAGCCTGAAAATTTACATGGATTTTGTAAATACACATATTGTGAGGACCCACATATAAGCCACGGGTCTGTTTAAAAAAAAAAAAGATCTCATTTAAGACCAAACATGCCTTACAGAAATCACTACTCATGGGCTAATATTGATCAGTCATAAACCGAATTTGAGAAGAAACTGTAAGCTGACTTTTGGGTATAATTCAAACTGCTATTGTAATATAACTCCAGCCAGAAGCCGGGATAGACTTTGAGCAAATTTTGGTCAAAATCGGCTTACAACTTTTTGCATACATGCAAACTCCAGATGAGAAAAAAACTGAGCCCTTAAAAGTGATGAGATTTTTCCTTAGAAATGCGGTTAAATGGTGAAAATTGGAGGGTCTGGGGGTCTCCCCCAAAAAAGTTTTGAGAAGCCAAAAATGTTGCATTCTGGTGCTTCTTGTGAATAGCTGATACCCTTGTAGCTAAACCCCCCCCCCCGCCATATATATGTTAAAATGATATCTGATTGGATCTGGATGAATCACAAGATTGACACTGACAGATCATAGAAAAACTGAGAAAACTGAAAAAACTGAGGAGTTTGTATGTATGTTTTTGGCAAACTCTACCCCTGGCTTATGAGCAGGGTTTTATAACTATAGAAACCTGTCAAATTTTCAGCCTAAAATCGACTTATAACATTTTCGCAAAGTCTATCCCCGGCTTGTTCGAGGGCTCGGCTTATGAATGAGGTTTTACGGTAATTAAGTTAGCGAGTGATCACCCTGACACTGACCTGTTCCTTGGCTGCTCCGACCTCTGACAAGTAGAGTTGCTCCTGGGCACGGAGTTGGGCGACTTCCTCGTTGAGGCAGTCCACGTTATCCTCCAGCGCCTGTTTCTTGGCTGAGACCTCCTTCAGAGATTCGCCGACCGTCTTAATGTGAGCCTCATGCTGCAGGAAATCAGTCGAAATGGGGTCAATTATACAAAGTCCAACCAGTATTTAACCCTTTAATGTCCACTGTTGCACTCATGCATCATGCCAATTGGTTGTCCTGATGCATGAATGCAGCTATGAGCTCTATTTCAACCCTACAGGGTGGTGATACAGTCCCGGAGGGTCGGCATGATGCTCCAGTGAAGCGCTTGCAAGCAGTCTCGCAAGCACTTCATTGGTGCATCATGGCGACCAATGGGCATGATGCTCTCCCACATCAGCCTTAAAGTGTTAGGATATTTAATGCATGTAGCATTAATTATTTTTTTCCAGACGAACCTACCCTGTTACGATAAGCTTACAGCTAAATACAATGTTAATAACAATATACCAAAAAAAAGAAAAGAAAGACAAGTTAAATATCAGTAGAAACCCACCTGTTGGATGAGTAGGCGACACTCTGAGAGCTCACTCTCACGCTCCTCCATCTTCTTCTGGGACTCGGACTGGAATGTTTCCAGATTCTGGCAGCGGCTTACGAGCGTCTTCACCTCCGACTTCATCTTGGAGATGTAGAGGCGCGCTACTGTGAACTCCTCCTCAACTTTCTCTGAACCACCGATAGAAGGCTGAAATTAATGACATAGTGTTAAGTTACATTGGACAATGGATATTTTTTTTTTTTTTTAGTTTTTGAGTATTCAACACCTTTCTCTTAAAAACAAATATTCCACAACCTGACCATCCAGAAATTAATGCGATTTATTCTCTGAAAACGTCATCATCTTTTATTAAGTCGTGTTTTTATTCCCAGAGTTGGTCTTGTGCCTGAATTGTGCCTCATACGTAGCAGTACTGCGGTCTCACCAAAGAATTGATTTTAGTAATTTTACAAAGATACCACAATTTAAAGAACGAGGGGAAGAAGGGTACAATATTAAGACACAGTACCGTAAACTCCCGCGTAGAAGACGCGCTGCGCGTATAGGACGCACCCCAAACTCAGCAGAGGCAATTTCACGTACGAGGATGCCCATGACTCTATACTCATTATCATGACTCAAGGATCATTATCATGACTCTTTAATCTAGATTTATGTATTTACGATCATTTAATATATATATCGATATAGAAATACAGCATTGCTGTAATAGCTGCTCGGTCGTATCATCTAGATTTATGTACTTATGACCGGATATTATATTTCGATATAGAAATACAGCATTGCTGTAATAGCTGCTTGGTTGTATCATCTACATTTATGTACTCATGATCGGATTAGTAATTGCTCACTATTTGTCAACAATTAGTCAATATATGTTACTTCTTAGTCACTATATAACAGTAATTATTCAATATACGTCAGTAATTACTCACTTTGTCAGCAATTAGTCAATATATGTAAGTAATTACTCACTATTTATCAGAAATTAGTCAATATATGTCAGTAATTACTCACTCTTTGTAAGCAATTAGTCAATATGTGTCAGTAATAACTCACTATTTGTCAGCAATCAGTCAATATATGCCAGTACTTAGTCATTATAAAACAATACTTGGTCAATATATGTCAGTAATTACTCACAATTTGTCAGATATTAGTCAATAGTGAGCAATTACTAACATATATTGACTAAATGCTGATAAAATGTAAGTAACTACTACCATGTATTGACTAATTGCTGAAAAATAGTGATTAGTTACTAGCATATATTAACTTATTGCTGACAAATAGTCCATAGATACTGACATATTTTGACAAATACCAGTCAAGGCAGGATGCACAGGAGGAGGAATCAATGGCTATTTCTCTGTTATATATTGACTATTTGCTGACAGATTGTGAGTAAATACTGACATGCATTGATAATTGCTGATATATAGAGTGACTAAGTACTGACATATATTGACTTATTGCTGACAAATAGTGAGTAATTACTAACATATATTGACTAATTGCTGATATTTAGTCACTAAGTACTGACATATATGCCAGTACTTAGTCATTATAAAACAACACTTAGTCCATATATGTCAGTAATTACTCACAATTTGTCAGATATTAGTCAATAGTGAGCAATTACTAACATATATTGACTAAATGCTGATAAATGTAAGTAACTACTATCATTAACTAATTGCTGACAAATAGCCCATAGATACTGACATATCTTGACAAATACCAGTCAAGGCAGGATGCAGTTGAATCAATGGCTATTTCTCTGTTATTTATTGACTTTTTGCTGACAGATTGTGAGTAAATACTGACATGCATTGATAATTGCTGATATAGAGTGACTAAGTACTGATGTATATTGACTAATTGCTGACAGTGTAAGTAAATACTGATATATATTGACTATTTGCTGACAAATAGTGAGTAATTACTAAAATATATTGAATAATTGCTGGTGAATTCTGAGTAAAAACTGACATGTATTGACTAATTGCTGATAAATAGTGAGTAATTACTGACACTTAGTCCATATATGTCAGTAATTACTCACAATTTGTCAGATATTAGTCAATAGTGAGCAATTACTAACATATATTGACTAAATGCTGATAAAATGTAAGTAACTACTATCATGTATTGACTAATTGCTGACAAATAGTGAATAATTACTAACATATATTAACTAATTGCTGACAAATAGTCCATAGATACTGACATATCTTGACAAATACCAGTCAAGGCAGGATGCACAGGAGGAGGAATCAATGGCTATTTCTCTGTTATATATTGACTATTTGCTGACAGATTGTGAGTAATTACTAATATATATATTGACTAATTGCTGACAAATAGTGAGTAATTACTAATATATATATTGATTAATTGCTGACAAATAGTGAGTAATTACCATCATACCATAGCACTAATACTAACCTGTTATGGCCTTAAACTGAATACATGTACCGTAAAAACACAGATTAAAACACAAATTAAAACACAGAATGGCATCAACATTTTCAATCAAACAGCAGAGAATGGAGAAATGGAAAGATATCCATTCAGTGCAAACAGGGCTTGCGCAGGTATTGATGTGTAAAGCTTATCAACAGTGATAATGCAATGGTAACTAGCATTTGGATCTAAAAGGTTTAAGCATGTGATCAAGCAATGGCTGCCTCCATTGAACAACTTGTTTGATGCTATACAAAGGTAGAGGAGGGGTCTTTCTTTTCTACTGTTCAGATTCCACTAGTCACTAGGTGCAGTCAGTAGTTTATACTTGCAAGCATATGAATTCTATAAGAGACCAATGGAACATATCTATATTATATTGAACAGTACCAAGATACTGCATAATTATGCTAATTATGCAAATAATATGTGCGGATATGGAATGTTTGGTATCAATCTGGGGTGTTTCGTCCCCCTAAAGGATATGCCCCCCTAAAACATTTGTTTCAAAAAAGAATAAGCAAAATAATTTTTTTGACTTGCAGCCTTTTCGGCCTGAGCTGGTCCACCTGCGCCCTACCTCCAGCCAAAACCTATCTGTTTTAAGTGTCACCGGCGAAAAAGGGCAGGTTTGAGGAAGGAATGGATCGAAATATAGGCTTTTTTGGGACGCGGGGGCAGACCCCAGTCCAGGCACTCGCAGAGAGGTCCAAGAACTGGCAGTTTTACAAAATAAATCGTATCTCCCTTAATAATAGGAGTTTCCCATAGTGTGACCTATTGATAAAGGGTAGCTCGAGCTGGCGAGCATCATGGCGGTCTTTATTTTCAAATATGCACAATGGGAACAAAGTTATCACCAACTTAGCGATCTTTTAAGGACAAATAAATGCATTGGTGCATCACGCTGACCTTATGAAATAAAATGACAGGTGGTCTAAGGGTCTCTCAGCTAATAAAAATGTGTAGAGTCTATTATACCAACCTAGCGATATTTTAGGCCGAATTAGTGATCTTTTAAGGCATTGTGAGGGTGTGTAGGGCAGGGGGGGATTGGACTATTGGTTTATGTGTCCCACCAATACCATTATGAGGTGATTGGGTGCTGGGTGGTGCAGGGGGGGGGGGGTCTGACAGTATACTATTACGAGGTGATTAGGAGGAGGGTGGGAACTGTAGGCAGGGAGAGCAAGCTGTAGCCTCTCTGTAGGCGAGATCTGAGTAGGTAGCTACAGGGATTAGCTGTAGGCCAGGGGACATTAGGGATAGCTTTTACACATTTTAGAAACACTGGTGGCCCATATGCCTCCAGTTCTCTGTAAGGTCTAATGCCATGACGTAGGTGTAACAAACATAGACTTGCATAGGTCTTATATAAATCCGTTTTCTTATTGCCTATTTAGTCTGAGGCCATGTCTTAAATATTATACCTTTGCAGGGACAGAAAAAAAATGAATAACTGAAATGACCTTAGCAAGGCCTAAGCGGTCTAGGTCACAATCCAATGATTCCAGTAGCTGAGCTATTGTGTCCGTTTTTGGTCGACAAATGGACGACGATTTCTCCCTGTTCTGGAACGCTGTATATAGCTGGGAGTCTTTAGCTCCCAGCTAATAAGACGCACCTCTTAGGGCTCAATTTTGTAAATCCAGTACATTTCTATAGTAAAATTACCCCTCGTATAAGACGCACCCTAAACTTCAGTAGATCATATAAGACGCACCAGGCATTTGTTTGGCGTAGAGGACGCGTCTTATACGCGGGAGTTTACGGTATATCATATTTAACAAAAATTTAATGTAATAGATCAGATATATAAAGGGACAACAAACCCACCTTAAACTCTGAGGCGTTACCACCCACGATGGTACCGATGTCACTAAGGTCCTTGAGGAGACTCATCATCATTTCCATGATGCGCTTCTTCTGGTGCAGGTTGTTGTCCTTCAGCTGCGACCGCTCCGCCTCCATCGTGTTCAACATTGACTGTAATTAAGCAAATACATCATTAAAACTAGTCAACTACAGGAAAGTTGTTGAGAGTGGATTAAATTTCTTCACCACATCCACTTGGTGGATGAAAAAAACAAAACAATAAAAAACACAAGGAAAAGTGCCAATTTTGGACACTTTTCCCCAGGAAATTAACAGAATTTAACACAGAATTATGTACCCAAAACCGGAGGCTTCTCTTTGAAGGGCTGCTTCAAGGAGAAATAAAGGTTTAAAATAAAAGAAACCTTTTTTCCTAAGAAATAACATTTTCATAGGTATTAAGGACTATGTTTCAGAACAGCAGACATCCTTGAAACAAAAGATGTTCATTTGACTTTGTCCTAAATGACTCCAACAAAATCGGGTTGGTCTTGATTTTCCTTTTAAATGAGCAGTCAAGCAAAATGATCTTTTCACCTGCTATGTTATCTACAAAGTTATGAATATTTAAGATGTGCAACTTGAAGCAAGAAACAAAATTGCACAGTAAATCCATTGCATGGTGCAATAAAATCAAGTGCTGTACATACCAATTTCTTGTTGAGGTCGTCACTCAGCGTCTCGTTCTCACGGTTCTTTGCATCAACCTCTTGAGACTTCTGGTCATAGTTCATGGCGAGTTCTTCCAAGGCCTGAAGTACTTCCTTCACCTGTTAACATAAATACATATATGGGTCAGGTCGTCAGAAAGTGTAAGATTTTGCCCTTGAAGGCCCTGAAAAACTAATTTTCTAATTACTTTATATAACCTTAACAAAATTGTCATGGTACATCTCCTCAGCTCAGAAGACCAAAAAATACCGATCTAGGCCATCCGGTTCCATTTTTATTGCTTGTTTTGTGTCATGTAACGTCCGGTACCAAAATAATGAAATATGGAGGTAATTGAAGTTGCTCTCAGTAATATAAGAATGTCCCATTATGCATAAAAAACACATGAAATAACAAGGCCAATATGTCTATTATCGACTTCAATTACAGAATGGAACGAAAATCTGAGTTATGCATGCACAGTAGACTGCCTCCTAAATGATGATAAAAGTACCGGACGTTACGTGACGTCCGGTACTTTTATCAGAATTATTTCACATAAGCTGCTCTCATATGCTCTCAGACAATTGCTGGTAGACACACAATTTCTTCACCAAAGTAGGGGATGATAGGGCCCTTCATATGGGTAATAACAAAGATTTTGAAGCTTCATTTTTTCCATGTTTTATAACTGATTTAGATTTAGGTACCGGACGTTACAAACTACAGATTTCCATTTTGAAAGACACATCATGAAAAATTCTCACTTAGTAACATGTCCAAACCTCAGGGAAATGATACCTATGATCATATACAATACAAAAAATAACTTTGGGATACTCTATAGTGTTCTTTATTCAATACAGGACACTTGTGAAAAATACAAAAAGTATAAAAAAGAACAAATTTGGCCGTTTTTTCACTTCGGCCGGCTATAATTCCTAAAGCTTTTGATGGATGACCACAAATTGACATTTTTCTGATAGCCCTAAGTGTTCTCTATCAAATGAGTCTATGTAAGACAATATTGGTTCACAACGTCTTTCTCCAGAGCCATAAAAGTCCAAAATGACCCAAAAACACAAAATCTACTGCTTTCTGGCGACCTGACCCATATACACATCATTCAGTTAGAAAGAAATTGTGCATACATCTATTTTTCTCTCTATTAGGTGGCATAGATACTTAAGTCATGAAGACAAAAAAAAAAAGAAAATAACTTCCCTCGGCTAGAAAACTTAGGGAGTGGTCATTCTGACCCCTCTTGACGGGGGGCTAAAAAAAAATTGACCCCTCTTGAGGGGGGGCTAAAAAAATTTACCCTCTTTTTAGCAAAAAAGCCCGCGCGCTACTATAGATCAAAGAGGGTGCGCGAAAACTCTCCGCGCCTCCGGCGCAGGGGGGGGCGCAAAAATTTTTTACTGCCGTCGAGGGGGGCCGTAAAAAATTTTCGCGCGTCTGCGTGAAAACCCACCACCCCCTCTTGATAAATAATGACCACTCCCTTAGATATATATGCTGATTTTCCGATTTGATCAGCTACTCAATCTGTATCAGATTTACTCATCCTAAATATGCTGCTTTGTATTGTATCATCCCAAATCTCCATAATTAAACCTTCTAATAACACACATTCCTCTATCGGAGATGCCACTGATTAACCCATGAGAAAAAAAGGGGAGGGCAGAGACAGGACAAAAATTGGGTGATGTGCAGTGCGCACACAAGACTCAGGGTGGTGCCACCTGGTGTGTAGTGGAAGAACCAGTGTCTCACATTTAGACGCTGGCTGCAAGCTACACTGATAAGTCTGTGGGTATTCACCTTAATTTATTACCTTTAATGACCCCCTTTGATCTAGATAAGAATCTGATTGATCTAAGATGTGTATTACAGCCACGCACCTCATTCCCCCTCCCCTCCCCTCCCCTCCCCTCTACAGATAAGGATCTGATTGAAATTGAATGTGTATTGGCCCTCCCTGCCCTCAGTCTCCCGTCCATCCATCGGTACAGTGACTCACATACAGACCCTGTTCTCTGTGGGTATTATGGAGGGACGGAACACCCACAGATTGATCAGTGTAGCTGCAAGCTGGCCCAACTCTCTCACAATCATATAGGAATATAGAGAGAAAGGTCAAGCCCGGACCTAAGCCTATGGAGGACTGGATTGGAGAAAAATTGCACCTGGAACCATTCTTCTTCTTACAAAAGCTATAATAGTGCTTTTGCTTTATCTTTTTTTCCATTTTTTTTTGTGTCAGATGGACACAATAACATCTTGTTCATCCACCTGCATGTGTTTTTTTTTTTTTAAATTATTTTGAAATTTTCAATGAAAGTCACAATTTAAAATTGGATGACTGACTTTTGGAAACTGCTACCACCTACCCGGCGGTATAGACTCAGGGGGGTCCCTGAGCCAACAATTTTGATTTTAGGCACTTTCTCAGGAGAAACAACACTGAACATTGAAATTTCTTCACAGACTTGGAAAAAGTGGCATCTTTGTACAATATCGCCCTGTCTAACCCTACACGATCATCAGTATGGCATACCTCATCCTTGGCGGAGTCGTTCTCGGCCTGGATGCGCGCCATGTCCTGCTGGAGCTTCTCGTAGTCGCGGCGAGTGCCAGCGATGAGCTCCTCCTGCTCCAACATCTGTTCCCGCAGCTTCTCCACCAATTGACACTGCTGGTTGATCTCATCATCCTGAAATATGTAACATGGGGGATATGTCAATGTTGCTAAAAGCTAAATGGTAAATGACAGGGGACCACCCTCGAAAGTAGGTCATGAGGGGTGCGTTAGGTTGCTAACTTTTATCTCTTACTACGTCTGCCCACATGACGGGTTCTTTGAAAATTCAGAGAAAAGGTGACTTAATGTTACAATTTTAGGGAGCATATTTAAAGGTTTATTTTGGGGGGATTGTAGATGCAAAAATTTGATTGGGGGTTCGGGGGCTGAGCCCCCCCCCCCCCGAAAAAGGTTAGTTCTTAACTCTATGTCCGTTTTTCAGTGGTACCTGCTTTTGGGACTGGTCCCCCGTCATTTACCTTAAAAGCGCGGCCGTCATTTTTAACCCTTAAAACTGTGAGTATCAAATACAACAGTGAGTCTTATGCATTAATGCACCTTTGCTCATTGGTCATCATGATGCATGAATCAGAGATGCCACTCACTGGCTGACAAAAACCAGGAAAACTGGACTTTGGGCACATTTCCCCAAGAATCTAACATAATTTAAAAGAGAATACTTGAAATAAAAACCAGGAATTCCTGGTAAACCAGGAAAAGTGGCATCTCTGATGAATGCAGCCCGGCAAGTTACTCACCAGGGCTATATTCATGCCTCATGCTGACCCTACGGGGTTGAAACACTCTCGGAGGGTCAGCATGATGCTCCAATGAAGTGCTGGCAAGCAGACTCGCCAGCACTTCATTGGTGCATCATGATGGCCAATGGGTATGATGCCCTAATCCATCAGACGCACTTCAATGGTTAAGACTCATTATAATTTAAAGTTTATGATGTATGCAGAATTTCTAGACTGCTCAAAAGCTTTTGACTATATTCACAGTGTCTTGTTCCCTGTGCTCTTTAGTGTATTCAGCTGATTGAGTAAACAAAATCAATAAATTTATCCATAGAATGCACCTTTAAACCAGTACAATTGTTCACGTTTAAACCAGTACAAATCATGGCGTACCACAAGGATCTATACTTGGAACATAACGAATCTTTCTGCTGAATCAAGGAGAATCATAAAGAGATTTTAACAAATGAGGTCAAAAAATGATTCTTAAGATATTGATGTTTCACCTCACATGACCTATTTCTAGAATTCTGAGCATAAAAGAGAAATCAGAGGTGAAAAACACCATAATGTAGGTTTTTATTTACCTTATTATCCAGCTGTTGGTAAATATTTTGTTTCTCCAGCTCCCAGCGGGTGCGTTCGTCGTCAGTGATTGGTTGTCCTGAGTTCTGAGTGACTACCTGGGGAATGCTGGGCATGGAGCTGCTTGGTGTGAGCGAGTCGGCCGTCGCCTCCTTCATGGAGAGCTGCTCATCTGATGTTACCTTCTCACCTGAAAATATAGTGAGCATTAAACACCTTAACTCATAAGGATATGCTGAAATGTTGGGTGGTCTACTAAATTCATACAGTGATCCTATTTTACAGAGAATCATAGAGGAAGAGATTATTGAGCCAAAATTGTAAGACTCAGGAAAGTATAAATGTCTACCAAAGTAGGACAAATGACATTTCCAAGACAAGTACCGTAATCTCCCACGTATAAGGCGCAGCTCGCGTATAAGGCGCACCCACAACTCAGAGAATGCAAGTCCACGTATAAGGCGCACCTCTAAGGGCAGATTTTTGCTAATTTAGTACTGTTCTATAGTAAAAATACCCCCCCCCCTATAACGCACCCCAAACTCAAGACAATGTCCCTCCCACGTATAAGACTCAGCAGCATTTTGTTTGGCGTATAAGGCGCGCCTTATATGCGGGAGATTACGGTAAGGTATTGTTGGCGTGTGAGAAGCAGGAATACTCACTCACACACAACTTGGGTTGAACTTATTAAGGTACAGCAATTCACACTAATGCTTAATTACATACATGTATATAATTGTGTTATATACTAAGAAACACTGATATGGGAATGTACAGAGAGTACACAGTACATGAGAACATAATTTATGCTGATGACAAGTGCACCAACTGCACCCGATGAACTGCTCCCCAGCAGCGGTAGTGAGTGATGAGCAGAGATCATACTGATCGTGTATGAACCCTAGATGACCAGGGGATGACACAAGTACGAACTACTAACTTTGACCTATGAGTTCATGAGTGGCAGCTTTGACCTTCTGCTCCTGGTGAGCTCATCCTGCTTATGTATGAACCCTGAATGACACGGGTATGACCCAAGTATGAACTACTAACTTTGACCTGTGGGTTCATGACTTGGTGGTTTGACCTTCTGCTTTATAAGCTTAGGGCAGACTGCTGCTCAGAGGAAGGATGTAGTCATTTGCTCTGTGGGACTGGAGGCAGCACTGACACCATGACAGGAGAGGAACTTGGATTATTCTCACATATGCTCACTAGGAACTATATAGAGATAGTGATTGTGAGATTGCCACTCTGTGACTCAACGGCATTGGACACTCTATATGATTATGGAGACTAGTGTGGACTCTGTGTTTGGGCTTGGCATGTATTGGGATGAGAGTATAGTAACTGTGCATTCCCCATGGACATTACAGACTATTTGGTAATCATATTATGTTCAGAATCATCTGGTTGGTATTTGTGGTTATGGTAATGAAGATGTGATTAACACTTAACCTCTCACGAGTGCTCTGTGACTAGTACAGATGAGCGCGTATTGGTCAATTAGCTACAGGCACTAGATTCTGATTCTGGTGATATCACTGCCCACTACATTGGTGGTACTGGAGACAAGGTAATCAGATAACACCCTAACGTATGTACATTTATCCCAGAACACAGACACGCTCAACAGTATATTCATTTTCCCCTTATTTACTCTGTGTTTATGATATTATTAGTTGCTAGAATTTTATGGTATATAAGCATCTCTTACTTCAGTGTTCTTTATTATAGGGCTGTTAAAAATACCATGTTTGGCATGGAAGTCTTCAGCATTACTCAAACACCAATGAGTTAAACCTTCCGATCACTAACCTGCTCGCCATCTGAGTAGCTCAGCCTCATAGTTCTTAAGAAGTCCCTTCATACGTGTGTTCTTCTCTTTCTCCTTCTCATAGCGCCGCTTCCATTCTTCAGCCGTCAGTTCTTCATTAACAGACACTACGTTCTTGATGGTCTTGGCTCTCTGACCGAACAGGAGGGTGGTTTTGGTCTCAGCCTCGTTGAATGATGCCGGAGAACAGCAGATGACCATGGTGGTACGAGCGTTACCGCCCAGACTTTCTTGGAGGATACGCGTCAGTTTGCTGTCACGGTACGGAACGTGAGATTTCTGGAAGATGGAAATAAAATATTCAATTTAATGTTTGACATTCATGTTGAAATATCCCTGAACACATCACAAACAAGTTGTATATTTATCTACAAATACACAGGGAAATAAGTGGTGAAAAACTTAGATGGCCTGGCAGATTTTATTAAGTATACTATCATGAAAAGCTGCTTCTAGATAAAGGTTAGGCTATTTTTTTGGAGTTGCTTGCCACGAAGCGGCCGGTAGCGCAAAGACCGTAGCAACTTCATTATGTTTTCGGTTTGTCAGTGACGTCACTGTCACCTTGTGATGCAATTTGTGACGTCATACGTCTGCCGTGACGTCACACGTCCGCCGCAAAGTGGCAAGTCCTATCCGTGGTCCTTGCCACATTTTTCTTGTAGGGTTTAAGGTTTAAGGCCTATTTTTGTGATGTACATTCATCATTTACCATAAATCATTAATGCCTTTCATGAATTTCCTCCATCAAACCAATTACTAAACAGCCTGAGAAAGCTAGTACCCCAACCATTACTTATATATAAAGAAATCTCATACATCTATATTCAGAGTATTTAACTTACATTGCCATCGGCGAGAGCAGCGATGACATTACCAAGCGCAGACAGTGATTTGTTGATGTTTTTGGCTTCATCTAGAACGGCGCCTTCGGCTCCTGTTTTACTAACCTGTGTAAAGGAAAAACACAACGAGGGTCAGAAAACTATACAGGAATACAGTACACCTCTCTCTTTTACTATAGATTAGGGTTTTTTATTTGATTCCATACATTGATGATACTTTTCCACCATTAACTTGAGGTTTGGTTTGGTTTGGTTGATTTAACCTCCACTAATTGTACTTAAAAGTTAGCAGAGACCATTAGCTTGGGGTATAAGTGTAAAAGTCTAATGATGGTGACATTATGTTCAGTTTATCATGATGGCCTGAAGATGACCAAAAAAGGAGTAATACTGACTTTTATCAATTACAAAGTAAATATGTCCTTCATATAGTTTAGTATCAAATTAGTTAACTGACTATACTATGTCAAAGCTTCTTGAGGTGGCTGGCGGGGATTGTTAGTTCAGCATTTGGACACCAGGTTTCTCTGTGTTACATTGGCATTACGGAAAAACGAAATATGCAAAATACAGGAAGGCCTGGCATGGATTTGAACCCTGGACCTTCTGTGAGTAAGGCAGAGACATGGGGGCTGCTGTATTTGACCGCCTAGAAAAGACTATAAACTAGATGTCACTATTCTAACAAACTCCTTACATTTATTATTTATTATATTTCAATCATCCAAAACATTAGAAATATGGGACCCTATGTCAATATTATATCTACTGAAAAGATATGCTGAAAATCTAAGTGCTGAAGGAGTTATGAAAAAGAAATTAATTACTTTTGGATATGAATCTGGGGATTTATGTGACAAATCACTATGTGATCCTATATAGGGTCGAATCTTCTGTATCTCAAAAATATGCATGGGACCCCCCTACTATTTTTGCACATATAAAAAGAACAAATCATTATGGGATTCTGGTGTGAATATGGCGAAAATCTAATTACTTTTAGTCAATCCCTGCCAGCCACCTTAATGATGAAAATGGAGGTGAAAGCTTACTTTTTCACTTCCAGCGAGATCGACAAGGTAGAGCTTTCCGCTAAGTTTCTTTTGCGTTTCCACATTCTCTTGCTTCACGTTGATCAAGAAGACACTGTGGCTACGAGATGAGTGCTCGTTCATATCTACAACAAGATCAGGTATAAGGTTAGGGTCTACACAACATAGCCATGGAATCATCATATATGAAATAACCAGAGGAAAAATGCCACAACCATCAATATCAAAACAATGACAAATACCGGTAATACCAAAATAAATAAAAAAGTGGTTACACAAGAATTTATTCCTCCATAAAAATGATTCCCTGAATTAATTTTATACATTTTATTTCTTTCTCAGCTCAATAAAACCATTTGGCAAATTTTGCTGAAAGGAAGAAATCCTATTTGTGTCTATGACAACCATTCTTCACAATAACTACCGCGTTGTTACACACTTCTACAAGGAACTTAATGATATAGGCCCAGAAACAGGTAATGCAGATCTCAATATTGTTCGAGACTGTCCCTACAGTCTATTTGCTCAAGAGATGTATTTAAACTTTGAAGGGATTTAAAAATACAGCTTTGAATCGGCATGTAACCTCTTGCTGGGGCGTATATCATTTTGTCAAAATCTTCATTAACCGACACAATGCTGACATATCAACCAATTACATTTCATCTACAAGTCACATGACATCACCATGTGGTAAAGGTCTACGCGGCTACTATTACTTATTATATACTGTAATAATAAGTACAGCCCTGATACATGTTAAACAGGGGCATCCACTATTGTCATTGGGTGCTCCTTGACTTTCGCCGTATCGGCAATATAAAATACACACACAGATCACACGCTGCACACACAAGCATACATACAGAAGGGAAGAATCAAAACTAAACCACACGAAATACAAAAATAATGCATGCGGAACACACGAGCGCAGCTACCAAGCTATAGGACCACATACATCAGCTACAACTATACATCGCGACCAAGACACGGTCAACCAATTTCCAATATATTTTTTTTTCTTTTTAAAATGTTCCAAAAATCACTAAGTGACTACACTTAAAAGCATGCAGCTGGGGCAGCTCAAAATTCATTTATAGTTCATGTCCACAGGTGGAATGATGATGCTATTGGTGTTTCCAAAATTGATAAACAGACAGGTACTGAGCATGCTTTTATGTCTTATATTCTGCTCTTTTTGTAGTGATTCCTTTGCTTTAGTTAAGGTTTTTAAGGTGTGAGAAAACCAGATACTGTACAACTGGCTCGGATGTATGTGTCGTAACAAGCGGGTTGAGAGGGGACGGAGTAAAAGAGAGAGACGGGATGGATGGGGAAAAGGAACAACTATTGATATAACATATAAATTGATTAGTTTCTCCATAACCAATTGCCCTCCCCACCAAATTTGATCCTTAGAGTGCTCGCTCTTCCGCCAAGCTTTTCCTCTTTTTTTTTTCTTACAGTTGGCAGTGATATGACCAATAGTGAAAACAGATTATTTTGAATGTACAGCTGAGCCGGTGAGTTTCATGTCAAATACTTCAAATTCTGATAACCTATGATGGGATACATTGCATGGATGTATATTTTTGGAATGTGAGATCTACTTTGAAAGCATGCAACAAATGACTTGGACAACATCAGAGACTAGAATCAAAGAACAGACAACATTCACTGACTCCTAGTGTCCAAAATTAGAACCAATTCTAGACATTCTCAAACCGGCTAATAAATCTGGTCAACAACTTGCCCTTTCGTAATATCAAGTCGACTCAAATTTAAATTAAGATACTGACTCAAGGTCTGTTCAAGGTCAAATGACTACAAAGATCTATATTGATTGGTCTCAGGTGGTGTGAGTATAATGATACCAAGGTTGTAGCCGGGTGGTAGGTGGTGTGACACTGGAGAAGGGTTGGATGAAGGTCGTCAAGGTCAGAGAGGTGAAGGACGCTGGAGGTCACCGCCAAGGTCAAAGGTGAAGGACTGGGTGTGGAGCAGAGACTGTGGCTTCAGTTGAGGGCAGTACCCCTGGCCAGATAACACAGCAGCACTGACCTCACTTGAGGCCACAGCTCCGCAGCAAATGGTGGTCCAGCAGCCAGCGAGGGCCGCAGGGCCCGCTAAAGGAGGCGTGCTAATTCACGCAAACATTCATACACTCACACACGCTTTAAGTTCTATGTAGCAGCGAGAGGAGGCTTGCTAATACACTCACTCACACATACACACCCTTAACTCTAGATAGCAGTTGAAGAAGGCATACTGTCACACACATTCACATACACATTCACTCATAGATTATGGCGCATACACCGTAAAAAGTACAGGCAAGCTCATTGCATATCCCACACAACAATATAACAACATCTTTTCATAAGCACCAATGTTTATTATATCTCTTAATCAAAAATGGTATTGTTGTGTATAATAGCATCAACTGTGACATCCCTCTTTGAAGCAGAAACACCATACATTTTCATCTCATACACACTCTTCACACCTCAAACATCATCTTTCATCCCAACACCACATTAGCCATACGTAAAACCCAGGCTATAAGTCAATTTGTGTTTTAATTTATTTTTCACATTAGTCGATTTTTTCCCCAAAGAGGGGGAGGGGGCTCGACTTATAGGAGGCGTTTTTATATAATAGATTATAGTGTTAATATTTCTAAAGCATTTTATCGATCGGTCGAAGTTGATTCTCGAAGAGGGGGGGGGGGGGGGGTCGACTTATAGGTGGGGTCGACTTATAGGCGAGTTTTACAATACCCCATATATCATCTTCACACCTCTTAGGCAGGCTTTGAACCCCACATGCAATATCTTTACACCCCATACATTATCTTCACATCCCATGCATGTTTTCCTCACACCTCAGACACATCATCTTCACAAATGTCTTATGTAAGTTTCAACTCCCATATGCAATATCTTCACATCCCATACATTGGCTATACACTCCCACACATCTAAACACCTCAGCTGTAAACCTTGCCCCCCATACACATGATTTTTTACACCCCATACACTATCCTCACACTCCATACAAGATTTTCACACCCTGTCAAAGATTTTCACACCCAATACAAGATGTGTACCCCCCATACATATAACTTATTTTCATATTTTTTTTTATTCAAAGTCATCAACTTGTTAGTAAGATACTTTTCTGTTTCCAATCAATTTTCTCCAGTATGTCAGTGTCCAGACGTAATATGGCCATTCAGTGGATGATGAAACTATATCTCGCCACCCTAAGAATCTTCACGCCTCTTACATTAACCTAACACCCCATACACACATTATCTTCAAACCCATTCAAATCTTCACAACTCTTGCATTATCTTCACAACTCTTACATCATCTTCACAACTCTTACATCATCTTCACAACTCTTACATCATCTTCACACCTCTTGCATCATCTTCACAACTCTTACATCATTTTCACAACTCTTACATCATCTTCACAACTCTGACATCATCTTCACAACTCTTACATCACCTTCACAACTCTTACATCATCTTCACAACTCTTACATCATCTTCACACCTCTTGCATTATCTTCACACCTCTTACATAACCTTCGCACTCCACGCACATTATCTTTCAACCACATTGTTTCCACACCCAACAGATCTAGATGTCACACATAATCCTCACATCCCATATATTATCTTCACACCTCACACACACATTATATTCACACCTCATACAGTCTTCACACTCCCTACAGTATCTCCACAATTATCCCCTATTTTCACACCTCATTGATTATCTTCTCAGGGTTCTCCGCAGAATGTAAAATCACACCGTAAAATCCTGCAGCTAGCTGGCGTAAAAAATTTCATTTGGTAACGTCCTAAGCCTTATGGTAGGCTAAATTTGGTTGTTTAGTCTCATTCATGAAAGTGTGGGGATTACAGATGAGAATTTAACAAAGAAATTGAAAGTATTTTCATAAATATAGCCATAACTTCTGTTCTATTTGGGCGATTTGCAAAATTCAAAAACCTATATGAAGCTAAAATGACACCGGCGGTGATTCTGAGATGAAATCATACCGGCGGCAGTAAAAATCACGCCGGCGGCCCACCGGCATCATTACAGTGTGAGGAGAATCTCTGATGGCATACACATCCAATACATACACCTCACCTCAATTATAAATCTTCACATTTCATCCATCATAAACACAATCAAAACAAAACCAACAAGATATAAACCAACTGCAGTTCACTGCATAATGATGCTGAAACACAAATTGTCAACCTGTAATTCAGTTCTCCTGTATGTCAGGAGGTGGCAGCACCCATGCAGTTTGTACAGGCAAAGCTTCAGTTGAGAAAAGAGATGCCACAATGCGGAGGTCCTCTCATTGTCCCCTTATTCTACAGAAAGTGATCTAATATGAAAATTTCATTATGAAATTTAAAACTTTTAAAAAGAAAAGTAGAGTGGCATTTCTTTTCAAGTACAATCTTGCAACTTTTAGGTTTAGCGAGTAAACACTTAATATAGCCGAGATAGTCCTTTTAAGTTTTAGATTAAATTGCACCTGGTGTCAGCAAATGGTGTTTGGCAGGCTACAGCTCAGGCAAAGAAAGTCCTGACCCTCTTATTGCATAGACCACAGTTTTAGTCGAGGAAGGCATTGGCAGTGTCAAGCTTAGGTAGGTAAGGTCAATCTGTTATTGCTATCCCGACACCGTATCAGAGAGACTTGTAGGCTGTTTTTTTGTTATGATGACAGTAGTATCCTGATACCCTAACAGGGGTTATGGCTTAGTGTTGCGAGGTGGGCGGGTAGCCGGGGCGGTAGGTTTAGTAGCTGGGTGTTAGCTGTGGCATTAAGCGTCAGTTGAGGCCATGACCCTGGAGACATTACATGTTAACCAAGATCTGACCTCACTTGATGCTCCGTACCACCTGGTTGTTGTAGCTGCTGTAGGAGTAGCTCGATAGGTACCCACCGCGCCATCTCCGACACCACACGATTATACAGGGCATGCGCTTTCACCTTATCCCGAAAAATTCCCATCCACCAGGTAACATCTGTTTTGTTATTATCTGTTTATTTTAGGTTTAGGTTGCTTATCTTGGACCTCAAACACTCCAATAGGTTGGGGTGCAGGCACGCCCTCTCCTTTTGGGTTGCGCCCGCTTCTTTTTTTCATATCCTGGATCCACTGCTGCCTTTTATGAAAGATATCTGTAAATATTTTCTGCGGATGCAATGTTGTTATATGAGTATTATACTCAGGAGCTATTTGAGTTGTCTTACAAAGCTTGTTTATGAGGGCGTTTATCATTTTCTTTTGAGAAAGCATTGCTGGTTGGCTTTCCCCTTCATCTGCACTTCTCATGCCCACAAGGCTAGGCCTTCTGCTCAAAGATAGAAAACTGTTCCTTTGTAAAATTAGCCTTTCATTGATTGTCAAGGCCAGAATGTCTCTATCCTTCCAAGTCTTTTCCAAATACCGTAATCTCCCGCGTAGAAGACGCGTCCTCTACGCCAAACAAAATGCTGGGGGGTCTTATAGGATGTACTGAAATTGGGGGTGCGTCTTATACAAGGGGTAATTTTACTAAAGAAATGTACTAATCTTACAAATTTTAGCCTTAAAATGTGCGTCTTATACACGAAAATGCATGTGCTGAGTTTGGGGTGCGTCTTATTCGCGCAACGCGTCTTCTACGCGGGAGATTACGGTAGTAGCCTCTGTTTCCTTCAGTTCAGTTGCCGCGCGTTCAACCCAGCTTCATGGTCTTTTTGATAATCAACGCCTTTGTCATACAGCGTCAATATCTCTAAAATCCAAACAAATTTTGTAACTTCCTTCGGCATTATTTCACATCCTGTGCAGACTAGTTTGGTTCCATATCTACATTCATTTCCTTGAGTTGGAATTTTGTTTTTGTTCTACAGTTTTACCATACACTGTTGTAACTTGTTATAAAAGTCTTGTTATTGTATAATTCAAATCAAATTAAAGCAAAAAGAGCAAACAACCATCAGCAGTTCACAGTTACACAGAATTGTGTAAAACATATTATCAGAGAATAAAGTTAATACAGGGATGTAAGTCAGGAATGGGCAAAAATCAGGAAGCCATAGATTTACTTGATATAAAAGCCCTCTATTTTCCCAAACAGCCCTCCTTACCACGCATATAAGGAATATACATGTCATTCAAAACTTTCAGAAATCAGGAAATCCTGATAAAACCTGAAGACTTTCATCCCTGTAATAAGCACAGAAATGCCGAAAATATTTAATTAGAACCCATAAATGTAGGATAAATGTACAATTTGAGACTTAAAATCCTTGAAATCAGGAAAAATCCTGAAGTCTTCCATCCCTCTAGTGTACATTTTAGCATTTTACTGGTTTCATCCCCATTCACATATTACACCTATTTTCCCGCCAATACACCTGTCTTTCTAACCATGAAGGACGATTTATTTTTCTTAACACCCTTGCGATTCTACATGAAAATAAAAAAAGAAGAGAGAAAGGTCTATTTATTCAGACATGCAGCTTGGCTGTGAGAGGAGACTGAGGGTGTCAGTAAAAATCTATAGATCTACACGGTCTACCGTAAAACCCCCCACATCAGCTGCACCCTGACTTTAGGAGTATGATATAACCCGCTACACAGGCCTGAAATGGTAGTCTATATAAGTAAAACCCCTTGTATAAGCCACACCCTGAGTTGAGGGAAATCATATAAGCCGCACCAAGAGCTTGAAATGGTCGATAAGCCGCGGCTTATACACGGGTTTTTACGGTACTTGTAGTTGCCTGCTGACCTACTGCCCACCCCCTACCCCCCCATCCCATACTGCCTCATGTGTACAGTGACGTCAGAGTATACGCAGTATGCTCATCACGTAGGCAGGGAACCAGTGTAGATTGAGTAGAGACACTCTACACACAGTTGCACGCAGTGCTTGTGTTGACTACAGCAATGCGAGTCTGGTCCATAGCGGCGCCATTTTGCATGCGATTTCTGGTGGGAGCGCCATTGTTTTGTCTTTTTTTTACCCCATATTCTTTATAGCTGTATGCTTCTTTTATCTGATTCCTTTACTGGAATCAGGCCAATCTAACCTCAGTATTCTCCGGCGAATCCTTCTCTGACGTGGTGGGATACTGGGATAGCTGGCCGGGACTACTTTCAGCATTCCCCAGCACTGCGGCATAGGAATAAAAATCTTGTCAGATATAGGTCACGCCTTACCCACAATCAAACCATACTAGTGAAGGATTTCGGCCAATCCGAGCTAGCCCGTACCGTAATCTCTCGCGTAGAAGACTCGGTGCGCGTATAAGACGCACCACCAACTCAGGAAAGGCTGGTTTGCGTATAAGACGCACCTCTTAGGGGTGAATTTTGTAAATTCAGTACTGTTCTATAGTAAAAAGACCCCGCGTATAAGACGCACCCCCTTCTTGGGAGAATGCTATAAGACGCACCAGCCTTTTGTTTGGCCTAGAGGACGCGTCTTATACGTGGGAGATTACGGTAGTATGGAATCAGGCATGAATGCAGCCCTGTAGTAAATATTGGTAGGGCTGCTCTCATAGCTCTTACCAATCTATATGGGGTTGATACATTGCCTCAGGGTCAGTATATGATGTGCCCATGCAGTAGCAAGTTCGGTGGTCACACACTTTCCAGACATGAACAACCCTTCATTTTTCGCTCACTCGCACCATTTTTTCAAAACCAAAATCCATAGACCAACTTATTTTTTTGGTGTGGCCTTATCTAGTGCAGGTGAGGTGAGATTCGCCAGCTTGGGTTGCATTGGGGTATCATTGTGACAATAATAAAGCCTGCCTCATCATGCCATTGCACATAGAAAATTTAAAAAAAAAAAAAAGAAGAAGAAAGGAAAACAAGGAAAAGAAAACGACCCACATAAATGAGAATGAGTGATTATAATGATTATCATTCCCAGTGGGCGTTTAAAGTTTTCGCGAGGCATCCTCACATGTTTGGTGTCTATTCTGACCATACCGCTGTTGGGAACACATTTAGATCCATGTTTGTCTAAAACAGAAGACTTTGCCTCATCATTTATACATCAGCTTCATGTTTAGGTAAATAAAGGCTGGAGTCACCAGAGAATAAGGAGAACAGCTAAGTGGAATATACCGTATTGATATGTCTAAGGGCCAGGTTTTGGTGCAGGCACACCGCCAGTGTACCTGATATAACCAAGGAGGCGGGAAGTAGTTCCACCTTCTCTCACCAGGAGGCCCCCCTTGGAATACCAAGGCCTCTTGTGTGGTACCAGCCATTATGCCATGGCTAATATCGATGACACTATAGATTAGTACTACTTACTACGTATTAGTACTACTTACGCGGTGGAATACGCGCCATTTTGAAATTTATACAGAGCTAATTTGTTACGTATTTAGGTATGGTTATAAGAAGTTTTACAGTAAAAGAATGGTTGAACTGGTTAAATAATATTATGTTATGACTTGTTTAAGGTATATCTAAGTATTAGTGCCATGTTAAAAAAGAAAATATTGCCCTGTGCAAGGAACATTTAATTCGAAACTAAAAGCAGCAGCTAGCTTCGTATCACATGACCTACTTCGTCGAGCAAGGTGCCATGGCGGATCAAAACAAACCGAGACAACTCAACGCATTGAAAATAAGTAAATATGGTTGTGTTTCTTTATTTTAAAGCAAATCAACCCTGTAGGACCATGGCATAAATGCAAATGTCCACTCCAGTGAATAATTTTGCATCGTATTCACCTCAGTGAATCTGCCCGCATTCAACTCGGCACTCACTTTGGTGAATACGATGCAAAATTATTCATTGGTCGTGGACATTTGCTTATTTGGTACACTATTGACTGACCAGAGCGGTCCACACCAACACTGAACACTTAACTGTAATTTTTTCGTCTCGTATTTAGGCAAAGAGCACTGTAATCAACGCTCCAATTCTTTTAGTGCCGAGGCAGTTTTCCCAATGATACGGTACCATGATGTACATCAACAAACAAATACAACATGAACTGACACCACTAAGAACTAGTCAGACTGTATGATGTATGTTCTGTTTGTACTCCATGACCATAGCCTCAAGCCTTCTGACTTCCAACTCTCCAATCTTCTGACTTCTTACCTCTTTGCCCACCTCAACTCCTTTCACTTCCATTCAATAACTCCCTTTATCTAGCCATGTAAATATATTTTCCATGGTTTCAAAATCTCCCTAAATAGCTTTTAGTAATATTTCAATAAGTGAATAGGCCAAAACTAAAACATAGCCACCCATCCAGACATGAACAACCCTTAAATCTTTAAATTTTGCATCTTTTTCTTTTTCAACTTTGAATTTTTATTCTAAAAGAGGCAATTTCAAAATAAATGTCAACTATACTAGACCCCTTGTACTACTAAGTAGGGCCTGGTTGGATTGTGGTTAATAGAAGTGGGTCACATAATTGGCAAATTTCTGACCCCCTTCTCCCCCAGTATATGTGACTGACTGTAAGGCTCTGTCCTTATCCACGCTCTGTGACTACTACACTCTCCCTGCATAGTGTCTAAGGAATACACAGGGTCACACACTGCATAACATCTGCTTGGATCTGATGTACTGGTGGGAGTTTAGGATGTTTAGAAAGCCACAAACATTTTAATGTTTTACTTGGTATTTCTCATTTTAAAGCTGTGACCAAGTATTTAGAGAAGACAGGGTTGTTCCCCTCATCAAAATTCGAGAGGCCTTTTTCTAAGTTTAAAATCAGGGCTAAAACTACTAGCCTGTATAGACTAACTTTGGCTCAAATGCCTTCTTTTTAAACCATGAGACTCATGAGAAACATGAATAGGGCAAGTTTAAATTACCACTTTCAGTAAAAAAATCTTCAGTTTCCATATTAGACAGTTTGTGTAACAGTATAGGACCCCCCCTCCCCAACACCCACACATATCCTACGCCCTGTCAAGTTGTGACGTCACAGTTCCACATTCCTGGTATTCCTACACACGTCTCATGTTTACTTTATCTGTAAGTCATGTGTATCCCTCAGTGTTTGTAACCCTTCTTCTTCTTCTAAATCCCCCTCTACCCCCTCCCCACTACAGGTATACCACAAATTCCCTTAAATATATAGTGTGTCCGAGGGGTGGATCGTCCACCGAGGACACCAGGGGAGTTTAGTTCTCAATTTATGTTATGATTTTAGAAGGTTTAATTGAATAAAAATTAACAAAATCTGTAGTTCCCAGTACGAGCCATTTTGAATGTTTACATGCACCCAGAACGAGGCTGCAGTACCGGATCGGCCGCTGTGGTGGATCAGCACACGTTAAGCAACTCGGGGTGTGGCGATCGGTCCTGCAATGCTATCTCTATGGGAAGAAGTTATTTGCATAAAATAAAAGCTATGCCCTTGTACAAGGCACATCCTGAGTTTGATAGAAAGCTATAAGCCGCATCTGGGGCTTGAAAATATGTAGGCACTTTAGTACTGTCCTATAGTATCAAGATCTAGCCCCAATTTTAGCGAAAGCGCCCCTTTTATTTCCAAATCCTGGATCCACTACTGATCCATCTATAGTTTTACTTATACAGAGACCTATTATGATGCGGCAGTGCCCGTTGCACTGTGCGGTCAGTGTATGAAAACAACAGCCGCCATGTGTGCCAGACTGCCATGTTACAGTCACAGGTTGTATTGTTGTATTGTAGTTGATGAGAGCCATCCTCTAGTCTAGTGAGTAGTGGCACATTATTCACACACCAGCCAGTGCGAGTGGAGTGTCTTGCATATAAGGCACAGGTCACATATAAGCTATCCCCTGAGTACATGCTAGAGCTATATGGCACACTTCTATATGACCAAATTTTGGTCGTTTTAGGATTGTTTTATAGGTTGAAAACCTTGAATATAATGCGCGCCTGTAGTTTTGACAGATCCTAAAGGCGCAGCGGACTCCATCGTCACATATAAGCTGCATTTATTCACACAATACTAAGTACAATATAGCAAGGTTTTGTATTTGGTCACGTTTTCTTCTTACATCTCTATTTGTCGGCACTAAACTAATGAAGGTGTATAGCGGCCCATGGCAAAATGACAGCAGTACAATCAGGACCCTTCCCTAATAGTAGCCGGAGTTGGTACAGGACCAGTCTATAGTTACCCATTGAGTCCAATCCTACCATTAAAATACAGTCTGTGCCCATAGGCACATGTACTGTGTAGACAGGTCTATAAGGTTAAACCATGCCTGAAGCAGCCCATTCCTTCAGCCATCTGTCATTACTCTGACATTAAGGGAAGGATCCAGAATATTAACACTAGAAAACTTTTAAATTCTATATTCCAAGAGCCGAAAGGGTAGAAATGTTGTTACTGTATCTTCAGACAACGGAATTTAATTTGGTTCAATACGGCAGAAAAAAAAACACTAAGAAATTGTCATGTAACATCTTTCCGAGAAATAATCATTTTTACTTTGCCCAACAAAAAAAACTTTTAAAAAGACAGACGGCAGGCCCAGGGGATATTACTGCTGATGTAAGACGCAAATGTCCAACCTCCATGAAAAAATCCCTCTTTGATGTTAGGCTTATTTCTGTTCCTGTCAGTGCATTTAATAGCGCCTTCTCAGAAGCAGCCTGATTAGAATAACCAGAAACCCTCCCCCCTCCCTTTTGCCTAATGTTCCTCAGTTTTTTTATGCAAGTTGGTTACCATTTCCTCTTGCATTATTAACATGGTTACCTGAATACAAAGAATAGATTTTTCTTTTGCTCGTTGCCGCCGTCACTGATGACCTTAGAAGGATACGTCAGCATGACTCACGAACATGCAGCTTGCTGTACAGAAATTTTCTAGTCGTTATTCAACTTTTCACAGAAAATTGACAAGATTTGATATGGAAATTTCCTGTGAAAATCTGGAAATTTGAGTCACAATGGAACAGATTGAAGAGAAATACATTAGCTTCAAGCCTGAGGGATTTTCCTTTCTCTGGACAACAAAACTAGCTTTAGGCTGAAGCCTGGATGAGCAAAAACTACTTTATCCAATTGTTGTGTGAAACCTTATCTTGGGCATTATACTGTAATATGTGACCATAATCTGATTAACTCATACAAGTGACATCTTAACCCTTTACGGGCAACATGTTTGTTTGGCGTCAAGATGCATGGCTGCTCGGAACCTCACTAGCACTGCATTGGTGTATCATGATGACCCTTCGCGAGTGCATCAATTATATATACGCCAGCAATTTGCATTGCTCGTAACTCGAAAAAAAAATAAAACAATAGCCTTGAGCAAGTCTAGCTTGTGGTCTGACATCAGCACTCCCTCACCCAGTTATTGGCACCACCAAGCCACTATTCGCCACTACTCCCGCCAAAACTGTGCTATTCGCACCACGTTTCCCAAAAAGGCAGGAAAGTTGATACATGGATCAACATCATATACCTTCACCATTGGAGGCAAAAAGCATCTTATGGCTGCCAACCAACTGAGTCTGTACAATATTGTCAAATTCTCAAAGTAATTCTGCCTCTTTTCCAAAAATTTCCATCTTTTTTAAAACTTATTCGCACCACCAAAATGACTGAAAGTGCAGGGCCCCAGGGTGTCTCCTTATAACTCGCTTTTCGAGTTAATCAAGTTCAGCAAGATGCATGAATGCAGCTCTTGGAAGTCATTTAATTGGACTGTATCCGATCACCATGGCAACCACAGTATTCCTTTAAGCCATATGTCAAGGGCTAATACTTTTAATACTTGAGCTAGAATCTCACAACTTAGTCCAGCTATTTCTCCATCACTACTATATCATTGCTGGGATTTAAGAAAAAAAAAAAGCGCCAGTGTAAAATAAGCGCAAGGGATATAGGGGTCTTGAAATAAATCTAAAGTACTAAAACTAGATCTCGAATAATCGCATGTCTTGTAAAAGAGTCAAGAATAATGCCCCCCCCCCCCAAATCTATAAGCGCCAGGACAACTTTCATATCTGAATGTCATAAGCTGGTTGTATGGTTAGGGTAGACAGATCATATCTGAATGTCATAAGCTGGTTGTATGGTTAGGGTAGACAGAAAGTAATCTAACACTTCAGCAGTAGAGGCTGGTAGTGCAGTCTAGTAGTGGGGCTGTTCAGAGGAAAGTTCCAAGTGGCTACTGCTTTGATCTGCCACTGAAAACAGTGAAGTGAAAAGTGGAGAATAGCAGCCTGGGGCCACACCGGGAAGGGTGGGTGGGTGGGTGGGTGTGTTCGGGGGGGGGGGTAGTAAGGGCTAGTTCTTTGATGGCTGCAATATGCATTAATGTCAGGGATATTAAGTGTCCTGGCACAAAAAGACTCTGAAATGAACCTCCTAAATACAGGTTTTGTACATAAATGTATGAATCTTTGCTTTGGAACATCAAAATCCCTGAAATCAAGAAAACCTGAGTGAGTGAGTGAGTGAGTGAGTGAGTGAGTGAGTGAGTGAGTGAGTGAGTGAGTGAGTGAGTAATAGATGTTTAACGGCATTTCGACAGCTAAGGTCATATTCATGGCGAGAACTACATTACATAATTTCACAGAGGAATGTGTCAGTGCCCACGCATATGTAGACCACACACATCCGTGGGGATAGGAAAGAGGAGAAATAGACCCTTTTAAGTGGGCTAGGGAAGCCCGAGAAAACCTGAGACTTCTATCCCTGAATTAATGCAATCTGCTCACTTATCAGGACACTTGAATGTAGCCCTGGTGACTAACTTCCCTCCATTATGCTATTCCTGTAGGATAAATAATGCATCCCCAAGAAATCCATCCAAAGGATAAACTGATCAAGCACAAGCAATCAAGTTTCTTGCTTGCACTACATTGACACACTCGCTGGCCGACAAAAAAAGAGGTAAATTAACAATTTTGTACACCTTTTCCAAGGAATACTAGTTGACCAGGATAAGTGGCATCTCTAAATTTAAGGTGCAATATGTCTTAAAGGGTTGGAGACAGCATTGAAGGTGTGTGGCTATGAGAGAGGCAGTGGTTGAAGAAGAGAGTGAGTGATAATACGTGAAATCATGTCCCTCGACCACCTGTGCTGACTGGGCTGGTACCCTCAGGGCGTCTGTGATCAGCCGAGAACCAGCGAAGTGGAAAAACGCTGAGACGACAAAGAGGCTGATGGGTTGGCATGACAACAACCAAGGAATTCAGTGTAAGGGGAGGTGGTGGGGGGGGGGGGGGTAAAAAATAGGATAGAGCGATGTTGGTGGGAAGGGGGGAGAACTGAGTCACACAGGAGTTAAACCACCTGGTGGCAACATTCAGAACTGTTTCTACCTCCATAGGCACCCCCCCCCCCCACATTTATTCCAAGGATTTGCAGAAAGGAGACAGTAGTGCCAATTGGGCTGTGGTAGGGGAGGATGGGCCTGGAGAGTTTTGCTAGTTCTGGTCTAGTAATGTTTAAGAAATACTCTTTCCTGGAGATGAACTGATGTCAATGAACTATAGAAGTTCGTATGTGGCGGAAAAGGCGCAGTTGGCACTAAACCGAACTTGTTTCCTGGAGCTCTCACCTGGCATCCAATTTACTAGGATGTTTTTGATGTACTACTAGTAAGAGGGAAACCCCAAGGTGATGAGACTAGGGTAAGGCCTAAGCAATGTGAGCTTTCTGGTTAGCTCAACCCTTAACCCTTTACAGGCTGCTAATAAATTAATTATAAACGCATGTTCGCAGCCATAATGCGCCAAAGAAATGCTGGCAAGTCTGCTCGCAGGACTTCATCCGTGCATGATAACAACCTTCCAGGTTTGTTAACCCTATTGGCCACTAGCTGGTCTGGAGCTGGTTCCTGCGTCCCACACTGATAAGGTGGGACCAGCATGTCCCTGGAAGTGGGTCTTAACCAGGGAACAAGGTACCCATCATGGTATGTCTTATCAGTGGGGTTTAGCTCAACCAGCGAAATTCAAGATGGTGGCTCCACTAGGCCTCCATACTGAATCCTATAGGGCTTAGTGTTGACGCCTAGTGGAACGGCCATTGCTTGATCTGGCGCCTGGCTAGATAAGCACTGATAACAACCAGCATGATGGATACCAGGTGTTACACAATGTACCCAAAAAATTCTGCAGTGAATACAGGGTATCATCTGATTGGTTGATAATGTATCCTGGGTCAGCCATATAGAGCTGTAATGAGGTAGAGTCGGACCTCTGATATCCCATAATGCCTTGCAGTCACTTTCCGGTCTACCTAGTGTACAGGCCTCACCCTAGAGAGCACCACTGGCACACATAGAGTAAGAGGGAGGTCAGAGACACCTATTGTTTGAAAATTAAACTATGCCAGACAGGAACCTGACTCCCCCAGGTGGGCGATAATACAGAATCATATCATTCAGTCGTCCAAACCTAGAACTGACAGGGCCGGGCTCCCAAGGACTAGGAGTACATTGGAGCGCATCATGCTGTATTTTATTGGTTAACATACAGCACTCCCCCCCCACACACACACACACACACACTTACACTTGTCCTCACATGCCACCGTACGTCACGTGGGCTCATCACGTGACCAGAGAGCGGAAGTGGCACAGTGCACATGTCTTATGTGTGTATTATGAATATGGTTAACGAGTACACAGGGTATTATGGGGTGCTTGTGTGTGTATTGGGGGGGGGAGGGGGGTAAGAAAAAGACGCCACCTCCAGGTTACTCCTGCACTACTGAAAAAAAAAACCCAGCTTATACCGAGGTAGCGGATTGTACAAGAGGCACTGCCTTTGTTGAAGCTGGTTAGCAATGGTTATCACTGAAAACAGTAATTATCAGGTAAGTAACACTTGCCCTTCCAAAAGGCCCACTGTAAATACTTGGGATTATTTCATTGGCTGATAATAAATCCCTCTTAGTTGGTATAGACCATTTCAGAGGCATATTGTGACTCAAGACTTCCTGAAGTTGGGATGTGGCTTATATATACATGTACTCAAAGTGTGGTTCATGAGAAACCCAGAAACTTCATATTACATAAACACTGGCCAGGATCTTTTTTTTTTCTTCTTTTTTTTTTGCAATTTCCTTAATTTCTCAAATTCCCAACAAAACTGAGGTAAGGAAAGGGGGTAAAACTACAAAAACTCTCTTCATGATGCATTCTAATGACCTTAGTTCTGGAAACAGTTCACATCTGAGGCAAAGACAATTAACAATAGCTAAGACTGAGTCAGAAGTCCACAAGTATCTACCCTCATAAAAAGTCTTGCCTTAACACAATGACAGATCATAATTAACCAATCATCTCAAGACCTCCTTGAAGGTTTTATTTAACACTTAAAGGTCATTCCAAGGTCATTAAACTACCACTTTGTCCTATTGTGGATTTAACCTTCTTCTCTCATGTCACTCATGCCACCTGACCTCACGACCTGACCTTGGGCGTCCCTGAGGTGACCTTGACATCAAAGAGAGATCATATTGTGTCTCTCAATGCCAGCAGAACTAGGTCACATCTACTCCATCATAACAAGGTCACAAGGTCACTCTAAGGTCACAGGATCAGGATTATCTGAAGATGTGTGCGCTGTACAGTTGGAGGGCCTATGTTGGTTGGATTGAGGGCCAAGTTGGGAGTAACTAGCAACTTGCCTTTTATATCAAGAGCACATACAGCATTAAGATTTTAATGCTAGTCTGGATTGCGGGCAATCTGGGTGAAAATTTTAGGTAGAGCTCTTGGGCAAGAAAACTAAACATTACTTCCACAAACGAAGACATGTGGTCATCCTAACCAGAAATGTGCTGTGTCGCTAATATTTGGCCAACTACTACAAGACAACACAAAGAAGTCAGACAAAAATGGCGGCGTTGTAAATGTCACGCATACCACAGCTCCATTAAGTACTCGATACAGTAAGTCCCAAATGTCAGTCACTCGTAAAGTGGCTAGAGCGAAGCTCTCCGACACTTAGTGATTGTCTAAAGCACGTGTCAGTATCTCATATTTAACTACACTTAATTCCTCTGTCATAATCAAGTGGCATAAAATGTCGAATATCAAAAGACTTACAATGATGCTTTTGTTTGTTTGTTTGTTTGTTTGTTTAGTTTTTACGTCCAGGGGCCATCGAGGAACTCAGACATTCAATTACAATGATGCAGATATACAACCTTAAGTTAGTAGGTGTCAACCTCTGGGAGCATTCGGGAAGATTTGACTAGAAGAGTGCACAGGGGATATGATTTGAGAGTGCACGTAAAATCTGCTGGGAAAAGTGCACAATGATTATGCTATGGAGATTGTAAAGAGTATATGATGGGAGAGTGCACAATGACTGTGTTGGAAGAGTGCGCGAAGGCTGTATTATGAGAGTGTTCCTCAACTCTTCATCCTAGCTCCTGCACCCCGCCTTCCTGTCGCCATGTCTAACTACTCTCCAGCTCTCAGGGCCTCCACAAGAATAGCAATGTACAAAATGTCAATGGCTGCGTCCCTTCAGTGTCCCCTCACTACAGCAGACGACCTTTAGTAAAGGTCAAGGTCACACAGCACTGCTGCCACCTAGCGTCCCTCTGCAGCGTCCTTATTCTAGGTCAAGGTCACCCAATCAGAAAAAGGGCTACTTAGACCAAATCAACAGCCATGGTAGGGCCCTTGTCCCCTTCTTTTCTTGCACACAGCTGATAAGATTTTATAGTTTCCAAAAAAGCCTATATACAAAACAGACTACCGTAAACTCCCGCGTATAAGACACGTCCTCTACGCCAAACAAAATGCTTGGGAGTCTTATAGCTTTCTCTCAAGTTGGGGGGGCGTCTTATACGAGGGGTAATTTTACTATAGAAATGTACTGAATTTACAAAATTGGTACCTAAGAGGTGCGTCTTATAAGCGAAATAACCATTGACAAGTTAGGGGGGCGTCCTCTACGTGCACTGCGTCTTCTATGCGGGAGAATACGGTATTTATTTATGGATAAGTTGCAATATGGGGAATCAGTAGGCTTTCTTTCTAATTATGTTTAAATGCGTCTTGTTTTTAACCTTCATCGCGGGCGGTGCTCTCCTAATCGATTAATTATCGCCATAAAACGTGCACTACCATAAGAACAGAGCTTATTTCCCGCTGGTCTAGGTTATTTTCAGAATACCATGTAGGTTCCAGACAAATGTGACAAAGGAAAGACACCCGCTTTCCAGCTTTTTCCCGAACACCGACTGCTGGATTCTGTTTTACGTCATTGGCCTGCAGAATTAGATGTCCAAAAAACAGCTCAGATGCGACAAAACAAAGCCGGGTCCAACAGCTTATTTCTGATTATGTGAAGGAAATTAAAGGTTAAATCCCTGCAGCCATTACGAAGGAGAATTTAGAAGCTTCAAAAGACACTATACACAAGGAAATAAACATAAGGGCATGGAAAAGTCCCTTATGAAGGGTTTTCCACGTGACGTCAGTTTGCAGTGCATGATGGTGTTGGAGATCTGCCACTACTCACGCTGCCATAGAGAATGCACTGTGGCAATATACTACCCTGTATAAAATCTTAATTTTCTCAGAATCATACGGGTTGATCAAAATATTCTTTTCACCACTAATAGAAGAGATAGAGGGGAGTATGCCAAATTAAAAATGATTAATGTCCAATTTATATAAATGTTTAAAATATTATGTGGAAGTGGAAGAAAGTGATGTGCTGGATCAGCAGGGGTAGATCAGTGAGTGTGTGGCTTGCCTTACTCAAGGTACTGTAGCGACCTACTACCCTGTATAAAATCCTGATTTTCTCTGGATCATGTAGCTCAATCAAAAAATCCTTTTCACCACTAATAGAGATTGACGGGAGCATGCGGAACTAAGAATTATTGACATTCATGCGGCTTATACGAGGGTGCGGCTTATACGAGGATGCGGCTTATACGAGGATGCGGCTTATACGAGGGTGCTGCTTATACGAGGGTGCGGCTTATACGAGGATGCGGCTTATACGAGGGTGCTGCTTATACGAGGGTGCTGCTTATACGAGGGTGCGGCTTATACGAGGGTGCGGCTTATACGAGGGTGCGGCTTATACGAGGATGCGGCTAATACGAGGGTGCGGCTTATACGAGGGTGCGGCTTATACGAGGATGCGGCTTATACGAGGGTGCGGCTTATACGAGGGTGCTGCTTATACGAGGGTGCGGCTTATACGAGGATGCGGCTTATACGAGGGTGCTGCTTATACGAGGGTGCTGCTTATACGAGGGTGCGGCTTATACGAGGGTACTGCTTATACGAGGGTGCGGCTTATACGAGGATGCTGCTTATACGAGGGTGCGGCTTATACGAGGGTGCTGCTTATACGAGGGTGCGGCTTATACGAGGATGCGGCTTATACGAGGGTGCTGCTTATACGAGGGTGCGGCTTATACGAGGGTGCGGCTTATACGAGGGTGCTGCTTATACGAGGGTGCGGCTTATACGAGGATGCGGCTTATACGAGGGTGTGGCTTATACGAGGGTGCGGCTTATACGAGGGGATTTACAGTACTATCTTGCACATAAGGCACGGCTTTTACGCTAGGATAAACCAGAGCTGCACTGTATGGTATAGAATCTATATGAAGTCAGGGTGCGCCTCATAGGCCAGGATAATTCACTATAACACAGTATTGGACCGCTTAAAACCATGCCTCAGCTGCACCTTGTAACAGTTCCATCAACTCAGGGTGCGACTTATAAGCGAGGTGCGCCATATATGCAAGGTTTTATCGTAATTAAAATCAAACCAATGCTCAGTATGTAGAACCATAGCACGGCCATGATATATCAGCTCATGCTGTATATAGCTTAAGAAACACCCCTAAACTACACGTTGCTAGCACAATTAGAATTTGTAGGTAGAGGGGTGTTATTTGCCTACAGCAATTTATGCTCTTTTTTCCTTTTCAATTTTTTTTTTATTGGGGGGGGGGGGGAGAGAGAGTTGAGAAGGACATTCAGTTAAAAGCCAGGTTATAAGAACATTGTAAGATAGCACACACACAGTGCCCTACCTCTCTTTGTTAGATGTCATCTCGCGCCTGTCTCAGCGTCTTAATTCTCACTAGCCACTCGTCTAACCTTTCTATACGCCAAATGCCAGCTTCATTAGCTCACACTGTCCGCCTATTAATACACCCTTATCAAACAACCCCCTCCCCCTGTCACCGCCCCGCTCACAGAGCACACCGCCTCCCAGAGACTCGTCTAATTCGACTTCAAGCCTGTAACTATAGCAACACCCGCACAATTAGCCACTATTCAATTCCAGCCGAATATTCACTAATATTGCGACTGCGAAAAACTGAGACTATTCTGAGAATTCATATGGGGAGTGTGTTGAGAGGCGGTGGACAGGTGCTGGCGGATGGTGGTGATTAGTTTTTTAGGCGCTGGTTTGTTCAGAAACTAGCTTGATTAAATCTGGATGTTGGTCTACACCGAGACCGGGCTATAACTACAATAAATTCTCTTGTATAAGCTGCAGCTATCCAAATGAAAGTGAGGCTTATAGGAGGTTCCCAAAGACAGGGTGCAGCTTATAGGAGGGGCTTTTATGCCATAGAACAGTACTAAATTGCCAATCCCCAAGTGCGGCTTATAGCCTCCTCTCAGACTCAGGGTGCGGCTTATATGAGGGTGTAGCTTATACCAGGGAATTTACAGTAATCACAGGGCATGGAATCTTTGCTATAACAAAAATTATTCAACCAAATATCTGCTCTAAAATTCGTCTATGTAAAGAGAAATGTTGATGATTGTTTGCTCTTCTAACAATTAATCAATTTTGACATTTACAATATGTTTTTCTCCTAAAATGATTCCACAACCCATCTCCATGGGTGCTTACTTCATGTGATAACACTGAACATCCAATCTCTGGAATAACTCCACTAGTAATTCATGTAGAGAACACTACTCTCTGCATTCAGGTTTCCAATCATAGTAGCGGATTAAAGTGTGCGGCATGGGGGGCGCACGACCCTCTCTCTCTTTTCCTTGGTTGAAGACTGGGGCAGTGGCCCTGCTTTTACCCTAAAGAAGGGCCTCTTATTCCAGTCCCATTTTTCTTCCATTTAATCGAATCAAATGTTGGTAAAGAATTTGTGTTGTTGATGAAGATTGTCCTTGTTTTTTTTTTTCCCCCATGAGGTCCTGGTGAGTTGTTTGTCCTAATTAAGGGTTTAATCGTTTTGCAGCTAGAGTCAAAGATGTGATCCTTCGTGTTGGCTTATATCGCCACTTTAGTCTTACTAATAACGGGTTAGAAACTCTTATTTCTTAAATGTTAAGGCAAGCATTACATTCAGCAACCCGGAGATGGAAACTCAGGTGATGTATTTTTCTTCAAATTCATTTACAGCACACAAACATTTTTGCTTTTTATTCATAATGTTACATCTTAGTTGCTAAATGTTGCTCTAGACCTAACCTTGAGAAGCAGCGACCTTGACCTTCATTATCAGCAAAGCACATAGAACTAAAAACTTCACAAGAGAATCCTTATGACTATTTAAGGGTCACTGTTGCAAGTCTGCATCATGCCCTTTGGCCGTCATGATGCACCAATGAAGTGCTGGCGAGTCTGCTCATGAGCACTTCATTGGCGCATCATTCCAAACCTCTGGGAGTGTACCGACCATGTAGGCTCGGCTTGTTACATAAATCACTCACCCGGGCTGCATTTATGCATCTCGACAACCAATAGCCTTTAAAGGATTAACAGTCACCTTCAGTTTGGTTCTTCTAGTTAGTTGGACTTGGAAGTTAGAGAAAATGCTAATGATAGACTTACTCGTCACGGCTACATGGCGGTTGGCTTTCCCCTCATCGATAACTTCCATCACTTCCTCTGGGCTTGATACAAACCGCTCAGACACCCCCTGCAAGGTCAAGGTCATTTGTAAGGTCAGGGTTATTGTTAAGGTCAAGGTTATTCACATGATTATTACAAAGGTCATTATCTGGCCTATATTCAGTGATTTTTCCACAAGTGAAATTAAAACTGTCAAAAGAAGATTCCTTTGATGATCTCTTTTTTTATCCATATGCAGACTTTAATTGCAGTTTATGTTTTTTTTTTAAATTTTTATTTTGGTTATTATCAAAGTGTCTCACCTTGACATAGGGGATGCGGTTTTTGTCTTCATGGACTGAGAGGTTGGTCTTCGTGACTGAAAAGGTTAACGACATGATTGACATACAAATGGACGATAACATACATGCACTACAACAGTCATGAAAACTTCCTGTTAGGTTTCTTCGAGAATGTATTGATTACAGCAGAGGACCTATAACCCTGAAATAAGTCTATTCTACGATCCTAGTAAATATTCTCAAATTTCTCCATTTTTCTTGAAAATAAAGTATAATGTATTAGTAAAGTATTTGATCAAAATTTAAAGTATCATAAATTTGAATAATTACGCAAAATTGCTAAAATAAAGTATATATACTTAAAATAAAGTCTAATGTGGCAACACTGTAACACATAGTTTGTACCGTAATCTCCCGCGTATAAGGCGTGTCTCATACGAGGGGTTTTAGTTATCCCCACATCCGCAGGGGGGGATACCAAGACCTTTCTTTTGATATGTTACACTTCCCCTAAGTCCTAATAGGACATAATGTGGGCCAGAGGGGTCTGGGGGACCCTAGGTACACATAGCTTTTTGAATTTTTAAAATCCATTCAGTAGAACAAAAGATATGAATTTTTAATTTTTTTGGCAATATTTTCAAACTCTAGGTGCGCCTTATACGCGGGCTGCGCCTTATACGTGGGAGATTATGGTAACATATTGGGCTGTATGGGCCCTCGAATTAGAGCGATTCTTGATAGGTGCGATTCTTGAATAGCGCAATTCTTGAATAAGCGCCAGAGATATATTTCAAGTTATCAGAATCATAAAATGCACTGTCTCAGGCATAGGGCTGTTTGTAGGAATGTCCGAGATGTTGCCTCAATTTATTATTCTCTGGAAGATATTCGCATCCTTGCAGTGTTCAGAGATGCCACTGGCTGAAAAAAACCAGGAAAAGTGGACTTTGGACATACATTCCCAGGAATTCAAAATAATCTAATACAGAAATCTAAGGAATTAAAACCTGGAATTCCTGGTAAGCCAGGAAAAGCGGCATCTCTGAGTGTTTACGTCTTGAATAAATGGAAGTCTTCTAAAAGCGCCAGGCGTTGAGTAAAGCCTTACTGAAGTCAATGAGCGCTCCGGCACCCATACAGGTCATTGCGGTATGATTCATACATGTAGTTTGAAGAAGTTATCAGTAAACTTACCATCGAGAAGATCTCTGATTTTGTCCATGTAAATCTCAAAGTAGGAGACCTGGAATGACATAATTAGACACAGAACATTAGATATCTGATTAGGTTGGAGAAACACACAGCATAATTTCAGGTCTGGGCTCCGGTCTTATCATGTTGCAATGCATCGAACACTGTAATTGTAAAATAACATAATTACTAAGGGCCCTTGAGTAAACTCTTCAAGGGCCGACAATGCTAAAAGGGCGAACAATGAAGCAGGGGGGGGGGGGTAGACAGCTGAACAGTGACATCTGATTTGATTCAAGTTTTTTTTTAGCTATACATATGAGGCACAGAGATAAAACCTAAAAAGGCAAGTCGTGGGACGGGGCGATGTGAGAGCACAGCCGGGCATTGTGTCAATGGCGAGGTGCTGAAATACAATACAGAGGACAGGAGTTAATGGACATGGTTTCTCCCCATACACAGCACATGGGATATTATTATTTCACATCAGACCCAACGTTCAAAACCATTCCTGAGGCCTACTCTATTAAAGGGTACTTAGCATGGAAGTTATCATTATGGGTAGCTGATCATAACATCACGGGAACCAGCAGAAAATTATGACGCCCTGGTTGAGGTCACGTGACTTGATGCCCTTTGAGGCTCTATCTTAACTAAGGGTGCGACTCAAGCGTTGGTCCCAATGCTGTCGGTCAGGCAAATTTTTGCTAATCCGATGATTCATAAAGTATGGAAAAAATCTGTTGGATTATGAAAAGATTCACCCGACCAACGGCAGTGGTATGGACCAGTGCTTTTTAAGCAACATTTCGAAGCAATTGGTCTTTATGTATAGCTTACACAGTAAGCATGTTGCTTATACACGGGGTTTTACTGTTTTACAATCTATCACCCGAAATGCTGACATTGCAGAAATCTCAGTTTATTGTATATCGACAGGGGCACCAGGGATTCCATGAAAGGTCCAAACAAAGGATCATGAAGATGAGAATTATTAGTCAGGAAAATACTTATTGCTAATACATGAGTACAAAATAGAGTCTATGTAAAATGTCCCCAGACATGATATGAAGCAATCAGCTCGTAGAATATGAATTTCTTTCGCAATTTACGACAGCATCAATGAAACTGAGGCGCAATTTCTAGGACGATTGATAATTGAGAAAATGAGGCAGATATCTGCAAAGATAACAGAATTTCTCGTCACTAAATGTTATTTAAAAGTGTCACTGCTGGGGGGGGGGGGGTGCTGGGGGAGGGGGAGGGGAGATGTGCCGTATCCATGACGACCATACAGCTACGTCACGTCATCTTGGCTGCCTAGTAACCATGGTTACGTATTAGTCTTGGAGGGGGGTGGTTAACAGGATGGGGGCGTGGTCTACAACTGAGGGGGTTGGGCCTGATAACGAAGGATGCAGAGAAAGAAGAAGTCGGCTGATGGACGATCGACAGCACCCTGGCCATGTCTGTTTACATGGTGAGTTCTGATTGGTCGGTTCCTGTTTGTAAGCTGCATTGTGATTGGTGATGAGATCTACGTCTACGTCACAGTCATCACTCTCCCAGCATTGCCTTCATTCTCCTACCTTCGGTGGATCATTGTCAACAGGGTATCTTTAGAATTAAAATCGTAACTGATGACTCCTTAGCTGAGGATGAATTCAGAATCAAAGTTTCTTATCTTCGATTTCTTTGAAGTGATTCATACCAATACCAGGTAACCTATATCACATTTCTAGAATCAGAGGGAATTTGGACCTTCTTAAAAGTATACTTTTCATGAATACATATCGTATAGGAAAATATGAGTCTAAACCCTTTAAATCGAGCACAGTGCAAAGGACATGGAGAAAGTGACATGGCCTTTTCCTCAAATTGGCAGGTGATATGGGGAAACTGTATCTAAAGCCCAAGAAAATGATGGACACTGACGGCAAATACTTCTATAGACACGTCGATGATTATACTAAGTAGAATGTAAATTTCACAGATATGTTAAAACGAAATTTGTCACTTTAACAAATAAATGGTTTTAATGAGATTTATTAACTATCTGCTTATCATCTTCCCATCCCTTTATTAGATTAGTTACCTCTAATCTCAAATCTCACTCTCCTATCACATCTTTTATCTATCACCTCCTCAACCCCTCTTCTCATTAGTTCTTTTATATTTTTTTCTCTCTCAGTGACACAAATCATAGAATCATAATTGAATAAGATGCCTTTGTTTCTTTATTCCTTTTTTCCCCAGCCATGTTTGAATTCAGTTTTCGGCGGTGGAGGTGTCAGCGACGGCTTTCATTTGAAATGTTTCTGATTTTGCCGTAACAAAAGGCAGGGCTACCAGTGTTGAACTAATGATGTTAATACTGGCCGAATAAAGGGTGGCCCTTGCAACGACACCGCATAATTAACGACGGACAGTCGTCATTATAGACACTGCCAATGAACTTTCAAAGGAGAGAGCAAAAATGTAGAGATGATTAAAAAGAAAGGTGTTAGTGGTTGTTAATGAGATGGCTAGTGTGGGACTCTGTGCGTTTAATCCTCTCAGGACCAAGGACTCAAATATTCATGTCCGATGGTCATCATACTAAACTATTGAAACCTTGGTGGGTACCACAGTACCTCACAATAAGGCACGCTTTATAAACGAGGATTACCTTAAATTCTCTCGTATAAGCCGCGGCTTGTAAAAGAACCCAAAGAAAAGTTTGGCTTATAGATTCAGTCTAAAGAAGGGGTGCGGCTTATAGGAGGGCCCTTACACTATAGAACAGTATTAAAATGTCAATTTTCAAGCCCCAGATGAGGCTTATAGCATTCTTTAATTCTCAAGGTGAGGCTTAAGGAGAGTGTGACTCATACGAGCTCAAGGTCTGGGTGCACCTTATAGGCAACGTTATTTCACATTAGGGAATGGTCATTTTTTAACAACAGGAGGGGGTTGGTGAGTTTTTGGGGGATAACAAAAATTTCAGACCCCTCTAAGGGGGGACAAGAAAAAAATTCGCCCCTTTTGAGTGAAAAAAAGCCTGTGTGCGACTATAGAATAGAAAGGGGGGTACGGAAAAATTTCAGACCCCTCGGAGGGGGGGGGCGGAAAAATTTTCGCCGTGCAAGCGCAGAATTCCACCAACCACCACCCCCTGTTGTTAAAAAATGACCACTCCCTTAAGTATCAAACTGGTATAGAAACAAATACAGGATTTTCTACCCTAGACAGAGGCTCTTTTCTTGGGAGTGAATCAACAGATTTGGCATGATGAGTGAATGCATCCCTCCTGAGAATATCACCAGGGCTGCATCATGTTGGCCAAAGGCAAATTCCATTAAATCATAATGCAGCCATTAAATGATCTCTACCTGTTGCTGATACTAAGCAGAGCTTATCACACATAGGATAGGAGCAACTTGGTCAATACCGTATTTCCCCGATTATAAGCCCAGGTTTATATAGATTTCAAATGGGAAATTGCCCCGTCTTATAAATGGGGCATGCTTGTATTGAGGTAGGCTTATAATTCATAGACTTGAAGAATCACTCTTCAACCCTGTCTAATAATCCAAATTATCCAGTTTCTACATATTTCTAGGAATAATTCTAAGATTATGGTAAGCAATATCGACTCCATTTCCCTTAAATGTGAAATCAGCATAAACGAAAGAGCCTTAGCTTCACATAGCTTCAAGAATTATGAAAATATTCCTATTAAAAGCGAAGTTGTGCCCCTTAATGGGGATTCTAAGAGACATGCATGTTCAGATCAGGCTTATATTCAGGCCCCGGCTTGTATTAGACTCAGTGGTCCTTTTGACCAGGCTTATAAACGGGGAAGCCTTATATTCGGGCCCTGGGTTATAATCGAGGAAATACTGTATTTTCCTGACTAATACTTCTCATTTTCAGTAATACCTTTGGCGGACGGCTGTGTGGAAACGTTCTCATTTAAAATAACCATTTTCTTTTATGTACTTTCCCTGATGAAATCCCTCAAAACTCTAGGGAACGTTCAACAATTATGTCACTGTTATTTAGGCATTTTTCAGGACCCACCACCCCCTTGTCACTGTTTTTGTATGGAACATATATATAGGAACCCAAAGATCCCCCCCCAAAGCAGTGACGTAATTGTTGAATGTTCCCCTACCAGGGTAGTTTCACGATTTTTGAGCTGAAGGTTCAAGGGACAATACATGTACCGTAGTGGCCCGTTTTAGCGCAGATTCTCGAATAAGGACTTAGCAGGTTTAATTATAAGCCAATGAGAGAACTCCAATCTATTCACTGCGGTCCTTCAAGGGGCAACTGGTACCCACCTGATAGGTCTTATCAGTAGAAATCGCTAGTAACAAGCTCCAGCAATGACGGCACCCATGGGACAACCTGCTACCTCGGAATAAGTCGTGTCTCATTTCAGCACAAGGTAGAAGGAGGTTTCAAAATTTAAAATTCCATACATTTTTATACTTCAAACAAGCGCAGGTCTCATATAAGCATAGGGCAAGTCATTGGCTAAAATTTTGCTACCCCAAGGGCAAATCTACTACTTCTCCTAATAAGCGAGGTATAATAGATCGCCACTTTTAAGACAAAACAGACGCAAGAAAGGCAAAATGTCTGCCCCCGTTGGCTGACCAGGTTGCAGAACACCAATTGACGGGAGGTGGCAGCAGGAGACACTTTGTAGGTCCGCACTGAAGGGTGTTGTACAATGACTATTGGTCTAAAATCTGACAGTCGGTAGACAAACCAGGCATCAAATTAATCCTTAGGATGTATATTAATCGATTTGAGTGTTATTTAGGCTGATATTTGAGGGTAAGTTGAGGGGGGTGCACTCTTTTCAATTACAGAATTTATTGTAATCATTCACTGCAAAACCCCCAAATCTGGGTATGTCCGCACTCTACGGCCGATAGCAGAAAAGTTAATTACATTGTACCACATCTCATGGCCCTAAATTAATGGGAAAAATGTGTGTCTACATGAAAATAACAGTGGCTAAGCCCAGAAATTCTCACAAATATTTTATTTTCGCCCATATGCTATATAAGCCAACAGTGAGAAAATAATTAGTGTCCTGCAGCCACCAGCCATCTCCACCTGGTGCACAGGTCGCTGTAGCAGCAGCGTCAGCAGCAGTAGCCAGCTGGAAGGGGTTGTGGTGGAAAGTGCTGCGGCCCCGGAACATGGATACCCAGGCCGTGTTGCCGATCAATAGGTGGTGTGTGCGGCAGGTGCAGGCACCTCATGAATTATTCATGTTTGGGGCAGGAAACAGCCACAGTGGCGCCACTGGGCCATCAGGCTTCTGCGGATGCTGCTACATGTATTGTTCTACAGCTGCTTATGTTACTGCTGCTGTTACTGTTTTTGACCTGTTCTTCTCGAAAGACTGAATCTCCGGCCTTATAGACTCAGGGTTTTGGTTGTTGCAGGGATGAAAGTGACTAAGGACAATAATTTCAATTAAATCTCCTTCAATAGCTATTGTTCAGGACTGTTTAGGTCTTTGGAACTTGAAAACCCCTGGAATCAGGGAAAACCCTGAAGATAAAGTATTCTATCAGTTTTGCTGCTTCTGATGTGGCTTCTATTCTTCTTGGTGATGGTCCTGCTTTTTTTGCTACAGCCCCTTTCTATGGGTAATTTAATAGTACACTGGACTTATGACTACCGTAATCTCCCGTGCATAAGACTCGTCTTATATGCCAAACAAAGGCCAGGTGCGTCTTATAGGTTTACCCCAAGAAGGGGGTGCGTCTTATACGCGGGGTATTTTTACTATAGAACAGTACTGAATTTACAGAAATCACCCCTAAGATGTGCGTCTTATAAGCGAACCAGCCTTTCCTGAGTTGGGGGTGCGTCTTATATGTGCACCGCGTCTTCTATGCGAGAGATTACGGTACCATAAGAACCCCGCATATAAGCCGCAGCTTATAGACCATTTCTGACCCTTGGTGCAGCTTATGGGATCACCCTGATTTCAGGGTATGGCTTATACATGGGGTCTTAATCATATTGCCTATACGGAGTGAGTGAGTAATAGATGTTTAACGCCATTTCGACAGCTAAGGTCATATTCATGGCAAGAACTACATTACCATTTCACAGAGGAATGTGTCAGTGCCCGCGCAAATGTGCACCACACACATCCTGAGGGGATAGAAAAGAGGAAAAATAGACCCTTTTAAGTGGGCTAGGGAAGCCCGGCCTATACGGACTTACCTGGTTTGATTATCAGCCAATGAAATGACACCAACTTTTCACTGCGGTCCTCTCGGGGGCCAACTGGTACCCATCTGATAGGTGTTATCAGTAGAACTCGCTGGTAACAAGCTCCAACAATGGTCGTGCCCATGGGACAACCTGCTACCTCGAAATAGTAAGGGATATGTACCTTTTCAGACCCTAGGTGCAGTTTATAGCTCGGTCATCCACAAACTCAGAGTGCGGCTTACACACAGAGTTTTACTGTATTCCAGGCAGATTTCAACCCCGCTGCAATGGCCGTTTCCATTTACATGTATGTTGCTACATGTAGCCTGGTCATGTATATTGCAATTCTAATACATGCTGTGTTTTTCAATTGCTCTTTTATCCTCCACTGATTATCCACTGATTATTTCAACTAAGGTGCAACTTCATTGCAATAGCTCTATCATCAATACAACACTGTTCTGTAATTCATGTTTTCTGTTTGACTCGTTATTCTCTTGGTGGATAACCCAAGAAACTAAAACCAAAACTTAACTTGATGAATTGATTTGGCACATGTTGTAGCCAATCAGACAATTAAATCGCTGAAGACATGCCCTTTAATTGAATTTAGAGTTAATTCTCTATCAATTGATACACAGGAATGAAAATCATTGAAATGCTCAATAATAACCCATTAGCTATTTAGAGAACAGACAACGATCTTCTTCACATCAAGACTGTCTGATGTCCTATAATGCATGAATGCATCTGAGTGCATTATAGGACAACAGGCGGTCGAGATGTGAAGAAGGAGTTGTCTATTGTCTTTATAAAATGTTGTACATTTCATTCCAATCACTTAAGTACCCAATTAAGGTATGTCTAGACCAATTGATGGCCATTGACTTGTTTACAGCTATGGTGACCTTGCTCAGGTGTGCACTACACTCCTATAATGCACTCAAGGTCACTTCTATCGTTCAGCAGAGCACTGCCAGCGGTTTTATAAAGGTATTTACAGGAATGTATGGGTCTTTGGAACATAAAATTCCCTGAAATATCAAGAACTCTAAAATGTTCCAAGCCCTGAATTTACAGCCAATTTTGAGAATTGGTACCAGCAGAATTTCCTCTTTGATTTCCATCCCTTCTGTATGCATTGCTAAATGGCCCAAATCACATCAGATGATTAGACAAGCCAGAGAGGATGGTGATCCTAATAGACCTAATAGAGCCATAATTATTCTGATAGCATGAGTGATTCCCACCGGGGAGTCATAGAAACATGGGGCGCGGTGAGATTTCTGATCCCGACATGACAGCGAAGAGCAGGGAGAGTACAGCCGAGAGCACCCTAACCTCACCATCCAGTCCCCCTACCCCTGTGCCTGCTCATGTACCCCCCTCACGTTACATGATGTCGTGACATGAGAAGGCGAGAGACGTTTCCATGGTTACCTTTTTTTCTACTTGTAGACACAGATGTCACAGGCGCACATCACACGGGGCATGATGGTGAGGCAGGATGTGTCTTTGAGTACATGAATGTACATTTTTGCTTCTACCTCTATTTGATAGGATTATCAAAGCCATAGAGATGTACTCCCTTTGTCTCTAGGAATGTGCCATTCTACAAGTACATGTGTGGCACTGACTGGAACTAAAGTCTAGGTGCCTTCACTGGTACCCATAGACTAATACTTGATCCTAGGTAGCAAGTGGCATCAAATTATGTGGGGGCAGGGCTACCAATACTGGAATAAAAGATGGCTGCTGATACTAGGGGGGCAAAATGGTTGCCAATACTGGGAGAAAAGATGGCTACCAATACTGGAAAAAAAGATGGCTGCTGATACTGGGGGGACAAGACGGCTGCTGAAACTGAGGGGTCAAGATGGTTGCCAATACTGGGAGAAATGATGGCTGCTGATACTGGGGGGACAAGATGGTTGCCAATACTAGGGGGACAAGATGGCTGTCAATAATATAGACAAGAGGGCTGCTGATATTAAAAGGAAAAGGTACTATCTAACTGGTAACACTGTTGAATGATTTCTAAGATCCTGTGGTCTTTAAACCTATATTGCTTTATACACTTAATCTTATGTCCTCGTAATGTTTATTTTGTTGTTGTCGGTGGTGTGGTCTCCCACAACATCACCGAGTCTCATAGCTCCTAAGAGAGCCGGCCATTTCCTGGACAGAAATGAGTGCTGTTCCCTTCAGCAGCCTCCCTCCCTAGTACCAGAGATCAAAGCCCGGGGCTGTTCCGCCTCTACCCCCCCCCCCCTGCGCTCCCAGACGTCTACACGGGCAGATTCTGGCACAGCTGGCGGCCTGGAGCAGGTCAATGTATGCAGCTCATTAGTATGCAACTAGGTCAGCCAGCTCATTAATATGCAACTGGGGTATGCCAGCATTCCCTTACAGGGAGGTGAGTGGATTGGGAGCAGCTGAGCAGCTCCTACCCCCAGTAGAGCACCCAGTGAGCAGCTCGCCAAGCAGGGAATCACTAGAAGGAACAGGGAGGTGGGGGTCGAAGCGGAGGTTATTTCAATTTGCAGGTCAACTATGGGCAGCGAACCGAGGTGAGGATCTCATGTAAGAGGTTATTGACGGGGAAAAAGATGTTCTGCCATCCCCGCCCGGCGTGCTCCCTGGCACACATCAATACTGTGTCCTCCTAGTGGTGTTTGGGGACACTACTGGCATGTAGGTCACACGGACGCCGGTATTTACAGAGACGCCGCTGCTGCTGCTGCTGCTGCTACGTACATTGGTGTACATTGGTTGAGTGGGGTTGTAGAAGACTGTAGGGTGGGTGGTAACCAGGCCAGACAACAACAACCCCCCCCCTCTACCCCCGACCCCCCTCCATACAAGCTGGTGTAACCAAGCATGGCTCTGACTCCCATCACACCCTGGGGCTCCTTCATACCATCCCATACCTCTTTCCACACTCCTACATAGTATATAAGATGATCAACCCCTCACCTTCCAACCTGAGACAGGCCTACATAGAATACCTGATCACCCCCCCCCCTACACACACACACACCAAACTACCCCCCTCCCTTTTACCCCCCCCCCCCTGCCTCCCACCCTTCCCTACCCCTCCTACCACCAGAGCTGATGGCTCCATCCACCCTGAGCAGGTACAACACAGCCTGCACAGCACCCCACATCCCATATACTACTACTTCTACCACGTATAAGGTGGGGGCTCAGGAGGGATAGGTAGGGTACAAACAGAAAACAAGATGACTCAGGGGGTATCATGGGGGTGATGCTGGGAGGAGAGGGGCTGAACATTTTTAAAAAAGTAGAACTGAAATAGAAGCCCCTCAATGTGGGTTTTGTATAGGCTTTTGGCAAACCGCGAAAGTCAGATACTGCAGAAGACTTCCATCTCCGAATTGATGGGTACTAAAAGGCAAGAGGAATGAAATAAACGGAAAGGAGCGAAGAGGCAAAATCGGAGGAAAATGGTGTTAAGGGGAGTGAGATGACATGAAGAGCTAAGGAGGGAAAGGGGAGGGGTGATAATGAACAAAAAATCACGGAAATTGAAGGAAAGGGCGTGTGGAAGGGAGGAGGCAGGATGGACAGGGATATATGGGGAGGCCACGGGAGGTGAAGGGGCTGAGAGTCCTTGAGGGGTGACAAGCCCACCTGGTGGGACAAGTATCTACTACACATGATGGGGTATAAATTCATTTTACGGAGATGGGGACGATGCGTCAAGAGATGGGCACGCAGCCACATGTCGTGAGGCCATGGATGACCTTCCAACAATGCCGCCCAACCACAGCGCTCATCCTCCCCCCTCCCATCTCCCGCTCAATGTCTCTATTTCCTAGAAGCTCCCAATATCTCGAGTCGAGCTCCCTATAGTCAATGGACCGAAAATATGATTTCATTTTGGTAATCACCCAGGCACACCAAGGGATGCCACTCACTGGTCAATGAAAATTCGGAAATCATCCTAATTTTCGGGACTCCCTATAGGAAATGCCTATAGGAAATGAATTCCAAATTTCGGAATTCCTACAAAGTTAGGAAAAGTGGCATCTCGACACCTCAGAGGGCTGGAATCAACCGTACACTTTATACACAAGATACTATGGCAATAAAGGCCCCGAATGCCTTCAATCAACAGCAAGTGCACAGTTATGGTATTCAGCGGTGCACACCCTTTCTTTTCCCCTATAGTTTAGAGGTTTTTTTTTCTCATTAATCCTGAAATTTAGCCGAAAATAAGGACTAATCGAGTGACATGCCCTTTCCTTTCAAAATCCTGGATCCACCATTGTTACTGACGGTTAAACCTCTGCCTTGACCTTATATATCCGCATGGGAAGCAGCAGGCTTGAGGAAGGCTGTGTGTGTGAGGGGGTGAGGGTAGGGAGAGGGGAGGGGCGCTTGTTTGTCGGAGAGAGTAGTATATATACATGGAGATATCATCAGGCCCAGGTTGTCTGTATGGGAGCAGAGGGGGTGGGAGAGGGATGGCAGGCAGTTGGGACATTGCACATAGTAGTATATGGACATGGAGATATCATCAGGCCCAGGTTGTCTGTACGGGAGCAGAGGGGGTGGGAGGGGGATGGCAGGCAGTTGGGACATTGCAGCTAGTAGTATATATATATATATATATATATATATATATATATATATATATATATATATATATATATATATATACACATGGAGATAGCATCAGGCCCAGGTTGTCTGTACAGGAGCAGAGGGGGTGGGAGGGGGATGGCAGGCAGTTGGGACATTGCACATAGTAGTATATGGACATGGAGATATCATCAGGCCCAGGTTGTCTGTACGGGAGCAGAGGGGGTGGGAGGGGGATGGCAGGCAGTTGGGACATTGCAGCTAGTAGTATATATATATATATATATATATATATATATATATATATATATATATATATATATATATATACACACATGGAGATAGCATCAGGCCCAGGTTGTCTGTACAGGAGCAGAGGGGGTGGGAGGGGGATGGCAGGCAGTTGGGACATTGCACATAGTAGTATATGGACATGGAGATATCATCAGGCCCAGGTTGTCTGTATGGGAGCAGAGGGGGTGGGAGAGGGATGGCAGGCAGTTGGGACATTGCACATAGTAGTATATGGACATGGAGATATCATCAGGCCCAGGTTGTCTGTATGGGAGCAGAGGGGGTGGGAGGGGGATGGCAGGCAGTTGGGACATTGCACATAGTAGTATATGGACATGGAGATATCATCAGGCCCAGGTTGTCTGTACGGGAGCAGAGGGGGTGGGAGGGGGATGGCAGGCAGTTGGGACATTGCAGCTAGTAGTATATATATATATATATATATATATATATATATATATATATATATATATATATATATATACATACACATGGAGATAGCATCAGGCCCAGGTTGTCTGTAAAGGAGCAGAGGGGGTGGGAGGGGGATGGCAGGCAGTTGGGACATTGCACATAGTAGTATATGGACATGGAGATATCATCAGGCCCAGGTTGTCTGTATGGGAGCAGAGGGGGTGGGAGAGGGATGGCAGGCAGTTGGGACATTGCACATAGTAGTATATGGACATGGAGATATCATCAGGCCCAGGTTGTCTGTACGGGAGCAGAGGGGGTGGGAGGGGGATGGCAGGCAGTTGGGACATTGCAGCTAGTAGTAGTATATATATATATATATATATATATATATATATATATATATATATATATATATATATATATATACACATGGAGATAGCATCAGGCCCAGGTTGTCTGTACAGGAGCAGAGGGGGTGGGAGGGGGATGGCAGGCAGTTGGGACATTGCACATAGTAGTATATGGACATGGAGATATCATCAGGCCCAGGTTGTCTGTACGGGAGCAGAGGGGGTAGGAGGGGGATGGCAGGCAGTTGGGACATTGCAGGTAGTAGTATATGGACATGGAGATAGCATCAGGCCCAGGTTGTCTGTACGGGAGTTGAGGGGGTGGGAGGGGGATGGCAGGCAGTTGGGACATTGCACATAGTAGTATATGGACATGGAGATATCATCAGGCCCAGGTTGTCTGTACGGGAGCAGAGGGGGTAGGAGGGGGATGGCAGGCAGTTGGGACATTGCAGGTAGTAGTATATGGACATGGAAATTGGTGTCAGGCATAGCCTTGTCATTGTAGGGGTATGAAGTAGTATAGAGACATGGAGGCTAGCCACAGGCACTGAAGCCTTTTCTACCGTCATCTCCCGCATATAAAGGGCCAGTCAGACTGGTTGTAGGCAAGCCACGACTACGACAAAAAGTCGCGATTTTACCACGACTTTCAAAGTTGTGCACACCAAACTTCCACGATTTTAAAATCATGAGATTTTGGTCAATTTATTGGGTCGTAGGACTATGCCATACTGTACGATTTTATCCCTGATTTTCCGGCCGAAAAATCGGGTCGTACCTCTTATCTTCCTACGACCAGTCTGACCGGCCCTTAAGGCGCATCCAGCGTATAAGGCAGAGGGGGTGGGAGGGGGATGGCAGGCAGTTGGGACATTGCACATAGTAGTTAGTATATGGACATGGAGATAGCATCAGGCCCAGGTTGTCTGTACGGGAGCAGAGGGGGTAGGAGGGGGATGGCAGGCAAATGCTTGATTTGATACATAAATTCAAATTGAATGAGTTACACCACTGGCTTTGTTCATGAATCAAGATGACAGGTGGTGCAATACATTCGAGGGATATACTTCTATTAAGGGGGTTGGCCACCGACCCCCATGCCTTTCCTGCCTACACCATCAGTCCCCTAGCAATGGGGCCCACTCCCAGACTACAGTTGTGTCCCTTCTCATCCTTTCTGCTGTCCATACTACAGTAGAATCAATAAAATACGGAGGTCCTCCACTCTTACTCCTCATGCTGCTACCTCATTGGTCAATGCCTCCCTTTGATGTCACCCCCCTCCCCTTCCGCCAGTCGCGACGCATCCCCGGCACATCCTTCTGTGTGCACCATCCCACTATGGTTGTAATGGTTGCCACTAACGCCCTCTGGTCACTGTGTGGGAACTAAACTAACATGGGACGGGCGGGGGGAGGTATTTCATGCCACAGGCTTTGTAGGCAATGGGAGCAGGTAAGTAGGTGTTCCTCCTGACTTGACAGTGACCATTGGACCTACAATCATTCAGATGCAAGATGTTTGGTAGGGTGGAGAGTTTTCTTGGTTAGAATTCTCCGTTGGCATCTTCGGGAAATCATAGGGCTCTGTACATATATATAGAGGGATGTAAGTCAGGAATGGGCAAAAATCAGGAAGCCATAGATTTACTTGATATAAAAGCCCTCTATTTTCCCAAACAGCCCTCCTTACCACGCATATAAGGAATATACATGTCATTCAAAACTTTCAGAAATCAGGAAATCCTGATAAAACCTGAAGACTTTCATCCCTGTATATATAATAGTGCCAGCTTACCGGTACTATATTTGTATCATTTCAAGAAAGAATAAAAAATCACTTAAATGCTGAATTAGAGCCCCCCAGCACTGTATAGATAAGTATGGGTCCTGCATTTCCCTGAAATCATCCCTGCATTGTCATATTTTGTGGTCTGTTGTCCCCAATCCCTGCGAGATGAAATGGGGCCCTGTGCATTCCATTCCAACCTCCCTTATTCAAAATGGCTCCCAGCTCAATGGTTCTCCCTGCATACAAGCGGGAAACAAGATGGCTTATAGAGAGGCAATACACAAAAGCACTACTCAATATATGCGCTGAGAGAGAGAGAGAGTGAGCATGGTGAGCACTGTGGTCCGGAGTCAAATCAACAACACAGAACTGAGATATATTCAATCTGGCCCGTTGCTCCACTTCCTACCTAACGACTCGCGACATCTGACTAAAACCTGTCCCATTAGAGGGCTTAAACACCCCCACCTCTCCACACTCAGCTCTCTCTCTCCATCACATCACATTTTCCACCTTATTCACCCCCCCCCCCTCCCTTTACCCGCCCGCTTTCCTACACTCGCTGGAGGGCTTGTGGCGCCCCCTGTTTGGCCAACAGGACATTAATTCATTAGGCAGCCATTCGGCATCTTTCTTATCGCCCCCCACTTACACCTGAGTGACAATAGCGCAGGCGCTCAGGGCACGCTGTCCGGGACATTTGGAGAATGTGTTCTGAAACTGAGAGAAGGGAGGAGGGGTGGTTGAGGGAATGGATGGATAGATGTTGTGGATTTGTATGTAGGGTTACATTATTACAGCCTAGAGTGAGTAATGTTTAGAGAATAGACAACGACATTCTTCACATGAAGACTGTCTGTTGGACTATAAAGCACGATGGTCGAGGGTCTTCATAAGGAGGCCCTCGACCAGAGTGTGTTATAGTCCAACAGAAAGTCAAGATGTGAAGAATGAGTTGTCTATTGTCTTTATAAAACATGTCATCATTTGTACCACACTGATCTAAAGGTCTAAAGCCTATGATACCCCACAGGACTGATGGACAAGCCGTGACCTTGCTCAGGCATGCACTGTTCTCCTATAATGCACTCAAGGTCACTTCTATCATGCAGCAGTGCATGGGCTACTGTTTTATAAATAGCATCAAAGGCAGTGGGTTTACAAGGAGAAGCAACAGAGTGAGTTTGAACCACTTAGCATTATGCCCTCCTCAAATATTTTATAAGCATTGAAAGGCATTGCGAATAGCATAGACTTTATATCAATTATTCAGACTTTACAAAAGGTATCTTTTCTTAAACTAATTAGAAAGATGCAACATTAATAAATCATTACACACAAGCTTTGAGGAGTTAGAACAGTAAAAATGTTCCAGCTCTGAATATCCAGCTAATGCCTGGTAATGGCTAACATCTATTTTACACACCATCTACAAAATAAGGTCTTCACCCTCTTTAGTCTCCCCATTACACCAGATCTCCCAATACCCTCCCCACTTCCCTCACACTAAGCCGCGGTCCGCAGGCCCCGCTGCGTGTCGCTCCAGACAGCTCGGTCCCTTCCCTGTGGAGATTAACATGACCATAATCCCCTCGTCGTCGCCACTGACCACATGACCTTCACCTTGGTCAGAGGCGGCAGGGATCCTTAGTCTTTCATCTTTTGCTGACGAGCGCCTCATTGGTCGTGTAGCTCCTCTGTCGAGCATCGAGCAGCTCATGTTGTGCTTTTTAACTCCCTCGTCGAGTCATTAAAATCCACTCTGCCCATCATTATCTACAAAGGACAGTGAGTGGGGGGATCTAGTCCACTAGTCCAGGCCGGGACATTGGCGTCTAGGCTTCTCCCCGCATGTGGGGAATGAGAACTGTCGATAAGATTAGAGCATAAAGTAGGTCAACCTTAAAGAGAAGCTCCAGTAGACACCCCCCACCCACCCCCTGACGTCATCCCTAGGGACCCACCTCCCTCACTTCAACCCCCATTTCACTCACTCCCATCCTAACGTCTGTGTTTATCTCACAGCTTCCATGCACCGGTTGCCATGGCAACCCGAAAGATGGCCAACAGGATGGTGTCGTTTTTGTGATTTTCCTTCCTGCTGCAGTGAGGAGATGTGGCACAGCATCTTAGTTCTCATGTGTCCACTAGGGGTGCGGCTACTTCACTGCCGCAGCTGATGCTCACCAGAGGGCAGTGTTGTTGGTCTCACTCAGGGTGAGCGCTGAAAGCTGCTGACCGCTTTAGCCCCAGGTACAAAGCATGTAGTCGGCCATTTTAATGACCTTTGCTGGTTCCAGAATGTTAATTGATAGATGTAGTTCATGGTATAGGTACCAAGAATGGTCTAGTTTGATTCATTCAGCCTCTTCCATATATCAATTTTAATGAAAATGCTCTCTTCTATAATGCTCCCCCCCCCCCAGTACCGTTCTGGCGCATGCAGTGCGTGTGGTAGGCGTGCACTGTATTTGTACTAATATCTATCAAATCAGTTCCTAATTGACTTGTGAACCAAATAATTGGCAATTAGGTGCTACATAACTGGGGAGATCAGACACATGGTGGGTCACCCTCGATGGCTGCTGTATCCGGACTGACTCAAACACGATCACAGTGAAGAGATGACACCGGAGACACGCACAGCCGACAAGGACCCCTCATGGGTTGGGCGTTGAACTCTAGAAAGACTCCATATTCATTGAGCCTTTATTATGATTTGGCATTACGAGAGACAAAGTAAACAGTAGAGAGTATCTAGCAAGCACTAAATTTGCGCACCATGCGCATGGTTTGGGAGTGTATCAGCCTTACATAATCAGCCTGATACGTCGGGAAGTTACTCGGCATATGCGCATGACGTGTTTAAGCACTGCGCAGCCTTTAAAGGGTGAAATGAGACAGCCACTTCACCCTGCCTCAGGCTACACAGGAAGTACCCTCCCTTAGCATCTCCCAGTGCATGTTGGGGGATGTGTCACGTGACTCACGTGACATTGGGTTTGACCTTGAGGTTTGACTCATTGAGTATTCCAAGGTCACCCACTGAACTAGTTCTCTTATTGGGAGGTATTGGAAGGAAAGATGGGATAAGTGTACAGCTATTTGGTCAAAGAGTGCTTTGTGGTCAGATCTCGTCATGGGGAACTCGCCACAGTGATAGCGTATTCATCGGTTTCTTAAGACCAAAATCAAAATTAAGTCAATTTGTGAAGAACCCGATTGGATTTGGGTCCCAGCTTAAGGTGGCAGCCATACATATATGGTCTAACATGCTTTTGTTATAGTTATTGAAAGGAGGGCTTTATTACTCATCACTGTCAGAATACCTAAATTCAGAGACGCCTCTCCCTGGTTGACAAAAACCAGGCAAATTGGATTTGGGCATCTTTCACAGGCAATTAACACAATTCAGCACAGGACACTTTAAGCGACAAAGGCTGCATCATGTTGTCGTTTCCCCTTTAAGGGCGGCTGGTGATGCCCATTGGTCGGCATGATGCACCAATTAAGCGCTGGTGGAACTGCTTGCCAGCACTTCATGAGAGCATCAAGCCCACCCTCTGGGAGTTTGTGTATCAATTCCGCAGGGTCGGCATAATGCATCAGCGGATATTAAAGTGGTTACCAAGAACTGATATACATAATACATTGAGTGTGTCGTAAAGCTGCCGCCTGACTCAACTTCTACAAGTATAAGAGGACAATAGTCATGTAGCTTCCCCGTCCCCTGAGAGGACACGACAAAGCCGACATGCCCCTACACTACAGCCACTCCGTAACCCGAGCTTCATGCTACAAAGGAACATGATTCAGCGTCGACAAGGAAAGGACAAATGTACGACTGGGGATTTTGGAAAAAAATAAAAGGTAGGATAAATGTGAGGCTTGGGATTTGGCAAAACTTAAAGGTGGCAAAAATTTGGTAAAAAAAAAATATATAAGGGATAAAATGTGACCTGGTATTTGGCTGAAGTACAATGAACAATGGTGGGGCTAGGGAAATTTGAAAAAAGTAAGTCTTGCTGTTCTAGAATCTGACAGAATTTGAGTCTTGCAGTACCAGAAGTAAACAAATGGTGGGTATGGGATGTTTTTAATGGAGATGGGAACAAATTTGAGGTGTATAATTCATCAGGAATGAATACTTAATGCTTTCATTCGACCTTGGATGCTTCGACTCTGTAGGGTCGATGGTGAGAGCCTATAATCCTCATACCCAATATCACAGTGGTGGGGATTTCTCGATCTCATGGTGACACTATTAGGAAAAGGAGGGAAGGACTTCCGCAAAATGAACCTCCACTCAACCTGCCCGGGTCCTCACATCAAACACACGGTCACAAATCACCTCCGTCACTTGCCTTTCAACCTGTCGAATCCATCTTTTCCAATCAGGGTCGGAGGAGGCAGTGCTGGGATGTGAAGTTACCTTTTTGTAGCCCTTAACCATTTAACCACTGCTGATGCATTAATGCATCAGTCCAAAGGTTGTCATGATGCATGAATGCACGTCTGGCGACTAACTACATAGGCTGCATTCATGCATCATGACAACCCTACTGGGCTGATACACTCCCGTTGGGTCGCCATGATGCTTCAACTGAGTCCTAGCGGGCAGTCTCGCCAGCACTTCATTGGTGGTTGATAAATGAATGCATCCCACTTGATTACTATACCTAAGGGAGTCTTTATTTCAATTTGAAAATATTCCAAGCAGAAAAATACTAAAAACCCATGGTACAACCTTACCCAGAATGTTCCATTTACATGATATTGTGGGTAACCATAACTACCCCCCCCCCACACACACACACACACAGCTTAGCCAAACCGGAAGTGCTGTTCTGGGCATGCTCGGAAAGGGGGTATGGGTTGGGCAGGTGTGGCCCTGAGATTGCAGGGTTGAATGTTCATGGGACCTGCAGAAAGGTTATGGGGAAATAAAGGGCTCTTTACTTTCATTGAAGAATGGTGTGGAGATTGAGCGACTTTCAGGGACTCTCTGCGAGATAGAAAACTGCCTTTCTTTTTGCCACCGCCAGGAAGGTACAGTGATTTTGGAAAGCGGAAGGAGAATGGGGATGGTGGGTGGCGGTCGGTTGTCAGGAAGGGCCTGGTTTATTTCCCACGGACACGGTTGCCATGGTAACAGTTGGCTGTCTAACATCAACCGTGGCTACCCTTACGCACCATTACCGTGTAATGTAGCCATGAAGACAATACTATATGGGCCCTTCATGCAACCATAACACTCACAGCACCCGCAAAGCAGCAGACCCTAGTATCATTCCTGGTTCATACTTGTATGATTTCCTTTGATAATTTGTATTTGATATGTGCAACACTCTGCACTCTGGATACTGAAAATGTTAAATCTCCTGATTTTTATCTATTCAAAATGAGTATCAATTCGAGGGAACTCGCTTCCAATTATCAAAAAAGAAATGTAAAATTTGTGGAGTTCCATAGCCCAAAATGGTTTCACTACTATCCCCACCCCCTTAAATGACTCCCCCCCCCCCATACACATGTCCCCTCCCCCATTCCTGTGTATCTATTCAGCTTCCTAGGGGCTTCCGCATACTCTATGTGGATCCATCAACACACACGGAGACACCTTTATATCCCCTATTGGGCCTCTCCTCTATAACCAAGGCCATATGTCCCTGAGCCCTTCCACTATAGGTTACAGCCATGCTATATGTCCCCATGGTACATCTGAGCCGCCCAGAGAAGGTTAACCCTTTTAGGGCCGAAAATTCAAGAGTGCCTCATGCCCATTGGTCATCATGATGCACCAATGAAGTGCTGGCAAGGCTGCTTGCCAGCACTTCATTGGTGCATCATGCCGACCCCCCGGCTGTGTATCAACCCCAGAGGGTCAGCATGATTCTTGAATGTAGCCCCGGCTGGTTACTTGCACTCATCCATTCATACATCAGGACGAGCAATGGGATGTGCATCCGCGGTCCTTGAAGGGTTAACGAGAAGCTCGTCCATATCCAGGTGAGTCACTCCCTCACCCTGAGCTGCTCCCTCCATGTCTCCATGGCAACATGCTGCTGCTGCTCCCACAAAGGTCATAGGCAGCTCTCCTCTATATATATATATATATATATATATATATATATATATATATATATATATATATATATATATATATATATATATATACAGTGGGTAGGTATATACATGTACATGAGTATATCATCCGCACGGGTGAATGCTCAAAACACGAGATATTTCTATATGGAGTTTCTAATGTAAGTAGTGGAGGGGGCGTAGCTGCAGAGGGCAGTCTTCATATAAAACCCCATCACATTAGTACAGCCTACACCCAAAGCTAATCCCATGGTAACCATGGCAACGCAGAGAGTCCCAGCAACGCTGGGAAAATTGACAACTGATGCCCCCCACCCCCTGCGGTGCATTCTCGCTTTGTTCATGTATCTCCTCTCCAATCCCTGCTTCCTACTCACCCATGCCTCCTCCCCCATACTGTCATCATCTGGTTGTCATGGCGACAGGTTTATAATATTCTCTGAGTGGCTGTCATCCAATTCCCGTCCAATTTCAGTGAGTTAAACAAGACCCACTGATCCACTCACCCGCTGAGTGGGTGCGGGCATCGACACGCTTTAAATATTTTAATCTGTTTAACACGGCTAGTCTCCACACCGGCATCTGAAGGACCATTTAACATGGATTAGGGGTAGGCTGCAGGCAGGGGTGGGGTAGGTGAGCTTCTCTTAAACTGAAGGGGCATACTTCCACAAATGCCCTTGTATAAGCCGCAGGTTATACAGGGACCAGACACCTCTCCTATTGTGGCTTTTGGAGGGTCAAAAAGCCAGGGTGCAGCTTATACAAGGCAGAGATGCCACCCGATGGCAGACTAAAACCAGGAAAATTGGATTTCAACATGTGCATTACTGCACTAGAGGCTTTTAAATGGTTTTAACATCTACAGCAGTCATTGTGCGGAAAAAGTGACAGCGAGAAAATGTCAGATTTGATATACGTGCTGATCTCTGACTATTAATCTGACATGTACACTGTTATCCCAGACACCATCTGAATACGCAGCATCAATACAACACCATGTCTTTACAATCTCTATCTTTTATGTCTTTTTTCTCCATTCTTTCTTCTTTTTAACAAAAGAAAAGAGGCCTGGTGTGTACAAATCTACAGTTACATCTGTGTGCAACTGTCACTGCTAAAACCCTTTCTGTTACACAGCGTTTTCTTTGACATCAAATATAATTGGTGTTCCTTTTTCCTCCCTATCATTTCCCTCCCCCATTTTTAACTGGCACATAATGGGAGGCTGGAGTGGGAGAGCTAAACTTATTTCATTATTTCACTTTTTTACTCTAAGCCCTACATTCTATATTTTGTTTCATTTTAAACCCACATCATTATGGTAAAACCCGTACATAAGGCAAACCGAGACTTCAGGAAGACCAAAAGGTACACTTAGGGTCTCTTAACCCATTGAGGGCTAGCATCGACTATAATCGACACCATGGTAGGCCTAGCATTGATTTAGTCGACACCATGGCAGGCCTAGCGTCGACTATAGTCGATGCCAGTTATATAGGATTAGTATAGGAATTGAAAATAGGCTCATCCTCTAGGAACTATACTTTTTTCAGAGGCCGTCCTCATGGCCAGGGCAACAATTTTTGCTCTGCCCTTAAAGAGTTAATGCCTTACATATCCATTAAATATATAGCTTGTCTCCACTTTTACAATTTCTGGGGAAAATACCCATTTGATAAATGTCACCAGGTTTAGAAGAAACCCTGAACCAACAGAACTAAGATGAATGGACTGAACGTAACCTCAGATAACCACCGCTCGGATGGCTGTGATATTGAAACAGAACCATGTCAGACAAGTTAATAGTTAATACAGTGAGCGTGGAATCTGTGGAGATGCCCCCCCCCCCCCCATCCCTGTTCTGAGAACTGAGATCTTCTTAACATGTGAGATTATAGATGTGTAATTACTAATGGCGAGCTCTCTGTGTCTCAAATCCCTCTGCCTCCTCTCCACTGACACCTAGCAATGGTGTATGCATCAACTCTATGCCTCGTAAATGAACTATTCCAGTAGGGGTTCTCTTCTCATTTTGATCAATTCATGAGGGAAATTATTGATAATTTGATGCAGAAATTCAATGGAAAAAGAAGGAAGCTGTGTGTGTGTGTTGTCAGTAACAATGATCACGCACTATGAAGTGTGTGTAAAATGCACCTTGAATTAACAAGGGTTAAGTCGCATCGGGCATTTAATACTGCATTACATCTGTTTGCTTTTGGCGGCACAAATTCAACCCTAGTAAGTACATTAGCACTTGTGTAGTTGATACACTCCCAAAGGAGCGGCTTGATGCACTAATCTGTGAAGCATTTGTGCATCGTGACGACAAACGCATTAAAGCACTCAGTGGCCATTAAAGGATTAGGGGGCTGGGAGTCTGGGAGAGTGGCAGGAGGAGCAGTAAGGGGAGAGGAGGGGGTAAGGGGAATCATACAAAGCTCTCCTGAGCTCACTGGCGGCCGCCCCTCCTATTAACGGCGGTGAGCGTGTGGTGCCCTTCTGTAGGGCCATTGTCCCTCGGCCCCGCCCCTCACATAGGGCTTTACCCCACACCTCCCTCCCCACACCTACATCAGCCAATAGGTCTTCATTCCCCCCCCCCTCCTCCACAGCCAACACCAAAACTCTCACTAGGCTTTCACCACATGTCCTTTATGTACACCGCTTATAATATAGAGATGGCAACTGTAACATGGCCACTGCCGCTGAGCGATTTGCGCCTCGAATCGTGACGTCACAGAAATTCGTCTGTATACCTGGTACAATATGGCTGCCATTCTGCAACTCCCTCCCCCCCCCCCCCACGTCCTCATCCCGGCCTGTCACGTGCTGACACAGGGTATGTTGGGAAGGGGGCATCAGTTTACATGTCTGTTCAATGAAGGTCTCTTTTCACAAGGTGAGCAAAATAAAAATTAATAGAAAGGGAACTTAGGGAGCATGGCCTCTGCTTTTGACTGTGTAAAATAATCATTTATTATCAGTCACCTAATAAAATTTCCAACACTGATACTTGATTTACCATATATGCAACATAATTCGCACACGCAAACACCCTAGTTAGAACACAGCCCTTTTCTGTTGTATTTTGACCTCAAAATGTCCAATTCAATTCCTGACTAATGACTGAATTTCATAAAAAGTTTCAAGTACACAATGTTCTCATCATGGGAATAATAAGTTTTTATTTTCCATATATATACTTCAATGTTATAACCTATAAATACCATTGAGAATTCAATGAGAACTAAATTATTGAGGAGGGGAGGCAGGGAAGGTGGTGGTGGTGAGAGTGGGGGGGGGGGGGGGTCTCTGTTTGATGCAGATGACAATGCGGCAGTGGTCGGGGGGTTATTAGGCGTATTGTGAGCAACTAATAATCCTGGCGACAAGCCGGGCGAAGTGAAATACTAACCAGGGCCTTGTGATGTCTGTGTGTGCAGGGCCCAGGGCAGGATAATGAATGTCTCATGATATTATTGGAGACTTGTTGATAGAAGTCGACATGATGCTTTCTAATCTGTCTCCCCATACGGTATGGTAGCTTGAAGCTCATGACCAAACATTAACCCTGGCCTTAAAGCATTTATTTCATTTCATTGAATCATTTTCCGAGTAATATTTCAATGTGCAATGCTTTTTGAACTTTAATATTTAGTGACCTTCCAGCCCAGGCCCAGAGTTCTTGAAATATTGGGAAAATAGCCAAAGAATATCTGCTGACTTCCATTAAATTCAAAGGAAACGTACTTAGCCAAATATCATTGAAAGAGCATGCAAGCCATCTTAATCTTCAGTACTGGTTATCAATACATCAATTTCCAACTTAAGCATAGCCTTTTGAGGGGTAAATTGAGTTGTATTACTAAATACGGTGCATGTTGATCCAGCCAATCAGAGCCAGGCTAGCCCTTCACTCCATCTCTTGTCTGACTGAGGACCTGCTTTAAATCTGACCCCTGATAATAGTCCCACAGCAAATAATGTCACCGCTCATTATGACGTGTAAAAATGGATTTTGATGAGCGCGAAAAGACATAAAACAAAAATTGAAAAAGCCACGACAGGCAGTTCAGAGGGGAGTCGTGTGCCGGGCGCGCGCGGCCTGGGCTGGTTTGGGGTGTGCACTCGTTTTAATGAATCCTGTGGCATTTCCAGTGTTACACGGCAAAAATAAGAGTGTTGAAATAAAGGAGGGAGGAGGTTGTGAGGGTGAAAAAAGGCGGCCGGAGGAGGAGGCTCCCTGATCAAAGGGAACGCTTGGTGCTGTCTACATGGGGAGTGGGTGCAGGGGGAGTGGGGGTAGGAGGGGAGCGGAGGGGGGGGGGGCGGCACTGTTGTCTGCTGCTGCAGTTTTTGGTGCCAAATTGTCATCAAAATGTCAGAGTTAAAGGAGGACAGCCTACTGCATGTACAGCCTTCCTAACCTACAACCCCCCCCCCCCCCCAACCCCCACCCTCCACCATCATCCCTACCTTTCTGCTACTTTCACACACACAAAAACTAATTCGACCCACCTCGCCCTGCCCGCCCAGCCGCCCTGTATCAGCTTGTTAGGAACATAGTCGCAGGAGGAAAAATAACCAAATTGAAAAGGAGTCTGAGAGAGAGACAGAGGCACAGTGAGCATAATGCAGAATCAGTTCTTCCTTTGGAGAGAGGATTTATCAAAAGAACGAGGCGTGCGGGCTAGCAGGTAGCATCTGTACCGGTGGTTTAATGAGGAAGGAAGGGGGTTAAAAGGGGTGGGAGCACACCCTTGTCCCCCCCCCCCCCCCGCCGCACACTCACACACAGTCATGACTGCAAGCGTTCGACTCCTCACCATCTTCGTTTCTATTAATAACTGAGGGAGGCAGATGAAAACCATAATGGCGACGAGTAATGATCATAATGGCGACTGTGATAATCGCAGCAGCGTCTGGGTCTTTCTCTCCCACGCCGACAAGAAAATGGAAATATCATAAAAAGCAAGTCGACACAATCGACCACATTTCTCATTGGGTTGTATTGCAGACCGTGTTTGATTTATCACCTGGTTAGATTGGAGACCTAACTTCACTATTCATATTTAAACTATAATCAATCAGACCTCTCAGAAAGGCAGTCTATTTTATTGTCCGATCTGACTATAAGTCTTGAAAAATATTCAGCTGCTCCGTTATTTTGAAACATTATTTTGAAACATTATTTTGAACTGGGACACTTTGGTATCAATATTCGATTTCCGCGCTGTTTCCGCAATAATTCTGTGAATATTTGATTTAGAAATGGCTAAATATGTGAAACGGTTAAGGCGATAGGCAGATTTCTTGCCGTCAATAATGAAGAAATCTCCAGCCAGCTCCATAAGCTTGTGGCTAAAGGTCTTCGCACCAACCCACAAACTAATCTTGTTGCAAATGTACACAAAATACCCCAATCTCATTCAGAACCCGCCTTGTTGCCCAACCTCCGACAAAGCCATTTCCATTTGATGCCGAAAATAATAAAACATCAAAATGAAGGAGTAACTGTAGCCGCTAATGCGGATGCAATATCTCACCTTAACTCACTTGGAGAATTTTAAGGAGGCGGTGAAAAAGGTGGGATTATGAAGGAGTATGTTAACGCAGGCTACAGACGGGACTGGCGACAAGATGACCCTCATCTGCTTCGTTTCCGCGTGTATTTTACACATGCTGAATGTACAAAGTTCTTATGACCATGTCATCTGAACTCCACCTTACTGTAAACATGTAATTATTTCTTGTTGTGATCAGAAATAAAATTTGCTGAACTCAAAATCCCTGAAATGCTTGATTAGAACCCGTGGTTAGTATCGGAAGGTACAACTCTATGGGACTTGAAAATCCCTGAAATCAGGGAAAAAACCCTGAAGACCTCAATCTCTGCATGATGCACCATAATTCCTCACAATAGGGATATCAGAAGCAACATGAATTTGGAGGGGCCAAAGTGTGTCAGGCGGGCGCATTGATAATTCTAAGCAAATAATCAGAATTTGGCCCCCGGACTCAGGATTATACTCAACATGCGCCTCATTTGTGAGATACTTATCATACTACGGTATTTCCCTCCCCCACCTCCCCAGTGTCCCTCAGTAGTCAATACTCCCATGTCAGTTAGGCCACAGGGTGAGTAGCAATAATGTCCTTAGAAAATGAGTTCCGTTCCAATGAGGGGGGTACTACACAATTTTTGTGGATTTGCATAGGGAATGACCCTAGTAATCATATACCAAAAGTTCTCCGCTGACATTGCTGCAGTGTTTGCGTATGTCAAGGTCAAAGATCAGGAATTTCCCTCTATATTCCTATATAAAACTGTTTAACTTAGGAATTGATTGCATATTCTCTCTGAACTAGGCTAAAGGACTAAAAGGGAATTTTAAGGTTTTGTCTGGACCAGAAAATCATGCTGATTCCAAATATACTTTGCATACTGGTCTGAGTATGCTGGAAGTGGCGAAAACTTGGTGTTCAAAAATAAAAATAATATTGAAAAATATGTGAAAATATCAAAAGTCAGTAAAACATGAAATAAGCTCCGACCAATGCACTGAACACCTAATTCAGCTAGCTGGTGGGTGAGGAGCATAATAAGTATGAAATAATTATGTAATTAAGCCTTGACCTACTCAATTAGGTCAAAGGTCACAGAAACCATATACGTCATATCTCTGGTTCTAAGAGGCCTTTCTACACACTTTTAAGTTCTAATTTGGGGTTTCTCACATAGAGGAATTGATTGGACTAGGTTTAAAACTCATAGGATGCATTGTTTTGTGCATAAATCAGAAATCAGCATTGATTGTCTATTCAAATGCAGATTTACGAGGGGAAGTATTAGCCCTATATTGTCCGAAGTAATACTGGATCACCTGCCTATTGAAACAATTTGTATTTGGGTAAGAGGCTTACATTTTCAGTGTCTGAACAAGGTTGCAGTAATTAGTTAGATAGGCTATGACATATTCAATTAGGTCAAAAGTCATAAAAAAACATTTTACTGTTATAGCTTTTATCATGCATTTTGCCTAAAACCCCATATGTGAACCATGACTTATAGGCAAATCAGATTCCTACTTTAGCTGATAGGATTCTCCTGAATGCTTGCTGTCACTTTACATTAGGGATTTACACAGAATAATATGGTAGTAACCAATTCCCAGCCCCTGCAAGACTTGTGCTATTACTAATGATAAGTGAGGTTTGATGGGAGGTGTAAATTATTTCACAAAGGAGCAATCCTTACTATCTTGGGCACTAATGTTCAAGAACCCCTTAGCACCTCAGACTGCAAAACTTTCCCCCTACAATTCCTGGATCACATCTCAGCTCCCACATTCAAGCTGCACCCACTTCGAGAGAAGCTAAAAGCAGCAACTAGGGCTTGAAAACTGAAGGTTTAGTACATTTTTGTACAGATCTGCCTTTAAGGTGCATCCAATGAATGAGGCATATTGTGGCTTACAGCTTCTTTCCAAACTCAAGAATCTTGAAGATGTTTCGTATTCCTGACAAGCAGGACACTTTCTCTGCATTGCCATTGCTTGATCTCGTGACGGATAAGATCGGTATCAGTTGCACCTAAACATTTTGTGGTGAATGGATGGAATACTTTCATTAATAAAAAGTATCATGCTCAGAGTCTACGGGCAGAGTAGAATTACAGATTATGCCTAGTATAACTGCTGAAAATCAAGGCTAGAATGTGCCTTATAGGATCTCTATCAACTAAGCGTGTGCCTTATCTGTGAGGTCTGCCTTATGCAAGACCGTTCTATAGTATGTAACACATTCTATTTCTTTTTTTCAAAGGGCTGGGCAAATGTTCCCTAGACCTAGACAACTATTTACCACATCCTACCATAAAACCCTGTGTATTAACTGCTCCCACATATATTAGCCACACCCTGACATTAACCATCTTCTTTATACACAAAACCCCATGTGTAAGCCGCAACTAAACTTTAGGCAGACTATATAAGCCACGGTAGGTCTCTGAAATGGTTTATAAACCACTGCTTATATGCTTGGTGTTACCCTACACTAATTTTAAGCCCTTACAGAATTGGGAACCTGACAGATTGTACATTTACTTTGATAAGAGTAAAAGCCCATAGAAATTTGCATTGGCTGCCCCATATGTGTGCCTTTTCTTACTGCCTCTGCAGATATGAAGGCCATCCAAGGATGTATAAATATAATACAAAAGTTATCAGTTTGCAACTGGATCCTGTGTAACTTTATTATATCATTTTTGTGATCATTTACAATTAAATCCAACAAATCTTCTTAGCTAGCCTACCAGTAGGGCCTATCAACCAATTGCAGTTAAATTCAGAACTAGAGGCAGGACAATTAGAGACACATCTCTCGGGAATTTGACCAAAGAAGAGTTGCCACTTCACTCTTACCTAACCAACTGTAAATGTCAATTAAAATATCTTTCTTCATATCACTAGTTACACACTTACTGTTTCATTAGGGCAGGGGATCAAGTATTACTTCAGCAAATATGTGGCTAATACTTCACCTCATAAATCTGCATTCGCATAGACAATCAATGATGATTTCTGATTTATGCACAAAACAATGCATCCTTTGAGTTTTAAACCTACTCCAATCAATTCTTCTATGTGAGAAACCCCTATTTAGAACTTAAAAGTGTGTAGAAAGGCCTCTTAGAACCAGAGATATGACGTTTATGGTTTCCGTGACCTTTGACCTAATTAAGTAGGTCAAGGGTTAATTACATAATGATTTCATACTTATTATGCTTCTCACCCACCAGCTAGCTGAATTAGGTGTTTTGATAGAGGCTAATTTCATGTTTTACAGATTTTTTATATTTTCACATATTTTTCAATATTATTTTTATTTTTGAACACCAAATTTTCGCCACTTCCAGCATACTCAGACTAATATACAAAGTATATTTGGAATCAGCATGATTCTCTGGCCCAAACAAAACCATAAAATTCTCTTTTAGCCCTTTAACTTAGTTCAGAGAGAACATGCAATCAATTCCTGGGTTAAACAGCATTATATAGGAATATAGAGGGAAATTCCTGACCTTTGACCCTGACCTACGCAAAAACTGCAGCAATGTCAGCGGAGAACTTTTGGTATATGATTACTAGGGTCATTCTCTATGCAAATCCACAAAAATTTTGTAGTACCCCTCTCATTGGAATGAAACTTCATAATTTGGTGCCTCACCCTGTGGCCTAAGTGTTGTTCCAGCACTTTCCTCTCCACTTCCCTACTCTTACAAAGTCACTTTAATTTCTTCACTCTCCTTCCACTCATTTCACCTGGATTCAGTCTAATGGCATTTATTTGCATTCTCAGGCTTGTTTTTCATTGGTATATGTTTGTCGCGTTACCCGGCGTTACCCTTGCCCTGCAGGCCTGAGGTGAAGACATCACTCCAAGGCCCGCCTAGAATTTCCGGGAAAGCGACACAGTAAAAGGCCCCTAGGGAAGGGGGTGGGTGAAATTGGTTAGCAGTTCTGGGGATGGTGGAGCAGGAGAGAGGTGGCATTCTGAGAATAGGTGCCACTGAAATGGCCGAAGGCACAGCCACAGTGACCTAAACGTCTAAAACAGCAGTCTAACTGCACATTGCTTAATGCCTGCATCAAACATTCACGAGATTAGGCCAGCCAAAAGGATACCCCATGACAAGGTGTAGGGATGATCCATTCTGCTTCCTTGATCCCATTTCTATTCTAGTCTTTCCATTGTACCCAAGTCTCATCCTGATTGGAATAGAGAAAAACTTTTTTTTTTTCCGTTGGACCGCTTAAAAATTCTTTGCTGGAAAGAGCCTGAAGGTTTGGCTACAAATACGATTGTGATAACCAGGGGAGCCACTCCCTATCTGATCTATAATAACCATGTGCGTACACAAACTAGAGGGAAAGGGGTATGTTTTGGGCCTCATGGGCAGGTACGCCCGGATCCGTTATTAGGGGTTCATTTGGGCCATTTTAGGCCAAAAGGGGTATGGTTTTGGGCCTGAATTTTCAAGGGAAGTTTTGATAATTTTCTCTGAAAAGTAGTATAATTTTTGGGCAAAACTGGAGAGGTGGCACGCCCAAAGGGGTATGACTTTTGTAACTTTTACAGAGTGGCCCACCAAAAGGGGTATGGATTTGCCCAATTTTTTGTGTCTATCCCGCCAAAAGGGGGGTATCTTTTGTGAATTTTGGCCCGCTAAAAGGGTATGAAATTTGAGATGATGTACGCACATAAATTCGAGAGTGCCCCCCCCCCCTGGTTGTAATATTGCGTTATGTTGTCCGTCCTGCTCATGAAAGTACCCGTATGGGGTGTATTTGTGGAGGGCTTACAATAGCAATGAGAAAATGTTGCAGTTGAAGTATCAATAACCTTTGATGCAGGGTGGGAAAAACTGCTGACTGTAGCAAAATCCGAGACGAGCAATGGCCTAAGTGAGTATATCTATGGCCATATAGCCATATTAAGCCACCAGTGGCAGTAGAGGATTCAGGGCGTGGGTACTTCAAGTCGACCTTGGCAATCTAGGTCAACTCTTGACCACACCTCTGCCAGGAAACTGACCACCTCAACCCAAGGCTTGAAGTGTCCATAACATAGCAATTTGTTTATAATTTTCACCCATAAATTGTCCAAAATGTGTGTAAGAAAAAGTTGATTAATCACATCCAGTCCTAACCAATGATGACAAATCATTGTGTTCAATGGCCGACTAGACCAAACACGACACAGCAGAATAGGATGGAGGGAGGGAATTAGTGATATGTGAGGTGGATTCTGTGGGACTTAGAATACAGTGACTGTACAATGTAGGTGGGGAGAGCGTCAGGATTTGCATATCAAAAGGGCTTCTGGGAATAGCGGCAGGCTTTGTTCTAAGGTAATATGAGAGAAGACCCATGTTACCATGGCAACAGGAACAGACCCCTGGCACTTTCACATGCAGCCCCACTACACATGCCCAGCTCTGACGTCATCAGCTCTGACGTCATCATTTCAGGGCAATTTGTCTGAAAGTCTAGATATGAGATTTCATTTGTCACATACCTTGATACTTAATCATATTTTAGGTGAAATAGTCAAAACCGCACATGGTCGGAAATGGTGAAAAGCGTAGTGACCTTTAAAGAACCTGTACCGGGACAAACACGACGGTAAGTAATAAATAAACAATCACTATGATTCTAACCTAATGGTCATTATATGAGACATGAAATACTTCTCTTGCTATGACGCATGTATCATCGCCTCAGTGTTACAAGGTTATAACTGACATTTTGGCAAAAGTTTTATTTAACATCTATCAACCTAATCTATCTCCTATGTAAGTACCGAAGCTCTGTCTATAATACGTGTGCCTACACAGGCCACAGTGTAAATATTGTTCTATCAACTTTGTGCGATAGTAACTTGAACACTTCTTTTGCCTCTCCTGCAAAGCTTGAAAAATGCAGATACAACCTTGTGGCAATAAGGCAATGATATGCCGACACTCGGGCGGGGCATCATGATGAAGCATAGCATGAGTACCGTAATCTCCCGCGTATAAGGCGCGTCTTATACGCCAAACAAAATGCTGCTGAGTCTTATACGTGGGAGGGACATTGCCTTGAGTTTGGGGTGCGCCTTATAGGGGGGGTATTTTTACTAAAGAACAGTACTAAACTGACAAAAATCTGCCCTTAGGGGTGTGCCTTATACATGGTACAGGCCTCCCTGAGTTGGGGGTGCGCCTTATACGCGGGCTGCGCCTTATACGCGGGAGATTACGGTACCATAAATTGGATCCTGTCATGATACACTACAAAGGGGTGGGCATGATGCACCAACAGACATGATGCACTCCTTCATTTAACGGCACAAACCATTCTTGGGGGTGTGGATGGGAGGTCCCCCATGTCACATGTCAACTTTAAGAAATGGTCATGTCACATGTCACTTAAATCTCCACGTCACCTCTAAGAGCCTATCATGTCCCATGTCGAATTTAAGAAAGCACTAACGTCATGTCACTAACGTTTTGCCTCATGTCACTAAGGCCCATGTCACACATCGATTTTAAGAACTGGCCATGTCACCATGTCGAATTTAGTGGTCCACACCCATATTCTTAAAGTGTCATGTTGTTTCAAAGCGCAAACGCTTTTGAAAACCTGCTGATGAATTTGTCATTGCTATCCTTTGACTCAAAGCGAAGGTTTGGATGTTCTTTTTGTAAAGACTTCAATACCTGTTTTCAGCTCAGACACCCCTCTTTTTTTTATAAATTTTATTTCATATTCAATTTCTTTTTTTTGCTATTTTTCAGCCTTCCTTCATCTTTCATCCTTTTTCAGTCTGGTTTGATTTATTCAGATACTGTCCTTGTAGAAACATGGAGATGGGATGTGATCACTTCAATTAAAATCTACTCAGCTTTGACACCTTTGAAAAGACACATTTCAGACATCTCTAGTCGTGGTTAGATGAGGCATGGATGAGGTATTACCTTCACTTCCACATCAGTGGATTAAACTTTTACCTTAACCCCTTAAGACGGTAGTTGCACTTATACAAGTGGTAAAATATTGTTCCAATATAAAGTAAAGTCTTTTCACTCCACTGACATCTCAGATTTTATAATCAAATTTTGACCCTCATCCATGCTATCAATTTCTTCTCCTAATTTCATTATCGGCTTTTCCGTGTTTAAAATGCCTGAATGTTTTTAAAAAAAATTAGAAAATTTCCCAATGTTTTATTTCAGGTATTTGGGTGAGTCTTTACAATAAGAATGCCCAGTATGTTACATATGGAGACACTCCATGTGTGAAATGACATGTGATGGAAGGAAATAATGTAGCACTGAAAAGCAATCACCTGACTACCACATTATACAAAGTATCGTATTCAACTTCAAAAGCGCACAGAGCGTTTACTGTAAAACCTCCCTCACAAGCCGACCTTTTTTTTTTTTAATTTGAACCCATATTGGGCTTATGATATTTGCTCAAATTAAGTAAATCATAGTATAATCATTTTCAAATGATTCCAAATTTGGCTTTTATGTTTCACAGGGTGAGCTTGTGAGGAGATCACCTTGTGAATGAAGATTTATGGTGCTAATTATTTCTGATGGTTGATAGTCGGGGCTTGATTAGTTGAATATGGTACAGACAATTGGAGATGGTAGCAGGGTTCGAGACATTCTCGGAAGCGTCAATATCCCGCTAGCCATACTGATCTAATGCTGAAAAGGAAAATCTTGATAGTGGGTGAATTCAAGTGTAGAGCTAATTTGCTCAGACTTAAGGCCACACCAAAAAAATAAGTTTGTCTACGGATTTTGGTTTTGTAAAAATGGTGCGAGCGAGATTTTTTTTTTTTTTTTTTTTAAGAACTTTTTTGGCATCCAATGGATTCCTTGCTGGAAAAGTGAGGCGAGCGAAAAATTTTATTTAAAAAAAAAATTGCCGAACATCACAAAGAGAAACCTTGTAGAAAGTGAAGCGAGCGAAATCCATAGACAAGATTTTTTTCAAAGAAAAAAAAAAATTGTATTTCCGAAAATATGGAGAGGGAAATCCCTAGACCAACTCATTTTTTTGGCGTGGCCGAACAATAGTTTTAACATTCTGGTAAAGGTTCTACTACTATATGTCTTAGTGGCCCGTTTAGGCGCCGGGGCACTTATTGTTTTCAATACCCCTGTATCGTCTGCCCTTATCTGAGAGCGGCACTTTTTGGAATACTACTTTTAGTGCTTAGGATTGATTTCAACCCTCTGTACCAAGTGCGCTTATTCTAGACGGGCACTTATTTGATACCCTGGCGCTAAAATTAGCCACTACAGTGTTTTCATGGAAGGAACACATCTAGTTAATAATATGATCGAATTAGACAATTTTGGCCAAAAGCTAATCAAAATTATAATATCTCATCGCACAATAACAAATTGACCGTCCTCCATGGACACTCTATTGTTGTTGTTTTTTCAGTTTTTTGCTGTTGTTTTTTTTTAAGGGGGGGGGATCAAATCAAGAGACCAATATTCCCAGCTTTGTGCAATGGCTTCATAAGACAGTCAAAGTAGTTAGGTAAGTCCAGACATTTCTCTTCATTTTATCAAGGGAAATTTTTTCTTAAGACAAATTTTGAGAAAATTCATGAGAATCAACCGTATGAAATATTTCACTTAATCTTGGCACTTACCTTGATGTGGAACTCGAGGTTCTCATCCATCTGGTAGATATAGGAGAAGATGTCCTGCACGATACGAGGGATGATACCTTGCAATACCGGGTCCCCGAGAACACCCTGAAACAAGACGCACGATGCATTAGAAACTGATACATGTGAGAAGTTGATGTGTCAGAATTAAACACGTCAGGGGATTTTTCGTTTGAAATGGAAAACGGTTTTTCGGGCAATTTGTCTCCAAAATAATCTCATCTGAAAGAAGGAGACATGGTCAAATTTTCGAATTCAAATGTTTGAATTCTAATATCAACATTGAAAGATGGATTTCTTTACACATATATATAAAATCCATATGACAGATATATCTTCATTTCACTTAAGTTATTTTCATGGGTGAGGTCATTTTCACACGCCTCGATTTTCAGTCTGCTTGCATCTTGATCGTAAGGAAAGCATGCCCGAATATTTGAATCCACTGACATTTTTTTTTTAATTCCCCCTTTTTAATGAGAGGGAAATTGTGTATGACAAATCTAATGGCCAAAATCAGGGATGAAAGTCACAGAGCACGAAAATCCCTGAAATGGCCCAATATTCGCCCCAGAATCTTGGGTTTCTATATGAATGTATAGGGCCCTGGAACTTCAAAATCCCTGAAATCAGGGAATTCCCTGAATACTTTCATCCCTGCAAAATGGGTTTCATGCCATGGTCTTATTTATATCGAGCTGGTTTGCCCGTCCTCATAAAGTGCCATAACATCACAGTGACCATATTTGACACGATAAGTGGGTCCGTTAACTTTAAAAGCTCCTTCCAATTGTGAAGCATTTATTAGGAGTAAAAGTAGTTTTTTTTTTTTTTTTTGTTTTTTTAGAGTATTAGGGTAATTAATTTTCTAGTACAGGTAAATTGCAATTCAAATAAAATCTCGGCCACTGATTATGTCGAATACGGTATGCAATATGCACATTGCTAGAGGCTACAGGATAGAAAGCCGGTTCCTATTGAAGCGAGGGCTCATTTACTTTCCACACTGCATAGGCATAAGACATCGGTGTTGGAACACCAAAGCGGGTATTCACTGAAATGAATCAAGAAATCCCTCCACTTGACCCTGAGCTGCAGTTAATATTACAAAGCATGGCACGATAAAGGCCGCCTCCACCAAATACAAATTTAGCGCTAGACAAAAAATGTACCATTCTACCAAAACGACTGTGATTACTTTTTTGTTATTCATTTAGAAGGAAATGAATTTAATAGCTTTAAATTCATACATCATTAAGAAAATACTTTGAAATTATCATATTTGTCTCTGTAACCAGGTTTTGTATTTAAGTGGTGTGAAATGGATAAGGAGTCAGCGAGAAAAACATGCATTTGGTGTAAATGGTCTTTTCGCCTGCGAGAGGTTAAGGCTGGTTCAGATCAACCTAAAGCCTAAGAGAGTCTACCGTAAATCCCCGGTCATAAGCCGGCCCCGGTCATAAGCCGGGGGGTGAGTTCAGGGAAATCCTATAAGCCGATTTTGGTGTCAAATTTTTCCCATTTTCTCTTTATTCTATAGTAAAAAAAACCCGGTCATAAGCCGGGGGGACTTTGGGAAAAATTTAGAAGCCGGTTTGGGCCCAAAATAGAAAAAAAAAATCCGGCTTATGACCGGGGATTTACGGTATTTCATTTATCATATATATGGCTGTTACAGACCTACCTATGTTAAACTTTGAGATCCACTGACTCAGAGTGCATCATGCCCATCGGTTGGCATGATGCACCAATACAGCACTGGCGAGTTACTCACCAAAGCTTAATAACCTTCATTCACATTTTAATTTGCTCAGTGAAGTTTTTTTTTTTTTTTAATCATAACACTTTTATTGGAATCCACTCAGTTTTAACTTTGAGGGTAAGATGTGAACACAAAACTATGCGCAAAATACTCTCTGCTGGCCATTTCCTGTGCATTACGCCCTGCCTAGATGTGTTTTTTGTTTTTGTTCGTTTGTTTGTTTTTTGCCAAAAATGTACAAAAAACATCATATTAGATTCTTAAAACTAGTGACATGGCATGGTCAGGGCAACGTGTAAACTATGAACCAACATGAGAGGCAACATTGTAAGAAATTAAAAATAGAAAGCTAATTAGATTCAGTAATTGCAATACAACCTGCACTGAACCTGGACCCTAGAAAAGTAAGGTTTGAGGGTTCAGATCCAAGCCACACAACATTATTATTAAACCTGGATGGCATGATGCCTTGAAGCCGATATTTGTCATCATGATGCATTAATGAAGCGCTGACAAGGAACAGCCTCAACACTCGATCGGTGCATCATGCCAGTGCTTCAGCCATGTATAGTCCCTGGAGGGTTGGCATGAACAAAGCACGCGCGAATTACTCGTGTGTCTTGCGTTCATGCACCATGATGACAAGAATTCATATATGCCACCCTTAGAGGGATAACTTAGACATTAAAATGGACAAAACACATACATGCAAATCATGACAAAACAGTTTTGGAAAGTACAACAAAAACCATGCTTTGCTAACCATTTTCATGGTTCAGACAAATTTTCAAGCAAATGCATCGACATTCAGACATGGGATTGAACATCGATGGTCAGTTCTTCAATTCGATCTGCGGGAATCACAGGACAGTTGTTTACATTTGGGCAGAGGGGGAGTTTGTTGACATGCCTGCATAGCATTGATGGTCTACACATATATTTTTTTCTAAAAGCAGTCAAATCAGAGTTTGATATATAGTTCAAATATCATCATACTATAAATATAAGACAAAAAAAAAATCAGAATAAATAATGGTTAATAGATTGTTCCAGTAGTATCTTAATTAAGAGGGAGCTTACCTCCATAGTATGGGTTTTACCGCTAGACGTCTGACCATAGGCGAAGATGGTGCCATTGTACCCACCGAGAACATCTGTAACACGAAAATACATATACAGTCTTATTCAACATGATTCCAGATACTGTAAAACCAAGCTTATAAGTCGACCCTATTAAAGATTTAAACCCCGCTCATAAGCTCACGCCATTCATACGCCGGGACGGAGACTTTGAGAAGAAGTTTTAAGCTGATTTTTTGCTAAATTTACACTGTTTTCTCTTTAATCTATTGTAATAAAATCCCGGCCATAAGCCTGGGCAGACTTTCAGTAAATTTTAGAGGCCCGTTTTGAATAAATCAACTTATGACTGGAGTCTTCCTGTAATAAGTAATATCTTTATGTGTGTCCATAAGGCAAAAAGGGAAGGACTGTTTGATAGCCATGTAAAGTCAAGTCCAGACGGTGGTGTTGTGGGACAGGTATGCTGCACTTGGGTAAACTTGCCAAATTTTGTTTGTGGCCAAAAATAATTGTAATTGGTGTACCGTAAACTTCCGCATATAAGACGCGTCCTCTACGCCAAACAAAATGCTGGGGAGTCTTATAGGATTTTCTGAAGTTCAGGGTGCGTCTTATACGAGGGGTAATTTTACTATAGAACAGTACTAATCTTACAAATATCAGCATTAAAATGTGCGTCTTATACGCGAAAATGCATGTGCTGAGTTTGGGGTGCGTCTTATACGCGCAATGCGTCTTCTACGCGGGAGATTACTGTATGTCTGTTTTTACAACTCAATTCTAGCCAAAGAGAGAGGGAAGAACAAACTTTTGGCAAAGTTTCCCTAAAAATGTGTATAAATTCAAAAGGTCACTGTGTTAAAATCTATCACTGTCATAACCTGTCAATGTCACATTCAGTAACTGTCATTATAACCTGTCATTGTTGTAAGCTGTCACAACCTGTCAATACACTAACAAAACGGACATCCGCTGCCCACAGACCCTCCCACACTGCCACCTGGTGGTCAGCCATAAAGTCCTGGGGCTCACTCTCCAGCCACAGTCGCCATTGGTTTTGGCTGGTGTCCGACCAGTGTATAGATATTAGTTAGCTGCCTGCGGGGTACTAGCGGATATTATACCCCCACATACACACAAACTGACCTTAATGATGGACAGTGGAGCAGGAGAAGCCAACCTTGCTCCACCCTCCCCAACTCCCCCCATCCATCAAGTGGGAGCAATATGAGTCTGTATGCAGGGGTGTGAAATGCTAAAACTGGTTTAGCCTGAAGTATATATTGTGATGATTTATAGTCAATTTCACATTTGATAAAAGTTGTTCAAACAGCTAATTAAATGTATTATGCCACCTTTTTGGGGCTTAAGTATGATTTAGATAACAACAGAAACCAGTTTGGAAGGTATCAAAACAATGTGAGACCATATAGTTTCAGTCACCCCCCCCCCCCATATAAATGGTATTTCATTTTCTCAGTAGATTTACACTGATCTCAGGAATGGTCCTGGTGAACACAAAAAAGGCTGAATTCTGCCTTTAGGCGGAGATTTCACACCCCTGTGTATGGGGAGCAGACTTGACCACTACCAGCCTATTGGCCAACCTAAGATGTGGAAAGGCAACATACATAAATATACCTCATGTCTCAGCTACATAGTCCCTATCCTAGAACCTATCTTGATGTACCGGTGCATATACATTGTTTATTTTTCAGTTGTTGTTGATTTTCAAATTCAGTGGTACCGGTAGTCTAATACTGTCCTGACAATACCAGGGTGGTCTGTTTTTAAAATGGCAAAATGTTGTGAAACCATCTGCTCAAGCAAAAATAGGCTTTTCTAACTGTTTAGGTACAAGGTATGGAGGGTAAAAGGGAGACCACCTGTTAGCATGTAGGTATGGGTGTAGGTTAGTACATGTGTGTGTGTGTGTGTGGGTGGGTGGGGGGGGGGTAGTGGTGATTCATTGCAGAAGAATGCAGGTCCACATGGATAAACAGCAGGACAATATATGACGTCATCATGTACCAACCTACATCCACCCACCCTCAATTCTACACTTGTGTTTTAAAACTATAAATTACATTTCTTTTTATCTTTATTTTTGCATGTGTTCCCCACATTGACATTCTGAGTCCATCTGGTAACCTTACAGTGCTATAGCCTAGGGCCTTTTGTAACCCATCATGGGCCACATGCTGCCACAAGGTTCATTTTGTTGGCCTTTTATGATGTTCATCGCTGGTGAAGCTACTCGCCAGCACTGCATTGGTCTATGGTATCAACCCCTCAGGAATTATTCCCCCCGCTGGCTCGTAGGATGCACGAATGCAGAGCTGGCGAGTAACTTGCCACATCGAAATGGCTACATATATGCGCCATTATGCCAAATGGGCATGGTGTATTAACTCGTTATCTGGCCGATAAAGGGTTAAGTACCATGTATGTTTTTGTTGTGACCTTACTTCAACAAAGTGACCTTTGTTTTCAAGTGTAGCTATTTTAGTGTACACCTTCTGCCACATATAGAAGTGAGACTATATGTGGCATTGGTCCATTGTCAGTATACACTTGTACACTGCACTATTCATCAAATATCTTTTTTATAATATAATTTATTTCCGTTATCTCTCACATATAAAGTGTGTCTCATAGATGGGGGTTTAGTTCTCTCTGGTTCCACAAGGGGGACACCAAGACCTTTCTTTTGATGTGTTACACTCCCATATAACCCATCAGCAGTATATGGGGCCCAGGAAACACATAGCTTTTTGAAGTTTGAAAATTCATTCAGAAGAACAAAAGTTATGGAATTTTTTTTTTTTTTTTTTTTTACCATATTCTGAAACTCTAGGTGCATATCAAACTCAGCATGCGCCTTATCCGCAGGAGATTACAGTCTAAGTTTTTTGCTTCAGGGACAGAGAAGCTACCTATGCGGAACCTATACTTTTCGAAATATACCCTATATTGTTCACAAAACTTCTATATACATGTTGTGTTTTGCTAACCAAGGCTTAATAGTAACCAACTGCTCCTTGCATACAATTTCCTCTCACAAATATTGAGTCTGTTTTAATATTGCCCAGACCAACCTCCCTCTCTCGTGTCTGGGGATTGTGGGTCCCCATTTTCTGGGGAATATTACTACGCAGTGTTCCTGCCTACACATAACCACTACAGCAACTAGCGCCCAGAACTACTTTTACCCAGAAACACTGGTCGCCAGAGACGACTCACGCTAGTGGTCGAGCTGGGGCCAGATTGGGAATTCTGTAGTCAGGGTAAAAACGGTATAAAGCCACCACAGGTTGGTGTCGGTATGTTGGCTATGAACTGCACGTTTCGAGGTACAATTAACAACGACCAAACGCCCAACAAATTAACAAATTGCATTTTACACTTGTTTAATTCCTGAGATTGATTGATTGCTTCGTTTAACGTCCTAATTAATTAAGGTTCCTACACCTCATGGGAGTGCCTCATTAAAATTCCTGAGCTCTGCTACATTCATTTTTGAATATGTGGATCATTAATTGATTTAAATATGGTCACATCTAAGACACTTTGAACTGAGATACCTTCAATATACTTATCTCAGCAAGATTCTTTTAACACCAACATGTCAGGTCTATTTCAATGATGATGACCACAATTCATACTGAACAAGTTGACCCACTGCTTCTCTTGGTCACTGATCCCTCCATAGAAGGGCCATAACAGTCTCGCCCGGTCGGGATTCTAGGAAATACCTCTCTCATGTATGGGGATGATGGTCCCCATTTTCTGGGGAAGATTACAATGCAAGGTACCTGCCTACAAATAAGCACTACAGCAACCAGCGGAAAAAACTTCTTTTACCCACAAACGCTAGGTGCCAGAGACGACTCACCCTAGTGGTCGAGCTGGGGCCAGATTGGGGCCATAAAAGGGCCTAGTTCTGTAACCCCATGGGGCCTGATCTAGTCAACCTGTATACATGACCTGATATTATTGTATAACCAGGGTTAAGCGACTTGGCATTTTCAGATCTGGCGGAAAGTTTATCCTAGCATTTTTAAAAAAGACAGGCCCTCATTCAAGATTTTTTTCTAAAGCTTCATATGAGATACTGAATTAAATCCCAGAAAACCCCTATCCCAAGCACTTAATCATACATCTTTGATGTAATATTTATCCGGTGCTTATAAAAACCCAAGCGCTTAGACTGGACAGTCCGGTATCAGCTGAGCCAGGTGAGTGTTGAGGGCACACACTGTGATGAAGACTGATTAGTGGTTACACCTACATTACACCTACTCGACACTTATAGCCTATATTACCTCCACAGTCACAGTGTGGTAATTGGCAACAACATTGACCCACAGTCTGTGTACATACAAATACACTGAGTAGCCAGTCACAGGGTTAGCGCTTTGAGCCTTTAAAGGCGGATTAATGCGTCATGCCCATTGGTCAGTATGGTTCACGAATGCAGCCCTGGCGAGTAGCAAATAAGTCGCTAGGGTGACAATCATACATCATGCTGATCCTACAGTTTGATACAACAAGTTTGATGCACCAGTGAAGAAGTGTTCAACAGACTGGTCAGCATTTCAGTGGTGCATTATGAAGATCTACTGACAAGCTCTAAGAATTTCAGGTATCTTTGCAATGCAGCACTGGTGAGCAACTCACCAAAACTGAATTGGTGCATCATGACAACCCTTTTATTTGTGCATCAACACACTAGCAGCGAAAAGATTCATGAATGTCGCACAGATGCGCTTCTCGCTCAAGCCTAATTCGTGCATCATTTCATAGTACAGACCTTAAATGGTAACCATGCCCTGGCCAGAGTGCTGTTAGTCGGCCAGACCCAGCTGTTTGCCTCACCCACCCACTCCTACACTGAGCTAACAGCCTGTGGTCAGTGTGTAATAGGCTTATAGAGAGGATTAATGACAGCAGGGGACCAGTGTACCACGGATATTGATTATGTGCATGTGTGTGTGTGGGGGGGGGGGGCGTGCTCCATTTATATCCCATAGAGCAGCTTCAGAATCAATCACAATTCAATAATTTGTATATGTACTCTAGTACATGTAAGCACCTATTGTAATGCATATATGTTTGGGCTGTGGGGTAAACTACATGAATATGGGAGTGGTACGCTTGTCATATACACATATAAAATTGTCAGCAAGCGCTATCTAAAAAAATAACAATTTCACAAATGTCTCCACCTATTTTGACATGGGGGCCTTGACATGTAAGAAAGCAAAATAGCCACACCAATATTTAAACGATTCTTGCTCCTTCTAAATGAAATCGTTTAAACATCTTATTCAAAACAAAATTTTCACCATGATTTAATTCTGCCACATTCTCAAAGCAAAGTCTATGAAATATTCCTCCCAATTTCTCCTAGAAGGTTATGGAGGCTCACTGAACATAATAGTATAAATAATGTTTTGTGTTCAAATGGTATCAAGTTCACAAAGTTCATTTTTGACTACCGTAATCTCCCGCGTAGAAGGCGCGTCTTCTACGCCAAACAAAATGCTGCTGGGTCTTATACGCGGGAGGGTAATTGCCTTGAGTTGGGGGTGCGCCTTATACGCGGGTTTTTCCAACATCTCAATTGGGAAAACACCCCAAAAATAGGCCAAAATTAAAAATTCAGTTTTTATTGCAACAATACCCTCACTAATGGACTGAAAAGTCTGTTTTTATTGCCGGTCGGTGTACGCCCACCATGCGCCGATGACAGCTTGAACTCATAGAGCTAGCACTGCGGCAGACCGGGAGGTGTCGACGCGCTTGGCGGGTTCAAGCCGACCGTGTGCCGATGACAGCTTGAACTCATAGAGCCTGCACCGCGGCAGACCGGGAGGTGTCGAGGCGCTCGCCGGGAATAAGGCCCACCATGCGCTGATGACAGCTTGAACTCATAGCGCCAGCACCGCGGCAGACCGGGAGGTGTACAATAGTGAGGGTGGGGGGGGGGGGTTGGGGAGGGGGGCGCCTTCTACGCGAAACAGCCCCCCTGTGAGTTGGGGGGGGGGGCGCCTTGTACACAGGTTTTTCAAATATTAGACTCAGGAGCAGCAGATGCGCCTTCTACGCGGATCTGCCTTCCCCGAGTTGGGGGTGCGCCTTCTACGCGAGAGATTACGGTAATATATTTTTATTATCTCTTGGAGGCTTGCAGTTTGGTTTAGTTGGGTTGATTTAATCTCCACTAATAGTAATTAAAATTTAGTAGAGATGGAGGCTTACAGAGGCCCAATAACATTAGCACTCAAGGCGCAGAGCTCAGTGGCGGATCCAGGAACTGGAAAAGGAGGGGGCGTAGCCAAAAAGGAGGATGCGCAACCCCTTCTTTTTTTCTTTTTTTTTTTTTTTAGCAAATCTGGGGTACAAAATATGTAATTTAACACTAAAGTACTGGAAAAAAAGGGGGGTGTGCGCGCCCCTGTGCCCCCTTCTCTAAATTCGCCACTGGAGCAGCTGAGTTTTGTGTTTTAAAGTTCCATAAAGATTACCCCTCCCCTCCATGTAAGCTTTATCATCTATTGTCTATTATAGGGTATGTGTGTCATATGGGTTAATATACACTTTGTGTGTGGACGCCATGTGTATATCATGTGTATATATGTACAATGTGTGCAGCTTGTATCCACATACACACATCTATAATCGTGTTCTAGGTCACCCTGTGGGGGTAGCCATCTTGCCCCCCCCCTCCCCCGTCAAACCCCACTCCCAAGCAAAGGGTTTGGGGCATACCAGTATAATACTATACGGTGCTGCTTGGCGAAAATTGATTTCCGCCCCCTCGATGGAATGTGCATTCCGTAACAAGTGAGTGAGTGAGTAATAGATGGTTAACGCCATTTCGACAGCTAAGGTCATATTCATGGCGAGAACTACATTACACAATTTCACAGAGGAATGTGTCAGTGCCCACACATATGTGCACCACACACATACTGAGGGGATAATAAAGAGGAGATATAGACCCTTTAAAGTGGGATAGGGAAGCCCGCCCGTAACAAGAACATACCCCTAGCCCTTGAAGATTTGAATTGAAGGTGCCCTGGCCCTTAATTTAATGCTGGATATACATTTTCTGCATATTTCTTCGCTATAGTGAATAATCTTTTTAAAGTGTCCCAGTAGCAAAAGACTATTCCCCTCACATATATACATAGAGTAAGACATCTCTAGCTGAGGAGAGTAGATGCAAACAGTGGAAAATTTGTTGTCTTCTGTATTGCTGAATGAGTATCAGCGCCTTGTTAATACCCGGCATGGTCCGCCCCTATAGGGAGCGGGTATAATGACTGTATACAATATACGCCGACACAGTTATTGAAGCCAACTAAGCATGTAAGTGGGTGTTTATGTGTGGGCACTTGTCACCTTCTGCCAAACATGCAACTCTATTCATACCTCACACAACTGCATTTTTTTTTTCATTTCTTTCTTCATAACTACCGTAATCTCCCGCGTAGAAGGCGCAGCTCAGGTAGAAGGCGCACCCCCAACTCAGAGTAGGCTGTTTCACGTAGAAGGCGCACCCCTCCAGACAGATTTTTGTCAGATTAGTACTGTTCTATAGTAAAAAAAACACAAAAAAAAACCTATAAGGCGCACCCCCAACTGAAGGCAATTTACCACTTGTGTAGAAGGCGCACCCACAATCTGATTACGGTACATGTATTCTAATTTCTCCCCTCCTGAACCCACTAAAGGCCGATAGTGCGTTTAAGCATCTTGGCAATTGGTCTTTGTGATGTATGAATCATGCCAACCCTACGGGGCTAAATCTGCTCGGAGGTTTGGCATGATGCACCATTTAAGTGCCAGAGAGCAGACTTGCAAGCGCCTCATGCTGACCGATGGGACACTTTGCATACATCATGAAACAGATCATATGATGAACCTGATTAAGAAGAATACCACCATTACATAAAATTCAACCCAATAATATGGTTGGTGTATATTGGAACTAAAGCTGGGATGAGATAGAAAAACCTCATCCCATGCCCCTGTCCTCCCTCATACCATAATCTCCCGCGTATAAGGCGCATCTCGCGTATAAGACGCACCCTGAGTTGAAGAGAAACCTATAAGGCTCACCTAGGGCCTGAATTTTGTAGGTTTAATACTGTTCTATGGGAAAGGTACCCCGCCTATAAGGCGCACCCTGACTCTGCGATGATTGTATAAGGCAAAGGAGGCCTCTGATTCACGTATAAGATGCGCCTTATACGCGGGAGATTACGGTACTACTAGGTAGGATGGCCCTGAAGCTGATATGATATGGATGTACCGTACGGTCATGAATTAGCCCTTATCGAACTCTTAGTGAGAAATGGTCACCAGGCTTAGACAAGTCAGATGCTCATTTGATTGTAGTTTTAATGAACAAGATATGTATTTCATGATCCCGCCCTAACCCGCCACCGGTACCACCGATCTTTGGACACACTTGGTACTTATTCAAACCCCAGCATTTCATCATGGCGATACGGTACATTTTTTACGAGGGGAGGGAGTCCAGTACTATTTTGGCCACGGTCCAGCCCTCACCCTCTCCTCCTCCCTGGTCCCACTGAGTCTCTCTGTGGGACTGACCTCTCCAGTCTACTCACCGGTCACCTTACAGAAAGAGGTATAGGTCCTGACTGTACTGAGCAGGTTCTATCAAAGATGCCACATCACAATACTAGTATGTGAGCTGCATGCAATGTTGGCAGATGACTTGCATACCCTTCATTAGTGCCCATGATGAGCCTTCAGGGTGCATCAAACTAATTGCAGTTATAAATTTTTATGCGGCAAGCAAGTGATTTGCCAGGGTCTGCATTCAAGAACCTGGTCAACTGAGAGCGTTAACCCAAAAGGGTTTCTGATGCATTAGTGCATCATGCCCATTGGTTGTCATGATGTACCAATGACTTGCTTGCGAGACTGCTCGCCACCACTTCATTGGAGCATCATGCTGACCCTCTGGGTCTGTATCAACCGGTAGAGTCAGTAAGGTGTATGAATGTTACGCACCATGTCGAGTTACGCACCATGTCGAGTTACGCACCAGGGCTGTATCCATGTATCATGAACAGCAATGGGCATGATGCACTCAGCATTAGCGACCATTGAAGGGTTTTGATGGCTGCGGTCTGGTGTAGAGCCTACAAGCGAGCAGTAGTACTGCCTGATGTGTTAAATGTGTAGGTGTTAGGTTCTGACCTGACTCGGTGACTACTACCGTAATCTCCCGCGTATAAGGCGCAACTCGTGTATAAGGCGCCCCCCCCAACTCAAAGGGGGGGGCTGTTTTTCGCGTAGAAGGCGCCCCCTTGAGGGCAGATTTTTGTCATTTAGTACTGTTCTATAGTAAAAATAACCCCCCTATAAGGCACACCCCAAACTCAAGGCAATGCCCCTCCCGCATACAAGACCCAGCAGCATTTTGTTTGGCGTAGAAGACGCGCCTTCTACGCGGGAGATTACGGTACTACATACAGTGTGTATTACCAGTGTACAGTCAGTGCCTGAATCATGGTATGAAGGCTGCCCCATGATGCACCCTTCCCTCCTCATACTGGGCCTCCCTAGCACATTTAAAAGGGTATACATCTCCTCTTTCCTATCCCCTCGGATGTCTGCTGCACATATATGCACAGATCATTGATGCATACTTGTAGCCCTGGTTATGATCATTGATGCATAATTGTAGCCCTGTTTATGATCATTGATGCATAATTGTAGCCCTGGTTATGATCATTGATGCATAATTGTAGCCCTGTTTATGATCATTGATGCATAATTGTAGCCCTGGTTATGATCATTGATGCATAATTGTAGCCCTGGTTATGATCATTGATGCATAATTGTAGCCCTGGTTATGATCATTGATGCATACAATGTAGCCCTGGTTATGATAATTTAAGCCTACAAGGTAGCCCTGACACCTGAAGAGAGCAACTCGCTTCGGCTGAATTTATGCACCATGTGAGCCCAAGGTGCTCGCCCAATGACACTCGAATGCAGCGCTGGCAAGTTGCCATTATTCATCATTGGCCTGCATTGGTGTATCTTAATGGCAAATGAATGAGAGGCCTCTAAGAATTCAATTATTTGTCCTTGCTGGGTATTCCACGCAGTATTGTTGGATCCCCGGGTAGCACTGACAGTGGAAGAACTGACAGCATGGAGAGACTCTCGCTTATTGTTTACGGTGGTAGCGGGGTTAAAAAATGCTGGTTTGTATAACTAACTAACCGTGTAAACAAAGAGACGTAAGATGCTCTTAGCGACTGTCTCTACTACCGTAATCTCCCGCGTAGAAGACGCGCTGCGCGTATAAGACGCACCCCAAACTTAGCACATGCATTTTCGCGTATAAGACGTACATTTTAAGGGTGATTTTTGTCAATCCAGTACTGTTCTATAGTAAAATTACCCCTCGTATAAGACGCACCCCCAACTTGAAGAAATCCTATAAGATGCCCCAGCATTTTGTTTGGCCTAGAGGACGCGTCTTCTACGCGGGAGATTACGGTATTGGCACTTACACAGTGGGCAGGGGATCAGGGTCTTATCTGAGGCTTCAAGGCTAAGATGTTCCAAATTTTTCATTCATTTTCCAAAATTTGTCAGAGTTCATCTAATTGTGCTCTTACTCCCTCCTTTGTGTTTCTGTAGGACATCATGATAAACTTGCCAAATAGAGTGAAAATCAATAATACGCAATTGCCGGATTATTTTGTATACATGCCTGCATTCATCAATCCTTGAAGGGACATTCATAAATGCAATTTCTTGGCCAAATAGAGACAGGGTCACATCTGACAAGCACCAAAATTTGGGAGGTTCTTAATGTCTCAAATCTATGTCTATATCAATAGCAGAAAAAAAAAGAAAAAAAATCAATAGCAGAGATATCTTGAAACTCAACTTCCTGTAAAAAAAAAAAAAGAAAGAAAAAAGGTGTGTGGGGGGAGGGGCAGGATCCAGTTGGCTCAGATACAGTGCCCATTGATCAAAACCCACCAATTACAAAATAAAGCCCTTACTCTACCAGGACAGAGGTTCCCTTTCATGTGCCACCAGTTTTTGGTATCCCGGTGTGTAGAATCTGACATATGGCGGGAGTGCTTCAACCGTCCATGGTTCAACAGTAAACTCGAGCCTATAAGCCACACCAGTATATATGCCAAACCCAGACTTTGGCAAGGACTATAAACTGCACCTGGTACCTGAAAGTTGAGGGTTTAGTACTATTCTATGCAGGTAAGAAAGTGCACAAAAATCCCTCAACGACTCAATTACAAACCCTTAAATAAAGTTTTGTGTAGGAATTTATTTGTCTCTGGACATGAAAATCCCTGAAATCAGGAAAAGACTATAGGGGGTAAATACCAGCCACACATAGATTTTTGGAACATTCAATACGCTGCGAGGGATCTTGTCAGTGCTCTTAAGCTGTGGCTGATACTGATTGTTTGTTTGTTCAGTTTTACGTCCGGGGGCCATCAAGGAACTCAGACATTTAAGGGTTCTCAGACATTAAGTCCTTTCTTTTCTTTTTGGACAGCTATTTATATGCTGCTTGCCCGACACAGCAGTGACCGATTCTATGAATGACCGAATCTATGAGATGAATGACCGAATCTATGAGGAGGGTTGAGGGGGAAAACTGCTACCAGGGCTTCATTCCCCTACTCTTTTCGAAAGATAGCAAGTGTTCTTTTATTTGCCTGGTCCCATAGGCAGGGCCAGACAAACCACGGCCTTTGATAACTCAGATGTGGTTCACTGAGGGGGAATCCCATGGCAAAAGACAAGCACGTAAGCCCGGGCCCACGCATATGGACACCAGCTGCCCACATACTCACCCCAAGACACAAGAAACCCCAACTTTGTCGTCTTTTACGAATCTGGTATGCCCACTGTTAGTTTGGAAGGAGATTTCTCCTTGTGGACTCCCAATGAAGTTATTCTGCTCCTCCATGCCCTCACATGAAGGTCCCCACTCCACAGGGGAGGCTGATACTGAAGATTTTACGGTTTACACCTATTAGATTGTGCCTGTGTGTGTGTGTACGGGGGGGGGGGGGGGGGTTGCAAGGTGTCTGTGTGGTTGAGGTGACACATCAATACCCCGTCTGTCTGTCTGAGTGTCTATGTACACAGGTAGGGACGGATTCTATAATGATGCAATGACAACGCGGACCTAAATCTTTTATATCTTTTTGCTGCTTAACCACACATAACTTCTACTGCCAAGTCTTTCAATCATGTTTACTGCTACACAATAAAATATAATTTATTCTATCAATTTATATCTTACTTATTTTTATGCTGATATTTATGACAACCAATTATACAATATGATGAGATGGTAATAGAAAATGTAATATTTTCCCACAAGAAGTATTCAATCAGAGATGCCACTCACTGATCCCCAAAAATTCGGAAATCCTCCTAATTTTCTCAATTTACAAAAGGAAATACCTATAGGAATGAAAGCCAAAAATTCGGAATTCCTAAAAAGTTAGGAAAAGTGGCATCTCTGATTCAATGCACTAGATTCCACATCCTGCTTTGAAAATATTGATGAATATTTGACTTGAGGCCTATGGAAGGGTGACAGAGGGGTGCATGGAATGGCAGGTTTATTTCTCAGAAAGGAAACACCCCCACACCCTTGTGTAGGGTAGATGTCCATATATGACAAATACCTACTGCCCCATTCAATACATGGAATCCCCTACTCATCATCCTCCCCATCCCCCCAGTTATACATCATAACCAGTGGGTGGAGTGGGACAGATTGCAGTATAGGAAGATTATACTGTTAACTTTTTATAGGCCACTTTTCTTATAATCTTTTCTATTCCTTTCTGTTTCTGTTGTTTTGTTGTTGTTTTTTTTTTCTTTTTTTCCTTTTTTTACATTACCATATTCTGCATAATCAGCGCTCTCTGCGCCTGAGAAAATATCTGAAATGTATATCTAGTATTTAATAGTTTGTTGGGGCTCTAAAAATAAAGAAATGTATGTTATTTCTAGTCTAGAATTTGGCCAAAATGAGGGGCTGGGCACTAATTACTGTATGTGCACTGTTTGGAGTGAATATGGGAATCCATTTTCATACTTGAATCCAGCCCTGGTGAGTAACTCGCCAGGGCTGCCTACATTCATGCATCATGTTGATCTTCCATAATACTCCGAGCGAGTAGACTCACCAGCACTGCATCGGTACATGTATGATAATGAGAAAGGAACATAGGGAGACTAAGTCACGTCACGTGACCGCACGTTCAAGGCCTAGCATATTATCGCCCGCAGGCTTGAAGGATAGGAGAATTTTTTAGGCCTAGCATAACTTTTTTAAGAATGAGAGTTAAGCCTTAAAATTTCATATATGGTGGGCCTCTAGGTCAATTCAAATATTGGTCATTTTAGTTCCAAATAAGAATTTTTTTTTACGACATGGTTTATCACGAGACTTAGGCTCTCTATGACCATCGAGGCCTTAAAGTGTTACCCATGTTCCTACACTGGGCCCCGCTGCCTCAGTAAACACAGTGGTACAGGTTATTGACCATATGTGACCGATAACCATGCGGGGTGCAGACTGAGATAACGATACAAATAGTGGTATGAATAGGCTCTATCAGACCTGTTACACTAACAAGGGTATTATACTGTGTGTGTACAGGACCATATCCGTTATGTGAGAATCTATTAGGACATGATATGGATAAACATGGGGATCCCATCAATGATTCTGTCTCAAATGGGGAATATTTCCCCATTTCTGTCACTGATATTCTGATTCATTTCTCAAATATTTGTAGATCTCCTTTTTAGATGGTATAAAACTTATCCATAACTTAATGGGTTTTTGTGTCACATTATTTGTAGATTTTGGGGTAGTTGATTGCCTCCGGCTCTTATACAAGACAGGCGCTTATTTGAGGTATATTTCATGAACTCTGTAACCCTTGAGCCTTTTTTTAAAACAAAACTTTAATATTCAGAGCACAGGGCTTATCACTACACAATGATACAATATACAATAGTTGCAATCAGTTTTTTTTTTGGTGTTTTCTTTTGCACTTCCATCATTACATGTATTATGTCAGCAATTAGGCCTGCAGTCTTGCCTGATTTGTGTCTATATGATGACACCCGTATAATATTTGCTATGAGTACATTCAGGGAGTAGGGATGAGGGGGTTATAGTGTGGGCAGAGCAGAGATGCTACTCACTGGCCGACAAAAACCAGGAAAACTGGACTTTTGGACACATAATCCCAGGAATTTAACATAATTTGATACAGGAATCTTTGAATGAAAACCAGGAATTCCTGGTAAACCAGGAAAAGTGGCATCACTGCCAGAGGTAGGTAGGTAGGTAGGTAGGTAGGTAGGCGGTGATCAGACTCATCCCCATGTACCAGTGACGTCACACCCAGCGTCTGTGTGACCTTGACATTCCTGCCGTGACCTTCACAGTGGGAGGTCAGAGGCTGGTGGGGTGGGACTGGGACAAGCATAAGGCGCCCTACCCAGCTCTATTTGGCGTATAGAGGCTATTCAGCTGATACCTGGTAGGGGTTCAGCTATTTCCATCAGGCCAAAACTATACTGACTTAGCAGGATTAATTATCAGGCAATGAAATAATCCCAACTACCGTAAACTCCCGCTTATAAGACGCGTCCTCTAGACCAAACAAATGCCTGGTGCGTCTTATAGGATCTACTGAAGTTTGGGGTGCGTCTTATACAAGGGGTAATTTTACTATAGAAATGTACTAATCTTACAAATTTCAGCCTTAAAATGTGCATCTTATACGCGAAAATGCATGTGCTGAGTTTGGGGTGCGTCTTATACGCCCAGCGCGTCTTCTACGCGGGAGTTTACGGTATTTACTGCAGGTCTCTTGCGTATCAGACTTCACCAACGGCTGCGCCCATTGGACAATCCGGTGTCTTTAATTATAGCATATGATATGTCTATGTTAAGGCTGAAAAAAAGGTCTTTTTCCCTGAATTTTAATTATGTGTCACCCACCCACCCACCCCCTGCCTGCCTGCCCACAAAAACGAGGGCACGCATTTTCTGTGGGAGCGTTCTGCAGCATTCTAGGGCAGACCGGACAAAGGGGGTATAACCCTCCCATACATTTATCTAAATCCTGGTCACAATGAGCAGTCAGGACCAAACTATAGCTGTCTGGGCGGCAAGAAGGGTGGGAGGGGAGGGAGAGACCAGTCAGATTCTATACCTGATTTCTGACAATCCAGATTCCAGGTAAACGGCTCTTTCCAGTATGGATGTAAATAAACTGCTGTCTCGAGACAGCAGTTTAATAAGCGCTTGTTTTGACTAAAGGGCGGGGGTACGGAAGTTTTGAAATGAATAATCGCCTGGGCGCTTAGGCGGGCTACTACAGTATTTTCAAATCACAGGGGAGTTTGTTGTAAATTCAGCATGTATGTTGATGTCAGTATGTGTGTTAGGCAGGGGGGGGGGGGGGTGTCTGTGTACGTGATTTGACTAGTAAAGATCTCTCAGTATTATAACCTCACCTAACGCTAACGGTTTCTGCAAATCACACCGCCCCTAAGAGTCTGACAACTGGACCACCACCTCCCTCCTCACTTACATCCACATGGTCATTCATCTCAATCATTGAGTATGGTGAGTGAGTAATGCTTGTCTAAGGCCATACTCCTACAGATACCGTAATCTCCCGTGTATAAGGCGGGTCTTATACGCCAAACAAAATGCTGCTGAGTCTTATACGTGGGAGGGACATTGCCTTGAGTTTGGGGTGCGCCTTATAGGGGGGGTAATTTTACTATAGAACAGTACTAAATTAACAAAAATCTGCCCTTAGAGGTGCGCCTTATATGTGGAATTGCATTCTCTTAGTTGGGGATGCGCCTTATACGCGAGCTGCGCCTTATACGCGGGAGATTACAGTACGTTCATATATTCACACCATAAAACTCTGCATATAAGGCGCGGCTTATAGATCATTTCAGACCATCTGTGCGGCTTATGGGTATGGCTTATACGTGGGGTTTTACGTATTTGTACAGTACCGTAATCTCCCACGTATAAGACGCAGTGCGCATATAAGACGCACCTAGAGTTTTGGATTATGCCCAAAAGAATGAAATATTCATAACTTTTCTTCTACTGAATGGATTTTCAAAATGTAAAAAGATATGTGTAGCTATGGCCTCCCAGACACCACTGGAGCCATCTATGTCATAATATGACTAAGGGGGAGTGTAATATATCAAAATAAAGCTCTTGGTGTCCCCCTTACGGATCCAGGGAGAACTAAAACCTCGCGTATAAGACACGTCTTATACACGGGAGATTACGGTAGTATGAAATGGGGAACATTTCAGACCAGGGTTTTATCGGAGTGAGAAAACTACATGAGACTGATTGATTCCCTCAAGTTGGGAGTGCGCCTTACATGACTAGTGCATCTTACAGGCACATCAATATGGTACATTGTAGTAGTGCCCCACTACCCACTGTATGGGCACTTGTCATAGTATGTATACCCATATACCAAGAGTAGAAAGGGGCTGAAAAACTCTTGGCCTTTAACTTCTCTGTTGTTGTTTTTTTCCGATATTATATCACCTTTTTCCCTCTTTCCCCCCCCCCCTTTTTCAATTCTTTTTAGCTTCATAAAAGTTTATCAATATATGTCTTTATTTGATGAGGCTGTCAAATCAATGACCGCCGGGCCGCTCGCTTGATTCTGACACGCGTCACTGAAACATCTTCCTCAAAAGTGTCCTTTTATATCTTCTACCCACAGGCTGAGGGCTTTTTGTACAAAGGGCACCAACTGGGCCTCGTCCGTGTTAGAGGACCTTATACATGGCCATTACACAAGGCCCTTATAAAAGAAGGGCTTTTACAGAAGGGCTTTAGAACAGGGCAATGCCCTCAGGTATGTCCTCTCTGTGTGAGGAGAGAGTGGGTGGGGGGTTATTCTTAACCCTTTCAGGGTGTGCATGATGCCTCCAGGTTTATAGTCCTTTGTCGTCATGATGCATGAATGCAGCCCTGGTGAGTTACGCGCCAGGGCTGCATTCATGCATCATGACGACCCATGGGCCTAATGTATTAAAACACTATAAGACCCTCAGAAGTCTTTGCTGTATTTCACACAAATGTGTTACTGCTCTCTTGGGAGATGTTCTGGGCTTCCCTAGCCCACTTAAAAGGGTCTACTTCTCATCTTTCCTATCCCCTCAGGATGTGTGTGGTGCACATATGCGCGGGCACTGACACATTCCTCTGTGAAATTGTGTAATGTCGTTCTCGCCATGAATATGACCTTAGCTGTCGAAATGGCGTTAAACATCTATTACTCACTCACTCGGCTAATTTTCAACAAAAGTACCCCCCCCCTCCCCTTTACTCCCATCCTCATCCCCACTCCTCTCATCCCATTTCCAAGGTGATCTGAAAGCCTCTTTTTACCTTCTCTCATGCCCTATTCAAATACTTTACGTCCACAAGCCACCCCTGACACTCTCCCTATGTCCCATGGTGATTTATACCTCAATTTTATTCACTTTTTTTCCTTACCACTTCCATTCATTTTCTCCATTATTTCTTCATACTAGAATTACGGCAAAAAAAAACAACGCGTATAAGCCGCACCTGCGTATATGCCACGCCCTGAATTCAAGGCTTTGCTATAAGCCGCACCAGGATTTTGAAATGGTCCCCATTCGCTAGGAAAGTCTATACCATATTTGACCTAATGAGCGCCCTGCCCCTAATAAGCGCCCCCCCCCCTTTTTTGGGGGCCTTTTACAGACTAGAAAAAGGCCTCATTTTCACGATTTTTGAGGTAGTTAAACTCTTAACTGTTAAGTACTAAACTACCATAAAAATATTTTTTCAGCGCCCTGGGCGCTTTTTGGGTCGAATACGATATCAATAGAGCCCTTGAATGAGCAGCACCCTGAGTTCAGGATGGACCTAAAAGCCACACCAGGGTCTGAAATGGTCTCTAGGCTGTGGCTTCTACGCAGGGTTTTACAGTATTTTTATTCTTTTTCTCCCTTTTTTTCATACTGTAAGGCACTTGGACATGTTTTGAGAGGCTCGCGAGTACGTCTCTTGTCATCTAACACAATATACGTGATATGGATAAAACATTCAGTGTATACCCTTCAAAAGGCAGCTTTTTAGCTTCTTTATTGAAGGAGAGTCTCAGCGAGCATGTTCTCTGCAGGGAGCCTATGTCATACACCTTACTGTTTGTATATTGATATAAAAAAAGGGAAGAATGTCATTGAGGTTATTTGTAAATCCTCTCTGGTACCCATTTCTCTCTCCATACGGTATCTTCTATTGCTAATCAATGTGTTTGATTTGGATTCAGTATTTCTAGCTTTGGGGAAGGGGGATTGGTATTCTTTTTTTTCTCTCTCTCGCTTCTTTTTTTCTTTCTCCTTTTTCTAAGAGCTATTCATTGGATTATACGCCAAAGAGATATAGGTTATACCGTCCCTTAGAAAATCCCGGAATATTTTGTTCGAAACCCCCCGAAGATCTTTACTGGGGGTTGTGGGCAGTGCTCAGAAATCACTATTTTCAAGAAAATCCTTGAACACTTACAACTCTGGGTTATACCAGGTAATGTTATTAAATCTCTAAGGCATGAAACCTGCTCAAATTTTACATAACCTTTATGGTCTAAGCTATGGCCTTTTCTGAATGGTTATATGATTCATCATATTCATGACTATACCGTATCGTTGTGTCCAACCGCCCTGGCAGTTTTTGATTTTGCAGCCTCAATTCCCCTGGCGCTCATACAAGACAGGTGCTTATACAAGAACCAGTTCAAGTACCTAAGAGATATTGGAGAGAGGCGCCTATTGGAGAGAGGCGCCTATTGGAGAGAGGCGCTTATTGGAGAGAGTCGCATATTGGAGAGAGGCGCCTATTGGAGAGAGGCGCTTATTGGAGAGAGGAGTTTATTGGAGAGAGGCGCTTATTGGAGAGCTTATTGGAGAGAGGCCCTTATTGGAGAGCTTATTGGAGAGGCGCTTATTGAAGAGAGGCGCTTATTGGAGAGAGGCGCTTATTGGAGAGAGGCGCCTATTGGATAGAGGCGCCTATTGGAGGCGCTTATTGGAGAGCTTATTGGAGAGAGGCGTTCATTGGAAAGCTTATTGGAGAGAGGCACTTATTGAGAGCGGCGCTTATTGGAGAGCGGCGCTTATTGGAGAGCGGCGCTTATTGGAGAGAGTCGCATATTGGAGAGAGGCGCCTATTGGAGAGAGGCGTTTATTGGAGAGAGGCGCCTATTGGAGAGAGGCGCCTATTGGAGAGAGGCGCTTATTGGAGAGCTTATTGGAGAGAGGTGCTTATTGGAGAGGTGCTTATTGGAGAGAGGCGCTTATTGGAGAGCTTATTGGAGAGAGGCGCTTATTGGAGAGGCGCTTATTGGAGAGGCGCTTTTTGGAGAGAGGCGCTTATTGAAGAGAGATGTTATTGGAGAGAGGCGCTAATTGGAGAGAGGCACTTATTGGAGAGGCACTTATTGGAGAGAGGCACTTATTGGAGAGGGGCGCTTATTGGAGAGAGGTGCTTATTGGAGAGAGGTGCTTATTGAAGAGAGGCACTTATTGAAGAGAGGCGCTTATTGGAGAGAGGCGCTTATTAGAGAGAGGCGCCTATTGGATAGAGGTGCCTATTGGAGAGAGGCGCTTATTGGAGAGCTTATTGGAGAGAGGCGCTCATTGGAAAGCTTATTGGAGAGAGGCGCTTATTGGAGAGAGGCGCTAATTGGAGAGAGGCGCTTATTGGAGAGAGGCGCTTATTGAAGAGAGGCGCTTATTGGAGAGAGGCGCTTATTGAAGAGAGGCGCTTATTGGAGAGAGGCGCTTATTAAAATCCTGGTGCTAATGCATGACGATATGGTATCTGGTAATTGCTACTGCTCTCCCTGCCAAAAACTCAGTAATGCAGAAACACTTTTTACTTCCCTCTCCCTCTTCCTCTTTTTTTCAGTCCTCTGGTCTTTGTTTTCACCTACCTGCTCTCTCCTACTCAATTTGTACTTTCTAGACTATAACAAATCATCAGCGGCATTGCAGCGTGAATTGCTTTCAGGCTATCCGGCATATAGGTTAATTGTTCAGCATACCAGACTTGTTTGGCCTGACGATCTGATGGTAGGGGAGTTTCAAGAGGGGGGATGAACTGGAGGAAGATCCAACCACTTTAATCCTTTAAAGATTGATAGTGCATTAAATGCATTATGCCCATCGAGTTACAAGGTAGTCGCCAGGGCTGCATAATTGCATCATGACAGGATTGATACACTCCCGAAGGGTCGGCATTATGCACTTCGCCAGCACTTCATTGGAGCATCATACTGACAAATGGGCATGATGCACTCCTATATTAGTGTCCCTTACAGGGTTTAACCCCCACCCCCCTCCAACCTCAGTGCTCTTTATCTCCTATCTCTATTCAGTAGTAGTGGCCAGGAAAGGTTGGGTTGCCATGGAAACAAGTATTGACAACTGAGTGTGTAAAAGGCGGCCGTTAAAGGCAGGTTGCCATGGTCCTTGGAACCACGCCAGGACAAGGCTTAGGCAATTGGGGAGGGTGGATTGGGGGTGGTTAACGCTTTGAGGACTGAATTATCTCGCGTACAAGGCGGATTCTATAAGGCGCACTAAGAAGCTATTCTCACATACAATCCGTGATTTATATTGTAAGGTACAACAGCATGGCAAAAACCATGTTCATGTGTTTGCTCGTCATAATGCATAAATGTAACTTGACAAGTAACTCTACAGGGCTACATTCATGCATCATACTCTACTGGTTTGATGCACTCCCAGAGTGTATGCATGATGCACCAATGACGCCAGCACTTCCTTGGTGCATCAAAAGGACCTATAGGCATGATGCACTCCTCCACCAGCAACCCTGAAAGGGTAAGTCAAGTACAGCAGGGGCATGATGCAATCCTTCATCAGTGGCCCTTAATGGGTTTAAGGATAGGGTAGGAGAGTTAGGGGGAGTGATGGTGTATGTTGTGTGTGTTGTATAGACTGACACAGACACCACACCATAAGGCTGCTGCACACTGGTAGCTTCTGTGGTGGCTTTGTGTGGTACCCACTCATCATTTTGCTGGGGGGGGGGGGGGGGGGTAGGGACTGGGACATATTTTTTTGGGCTAGATCAGTTTAGAAAATTGTCTGATTTCACAGGAGGGCAAACTCATCCCCAAGATAAGTACCGTAATCTCCCGCGTATAAGCCGCCTTATACGTGGGGTTTTAGTTCTCATTGGATCCACAAGGGGGACATCAAGACCTTTCTTTTGATATGTTACATGCCCCCTTAGTCATAATAAGATATAAGGGGGCCCAGGGGGGTCCGGGGGGGCTCAAGCTACACATAGGTTTTTGAATTTCAAAAATTCATTCAGTAGAACCAAAGTTATTAATTTTTCATATTTTTGAGAATTTTCCAAAACTCTAGGTGCGTCTTATACGCGCACTGCGTCTTATACGCGGGAGATTACGGTAATATATTCACATTCTCATAACATATAACATTAAAGGGCGTTTCAGGCACTACTGTGATACTTCGCGTAAAAAGCGCACCCCACATATACATGTAGTTCTGTTCTACCGTATCACATCTTTGTCTATAAGGTGCACCCCCGACTTTGGCACACTAGGGTCTATCTCGGGTCTGTGCCTTATACGTGAAGTATTATCGCATTGTATTGTAAAGGTATTGTAAAGGTGTCGGAGGTATGGGGGTCATGAAATATACCTTAAGCACTGAAAACTGAACCTTGAATAAGCGCTTGTATTGTATAAGCGTAATCAGCTAGTAATGGCCCCTCCAAATCTATAATCGCCGTTGTATAGACTGAGCGGGGCGTCTTATACGCGAGGTTTTAGTTCTCCCTGGATCCACAAGGGGGACACCAAGAGCTTCATTTTGATATATTACACTCCCCCTAAGTCATATTATGACATAGATGGCTCCAGTGGTGTCTGGGAGGCCAGAGCTACATATAGCTTTTTAAATTTTGAAAATCCATTTGGTAGAAGAAAAGTTATAAATATTTCATTCGTTTGGGCATAATCCAAAACTCTAGGTGCGTCTTATACGCGCACTGCGTCTTATACACGGGAGATTACGGTACTGGTAATGCCTATTTATCAATACAAATGATGACACGATCTGCGAAAAGAAGGCTTAGTGCAGAGGGTTCTAAGACCCCTTCTCCCAGTACAAGTCACAGTCATGTTAAATACTCATCCCCCATTCATCCCTGGGCCCTCTTTATCCATTCTGACCTTTCACCCAACCCCTTCTTATACAGCCAATACCTAGATATCCCAGCAGTGTATATTTTACCCCCCCCCCCCCACCTACCCACCCAACACTTAACCAGGCCAAAAAACACAAGGTGTTTCAGGGCATAATATAAACTTGCTCAGCAAAACATGACTGACCTCAACATTCCATCCCTGATATTTATGTTCTTTAGGGGATTATTTGTAGATTTAGAGGTGGATGGGTAGCTGACGTCACCATAGGACAGCTACCAGATGTATAACTTGCACTGCCTGTGACCCAGTGTGATTCTACAGGTCTTGCACCTTTTTGGGGTTTTTCGATGTTTTTTCCCCGAGAAATACCATGTGCTTAACCCTTTAAATGCCGCTGTTGTTTTAACGCATCATGACGACCGGACTCTACTGGGATGGATATAGTCTCAGAGGGTCAGTGTGATAGTCCAATTACGCGCTGGCGAGCACTCGTCTGCACATCATTGGTGCATCATGGCAACCATTGGGCATGATACACTCATGCACTAGCGGCCTTTAAATTGTTAGATCTAACTGGCACTCATTCAAAATGTCTATACTTTACTATGTGCCACATTAAATCAGACGGATGTAATTATGAGATCAGGAGTCAGTTCATCCGAGGTCAGATTGGATCAAGGTAGCGGCTCAACTCGTAATACCCCAGATATTATAAATGGCTGCACACCTCATAGTCGCATTCTGACAATATTGTGGTTGCGCTTTTAATCTCTGACTGTTTCCTTTGTAACCCATGTCGGCCTTAACAGTGGGAATCAAGTTCACCACACGGGTATCCTCTTAGGGACGGAGAAGACCTGAACCTTTAAGGACAGCACGATACTTCGTTATTTTATGCCTCAGGGTTCAAACTCGCATTTTTCGCCTTCTCCATCATACGCCAATCCAAATTCAGCGAGTAACACCCTGGTATGGTATGAAGTGGCGCCACCTGCCAGTTAGTCGCCAGGGCTGCATTCATTCACGAGAACTTCAAAAGGGCATTTCGCAAAAAGCACTATGATCTTGGCTATAACAGTTAACTTCTTGTGGGATGATAATGCATTAATTTATCACACCAACCGTACAAGGTTTGTACACTCCCCTCACTCCCCAAATCTATCTCTCTCCTCAATTTGGTGAACTATAAATCTGACAGGTTGATAGCTACCCGAAATCAGGAAATAGTTCAACATGTGTGGATTTCTAGGTATGCCACAGTCTGGAATCTATCAAGGATACAACTGCACCCGTTCAGAATGGTTGAGGATCAAAGAGGGGTATTCTCACCCCCCTTCCGGACTCCCCCTATTCCTCCACCACACTACCGTAATCTCCCGCGTATAAGGCGCGTCTTATACGGGGGGTTTTAGTTCTCATTGGATCCACAAGAGGGACACCAAGACCTTTCTTTTGATATCTTGCATGCCCCCTTGGTCAAAATAGGACAAAATGGGGCCCAGCAGGGCCCAAGGTGGTCCAAGCTACCCATAGGTTTTTGAATTTTGAAAACTCATTCAGTAGAACCAAAGTTATGAATTTTTCATTTTTTTGAGAATTTTCCAAAACTCTAGGTGCGCCTTATACGCGGGCTGCGCCTTATACGCGGGAGATTACGGTACCTAAGAAAAAGTCAGTTTAGGCCAAATAGGGATATATATCACACCTCCCCTCCCCATTCCTACGCCTCAAACACTTCTATGAAGTCTACCTCCTCCTTAGCCAGACATCTATAACTTGTCGGTATCCGCCTGTCGTTGCCCACTACACAGAAGCTGCCTTGTGAGTTATAACAATGTACGGGCTGAGTCATGTAGCCATGGTTGATGTGGAAGTGTGGATGGGAGCCTGAGGGGTACAGGGACCACAACAATGTCAAACTGCACCAGGGCATCATGCCAGCCCTACTGGGGGTGATGCACTCCCAGAGGGTCAGCATGATGCCTATTGGTCGTCATGATGCATCAATGCAGCCGTGGCGAGCGACTCACCTGGGATTAATGCATCATGCCGACCCTCCAGAGGTGATACACACCCAGAGGGTCGGCATAATGCACCAATGACGTGCTGGCGAGCAGACTCGCCAGCACGTCATTGGTGCATCATGCCTACAAAAGGGTATAGGGAACCGAAGTCGTTTCTGCAGTCCTACGATTTTAGCCTCGAACAGGGGCGTTTTATGACGTAACCGTGCCAGCCGTAATTAGGTCACAGTATTGAAGGGATAGGCCGAGGGGGTTTAACCTACATCAAAATTTCTCTGAAACTCCTCTTCAATTTTCAAAATGGAGTCTGATGTATGGAATCATACTTTTGACACATAGAATTCTGAAGACTCATCCTGAAAATCTCACGTGTATGGCTACCAACATATTTAGAAAATCTCTCAGCACTGTGACAACTTCCGTCTGACACGGCTCGAGGTTATTTTTCCGCCATATTTGAATCTTGCGCTCCCTATTAATGCATTGTCAACCTTTAAAGGGTAAAGGTGGAAGGATGATGGAGAGGCCGGGAGGAGGCAGAGACCACAACAATGTCACACTGGGCCCATGGACATAGCATCTACTTGGTCTACAACAAGGACAAACTATTGGCATGAAAACTCGCACTGAATTGTGATTATATTTTTTTAATCTTTATAAATGCCATATATTCCTAATTCAATTGCCGTCAGCGCACAGAGCACTTATAAATTTAATTTCTTAAATGCATTTCGAATGAAGAATTTTATTGTGCTATTAAAATGAACTATATTTTGGATTTTTCTTCTCTCTCTTAACTTGTGCCCAAGAAGAGAGGCGGGGGTATCTGAATCGGGTATTAAGTGTGAAACTGAGGCTGAAGTTTTCACTACTTAAACGTGAGAACAGCTTTTATCTTTATATAGCTTAAATTTCATTTTATTTTTCAAATTCTGATCAAGCAAGCTCCAACACCCCCATAACCCTTCAGTACCCAGGTCTATATATAGTTATACAGAGATGTGTAGTCATGTTAATGCCATATACCACTGTGTAGTCTGTGTGTGTAGAGTCATGTTAATGCCATATACCACTGTGTAGTCTGTGTAGAGTCATGTTAATGCCATATACCACTGTGTAGTGTGTGTAGAGTCATGTTAATGTCATATACCACTGTGTAGTCTGTGTGTAGAGTCATGTTAATGCCATATACCACTGTGTAGTCTGTGTAGAGTCATGTTAATGCCATATACCACTGTGTAGTCTGTGTGTAGAGTCATGTTAATGCCATATAGCACTGTGTAGTCTGTGTGTAGAGTCATGTTAATGCTATATACCACTGTGTAGTCTGTGTGTGTAGAGTCATGTTAATGCCATATACCACTGTGTAGTCTGTGTGTGTAGAGTCATGTTAATGCCATATACCACTGTGTAGTCTGTGTGTGTAGAGTCATGTTAATGCCATATATCACTGTGTAGTCTGTGTGTGTAGAGTCATGTTAATGTCATATACCACTGTGTAGTCTGTGTAGAGTCATGTTAATGCCATATACCACTGTGTAGTCTGTGTGTGTAGAGTCATGTTAATGCCATATACCACTGTGTAGTCTGTGTGTGTAGAGTCATGTTAATGCCATATACCACTGTGTAGTCTGTGTGTGTAGAGTCATGTTAATGCCATATACCACTGTGTAGTCTGTGTGTGTAGTCATGTTAATGCCATATACCACTGTGTAGTCTGTGTGTGTGTAGAGTCATGTTAATGCCATATACCACTGTGTAGTCTGTGTAGAGTCATGTTAATGTCATATACCACTGTGTAGTCTGTGTGTGTAGAGTCATGTTAATGCCATATACCACTGTGTAGTCTGTGTAGAGTCATGTTAATGCCATATACCACTGTGTAGTGTGTGTAGAGTCATGTTAATGCCATATACCACTGTGTAGTCTGTGTGTGTAGAGTCATGTTAATGCCATATACCACTGTGTAGTCTGTGTGTGTAGAGTCATGTTAATGCCATATACCACTGTGTAGTCTGTGTGTGTAGAGTCATGTTAATGCCATATACCACTGTGTAGTCTGTGTAGAGTCATGTTAATGCCATATACCACTGTGTAGTCTGTGTAGACAGGTAGAAAAACATGTCAGGAGGCTGGACATGATGTGACTACTAATGTACATGTAGGCTGAACTACCAAGTCTGCGCCACTTTAATATCGAACACAATCTAGTGAGACGGTGTTGGGGGGTCTTTCCACCTTGACGCTACCTAATCAAATGAGGCGTTGCTAGCCTAGCCCACTCAGTTGCTACCCAATTTCCCATCATGCATCTGTACTGAGACAGAGGATGTGACATCACAATAAGGGCTCAGCCAATGGCTGGGCTCCATTTCCCAGTGGCAGATCAATATCGAACACATCCCCAATCTGCTCTACCCAAAACTCCTACGTATAAGCCGCACCCTAACTTTAGGAGAATACTGTGTGCCAGATGTTGATGGAGTGACTGTTCCTAATTATCTTATACGGGCACATACTGTAAATTCTCTGGTATAAGCCGCCACGGCTTATACCAGAACCCAAATCAAAGTGACGCTTATAGGATCAGCCCGAAGTCGGGGTTCGGTTTATACAACGGTATTTAGAACCATGGAACAGTATTAAACCACCAATTTTCAGGCCTCAAATGCGGTTTATAAAACGGGTGGCAGTGCTCTGCTGCACGATAGAAGTGACCTTGTGTGCATTATAGGAATACAGTGCACGTCTGAGCAAGGTCACCATAGCTGTAAACCAGTCAAATACCATTAATTGGTCTAAAAAATACCTTAATTGGGTACTTGATTGGTTGGAATGAAATGTACAATGTTTTAAATAGGGCTCAGTATGGAGGCATAGTGGAGCCACCATCTTGAATTTCGCTGGTTGAGCTAAAACCCACTAATAAGACATACCATGATGGGTACCTTGTCCCTGGTTAACACCCACTTCCAGGGACATGCTGGTCCCATCTTATCAGTTCTTATCAGTGTGTGTCGTCAGAACCAGCTTCAGACCAGCTAGTGGCCAATTCAGGGATGTAAGTGAATGTGAATAAGAAATTCTGAAAATACACAAAGAAGTTCTAAATTCATAGGAAAATACTAAAAATAACTATGATCAAAGGATGGAAATTTAGGAAAATCTATAGTCATTTTAAATTTAGAAATTTTTGAAATCAAACAAATTTCTGAAAACTTACATCTCTGTTTATAAAGACAATAGACAACTCCTTCTTCACATCTTGACTGCCTGTTGTCCTATAATGCACTCAGATGCATTTGTGCATTATAGAACAACAGACAGTCTCGATGTGAAGAAGATCGTTGTCTATTCTCTAATTATAGCATTCTCCAGGGTGCGGCTTATACAAGGATGCGACTTATCAAAGGAAATTATCGGTACATAATTTAACTTTTTCAACAGACATCTTATACAGTAAACTTCTGATGAGATCAATTTGATCATGTTCTATCCTCTCTGCTCTACCCCCCCCCCCCGCCCATCTCCCAGCAATAGGCCAAGCGGCCGCAGATCATGTCTCTTGGTGGTTAAACTAATGACGTTCTTGTTATCACTCTGTGTCCTTCTCTCTGATATTAATTACAACTACAAAGATTTGGGGGGGGGGTAGCCAGAGACCCCCCCCCCCAGCCAAAGGTAGACAGTAGTTCAGAATAGAAAGGAAAACGTGTGTGTATGGGGATTGGGAGGGAGGGGAGGGAGGGGAGGGAGGGAGGGAGGGAGGGAGGGAGGGAGGGAGGGAGGGAGGGAGGGAGGGAGGGAGGGAGGGAGGGAGGGAGGGAGGGAGGGAGGGAGGGAGGGAGGGAGGGAGGGAGGGAGGGAGGGAGGGAGGGAGGGAGGGAGGAGGGAGGGAGGGAGGGAGGGAGGGAGGGAGGGAGGGAGGGAGGGAGGGATGGAGGAGGGAGGGAGGGAGGGAGGGAGGGAGGGAGGGAGGGAGGGAGGGAGGGAGGGAGGGAGGGAGGGGGGTTACCAACCAATGAAGCTGGCCATCATCGTCTTAATTACTTCTTAATGAGGCCGACCAAGGGCAAAGGTCAAGGATCAAATGTCACGTGACTCCAGGTTTCAGGGAGTGAGAAGGGGTGGGGGTATGTGTTAGGGGTTTCTAGGTTACAACCTGCCCCGATTTGTTACCTGTTGGGTAATACCATACTTCAGCACCCCCCCTTTCATAAATTTTGAGTGGGGTCAAATATAGGTTTAATTCTTTACGAATGTATAAGTTTTTGGAACATGAAATTCCCAGAAATCAGAAAAACCATGAAGACTTACTCCTCTACTTAATCCATACCGTAATCAACGTAATTAGCGAACCATGCACTTAGAAATACCTAAAATATATGACTACCGTAGTAGAGTTTAAAATAAAATGTAATCCTCTTGGATCTAATATTCAGAATTAGATGGGGAAAAAGCTGTTTTGATGTGATTACAGCAGTTTGACAGTGGTTTGGCTGCTGTCAATGTTGACATCACGTATAGGTGTCATACTGTACTACCTGACCCTACTGTCTCTTGGCAAGCCTCTCCTAGTCCCCCCACCCTCCCCCCCCCCCCCCCCAGTCCAGCACTACAATGAAACCAGTGCCACCTCTAGTCTCACTGCAATACGTCAACACGCCGCTACCGTTCTAATCAATACCACCCTATAATATGGCCTTTTCTCACCATATTGGATCAAATGTGCCAATGATCTTTTTTTGATTTTTTTTTTCAAACACAAGTTCTGGAGTATGTCTGAATGCTTTGGACTGTACCGTAAAAAAGAATTTGGGATATTTTTCTCTCCAACACTAAACACATGATCAATATTTTCTCCCATAGGGTGATGATATCAATTAAAGATATAGGGCCTTGAAGCAATGTCGTGAAGTGGTACATTGATTTGGACACACGCATGAGAATAGTCCATACATAAGAAGGCAGAGGAGGAGGCTGGTCCTTCTTTTATCCATCCTATGTCTACATTTATCCTTTTTGATGTGGTGTGTTGCTTTGTTCTTTTTGGGTTTTTAATGGCATTTTCTGTTTTCATTTATACTGTGGTCTAGAACAATGCCAGGAGAGGCTCTACCATGATGGTTGCCTGTTGTAGGTGCTAGGAATGGGATACACTTGATGCTGGAGGTCTGTTTTATCATCAGAAACCTCACAAAAAAGTCGCTGACGCATACAAAGTTTCAAGGGTTCTCCTCACACTGCAATGACACCGACGGGCTGCGGCGTCCTTTTTTTTTAACTGCTACCAGTATCATTTTAGCTATCCACGGGTTTTCGAATTTTGAAAATCCAACTAGAAGTTTTAGTATTTTTCTGGGCCAGCACATATCTTTTCTTGCTAATGTGTATTTTAATGCAGGGCCATCAATATTTGAAACTGAATGTTAAGAAATGTGGCATCGACAACATCGATACATCGAGACACCTGGTTTTAACAGTGTCATTTTAACTTTGGATCTGAACTGCAGCTTATCTGTGATTAAGAGACTGATTTGCATATTGGTGAACCTGTCTTCAGTTAGGGGTGCGTCTTATAAGCAGGGTAAAACTACATACATCAAATTTTGATCATACTGCTCAAAATCAATACTATCACTGTCCTATAATTTTGACATTCAAAACAGGTGAAACATTTTTCATTATCCACACATGCAGCCTTCTTTATTTATACTTTAAACAAAATGTTCATTTCATAAAGGACATAAAGTATAAAAATAAACATGACAATTATCTTCAAAGACTAAAACAAAACAACAAGTATCACTGACCAAACATCAAAGAACATGAGAAGATAAAACAACTACCATCCTATTATTAAAGTCGTATTGTGCGTAGGCGTCCTCTGACTCTAAAAGCTCTGAACTCAAAGTTACACGACTCTCATTTTTTTTTTATCCAGTATTTTAACTACTGACATTTTTCCTTTCAAATCCTACCTACATTTTCACTGAAATTAATATCATTGTCTGTAAACATTTTTCCCCACTGTTGTCCTTTTCTGTCCGAGTCCCCACCTGCTTGTGGACATTTGGTACACCATGTTTACCTATGTCATCATGTTGTCGACGCGTCTATATGATATATACAGCGAGACTGACACTTTAACCACTTAGGGACGGATAATGGCATGCGCAACTGCATCATGCCCATCGGTCATTATGATGCACAAAATTGAATGCAGCCCTATGGCTTAATTCAATACCCCTCGCGACAACATTGCCCTTAAATTGCCCGGAAAACCCCATTACCATATCGTCGTGCTTAAGCGCCGGGATTTGAATGAGCGCCGGTCTTGTGTAAGCACCGGGGGTATGGGCACTGAAAACTAGATCTTGAATAAGTGCCTGTCTTGTATAAGGGCCGGGGGTAACCATGTCTCCAAAGTTTTAAGCGCCTGGGCGGTTATTCACGACGATATGGTACATGCCACTCATAGTCACATATATCATCATTTGCAGAGCTATGACTGCTCTACTGAATCCTATATACATGATTATATAGAGACCAATCTTAGGAAAGCATTTTTCTCAAAACTATAGCATGTCGCGTCAGTAAGATACGCAAATCGTCGATGATTTTTCAAATTGCCAGTGATAATGACGACCCTATAAGGCCATTCCACTCCCCGGAGGGTCGTCATGATGCACCAATAAAGTGCTGACAAGCAGTCTCACCGGCGCTTCATTGGTCAGAGTTCCCACAAAATCCCCAGACTCAGATTCCATGACATTTCCATGACTTTCCATGTCAAAAATTAAAATTTTCCATGACATTTTAACTAGTTTTGGAGAGTACCAGGGTTGACCACCCGGCAGAATTCCTGCAATCGAAGTGGAAAAAAATTGTCCACACTAATGGATTTTGCAATAAATTTTCCCATTTTTCATGACTTTCCATTACTCAAGATGAAATTTTCAGGAATTCCATGACATTCCATGACTTTCCCTGACAACTTTTTATTCCATGACTTTCCATGACTCGTGGGAACCCTGATTGGTGCATCATGACGACCAAGGTACAACATTCACCCAGAGCCATCATGTCGACTACCGTAAATCCCCGGTCATAAGCCGGATTTTTTTTTCTATTTTGGGCCCAAATCGGCTTCTAAATTTTTCCCAAAGTTCCCCCCCCCCCGGCTTATGACCGGGTTTTTTTACTACAGAATAAAGAGAAAATGGTAAAAATTTGACCCAAAAACCGGCTTTTATTTTTTTCCTGAACTCCCCCCCCCCCGGCTATGACCGGGGCCGGCTTATGACCGGGGATTTACGGTATAAAGGGTTAGTTAGACGTCCTTGTTCCACTATAATCTGACGACGTCTACACGGTGCAAGGTGCCAGGGAGATGGTGCCAAATTCTCCTTACCCTCCCCCCCACACCTATAGCCAACACCTATAACATCTGCCATAATGCTATACTTGAATCTACCACCCACCCCTCCCTCCAACCTGGCACACACACAAGCAATGCAGACACAAAGCTTTACATATTTAGTGAAAATGGGCTTATCTCATTTACCGTGCTTATAAGGGGTAAGCTATCTGCAAACATAGTCCCTTCCTGTGCCCTATGGAATCTGCCTTAAGTTAGGGTGCGCATTATGGGTGTAGGGGAATGTGATTTCCCCGTGCGCGATGTGCTGACTCTCAGGGGCGGGTCATCATGTAATCACATGTCCCCTCTCTGTGTCACCCCAGTCCAGGCGTGGGTGGAAGGTAGAGAACGTTGTACGGGGAAGTAGCTCAGTGGTAGAGCAATCGTCTGAAGGCTGAGAGGTCCCGGGTTCAACTCCCGGTTTCCCTAAACGTTTTCGCTGACCCCTACATGGGCATGGATTTAGTATGGGCATGGATTTAGTATTGCAGAATAGCAACACTTTGCTCAAAACCAAGCCACACTTAAGCCTTGTAGCACTTTCTTTAATTCAGGGTGCACTTTTTAAGGCGGGGGGGGGGCGAGGGCTTACATGTGCGGTACTGTAAAACTCTGGTCATAAGTCGGATTTTCTCTCTCTTATTTCTGACCAAAACCGGCTTGTAAATTTCTCCCAAAGTCTCCCCTGGCTTATGACAAAGTGTTTTTTTTTTTCTTCTACAGATTATAGTGAAAACCTTGAAAAACTCTATCCCCGGATTATGACCGGGGTTATATGGTACTACGGTTTACCCCCTGCCCCCCACCTTCACCCACCACAAACACCTGAGCTGAAATCTCCTCCCATCCCATATGTTCAACTAGAACCTACACGTTCAGGTGACCTGGCAGTGAGTGAGTGGCCTTAATTGACCTCACAGATAGTGTTTGCCTACAGCCTTCAAGGTACCTTAGCTTCTTAGGACAGCTGAAGCTGCTGCCTTTGTCTTAGATTGTATTTTTGTTTTGTTTCTTGTTGAATTTGTGTACATGAAAATAGCTCCAAGAACCTTGGTGCAGGTGTAACTGATTGTCAATATCTCCTTTTGTATATGGCATAGCTGAGAGCCGAGGATGGACCTCTAGAGACCCTTGTAAGATCAGAAAAAGTTGGGTTGTACCTTACATGAGAGGATTTTAAACTATACAACAGTACAGTACTAAAATGAACAAAATGTCTACCCAGGTGCACCAAATAGAATTGGTTTGAGTTGGGGGTGCGCCCTATAAACGAGGTGTGCTTTTAATCATATGCGGGATTTTATAATACCGTAATCTCCCGCGTATAAGATGCGGCTTATACGCCAGACAAAAGGCTGGTGCGTCTTATAGCTTTCTCTCAAGTTGGGGGTGCGTCTTATATGCGGGGTATTTTTACTATAGAACAGTACTAGACTTACAAAAGTCTGCCCTTAGAGGTGCGTCTTATACATGAAATAGTTGGGGGTGGTTCTTATATGTGCACTGCGTCTTCTACGCGAGAGATTACGGTAGTGGTGTTACAAGTACAATCTAATTGATGGCTGACTCTTACTGCATCATGTAAAAAGGCAGTAGTAGAAATGTGAGTAACTCGCCAGTGCTCTAAATGGTCAATCATACCACTATAATGAGTTACTCGCCAGAGCCACATTTCCTGCATCATACTGACAAAACGCCACTGTTCATTAAACTACTTAAAGCACACTGCAGCCCTTAATTGGTTATTGCCCATGAACTGATGGGGAGCTAGGAGCAGGTCAGACGGTGATCAATAGCTCACAAGACGCCCACCAGGGGCGGGAGAAGGGGGCAGGGAGCGGCAGGGTGTATGGGAGAGGGTAGGGAATGGGGGAGGGGAGATCGTGACGTGGGTAGTGTTCTCTACCGTGTAGACCTGGGAGTCTAGAACTGTGCAAGAAATCCCCCCATCATCTGCCAGGTGCGCAGAACGTGAGACAGGCTGGGGTGGGGGGGGGTAGAGGGGGCAGTGGAGAGGGGGATTAGTTTGTACTTGTCCCTGTTCCTTGATCAGTCAGCATACAGTCTGCGGTACCTACTATTACTTAGTGATATCAGGGCGGGTCTACAACCTACCATAAAACCTGGTCTATAAGCCGCCGCTTATAGACCATTTCAAGCCCCTGGTGCTGCTCACAGCATCTCCAGGAACCCAGGGTGCGGCGTATACAAGGGGTTTACTTATATAGACTATAGGGAAGAATGGGACCCATTTCAGACCCCCTGATGCAGCTTATATTGAAGCCGCTGAACTAGGGGTGCGGCTTATACATAGGATTTTACGGTAAAGATAGAGACAGAAAGGCCTGTCTCTCCTCCCATTCATCTTGCCTTGGATACACAATACACTTGCTAGCAATGCTAATAAATTAATCTTTTAAATGACAGCTGTGTCCCTCTAGTTGATGCCAATATGTCAACAACCATTGCACCACCAGTGAGGATCATGGCGGCACTAAGGAAGTGTCTCAAACTCTTAGGGTCAGCGTGATACATGAATGCAGCAGAGTGACTGACCGGTAGCACAGCGGCCACCATTGAAGTGTTCACCCTTTAATGTGACTGGACTGCTACTAAATGCATCTGGGACTGTATCTAATTCATGAGGTTGGCATGCTCCACAAATATGACATCACTGGACAGAGTACCTCATCAGTGCTGCATTAATGCATCATACCGACCAATGGGCATGATGCATTAATGCATCATGCCGACCAATGGCCATGATGCATTAATGTATCATGCCGACCAATGGGCATGATGCATTAATGCATCATACCGACCAATGGCCATGATGCATTAATGCATCATGCCGACCAGTGGGCATGATGCATTATGTGACTGAAACTTTAAACAGTTAAAACCATGACCTAGTACCTTTGTTTTCAGTATGTTGACATGTCACGTCACAGTATTAATACACGTCACGTCTCAGTAACAGATGACGTACAATATAGAGCTCTCTATAAACGTGGCAGTCAGTTGGGGTACACTCCCTATACAGGTCAATAGACCAGAGTGTGTGTGTGTGGGGGGGGGGGGGGCGGCTGTTAGCTAGAGGATCGATAGATGGTCTGATCAATCCACATCGAACACCTCAATTATAGAACTGTAACTTTGCAATGTATCAACCAGAAATGATATTCACTATCCTGAATATAACTTATGTCAAAAATTAAGGATGTTGATTGGGATACATTTCCATTGATCTTGATTTAGAGGAATTGAATCCTATTCACAATTTAAAAGTGAAATTTAAAGAAATGAGAATATTTAAAGTACAACTATTTTAATACAACATGACACACCACATTCAAAGAATTTTCGAGACACAAATTCAACTTGAAAATACTATTACCGTAATCTCCCATGTATAAGACGCAGCCCGCGTATAAGGCGCACCTAGAGTTTTGGAAAATTCTCAAAAAAATTAAAAATTCATAACTTTGGTTCTACTGAATGAATTTTCAATATTCAAAAACCTATGTGTAGCTTGGCCCACCCCGGACCCTCCTGGGCCCCCTTATGTCCTATTATGACCAAGGGGGCATGTAAGATATCAAAAGAAAGGTCTTGGTGCCCCCCTTGTGGAACCAATGAGAACTAAAAACCCCTGTATTAGACACGCCTTATACGCAGGATATTACGGTATTATAATCTGTAGATTTCAAATTTGTCAATTGTTATTTCACATTGATGTCTCTCCTTTTTACTTCTGTAGTAAAACCAAATGCCAAAACTTCTTGAATATGCAAAAGTTAAGTTGTAGAAATCTGTCTCAAGTGTAGTCAGTCGCCAATGTATCTGTCATACGTCATTTGAAGGTCATAAAGATCTAGGCCTATAGATCATGTCATCAAATCACATCAGCAAATATGTGTATAGTTAAAAGGACAGGAAAATCTATAGATATCTATGATGATAGAACTTAGAAGATGAATCAATAACCATGGGTCTAAAACTTACATCATGTGCCTGGACAACAAAATGAGAAAATAAATAGATAAATAAATCAAAATGAAATGAGACACTCCACTGTACTATTCCAATACACATTCAATCATTTTGAGAAAGTAATAACTGAAAATGTGTAAACTTACCGGCAACGATGGGTCTGGCGACAGCATTGTACACTCCTTCTTGTGTTGCATTAGGCTTGAATACTTTATCATATACATATACTTTCCCCTGGGAGAAAAGAAAACAGACCACACATTCAGAATACACAGAGTGGTTGGTTTTCTATCGTTTATATTTTCTTAACAATACATTTGATTCAATCTACATTTAATAGCATTTTCCTAAAATTCATAGGCATTTTCTTAATTAATTTGGATGCTTCCACTGCCAGGATTTAACTTTTCAACATAATTATCTATACATCTACCTTGTCAAAATAAAAAAAAAAGTCACAGATAGCTTAGCTTAGTCACTTTTTTTCACTGCATCAATATCCAAGTTAATACCTAAATGACCTATTGATTTTGGTGAGGTGGACAATTCAATAAGAGCCTTACATAATCATATTGAAAACAGACACCCTGAGTGAGACCCAGGGCTTTACTGACTGAAGGCTGATGCAGTGATGGCAGGCAGACAGACACAAAGTGTGTGACTCAGACTAGTGCAGACTGATATCATGCAGCGCCACTTATCGATTTTCTTCTCCTCTCATAAATTATCCTGACTAAGCTTCCAGAAAAAAAAAAAAAACACACAAAACTGGGGTGATATGTAGGGTAAATATTTGAGGTTAGTGACTGAGAATTTGGATAATGGACGAGGTCACGAGGGGGGATTTTTGGAGGTCTTGGTATTTGGAGAGTCTTGTATGAGAATGAATGAACTGAACTGCTCCAGAGAGCCCAGTGTCTGGAGTTCAATTTCAGGTCAACACAAAATGAAACGACTACATTCTTAAATTCCATGCATCTAACATATGGAGAACAATTGCGTTGCAGACTGGAATATAAGGGATGTGGGCAAAAACATGTAGGGATGTATCTGAGAGAAGAGAAACAGAATTGAAAATCATATTCAAAAATTATGCTAATACATCGACATGACATCACGAAGGGAGAGAGACTGTTCAGTCATTGCAGCAAATCGGCTCTCAAACAAAAGTAGACCATCTCAAGGCCATCAGTACGTATAGGTAATGTGGCCTAACGTATAGAATACCGTGTGATATCATCTTTGAGGTTCAAGGGAATAACTGAGGAAATACCAAAGTAAAAATAAAGAAATCGAGATGAGTGTACTTACGCTGAGGGTGACGGTGTCGTCTGTGGGGAACTTCAAAATAAACTTGCTCCCGGCTCTTTCCTCGCTTCCGTTCAGTGGCCGAACACGGGCCACTACCTTAATATTACAAGAATCCTCGTCATGGGGCTTTTCCTCCGCCATGGCGACTGTGTAGTGGATTCAGATCCGAGTAGAAAAGAAGAGATAGATGGGTTTTGTGTGTGTCAGTGTGTACTCCGGCTCCCCGAGCTGTCTGCGTCGGCCATGATTCAGTCAACAACCCAATGCGGATGTCGGGGTCAACTCCCCCTCAATCGGTGACACGTTTGGCACCTCCTGCCCGTTCAATGACTACAAAACAATATACAAACCACAAACAGAAGTCTGTTGAGCTCACACCACAAAATCAAGACGTCTCTGACGCCGATATTTCCAGAAAATGGCGATGAAATCCCTCCGGTAGGAGAATAATTCATTCACTTTCGGCCATCTTTCCGCGAGGTGCACTCTGGGTAGTAATGACATCACCAGCCGATATGCAAAACGCAGGTTCCCGGGCCCGGCATTCATTAGGAGCATTTCCAGTGTTTACGATGTTACCGGGTAGGCGCAACGTGCAGGAATGAGAGGAATGGGTTCTACATCGAATTAAATTAGAAATTTGGGCTCATCTGCTTTTAGGGAAGCTTATTTATTCAGATGACAATGAATGACAGCTGTCAAATCCAAGTCACGTGACTCAAAGGTCACATGACTTAAAAATGGCGCCCGCTGGAAGGTAGCACAATGAGAAATTCTTGCCGGTTAACTTCAGGACTCCCGCTATAAAAAGCAGCTCATGGAGGCTGCTGGGCTGCCTTGAATGTTCCCATCTAGCAATGTCTCTAGAGACTAAGGACATTATGGTAGCATTTCCATCCCTGCAGATTAGGCCTACAGGCTACTATAGATCCATACCCAGTGAACAACAAACGTTTAGTGAACGTTCATGAACGTCATTTTAAAGCTGAAATGTGAACGTTAGCTTTTAACATTTTCCAACATCAATGAAATATTCAGCAAACGTTCGCAAATTTCTATTATAAGGCTCTAAACAAACATTTATTTATAATGTTTTGTAACATTAAAAAATATTCAACAAATGTTTGTTCATGTTCACAATTACTTAAAATGCAAACATTCATTTCAAACGTTTTATAACATAGGAAAACATTCAACAAACGTTTGCAGAATGTTTTCCAATGTTTTTATACATCAGTGTCATGCACATCATCCCACTAGGTGGCAGGTCGATTTGTGGGGAGATTTTTCCTACACATCCCGAGCTTTAAAGTTGCCTTACTTATGAATATTATCATATATGTGATATATTTAATGCATCCTTGTATAATTATTCTAATCTTAAGTAGGGTTTGATAAAATCTGACTGATTTAAATATATTTTATTGGATTAATGATATGTTCATGATGTAGACACCTATTTGATATTGCTAGAAAATAGATATATCTCCTCTGCTGTTAGTGTCACTTTGTACTGGTCCTAGAGTACGGTACACATACTCACGGATAACAAGTAAAAGTGCTTAATTAGAAGTATTACATTCATGTATACTTCTATGTGTAGACTAATTATGTTCTGTCAAACACTTGCACTATTGTAGCGGAAAAGGTTTGAATAAATCTAAAAAGATATCCCAACACCTACAAATGAACATTAAAAAACGTCAGAATGAGTCAACGTTTTAGCGTTAGAAAACATTCAGAAAAAACGTTCAATCTAACATTAAAAAATGTCAGAATGATGCAGTTTTTAGTGTTAAAAAACGTTCAGAAAAAAAAGATTCAATTGAACATTAAAAAACGTCAGAATGAGTCACCGTTTTAGCGTTAAAAAACGTTCATGTAAAACGTTCACAAACTTACACATGACTTTTGAAAACGTCAGAAAACGTCATTTTGTTCACTGGGTAGGCCCCCAATGAATAGAATACACTCCATCAAGCCTTTGAGTATATTAAAAAAAAAATGCTGTGGAATGTGAAGGAGCAAAAACATCCACCCCTCCCCTTTATATTGAATTCACTATGGAATAAAACTCAATTTTAGGGAGTGGTCATTATTTATCAGCAGGGGATGGTGTAAAAACGTTTGTCCCCCTCATGAGGGGATCGAGGGGGCAAATAAAAATCTTTTGACCCATCTTGAGGGAGTGGGGCATAAAAAAAAATTAAAAGCCTCTTTTTTTAAGGGGGAAATAATCTGCATGTCTGTGGCTCAAAGAGAGATGTGAATTTTTTGCCAGCCTCAAGCGTGGGAGGGGACGCAAAAGTTTAAGGTGGGGGGAAATAATCTGCATCCCTATGATTCAAAGAGAGATGTGAACTTTTTGCCAGACTCAAGCGTGGGAGGGGACGTAAAAAAAAAAAAAAATGTGCGTCCCAATGAAACCCATCACCTCCTGTTGATAATGACCACTCTCTCATTAGGTGTACCCCTCAAGATGCACTCTAGCTAGGGAGTGGTCACTTTTTTGGATTTTTACACGAGCGCCAAAACTTTTAGGGCCCCTTTGTAAGGGTCTGAATTTTTTCAGTGATGGGGCGATATTTTATCCAGAGAAGTACATGTAGGCCTACGGTACACACACATAATGGTACCCCATGCAGAATGACCGGCTTATGTAGGAGGATCAATCCCTTGCCCCTTAGGGATTGGTCATTTATTAACAACAGGGGAGGGGTGGTGGTTTTGGGGGGAGGGGCAAAAAAAAATCAGACCCCTCTTGGGGGGAGAGGGAAATAAATTTCACCCTTTCTTAGCAAAAAGGGGAGGGGCAAAAAATTTCTTACCCCTGCAAGGGGGGGGGAATTTACGCGCCTGCCTGAAATTCTACCACCCCTCCCCTGTTGTTAAAAAATGACCACTCCATAAGGCGCAAGAAATTGATCCTCCTAAATAAGCCGGTCATTCTGCGTGGGGTACCATTATGTGTATGTGTACCGTAGGCCTACATGTACTTCTTAAGGTTGCTAAATCTTAGTTACACATTTATTTAGCGGGGGAAATGATAATAGAATTTTTTTTAAAAAATAGCTGTTGTCCTGGGAGAAATCAAATAAGCCCATCCCCTTTCCCAACTCCCAAACTGCTATAAATGACTGGACCCTTAAGATAAGAACATGCTTTGCAGTATTCTGAGTAGGGCCTATAGAGACTTTTGGAGAGGCCCTGTAACCTTTAGTTTGGTGTTAGATTGGTTAGGAGGGGGTCAGAATATCTCAGCACAAAGACAGAGGTACGTGCCGTTTGCCGCCCAGTCCAGGCTAACTTGACATTCCTGTCTCTGTAGCACCCCTAGTTAACATTTTAAACCTTTAAGGGCTGCTGATGCATTAATGCATCATGCCCATTGGTCGTCATGATGCATAAATGCAGCCCTGGCAAATAACTCACCAGGGCTACATTCAAGCATCATGCCGACCCTATGGGGTTGATATAGTCCCGGAGGGTCGGCATGATGCTCCAATGAAGTGCTGGTGAGCAGTCTCGCCAGCACTTCATTGGTGCATCATGACGACCTCTGGGCATGATGCATCAGCGGCCCTTAAAGTGTTGACATTTTAATTACTGGCTCACAACAGGCACAAAAACAACACCACCCCTAGGATTCTCACCTCAGCTTTCCTTCTCTTAAACTGAATTAGTTTAATGATACAATGACACAAATGCTTATTTATTGAGTGGTCATTTTTAAACAAAGGGAAGAGGGTCGGTGCCTACTTGGCATGAAAACGTTTTTAACGTCAAAAAAAAGTTTAAAGTTCCTGAGTTTGCCGAACGTTTGTTTTTAAAAAAAAAAAGCTGTCAAAACATGTACTAACATTTTTTTAATGTTCTATAAAACGTTTTATTTTAGGTTTAAAAATACGTAATTTGAAAGAAAATGATATAACTTACGTTTTGACAAACCTTTAAAATGCATTGAAGAGATGAACTTTAAAAAACGTTTCTGTCACGTTCAAAAACAGTTTTTAATGAATAAAGCGTGTTCAGCGTTAGAAAAAACGTTTCCCCAAACATTTCTTTTCTACTCGAACCTAATAAAAACGTTTGCAAACATTAAAATTGCGGGGTTTTTTTTGCCAAGTGTGTGGATTCTCACATGCCCATGCCAACTTTCTTGAGTCCTCCCTTTTTCTTGAGTCCTCCCTTTTGTGTTTTCTCTGAGGGGCGAGATGCTCCTGCATGAGGGTCTGTAGATGTTGACCCCTCATCCACTCTCTCCAAATTCACCACCTCTCACCCTGACGGATATCAATCGCAAAAGCATTGATTTCAAAAGTGAAACTAAGGGTAGGAAACTGGAGGTTCTGATCACTAGTTTCTGTGATTATAGTAGGTGACGTTTTTACCACCGAGAACTTTGCTGGCACCTCTCAGCTCAAGAGACATGCTTTTCTATGTATACTACTAGAAAGCAACTGCTGTCATCTATTCAGATGGTCCACAACAGATCCACAACAGATTAGAGAATGTTTACCATTCTCTCTTTCTTGACAGAAGACCCTTGTGCCAGATATAAGATGATAAGGTGATTTGATAATGGTTCACTGCTCCTGACACCCTGAACTAATTACCCGGTACATAGAATAAGAAAATGGTAATTGGAATTACAGAAAAATATGCTTTGCGATCTCTTTTGGCCACCAAGATTGTTGAAAATGAAGTTTACCGTAATCTCCTATGTATATAAGGCGGAGCTCATGTATAAGGTGCACCCCTAACTCAGGGATGTGTGTTTTGCATATAAGGCACACCTACTGCTTCTGGATTAATATTTTAAAAACCCCTTGTATAAGGTGCACCCCAACCTTTTGACATATGCTGTAAGACATAGCCTCCCTTGGTAAAAGCCAACCTACATGTACATTGAATAGGCCTAAGTTGTGGGGAAAGCCTTGCTAAGGTGTTACCATGACATTGGAGGGTGTGAGGGCGGCATGGGATGGAGTAAGGGTGGCATTGGATGGTGTGAATGTCACATGGGAAGGTGTGAAAAGCTATGGCCACCATAGAGTACTGGTAGGGTTGGAGGGGAGCTGATACTGCCCAACACCCATAGGTGTGATGGAGGTGGCGGTCTATTTACATGTTTTTCAGGGTAAATCATTTTGTGTATCAAATGATATTTGCATAAACCCCACATATAAGATGCACCCTTAACTCAGGCTGATCCTATAAGGCACCCCTGGGCTCTGATTCACACATAGGCCTAAGACACGTCTTATACGGAAGACATTACGGTAGTCAGGACTAAAACGTTCCTAAATACAAACTTCATGCAAGAGAATACATTTTTATTACTGTACCACATTAGTTAAATAGTACAGCATGGGAGCAATAATAATGGAGTATGAGAGTATCTCCGAAGAATGTTTTTTGAATTTCTGGAGCCAACTTCATATTCTCATTTGATCTTTTGAATTTGCTCCTACAGTGTGCCTTATCCACAAATCACACGTTATATATGGGAGGTACTATTGAATTTTAAAAATATAATCATGAGCACCTTTAAGCAACGTCTAAAGGAGCACCAGGTCTAGTGATGTAAGCAAGTTGTTCTAACACTCGAGTGCAGTTGGGTCATCTTTCCTGCAATCTGATTAGTCGAGAGCGCATGTTGGGTCAGGGGACCCAGTAAAAGCACTTCCGGTCTCACTTCCTGTTTGTGGCTTTTCTGTCTTATTTGTGAATTATTTTGAGGAAAATCAAAGCTTTTTCTCGTGTCAGAATGTAAACAAAGGGCTCCGGTTTGTCTCTGTTCCGGAAACCCAAATCCCTCGGTCCTCAGGCTGGGCTGATCGCCTTCGGCGATCTGGCAAAGCCCTCAGATATGAATGATAGGTAATAAGAAAATGTTGGGCAAAATTGTGGCTGCAATCATTAACAAGTACTATTACTTGGCGGAGAACTGTGAACTTCGCAACGTGTCGCGAAAAAGAATCGCGTTGTGTTGTGAAATTTTACATTGTGTTGGTGAATACCCCAACAAAAGGAATAGCGCCGCCCCTCAGGAATAGGTTGAAAAAAAATGACCCCCCCTCTCACAATAGGTTGAGAAAAAAATGACCCCCCCCCTCTAAATACCCCTAAAAAATTTGACCCCCCCCTGCCATAAATAATGAACGCTCCCTAAGGGGGGTACTATTGCAGTAGGCTACAGTTGATGTCGACTTCATATTCATAAGAAAGGATACGTAAAACTAGGCTGCTCTCACATTTAAAGTCCGCTTAGGTGCAGTTATAAATATGTATACACAAACAGGTGTAATATGGACCTAGCACATTGCTAGTGACAAGAGTATTACCCAGGTGGCGCATGTTGTCAGGGGCTAGACATCAATTGCAAAACTCCCAGCGATATGAGCATTTTCATGTCAATAAAATTTTTCAATTCAATTCAATAGACCCAACTTCTGCCCCTCTGTATAGTCTAGTTTGACTTTCATTTTATATATTATCACTACCCACGGGAAATCTAGAGACTATCTAGATTGATCCTTTTTTCAAAGCACCAGAATAGTCTTCTCCCTTGAGACTCTACATTGAATTACTGTGTTTAATAAAAGGCAATACCATGCATAAGTTAGCCTGCCTATATCGGCCCGTTGTCCTTATTGTTCCTATTCGTGAGGACGTTTGAGAAATAATTGAGTAACAAAAAAAGAAGTTTTGTAAAAGAAATGTGCTTTTTCTTACAGCGAAAAAAAAAAAAACTTGCTGTAAATGTTTCTGTCAGGCCAACATGTCATTACATGATATTCTTATTTTGGCTACAAGAAATGGAGTCTGCAGGCAAAAGAGAGTCTTCTTGCAGCTTCTATTATGTGACATGAACCAAAGTTCAATACGGGCTGTCCAGTTCTAGATCTACAGTAAATTGCTTGAACCAAGGGGGAGCAATTATATGTGAATAACAATCCAACTAGTCATGTATCCCCCCCCCCCCATCATCTCTGGTTAGAATAGCAGCAGAAGAATAGCAGTCCCGAATAGCAGGGCCCAGTGGTGCCATCTCTTGGTAAAATCTAGTTAACAGCAGGTTCTTGTGTTGCCACTACCGGTAGATACTGTAGTAGCTCGAACCCCTTGAAACAAGTGGAGGGGGAAAGGCTGCACTACTCTAATTGTTTTCTCTCTATATTTCTATATAAAATATCGGCCAAAATTAAATATCCCTGCTGTTTTAGGAGTTTAGCTACTACGATTTTCTTTATATAGCCACACATCCCCCCCCCAAAAAAAATAGACCCTTCAACGAGGTCTTTTTGTAACTCTTTTTTTTTTTCTATATTGGCCGTTTTCTGCGGACATAGCCAAACTATGCACTTTTGCAGTGAATATTTTGTGTGATATTGATTATTCCTTTTCAGCTCACAGGCCCAATCTAACATCACATCTAGTCTTAGATAACACTCAATCCTCAGAGTAAACACTTTAAGGATTATTTTGATATTGGAAATAGACGATCATCATCTCAATGAGCGCAGTAAAACCCTAGTGGTCATCTGTATAACTAAAGTAATGAGTATGAATACTTTTATGTAATAATCTAGTTCCATCAGTTCATCATGGCCACGGATATCTGGCTTGGTTAATTACTCCTAGAATTACCGACTTCTAATATTTGATGCCTCATTTACATTTTCACTGTCAAATTTAGACCAATAATTTTTGTCCTTCAGTGTGGGCGTACCTTGTGTGACCTGCTGCCACCTACTGTCAATGTCAATTAGTGTAGTGCAACCTAGAGCCAAGGCTTGGATTTTCAGTGATTATGCCAAGGGTCCAAAAAACCCTTTTCCTTAGTCCCAGATATGATTTATAATAAATCCTTTAAATTTATGCCCATTTGATGACTCAATTTTCTCTCAGACTCAGTTTCTTATGTGCTAGTGAACCAGGATTCTACTCACCTTTTCACAAGAATTATAAATTTTCCACGTACTGAGTGGCATTATGGTCATTTCCTGAAGAAATAAGTGGTGCAGAACCATTATATTCCACATGATGATAATCAGGAGGCATCACAACATGAACTGAATGCTATTTTGACAAACCTAGAATTCTACACATTTGAATACCCTATGACCTTTTTTTTTTTTTTTGCCAATATTAATGTTCCTCCATGTTGTTACATTACAGAACAGGATGAGCGACTAGACATGCATAGGGCTGACCCAGGTTATATTATCAACCAATGGGAAAACTCCCTCCATTCACTGCAGAATTTTGGTTTTCTCTGTGGAAAGGTTTTGGTTTGAATTTATATTAGTGTATTGCAAGAAACTGTCAGTCATATTGCCAGATTCAGCATTCAGGAATCCTGTATGGCATTGGAGTTTGGTTTCTTCTATTGGGAACTTTTTAGGTAAGGTTATGATCTCAATTTATTTTTATCTAAAATCAGAGCGTTATCTTATCTTCTGTACGATGTACTTATCTGTTAATTGGTTTGCACGTGTATAAACTGTAATGACTCAAGCTAGATATCCTCTATGTGAGCCAAAGCAATTTCATCATCAGGGCTGCATTAGTGTGTCAGCTTTGGCTCACTTACTGCACCTACTTGGCAAAAAACGTTTTTAAACGTTTTTTTAACCAATTTTCAACAAAATAAGCAATAGGGAATCCAATAAAAGCGAGGTTTTAACGTAAAAAAACACGTTTTTATGCCAAGTGGGCATGAACCCTGCACCATGGGGAAAAGTGCACCAGAAATGCTCCCTAGATTGTTCCACTACCGTAATCTCTCGCGTATAAGGCACATCTCGCATATAAGGCGCACCTAGAGTTATTGTCAAAATTTTTTTAAAAATTCATAACTTTGGTTCTACTGAATGAATTTTCAAAATTCAAGATGCTATGTGTAGCTAGGGCCCCACACACCCTGTTGAATGACCCTATGTTATTTTTTGAGTTAGGGGGAGTGTAACATATCAAAATAAAGCTCTAGGTGTTCCCCTTGCGGATCCAGGAAGAACTAAAACCCCTCGTATAAGACGCGCCTTATATGCGGGAGATTACGGTAATTAGCTAAGGGAAATGCATTCATGTAAATACAGAGATTGGAAAAATATACTTTATATTGATATTTTATAACTCGTGAAGCATCAAAGCCAAGCCACTAAAACCACTGACAGCACTTTTATCTGCAGAGGTCATCAGGACTGGCCCTTGCCATTGGTAGGTTCTCCTCATGTAAACAAAGCTTTTTGGTGTAGAACATTCTCAATACTCACCAACCAGCAAAAACATTTGTTTATGTTTCAAAAGGAATCTTCATGAGAACATTTCCCAAGGTAAAATGTTCTAAAACTAAGAAAACCGTATATTCCTGTTAGAAACATGCCAGTGGCAAAAACGCAGTCATTCCTGTGCAGACCCCAAAACACTGGTTCCTTTTCATCCCTGGATCATCCCACCAGAATCTCTCCCATTGAACTTCAAATCAAAATATCACATCATTTAAAAAAAGAAACATATTCTGAAAATGTAACTTATTCTTGACACTATGGGCTATAGGAGGCGGAGGGGTGATGGTCGGTTGGGGTTTCTATTTTTTTTTGTCTGTGGGGAGCCGCCTTGTTATAGTTCTGAGGAGGAGACTGGAGGGAAAGTTGTGTTCTTTAGAATAATTTAGATGGGGTTAGTCCAGAAGTTTAATACAACACTCCCTTAAGAATGGGGTGAATCTTTATGATGGGGCTTAACTCGCATTTCAAAATGGGGTAGCTGATGATACACTGATTGAACTCAGGAATTCCACCAATTATGCTTCGTCTCACTCCAATCTCCACTCGCGGCTTAAATTTCTCCACTCATCCATCTCCACTCGCAAGATTACCATTTTCTTGGGGAATGATGTAAGGCTAGCATCAAGGGTAGAGCTTTGTGTTTAAATTCCTATGCCCATATGGAAAGAAAACACAATTGGGTACTTCATCTCCAAGGGTTTTTATTGAATCGAGTTATGTGTGCCAATTCAAAGTTCAATACAATTCAGAATCCAATGTCGAATTCACACTTCAATTTGAAAGTCCTAAACGTACGTCTTTTAAACAGGAAGGATTTCAATTAAATCAGTTCAATGATCAATTCCAATTCCGCATTGTCCATTTCTAAAATCATCAGGTAGTAATCGCACCACATTTCATAAATAGTTTCATACACCCAATCCCGGGTGAAAACACTTTCCATGGTTGGTACAGGTGCGCGCAGGCGCTCAATTACAAACCTTTACAAGTTTCAATCCTCATGACCAAGTCCTGAGATGAGGTTAGTTTTCAATCACAAATTCTGTAATAATTTGAAATGCTTAAAACTTTCTTACAAATATCGAATTCCACATGTCATCATGAATAAAATGAACACAAACATTTATCTCCAAACTCGACCACTAGCCTTAGTAGTTGCTGGCACCTAGGGATGCTGGGTAAAAGTAGTTTTTCCCACTGGTTGCTGTAGTGCTTTTTTGTTGGCAGGTACCTTACACAGTAATCTTCGCCAGAAAGTGGGGAACATCATGCCTAAAGGTCAAGACATCTGTTTTGACAAATTTGCAGGTGATGTTTCTCTACAACGCCTGCAGATATGCCAAAACAGATGTCTGGAGGTTATTTTGAATGTCCCAACTATAACCCATACTCATGATAATTATTCATAATCTTACACATATGAATTATTTATATGGCAGACTTTTAATGCATGTTAAACATGCAGCTTATGACAGAGCACATGGCGAGAAATATATAAACCACAGGAAAGTAGCAACAAGACTCTGAAATATGAAACACCTGTATTAAGTACATATAAGACGAGTCTTGAGTATAATATGGCTAGAGTTTGGAACCAGCTTGACGTAACTCTAAGGACTATCCAATCAAAAGACCTATTTAAAGAATCTACCAAAACAAGTATGTTGCAAAGCTCCCTTACCCTTTAAACCCCATATGAGATTCTTAAAAATCTCTATATGCAAAATATATGAAGAAACTAAATATAATATATATAACATTTGCTCTCGTTCCCTAATTGTGCTTTTCGGTGACTGATATTTCTCCCTCATGGAAATATTGTATTTCTCTCTTTTGTGTCTTTTTCAAATGAAATAGCACTGAGTGTAATTCTTAATAATGAAGCTCAGTGTCTCTGTATGAATGATCGGAATTCCAATTTAAAAGGACAGATTTTTCATTTTTTTCACCAGGACATGATAGACAAATCGTGTTCAGATGTGATCTCTCAGATTAGATTTAAGTCTTGTTGTGTTATCATCCTATATTTTGAGTGGTCTGAAAAGACAATATTGTTACACGTAAGAGAGGTGTATAGGCTGCCTCTGCATATATATATATATATATATATATATATATATATATATATATATATATATATATATATATATATATAGATATAGGCCACTCCCTGATATTAGGAGAATGCAGTAAACTTTATATGAGGCCTGGAGCGTGTTGCTCCTATGGTAAAAAGAGCTGTTAGTAGGTACCCTCTTTTCAAAAGAAGTCACGCTCTGCTTCACCATTCAACTTCCACTCACCACCTTAGTCTGAAAAGTCACCTGCCTTGTTTCAAACAGAGAGAGCTACACTATCAGGTACCTACTCATGTCACACACTCTATAGTATATTATACTGACTTCCTTCTCCCAACTAGGTGCCTACTCAAATCCCCCTTTTTTAGCACCATACTTGAATGACCACTTGTGAGCAACAAAAAGGACAAGTTATAGCTACACAAAAAGAAAGGACTGGAAACAAGGGCATTTTTAGCCACCTCTTCCTTTTACTATAGGAGCAACACCCTCCTGCCTTGTTTAAAACAGAGAGAGCTGCACTATCAGGTACCTACTCATGTCACACACTCTATAGTATATTATACTAACTGACTTCTCCCAACTAGGTGCCTACAAGTTATAGCTACACAAAAAGAAAGGACTGGAAACGAGGGCATTTTTAGCCAGCTCTTCCTTTTACTATAGGAGCAACACCCTCCTGAAACGGTTGACTATAGTCCATACCCTATGTGTGTGAACCCTTACTATATGAAATCCCAAATGGCACAAGGGGGACAGGAGCAATTAGTGTATGGTCCATGACATCTTTGGCCCTCCAAAAGGAGGCCAAACCCCTTACTGTGAGTGGTGCTGTGGTCAACAGCAACCCTCCATGATAGCTCTTGCACCCTACGATTTGAAACCCTGCCATGCATCATAGCGGGAGGTGGATGGAGACACAAAGAAAGGTTCTTGAGAGTCAAGTTCTATTTTACCCTTCAGCTTGCAATCAGACAATTAGAATGAGAAGCCAGCCGGCTTTTTAAGAAATAGGCTGTACTAAAATAAAAAAAAAAGAAAGTAAAAGCAGTGAGGTTTGCTATGAATACCCATCAAATCATTGCAATTTATCTGCCCTGCTGTCCATGTAAGGTAAATTATGCTTAATATTCAGTCATTTTATATTTTAATCAGACCATTTGTTTCTGCACAACTCCTACATGAAAATACCAAATTCCATTCAAGTTTCACCCCAATATCTTGAAAATTGTATCAGGCGTTTGACTAATCATTTATGGGATAATCTCCATTCTACACAGAAAAAAATCCATGTTAGTCAGTCTAACTTAACTTAGTCAAAACGCCCAAATAATCTTAGTTAGTACATATGACTAATTTGTGACTAACAATGTCTAGTTTATTTTAGTCACATTGACTACCCAAATTAGTTTCTCTCTCCAACCACAATCTTGAATAAGGTATCTGCTGGGAGTTTCAGGCAAGGTAACTTATCTTAGTCTCTGTCACTTAGTTAATTTGACTAAGATCTCTTAGTGACTTTGACTAAGCTATATTGGCATAGTATTGTCTTTACACACCAGGTGGCAGCGTGGTTTGAAACAGGATTTTTTCTGGTGACTGTGTACCATAAACTATTCGATGGATGTCAAAATGATGGTGATTTTCAGGCGCTGTATAATCTTGAGGCTTTCACAATTCACTATAACATCAAGCTTGGCAAAATATGTCAAATAGTTTAATGATTTGTTAAATAAACTAGGTAGACAGATAATTACACCTTTTCTGTGGGAATCTAGATAAGTAAAATATCCACAGATGTATCTGCTTCTTTGTGGGAAACCTAGAGTAATTGACTCCGGGGCTCTAATGAAAATGATGTGAGGCATTTCACATGTATGCTTCCTAAATGATGAGATAATTATTTGTGGGATGTGGATCCTATACAGAGCTTACACTCACCATTATTAGATTGCATACTTAGTCAAAACCACTGAGGAATCTTAGTCAAAATCAGGCAAGCCAAGGCAAGTTGGGCACTTTGACTAATGGTTAGTCGTATTTGACTAAGAAAAACTTGGACACTTAGGCACGTGCTTTTGACTAGGTATTGTTAGAAAGTTAGCCTTTTTGACTAACATCTGACTAAGATTTTGAACATTATTTTTTTCTGTGTAAGCTTGTAGAAATTCTTAAAAGTCAGTTGTTTTAACATAGGTGCTCCATGGAATGGCCTTCCATAGGCTACTAGGATCAGGCCATGTACAGTGTATTATTATCGTGTCATAGTGCTCAACCCAGATTTGTAATCTCAGCCTCGCAGTCCAACTGCACCCTGGACCCACTACATGGGATATAACACAAGGTGATCACCATTCTCTGGTTAGTAGTTACCACATACTCAGCCCAAGTAGATTTTTTTTCTCTTTTTTATTTGTTTGTAAATATACACTTTATACTTCCCTTATCTTCATGGATATCCCAGTAGCAGATCTTTGAGAACCTACTGACAACTTGGTTTAGTTATCTAGACATACATCTAAACTTATGATATTCGTTTTCTTAAAATGCATCTATAATAATTCACATGTTTTTCCAGAACTATTAGTGTAAAGGACCTTTAAAATGCTATTGGCTATGTTAGCCGTATTGGTAAAAGAATTTTTTTTTTTTTATAAAAATCGGGACTCCACACATCTGTGTTTTTGATATTTTCCCTGCTCAGGACTCCTTTTGTTATATTTCAGTTATTTTCAGGAATCTGCCGCTAAAGGATCTTTGAGAAGCTATTGACAGCAATTTTGAGCTTTCATTCTCAAACATATTAAGACATTAGTTTGCTTCCATACAAGTCAACTCATGAATACAGTGTCTCTGCTAAATATCCACTTTATTACCACTCGTTCATTCACCTCAGATATTTTCACACATATGCCTCAACAAGATCTTCGAAAATAGTTTGATACCATAAATATCTAGACCCTATAAGAGAACAATTCTTTGTATTTCTTTTAAATTTCTTCTGCAGACCAGCAGGACCAGAAGAACGATGCCACTAAAACCATTAACAGGACTTATATCTGATGTGGTCGTACCACTCCCTGCTGGCGATGTGCAGAAGTCATCGGGACTAGCCCTCGACATAGGTAGGCCTTTTTCTAATCAAAAGACCTTTAGTGTAGAAAACCAAAGCACTCTATCCAGTCGACAAATATTTGATATGGAGATACATGTGTTCATGTAAACTTTGGTAGGGTTTCTTTCTTTACATAGGTGAATTGAATATGTTTGTGTAAAGTTATTATTCATATCATATATTAGTTCATGAACATAAATTGCATACTTATAGGTGGTGAAAATACATGAATAGAATTATTTCTCAAGATAGATACACCATGTTGTATATGGTGGTGCTGATGGGGGGAGGTTGGTAAAAAAACAAAAAAAAAACAACTTCTTGAGTAATGAATAAACACCGGGTCTTGAATAAGTGCCTAACACTACGAGAGTGTTGACCCACTAGGCATAACAGGGGGTGTGGATGGGGGGTCCCCCATGTCACATGTCAATTTTAAGAAATGGTTATGTCACATGTCACTTAAATCCCCATGTCCCATGTCACCTCTAAGAACCTCTCATGTCATATGTCGATTTTAAGAAATGGTTATGTCACATGTCACTTAAATCCCCATGTCCCATGTCACCTCTAAGAACCTCTCATGTCACATGTCGATTTTAAGAAAATTGCCATGTCACCATGTCAAATTTAGTGGTCCACACCCATATAACAACGTTTTTATATTGGTTTCCCTATTGGTTATTTGGTTGAAAATTGGTTGCCAATTGGGGACATATCTCTTGAGCACTGGTAGAATACCTTAAAAAGAGCCTGTTTTGAATAAAGGGGGCCTGTTTTGAATAGGGGGCAGGGCTAATTATCTCCCCGAATACAAATAAAAAACCAGTCATATGTTTGTAGATTATGTCAAAATTAAAGAGAATCAATTAACTTCAATCTATAGGACTCAAATAATTGTTCAACCCAATATATCTCTTCGTGTTATAAAATCTAGGTTCGACAATTGGTAAAATAATCTACCGCTCAAACAAGGAATACAAAAATGGACAACCAATCAAACCTCAGGTAGGAATTAGACAAGATACACTTTGCATATTTTTACATTTAACTTAAGGGCAGAGCAAAAATTGTTGCCCTGGCCATGGGGACGGCCTCTGAAAAAAGTATAGTTCCTAGAGTACGAGCCTATTTTCAATTCCTATACTAATCCTATATAACTGGCATCGGCTATAGTTGACGCTAGGCCTGCCATGGTGTTGACTATAGTCAATGCTAGGCCTACCATGGTGTCGACTATCGTCGATACTAGCCCTCAATGGGTTAAGCACCCGGTTTTGTAAAAGCACCAATGTTATATAAGCACTGGGGGTCATGCAATATGCCCTAAACACTGAATTGTTTTTGTATTACACTCTCAACCCGAATTGTAAATCTTTTATAAAGACCACTGTACTTAGTAGAGGGCAATCCACATCAGGGCAATATATTTGTATTGACACTAACTACTACTGTTTTCCAAAAATAGCAGCAATCTACTGCAAAACCCGTGGCCCAGTCTAACAGAGTAGGGATGGCTTTCTGGCCTTTCTGAAGCTATAAGTGCCAGCGCAGTCAGCGGGGCAGTCGATTGGCAGTCGACGGGGCAATTATTTACAATGATACAATATTTAATCACTCAATGAAACTTTAAGTCTGAATGGTTGGCATCATGCACAAATGTGGTACCGGCGAGAAAATGTCGTATTTTAGCTACAGCTTGAGTGTAAGTTTCTCCATGTTCACCAAAGTTTATATTGTAAATGACAATTCCTTACTGACGATTTTGATTAGATCTATATGTCCCTACCCCAATCGGATTCATACTGGAATAGAGAATATGAAATTAGAGCATTTGCTAGACCATACACTCTTCATCCAGCTATTTTCACATTCAAGGACAATGCCACCGAAGGTCAGGTTCACTTTGCCATGTTCCCACGCTCTGATGTCAAAGGTATGATAGCATACATCAAGGAGAACTGTGACCTCAAGGTAAAGTCTCTAAAGAAAGTACTTTCTTTTTATATTATGGACCATGGAAATTTTTGCTTTTAAATCAGAGTCACAGAAAGTGACAAATATGAGTATATACAAAATCAACTGAACTCACAGTTCCCTAGTTTCTACAGCATATCCCCAAAAATGTGTAAGTCTTTGAATGATTTGAGATGTATTACCTTTTCCTTTTTTAAATGGCATAGGACATGATTATTTTGAATTACTGCCCAATAAAGATTTTGATGAATATATTCTACCTCTATCTAGATGAAAAATCCTAGGGTATTGTTTAGTATCAACTAACTAGTTAACCTTCATGAAATCCATTTAAAGTATGGCTTCCCCAGGCAGATGGAGAAGGTAAAATCCAGGTGAATTCTGCTGGTGTTGGTGGAGCAGCCTTCAAGAAAGACATAGAAGGTGGACTCAACTGCAAGTAAGTTTTTTTTTCTGCAAATGTACAATTATACATGTCTGAGGAGATCCACTTCACACAAAAAAGATGTAGAGTTGCCAGGGTCTTTTACGTGAGCAGCATGAAATATAAAAGTTAAAACCCATTAAATTTAACTCATCTGTGCGGTCACAGACTCTTCATCCTCGTGACTTTGCATGGTCCAAGAAGATGTCCTTAGATTGAGAGGCCCTGAAGTCATCAACATAAGCATAGAAGTTGTCAACCTAAAGAGGCTGTGCACACTTGAGCATGTAATGCTAAAATGACCAAAATCTTACACCATGTGTGCTCTATTGGATTGGTCTGAGTCATTATAAGGGAGTGATCATTTTTTAACAACAGGGGGGGGGGGCTGGTGGGAAAAAAATTTCGACCCCGTAAAATTTTTTCGACCCCCATATAAGAGACAACAATCGCGCGCGAACGTCCCCTTTTAGCCTATAGTAACGTGCAGGGTTTTCCACTGAAAACAGGTGAAATTATTTTGACCCCCCCATCAGAGGTATTGAGATATTTCTGACCCCCCGTGGTCAATGGGTTGAAAAAATTCTGACCCCCCTCAAACCCACCAGCCCCACCCCCCTGTTGTTAAAAAATGATCACTCCCTAAGCAAGGTCCACCTTATAGACAGGCCAGTATGATGATTTCAGTATGTCACCTATACATTTATTCTCTCAATAATTTCTACCATAGACTAATGCATCTTTTTCTTTATATATTTCTACATTACACAGGATGGATGTCATTCCAGAGACAGACTGTTTTTGTAAGGCATTTTTAGCACTAGAAAAGGTCCTACCAGAGGAAGACCTCTTCATTCCTCAATCACCAAAAATTGAGGCCGAGGTAGAAGAAATGAAAGCAAAGTACCAGGAAGTGATGGACACTGTTGCCGGCATGTCAGAGATGAAGTTTACGACACAAGACAAAAATGAAGTAAAAGAGGAGGATCGGCCACGCCTCTTGATGATGGCAGGATCTGGGTCTGGTATCATGCAGGTCAGTCATTGACTCTTTAAGGGTCGCTGATGCAGGACCAATCAGCATGATGCACAAATGATGTGCTTGCATGACTGCACACCAGCACTTCATTGAAGCATCATGCTTACCCTCTTGGCCTGGAGTGTATCAATTCCATAGGGTTAGCATGATGCTTGAATGTAGCCCTGGCAAGTTACTCATCACAGCTGCTATCATGCATCATGACAACCAATGGGCATGATGCATTAGAGGCCCCTAAAGTATGACACAACCACATGCGGTTGGAAAAATTTCAGACCCCTCGGAGGGGGGGGGTACGGAAAAAGTTTTCGCCACACACATGCGGAATTTCACCGACCCCCCTGTTAAAAAATGACCACTACCTTAGCTCTCAGATTGGTTTCTAACACAAAAAAATATATTCTAATTTATATTATGCTCTTAGGATGATTCTCAAAACAGGGGTTTGTGATACAAATCTTTTCTTAAAACAGATAAACAATGATGGGACATTCAGCTTCTGTGATGTCATCTACACTGCTGGTCGCTTCATGTATGGACTATCCAGCATTCTAACTGGTGAAAATGTAAGAATATCAGTAAATTTAAAGTACTCTTGTTCATAACAACAACTATTTTTCCATTAGACTTATGGTCAAATGGAATCACACAGTAAGGAACCATATGTGCCACCTATTTTCTTCCCCCATACATGCCACTTTCCAGATATAGCAACTTTTATTGGGTAAAAGTGGCACAGAATCATACGTGCGATACATGCCACAGATTATGTCATATATGTCACAGTAGTTTTCAAATGAATCAATTCTGCCTAGTTCATCTGATTTTTCTTATTAATTAGCTTGTTATGACATAAGTATCTGATACTTGATCCCAAAATCAAATGTATGGGGAATGGAAATATGCGGCACGTATGGTTCCTCACTTTGTGACCCCACGTGACCCCATTTCGCGAGACTTGACCTTATATGAACGTCATCAGAGCCATTTAATCACATCATAAAAATGATACATTCTACACTGGAGAAAGATTTGTTAAGTTGCTACTCACCTCTTTTTGTCTGTAAGGTGTTTAGATGTTGAAATCCTTAACAGATGGTTGACTAAATATGTGTAGAACCTATCAACATTACCTATACTTAATTACATCCTTAACACCCTTTGTGTAGCATATATATATATATATATATATATATATATATATATATATATATATACATTTTAAGTTCTCATTAATTCACCTACTTGAGCCACATGGCCCTGAAATACTTTTAACGCTTCCAGGACTTTGGAAAACTTGAGAAGATGGCATGTGAATCTGATGGAATGACAGTGGATATGTGGTACTCGGACCTGTTGGACCTTTCCGCACCCAAAGGAGAATCGGAGCGACAACCAGACAATATGTATGACCTTATGAATGAAGGAGAGGATATGCATATGTTTGCTTTTGGAAAAGGGGCAACAGTCCCTGCAGGTATCAATTATGACTTTCTTCGCTCATTCTCCTGTTCTCTGATTATTTATAAAGAAGACCCCAGTGGGGTGTTTCAGAAGCCGGACATGATAATGAACATTAAATATCTGTTTCTAAAACTGTTAGATTCTAAACTTACAACTGCAACCATTATCATCTCTCGCCAGTCATATAGTTATAGACACAGTAAGATAATGGTAATGCTTTAGAAACACATGCAGTTATAAGCCTACAATCGCTATTAAAACTACTATCATATCTCCTTATGACCGGTTGTAAACATTACCTGCTTTTATACCACGATTTCTGGGTTACACAGTGCTTTTTGGTGGCTATTCCCATACACATATCTGTCGATATTGCACACCCTATAGTAACATCAATTTTGTAAGGCGTGCGGTTATCCAAGGATAACCCGCACCCCGTGCGGTTATCGCACGCCTCTCATGTCCTTCCATGTCATATGTTACATGTTAAAACCCATGATAGACTTGACCAGGGCTGGGCTCGAACCTGCAGCCTAAGATTCCTAGTCCAACTCCCTATGCAGTGCGCCACAGGGACTGACGAGAAATGCTCGGTTCGAACCACCTCTGGATATGATTCAAAGCCGTGTGCGCTGTCGCTGTCCGCTGCCGGGCGAGGTCTGTCTGTATCAGCCATTTATTTTCTTACATATGTCGATCAACAAGGTAAAATGTACCTTTGTGAAATGCCTCACAGAAGTACCTTTTACCTTGTTGATCCACAATTACCGGTATGATTAAACTTCTTTTTTATAAATCCCCTTTTTTTCACAGAGGAGATGAAGAAGGGAGACATGGTGTGGAGTGTGTTTAACACAACAGCTTATCTCCATGCTACGACGGTAGGCACCAATGCACGATTCACGAAGGCTAAGGCTGTGTACTACTGTGGTAATGTCTTCAACACCCAAATCATGAGGGACCTCGTCAGCAAACACACTGAGCAAAACAGCATTGAAATGGCTTCTGTAAGTTTTTGGTGTGAATAACCAGCCCAATGCTAATTTATGCGGAAGAGCCCCGTTCTTTATACGAGACAGGCGCTTATTCAAGATCTGCTTAACATACATATCAACGAGCCTTACACCTGGTACTTATTTGAGGACAGCTCTTATTTGAAACCTGGCACTTAATCAATACTGCTAAAATATTATCCATTAATCTTGATTCTGGGGCCATATAACTATAATCATCTGTAAATGCCTCTCACATGTATCTATACCGTATTCATTCTCAAAACCTTTATAGAAAAATTAATTCTAATAAGCACAGCCCTTAAAGCTTAAAATCGTTGTTTTGGTCCTAAAAATCTTGATTTTTAGACTTCATTTGAATATATATATGATTTGAGACCAGGGAGGGGTGTGCTTATGGCTCAAAAGGAGGGGGTGCACTTATTATAGCAGGTACGCTTATTAGAACGAATACGGTAATGGATATATTTTTTCTTTGCAGAGCAACAAATTTGATTATCATTTCCTCAAGAATGGCGGGATGTATGGAGCAATGGGGGCCTATCTGCATACCAAGAAAACAGAGGCTGCCCAATAACTATGGGAATATTTGGCATCTATTAATGCCTTTTAGACATTTAGACAAAGAGTAATCAGTGAGGACTCACAGAAGACACAATATAGATACTGCCAAACCGAGAGAGGAATATATATATATATATATATATATATATATATATATATATATATATAAGTTATCTCGCTACCAGGGAATAAATATACCGGTAATAATATGGATGAGGATAATAAAATACCAGATGTACCGGTAATAAAATGTATTGATATAATATTCATATAGTGAATGATGTATCACAGAACACAAGAGTTTGGTGGGTTACTGACCTTGGGGCTATCAGCACCATACATGCCTTTATTAATAAGACAACCAGAATAATTAGTTGACAATAAGCATAGTCAGTAAATGCATAATATAATAACAATAGTATAAGTAACAATAGTAATAACAATAGTATTAACCATAGTAAAGATTTAAAAATCAAGGAAACACCCAGCGTGGTGTTACCTGTCCAGGTGAATCGAGCCAATTGACGGTTACTTTGAACCCGCCCCTTATATACTGGAGGGGTTGTTGACCATGACGTCATGCTATGACATCATAGATACCAATGCGCACTGCAAGTAGTCCCTAACCGTCCGCGGCTAATTATATAAATATACACGAGTGTATATATTTCTATAAGTTATCTCGCTACCAGGGAATAAATATACCGGTAATAATATGGATGAGGATAATAAAATACCAGATGTACTGGTAATAAAATGTATTGATATAATATTCATATAGTGAATGATGTATCACAGAACACATGAGTTTGGTGGGTTACTGACCTTGGGGCTATCAGCACCATACATGCCTTTATTAATAAGACAACCAGAATAATTAGTTGACAATAAGCATAGTCAGTAAATGCATAATATAATAACAATAGTATAAGTAACAATAGTAATAACAATAGTATTAACCATAGTAAAGATTTAAAAATCAAGGAAACACCCAGCGTGGTGTTACCTGTCCAGGTGAATCGAGCCAATTGACGGTTACTTTGAACCCGCCCCTTATATACTGGAGGGGTTGTTGACCATGACGTCATGCTATGACATCATAGATACCAATGCGCGCTGCAAGTAGTCCCTAACCGTCCGCGGCTAATTATATAAATATACACGAGTGTATATAGTTCCATAAGTTATCTCGCTACCAGGGAATAAATATACCGGTAATAATATGGATGAGGATAATAAAATACCAGATGTACTGGTAATAAAATGTATTGATATAATATTCATATAGTGAATGATGTATCACAGAACACATGAGTTTGGTGGGTTACTGACCTTGGGGCTATCAGCACCATACATGCCAAAAACACACAAAAACACGCCAAACACATGTGAAAACACATATCAATTAGCATTGCAAATGAGATTGACACACTCTATCCAACTCCAATAATTCATCTTTATAATTATGTAGGTATTTATAAACCGAGTTGGATTTCCAATTGACTCTCTATGGACGCTGTCGTTGTCATGCTCCCGCTGCAAACCACGCCCCCGTCGCCTTGGTTTCGCGTCTCTCGAATCTTGTTTGTATACAGCAGCACGTGCCTTCATCGCCCCGCTGTCCGCTCCGCTCAATGGATTCATCTCTTCTTTACCGGCCCCTCGGTTGGCGATAACATCACGTAACATCTTTATATCCAAGAGGTCCTCCTCCAGCAGATCCAGCCTCGTCTGGTCAACAATCTCACTCTCTATAGCCTGTGGTGTATTAGGCTCCAGACCCCCACCCAGAGAGGTGAGACTGCTCGAAAGTCCTAAATTGCCCGATTCTTTGTCCATTTTTGCCGATTTAGCCGATTTTTTCGACGAACCCTTCTTCTTAGCACCTGCAGTAGTTTTCTTCCCCATACTTGGGCTGATATCTAAGCACCAATCCAGAAAAAACTACTTTAAAAATTTAAAAATCAAGGAAACACCCAGCGTGGTGTTACCTGTCCAGGTGAATCGAGCCAATTGACGGTTACTTTGAACCCGCCCCTTATATACTGGAGGGGTTGTTGACCATGACGTCATGCTATGACATCATAGATACCAATGCGCGCTGCAAGTAGTCCCTAACCATCCGCGGCTAATTATATAAATATACACGAGTGTATATAGTTCCATATATATATATCTTGATTGCATAACATATAGGCCTAGGAATTCAGTTAGGATTGTAATCTTAACCTATCTTAACCTTCACTTGCATATATTTATATACCTAGAACCATTAAAGGAATGAATAACAAGTGAAGATTTTATGTCAATAAAGTCAAGTAGACATTGTTGTTGAATTAGATAAGGCTCATGATATTTTGAGAGGAAATGTATATCTTACAGGAAGTTGCCCATGGCAGGGTCGCTTTGAATTTAGATTTTATTTCAACAAAAATGTTTTCTGCAAATGGCCTTCCATAGACTGCTAGTCAAACTATGTCAGTATGTTCAGTGCATTATAATCGTGCCATAATGCTCAAGCAAGATTAGTAATCTCAGCCTCCTGGCCCCTCTGTACTCTGGACTTGCCACACTGGATTAAACGCATGGTGGTCACCATCATCTGGTTAGTTCTAGTTGACAAACATCTCAACTGCTGTACACTTTTTCCCCAGCTCAAAGTCCCTTTTTTTCAACACCATAGTACTCCATATATAAGGCGGGTATATATAGCAGGTATTCCACTGCTGTCGGTCAGCTGAATTTCTGCTAATCCAACCGATTTTTTGAAAATTGCATTATTGGAAATAATCAGATTAACAAAAAATTGGTCAACCGTCAGCTGTGGAATACCCGCTTAAAAGGCGCAACCTGAGCTGAAGGAAAAGCTATAAGGCGCACATGGGGCTTGGTATTGGTCAATTTAGTGCTAATATATTGTGGTTTTAGCCTGGCTATAGGGCACATCCCCTCTTGTGGAACGGTACAGTAGGCCTCTGATTAACATAGGCCTTAGATTACCATAATGCACCACGCCTCATGGGTGGTGTACTATGGTAATACAAATACCTCAAATATCTTCAGAAACTTCACAGTACAGTCAAGTCTCGATATATCGGTCTTTAAAATGTCAGCCAAAATACCAGCCACCTATACCACCAAAAAGATTTGATAATAGCCATTAAATTCTATTGTAATCATATGATTCAGAGAACCAGCCGATTTAGGAACCAGCCAAATTTGATCTGCAACGAAAGTGGCCAGTTTATAGAGACATCTTTGAGAAGTTAACATCATAAGCTGTTATCTTCTGGACAAAGTATTCATCTCAACCCTTGTAGGCGCCTTTTCTTAAAATGCATATTAGAGAGATTTTCCTACTTGTAACGTCTACGGCAACATCTAGCCTACTATTTACTATCATTCTAGACATACACGTTGCCGTACAAGTCATGATCTTAACCTCTCTAATATAACAATTCACATATTTAGCCAGAAATAGGGGAGTACAGGGTCATTAAAATGCTATTGGCTATGTGAGTCATATTATCAAGAACATTAAACCTATATAGAGTTTTCATGTTTACATGTCAACATCTCAACTTATTCCCTGACCTTGCCCTTACCCAGGATTACTTTTTTTTGTAATAATACACCTTTTCCCTTGCATATTTTGTAGAACTATTGGCAATATAAGTTTGCATTATCAAGCAGTCAGAGTCGAAAAAGTTAGTTTCCTTATTTTTATGTCTCAATATGAAAGCTTCCATTGTACTGTTGCAACTGCAAAATTATTAAAAACAAATGTCTCCTTTTTTTTTTCTTTTTTTTTTTTTATTGCAGACTAGAGCAATGCCACTAAAACCGCTAACAGGACTTCTATCTGATGTGGTCATACCACTTCACTTCAAGGACTAGCCCTTGACATAGGCAGGATTCTCTTACTTTCATGGGTGAATTATAAGTATTCCTAAAGTTAATTGCTTATGAGTGAAAAGTGGTGCCAAAACATGATTAAATTCTAGAATACAATGTCTATCAGTTTTCTTTTCTGAAAAAAGTCTCTTGTGAGGGTTATCTAGATTATATACTGAAAACATAGTTTACCTATGCAATTCAAATCAGTGGACCAGATTTAAATGTTTCAGTGTCTTCAGTCATTTTGAACAAGACCCCTATTGGGGAGAACAGAACCCGTTTTGGGAGAAAAAAATCACATTTTCAGTGAAAAAGACAAGATGTTAGAAATGATTTAGAAATTACAGACTGTCCTATGGTGGGCAGAGACAAATAATTTCAAAAATCTTTGTCCCAAACTTGCTGGACAACCACCATTAATTTGACTTTTTTTTTTTTTTACAGTGTAGAGAGTATAGTACCAAGCCGCTTACATAGATTATCTTCTAGGTCAGACTAAACTGCTTTCCATTATATATGTGCTATCATTCTGATGGTGCAATCCAACAGATAACAAAGGTTATCTATGGTGTGCTGAGAACATGACTCAGTAAGAGTTGGATAATAACAAGCGAAAACACTTGGGCGATTATCATGCTGATAAGCGAAATATACAGCAGTCAGTATAGTCCTTTCATGGTATATAATCTATCTCCTGCCGTATTATGAACACTGGGTTTTGGATAAATGCTGGACTTGTCTAACTTCTAAGGGGGTGTTGACATTTCCAGTCAAATATAATGACTTGTGAAACAACGGCCTTTGCCTGCAAAATCGCTGCCGGGCTGGTGTCATTTGTCAGACTGCAGGACCGTCTGGTTGTAATTATGGGACCTTGGGATGCTTTTGGGTTTTTATGGCTTGCAAATAGGACCATTATTATGGGTTTAAAACCTTAAATAAAGGGTATTATTGTTTCTTAAGGTTTAAAGATTCAAATAATTAAGATAGCTCTTCTTTTACATTATTTCTTTCTTGACAAATAATCATCTTCAGGTATTCAGTCCTACCGTAATCTCCCGCGTTTAAGGCACAGCCCGCGTATAAGGCGCACCTAGAATTTAGAGATTTGACCAGAAAAATAAAGGATTCATAACTTTTGTTCTACTGAATGGATTCTGAAAATTCAAAAACCTATGTGTTGCATGGGCCCCCAGACCCCCCGGGACCCCATATTCAGCTGATTAGGTTATATGGGAGTGTAAGATATCAAAATGAAGGTCTTGATCTCCCCCTTGCAGATCAAGAAAGAACTAAACCTTTCGTATAAGCTGCATTGCCCCTTAGCACTGGAAACAGTACATAAATAAGTGCCTATTTTGAAAAGGGGGCAGGGGTAAAACTATCCGCAAGAAAGTCGGTTATTAGCGATGATACTGAAAAATGCATGAAGGTTATTCTAAGAATAAGGGAGAAATAGAAATAAGTATATGAGACTCAAATAGTCATTCAACACAAAAGGAGGCTTCTTTTTGTTATTCATTTCGGTATCAACAATTGGTAAAATAATCTACCGCTCAAACAAGGAATACAAAATTGGACAACCACTCAAACCCCAAGTAGGAATTGAATAAGATGTGCTTTGTCTGTGATTCAATGAGACTTTAAAAGTCTGCAGGGTGTTCCTAAAGCATTAATGTAGCAAGTTTTTCAATAATTACTACCATAGTTGATACAATATTATTTTTTGGCTTTCTCTTATAATGAGACAGAGAATGTTAGTATGAAGTTAGTGCTTAAATACATGTCATCGAGATGGCATATTATATCCAGCCGATTTATTTCAAGGATGATGAAACCAAGGGTCAAGTTCACTTTGCCATGTTCCCGCGCTCTGACATTAAAAGGTTTTTACAGTATAGAACATACTAAAATGTCAAAATTTTTACCCATGTGCGGCCTATATAAGATTAACCTGATTTTGAGGCGCAACCTATATATGCAAAAAGGGGTACTTCAGTTATTTTCCTGTCTGTGGTAGTATATGTCAGCTAATGTGTTGTTGTGAATAACCAGCCTGGTGCTAACAGATTTGGAGTGATGATTACCCCCCGCCCTTATAGAAGACAAGGGCTTGATAAATTCAAAGTGCAGTTTCAGTGCTTAAAGGTTATTTCAACACCCTATCAGCACTGGAGCTTATTCTGACCAGTGCTCAGTCAAAACCCAGTGCTTAAATGTAACGAAACGGTACATTATTCATTTTCTTCATGATTTCCACCCAGCATGTTTGATAAATGTGTACTTTACATGATCGATGTCATTGCAGAGACGGACTGTTTCTGTAAGGCATTTTTAGCGCTAGAAAAGGTTCTACCAGAGGAAGATCTCCTCATTCTTCATTCAGTGGAAATAGAAAAAGAACAAAGAGAAAAATATCAGGATGTGTTTGACACTATGGCCGCCATGTCAGAGATGAAGTTTACGACACCAGATAAGAGTGAAGTGAAAGAGGAGGATCGACCACGCCTTTTGATAATGGCAGGCTCTGGGTCTGCCATCATACAGGTGAAACATTTAAGATCATCTCTTACAAAAAGGGCTAACACAGAGAGGAACCATACCTGCTACATATTCCCATTCCCTATATATGTACTTAATTTGGGGATTGGGGATCAAATGTCATATGTGGATCAACACGGTGAAAGGTACGCCCGCGAGGGGGTGCGTGGGCATACCTTTTACCGTGTTGATCCACATATATTAATGTGATAAGAAGCCAGCGTAGCAAGGAATCAGACATGCTGTCAAAGATAACTGTTGAATCTACCAGGGTCCTCATAAAACTGAATAGTGAACCACTGTAATTGTATGGCAGGTAACCAGTGTAGTTTTTACAAGAAGCCCTAGATGGCAGTACGGTGTTACAAGGAATCTCTGTGAAAATGACGCTGGATCTCTGTGGGGTGTTTCAGAAGCCGGACATGATAATGAACATTAAATATCTGTTTCTAAAACTGTTAGATTCTAAACTTACAACTGCAACCATTATCGTCTCTCACCAGTCACATAGTTATAGACACAGTAAGATAATGGTAATGCTTGAGAAACACATGCAGGTATAAGCCGTCAATCACTATTAAAACTGTTATCATATCTCCTTATGACCGGTTGTAAACATTACCTGCTTCTGAAACACTCCACAGTGGGGTGTTTCAGAAGCCCAACATCATAATGAACATTAAATATCTGTTCCTAAAACTGTTAGATTCTAAACTTACAACTGCAACCATTATCGTCTCTAACCAGTCACATAGTTAAAGACACAGTAAGGTAATGGTAATGCTTTAGAAACACATGCAGGTATAAGCCTTCAATCACTATTAAAACTGTTATCATATCTCCTTATGACCGGTTGTAAACATTACCTGCTTCTGAAACACTCCACAGTGGGGTGTTTCAGAAGCCGGACATCATAATGAACATTAAAAATCTGTTTCTAAAACTGTTAGATTCTAAACTTACAACTGCAACCATTATCGTCTCTCACCAGTCACATAGTTATAGACACAGTAAGATAATGGTAATGCTTGAGAAACACATGCAGGTATAAGCCGTCAATCACTATTAAAACTGTTATCATATCTCCTTATGACCGGTTGTAAACATTACCTGCTTCTGAAACACTCCACAGTGGGGTGTTTCAGAAGCCCGACATCATAATGAACATTAAATATCTGTTCCTAAAACTGTTAGATTCTAAACTTACAACTGCAACCATTATCGTCTCTAACCAGTCACATAGTTATAGACACAGTAAGGTAATGGTAATGCTTTAGAAACACATGCAGGTATAAGCCTTCAATCACTATTAAAACTGTTATCATATCTCCTTATGACCGGTTGTAAACATTACCTGCTTCTGAAACACTCCACAGTGGGGTGTTTCAGAAGCCCGACATCATAATGAACATTAAAAATCTGTTTCTAAAACTGTTAGATTCTAAACTTACAACTGCAACCATTATTGTCTCTAACCAGTCACATAGTTATAGACACAGTAAGATAATGGTAATGCTTGAGAAACACATGCAGGTATAAGCGTTCAATCACTATTAAAACTGTTATCATATCTCCTTATGACCGGTTGTAAACATTACCTGCTTCTGAAACACCCCACTGGTACCCTAGAGACAAAGATTTAACCATTATTTCCATGATATTTTTTTTACAGTGTGCAAGTTAGATTAAATTCTTCTGAAAACTACAAAGATAAAAAAAAAATATAATATGTGGCATAAAAGTATGGTTCCATGTGAAAGATAGGGTTCAGTGTCACATTTACATAAGAAAAGTCACCATACCTTGAAGGTGGCCTGGAGGAATCAATTACAATTTTCATTGCCATTACGCAACTTTTTGAATTTATTGTTTGGCCTGAGAATGATTTGCAAAGCTGGCTTTGATGATATTGATCTCTTTCTCTTCTTTAACAGATTAACAATGATGGCACATTAAGTTTATGTGATATCATCTACACTGCCGGTCGCTTCATGTATGGACTATATGCAGCGTTCTTACTAGTGAACATGTGAGAATATCAATGATTTTTATGAATCATTGGTATTCATGCTCATGATCACACCTATATTTTTCTATCAGGCTCATATGAATGTCATAGGAGGTATTTGTCACTGCATAACCTAGTATATCATTTTTACTTTATTATTTATTAATACTGTTGATTATCAATAAGTAAAAAAAATCAAATGATATACTGGGCTATGCTACACTGGGGAAAAGGTGTCATGTTCCTAAACACCGATCTCTCTGACTGCTTCTTAAAATTTGAATGTGTTTAGTGTTAGTGGGAAGGCGTTTAGATGTGAAGTGTCAAACCCTAAACCGATGGTTGACTAAGATATTCCATGTCTGAGCCTACATTTGCCTGAAATGTATGCAACCTTATCTTAAAGGATTTTGGAAAACTTGAGAAGATGGCATGTGAATCAGATGGTAAAACAGTGGATACGTGGTACTCGGAACTGGTGGACCTTTCCACATTAGAAGGAGAAGTGGACAATGTCTATGACCTTATGACTCAAGCAGATGATATGCCTGGAAGGTGTTGCTCCTATTGTAAAAAGAGCTGTGAGTATATGCCCTCTTTTCTAAACAAGTCGTTCACTGCTTTACCATTCAACTTGCACTCACCACATTAGTCTGAAAAGTCACCTGCCTTGTTTAAAATAGAGAGAGCTGCACTACCAGGTACCTACTCATGTCACACACTCTATAGTATATTATACTGACTGACTTCTCCCAATTAGGTACCTACTCAAATTCCCCTTTTTTAGCACCGTACTTGAATGATCACTTGTGAGAAACAAAAGGGACAAGTTATAGCGACATGAAAAAAAAGGACTGGAAATGAGGGTATTTTTAGCCAGCTCTTCCTTTTACTATAGGAGCAACACCCTCCAGTATTTGCCTTCGGAAAAGGGATTACAGTCCCTGCAGCTATTTTTGTTGTTCTTGTGTCCTTTAGGGGTACTTGAAATTGTAAGTGCTAAATAGACAAAACAAAATGGCCATGGCATATACTGTGATTTATCCATCCGGAGAAGTGGATGAACCACAGTGTGCAATTGGAGGTTGAGTTCTGTATTTATTTCATGTTATGTTGATTTGAAAATGCCTAGAAATTCACCTGATTTAGCATGAAAATAAGTCATGTGACCAACAGTGTGGATTGAGACATGTTATGCCACTGGAGGTGTGGCATATGGCCCTTCAAAGTTATCTCTATGGACCGTTGATATTCACATGAAATAAATTCATGAATATGCATGAGCCTGTGTGCATCAAAATAAAATGGTAAAGGTGAACGATGAGCAGTTTGAGCTGACTGTTTCTTCATGAGCGCTTCCTGCTCGTTCCGCACGAGGCCGAAAGGCCGAGTGCGGAGCGTGCAGGAAGCACGATTGAGACACCCGAGGGGTGGATCGGCCACCGAGGACACCAGGGGAGGTTAGTTCTATATTTATTTAATGTTTTTAGAGGGTTTAAATAAGGAAAAATTATAAAAATCCGTTACCGTAGTTCCCCGTATGAGCGGCGGTCCGCCATTTTGAATGTTTACATGCTGCCAGATCGAGGCTGCAGTACTGGATCGGCCGCTGTGGTGGATCGAGACACGTTAGGCCACTGGGGGTGTGGCGATCGGCTCCGCAATGCTATCTCTAGGGGAAGAAGTTATTCACATAAAATAAATAAGCTACGCTTTAGACATGATACTACCGTAGTGGCCCGTATAAGCGTCCAGGCGCTCATTAATTTCAATCCAACTGTATCCCCAGCTATATGAGACAGGTGGTTATTTGAATATTGTTTTTAGGGAGTGGTCATTTTTTAACAACAGGGGGGGGTGGTGGGTTTTGGGGGGAACAACAAAATTTCAGACCCCTCTTGGGGGGGGACAAAATTTTTTTGCCCCTTTTCAGCGAAAAAGCCAGCGCACAACTATAGAATAAAAGGGGGGATGGAAGAATTTCAGACCCCTTGGAGGGGGGGACGGAAAAAATTTCGTCGCAGACGCGCGGAATTTCACCAACTCCCCCCTGTTGTTAAAAAATGACCACTCCCTTAAGGTTAATTTCATTACCCCCATATGCCCGGCCATTATATGAGACCGGGGCTTATTTGAATATTGTTTTCAGTGCTTAAGATTAATTTCATTAATTAATTTAAACGGGCCATAAAGGTATAGCATAATGTAACAAAAATATTTTTTTTTCACAGAGGAGATGACAAAGGGAGATTTGGTGTGGAGTGTGTTTAACATAATGGCTTATCTCCATGTTTCAACGGTAGGCACCAATAGTCGGTTCACCAAGGCTAAGGCTGTCTACTACTGCGGTAATGTTATTCAACACCCAACTCATGAGCAACCTCGTCAGCAAACACACCAAGCAAAACAATATGGAATTAGGCTCTTTAAGATACAGTTTTTCTCATAAGATCTAAGTCTTGAAGGAAAGCATTCCCCTGTATTTTAATGATGACTTCTTTTGGTAGTCTTTATATTGAATGGCATATTTTAACATACTTATAATAAAGACTAGTAGCAGGTTTCTTAGATGAGATATAACATCCCCATAGACTGTTTTGAACTATAGTCCATTATCCCTGATTCTGGGATGACATGACTTGAAACAGTCTGTAAAAAAGCACTCTATACATAAAAAAAGGAGAAGAAGAAAAATAAACACAATAAACCAAGAAGATAGATGATAAATGAATGCTCTCAAGTGTATTACAAGTATTAGATTTTTCTATTTATTTCTTTTGCAAAGCAACAAATTTGATTACCATTTCGTCAAGAATGGAGGGATGTATGGAGCCATGGAAGCCTTTCTGCATACCAAGAAAACAGGAGCTGCCCAATAACTGTGGGAATTTTAGGCATACTATTTTCTTTATTTAAAACTGTTAGGGCCGCTGGAGTAAGAGTGCATCATGCCCATTGATCTTCATGATGCACTGATGAAGTGAGGCTGCATCAACTCTGTCTGATGCATGAATGCTCATTGGTCATCATGATGCATGAATGCAGCTCTGGTGAGTGACTCACCAGAGCTGCATTCATGCATCATGATGACCAATGAGCATGATGCATTAGTGACCCTTAAAGTGTTAGGGTTTATCAATTCCTAGCAGACAAACAAAATCAATGTGGACATGCAGATCACTGGTAATGGACAGAACAAGAGAGGAATATAAACCTTGATTGCATAATATGTAGGAATGGAGTAACGACTGTAATCTTAGTCTATATTGAATGAGAAATTATTATATGTTAATAAAGTCAATTACTGAGTAGTCATTCATTGTTTAACGTTATACTCTGTGTATGAGATGCACTTTGTGACCGGTCATTTTTTTAGCGCCTCCCACGCCGCGTAGCGGTATGGGAGTGTGCTATGATGATTGCATTTGCCCCATGTGATGAGGTCTCACAATACAAAATTACTGAATAGAGAAATTTATAATTGTGAAATCTTCTTTTATGTCTGCTTTTATGAGACATGTTATCAAACACTGGTGTACCGACATTAACGGCGGGAGGCGTTTTTTACGCGGTCACAACCGCATTTCTTGTTTCAACATTTGGTAGGTTGGAGGTGTGGCAAAAACCTTCGGACCCCCTTTGGAGGGAGACAGAAAAATAATTCACCCCTTTTTGGCAAAAAGGCCTGCATTCCACTATAGTGTAAAAGGGGCGGACAGATTTCAAACCCCTTCAAGAAGGGGACAGTGCATGAAAAATTCAATGTACGCGAAAGTTCACCACCACCCCCCTGTTGTTAAAATATGACCGCTCCCTTTAGGGTGGATGCCTCGTTAAGGGTTTTCTCTCAACACTCCACAAGGTTCCTCCACCCCAAAGCAGTGGTGTAAGGGAGGGGGCAGGGACTTCCAATATCCCATAGATTTTAGAATTTTGAATATCCACTGATTACAACAGTCTGATTATTCTATCATATCAAAAAGCCTCTGGGTGTGTTTTACCCTCAGGGGCACCTGGGATCCAGTAATAGATGTAAATGATCCTTTTCTTTTTTTGTATCTCAGTACAATTTGATATCCTGGTGTCAGGAGTGCCCACAGGAAGAGCCCTCAGGAAGAGTGGCCATCTGACATTCAGCCCCCATAGCTTAAGTCCTCCAGGAAACCAGCCCCCAGACAAACAACCACCCGGAATTTTTCTAACTATATATATTTTTTCTATACTAATATGTTCTGAGCCACACGTGTAGGAACCCTTTTCTACTTGTGTGACTTAATAACAAAGCACCTTTGTTTACGTTCTGACAGAAGAAAGGATTTTGATTTTTGTCCAAATATACATAAAAATAGATGGAATGCCATAAACTGAAATTGGTTTCCCAGGGGTGCTTTGTCCCCTGACCCAGCACCAGCTCTCGATGAATCAGATTGGGCAAAAGTGGACCCAACTGCACACCCCTACTGATAACGCCTGATGGTCCCTCATTATCAAATCAGGCACAAATTGACTTGCACCTAAATATGGTTTGATTGGATCCCCAGTGGGGTGTTTCACAAGTTTAAGGGTGCACATGTGTATACTATTGTGTATCTATTCATGACTAGACTTAGATGAGAAAATATTGTTACTCACTTGAGTCTAGATCCAGACTCAGGCAATGTCGCCAAAATGAGTAGGGTTTGAGACTCAGCCTGATCCTTGGATGATACTCAGGCAGATCCTGAGGCTGAGTCTCAAACCATACTCATTTTGGCGACATTGCCTGAGTCTGGATCTAGACTCAAGTGAGTAACAATATTTTCTCAGTGATGGTTGCAAAGGAGTGGTCATTATTTATCAACAGCGAGTGGTGAATTTTCGCTTTGGTGCACAAAGATTTTTCACGTCTTCCCTTAATTGACAGCTTTTTACAGCTCCCCCTTTGTGTATCCCCCCCTGGAGACGTGGAAAATTTTCATGCCCTACTCCACAGGCTCTTTTGCTTAAAAAGAGCCTGGATCTTTTTACGCTCCTCCCCAAGAGGGGTCAAAAGAATTTACTACTCCCCCTCAAACCAACACTCCCTGATGATGAATAATGACCACTCCCTATTGAACTGTACTATAGTAACAATGCTTTGGGAAACAGATATTACTTTGATGAGCTTTTGTGTCTGGCTTTTGAAACAGCCCCCTTGTCCGATTTGGCTGCCTGTGACTAATATACTATAGACGCCTACAACCCTGTGCCCTTCTGTCTGTGGCAGCAGCTTTTCATGTAAAATCCCTTACTCCTTGCCAGCATACACTCGGTAATTATGGAGTGATGGTTTATTACTAGGAAAAAAAGGGGTTTGGCTTGTGGATTAATATTAGGGAGGGTGGTGGGAATAAAGGATGACCCCCTCATAAGTGTGGCAGAATAAATTTTGATAATTCTTGAGCTGGAAAAGGGAGAATCATGAATTCTGTCTCCCTTTAAGCAAAAAAAAAAACCCCAACAAAACGAACACAAATCCCACCCTAGTCCCCCTTTCTTGATAGGCACTATGTTAGCCTGTATTTATAAATGCTGTGTCTTGAAATAGGTTCCTTGCGAAATTTCGAATGTCTTGTTTAAGCAGCAGTCTTGAATGAGTGCCATGCAGGGGTATGGACTGCGTGAAATCAATGGATAAAGCTAATATGTTTGCTGTGCATCTATAATCTTGAATAAGCATGAGTCTTGAATAAGAGCCAGTGGTATAGCCTGCCTGAAATCAAATAAATAGATAGAACTAAACGACCGTGGTGTACAAGGTGGCCGATCCACCACGAGGGGTGGAACGGCCACCGAGGACACCAGGGGATTTTAGTTCTATATTTATTTTATGTTTTTAGAGTCTTTAATTAACTGAAAATTAACAAAATCCGTTACCGTATTGCCCCGTACGAGCGGCGGTCCGCCATTTTGAATGTTTACATGCACCCAGAACGAGGCTACGGTACCGGATCGGCCGCTGTGGTGGATCGGCGCACGTTACGCCACTGGGGGTGTGCGGATCGGCCCTGCAATGCTATCTCTATGGGAAGAAGTTATTCACATAAAATAAGCACCCAGGCGCTTAAACAGGTCAACATGGTATGCTGCACCCAAGTACCATTTTGGGTCAGTGTGCCAGTGTCCTGTACTTTTATGAATATAGATCCTTCATATGTAGCAGGTCATTTCAGTGTGTCAAAACATCAAACCTCTAAGGGCTGTACTGGTATGCTTTATTCTAATACATGGCATGAATAGCACCTTCAGGACCAGATTAGTTCCTGGGAGTAGCATGTGAATGCTGTCAAGTGGAGGGTCTTCCCAACAGGGAAACAAGAACTAAAAAATAAAACGTATATATTTGCATATTTCCAAATGATTTTTCACAATTTGTTTAGATGAAGTTTACATGCAAAGTGGTTTCCTTGCAATGTGCTGTAAGATTTTTGTCAATATTATAAAAATGGGTTAGGCCGTGCACATTTTTATCAGTTCTGTCTAAAGAAAAGAATTAACAGGTTCTTCTTCATTATCCTTTAGCAAGACCCTTCTACACCTGATTTTTCTTGCACTACAGTTAGTTTCCTGTAATGTCCACAACAGTGCAGTGCACAGTGGGCAGGTATTGCACTGGCCGCTAATCAGATGATTTTTAATGTAGCGAATGCATGGCACCAGTCGGTCATATTACATACCCTACACAAAACTAGCGCAGTGGAATACCCACCAAAAGTGTTGGTTCCACTGCGGTCACTCGGGTAAATTTTTGCTGAGCTGACAATTGCATAGAAAAAATAATTGGTCCGATTAGAAAAAAAAACTCTACCGATGGCAGTGGAACCAGTGCTAAAGATTGCATGTCATCATGATGGATATAAATGCAGCTTTATTAACACTATTGCATTCATGCATAATTCTGACCCTTAGGAAATAACCACAAGGGGTTGGTAGAGTCGTTATTATTCTGATATACAGTTGTACCTGTTGTAGGTATGAACCCACATACCAGAAGTACGTTCTGGTGTAGGTCCAGCTGGTTCTACTGCCTACATAAATGAGTAGCCCATTTACAGCTGCAGCTGAGAGTGTATATTCTACAGGGCTGGAATCAAACATTGTGGTAGCCAAATGCAAATTAATGGTGATTTAAAGGGTTAATAACTGAAATAAAAACAAAAAAAGGACAAAAACTACGGTACATATAGATTACCACTCACTCTTGTCCCTACAAATACTTATAAGGAGGCGAGATGTGTTGGGGAGGGTTCAAAGTCTTTTTCTTTGGTGTAATCTTCCCTCAGAAAGGGCCACATTTGTCTTTGCTCTATTCAAGCTTACCAATTCCAAGTTGGGTATCTAGGACCACACTTGGTCACATGACCATATTTGATCACATGACCATACAAGGTCACATTATTCCCATGAGTACATGTCAACTGATATCATTTCAAAATGAGGCTAGTGTGTGAATGGTCACCTAAGATCACAGGGATAATGACGTCATTGGGTCCAAACACACTTTTCATGTCATGTTATGGCAAGCCTTTTTCCCATTTCCCCCATTACATAATGGTCCCTTTAAGCACCCCAGTAATTGGACGGGCAAATATGGTATCCATATACAGACCATATCATACTGAGAGTGTCATGTTTATGAGATAGTGTGATGCATTGGTGCATCCCTGGCAAGGTATTATCTTATACTGCAAAAATGCACAACTTAATCTTATATGTATGTATATATGTATATATATATATATATATATATATATATATATATATATATATATATATATGTATGTATGTATGTATGTATGTATGTATGTATGTATGTATGTATGTATGTATGTATGTATGTATGTATGTATGTATGTATGTATGTATGTATGTATGTATATATATATATATATATATGTATAGCTGGCACATGAAATGGCCTGCCATAAGCAAACATGTCAGTTCAGAGTCAGTTCATATCTCCATAAGTAGAGTAGAGTAGGGCAAAAGGACAGTGTGCCCATACACAGATTGGAGCACGGAGGACAACTTACTACTGTATGTATGTGGTAGTATATCAGGGCTTTATCCCTAATTTCTGCTGAGCTTTATATCAATCTAAATACTTGCACCACAGGAAAGTGTTACTTCTATTTGCAGATCTAAAATTTAGTAATCATCTGTGGTGTTAACCTTTAGTTTTTCTTCCCCTTTGGCCACATTTTTGGGTACCATTAGCATTGATCTGTTAGGGTTGATTCTAATTGGTCTTATCTTAAATCAGAGTATGTTTGAATCATTTGAATAAGTGCTGTTCAAAAGTGGTGAGTAACTCACTACCGTAATCTCCCGCATATAAGGCACAGCCTGCGTATAAGGCACACCAAGAGTTTTGGAGATTCTCAAAAAAATGAAAAATTTATATCTTTGGTTCTACTGAATGAATTTTCAAAATTCAAAGAACTATGTTTAACTTGGGCCCCATGGACCCCCCTGGGCCCCCATATATCCTGTTATGGCTAAGGGGGCATGTAACATATCCAAAGCAAGGTCTTGGAGTCCCCCTTGTGGATGCAATGAGAACTAAAACCCCCTGTATAAGACGCGCCTTATACGCGGGAGATTACGGTAAATTTTATTTGGTGCATCATGTGAGCCCACCAGATTGGTATGATGCATGGATGCAGCAATGCCAAGTTACTCAGCAGGACTGCATCACGATGTTTAATCTGGCCTGGTGCTTTAAGCCCTACAGGGCTCTTTAGGTAAACCCTTTTAGTGCCGTGCCATTAATGCAGGAGTGCATCATGCCCATTGGTCAGCAGGATGCACCAATGAAGCACTGGTGAGTCTACTTGCCAGCACTTCACTGGGGCCTCATGCTAACCTGCCGGGTATATGTCAAAAACATAGGGTCGGCATGGTGCATTTAGGGAATAATGCACGGGGCATGGCTGTGGGAGTGCTCTAGACATTATTGAGACATTTAGGGGCCTTATAGGCCGTGAAATTGAATATCAATTGTGAAGTCTAAAAGTGAGATGAAGTTAACCTCCTTTGCCAGGAGTGCATTATCCATCTAGATAATGCACAGTCAATCAGCCAATCAGAACGCAGCATTCAGGATAATGCACTCTGACTTTGCCCAGCAGTGTTATAAGATGCCTTGATGCATCAGCAGCCCTTAAAGGGTTAACCATTTAAGGGCTTTAAATGCATTGATGAGATGCATGTATTAAGGCATCATGCCAATTGCTCACCATAATGCACTCTTATTGTGTCAATGGATAATGCATGTATATTTTCTACTTGAACAAGATTCTTAAGGACTAATTCATTATTTATTCAGGTTTATGGTTTCTACATTGCAGAACCAGCAGAACCATGCCACTAAAACCACTGACGGGACTTATATCTGATGTGGTCATACCACTCCCTGCTGACGATGTGCAGAAGTCATCGGGACTAGCCCTCGACATAGGTAGGCCTGTTTCTAATCAAAAGACCTTTAGTGTAGAAAACAAAAGCACTCTATCCAGTCGACAAATATTTGATCCGGAGATACACTGCAAAAATGGTGTTTAGATTTTAAACATGTTTAGGTCTAAACATGTTTAAAATCTAAACATATACGTCAGTTAGGTGTATCATCGACTACACATCTAGTTATAATCAATTGTTGTGACAAACATCCCCAAACTCCTTGTTTATCATAGTTTCATTTTATTAAATGTTATGAAAATAGACACAACACTATAAAATTAACTAAATTCAACTTACACCGCCATCATTACCATAAAATAATCAATGAGCTCCATGACTTACCTATTTCATGTTATTTTGTAAGGTATAAAGCAATGCCCTTCCTGCCAAACTGTTGTACCTTCCCAAGTCTCCTATTCGAATGCAGTGTGTACATATATGTGTATATAGCTGTGGCTGACACCTTGGGAGACTTTGCAGTATAAATACCTGCTGATGTCCTTCAGTAAATGAGAAAACAAACAAAAGATATTCCTTTATGTTTTTAATGGATACAATGTCTGCAAACCCTTACTTCCCACCAAATCACTTAGACATATAAACACAAAAATTCATAAACATCTAAACGCAAAATTTCATCTATATCTAAACACAAATTTTGAACCTAAACACCTAGATTTCTAAACACTTGAGCTAAGCACATTGTTTGGCTAAACATGTTTAGGAAATTAATGTGATTACAAAAATGTTGCAAGAATATGTTTAGAATTGTGTTTAGGATCTTAACACCATTTTTGCTGTGTACATGTAAACTTTATGTCATGGCTGATACAAACGTCACTATAGATTAGTACTAGAGCTGCCGTATTCAATGGGGGCATTGAATACAATGTGTCCTTATTCAATGGGTGTCCACCATCTTGGATTCCCACCTTGTGGAATACGATGTAAAAATATCCCATGGTCATGGACATTTGCTTATTTAAAGGGATTTCACAGTCAGGACTGTATGTTTTCTTGTGATAACTCACATTTAGAGCAGTATTATACCTGTGTTTTACATGCCCAAGATAGGAATAGTCATTTGGTTTTTATCTCTACACCTCATTATATTTCTCAGTCTAGCCATAGATATAAATACAATATGATATAGTACTCATATCTTCGGTTCAGGGGGGTATTTCTTACCAGACTTTGAATCCTAGTCAGAGGCAGTAATTCCATTACAGCCCAACATTTAGTGGTCACTAAGGATTGCACTGTAGTCGTAGGACTGTAGTGGCTGTGTGCAGTCATTTTGACAAACTTTCAGAAATGCCCTACAGAAACAGGTTCCAGACTGCCTAATCACAATGGTAGGTAACGGTCAGGGTGTCTGTGGGGTGTTTCAGAAGCAGGTAATGTTTACAACCGGCCATAAGGAGATATGATAGCAGTTTTAATAGTGATTGTAGGCTTATAACTGCATGTGTTTCTAAAGCATTGCCATTATCTTACTGTGTCTATAACTATATATGACTGGTGAGAGATGATAATGGTTACAGTTGTAAGTTTAGAATCTAATAGTTTTAGAAACAGATATTTAATGTTCATTATCATGTCCGGCTTCTGAAACACCCCACTGGAGAGCTCGAAAGGTGCCTGGTCGCCTTAGTGCATAATGTACATTGGTCAATGCATGATGCCTTGGTGAGTAACTCGCCAGGGCTACGTTCACACATCATGAATTTGCTGGTAAATTCTTTTATTTGTCGGCGTAAATTTGTCGTCACGTTCTAGGATTCAGTGATTGGAAACCTAGATTCTTGTGCTAATGGACGAAAAAAAAATTTCTTTTCAGAACTCAAGGAAAAGATTTTCCCATTTTCAAGAAAAATTCCACCAGGCATCTGGACAGGAAACGAACATATTTTTAAGGGTGGCCTGGGTGGGTTTGAACTCTATGACATTTGTAAATAATGATCTAGACAGAAGAAGATGGCTTAAGAACAGCGAAACGTCGATGTGTGCCAACCTTCCTCTAAACTATTTGTAAATAAAATCCTGTTATCACCTAGGGATATGACAACCGAAAGAAATATCGTAGTCATTTTTAAGAGCCTAGTATGTCAGAAAATCTCATAGTTAACATTAGAGTGAGGGATCCCACTGTGATCTGAAGGGATCTAGGTATACAAGCTTGAGAAATGCCTTCCTGCGGTTTATTGGCCTAGGTTCACCTGGGCTATTGGTGGCGCCTTTTCAGTCAAAAACTGATGGTCATGAATTGGAACTTTAGATGGGAATTGCTCATCAAAATTAGGGGATAATAAGACAAAAAATCATGGAAACATATTCTTTAGGATCTAGTCTTTCATTGTACATGCACAATTCCTGGAAAAAAAACTGACATATTTTACCTACTTTCTCATGAAAACGAGGCTCCATAGGATTACATTGGGCGGTCAATTTCGGCAGTCGACAGGGGTCAAAATAACACATTGACTTCTATGGGAATTGGGCAATTAAGACACTTTTTTTCAACAGGTAAGGTGGAATTTTCTGTATAGGACGGGTTAAGACCGTTGGTATATGAGTGTGAAAATCGGACCACCATTTTTTTGTTACGTCGACCGCCTCACTTCCGGTCTGGAGACTTGACGTATGCATGCAGAGTAACCGGTCCTCAGATTTTATTTTTCGAATAAAAGTAAATAGATAGAGTTTATTCTATTCAATTCGATTGATATTGCCAAAGATGCATGGATTATATTAAAAAAGCTATTAATTTCAAGTTAAATCGATAGAATATATATCATTTCTCCATCGAAAATGCTACTTCTGGCAAGGAGGGGTCGCACATGTGCACAGAACATCAAAATCCAAAATGGCAGACAGCGAGACGATCGACTCACAGTGCAATCGAAAATGCTTGATTATAACAAAATGGAGGAGAATTACAGTGCCTCATGCCTTTTGATGGTTAATCTGGATCCTTATTCAACACCTGCTGATATTTTGCAATGCTTAACTCACCAGGAGAGGAGTTATTTGCTAATGAAACATGCAAGCGATAGTGGGTGTATTCTCCATAGGCTTAACCAATGACAACTGACAGACTGTCACCATTGTAGGGTCGAGACATCCTTTTTAATATGATAATTCTCGATGACATTGATGAAGAGATAACTCAAGAACCCATAGACACAGTTTATATATCTTTATTGCATAGGCTTAACAATTGATATTTCATGGTGAACAATACTTCTCGCTTGGCTAATGAGGCGATACACATTTCCATTGTGAGAGATTCCATACTCAACTTACAATATGATAAATAAGTGGGACATGATCAGCTACTCTAATTTGATTTTCAAATAGTAGTGGCTGTCTCAGAATGTACCACGTTGAGAAATGCCGTCCAGAGTACCAATCCTGCACTGTAAGTGAGGAAAAAAACTTCAATTGACAGAACTATGACTTGTATACCTTACATTGTAGGTTCAACGATCGGTAAAATAATTTACCGCTCCAACAAGGAGTACAAGAATGGGCAGCCAATTAAAAAACAAGTAGGAACTAGACTACATAAGATGCATTTAGTATCCCTGGTAGTTAAGGAAGTATCACCTTTTTAAACCCGTTTACTATGCAAGTGTATTAATGCACCTTATGTCATGGCAGATATGATCATTACTATAGATTCAATGCTGCCTATAAGGCGGCATTGAATACGGACAGCCTGACCTCGGTGAATATGATGCAAAAATATTCCATGGTTGTGGACATTTGCTTATACACCTATCGGTTGTCATGATGCATGAATACAACCCTGGTGAGTTTCTTTCCGTGACTTCATTTAAAAATGTCATTTTTCAAGTTCTTGCTATTCCTTTCTCATTTTCTTCTCTATCTGTAGTAAGTCCTAGTTCTAAGGCATAAACTTACTTACTTACATTGGACGTACAGATTTTTTAACAAATTTTGCAATTCATGCATTTAATTTTGGGAATCAAGATAAACGTATCATTGTTTAGGACTCCATGGGACTAAGGTATCATTTTCAACATTATATATATATATATATATATATATATATATATATATATATATATATAATAATAATAATATAATAAGCGTTTAATCAATGTTATGAGACAGCACAAGTGGGTTTATGGGTTCAATATTCCACAACCCGCGCAGCAGGGAATGGAATATTGAATCCTAAACCCACGAGTCCTGTCTCATAACATTGATTAATGCGTTTATCTGACATATTTCTCCAGTTTGTATTAATTTCTTACCCTATAACCCCGTAATAAAGCCAGGAGAAGAGATTTTGTTAGGCCAAGCAGTAGAAAACTAATCCTCGCCATGTTGACAGTGGAAGTCATCCTGTGCTTTCTTGTCCATATTCCCGGGCCTCTTCGCCACAGGCCCCCGCATGTGGATAATCAAGTTGTTACGTTGAGATGTTATGATATTAAGCTTTTAACCTATCTATCCTTTAGTATATGATTTCCAGGATTTTTCTCGACAAGTTTCAGTGCCATTCTGGTCTATATAGAGGCCATGTACCAACAAGTTATTTATAAATCAAAGCGAAAAACCAAGCTGGGCCGTGTTGATACTGTGAAAGTAGACCGGATGTTGGCAAGTGACACACTTACGGGTCAAAGGTCAGCAAGCCACAATGGCGGGTGCCGAGACGTATCGATATGAAAAATCATTGGATTCTTATTCATTGTGAACAATATGGAGAATTTAGGCATGGTATGTTCATATAGGATATCTAAGGATGTTTCCCTGTTAATAACTCGACATGGCACCATTGGATTCTATGCTAACAAGGTGTGCAAAGCCCCAGGTATGTCAGACAACTTATTCAAATCCTTCATGTACATTGGCTTCTAGTACTGTTCGGCTTGGTGTAGTGGATAAGTGAGTCTGTCTATTGCCACAGCGGCCGGGGAACGATTCCCATAGAACCCTGAACAGTTATAACTGGAAATGTATGGCGAGGTTGACTTTCTATACTTCTCCAATTTATTAACATGTCCAGACTCTAATCAAAGGCTTTTTGAAGATATCCAAAAGGTGTTAGAGTAGGATTATAGCCTGTTATTACACGACTTCTGTGAATTTGGGTGCTTTTTCTGGATATTCCCATTCTGATACTAAGAGAGTAATGAATGGGCTAACGGGCACCAAATTCAGTGTATTGAACAAGTAATCAATGGATAACTCATGACGCGTGTGTGTTAGTGAAGGATAATGACACGAGGCCGTAGGCCGAGTGTTATTAGCCTTTGCTAACACACACAAGTCATGAGTTATCCATTGACTACTTATTTTATACCACGAAACCAAAAAATAATCAATATTATACCAATAAATTCAAGTTGAAAACAAAAATTATTCCCCCTCCCCGGGACTCGATGCCAGCCATTGTGTGTACACGATCGGTACATACACCTCGCCGCCCGGCAGCGGACAGTGGCAGCGCACACGGCGAAAAAAGATTTCAATGCTTCTCGTGGTTATGTTTGTGTATAATACACCTCTGCGCCCGGCAGCGGACAGCGACAGCGCACACGGCGAAAAAAGATTTCAATGCTTCTCGTGGTTATGTTTGTGTATAATACACCTCTGCGCCCGGCAGCGACAGTGCACACGGCGGAAAAAGATGTGCCCGGACCGGGGCGCGATCCATGTAGCTCTGACGGCTGAGCGCGACGTGCTAACCGTTCACTGCGTCTCGCGGTTATATTTGTGTATAATACACCTCGTCGCCCGGCAGCGGACAGCGACAGCGCACACGGCTTTGTATCATACGAAGACCTGGTTCTAACCGAGCGTATCTCGTCAGTCCCTGTGGCGCAATGCATAGGGAGTTGGATTTGGGATGTGAGACTGCAGGTTCGATCCCTACCCTGGCCTGGAAAATTTCGTGGGTTTTAACATGTGACATGTGACATGGGAGAGGCGTGCTGTTATCCTGGATAACAGCATGCCTTAGATGGATAACAGCACGCCTTAGATGGATAATAGCACGCCTTACAAAATTGATGTTACAGCCTACAAGGTGTGCAATATCGACAGATATGTGGATGGGAATAGACCCCAAAAAGCACTGTGTAACCCACAAATCGTGGTATAACATAGGATATCATAACTCATGGCCTATGGCCACTCGTTACGATATCCTATGATACAGTGAATTCGGTGCGCGTTAGCCCATTCCTTACTGTCTTTATTACACGATTAATCAATAAAAAATCAATAAATAATCAATAGAATATCAATAAATTCAAGTTGAAAAATCATTCCCCCCACCGCGACTTGAAGCCTGCCATAGTGTGTGTACACACGGCGAAAAAAAAAATTCCCCCGGACCGGGACTCGTCCCGTCTACCTCTAGAAGCTGAGCACAATGCGCTAACCACTAGACCACCGGGTCTCACACCTTGGTGCCCAGCTTGGCTTGGTTTGAATGCGTCCAGCAGTCGTCTATAATCATAATGCTATTCTAACCATGTGCATGTGAGAGTTGTTGTGGGGGGTCACAGCTATATCAATCACTTATAGAGACTTGGTTCTAACCAAGCATTTCTCGTCAGTCCCTGTGGCGCACTGCATAGGGAGTTGGATTTGGGATCTGAGACTGCAGGTTCGACCCCTACCCTGACCATGAAAATTTCGTGGGTTTTAACATGTAACATATAACATGTTAGGACATGTTAGGACATGTTAGGACATGTAAGGAGTGCTGATATCCATGGATATCAGCACTCCTAAGAGTGCCAATATCCATGGATATCAGCACTCCTAAGACCTGCAGTATCAACAGGTATCAGAATGGGAATATCCAGAAAAAGCATCCAAAATCACAGAGGTCGTGTAATAACTGTCGATATTGCATGTTCTAGGCGAAATCAATTATTATGTCAAGGTGAATATCGATGCCCCATTGACAATGCACTAAACCCCCGTATTGCATCCCTGCGTTAAATAACCAGCGCCAAATCCGCACGATGACATCATAGGTCAACTGCGCATGCGCACCCTTTTTGAAACGTAAACATTCAAAATGGTGGCGGTCAGCATTGCGCATTGGTGAATAATGGTTTAATTTCAATCTTATTGATGAAATATTGATCAATTATCAACCCAAACACCTTTACATAAATGTAAAGATGAACTCTGACCAGTTTGAGCTTCCTGTTTCTTCACGCGCGTGTCCTGCCCGCTCCGCTGGCAGGACCCGCTTGTGAAGAAACTGTCGGCTCAAACTAATCATTGTTCACCTTTACCATTATATTCATGTTATTGGGGCTAATTTATAGTGCATCATTCTATGGGTGTGCATCATTCTATGGGTGTGCATCATTCAGAAGAACCAGCATGATGCATGAATGCAGCTTGATGCATGAATGCAGCATGATGCATGATTGCAGCATGATGCATGAATGCAGTAGTGCCCACCATAAGTGGCATCATACTGAATTTTTATTTCAGCTGAGTTCTCATCTGAATCTTTGCTTTTAATTATTCAATTATCTCAGTTGAATCTGGTTTATAATCTCAACCGAATACTGTTCTCACATATAAAGGTTCACATTAAATCTGGGGGTTAATAAAAAGCTTCTTCTAATAACACTCCTATAAATAATTCTGTTATCTTTTCACCTATACCAGCTATTTTATTTCAAGGATGATGCCACCAAGGGCCAGGTTCACTTTGCCATGTTCCCGCGCTCTGACGTCAAAGGTATGATCGGATACATCAAGGAGAACTGTGACCTTAAGGTGAGAATCATCTATAATTTAATATCCCTGCATATCAATGAGTAAGGAAATTGTAGGTTTTAGTAACACTGCAAAAATGGTGTTTAGATTTTAAAACATATTCAGGTCTAACATGTTTAAAATCTAAAAATTTTGGTTCAACAGGTGTATGCTTAACAATGGGTATAGGATTGAAGTTCTTAACACCTAGAATAACTGTCTCTCACATAATATTCTGAAATTGCGCCTGACATATACACTTTCTACTCTATCATTGTGAATACCCACCCCAGCACTACATTACCGTTGCCCCTAATACAAGACAACTGCTTATTTGAAACTGCTGCTCATTCAAATCCTGCTGCCTAAACATGAAGATACAGTTTTTCCATTATTTCTCTGTGTTTCTCCAGGTAGCAGAAGAAGGTAAAATTGTAGTGAATTCCTCTGGTGTTGGTGGAGTGGCCTTCAGGAAGGACATAGAAGGTGGACTCAACTGCAAGTAGGTTTGTTTTTTTTAAGTCTGAAAACAAAATTTTAAAAAAGGAACATGCATTGACAAATATACCAACTCATTCCAATAGGAATATTCAGTTAAAAAAAAAGACATAACACAGTTTAATTGATACTCAATGCATTCAGGGAACAATGGTAATCAATATTTTAAAGTAAATGCAGGATTGAAATTTTAAAAAAAAGTTCATTTAGAAAAAAAGAATGAATGTCTTTATTATGCTATAACTAATTGTCCCTGTCTCATTATTACAGGATGGATATCATCCCAGAGTTTGATTGTTTCTGTAAGGCATTATTAGCGCTCGAAAAGGTTCTACCCGAGGATGAGCTCTTTATCCCAAAATGTGCAGAACTGCAAGCTGAGGCTGACGAAATGAAAGCTAAGATGGAGGGAATGATGGAGAAGGCAGCCGCCATGTCAGAGACTAAGTTCATTCCTGATAAAATAGAAGACACCAAGGAAGAGGACCGCCCTCGTATTTTGGTGATGGCCGGGTCAGGTTCTGGTCTCATGCAGGTAAGCCAACTTTTAAAGATACATTTCCGCTTGAAAAGACCAGAAATCAAGTTACGAAGTTAACTGAATTCAGGCTTCGATCACCCATTTCCTTGTGAATTGACAGGCCCCTTATCATGGGAAAGTTATATGTTATAAAATTCACATGAAATATTGAACTAAAGGCTATTGTAGCACTGTGAACACCTATGTGTTTTGATTGGTCATAAGGCACCCCTTGCAGAAGTGTCAACCCTCGCTTATACATTTTGCATTGTATAATGTGTGTCATTTACTTTGCCTACCTCAACTTGCTCTTTTTCAACAGATTAACAATGATGGTACATTCAGCATATTGGACGGTCTCTACACAGCCGGCCGCTTCATGTATGGATTGTCCTCTATTCTCACTGGAGAAAATGTAAGCTGAAGTAAAAGTATAAGGTCACAAATCACAGATCTGAGCCAAATAAGAATTTTAGAGGTAGCCAAGTCCCTGAGCTTAGGATTTTGATTTTTTCACTGATATTTTTTGTTTATTTTATCAGGCTAGATGAGTTCTTGATGTCATATATGGTTTCACGGGTCCAATATCTATATTTTGGGCTCCAGGGGGTTAAAAATGCCTAAAATTGACCCTTTTTTGCACGGAAAAAACAATAAAATCTACATTATTTTATTATTTTGTGTGGAATTAGGACTAGGTATGTGCCTGTCCACATTAGTTTAATACATAGATTAAGGAGTCTTGTGATGAAATAGGAGCAAAAATTGTGTTCTTGGGTTGATCTTTTCTATACATCCAGAGCATGGTCTGTCCGGGTGAGACTTTGGCCATTGAGCCTCCCCCCATTAATTAGCTAAAAGGGACATGGGTCCAATAATGCCTTTTAACTATTAGCCACAGGTGGAGGGTAAAGCATGCCGAAAAAGGAAATTGATTTCCTCCATAAACTTTACTGTGAGGGCAATAGTATAGGTTCCCTAGGATATGTTACTCCATAGAGTCCTATAGTGCAAGCCACCCCCCTCTATCCCCCTTAAAAGTAGGCTACCTTTTGTTTTCAGTACTGAGTAAGATGAGGGGGTTTAGGGAGATGTCAGGAATCTTTATCAGAGAGATATCAAATGGAAACAAGGGTCCACCTATACCAAAAAATCCCGCTGAATCCAAAATTTGTGGTCTTGATTGTCAAAATTTGGCCAAAGGTACCTAAAAATGAGGTTTGATGATGAGAATATTTTAAAAATGTAAAAAAGTTATATTGAAAATGATTGGAACTTTTTATAGATGCAACATGCTAATCAAAGTCAGTACCTCAATCTACATATCCCAATGTTTGCCTATCTGAACCTGACAAGTACTCTGCCTGCGTATGGCTCTACCTCTCCCACATACTGCCTATCCCTTAGTCTGCCCATCACTCATACTACCTATCCCCTGAAACATCTAGAGTTTAATTAGGTTTTCCCTCAAATGGCTTAAAGGATTAAAGTATACCCCTCACCTTTGTACCTAATTTTCTCTGTACATTCTTACCACTAGTCTACCTATCCTCAATCTGCCTATCATTCACTTTACCTATCCCTCATGGTGATTATCCCCCAACTCTGCACATCCCTCATATTTGACTGGCACATCTGTGATATTACCTAGCACCAATGTATCTTTTGAATATGCTCACCTTACAAGGTACCCTCTGTACCTATCTCTTAAACTGTTTATTACCTATCCGCCTTGTACCCATCCTCTTCAATACCTATCCCTCAAGCTCACTTTATAGCTTTCCTACCTATCACAGCTTGATCACCTGGGATAGCTCACAACCAACCTTCATTTTGATCTCTTAGTCAACCTATCCTCTAAAGAACAAATCCAACAGTCTACCTCAAGCATACATCTACTCATCACTCATGCTATATATCTTTGAGGTTACCTATCCTTCAGGCTGCCTATCCTTCATGATATATAGCCCTCTGCCTACCTAACCAGCTATCTATGTATCTCTCACCTTGTATTCTATTCTTTCTACCTTTATAGTAGCTCTTATAGTCTATGCCTTGTGAAATATACCTATCGCTCATACCTATCCTCAAGTCTGCATATCACTCATGTTTTCCTTACATATCCCTCAGCCCATTGAATTATCATGCTTTTCTAAAATGCCTCACCATGGCTATCATTAGACTAGCTAACTTCATATCCTACATGTATGTTGTTTATTCCCCTCTTCCTATCCTTCATACTGCATATCGTTCATGCCATCCCACTTGACAAGTTAAAAAACTGAGGGCTATATACCATGAAGGATAGGCAGCCTGAAGGATAGGTAACCTCAAGGATAAATAGCATGAGTGATAGGTAGATGTATGTGTGAGGTAGACTGTTAAATTTGTTCCTTAGGGGATAGGTTGACTTAGAGATCAAAATGAAGGTTGGTTGTGAGCTATCCCAGCTGATCAAGCTGTGATAGGTAGGGAAGCTATAAAGTGAGCTTGAGGGATAGGTATTGAAGAGGATTGGTAGCAAGGAGGATAGGTAATAAAAAGTTTAAGAGATAGGTACAGAGGGTACCTTGTAAGGTGAGCATATTCAAAAGATACATTGGTGCTAGGTAATATCACATATGTGCCAGTCAAACATGAGGGATGTGAAGAGTTGGGGGATAGTCACCATGAGGGATAGGTAAAGTGAATGATAGGCAGATTGAGGATAGGTAGACTAATGGTAAGAATGTACAGAGAAAATTAGGTACAAAGGTGAAGGGTAAACTTTAATCCCTTAAGCCATTTGAGAGAAAACCTAATTAAACTCTAGATGTTTCAAGGGATAGGTAGTATGAGTGATAGGTAGACTAAGGGATAGGCAGTATGTGGGAGAGGCAGAGCCATACACAGGTAGAGTACTTGTCAGGTTGAGATAGGCAGACATTAGGATATGTAGATTCAGGTATTGACTTTAATTAGCATGTTGCATCTATAAAAAGTTCCAATCATTTTCAATATAATTTTTGTACATTTTTAAAATATTCTCATCATCAAACCTCCTTTTTATGTAATTTTGGTCAAATTTTGAGAATCAAGATCACAAATTTTTGATTCAGCAGGATTTTTGGTATAGGTGGCCCCTTGTTTCCATTTGATATCAATCTGATAAAGACTCCTGAGATCTATATAAATCCCCTTATCCTACATAGGACTCAATACTGAACACAAAAGGGAGCCTACTTTGAAGGGGGGTAGAGGGGGGGGGGGGGTGTTACACTGTGTCCATAGGTAAAGCTCTGAGTTTCACCTCCTATCTATTGAAGCTTCTTGATGTCTGGGCGAAAAATCAGGTTCCCTCTCCTCCTGTCTATGATAAATATATTTAACCATCCTATATATGTTAGTTATTTACCCCAACATATGTATACATCTAAGTGCTAATAGTGTGAATTATATAAATTCTGCCTCATGGTTTGGAATAGACTTATATAGCAGGGAGAAAGGTGTCAAATGTCCTCCTAAATGGCATGTCCTCCTGAGTGACCTTTAAGTAACATGCCTTGTTGAGGGCTTTATATCCTACAAAAATAATTATCATATCTCAATGAAATTCTCAGGTCTGGACCATTTTGAGCTCTAGATTACGGAAGTTAATGGTTTATAAATGTAAGGTGTACCTTTGTTATCCTAAAATGCATGTACTTTTGATGAACGTTTATTGCGATTCTGTTCGCATTTCTTGTCCAGAAAGAAAATGAATAATACTGCCCCTACAATTATTAAATTCAGTTATGTTAACTATATATCTAAGAACACAATGTATTAGATAAGGAATTACTGCCCATCATTTGCAGTCACAGGAATGAAAAGTACTTTTTGTCCGGGCGAAATTGTGTCCGGGCGAGTGACCTAACAGTAATATGCCATATTCAGGGCCTGATTTCCTATAGAAATGATAATCATATCTCAATGAAATTCTCAAGTCTCGACTATCTTGACCTCTAGATTTCAGAAATTAAGGTTTTATAAATGACAGATGTATCTTTGTTATCATAAAATGCATGTACCTTTGATAAATATTTATGGCGATTCTGTTCACATTTCTTGTCTGGACAACCAATTAATGTTCCTCCCCCTCCTGTAAACAGTTACTTTATATAACTATCCAAAACCATGGCAATTATTTACCCCCCACATATACCTAAGTATCCAACCTATTGAAAAATTTGGTTGGTTCTATGGTCTGCAGAAGCAGGGCAGGCAATATGTTATAGCAACCAAGCAAATGTCCAGGCGAGTGACCAATTGCAAGATTACAACGTATTTTCAATAGAAAATCTCAGCTACAGACAGATTTTCCCCCCACTATACCTGTATACCACCAGAAAGTATATATCATAAATATTGTATTCCATATAATTAAGGGTTCCTTCGTAACTCTGTATCATTCCTATGCACAATAACAAGTAATGATTATTTTGTTATCTGAAATTTAGTAAAAAATCTAGCCTATAGGCCCTATTGGAAGAGCAGCCATGGGCAAGGCAAAATCCCATTAAGTCTAGGGACATCACTCTAATCTCAACCCGTAGACCCAGAACAACAATTAAAGATGTATAACAGTGGACCATAGCACAACTCAATTTGCAACTATAAGGGGAAAATACCCCTGCAGGTCACAAGGGAGGACATCCTTTTTCAGGTTATATAGGTTCCATGTGTTGCAATAGCAACGATTTTCATAGTTAACTCATAATATATTAGGGTCAGTAACCCAAACATCTATAGACTATACACAGGAAATAACTTTGAGGTACTCCAAGAATTTTTCTCAGACCCCCAAAATGGCCACAAACTTCTATTTGGCTTAGTTCTGTGATTTGTAACCATAACTCATTAAGGGAGTGGTCATTTTTTATCAACAGGGAGGGTGGTGGGTTTTCACGTGGATGCGCAGAAATTTTTTACGCCCCCCCCTCGACGGCAGTCAAATTTTTTTGCACCCCCCACGCCGCGCCCCTCTTTGATCTATCGTGGGCTTTTTTGCTAAAAAGAGGGGTCAAAATTTTGTTAGCCCCCCCTCGGGAGGGGTTTGAAAATTTTACGCCCCCCCTCAAACCCACCACCCGCCTTGTTGATAAATAATGACCACTCCCTAAACTCTTTCAGAGCTCCTGAAGCAGGAGTGCATCATGCCCATTAGCACACACTTCATGCATCAGAAGGGTGTTACACATGGGCGGTTTGGCCAAAAAGTGCCACATCTGCAGCAGTCACTTTTTTGTGGTCCTAACTCTTTTTTTTTGTATTGCACATACTTGGTTATGTTAGTGCAGTGCCGGAGGGTCAACCTGCCACCAGGTGTCAAATTAAAGAACTACCCTATCTATCAAGAGTTAGCCAGTGTGTTACTGGTGAGAATACAGCACAGTAGAGACATGGTGTGAGTAATGTGGGAACTAATTTTCATTGTCCACCATTCAGCTCTAGACTTAGCAGACTCCAAAATAGTGGTTCCTTTAGGAATATTTTTCACCCACTAGATATGGGTCTCTAATGTTCTCTACTCTACTCTCTTGTACATTTCATACTGATATAGATCTGACCAATGGTCTTTATGTTGGAACTCAACTCAATGATTTATGAAGAATTTAGAAATTTGGTCAATTCTAGGTTTTCAGAAGAACTCAAAGTAAACCAGATGGGATAAATGTCTTCCTGTTCACACAATGGCAAGCCCATTAAATGCAGCCAACACAAAGCCCAAAGTGTTTTTGATGTAGATGTATCATTGAATGATTGTCATATTTGGTAGTATATTTGCATTATGGGATTTCCCTGCCCATGCAGCTGGACCCAGACATGCTGGTAATAGTTCTTGAATTTGCCACCAGATGTCCTTTATATTGCGTGGTTGGATCCTCCCCCCCTTAGGCCAGTGAGTAGGTACCTTGTATGGAGTAGCAAGTCAGTCTATTACCTACTCTCTACTTCAGCAGCTGAATAAGGTGTGAGCTATATTGTTAAGTATCAATTCTGTCTACAGCCGGCAGCACTGTTTGTGCCCTTTATACACCTGTTCCAATTAATAGAATGTGTTCCAATTAGTAAAATGGAGACGTCTAAAGGTTGGGCAGGGGGTTGGGCAGTACCTACTATTTTTAAACAAGACAAGACTGTCTAATGTGGTGAGTGGAAGTTGGACGGTGAAACAGAGAATGACTTCTTAGGCAGAGAGGGCACCTTCTCAGTGCTCTATTTAGCTTATGTGCAAGAGCTTGTGGTATTCTTTAAAGATTTAAAGCTTGCTGCAGTGGACAGAGTGAAAACCACCATGAAATAAAGTATTAATTTTCACATTTTAGGACTTCAAGACACTAGAGAAGATGGCATCAGAATCTGATGGGCGGTCCAGCGACATGTTCTACTCTGACCTAAAGGGTGAGGCCGTACCTGAAGGAGAAGCAGATAATATCTATGAAATGGGGGGTGAAGAAATGCAAGACATGCACATGTTTCCTTTTGGAAAGGGTATCAATGTACCATCCGGTAGGTGTCTTTTGTTCTTTCTTTTATTTCTCCAGCAGTCTATATGAATAGTTTTTCACCATGTAGTCCATTCAAGATAACTTTTTAGTAGAGAATAAAGGAAAAAAAACAGCATCAGGTACAAGACACATCTTAACCCTTTAAGAGCTGCTGATGCATCAATGCATCATACCCATTGGTCATCATGATGCACCAATGAAGTGCTGGCGAGACTGCTCACCAGCACTTCATTGGAGCATCATGCTGACCCTCCAGGAGTGTATGTATCACCCCTGTAGTTTCGGCATGATGCAATTCATTGGTGCATTATGACGACCAATGGGCATGATGCACTCCTGCATCAGCGGCCGTCAACCTTGGTTCTGCGCATTCCTTGACATGCATTGTAAAGAATGCAGTGGAAATAACAGTTGCTTTCTGACAGCTTAGGGACCAAGATTTCACTATTATTTTGATGGGGCTTCCTCACAACACATGCTTTACTCCATCCCAAATTCAAACACATCTCATTCTTTGATCTGCTATTCTAAGACTTTTGCTACACATGTAAAAATACCTGAATAATCTCTGAAATACATAGCAGTGAGCATCTTGATAACATTTTCTGTCATATCTAGCTTTGGGCCTTTAGTAGCTACTATATGAACATGGTGAGACATTTTAACATAGTAAGTCAGCAATATAATTGGATAATTGATGATAGGTTTAACGGCCATAGATGTAGACTGTTGAGTGAATGCCCAGAAAATGGCTGCTCGTAGGAGGCCACCTGCTGTGATATTGAGGGAGTAGTGTGTGGGCTAACAGGCACCGAATTGCTTGTTTGATAGCCTACGGTACAAGCAATGAGGTGCCTGTTAGCCCATACCTTACTGGCTTTATTGCACGATTTATCGATCAATAAATAACCAATAGAATATCAATAAATTCAATTTGAAAAAAAATCCATGATGGGTCCGGGACTCGAAACATATACTGCAAGTGGCACACACTAGACAGGCAAAAGGGTGGACCAGGCTGGGACGCGAACGCCTGCACCTGGGGTTAGGAGCGCGACTCGCTAACCAATACACTATCTGTACACATACCTTGGCACCCAACAGCTGCTGGTTTGGTTTTAACATGTCCAGCAATACTGTATATCCTCGTTAAAGGCCTGGTCAATTTGCCACTTAGTAAGGAGGTTTAGGTAGTAGGTAGTTCTAACACAAGCCTGGGCTTTTACATGGAGAAATACGATATGTCACTGTTGTGGCTATGGGTAAGGTAGCTCTGGCCACTCTGGTGTTCTCCTAACCAAATTCTACTGCTGTTTTGAATGTCTGACGGTGTGGCCTAATAGGTTCTGCAGGTTGGAGTCCACCTCAGGCACTGTCTCAAATTTGTAAGATGTGCCTGATATCCATGGATATCGGGCACCCAGTGCCTGTTATCCATGGATATCAGGTACACCTTAATTAGCCATGATGCCTGCAATACCGACAGGTTTCAGAACGGGAATATCCAGGATTATCTAACTATCTGAGCCTCAGGAGTGCTTTTTTGCTCATAACCCCCGTGCGTTATCCAGCCATAACGCACTCTCAGACCTTTTCTTCGGCTTCAAGAGGCTGCTGGTTTCAATCTGGACATGTTAATAAATTGAGGAATATACAAAGTCAACTCCTCCATACGTTTCCTGTTAAAACCGTTTAAGTTCAACGGGGAATCGATCCCCGGCCGCTGGGGCAGGAGGCGAGCTCGCTGTCCACTATACCAAGCCAACCGGTGCTAGAAATGAATCTACATCAAGAATTTGAAAAAGTTGTCCGACATACCTGATGTTTACACACCTCGTTAGCCTAGAATCCATGGAGCCTGGTGGAGTTATTAACAGAGAACCATCCTTAGATATCCTAGATGAACATGCCATGCCAAATTCCTCCATTTTCTTCGAAATAAATAAGAATCCATTGATTTTCCACATCGATACGAGTCGGGACCCGCCCCGTCCGGCCATTCCTTGCTCGACGCGTGCCTGACCTAGTTTTTACATCCGGGTACCTCCCCGCTATGTCAACAAGAAGCAATGGCCGTGTACCGGGCTGTGTGCGTTGGATCGTTATGGAAAATCAATGGATTCTTATTTATTTATAAGAAAATGGATACAAAATGTAGGCGAACACCAACTAGAGATCGTATATTTGGCGCTGCTAGAATTATGGGACTTGACACGCTTGGATTATACATGAAAAGACGTTGGAAAGACGAGGGTATGACGGGTGGAGTAAAAACAATGGCTACGGTGGATTGGCAAACCGAGCGGATCGCATGCACTTACAAAATGTCTTCTCCTGGATTAATTCTTGGGTTATAAGGTAAGAAATTAATACAAAATGGAGGAATATGTTCGATAAACGCTTTAATGCATGTTATGGGTACGCACTCGTGGGTTTATGGGTTAATAATGCACTTGCCCTTCGGGCTCGTGGATTATTAACCCATAAACCCACTCGTGCGTACCCATAACATACATTAAACGCTTATTATACTCCACCTGGCTCTGCATCCTATTGTTCCTACTGTAGGTTTATTTCCACATTCTAGAGTTGGGGGGCCAGCAGGAGGTTTTATGAATTAGGTCAGTTCTGGCAGGAGATTTTCTGAATTGGGTCAGGTCTGGCAGGAGGTTTCATGAAATAGGCCAAGCATAGCAGGAGGTTTCATGATAAGGTCATTTTTGAACAGCAGATGTTTTTCTTGGGAAAATTGTGTCCCATATAGGATTCGTACCCACACACCCGCCAGTGCTGGGATCCAGAGTCCCATGTACTAACCATTACACCATGACTCCTTAGGTGATACTGTGGGTGATAGAACATCTACTGAATGGTGATAAGCTACTACTATGACTGAGTTATCAATTATAGATAAACAGGGTAATTTCACTTTGAAAGTTTGACTGGTCAATCTAGTGTAGTGGTTAAGATCCGGGACTAGAAATCTAGACCACACAGGTTCAAACCCTTGGTGTGATTTTGTTTTATTCTTGGTTGACCTCTGTCAATTTTGCAACAAATTCTAAAAATAATGAACATCCTCTGATTGCCAAAATGATAAAGGGGCTTCAGGGGGGGCCTTTTACGAAAACTCCTTTTACCTTGTATGTGTAAGTTAAAAAACACTTTCCCCATGCAGTCTTGAACCCACATTCGGTGGTTCAAAGTCAGCTATGCTAACCATTATACTACTGAGACTGCTGGTGATTGTGGACTTGAACACCATAATTATATTTATCATAGCCTTATATCACAGCCAGTGTAGATGATTCGAATCCTCTTCTAGGCCTCTACAGTTAAAGTCAAACTATGCTTATATTCAGGGTTTTACTGTTCTATAAACCTCTGTGGATGGAGTATGAGTAAGAAAAACTCCTTGGAGCTGGAGGATTTGCCACAAAACCTCCAGCTCTGCTGAGGTTTTCCATTACAAAGCGCTCAGAATCACAGAAATCGTGTAATAAATACTATGAAGCACTTGCTGTGCGTGCAGGCCTAGTGGCTGGTTTAGGAACTACAGTCACTGTATTATAGACCAGCACCACAAAGTGGGTGATAGTGAATAGTATATGGAAAAACATACAATATAATAAAGTAGTTAAAAGTGGTCGAGTTCTCTACTTATCACATTTCTACTTGATAGATGAGATGAAGAAGGGAGACTTGGTGTGGAGTGTCTTCAACACCACTGCCTATATCCACGCCCAACAGGTGGTGACCAATGCCCGTCACAGCAAAGCTAAGGCTGTCTACTACTGCGGTAACACCATGAACACACAAATCATGAGGGACCTCGTCCAAAAGAGAACCAATATGATGAGCATGATGCTACCTTCAGTAAGTTATCCTATGAGGATATTATTTCTTGTCATATAGCACATAAAAAGATGGTACCTCTCCTTTTGTCGAAATATACTTGGGAATCAGTGATCTGTGTAAAAGCAGACACCATCTCTCTATAACCAGCCCAACCAAATTTCTTTTTACCTTTGGCCGCTGGGATTTTCCAAGATTGTGGGGTTAATAAAAAAAGCCCATGTTGATCAACAAAAAACCAACATTGATCTCTTTCCCAAATTTTTACTCCAGATTAATTTTGAAAAATATCCTTTTGATGAATAAAAAGGTGACTTTTCATGGGTTGTCGGCCGATTTCTTTTTTCTTCTTTTTTGCCATCCCGTAATCCAAGTTATTTTAATGAGATGGCCTTATCTCTAGAAACTAGCACTATTTGGAGTAGCTTCTCCAGCAACATTCTGACTAGGTACACAACCAATGTTGATACTCTTAGTGTAAACGGCAAGTCCAACATGCCTTTTAACTAGTTTTTGATGCATTTGATTTGATGCAGAAAGTACAGAACTACTGTAAATTGTCTTACTTAAAAAAGACCATATTCACTTTTCATACAACTTTTATCACAAGGCAAACCCCAACATGAATTAGTCATGTAAGGTGAGGTATTACTAATTTAATATAAAAAACCCTCACCTATATGGTGCACAGTTCCCTAACTTCGGCTACTTCTATAAGACACAGCAGTGGCTCATACTCGTTTGTACGCAGCACCTTATATTCCAGATATGATGATGATGATGATGATGATAATGATGATAGTGATTTGTAGCCATTAATGTAGTACCTGTTTGCTTGCAGAACCAACAGTTTGAGACTCACTTCCTGAAGAACGGAGGGATGTATGGTGCTATGGGGGCTTTCCTTCATGTTAAAAAACCGGAGTCCACTCAGAACACAAATCAATAGATATATACTGATAATTAGATATCAATGGTATTTTGCATGAGGCAGCATTTGGCCTGAGAGAAAGGCAATAATTTGGTTGTCTGTAGAAGAAGTTTTAATAGAATTATTTTGATATATCATATGTTGTCTTGATATGTCATCATATGTACGCATAAGTTACTATTACTTTTTATGTTTCATTATGATATAGTGCAGTGGCCACTTCTGGGGCTTGTTTTGATACGACTGATGACAACATTGGCCTCATAGATTTGAATGTTGCCATGGCATGTCTGCTCACTTGGGTTGATTCATTATGCTGACCTTAATCCTTTAAGGGCCCTTGATGCATTAATACGTCATGCCCATCAGTCAGCACTTCATTGGATCATCATGCCAACCCTACAGGGCTGTTACATACACTCCCGCAGGTCGGCATGATGCTCCAGTGAAGTACTTGAAAGCAAACTCACCAGCACTTCATTGGTGCATCATGACGACCAATGGGCATGATGCACTCTTGCATCGTTGAGTAACTCGCCAACGCATTCTTGGATGTGCTCCATGGGGGTTATTAAAGAATAGGGTCAATATTACACATGTACAGTATTGTATTATGGGACTTTAAACAGCATTATTTTTTTTTCGCGTATACTTTGCAGTCACAGAGGGTGCAAAGTGTATGAAATGTGCAAAAAGTTTGTTTCACTAATGTTATTGGTGTTGACGTTTGAATTCAAAGGCTTGTGGATCAGCTAAGGGTACCACGGAGCAGTTCACCTAGAGGAAGAGACTATTTATGATCCTAGAATACTGATTATGTATTGTATAACATAAGCCTATAGACCCTATTAGATAGATCTATCTATACCTCTTGACCAATACAGATTTTAAATATAAGGGAGGGTTAAATTGTGTTTCATGAGGACAACAGATGCAAAATCAATGGGAATGATGTAAAACCTACACAAAGTTGGTAGTACAAATGATAGAATTAAAAATGATTCACCATATGAAACTTTGGGGCTGTGTACAAATGACGTCATGCAGGAAGGGGAGGGGGTCCCAGTCCCCATGACCAAACATGACAAGGGGGGAGGGGGTTATGGGCTGCATGACATCATGTCATTAAGAAATCACAATTTACTTCGGTTTTGGCAAGAAAATAAAAGGGATTTGTAAAGGTAGGGAAGTTTAATGCATTCATTTGACTTAAAATATCTATTACCTCTACATGCTTTCCTTAGATTTCACACTCAGTGAATGTCATGGGCATTTATGTCAGTGTTGGATGTCCAGGGTCCACTTCTCTATTCTACCTCTAATCTAGGTCCAATACCAATTTATAATACCCTTTTAGTTGGATGTTTCTTACCATAGCACCCCATATGTAGATATATAGGTTGACCCCCCATGTAAGATGCACCCTGACATTGAGAATTTGTTAGAAAGATTCAAATGACGTAAATCCTTTTCCAGTTAATGCATTTCACAACTCAAAAATCCACGGGTAACTTAGGGAGTGCTCATTAATTATAAACAGGGGGGGGACTGGATTTCCATGCAGAGTTGCAGACTCCCTTCCTTCAGACAGGTTACAATTTGCTCAGTCATCCCCTTTATTCTATAATAACTCACAGGTGTTACCCCCCCCCCCTTGAGGTGTCAATTCCCTTTTTCTCAGATCAATTCAAGTAAAACTTTACATTTATCTCATTCTGTTTTAGTAAGATATGTTCAAAATTTCTTTTATTTGGCAAAGAAAATAATGATTCAATGATGGCTATCTGGCTATGAACTACAGATAAGGGTTATTGCATAGGGGTGTGCAATATGGGGTTCCATGGTTAAACCTATCCCAGTAAACACAGCCAGGTGTATGAACCTAAATGGAACATAGTCTCTAGGTATCAACTACGTAGATGTCCTACGTAGAATCATCTGAAAATGTTATGTCCTGAATATGTTCCCAGGACGTTTAGAACAATTTCACGTGATTTCACATACAAGCAAGTATCAAAGAAACCTCTTGATACATCTATGCTAAATACTTAATAAAACGTAAAATTACATTATCTAATGAGAAAAATAGAATAACCATTTCCACAACTCCTGACACCAGGATTTGAGCCCACGCTGTGGTTTCCTTAGGATATCAAGGCAGGAATCAAACCTATGTGGTCATGAAGCCAACCTATGTGCCAATGGTGATAGGAGGCACTTGTTTGGCAAGTTAGTATGACTTCTTTACTACCATTGATGTCTGAACAAGAAGATTCTAAGACCAAATATGAAAGAAATTCTAAAGAGAGGTATATTTACGAATTTTCACTACATTGCACCATGTCAAACTGTGTAAATTCTATCTAAACGTTCACTCAATGTAACCAGGACATGACATTTTAAGTTTGGTATCTACCAATTTGCTACATTGGATAAAGTTTTGTGTTTACTGGGATGGGGCTTCAGTATTGAACTTGAAATAATGTAACCAGACTACTGATCTTTACAGTGTTTTAGAACCTTTTGTGACAGGAAATACTTGTGTATAATCATGACCATATAGTTCCCCGTTTTTTAAGTACAACTCACTTACCCAGTCAACAAAAAAAGGTTGCAAAACGTTTCCCTATGGCTCCTTATCATGGCAAAACGTTTTAAAACGTTAAATAATGTTTTTTTTTTGTTGAGTGAGATATAATTATATGTTCTGAAGGCACATCCCACGCAAAAGGTGCATCCTCATAAGTTGAAGCTGACAGTGTTTGGCATGATACTCATTCATTGATCATTGCTAGCTGATCTTTTTTTTATCCTTGATTACCAATTCACAACCACTGTATGTATGTATGTATGTATGTATGTATGTATGTATGTATGGACCATTTAAATTTGTTGATACGCTATACACTTTATGCATTGGGGGGGGGGGGTATCTCTCTGCATATGATGTCATGTTCGGGGAGGTCAAGTGTTGTATGACAACACATGACAAGGGGAGGTCAAAAATGGTCCAAAAAGGCATGACGTTATTTGTGCACAGCCCCCTTGACTATACCTAATGTAGTGGGGCCCTTTTAAGAACCTGGATGATTATTGGTTTGACTACCTCTGTACCTCTGACCCTTTTTCAGACATACACATATTTGAGACCCCAGCACTGAAATGCGCCATTATCACATTTCATATAGTAGTTAGCAGCTGAGTTTATTTTGTAATTCTTTAAACCATTGTACTCCTGTCTAAGTATTAAAATATTTATGATGAAAAACAAGTTGCTTTGAGTATTGATACATGGAACACTACTTCTAATACTACCAGATCTCAGGGAGGTCACCTAGTGGCTTATTTGTGAACTGTTATGATTGCTGGCACACTGCCGCCCTCTACTGTATACAGAAGTCTAGACCCATGGCAGGGGAAGAGTGAACCGCTACCTGCCACCAGGTGTCAAATTAAAGAACTACCCAGTTGTATCTACAAGCAAAACATTATTAGCCTTAATTTCCGATCACTACCCTGTGTATGCTGTGAGGAAGAAACACTGGGAGGTAACTGAAACTACCACATTCAAGGGAAGGTCATACAAAAACTACCATGTTGAAGACCTGCATGAACACCTAAGTGATTACGACTGGAATGAATTCTTCCAAAGTAATGATCCTGAAGCACAATGGCAACTTATGAGAACAGCCATCCTTATCTACCTGGACTGAGTTGCTCCCATAAGGGATATTAAACTGAAAAAAAATGATACCGAGTACTGTACAAGAGAAATAGTTGAATCTATTAACGACAGGCACATAGGTAAGTAATATATAATCCATAGACTTGCACGAGTTGGCTTCAGGGGGTGATAGAAGCATGAGCCGGAGGCGAATGCTTCTATGAACCCCATGAAGCCAACGAGTGCAAGTCTATGCATTATATATTGTGCTTATAACACGGTTTCCACCATTAATTCTAAGTATTTACCTTCAAAAATGATATAATCCATTCATTTCTTATGCGAGTCGACAAGACGGCCCTCCGCCATCTTGGTTTCATGTTGTCGTATGGTTAGGCTGGCGAGCTCCACTCCCAAGTCCCACTCTCATAGACCTACTACTGCGAACACGTCGAGACAGAGCTGCGCCAGTCTAAAATATAATCCATTCTGTACACACCAGGCGGTGGCACCTGTAGTGTTGACAGAATGGCGAAGACGCACGGCTAGTCGCTCGATTCGAAAGTTTAATAATTTTTTATATCAAATACAGCCATAATATGAAGGAATCTAGTCGACAGAGAGGTAGAATATGGTTTCAACTAACACTGTATAACCAACAGATTACAGGTAACTCAATGTACCTAAGAAGAGCTCGCACTCTGACACATAAGATAAGAAGGCAACAGGAGCACGCCAAAGCTGAAGGTACCATGCATACATTAGATGAATACAGGAAGGATCCTCATCATTTCTGGCGTGAATTAAGAGCAATCATTGACCTCAAATCCAAAACCAACAGTATCTCTTTATATAAAGATGGTGCCCCAATTCCCGGTGATGAAGTGGCTATTTTTATTAATGATTACTTTGCAACAATTGGGGATAAATTATACAACTGCATTGTTGCTGGTATGCCTCTACCTGCTGCTGATGCTGATGCTGACGTTATAGACTATAACAACATGGCGGCCTTAGACGACCTTGACCATACTGAGTTGATAAATGAGGAAAATGTGTGCAAGCTTGTTAAACGTATCAGCACAGACAAGTCATCCGGTATTGAGGATATTAGTAGCAGAGTATTGAAAGATAGTATGAGCCTATTGATTGAGCATCTGGTAGTAATGTTTAGGAACTCAGTGGCGCAAAGTGTGTTCCCGATATCCTGGTCATCTGGAACTCTTGTTCCCATACCAAAAAAAGGGGATCTTACAAATATCAATAACTGGCGCCCTATAACTCTCCTACCCCTTCCGGGCAAACTATTGGAGAAACTGATTCATGGCCTTATATCTTCACACCTAGAGGAAAACAACCTGCTCCATAGATACCAATTAGGTTTCAGAAGCGGACCCAGTACAGGTGATGCAGTGATGGAAGTTCTGGACAACCTTTATAAGGCCCGTGACGATAACAAGACCACCATAGGATGCTTTATAGACTATTCTAAAGCTTTTGACAGCATACATCATGTGACTCTCCTCAGGAAAGTGAATCAGCTAAATATACCGATCTTAGTAAAAAAAGGATAGCTGCTTACCTAAGTAACAGAAAAAACAGCACTTTGGCCAATGGGAGGCATTCAGATCCAGCAGGAGTGAAATTTGGGGTGCCACAGGGTTCAACCCTCGGTCAATTACTATTTGTTCTATTTATTAATGACCTCTGTGACACCCTGTCCCATTGCAAAGCCATTCTGTATGCAGATGATCTGCTTATTTACATCAGCGATAAAAATGATGTAAATGCTGACCTAAAATTACAGGCTGATCTTGACAGGCTAAATGACGGGTGTATACGAAATTATTTAACAGTCAATATTGACAAGAGTATGATAATGAGGTTCGATTCCAAGTGCAAGTTAGATAGGCTGCCGGCGCCAGCAATTAGATTAGGAGACAAAATGCTCCCAGTGACTGAAAGATACTGTTATCTAGGAGTTGACCTTGACGGCCCTTTAACTGTAGCACCCCATGTGAACAAGGTAAAAAAATCACTTGGAATAATATAGACCAATCAGGGGCCACCATCTCTTAACTGCCTACATTTACTGTATGATCATCGTCACTGCGGACCTCTATGGTGGTCCGAGATCTGATGGGCCATAATTATGAGGTCAAGCAGTGCCATGTTGATCCATTGAATTGATCCAGCTGTGTGCTGGTTGTAACAATCTCTTTATGTATGCCTTTGGGAGATCGGAGAGGCTCGAACTGTGGGGCCCTTCCCTCAGTTCGAGAGCAGGCCTGTAGAAAGTGTACAGTGTCAAGTAACAATCTCCTCTTCTGAATAAATAACTTACTTCTTGTGTGCCAAAAAGTCACAATTGCTGATTTTGATACTGTTTTCCCATTTGGTAGATTTTGGGGTTCTCAAATTGAATAATCCAGACTTATTTTGCTGTAGAATATGGTAGATCTCCAGTGCAGCTCTGCTCTGGCACAGTGCCAAATATGGCAGTTGGAGGTTTCAGTTGTGGTGCACACTTAAAAAAGGGTCTGGATTTCTTGTATTTCCACTGATCTTGTTCAAAATAACTTGATAATCCACAAGATAAAGACTTCATGATATGCTAGGCCAAATTTGGGACCAAAACATTGAGTACTTTATTCACAGCAGTGGTGGAAAGGTTACTGTTCCAACTTGGCACAGTAACCTTGGTTAAAACAGACAGACTTGCTCCCCACCCTTACGGGCGCATTTACCGTGGGGTAGGGGCTCTCAACCTATTGGGAGAGAGCTGGGGCCAGTGTGGTTTCTCCAGGATCTTGAAGATCCGCTGGTGACTGCTGGTGGCTGGCAAACCCCTAGTGACTGGTCCGAGATATGAGTCTTGCCAGACGCTCTCACACACCTGCCGCCATGAGTCAACTGGCCTGCGCGAGGCTGAGTTAGCCAGAGTGTTACTGGTAAAAATGGTCGGGTAAAAATATAGCACAGTAGAGACATGGTGTGAGTAATGTGGGAACTAGTTTTCATTGTCCACCATTCAGCTCTATACCAGATTGACTTCACAGACTCCAAATGGTGCTTCTTTTAGGAATATTTTTCACCTACTAGAAGTGGGTCTCTAATGTTCTCTACTGTACTCTCTTGTACATTTCATACTGATATAGATCTGACCAATGGTCTTTATGTTGGAACTCAACTCAATGATTTATGAAGAATTTAGAAATTTGGTCAATTCTAGGTTTTCAGAAGAACTCAAAGTAAGCCAGATGGGATAAATGTCTTTCTTCTTACACAATGGCAAGCCCATTAAATGCAGCCAACGCAAAACCCAAAGTGTTTTTGAATGATTTTCATATTTGGTAGTATATTTGCATTATTGGATTTCCCTGGCCATATGCAGCTGGACCCAGACATGTTGGCATTAGATCTTAAATTTGCCACCAGATGTCCTCTATATAGCGTAGTTGGATTCCCCCATGGTTTGTTTGCTCGCTTCATATGCTGTGAATTGCTTGTGATATGCAGGGTCATTACTGTGTTTCCATTTTGATGGTCAAAACAGAAAATACCTGTCCTGTGCTATTCCCATCTAGCATACTAAGAAGGATGTAGAAAGTGAGTTGGATGAAGCTTCTGACATTTCATCGTGCACCATTAAAGTTGGCAAGCCAGCTGCCATGACAGAGCCAACTTCACATCGCCCGTGAGGAGGTACAAACTAAACAGATTAAGCTGACAGGAAGAACAGCAAGTGATCCTTAAAAAAGAAACAACAAGTGCAGGCATTGGAAGTTCACACAGCTGCCATTCATTTGGAAAACCAAGATTTATAGATGTGTCTGGGTGACAAGTCTCTGTTTAAGATTAATACAGATGTGGCACGTTTAAGTGTCTATCCCCAGCACTCATTTGCAGTCGGTGCTTATTTGAGGTACATAAATAGATAGAACTAAACGACCATGGTATACGAGGTGGCCGATCCACCACTAGGGGGGGATCGGCCACCGAGGACACCAGGGGAGTTTAGTTCTATATATATTTTACGTTTTTAGAGGGTTTAAATAAGGAAAAAATATCAAAATCCATTACCGTAGTTCCCCGTACGAGCGGCAGTCCGCCATTTTGAATGTTTACATGCGCCCGGAACGAGGCTACAGTACTGGAACGGCCGCTGTGGTGAATCGGCACAGGTTATGCCACTGGGGGTATGGCGATCGGCTCCACAATGCTATTTCTATGGGAAGAAGTTATTCACATAAAATAATAGCTTATAGGTAACCATTTCAATACCCTTTCACTTATTCAGGATCTGCACTTATTTCATACCCCGGAACTTAGACAGGTCATATAGTGCACCCTAAGTATAAATCATATCCTAGGCTTAAACACTTCTGGGATAAATAATGAAGTTTAACTGCAACTTCAACAAAAGAGAATATACAACAACCCATTTCACATATCTTGATGTGTTGTTTCATAATGTGTACTTCTGTAGACTAGACTGTATGGGGCTACAACCATACATTACTATAACCACATCCTTTATATTGGCTATATAAGGCTAAACATATGAACAGGCATGCAGAAAGGGTGGTCCACAGCTAACTTTGTAGGCTATCCTTTACAACTACTTGCCCTGTCACACGTGACCATAGTTGGTCACATGACCATACAGGATCATATGGCCATATATGGACACATTACTCCCATGTATATGATGTCATTTCCAAACAAGTCTCTAGAGTGTGTGTATGGTCAGTTTAGATCCGAGGGACTATGACGTCACTGATTCCAAACATAATATCCATGCACTGTTATAGCAAGCCTTTCTTTTTTTTTACCAATGTCCCCATTACTCAATGACACCATGGATTACCATGAATACCCATTAAAATCCCTGGCACTTACAAATTTTAGTACCCCTATACTGCTATTTGAAATAAAGATTTCATTTCTTAAGCTTGATTTGAACACCCCAGGCTCATTATTAAGACTGGTGTTTTTTTTTCTTACATGCTGGTTGATGATACAGGCTAATGCAGTATCAAATTAATGATGACATTATACCTGGGTGTCATAATTAGGAGTAAGAAAGATGCATTGATTTATCCCTGATAAGTAGCTAGCCGTTTCTGCACCACAGCACCACTGCATCATGCTGACCAACTGGCGAATCACATACTTGCTTTCTATATAATTCTACAGGGATTTAGGTTCAGTTAACCGGTAATTGGCAGAAAACAACAACAACAACAACAAAAACAACCTGACTTTGTCTTCCCATTAAAAGACCCATTCATATTGAAAGACGCAGGTTCACGTTTACAAGCATGTTGTCATTGATCATATTCTAAATATGATTGGCATATAGAATGGCCTGCCATAAGAAAACATACAAGTCCACAGTCAGTACATATAAGTAGAATAGAAAAGGGCAGAAGGGCACTTACACAGGCACAGATTGAGACACGGAGGACACACTGCTGCTGTATGTGGTGGTATATCTGCACCTCATCAGTGATTTGAGTGTAGCTTTATAAATATTGATCAAAAACTATTCTAAATTTTTGGAGCACAGTAAAGTGTTGCTCCTATTTCAATTTTTTTCTTATTTAGTAATCATCTGTGGCAATAGCATTTAGGTTTACCTTCTGGGGACCTCTTTCTGTATAATTGGATATAATTTCTAAAGGTCTTGCTTAATTTTGTTTTATGGAAATATGGAAACTGGTTAAGAGATTTATGCATCATGCCCATTGGTTGTCATGATGCACTAATGAAGTGCAGGTGAGTCTACACAGAGGTGTACGATGCTGATATTCCTACACTGCAGAGAACCTTAACTGCAGAGAACCCATAAGGTTGTCGCAATTTATTCATGCATTGCAAAATCCCTACATGGCCTTTCAACCCATCAAGGGCCGCTGATGTATTACTGCATCATGCCCACTGGTCGTCATGATGCACCAATGAAGTACTGGTGAGTCTGCATGCCAGCACTTCATTGGAGCATCATACCAACCCTCTTGGATCGATTATATTGACCCCTTAGGGTCAGCATGATGCACGAATGCAGCCCTGGTGATTTACGCACCAGGGCTGCATTCGTGCATCATGATGACCAATGGGCATGATGCACTTCTGCATAAGCGGCCTTCAAAGAATGAAGGGCCGCTGATGCATTCATGCATCATGCCCTTTATTTGACACGATGCACTAAGGATGTGCATGTGAGCACCCTTGACAGCACTTGGTTGATGAATCATTTTTTTTTAAAAAAAAAGGACATGATTCACGTGATTGTTAAAAAAAAAGAGACATGATTCAGGGTTAATGGAAAGTGATTGTATATATGCTATGTATTTCCTACATGATCATGATTTTTAAGGGTTATTGTACAATCATTTCAAATCTATAATTTTTACAGTGCCGACCAGAAGACCAACACCGCCATGCCACTAAAACCCCTGACAGGACTTATATCTGATGTGGTCATACCAGTCCCCGCGGACGATGTGCAGAGGTCATCGGGACTAGCCCTCGACATAGGTAGGTTTTCATTATCTATATTACACATGATATGGTAGAAAATACAGAGAGCACATATTTGTAACATATTTTGACCTCCACTATTTCATATGCAATAACCGTGTATAATGTATATCTAAAGCCAAACACGTGACTAGCTATGCGCTGTTAACCCTTTCAAGGCCCCTGATGCAGGAGTGCATCATGCCCATTGGTCGTCAAGATCAGTGGCGAATCCAGGATTTGGAAAAGGAGGGGGCGCAGCCCAAAAGGAGGGGGCGCACCCCCTACTTTTGGGCAAATTTTGGGATCCAAAATTTGTAGTTAAACTCTTAAGTACTGGGAAAAGGGGGGGGGGGGCGCCTCCACACCCCCCTCTAAACCCGCCACTGAAGATGCTCCAAGGAGCACTGGTGAGACTGCTCACCAGCACTTCATTGGAGCATCTTGTCGACCCTATATATATATAGGACTCAGTATGGAAGCCTAGTGGAGCCGCCATTTTGAATTTCGCTGCTTGAGGTAAAACCCACTGATAACAATACCATGGTGGGTACCTTGTCCCTGGTTAACACCCACTTCCAGGGACATGCTGGTCCCATCTTATCAGTTGTTATCTGTGTGTGTTGCCGGAACCAGCTCCAGACCAGCTAGTCGCCAATACTCCCAGAGGGTTGGCATGATGCTCCAATGAAGTGCTGGCAAGCAGTCTCACCAGCACTTCATTGGTGCATCATGACGACCAACAGGCATGATGCATTAATGAATGAGCGGCCCTTAAAGGGTTAACCTTATCTGAAGCTTTATCGGCACTATAACAACATTTACTCATTCTGGTCAGTCTGATAATAAGTATATAGGCAAAGGCTCGGCCTGAAATTTATCACATGCACAGTTATGTAAGGGAGTATATAGGCAATACTGTTGGGTGTTTCACAAGGCAAAGATACTACGGAGGTTTAGCGCCGACTATGTGGGCAATAAAACGCAGATGTACCTACAGCATTGGTTTGTCTGTGTTAAATGAGCTACAGGGGACGTACGTTGTTGTTGCTAAACCTCCCTAATAATAGTCATAACTTTTCCGTTTCTATGACTGAAAAGGGCTGGTTGTAAAGTTATGACCGTTATTATCTCCGGTCAGTCATAAGTAGGATATGACTGGTCATAACCCAGTCACCAAAAAACATTGCAAAACATTTCAGAATGTTTCCCTATGGTGATTTAACATGGCAAAAGTTGCAAAATGTTAAAAACGTTTTTTGACGTTATATAACATTGTTTTTTTTTGTTGACTGGGAACTATCTGTTTCAGAAAGAGATATAACTCCTTTGTGACTGCAGTCGTGACTTTGTGACTGCAGTTGTGACTTTTTACAACTGATCTTATGACTGTTTTTTTTGGTGTTTCTAGGGGTCAAAACATGTGGAGGTATTTGATGGCCACTTTTATAAAAAATGTATGCAAATGTAATTTCTCAAAATACTATCACATTGTACATGGTTCCTACATGTTATGGGCATTTTCTGGTAAAATTTGACATATTTTCTGAATGGTTTAACTGCACATGGATACCTGCTAAAATTATGACCACTCTTAAATTGATCATAAGTTTTCCTATAATTGAGTTGTACAACTGAGAGTTGAAGACAGGTGAGAAACAGCTGACACATAGTGACTACTTTTGTAAAAGTATACCGCCTAGCCACCAGAATGGATTTAAAGGTTTTAAAAAAATACCCCCTCCCCTGTTGTAAATTACTCATGGGTCTTTGGAACCATAATTTTGCATTGATGCATCGTGCCCATTGGTTGGCATGATGCATATAGCCTAATCCATGAATGCAGCCCTAGCGAGTAACTTGCCAGGGCTACATTCAAGCATCAAACAGACCCTACAGTGTTGATACAAAAACTCCCGTAGGGTTGGCATGATGCTCCCATTAGGTAGAGTAGGCAGAGGGCTCGGCTTAATGGTGGGAACTGGGTATGTGATCATACATAGTGCCCTACCATAAATCCTTGCGTATAGGACGCCCCTCACATATAGGACGCACCCTGAATTAGACTTAATCCTATAGCACTCATCTTGGGTCAAATTTTGGTCATTTTAGCACTGTTCTATAGAGTAAATTCCTCACCTATAGAACACACCATGAGTTCAGGTAAATCCTATAGAACGCATCTGAGGCTTCTTGTGTAAAAGCCGCGTCCTATACGTGAAGATTTATGCTAATAACCATGCGTTATAACTGATTGTAACTTTTGGGGATTTATACTCTTCCAAATGACATCAGAGGGGTAATTTCCCCTGTTCAGAATGATTTCAGAGGGGTATTTTCTAGTTTTACACTGGTTTCCTGCCTCCTATGACTGAAACTATAACTTTTTACAGATGATATAGTTACAACTGAAACTTACAGCTGAACCAGTCATAAGTATGTAGTTACAACTGATAAGTGTTTCTAAACAGGCAGCAAAATATTGTCCTATGACTGGTAACAAGTATGGACGCCTTGTGAAACACCCAACTGGGCAAACGTTTGCAACAGGGGGGGATCCAACCATGCAATATAGAGGACATCTGTTGGGTGTTTCACAAGGCGTCCAAACTTGTTACCGGTCATAGGAAAATATTATTGTAAATTTAAGAGTGGCCATAGGCTTATGACTGATGGTGTTTCTAGAAGAGCTTTATTATCTTTAGTCATATTTTTCTTATGACTGGTCATAATTTGCTGCCTGTTTAGAAACAATTACCAGTCATAACTACATACTTATGACTGGTTCAGTTGTAAGTTTCGTTGTAAGTTTATCATCAGTAAAAGGTTTTAGTTTCAGTCATAGGAGGCAGGAAACCAGTGTAAAACTGGGAAAATGCCCCTCTGTCGTCATTATGAACAGGGAAAATAACCCCTTTGACATCATTTGGAAGAGTGTAAATCCCCAAAATTTACAGCCAGTTATAAAGCATGGTTTTTGCCGTAATCCTAAATATAAATTGCTGATTTGGCACCTATTTGTGGAAATAAGGCCCTATTAGCAGAGAGTGGCATTGCCTAGAGAAATAAATGCAAGAATTGCATGCATTTTTATGAATTATTCCATGTATGACATAGATACATAAAACAATTTGCATTTGTAATATCCTTCCTCAAAATCTCTTCAATATAAGTGAACAAAATGCTATGAATTCAAGAATCTGATATTTTGCATGGGGATTACACCATACACACAGTTCTTTCAAATACACATCATATTTATGCACAATTGCATTCATAGGACAGTTAAGCAGGTTAGCAGGAAAACTGAAAGGCCATAACTTGAATCAATGCAAAATATGCTTGGTATTATAAGGGTGTCTGCCATTAGGGCCCCCTTAATGAAATGTACTTCTGATTATATACAGCATCAATAATTCATGTTAGTAATGAATGATCATGTAAAAAGTATGATCAGATGTATGGTATATTGCTCAGTGGCACAATTGTCATTGATTCAACTTAAAGGGATATTCCACTATTCGGTAAATCCTAAACTACTAGCAGGTTCTCCAAATTACTTTAGATTATATTAGTTTTATGTATTATGAGATAGATAAAGCAATAAAAACCATGGGTCATTGTGCTAGTTTCCAATTTATTGACATCTGGCTGCTTATGGTAGAAATCCTCATTTTCAACATTTTCTTGAATATCAAAAAACTGACCAGCGATATCTTAGCTAAACTTATCATATGTGTAGTAGTCATCATCTATACCATGATCAAGCAATAAAAACAGGTAGTCATTGGTCAAACAAAAAAGCTAGGAATTATTCAACCAAAAAAGCAGAAGTGAAAAGTATTGGAATTTCTTACTTTTTTCACTATAGGAAAGACACTGCCAGGAATTTGTTCACCAGACTTTGCTGGGATTAAGATACAATCCTTATGAACATTTTATGAGCAAAAAATTGGAAAGTTACTGGCAGAATCTAAAAGTTACAGATTTATGAAAATATTTTCTTTTTCGTCAATTAAAGAAATCTTTGAAGTAGGCCAGTAGTGAATCTTACTGCTATGGTAGGAAAAATGCAAAAGTCTATTATTTAACAGGTTGATAGTGATGAGTTAGCACATATACAAAAGGGAAATGAGCATAAATCAAGAGTTTAGGTGAAATTAGCTAGTTTCAATTTTGGCCACCAGGTGGCGATGGCATAGATGGTGGAGAAAGGCCACTCTTATAAACCAAATTTTGGTATAAAGCTTTCCATGCTGCTAACAGCCATGCTCTCAGACATTATGACACCCTCCCGTGTTATAATGTCAATTCTATAAGTATTCTTTATCTATATATTTTGTCATCTCAGGTCAGAATGATTGTTTAGACATATATAAATCAGTTAACAACATTACCTGCCTAATTCATGTTTAATTGAGCAGGGCATAATAGCCTTCAACCATTCTGGCGGCTACAGTGGCGGATCCAGGGGGTGGCCCAGGGGGCCAGGCCCCCCCCAACCACCACAAATAAAAGAAAAAAAAGGAGAGGGAAAAGGAGAAAGAGGGAAAAGAAAAGTGAAGAGGGGGCCCCAAACATGGGGCTTGCGTTGCTCGGGGCCACATATAGTACCATCAGCTCTCACCAAGTCTTGCCCCCCCCTCTTCTAGACAATCCTGGATCTGCCACTGGGCTAGGCGGTATACTCAATGTGGTAACTATGTGTCAGTTGTTTGTGATCTGTCTTCACCTCTCAGTTGTACAACTCAATTATACGAAATTTTGATCAATCTAAGAGTGGTCATAATTTTAGCAGGTATCTATGTGCAGTTAAATCATGTTTTAACATTCAGAGAATATGTCAAATTTAACAAGAAAACGCCTATAACATGTAGGAACCATGAATAACATGATGGTATTCTGGAAAATTACATTTGCATACATTTTTGATAATCATGACCATCAAATACCTCCACATGTTTTGACCCCTAGAAATACCAAAAAGCAGTCATAAGATTGGTTGTAAAAAGTTATGACTGCAGTCACAAACCAGTTATATCTCCTTGTGAAACAGATAGTTATGACTAGTCATATCCTACTTAGGAGTGACCAGAGATAATAACGGTCATAACTTTGCAACGAGTCCTCTCCAGTCATAGAAACAGAAAGTTATGACTACTATCATCTTTGCCTTGTGAAACACCCAACTGGTGGCAAATTTAAGAACTAATACCAGCATGTCTGGGTCCAGCTGCAATATCCCACATTACTCACACCATGTCTCCACTGTGCTGTATTTTCACCAGTAACACACTGGCTTTCGGAAGCAGGGGGAGAGTCAACCGCTACCTGCCACCAGGTGTAAAATTAAAGAACTACTCTATCTATCCAGAGTTAGCCAGTGTGTTACTGGTGAAAATACAGCACACATGCTAGTTCTTGAATTTGCCACCAGATGTCCTCTATATTGCTGGATCCCCCCTGGTTTGCAATTGTGGGTCTGACTGGGATTGATCACATGCACAGTTATGTTCTGGAGTGGTCATCTTTGAATAACTGAAGAAAGAGAGTTGTTGGATTTTTGTATGTCCCATGAAAATCTTTCCACCCCCCCCTTGTAGAGGTGTGCATTTTTTCTGCCTCCCTCTCCTTTATTCTATAGTCGTGTGAGGGCTTGTTTTTCTCTAAAAGGGGGGATATTTTCTTTGTCACCTGGCCAAACAGGGTTCTGAAAATCTAATTGGGTGTTACACGCGATGTTCATCTTGAATGCGAGGTAATAGAGTGTCCAAATTTTCAGTGTGGTACAAGGAATCTCAGTTTAATAATCTCTGTGAAAATAACGACATCTCTGTGAAAATAATAACGGATCTCTGGCAACTTTGAGACTACACTGCAAAAATGGTGTTTAGATTTTAAACATGTTTAGGTCTAAACACATTTAAAACCTAAACATATAGGTCAGTTAGGTGTCTCATAGACTACACATTTAAGAAATGAACACTTTTATTCTAACTACATAAACATTTATGCTAAACATGTTTAGATGTTTAGAGTTGAAACAGTTGAATAATAGGTGTTTAGATTTAAACATCAATATGTTTACATACTTGAATGTTAAATCCACACCAGGTAGCAGCACTACCTTTGAAAGGACTATCTGCACACAGTTATAATCAATTGTTGTGACAAATGTCTCCAAATCCCATGTTTATCATGGTTTCATTTCATAGAATGTCATGTGAATAGAAAGGGCAATAGAAAATTGATAGATTCATCTTATGCCACCATCATTAGCATAAAATAATTAATAAGCTTCATGACTGAAACCTATTTGATGTTATTCTGGAATAGATAAGGCCTTCCTGCCAAGCTGTTGTACTTTCTCAAGTCTCTCATTCTGATGCAGTGTGTAATACATATACACATATATATAGCTGTGGCTGATATCTTAGGAGACTTTGACAAGTAAATACATGCTGATGTCCCCCCAGTAAATGAGAAAACAAACAAAGTATATCTCTTTTTTTTAATGCATACATGTCTGCAAGTCTCCATCAAATCATTTAAACATCTAAACACAAAAATTCATAAACACCTAAACACAAAAATTCATAGATATCTAAACACAAAGTTTTAACCTAAACACCATCATTTCTAAACACTTGAGCTAAGCACATTGTTTGGCTAAACATGTTTAGGAAATTGATGTGATTACAAAAATGTTGCAAGAATATGTTTAGAATTGTGTTTAGGATCTAAACACCATTTTTGCAGTGTAGGAATCATTCCTTTACAGTGTACATCTTGGCAAACCTACTGGGTGGACACCATCATAAACATGAAGCATTTTGCTAAGCAGTGAGACCTTCAGTTGAACTATACCTTGTGTCATATATTCTAGGTTCGACAATTGGTAAAATAATTTACCGCTCTAACAAGGAGTACAAGAATGGACAGCCAATCAAACCACAAGTAGGAACTAGATACAATGCATGTTTTTACTGTGGTAATTTAAGAAACCTGTTTCTAGTTAGCCCTGCAGTATTTCTTTATGGAGCTTGTAAAAAATGTAAGGGCATTCATGTGTCATGTCCATTGGTTGTCATGATGCATGGAAGTAGCCATTGTGAGCTACATGCCAGGACTGCAGTCAGCTATTATTATGCTGACCATTTTTGCATTGAAGTATTGCATGATGCTTCAATAAGATTGGCAGAATAAGCTGCACGTCATTAGTGAATCATGCCGACCAATGGCCTTGATATATAAATGTATTAGTTATTTTTAATTTGTTAAGTTTCCAAACGCACTAACAAAATAATACCTTTTGTGAGTACTGGTCCAGGGTGACATGTAAAATTTGCCTTGCACTGATTTAGTCTACCATACAAACTGGTCAGAATTGTGTAGCCAGGGCTTCATCTGAGGCATGGAGGCATCAACTTTCAAACAATACTGAACCTCCTCTGTTCTATGAGTATTGGTTTAAGACGAACCATCAAAAATTCCAGAGATAGCTGCAGTTTTTCCTGGGTAAGTGTAAAGTGGACCGCAGGTGGGCCGGACTCGATTGGTAGTCGGGAAAAGTTTTGGCCAGTCAAAGTCGGCAAGATCAAACATTTTTGATATTGTCAGACTGGATCGGACATCCTCGGCAAACACCTGCTATGTCACGATCGGCCATCACAGTTGGGCCTATCTGTGGTCGCCTTAAACAAAACCAGTAGAACAAAGGACCTTAAGTGTTGGAGGGGGTGGGATGGAACGGTAATGGTGGTGTCGCACCAGTGTAAATTAGGATAAAATACAGCATAATTCTCTGTCTAAAGGCTGCATTAGCAATAATACAGGAAAAAAGTTCTTTTCCAAGTTTTAATCTCAATTACTCTTCCATTATTATGAAGTCATAGCTCTAAGGCATACCCTTTCTTACATATATTGTACCTATAGTTCATATTGTAATTTATCAACCTTTTGGACAGAAATCACATACCTCAAGCCCGCAACACTGACCACATTTGGACCTTAACGCTATGGGAAATTTCGTCACTGTTTGGGCCACAGGCAGCTGATGGCAATCAGGGCACAGCTATAGGCAGCTGATGGACGGGAGCCTTGTTTACAGGTCCATTTAGGTCATGAGTTCATGACGTCACATACAGGAGTGGCGGCTGGCTGTTGGCTACCAGTGTGCATGCAGTGATAGTGGGATTAAAAAGATTTGGGATGAATTGTGAACCAAATAATCATACTCCAAGCTCTTATAGAACTAGAAAGCCTGGGAGGACTAAAGATACTGTCCCTATGCCATCCATCAGTGATTGATGGCCATCGGTCGGCCTTCATTCAGTTTATTTTCTTTAGATAATAGCCTGTCATCAGTGGTTTATCATCTGCCTCCTAACGCATGATTTCCGTCATTACCGGCTAGCATGAGGCAGGTTACAAATGTCCATAGGGGAGAATTTTTGCATCAATCATCAGCTTTATAACAGCCTGTTAGGGCCATGACTGTGTTAAAATCACAACAATTACAACAGCATCTCCAATATCCCATTATCTTAAATTATTTAAAAAAAAAACAACACAGTCAATGGCAAATAAGAATTGCACCCCTTTCATATTCACCCGGCATCTCTAGTATATCAGATTGTCAGCCTACAAAGGACTTCATGGTTTATCAAAGTTCATATAATATCTCGTTAAGACACATCAATGCCATCCTGATGAATTGCGACTGATGCATTAGTACATCAGTACAAGAAAGTATCAGCCCATGACCAGTAGACCCAGTACTACGGACAAATGGAGGGGTACCAGAAGTAACATCAAAGGTCACTACCCTGTTTTCATGATAGCATATCTCGATCGACTTTCCATCAGATAAAACAATTGTGGCATTATATGTGACACTATAGAGGAGAGCAGCATGTTCATCCCCTCTAGGGGCCGCTGATGCAGGAGTGCATCATGCCCGTTGGTCATCTGGATGCACCAATAAAATGCTGGCGAGACTGCTCGCCAGTACTTCATTAGAGCATCATGACAACCCTCTGGGAGTTTGTGTATCAATCCCATAGGGTCGGCATGATGTGTGAATGTAGCCCTGGTGAGTTACTCATGAGGGCTGCATTCATGCATCATGACAACCAATGGGCATGATGCATTAATGCATCAGCGGCCCTTAAAGATTATCTGATGGATGTGCTGACATCACATCTGGCAAGTGAAGGTCCACATGGGACATGGGTCTCAATAGGAAGTACTAGATAATGATACTATCTAGCCATCAATACCAGACATTTTGATTTAAGAGTGATGCGACCAAGGGCCAGATTCACTTTGCTATGTTCCCGCGCTCTGACATCAAAGGTATGATCGACTACATCAAGGAGAACTGTGACCTTAAGGTAGGAATCATCTGTAGCATGATCAACGATAGCAGTATCTCTGGATATTAATATATGAGGAAACTCTAGATTTGTAGTACTGCATTTTCTACTCTAAATAAAGGTCAGAATAATTATGATTGCTACACATTTTCAGGGCTCCTTATTATAAATAGCAGTACCTACGATGGTCCTCAAATTTGGATCATTTGGATCTGCTGGAATCTATGTTTTCTTCTGTATTGTCATTGATAACCGCTCGAGAGCTTAATGGTTTGGAGGGGCATTACCTTATACCTTATACAATGACACTCTTATTTAAGATTTAGTTTAAGTGCTTAAGATATAGTATGTCATGCCCACTGTGCCTGGGGTGTTGACCTGAGACCGGCACTTATTTGAACCTTGGTGCTTAAACATAGCTATGCAGGATTTCTATCTTTTTCTGTGTGTTTCCCCAGGTATCAGAAGAAGGGAATATTGTGGTGAATTCCTGTGGTGTAGGTGGAGCAGCCTTCAGGAAGGACATAGAAGGTGGACTCAACTGCAAGTAGGTTTTTATTACAACTTTTAGAAAGTAAGTACCACTTATCATAGCCTCAACCCAACAAGGTTGCATTTGCATATGGGTCAACAAGGGAAAGGTACATATATGAGGCATCCCACAGAGGTATGTTTTACCTTGTTGATCCTGTTACAACCAAGTTGCACTGAGGCAATGATTCAAGTTGATCGAGTATCATTCAATGAGTAGTTGAGATAATGTGTGAAAACAAAAAAAGACAAATATCTCATTTGGATATAAAAATTTAGTAAAAAATACAAAATAACCCTCCAAAAAACCCAAAGAAAATGACAAAATAACACAATTTAATTGATACTTGATGTAGTCAGGGAATGAAGATCCAAGGTAGATGCAGGATTGACATTTTTTAAAAAGTCATTTAGAAAAAAGGATGATATCTTAATTGTTCCATACCTAACTGGTCCTGTTTCTGTATTACAGGATGGATATTACTCCGGAGTTTGACTGTTTCTGTAAGGCATTGTTAGTGCTGGAAAAAGTGCTACCCGAGGACGAGCTCTTTATCCCAAAATCAGCAGAACTGCAAGCTGAGGCTGATGAGATGAAAGCCAAGATGGAGGGAATGATGGAGAAGGCAGCCACCATGTCAGATATGAAGTTTATACCCGATAAAGTTGAAGAGATGAAGGAAGAAGACCGCCCTCGTCTTTTGATGATGGCTGGATCAGGTTCTGGTCTCATGCAGGTAGGTCAGGTATTAAATCATAGATGTTAAATCATTTTGGGAGTAGTCTTTATCAAAGGGAAAAAAGGCGGTGTTGGTAGATCTATGCACATGGGATCTTTTCTGTTTCTTTTAGATGAGATTGAGTTGGATATTTACTGTCAATTGCTATGCAGCATCTATTTATGCTAGGCAGGATAGGCCTGGTGCTGAGGAACCTGCGAACACTAATAAAATGTGCATTTCATGACATCACACCTCATCATAATGCAAAATTCCATTAGATCTATATTTCCTTTCTGTTGTTTCAGTAATAGGCAGTTTTTCTCAGTAATTATCATTATTAGCCTAGAAATTGGTAAGATACATTTCACAAATCTTGCCTCTGGGGAATGTCTCTTGTAGCACTTGTGTAGTGGGCACCTGGTGGGTAAATACTGCACCATAAATACTTTTTCCACCTGGTGGGTTTTTGAAGAACCAAGAGAGGTAACCATCTTGGATTACTGTGTGTACAAGGAGAAAGAACGCTGCCCCTGCACCCTCCATCAAAAGGGGAGTCATCTGCGTTGCCAGCTTTCGAAAGTACCCTCGGCCGAAATGATACCTCTTATTTTAAGAAAAACACTGATTTTGAGGTTTCTAGAATACCCCTTATTTTTATATAATAGACATACTATCTTTTATGATGGTAACCCTTACTTGATCAATAACATACATGTATCATTATCCCTGAGATAAGAATGACCGCTAGTTTTGAAAGACTTTCAGACACCTCTTATTACCTGAAATACCTGAAACAGGATCCACATTATGCATTTTTATACAGGTGAAGTTCACTATACATGTACAAACTAGGAGGCAGGCGGGAGTAGGGGCCCTGTGTCTCATTTGCTTGGCCTATATCAACTTGCACTTTTTCTCTTTTTCTCAGATCAACAGTGATGGTACCTTCAGCTTCTTGGATGGTCTGTACACAGCCGGCCGCTTCATGTATGGATTGTCCTCTATTCTCACTGGAGAAAATGTAAGCCAAATTTTGTATAATTCTGAGCTGCTATTGCACAAGTGCATCATACCCATTAGCACACACTTCATTAGTGCACATTGCTGATGCACTCCTGCATCAGCAGACCTTAAAGGGTTAAAGGTTTAAAGCTGTTCAAGTGACTACAGTGAAAACACAGCATAAAATAAGTATGCAATTTCACATTTTAGGACTTCAAGACACTAGAGAAGATGGCATCAGAATCTGATGGGCGGTCGAGTGACATATTTTACTCAGACCTTAAGGGCGAGGCCGTACCTGAAGGGGAAGCAGACAATATCTATGAAATGGGAGGTGAAGACATTCAAGACATGCACATGTTTCCTTTTGGAAAGGGTATCAATGTACCATCCGGTAGGTATCTTTTGTTCACGCTTTTATTTTTTCATTATAAGCAAGGTAGACTATACCAGGGATCTATATGCTACTACAAAAACTATTAGAGCTTCTGGTGGACAAGACACATCTGAAACAGGGTACTGGGCTTTCCTTGACAATTTTCTATGCAGCTATTTGATTCCAGTGCTTGGAATCAAAAATCCCCTGTCACCTTACAAACTATTCCATATACTTACCCACTACACACATGAAATATGCCCCAGATCACAGTAATACTTTAATGAAAGATGAACTGTTTTAACCCTTATCTTTCTACCTGGGGTCCAACTAGACCCCAGGCATCTAATTTCTTGCAAAAGCATAGAAGTAATGTTCCGATGTTCACCAAATTTGATGTAATTGTCACAAATTTTGTTTTATTCAAAATGCATGAATATCATAAGTATATCACAAGGATCTTTTACGCTAGAAACAATAATCCTCTGGGGTCCACACAGACCCCAGTCAAATCCAATATAAAAGCATCTATACTTTAGCTGCAGCAGAATATGAACAAACCCAGCAAATTGTCGTGACTCCTCGTCAACCTGTGTGAAGTGGCTCACACATGTCGCTAGATGGAACACAACGTCGCTATAGCACAAGATCACCAGGAATAGCAATGGTGGTGATCACAATGGCCTCACCTCAGGTGATCACTCATCCTCACCAGGGATGGCGACATGAGTGATCACTCATCCTCACCAGGGATGGCGACATGAGTGATCACTCATCCTCACCATGGATGGCGACATGAGTGATCACTCACTTCGCTAGATGAGACGCACGCCACGTCATAACGCATGTTCATCACGGATGTCAAGGACCGTGATCACTCACACTCACGGGGGATGGTCACTCGGGTGATCACTCACCTCACTAGATGAAACCCGTACCTCGTGATAGCACAGGTTCAACACAGATGGTGAGGATCTTGATCACCCACACTCACCAGGGATGGCGACACGAGTGATCACTCACCTCGCTAGATGAAACGCGCACCACGTCATAGCTCAGGTTCACCATGGATGGCGAGAGTGGTGATCACTCAGACTCACCAGTGATGGCGATGCTGGTGATCACTCATCTTGTTAGATGAAAAGCTCATGATCATCGACATTGGTAATCATGCAGCCTCACATCTGCCAGATCAAAGTATGTTTTGCCAGAGAAGGTATTGCCATATGTATCTTCCATCTAACCACAGACAAGGTGTTAATGTAGATATTTCCCTATGTATTTTTCCTGTAACCAGAGAAAAGGTGTTTATGGATAGTTGCTTTCATTTTAGAGATACCTCTATCTAAATTCAATTGATATTTTCTCTTTATAATCTTGTTTGATTCAACTCTGAAGTATTACATGGAAATCAGTGTGAAACAAAGCACATTTGATACATATGGGACTTATACTTCATGCCCACACTTCCTAGATAGGCTACATGTTGAACGGTGGTGCTGTCTCAACAACTTTGGCAATGGTGGTGATAAGTTGCCATTCTGAGTGAGAGTGAGTGACAGATGATGCAATCCTCAGAGAGCATTGACTTGGATTGACACAAATTCACACATTGAGTGAGACCAATGTTGGCAATGGTGGTGATAAGTCACCATTTTGTGTGAGAGTTGATGACAGTGGCACGCACTCACACAGCGAGTGACATCCATGTCAGTGATGGTGGTGATAAGTCACCATTTTGAGAGAAGATTAACTAGGAATGACACAAACTCACCCAGTGAGTGAGAGCCATGTGGCAATGCACATGAAAAGTCACCATTCTGAGTGAGAGTTGACAGACAGTGGCACATATTGACGGAGTGAGTGAGATCCATGTTGGCGATGGTGGTGATAAACTGCCATTCTGAGTGAGAGTTGACTGGGAGTGGTGCATACTCATGCAGGGAGTGAGATCCATATTAGCGATGTAGGTGATAAATCGCCATTCTGAGTGAGAACTGACTGGAAGTGGCACATAATCACACAGTGAGTCAGATCCATGTTGGCGATGGTTGTGATAAGCCGCCATTCTGAGTGAGAGTTGACAGGCAGTGGCACATGGTCACACGGTGAGTTAGATCCATGTTGGCGATGGTGGTGATAAGTCACCATATATATGCTTTGTGAGGGATGACAAGGGGTGGCACATACTCACGCATTGAGTGAGATCATGTTGGCGACTGTTGTGATAAATCGCCATGCCATGTGAGACTGACACACAGTGGCGAAAGATGACGCAATGAGTTATCACTCAAAAAGGAGTCACCATTGATGACCAATCATGGCGACAGATAACGACAATTTGCTGGGAAGGGTCCCTTGCTTTGTATTTTACTTCTACTACAACTCTGCATGATTTCTAACAGCACTAGGCTAATTGTAGGTAATTTTTAGTGTCATTTGTATTATAATGGGTTGTGTAGATGTAAGCTCTCTATGCATTATATTAGTTCCCTGAGACAGATCTCCTGACTCAGACCATTCTATTTCTGTTTTGATTGGGACCCTGGGGTGTCAATATGTAGGGGAGACACTTGTGTTTGGGTTCTGAAGAACATTCTGTACAAAACAAAAGATTAGATGAGATACTATATGTCTGTCTTTTAGCGCTGGCCTGAAATCTACTAAAGATGTATAAAAGTTTAGATAAATATGGGTCCCTCACATAGGAAAGACTTTTATACAAACTTCTAGGGGGCTAATTTCAGTACCAGAGCCATCTAAATGGTTTCTCTGCTGCAGGATCAAGGTCTATCACAGTACTGGGGTCCACATGGACCTCACTGGAAACGTTTGTTGATTTATGAAGAAAGCACCCAGGCTTTTTTAATAACAATTGGTAGGCATGTAGGTATATGGGGTAGCTACCATATAAAACAGAGAAATCACATCCGGTCACTATACTTTTTGATTGACATTTTTTCATTTTTTTTCTCCTAGGAATTAAGTGTTAAATAGATAATTATATCAAAACTGGTGATAATAATTACCACTTGTAAAGATGCTTGATATCCTAATGGATGATAATGCAAAAGATAAAGTCTGTATCTTTAACCATCATTGTGTAGGAATTTTTTCTAGGCTGGGGTCCGGTTGGACCCCAGGTAGTATTAAACATGCTTATTTTTAACATAGTATGATGAAGGCTATAGAATAAAACAGAAAACAAAACAAAAACAACTACATCACTATAGAAGTGGGCATGATGATGGAATTTTCTACTTTATAGATGAGATGAAGAAGGGAGACTTGGTGTGGAGTGTGTTCAACACCACCGCCTATATCCATGCCCAACAGGTGGTGACCAACGTCCGTCACAGCAAGGCTAAGGCCGTCTACTACTGCGGTAACACCATGAACACACAAATCATGAGGGACCTCATCCAGAAAAGAACCAATCTGATAAGCATGATGATCCCACCAGTAAGTTATTGTATACGGATATTTGTGATTAGGCAAGCAGAAAGGAACTTCCATGCTCTCAACACAGATGTCTCTTTCTGCTTGCCATCTCACATTTTATGTCATCTAGCACTCAAAAGAAGGTACCCCTCTTTGTGGCAAAAGAGAATCTGTGGTCCTAGCACAAGCACTCCGAAAGTTTAATCCCGGATCATGCCTGCTTCTAGTTCCCAAAATGTGTTGCAGTATGTGGCTGGCAGTTTTTTGCACAAGAAATTCCGAGATCTGAATTGTTATGGCTGCTCACATAGAAGCCTCGCTTCATGATATTCATGCTGTAAATTGTCAATGGACGGTTACATGTGGTGAAGTGAATGTACACGGAATCCAGGGAAGTTCATTTGATCCTTTTATTGACATGAGTGTTTCATAAAGGTGGTAACAATGATAACACTCGCCAAGATCTAAGCTCTGCCTCCGATCCTATAGCTCAACCTGTCGTAGGTTCTAGATATAGGTGTAAGGTGTAAGTTGGGAGAGATGATTGGGAGCTGCTCAAGCTGCCTTTTATATAAAGGGCTTGAGCAGCTCACAGTATTGTGAAATATTCTATACACGTGGCTCAATGAAATAGAGACATGTGCCATAGGGAGAGATTGCCACCTGTGGGTTAATCATGTTGATGAGGATTGAGAGGAGATTGTGAAATATCCTCTCATTCCAAATACATGTATGGCTCCACAGGTGGATCCCACATCCTCCAGCGGGGCTGTGTGGGTGTAGATATGATTGGAATGTTATTACATCCGTCTACCTTATGTCACAGAGTCTCATGGAGGAAGTGAGTTCGTGATAACTTATGGATCCTGGTTCCTGTTGGGGAATACAGGAGATTGTTGAGTGTGGATCGTGAGCAGAGCTTAGGTTTTATATGGCGAAGAAATTAGTAAATATGAAAAATAATAATAATACCCAGAATGGTCCATTGACAAAATCATGATTCTTTTGTACAAGCACTCTCTGTAAATGTAAACAACCATTATCACTAGTACTACAATCATGTCTCAATACATCCGTCTTCAAAAAGTAGGCTGATTTACTTACCAGCCACGAATCTCTTTGAACAGATTGAATTATATATAACCATTGCATTCTATTGTAATTCTGATTCAAAGGACCAGCCAATTCAAGAACCAGTCAATTTTTATCTGAAGCAGAGGTTGCCGGTTAAGTCAGACATGAATGAACACATAGAGGCTGACCATTCAACCATTATCTGTCTAGAAGTAGACACTATCTCTAATATCAGCCAAACGACTATCTTTAGCTACTAACACTATTTTTAAAGAAAAACGGTTGAAAGCAGGGTTTCATCCTCGTATGCAAGCTTTGCCTTATATAAGAGGTATTATGATAGATGATGATGATGATGATGATGATTTACAGCCATTAATATAGTACACCTTTGTTTGCAGAACCAACAATTCGAGACTTACTTCTTGAAGAACGGAGGCATGTATGGCGCTATGGGGGCCTTCCTGCATATTAAGAAACCGGAGCCTGTTCAGAACACACATTTATAGATATATAACTATAATTAGGTATTAACTGTTTTGTGTATAAGGCAGCATTTGGCCTGATTAAAAAGCAATAGGGCATTTAAGAATCGCAATAAACAATGTCCTGAAAAAATTTCAACTTTGGAATTAAAAATTACCAGTATTATAATCTACTCCCCCAGGCATCATATGTATGAAATCTTTTAGCTGAATTCCACATCTCTTCAGAGATATTTGATGGTGAAAATGCAGCACTTGAGCACAATCCTCTGTGGAAAGGATGTGAATTAGTCCCCCTACCATAATCTCCCGCGTATAAGGCACACCTAGAGTTTTGGAAAATTCTCAAAAAAATGAAAAATTGATAACTTTGGTTCTACTGAATGAATTTTCAAAATTCAAACAACTATAGGTAGCTTGGGCCACCTTGGGCCCTCCTGGGCCCTATTTTGTCCTATTATGACCAAGGGGCATGTAAGATATCAAAATAAAGGTCTTGGTGTCCCCCTTGTGGATCCAATGAGAACTAAACCCCCCTGTATAAGATGCGCCTTATACGCGGGTGATTACAGTGTAGAGGTCGGCGGAAAACGTCTTTGGAGAAACCGGGACTCGAACCCGGGACCCTCCAACTTCGAAGCGGAAGCTCTTCCTCTGAGCTACTTCCCCGTCTGACATTCACTACCTTCCACCTACATCTGGATCGGTATAATACACAAGGGGGGCAGCTTATACCGGCTGACCAGCCCCTGAGGGCTGGTGCAACCGGAACGGGGCAGATGGCCTACCGCCATGGACTTACAGCCAGAGCTGGCCCCTACACTCCTCCCAACCAGCTTCAACCATGGCCAACCAGCACCAAGCATTCCTCCCAACCAGATCGGTTTGGGCTTTATCAAGCAGTGTGAGGCACTCCTGACTTCCCAGTTGACCTACCAGTACACAGTACTGCCAGGGTCGAAGCGTATCTGTATTATACCATTCCAGGCACCTACACCTGGATTGGTATGACACACACGTAGGGGGGAGCTACCACCGGATGCCAGCCCCTGGGGGCTGGGATCTCCAGTAATGGGGCTGCTGGCCTTACAGCTGCTGGCCTTACAGCAGAGCTGGCCCCTACACTCCTCCCTACCAGATTCAATATAGGGTTCAGTACCCTATAGGTACCAGATACCCGGGACTAGTACTGAGTCACCTTCAGTGTAGCCAATCTCTGAGGGTGCCACCTGTTTCCAAGTCCCCCAGTACTTAGCAGATTGAATCGCATTTGTGTCATACCAGCCCAGGTACCGAGTTCTCGTAGTCCGCCCTCACATGGGTCAGGACCAACTCGGTTTCTCCACCAGTGTAGACGTCGGCGGAAAACGTCTTTGGAGAAACCGGGACTTGAACCCGGGACCCTCCAACTTCGAAGCGGAAGCTCTTCCTCTGAGCTACTTCCCCGTCTGACATTCACTACCTTCCACCTACATCTGGATCGGTATAATACACAAGGGGGGCAGCTTATACCGGCTGACCAGCCCCTGAGGGCTGGTGCAACCGGAACGGGGCAGATAGCCTACCATTGGTGGGAGTTATCTTCCACCTGCACAGTATGCCGTCTCGGATCTCTAGCTCGGTCCATTGGGCTAGCAATCGCCTCGCCTCCCTATCCTCTAGGGATACTAGCGGCCTTGCCGGTTTAATACCTGACCGTAGGTATTCCATTATGCGAGTTGTGGTGGGATCCGACTGTTGGAACTTCTTGATCGTTTCCGGGGACCAATCAAGATAGCTGCACACAGCCTCCTCCCAGGGGATACGGGGGGTGGTATGATTAAATACCAACCCGGCTACCACAGCATTGTGGGCCCCGCAGTCATCACAAGTGGCATTCTGGCACCTTCGGATGGGTCGTCTCGACAAGGCATCCGCATTGATATGTTTAGTACCGGGTCGGTGCTCTATCTGTTTATGCTCTAATCCGAATTCGGATAGATGAGCTAACCATCGTCCTATCATCCCCTCGGCATCCTTAAAATTAAGGAGCCACCTAAGGGACGAATGGTCGGTTCTTAAGGTAAAGTCACTTCCCCAGAGGAAATGCTTAAACTTCTTCGTATACACCACCACAGCGAGGAGTTCTCGTTTGGTGGTACAATAATTTCGCTGTGTCTTGCTTAACGTGTTGCTAGCAAATGCTATCGGCACTTCGACTCCCTCTTGGACCTGAGAGAGAGCTGCCCCAATTGCATCATTGCTCGCATCGGTGTCTAAGATGAAATGTCCCTCGGGAGTGGGATATTTCAACACTGGTGTATTCTTAAACAAATCTTTTATTTTATTAAAAGATTCTTCTTGCTCGCTGGTCCATGGGAAGGGGTCCCGTGCCCTACCCGGAGTCCAGTGAGCTAGACACTGCATGGGGAAGCTCACACGAGAGTAATTTGGTATGAAATCACGATAATAGGAACAAAATCCTAAAAATGATCTCACCTCCTTAGCACTCGTGGGTCTTTCCCAATTCTCCACGGCTTCCAATTTTTCCGGATCCGCACTCACTCCGTTAGGAGTAATGATCCTTCCCAAGTATGTAATGGTTTTTTTAAACAAATTACACTTCTTGGGTTTAAGTTTAAGACCGTTTGATAGTATCCGGTCGAGGACCAATTGCAGATTCACCAGGCATTGCTTGAATGACTTGCCGAACACGACCACATCATCCAAGTAAACCAGGCATTTCTTCCACAAAAGATCACTTGGAGGGTCCCGGGTTCGAGTCCCGGTTTCTCCACCAGTGTAGAGGCCTACATCTGGATCGGTATAATACACAAGGGGGGCAGCTTATACCGGCTGACCAGCCCCTGAGGGCTGGTGCAACCGGAACGGGGCAGATGGCCTACCGCCATGGACTTACAGCCAGAGCTGGCCCCTACAACAGTATTTCTTGTTTTTCTGTAGAAGACAGTTTTAGTCAAATTGTATTGAGATATATCTATTTTGTTGCCTCCCTTATGTCGTGCAAGCATCAAACTTTTTTGCTGTATGATCATATGGTGAATTGGCCAGTTTAACTTACCTCCTCAGGGGCCTAATTAAATTTCCTTGATGATAGCATAGACCACCTAAGATCAGCAGTAGACTATCAGATCTGTGCTGATGATATTGACCTACCTCATTGTCTACAGTGATACAACCACAGGCTGAAACGACATAGGCTGCTCATTGAGTTTGTCCTATCATATCACAGTAGGTGGCCCTAGTATCTATGCATGAACCGATGGACAGTGGTGCCACAGAGTACTGCAAATATAATAGTGGATATGCACCATCTTTGCAGCACTAGGTGGCACCACTGTTTATGGGGAAAAGCATACTAGGGCCACCCGCTGTGATATAAATTGATCCAGACCAGAGTGTCTTGCCTTCATATAAAATGTACATAACCATGTACTAGCAGCCTAGGGTTCTGTGTTGTTTCAGCCTGTGGCTACAATTGGGGCTTGTTTCAATATCACTGACAACTGTATATAGGACTCAAAATGCCTGTTCAAGTGTCAGGTTTAAATAAGTACCTGCCTTTTATTTAAGCACAGCAATACAACAAGACATTTTTATTTCTTCCTACATAATTTCATGTCACCAAACTGCATTCCTGCACACTGTATGAAAGCAAGCTATGCAAAAGTCCCATCCTTGTGTTTGTACAATGCAAATATGTGTAAAATAAAATAAAATCAACTCAACAAGACAGATGCCTCAAATACGGTAAAGAAAAAAGTCGTTGAAATAACTGCACAATCCCTGTCCCAAAGCTGCTAGAAATCCGTTGTTATCTCAAGTTGAATACGAGGGCCCCATAGGTTTAACCAAGAACCTCCGTATCACACCCCCCAGTGTGATAACCCTTCCCCGTATCACACTGCAAGGGAAAACATCCAAAATGTTCAAATGATTGATGATAAAATAATTTCTAATGCCAAATGAATGGAATTTTGAACATATTTGACTAAATTAACTTGAGATAAATACAAAGGAGCACTTGAATTGGTCAGCAATGAGGCAAAGCCGAGTGTGATAACCCTCATTGCTGACCAATTCTCGTGCACCTTTGTCTATTTATTTGCATTCCTTGCACATTAGTGTACCACCGTACTGCCACCTGGTGCTTCTTACAAAAGCTAGACTTGTTCAATGCTATACAATAACTTTAGTCCACTGTTCAGTTTTATGAGGATCCCTGGTAGACTCAACAGTTATTTCTTACAGTGTATACAATATCATGCTCAAAAATCCTCATGTTCCTCCGTATTATCAAACATGACATTCAGACTCACAGCTACCGTTATAATCAAACAACCGATAAATTCAAGGACATTCCTCCGCCCATACAGACTAGTACTGAAGAGTGTGTACTGAACTATGAAGAGTAACACGTTCTGCATGTTGTTGACAATGGTGACTTTTGTGGGCGCGATGTATTGGCACGCAGCGACTATAAACAGCGAACCAGTACCAGAGGCAAAAGAGTGTAGTGATATAAGTAATACAATGTATGGGTCCTGGACTTGTACTGGCTCCTCCATATACAGGCAACATAGGAGGCTTATTGGGATGGCCATGGCTGAAGTCAGGAGAAGGAGGACTGTCGGTTTTACATGTTTTAAGTATACGCCTCCCATCAGAAGGTATGACACTCCGGCCAAAGCTGAAAGTACTAAAGAGATGTATCCGATCGTAATCTGTATCATACCGTTTGATTGTTCCACAGAAATATGATTTGAGGTATTTAGAGCTGAAGCGTTAAGACTATTCATGGTCACTGGTTGTGTTGAATGGTTTGTTGGGGGTATAATAAATCCTTCATTGAATCCTTTCCATGGCTGAATTAGGAAGAGTGTTCCAATCATACATACAAAAATGGACATTGATGTGATAATATTATGAGTAGCGTTGAATAGTACCCGTGATAGGATGGTCACTATGAGCATCTCACATGCACACAGAAAAGAAACATGGCTCAGTGGTAGCAGGGCCACAGCATGGTAAAACAATATACTAAACATAACACTACATAACCCCATACACAAAACATACACATAAGACTCCCGTGGTACTTTGGGTTTAGTTCTGGTACAGCATAATGAGATCAGAGCCAGAATGAAGACCCCAATGTATCGCAGGAAGGAAAGCTGGAAGTCTGGGATGCGGTTGTTGAGAAGTTGGACGGAGGATGATGTCATTGTCCAACTAAGTACACATAGTGTCATGGTGCAATAGCCCAGCACTGTCTTCTTGTTGAACTTCATAAGGTATTTGGATGTCACTGTGGTAGAAAAAGGATGTATTGAAGAGAGTTAGAGGCATTATATCTGGTAAAGGGACAATTATATGACTTCATGAAAACAAGGGTTAGATGAGTTTGTATGTTTCCTGATCTGGAGGGTATTGCAAATAAGCTAAAGAGAGCACTAAATAGGAATGAACTCAATTTAAAATGTCATGCTCTGTCTCACCCTTCAACTTCCACCTACCGCAAGGGAAAAGCCACCTGCCCCTAGTTTGTATCAAATAAATGGGGTGCCTTCCTGCCTGAGTCTGTTTTTCCTGCCGTTCTGCTGTTATTTTGAGCACCTATCATAGGGACAAGCATAAAAAGGTCAAATCCCACGATGCAATTTTGGCTGAAAAGTTTCTGCAATTTAGTCATCTGTTGCAATTTTGGGCTCTCTCTTTATATTGCAAGACCTATAATGGCTACATGAGGCTTTAATGGCAAGGAATCCCTTGTAGATTTGCACTGAAGTTAAGATCTTTATATTTAGATATTTTGCCTTGCTTAAGTGAAAAGTTTCTGCAATTTACAGAAACTCCGTTTGCAATTTACAGAAATGTGGATAAAGTCATTGACAAATAGGGATGTGTGTTCACTTCAACTTGCAAACCAAGACCCACTATGCAATCTAAACTTGCCCCATACCCTGCAATTTGTATGCTAAATGTCTGTATAAATTACACACAGAGTTCAATTCTGATCTCATTCTGCACTGTGCTTACCTACAACAGCTTGCAAATTCAATATCAAGCAGAATGGCATTGCAATTTAAAGAAGCTTACAGATCTACATTGCAAGGGTGAGGGGTCAGTTTAATTGCAACAGTCGGATTTGTAAAATGCAATGGCATGTTAAAAGCCTTGAAATTTGCAGTAAAGGCAAGTCCCCCTATCTGCAAGAGTTCCCAAATTGCAAGAACCTTCCAGGGTTAGATTGCATTGTGGGATTCGACCTATAAGGTATTTATAGATCCTACATGAAATTTCTAAAAGTATGTAAATTTCGGGTGAATACCTATGCAGAGATTATCAAATAGACTGGTAACACAATAATTTTTCAACCAATGAACACAACCACAAGCAACAGATTATTTCGAATTAGAAAGTAAAATGAAGAGTAATTTGGGTGAATACAGTACCTTATATCAAAGAGTATGGGATTCGCTTGGCTGGCAGAGCACAGTCAGTGCGGCTTAATGGCTAATCATGTTATACATAACCTTGTATATATATTGATATACTGCTGTTATACATGATATCACAGTTGGCTTGTGGCAATGAGGGTTGGTTGTTGATTAAGTAGATTAATTTGAAAAGCTTGTCAATGCTGCAAATCGCTGGAGGTATCGGCTTTTATCTACATGCATAATAGATGAAGACAGATAATAATCAACATTGTGCAAAAAGCTGTATAGCTGGTTAAAGCCATTTCAGAAGGGTAGGCGGACTAACACATACACTGCAAAAATGGTGTTTAGATCCTAAACACAATTCTAAACATATTCTTGCAACGTTTTTGTAATCACATTAATTTCCTACACATGTTTAGCCAAACAATGTGCTTAGCTCAAGTGTTTAGAAATCCAGGTGTTTAGGTTTAAACTTTGTGTTTAGATATCTATGAATTTTTGTGTTTAGATGTTTATGATTTTTTGTGTTTAGATGTCTGAATGCTTTAACGAAGAGTTAGGGTGTGCAGACAAAGAAAAAGATATCTTTTGTTTGTTTTCTCATTTACTGGGGGGGGGGTATTTACATGTCAAAGTCTCAAAAGATGTCAGCCACACATATTTACGTGTGCATGTATGTACACACTGCATCAGAATAAGAGACTTGAGAAAGTACAACAGCTTGGCAGGAAGGAAATTGCTTTGTCTATTCCAGAATAACATGAAATAGGTGTCAGTCATTAAGCTTATTGATTATTTCATGCTAATGATGATGGTGTAAGGTGAATCTAGTCAACTTTCTATTGTCCTTTCTATTCTAATGACATTTAATGAATAGAAACTATGATAAACATGCGGTTTGGGTACATTTGTCACAAAAATTGATTATAATTGTGTAAAAATAGTCCATTCAAAGTTAGTGCTGCTACCTGGTGTGGATTCAACATCCAAGTATCTAAACATAATGATGTTTAAATCTTAACACCTATTATTCAACTGCTTAAACTCTAAACATATAAACATGTTTAGCAAAAATGTTTTTGTAAAATAAAAGTGTTCATTTCCTAAATGTGTAGTCGATGAGACACTTAATTGATCTATATGTTTAGGTTTTAAACGTGTTTAGACCTAAACATATTCAAAATCTAAACACGATTTTTGCAGTGTACTTAAACAAAGTACAGCAAAATATAATATAACATATTTAAAGTCAGATTTAAAACATAATAGTGAACAAGTAATCAATGGATAATTCATGACGAGTGTGTGTTAACAAGGGATAATTACACGAGGGTGCAGCCCGAGTGTAATTATCCTTTGCTAACACACACTCGTCACACCTTTACACACAAGTCATGAATTATCCATTGACTACTTATTTTATTACACAATATCAATAGATAATCAGTAGAATATTAATAAATTCAAGTTCAAAACAAAAATTATTCCTCCTCCCTGGGACTCAAAGCCTGCCATTTGCCGAGGTGTGTGTACCGATGGTCTATTGCACGGACGCGAAAAAAAAAATTCGCCCTGACCTGGACTCGTCCCGCCTACTTGTAGAAGCTGAGCACAATGCGCTTACCACTAGACCACCGCGCCGGACACCTTGGTGCCGGACTTGGCTTGCAGTCATCGCCCGGACCAGGACTCGTCCCACCTACCTCTACAATCTAACCAAGCAAACACACACAGTTTCTCGTCAGTCCCTGTGGCGCAATGCATAGGGAATTGGATTTGGGATCTGAGACTGTAGATTCGACCCCTACCCTGGCAATGAAAAATTTCTTAGGTTTTAACATGTAACATATGACATGAAAGGACATGTAAGGTGTGCAAGTTGTCCATGGATAACCGCACTGGGTGCCTGTTATCCTTGGATAACCGCACACCTTACAAAAGTCATGATGCATGCATCATGCCATGCAATATTGACAGTTATTCCACAATTTCTGGGTTTCTCAGTGCTTTTTCCTGGATATTCCCATGCACATACCTGTCGATATTGCACACCCTGTAGGCTGTAACATCAATTTTGTAAGGCGTGCGGTTATCCATGGATAACCTGCACGCCGTGCGGTTATCCATGGATAACCTGCATGCCTCTCATGTCCTTATATGTCATATGTTACATGTTAAAACTCACGAAATTTACAAGGCCAGGGTAGGGATCAAACCAGCAGTCTCACATCCCAAATCCAACTCCCTATGCACTGCCCCACAGGGACTGACGAGAAATGCTTGGTTCGAACCACGTCTGGATATGATACAAAGCCCGGGAAGGCGACGACTTCTGCTGTCAGCTACCATAACCGCGGGACGCATTTAAAGATAGCCAAGCCAAGACGGCCGCTGAAGGAGGAGACGTGGTGGTCTAGTGGGTAGCGGTACGCGGGTCGAGTCCCGATCCGACTGATCTTTTTTTCGCCGTGTGCGCTGTCACTGTCTGCTGCCGGCGACGAGGTGTATTATACACAAACATAACCGCGAGAAGCATCTTTTTTTCGCCGTGTGCGCTGTAGCTGTCCACTGCCGGGCGACGAGGTGTATTATACAGAAACATAACCGCGAGACGCATTCAAAACAAGCCAAGCCGAGACGGGCGCTGTCGCTGTCTGCTGCTGGGCACCGAGGTGTATGTACCTGTACACACAATGGCTGGCCTCGAGTCCCGGGGAAGGGGAACAATTTTTGTTTTCAACTTGAATTTATTGGTATTCTATTGATTATTTATTGGTTTCGTGGAATAAAATAAGTAGTCAATGGATAATTCATGACTCGTGTGTGTTAGCAAAGGCTAATGACACTCCGGCTACGCTCTCGTGTAATTATCCTTCACTAACACACACTCGTCGTGAATTATCCATTGATTACTTGTTCAGTATGCATGGGAATATCCAGGAAAAGCACTCAGAATCACAGAAGTCGTGTAATAACAGTCATTACCCCTTTGAGGTTTGACAATGCAGGAGTCCATAATGCGCATCTACAATCTAACCAAGCAAACACACACAGTTTCTCGTCAGTCCCTGTGGCGCAATGCATAGGGAATTGGATTTGGGATCTGAGACTGTAGATTCGACCCCTACCCTGGCAATGAAAATTTCTTAGGTTTTAACGTGTAACATATGACATGAAAGGACATGTAAGGTGTGCAAGTTGTCCATGGATAACCGCACTGGGTGCCTGTTATCCTTGGATAACCGCACACCTTACAAAAGTCATGATGCATGCATCATGCCATGCAATATCGACAGTTATTCCACGATTTCTGGGTTTCTCAGTGCTTTTTCCTGGATATTCCCATGCACATACCTGTCGATATTGCACACCCTGTAGGCTGTAACATCAATTTTGTAAGGCGTGCGGTTATCCATGGATAACCTGCACGCCGTGCGGTTATCCATGGATAACCTGCACGCCTCTCATGTCCTTATATGTCATATGTTACATGTTAAAACTCACGAAATTTACAAGGCCAGGGTAGGGATCAAACCAGCAGTCTCACATCCCAAATCCAACTCCCTATGCACTGCCCCACAGGGACTGACGAGAAATGCTTGGTTCGAACCACGTCTGGATATGATACAAAGCCCGGGAAGGCGACGACTTCGGCTGTCAGCTACCATAACCGCGGGACGCATTCAAAGATAGCCAAGCCAAGACGGCCGCTGAAGGAGGAGACGCGGTGGTCTAGTGGGTAGCGGTACGCGGGTCGAGTCCCGGTCCGACTTATCTTTTTTTTTGCCGTGTGCGCTGTCGCTGTCTGCTGCCGGCGACGAGGTGTATTATACACAAACATAACCGCGAGAAGCATCTTTTTTTCGCCGTGTGCGCTGTAGCTGTCCACTGCCAGGCGACGAGGTGTATTATACAGAAACATAACCGCGAGACGCATTCAAAGCAAGCCAAGCCGAGACGGGCGCTGTCGCTGTCTGCTGCTGGGCACCGAGGTGTATGTACCTGTACACACAATGGCTGGCTTCGAGTCCCGGGGAAGGGGAACAATTTTTGTTTTCAACTTGAATTTATTGGTATTCTATTGATTATTTATTGGTTTCGTGGAATAAAATAAGTAGTCAATGGATAATTCATGACTCGTGTGTGTTAGCAAAGGCTAATGACACTCCGGCTACGCTCTCGTGTAATTATCCTTCACTAACACACACTCGTCATGAATTATCCATTGATTACTTGTTCAGTATGTGCATGGGAATATCCAAGAAAAAGCACCCAGAATCACAGAAGTCGTGTAATAACAGTCATTACCCCTTTGAGGTCTTACAATGCAGGAGTCCATAATGCGCATCGGTCGATATGATTCACCGATGAATTCCTGGCAAGTCCAGATGCAAGTACTTCATTTGAACATGATGCCGACCTCCTGGGAGTGTATCAAACCTGTAGAGTATGCTCGAAATGCAGCCCTGGTGAGTTATGGATTTGTGGTACTGAAAGAGTTAACCCGTTAAAAATTGCATGGATATAGATATTGAAATCTAGCATTAGAGAACATTGGCTCCCAGTATTGGTAATCTGCAAAGCCCAGCAGGGCATTCTCAGGATGGTATGACTAGACACCTTCAAATCATAGTGGGATCCCTAATGCTATTAGAGCCCTGTATCTAGTGGTCACTAATGATTTCACTCATATAACTGCCCTAACAAACCTTATATAATTTCTATATTAAGTGCTGATCGTACAGAGCAGACTCCTGCATTGTCAGTCACAGATGATCACCCGTTCTAATTTTGAGGGTTCCAAATCTTAGTGGCGGTGCTTAGTCGTACCATCTTGAGAAATGCCTTGCAGAAGTCACTGCTTAATTCTTGGGCAAAGACGTACCACAGACCTCATGGTTTCTCTATTTTGGAGAGGAGATACCTGACCTATTCATCTTCAGGTATTAATCCACCAAGATAATCAATTGGATGTACAAAATTGGTGATTTCCTACTCTGAATAGAAAATGTAACGGTGGAATCCTTGTCCCAAAGTTGTCAGAGATCCATCATTATTTTCATAGGGATTCCTTGTACCACCATACTGCCACCTGGGTCTTCTTGTAAAAGCTACACTGGTTCACACAGTACACTGGTTCACTGTTCAGTTTTACCAGAATCCGTGATAGATTCAACAGATATTCTTTAGAGTGTAGTCGACATACACATTTTCAGTTCCAGATATGATGTAGAAACATTGATGCGATGTCAATATCAATCACATTTCTTTCAGTTAGGTTCAGAGAGAAGGGTATAGAAAACAAGCAGTATTAGAGGTTCACTTATTTTTTTATTAATTTAAATCAACAATTATGAAGAAATGTTTCATTCTTAAATCTTTATCACTGTACCTTTGTAATTTTAACTATGCCAAAAACAGATAACAAATGGCCGTCATGTAAATAACAACTTTGTTTGGATTTGATGCACCAGTTTTTTCATTTTGTAAGTCACATCTTCATTTCAAAATATTTACAAGATGTTTCCTTCCTTGACAGATTTCCCCTATCCCTCATTACAGTCTAAAATCAACAACAATGCTCGTGCCTTTGCATACATTTGCACCTTCTGCAAGACAGGGCATTACGACCAAATCATCTCATGTGGATACTATTATATAGATTACATTCTAAGCATATGAGTAGCTAAATGAAAGACCAGTACATTGACGATGCCTTTTACAAGCTATGCAGTAGAGTCCCACCACCTAAACTAGGTATCTTATGTGAAATATAACAGAGAAATGGCAAGGTTTGATATGGATGATCTTGATTGTCATAATTATGGCAAGTTTAGGTGAAATTAGCTAGTTTCAATTTTGGCCACCAGGTGGCGATGGCATAGATGGTGGAGAAAGGCCACTCTTATAAACCAAATTTTGGTATAAAGCTTTCCATGCTGCCATGCTCTCAGACATTATGACACCCTCCCGTGTTATAATGTCAATTCTATAAGTATTCTTTATCTATATATTTTGTCATCTCAGGTCAGAATGATTGTTTAGACATATATAAATCAGTTAACATCATGCCTAATACATGTTTAATTGAGCAGGGCATAATAGCCTTCAACCATTCTGGCGGCTACAGTGGCGGATCCAGGGGGTGGCCCAGGGGGCCGGGCCCCCCCCCAACCACCACAAATAAAAGAAAAAAAAGGAGAGGGAAAAGGAGAAAGAGGGAAAAGAAAAGTGAAGAGGGGGCCCCAAACATGGGGCTTGCGTTGCTCGGGGCCACATATAGTACCTCATCAGCTCTCACCAAGTCTTGCCCCCCCTCTTCTAGACAATCCTGGATCTGCCACTGGGCTAGGCGGTATACTAAAAGTGGTAACTATGTGTCAGTTGTTTGTGATCTGTCTTCAACTCTCAGTTGTACAACTCAATTATACGAAATTTTGATCAATCTAAGAGTGGTCATAATTTTAGCAGGTATCTATGTGCAGTTAAATCATGTTTTAACATTCAGAGAATATGTCAAATTTAATGAGAAAACACCTATAACATGTAGGAACCATGAACAACATGATGGTATTCTGGAAAATTACATTTGCATACATTTTTGATAATCATGACCATCAAATACCTCCACATGTTTTGACCCCTAGAAATACCAAAAAGCAGTCATAAGATTGGTTGTAAAAAGTTATGACTGCAGTCACAAACCAGTGAAACAGATAGTTATGACTAGTCATATCCTACTTAGGAGTGACCAGAGATAATAACGGTCATAACTTTACAACGAGCCCTCTCCAGTCATAGAAACAGAAAGTTATGACTACTATCATCTTTGCCTTGTGAAACACCCAACTGGTGGCAAATTTAAGAACTAATACCAGCATGTCTGGGTCCAGCTGCAATATCCCACATTACTCACACCATGGCTCCACTGTGCTGTATTTTCACCAGTAACACACTGGCTTTCGGAAGCAGGGGGAGAGTCAACCGCTACCTGCCACCAGGTGTAAAATTAAAGAACTACTCTATCTATCCAGAGTTAGCCAGTGTGTTACTGGTGAAAATACAGCACACATGCTAGTTCTTGAATTTGCCACCAGATGTCCTCTATATTGCTGGATCCCCCCTGGTTTGCAATTGTGGGTCTGACTGGGATTGATCACATGCACAGTTATGTTCTGGAGTGGTCATCTTTGAATAACTGAAGAAAGAGAGTTGTTGGATTTTTGTATGTCCCATGAAAATCTTTCCACCCCCCCCTTTGTAGAGGTGTGCATTTTTTTCTGCCTCCCTCTCCTTTATTCTATAGTTGTGTGAGGGCTTGTTTTTCTCTAAAAGGGGGGATATTTTCTTTGTCACCTGGCCAAACAGGGTTCTGAAAATCTAATTGGGTGTTACACGCGCTGTTCATCTTGAATGCGAGGTAATAGAGTGTCCAAATTTTCAGTGTGGTACAAGGAATCTCAGTTTAATAATCTCTGTGAAAATAACGACATCTCTGTGAAAATAATAACGGATCTCTGGCAACTTTGAGACTACACTGCAAAAATGGTGTTTAGATTTTAAACATGTTTAGGTCTAAACACATTTAAAACCTAAACATATAGGTCAGTTAGGTGTCTCATAGACTACACATTTAAGAAATGAACACTTTTATTCTAACTACATAAAGATTTATGCTAAACATGTTTAGATGTTTAGAGTTGAAACAATTGAATAATAGGTGTTTAGATTTAAACATCAATATGTTTACATACTTGAATGTTAAATCCACACCAGGTAGCAGCACTACCTTTGAAAGGACTATCTGCACACAGTTATAATCAATTGTTGTGACAAATGTCTCCAAATCCCATGTTTATCATGGTTATCATGTGAATAGAAAGGGCAATAGAAAATTGATAGATTCATCTTATGCCACCATCATTAGCATAAAATAATTAATAAGCTTCATGACTGAAACCTATTTGATGTTATTCTGGAATAGATAAGGCCTTCCTGCCAAGCTGTTGTACTTTCTCAAGTCTCTCATTCTGATGCAGTGTGTAATACATATACACATATATATAGCTGTGGCTGATATCTTAGGAGACTTTGACAAGTAAATACATGCTGATGTCCCCCCAGTAAATGAGAAAACAAAGAAAGTATATCTCTTTTTTTTAATGCATACATGTCTGCAAGTCTCCATCAAATCATTTAAACATCTAAACACAAAAATTCATAAACACCTAAACACAAAAATTCATAGATATCTAAACACAAAGTTTTAACCTAAACACCATCATTTCTAAACACTTGAGCTAAGCACATTGTTTGGCTAAACATGTTTAGGAAATTGATGTGATTACAAAAATGTTGCAAGAATATGTTTAGAATTGTGTTTAGGATCTAAACACCATTTTTGCAGTGTAGGAATCATTCCTTTACAGTGTACATCTTGGCAAACCTACTGGGTGGACACCATCATAAACATGAAGCATTTTGCTAAGCAGTGAGACCTTCAGTTGAACTATACCTTGTGTCATATATTCTAGGTTCGACAATTGGTAAAATAATTTACCGCTCTAACCAGGAATACAAGAATGGACAGCCAATCAAACCACAAGTAGGAACTAGATACAATGCATGTTTTTACTGTGGTAATTTAAGAAACCTGTTTCTAGTTAGCCCTGCAGTATTTCTTTATGGAGCTTGTAAAAAATGTAAGGGCATTCATGTGTCATGTCCATTGGTTGTCATGATGCATGGAAGTAGCCATTGTGAGCTACATGCCAGGACTGCAGTCAGCTATTATTATGCTGACCATTTTTGCATTGAAGTATTGCATGATGCTTCAATAAGATTGGCAGAATAAGCTGCACGTCATTAGTGAATCATGCCGACCAATGGCCTTGATATATAAATGTATTAGTTATATTTAATTTGTTAAGTTTCCAAATGCACTAACAAAATAATACCTTTTGTGAGTACTGGTCCAGGGTGACATGTAAAATTTGCCTTGCACTGATTTAGTCTACCATACAAACTGGTCAGAATTGTGTAGCCAGGGCTTCATCTGAGGCATGGAGGCATCAACTTTCAAACAATACTGAACCTCCTCTGTTCTATGAGTATTGGTTTAAGACGAACCATCAAAAATTCCAGAGATAGCTGCAGTTTTTCCTGGGTAAGTGTAAAGTGGACCGCAGGTGGGCCGGACTCGATTGGTAGTCGGGAAAAGTTTTGGCCAGTCAAAGTCGGCAAGATCAAACATTTTTGATATTGTCAGACTGGATCGGACATCCTCGGCAAACACCTGCTATGTTACGATCGGCCATCACAGTTGGGCCTATCTGTGGTCGCCTTAAACAAAACCAGTAGAACAAAGGACCTTAAGTGTTGGAGGGGGTGGAACGGTAATGGTGGTGTCGCACCAGTGTAAATTAGGATAAAATACAGCATAATTCTCTGTCTAAAGGCTGCATTAGCAATAATACAGGAAAAAAGTTCTTTTCCAAGTTTTAATCTCAATTACTCTTCCATTATTATGAAGTCATAGCTCTAAGGCATACCCTTTCTTACATATATTGTACCTATAGTTCATATTGTAATTTATCAACCTTTTGGACAGAAATCACATACCTCAAGCCCGCAACACTGACCACATTTGGACCTTAACGCTATGGGAAATTTCGTCACTGTTTGGGCCACAGGCAGCTGATGGCAATCAGGGCACAGCTATAGGCAGCTGATGGACGGGAGCCTTGTTTACAGGTCCATTTAGGTCATGAGTTCATGACGTCACATGCAGGAGTGGCGGCTGGCTGTTGGCTACCAGTGTGCATGCAGTGATAGTGGGATTAAAAAGATTTGGGATGAATTGAGAACCAAATAATCATACTCCAAGCTCTTATAGAACTAGAAAGCCTGGGAGGACTAAAGATACTGTCCCTATGCCATCCATCAGTGACTGATGGCCATTGGTCGGCCTTCATTCAGTTTATTTTCTTTAGATAATAGCCTGTCATCAGTGGTTTATCATCTGCCTCCTAACGCATGATTTCCGTCATTACCGGCTAGCATGAGGCAGGTTACAAATGTCCATAGGGGAGAATTTTTGCATCAATCATCAGCTTTATAACAGCCTGTTAGGGCCATGACTGTGTTAAAATCACAACAATTACAACAGCATCTCCAATATCCCATTATCTTGAATTATTTAAAAAAAAAACACAATCAATGGCAAATAAGAATTGCACCCCTTTCATATTCACCCGGCATCTCCAGTATATCAGATTGTCAGCCTACAAAGGACTTCATGGTTTATCAAAGTTCATATAATATCTCGTTAAGACACATCAATGCCATCCTGATGAATTGCGACTGATGCATTAGTACATCATTTTATTAAGAAAGTATCAGCCCATGACCAGTAGACCCAGTACTACGGACAAATGGAGGGGTACCAGAAGTAACATCAAAGGTCACTACCCTGTTTTCATGATAGCATATCTCGATCGACTTTCCATCAGATAAAACAATTGTGGCATTATATGTGACACTATAGAGGAGAGCAGCATGTTCATCCCCTCTAGGGGCCGCTGATGCAGGAGTGCATCATGCCCGTTGGTCATCTGGATGCACCAATAAAATGCTGGCGAGACTGCTCGCCAGTACTTCATTAGAGCATCATGACGACCCTCTGGGAGTTTGTGTATCAATCCCATAGGGTCGGCATGATGTGTGAATGTAGCCCTGGTGAGTTACTCATGAGGGCTGCATTCATGCATCATGACAACCAATGGGCATGATGCATTAATGCATCAGCGGCCCTTAAAGATTATCTGATGGATGTGATGACATCACATCTGGCAAGTGAAGGTCCACATGGGACCTGGGTCTCAATAGGAAGTACTAGATAATGATACTATCTAGCCATCAATACCAGACATTTTGATTTAAGAGTGATGCGACCAAGGGCCAGATTCACTTTGCTATGTTCCCGCGCTCTGACATCAAAGGTATGATCGACTACATCAAGGAGAACTGTGACCTTAAGGTAGGAATCATCTGTAGCATGATCAACGATAGCAGTATCTCTGGATATTAATATATGAGGAAACTCTAGATTTGTAGTACTGCATTTTCTACTCTAAATAAAGGTCAGAATAATTATGATTGCTACACATTTTCAGGGCTCCTTATTATAAATAGCAGTACCTACAATGGTCCTCAAATTTGGATCATTTGGATCTGCTGGAATCTATGTTTTCTTCTGTATTGTCATTGATAACCGCTCGAGAGCTTAATGGTTTGGAGGGGCATTACCTTATACCTTATACAATGATACTCTTATTTAAGATTTAGTTTAAGTGCTTAAGATATAGTATGTCATGCCCACTGTGCCTGGGGTGTTGACCTGAGACCGGCACTTATTTGAACCTTGGTGCTTAAACATAGCTATGCAGGATTTCTATCTTTTTCTGTGTGTTTCCCCAGGTATCAGAAGAAGGGAATATTGTGGTTAATTCCTGTGGTGTAGGTGGAGCAGCCTTCAGGAAGGACATAGAAGGTGGACTCAACTGCAAGTAGGTTTTTATTACAACTTTTAGAAAGTAAGTACCACTTATCATAGCCTCAACCCAACAAGGTTGCATTTGCATATGGGTCAACAAGGGAAAGGTACCTATATGAGGCATCCCACAGAGGTATGTTTTACCTTGTTGATCCTGTTACAACCAAGTTGCACTGAGGCAATGATTCAAGTTGATCGAGTATCATTCAATGAGTAGTTGAGATAATGTGTGAAAACAAAAAAAGACAAATATCTCATTTGGATATAAATAATTAGTAAAAAATACAAAATAACCCTCCAAAAAACCCAAAGAAAATGACAAAATAACACAATTTAATTGATACTTGATGTAGTCAGGGAATGAAGATCCAAGGTAGATGCAGGATTGACATTTTTTAAAAAGTCATTTAGAAAAAAGGATGATATCTTAATTGTTCCATACCTAACTGGTCCTGTCTCTGTATTACAGGATGGATATTACTCCGGAGTTTGACTGTTTCTGTAAGGCATTGTTAGTGCTGGAAAAAGTGCTACCCGAGGACGAGCTCTTTATCCCAAAATCAGCAGAACTGCAAGCTGAGGCTGATGAGATGAAAGCCAAGATGGAGGGAATGATGGAGAAGGCAGCCACCATGTCAGATATGAAGTTTATACCCGATAAAGTTGAAGAGATGAAGGAAGAAGACCGCCCTCGTCTTTTGATGATGGCTGGATCAGGTTCTGGTCTCATGCAGGTAGGTCAGGTATTAAATCATAGATGTTAAATCATTTTGGGAGTAGTCTTTATCAAAGGGAAAAAAGGCGGTGTTGGTATATCTATGCACATGGGATCTTTTCTGTTTCTTTTAGATGAGATTGAGTTGGATATTTACTGTCAATTGCTATGCAGCATCTATTTATGCTAGGCAGGATAGGCCTGGTGCTGAGGAACCTGCGAACACTAATAAAATGTGCATTTCATGACATCACACCTCATCATAATGCAAAATTCCATTAGATCTATATTTCCTTTCTGTTGTTTCAGTAATAGGCAGTTTTTCTCAGTAATTATCATTATTAGCCTAGAAATTGGTAAGATACATTTCACAAATCTTGCCTCTGGGGAATGTCTCTTGTAGCACTTGTGTAGTGGGCACCTGGTGGGTAAATACTGCACCATAAATACTTTTTCCACCTGGTGGGTTTTTGAAGAACCAAGAGAGGTAACCATCTTGGATTACTGTGTGTACAAGGAGAAAGAACGCTGCCCCTGCACCCTCCATCAAAAGGGGAGTCATCTGCGTTGCCAGCTTTCGAAAGTACCCTCGGCCGAAATGATACCTCTTATTTTAAGAAAAACACTGATTTTGAGGTTTCTAGAATACCCCTTATTTTTATTTAATAGACATACTATCTTTTATGATGGTAACCCTTACTTGATCAATAACATACATGTATCATTATCCCTGAGATAAGAATGACCGCTAGTTTTGAAAGACTTTCAGACACCCCTTATTACCTGAAATACCTGAAACAGGATCCACATTATGCATTTTTATACAGGTGAAGTTCACTATACATGTACAAACTAGGAGGCAGGCGGGAGTAGGGGCCCTGTGTCTCATTTGCTTGGCCTATATCAACTTGCACTTTTTCTCTTTTTCTCAGATCAACAGTGATGGTACCTTCAGCTTCTTGGATGGTCTGTACACAGCCGGCCGCTTCATGTATGGATTGTCCTCTATTCTCACTGGAGAAAATGTAAGCCAAATTTTGTATAATTCTGAGCTGCTATTGCACAAGTGCATCATACCCATTAGCACACACTTCATTAGTGCACATTGCTGATGCACTCCTGCATCAGCAGACCTTAAAGGGTTAAAGGTTTAAAGCTGTTCAAGTGACTACAGTGAAAACACAGCATAAAATAAGTACGCAATTTCACATTTTAGGACTTCAAGACACTAGAGAAGATGGCATCAGAATCTGATGGGCGGTCGAGTGACATATTTTACTCAGACCTTAAGGGCGAGGCCGTACCTGAAGGGGAAGCAGACAATATCTATGAAATGGGAGGTGAAGACATTCAAGACATGCACATGTTTCCTTTTGGAAAGGGTATCAATGTACCATCCGGTAGGTATCTTTTGTTCACGCTTTTATTTTTTCATTATAAGCAAGGTAGACTATACCAGGGATCTATATGCTACTACAAAAACTATTAGAGCTTCTGGTGGACAAGACACATCTGAAACAGGGTACTGGGCTTTCCTTGACAATTTTCTATGCAGCTATTTGATTCCAGTGCTTGGAATCAAAAATCCCCTGTCACCTTACAAACTATTCCATATACTTACCCACTACACACATGAAATATGCCCCAGATCACAGTAATACTTTAATGAAAGATGAACTGTTTTAACCCTTATCTTTCTACCTGGGGTCCAACTAGACCCCAGGCATCTAATTTCTTGCAAAAGCATAGAAGTAATGTTCCGATGTTCACCAAATTTGATGTAATTGTCACAAATTTTGTTTTATTCAAAATGCATGAATATCATAAGTATATCACAAGGATCTTTTACGCTAGAAACAATAATCCTCTGGGGTCCACACAGACCCCAGTCAAATCCAATATAAAAGCATCTATACTTTAGCTGCAGCAGAATATGAACAAACCCAGCAAATTGTCGTGACTCCTCGTCAACCTGTGTGAAGTGGCTCACACATGTCGCTAGATGGAACACAACGTCGCTATAGCACAAGATCACCAGGAATAGCAATGGTGGTGATCACAATGGCCTCACCTCAGGTGATCACTCATCCTCACCAGGGATGGCGACATGAGTGATCACTCATCCTCACCACGGATGGCGACATGAGTGATCACTCATCCTCACCACGGATGGCGACATGAGTGATCACTCACTTCGCTAGATGAGACGCACGCCACGTCATAACGCATGTTCATCACGGATGGCAAGGACCGTGATCACTCACACTCACGGGGGATGGTCACTCGGGTGATCACTCACCTCACTAGATGAAACGCGTACCTCGTGATAGCACAGGTTCAACACAGATGGTGAGGATCTTGATCACCCACACTCACCAGGGATGGCGACACGAGTGATCACTCACCTCGCTAGATGAAACGCGCACCACGTCATAGCTCAGGTTCACCATGGATGGCGAGAGTGGTGATCACTCAGACTCACCAGTGATGGCGATGCTGGTGATCACTCATCTTGTTAGATGAAAAGCTCATGATCATCGACATTGGTAATCATGCAGCCTCACATCTGCCAGATCAAAGTATGTTTTGCCAGAGAAGGAATTGCCATATGTAGTTTCCATCTAACCACAGACAAGGTGTTAATGTAGATATTTCCCTATGTATTTTTCCTGTAACCAGAGAAAAGGTGTTTATGGATAGTTGCTTTCATTTTAGAGATACCTCTATCTAAATTCAATTGATATTTTCTCTTTATAATCTTGTTTGATTCAACTCTGAAGTATTACATGGAAATCAGTGTGAAACAAAGCACATTTGATACATATGGGACTTATACTTCATGCCCACACTTCCTAGATAGGCTACATGTTGAACGGTGGTGCTGTCTCAACAACTTTGGCAATGGTGGTGATAAGTTGCCATTCTGAGTGAGAGTGAGTGACAGATGATGCAATCCTCAGAGAGCATTGACTTGGATTGACACAAATTCACGCATTGAGTGAGACCAATGTTGGCAATGGTGGTGATAAGTCACCATTTTGAGAGAAGATTAACTAGGAATGACACAAACTCACCCAGTGAGTGAGAGCCATGTGGCAATGCACATGAAAAGTCACCATTCTGAGTGAGAGTTGACAGACAGTGGCACATATTGACGGAGTGAGTGAGATCCATGTTGGCGATGGTGGTGATAAACTGCCATTCTGAGTGAGAGTTGACTGGGAGTGGTGCATACTCATGCAGGGAGTGAGATCCATATTAGCGATGTAGGTGATAAATCGCCATTCTGAGTGAGAACTGACTGGAAGTGGCACATAATCACACAGTGAGTCAGATCCATGTTGGCGATGGTTGTGATAAGCCGCCATTCTGAGTGAGAGTTGACAGGCAGTGGCACATGCTCACACGGTGAGTTAGATCCATGTTGGCGATGGTGGTGATAAGTCACCATATATATGCTTTGTGAGGGATGACAAGGGGTGGCACATACTCATGCATTGAGTGAGATCATGTTGGCGACTGTTGTGATAAATCGCCATGCCATGTGAGACTGACACACAGTGGCGAAAGATGACGCAATGAGTTAACACTCAAAAAGGAGTCACCATTGATGACCAATCATGGCGACAGATAACGACAATTTGCTGGGAAGGGTCCCTTGCTTTGTATTTTACTTCTACTATAACTCTGCATGATTTCTAACAGCACTAGGCTAATTGTAGGTAATTTTTAGTGTCATTTGTATTATAATGAGTTGTGTAGATGTAAGCTCTCTATGCATTATATTAGTTCCCTGAGACAGATCTCCTGACTCAGACCATTCTATTTCTGTTTTGATTGGGACCCTGGGGTGTCAATATGTAGGGGAGACACTTGTGTTTGGGTTCTGAAGAACATTCTGTACAAAACAAAAGATTAGATGAGATACTATATGTCTGTCTTTTAGCGCTGGCCTGAAATCTACTAGAGATGTATAAAAGTTTAGATAAATATGGGTCCCTCACATAGGAAAGACTTTTATACAAGTACAAGTTGCCAAGTTGAAACTTCTAGGGGGCTAATTTCAGTACCAGAGCCATCTAAATGGTTTCTCTGCTGCAGGATCAAGGTCTATCACAGTACTGGGGTCCACATGGACCTCACTGGAAACGTTTGTTGATTTATGAAGAAAGCACCCAGGCTTTTTTAATAACAATTGGTAGGCATGTAGGTATATGGGGTAGCTACCATATAAAACAGAGAAATCACATCCGGTCACTATACTTTTTGATTGACATTTTTTCATTTTTTTCTCCTAGGAATTAAGTGTTAAATAGATAATTATATCAAAACTGGTGATAATAACATAATTACCACTTGTAAAGATGCTTGATATCCTAATGGATGATAATGCAAAAGATAAAGTCTGTATCTTTAACCATCATTGTGTAGGAATTTTTTCTAGGCTGGGGTCCGGTTGGACCCCAGGTAGTATTAAACATGCTTATTTTTAACATAGTATGATGAAGGCTATAGAATAAAACAGAAAACAAAACAAAAACAACTACATCACTATAGAAGTGGGCATGATGATGGAATTTTCTACTTTATAGATGAGATCAAGAAGGGAGACTTGGTGTGGAGTGTGTTCAACACCACCGCCTATATCCATGCCCAACAGGTGGTGACCAACGTCCGTCACAGCAAGGCTAAGGCCGTCTACTACTGCGGTAACACCATGAACACACAAATCATGAGGGACCTCATCCAGAAAAGAACCAATCTGATAAGCATGATGATCCCACCAGTAAGTTATTGTATACGGATATTTGTGATTAGGCAAGCAGAAAGGAACTTCCATGCTCCCAACACAGATGTCTCTTTCTGCTTGCCATCTCACATTTTATGTCATCTAGCACTCAAAAGAAGCTACCCCTCTTTGTGGCAAAAGAGAATCTGTGGTCCTAGCACAAGCACTCCAAAAGTTTAATCCCGGATCATGCCTGCTTCTAGTTCCCAAAATGTGTTGCAGTATGTGGCTGGCAGTTTTTTGCACAAGAAATTCCGAGATCTGAATTGTTATGGCTGCTCACATAGAAGCCTCGCTTCATGATATTCATGCTGTAAATTGTCAATGGACGGTTACATGTGGTGAAGTGAATGTACACGGAATCCAGAGAAGTTCATTTGATCCTTTTATTGCATAGCTGACATGAGTGTTTCATAAAGGTGGTAACAATGATAACACTCGCCAAGATCTAAGCTCTGCCTCCGATCCTATAGCTCAACCTGTCGTAGGTTCTAGGTATAGGTGTAAGGTGTAAGTTGGGAGAGATGATTGGGAGCTGCTCAAGCTGCCTTTTATATAAAGGGCTTGAGCAGCTCACAGTATTGTGAAATATTCTATACACGTGGCTCAATGAAATAGAGACATGTGCCATAGGGAGAGATTGCCACCTGTGGGTTAATCATGTTGATGAGGATTGAGAGGAGATTGTGAAATATCCTCTCATTCCAAATACAGTAAAATCTCTTTACTACGAATCCTGTTATAACGAATTTTCGGTTATAACAAACAAATCTATTGCTACCAAATCATCACCATACATTTCTATAGTAAATTGATCCCTTTATAATGAAGTTTTGGCATCAATATTCGGATATAACGAAGTAATTTTCTCATAAACACATTATTTAAGGAAATCAAAGTGTGCAGCATACACAAGCCATAGGTGTGAGGGGCTGTTTTAGGACATCTACAGCCACCTCCCTTCTCACCTGGGTGGGTGGGGAAGATCTGAGAGGTGTAAGGGGCTGTGTTAGGACATATACAGCCACCTCCCTTCTCACCTGGGTGGGTGGGGAAGATCTGAGAGGTGTAAGGGGCTGTGTTAGGACATCTACAGCCGCCTCCCTTCTCACCTGGTCGGCCATAGAGGTTAACATAAAGTTAGAATAATTTTTAAGCCTCTATCTTGCTTTGTTTGGTTACTACGAAATTCGTTTATAACGAATTATTTTCCTTGTCCCAAGCACTTCATTGTAAAGGAATTTTACTGTATGGCTCCACAGGTGGATCCCACATCCTCCAGCGGGGCTGTGTGGGTGTAGATATGATTGGAATGTTATTACATCCGTCTACCTTATGTCACAGAGTCTCATGGAGGAAGTGAGTTCGTGATAACTTATGGATCCTGGTTCCTGTTGGGGAATACAGGAGATTGTTGAGTGTGGATCGTGAGCAGAGCTTAGGTTTTATATGGCGAAGAAATTAGTAAATATGAAAAATAATAATAATACCCAGAATGGTCCATTGACAAAATCATGATTCTTTTGTACAAGCGCTCTCTGTAAATGTAAACAACCATTATCACTAGTACTACAATCATGTCTCAATACATCCGTCTTCAAAAAGTAGGCTGATTTACTTACCAGCCACGAATCTCTTTGAACAGATTGAATTATATATAACCATTGCATTCTATTGTAATTCTGATTCAAAGGACCAGCCAATTCAAGAACCAGTCAATTTTTATCTGAAGCAGAGGTTGCCGGTTAAGTCAGACATGAATGAACACATAGAGGCTGACCATTCAACCATTATCTGTCTAGAAGTAGACACTATCTCTAATATCAGCCAAACGACTATCTTTAGCTACTAACACTATTTTTAAAGAAAAACGGTTGAAAGCAGGGTTTCATCCTCGTATGCAAGCTTTGCCTTATATAAGAGGTATTATGATAGATGATGATGATGATGATGATGATGATGATGATGATGATGATGATTTACAGCCATTAATATAGTACACCTTTGTTTGCAGAACCAACAATTCGAGACTTACTTCTTGAAGAACGGAGGCATGTATGGCGCTATGGGGGCCTTCCTGCATATTAAGAAACCGGAGCCTGTTCAGAACACACATTTATAGATATATAACTATAATTAGGTATTAACTGTTTTGTGTATAAGGCAGCATTTGGCCTGATTAAAAAGCAATAGGGCATTTAAGAATCGCAATAAACAATGTCCTGAAAAAATTTCAACTTTGGAATTAAAAATTACCAGTATTATAATCTACTCCCCCAGGCATCATATGTATGAAATCTTTTAGCTGAATTCCACATCTCTTCAGAGATATTTGATGGTGAAAATGCAGCACTTGAGCGCAATCCTCTGTGGAAAGGATGTGAATTAGTCCCCCTACCATAATCTCCCGCGTATAAGGCACACCTAGAGTTTTGGAAAATTCTCAAAAAAATGAAAAATTGATAACTTTGGTTCTACTGAATGAATTTTCAAAATTCAAACAACTATAGGTAGCTTGGGCCACCTTGGGCCCTATTTTGTCCTATTATGACCAAGGGGCATGTAAGATATCAAAATAAAGGTCTTGGTGTCCCCCTTGTGAATCCAATGAGAACTAAACCCCCCCGTATAAGATGCGCCTTATACGCGCGTGATTACAGTATTTCTTGTTTTTCTGTAGAAGACAGTTTTAGTCAAATTGTATTGAGATATATCTATTTTGTTGCCTCCCTTATGTCGTGCAAGCATCAGACTTTTTTGCTGTATGATCATATGGTGAATTGGCCAGTTTAACTTACCTCCTCAGGGGCCTAATTAAATTTCCTTGATGATAGCATAGACCACCTAAGATCAGCAGTAGACTATCAGCTCTGTGCTGATGATATTGACCTACCTCATTGTCTACAGTGCTACAACCACAGGCTGAAATGACATAGGCTGCTCATTGAGTTTGTCCTATCATATCACAGTAGGTGGCCCTAGTATCTATGCATGAACCGATGGACAGTGGTGCCACAGAGTACTGCAAATATAATAGTGGATATGCACCATCTTTGCAGCACTAGGTGGCACCACTGTTTATGGGGAAAAGCATACTAGGGCCACCCGCTGTGATATAAATTGATCCAGACCAGAGTGTCTTGCCTTCATATAAAATGTACATAACCATGTACTAGCAGCCTAGGGTTCTGTGTTGTTTCAGCCTGTGGCTACAATTGGGGCTTGTTTCAATATCACTGACAACTGTATATAGGACTCAAAATGCCTGTTCAAGTGTCAGGTTTAAATAAGTACCTGCCTTTTATTTAAGCACAGCAATACAACAAGACATTTTTATTTCTTCCTACATAATTTCATGTCACCAAATTGCATTCCTGCACACTGTATGAAAGCAAGCTATGCAAAAGTCCCATCCTTGTGTTTGTACAATGCAAATATGTGTAAAATAAAATCAAATCAACTCAACAAGACAGATGCCTCAAATACGGTAAAAAAAAAGTCGTTGAAATAACTGCACAATCCCTGTCCCAAAGCTGCTAGAAATCCGTTGTTATCTCAAGTTGAATACGAGAGCCCCATAGGTTTAACCAAGAACCTCCGTATCACACCCCCCAGTGTGATAACCCTTCCCCGTATCACACTGCAAGGGAAAACATCCAAAATGTTCAAATGATTGATGATAAAATAATTTCTAATGCCAAATGAATGGAATTTTGAACATATTTGACTAAATTAACTTGAGATAAATACAAAGGAGCACTTGAATTGGTCAGCAATGAGGCAAAGCCGAGTGTGATAACCCTCATTGCTGACCAATTCTCGTGCACCTTTGTCTATTTATTTGCATTCCTTGCACATTAGTGTACCACCGTACTGCCATCTGGTGCTTCTTACAAAAGCTAGACTTGTTCAATGCTATACAATAACTTTAGTCCACTGTTCAGTTTTATGAGGATCCCTGGTAGACTCAACAGTTATTTCTTACAGTGTATACAATATCATGCTCAAAAATCCTCATGTTCCTCCGTATTATCAAACATGACATTCAGACTCACAGCTACCGTTATAATCAAACAACCGATAAATTCAAGGACATTCCTCCGCCCATACAGACTAGTACTGAAGAGTGTGTACTGAACTATGAAGAGTAACACGTTCTGCATGTTGTTGACAATGGTGACTTTTGTGGGCGCGATGTATTGGCACGCAGCGACTATAAACAGCGAACCAGTACCAGAGGCAAAAGAGTGTAGTGATATAAGTAATACAATGTATGGGTCCTGGACTTGTACTGGCTCCTCCATATACAGGCAACATAGGAGGCTTATTGGGATGGCCATGGCTGAAGTCAGGAGAAGGAGGACTGTCGGTTTTACATGTTTTAAGTATACGCCTCCCATCAGAAGGTATGACACTCCGGCCAAAGCTGAAAGTACTAAAGAGATGTATCCGATCGTAATCTGTATCATACCGTTTGATTGTTCTACAGAAATATGATTTGAGGTATTTAGAGCTGAAGCGTTAAGACTATTCATGGTCACTGGTTGTGTTGAATGGTTTGTTGGGGGTATAATAAATCCTTCATTGAATCCTTTCCATGGCTGAATTAGGAAGAGTGTTCCAATCATACATACAAAAATGGACATTGATGTGATAATATTATGAGTAGCGTTGAATAGTACCCGTGATAGGATGGTCACTATGAGCATCTCACATGCACACAGAAAAGAAACATGGCTCAGTGGTAGCAGGGCCACAGCATGGTAAAACAATATACTAAACATAACACTACATAACCCCATACACAAAACATACACATAAGACTCCCGTGGCACTTTGGGTTTAGTTCTGGTACAGCATAATGAGATCAGAGCCAGAATGAAGACCCCAATGTATCGCAGGAAGGAAAGCTGGAAGTCTGGGATGCGGTTGTTGAGAAGTTGGACGGAGGATGATGTCATTGTCCAACTAAGTACACATAGTGTCATGGTGCAATAGCCCAGCACTGTCTTCTTGTTGAACTTCATAAGGTATTTGGATGTCACTGTGGTAGAAAAAGGATGTATTGAAGAGAGTTAGAGGCATTATATCTGGTAAAGGGACAATTATATGACTTCATGAAAACAAGGGTTAGATGAGTTTGTATGTTTCCTGATCTGGAGGGTATTGCAAATAAGCTAAAGAGAGCACTAAATAGGAATGAACTCAATTTAAAATGTCATGCTCTGTCTCACCCTTCAACTTCCACCTACCGCAATAAAGGGAAAAGCCACCTGCCCCTAGTTTGTATCAAATAAATGGGGTGCCTTCCTGCCTGAGTCTGTTTTTCCTGCCGTTCTGCTGTTATTTTGAGCACCTATCATAGGGACAAGCATAAAAAGGTCAAATCCCACGATGCAATTTTGGCTGAAAAGTTTCTGCAATTTAGTCATCTGTTGCAATTTTGGGCTCTCTCTTTAAATTGCAAGACCTATAATGGCTACATGAGGCTTTAATGGCAAGGAATCCCTTGTAGATTTGCACTGAAGTTAAGATCTTTATATTTAGATATTTTGCCTTGCTTAAGTGAAAAGTTTCTGCAATTTACAGAAACTTTGTTTGCAATTTACAGAAATGTGGATAAAGTCATTGACAAATAGGGATGTGTGTTCACTTCAACTTGCAAACCAAGACCCACTATGCAATCTAAACTTGCCCCATACCCTGCAATTTGTATGCTAAATGTCTGTATAAATTACACACAGAGTTCAATTCTGATCTCATTCTGCACTGTGCTTACCTACAACAGCTTGCAAATTCAATATCAAGCAGAATGGCATTGCAATTTAAAGAAGCTTACAGATCTACATTGCAAGGGTGAGGGGTCAGTTTAATTGCAACAGTCGGATTTGTAAAATGCAATGGCATGTTAAAAGCCTTGAAATTTGCAGTAAAGGCAAGTCCCCCTATCTGCAAGAGTTCCCAAATTGCAAGAACCTTCCAGGGTTAGATTGCATTGTGGGATTCGACCTATAAGGTATTTATAGATCCTACATGAAATTTCTAAAAGTATGTAAATTTCGGGTGAATACCTATGCAGAGATTATCAAATAGACTGGTAACACAATAATTTTTCAACCAATGAACACAACCACAAGCAACAGATTATTTCGAATTAGAAAGTAAAATGAAGAGTAATTTGGGTGAACACAGTACCTTATATCAAAGAGTATGGGATTCGCTTGGCTGGCAGAGCACAGTCAGTGCGGCTTAATGGCTAATCATGTTATACATAACCTTGTATATATATTGATATACTGCTGTTATACATGATATCACAGTTGGCTTGTGGCAATGAGGGTTGGTTGTTGATTAAGTAGATTAATTTGAAAAGCTTGTCAATGCTGCAAATCGCTGGAGGTATCGGCTTTTATCTACATGCATAATAGATGAAGACAGATAATAATCAACATTGTGCAAAAAGCTGTATAGCTGGTTAAAGCCATTTCAGAAGGGTAGGCGGACTAACACATACACTGCAAAAATGGTGTTTAGATCCTAAACACAATTCTAAACATATTCTTGCAACGTTTTTGTAATCACATTAATTTCCTACACATGTTTAGCCAAACAATGTGCTTAGCTCAAGTGTTTAGAAATCCAGGTGTTTAGGTTTAAACTTTGTGTTTAGATATCTATGAATTTTTGTGTTTAGATGTTTATGATTTTTTGTGTTTAGATGTCTGAATGCTTTAACGAAGAGTTAGGGTGTGCAGACAAAGAAAAAGATATCTTTTGTTTGTTTTCTCATTTACTGGGGGGGGGTATTTACATGTCAAAGTCTCAAAAGATGTCAGCCATACATATTTACGTGTGCATGTATGTACACACTGCATCAGAATAAGAGACTTGAGAAAGTACAACAGCTTGGCAGGAAGGAAATTATTTTGTCTATTCCAGAATAACATGAAATAGGTGTCAGTCATTAAGCTTATTGATTATTTCATGCTAATGATGATGGTGTAAGGTGAATCTAGTCAACTTTCTATTGTCCTTTCTATTCTAATGACATTTAATGAATAGAAACTATAATAAACATGCGGTTTGGGTACATTTGTCACAAAAATTGATTATAATTGTGTAAAAATAGTCCATTCAAAGGTAGTGCTGCTACCTGGTGTGGATTCAACATCCAAGTATCTAAACATAATGATGTTTAAATCTTAACACCTATTATTCAACTGCTTAAACTCTAAACATATAAACATGTTTAGCAAAAATGTTTTTGTAAAATAAAAGTGTTCATTTCCTAAATGTGTAGTCGATGAGACACTTAATTGATCTATATGTTTAGGTTTTAAACATGTTTAGACCTAAACATATTTAAAATCTAAACACGATTTTTGCAGTGTACTTAAACAAAGTACAGCAAAATATAATATAACATATTTAAAGTCAGATTTAAAACATAATAGTGAACAAGTAATCAATGGATAATTCATGACGAGTGTGTGTTAACAAGGGATAATTACACGAGGGTGCAGCCCGAGTGTAATTATCCTTTGCTAACACACACTCGTCACACCTTTACACACAAGTCATGAATTATCCATTGACTACTTATTTTATTACACAATATCAATAGATAATCAATAGAATATTAATAAATTCAAGTTCAAAACAAAAATTATTCCTCCTCCCTGGGACTCAAAGCCTGCCATTTGCCGAGGTGTGTGTACCGATGGTCTATTGCACGGACGCGAAAAAAAAAATTCGCCCTGACCTGGACTCGTCCCGCCTACTTGTAGAAGCTGAGCACAATGCGCTTACCACTAGACCACCGCGCCGGACACCTTGGTGCCCGACTTGGGTTGCAGTCATCGCCCGGACCAGGACTCGTCCCACCTACCTCTACAATCTAACCAAGCAAACACACACAGTTTCTCGTCAGTCCCTGTGGCGCAATGCATAGGGAATTGGATTTGGGATCTGAGACTGTAGATTCGACCCCTACCCTGGCAATGAAAAATTTCTTAGGTTTTAACGTGTAACATATAACATGAAAGGACATGTAAGGTGTGCAAGTTGTCCATGGATAACCGCACTGGGTGCCTGTTATCCTTGGATAACCGCACACCTTACAAAAGTCATGATGCATGCATCATGCCATGCAATATCGACAGTTATTCCACAATTTCTGGGTTTCTCAGTGCTTTTTCCTGGATATTCCCATGCACATACCTGTCGATATTGCACACCCTGTAGGCTGTAACATCAATTTTGTAAGGCGTGCGGTTATCCATGGATAACCTGCATGCCGTGCGGTTATCCATGGATAACCCGCACGCCTCTCATGTCCTTATATGTCATAATTATGTTACATGTTAAAACTCACGAAATTTACAAGGCCAGGGTAGGGATTGAACCAGCAGTCTCACATCCCAAATCCAACTCCCTATGCACTGCCCTTACAGGGACTGACGAGAAATGCTTGGTTCGAACCACGTCTGGATATGATACAAAGCCCGGGAAGGCGACGACTTCGGCTGTCAGCTACCATAACCGCGGGACGCATTCAAAGATAGCCAAGCCAAGACGGCCGCTGAAGGAGGAGACGCGGTGGTCTAGTGGGTAGCGGTACGCAGGTTGAGTCCCGGTCCGACTGATCTTTTTTTCGCCGTGTGCGCTGTCGCTGTCTGCTGCCGGCGATGAGGTGTATTATACACAAACATAACCGCGAGAAGCATCTTTTTTTCGCCGTGTGCGCTGTAGCTGTCCACTGCCGGGCGAAGAGGTGTATTATACAGAAACATAACCGCGAGACACATTCAAAGCAAGCCAAGCCGAGACGGGCGCTGTCGCTGTCTGCTGCTGGGCACCGAGGTGTATGTACCTGTACACACAATGGCTGGCTTCGAGTCCTGGGGAAGGGGAACAATTTTTGTTTTCAACTTGAATTTATTGGTATTCTATTGATTATTTATTGGTTTCATGGAATAAAATAAGTAGTCAATGGATAATTCATGACTCGTGTGTGTTAGCAAAGGCTAATGACACTCCGGCTACGCTCTCGTGTAATTATCCTTCACTAACACACACTCGTCATGAATTATCCATTGATTACTTGTTCAGTATGTGCATTGGAATATCCAGGAAAAGCACTCAGAATCACAGAAGTCGTGTAATAACAGTCATTACCCCTTTGAGGTCTGACAATGCAGGAGTCCATAATGCGCATCGGTCGATATGATTCACCGATGAATTCCTGGCAAGTCCAGATGCAAGTACTTCATTTGAACATGATGCCGACCTCCTGGGAGTGTATCAAACCTGTAGAGTATGCTCGAAATGCAGCCCTGGTAAGTTATGGATTTGTGGTACTGAAAGAGTTAACCCGTTAAAAATTGCATGGATATAGATATTGAAATCTAGCATTAGAGAACATTGGCTCCCAGTATTGGTAATCTGCAAAGCCCAGCAGGGCATTCTCAGGATGGTATGACTAGACACCTTCAAATCATAGTGGGATCCCTAATGCTATTAGAGCCCTGTATCTAGTGGTCACTAATGATTTCACTCATATAACTGCCCTAACAAACCTTAAATAATTTCTATATTAAGTGCTGATCGTACAGAGCAGACTCCTGTATTGTCAGTCACAGATGATCACCCGTTCTAATTTTGAGGGTTCCAAATCTTAGTGGCGGTGCTTAGTCGTACCATCTTGAGAAATGCCTTGCAGAAGTCACTGCTTAATTCTTGGGCAAAGACGTACCACAGACTTCATGGTTTCTCTATTTTGGAGAGGAGATACCTGACCTATTCCTCCTTAGGTATTAATCCACCAAGATAATCAATTGGATGTACAAAATTGGTGATTTCCTACTCTGAATAGAAAATGTCATAAAGGAAACGGTGGAATCCTTGTCCCAAAGTTGTCAGAGATCCATCATTATTTTCATAGGGATTCCTTGTACCACCATACTGCCACCTGGGTCTTCTTGTAAAAGCTACACTGGTTCACACAGTACACTGGTTCACTGTTCAGTTTTACCAGAATCCGTGATAGATTCAACAGATATTTTTTAGAGTGTAGTCGACATACACATTTTCAGTCCCAGATATGATGTAGAAACATTGATGCGATGTCAATATCAATCACATTTCTTTCAGTTAGGTTCAGAGAGAAGGGTATAGAAAACAAGCAGTATTAGAGGTTCACTTATTTTTTTATTAATTTAAATCAACAATTATGAAGAAATGTTTCATTCTTAAATCTTTATCACTGTACCTTTGTAATTTTAACTATGCCAAAAACAGATAACAAATGGCCGTCATGTAAATAACAACTTTGTTTGGTTTTGATGCACCAGTATTTAACCCTTGTATTCTTTTTCATTTTGTAAGTCACATCTTCATTTCAAAATATTTACAAGATGTTTCCTTCCTTGACAGATTTCCCCTATCCCTCATTACAGTCTAAAATCAACAACAATGCTCGTGCCTTTGCATACATTTGCACCTTCTGCAAGACAGGGCATTACGACCAAATCATCTCATGTGGATACTATTTCATAGATTACATTCTAAGCATATGAGTAGCTAAATGAAAGACCAGTACATTGACGATGTCTTTTACAAGCTATGCAGTAGAGTCCCACCACCTAAACTAAGTATCTTATGTGAAATATAACAGAGAAATGGCAAGGTTTGACATGGATGATCTTGATTGTCATAATTATGGCAAGTTGAGGATTTGGTCATTTCAAAAATTTAGGATCTTATTGAGCAATCATGTACCAAAATCACAGATTTCATGCTTGCTACAGAGGATGCATTCAGAGACAGCTAGTAACATTTTACTTTTCAGGAAAGTGGCTATGTTTTGTTTAACTAGATCACCATCACCCTTAAGTATATATAGTCACCTTTTTTGCATTGCATTTTGTTTTGCATAATCACATTGTAAATATATTTTGAAATAGATGCAGTCTGGTTTGCAATCCATCAAATCACAGAAACTCTCTTTCAAAGTTTATATGATTCCTTTAAGCATGTCTGCAGTACGCTCAGCAATCATCATGATGGGAAAGTTGGTGTTTCCTGATGGGATCATTGGGATGACAGAGGCATCGACCACACGCAGTCCCTCCAGTCCATGTACCCTGTATTATAAAGACTGATATATGATCTATTCAGGTCAAGAGATGGAACCAGCAGGTTAATTCAAAGCAGTACTAGGTTACCACTGTTTTGAATTAACCTCCTGATGGGGAACTTATTCAAGAGTGTTTTTCAGGCTTTGTTCAATTTCAGAATTGCCTCCAAGTCTGGTAAAAATGATTCGTCCCTTAAATGTTAAGAGTCTTAGATACTGGACCAGAGTAAGATACAAAATATGTATGTGTGTGTTTCTATACACGAGATAATGATTCAACACTCACACAATTAACTCATCAGAAGGTTGTCTGAAGTTTTCTAAGAATTGAGAAGTCTACAACTTGTAGAAATATTTGTGGTTCATAACTTTCAATTATCATCTTCTATATAAAAATGTAGGTAACTATTAATTTAAAATATATGATTACTGTAATGTCAATGTTCTGGTAATCGATTAGAAATATATTGTGACACTGGACACTTCGATTGAACAAAATCTTACATACCTTAGGCGTGGGTCCACAACTGAGTTCTTATCCCAGTTTGGACCCATCCTGTTGGTAGAGACGGGGTGACAGAAGCTCAAGGTGTTAGCACGGATGTAACACTTCCAGTACTCATCGCTGTCATATGTTTCGTTGGCACAGTCTGGATGGACCCGCTTCACAAGAGTTGCCCCAAGTTTCTTGGCCATAACTGGTGAGCCCATGATTTTTCTTGCAGTACGGATTCCTGTGGAAATATTCAAATATATCTATCTGTATGACAGCAACGAAATCAGACTATCATGACCATTATTTTTCTTTATTATTTTTTCTCTCAGTGAGCTTGTGCAATTTATTTCATGTGAATGAGTCTCTATAATAAAACATATGGAGGGCTATTCTCCACAGGGGCATGGAGAAACTGACTCATTTTCCATTATGACAGCTCCAGAATCACTTTAAACCGTTAAGAAAATACTGGTTCTTACCAATATAACATGGACCAGAGATCCACTCAAATTACTCCAAACTGAATATTTCTTCACTTATTATCCTCATAGCAGTATTTCACAAGGCAGAATGGTCTTTGATGCTAACTCATTTGGAGCAACTTTCATGAAGCTCTGTTGCTAAAAGAAAACTCATTGATGAAGATAAAAATAAAATAGTTACCATCCAAAAGATGTTCCACATCCTTTTCACTCTTCAGGTAGTTGGGGTTGATGAGTGGCATATCGAAGGGGTTTGTTGAGGCCAACTTGACTTCTCCAACACTCTCCAGCTGCTGCAGGGCAAGCAGGAGGCAAAGTCCATCCCTGCCTTCAAATCCTCCGTACAGAGCTTCATGGACCTAAAATATACCACATCAAGTATGTCTTTATTGACTACTGGTATGACTTGAGAGGATAAACCCTCCTGCTTTAATTATTCCAGGATTATGTCTCTCAATAGCCATATACACACAAATGATTGCCCATCCCTCTAGGTGAATTCTACACATTTGACTTCTCTCCCCCGAATCATCCCCTCCTGGTGCTAATGAACTCAATGCAATTTCAAGTCTTAGTCAAATAGTGTGGTTGTTGTCAAAAAGAATCATGGTTCTACTGGGAAGTACCACTAGAGCGACACCAGATCACTTAACTTAGCACTGCTCGTTCCCTTACTATGATACTCCACATTATCTCTAGATTAAAATAAATTCATATAACCATATTCTTACATTTTCCTTTAGATTGATGTTGTTCCTGTGTCCCTCAGCATTCATCATGTTGTTCAGGAGCACATACTGAAGGTAGGGCATGTGGTTTCCCTCGGGTTGATGTTTGGATTTGGAGAAAGCAGTAACAATGGGTCCAGCATGGCTGAAAGCACCTGTGAAGTAATAACAATTTCCTTATAATTGTCATTTTTCTCATTTGTGCCAGCCTTTGATGTTTTTGGACAAGATAACAGTTTATCCATAAGAATCGGAAATATAAAAAAGGCAGGACCCCTTTCAGATTAACACATATTGACCAGTCTTATAGCATCTCTGCATACAATTGTTGCAACTAGTTTTTCTCCCTATAATTTCTTAAGTTCCACATATCATTATGCCAAACTCTGATCACCAACCTGTGCCAAAGAGATCATACTCCAATTTGTCCATGAATCCAAGACGCTGAGTGACGAGAGCTGCAGGCTTCTCCAAAGTGACGAGGGCAGCATGAATATGTACATGGTCACGTAGGTTCTGTCCAACTGGCAGGTCTGCTACAACTGGGATCTGCAATAAGCATGTTGGCATATATAGGAATAGGATATACAATGTCAAGGTGACGGTTCTGTTCTCAGTTATATAATGTTATATATTCCCTCATTCAACCAACCGATACCAAGAATTAGAAATCTTTACTTTTTCAAGTTGTTTGCTTTTAACCCCTTAAGGGCTGCTGATTCAGGAGCTTATCATGCTCACTGGTTGTCATGATGCACCAACATAATGCTGGTGAGCTACTCACCATGGCTGCATTCATGCATCATAGCAACCAATAGGCATGATGCACTAATGCATTAGCAGCCCTTAAAGGTTCAAAGAAATTAAATGAATAAATGTACATAATTTAAGGCAGACATTTTAGGCAGGTGGTACTACTCAATGTATAACAAAAGTACAGAAAAGGACTATGCAATCACTAAATTCTCTGTCAAGGAAATGAAAGTGATTGATAACTTGATTTTTTGTGTCAAACTTACATTCATTTCGTCAAGATGTTCCTTAGGCCCAACACCAGACAGCATAAGGATCTGGGGAGATCCAAAAGTGCCAGCTGATAATATGGTCTCCTTACGGGCTTTGACAGTCCTTAATCGACCACTATGCATATATTGCATTCCAACAGCACGCTTCCCTTCAAAAAGGACCTATGGAAATAAAGCAAATACAACATTTTTTAAAGCTTTCTATGTAGAAATATTTATATTGTAATTCAAATGGATCTCAATTTTCTCCTCCTTCAGTATGTGTTCAATAAGTAGCTATAGTTCCCCCACACTTAGTTTTAGTGCAATTAATTTCTCAAGATGTATTAATAAACTATTCATATTCTAGTTTTTGGCTTGATATATGTCAAAGCTTGACTGAAAAAAAAACATCCAAAAAGAAAATAGAGAAGTGGTATCTGAACATGTGAACAATAAATGAGCATCCAGTGGAGACGTATGATCTTTATTACCAAATTTAAGTTGACATACAACAATGGTTAGCATAGTGTACCTTTGTGACATGTGCGTTAGGCAGTACATGGAGGTTGCTTCGTTCCTTGACGGGTTTAAGGTAGGCCTCAGCTGTGCTTTGCCTGGCTCCATCCAACCCAACATTTGCCTGGACCTTCATCACCTCTATAATTGTGGGGAAAAAAATGAAATCACATTAGCGATAAGAAAATACAAGTTTATATATTGAATTTCAAATACCTTTTGAAAATAGTGCTGAAGGAGTTAATTCTTAGTTGGACTGGAGTTTGGAAGTTGCACCCACATTGTTCACAGATATCTAAATTGTTATCTTCTGGTTATAGACCAAGTAAGTGTTCCTTGATTATGCCCCCATTTGCCTATCTCTTTAATGTAAATCATATTCAGGGTACTCAACATAGGCAAGACTATTTGACTTGGAAAAAGTTTTAAAGGTCCTAACTATGTCTTATAGCCTCTTATAGTAGACCTGTGCTTGTATGAAGGATAATCTCACAGTGTTTTAGATTTCAAAACCCACTTTCACCATACACTTAAACTGGACTTGTGCGACGCGATTTCAACTCACATGTTTTGCTACTGAACTGTTTAACACTTCCATTATTGATTGACTTACTATTGGCCATCTCCTCAGCATTCACATCTCCAACTTCAAAGCCTTCCTCCTCAGCTGCTTCAACGAAGGCATTGGATGCCTCTGGGTAGGCGTGTGTGTCTGTAACTTGTACGGGTCCGTTAGTTCCACGCTGACCTGTATGGATTTAAAGCACTAAATTTAATGCACTGTTTGCGTTTAATTGAAACTTGTATAAAAGAGAAAATACTCTGTTGGTAGTAATTCTGGAAATTTAACATAGAAATTTCAGTGTTTAGTACTTTCAAATGATAGAAACAATAAGAGTAACTACCTCTTTGACCTTCCAAGAATTACAAGTATTCCAATATATTTGGCTCAGATAATATTATGTTTCTACAAAGAGATGAGACAGAGGTACTTTAAACTTAAACTTAACCATTATCTACATATTTCTTCTCGTGTACTGTTTCGAGTTTCTTGAAGTATGGCAGCACGGTGTCATAGTCCCATCCTTCATTTCCCATTGCAGCCCATCGGTCGTAGTCATGGCGACTGCCACGGATTGCCATCACACCGTTCATGCCACTTGTACCACCAAGCATTCTACCACGGGGAAGGGTAGCTTTCTGTGTGTAGTTTTTAAAAAGGTGGGAATAAACTAGGTATTAGTGATCTGCAAAAGGTTAAAGATTATTGTGCTTCTCTTATTTCATTACATTACAATTGATACCCCACTTCATTATCAGTTTGTTGATTTTGTGTTACCCATTTATCATATACCCCTGTGTTCTTTAGTATTTAGGTTCTGGGTTTTTAATGAGCGCTGGTTTTGTATAACCACCAGGGAGCATGTAAGCAAGGAAGCAAGCAGAATGGAGCCTCCATATACAACCACAGGAATAACCCTTTCTGTTTGCTGACCATGCATCTGTTAGTTACTTGGATTAGACCTTGCATAAGAACCTATTTTGAACAATAGTACTGTGAAACAATTACTTCATGGAAATAACAGTACTCCATAGCCATAATACCACAGCCCTGGTCATGTGACTTACTTAGATCATGAATTAAGTGAATATTGACCCCTTATAAATCAACATTACATGGAATGAAAAAGGGATAGTACACCCTCGGTGTCTCCCTCCAAGTGGATTGATGTATATGTATTGCACCTATTTTGCCATTATAGTAGAGTATTATAATCATTCGCCAAGGTCAGTGAAAATATTAAGAATTCACCTGTTCTTGAATGGAGAAGCAGGCATGTTCTTGTGAAGTTGTCTGGTACCTCCAGTCAATGTCTGACTTCTGCAGTCCACTGTAGCACAGAGGGGTCACAAGTTCTGGGAACTCTTCATGGTTAGGACCAGCCTCTAGCAAGGCCACCTTTATATTAGGGTCCTCAGTCAGACGTACGGCGAGAACGGAACCAGCTGAACCAGCACCAACTGTAAGATCATAAAATTCAAATCATATCAGTTGACAACCCATAGCATGTGCTTGAAAGGGGGCATACGCTCTAAGACGAAGAACATAGGAATATTGAGAACACATTAAACCCAGAGATTTCTTTTAATCCAGAATAATAACCTGTGATTTAAAATCCTATCCAGGAACTCTCACCTAAGGGAGCCAATAGCCAGTAATCATGAGTCTGGGCCCACAATTTTCTTACTGAATACCTTCCTATGGGTCCGAGTGCCCCATGGGAGTGAGTGATGATAATTGTAGGAATATTTCCCAAACCCACATGCTATGTTATATACCATTGGAATGGGAAAAAAATATCAGGAAAACGATAAAAAAGAAGGAATTTTCTGGGCCCACAGATATTTTTAAGTGGGCTTGTCGATCTCTCAAGCAGTGGGCCCAGATTGTCAATGACTGAAAAAATTAATGTCTAACCCTGCTTACCTATAACATAGTCATATTCAGCTCCAAGTTTCTCCTTGGCGAGAGGTATTTCTGGCATCCAGGATCCGCCCCATCGCTCCCCTGTCCGTATTGTTGGATAGTACTTCCAGCCAATGCCAATGGCAATGACGGTAATGAGCAGTGCCAACTTTGTCAACATCTTAAACACTTATCTACAATAAGATGAAAGTATTGAAACATACAGCTTTAGAGTCTGTTAACAAATAGTAATGACCCTATAAGGGCCGCTATTGCATTAATGCATCATGCCCATTGGTCATCATGATGCATGAATGCAGTCCTGGCAAGTGATTCACCTGGGCTTCATTCAAGCATCATGCCAATCCTGTGGTATCAATAAACACTCAGTATGATGCACCAATGAAGTGCTGCGAGCAGACCTGTCAGCACTTCATTGGTGCATCATGCTGACCAATGGGTCCAATGCACTTTTGCATCAGCATTCCATTAAAAGGTTCAAGGTACATGGCTGCATTCAGTTGATCATGGACCACCAACAATATCTCTAAATATTGGCCTGTAAAAGCGCTGGACTTTGAATAGGCGCTGGTCTTGAATAAGCGCTGGGGGTACAGGGGTATTTTAAAATACCCTATAATACAAGTCTCGATTAAGCGCCAAATAAGCCATGATGCAATGGATATTGATGTCCTAAAGAACCTTTGCTAATTAGACACTCATCCACCAAAAAGTTTCCTTTACATTTTGGATGTCTTTTTCTGCACACATTTCTAACATCAATGGTACAAAATGAAATTCTGTTGCAATTTGTAGTGGGTCAGACTCCTTTTCATCATATATAATGACAGAATTAATATAACAAAATGGCACAGGTGACAGTCGAACTGTGTCCTTTAAAGGGGAGAGCTTATTATCTATCAACGGGGGTAGGTAGGGGTGTTTGGTTTAGCAGGGTTAGATTTGACCTCAGTGTTGGGGTATGAAGCTTTAGTGTCCTTGGTTGGGGCGCTAAAAACATTTTGACCCCTCAAAAGGGGAGTAGGGGGCTTTCTTTCTCCTTTTTAGAAGAAAAATTCGCTTTATGAATTAATCATAGAACAAGGAAGTCAACTGGAAGAACTGTCTTTTGATGGTGAAGACCTGCCTTTTATTTCTCTTTTTCATTCTCTCATGCTCACAGGTGATCAGTCTAATTACGGCTTAATTATAGTAGGGCGACACCACATACCACTTCACCAACTTGTGATTGTATGTTTTACGTAATTACGTTGAGGTATAATTAAGATTATACCGAGGAAACCTAGTGGTTCAGGGAATATACGGCTAAGGTTTCCGAGGGATAATCGTGTATCAATACAGCATGCCTATTAAACCTATGGTAATTTTGTAATTAAAGGGAGCCTGCATTGAGGTTTATCTTTATCTAAAGGAAGGTGGGAGTAGGGTGCCCAGTAAACAGTAAAATGGTGCCCAGTAAACAGTAAAATGGTGATCAGTTTCAGCTGACCGTTTCTTCACTCGCGTGTCCAGCCCGTTCCGCACGAGGCCGATAGGCCAAGTGCAGAGCGGGCTGGACACGCGAGTGAAGAAACAGGAAGCTCAAACTGATCAGAGTTCATCTTTACATTTATGTCAAGGTGTTTGAGTGGAAATCAATTGATATTTCATCAATAAGATTAAAATTAATCCCTTATTCACCTGTTGTCATCGCGAAATGCTGACTGCCGCCATCTTGGATGTTTACATTTAAAAAAGGTTGCACATGCACGATGGGTCTATGATGTCATCGTGCGGATTTGGCGCTGGTTATTCAATGCAGGGGTGCAATACGGGGGCTTAGTGCGTTATCTATAGGGCATCGATATTCACCTTGACATAAGATTTAATACAGATACCCAGTGGTCATCATGAGACATAAATGCAGCTGTGGAGAGTAACTCACCAGAGCTGCATTCATGCATCGTGATGACCAGATGGGTTTGATACACTCCCAGAGGGTTGGTATGATGCATCAATAAATAAAAGTGCTCTCGAGCATAACTGGCAACACTTGCATGCATCATGATGACCAATTGGCATGATGCACCAATGCATTAGCGACCCTGAAAAGGTTACCCACTTGGCAGAAAAACGTTTTTTTGACGTCAAAAAAACGTTTTATTTTGGTTCCTAAGTTTGCAAAATGTTATTTTGACGTTTTTTAACATGTACTAAAAAAAACACGTTATTTTGACGTTTTTATAAAAACGTTTTTATATCAGGTTAAAAAAACGTTTTTTTAACGTAAAAGAAATGTAAACAAAAAACGTTTTTATTTGGTTGAAAATTAGTTGAAAAAGCAAACATTTCTATTTGGTTGAAAAAACATTTAAAAACGTTTTTTCAATGTCAAAATAACGTTTTTTTAAAACGTTTTTACCCAAACCAAATAAAAACGTTTGCAAACGTTATAAACACGTTTTTTTGCCAAGTGGGTAATCCTTAATGGCCACATAACATTCTCAACCCTGGTGAGTTACTCAACAAGAATACATACATGAATGCATCATGACAACCAATGGGCATGATGCATTCATGTACCATGGGCATTCATGTATACACCATTGTCCTTTATTAGTGTGTTAAAATAATGAAATAGGGAACAATCACTCACCAAGCGGATCTGTTGAACAATAAACAGAAGACTGGTCAGAGCTGTGAAATCGTTGTTCACCAACTGTCCCGTCACGTCTGTGTCTTCTCCCCCTGGTGGCAAGGTGTCGAAGCTCTAAGAAGAACCCTACGATTGCTCGAATGTACTACATCATCTCACTTAAGTACTGGAATTGGCTCTTACAGATTCCTCCCCACCACATAGTACCTGTACATCTATTGGTTAATTACTATCAAGGCATTTATTGGCTGCTAAGGTGGGTGGGAGTTGCTGTCCAAATCCCAATAAGAGACTCAATTCGATTGGTCCACCTCAACTACCAATCCCTGCAAGACGTGGCAACATTTATGTGTGGAAGCATTTGATTGGTGCATTCCAACAAGCGCTGTTACTCCCAGATGGTTACCAGTTTTCTCCTTTTTTCGCCCTCTTGTTTGCCAAGTCATCTTGGTGGCTTGAGAAAAAAAGTAAAAATTTGATTTGTCTGTTTGTGTACTATATATATGTAGGATTGGAATTCATGGCTGACTGAGTGTGAAGGTCGGAACGTAAAGGTCAGGCGTCATTGAGCAGGAAAGACATTCAAACCAAAAAAAAAAGAAGAAAAAAGGGAAGAAAACAGGAAAGGTTGCTCTGCTGCATGCCTACATGCACATGTTCAATTTTGGGAGCACACATGTTTACCATGTCTCTGGTAATTGGGATGAGGGAGGGGGGGGGGTGGGAGGGGCCCCTTGATAATATGTCCTATAAATTTACTGTTGTTTGTGCAACTTGAGACTTAGACTGTTTTCCCTTTTTTCTCTTTGTATTTCTCCTACACGATGCATGATTCCAGAACTAGAAAATATCCAGTTTGAATATGATGAAAATAAAAACACAGCCTTTATGACCACCAAAATACATCTGACTTTGATTATACTGAGCAACTTGCAGCTACTTGATATTTAAAAATAATATAACGATAGTACTGTATCTATATTGACTAAATTGGTTTATGGTGTTTGCATTTCTATATGGACAGGTGAATTATATAAGAACAAGCTATCGTCATACTCAGCATATGTATAAGGTACAACTTATAGTTATAGAACTATGTGAGGAGTGACTCTTACTGCGCTTATAACATCAGCAAAATGTATTTTCACTTCATTTCTTTCAACTAAGGGTGCGCCTTATATGCAAAAATATTGTATTGTTGCACAGAACTGACGTGATCAGATTTGAACCCCTGTAGGTCCTAGGACATTCATTTCAACCTAAGGTACATCTTATATTCAGGTTGCGCCTTATACACGTGGTGTTATGGTATGTTGATTGATTGATTGATATTTTATTTACTTTTTAGACTGAGGTGATGCATATTCTTTACAGAATGCGGTTGTTGTATCCCAAAATATCGGTAAGTAAGATGTTCTACATCGGGAAAAAAGGCACAATGTGCCATATGGGATGGAGGACTGAGCAAAAATGTTCAATTCTGCATCCAGGAATGTTAGTTCTACTGGAAGGATTAGTTACCGTGCTTTGGAATAAACGTATATGATATATTCTTCTAACTCAGTATTTGAGGCATGACAACGGAGCCTGTGGTTTAAATTGGTTTCAGATAAGCCTCAATCTAAATCAATACAACGTTTTGATTAGAAAATAGACAACTCTTCATGTCGAGACTTTCTGTTGGACTATAACGGGGGTCTAGATGGGGGGTCCCCATGTCACATGTCGATTTTAAGAAATGGCCATGTCACTTGTCACTAAATTTCTATTTTCCCATGTCCTTGTCACTAGGCTTCATCTCACATGTCGCTTTTAAGGAAAGGCCTTGTCTCTTGTCACTAACTTTTTCCTTTCTATGTCCTTGTCACTAAGCTCCATGTCACATGTCGATTTTAAGAAATGGTCATGTCACCATGTCGAATTTAGGGGTCTAGACCCATTATAACGCACGATGGTCGAGGGCCTTCATAAGGCCCGAGACCAGACTTTTTAATGCAGGCATGCATTACCATGCCAGGGCCCCTTTAAGTCCTTTGCAGGATTGCATCATGCCAAATGGTCGGTTTGATGCACCCAGCACTTCATTTATGCATCATGCCGAGGGAGTGTATCAACATCATGTAGGGTCAGCATGCATGCATCATCTTGTACAGTCATCAAAGTCGTTATGATGCACCAATGAAGTACTGGTGTGTCTGCTCTCCAGGACTTCATTGGAGCATCATGACGACCTTCTTGGAGTTTCTGTATCAACCCCATTGGGTTGGCATGATGCATGAATGTAGCGCTGGAATAAACTTCTGGAGCACTGATATCCTTCAGGATCTAGTGTAAAACATTTTGAGCGATAAAAAGGGTTAACATGAGTACATAATGATATCTAATAGTTCCACCCTTACTTCTCATTATTCAAAGAAAAGTGATTTATAATGAAGGTTAAATCAAGGGCAAAAGTTGGACTCACAGGTAACATGTGCAAAGCAGCAAAATCACAGTTTCTATTTTTGACTTAACTTTTTGAATTGTAGAGAAAATGCCATTTCGCATGGCTGTAATTAATGCGGGAATTACTGCCAACCCATGTGAGTTTTATAATTTGCACAGGCCGTATCCATGTATCATGCCAACCCTGCAGGGTTGGAACATTGCTAGAGGGTTCGCATGATACACACATGAAGTACTGATGAGAGCCTGGTACCAGGACTTCATTGGTGCATCATAAGCATGATACAGTAATGCATTGGCAGTCCTTAAAGGAGATAGCCTCACCTTTGAGACTAAGTACCGCTCTAAATACTCACCGCGTGTTCAATTACCACTTTTGCCTTTTACTATTTTTCCCATAAGGAGAATCCTCATTGAGGCTAATGGTGATTGGTGAATTACTTAGTAATTAACCCCCTATGGGACGGTGATGCAGCGGGGCACCATGCCCATTTATATCATCATGATGCTGCAATGAAGTGATGACAAGTCTGCTCAGCAGCACTTCATTGAAGCATCATGCTGACCTTCCAGGAGTGTATAATTATGCATCAATGTAATCCTGGCGCATAACTCACCAGGGCTACATTCACGCATCATGTTGACCAATTGCCATGATGCACAAATGTTCTCTTGGTGCATAAAGGGTTAAGGTTGCAAACACCCCCGCACGGTCCCAGGGATCCATCGTCTTTTTTTTCCATGAGGCATCTTACCGAGGTGTCTGACGTATATGAGCGTCATGGCTGAGTGGAGGTCACGTCATCATGATTTATATGTTTGTTAAATTACTGACATATAGATCTAGAGACAGGTAATCGAGAATCAATCAAACCGGTGTTTTTTCCCCTGAAAGGTTGATGTGAGGTCTTGCGAGTGATTACTCGAGTGAGATGTGACCGGAGGGTGTTTCTTCACATGGTACTTCTACACAGCTCAGATGATTCAGAAGGTTTAATTTTTGTATTTCGTGACGTCTCGCGAGTGATTACTCGAGTGAGATGTGACCGGGGGGTGTTTCTTGACATGGTACTACTACACAGCTCAGATGATTCAGAAGGTTTAATTTTTGTATTTCGTGTTAATCGCGAGTGATTACTCGAGTGAGATGTGACCGGGGGGTGTTTCTTGACATGGTACTACTACACAGCTCAGATGATTCAGAAAGTTTAATTTTTGTATTTCGTGTTAATCGCGAGTGATTACTCAAGTGAGATGTGACCGGGGGGTGTTTCTTGACATGGTACTACTACACAGCTCAGATGATTCAGAAGGTTTAATTTTGTATTTTATTAAGAAACTTTATGCATGGCACAAGTACTAGTACACAACACACACCACTCAGAAAACCTCCAGCTTAGGTTATTTTAATCTGCCAAGAGTTTAAAATTGCTCAAGCAGTTAAAGGCCGATAGTGCATTGATGCATCTCCTCATAGTCATGATGCACCAATGCAGCCTATGATGCACTGATACATGGCAAGCATTGGTTGTCACGATGCATGAATGCAGTCCTGGTGAAACGTTAGCGGCCCTCAGAGAGTGCAATCTCCATAGATACCTATGATTTGGATGCAAAATTTCAAATGTTTAAACGCTGATAAATATATGGTACATGTGTGTAAAAGGTGAATATTGATATGTTCATTTTGGCCACAAGGTGGCATATATGTAAACAGCCCTTAGTAGCAACTCGCCAGGGCTACACTGTCAGTAGGTACCCTCAGCGGGGCCGATGGTCAGCTTTCTGTGTCTCTGAAGGACACAGCAGCAGCTCATTATGTAGTCTCCTTGAAGGATACAACCAACTGACCAATCAGGAGCCGGCTTCTGCTGCAGCAGCTGCACAGCTGCCTAAGACCAAGATGCTGAACTTGGTCTTAGGCAGCTGTAAAGCAGTATCTGTTCTTTGAAATAGTTGCAAACAAGTTGAAATAAAAAAAAAGACTGCTATGATATTCTTCTATTTATCACTGCTTATTATTTGCTCACTTAGGGAGTGGTCATTCTTTATGAACAGGGGGTTGTGGGTTTGAGGGGGGGCAAAAAAATTTAAGACCCCTCCCGAGGGGGGGCTAAAAAAATTTTTGACCCCTCTTGAGGGGAGGGCTAAAAGAATTGACCCTCTTTTTAGCAAGAAAGCCCGCGCGCTACTATAGATAAAAGAGAGGCGCAAAAATTCTACTCGGCTCCGGGCCGTTGGGGCACAAAAATTTTAACTGTGGTTGAGGGGGGGGGGGGCAAAAACCCACCACTGTGTCCTTGAAGGATACAAGCAGACTATTGCATCCTTGAAGGACACAAGTAGACCACTGCGTCCTTGAAGGATACAAGTAGGCCACTGTGTCCTTGAGGTACACAAGCAAGCCAATGTGTCCTTGAAGGATACAAGCAGACTATTGCATCCTCCAAGGACACAAGCAGCCCACTGCATCCTTGAAGGCTATAAGCAGCCCACTGTGTCCTTGAGGTACACAAGCAAGCCAATGTGTCCTTGAAGTATACAAGCAGAACACTGTGTCCTTGAAGGAGACACGCAGAACACTGTGTCTATGAAGTACACAAGCAGGCCAATGTGTCCTTGAGGGATACAACCAGACCATTGTGTCCTTAAAGGATACATTTATACGTGAATAATCAACAATTTTCTATGGACATGTACATGTTCTGTTACCGGATGTTCTGAGGGCAATTGAACCAAATTTGAGACCAAATTTTGTGATTACCGAAATCGACAACAACCGCTTGTCAATGATATCCCTAGGATTAGGCTAGTGCAAATTTAAACTGCACAAACATGCCAAAGACATTGTCAGTATAACCACTGACTTTTCAACATGGAACCTCGCTATACTTCTAGAACACATGATGCAGTCAGTGGTCAGCTTGTATCCTTCAAGGACACAGTGGGCTGCTTGTTTCCTTGCAGGACACATCAGGCTGCTTGTGTCCTTGGAGGACACAGCGGGCTGCTTGTGTCCTTGGAGGACACAGCGGGCCTCTTGTGTCCTTGGAGGACACAGTGGGCTGCTTGTGTCCCTCAAGGATGCAGTGGTCTGCTTGTAAGTTGTATCCTTCAAGGACAGAGTGGCGGGAAAATTCCTGTCCCCCTTTTTATTAAAGGAGGGCTAGCACAGAAATTATCTATATCGGTACCTGCACAAAGAGTGCCCATAAATCCACGGGAACCAGTGGGAAATTTGCAGCACCCTGATTGGTTAAGGGGTGGTTGTGTGACTTGCTATGGCGAGTACGTCTTAGCCATGCTAGCCCCCCCCCCCTTTATGCAGCGTGCTGGCTTTTTTGGTTAAAGCTTAAAGGGGATGATTTCTTTTGCCCTTCTGAACAAACCAGCTCCCCTGTTCTTAGAAAATGCACATACATTACAATCACCCCCCTGAGGGGCGTGATCATTTTAGGTTCTGGGTTTACACTCCCAGTCAAGGGATCAAAACAATTGCCCCCCCCCAAATCCACCACCAAATGATCACTACCTATTGAGAGGTTCTAAAATTTATTAAAAATAATAACAGCTTTTATTGACACCCCCCTGTTGTTAAAAAATCCCATCCCCTTCCTCAAAACCACCAGCCCCCTTGTTGATAATAAGTGACCAATCCCTATAATTGAAGTAAGGTTAGGGAGTGGTCATTATCTATCAACAGGGGGGTAGTGGGTTTGAGGGGTGGCGTAAAAATTTCAGACCCCTCCCGAGGGGGGGAGCTAAGGGAGTGGCCACTATCTATCAACAGGGGGTGGTGGGTTTTCGCACTGACACACAATAATTTTTTATGCCCCCCTTAACAGAAGTCAAAATATTTTGAGTCCCCCTCTTTGATCTATAGTAGTGTGCAGGCTTTTTTTTCTAAAAAGAGGGTAAATTTTTTGGGCCCCTCCTCAAGAGAGGTCAAAATTTTATTACCCCCCATTGGGAGCGGTCTGAAATTTTTATGCCCCCCCTAAACCCACCATACCCCCCTGTTGATAAAAAATGAGCACTCCCTTAAAAAATTTTGACCCTTCTTGAGGGGGGGGCTAAAAGAATTTACCTTCTTTTTAGCCCAAAAGCTGTGCGCTACTTTAAATCAAAGAGGGGTGCAAAAATTCTCAGCCTCTCCGGCACATTGGGGGGGGCGCAAAAGATTTACAGTCAAGGAGGTGGCATAAAAAAATTCTGCGCGTCCACGTGAAAACCCGCCACCACCACCCTGTTGATAAATGATGACCACTCCCTTAGACCTGCCAGCTGTTGTGTCCTTGAGGGACACTAGGACTAGCCCACCTCAATGTGTCAACAAAGAATTGGTATTGTGTCCTTCAGGGACACAAGGCTAGCCCACCCATGCACAGCTGTGTCAACAAAGCTTTGAATCCAGGATCATCATCCATGGACACAATAAATGAGCATTTCAATTTCTTTCTATCACTATTTTGATCTGTCAAATTCTATAACAAAGAAAAATTCTGCCTATTTATTCAGAAATCAGTGTGTTTGTGCTTTGAATGCAGGCTGTAGAAGGTCCACCATCTTGGTTTTAGCAGCTGCCATCTGCTGCTGCAGAGACTGGCTCTTGATTGGTCAATTGCTTGTATCACTGAAGGACACAAGGGCTTGTATCCTTCAGGGACACAGAAAGCTGACCAACGGCCCTGCTGCTAGGTACCCCAGCCAGGGGGGATCCAACCGCGCAATATAGAGGACATCTGGTGGCGAATTCAAGAACTATTAGCAGCATGTCTGGGTCCAGCTGCATGGCCAGGAAAATCCCATAATGCAAATAAACTACCAAATATGACAATCATTCAATGATACATCTACCTCAAAACACTTTGGGCTTTGCATTGGCTGCATTTAATGGGCTTGCCATTGTGTAAGAAGGAAAAACATTCATCCCATCTGGCTTACTTTGAGTTCTTCTGAAAACCTAGAATTGACCAAATTTGTAAATTCTTCATAATCATTGATTTGAGTTCCAACATTAAGACCATTGGTCAGATCTATATCAGTATGAAATGTACAAGAGAGTACAGTAGAGAACATCAGAGACCCGCTTCTAGTGGGTGATAAATATTCCTAAAATAACCAGTATTTTGGAGTCTGTGAAGTCAATCTGGTATAGAGCTGAATGGTGGACAATGAAAACTAGTTCCTCACACCATGTCTCTACTGTGCTATATTTTTACCAGTAACACACTGGCTAACTCTGGATAGATAGGGTAGTTCTTTAATTTGAGACCTGGTGGCAGGTAGCAGTTGACTCTCCCCCTGTACCCCAGCTATGTTTCAAAAACCTAAAACAGGTAGTTGAAACACTTTTCATTAGAAAGCCTGATAAGTTTGAAATCCAATGGCCCAAGCCCTGTTAAGATCCATTGAGAACTTCTTACAGGATGACAGCTTTCATGAGTGAAGGTTGGCCTCCAAATGGGCACCTTTTCATCATAGCCACTGGAGAATTTTCAGGATGCGCATACAGTAAAAACATCATAGATATAATGTCAGGGAACATCATACTCATACTCTATGATATGGGTACTAGAAGGAAATCGATTTGAACTACATTCACATGCAAAAAAAAAAAAAATGACCAGGAAACCTTCAAACCTGCAAAATCATTCAATAATTCCAAACTAACAACTTGTGTTGATAACATTTCTGCCATTTTCAGGCTTATACAACTTAATAAATATTTAGGCCAGGTGTAACGCATTACATACATAATATCTCCAACATATGGAGAAATGCTCAACTTTTTTTTACACTTATTTACATAGCAGTTATCCGATATTAGATATGTGAAATTGACAAAATTACTAAAATACAGTGATTGATAGGTTTGTCTTAGAAGCATATTAGACTATGCATGTGATGGGTTATAGAATTTTAACTACAAGTCTGATTGCTTTCAAATCTGAAACATGAATACTCTGAACAATACTCTCTTTGTACAATCATCAATGCTACAGACTGACGGGCCACTTGGTGGCAAATAGGGGACAAAATGCAGAAGTTCATTTATGGGCTCATAAGGCTGAACCCCATAAAATAGTACTATATTTGGGGACAAGGGGACTCAGACACTTTTCAGATGGGGTCTGCCATTTCTGTATCTTATTCGTTTGGCTTCCAAGGCCTTGGGAAGATGAGCCTCTTTGTGTAAAACATGGCACTCCTACACTGAGTGGAGCAGCTAAATAGCCTAGACTCTATGGAGGGACTGTGTTACACCCCTACTTTGGTGGGCTCTCACATTTTTGCCATCAATTGGAATGCTTAGCTGTTTTAAAATATTGTTTCTAATCCTTTATAGCTTCTTTGTAAGGTGCGGCACTTTTTTATCATTTTCACAGATACTGTCTTTTTTTAGCTGTTTTAGTATTGTCAATGCCACAAAAATAGGAAATAGTGCCGCATACCATAATGAAGTTTGAACAATATCCTAATAAGATATGTGAATGCTACCAATGTATGTGCAATGGCCTTTTTGCAAGACCACCATAAAGGATGCATTAAAAAATATCTATTAAGACAGCAAGGGACAAAAAGGGGAACTATCTGAAAATAGACTCCTAGAAACTCTCCAGTTGTGGTCAAGAAGTGAAGACCCACCATAATATAATGCCATTGGTTGGTTAGAGGAAATTTGTAGCTTTCTGGCGAGGGGTCTGCCATCTCTGTGTCTTAAGTAGTTTGCCCTCTAGAGCCTTGGGAAGATATCAAATTCTTTCCAGAGTATCGCAATTTTCCGCAGCTTACGCGGCAATGCTACTATCATATACCATTTTATTATTCCATAATTTGTAACATATTTTGTATTAATCAAAGGAAATCTATGAAATTAATACATAGGTTGATTCTAAGAGCTATAAGAGCGCTCAAACTTTGTATAAGAGCGTTCATGCCCCACTGCACACCAGCCAGAGTCAGTTAGACAGAGTTTTCTGACATCAAAGGCTCCGACCTAATGGTTCACTGCACAATATAATAAAAATGAGGGTCTCAGTGTGCGACCTCATGGTTCAGTGCACAAACTAATAAGTTGTAAGTGAATGCAACCGGCCGTCACGGGTGCCTGAGCACCGCTGACGCCGTCATGAGTGTCTAAGCACTCTAATAACTGAACAATGGGTTACATAACCACGACGCCATAACCGTCCAGTCGCTCTAGCGTCGCTCCTGAGCAAGCTAGGTCAAATATCAAAGCATTTATGGAAAGCCCATAATTAGACGGTCAGAATGAGCCCAAGATCAAGGCGGAACTCCCATTATTAAGGAAGTTATGCCATGGAGACTGAATGGAGCTCCGAGTGCACTACAGACAAACCGGCGGGAGTTACACGCCTATCCAACGGGCAGTTCAAACTTGGCATATTCAACTCCGCGCATGCGCAAAATGGCGGCTGTAGCTGCGTAAACGACCGAGTTATGAGGGTTTGAAGTTACAGAACCGACCAAGACAATGGGGGACACAGCGGCGTCCATGGGGGTCCTTTGTGCACCCAGTGACACATGAAAGGCTCCCCTCTAACATTGTAGAGTTAGGCAGATGCTACTGGCCCCAGTCAGTCTGGAGGTGCTTTTCCAAGATTTGCTACAAATAGCCTGTCTGCACCTCCAGGAAGACAGAACACCAAGAACCGCTCTAGAGTCATCTCCTGCTACCTGCTATACCACTGCACTATGGTGAAACTATGCTAGACAGGCATTGGTTTCCATCATTAGTGGCCAGAGGGTATCTTCCTCAAGACTTCCACCAGAGGGTAAAGTTATTCATTATTACATTATTCCTCTAAGCAGCAGGTCAGGAGCTAGGTGTGGGAACCCACCTAGAACTATGCTGGACATTGTATTATTAATACCTCACAGGTGGAGTGGAACTGAACATTATACTCTATGAACTATTGTATATTTACTGTATGTACAAATTACCTACATAATGACTACTGTATGATTGATATTTCTTACATGTTGCCTAAAGCTGAATAAACCAGTGACAACTGGAAATAACACTATTTTATGAGAGCTTAATGTATTTACATTATATACCACTAGTCTTATGATATTTCTCATATGACAACTTGATCATGCACAATAACTAGTATGACACTACCAAGGATACTATAGGTTCCCTAGGATGTGTTACTGAAAGCATAGTCTATGGGAAGAGTGTAACAGGCCACCCCCCTCTACCCCCCCCTTAAAAGTAGGCTGCATTGTGTGTTCAGTGTTGATTCCTATAGAGGATTAGGTGGTTTATGGAACTGTGGTATGCCTTTATTCATCAGGTTGAGACGTCAAAAAGGGACCAACTAAACCAAAACATTCTGCTGAATCCAAAATTTTTGGTCTTGATTTTCAGAAATTGATCAAAATTACCAAAAAATGAGGTTTGATGGTGAAAATATTTTGAAAATGTACAAAAATTATATTAAAAAATATTGGACCTCTTTATAGATACAATGCATAAACCAAAGTTCATACGCAATCTACATATCTATATGTGTACCTATCTCTCAATCTGGCAAGGACTGTGCATTGCTATGCCTATCCAACATACTGCCTATCCCTTAGTCTACCTATCACTCATACTGCCTATCTCTTGAATTCAAAGCACCTTATGTTAAGTAAGGCTATCCCCAAAAGGCATAAAGGCTAAAGCTGACTCCTCACCTTTAATAATAATCCTCTCTATGCCTACTTCCCTTAGTCTACCTATCCTCAATCTGCCAATCATTCAGTTTACCTATCCCTCATGGTGACTATCCCTCAGGCCCTATTCTATATTGTTCATCTGAGCCCTAATGGTTCACAGTGCATTCCTTATTGTGTCTACTATTTTAAGTCTACATGTCTAATTTAATAATGCCTATCATAAAGCCTGCCTATCCTTCATGGTGCCTATCCCCCAGCCTGCATATCACTCATACTTACTTTACATATCCCTCAGCCTCTTGAATTATCATGCTTATCTGTATATGCCTCACCATGCTTATCATTATGCTAGCTTTCTATCCAACTTGCTTCACATCCCTCTTGATGTCTATTCCTCTCTTCCTATCACACATGCTGCATATCACTCATGCTATAAAACTTGGCAAAAAACATTTTTTTATGGTTAATAAAGTTCTCTCTAGGTTCCTAGACTGTTCAAATGTTTGTTAAAACATGCACTAAATCCCTTTTTAATGTTATATCAAAAGTTTTTATATTAAGTAAAAACAAAAGAAAAAACACATTAAAAACATTTTACAAACCATTAAACAGTTTTTAAATGTACATATTTTCAACTTAGAAATAAACATTTTTCTTTTTGCATATTTTTCTACCCAAACCTATTTCAAACATTTGAAAACGTTAAAGAAATGTTTTTTTGCCATATGGGATCTATCCCACTTAGACAAAAAACATTTTTCATGTAAAACAATGTTCATTTCAGCATCTTAAGTTTGTTTTAAACGTACATAAAACATGTACTCCAAAAAAACCGTTTTATAAACCTCTATTTGGTTAGGTAGACTAAGAGATCCCACTTGGCTGAAAAACGTTTTTTAACATTAAAATAACGCTTTTATTTAGTTCCTAAGGTTGCCAAATGCTTTTTAAATGTTGAAATAACGTCGAAACATGTACTCGGAAAAACATTTTTTCACATATTATAAAAGAATTTTGTTTTATTTCAGGTTAAAAAATGTTTTTTGATGTGAAATAAATGTAACATAAAAATATTTACACAAAATGTTTTTTAACGTTAAAAACAATAACATTGAAAACTGGTTTAAAAATGTTTTTAACATGTTTTCAACATTTTTCTTTACCAACAGTTTTACCCAAACCCAAAGAAAATGTTTGCAAATGTTGAAAAAAAACACTTTTTGCCAAGTGGGATAAATACCATGGAGGATAGGCAACCTGAAGGATAGGCAACCTGAAGGATGGGTAAACTGAAGGATATGTAGTATGGATGATAGGTAGATGTATGGATGAGGTAGACTGTTGGATTGATACCTTAGGGGATAGGTTGACTTAGATTTGGTAATCATAATGAAGATTGGTCGTGATGGCCTGGAAAGTGAGCATGAGGGATAGGACCTGTATTCAAAAGGATGGGCAACAAGGGGGATAGGTAGCATGTGTAATGAACAGTTTAGGAGATAGGCACAGAGGGTACCTTGTAAGGTGAGCATTATTTAAAGCAAACATGGATGCTAGGTAATATGACAGAAGTCAAACATGAGGGATGTCCAGAGTCGGGCGATAGTCACCACGAGGGATAGGTAAAATGAGTGATAGGCATATTGAGGATAGTTAGACTAATGGAATGTACAGATAAAAATAGGTACAAAGGTAAGAGGTAAACTTTGATCCTTTAAGCCTTTTGAGGCAAAACCTGATTAAACTCTAGATTTCAAGAGAGAGGTATTATAAGTGATAGGTAGACTAAGGGATAGGCAGTATGTGGGATAGGCAGAACCATGCACAGGCAGTAGTTGTCAGGTTGAGAGATAGGAAGACATCGGGATATGTAAATTGAGGTTTTGACTTAGATTGGCATGTTGCATTTATAAAAATTCCTAATAACTTTCAATATAATTTTCGTACATTTTTAAAATATTCTCATCATCAAACCTTATATTTATGTAGTTTTAGTCAATTTCTGAGAATCAAGATCACAAATTTTGGATTCGGCAGGATTTTTTGGTATAGGTGGTACCTTGTTTGCATTTAATATCAGTCGGATAAAGATTCCTTGCATCTCCATAAACCCCCTTATCCTACATAGGACTCAATACTGAACATAAAAGGGAGCCTACTTTTCAGGGGGGGGGGGTAGAGGGGGGTGGTCTGCACTAGAGGACTCTATGAAGTAACACATCCTAGGGAACCTATAGTATCCTTGATGCTACCTTAAGCTACCGCTAATAATGCCCCAAAGGAGAGGGGCTCTGAGATGCATAACGATCAGGCTATGGTGGACAGATTGAATTTTGTTACAACCTCTGCAAAACCCATCCCCAGTGGTGGATGTACAATAGGGCCGGCCCCCATCGGTGCTCTCCCGAAGTCTCCGTCAGCGCGCTGCTCACAGGGTTCGAAACCTATTTCCTCGGTGTCTGCCGGCAACAAAACGCGCGTGGCAGCCAGCGCCGCATACAGGATTTGAACCTGCAATCTCTTGTGTCGACCGACGCATAGGTTTCCGGAAATGCTTGGGTTTCCGAGGTAGCAGCTGCTGTAGGTACAAAACCAATAACCCAGTCTGAATCCTGCTGTATGCACTACAGTGGTTTTATAACCCATTTACAATTGCGGCTGACAGTGTATGTTCATGCATCAAACCGTGACCCTGCAGTTTTGATACACTCCCAGTCGATCAGCTCTATGCGCTACTGCATTCGCGGCCCTTTGGTAATCGAGCATTTCCTTTTTTTCCATGCAAGTGTAATCATGCTATCAGTGAGAGCAAATTGCTCAAATGGTATTGATTGGATAATTGGTATCTGATACATGTACCTCCTAAACTAGATCCCAGGACTCTAAAAGGTTCAGAAAGGTGAAGCTGCATCAACCCGAGGAGTCAAACACCTCGGATTATTTCGAGTTAATTGACATTGAGCAGGAGGATGGTACTTTCTGCGCAATGCAATTAAGAAGAAACACCTCTGGTAGGAAATACATTCCTAGGAAGGTGTTTAATAAGTTGAAGGATACGAAGACAGTACCCGAGGCTTCGAATGTGCCCAGAGCTAACGGCAAAACAGTAACAAAGCCAGCTGATAGCATTTCGAAGGCGAGTGGTCAGTCACAAGACATGACAAAGGTAATGGAAGAAATGTGTAAGAAGATAACTGAAAGCATTACAAGCCAGTCGGTCCAGACCCAGAGTGGATCGCCGAACTGTAAAATGTTTTAGGTGCCAGAAAATGGGGCACTACTCATCTGAGTGTACTGCTGCAAAGCCAGTTATGGCGGCTTATTATGAAGCTGAAGATGAGTCCGAAGAAAGACTGCAGGATGCAGTAGCAGCAGAGATTGTGGAAAATTAGAGGGGGTTGTATCCACGGCAATTGGTATAGCCCCATCTAGAAATGACTGCCAAAACGCTACCGGGGGTAAACCGATGGAAGAATTCGGATCAGATTTACCTGTAGGTCGGGCGACTGTGGGTGCGCACCCCAGCATACTGACAGGGGCCAGGGACCCTAGTGCAGAAATGTGTGTTGGAGGAGACAAATGGGCAAATGGCTGCACTGGGGGAGAGGAAGGATGGATTAAGGAGTTGATCTGAGTGTGTGGGACACGCCTTCCCCCAAGTCATCCTTGTCTGGAGTTTTTAAGAGGACTCAGATTGAATCTTGGTGATTCCAGAGACTTTCATCAGTTTACCAGCAACCCATCCCCACTGGGAGGGAGACAGTGGTATATACCCGTAACTGTGGAAGGTCGGGTAGGAGAATTCTTAGTGGATACTGGAGCTAGCCATTCCTGTGTGTCCAAAAGGTTCTTCGACTGGCCGGCAGTCATGAAAACCTTAAAACAGGGGTAAATGCTTGCACGGCCAACGGAAGCAGTATGAGGACTTTTGGGAGAACTTTTATGCCTTATAGGAGGTGAAGAATTCCTTCTTTTGCCTACTATAGCAGAGGTTAGTGACGATGGAATCCTCGGGTTGGATTTTGCAAGCCTATATGGGGCCATGTTAGATCCGAGGGATGGAATGATGAGCATTCGGAACCCCTATGGCTTGCATGTACAGTGTGTATTGAGACAAGTGTCTTCAGTAGGCTCTCTTATACATACGGTGAAAATCCCTCCAGGTACCACTTGTGATGTCCTGTGTGGCGGATCAATGGGCCAGAAGGGTGAGATGGGAGTTTTTGAACCCTACACGATATATTTATCGAGTGTCGGGTTAGACTCAGTTGATACGTTAGTGGCGAATGCAGCATGGTCTGTATTACCCATGACTAACCAAACTGGTTCGGTGATTTACTTAAAACGAGGTGACGGCATAGGGGTGATGAGCTCAGTGGAACATGTCGCTGAAGCCGAGTTTAAGAAACCATTAAACCCTGTTAGAAAGCATCCTTTCAATGAAGAATTTAAGAAACTGATAGATAAATCAGATTTAAAGGATGCTGAGGATAAAAGGCAACTAGGGGAATTCCTCTGAAGGTATGAGAATGCCTTTGGTATGGATGGAGGACCCATAGGTAGGACCAATAAGGTGTTACAGACTATTGATGTGGGTGACGAGAGACCTTTTAAAATTCCGTATCGCAGACTTTCTCTGAAGAAGAAGTTAATATGCGAACAGGAAATACAAAAACAGCTGGAGCTAGGGGTAATCGTGCCGAGCACGAGCCCTTGGTCCAGCCCTGTATGTATGACCACAAAGAAAGACGGTACTATCCGTTTCTGTGTTGATTACCGGAAACTAAACGGAATGACAAAGAAAAACTCATATCCCCTACCGAGGATAGACGAGACCTTAGATAGCTTGGGTGGGAACCAATGGTTCTGTACTCTGGACCTACAATCCGGGTATTGGCAAATACCGATGCGCCCTAAGGACATAGAGAAAACCGCTTCTCTAGTCACTTAGGATTGTTCGGGTATAATGTCTTGCCCTTCGGGTTGTGTAACACACCAACTACGTTCGAGGCTATGATGGAATCACTGCTCAGCGACTTGTTGTGGAAAAGATGTTTCGTTGACTTGGATGATGTTGTCGTGTTTGGCAAGTCATTCAAGGATGCCAACCTAATCTACAATTGCTCCTGGATAGGATTCTAGCAAACGGCCTTAAACTCAAGCCTAAGAAGTGTAATTTGTTTAAGAAAACAATAACATACTGAGGAAGAATAATTACCCCGAGTGGGGTAAGGGCGGACCCGGAAAAGCTAGAAGCTGTGGAGAATTGGGAGAGGCCTACGTGTGCTAAGGAGGTTAGATCATTTTTAGGATTTTGTTTCTATTACCGTGATTTTATACCAAATTACTCTCGTGCGAGCTTTCCTATGCAATGCTTAGCCCATTGGACACCCGGAAGGGCTCGGGAACCCTATCCATGGACCAATGAGCAGGAAGAATCTTTTAATAATATAAAAGATTTGTTTAGAAACACACCGGTATTGAAATATCCCACACCCGAGGGACATTTCATACTAGACACCGATGCTAGCAATAATGCCATAGTAACACGTTAAGCAAGACACAGCGTAATTATTGTATCACTAAAAGGGAACTATTGGCGGTAGTGGTGTATACGAAGAAGCATAAGCATTTCCTTTGGGGGACTGACTTTACTTTGCGAACCGACCATTCGTCTCTAAGGTGGCTTCTTAACTCTAAGGATGCCGAGGGGATGATTGGACGATGGTTAGCTCACCTATCCAAATTCAGATTGGAGCATAAGCAGATTGAACACCGCCCGGGTGAAAAGCATATCAATGCAGATGCCTTACCGAGACGGCCAATCTGAAAGTGCCAAAATGCCACTTGTAAGGACTGTGAGGCCCACAATGCTGTGGTTGCCGGGTTGGTATACAACTATACCACACCCCGGATCCCTTGGGAGGAGGCTGTATGTAGCTATCTCGATTGGTCTCCAGAGACCATCAAGAAGTTTGAACAGTCGGATCCCACCACTGCACGCATTTTGGAATACTTACGGAAAGGTATTAAGCCGGTAATGTTATCTCTGGCGGACAGAGAAATGAGGCGATTTATTGCTCAATGGACCGAGCTAGAGATCCGGGATGGCATATTGTGCAGATGGAAAACCACTTCCACTGGAAATAAGCTATTGCAAATAGTGATTCCTACCTTGACGAGGAGGGACATCATGTATCATTGCCAAGGTCACCAAACGAGTGGTCACTTCAGGAAGAAAAGATTGTACTACTGGCCAGGGATGAGGAGCGACCTTCTTCGGTGGATTGCAACTTGTCCCGACTGTTGTAAGAACAAACCAGGACCCGGCCTGAGCAAATTACCCTTGTCCCAGGAGCAGTTTGGTGTCAGATTTGCTCGGGTAGCAAGCGACATCATAAGTGGATTCAATACGACACATAAGGAGAATACATGTATTATGGTTGTAACAGACTATTACACAAAGTATACTTGGGTGTTTCCCCTACCAAATCATAAGGCCGCTACATGTGCTGAAGCGTTTATAAAAGGCTGGGTGCTACATTTGGGTGTGCCCCTTATGATGCACAGTGATCAAGGTAGGGAGTTCGAGTCAGAGTAATGGCAAGAAATGTGTCATTACTTAGCTATATGCAAGACCCGAACCAACCCATACCGGCCACAATCTGATGGCTAGGTGGAACAGTTTAACAGAACTTTGATACAAGTTCTGAAGAATTTGGTGAATAGCAATCTGGACGATTGGGATGAACAGTGTGAGATTGTAGTACACGCCTACAATAACACCGTCCATGCAACCACCAATTGTACCCCTAACCTTTTGGTGTTCGGCGAGGACATAATAATGCCCACCGATTTGGTGTATGGAGTAGTTGGAATTAATTCGGAAGCTCCTTGCAGTGTACTCTTCGTTGAATCACTTTCCAGCAGATTTAAACAGGCATACGAAGTAGTTCGAAATGAACTACTTAAGAATGCTAAATGGCAAAACCAACGTAGGGAAGCTCAGACCCTGGAAGGGACGCGAAGCAGCAGAGAGGGAATATGGAAACTGACCCCCAGAGCTGACCCAGAGGAGGCCTGAGGTGATAGTAACCGAGAAATGCCCCAGATGTCGGCCCAGGAAGCATCCAAGGACCAACGTAGCTTCTAAAAGAAGAAGACGGGTCGGAAACGGCCAAATCGTAAGAAATGGAAAAACGTCTCGCTGGGTGAAGGTGTTACACACAGGAAAGGACTTGCTGTGGCTGCGCAGGACCCGGAAAAGGCTCTGGGTAATACTGGGAAAAATAAAATGCTGACCGAGGGCGTCAGACGTAGTTCCAGGCTAAGGGCTGCTGTAACCTAACCCAGTACACAACGAGTACCTGTGTGTTGTTCGCTTTAAGCGAATGATATATGTTGTAGTGGGCCGGGCGCCAAAGGTATATTCCCTCGGTGGAGTATCCAGTGAGTGGTGGTCGGATAATCCGGTACATTCGCTATCTAGCGATGTATATACCACCCCGGTAGTAGCATGCGTTTGGTATACCGAGCCAAGCCCCAGTCCGAATCTAGTCTACGTGAGGGCGCCACTGGTGGTGGCGGGAGAATTGACAACTAGGTCACTGGATAGCTTGCAGCGGGATCTCGCGAGACGAGAGCTTTGACGCCATATTGGTTCAACCCAGTTATAACTAGGGCGGAATCGTGGTCCTCAGACACCATTAATTTTATGTTATTCTATGTCCTCTCGCGGCTAGTAGTCACTACGAACACCCCTTTTTATTTGGACAAATCCTTTGGGAGGAGTCCAACCTAACTGTCGCCAATTTTGAATTGGAAGTTGTTCCGCCGTAATGGCACAGGGAACAATTGACGCCAACATGGAGTTGGACGAAGACGAGGCTCCAGCAGCCGCGTCTCGGGTGGAGGAAACAATGGAGACCTGTGATGCTGGCCTCGGACGCGAGCCAGAAGTGGAAGAAGCTGCTAACTGTCTCGCTGCGTTGTTGACAGCCAAGGCAGATAGGCACCGTATGGCTCCTCTGGGTCCAGTAGCATCTGTCTCGGGTTCTTCGGATCCAACCGACTCGACGGCAGAAGTTGTGGATATCTTGAACTGTTGTATCCTCCGGGATATAAGACCAAAACAGAGCGCCTTGCCCACGTTGATGAGGAAGCAGGCATCGTGTACACCCGCTGGGGAACCTACGTCCCAATACACCCTTCGATGTTTGAGTCGGCCAAGAGTGACTTGGATGAAGTGACGACGTGGGAAGACATGACCACGGATGTCCCGAAGGATGACAATCAGAAGTGGATGTGGAAGAATGCAGCCGAGGGATTTAAAGAGTGGGTCCCTTGCTGCTTCACTGACTGTGCTTATGACACTATCCAATATATGTGCCCAGGCGCTGTCAACATGGACAGTAACAGTGATGATGAGGAATGGATGAAATCCGGACCTAATGATACACCGGTAGGAAAGTTCTACCTGATTTGGATTGACCAGCTTAAGTCCAAATTGGGTATGGTGTATAATTATGAGGCAAGAATGAAAGTTCAGTGGGCCATGACTCAGTGGGGACCCAATGGCAATCGTCGCAAGTGCCCATTCGAGTCTTGCCAGCTCTCCCTCACCGGAGAGAAGATCTTCAGCACCAAGCCTTGCTTCGCCAGGCATATTGTTGAGCACCATATGCACCATAAGCCCTTGCTGAGGTGTATCCCTGGTGATAGACCCAGCAGGTTGTGTGACGGCACCTTCTTTACCAACAGGCGCAGGGACATGGCTTTGCACTTGCAAAAAGCCCATGGAATTGGCCTGGAAAAGACCCGGAAGCGTGCGATAAATTGCTTCAACCAGCTGCTTGCGAACTGGGCGGAAGTCCCGGCGAACCAGGTGAGGAAACTCCGAGCCCGAGTTCTGCGCCTGGAAAAGTGGTAACATCACCACTTACTTCGCCATGAACCCCTCGGGTTCAAAGTGGAGAGGTGATGACAGGAGGGAGAAAGAGAAACAGGCTCGTTTGAAGGGAACTGCCGGGCGCAAACCCCAGCCACACCCCAAAAACGAATCCGTTCAGATCAATCCGAAAGCCCTGCAGGCTCTAAGGATCAGTCCAGACCAGCCAATCCAGCTGATCATCGCCAGTCCGGACAAGTCTCGGCGCTGGACATGCCCGGTTACCAAACGTCACGCGTGGTTTGCCAGGCCGTACCCCCACCTGGTTTTTCTGCTGGAGCTCAACACCCTCCAGGTGTGGACCCCAGTGTCCCGGGTGGTTGGCAGAGCTTCATGGGCCACAGCACTGGACACTGTGCATGGTGGGCCGGTGAGGACACCACTGATGAACAGCGCGGCGCATACAAGGAGTATATGGCGAAGTTCCCTGATATGGGACCCGCAGGACCCGAATCCCAAGTCCTGACCTCCTCGGGTAGAGCTAAAGCTCGGGGGAGGGGTCGTGGTGGATGCGAGTCCACCCGAACACTCCCTGGCTATGGTCGTGGACGAGGAGGCGCTACGGTTGAGGGTTCTGTTATCCCTAGTGCAGGCACGCCACCTGTTGTTGTACCCTCTCCTGCTCGGGTACCAGCCGCCGCTCCATCTGTGGACCCTCGGGTTCCCGCAATGGGACTGGTGGCTAACACTCTCACCAACACTCTCGCTGGATCCAGAAACGTTTGTGGACCACCGGGACGAACGCACGTGTAGGATCCAGAATGACCTCATGAGCAAATGGCAGGCACTTCACCGCCAGAAGTCTATTGACTATTATACCACCCTACAGGCTGTAACATCAATTTTGTAAGGCGTGCTGTTATCCATGTAAGGCGTGCTGTTATCCATGTAAGGCGTGCTGTTATCCAGGATAACAGCACGCCTCTCATGTCCTCCCATGTCATATGTTACATGTTAAAACCCACGAAATTTTCCAGGCCAGGGTAGGGATCGAACCTGCAGTCACACATTCCAAATCCAACTCCTTATGCACTGCGCCACAAGGACTGATGAGAAATGCTCGGTTCGAACCACGTCTCGATATCATACAAAGCCGTGTGCGCTGTCGCTGTCCGCTGCCGGGCGAGGAGGTGTATCATACACAAACATAACCGCGAGACGCATTCAAAGCAAGCCAAGCCGAGACCGGGGCTGTCGCTGTCCGCTGCCGGGCGCCGAGGTGTATGTACCGATCAATCCGAAAGCCCTGCAGGCTCTAAGGATCAGTCCAGACCAGCCAATCCAGCTGATCATCGCCAGTCCGGACAAGTCTCGGCGCTGGACATGCCCGGTTACCAAACGTCACGCGTGGTTTGCCAGGCCGTACCCCCACCTGGTTTTTCTGCTGGAGCTCAACACCCTCCAGGTGTGGACCCCAGTGTCCCGGGTGGTTGGCAGAGCTTCATGGGCCACAGCACAGGTCCGCGGATCACGTCCCGGTCTGGGAGCATCTTTTTTCGCCGTGTGCGCTGTTGCTGTCCGCTGCCGGGCGAGGAGGTGTATTATACACAAACATAACCGCGAGAACCATCTTTTTTCACCGTGTGCGCTGTCGCTGTCCGCTGCCGGGCGAGGAGGTGTATCATACACAAACATAACCGCGAGACGCATTCAAAGCAAGCCAAGCCGAGACCGGGGCTGTCACTGTCCGCTGCCGAGGTGCATGTACCGATCCTATACACACAATGGCTGGCATCGAGTCCCGGGGAGGGGGAATAATTTTTGTTTTCAACTTGAATTTATTGGTATAATATTGATTATTTATTGGTTTCGTGGTATAAAATAAGTAGTCACTTGTGTGTGTTAGCAAAGGCTAATAACACCCGGCCTACGGCCTCGTGTCATTATCCTTCACTAACACACACGCGTCATGAGTTATCCATTGATTACTTGTTTACTGGCGGGACGTGACTGAAGCCACGTTCAATCTCGTTTACAAGATGCAGAAGCGTGAGGAGGATAAGATCAAGCAACAGGAGATGAAGCGAGTCGAAGAGGCTTACAAAGCCTGTGTCGAAGAACGGAGGGAAGCCGAGAAGCTTAAAGAGTTCCACGCCGCTGAGAACTTGAAGTACATAACTCAGTTCAAGGAGGCGGACCTATTAACTTTTTAATAATTGTTTATATATATACATGTAATATTCATATTAGATATCTATTCTTTATGACATACGAACTTATCACCATTCGTGTTCATAGGGATGATAGCTAATATGATATAAACCACCATACGTGTTCATTAAAAATTAATGGGCAAACTCTATTGTAGGAGTTTACGCTCGAGTATATATTTTATTATAAAATATAAAACAAAACAAAAAAATTGTAAAACTTTGTAAACATTTTTTATTTTCCAGGTTAATACGATACTACAACAAGTTTCAATCACTCTCGGATATGTGTATAACTATTGTATAAGGTTAATGGTAAATATTAATAACTGTATAACTTTGTAATAATAGGTTGATGGTACATAAGGTACCACTTCCTATCCGGTTATACTTATATACTTCGGGTTATATGTGACGATGCCTATTTATGTACATAATATTTATAATGCCCCTTCTCTTGTTATATTAGTTCTTTAACTACTATATCTTAGACTTACCTGTGTAAATAGTTAATATATGTTATACGAAGGTTTATAGTCTATTGTAAAACTTACCCTAGGTAAAGTCTAGGGGGGGTGGTGTAGGGGGCCGGCATCGTTGTATATATATACACTAGTGCGGATCATCACGCTCCTACTGAGGAGCCGGACGATCGGCAGAAGGGGACTGGACCTCGTCCAGTCCACACACGTTACCAGACCTTCTCAGGGAGCTAAAGAATAAAGGCCATCAGTATTACAGTATGTATCGGAATCGGACTATAGTTAAGTACTGTTTATTACTCACTCGACCTGCAGCCAATCACAGGGCTCCATTTGGTCATGTGACCCATTGCCATGGTAACGTGACCTACTTAGGGGGTCACATGACCACCTCTCAGCCAATCAGAGGTCAGCATTCTTGGTAACCATGGTAACGTGACCTAATTAGGGGATTAGTGGGTGGTCACATGGTCATGTGGGCGGGGTTAATTATGCAAATGAGATATAATAAAAATCATTTTTTCAATTTTTATATTTTTATTTGATAAAATATATTTACATGTATATACATTGATTTTCTATCATAATTCAGACTGTACATAGTGTAATCTTTGTATACGGTTTTCATGTCAGGATTTAATGTAGGAATGGTGTAAGTCATTCTTCCTGCCCACAATTCATCTAAATTACAAATAGAAATCTACTGAAGTATAATACCATTCACTTTGTGCGGACATGACACTTCTTAGCAGAGCGTTCTTTATATTTTCAAAATGAAACTAGCTACAGAGCACACGATCTAAACACTCTTGACAGAAAGTGTTGAATATTTTCTCAGAGTCATGACAACACAGGTGCCTTAAAAGGTCTGAGTTTTGCTCGAGAAGAAATATGAAAGCATCGGTAGATTCTAACGTATAACGTCTTTTGATGAGAGGACATGTTTCCTGATTGTGAAATTGATATACTCCTATCGATCTATCTGCGAAGACAGTGGTACCTTTCCAGAAAACATCATTGAAACACTCTTTCAACGAATCGAATGACTGATTAGAAACGAGGCCTTTACGTACATGTTGTTTTAACAACGATGCTTTAAAAAACAACACATCTGTTGCATCAATTATTTCTTATGTGTAAGACAGGTCGCAAGTACACAAATTTTTTCCTCCTTAAACAATATACGAGTAGGTAAGGTAGTAGTACTACCTTGAACGTTAGAACAACGTACGACGATCTTGTACAACCCTACAAGTAGTAGTGGCGACACAAGAAATTGATGAAACTGGCTTAATAGTCGGTGAGTTTACCTATTTTAGTGGCTGCGATGTCTGTACGTTCAGGTGTTACAAGGGGTGTGTATTCGCCAGCAGCAGCAGTAGTAGTAGTAGTAGCATCAACACCAGCAGTAGCAGTAGCAGCAGCAGCACCACCACCACCACCACCAGCAACAGCAGCAGTAGTAGCAGTAGCACCATTATTACCGTCATCACCAGCAGCAGCAGCAGCTTTCAACCAACCGTACGCATCGATATAGAAGTCCTCGTTAGCGTGAGCACCAGTAGTACCATCAGCACCACCAGTAATGGTATCTAAATCAGCAAGATTAAACCATTCAGACGGATCTATATAATCTTCGGAGGCGTCAGCAGTGTAATCTGTCATCATAATACCATCCACATCCATTACCATGGGGGGATATGCTGATGATGTAACAGTTGTTGGGTTCTCAAAGTTGACAGGCTGTAGAGCAACACCCCCAGTAGTACCATCATCACCACCAGCAATAGTACCTATATCAGAAAGATTAAACCATTCAGACGGGTCCATATAATCTTCGGCGGCATCAGCAGCGTAATCTGTCAACAGAAAATCATCCACATCCATTACCATAGAGGGATATGATGATGATGTAACAGTTGTTGGGTTCTCAAAGTTGACAGTCTGTAGAGTAGTGAAGGAGATAGTAGCACCACCGTCATCACCACCACCACCACCGGTAGTAGTAGTACCTTCATCAGCAACATTGTTAAACCATAGACACTGGTCGATATGATCTTTGGCGGCGGCATGAGCGTCATCTTCGAACAGAAAAGCATACAAGTCCATTGGGATATGGTGATGCTGTAACAGGTCTTGCGTTCTCAAAGTTGACAGTCTGTAGAGTGGTGGATGTTTCCATGATGAAGGAGGCAGAGAAAGTGTGATGGGGATAAGCGGTCACTCTCCCTTATGTACTCCGTCCGAGATAAACCTCTTTACTGCAGGTTTCAATCGATCAAAGACTTAAAAGAGATTTAAGCCCATTTTCACAGAGACCTTCGCTCGGTAGGGTATTTCTCTCTCTTTTTTTGTTTTGATTTTTCACCTGCCGGTCGCTGTAAGCATGGATCCCTTAGATCATTAAGCGCGGTTGGTCCCAGAGGGAAAAGATAAAAGACTTGAAGGATCTGATCGCATAGTCACAAAGGGTACCTGTTGTTTGTGTTCCCCCCACCTTTCACTGCAGGAGTCTTAGATCGTCAAAGTGTTGTCACAGACATAGAGGCTCACCAACACTCCAGGTTGGCGACAAGAGGAGGTTTAAACTTTGTTGATTTGTTAGACTTAAGCCTCTTACCACACGCGCACGTTTTGTAGTCACAGAGAGAGAGGCAGACAGACATGGCACCCTGTGGTATCCCTGTACTCTAATCTACATTGAGATGAAGTTTGCGGCGCGCCCCACACCTTTTGGTAGGGAGTAATCCAATTAAATCACCCTACCTTTTGTTAACCACCCCCTGTAGTTTTTGTATGTAGACTTTGAACACCTTAAGCTCCTAACGAACCATAATCCTCTTAGACTTGTAAGACACATTAAGGTAATTATCACAGTTGTTACACCCGTTATCCCACCTGACACACTTATCACCAAAAGGGTGGGAGGATCCAGGTGAAAACGAGATTAGAGCTTTCTCTCCACTATTTAAGGACCCATCTTTTTTCTTGGAAGGGTACATTACATCCGCCGTCGCCTTTGACACCACGACCACCACTTGCTTGCTTGCTGCTGCTACCACACACGACTGTCGTCACCTGCCGCCGCCACCACCACCACAGCCAACGCCGTTGCCCGTTCACCACTTAAACCCACTTTTTCCTCCAGGAGGGGAAATTCGAGCTGAGTCCATCACTCTCTTTTATTTTTTTGAGTTTTTTTATCTTATTTCACTCTATTCCAATCAAGATGGATTGAGATTTTAAAAGAACGATAAGGGAAACTCCATCCATTTTATTATCTGAACATAGACAACAGCACATATTTCAGTCTCACGCCTCTTTTAAGGCGATGAATAATCTCGTGAAAAGCAAAGGTGAGACCTTTTGTAGAAGCTTTAGCAGCACCACCAGCAGTGATAGAAATAGCGGAAGCAGTAGTAGGAGCAGTCGAAGTAGTAGAAGGAGAACAAGTAGCAAGACCAGGGAAAGTAGTAGTAGTAGTAGTAGTAGTAGTAGTAGTAGTACAAGTAGAAGTAGTACAAATAGTACAAGTAATATATCTTCAGCAACAGTTGCAGCAGTAGCAGCTGTAGTAGAAGCAGCAGCAGTTGCAACAGCAAAAGCAGTAGAAGAAGTAGTAAAAAAAGAAAAAGTAGGAATATGGCCAAAAGCTGTCTTTAAAGAAAAGAACTTGCTCCATTACTGTTTGATAACCACCCTCAGTGCACCCACTCGTTGGGCGTTTCATGAAAGTAAAGGGTCTTCAAATACGGTTAGAATAAGTGCTATGAAAAAATTCGACGAGGACATTGGATTTTTGGGGGTAACCGCCACTCCCACTCGGTGGGTGTTCGTGGTGGCCGACGTGAACACGATCTGGAATCAATTTGAAGTTGTCACCTGTTATCCGGCGTATTACAACACGGCCGAACTGAAAAAAAAGGGAACGTACTACTTTCAAGATTACATTCCAATTTGTGTTTGTCACCACTGTGCTGTTACCCCTGATAGTTTTTTGAATACGGTTATGTTTAAGAGAATAAGTAGGCAAGCTTTGCCCAAATAGTTAAAACAAAAGGCCCCCCCTTTTTTTTTTTTTAATAAATAATTTTTATGGAAAAAATTGAGTGAAAATAAAATATGAGAGACGTTGAGCTTATCGGGTGTCGTGAAACGTAAGGAGGGAGAATAAAACTCACTACGACTCTTTCCTGACTCGTCACAGAGCGTTCGACTGAGGACCACCAACTACTACTACTACTACAACTACTACTACTACTACTACTGCTACTGCTACTACTACTACTGCTACTACTACTACTACTACAACGTTCCCCATTATGACGACCGCCGGAAAAATGACGAGCGATAAAATCACACCCTTCTCCGAAATAGATTTTGATCCCCGATTACAAGGGCCCTTCAGTTGTATCATCAGCGGGCCGTCCAGTTGTGGAAAATCGCACTTGGTTAATTGATTTCTGAGCGACGTTAACAACTTGGTCACACCGCCGGTGGAAAAGATCTTCCAATACGGCGAGTGGCAGCCCCTCTTTGAAAAAATGCAAAAAGACTACGGAGTGGAATTCAAAGAAGGTCTTCCCAGCAAAGAAGACATAGCGGAAAACGAAGAATCATCGTCGACATCTACCACCACTCTTCGACCGCACACTCTACTGATATTAGACGATCTGATGAGCAGTTCCAATCAGCAAGTGGTAGCCGACATGTTCACCAGATATTCCTATCACTGGAACATGAGCGTCATATATATAACTCAGAACCTGTTCCAGAAATCACCCGAATTTCGAACTATGAGTCTGAACGCTCACTACATGATCATTTTCAAGAACCCTCGCGACATGGGACAGATTGGTACTCTGACTGATCAGGTGTTTCCCTTCAGGGCGATGGCCGTCTCGAGGATATTTACCCGTGAACTCAAGCGTCCTCACTCATACCTGCTTCTGGACTTCAAGCAGACAACACCGGACGATCTAAGAAAAATACGCTCCTCCCTGACGTTCATAGACGACCAGATAGTGTTCCTTCCGCTAGACAAAAAGAAAAAGAGAAAGTAATGGCTACTCATCGCCTCAAAAGACATTACGGCACCCTTAAACACTTGGCAAAGTGATAGCTGGAGGATTGTGAGCATTTAACTGAGGACCAACTAGAAAGTCTTCGAGAATCTGCTGACGTCTTGAGAATGGTGAGCAAAAAAGCTACGTCCGTCAAAAGAAAGAGAAACGTCTTGGTTCAAAGGGGCAGTTTTCTAATTCCCACTCTGATAGGCATGGCCTTACCCCTTATAAAAAGGATTCTCCTCATATAGAGCTCGTCATTCGACACCTCTCCACCACCGCCGCCTACCTCAACGATGACGGACCCGGAGGAGCAACACTACAAGCACTTGGCTCTTGTCGATCCTAAGACCCTGTCGAAATCACGAGGAGTTCCTGATGTCGCCCCCACAGTTGCTGTTCCTGTTGCTGCTGCTGTTGCTGATGATGGTGATGGTGCTGCTGGTGGTGTTGCTGCTGGTGTTGGTGTACCTCCTGCTGAGCGTGAAAACAACCGTCCCTCTGCTTCTGACACCGCCGCCGTATCCCCACCCCTCAATAACATGGCTTATTACTACAGACAGGCGGAACAAGCACTACATCCCAACGCAGCATTACACCAGGTGCTACAGTTTCTCTACAGGGACTTGGATCTAGTGTTGAACGACCCCACTTTGAAATCACACGAAAAAATGCTGAAATACAAGAAACTTTTGAACAGGTTACAATTTTTCCTCGCCAATCCAAACAACCACACGATTCCTGCTTTTGCTCCTGTGAGACCGCCGCCCGAGAAACCTCCCTCTCTCCTCGAGGGGTTGCTTGAACAAGTTCCGAAGAGGAAAAGCAACTCCACCACCAAACTCTTCAAGAAACTGCAGAAATCTGACTTGGTCAGGTGGAACGACGACGGCTCAGTGAGCGAAATAATGGGTGAGAAAACGAATCCCGACGACCGAATAAGCATAGTGGACTTACTGAATGACGCCGCCAGGATGAGGAAAACGGTGACGATGACACTCGAGGGGTACACACCGTGCAAGTGCTGAGGGTGGAAGATCCCACCGGTTCCTTGATCAGAAACCAGCTCTATAAAACAACCAGTGGTGCCAGAGCTTCGCACAGTACACCTCTCGGCAGAGGGAAGAAGCGACCGAGCACCAACGAGGAAGACGACAACGACTTTGACGAAAACTATTACGACGGGGACGACACTCTCCTTGTAGGTGCCTCCTCCTTTTCTCCCCGTTTTTCCCGTCGTAAGGGGGGCGACAAGGACGAAATTTACGAAACTCCGACTACCGATAAAAAAACGCCTCGACCTGACTCCTTCAGGAAAAGCACCCAAGGAAAGAAAAGGAGATCGCGCAATCGCGCCACCCTGCCATGGCTAGGTCTAAGAGACTGACCAGAAAGAAAAAAGAAAAGAGACGAGTCACCAAACTCCAGAAACAACATTTCCGCGACCGAGATCCCGCCTTCGTCCGAGATGCCTTGGTGTCTCTGGACGCCTACACTAAACATAAACCCATTCAGAGAAAGTTCGCGAGGAACAAAACGATCACTGGGAAAATCGATCAACAGTGGCAGTTAGATTTAATGGACACGCAAGCTTTGGCTTCTCACAACGACAGGTTCCGCTACGTGGTCAGGGCCATTGACGTTTTCTCCAGGTACGCGTGGGCTGCTCCCACCAAAAACCAAAGGTGGCGCAGCAGTCACTGAGGCATTCGAAAAGATGACTACCGAGAGACACCCACGCTCCGTTCAGACGGACAAGGGAAAACAGTTTCTCAACAAGACCTTCAAAGATCACCTGAAGAGCAAAGAGTTTTTCACTAGCGAAAACGTTGACATCAAAGCTAGTCTAGTGGAGCGTTTGAATCGAAGTCTGAAGGAGAAGCTGTGGCGCTATTTCACACACAAGCGTACATATCGCTACCTAGACATATTGGACCAGGTGGTGTCTTCTTACAATCGCACTCACCACAAAACGTTGAAAATGCCGCCTGCTGACGTCACCTTGGAAAACAGCGAAACTATTTTCTACAGACACGACCTCCCTACTAAGAAACAAATCAAGACAATATGGAAAAAAGAAGAAACGGACGCTCGCTGCTCCGACACCGATGTCATAGCTCTAGGCGACAGAGTGACAAACCTATTTATCCTCAAAATTGATAAGCTTATATGTAGAATCTATTAGGATAATATTCCAGAACATATTTAAATGGTGCTCAGTTTGTACTTGTATCATTGGTATGTGAAACATGATATACAGTGGTTTCATGAAGGCATTTACTGCGAGTCTGCTACGTCAAAATGATGTACAGTGGCCATGTTGGAGCACAATGCGTGAAATAAAACAGTAAATTGTTTCCTTGTCATGAACTGTTGCCAATGTATTACTGATTCTAGATTGAGATTGAGGAATTGGCTAGTTGTTTCAGCACACTAACAGGTGAAACTTGTGATGGTAAGTTTATGGAAAAAGTTTTGCCTCAACATGGCTGCCATACAAGATCTGTGAGGTATTAACCCCTCTATAGAACTTACTTAATAGACACAGTTTTTGTACAATGTATTCATGTACTACACAGAGGGTATGTCACAATATCACTCTCTATGCGGACCCCTGTCTATCACTCCCCCTGTGGTGACCCCTCGTCTCCATCTGACTGAAATTCCCTATCTATTTGATTGCAGCCAACACTGACACCATTAGTCTCATATTGATGTTTCATGTTGCCACATTTTGATATAACCTCCCTGATCACTATCAGTCAGGTGTTTGCACTATTCTGTTGGGTTCATGAGTGAAACATTAGTATAATACTAGTTCTAATGCTCAAAGCATATATATGTCCACCAAGTCAATCACTAACCATTACCACACAACTAACTTTAGCATAATCAATCATCAATTGATGTCAGAATTGGTTCTTTCATTCCACAAGCCACTATCTCTGAATCTTTAATGAAGATGTGATAAATAAATACTGCAAATTGCAATGATACAACTCACATGCTGAGTCATAGATATCTTAGATAACAGTAAAACTGCACTATTCATAAACCATGTGGAGGCTAAATGTAGTAGCGCTACAACTCCAGTACTCAGTTTCTTGCAAGTACTAAAGGAGCATGACAGACATGGCAAAATTTGAGTACCAGATAATGATGCAAATGATATTACAGAATTTGCTATCTACCCAAAGTAATGATACTAGCCAGTACGAGACTAAATTGATAAAACATATAAGGCCACTCTGGTTTCTCAACCCCTGAAAAATATGACGAGGGCGATTTTTTATTTATTTTTTTTTCTACCCTAGGCGTATCGGGGTGAAAACTGCGTGGGCGAGACCAAAATCTTGATTTTAGTACTTATGAGCTAACTGATTATGAGGAATTGTGAAAATGCACTCAATCTCTAGTCTACTGCATTGCCAACATTGTTACTTTAATTTGATCCCAAATATGCCCATGTTTGTCTATTTTACCATGGTTTTTTACTAAAAATATGTTAAAAAAAAAAATTATTCAAAACAGAATTTTATGATGCGCGCAGTGATGAGTGGCCTCAGAGGAGGAAAATCGTTCACATGCCATAGTTTTGGTAATAAAATCAGGTATCTTCTGACAGGAATACCAGTAGACAAGAATTTTAACAATGTACCCAGGTACTCCATTGTCAACTAGCTTACAAAATAATTTTGCATTACCTATTTATGTGCTCAGCTTTTACTAAAGTGCGAGTGTCGTATATCAACAAATCCTATGCAAATTGCCCAGACCTGTCCACTCGGGCCAAAATCTTTAACAGCAATGATAAACTAACCTTGTCTAACCTATCTAAATTCTGCAGAATAATCATGGATAATTTTGAATTATGCAGAATTAATGGTGCTAATAGAAGGAAGGGTAAGAAGAGAAAACCCAAAAGTAGAGAAAAAAAATCAAAAAAACCTTACTAGAAATGTTCCTGGTGCTACAGTTGATGTCAGGATGCTTGATGAAGTATACCTTTATTAGGTGATGATACTTTGGTTTCTGTGGTACAATACAACTATGTACTTTTGTCAACATGGCTCAGAGTTCCCAATCTGTGCCATGTGCCCTGCAGGCTGCCATCGCTAACTCACTTCTGGTCCTGCGAGATCACGTCTCTACCAACATCTCCCTTTTATCAATTTTTTTATTTTTTTTTAAATGGAACAAACACATCCCTGCAGACAAGTATAGTCCGTCAAGTGTTAAAACTGTCTATGCTGAAAGAAAATACTAATTATATTGAGTCACAAAAAAAGTCATATGTATGAACATTGTCTGAACACATGAGTCTCTATGCAAGTATATAGTCATCATATCTTGAAGGTCGTGAGATCTCCCTTGTCCTTGTGCGACAAACCGGAGAGGGGGTCGGGGCAAGGGAGGTACCACCGCCCACAAGAGAGCCACTAGTGGCCCTGGACTGAGATGCAGCAATGTTGCTGCTGGGTGGTGCAGGTGACTTTGGCACTTTCTGTGGGGAACAAGTCCCCTTCGGTTGCACCTCCTGCTGGTTGTCAGCTGGTTCTGGTGAAATGTCAGCTCTGGCTGATGGTGTAACTGGAGCCAAGGGTATTCTGGGCTGAGTTGTCTGCCCATGTCTAATGCCAACTGGGGGAGGAGCAGCTGGCCGCACATGCACCCGGTTGCGGCTAGCATAGTCTCCGACTGAGAGAGGTGGATGGTTTACAGTATTCCTATCATATAGCGCCTTGGAGGCCACCCTGCGAGCTTTGATTTCCTCCTGGACCACCTGACTGTCTGCCACCTGAGAGTCTAACAGCGTGTCTGATGTTGGGAGAGGAGTGCGTGTCCGACGGGATAGCATACGCTGAGCAGGAGAGTATGAATATCCAGCCTGGGGGGTGTTACGGTGAAGTAACAGGGCGAGTTTGATGTTCATCGATTTCTTTAGCAATCCCTTAGCTACCTTCACTGCTGTCTCTGCTCGACCATTCCCTTTCGGGTAATAAATTGATGATGTCGTGTGGGTGAACCTGAACCTGGCCACCATGTCTGCATAGTCTTTACTAATAAATTGAGGGCCATTATCCGTGTGTATTCTTGCTGGAGCCCCAAAAGTGGCTAGGTGAACCTCTGTCTTGTCGACTACTGTAGAGGCAAGGGTGTCTCCCAGATCGTCTATCTCGATCCAATCTGAGTAATGACACACAGTGACTAGGTAGTCCTTCCCCTCATATGCACACAAGTCTTGGCTAAGTAGTTCCCAAGGTCTTGTCGGTATAGGCAGTGACAGCATGGGCTCCTTTTGTGATGATGAACCATATACTGCACAGGTCTCGCAGGCATCACACATGTCCTTGATCGCGGCTCTCATTCCTGGCCAGAATAGTATCTCCTTAGCCATCCTGTAGTTTGATTCAGCTCCAAGGTGATTTGCATGGATCTTGGCCAACATTGCGGCCCTGAGCTGCTGAGGCACTAACCCTTGTATATAGCCTCATTCAGTACAGACAGCTCATCTCTGTATCCCCAAAAAGGCCTGAGATCCTTGGGAACTACAGCACGGTCATCTGGCCAGCCGTCGATAATCATGTCTCGTAAAGCATTGAGTGACTCATCAGCATTAGTCATTTGCACTATCTCCCTCTCAGTCTCTCCAGTCAACCTGGGACTGCGGCTGACGGATTCACACTCCAGTCTGAACACCTCAAATCCTGTTGTGGGTGTATTGACAGGGGTGCGTAAAGCTGCTCTGGATAGAGTGTCTGCTATGAGAAGCGTGGTTCCTTTCCTGTACTCCAATGTAAAACGGTACCGCTGCAAGGTCATCAACATGCTTTGCAGTCTGGCGGGTGCTTTGTGTAATGGTTTTGACATGATAGGTACCAAGGGTTTGTGATCAGTGTGCACCGTAACATCAGGTTTCCCATAAAGCCATTGGTCGAACTTGTGGAGACCATGGCAAATGGCGAGGCACTCTTTTTCCATTTGAGAATACCTCCTTTCTGTGTCACTAAGCTGGCATGAGCTGAAGGCTACTGGCTGTAGCTCTCCCTTTGTGTTTGGTTGCAGAAGTGCGGCTCCTAAACCTGACTCACTTGCATCAACCTGCAATGTCACCGGTTTATCCAGACTGTAGTAGAGGAGGGTAGGTGCTGATGCGATGAGCTTCTTGGCTCTTTGGAATGCTGATTCCTGCACCTTGGACCACAAGAAACTGGCACCGTCTTTTGTCAGCATACGTAAGGGCTGTAGAGTCGAGCTCAGATTGTCACAAAACTGTGATAGGTATGTGGCCATGCCTATAAACCGCATCAAACCATCTGTCGGGGTTGCCATTCCCGTGATTGCCGACACTTTCTCAGGATCTGGCTGCAAGCCACTATCAGTGATGATGTTCCCCATGAACTTGAGCTCCCGAAGGGCAAACTTGAACTTATCTGGATTGAGTTTGATGTCTTTAGCCACACAACGTTCCATCAATGCCACCAATCTTCTGTCATGGCTGGTCTTTGATGTTGTGTAGTCCTCACCCTCACCATAAACAAGGATATCATCAGCAATGCAAATTATTCCTTCAAGGTTCTCAAGGGCATCCAAGAATCTCTTTTGGAACTCCTCTGGTGCACATGATATACCAAAAGGTAGTCGAAGCCAGCGATATTGACCATATGATGTGTGCATGGTGGTGTACATAGACGACTCATCATCAAGAGGAATGTGTAGGAATCCCTCCCGAACATCAAAGAGAGAGAAACACTTGGCATTACCCAGCTTGTATAAATGTTCCTTCAATGTGGGGATTTGGAAGAGAGGTCTTATCAATGCCTTGTTGACGGTCTGACTTGGGTCAATACAGACGCGGAATTTCTTCGGGGTTTCTCTGATGAGTGCATTTGAACACCAGGGAGTGGGCTCATCCACCTTTGCCATGATCCCCAATGTCACATACCTGTCCAGTGCTTCCTTCTCTTTTCCCCGTTTGGCGATCGGCACCCGGTGATTGGGCATCTGGACTGGCACAACATCTGCCTTCAACTCAAAATGGACAGGTGGGCCCAGACACCCTAGTCCCTGAAAGCTGTCCTTGTATTCACGCAAGACTGCATCTTTAGTCAAGTTGCCTGCTGGAGGCAGGCATCTGGAGCGAGGGATCTGAATAGTCTTTGGTGAGGGTTTAGCTTGGTCCAGTGCTGTTGCATACACCACATCCAGAGATAGACACAGGACCTCGTCCGCCATAATCTTGATAAGACCCAGATTCTCACTGTCTTCTCCTGAGAGAAGTGCAGGCTTCTCACCAATGTCACTGTCTGCTAGCACCTGGAATACCAAGTCATGATAACGATCCCCCGGTCACATAAAAGGGTGATCTGACCAATGGGCTTTACTGGAGCAGTGTTTTTGTACGGGAAGAGCTGGTATGGTGAACGGGTCATCTTGATAGACGTAAACATTCTCTTGGCCAGGCGTTCTGGCATTGTGTTGATTCCAGCTGCTGAGTCTATTTGTATCTTCATTCTGTTGAACCTGTCACCCTTATCCGACAGAAGAAGTTGTGCAAAGTACTTTCGCCCTTTCCTTGCACCAGCTTGAAAGACAGCTGTGTCTTCCAGGGAGTAACATTGCTCGTCATAGTCTACTTCTGAGTAAGGGTCTTGGGGTACATGAGCTAGGTCTTCATCACTGTTGACCGCATGGATGCTATGTTGACTTCTTCTGTTATCCGGCGGTAACTTATTCTGAGGCCCATGGTTGACCCCTCTACCCCGCTGATTTTTCCTGGAATGACCCGCACTGCGGCTCTGGGTCTGTGGGCGGTGACTGTCTCCTTGAGGTTCCAGACAGACACGGGAGAAGTGATCGTTGCCACCACACTTGCCACACTTCTTTCCATTGGCTGGACACTTAAACCAAGGTAGTGGCCCACGTCTGTCACCGCACCAGTGGCACGTACCGTTCTCACGTTTCAGCTTCATATCTTTGTGAGCCTTCCCTTTTGCCGTCCAATTCACAGCCTCGTCTGTGCCTCTGGTGGCTTCGCCAATAAGCTGATTAGCCCGCTTTGCAACTTCTAACACCTTGACTTCCGCAACAACATCACTAAGTGTCTTTTTTGTGTTGTCAGGTTTGACATGAGATTTTAGTAGCTCTGCCCGAATGTCACTGTTCCGTAAACCAAAAATAAACTTGTCACGGCTCATCTCATCAGTTAAAGTACCATAGTCACACAGGCTGCACTCATGCCATACATGGGTCTCCCAGTCTTGCACCGACTCATGGGCGCCCTGTGTGGCCATCCAGAAGGTGAATCTGTCTGTCAACAGCGAGGATGTGGCCGAGCCTGTGTAGTGAGTTCTGAGTCTCTCCAACCACACCCACGGCTTGCTTTTGTCCCCGGCCGAAATTTGGGGCTCTATGCTGTACCGAATAACCTGCAGTGCCTCACCGGGCATAGATGAACATAACACAGCAATTTCCATCAGTGGCATAGCATAGTACTCAGCTCGATGAGTTGCGGGATTCTTGGACAGGTCTCTATATTCAGACTCAATGCAGTAGTCGTTGAATCTCATTTCAAAATTTTTGAAGTTTTCTGGGATGTTCCCTGTTAGATTTAGTTCTGGCTTCTTGGGTCTAGACATGTTTGAAATTCAAGTCACCACCACCACAATAAGAATGAGAATTTTTGTTGTTGCACTACCTTGTGATTTTGCTTTTGGGTTCCTGACAACCCCACTGCTGACACCAAGTTGAAGTCAGGATGCTTGATGAAGTATACCTTTATTAGGTGATGATACTTTGGTTACTGTGGTACAATACAACTATGTACTTTTGTCAACATGGCTCAGAGTTCCCAATCTGTGCCATGTGCCCTGCAGGCCGCCATCGCTAACTCACTTCCGGTCCCGCGAGATCACGTCTCTACCAACACTACAAAGTAAAGTGTATGTGTAGATTGATATGAAAGGGTAACAATAGATGTCAGATTACGACTGCTATAAGAATATTCTGACCAGGTGCTAAACCCTGCCTTTGCTATATGGTAGTTTGAACTACACGGTAATCCCTTGATATCTGTAGTTATTATTTATATGTAACCTATTCATGTTTGTGTGAGCTACGCAATATCTGAACTATTATGTTCACAATTAGCTGCCGATTGTCATCACAACACATTGAATATTGAGCCAAATACCAATAACTGGTCTATCATATCTACTATTTATAGATCTGGTTTGTTTAAGTCATTTATATGTGTTAGTAACTAGTCTATTCATCATATTTACTGTTAATGGATCTGACTCTTATTCATACATGCTGGTGGCTGTGTGTGCTCTCACTCTCTTGTACAGACCATTTATGATTTCCACATGTCATTAAAGGGGCCCTGGCATGGTTATGCATGCCTGCATTAAAAAGTCACATGACCACCCCTTGACCAATCAGGGCGCCGTGATTTTTCCGCTGGTTCCCACGATTTTATGATCGCTGTCTGAATCAGTACCCATGTTGTTAATTTACGGTGCTAGCCCCCCTTTAACTAGCCTACTATTTTATATTTATATGTGGATCAACATGGTAAAAGGTATGCCCGCGAGGGGTGCTCGGCCCGTAGGCACTGAAATACCTCCACTGTGTGAGTCTGCTGCAGTAGAGGTGTGAAACTGTGATAAAGCTGAAACTGGGTAGTGTTAAACTCTCCTTTCTTTGTAAGCTTATTCTGAAGCTATTTACTGGAGGATCTTTACAAACAAGGGCTCATTTTAACATGCTTGGCTAGACCTTTAAAATGAATATTTCTTGTTCAAGGTTGAATGCAGGGAATTTTGCCTTTGACCCCATTGAAGTTCAACCAAAAGTTTAAAACCATTTTATGATGAGAAGATCATTGAGCACCTAAAAATAAATGGTTCCCACCTGTTCTATGGATAAAAATCATCTAGAAAATGTCTAGCTTTTCTTTTTCTAAGGGGCTGCAGTATGTTTGACAGACCCTGCGAACTTTTTGGGCGAGATTATCTCTGGACACTTGTCCCAACCTCCCTCATGTTGGGCACTTACCTATCAATTAAAACCTTATTGTATGTATGTTATATGGTGAGAAATTGATAGCTGTGATAAAAATAAGTGGTTTTGCTTTTTAAATGAAGTTTTAATGACAATTTAAATGGAAGTTATGATCATTCAAACATCCTGAGTCAAAGACGCTATTCTGCCGTGGTTCTGTCAGAGCACGCAGTTCAAGGGTAAAGATGACATAAAAAATTTGCTTTTACATTGTATGATTATGATAATATGTATCATTATTTACATTCTTGGGGGTATATCTTGCTTATCTGAAAAGAAAATTGCCCAAAATAATCATTTTAGTGATCTAGTCTACCTTGGATTCATCTTGCTTGATCACAAAATTGGATCCAAATTAAACTCTTAACTATGGCAGAATTCTGGGTCTGATTTGGTACCTTTGACCAGTCATAATTCCACTTTAAATTGACATAGAGACTTAATTTAAAAAGCGACTCCATTTCTTTTCTCAAGATCTATCCATTGCTCATTAGATAAGTTTAATTGGATAAAGTCTAGGTAAGTGCCTAGCTCGGGCATACCTTTTACTGTGTTGATCCACATATGCATGTGTTGCAGTGTTGTCACTCCATTCATCCACAGGTAATTTGAGGACTCTGCTACATGTACATCGGGAATGCTACTGTAACTATCGGCTAAACCTGATTCTTTTCCTTTGTCCCAGAAGGGGCTGTGAATAAAGAATTGAATTGAATTGAATTGGTTCGCCGATAGATACCAAAACGGCAACCGTCCAGTGGTGGGCTTTCGCTGCAGCCTGTTCCCTAACGTGGCTAAGTCTTCTCAGTCAGAAACAGGCTGACACAACCAGCGAAAGTGCTCCAGAGCAAACTGCAATGTTGTTGAACGCAATGCCTTGGGCGTAAGGTGGCGCTTATATTGTTCAACCTGGGGACACTGTTTGTTCAGTCTGAGGCCATCAGCCGTCAGGCAAACTGATATCTGTAAGAAACTGCAATATTGTATGGCCTGAGACTGAACTGTCCCAGGTTGAACAGGTTTTTTGCCCAGATTTTCGTGTCATGTGTTCTGAAACTCTGTCACTTTACAGTCAGTGATGAGTCTGTTTACTTTTTTTTTGGCCGAGTTTGTTGATGTTTTTTGACCCAGATTTTCATGTCACAAATGTGTATTCTGACCCTCTGTCAGTGAAAAGTTTATTTACATTTTTCAGCCGAGTTTGTTGACGTTTTTTTGGCCGAGTTTGTTGATGGCCAAAGGTACAGTGAATTAGCCATAGGTACAGTGAATTCACCATAGGTACAGTGAATTCACCATAGGGGTGTGTGGATGGGGGGTCCCCCATGTCACATGTCGATTTTAAAAAATGGTCATGTCCCCTTCGGGCCATGTCAATTTTAAGAAATGGTCATGTCACCAGGTCGATTTTAGGGAGTGGTCATTTTTAAAGCTATATTGACGTTTGTTGATGTTTTTCAGCCTCTCTAGGCTATGTCTGCAGCACATGTGTAGTTGACAGTCACAGCGTCACTAGCTTAGAAATCTAACTCTCATCTCTGTCACTGTCACAGTGTCAGTGATGATTGAATTTTGAGGGGGTGATCATTCTGATGTGTAGATGACAACTGAAGATGACAACTGAATTGTCAGGGAAATGACTAATTTAAGGGAGTGGTGTCACTGTCACAGTGTTAGTGATGATTGAATTTTGAGGGGGTGGTCATTCTGATGTGTAGATAACCGGGGTAGATAATGACTGAATTGTCGGGGAGTGGCATTGAGAGAATGTGACACAAAGTGGGGGGAGGGTGTCGGATCGAGAAGCAGGGTCTGTGGAAGGCGTAAAAGTGAGACGCGAGGTGCAGGAGGGTGTTGGAGTGAGATGCAGGGTCTGTGGAAGGCGTAAAAGTGAGACGCAAGGCGGGGGAGGGTGTCGGAGTGAGATGCAGGGTCTGCGGAAGGAGTAAAAGTGTGATGCGGGGTGGGGGAGAGGGTGTCAGAGTGAGATGCGGGGTATGTGGAAGGCGTCAAAGTGAGACGCTAGGTTGGGGAGGGTTTCGGAGTGAGCCGAAGGGTCTGCAGAAGGCGTTAAAGTGTGACGCAGGGTGGGGGAAGGGTGTCGGAGTGAGACAAAGGGTCTGCGGAAGGCGTAAAAGTGTGATGCAGGGTGGGGGAGAGGGTGTCGGAGTGAGACACGGGGTATGTGGAAGGCGTAAACCCAGGGGCGTAAAAGTGAGACGCAAGGTCGGGGAGGGTTTCGGTGTGAGCCAAAGGGTCTGCGGGGTGGGGGGGGGGTGGTTTCAGAGTGAGATGCAGAAAAAAATTACCCCATGTCTGAAAGATTGAGAGAGGGAGAGAGAGAGAAAGAGAGAGAGAGAGAGAGAGAGAGAGAGAGAGAGAGCCCTCTTTGGATCACCAAAGGACCCACTTTCAGGTGACCAAAGGACCCATGTGGGTCCTTTGGTCACCTGGCGGGTCCTTTGGTCACCTGAGTGGGTCCTTTGGTCACCTAGCGGGTCCTTTGGTGACCCGAGTGGGTCCTTTGGTCACCTTGAATATGACTGGGTCCTTTGGTCACCTAGGTGCCCTTTCATGGGGCAGGTGGAGAAGGGAAATTGGTCAGAAAAATCATTTGGAATGCTCCTCTGTAGCTAAATTATGTCATTTATATATCATGTTTTAACTTGAAATATATTTTGCATTTTGGTAAAGCAAGGTTACAAAAGGACCCAATTTAGGAGGAAAGGGGGACAGACACAAAAGGACCCATGAAGGGGAGTGACAAAAGGACCCATCTAGGAGAGAGCACAAAAAGACCCAGTTATTGGAGTGCCCATTTATAGGAGTGAGCACAAAAAGACCCAGTAAGGGGAGTGACAAAAGGAGAGAGCAAAAAAAGACCCAGTTATTGGAGTGCCCATGTATAGGAGACAGCGCAAAAAGACCCATTAAGACAGTGGCAAAGGGACCCATCTAGGAGAGAGCAGAAAAAGACCCAGTTATTGGAGTGATCCAAGAACCCAACTAGGAGAGATTACTAAAAGACCCAGTTGGGGTATTAGTAAAACTAAAAGGCCTGTTAAGGGGACAGGCAGTTCATCCTACATTCATTCAGCTCTCAAGTCCTTCTTGTACTCAGTTTTCGCCTTTTTATTCTTGTGGACATGTTGTTTTATACTCAGCTAGCAGAGCAATTCAGTTTTTTTCACTCACCAGTCATGCACATCCTACCAATGCACTGTGCAGTTCTCCCATTGAGTGCATTGGATTAAGCATGAAATAAGCTTTCTAATGATGCCAAACATGAATATATAGAAGACAAATTAAAAGCCTAAAAGCTATGTGATAAACGTCAGCTTAATTCAAACTTTTTATCATTGCTGTCTTTTGGAATGATCACCTGATCATCCCTTTTATCTTTTCTTGTACCCTTCTTACAACATCTGTGGGTCCATACCTTGACAAAACCAATGGTTTTATCCAGGGCTCTTTCTCGATAACTTTTTTTTGTTGATAAAAATAAGTGCTTCAAAATGTTTCCAGTTGCAGGACGCAACTTGCTACGTTGGACTATGACCTGAGGACATGCAGCGCTGCATGCCCTCATGCTGACGCATATATTTTTGGGACTGCGGAATTGGGCATGCCCTAAGGGCATATTGCTGGCCTTTACATATCAACAATTGACCATTCCTAGTGTATGCCCTCGGGGCATTGTGTATCAGTCCTGAGGGCATATTCCTGCTCTTTTGAAGTTCTGGGATTAACCAAAAACATGCACATGCCCTCAGGGCAACACCAGTGTCGTCTAGGCCACTGTCCACATTATGATTGACTAAAGCATGCTCTTAGGGCATTAATAGTGTATGAATGTCCTAAGGGCCTACTTTAAATACCAGAACTACACCATCCTTAATATCCTTAGGTATGGAATCATGCCCTAGGGGGTAATTATTATCTCCAGGGGATATTTCTATCCCTTATCCCCTGGCCGTAACCTTCAGAGAAGAGACATTCCCTGGGGCCATCATGGATTTAGCACTGATGCCCTGAGGGCATTGATGATAAAAATGGCCTTAGGGCTTAAGTTAACAGTTGTGTTATTTCATAGCCTTAATGTCCAGAATATGTCCTGATGATAAAAATTCCTGTATAGGGGGCCTAGTCCAGATCAGGCCCTATTATAAAAGGGCATCAATATAGTGGTAGGCTATGCCCTAAGGGCATCGTGTCCCTCAGGCATACATTTTGGTCTACTTCCATAGAGTACATATCATTCACCGAGAAAACTATACCCTTAGGGCATATTCATCACATCCATGGACTATAGGTTTCTTGTAGGTCCATGCCCCCAGGGCATTATTAGTGATGCCAATGCCCAAGGATTATCCTATATAGAGTTAATTGACTAGTACATGCCCTCAGGGCAGCAAAAGCATGATCTATGCCCTCAAGGCATGTCCCTTCTTTTCTTCTATTAAAGTTCTATTGGCCACTAGCTGGTCTGGAGCTGGTTCTGGCGACACATACTACTGATAAGAGCTGATAAGATGGGACCAGCATGTCCCTGGATGTGGGTGTTAACCAGGGACAAGGTACCCATCATGGTATGTCTTATCAGTGGGTTTTGGCTCAACCAGCGAAATTCAAGATGGTGGCTCCACTAGGCCTCCATAGTGAATCCTATAGACTGTAAATAACAATTCAGTGACAATTCTCTTCACATGTCTTAAGGGCATAGCTAGGCCTACAGGGCTCTCATTGTACAAGATCGTAGTACCTATGCCCCCGGGGTATCAGCATCGATGCCCCAGGGGCATGCATTATCCTCTACCTCATTCCCACGCCCAGTGTGGGAAAGTCCTTCTGTCCGTGGCAATGTACGCGCCACTCCCATGCAGCGCGGCAGTATGTCCTAAGGGCATAGACCAACATAGCAAGTTGTATCCTGCTTTCCAGTTACTTTCACTTTTTAGGCCTACTTTGTTTGTCCTGCTTAAATTAGCCTGCCTTACAAAACGATAATTTTGAACAGTGAAAAGAGAGCTCTGGGATTTGTAGATGCTGGGTTGGTCTTACAGATTGAATTTGAGGGTATGATTATGGCTAGGGATAATGGGGGTATAGATTGACCTCCTAGCTTTAGGTAGACAGAATTAAAAGTTTTGCTCTACTTTAACAAAGGGGGGGTCAAGAATTTGGGGAGACCAGGTTTCTTTTAAACCGACAGAAAAAAAAATTACAACAAAAAAGCTTGCCCATTGGGAGCTATTAGGTAGGCCTAGTGGTCATGAGGGGGGGGGGAGGGTTAAGTTAGGGGAAAACAAAATTGGCCGAAATTGGTTTTTCAATTTGGTTTGGGTAAAAAAATGTTTCAAATTGAAAAACATTTTTAGACGTTTTTGTCAACTAAATAAAAATGTTTGTTACATGTATACCTAATCAGGAAGCACTCCCGATGACTCCGTTAGCATACCCATACCCTCCGTTAGCACTCCCGATGACTCCGTTAGCATGCTCAACCCCTCTGTAAGCACTCCCAATGACTCTGTAAGCATTCCTGATCCCTCCGTAAGCACTCCCAGTCACTCTTTAAGGATTCCAGACCCCTCCATAAACACTCCCAATCACTTTGTAAGCATTCCCGACCCCTCTGTTAGCACTCCCGGTCACTCCATAAGCATTCCCGACCCCTCCATTAGCACTCCCAATCACTTTGTAAGCATGTCCGACCCCTCCGTCAGCACTCCCGATCACTCTGTAAGAATTCCCGACCCCTCCATCAGCACTCCCGATCACCCCTTAAGCATTCCCGACCCCTTCTTCAGCACTCCTGATCACCCCTTACACATGCCTGACCCCTCCGTCAGCACCCCCTAAGCATACCCAACCCCTGCGATAGCCTACCCTACCCCTCTGTGACCTCTGCCGATGACTCCATAAGCCTGCCCAACCCCTCCATTAGCACTCCTGCTCACTCCTTAAGCATGCTTGACCCCTCTGTTAGCATTCCCGATCCATCAGTAAGCATGCCCGTCCCCTCCATAAGGACTTTGTAAGCATTCCTGATGCCTCCATTATCACTCATGACTCCGTAAGCCTACCCGACCCCTCCGTGAGCTCTCCCGATGACTCCATATCCCTGCCCAACCCTTACGTTAGTACTCCCGATCTCTCCTTCGGCATGCTCAACCCCTCCGTTAGCACTCCCGATCACTCTGTAAGCACTCCCGATCACTCCGTAAGCATTCCTGACCCCTCCGTTAGCACTCCCAATCGCTCTGTAAGCATGTCCGACCCCTCCGTCAGCACTCCCAATCACTCTGTAAGAATTCCCGACCCCTCCATCAGCACTCGCAATCACTCCGTAAGCATTCCTGAGCCCTCCGTCAGCACTCCCTAAGCAAGCTCGCCCCCTCCATTAGCATTCCCGATCCCTCCATGAGCATGCCCCCAGGTGGGAATTTTTGTGACCTCTCCCCAGGTGGGTCCTTTTGTGACCTTCCCTCAGTTGGGTCTTTTTGTGACCTCCCCCAGGTGGGTCCTTTTGTGACCTCCCCTCAGGTGGGTCTTTTTGTAACCTCCCCCCAGGTGGGCCCTTTCTACCCCAGGTGGGTCCTTTCTACCCCAGGTGGGTCCTTATGTGACCTCCCCCCAGGTGGGTCTTTTTGTGACCTCTTCCAGGTGGGTCCTTTTGTGATCTACCCCAAGTGGGGCCTCTCCCCCCAGGCGGGTCTTTTTGTGACCTCCCCCCAGACGGGTCCTTTTGTGACCTTCCCCCAGGTGGGTCTTTTTGTGACCTCTCCCAAGGTCGGTCCTCCAACCCCTCTGATCATACTCCAGATCACTCTGTAAGCATTCCTGACCCCTCCGTTAGCACTCCAGATCACTATGTAAGCATTCCAACCCCTCCGTAAGCACTCCTGACCACTCCGTAAGCATTCCCAATCCATCAGTAAGCCTACCTGACCCCTCCATGAGCTCTCCCAATGACTCTGTAAGCATGCCCGTCCCCTCCATAAGGACTTTGTAAGCATTCCCGATGCCTCCATTATCACTCATGACTCCGTAAGCCTACCCGACCCCTCCGTGAGCTCTCCTGATGACTCCATACCCCTGCCCAACCCTTACGTTAGTACTCCCGATCTCTCCTTCGGCATGCTCAACCCCTCCGTTAGCACTCCCGATCACTCTGTAAGCATTCCCGGTCACTCCGTGAGCATGCCCAACAGTAGTATAATAGATGGTCTTTTCTGAATATTATCCAGAAAAGACCATCATATTTGGATTATCCAGAGAAGACCTCCTATTTTTAGATTATTTATAAAAGAGGTCGTTTATAGATATATTTAATTTATCTATAAAAGAGGTCGTTTATAGATATATTTAAATTATCTATAAAAGAGGTCGTTTATAGATATATTTAATTTATCTATAAAAGAGGTCGTTTATAGATATATTTAGAATCCAGAAAAGACCTGTATTTTTGAGAAAATGTAGATTGCAAGTGAAACGAGAAGTCATAATATTTTTATTTTTTCTTTATTGTTCTTTTTGAGACATATCATATAGTCAGACAATCCAACAGATAATCCAATTTATTCCTTTATCGTTTATGAATAGAGAGGCGGAGAATGAGTTACAATAACAATGAATAACATAATTGGAATCTTCATGAATAATGTGATTCATTGAACCAATACCATAGTAAATTTTCGCCACCTAGTTCTTTGTTAGAATCAACTTTAAGAATTCCTCTAAAGACATTAATTCATTTTCGGAGGGGTCGATTTCATGAGAACCTTTTTCTTCAGTTGGTTCTTCTTCCGCCGAATAAAATTCTTGTTCTTCAGACGACGTTTCATCAGCTAAATGAGATTGTTCTATATCTGATTCTTCAGACGAGTCACTTTCTCCAGAATCACTTTCTTCATAGTCGTTTTTTTCTTTCAATGAAGCAGATATCTTTTTGCCTGATCCAAAACCTTGATCATTTCTTTCGGTTTTATCAGGTGTATATACTTCTTCTAGCTCAGGGATGAGAATTTTTTCTAATATTATTTGAGCTATTTGATCTCCATGTTTTATTTCGAAGACCTCATTTCCAAAATTAAACAGCAAAACACCAATTTTTCCCCTGTAGTCTTCATCTATTACCCCTGCTCCTACATCGATGAAATGATTAAGAGCAAGTCCTGATTTTGGTGCTATGCGACCATAGCATCCTGCAGGTATGCAAAGTATTATATCAGTTTGTACCAATTTTTTTTCTTTAGCAGGAATAATATAATCATAAGCACTATATAAATCAAACCCTGCAGATTTTTTTGTGGATCTGGTTGGCTTCAATGCTTTTGTTGATGCTTTAACATAATGCATAATATGTTGGAGAATAGGTGAGGCAGGCAGTAAAGCAGATTTTTTACATGTTGTTACTAACAGTGTATTTGGTTTGTCTTTTACAAGAGTAATATAGAAAGAATCTTGACAACGCGCCATTTTGCTGAACGTTATTTCAGTTGTTTTGTTGTTTAATATAACGCTATTCACAGAGATGTTTTCTTTGTTTTAGTTCATTTAAGACGATCTTTGCTGTAATATTTAAGATTTTCATTGTAAATTTCTTCATATATTTTGCTGTAAGCTAATTGAGAGATTTTTTCACCTTTTTCAGTGTTTTCAAGCTTAGAACGTTCTTCTAATTTTATAGGATAAATTTTTTGTAAAACAAGTCGTGCAACAGCATCACCACTTTTTATTTTTAGGTCTTCTTCTCCGAAGTTAAATAAAACAATGGTAATATACCCTCTGTAATCTTCGTCTATTATTTTTTGGTTGATTAACACAAAGTTATGTTTTCTTGATTTGCATAGAGGTAAAATTATACCATAATAACCTTTAGGGATAGCAAGTTTAACTTCTGTTGTAATTGTACATGCTGTATTATTAGGAACAGTATGGTCATATGAACTATACATTTGAATCCCTATGTTATTTTCCTCTTCAGTAGGAGAGAAGGAACCTGCTATTTTACTGTATTTTAGAACAGACATTTTCGTTCAGTTTTATATGACATGATGTGATGCCTATTGTTATGATTCTCAAGTAAGTAAATAACCAAACAAACAAAATGAAATAATTTTTTATATGATTTTATTTTGATTGTCACATGTGTAAAGACAGTTTTTCATTTTCAGTTTGTTCCTGTTCTTTTATCGAATTCAAGGAATATCATGTTTAGCACATCATTTCTTTTCATGTCGTATACTGCTTTCATCAGTTGATGAGTAGCACTGTACTTAGATCTTTGCCACATTTTTAAGACATTGAAGGTTAATTGAGCTATGTCTTGTTCGGGCTGGGACGATATTGTTCTTCTTTCGTCAGACGTGATATGTAGATATGTAGCTATGTCCTTCCAGTCTCTTGACATTTTTTCACTCAATAAGCTGAAATACATTTGCACGGAGGTCGATTCCACGTCATACTCTTCTAGTTTTTTTTCTTTGAAGAAATTTTCAGTTAATTCCACCAAGTCTATTCTGTGGTTTTCCTTTAAACTTTTCATCAGTTCTTCTGTTCGTAAGTAGTAAGGAACTTCTCTCCACCATTTATTCAGCATCTCTATGCCCATAGCAGTTGGAGTTTTCGTCTTGTTCATGCTTTCAAGTTTAGCATGAGGGATGCCAAGATATACTCCTAAGGTCATCCATTGACGTGCTAACGATACAGAGATTTTTTGAAGAAAGATATCTGAATATCCTAAATCATCTTGAAAGTAATAAGTAGGTAAAGGCATTTTTTACCTTCAAAGGATTAGAGTGACAATCAAAAGTAGGAAAAGAAATAAATCAAAAATACATATACCAATGATTTAAATAACACATGTACTTCCTCAACATATGTACTTATGAAGAACTTTAGATGCTCGTAACATGAGGATTATATCTTATCTCAAGGAAGTAAAATTAAGTTCCAGATTGTTACAAAACAGGTATATCGGGTAAATTTATATTAAGCATAAATAGACATAGAAGAAAAGAAAACAGGATAAAAAATTATAGCAGTTATTAATCCATGTATGAAATAGTATATAACGCTTATGAATCCATATGTAGCACAAAAGAAAAGAAACAATAACAAAAAAATTTCATATATTTTAAGACTACCTATATTTTTCATTTTAATCATTTTTTTTATTTAGATAAGTTGCAAGACAAAATATCTTTCCACGAAGACAGATATTCTTTCACTTTTTCTTTATCTTCTTCAGTATATCTTTCTAAGTATATTGGATTTATGTCCAAAAAATTGGTGATAGAAAGATCTCCGTCTAAAATACCATGAACATTTATTTCTTCTGGCTTCAGATCTCGTTCTGCATGACAAGCTAACATGTCTATCACACTTTCAATTAAAGCATATTTTCTCATATTTCCTTCTCTGTAATATTGAGGATGATGATCATTGTTTTCATAGTGATGAAATAAAGCATTTTCCCAAGTTGTTTTTTCTTGAGAATTTTTTGGTCCATTTTTAGTATGGAACTTAAAGGTGTAACCTATGGCTTCTCTCATTGAAAACTTAGATAAGTCATGCACCATTATTCGTTCTGTTAAACACATTTTATCTTTTTTGTCAAATACGTTTTCTAAAAGGTAAAAAGTGAAACATATCATTAGTCTATGCCTTAAAACCTGTTCGAAATGTTGCAAGAGAAGTTTCAAGAAAGAATTGTTGCAAGTTATTTTTTCTTTTTTAGATTTTATGTATTTAATGGCTATATCGTCTTCCCAGTTTGTGTGTTTCAACAGTTTTTTTATTTTAAAAGTGTACTTTCCCATATCAGCGTAGTGTTCTGCTCATGAAGCCAGACAAAAGTTTCTCTTGTTTTTCTGTGATTCGTTGCACAAGAATATTATTTTTGTTTCCTAAAGATTTTATTATTTCTTGATTCTTTTTTCTCTCTGCTCTAAGAATGCGAAATTGGTTTTGTTGCCTTTTTCTTGTTTCTTCAAGGGTTTCTATCTTATGTATGCAATCAGGACACACCCCGTCTTCTAGCGAAGGCTTCCAATCAGAATAACTGTTCATGTTACTTTGACGCAGATCAGTGTTCACATAAAGTCTGTTTGTTCACTTATCTCATCTATGTTTTTATTTCTTAATCACTTTCATGTTTTTTTTCTGAATTTAAATGAAAAGCTTCGTTTGGCTTATTCCTATAAGTCTCCATTAAAACATCAGAAGGCATAGAATCTGGCACATCACAAGTTTCGCCGTCTGCTACAATTTTACTGCCTTCTTCTGAGTCATCACCGTCGGCTACTGTACGACCATACGGATAAGAACCTCTCCTGATGTTATATATTCTCTCTGCTTTAGCTAAGTTGTATGCCTTCCTGTGAGCCATTAAATTCATATTTTCATTTCGTGCTTCTCTTAATTGTAAAGTAAGATGGAGATTATTTTTTTCTTCCTCTTTTATGATATTAATGTGTTCACGTCTTTCTTCTTCTAACAGAGATATATAAGTGCCTTGATGTAAGCATATTTTTTCAAGTATTTCATTGCGCTTTACTTCAAAAATCATATTGTTCCCTTTTGTATCCATGATTAAGACTTGAGAAATAATCTTAATTTATATATTTTTTTTAGGTCTCACACGAGAAAGATGTTCATTCTTATAATTATTTGAGTATCTCAGGATCTTTTGTTTCTTCAGTGAATACATTTGAGTCGGGCAAATGTTCTTGATTTGCAATAGTAGTTAGTAATTGATTATTTTTTTCGTACATTATGTTATCAATATCTCGGTTTTCATTTATTTGAGTAGATTTTAAGTCATGGTTAGAAACAGAAGATCCTATGACAGGATATGTCCATGTTTTTCTGTGATTTACATTAGTTACAAAACAAGACAGGAAAGTTTGAGTTTTTTCATTGTTATGATAAATATTTCCGCTTTCTGTACAAGACAAAAATATTTCATCTCCTTTCTGTAAAGAAGGGGAGATAGATTGTTTACGCGTTTCTAAGATAATGACTACGATGCTTAAAATAAGAGTAAAAACTATTCCTCCTGCTCCTACTTTCCCGTTTGAAATCAAATTATTTATTTTGCTTAAACTTTTCATGCTTCCTTCTTTTGTTTTATGTTCGCTCATTTTTTTAAAAAAAATATCTTTTTATGATGATCAGTTCCAACAAATCGGCAAATAATTTCCAAGACAAGATGAAAAAGAAATAATACATTAATCTTTTTTTCTTTTTTGTGTTGTTCTTAGAAAATTATTTTTTGTAGAACAAATTTGTTTGTTACAAAACAAGGATTTCTTTTTGCTTCGATTATTTTGTTTTTTCTTTAAAAAGTATTGTTTTACTTTACTGTCATTCCAATCAGGATCTGAAGTGAAGCTAGATATAACTTGTTGCATTGTCTTATTCTCAGCTCGTTTTTCTAAAAAGAACAAGCAATATAAACCACAAGTCATAGAAAAAAGTCCTTGAATAGAATGAGAGGAATATTTATATTTTTTTGGCAAAGCTTTCAGAAAACTCTTTCGCATAGGACTGAAGCCATATGAATCGAAATATTCAGCTAGTTTACGTGGTTTTTCATAATAAAAAGCTACCCAATGTTCTCCGGGTAAGTTACTGTTGTCGGTGTTGACTACATAACCTGTAGGAAATGATTTCACTGCAGGTATAGTGTCAGCTGAATCAACACCATAATTTCCTCCTTTTTTTCTTTTAATTTTCTGCAAGAAAAAATTTATTTCCGCTCCATTCATTTTTAGGAATTATGCTGTTTCAGATTTTGCTCTTAATATATTGCTAGAATCTAATCTCAGGAGTTCATGATGTTCTAAATATACGATAGCTGCTACTCCATGGGTTAATTCTTCTTCTAGTTTTATGACAAATCCTAAAGAACCATTTTCTGAATATTCGAATGTGCCTGACGTTATTCCGTTTTTAGATATGTCAAAACAGTAAAGACAATGTCCTTTTTTGAATTCGTCGAAAGAAATATCTATCGTATCGTCTCTGAAAATTGAACCTGTAGACCGTATAAGAGCTAGGTAGGCCGTATTGTATAAATCATTAGGGTAATCTAATTCATAGTGATAAAAAGGAGTTCCACCGTCGTTCACTTTCAGTTCTATTTCCTTAGCTTTGAAGTGCTCAAATTGAAACGGATTACGATTATGACTTCCTGTAAAGGCATCTAAATGAACTAACCCTATGATGACTCTTTTTGGAAGAGGAGTGTTGTTCACTATATGAGAGGCTTGCAAAATAGATTTCTGAGGACCAAAAGTGACGTATTTCATGTCTATTTTGTTCACAGGATAATCCCAATATGGAGTAACCATTCTAGCATCCATTATTTTTTTATGGAATTTTTCAGACACTCTTATTCTTTTTATGAATAAATGTATGCCCTGTATGTCTATTATGTATTTTTGTGTTCCTAATTTAGACATCAAACAAAAGTCTTCGTCTGCTCTATCAAATTCTATAGTAAGAGGCAGATCTCCAGGTAACACTTTGACCTGAGCAAAAAGGTCATTATGAATTCGTCCTATGACTTCAAATAATTTCCCGTTTTTAGTTTTGTTATAACGTGCTTTCACTCCAGAATTATGATCCTCGCTATTTACATTTGTTACTTCGTTGAAATCTTTATCGTCTTTGTAATACATAGCCAAAGCTCCCAAGTGTTTAGCAGTGGTTGGATCATAACTTAAAATATATTCCAGTATAGATCTATATCCGTGCAAATCATTGCTGTCTGATATTCGTATTCCTGCTATAGAAAGTTTCACATTTTTAAACATAGTAGAAGCAAAATAATTCACTGGAAAAACTTTAGCTTTATCGTTTATTGTCCCATCGTTAGCTGGAGCATCTGGATTTTGTTTGTCAGCTTTTAATATTTTGCCAGACACTCGAATAAAACTGTCGTGCAAAGAAATGAAATCTGTATGTTTAGATTTTAAAGTGAATTGAACTGTAGTGCTGTTAGGAGAAGCAGTGGGCTCAACTTTTTCATAATAAGTTTTAACTCTACTTATATCTGTTGGAGGAACATGAGTAAAATCAAATTCTGAGGCTACACAAAAACAAGGATCTTCGTCTAACAATGACATTTTTTTAAGGTGATGAACAAACTTCAAAAATATTTGTTTGTTTTTCTCTTCTTTTCAGTAATCTCAGGTTATTTTATGTTAACCAAAGATATCTTTTTTGAAATTTCTTCTAAATCTATTTCTTTTTTTATTTGTGATCGTTTTATTAACTTTTCTTTTCTTGGTTACATGTGAAATAACTTCTTTGCCTAAATCAGACAAAGTTTCTTGAGCTTCTCTTTTTAAAGCTCGTTTAAAGTTTTCACCTTTCATGACATTTTTTGCTACTTTAATTCCTCCTGTTAAGGCTCTTTTTCCTATTCCTTTTGCGGCTGATGCCACAACAGGTTTCACCAAAGGAATAACTGTCTTAAACAATCCTTTTAAAATACCACCTAGCCCATAACCTTTTTGATTTCTGCTTCCTACGAAGGGGGTTAAAGAATAGTATCCTTTTCCATACTGTACATCATAAGGATAAGATCGCTTAGTTAAAAAATGTTTATAATATATATCTTCAGGTGAATCGTTAGAATACATTTTGATGTATTTTTATTTATTTTTTTTGATTTATCTCAAAACAATTTATCTCTACCAGTCAGATGCCCATTTCTTAGAAGAATATCTTGGGTTTTTTTTGGTTCTTCTTCCAGATCGAGTAGAATAAGGTGACAGCTTTCCTGACAAATTTTTGTTTGTTTTAATTTTCCCGAAGACATCTTCTTGTGGGCTTGGGTAAGATATTTTTACGTCTCTTTCTTTGCTGGGTTGCTTTTCTTCGAAAGGGAGAGGAGGGATATTTTTTATTGGAGTTTTCACTATGCCTCCGCTGGCTTCTCCTATTTTGTCTTCTTCATTTTCAGAAAGATAGTCGGTGTCGTTATTTTTATCTTCAGTATCTTCTGTAGTTGTTTTTTTCAGAAGGGGCTTTTCTTTTTCTTGAAGAAGAGTTTCATCCAAATTGCCGTCTTCAGAAAATTCATCGTCTGTAGCATCTGTAGAATAATTGCTTTCATTTCTTTGTTTGTCTTCCATGTTTTGATCTTCTAAAGGATATTTTTTTATGATATAAGGACGATTGTTTTTTTTAGTTATTTTTGGCTTATTTAAAAACCACGATTTAGGAATATGATTAGATATATTAACCCAAAGTTCTTCTGTTCCTATAGGTTCTGTTTTTATGCTTGCATTTGAAAAGAATTTCATGATGCTTATCACATTAGAATTTCTGATTAGTTTACCTCTGATGATAATTTCACCATGTTCATTCCATAGATAGTTCAGTTCTATCATTTTTTTGAGAATTTCTTTTATGTAAGGAATTTGTGCTTGTCTTATGTTGGATAAGATCTCAAGTATTGATATACCTGGTATTATTTCTTGTTTTTTTTCTGTAGGAGCAGAATACATGAAAGCCGAGTCTTTAGCTATATTTTGATTTGTGCTTAATATCTTATACGGTTTCACGTTATACATTCTTTGCGCTAATAATTCTTGTTGCCTTTCGAGAGCAGGATTTTTTTCTTGGTCAATGTTTTTTTCATTAGCATGATTTTTTGCTGAAGATAATTTTTTGTAAGTTGCTAAAGGTATAACTATACTTTTTTTGAAGCTAGCCATAATATTAATTTTTTGCACCTGCCAATCCTCCTATTAAGGACACTGCTAAAGGGAGGAGAAGAGAGAGAAATCCACCTTTTTGTTTTAAAACTGCTTTCCTTTTTTTGTTATTCACACGTCTATTAATAAGATATCTTAAAGTGTTCTTGTATTTTTTTAACTTTGAATAAGACACTGAATTTAATTTAATGTTTCCTGTAAGAACATTAAAAATGCACTGACATATAGAATCTAAATCTTCTTTATCTGCATATTCTATTAACAAATCTCTTTTTCTTTTGTTTTTTGTGTTTCCTAACATTGTCAAAAAAGCTAATCTTTTGACTGATCTGATGTTTGCTGCTTTCTTCTTGATTTTTCTTTTTGGTCGTTTGTAGCTAGTTCTTTTTTTTCTTTTTGCTACAATTGATTTCTTTTTTATTGTTTTTTTGCCTTTTCTTTTAGAAACAGGCATTTTTTTCTTTAACGGTGGCATTCTTATAAATCAACTTTCACACAAAAACTTTTATTTTTTTCATATATTTTATTCAATCTCACGAACTTTATGTTGGTTCATACATGTATAATTGTTTTATATTTTGTTAGGTATATACACCTCTTGTCCTATGTCAAATATGTTGCTCCTAAATCTGTATTCTTGAGGAGTTTTTTGATGACCATCTATTAAAAGATAGGAATGTGGTTTCCTAGTTGCTTCATTGAAAATATTAACGAAAGTTTTATAATTTTTAGGCAACAGTTTTCTCCCTAATGTTAGAGGGACAGTTTGATCTAAAGGTGAATTAAAAATAACTAAATACGTCGCATTTCTATTAACAGTTTGCCTTTCTTTTCCTTCAGAATAATAATTTTGTGAAATATATATAACATTTATCGATTCATGATGACATGTTTGAGTGAAAAGTTTTCCTATTTCAGGATTATTTCCACATTCTTTCATTAAATCATCTAAAATAACAAGTCCATTAAGGTCAGGTTTTATATATTTATCAAAAGAAGAAGGAATACCGTTCAAAAATCTTATGCTTTTCCCCTCCATGAAGTCTTTTTTAGCAGGAGGGGTTTGACCATAACACCATATGACATAGTCTATTTTTTTTTCTATTATTCGCTCATTATTTTTTAATAGATCATACACAAAAGTAGTTTTTCCACTGTTGCTTGGTCCTGCTATGATCATAGAAAATGGAATTCTAATACATGCATTGAAAACAGGGAATTCTATGTCTTCCATTTTTTATTTTCCTTTTATTTTGTTTAATTCTTCTTTATAAAAACTACCGCTCAATATTTCATTATTTTTGTCTGTTAACACATAAGTAGCAGGCCATGTTCTAAGAACATATGCTATTTGAAAAATTTCTTCTTTCCAATGAGAAGAATACCCTCTTCTGAAAGCAGTCTTATATTTACTTATTCGTACTTTATCTCCTACTTTAAAAGACAGTTTAATTCTTTTGCTGTACAAATATTTTCCGTATTGCTTTAACCATATTTTTTTTTCGTTTGATTTGGTTACTTCAGAAGGACTTATTCCTAATGTTCTATGTTTACTATGATTATAACTCATAACTAAATCCTGTAGAACGTCTATATATCTCAGACTCTTTTTGAAAGAAAGATATTTATATATTTTGTCTTGTATGGTACGATTGAATCTTTCTACTATAGCACATTTAGTGTCTTGAGAAGTACTGAAAAATTTTATTTCATTTTCTTTTAAAAAATTTTGAAAAACACCTTTAAATTCGCTTCCTTCATCTAATTGTAATAAGTTGGGCTTAACATTGCTTTTTAACAAAAATTTTTTGAAGCCGTCTAGAGTGACATATGCAGTTTTGTTCACTAAAGGTTCAACATAAGCATAACGTGAAAAACAATCTATACAGGCTAATAAATATTTTATTCCATTGTTTTGATCTTTAAGGTTAAAAATACTTATTAAATCAATTTGCCATTGATCGTTTATGCCTTTCACTATTGTTTTTCTTCGAAGAAATTTATATGTTATTTTCTTATGTGAAGTATAAGTTCTAGTGTTACGGAGAAAATTTAGCACGTCCTTTCTCGTTATATTTTCATCTATTTTTTTAGCTGCTTCATATAATTTTTTCACAGAAGAAAAAGATGAAGGATGAGAAGGAGTGAAATAAATTTTTTTCAAAATATTTTCTTTGTCCATGTTTGAAAAATATTTGCTTATGAACATGAAAATAGAACCATCTCAGAGTAGTAGGTGATATAATTTTTGATGAATGAACGACATCTTTTGCAACAGCATTCAGACAAAACATTTTTCACAACATTTTTAAATAAATGAATGACACAACTTTTTTCGTGCACGCGAAACAAAATGGAAATCCGATACGCGTCCATTCCAAGAAAAAAAAGGTAGAGACATATTTTATCCCCTTATGAGTTGAGCAAGAGCACAAATTTCTCTTTCGAGATGTACTTTTTGCTGACACATAGGTTTTAAAATATATGTACCATAAAAAACTTGGCATTAGCGCAAGTTCCTCCATTGAGGTGTACTTTCTGCCAATGCATAAATTCACAGAATGGGGCATATTAGCACAGATTTTAACCCATTTTTACGCGTGAAAAAAGTCATTAAATGCAATGCAAGTTTCCGGATTTCCGTGAAAAAATGAAACAAAAAAATCTTTTTGCCTTATAAAAGAAATATTATTCTATAGCATAGATATTAGTGTATATAGGAATAAACCCATCAGGTATTCTAGTTTGGTTTGTGTTAGTTCCTATAGTTTTTTGTGCATGTTTTCTTACGTTTCCGGTTTTCTTCAACACAGTTTTACCTTTAGTGGAACAAATAGTTTTCTGTTTTTTTCCTTTCTTGACTTCTTTTTCTTCTTTCTCACTTTCTTCATCTTCTGTCATGCTAGTCCCTGCTTTTCTTTTATTTCTTTTTTTGCTTCGATTTTCATTTTCGTCTTCAGGCAAAGGAGAGGCTGTCAGGTTGTCTTTTCCTTCTGATTCTTCGGAGCTAGAGTTTTCTGTGTCGCTGATTTTTTCGTCGATAATTAGCTTCAATTTATTTTGAGCAGACTTAGCTTTGTTCCTCATTTTTTCTTTGAGATATTGTGTATGGCATGAATTACATCTCAAATGATTTTCGTCAGCAGAAAAATAATGGAGAGAATGAAAAGGTTTATGACACCTTATGCATTCTTGAACCATGCTTTTTTGACATTTTTCACAATATTTTTTATCTTGAACTATTCTCCCTTTTCTTCCACAATATTCACACTTAACAGGCATTTTATGTATATTTTTATCTAATTCAAAACAAAGATACTTTGACCGTAGATATCTTGTAATCTTTTTTGCTGTAGCTCTTATCTCACTAAGGTTTTCAATCGCTGTCACTGTCACTAGAGGCTATGTTATCGTCGCTGCTGCTGTCGCTATGAGACTTTGATTTTTCTTTCTTTTTCTTAGTGTTCTTAGTCTTTCCAGGCTTTTCTTCTTCACTCATTTTTTTAATTTTATCTATTTTTTTATCTATTTTATTCCTTAGTTCAAAGAGTAAATCATATTCTTCTTTAAGGAGAGAAATACTTTTGTCTTTTACCATATCATGAAAATGTAAGTATATTTTTCCTTTGAATTTATTTATGTCTATTCTTTTCCTTTTGCCAAAAGCTAAAGTAGGATATTTAGATGATTTACTCATTTTGTTTGTTTGCAGATAGTTTGCTATTCTATTTGTGTCTTTATCTCACAAACTTTTCTTCTTTTTGAATGAATATCTTCAAAAGGAATTTCTTTCATTTTTCTTTTTAAAGGGGGAATCTTATAATGACCATATGCGTAAGATTTAATTCCTCCTCTTCTCAAATATCTTTTATCTTCAAAAGGAGAAAGAGATATCTTTCTTTGAGACATAGTGTACACTTTGTGTTTTATGCTTCTTATGTTATCGAATTCTGCTTCTTTTATTCTATTTTGGACTAAAGTAAGCTTAAAGTCATTGTGCCTTATAGTTTCTATGCTACTTTTTTTGACTCCCTTTATTTTTTTCTCTTCTTCCCCCTTCTCAAACAAAATTGAATACATTTTTGGCCTGAGAGCAATAAATTCTTTTATTTTTTTCCCCCCTGCTTCATCTTTAAATTTACCTAAGACCTTTTTGTTCGTTTCATCATACAAAAAATGATCTTTAGGTAAATTAGAAAAATCAAAAAAATTATTTAGATCTTTTATTTTTTTAAGATAATTTGTATCTTTTATGTAATACACTAAAGAATCTGTGTCTGTATATAACAGTTGAACATGTACGTCTTTGAATTTAGGCAACATGATATTATAATGGAAATTAAACATCCATAGTTTAGATAACTCTAAAACAGAAAACCCAATGTAGATCGGTTTGTCTAGTAAAAGTTTTTCTTTGCTGCTTTGTATTCCTACAAAGTCCTTTTGAAATATATGAAGAGATTTAAAAGTAGGTTTTTTTATAAGATTTTCACTTTCTTTAGGGTCTGAAGTTAATTTCATGTTAGTTCTTTTCTTAACATTTTCCATTGTTTTACCAAATGCTGCATTATTTAATAACTTAAAGAATTCTTTTTCGAAAGCAGAGGTAGCCAAAGTTCGTTCTCTGTTATTGAACAAAATGTAAGATTTCATCCAATCTTTCTGATGAAAGCTTAAAACACGATGAATTTTATTTATCTTTAAACCTAATGCAAGGTATAATTTTAAATTACGATAATGCACTACATAATTTTTTTTGTCTTTTAAATTACATATAAGCTTTTTTCCTCCTTTTTTATAGGACGTTTCAGTTTTTTTCAATATTTCTTTTGCATACGGAGATAATTCTTGTTCTTCTATTTCTATTTTTTGTGGAGCTAGAGGAAAATCGTTGTGCATGTCATGAAGACAGTCAGGGTAAGTTAAACTTACCTCCAGTATGTATCCTGTTTCATTATGATCTGAAATGCTTTCTATGTTTAGTTTTTGAATTTGATTTTGGGTTAGCCATTTAAAATTTGAGTGAGGCAAAAAATCTGCTAAACATTTGCCGTAAAGGTTATTGCAGTCTATGTAAAAGATGATTTCGTCGGAAAAATTAGCTTTCGCATACCTATGAGAAACATTAGTAATGCCACCCCTTATACCGCCTTCTATAAAATTATATATTTCGATGTCAGAAAGCAACTCTAGTTCAACTTCTGTATGTTTCAACATAGCTTGATAACTCAAACTAGGTGCCGTTAGAAAATGAGCAGGGTCTAAACCGTAATAACTTAAGGCCTTTTCTCTAAAAGATTCAAAAACATCACATAAAAGCAAAACGTCTATTTTCAAGTAGGCTTTCAAATAATCTTTTATGTTTCTACATTTTAATGCTTTAAACATATGAATAGCATGACAGTAATCGTCCTCAGTTATATTTTTTTTGGTTAAAGTAGAATAAAATTTGTCTATAGGCGGCAATTTTTTTTCTTTCAAAACAGACCAAGAATCAATGTAATCATAGCACATGACACCTTTTCTTATCATATAAGGAATCATTTTTTTGTTTGAAGTATGTTTTTTTGTTTGAACGAAATCTTTTAAACCTTTCTCTTGCAAAAGTTCAGCTAATTTTGAAAGGGACGTAGGTAAAAATTGGAAGGAATCTATAATTCTAAAATTTTCGAAACTTAAAGTAAGAAATTTTTCAGATGATTTAGCAATCACAGATATGGTGCTCTGGTTTATATATTTATATAATTTTTGGATAAGAAAATGAGTGTCATAATTCATGCTGTTGTGAATTATAATTGGTATCTTTAAATTGTCCATCCTAAGACTAGTGTAAGTAAGATTACATCTATTGCAAGCATAATTTAAATCTCTTCCTTTTCCTTCTTGTCCTATGTGAGCATGATCTAAAACTTTTCTTATACCTTTTTCGGTGAAAGATATCCCGCATATGTAACAATTTTTTTGCTTCACTATATGTGAAATATCGTCAGAAGACAAAGACAAAGGTTTTCTCTTATGATCTAAAATATACGAAATTTCAGCTCTTTTTTTATATAAGTAAGAAACAAATTTTTCTATAACATTTTTTCCTACGTATATAACAGGATCTTGACTGTATTTTTCATATTTAGAAATTAATATAGCTCCAAAGGCATTTAATTTGTGTTCTTTGGAGCAACACGATTTCCCTTTGTATATTTTGCTTATAGTGCGATTATAACATTCATAACATACATTAGTTTTGCAATTGTTGTTAACGTGCATTTCATATTTTTTTTTTTGAGCAAAATGATATCAAACATTTGTAACAAAAGTACCTAGTTTTTTTTCCAAAAGAATGGTCTGATAAATTTATGTAAATTTCTGATAAGATAATAGTGATCATTAAATAACAATAAATCAATATGTCTTCCTTCAGTAAGGGGAGAAGAAAGGACTGAAATATACATAGGGAAAGGCTGAAATTCTTTTTTTTCAGATACTAAAAGGCCAAAGACATTTACAGTAAGATTATTTTTCTTTTTGAACTTTGGAATTTCACTCAATTTCACAGGAAAAGAAAGAAAAGAAAGGTTTAATTTTTCTAAAAAAATATCGTACGACTTAGCCAAGTTTGCATTGTGAGGAATTTTATGTAATCCTGCTAAAACAGAGTATATGAAGCATTTTTTGCCGCTTCCTTTTATATTAAGAACTGATTTTTTTCTTTGAATAATGCTTTCTTTCCCTTTTTTCTCACCTCCAAAAGGATTATATTTAAAAACAGAGAGGCGTAACACTTTTATTTCTCTTAAAAACCATCCTGACCCCATGTGCAAAAAAGCATCGAAAAAACCTAATATCACAGAAAAGGAATTTCTTATTAATTCCTCTACGTTATGAGAATCAAAGTTTACTTGAACAGGACTTTGGAACCATGGTTGAATTTCAAAATATTCATTGTTTTCTAGATTATATTTTCCTAACACTGTGCATAACGATAATTGAAATTTAACCCCCCCTTCTTTTTTTTTTTTCTTCAAAATTAATTTTTTAATTTTTTTGGTCTGATTAAGTAAAAATAAATCAGGATCATATTTGTGAAGAGCAGGAGTTAAATCATATTCTACGATTAAATTTCTGAAAGCTTTACTTTTTTTCATTTCTTATAGGTCTAAAATGAAGAACTAAAAAAACTGTTCCATATTCAAATTGAACCAACTTTCCCACATCGTCACATATAGTTATTTCGATTTCTTGTATTTCACTTTTTTTTACCTTTTTATAATACGGAGAGACAAAAACTTCCTTTATATCGTCTCCGAATTTTTCACTGCAACGAATAGTTCTCAATAAAGGAATTTGAAGATCGCCTACAATTTCATTTGCAACTATATCAGTATAAATATAAATATTAGAAGAAACGTGATGCAAATTAGGAACACCTCCCGCATGAAAATATTTATAATGTTTGTATCTTAAAGTAGTGCTCATTAAAATCTGAAAATCTAATAAACTATTCAATGGAAGCCCTGAAAAAGTTATAACGTCACTGTTTTCGATCTCAGCTTCGTTGTCTATTTCTTCAGATATATCCAATCTCAGTACATTACTTAAATATTTAGACATAACAACTTTGTCTCCTCTCCCTACCTTTAAAATGGGTTTTAAATTTTGCAGCTCAGTTTTCACATATGGTTCTCTACTTTTTCGAAAAAATTCATCGTCAGGGTATGCGTCTATTTTTTTCAAGGCTGCATTTATGCTTTTTATTAAACTATCTAAAGAAGTATAATTTCCATATGGAATTTTTTGCACGACATATCTTTTTTTTATTTCTATTTCATCTAATGAAGTTATTTTATTCACGTCTTGCTTCAACCTGAAATCTTTTCTTTCTACTACCAAAGTCCTATTTTTTTCTGGAAATTCTGGGAAATTATACCAGGAAACTGGTATGTTTACTTCTACTAATCCCACTTCCCATTCTCCTTGTAAAATTAAAATAGAAGGTAATTTAACCCAAAATTTGCTGGTTTTGTTTTCTCGAGAAGGATGAATAGTATTAGAAGGTAAATTAATGTAAAAAGGAGAAGACACATTCATTTTATGAAAATATATTAAAAATCAAACACTTTGTTTTTTCATATAAAACAGTTTTTTTCTTATCTCAGGGAAAAAAAATATATCGGAAGTAAAATTCCTTTTTTCAGAAAACGTTTATGATTATGTCATTGAAAATTATAAAGCATAATTTATATTTGAAACCGTTTCGTAGGTATAATGATCTTTACTTTTCTCTCATAACATTTTCTTTTATGTTATCAAAAGAGTAAATGTTACAACAAATTTTACATTACCTGCTCAGGAAGGATATCTTATAATTGTCGCTGAAGCTGACTTTAATTAATGCATCCTTGCACACTAGTGACCCTCAGAGGCTATGACAAACACTATATTTTTGGATAAGTAAGAATCTCAAGCGAATTTCTGGAAATCCCTCTGGTGGCTGATATGAACTCTATATTACCTGCTCACTAAAGACCTCTAGTGAGTTCAACTAAAACTAGTTTAAACTAAATGATGTTTGATGTTTGAAACGTGTTTATTGGCCAATAAATATCACATCACAATGGCGCTCTTCCTATAAATCAGCCATAGTAAGTATACAGTTCAGTCACAATGTTACATTTTCATTTAACAAATAGAGGATAAACAAGTGGGTTTCCATGAATCTCAAAATTCTTCTTTTAAATCTGATGTTTAGGACTAAATGATGTTTAGGACTAAAGAAAACCTAGCTTACTCTAAAATGACCTCTAGTGAAGGCTACAATAAACTTTACATTTCCTACACAGCAAGGACATCTAGTGAGTGTCGCTAAAACTAACTTAAACCAAGGCAACCTTGTACACTAGTGACCCTTAAAGGCTACGACGAACACTACATTATTTGGATCAGTAAGAACCTCAAGTAAATTTCTCAAAATCCTTCTGGTGGCTGATATGAACACTATATTTCCTGCTTACTGAAAACCTCTAGTTTAAAATGAATGATATTTAGGACTGAAGAAACCCTAGGTTACTCTAAAATGACCTCTAGTGAAAGCTACAATAAACTTTACATTTCCTTCTCAGTAAGGGCATCTAGTGGGTGTTGCTGAACTAACTTAAACCAAAGTAACCTTGCATTCTAGTGACCCTTAGAGGCTATAACAAATACTACATTTTTAACTCAGTATAAACCTTAAATGATTTAAACTTAAATATTTTTGCCAGAAAGGAATGCCTACGAGAGTAAATAAAAAAAACTTATGGAAGTGGATTTTTACCTTTTTAATGAAAGGATTAGTTGCGATACATGTTTTATGCCAAAAGCTTTGTAGCCTATACCGCTGAAATTAATTTAACTTTCGTTCAGTCGTTAAATTATGATGCATTTGTACGTCTATTCTTAAAAGAATTTTCGAACTGCTGCTATATATCATATCATAAAATATATTGTAGAACAAAATAAAAAAAATAAAAATGTTTGTTTCAAATTATTTATTTCATTTAGAAAAGAAAGATATTTTTGTTTTTTTTCTTGATTTAACAAAAAAGTATCAACTGAATTTCTCATTAACCATAGCAAACATTCATGACGAATCTAGGGTTTTTCATGCACCCATTTTATCAAACAGTAAGAACATTTTAATATTTCAGAAGAATGATACAAATTTGATTTTTGCTTAAAATAATTTAAACATTTTCTGTAAACCGGTTTGTTGCAACAATACATGTAAGCAACCTTTCTAGTTTCTTTAGATATAATCATTTCAGTGTTGCATAATTTACATAGCATGTATTCCAATAACATTTTATGTTATCTTTCTCTTACTTTATCTCTTAATTCTTTTATGATATCTGATAAAACATATTCTTCTGCTTTTAAAGTATCGACATATTTTCTGTTCTTAGGTTTAATTAAATTTTCTACGTCATAAATATAGTGCTTCCCGAGGATGTCAGCAGCCAAATGCATCATAGTAAAGTAAAAATCTTGAAAAGGCATTAAAATACAGGAGATTTTAAGCACTCGCGGTAAAAGCATAATATCAGACAAAACTATATTTCCTATTTCATTTAGCTGATAAAACGACAGGAAATAATCCGCGAAATATACAAGAGCTTCTTCTTTTACTTTTTTTAACCTAGGTAAAGATTCCCTGTGAAATAAAGCAGAAAATATTTGTTCGGCTTCCTTCACAGACATATAAGGTTGAACAGGAAAACTGATATCAATAAAATCATTTTCTTTGTCTTTAAAATGTATCATACCTTTAAAGTAATCAATTCTATTTTTTAACAACTCATAATTAATTTTTATGATCATAAAACATAAAATATATTGTAGTGAATTAATGCTGAGCACAAAAGACAAACACGGTCCACGTATGGTTTGGGTAGAACCCGTATATTATAACTAAATAAAATATACAAGATCTCTTCTCCAATCGTCCTTCCTATAGGTGAGCTCTGCCGAGAGGTAGGTCTGATCCGCACTCGTCTACGACAGAGAGCCAACTGAGGAGGCAATGCCTCGCAACAACGTTATGTGTGTGTGTGTGTATATATATATATGTAGAATCAAGAAAATTAAATTCCTTTCCTTTCGAACAAAAACAAGAAAAGGATTTTATAGTCATATACGGTTATACCTAAATAAGACTAACGCAAGATATATGAAGAAGTAAATTCAAATCCTTTCCTCTTATACCGGAAAAAAATATATGTCTTATCTCAGAAGAGTTTGTGGAGAATTTAGAACTCTACAAAGAAAAAAAAGACATTTGGTTTCGATAGTATTTTTTCATCATTAATTTATATGTTTTCTTCTGCAATCTTATGAAGGTTCGAGAACATACCGGTTTAGCATTTGCCCATTTAACTCTACAATTTGAACATTTGATTCCCTCTCTGTTTATTTTAGTGTATGACTTTATCCTGAAGTTGGTGTAACATTTATAATAACATACACTACCACAGCAATCCATATTTTTAATTTTGTTTTCTTTCTTGTCTTTTTTGTAGGAGTAATGAAATTCTCCACACCCAGAGCAGAAATAACGTACAGGGTAACAATCTATGTACATATCACGATAAGCATTTTTGATTTTTTTTGCTAATATTCTTGTCTTATAACATTTAAAACTGCAATATACATCTATATCATGAATATGACAATATATATCTTTAAGAAGATCTAACAAAGGATATTTTTCTCCAATTAGATCTGTACAAAAATATAACAAAGAAATAGTGGTATTATGACAAACGTTTCCTGTGTAGATAAAAACTTTTACAATTTTGGCTATTTCATTTATGTGTTTTAAACTTCTTTTATGTAAATATTTGAACAAAAAATCACTTTGAAAGTAACACGCAAAAAAAGCTATAGATTCAACATCTTTCACTGTATCAAAACTAGAGAAAGAATCTCGAATAGAATCTTCACATAAAAATTGAATGAAATAAAAACATTGTTCTATTGAAAGCAACCTGTTCAAAGGAATTTGAATATCTACTTCTTCTTTTTCGTTTTCTGATTTTTCTTGAAAATTAAAATAAGACTTAAAATAAAATATTCTAGAAGATAAAAGTTCTTTATTTAAAAAAATATTTCCCTCCATATAAACTAAAGAAATTTAACTTAAGTTTTCCTTTTATACCTTAAACAGAACCTTTAAATTTTATTCACTCCCCTCGTGTTCATATATGATGTGTCTCGTGAGGCTCTTTTCTGTCTTGAAAGTAAGGTAACAAAAACGGCAAACGTACTGGGTTTTTTTTCGAGTGGTCAAAAGGAGAGAGCCTGCTAAATGAGAAGGCGTGTTACACCCTCCACAAGCCCGAGAAAGACTTAAATGATGAATAGTTTCATCGCTAGGAGGTCTAGCTAGTTTAGCCAAGACAGCTTGCTCGTAGAAATATCTGCCTAAATCTGACGATCCAAACAATCTCACATAATCTTCTAAAGGAGCTCTGTTAGCTACTAACGAGCTGTAAGTTGGTCTCACCACTCCCGTTGGAGGTGCGCTGCTGTCTATGCCTGACGTCTGAAATCTTGTGGTGTCAGGAGGACCTCTAGGAACGTCTGTTCGAAGTGTTTGACTCGGTGGTTGGAAGCCAGAACTTGTGCCTGCGTAACTCTGAGTTTGAAGTCTAGTAGAATTAGGAGGACCTCTAGGAACGCCTGTCTGAAGTATTTGACTCGGTTGTTGGAAGCCAGAACTTGTGCCTGCGTAGCTCTGAGAGGAGGTGCCGAAAGCTGACGGTTGTTGGGGGAAGATGACGAGAGGAGGAGCAGGAACTTGCGGGGTTCTTTGAGCAGGGAAGACAGCAGAAGCTTGCATTTGAGACAAGCTCAAAGAGACTGGAGCCGAAACGTTTGGAGGAGGGAAGGCGGGGACAGATGCTTGTGCTGGTGCCAAAACATTTGGAGGAGGGAAGGTGGGAAGAGATGCTTGTGTGGGTGCCAAAACGTTTGGAGGATAGAAGGCGGAAGAAGAACCTTGCTCTGGTAAGGAAGAGGTGGAAAAATCAAAAGACGATGCAATTTGTGATACAGATTTCTTTTGTCTTCTCAGGGGGGATGAAGCAGCAGAGCATTTCTTTCTGCTTCTTGTGTTTCCCTGGCTCTGAGAACAAGGAGCAGAAGGACGGTCAGTAACAGGAGCAGGAGGGAGAGGATTTTGGAGAATGCCAGCAACCTCTTCATCGCTTTCTGGCTCAGATTTGACATAAGAACAAGTACAAAACGAAGAAGAAGCTTTAGGCAGAGAAACAGATTTGTTAGGCAAAGGTACAAACAAAGCAGTTTTTATAGCAGGAAAATCACCAGAGGCAGCGGCTTGGGAAGGTGCTGCGGAAGGACCTGCTAGAGAAGCAACAGGAACAGGAACAGAGGAGGCTTCAAAAGAAAGAGTTACAGAGGCTTCAGGCGGAGAGACTTCAGATGAAGTAGCTTCAGAGCAGGCTTGAGGAACGGAAGCTTTGGTTTGAGTAGCAGAACGAGACTGCTTAGAAGAAGCAAAAGCAGAGGTCTTTGTCTCAGTAGAGGAAGGACAAGTAGAAAAGGAGACCTTAGTCTTAGCAGAGGAAGAGGTCTTAGCCTTAGAAGCAGAAGTCTCGCTTTTAGCAGCTGAAGTGGAGCCCTTAGAAGCAGAAGCCTTGCTCTTAGCAGCTGAAGAGGAGCCCTTTGACTCTATAGCAGAAGGAAGTTGTTCAGAGGAAAGGGAGGGTTCAGGCAAAGAAGTTCCCTTTTTTTTCAGGAAATTGATGAATTCTTCCTTGAAGGAAGATACGCCAGCAGTAATTTTAAAGAGAGAAACTACAGCTTCAGCATTAGAAGAAACAGGCAAAGAGGAATCTTCAGCGTCTGAAGAAACAGGCAGAGAGGAAGACGAGAGCTTTTCTGATTTCTTTTCTTGCATAGCAGGCAACGAAGCTTCGCTGGCTGATCGTTTAAGCATCTGTGAAGAAGAAGCGGAAGCATCTTGTGAGCTAATAGACTGCGGAACAGAAAGTGAAGCAGAGAAAGAAACCTGTGGAGGAGACGACAGGACTGAGTTAGAAATAGCAGAACCTGCTGAGGTGGAACTTGCAGGTTCCGCTACGGCTGGACGAAGAGGTTGTATATTTACTAATTTTGAGGGCAAGGGATGTCTAGCTTTCGGCATCTGGAGAAAAAATATATATATATATATATATATCATAAACAATGTAATATATGAACAATTACATTAACATATATCATAAATCATGTGAAATCTTAATTTTCTTTGGTTTAGGTATTTTCGGACCTCTTTTGTCTTTTGTGCTTTTTAGAACTGCATAAGAACAGTGCTGTGGACATCTCGCACACTTCTCTAAATTTTCAGGTAATATATTTGACGATAAAACTACAAGATGTTTTTGAAGTCGCTCTATAACTTGAAAACAATATTCCATGTTTGCCTGGCTTAGTTCCAATTTGTCTTTGAATAATGTTGCTAAAGGAGGAAAATTTTTAAGATGCTGAACTTTATTTTCTATTTGAACTTTCTTTTTCTCTAATTCTTTTTTGGTTTTAGGAGGACAAATATTTTTTTGATTTTTTTCACTTTCTTCTTCACTATCAGACAATGCCAGATCATCTTTAAGGAACATATATTCTGGATCACTTATAATAGCACTATCTTCTGACTGACTTCTTGATACTTTACTTTTAGAATATTTTTCTTCTTTTTTTTCTTCTTCGCTGTCACTCATTTGCATAGCAGAAGTGCTAGCTTTAGGTTCATAAGGTAAGTCATCATTTTTTTCTTTGCTTTCATCTTCACTGCTATCTGAGAAATTTTCTTCTTCATAAAAATTGCTAGGCATAGAAAATAAATTATCAGATTTCCTTTTTCTTTTTAAACTATTTTCTTTTTCATTTTTAACTCTACTTTGTGAAGGAAAATATTCTGTTATTTTTTTCAGATCTTCATTTAAAAATAAATTTACAGGCTTCGATCTAAAATTATGTAAAGGATGAAAATCAGTACTTTGTTTTTTCGAAGCAAAATGAATATTTATTTTTAAAATTTCACAAACACATTCTACCAAAATACTATGAGAAGACAGCAAATCTGATAAAATTTTAGCTTTGTTTTGTGTCATGCAATATCCGTAATATGTGCTATAAGCTTCATCCTTTTTCATATAAAAAACAAGAGAAGACCAAGCTTCGTCTTTTAATATAGCAATAACTTTATCCCTTGGAATTTTTTTTTCTTTTTGCTGTTTGCTGATCAGTTCAGTAACGTAAAACAAACAGTGAGTGTCTTCTTGTTTCACTTTACTCCAGTATTCATGATTTTCTTTTTTGTCTTGACACAATAAAGTAAACAAAACCAGAAAAAAATGTGAAATTATCTTAATTTCTTTCATTTTAATGAAGCTTGATTTTTTCTTTTTTTATTTCAAGCAATGCCTCCTTTATTTCAAAGCACAATTCTGAAAAAAATGATGTGTCTTTTACTATACAATTTCCTTTAAAATTATGACCTAAAGTAAAAGTAAGATATTTATTAGATAGCCTAAAAGAAGAAAAATAATTCAATTTTTTGGTGACAGCTATTTTATGATCATACAAAAGCCAAGAAGATTCAAAAGAATTTGACTCTCTAATTTTGTAGATATATTTTTCAGGCAATCTAGAAAAAAGCTTTAGAAAAAGCTCATATAGCTTTGTTCCCTGATTATTTAAATTTATTTCTATACTTAATTGCACATTCAATAAATTAACTTTTATTTTCTGGTAATCTATCTCAGAATATTTTGAATAAAAATGCAAACAATATTTAACAACGAATTTATCTATTTTGTTTAATAAATAAGAAAAATTATTTTTAAAAAATATATAGCAAAATCCATTTCTTGTAAATTTCAAAGAAAAGTTTTTTCTTACAACATGTATAGATCCCCTGTACTTAGAAATACTTTTCTTTGGAGACCTAAAACTTTCTATATCTATTTTAGCACTAGGATTTGTAGTAACTATAAGAACAATATTATTTACTATGTATTGAATAGACATATAACTGCATAACAAATTAAAAGGCTACAACCTTGCTTGGTAAATCAGCAAACTACGAATGTCTCGTAAACTTTTGCAGCAGGAACTATCAACTGCCTTAGGAACTTTGACAGCTTCAAACTATAACGAAAAAAATCATATAAATTATTTCCTAGAAATATTTTCAAGCTCAAATATTTGTATTTTTCGTCACTGGGGTATAACATACAGCTTACACAGTAATATCAATTAAAGTATTCCTTAAAATAAATAAATAGTCACTTATGATGTCTCAAAAAAATAAAATCATGCAAATAAACATTTTACAGCCGTTCTTGACTTTGATACTCATAATTTCAATTACTGCTATCAATGTCTTCACAGAAATAATTCTCTAAAGATTTACAACGATCAATTTTTGCATGGAACATCAAGCTGCTAGTAAAAGTCATAAATTCCCTCACCAGGAGGCAGCACTGCACTGCGTTGTTTGAGTTGTCTGCTGCTATAATTTGCTCTCTGTTGCCAGCAGAATACGGGTATGGTTTCCTGCTCTGGAATAAATAAAGTTTTAAATTACACCCTCACAAAAAAATAAATTATGCGAATAAAAGATTTTTCAGCCATCCTTATCCCTGTAATTTTAATTTCTACTATTAATTACTCTACTGAAAAGATTCTCTAAAAAATTATAGTGATCAGTTTTCATGTGGAACACCAAGTCTCCATATCAATTCTAAGAAAAGGTTATATCATTATCTATTTTTAAATATTGTTTGTGTCGCCTTATCTATTTCAAAAAACTTTTTCATGTTTCATGTTATTAAGCCTAAAATAACCTGTGTAGCCATATCGTTTTCAGTAGTCTACACTAAACTATTCAACAATAAGCTGTTTATCACTTACCAGGAGGCTATGATGTGCAACAATGTATACTCGAGTAAGGCAGACAGTCAAAGTAGCTGCTGACGTATAGTACGCAGCTAGTGCAGCAATGTTTCTTAAAGTGTACCTAAAAAAATAAATTTTTAAGTTATAAAATCATATAAACAAAGGATCTCACTACTGTTTTATATCCTATACACCGTAATTTTAATCACAGTCTTTAATGTCCACACAGAAATACTTCTCTTCAAAGTTACAGTAACCAACGTCCTATCAGCTATTTACTATAATATTATCAAGAAACACTAAACAGCAGTAAAAGGATGTAACGTAGCTACTAACTAAATTTTTCAATCATGCATTAACAAGGCTAAAAAGCATAATCATTTATCACCCTTTAAGAAAATTTATACTATAGAAGGTATGGATAGGAGGTCTTCCATGTTACATGTCACATGTCATTTAAATTCTCATGTCCATGTCACCTCTAAAAACCTTACATGTTCCATGTCGAATTTAAAAAGGACCTATGTCATGTTACTAATTCTTTACCTCATGTAACTAAAGCTCATGTCACATGTTGATTTTAAGGAATAATCATGTCATCATGTCGAATATAGTAGTCCATACCCATACTATACTATAGCCTACCTTCATAAGATCCGCAGAATTTACTTCTCAGTTTTATCTCCAGAGGGCAGCTCTGTGTTATGCTATCCTAGTCACAAGCACAGTCCCTGCCTTGTACGTTGTTTCAGATTTCTGCTGCTCTGGAAACAGGGATATACGTTTAACCCTGAAACAAAAAAAAGAAATCAGTTTCAAAACAATGTTTATTGCAGCAGAGAAAGCTAACAGTCTTGCTTTGCTGTAGCAGATGCAGCGCAGGAAATATCGCCAGTGTTACAGACTCTAAGTCATAAAAGAAAAAACACTTCAACGTCGAACGCCGACAGCAGGATTCGTACCCGCAACCTAGAGATATGTGAGCGAACGCGCTACCACTGCGCCATCCTGTCAGGCTAAGGACCGCGACTGTTTAGATATATTTATCTCCCTGGATTCTTTCTATGATGCTAAACAACAGAAATTCTATTTCTACACCTCGGTATCTAAAGTGTATGAGTCATAGGTTTATCTTCAGGCAAGCAAACTTTATCTGCAGGTCAAACATCTTCCTTTCCTCTGTTGTATTGTTTCTTTATCTCAAAGAGGGATATAATGTCTAAAAAGAGGGATTCAGCTGCAGCTATCTAACTAGGACGTTCATACTTTGCTTAATATCAGCATTCAACATGAAAACTCTGTGGCTCCTAGTTGGGTTTCTGCAAGTCTGTTATATGCAGACAGTGCAACACAATTGTCAATGTGCCTTCACAGGATCTACTTTGATATGTCATCAACATATTGAATGCATTCAAGCTATAACAGCTTCTCATCTTTCTTTTGTCACATCTTTCATAAAAATCCAGGACATAGAAGGGAACAATACGGACGTTATTTCATACCATCAAAATGTTTTCCCTTTCCTAGAGAAACTCACGACAAACCATGGAATATATTATTGCGATGCTGGTTTATGCAGGTAAGAAAATGCTACACCAATTTTTTTCTATTTCAACTTAACCCATTAAGAACTGGCTGAAAGAGCCTTTTGGTAGGCTAGAGACCTAAATTTTGAGCAGAATATTTACCAGGGGCGAGACCTTGCTAACCAGCATACAGTCCCCATAACTTTGATCTTATTTTTGACATGATTCTATCGTCTGTATCACTCTAGACTCCTCAAATTTGAATTCCTCTTCCCTGAAATAGGTCTAAAAAATCATCAGACCAATAATAGCAGGTCAATTAAATCTATCTCACAATTCCAAACATGGCTACCGTATCAATATAGTAATGCCAATTATACTCAACATCAGGCCCTGCATAGTGTTGAGAATACTCAACATCAGGCCCTGCATGGATGTTAAGCATTCTCAACTTCAGGCCTCATTAGGTTAAGTTAAACAAATAGATTTTGCCGCATATCCCTTGTCTTCATATGAAACAACTATATTCCCACTATAGAGAGCCTACTTTGAACTAAATCTTTCTTTTGTCTTTTGATTCCAGATTGAAATACACTAAGCCAACAACTGCACGTCCTTCTTCTCCTGCTATACACTCTACGTCTAAACCAGGCTTAAATACGGCTATATCTACCACTACACGTCCTGCTACTACAGCTACTCATTCTATGCCTAAGCCGAGCTCAAACACTGCAACATCAACCTCTACACATCTTTCTTCTATTGCTACGCCTAAATCAAGCCTTCCTACATCAAATTATCCTTCAATGGCTACAAAACCTTATTCTACTTTCGGCCCTACTTCTTTTCCAAGGTAAGTTTAAAGGCTGATGTAAAAAAAACCACACTATTACCATGTTCAGACCTCTGACACCAAAGGACATAAACCTTTCTTAAATCAGCAGGTAACATAGAGCTCAAAAACAAAAACCAAGGAAAATACAATATAATATCTGGTTCAAACAATTCCCAAACTTGACATAAAGTTTCACTTTCAAAAATATCATGTAATAAAATACTATAACTTAAGAATATTTTTCATTTCTTTATTTTCAGATCAACGTTAGCTACTGAGACCAACCTGAAGCCTAAGAACCAAAAAATCCTATCTGTGGAGCACGTAACCCATCCTCCTCTCCTCTATGACATTAGCCCAGAGGCTTTGTCCACAGCCTTCACAGAGCATGATATGGATTCATCCACTGCTAATTCTACCAGATCTTCTACTTCTAAACCTCTCCTGCCGTCCTTCCTCACTCAAACTAGCTCTACTTCAAGAACAACGTCTATGATTTCTCATCCTGCTCTTACTTTTCCCACTAAGGAAATTCAGCAATCAAAAGAAAAAATCAGCTTCTCTAAAGATAACAAGTAAGCATAAAATTATTGTTATCTATTTCTAATAAAACAATGAAAATATTCAATCTGTATTTCATTTATAAAATATACATAAATCAGCTTAATTTTATGCTAGTGTAATTACCTAAAAATTATATTTCCCTTAACTTTATATCTAACACTGCATGAACCTTCAGATTTAAGCAATGTAAAGTAGATAAAATCTGGGAGTAAAGTTGCTTAAATGTGCTTGATAGCCTTCTTTAAGCATCTTTTATCCACTTAAAGCAAGTTAAAGCATTTCCCGCTTAAAGCTGATAAAAAGTGCATAAAGACGATCATTTAACAGATTTAAGCAACTTTACATCCACATTTAATCAACTTTAAACAATTATACACTGCTTAAATCTAAAGGTTCATACAATGTGATCAAATAATTGTTAAATTTTCATACAATTTCAGGAAAATACTTACCTCTGAAAAAGGTAGCAGGAAGGAAACCGTGTTTAACTCTCCCACTACCTTGGCATGGGAATCTTCTTTGAGAAGGAAACCAAATTCGCCTCCAACGTCAGGGACCAAAAGGAAAACTGTATCTGTCTCTCCAGACTCCTTACACGGAGGATCACCAAGCACCAAATCTATCGCGCCTTCAAGAACACTAACTTATATCACCCCTCAGACGATATGGGAGGGGCCAAACTCTACCTCTGTGAGCCCCTCTTCTCCCCCTGCGTCACTTAACCCCTCAAGGGGAAAATGGATGACTATTACAGGCATTGTAATAGGTAGTGCATTAACACCTTTGGTGATATGTGTATCAATAATCACAGCACTGTTAATTAAAAAACGTAAAAGGTCCGTAATATACAGACCTAATCAATCTACTCCTAGCACAGCTAGAGATGAAGTGGAAATGCAGCCACTCAGATCTTTTCAGGCTTAAGTATTTTCTTTTAAGCTACAGGCTTGAAAACGATAAAACACCATGAGATTAACATGTAACTATGCTAGTTGTCTACATATCATTATCTAGTTGAGACGCAATAGTCCAGTTTACTAAGACGTAGTTACTTCCATGTATGGACCTTAGTTAAGACGTAGTTACTTCCATATATGGATCTTAGTTAAGACGCAATTACTTCCATATATAAATCTTCGCATAAAACATAACTACTTCTTTTTATACATCTTAGTTTAGACGCAGTTTCTTCCATATATAAATCTTCGCATAAAACATAGTTACTTCCATTTATACATCTTAGTTAAGACGCAGTAACTTCCGTATATAAATCTTCGCATAAAAGGTAGTTGCTTCCATGTATAAATCTTCTGTTATAGATCTTTAAAGGTGACTACATTAATGCATAATGCTCTTGAGTTATAAAAATGCAGAAAATATATCCATAACGATTAATTTATCACCATAACAGCTCTGCATTATAGTAACATTATTGTCTGTGAAACAAGCATAACAGTCAAATAAAACAAAAATGTTAACGGCTCTTTACAACAGAAGCATGATAGTCAAAGGGATAAAGCATAAAAACAAAAAAACTGAGGCTCTTAAAGAGTTAACTCTGCGCTATTTCCCTTTTTACAGATGTACCCCATATATATACATATATCTTTATTCAAGACGTAGTTCCCTGCTCTGCTTTTACTTGATACACAAGCAAGGTTTAAAAAAGCTAATGGGATAAACCTTAGAAAGGATAGACAATAGGCACTGACCAAAAAAAACCACGCAGCTTTTAATGAAGACAGATTAACGTAGACTAAAACAATAATACATACATAAAAACTAAAGCTTTAAATTTTCACCTATCTTAACAATTAAGATTTACTGTAGTTTCAGTAAAGTGATGAAATTGCTCTTAAAAAGTATACATAGTACTTACAATGCTTCAAGAGCATATCCAAAAAATGTGATCTGGAATAAGAAAGGTGTGGTTCTGTTTCAAAGGTTAAGGAGCCTCATGTGCCCAAGCCTCTCCAGCACTTAATCAAAACATGTTATTATAAAGTACAACGTAGTATTATATTAACTCAACAGCACTGCACCTGCTATGCTATAACTCGTAAAAAACCTACCACTCATGCTGTGCTTAACCCATTGAGGGCTAGCATCGACAACAGCAGATACCATGGTAGGCCTAGCGTCAACTATAGTGGATACCATGACAGGTCTATGGATGTCAATCCTAAAAAATTAATACGTATACTCATGAAATATTCTGCTAAACAGCGAAAAATCTCACCAGCGCAGTAAAGTGAGATTTATCTGTCTATGAAATAAAAAATCTTGGTAAAAAACAACACTCTATTGTCATGACTTTATCATTATAAATCTATTCCTACTGTCTACCCTATTCCTGTGCGATAGACTGAAATAAAACTGAGCATTAACTTCTAAACACAAATGCGTAAAAAAATATAAATTTCCACCTTTATTTACGACAAATAAAAAAGCAAATAAAAAAATAACTATGCAATACCTGATTCAAACATAGCTGCGCAGAAAGAAAAGGATTTCCCCCTTTTTACTGCAGATAAAAAGTTAGGTTAAAAACTAACTACGCAGTGCCTTATTCAACTTACTACGCAAAATACTACTTTTTACCACTGATAAAAAGCCAGATCAAAAACTAACTACGCAGTGCCTTATTCAACTAACTGCGCAAAATCCTACTTTTTACCACTGATAAAAAGCTAGATCAAAAACTAACTACGCAGTGCCTTATTCAACTAACTGCGCAAATTCTACTTTTTACCACTGATAAAAAGCCAGATCAAAAACTAACTACGCAGTGCCTTATTCAACTAACTGCGCAAAATCCTACTTTTTACCACTGATAAAAAGCTAGATCAAAAACTAACTACGCAGTGCCTTATTCAACTGACTGCGCAAAATCCTACTTTTTACCACTGATAAAAAGCTAGATCAAAAACTAACTACGCAGTGCCTTATTCAACTAACTGCGCAAATCCTACTTTTTACCACTAATAAAAAGCCAGATCAAAAACTAACTACGCAGTGCCTTATTCAACTAACTGCGCAAAATCCTACTTTTTACCACTGATAAAAAGCTAGATCAAAAACTAACTACGCAGTGCCTTATTCAACTAACTGCGCAAAATCCTACTTTTTACCACTGATAAAAAGCCAGGTTAAAAACTAACTACGCAGTGCCTTATTCAACCTAACTGCACAATGGCAATAACTTTTCCTGTCTGTTTAACTATAGCTACAGGGATTGGCTGAAACAGACCCCTCCCTATTTACATAGCTCCTCCCTATTTCATAAAAAATGCTTTTACCCTTTATATGCTCAAACTAAACAGGAAAATGGCAAAGAACCAGAAAAATGGGGAAGGCTTACTCAATGCAGGATATTTTATTTCTATTTGCTCGGATTTTGAGCATTAAACTACCAGCCTTTAATAAGGTAAGTGTTCCAACAGGATTTAAAAGAAGGAAACAAGATTCATATTCTTTGTGTGATTGCTTAGATGGGAAACAAAATAAATGTGGAAAGCTATCTATAAAAAGCTACTGGACAGGGCAAAACTATATCAAAATGTGCCCATACCACAATTCTGTCTGTCATTATTCACATGAAATGTACAAAGAAGCCAGCCATAAAAGTTACATTTTCAAACACCAGCCCTCAAAAAAGTCATTATACGTAGCAATAGAAAGTGCTTTGCGTATTTTTCAGGCTATCTTTTTATTCAATTGCAAAATAGACAAAGGGCACAGCTTCTATTTGGCTCAATTACTGAGTCAAATAATAAATGAAAATGAAATGTTGGCCTGCTTTAGATCAAAAGATATCGCAAAATTGTCAAAAAAAGGATTTACCAAGAAAGACTTCATATTTTTCTTGGCTCAAATGTTCATGAAGGGAACATATTTTTCTCACAAAAAAAAATATGTAGGGAAATCATACTACATAAGAGATTTAGATGTTACCATGCTGATTATAAAAAACATAGAACAAAAAGGGCTGACTCAAGCAATCAAGAATTTTTCCTTCTTTCAGATCATCAGAAACACGATAGAAAATGAAAGCCTTCTCCAACTTCATTTAAAATAACTACAAAAGCAATGTATTCACCTGTCTCTGCATATTAAGCATGTAGGTATATGTACAAATAAGGAAGCTGTATTTTTTATGCTTGATCCAGATCTGGTTAAAAATCTGCTTCTCAAATAATTAGGCTTTATGTTATCACTTGATCCAGATCGGGTGAAAATAAAAGCTAAAAACAAGGCATTCAATATCTTCATTTTATTCAACGTAGGTTAGGTAAAATGAAATATACAATATATGCCATTCATATGTATCTATATATCTACTTAGCTCATAAAGAGATAGGAAACATTGTTTTTGTTCCAAAATTTTTAACTTTAGGCCTTTATTTTTTCAAAATTGTGTCAGTCATGTAGATCTACCTTCACGTGGTGACTGATGGATGTATATTTATACATATTAAACATGTGTAAATATATAACGAAAGATCTACTTTTTGTTAAAAATTGAGCAATATACTATACCTAACCTATAACAAAGAGCAGCTCAAATACTGTGTAAGCTACTCACCATAACCATATCAACAGCTTGCCTTTTACAGCGAGCAGCTAAGACTCTATATAAGCTGCTCGCTGTAGTACAAACTCACTAACTGACTCACTAAGTGCTGTATAAGCTACAGCTTTTAAACCATTTTAAGCCTCTGCTGCAGCTTATAACACCTCAAGAAAGTCAAAGTGCGGCTTAAATGCAGGGATTTACTTATATAAGATTTAGGAAGGAATAAGAAACTTTTTTTCAAACCCTGGGAAGGCTTCTAGCAAAGCTGTTAACTCAGGGTGCGGCTTATACGCGGGTGCGGCTTATACAGGGGATTTTATGGTAACTCACTAAAAGACTCGCTGATTTGCTTAAGGTAATTAAATACAAAGTTTTATAATAAAGACTAGTCTGTAATTACTCTGCCATAGGGAAGAACACAAAGACTTCATAATGCTGCACATATAGTCTAAAACCCTAAATAAAAAAGTGTGCCGAGCTGCTCCTACTTATACATATATGTATACACGTTTACACACACATCCAGCATCAGGCCTAAGGCTCAGTGACTCACTGACCCAGTCACCAGTCACCACGAAGCAACACATAAATGGGAACTGTTATGCCTAAGGCAACACAGCACTTCATTTTAAAAACAGAGCATCGTGATAACACAAGTGAAAGGCTGGAAGACTGCCTGCCTGTCCCCCATCTGGAGGGATCTATAATAACTATAGCTGCATAGATAGTTTCTAAGCCACTGACTGTTTGCTTTCCCATCTGGCGGCATTTATAAGAACTATCAAAAGCACTAGGAGGAGTTAGTCTAAATATATCTCTATAAATAACTCTTTTATAAATAATGTACCAAAATTACTCCTACTCAAGTGTTAGCATTTATAAAAACAGCTCAAATTATCATTGCTTATAGGCTTTATTATAATCTACTCACTATGGCTTATAGCGAGCAGCTTAATCCCTTTTGCCTATAGCTTTATTATATAAGGCCATGGGAAGTTAGGTCACAATTTACCGCTCAAGCCATTTTGAAAATTAATGAGGCTTTTTTCATTATTCATTATATGGGTACCAGTGGCTGGAAATGTCTAGGTTGTATGTAACATCATGTTATTGATACTCCTTGCACTGTAAGCTTTAATTTGATACCAAATATGGCTCCCTTTGCTCATTCCTTACCATGTCCAAATAGATTTTTGAAAAATTCTGCAGTTTTTTTAGATAATAAATAATGAAAATTTCCCATGCGGCCCCTTCAAAAGCATACAAGCGGTGGACAGTAAACTGCAATATGAGTTCCATTGGTCTAAGCTACTAGCTGTGGTTACTCTGAACACTTCACTTTAAAGCAAAGCATCGTGATGACGCTGATACTGCACGTACTCCCATCTGGAGGGATCTAAAAGAACTATGTAGTTCGCACTCCCATCTGGAGAGGTCTAAAAGAACTATAACTACATAGATCTATAGGTCATGTGGAACTAATTCCATTTCCTCTATGTTTCTATAGCAAAACATATACATTAACTGACCTCTTTTATAAATAATATAAATATATCTATAAACGACCTCTTTTATAGATAATTTAAATATATCTATAAACGACCTCTTTTATAGATAAATTAAATATATCTATAAACGACCTCTTTTATAAATAATCTAAAAATAGGAGGTCTTCTCTGGATAATCCAAATATGATGGTCTTTTCTGGATAATATTCAGAAAAGACCATCTATTATACTACTCCCAACCCCTCTGTAAGCACTCCCGATCACTCCGTAAGCATTCCTGACCCCTACGTCAGCACTCCCTAAGCAAGCTCGCCCCCTCCATTAGCATTCCCGATCCCTCCATGAGCATGCCCCAAGGTGGGTCTTTTTGTGACCTCTCCCCAGGTGGGTCCTTTTGTGACCTTCCCTCAGTTGGGTCTTTTTGTGACCTCCCCAAGGTGGGTCCTTTTGTGACCTCCCTTCAGGTGGGTCTTTTTGTAACCTCCCCCCAGGTGGGCCCTTTCTACCCCAGGTGGGTCCTTTTGTGACCTCCCCCAGGTGGATCTTTTTGTGACCTCCTCCAGGTGGGTCCTTTTGTGACCTCCTCAAGGTGGGTCCTTTTGTGATCTACCCCAAGTGGGGCCTCTCCCCCCAGGCGGGTCTTTTTGTGACCTCCCCCCAGACGGGTCCTTTTGTGACCCCACCCCCAGATGGGTCCTTTTGTGACCTCCCCCAAATGGGTCCTTTTGTGACCTCTCCTAGGTGGGTCTTTTTGTGACTACCCTTTGTTTTCAATGGAAATAGTTCGCCTTTAAGTGCTATTTAGTAAGAATGAGTTAAACAGTTACAAATTAATATTTATGACCTAGAAATGTGGAGAGTTTATGATGAATTATTAGAAGAAACATCCTAATGTAGGAAATTGTGAGAATAATTGAAGGTGACCAAAGGACCCACTTGTTTTTGTGTCCCAATCTCTATATCTTGTCTTTTTAGATGTGAATATAAGATATATCGATGAATTACTAATTGCTTCATTGATTATTTCTATCTGCAGTCATATAACATGTTAATCATAGGAGTTATTGGCCATAACATGTGAAGTCACAAAAGGACCCATTGTTGTAAATATACCTAAAAATCATGCTAGATTATATTTTTACAGTCCAATTTTTCTAATGATGATATATTTGATGCTTATAAAGCTATTCAAGGAGTCTTGGAAGAAAAGAACAGAAAAATGTAAATGATTTTAAAATTGACTTTTCCCCAAACTGGATTGACATGATAGGTGAAAAAGGTAAGGATTTTTCACAGACATCACGGTGGTCACTGAGTACCAACTCTTAATTACAGGAATTCACAGGGGTATCAAAGCTAATTACATTTGCCATAATTTCAAATATGATATACATTTAAAGAGGACCAAAAATAGCCATTTTTGAGGGAGGTCACAAAAGGACCCATTTTAATTTTTTGGAGCACAATTACTCAGCCTTAAGAAGGTTGTATTGTACAATTACACATATATTTGGTTTCTTTTGGCCATCCCTAAGCTTCACCATTGATATAATTGCTTAAAAATGCAAAAATGGAAGTGTGAGACACCATGTCACAAAAGGACCCAACATTCCTCTCCCCCTCTCCTCTTTCCACAACGAGAGAGAGAGAGAGAGAGAGAGAGAGAGAGAGAGAGAGAGAGAGAGAGAGAGAGAGAGAACATTCCTGTATTTGAGGGCCGTTCACACTATGTGGGCTGTTTACATTATCCCAGCGCCGAAGGCGCTGGTAGTTCTTTAATTTGACACCTAGTGGCAGGGCCTTCCTTTTCCTCAAGGTTACATGGACGTAAATGCTGCCCTCTCGTGAGTCATATGGTATTCAGGCCTGCACTGAAGGTGATCTGGGTGCTGATTGGCTTAGAAATCATATGCAAGAAATATTGGTAAAATTATGAAAAAAATCACAAGTGACCCCAAATAGTTCCTAAATGGAACAGTGGATGAGTTTTTATATTTTGCCAAGGTTTGGGGATTTTATCAGGTCTGCAAATGTTCATCTGGCCAATGGAGGTTTTGAGGCCCAAAATAGGGTAGAATGGCACTTGCTGTATGTATCGCTCCCTTAGTTAAGATTTTCAGGGATAAGCCTATCCTATATTCTAACACATTGTGTGTGAGAGATGGTTTAATCTTGCTACGGTCGAAAATATTACCAACGAACATTACGGGGGGCTGTTTTTATGTGTTATGCTATATAGAAACATAGAGGAAATGGAATTAGTTCCACGTAACCTATAGGATGATTGGACATTTGACCTGCCTATTTCAAATGCCCTCTTAATGTCATTTTTCTGTTACAGCAAGGATGGTTTTACAGGAATTTGGCCAAATTAGTCACAGAAATGGTGTGTAAATAAAAAAAATAGGAAAACCTTGCTTGCGGAGGTAGGGTAATTCACTAAATATTGCAGTTTCTATGAATCTCCCAAAACATAACTTTTTCTGGTCATAAACCACCTACAGGGTGAAATTTTCAGCAGAAAATGACATTTTAGCCTCATTTTAATCTTCCTAGGGTTATTGATGCACAGATATCCATGTAGGGCCTACCATAGGGTCCATTGGAAGTTGGTCGGGTTTGCGGTGTTTCGTCAAAGTTTCAGTGAGAGCGCAACTATCTAATTAACCAGTAGTAATTTATCCCCCAGTGCAAATATTAGTACAATATTGATAACAGGTATTCTTGATGCATGTAACAGAAAAGGCATGCCTTAAAAAATGATCCCCTGGTAAGATATGATCTGTAAAAAGTGGGATTAATTATAGGCCTAATATTAATCATTTTTCACCAGTTTTATCATGTTTTTCATGATTTTGTGAGTTTTTCTGGCAAAATCCTAACAATATTTTGCAAAATCAATGCCCCCTTCATCATCAGGTGACTGAATTCACTGCAAATATGCAATTTGACAGCTCTAGAACTGCTGCTTGTGCAGTGCATAGATCTTTGATGATAAAAGTCGCTGCTCGGAAATCACATTGAAAACTGGTAGGAATTTCAGTGTGAATTGCACACATCAATCCCCTCATATCATAACATTGAGAAAGGCTGTTGCCACCAAACTTTAGGATTTTATAGGACAGACCCTAACCCAGCAAATCCTAGTGAACATGAGTCATGCTGGGTGAGGAATGTGTGAGTACATTGAGTGATAACGAATAATGTCATTTTGTGTGATACAATGTCAACTCTCACTCAGCTTGACAAACCTTCACTTACTTCAGTAAGACCTGAGAGAGCATGCGTCAACATGTGTCAATACTTGTCAACTCTCACACCGCTTCACATGTCTTCACTTATTTCCATAAAGATGTGAGGGGAACTGGGTGAGCAAGTGTCAACATGTGTCAATACTTGTCAACTCTCACACAGCTTCACATGTCTTCACTCATTTCCATAAAGATGTGAGGGGAACTGGGTGAGCAAATGTCAACATGTGTCAATACTTGTCAACTCTCACCCAACCTCACATGTCTTCACTCATTTCCATAAGGATGTGATGGGAACTGGGTGAGCATTCGTCAATACTTGTCAACTCTCAGGCAGCTTCACATGTCTTCACTTACTTCAATAAAGATGTGAGGGGACCAGGGTGAGCACATGTCAACATGTGTCAATACTTGTCAACTCTCACCTAGCATGACATTTCTTCACCAAGCCTTCAACAATAAGAGACTATGGAAACTGTATGGATTCTCATGGCTTGTACTTTGCAGAGTGGGCCTATTGAGTAAATGTCAATATGAGAATTTATCTTTCACAGAGCAAGTTCCTTTCTTACATGGCATGAAATACATATGAATCAGGAACATAATGATAGCCAAGTATATGTGATTTAGTGCATACATTAGACATAATAGCTCATTTGTTTTGTCTATGGGACATAGCACTGAATTGGAATTGCATATGTTTTACATGATATCTAAGTATCTGTTTGTCCTGGTTTGATGGGATATGAAGGTTTAATGTCTACTGATCAGCTAGGTCACAGCTGATTAGAGCAAATATACAGGAACTCTTCATAGGCTGTTAAAAACTCTGTATTGAGTGATAATAGGGGCAGATACTTTGTCCAACATTAGCATGACAGACTGTGTGAGGAGATGTGAGCATGCGTCAAGATTCGCCAACTCTCACCCACCATGACAGAACTTCACGGACAATGACACATTATGTACTATTCTGTGTTTTGATTGGTCCATTTCAAATTTCCCTCCCATTCCTTTGTTCTCCTCCTGCTTTCAAAACAGTCAGGCAGAGGCAGCCATGGAGAACAGATCTTGTGGTAGGTGGTCACACAGTTCTAGATTGATTTGACTTGAAATCCTATGTGATAAGCATTTATACAGTAACACATTGATATTATCTACAATCCCTAAACATCTATCTTGTTGCTGAATTCAGCTATTTGTCTCAACACCCCAAATTAATGTAGAACTTTCTATGTGAGCAAGGCTCAGGGAAATTATGGGGGATTCAGGCTGCCATATGGGAGTGGTCATTGTTTATCAACTTGGATGTGAGTGGGTGGTCAAAATTAGATTGCTGCTGTTTGTTTATGACCATTTCTTATCATTTCAACAGGCATTCTCAAGACTGATACAAGGAAAATTCAACTCACACAGCTGACAGAATATCTATCCATTTTCAAGCAAAGTGGACAACACATGACATGCAGAGGAGAGATATCTTCAATGGGAACCAGCATGAACAGCTGAATTGATGTTAATAAAGTTATGAAATATCAGAAATCCACAACCACCTGCAACCCCCCCCCTCCCCTGCCTATCCCCCACCCACAAATTAGTCTGTGCGTCAATATATGTGATACTGTGTCATGACCCATGTGTCAGTGTGTGTGATAATGTGTGATGACACATGATGTCATCATGTGTCATTGTTGGTGAAGGTTCACGCATGTTGACTCAACTTCACAAATTGGGTTGGGATGTTCACGCATGCGTCACATCTTGTCATGGTCCGTGATCACCCACGCGTCAAGTCCTAAGAGCGCATGGGGTGAGGCGGGCGCAGCATGACAAAAGTTGACACAGATTTGCTGGGAAGGTTTGATAGGAAAAACATTTTAGTTTTATCTGAAGACCCTACCCCTAATTAAGGTTACATGGACGTAAATGCTGCCCTCTCGTGAGTCATATGGTATTCAGGCCTGCACTGAAGGTGATCTGGGTGCTGATTGGCTTAGAAATCATATGCAAGAAATATTGGTAAAATTATGAAAAAAATCACAAGTGACCCCAAATAGTTCCTAAATGGAACAGTGGATGAGTTTTTATATTTTGCCAAGGTTTGGGGATTTTATCAGGTCTGCAAATGTTCATCTGGCCAATGGAGGTTTTGAGGCCCAAAATAGGGTAGAATGGCACTTGCTGTATGTATCGCTCCCTTAGTTAAGATTTTCAGGGTTAAGCCTATCCTATATTCTAACACATTGTGTGTGAGAGATGGTTTAATCTTGCTACGGTCGAAAATATTACCAACGAACATTACGGGGGGCTGTTTTTATGTGTTATGCTATATAGAAACATAGAGGAAATGGAATTAGTTCCACGTAACCTCATGTCTATGTCGTAATTCAGTGTATAGCGATACTATTTGGGGTAGATTGCGTTCGGTTATTACCTTTAGTACGTATCTCAAGTAGGATATTATATCCCTGACTTAACCAAATCCACTCCAATAAATACATCTTAATCATAAAATTTCATAAATAAGGATATCTACGTGCTTTTTTGTCTCAAAACATGCTCATTTGAAGGAAAACTGTTGTCCATGTCTGACGAAAATTGACCAAGATTTTTATGTCGAACGCGGCCGCGCCACACGTCGCATTGAGAGAAGCTTCTATCAAACGCTACATGACGAAGATAGATCAGTCGTTCTGTTGACATCTTTAGGACAACTTCACTTCTCTCTCACTCCAACTATATCACCATGTGCGGTGAGTACCTCTACTGAACTTATCACATCACACCGATTCGTATCTTTGCCATATTATTTGCGTTTTGTGTGTGTAACGGCTGCGTGTCGGCTTGACATATCACTGACTGAGACTAAGAGAGTACGGGTGGTGTTGAGTTGTTGGCCGGGGGGAGGCGGGGGGACGCCCGGTAGGGACCGTGTGCTCGCACGACGTGTTGATTTTGTGAGTGAGTACGGTAGTTTGGGAGGGGCAGGTAGGCTTGCTTAGCTGTGATTACGTGGGTGGGTGGGGATTAGGTGTTGATCGAGTGTGAGTTAGTTAACAACGTGTTCCTACACGGTGGTTTTTAGAACTTGCAGTTAAACTGGAAATGATCCAGCCACTCAGAGTCATGCACACACTCTAATAAGACTAAGTTGGGGGTGTGGATGGGGGGTCTCCCATGTCACATGTCGATTTTAAAAAATGGCCATGTCCCCATGTCAATTTTAAGAAATGGTCATTTCACGATGTCGATTTTTAAGAAATGGTCATTTCACGATGTCGATTTTAAGAAATTGTTCATGTCACCATGTCAATTTAAAGAAATTGTTCATGTCCCATGTCACTAAGCCTAAAATAGCCCATGTCGCCATGTCGATTTTAGTGGTCCACACCCATTAAGTTCTATTCAGACTCAGTCCCATTCACTAGCCAGGAGTATACTATTACTATAGTCTGAGTAGTACAAAAATGTCAATGCTGTGTTCATTGACTGAGTGAGTGACGAATTGGACTCAACCCTGGGACTCAACTTCGTCTACAATATGATTTAGGACTTAATCATCATAATTGACACCAGTGCTTTAGGCTTTAGCATATAAAGAAAATGAATTGACTTTGCTAAGACTCATCCATGATATCCCCGGTTTTAATTACCGGCATTAGCTATAATCATTAGGCTATAGGCAGAGGCCGAGAGTACTCAATGGGAATAGGTGCTATAAACTATACCCGGTACTTCATGATCAGTTCCCTGGAGGTGGTGGGGGGGGGGCGTGGTCACTTATGTATGTATGGACTTTTGTACTTTGCTGAAGGCATTTTTAATGGGTTTGGCGGGCCATATAATCGGTCATTTAATATTTATCTTAGCCTAAGTAACACAGGCTGAAGTTTAAATCGACGACCCCTAACCTAGTATCTCAATGAGGACCAATAGAAAATAATAAAAAAAAAATGGAGGAAAGAAAGAACAATGCGAATAAGTTAGTGATTAAACTGCCATAACTACCCCAGTACCAAATCTTTACCATGCCAGGTCTAAAGGTCTTTAATCCTAGGGGCTCTAAGCTACATTTCACATTATCATAAATACTGTTAAATATTAAACACCCGCTGTATAAGCTGCAGCTTCATTGACTACCGTATTCATTATAATGAGCGCACCTGCTCTAATAAGTGCACCCCCCTCTTTTTGGGCCATAAGTGCACCCCGCTTTTTTTTTGTAATGTGTAAAAATAAAGACTTTTTTAAGGTAAACCAACGGTTTTTAGGCTTTAGGGGATACGCTTATTAGAATTCCTTTTTGATTACAGGAAATGAGTATCTAACAATTAATTTTCCGCACATGTGCGCTTATTAGAATGAATACGGTGTTTAGAATTGACCCTTGGTGCGGCTTTACGGATGCTCCAGGAATGGGAACCATTTCAAGCCTCAGGTGCGGCATAAAGCCTTCCAAAGCCAGGTTGCGGCTTATATGTGGGTCTGGCTCATCTTCAGGGTTTACAATATGAAAGTGCATCCTGAATCAACCTCCAGTGCTACCCGGTAATACTGTCAGACATCAAAACCATTGGCGTTGGCTGCTAGAAGGACAACCTGACCGAGAGCCAAGTAGGCCTTGAACCAATTAAATCTATCCCGCGTTACATTGGAGTCGAGCTGCAGAGTCGATCATAGATCAGTTACATGGCCTGATCAAATAATTCCCTGGGGGTCCACTGGTATCACTTTCATATTAAAAGTCATTCACTGAAGTAATCGACATAATGATATGGCAACAAACCCTCATATAAGGGACGAGTCATTTATTTGGTGGGGGGGGGGGGGGCCTAAACTCAATAAACCTTCATACTGGGGGGGGGGGGTCAAAACTAAATATAGGCAATTCAAATACCCATCACGATGCATCATTCCACATGTGTATCCGATTTTTTTATTTTATTTATTTATTTATTTTTTTTTTGGGGGGGGTAATTTTACAACAACGGCTCTTAATGGGGGGGGGATTTAGATGGGGGCGCACGCCCCCTCTTTTTCCCCTGTAGTTAAGAGTTTACTTCTTTTTTACCCTAGAATTTAGCCAAAATTAGGGCCTAAATAAGGGGCGCCTCTCCTGTTTCTCAGAATCCTGGATCTGACCCTGCGTAGAATCTATGCTGTATATGCAAGTTTTTAGTGTAGTATTAAACACTTTGTATTTAGTTCAGCATCTGCGGTCAAGCATCATGATGCTGCATTATCCGACTGAAATTTAAAAAATGAACAAAGAAAAATCTGACTTACCTACCATATTCAGTCAAAACATATTTTGGTGCTCAAAACCTATTTAAAACAAAAACTAATTAAAATGAGCGCCCACATCCTACCCTAAAAATCTTTGATTTTACCCTCAAAATATTTGTTTCCATCCAAACAATCTTTGTATTCACCCTAAAATCTCTGTTGGCATAATGGTATGGATTCTACCCTAGCGCATTCATGAGCATTGTCCACATATTGACATATAGAGGATGCGGAATGTTGCGGCGCAGCCTGCCACATCATCCATGTTAACGACCCGGTCACATGACACAGTCTCAGGTCACATGACCTGGACAGGATGTCTGGTAGCCTCCAGGCACTCAGCCACCACCAGCATGTATGCGAACTGTCAAATAGATAGGGTAACCCATGCCACCTCACAGGGGATCTGTATTGGTTGTCCGCAAACATGTGTCCATGGGTGGGATGGGTTATAGTTTATGGGTATCATTAATTAGTCTTAACCCTCTAAGGGCCGCTGATGCATTAATGTATCATGCCCATTGGTCTTCACGATGCATCAATTTAGCCCTCGCAAGTAACTCACCAGAGATGTATTCATGCATCAAGCCAACCCTACAGGGTTGATACACTCTTAGAGGGTTGGTATGATGCTCCATTGAAGTGCTGGCGAATCTGCTGGCCAGCACTTCATTGGTGCATCATGACGACCACTGGGCATGATGCACTCCTGCATTGATGGCCCCTAAAGTGTCAACCCTTTGATTCAAAGACCGCTAATGCAGTAGCACATCATGCCCATCTGCCGATATCAGTGTTGCCGAAAACTTTTCCTTGACGCAGGCCAAGGTGGCCTGCGTCCTTGTGTCTTACGCAAGCCATTTCCCTCTCATGCAGGCCAAATAACTTTATTTTTTAGGCAGCAGGTATAAAATTCATTGTAATTGTATTTCTACAAAACTTTGGTTCTAATTGACCGATTTGAAAAATTCTTTCATCATTAGAAAGCGTCCTAAGGCCCTACGCCGGCCATTGAGATTCTACGCCGGCCTTTACCGGCTGCCGGCGTCATTTCGGCAAAACACTGCTGATATGTATTGCCAATAAAATACTGACCAGTGAGTCTGCTCAGCTGTAATTTGTTGATGATGCTGACCCTACGTATCAAGGCACACCCTAAGTTTGGAAAGCCCTATGAGAATATATGTAGTGTTATCGCTGAACTGGTCTATAAGCCATTCAGTGCTTATACATGTTCAATGGACCTACGCAATATACTTAACTACCGTAAACTCCCGCGTAGAAGACGCGCTGCGCGTATAAGACGCACCCCAAACTCAGCACATGCATTTTTGCGTATAAGACACACATTTTAAGGCTGAAATTTGTAAGATTAGTACATTTCTATAGTAAAATTACCCCTCGTATAAGACGCACATCTAACTTGAGAGAAAGCTATAAGACCCCCCAGCATTTTGTTTGGCATAGAGGACGCGTCTTATATGCGGGAGATTACGGTAGTGTAAATTCTTTCATATAAGCCATGGCAAGCACCAGAACCAAAATAAAAATGTGGTTTATAGGAATAGCCCAAAGTCGTGTGGAGCTTATACGAGGGTATTTTACACTAAAAAAACAAAACAGTACTAAACTGCCAATTTTCAAGCCTTGGCTGCAGCTTACAGCTTCTCCCGAAGTCGGGGGGGGGGATGCGACTTATACAAGGGCAGAGCTGCCAAATGTTACGATTTTTTCGTAATTGTTACGATTTTTCACCCCTGTTATGACCATTACGATTATAGCTGCCAAAATTACGATTTTTTGGGTACTCCAGCTATAATATATTTTGTATGGTATAGAGTGTTATAAATCATAAGGAAGGTCAGTAAAAGAATAGTTGAAATAACTAGAAATATCCTTGCATATGTAAGGGCATCGAACTATCTTTTAAGAATATTTATTTAGATGCTATATAAATGTGTTTGTGTGCATGTAAAGTGGATTTATATTTTTACAAAAATGGATTATGATTTTTGATACAGAGAATTACGAACTTGGATGTCAAATTACGATTTTTGACCTCAAATTTACTATTTTTGGTAAGAGCAACTTGGCAGCTCTGCAAGGGTGCGGCCAATATGCGAGTATTTACGGTATTGTGCAGGTCTATGCTTATATGCGGGATGTTGGCTCAGAGTTTGTAGAATACGCTCAATTGAATTAAGGTCTGTCACCCAATATTTGCCTGGCATAAACTTCAGCTCTTTGTCAGGCATACATCTAAAGAACAGCTCTTTGCCAGGGATACAACTGAAGTATTGGCCACTAGCTGGTCTGGAGCTGGTTCCAGCGACACACACTGATAAGAACTGATAAGATGGGACCAGCATGTCCCTGGAAGTGGGTGTTAACCAGGGACAAGGTACCCATCATGGTATGTCTTATCAGTGGGTTTTACCTCAGTCAGCGAAATACAAAATGGCGGATCCACTATGCCTCCATACTGAGCCCTATTGGCCACTAGCTGGTCTGGAGCTGGTTCCCTCAACACACACTGATAAGAACTGATAAGATGGGGCCAGCATGTCCCTGGAAGTGGGTGTTAACCAGGGACAAGGTACCCATCATGGTATGTCTTATCAGTGGGTTTTACCTCAGTCAGCGAAATACAAAATGGCGGCTCCACTATGCATGCCTCCATACTGAGCCCTATACATCCCCACCGTACAGTCAATCAGTGCTACCCTAATTCTTCCGGTATAAAGTTCACCCTGCATATAAGCCGCACCCTTAATTCATGCAGATTGACTAGGAATATTCTATGATATAAAATCCTTACCTTACTGTATATTAAAGGCAAACCCAGCCAAAATGTATAGGGCACAGTGAAGTGATGTTCTTGCGTATAAGTCGCAGCTTACTGTAGGTAAAATAATGATTACCATAATCTCCCTCATAAAGACGCATCTTATACACGGATTGAGGGCTCCTGCTCCTTTTAGCATCACCCAAAAGTCAGGGGCGTCTTACAGGCGGGGTACTTTTACTATAGAACAGTATTAAACCTTCAACCCTCAATGCCCAGGTGCGCCTTATAACATCCTTCAGCACAGGGTGCGTCTTATAAGGGGAACGCGCCTCATACACTGCAGTTTACAGTACTTCCATCTGTTGTGACCTTTACTGACTTTGACATGTCCAGCAGATAATCAGGTCATATTTTCTGACTATGCAGTTGATGTTGACCCTTTTAAGTGATGCTAATGTATGAGTGCATCATGTCCCTAGGGTTGGCATGATGCACGTATGTAGCCCTGGTTAGTAACTCACCAGGGCTACATTCGTGCATCATGCTGACCCTACAGGGTGGTTACAGTCCCGGAGGGTCGGCATGATGATCCAATGAAGAGCCGGTGAGTAGTCTCGCCAGCACTTCCTCGGTGCATCATGCTGACCAATGGGCATGACGCACTCCCACATTAACGGTCCTTAAAGGGTTAACGGCATGTATCTAGCTCAGATTTGTTATGAATAGTGTACATGATATATGCAGGTACATGTGGAGAGCTTACTTAATAATGAGAACTGTCCTCAACTGTACCAGATACCAGTAGCTTGATGCCCCGCGGGGGATGGATGAAAGGTGCTTTATTAATATTACTGTGGAAATACTGAAGCTCTGCCTATGATACATGTGTAACATCAGCCCCCAGAGCAATAAGGTTGTGTCCAGTTGGTGCCACAGTGATTATAACATTTCTTTTGCCTCTCCTGCAAAACTTAAAAAAATGTAGTCACAACCTTCTTGCACCAAGGCGACAAATTATCAATCCTGTGCCAGATTTATAGCCGGGTTTGTTAAGAAATTCTGGTCATGGAGCGCATGACACCATTGCGTTAGGTTTTGATACAACTAGTAGTTGGTATATCCATCAATATTTGTATACATACATAGAGTTGTAAAAACTACCGTAATCCCCCGCGTATAAGGGGCAGCCCGCATATAAGGCACACCTAGAGTTTTGGAAAATTCTCAAAAAAATTAAAAATTCATAGCATTGGTTCTACTGAATGAATTTTCAAAATTCAAAGACCTATGTGTAACTTGGGCACCATGGACCCCCTGGGCCCCCATATATCCTGTTATGGCTAAGGGGGCATGTAACATATCAAAAGAAAGGTCTTGGAGTCCCCCTTGTGGATGCAATGAGAACTAAAACCCCCCGTATAAGACGCGCCTTATACGCAGGAGATTACGGTAGATACCATATTGTTGCATGGTAGTGCTGGATTTGGAATAAACACTGGTCGCAGATAAGTGCAAGGGGTACAATAGCTCGAAAAATGTCACGTAAACACTAACAACAGACCTTGAATAAGCGGCTGTCTTGAATAAGGGCCAGGGCTACAGTAAAATTCCCTCGTATAAACCACACTCTCACCTAACCTGCACCTTGGGTTTGAGAGCCAGTGGCAGCGGAGCGGTGGGTAATGCATCCCCCACATTTTTCAGGTTGGCGCTATATTATAGGTTATATAGAAAATAACCAGAATTTACACCCTTATCCCCCAAGCAGGCAGTTTAGTACACTGTTCTATGGTGTCAAAACCTATAAATCATTTAGTGTTGGGGTGGTTGTTCTTGATAATACGGTATATACCCCTGGGTGCCCCATATGTCTATAGTTGACAGCTGTGCCGGTGACAGCTCCATCACCATGTGACAGACGTCAATAATTGACAGCTGTTTGCCCCGCCCACCAACGAAAAGAGACTTTATTATGTGGATAACAACCAATGTACGTTTTTTTTTCACAATAAGTGTGACCCATTTGCACCTTTAGACATGTTTAAAGGAAGACAATACCCTAAATTCATGCTAGCCTTTTATGATAGCATTTAAATCAAGTAAAAACATTCTCACAGGGATATAGAACTACCGTAAACTCCCGCGTATAAGACGCGTCCTCTACGCCAAACAAAATGCTGGGGAGTCTTATAGGATTTTTTTCAAGTTGGGGGGGCGTCTTATACGAGGGGTAATTTTTCTATAATTTACAAATTTCAGTATTAAAATGTGCGTCTTATACGCGAAAATGCATGTGCTAAGTTTGGGGTGCGTTTTATACGCGCAGCGCGTCTTCTACGCGGGAGATTACGGTATGTGCCATGACAGAGGTGAATATCTGATGACGTCACGATTGACAAAATGCATCAGCTGCTGTATTCTTTATGCAGGGTGGATGTAAATTGTACTTTATTTAGAAAGTAGAAGGCACAGGATTATGATATTGCATAAGTCTTAGGAGCCTTCTGTAAGTTTATGTAGTGATATGTGACGAGAGAAGTAACAAAGTATGGCAGATAAAAAGTTACAAAAGGCATCTTGTTGTTGCTTTACAGTACTTTGCAAGCACTACTGGGATGCATTTTGTCAATCGTGACGTCATCAGATACACCAAATAAGCCCCCTGTTCTCCTCTATAATGATACATATCTCTATATCTATGTCTTTTATGTGATGCAGAGGCTATGATAATAGACTAACATGATAGGAGAGTACAGTTTGTCTCTTTAAATGGCGCATATGTTTTTATTTAGCCCATTATTAACTCTTTTTAACTGTAAAGGACTGCTAATTATTGCATGCTGATCATACGGATCGATTCACGCCGATCGGTTCGCGTCAAGATGCACCAATTAAGTGCTGATGAGACTGCCAAGGAGTGTATCAACCTTGTATGTTTGACACGATGCATTAAAACGATATGCAACACAACCCTTAAAGGGTTTAGTGTTTTCAAAGAAAACTAAAGTAACTTTTATATGACAATTTAATGTACGTATATGTTCCTTTTATTATTTTCTCCCTGAAGTTCCAGTCTAGCATAATAACTTACATATATCCCTGTGCATTCTGAGCTGAATGAAATGATAAAATGCACGGCTTGGGTGGTATTTTTGCCATTTTAGGTAGTTTTACGATAGTACCTCGCATATAAGCCGAGTCTTATATCAAACCTGAATCTGAGGCCTCCTCTGCCCTGTAGATTCACCCCAAATCCAAGGTGCACCTCTTGTGCGGAGTATTATGGTAGCTGGTAATGGATGGCACTGCGTATGGATTAAAGATACACAAAAGCACACAAAGACACAGAAGGCTACATTGCGTCATTGCCTCCACGTCATTTCTAGCCAGTCACTTATAGCAGTCCAGCATGGCACAACAAACTGTGCTTCTACCCTTCCTGGCAGCGATCGTGTAGGGCCATGCTGGCACAAACTGAGTCTGACAGTGTATGCCTGCAGAGTTCAGAGGTTTTTTTTTTGAACATTTATCTTTATTGCTGACAGAGGTTGATATAAATAAACATGTATGTGTAAGTTTACATGAAATCAAGTTTGGTGAGTGAACTGAGATTACATAAACACCACATGAATACAGCACTGACAGTCCCAGAAGTCATACACCCCTGGCAATAAAGAAAAGTAAGCCTTCTAGGTACCCACCCGAAGGTGTAGTGGTAGATAATTAAGTCACTATTGTTGGTTGCATCAGCCCAATCATAGAGTCACCACCATTCATAACTCTCTCATTCCTTCCACGTCATTTCTACCCATTCACTAGTGTAGAGTTGTGTATGTGTATGAAGTCAAATGCCTATGCATTATTTAATACTGGTAATTTTACCAGTGTAACTCTTTAGAGGTCGCTAATGCATTAATGCATCATACCAAGCCTAAAGAATCGACGCACTCTCGAAGGTTCAACGTGATCTCAATGGGACTTTCAATGACATGTATTACCGTAATCTCCCTCGTATAAGGCGCGTCTTCTACGCGGGCTGCGCTTTCTACGCGGGAGATTACGGTAGGTACTGTGGAGAAAATTCTTACAATTGCTTCCCATGGTCGATATATGGGGAGATCACCGAAATGGTGACTCCGTTTTCTTTCCTGGAAATAAGAACCTTTCAAAAAATTGAAACTTGACTTAAATGAAGGGCTGGCGAGCAGTCAAAGTGCTGGCGAACAGTCGAAATGCTGGCGAGCAGTCGAAGTGCTGGCGAGCAGTCGAAATGCTGGCGAGCAGTCAAAGTGCTGGCGAGCAGTCGAAATGCTGGCGAGCAGTCAAAGTGCTGGCGAGCAGTCAAAGTGCTGGCGAGCAGTCAAAGTGCTGGCGAGCAGTGTCGCCACCACTTCATTGGTGCATCATGCTGACCAATGGGTATGATGCACTCCTGCACTAGCTGCCCTCAAAGGGTTAATCTAGCTGTGTTATATTCATGTTTGACAGTTTATTGGTTCTCTATGCTGCAACGGTTAGACAATTGAATCCCTCTATTGACTGTAGTATGTCGCCATGTATATACCCATCCCTATAGGTGATGATGTGTATACCACCAACAGTCACACATACCCCTAGTGTACACGTGTGTGTGTAGGGGGTGGGGTGTTGAAGGGGGGGGGTCAGCTGTTACATTGATTGACTGCTAAATATTGGATGCTTTTCTAAAACTTAATGGGCCGTTGACGCATGAATACGTGATACCCATTGTTCGTCATGGTGCATGAATGCAGTGCCTGGTGCAAACAAACCAAATAGATGGGACAACCTTTTAATACTACCATAAGCTCGTGCGTATAATGCACGTTTTGTATTTGGTCATTTAGTTCTCCCTGTATCTGAAAGGAGGGCACCAAGACATTACATTTAATGTTACACTCCCCTTAAATCATAATAGGCTATAAGGGGGTCCAGGGGGGTCCGGGGGTCCTACCTACACATAGCTTTTTGAATTTTTGAAAATCCATTCTGTAGTACAAAAGTTTTTTTTTTCTTTTTGAGAATTTTAGACTATGGTCAGACCATAGTCTAAAATTCTAGCTGCGTATTATACACCGGATGCACCTTATACATATGATGTTGCGGTAATACTAACTAGCTCAGACTACTCGCTAGTGAAAAATAGTTATGGTACGTAACATGTGCTGTGTGCGGCAAGCCGGGCGTGTAGTGGTGTTCATGTTGTATAAGCTGCACCTGGGATTTGGAACTTTAAAGTTTTACCAGGTCCAGTGTTACGCTCTGTTTTGTAAAAACCCGCCTATGAGCCACCTTTTCAGACCAAAGAAGAAACTTGCTCCGACAGTAATATCATATTCTAGAATAGAAAATACCCCAAACTTGCCCCTTTCGAAGAACAGAGAAAACTATCATAAATTCTCTCGTATTAGTTGTACCCTTGCACAAGGCTTGAAAATTTGTAGTTCAGTACTGTTTTAAAGTGTCAAATACCCTTGTATAAGCCGCACCCAGACTTTGGGAGAAGTAATGAGCTGCATGCAATACGCATCTGGGTTCTAGTGTTAGCTGCGGCTTATACTAGAGAATTTACAGTACCGTAATCTCTTTCGTAGAAGACGCAGTGCGCGTATAAGACGCACCCCCAACTCAGGAAAGGCTGGTTCGCGTATAAGACGCACCTCTTAGGGGTGATTTTTGTAAATTCAGTACTGTTCTATAGTAAAAATACCCTGCGTATAAGAAGCACCCCCTTCTTGGGGAAAACCTATAAGACGCACCTGGCCTTTGTTTGGCGTATAAGACGCATCTTATACGTGGGAGATTACGGTACTACATATACCTTTCAGATACATCGGTCTTCAATAGGTCGGTTCATTCACTTATCAGCTACCTATACCATCAAACAGATTTGATAATAGCCATTGAAATCTATTGTAATTATGATTCAGAGAACCAGCTGATTCAGGAACCAGCCAAATTTGAACTCAAACGGAGGTAGCCAATTTATAGAGATGAGACTGCATTTTTAAAGCGCACTATGCGCTAATTACGTCTAATACAATAAACTACAGTAGACTTCTGAAATGGTCTATAAGCCTAGCTGCAGCATATATGCAGGGTTTTACATTATGTTTAGTGTGTACAAGGAGGGGAACACGTGTGTGCTTGTGTTTGTTTGTATGGAATCAATAATATACCCACAGCCGACTTTTACGCAGATCGAAAAATCACAACGCAAAACCCAGATTCCTTAACACCTCACATAAGCATAATCAAATGTGGGTCTTATCCTGTATACGTTTACTCACTTTCAACCAAATCAAAACAAATAAAAAATCTGCCCTCCAGGGAGTGGCATATATGAACAGCAACATATAGAATTGAGACATCGCGCCTTCCTTAAAGGCCTAACTTTGGACCTTATGACCAAGTACCAGTACTCTATGTTCTTCATGCAACTTAAGAATCTCTCCAAACCTTCAGCTCAGAGTGACATCACTGATAACCTGTGTCAATTACGTCTTACAGGTTTTGATCGTTCTGGAAAATCATCATCTATGAAATGGTCTTGACATATTCAATAAAAAAAAAGCTCAGACGTAGGGCTTTATTTTTAACTGCTTAGATCATTTCTCTTCATGATGTACTGGCGAGTAACACGAGAGCAGCTTTGAGCTACTCACGAGTTACCCGCCAGGGCTAAAGCCGTCGCTATCAATACATGTAATGTCGAGAGGAAAAATGTAATATCTTCAATTCATGATACCTCCATTTTAATGGGTTTCTTGAGAATAAAAATTGATACTTCATCATAAATTAATTCATTTAATGACTATAAACAACTCCAGGGGGGGGGGGCGTGGGGGGGGGGGGGTTGGTGAATGCAGGTTTAAGTTATGGGATAGCACAGGCTACTAAATAGTACAAGTTCAGAACATGTCATGTTTTTATGAAATTGAGTGAGATTTCAGAGATAGGGGGATCCATGAATTGTTATCATTTCTGCATACCTGTGGGTGATATAGCTGATAACAGTACATATGACCACAGATACGACATATTTAATAGAGACAGTATCATGTTATCGTGTTGTAACCAGGATATGATTAGGATAATCTGGTAGTTTCTACCCAGGTCCTTTTCCTACTTGGAGCTGACTGACGTCATGGTGACGTCATAGGGGATGGTCCCTGAGGTGTCTGTGAGGTCGGTGAACAAGGGTCTGAAATGCACGGTTTGACGCTTCCTTGGCATTATTCCCATCGCTTGATGCACTCTAAGTTGTATTAGCAGCCCACTAAGTTGTATTAGCAGCCCACTAAGTTGTACCGGTATTAGCAGCCCACTAAGTTGTATTAGCAGCCCACAAGGGAAGTTTCCTTTGACTTCACCATCTCAGTGTTGCCGAGATGACGCCCGCACGCCGGAATCTTAAAGGGAGTAGACAAGATCTACTCAAACGGCACCTGGTGGCAAAAATGAAACTGCCAAATTTGACAATATTGATACATTGCCATTCTATACATTCTTATCACTGGATTTCATATTTCCTGTATGCATAGACTCCTATGCTAAAGGAATTAGAAATATTTTTAGTTTATTCAGGAAAATTTCAATTTGCTTGTGACCCCCTACTTTTTGGTTCCAAAATAATTCTAATGATCTCAGGTATAAATACATGAGGTTTGGTTAAGAAATTGTTAGAAGATTTTTTTTCTATGGAATTAAATGTCGGAAAACACATTCTCATAGGCGGCCATAGTTAAGACCACCAAACTTTAATACCTTCCAGTGGAAAAACGGACACTGTGACCTATGGTTTTTATGCCTTCTTTATGTTATGTAAGCATCAATCTAACATCCCTAAAAGTTACTACAGTAATCTTCCGTGTAGAAGACGCGGTGCGCGTATAAGACGCACCCCCAACTCAGGAAAGGCTGGTTCGCGTATAAGACGCCCCCCCCCACCCCCGAGGGAAGATTTTTGTCAGTTGAGTACTGTTCTATAGTAAAAATACCCCACGTATAAGACGCACCCCAAACTCAAGGCAATTTACCTCCCGCATAGAGGACCCAGCAGCATTTTGTTTGGCGTATAAGACGCGTCTTATAAGCGGGAGATTACGAGAGAAATTGTTGGTCAATTTTGAACCAGCTGGATCGTGTCTACTCCCCTTAATGGCCAGCGTACCTTGCGGCGCAAGCCAGGGTGGCAAGGCGTTATAACCTCAGCTTTCTAATGGCGCAAGAATTTTTCAAATCCGACTATTAGAAGTGAAGATAGGACCTTATGATAATAGAATACATAACCATAGCTATATGAATCTAGAAAAAACGACCGAGCGGTTATTACAGCAGTGCTATATATGTAACAGAAGTCCTCACACTGATAACATCTAGAAACCTGATAATGATCATACAGTCATGGGAGACCTCGTATTTGAGTATTTTCCAATTTCTATTCAGTTGTGATGAAGTTTATACACTATAAGTATCAATATTCATATGGCCTGCCTGAGGAAGAAAATGGCCTGCCTAAGATGCCAAGATGCAGGCCACATTGGCCTGTGTCGATAAAAAGTTTTCACCAACACTGCCATCTCTTCCTCAACATACTACTAGTGTAGACCTTTCAGGTCTACGTTATGACCTTTCAGGTCTACATTATGCCCTTTCAGGTCTACATTATGACCTTTCAGGTCTACGTTATGACCTTTCAGGTCTACGTTATGACCTTTCAGGTCTACATTATGCCCTTTCAGGTCTACATTAAGACCTTTCAGGTCTACATTATGACCTTTCAGGTCTACATTATGACCTTTCAGGTCTACGTTATGACCTTTCAGGTCTACGTTATGACCTTTCAGGTCTACGTTATGACCTTTCAGGTCTACGTTATGACCTTTCAGGTCTACATTATGACCTTTCGCATGCATTTTCGCGTATAAGCCGCACCTCTTAGGTACCAATTTTGTAAATTCAGTACATTTCTATAGTAAAATTACCCCTCGTATAAGACGCACCCCTAATTTAAGTACATCCTATAAGACTCCCCAGCATTTTGTTTGGCGTAGAGGACGCGTCTTATAAGCGGGAGATTACGGTATGTCAGCTTAAATAGTGAAGGAATTTACTCCAATTGCCTGTAGATATGAAGTTATAGCCCTTTCTTTGCTTTTTCTGAACATTTTCCAAATTTGTAGGTTCATATGGTCTGCGTTAGAGAAAATATGGCCTGCTCAAGATGCCAAGATGCAGGCTTTTTTGGCTTCCATTGAGGAAAAGTTTTCCAACGCTGGTTTTAAGCACATACCCCATTTATACTCTCTCCATGCATGGTCTGGTATTGACCTAGGTCGTGCACCCTTCCCATCTAACCCCGTTTTCCACTTCCGCATTCACGGAGACCACGACATCTGGGAACGCCAGGGGTGAATACATACAATGGGGAAGGAGGAAAGTGTGTGTTTGGATCTTCTCCAGATTGTGTTATGATAAATTAAACTGGGGTTTACCTGGGAAGGGGAACTGGGGCGTGAACTGGTACAAAATTATCATTGATCAAGACGGGGTGATTGCAGCACAGGGATGGGAAAACAGGACAAAGTCAAAGGAACGATAGACAGACTGACACATACATGATCTACAGATTCCTCACATTTGGGGTGGGGATTCCTGTCAAAATTCAGATTACTGTGGTATTCATGACAGCCATGGGGATTCTCGAGATGGTGAAACTGTGTTATTAGAATGAGATTCCTATCACATGTGGGATTCCTGACAGTTATACGGAATTGATGACATGGGATGGGAATTCCTCAGAAAAGTGAGATGCTTGACACAGATATGTATATTTTCAAAATATTATTGTTGCTTTAGGAGGGAGTCTTGACCTCGGGCAGGGATTCTGGGTTTTAGTTCTTCTTGGAACCGCAAGGGGGACATCAAGAGCTTTATTTTGATATGTTACACTCCCCCCTAACACAAAAAATGACATAGGGGGGTTCAAGGGGGCGTGGGGGGGGGGCTTAGCTACACATAGCTTTTCGAATTTTTAAAATCCATTTAGTAGAACCAAAGTTTGCGAGAGGTTACGGAAGTTAAAATACGCGAGAGATTATGGTAGTTAACATCACAGTATTCTTAATTTTGGGGTTCATGCCCTTCGGGATTCCAACATAATTTTTCCTTATGTGGCATTATAACGTGCAGAGGACTCCTGGCATCAGGGGTTCCCAATTTTAGGGATTCCTGATGTTGAGGATTCCTGATGTTGAGGATTCCAGACTCAGCGGATTTCTGATGCTTGGCATTCCTGATATTGGGGCCGAAGGCGGGCTATAATTTTGAATGCCGGGGATTCCTGGCATTAGAAATTCCTGATGTTGGGGATTCCTGATAAAATGTTGGGGATTCCTGATAAAATGCTGGGGATTCCTGACCTCACCTCAACATTCTCCCTCCATTCCCCCTGAATGAAACCTGACCCCCGCCCCCCTCCCCCACTCACACATTTATGCTAGCTGTACAGGTGGAAATCCATGTACTATAACATCCTGGTTATGTGCAAATACACCAGAGTGGCCAATGTGAATCTGCTGACTACCAGTGGCATGGTCTCATCTTATTTGTCTACCATATTTAAACTATTGATGGGTGCATAGATTCAAGATTCAAGATTCAAGATTCAAGATGGCTTTATTGACTAATGTACAGGTACACTTATGTCAGCACCAGGTTTTCATTTACAATGTTGTAGACAGATTTTATATATGAGTATATACAGTTCACAGCCCCTGGCCTTTTAGATGATTTGCAATATGGGGCCACTGCTAGTATTTGAGAAAGTTTCCTAGTGTCATCGTGTCTTTTATAGTAATCAACGAACTTGAGGTATTTTGTTTCAAACACTGACCGTGCGTTTCTCATCTCGGGCATGTTACAATGTAAGAAGACATGATTGACATCTTGCACAGCATTACAGAATGTGCACTTAGAATTGACAGGTTTCTTTCCTCTATATCTTCTTGAGTGCATAGTGCTTAACTGTGCCTTTTGAGCGGGGCTTTTTTTTTAGCTACCGTAATCTCCTGCGTATAAGACGCGTCCTCTATGCCAAACAAAATGCTGGGGAGTCTTATAGGATGTACTGAAATTGGGGGTGCGTCTTATACGAGGGGTACTTTTACTATAGAAATGTACTGAATTTACAAAATTGGTACCTAAGAGGTGCGTCTTATACGCGAAAATGCATGTGCTAAGTTTGGGGTGCGTCTTATACGCGCAGCGCGTCTTGTTGTACATGTTGTATGTGTCAGAGGTGGTGCACATGGGATTGGTGTGAAAACTGCTGTTTCTGCAATATGTAGGCCTATCAGACAATTGTAACACAGTATTCAAATATTCTTAATCATTCTCATATTTAGCCCCATCAGAGGCGTAGGAAGCAAATCTTTATTGGGAGGGCCCCATGGTGACCATCTTGATTTGTTGGCTCAAGCATGAAGACTCCTGTACATCTGCATATAGTCCTCACACCACCTATATAAAGGCGTACTTCGGGTACATCCTCTTCAATAAGCAGCACCTCATAATATTTTGCAGGGTATTACGGTTACATGCAGTGTTCTTCCCACAGTGTACTGACATTGGTGGCCCGCCATCTACGATTTTTACTGCTGCCGGTGTCAAATGACTCGAGAATCGCCGCCGGTGTCATTTTAGCTATCTATGGAATTTTGAATTTTTAAAAGTCAACCAAATAGAACAATTTTTCATGAAAATATCAATCTCTCTCTTCAAGGATACAGATGTGCCTAAAGCGTGCATTTTCAGTCGTTATTAAACAATATTACTTTTCAATATTTATTCAGGTATTTATTCATTATCGCATGAAATATCTAGTGGCCAACTCCTGAATTTTGCGGTGTGATTTTTCAGTCTGTGGAGAACCCTTCGGTAGTCCTGCGTCTAACAGGTACATGATAGTACATGGTCTGATCCACCTGTTATCTCACTCATGATGCGGCCTTATCTGTCTAACCCACTCAGGGCTGATAGGATCAGTGGGACTGCTAGGTGCTAGTGAAGTATGTAATACTCTCACATTCACTTAAGGAGATAACAACCCGGTAGCTTTATATATAGCCAGGTAGCAGTCTGTGCAAAAAGTTTTTCGCCACACAGGCTATTCAGTCCTGCAGATTTGTCATTCTGGCGGCCCGATTAACAGTAACGAAACACGACTTCTTATGTGGGAAGTCATCGCTTACACCTAGCATCTTGCAATATTTATTTTGTTTGTAGACATGACCATGTGGACAGAGCCGTCAAACTTGTCAAATTCCACTAAAAATCAGTGGCACTCACTTGTGAATGTCCCATCTTCGTAAAATAACATACCGTAATCTCCCGTGTATAAGGCGCAGCTCGCGTATAAGGCGCACCCCCAACTCAGAGAATGCAAGTCGACGTATAAGGCGCACCTCTGAGGGCAGATATTTGTTAATTTAGTACTGTTCTATAGTAAAAATACTCCCCGTATAAGGCGCACCCCAAACTCAAGGCAATGTCCCTCCCACGTATAAGCATTTTGTTTGGCGTATAAGACGCTCCTTATACGCGTAAGATTACGGTACCTCTTGCAACGGCTCACCAGAAATATATCATTACTTCTGTGAATTTAGCTTTGGAAAATTTGACAGCCCCCCTTGTCTGTACAAACTGTTTGAAGTCCCGAGTGTCATGGCTGAAGAAGAAGACCCAATCCTGTGAAATATTTGTCCATTACAACCTATATAGTGGTATATTCATGTTAAGTAAGGACTAATCATGAGATATACCGTAAGTAAGATTTGCCCACGGTTTTCAACAAAATACCATATCGTTAACGGCACATGCTGCAACTACTTTTTGGAGAGGATGAGCACAGCTCTTTTAAGTTTTACTGTGCCCAAGAATACCACCCAGTAAACCGTCCTAGGCATCAGCGACTATTCCAGGAAGAATGTAACATTTAAAATCAATTCATATAAAAAGAGCTGTTAGAATTGTTACACTAGAGAGAATTTACCATTTAGTGAAGCTTTACCAGGGGTACTAACAGAGTGCTCATTGTCTACGTATCAAAGAACGTTTAAAATGCTGACGAGGTGACAGTCTAAAGGTGCGAGTGGTGGCAAGTATAGATAACAGTATTTTATATGTCACATAGCGACTTAATGGTCTGCGCCGTTTTGATGGATTTACGCATTTATGAATCGTATATCGGCCTTACCGGATTGATACCCTCTCGAACTGTTAGAATGACCCTGCAGTCTCACCCGTATGTAGCATTCAGTCAATGCAGGAGTGCATCATGCTCATTAGTTGGCATGATGCACCAATGAAGTGCCAGTGAATTTGCTCACCAGCACTTCATTGGTACATCATACCGACAGTCCGGGACTATCAACCCTGTAGGGTCAGCGGCAGTATGATGCATGAGTTCACCCTGGTGAAGTTACTCGCCAGAGCTGCATTCATGCATCATGACGACCAATGGGCATGATGTATTCATACGCTAGCTTTAGAGGGTTGAATAAGTAAGTACCGTAAATCTTCACATACAGGACGCACCTCGCATATAGGACACACCCTGAGTTTAAGGAAATGCTATAAGAGATATCTGGGGTAATATTTTGGTCATTTTAGTACTGTTCTATAGTAGAAAATCCTTGCTTATAGGACGCACCTCCAACTTCTGACAGTCCTATAGGACGCAACAGGGGTAATTTTAATGTATAAGACGCGTCCTATACGCAAGGATTTACGGTAGACTTGTAGTGTGAGGACAGGCCTGAACACTGCAGTGTTCTTACACACATCAATACGTCAAGTTGTACTAGAGATCTATATATAAAGTACCGGATAAGATAGACAGGGCACTTCAAGGATGAAAGTCTCAAAGAGTGTTTTTATTTACCAATGTGCCACGATTACCGTGTACGACGCTATTAGCGCACTGTCACTTAGAAATATCCAAAAAAAAAAATTCTATTATAGTTAAGAGTTAATTTTTTTTTGTCATTTTTAGTAAAAAAAAAAAAAGAAACAGTAAAGAGACGGTGTGTGCTATTAGGGTATGGCGGATATGGTATACCAGCTTATACACAAAACTATAACTTGAATATCGCGGCCCATCGGAAGTTACGAAACCTATTTTAAGATTTTGTTCTAATTTCCTTGTGGAGACGCCAGTGAGATTCCTCCAAAAAGTGTCTGCAAAGTTGAAAATGGATTTCAGACAACCCTAGTTGTGAGTGGTGTGTAGCGTGTAGGGAAGGGCATGGTTTGTTGTGATTGATTTATGATGTGAGCTTGTGGTTTACCACAATTGCACTGTATGGGGCTGGGAAGGGATATGATGTAAACCTCAGCATATACCGTATTTCCTTGATTATAAGCCGGGTCCTGAATATTAGCCTACCCCTGCTTATATGCAAGGTTTTATGATAGATGTGTTATGATTAGGCCAAATAAAAAAAGGTTTGTTTCCAGTCACCCAACCGACCCTTTTTTTTTTGTTGTTGAGAATTTTAGAGATTTTTAAGCCATTTGTTTGTATTATTCAAAATTTCTCTTCTGTTTGTCATGAAAATCATCTATGGGTCTACAGTAGCTTCCGAGAGGACATTCTTGCACCTGTAAAATAGTTTGAAGAATGATTTTGGGGGTCGCGAGAATGATTTTTGCGGCTCCAAAAATGTTCTGTCATGTACAAGAACATAAAATATTCTTTGTGCAATGTCTACTCCAGGGCTCCGCACATCTGCCCAATACATTTCTATAGCAAATTAAAAAAAAAACAGATTAAAAAAAAACAAAAAAAAAATCCGACCTACCGACCCCAGGTCTTGAAGGCATGTTACTGGAAACACATGATATATTTTTTTTGGCCTTATATTGTATCAGGGGGAGGAGATACCGGTAGTAGATACCTGCCTACGTCAGTGCTGTTACCGATACAGGGCTTGACAAATCAGTTTGGAGAATGTGTGCCCATTGGGCACAAGGGCAAAAAAAAGTTCTGCCCAGCAGGCAAGCTCTCTGCCCGACACCTTTGCTTTCTCTACTCAAAATAACATATTTCAATAAATGGGACAGTAGTATCAAGACAATAAAAGTACACACAGATAACGTCTGCAGTGCAGAAGAATAGTGGAATAAGCATATGCCTCCAAGTCAATAAACAAAGGGTTGTAGTCTTTTGACATGTGTGTCCATTGGGCACAACTTGAAATTCATTTTGTGCCCAGAGAATTATTTTTGAGTCACGGGCATTGGGCACAGGGATTTGTCGAGCCCTGCGATAGTACATACCGTAATCTCCCGCATAGAAGGCGCGTCTTCTACGCCAAACAAAATGCTGCTGGGTCTTATACGTGGGAGGGGCATTGCCTTGAGTGTGGGGTGTGCCTTATACACGTTTTTTTTTCCGGTCGGTGTATAGGCATCGGTGGGCATTACGTCGGCCGTGTACCAATGACAGCTTGAACTCATAGAGCCAGCAGCGTGGCAGCCCAGTCGGTGTTTTGGCGCTCTGCGGGCATTACGTGTACCAATGACATAGAGCCTGGTTGGTGTACAATAAAGGGGGGGGGGGTTGGGGTGGGGGGCGCCTTATACGCAAAACAGCCCCCCTGTGAGTTGGGGGGGGGGGTGCCTTCTACACGGGTTTTTCCAAAAATCGATCAAGAAGAGGTAGGTGCGCCTTCTACGTGAAAAGGCCTTCTCTGAGTTGGGTGTGTGCTTTCTACGCGAGCTGCGCCTTCTACGCGGGAGGTTATGGTAGGATCAGTTCTGTCCGCTTTCTGTATCCTCAGATAACAATGGTGACATTATTATTTATGTGACCTATCCCCAACAGCTACAGCAGGTACTTGTGGTAAAACTGACACTTTGCACTTCTATATCCTTATTTATTTCTTCCTACCTATAACCAAACATGGGGTGAGGCCGTATTGGACGTTATAATGGTTGTAGAATAGAAGTAACCCCAACATTTTGAGTATTTGAAGCCAATTAAACTCGGAACCACTGGACATACGGGTGTATTTTAGACATATTTTTGAGTGCAGTGTGCGCTTATAAGCCACATATGGTACATGTATGTTATTAATGTTTCATTGTTCAAGGTATTTCCTGCTTCCTCCACCCCCCCCCCACTCCATACCCCTTGCTGATCCATCCCCTGAGCTTTGCTGTGTAGATATGGAATGTTTTTTTTTATTATTACATGTATCAGGAGACGACACCTGTATTGGACAATTATCCCTATTATCCAAATTACAGATGTCTACGATCTCTTAGTGCGCCTTATATGCGGGATGTGCCTTATTCATGTGCAGCGTTACAATATAATGCTATGCTGTGTAGATGTAAGACTTGGTTCTTTTATCATTGTATGTATCAGGAACTGACACTGCTATTAGACAATCACCCCACCTACACACATCTACAAAATCTGGATGTGCCTTACATGTGGGATTCACCTTATATGCAGCATGCGCCTTATATGCGCTGGGTATTACAGTATAAATGCGGTGCCGTCTAGATGTAAGACTTGGTTCTGTTATCATTACATGTATCAGGAACCGACACTGGTATTGGACAATTATCCCAATTACATATGTCTAATTACCCCTTAATTAGTCACATTGAGTGGCTTAGGTAATGGGTCTGAGTGGATACTAATGCAATAATGGTTGATATTGAAGGCACTAGGGCTGGATAGCTTGGATATTCCAGCACGAGGCGAACAACCCTTAATGCATTTATACCACGATTTACCCATAAAAAATCAACAAACAAATCAATGTTGAGTAGGTATTTGACCATACCTACTCAACAAATCAATAAATTCATATCTACTACGAAATGTTCACCACCCAGTCCTGGACTCAAACCTGCACCAGGGAGCAAAACTGCTGATCAGAGGCGAGATGTCTTGCCGACACGGCCACAGGGACTGACTTGATTGTCTCCACTAACAAAGCTTTATGTACGATGACCGCGACAAGCCCCCACCCGCCTGGTTCAATGCTAAAGGTTCCCCAGCCATGAAAACAGTAGTACGTATGGGCCTCAGTCCGTCAGCTCACCAGGTGGCCTAGATGGTAAGGCATAGGTCTTACTACCTAGAGATTGGGTGATCGAATCCCACCTTTGGCAATGTATTTCTGCTCAGTTTTAATACAAAAAAAATTATAAGTGTTACACTTTCTAACACTTAGAAGTACTGGTATATAAAAAAACAAGCACTCAAAATAAAAAATTGTGCGGGTATATCCTGGATAATGCATGCCTGATATCCTCAAAAAATGAGCCAAAAAAGCACTCAAAAGCTAGAATCGTGGTGTAACTATCAATATGGGCGTTATAATCTAGACTTAGTTGATCCGTGTATACATTTTTAAGTCGCTCCTCACATGGAAGATACACCCGCAGCTTGATCCTTATACGTGGGGTGCTCTGATACCATTAACCCTTTAGACCTTAAAACGGACAAAAACGGCCATATCCAGTTTCCTCAAAATGACCGTTGATGTTCGATTTTTTGCCGATTTTCACTGATTTTTTTTATAACAGGGAAGCAGTACAAAAAGGACTGTTATTGTGTGATGCTACGGTATTTAAAGACTGTAGGGAGGAAGAGAGACAAATAAAAGATTAGAGAGAGCATAGAGAAGCAGGGGCGAGGGAATCTAGAAAGAGGCAGCGAGAGAGAAAGAGAGAGCACGCGCGAGAGAGAGAGTGAGAGCGAGAGAGAGAGAGAGAGCGAGACAATACAGATGGAGAAGTAGACATAGAGAGGAGAGGTGGAGGAGAAGGGTGGGGTGACATTTGAGTTTGCCCTGTCTAAACAATTCTGTTACCACTATTTCTATATTGTATTTGTCTAGATCAGAAGTACTTATCTAGCACACCTAGGACCTGAAAAGTTTGGCATTCCTTACTGTAGTCCATGCAAATAACATATACACTGAGGGCCTGAGATTCTGATGACCCTATTAGCAACCCGCTTTAAGCCTTTAAGGGCCATAAATGTAGGAGTGCATCATGCATATATAGGTCGGCATGATGCACCAATGAAGTGCTGGCGAGGCTGCTCAACAGTTTAGGTGGAAACGCGGAAATCCACGTTTTTGATGCTCAGAAAGACCATTCTTGAGATCTATGCAAATCCACTGAGAAAAGAATTTACCATTTGTAGGGGGGGGGGGGTCTGCCAATACCATTCCTGATTGAAAAATGTGGGCATCCCAATGGTAGTTCCAAACATACTTGTACAACAGAGTTTGTTATATTCTGCCCAAAGAACATTTAGATCACTTTTATCCAACATTAAAACATTAACTAACAAGCCATATTTTACGCTTCAGAGGAAATAGGTTTTGGGATTTCACACCCCTGATGATGCATTAATGCATTAGTGACCCTTAAAGGGTTTAGCTGCAGCTTATAAGCAGGATTTTTTATGTACATGTATGTGTTATGTGCAATGTGTGAATTTGCGCAGTTTGGGAATCAATCAATAATCATGCCATCATGCCATAGTGTGCTTTCATAACACCAGGTGGCAGCACACCCTATGGCATGATTATTGATTGTAATGCTGCATGGATTCTCTCGATTAAAAGGTCAATAATGGAATTAATAAAGCTCTCAGTGAGTGGGGTGTACACATATTTCCAAACACTTTAATAGTGAGCAGAATAGCATGCATCATTCAGCAGTTTAAGGAAATTTAGACCACCATGGGTTAGACTACACCTTTTCTTTGGTTAAAGAAAATAGATGACTCTGTGTACATCAGGCTGATTTGGAATCAGGAGGTGTCCCGCGTATAAAGCACACCCCCAACTCAAGGCAATAACCCTCCCGCGTATAAGACCCACTTACCATTTGATTCGCGTATAAGACGCGCCTCATACGCGGGAGATTACGGTAGGTAGTAATTGTGTACAGTGAGCCAGAACAGCGAGTAATTCATCATCATCTCATCTCAAGAGGTTTTGTGGCAAATCCTCCAGCTCCGTGGAGGTTTTCCATTACATATTCCTAGGAGCAATGGCATTAATCCATAGGGGTAGCTATGCTATATTAGGTCCTTGCTTGCATGCTATCATTCTTACAGCGACCGCCATGGAAATTGTATTAGAACTGTAACTATAGAACCAAAGAATGATAGTGGACAAGTCGAGGAGTTACCCCCTCCCCCTACAATTAGACCCTGGGGATTCTATTGGTGCCATAGACGTTTCTTTCCGATGTCTGTGTTGCGTTGACATTTCTGTTTGACGTCAACATTGCCTAGCAACAGGTCTAGGAGGTATTTGACCATACCTACTCCCCCTAATTAGACCCTGGGGATTCCATTGGTGCCGTTGACATTTCTGTCTGACATCTACATTGCCTAGAAACAGGTCTAGGAGGTATTTGACCATGCCTACCCCCCTAGTTAGACCTTGGGGTTTCCATTGGTGCCGTTGACATTTCTGTCCAACGTCTACAATGTTCAAATAAAACATAATCCTAGGTTTAAACATCAACACTAACTGACATCACAGCTGTGCCGTGCCTTCTTAGATATCGTTACTCAATATATTTTGTCACTAAAGCATCACTTAGTATGATCATTTTGTATAGACTATAGCTCTTTGAACAAAGAAGCCAATAAACTTAGGCCTAGCCTTAAACATTTTATACATTTGAGTCATGATAAATCCTAAGATAACGCTGTCTTAACACAAATATTGTTCAGTTAGCAACTGGGGCGGATCTAAGTATCTCTCATTATTCAATTAGTGCATTCCACGTACATCAGTGTCAGCGCCTTTTTCAGTAGTAGTGTTAACCGAATTTTAATAGAATAAGATAAATTGCCAGCTTATATTGAGGTAAGAACAAATATGTATTCATCAAATGAGGCTTGAACCACATTCTATGACTGCTTCTTTTTATCCCTTTTATATTCTATGACCTATGATTGTCAACTCTCTATAGCTATGTATACATTTCTCTATTTTCCTGTCTCTTCAGCCCTGGCTGATCCAGTTTTTGGTCTTTGGGGATTTGATTTGATTGATTTGAATTAATTTTTATTTTACTTCAAAGGTGGAATACGGTTGTGTGAACATTGTTGTAAAAAAATCATATACATCAGATAGTGATACCCTATACACATAGATGATTGTTATGAAACAAAGTAAAGGGCTGCCACTTGGCACAACAAGAGTCGAGTGTACCAGTTTACGTGGGCCACCCAATGGCGCACCGTGAAAGTCCTCTTGTAGTTCATATATTAGTACAAATACATTAAAATCAAGAAAAGTATTCCCAGGTTACTATACTTGCAATAGATTGTTTCCTAAAGTGATCAATTGTATGTATTGTCATACTAGTAATTGTGCATGATCAAGTTGTCATATGAGAAATATCATATGACTAGTGGTATATAGTGTAAAATCCAACAAGCTCTCATAAAATAGTGTTATTTCCAGTTATCACTGGTTTATTCAGCTTTAGGCAACATGTAAGAAATATCAATCACACAGTAGTTAGTATGTAGGTAATTTCCACATACAGTAAATATACAATAGTTCATAGAGTATAATGTTCTGTTCCACTCCACCTGTGAGGTAATAATAATACAATGTCCAGCATAGTTCTAGGTGGGTTCCCACACCTAGCTCCTGACCTGCTGCTTAGAGGAATAATGTAATAATGAATAACTTTACCCTCTGGTGGATGTCTGGTGGAAGATAGCCTCTGGCCACTAATGATGGAATCCTATGCCTGTCTAGCATAGTTTCACCATAGTGTAGAGGTATAGCAGGTAGCAGGAGATGACTGGAGATGTTATCTCTGGAGCGGTTCTGGAGATTCTGATTTCTAGGAGGTGCAGCCAGGCTATTTGTACCAAATCTTAGCATTGCACCTCAGACTGACTGGAGCCAGTGGCATCTGCCTAACTCTGCAATTGTTTGAGGGGAGTCTTTCATGTGTCACAGGGTGCACAAAGGACCCCCATGGACGCCGCCATGTCCCCCATTGTCTTGGTCGGTTCTGTAACTTCAAACCCTCATATCTCGGAAGTTTACGCCGTTACAACCGCCATTTTGGGCATGCGCGGAGTTGAATATGCCAAGTAACTAATGCCCGCTCGCCGGGCGCGTAACTCTCGCTGGTTCGTCTGTAGCCCATTCTGAGGTCGAATTAGTCCCCATGGCGTAACTTCCTTAATAATAGGAGTTCAGCCTTGATCTTGGGCTCATTTTGACCGTCTAATTATGGGCTTTCCATAAATGCTTTGATATTTGACCTAGGTCGCTCAGGAGCGACGCTAGAGCGACCGCAATGTTATGGCGTCGTGACTTATGTAAGCTATTGTTCAGTGTTTGGGTGCTCAGACACCCATGACGGCGTCAGCGGTGCCCAGGCACCCGTGACGGCCGGTTGCATTCACTTACAAGTTATTAATTTGTGCACTGAACCATGAGGTCGGTCTCTTAGACTCTTAAAAGCATTATATTATGCAGTGAACCATGAGGTCGGTTCACTGGTGATGTAACTTATGTATATTTGAATATAGCTGGTGTGCAGTGGGGCATGAACGCTCTTATACAAAGTTTGAGCGCTCTTATAGCTCTTAGAACCAACCTATGTATTTATACAATACATTGTTTGATCAATACAATAATATGTCACAATTTATGAGATAGTAAAATGGTATATGATAGTATTATGGGGGACTGAAATTGGAGGGCACACATAATTTATTTCAGGGGATATTTTGGTGCCAAGAGGAAGCAGTTAAACTCTTTAACCACAGGCCCAAAAAAACTGGTGGTTGAAAGAGTATCAATCCCATTGGTGCTTTACTCACCAGGGCTGCATTCTTGCATCATGATGGCAAAAGGGCATAATTTATGCTTATTTCACTGTGGCCTGCCTGTGGGGTGTTTCAGAAGCCGGACATGATAATGAACATTAAATATCTGTTTCTAAAACTGTTAGATTCTAAACTTACAACTGCAACCATTATCATCTCTCACCAGTCACATAGTTATAGACACAGTAAGGTAATGGTAATGCTTTAGAAACACATGCAGGTATAAGCCTTCAATCACTATTAAAACTGTTATCATATCTCCTTATAACCGGTTGTAAACATTACCTGCTTCTGAAACACCCCACTGTAGGCACACATCAGAGACAGAGATTCAATGCTTCCATAGTACCGTAAACTCCCGCGTATAAGACGCGTCCTCTACGCCAAACAAAATGCTGGTGCGTCTTATAGGATGTACTGAAATTGGGGGTGCGTCTTATACGAGGGGTTATTTTACTATAGAAATGTACTGGATTTACAAAAATCACCCTTAAGAGGTGCGTCTTATACGCGAAAATGCATGTGCTGAGTTTGGGGTGCGTCCTATACGCGCAGCGCGTCCTATACGCGGGAGAATACGGTAGGTAGATAGGGGTCAGTTCTCTTATACGTGGCTAGTACGGTACTAGAACCCAACCCTGGAGGCTGGAAGGAGGGAGGGGGGTATTTGTCATATATAACATATGCCCAATATTCTCTCAACTGTTCCTGCACAACAGGGGGGGGGGGGTGAGGGGGCCCCTAGGACCTCGTAGCGCTTCGAATTTTGAAGATCCATTCATAAGAAAAAAAGTTATATCATTTTGAAATATTTAGAATTTTCCACAAACTCAGGGGCCGGCTTATACAAGGGTGCGGCTATGAGGGAATTTATGGTAGATGTTAAAACAAACGAAAATTCAACTTCGCCTAAATGTCAGTTATAAACTTCTCGCACTAAGGCGACGATGAATTAAAGACATTAATGTAACCTAAAGCTTGGGGGCATACACGTATATATGATGGTATTCTCTGCAGTTCCACGACCACAGCAACTCTCTGCAAAATGACATGCATGCCCTTTACATGAGAGGAGTGTCCCGACATGTCGCTGTCTGCAGAATACTATATGTACGCGTACGTGAGTGTCGCATTGTAGATCTATGTGTCTAGTATGCATTGTTCCCTTTGTATCAAGCCTCCGAGGGCCACAAGTACTACTGTAATCTCCCACGTATAAGGCGCGCCTTATACGCCAAACAAAATGCTGCTGAGTCTTATATGTGGGAGGGACATTGCCTTGAGTTTGGGGTGCGCCTTATAGGGGGGGGGGGTATTTTTACTATAGAACAGTACTAAATTAGCAGAAATCTGCCCTTAGAGGTGCGCCTTATACATGGACTTGCATTCTCTGAGTTGTGGGTGTGCCTTATACGTGAGCTGCGCCTCATACGCGGGAGATTACGGTACTGTAATCCACTCTTGTTGTAGCTTATAAGCTCATAGTGCTTTTTTTCTTATGCTTTAGGCTTTTGGTATGAAATATACTGACTCAATAAAGCTGGAAGAAATTTGTCATTTTTAGTCCAGAAACAGTGAAAAAAAGTGACTTAGCAGATATTTGGGAAAGGCACAAATTAACATAAATCCTTGTTCTAATAATGCGTGAATGCTGCGCTGGTAAGTAACTCGTCTGATGCAACAGTCATGATTAGAATTACCCTTTATCTCTGTAAAATAGTGCATCAGGACGACAAAGCAGCATCAATTTTGGGGTGTCATTTTGTCCTTAAGTTAATAACCCATGGTGGGTTTCAGCGATTGAATTCATACCTCATTGGCCATGAGGCATTAATGAATGCATAAGTGGCCTTTAAAGGGTCAAAGGGTTAATGTGTGAACGATCAGGGTTAGTTCATAAATCAGCCATGCTGTATGTAGCCTTATAGCACTACATGTTGACCTCTGACGGACCCCCTGACCCCTGACCTGACCTGACCTCAGGTGTTGTACAGGTGTCAGTCTGTGTCTGGATGTATTCTGGTATGTACCGTAATCTCCCGCGTATAAGGCGCGTCTTATACGCCAAAGGTTTCGCAATTTTAATTGCCGCTAATGCAGGAGTGCATCATGCCCTATGGTTGTCATGATGCACCAATGAAGCACTGACGAGTGTGCGTACCTGTACTTCATTGGTGCATCATGCCGCCCCTGAGGCAGTGTATCAACCCTGTGTGGTCGGCATGCTGCATTAATGCATTAGTGGTCTTTAAATGGTTATATTAACTACGGTCTTTGGTGGTGAGTGATCTATAATTCATATGTACACGGACACGTAGATATTGCCACCTATCAATATGTAGCCACAGACAGACAGGCTTTGATCTATGTATTGGTGCCATAAATGGTGCATATTATTAGTTTCCATAAAACTGACCCTACAAGCTGCGAGTTATAGCAATATCAGCGTGTTATACATTCTTCAAAGTCTATACTTTGTTTCAGAAATGTTTAACATAGAAACTTTTCAAATTCATACTGTATTTATACACTAATAAAAGGTACATATGGGTTACTAAACATAGGCTGCTGATTATAAACCTATTCAGACCCCCTACATTACCGGTAGCTTCTGAATTATCCCTCAACTCAGGATGTGGCTTATATGTGGCAGAGTTTTGACAGTATAGAACAGTACTACCGTAAATCTTCGCGTATAGGACGCACCCTGACCTAGTCTAAATCATTTAGAATGCATCTGGGCTCAGATTTTGGTCATTTTAGTAATGTTTTATAGAGAAAAATTCCTCGCATATAGGACCCACCCTGACTATAGCTAAATTCTATAGGACGCACACCATGTAATTCTGGTGTATAAGCCACGTCCTATACGCGAGGATTTACGGTAGATCAGAGACTTTCAAGCCCCCGGTGTGGCTTACAGGTTCTTCCAAGGGTGTGGGTGCAGCTCCTGCATCAGTGCGATTTATAAGCGACACTTTACCGTATATGTATCATTGCTCAACAAAGTTTATTTTATGATATTTACAACATCAGTTACCTGTATTGATTGTGTCGTTTTGTTGTATATTTCAGGTATCTTTGCCTACCTTAACTTCCTCACCCCGCGTTCGCGCCAGGAGATCCTCAGCATCCTCATCACCGGGCTGAAGAGGCTCGAGTATCGCGGCTACGACTCAGCGGGTGAGTAACTCATTGTAAAACTCCACTCATAAGCCGACCTCAGTCATAAGCTGTGGGGTTGCCTTTTGGAGAATGCTTTCAGCCGATTTTTGGGCCAGATTTTCACAAGTTTCTCTTTAATCTATTGTAATAACCCCCCCCCCCACCACCACCACCACCACCACCACCACCACCACCATAAACCGAGGGTAGACCCTAGCAAATATCTAGAAGCCGATGTTGACCAAAAGTAGCAAAAAAGCTTGGCTTATGACCGTGATTTTGCGGTATTGTATGATATGTATTATCAGGAATAACCACCCCAGTAATCTTACATTTGGAGGGGCAGTCACCCCGGCCCTAAATACAAGACAGGGGCATGTTTGAGATCTGGTTTTTAGTGTTAAATGGACATTTATGACTCCCTTACCCCTGGCACGTATACGAGACTTATATTCAAATCTTGACGCTGACTCCCTTACCTCTGGCACGTATACGAGACTTATATTCAAATCTTGACGCTGACTCCCTTACCTCTGGCAAGTATACGAGACTTATATTCAAATCTTGACGCTGACTCCCTTACCCCTGGCACATATACGATACTTATATTCAAATCTTGACGCTGACTCCCTTACCCCTGGCACGTATACGAGACTTATATTCAAATCTTAATGCTGACTCCCTTACCCCTGGTACATATACGAGACATATATTCAAATCTTGACACTGACTCCCTTACCCCTGGCACGTATACGAGACTTATATTCAAATCTTGATGCTTAAAGACAACAATACAGTATCTTACTGTTGTAACCCACATAAAGGCCAGGTAAACCAATCTGAATGAAATATGCTCAAATTCAGACAGGAAGGCAATGACTGGTATGATAAGATATATAGGCGCAGGGGCATCAAATGAAACGTGTCTTTGGAGTAGCCAAAGCATCTAGAGCATTGCACATTCGCAATTCTGAGCATCAACAGTGATGCATTTTGATAGAAAGGGTATCGGGGCATGCCCCCAAGTAAAATCACATGTACCGTAATCTCCCGCGTATAAGACGCGTCCTCTACACCAAACAAAATGCTGGTGCATCTTATAGATTAATCTCAACTTTGGGGTGCATCTTATACGAAGGGTAATTTTACTATAAAACAGTACTGGATTTACAAAACTGAGCCCTAAGAGGTGCGTCTTATACGCGAAAGCCTCTGCTGAGTTTGGGGTGCGTCCTATACGCGCAGCGCGTCTTCTACGCGGGAGAATACGGTAATTTTGCCCATACAGTGATATTGCTTCCTGTCGAAATATGAGCTTTTTTGCATCCATGTTTCCTCTCCTGACAGTTTTACGACGTGGCCTGTAGAAGGCCATTGAGTCATACCAGATCCGGCGGGCTTTGATTTCTGGGATAGGATTTAGTGAACTGTGAATATCTTAACCTGCTTCTGAATAATTCACCACTTACATAATGCTGTAGCCTATATATAGGCTGTACTGATGTAAAAAGGTTCTGACAAGGATGTTGAAGTACTTGTACTAGAACCGGGTAGCTTGTTTTTGTGAAGCTATGAAGATTTATCAAGGAATAGAGAGCGATAACTTTGTGAGATTGGGAGCGAGAGGCAGGCTTTGGGCATTAGTAGTGACTAGTGAATATGATTATGCAGGACTTACCGTAATCTCCCGTGTATAAGACGCGACTTATAAGTGAATCAGAAGCTCCTAGCACCTTGTACAGCCATCCCAAAGTCTGGGTTCGTCTTATAGGCGAGGTATTTTTACCATAGAACAGTACTGAACCTTCAAAAATTTGCCCTTAGATGAGCCTTACAGGTTTTCTTAAACTCAGGGTGCGTCTTATATGTGAGGTGCGTCTTATATGCGGGAGATTACGGTAAAGGGTTATCTGTCCCAGGCTCTAGCCCTTAGCATATTACTGTAATCTCTCGTGTATAAGACGCATCTTCTACGCCAAACAAATGGCTGGTGGGTCTTATAACATTCTCTCAAGTTGGGGGTGCATCTTATAGGCGAGGTATTTTTACTATAGAACAGTACTAAACTTACAAAAGTCTGCCCTTAGAGGTGCGTCTTATATGTGAAATAGTCTTCCCTGAGTTGGGGGTGCGTCTTACACGTGCACTGCGTCTTATATGCGGGAGATTACGGTAAGTGCTGCTTATACAGGCGTGCGTAATGCACAATGGATGCCATGATGCATGAATTCAGCCCTGGCAAGTTAACCACCAGTGCCATACTCATACATCATACCCATACTTCAGGATTGGTACACACACAGAAGGTCGGCATGATGCGCCAATGAAGTGCCAGCACGTCATTGGCGCATCATGCCGACCGATGGGCATGATGCACTAATACAGCCGTGAAATGTGTATACTGATGGAGGCTTATACTAATGGGAAGCTCTTAATGAAAGCAGCAAAATTATTACCGTAATCTCCCGCGTATAAGGCGCGTCTTATACGTCAAACATAATGCTGCTGAGTCTTATACGTGGGAGGGACATTGCCTTGAGTTTGGGGTGCGCCTTATAGGGGGGGGGGGTATTTTTACTATAGAACAGTACTAAATTAACAAAAATCTGCCCTTAGAGGTGCGCCTTATACATGGACTTGCATTTTCTGAGTTAGGGGTACGCCTTATACGCGAGCTGCGCCTTATACGCGGGAGATTACGGTAGTTACTGAGCAACTATAGACATTTTGAGCTTTATGAATGAGTGAGCGCCAATGATATATACCTGGAGCCATTATAAAAGTTGGTGATTTTCTCTTCCACAGGAATCGGGATCGACATCAGAAGTAGCCAAGATGATCCAGAGGCAAAAATCCACATCATTAAGCGGAAAGGCAAGGTCAATGCACTCGAAGAGGCCATCAAAGGTAAGCACTGTACCACGGTCTTCATCTTATCTGAATATTTCACTATAACTGTATTACACATTTATAAGACAAATTGGAAGAGCATCTCTTCGATTTGGGAAATATTTTTTAAAAACATGTGGCAGCTTTGTTTGTCTAGAGAGACTATCAGGGAGGAAAACTGATCAATCATTGAATTTAGACTTATGATATCACTAAGAAAAGGCAGAATGAATTTCAGTTAAAAAGATATTTCGACTAAAACTAGGGTACGATATGAAAGGATAATGAGATTGTATTTTCTTTTTTCTTTTTATGTATCCACGCTCATGTTATTCCCCCCCCCCCAATAAGTCATCTGATTATCAGTAATTAAAACTGAAACTGAATTGATTTGAATTTTATTTCTGTTCTCCAGAGGAGAAGGACTTGGACCGTAATGTTGTCTTTGACACACACATCGGGATCTCCCACACCCGCTGGGCGACGCACGGGGAACCCAACTGGGTCAACACCCACCCACAGCGCTCCAGCAAGAACAACGGTAAGTGCAATTAATTCTATAAATTTCATACATTGGTTCATAATATAAAAAAAATGGAATGAGTTCTGTTAAATCCCACTTACCGTATTCATTCTAATAAGCGCACATGCTCTAATAAGCGCACACCCCACCTTTGGGGACCTCAAATCATGCAAATGCAGAGCAATAACAGGGATTTTTGAGGGCAAAAACAACGATTTATAGGCTGGTGCACTTTTTAGAATTAATATTGTATTGATGTTTTGAGCATATAAAAATTAAATTTCCCCACATGTGCGCTTATTAGAATGAATACGGTATACATGAAGATAGACCCTCGCTGAGCCTTATATAATCTGTCTGATGTCAGGATGCTCCTTCTGAATGAGGATCTCATACTATGAAATAGTACAGAAATGAGCCCAGGTCTCATTTCCACTTTATAGGTCTAGCATGAACTTAGGTTATGAGATATGAGCAGGGTGCATCTGATTTGAAAGATTTGATAGTACCGTAATCTCTCGCGTAGAAGACGCAGTGCACGTAGAAGACGCACCCCGAACTAGCCAATGGCTGTTTCATGTATAAGACCCACCTCTGAAGACTGAATTCTGTAAGATTAGTACTTTTCTATAGTAAAATAACCCCTCGTATAAGACGCACCCCCAAATTGAGAGAAAGCTATAAGACGCACCAGCCTTTTGTTTGGCGTAGAAGACGCGTCCATACGGCGGGAGATTAAGGTAGTTATAAATTCATCTCTGATGCATCAGCAGATTGTTACCGGTACTGGTCTAAAGCACACCAATATTTACAGCTCTCACTAGGGGCAATTTTATTAATTAGTATTCCATATGTAGTTATTCAACCAAACCAAGTTTGAGAGAAAAATATCTAATTCCTTTCATAATTAATATGATTTTCTTTTGAATAGTCTGAATAGTGCTTATTAAATGTGCGTAAAAACATATGGTCCCACAATATCACCCATTTCAGATGCATGTAGTTTGGGCAGATGTCCCAGATGTTCCAAGATGGCCCCACTGGAAAAAAAAGTTATTTTTCCAGTACCGTAAACTCCAGCGTAAAAGACACGCTGCGCGTATAAGACGCACCCCAAACTCAGCACATGCATTTTCGCGTATAAGACGCACATTTTAAGGCTAAAATTTGTAAGATTAGTACATTTCTATAGTAAAATAACCCCTCGTATAAGACGCACACCTAACTTGAGAGAAAGCTATAAGACCCCCCAGCATTTTGTTTGGCGTAGAGGACGCGTCTTATACACGGGAGATTACGGTAGTTACCAAAAACATCACAAAGCAATGCTACTACCGTAATCTCCCGCCTATAAGACGCGTCTTCTACGCCAAACAAAAGCCAAATGGGCCATTTAGACATTGCCAAAAGAGGGGGTGCGTCTTATAGGAGGGGTAAAATTACATTAGATTAGTACTAAACTAGTCCAAATCCTGCCCCAGGTGCGTCTTATAGCTCTCCTTTCAACTCAGGGTGCGTCTTATACGTGAGATGCGTCTTATATGAGGGAGATTACGGTAATGTGAAATAAACCCTTACAGAGACAGGGATACAGCCAAATTTTATTCTAAAGTTATCTCTATGAAAATGACAACAGAATGGTGCAGTCATTTCTTTTTCATTTAAAGATTCCATATTTTCCTGAAGGTCTAAAAGAAATGTCACTTTAATGCAAATTGTACTAGCTTTGGGTTCTAGTTCCTCTTCTCCCCATGAGATGGTGCCACCAAGGAGCTTTCTTGGTTCACTATAGAGGGCAGCACAAGTCACCTACCTCTGTAGCGTGAACCCTTTCGGGGAGAAACGGTATGATCGGAAGTGTGTCAGTGGTTCCGGTGGGAATGTGAAAGTCTACTGCTCATATTTTACAAGCGAAAATGGCGCCACGTTAGCGCTTCTCCCCAAAAGACGTAACCTACCTCTGTAGTTAGCCTCATAGACTGACTTTCCCATTGTACACTGAAGGCCTATGGCCTATGCCTATGACCTCCACTATACAATCTATATATGCCCATTTACTTGACTCATTTTTTAATAGATTCCAGACACTCTTCTATTCTCTATTAAAGATAATGCAAGGCACCTTTTTTTTTTACCAGCGATTCGCATCTTTAATCGCCAAAGTCATATATGGCAAAGACTGCATAGAACTTAAGACCCATGCTATGGTGAGGAGAGAAATGACTGTACCACCTAAGCAGACAGTGGGTCATTCTGAAAGGGACATTAATTTTATACCATCAAAGGATGGAGAAGGTCATATGGGGTCGTATAAAGGTGATGTCGCGACATGCATGTACGTCTGTGGTTAGCGTGAGTCAGATGGTGTACAGGAAACAAGGCTGTTTGTATGCAGCAGTAGACAGCCACATCTCAGGTGCTGGGGCTGGTACAACAGGTCTCATTAACCCTTTAAGGGCCGCTGATGCAGGAGTGCATCATGCCCATTGATCTTCATAATGCACCAATAAAGTGCTGGCAAGACTGCTCGCCAGCACCTCATTGAGGCATACGCCGACTGCTTCAATCCCATAGGGCAGGCATGATGCATGAATGCAGCCCTGAGGAGTTACAAAATCACCAGGGCAGCATTCATGCATCATGACGACCAATGGGCATGATGCATTATTGCATCAGCAGCCCTGACTCTGTTGCAGCAGTGCATCATGCCCAGTGCTCATCCCGGGTGGTCATCCCCCTCTCCACTACTAGTCTAGGATCTTGAAAGAGAACTCAACAAAAAGGATCAGAATGCTTGATCACATTCTATTTATCATATTTATTTTCCTTTCAGAGTTCATTGTTGTACATAATGGAATTCTGACCAACTACAAAGACCTCAAAGCCTTCCTGGTGTGTACTTTTTTACACTAAATTATTTCTTGGCATATCTAATCATCAGTGTACTACATAGAAATACATAGGTTACCCTCCTCTAGTGTAAGATTTGATCAGGGATGCCACTATTGGTACCTCTTTGATTACTTTCTTTGCTTGAATCTTTGTATAGAATTGTATTAAAGTATCCAATACTATAAGGCCACACCAAGAAAATAAGTTGGTCTACAGATTTCCCTCTCCATATTTTCGGAAATACACATTTTTTTTTCTTTGAAAAAAATCTTGTCTACGGATTTCACTTGCTTCACTTTCTCTTTGTGATGTTTGGCAAATTTTTTTTTAAAATAATTTTTTTTCGCTCGCCTCACTTTTCCAGCAAGGAATCCATTGGACGTCAGAAAATTCTTAAAAAAAAAAAAAGAAGAAGTGCCCTCTCTCAAATATTCAAATGCCCAATTCTAGACAGCTGGAATTTCTAATTTTCTGATTGAAAAAAAATGTCAACACTATGCTAAAGTAAGCCCTACTGTTATTACAGGAGAAGAAGGGCTTCGTGTTTGAGTCAGAGACAGACACAGAGACTATCGCTAAACTCGCTCAACACATCTACGACACCCACAATGGAGATATACCCTTCAGGGAACTCGTAGAACATGTCATTCCACAACTGGTAGGTTTCCGCACTCTCAATCCGCTTTTCAGAAGTATGAAGAGTGAAATAATGTTAATTGTTGGACATGTTATTTTTGTAGACAAGGTACAAGAAATACAGAACTGCCACGATAATTGTGTTTAGATCCTGAAATTAGAAAAATGTCAAGAATTTTCCAGTGGTGTGAACAGATTAACCGTAAATTCCCTTATATAAGCATCAGCTTGTGCCAGAACCCAACCCATGTGGGTTGCGGAAGGGTGGGGGTAGGGGTTTGATCTAACATATAGCCAATATAAATTTTCAACTGTTTCAGCATTTATACAGGAGGGCCTGGCCCCTAGGACGCCATAGATCATTGAATTTAGAAATTCATTCATTAGAAAAAAGGTTATGCCATTTTAAATTCTTTTAGATTTGTCACAAACTGAAAGGTGCGGCATATACGAGAATTTGCAGTACCACCAAAATCATGATTATAGGATCGAATTGGTTTGTCTACTAGCTCTGCAATGTTTGCAATAAATCTGTGGAATGACTGTGAACCATGATGATAAATACATGCCTCTAATCTCAATGTCTCCTGTGTCCTCAGGAAGGTGCGTTTTCCCTTGCCTTCACCAGCAGCCACTACCCCGGGGAGGTCGTCGTCACAAGGTAGCTAACGTGAAACCGACTTGCAAAGTAAAATGGAGGATGTTCATAAAATAGGATTTTTTTTTTTTTTTTGGGGGGGGGGCGGCCCGGGTTGTACAATTATACTTAAAATATTTCAAATACTTCTATAGATATTCATTCTTTTGCAAAGAAGGGCATTAATTTGTAAGTATGTTCTAATCAGAGGTGTGAAAACAGCATGAGATCAAAAAGGCAATTTTTGATGTATAACAGCCTGTTGTGAATATATTGCATATATACAGTGTCCAACTTGGTCTCAATCTTGTTAGGATCCATAAGCTGTGATACAGCAATGAAAGAAAATTTATTTTGCACATCAAAAATGACTACAGCTAGTCTCTGGCCACCTCCGTTTCAGATAAAAATTGACCGGTTCCTGAAACGACTGGTTCTCTGAATCAGGATTACAATAGAATTCAATGGTAATGATCTAATCTGTTTGAAGTGATTGGTGGGTGGTATGTGAATCGGCCGTCTTATTAAAGACCGATATATTGAGACCTGACTGTACATGCACCAGGTATATAATCAAACTTATTTTGTGTTTCCAGACGCGGCAGCCCACTTGTGATTGGAGTAAAGAGTAAGACGCGACTCACGACAAACCGATTCCCAATCCTCTTCAGTAAAGGTAAGCAAAGAAGTAATGTATTTAAGTTGTATGGGTGTTTAGGATATTTGAAGACACTAAAGTAGTTAATTATTCCTGTATTTTTCACAATTGCTTACATCATGCATTGAATGTATTCTAAACTTTTTTTTTTTAAAAAAGGGAGTTTCTTTTTCAATATTAAAGAAAGAAGGTATGTTTTATGTTACCCATACCTACCTAGCTAGAATCCATTTCTTCAATATTGAGAAAATGTCATGATTAAGGTAGCGTATTTCCCAAGTCTGTTTAGACATCTGTGAGCCGCGAGTCTTTCTGGTAAGAGAGTTTGCCCAAGTCAATTTTTTGGTATATTCTAGTAAAAATTAATTAGAAATCTGACCTCCCTAACCCATATATCTAGATAATGTAAACTAGAATAGCATCTTCTTTATGAACTTAGAATATTGAGGATGGTGGGGTGAACTGTTATATAATAAGAAAAAATGCTATAAAAAAAGAGGGGGGGGGGTTCTGTTCTGGCACTAATTGCTGTTACATTTCTACAGTTTCCACCCAATATCCAACAATGTATAGTAGTAGACACCTTTGATTTCCTGTGCAAAATGAATGACTATAAAAAGTGCAGCCTTTTTTCAATGATAAGTCTTTGTCCCTATATATCTCAAAATGCCCTCATCCCATCTCATTTTACTTTTCCATTTTCAGCTTGTAAAGCAATTCATTATCTAGACTCATATGTATTCCAAGACAAATATGAGGGGAAACACTTATGTTTCTCATCATATTACTTTTCATCCAAGAGTTGTTTTTTTTCTTTTTTTTTCCACATTTCATTTATTAATGGTCAGCTCAACCATGTGCAGTAGCAGTGTATGCATCTATTCATCACTTCAGTCTTAAGTAACCAAATGAATAAATCAGGATTACAATTTGTTGTGTCTTTTGCCCTGACTGTGTGAGCAGGAAAGAATGTGGATGGTACGTTATGTTTTATAAAAGACACGGGGTGCTAAGGGTTGGATGCTGGCCTACGCAGCAACCGCTTACTGACTTAATAGACCTTTAAAGGCTCAAGGTGTATTAATGCATCATGCCCATTGGTTGTCATGATGCATGAATGCAGCTCTGGTGAGCAACTTGCCAGGACTGCATTAGTGCATCATGCAGGCCCTATAGACTTAAAGCGTCTCTTGGAGGGTCGGTATGATAATCAATGAAGTGCTGGTATCGCCAGCACTTCATTGATGCATCATGCCAGCCATCGGGCATGATGCACCAATGAAGTGCTGGTATCGCCAGCACTTCATTGATGCATCATTTCAGCCATTGGGCATGATGCACCAATGAAGTGCTGGTATCGCCAGCACTTCATTGATGCATCATGCCAGCCATTGGGCATGATGCACCAATGAAGTGCTGCATCATGTCAGCCATTGGGCATGATGCACCAATGCACTAGTAGCCTTATAAAGGGTTGATAGCCCTTGAGCCCAGAGAAGGAATTTGGAATTTGAGTACCAATTTTGCATATTGACTTTAGTTTCTTAAAAAAAACAATAAAGAAAATTGTTAGGTTCATTACACAAAATTTATGTTCAAAAACCTTTGGCTCAAGGCCTATAGATGCCACCAATAATACCCTCACCTAATCCCGGAGTCTCAACCTATCCATACCAGTGGCGGATTTAGACGGAGTTCCCCTCCGTTTTCGCATGTAGTACCGTAAACTCCCGCGTATAAGACGCGTCCTCTAGGCCAAACAAAATGCTGGTGCGTCTTATAGGATTTTCAAAAGTTGGGTGTGCGTCTTATACGAGGGGTAATTTTACTATAGAACAGTACTGGATTTACAAAATTGAGCATTAAAATGTGCGTCTTATACGTGAAAATGCATGTGCTGAGTTTGGGGTGCGTCTTATACGCGCAGCGCTTCTTCTACGCGGGAGATTACGGTAAAGACTTTTATACCCTCATTTAGGCCTCAGTTGTAGTGAAAAACAGGAAGAGAGGGATGCCCCCATCTCAAAATTCTGGATCCGCCACTGGTAACCCCTACCCACAGGGGCATGGTGAAATTTTTACCCCACCCTAAAAGGTATCAGGAGAATGCTGGTTGTATACCTGGAAAAATACTCATATTTGGGAAATTCCTTTTTTCATGTCAATCAGGAAAACCTAAGGTTTCTTTTTATTTCTTTTCTTAGAGTTATGCTTCATTATCATCCATTTGTGGTTAAATTTCACTGGTGGCCTATTTCTGAGTGGCCAATATAATTGAGCACTCCAGTGAAGTTTGGTCCTTTCTAGGTTTTGAATTTTGAATAACCAAAGCAGAGGCACACATTTTAAAAATGAATTTTGTAATTGAATTTGTATAATCAGTATACATTGTAGTATATGAAAGTTGTTTGAGTATTTTTGATCATAAATTGTCTATTGTTTTTAATTTCCCTTCATCTTCTGAGATGTTAATGGGAAAACCTAGTAAATATTGGATTTTGTCCTTAGGTTCAAAGTTGACTTGTGATTTTCAATTCTATATTATTGATTATCTTTCAATTGTCATATCATTATTCCTAATTCAGATGTTCTATCCTTACAATAAATTGCATTCCATATTGGTTTTTATGATGAATATATGAACCTCTAAATAAGCAATTTCTAAGATTTATAAAAATAAAAAGACTGATGCTTGTATCTCAAAGCATGAAAAGGGCCCATTTCCAAATGCGAATGTCGAAGCGATATTTGATGGGAGCATGCAGGTGTAACAAATAATTGCATATGAAGTAAATACAACATGAATTAATGAAACATTATGGTGAGCTGTGGCAGGGTCAACATTTATTACCGTAATCTCCCGCGTATAAGACGCGTCCTCTACGCCAAACAAAATGCTGGGGCGTCTTATAGCATTCTCCCAAGAAGGGGGTGCGTCTTATACGAGGGGTAATTTTACTATAGAAATGTACTGAATTTACAGAATTGGTACCTAAGAGGTGCGTCTTGTACGCGAAAATGCTTCTCCCAAGAAGGGGGGGCGTCCTATACGCGCACCGCGTCTTCTACGCGGGAGATTACGGTATAAAGCTCACATCCCTGCATGTTGAATTTAGAGGCAGGGTGTTGAAGGGATTTTTTGATTTTAGAATTCATATGAATGTCATCCCTCAGATTAACCTGCTGTATGCTTATTTATTGGTTCAAATAAGCTTTTTCCCTCCCAAGACAGCAGGGCTCATATACTTATCTGTGAAGGATTTTCTGTTACCATCATAAGAAAGTGCATATGCTTACATATGTACATACGTATTATAACCCTCGATGGTGTTGCCAATGTAGCTTTTTTTCCCACAAATTTCCTCTCACGTCTCCTGGTATTGTTTGAAATTTTGAGGTTTTTTTTTTTGATTTTTTAATTTCAGTCTATCCTTACTAAAAAGTTGCATGCAGGAGCTATGTGCTTGGCGCTAATGACAATTTTTATTTTTGTAGTTTTTCTTTCGATTTTTTATTATTCTATTAATATAACTTGCAAAAGTTGCAAAATAATCAATAGCAATAATTTTCTAGTCGTCTATTTTCTCTATAATTCACTTACTGTGTAAAACAACTTTCTCTGTTCACACTTTTTTTTGGGAATTAGAAATATAGAACTCTGTTAGATGTAGAATTCATTGGACTAGGCAATCAATGCAGAGCTGTTTCAGGACACTTGACCTTTCTTATGAAATGAAATACAAAAAAAAATTAATGTATTTTTCGCAACATAGAAAAGAAATATTAGAAGATTTATACCCAAAAAAAAGTAATGAAAAAAATATAAAGAAATGAAAAAAAAAAAAATAAAGAACCCCTGAAACACACTTTTTAGTGTATGTGCCAATCTTTTCCTCATATACATCTCATCTTTATCCAATCTTGATCATGAATCCCAAGGAGAAAATAGCTTCTAATTTGGCCACTGATGATATTCATGCAAAGAGGTGCTGATACAAGGAAAGACAGGCCATTTTATTCAAAATGTCATTTGATTTCCAAACCTCTATCAAGCACACTCAGCATGACCAAGAATGTTGATTATCATTTTCTATTTCCATATACCAAAAACATGCAGAAAGCTGAAAGGGAGTTGTAAAAGAAGCTTGCATGAAAAGATTCAAAGTGTTGTCTTTGCTTCTTTGCCTTACCCTTTCTAAACAAAATATTGAATCAATGTATTCTATTCTTTTATGGTTGATATCATTTCTTTAAAAAAGTATTATTGGTTAACAAATTTTTAACTAAATACTCACTATTTTGGATGGTATTTTTGACAATGCAGCCGGAAGGGTCATAGATGGTAAGGAGTTGCATGAACGAAGCATCCATTAACCATTTAAGCGTCACGATATGCACTATAAAAAAATGCCGTATTCAACCTAGAAAATGCATGTACGAGGAAAAATAACTAGATACAGGGTGCACACCCCTTCCTTTTTGTCCACAGTTAAGAGTCTATTTGAGGATTTTGGATCTGAAATAATCCTCAAAAATGGGGGGTGCACCCCCTCTTTTTGGACCATGCTCCCACCTTTTCAAAATCCTAGATCTACCACTGTAAATCATGTCTAGGACTACAAGATTGGTACACTCTTAAAGGGTCAGAAAAAAGTCCCACTGCTATACTCGCAGTATTGCATTCATCAGGGTTCCCACTGGTCAGTTAAAAGTCAGTTAACCCTATTTTTCTTTAAAGGTCAGTTAAAAATGGTATTTTGACTATTTTAAGGGGGTGATTGTTAAGATTTCACACGAATTTGCAAAATTTCTTTAGCATCCTCGTTTCGGAGTTGGTGAACTTTTTGCGAACCCCGTGAATTATCCAATGTTTGGTCAGGTAAAAGCCGATAAATGTCAGGTAAAAGTCAGTTAAAACCATGACCAGTAAATGGTGGGAACCCTGATTCATGCATCATGCCAACCCTACAGGGCTGATACACTGTTGAAGGGTCCGCACGAGGAACATTTCTATACCGGCAGGTTATGTGCAAGTACTCCATCGATGAATTCTTGCACATGAATCGAAAGCTCAATGCACATTGTGACCTTAAAAGGGATAACTTCATTACATTTGCACTCTGAATCTTGCCACCATGCTCTAGAAAGATTTAAAATAATCATTAGATGAAAATTAAACATGATAATCACAATAGTCTCACAAATATTTTGGTCTCCTTCCTCATCCATTTATAATACAAAGAATGTCTTGATAGTCTTTTCTCTCTTTCAGCATCTTTTTGAAAATAAATTTGACTGTCTGACCTTGTTTGAATACATCACACAAAACCTATATTTTGATTTTAAACTTGGGATTTATGTCTTATTTGTGCACTTATCTCTTTTGTACTTTTCATTTTGCACTCTTTTGAAATTTTGTTTCTTGAGTAGATATGGAACGCAAAAGCTCAAATGCTACTTCAGGTACTGCTCTATCTACTAAATTCGCACCTCACCGAGACCCTCTTTAACCATTTCCATGCCATGCACACCTTTTATCATCATGATCTAGAAATGAAGCCCTAGCGAGTAACTCATTTGTGAGTGACTCATATCAGCAAGTAAATCAACAAGGTGGGTTGCTCGCCAGGGCTGAGTTGATGCATTTATGTTGTGGGGTGACCAATGGGCACAGCCATTACTGGAGCTGGTTACCAGCCAGTTCTCACTGATAAGAATTATCAGGTGGGTACCAGTTTATCCCTTAAGAATTCGGCAGTGAATCAACGGAATTATTCCATTGGTTGATTATTCATCCTTCTAGCTCGCTATACCGATCTAGCGGGATACATTATTGATCAATGAGATGATGCCCTTCATTCAGTGCAGACCTTTTTGGGTGCCTTATATAACACCTGGTACCGATCATGCTGGCTATTATCAGTGCCTACCTTGCAAGGTACCAGCTCAAGCAATGGTGCCCCCCTACTATAAAGCAACCTGGAACCTTGGTATACTGGTCTGTTACATCATGATGACAAATGGACATAATGGCTTTACAAATCATAAGGTCCTTAAGGCTTATTTATACAACCTTGTACATATTGTACGGTCCTAAGTACCAAGCTTATCGTAAGGCAACAAAGGCTATAAAGCAGTATATAAAAGTGTACTTGACCCTTCGGATGTTTTTGCAACTCTAATTTCAGAACTCATTCAGATCAAATCTTAAAAACTTATATATTATTCTAGCTGTATTATAGCCCATTGATTGGTAACTTTTTCACCCTATTCTGGAAGTTATAGACCGTTCAGTCTTTGGTTTAACTTAAGTGAGATAGATGTAGCATTCTAGATATATTCCCTCCCCCCCCCCATAGCTTCTGTCATATGACATCAGCATTCCATGACATCAGAGACAGATTATAGATTGTCATGAACCATTCTAGGTTAGAGCTATTGGGAATTTTAAAATTGCGCGATTGTTTAAACAACTTGAATTGTTAGCAAGACAAGGACTTCGCATACAAAACCAAAGTGACAGGCTGTACATGATTCAGAAATAATGATAAGCATAAATTGTACAAAGTACAAGTTAAGTCATTGTAAGGCACAGCTGCTGGACATACCTACACGGTTTTTTAACCTACTCCTAAACCGCTTCATTTCAGAAAGGTCTTGATATAGATAAGCTCGGGTTTTCTTTCTATTTACATATCTTTCACCTCACCAGTTTGATTCAGCAATATTCTGATTCAGAACTTTTACAAAAATTAATTATGAGGTGTTCTGAAGTGTTCCTATCTAGTACAGAAAGAATTTCACCAAATAAGTTTTAAGTGTTAATAAGTGGTAGACAATATAGTCAAGGGGGTCTATAACCACCAGGGTATAGCATTGGTTTGACTGTGAAGGAATCTTAGGCCGTTCTTATATATTTGAAAGCATAACTATCACCCCATTGATTGAGGAAAAGCTATAAGTTCCTATGCAAGGAAATGGAAAGCTTTATAGAAATCTTCTTTCTTTCCAGATTTCATCATGTACATATGCTTTGGTTGACTTTTGAATTAACCAACTTTGGTTTCTTACATGATTATTATGTAATGAAATTAGGTTAGATTTAATAAGAGAAAATAGTTAATGCCTAAGTAACCATGGTTACCATTACTACAGACCACCGCGGAGGTGCATTCTATACCACAACGCAGCCCCTTGGTTACGACGATGACACATCCAGTGTCGAGCCAATCGGGACTGAAAAGGAGGTGGAATACTTCTTTGCGTCTGATGCCAGGTTGGTTTAGCCTTTGCTCAAACAATTAGAATGAACCATAAACATTTAGAATCATGCATCATTTCCCCACAAGACATCCATTAGACCATAATTTCTAAACTTCATGGAAAATCAAAATAATTCGCTAATAATAATCGACCACAAAAGGTTCTTAGAAAAATTTAAAAATACCCTTGCTGGCACATCTCTTTGTTGTAGCCTTAAAACCAAATTATCAATAAATTGCCATATATTACAGCTAACTTATAGCTCCTAGACAGCGTCTCTGATTTGAAGTAGAATTTCTTAAGATATTTTTGCCAGTAATTACTAGCCCTCATATGGTAGAATGTCTGTAGTGTAGACCTCTAAAATGAGGACATATGAGCCATCTGCACCGTTAACTAAATACTTAAAACAATATAGTATGTAACTGTTCCTCTGTTATTGACACAGTGCCATTATTGAGCACACTAACCAGGTGATGTTCTTGGAGGATGATGATGTCGCCGCCGTCAAGGATGGGTCCCTCAGCATCCACCGCATCAAGCGCAACTTTGACGACCCTAACGAATCCACTGTACGAGAGGTCATCACACTTAAACTAGAGATTCAACAGATTATGAAGGGTGGGTGGTCATTTATATTCTGTATTCTAATGTTTGTTGTCTGACATGGGATACCTGCTCAATGAACCAGGTCTGAGTGATCAAAGGCCATGCTTTGTCTGGCCCTGTCTATGGGACTAGGCAAATAAAAGAAAACTTGCTGCCCTAAAAAATTGTAGGGGACTTGCCCCAGTCATGGTTCTCTCCCTTAAGGCCACACCAAAAAAATGAGTTGGTCTATGGATTTCCCTCTCCATATTTTCGGAAATACAAATTTTTTTTCTTTTGAAAAAAATCTCGTCTACGGATTTCGCTCGCTTCACTTTCTACAAGTTTTCTCTTTGTGATGTTTGGCAAAATAAAAAAAAAAAGAAATTTGTTCGCTCGCCTCAATTTCCCAGCAAGGTATCCATTGGACGCCAAAAAATTCTTTAAAAAAAAAATAAATAAATAAATCGCTCGCTTGCACTATTTTTTCAAAACCAAAATCCGTAGACCAACTTATTTTTTTAGTGTGGCTAACCTAGCTTTGATAATTTTTTAAGAGTATCATTAAGTGTTATCTGAAGAGGGACATCATCTCACATATCTTATTTGTTGCATGAATAATTTTGCATAAACTCTATTAATATGATTAGTTTGAAGGTCTTTCCCAGACTCTCCTGACTTATATCTACATGTAGAACACTTTTGAAAATTACTATTTTCTGCTTTTAGGTAGCTACAGTTCGTTCATGCAGAAGGAGATCTTTGAGCAGCCTGATTCGGTGATGAACACCATGAGGGGTAGGATTAACTTTGAGACGGGTCAGGTTATCCTAGGTGGTATTAAGGATTACATGCAGGAGGTACGCCGCTGCCGCAGGCTCCTCTTCATAGCCTGCGGAACCAGCTACCATAGTGCCATTGCTGTAAGTGTTGTTTCATTTAATACTTGCCGATCATTGATAATTACTGTACTGTTGCGCGTAGAAGGTGGGGGATTTAGGTCTCCCCCTGATATTTTGTACGTTTTGAACATTAATTATCCATTTTCATGAACAATTTCATTATATCTTGTCATAGTTTGTCAGATAAATAAAAGTCAAAATTCAGGAGAAAGGTGAAAGGTTATGACATGTTTTTTTATATAGCAATAATGTTAAATAGAAGAGTAGGGTCCATGCGCATGTGCATGGCTAATGATAATGATTCACAATATCAATTTATTCTATACATTCATAGTGAATATAATATTTGTACTTTGGTCTAATGTAGTATAAATATTTATGGTTTTAAGACAAGACAGTTATGTGAGGAACTGACAGAATTACCCGTTATGGTCGACCTGGCCTCTGACTTCCTGGACAGGAAAACTCCCGTCTTCAGGGATGATGTTTGCTTCTTCATTTCACAATCTGGTAAATAACTAGAAATCAATTATTATTTATTACTAGGTTAGCGCTAGGCCACTTCTTCTATTAGCCAGTTTGGCGAATTCATATTGATTTTGATTAGCCAAATTCTCTGTCAATTAGCCAAAAAGCATAGCATTTGAAAGTAATAGAGTCACTACCGTAATCTCCCGCGTATAAGGCGTGTCTTATACGCCAAACAAAATTATGCTGAGTCTTATATGTGGGAGGGACATTGCCTTCAGTTTGGGGTGCGCCTTATTGGGGGGGGGGGGTATTTTTACTATAGAACAGTACTAAAGTAACAAAAATCTGCCCTCAGAAGTGCGCCTTATACGTGAAACAGACCTCCCTGAGTTGGGGGTGCGCCTTATAGGCGAGGTGCGCCTTATACGCGAGAGATTATGGTATATACTGTGGTGGCCTGTTTAAGTGCTTTGACGCTTATCAATTTCAATACCTCTCTACCCCCAGCCCTTATTTTAGACAGGTGTTACCGTAATCTCCCGCGTATAAGATGCAGTGCGCGTATAAGACGCACCTAGAGTTTTGGAAAATTCTCACAAAAATGAAAAATTCATAACTTTGCTTCTACTGAGTGAATTTTCAAAATTTAAAAACCTGTGTGTAGCTTGGCCCCCCAGGACCCCCCCTGGGCCCCAGTATGCCCTATTATGACCATTATGGCATGTAACATATCAAAAGAAAGGTCTTGGTGTCCCCCTTGTGGATCCAAGGAGAACTAAAACCCCTTGTATAAGACGCGTCTTATACGTGGGAGATTACGGTAATTTGAATACTGATTTTGATATTTAAGATTGCTTTCAATACCCATGTACTCTTCAATTATTTGACACCCCGGCACTTAAGTGAGCCATTTCGGTATCTGCTATTTCTCTTTTTCATGTGTTACACAAACCTTTCTCTATACAAAAAAAAAAATGCATGGAAATCAAACAAGTGTGCATGGAACATTGAACTAATGTTGGTATTTGGTTGATAGACATTGATCAACTGATCTGCAACATTGATTCCAAAGCCTGTGCTCACTGGAACTGTGACAATTGACACGAATGCTACAAAAGGCACCATTCCCATTGATAAATCTCTAAATCATCATTGTTATCGTGTAGATTTTGTATAACTTTTGAAAATACATTATTTTTTAAACGATTAGATCCTCCATAAAATTCCCTTTCCAACTATATATAACATGGCCAGATATTGCTGAAACTGCACCCACTGTTGGCCTTTAGAATTCGCCAATTTGGCGAATTTTGTATGATTACAACTACCGTAATCTCCCGCGTAGAAGACGCGTTGCGCGTATAAGACGCACCCCAAACTCAGCACATGCATTTTCGCGTATAAGACGCACATTTTAATGCTGAAATTTGTAAGATTAGTACATTTCTATAGAAAAAATGCCCCTCGTATAAGACACACCCCCAACTTGAGAGAAAGCTATAAGACTCCCCAGCATTTTGTTTGGCGTAAAGGATGCGTCTTATACGCGGGAGTTTACGGTAGCCAAAATGCACTTTGGTTCGCCAGTGGCGATTTGGCAAATGGCTAGCGCAAACCTATTGAATATCATAGCGGTTGCAGTATAATCAGGACTTGGCTCTGTCTTAAGCTGCACAATTGTCCATGGAATTTGCAAAGAAAGTAATTGAGACAGTGTGCTCTTCAATGCTGTAATGAATAGAATATCAAACCTGCAATGCATAGATCTATGTTCCTATACACTTTGTAGTGAGTCAAAGATGACTTTGACAAAACTGCTAATCAAACTACATGCTTATTAAACTGTTCTAAAGCCAAGTTATGAGTTTTTCCTACCTAAGAAAACTTCATGTTTAATTACTATCAGGCATCCCTCTTTACCAGTTTAAAAATGGGTACAGATTGCTTTGCTTTCCTGTAGGTATAGTGCAGTACATTTCGTAACTTGTAATTGTAGGTGAGACGGCAGACACACTGATGGCATTGCGTTACTGTAAGGAGCGCGGGGCATTGATCGTTGGTATCACAAACACAGTAGGAAGCAGCATATGCCGTGAGTCTCACTGCGGGGTCCACATCAACGCAGGACCTGAGATAGGAGTAGCATCTACCAAGGTACATTACCTGTGATCATTGTCTAAATCAGCTTTAGAATTCCTCACCTAAGCCAAGTGAATTTTGGTATTTCAGGCTAAGATCTCGGAAAAAAATCAAGCATTGAAGAAGATATACAATTATACCAAAATCTTTTATTCTATTGGCAATTAACTGTAAAACACTATTATCTTACTGCTTATAAAAGCTGCCAACCTTTGACTTGGAAAAAACTCATGTTTTGAGACAATTACACTGTTAAGCTAAATGAAACTAAAGCACTATAATATATGTTGTTGTAGGCCTACACCAGTCAGTTTATCTCCCTCGTCCTGTTTGCACTGATGATGTGCGAAGACCGGATATCTCTACAAGAACGCAGGAATGAGATCATTGATGGCCTCAAAAAACTGCCTGGTAAGATTAAGTGCTTTAGTCACAACCTTAAAATTATGATGGTAAATTGGTCAATGGCTATGTCAATATCAGTGTCTGTATGAAACATTGTGATATCCATTAAAACAAGTTATAATACAACTATACATGAGAAATATTTGTTGTTCAGCTCTTTTGTTTGAAAAAAACAACAACATGCACAACAGTAAATACTTTTGATAAGGCCACACCCGCCTCACTTTCTGAGTTTTCTCTTTGTAGTGTTTGGCAAAATTTTTAAAAAATAAAAATTTAGCTCGCGCCTCGTTTTTCAAGGAGGAAATCCATTGGACAACAAACAATTCTTAAAAAATTAGAAAAAAATGTCACTCGCTCGCACCATTTTTTTCAAAACGAAAATCCGTAGACCAACTTATTTTTTTTTGGTGTGGCCTAAGTAAAGTAATTAGATGAAAAGGAGTACAAAAGTAACTGCAACCTTGCTAGGGTTAAATGCCTTATTGTTTAATAGACCAGATCAAGGAAGTGCTAAAGATGGATGACCAAATTAAAGAGTTAGCTAAGGAGCTGTATCAGCAAAAGTCCTTACTTGTGATGGGACGTGGCTACAACTATGCCACCTGCCTAGAGGGGGCGCTCAAGATAAAGGAGTTGACCTATATGCACTCTGAGGGTATCCTTGCTGGGGAGCTGAAACACGGACCCCTTGCACTGGTCGACAAGGCTATGCCAGTAATTATGGTGGTTACAAGGGATCCTGTATACCCGGTAGGTTTACAGAAATAAAGTTATTAGATTATTTCGAAAGAGCAACAAATCTTTACTAGACAGGTCACCAATGTATACAAAATGTAAGTGAAAAAGAAAAAGTGAAATTATTGGCACAAATACATATTTTGAACCACTATGTTTTTGTTAATAATCAGTGCATATACTTTGTATGTGAGAAGGCAAAGCACATAAAGTAGTAGAAAAAAATTTACAATGAAGAGGAAAGTGCAATTCCTTGTGACATTTTTTTTTCAGAAATGCATGAACGCTCTACAACAAGTCAAGGCAAGGCATGTAAGTATAACTAATATTTTACATCTGTCACTGTTTTCTTGTACTCTTTCACACATTAGTATTTCATAATGAAATTTTGCAAGCAAGTCTTATTCAGATATGTATATACACAATGTAAAGGGCTGAATGTGTAATATGTTCTATACCACATATGTATTATTAACTCGGAAGAGTTATAGGCACCACCATGGATTAAGACGTTTAAGGCCCCTCAAAATTGGAGCGAAAATTCACATTCACCATCAAATAAAAGGGTATTCCCAGTGTATATTGATAAAGATTTTGTGCTGTTTGTGTAGCCTGAAAAGTATAGATCATAGAGGTATATAATAGAGTCCGGAATTGGCTTAGATAAGCTGTTACCAGAGAGATAGTGAAGGCACACCTGTCATTAGTGTAAGGCGACGCTTCTTCGCTGCAATGTTAAAGAATACGCATTCCATTTGGAAACCTTTGGATACCTTTTTTCCCACACTTTTGTGGTGCTGTTAACCACCATGGGCAATAACTGGCTCTACAAGCAGATGTGTTGTGGTATTAGTGCTACATAATAACCAGCGTACACTACTTAATATCTGCTTGGAGCTAGTTCCTGCCTGTATGCTGATGTTATCCCCGCCACCACCCCTCCTCTTCCGAGTTAGGTGTGACTACTACGGCGCATTCCTCTAGTGTATAACGATACTTTTAATAAGCTATATTATATAGGTAAATTGCATGATTTATTTTGCTAATTTTAAACTTTAAAGGAATGTCAATATTGTTATCATATTCAACCCTTACTTAAATGTGCAGCTTTTCTCAAAACTCTTACATGTTGAGATACAAAAGGTATTTTTCCAAAATATTAGTAGAGATCTTGAATTGATTCCAAAAAGAAATTCAGGTCAAGGTAGTGTTTTACAGGTGAACTTTATTAGAGGAAGTTGTATATTTTTAAAACAAGGATCTCAAGCATTTCATAAAGTAGATTTACAAAAGAATAATAAAAAAAACTTTATTGTCCATTTTAATTGAAATTTTGCTATGGCCTTCTGTCGTGAGGTTTATCTCAATTATTTCGGCACCATTCACTGTGCATGCCCTGTTACAAGTTATGCGTATCTCCAGAACTGTGCGTCTGGGAATCTCAAACTCTCAGGATCCCTCTTACCTATTTTCAAGCCATGGCTTGTCAATGACATATACTGCCTTCGGTTCATTGAGTATATTTTTGTTCAGGAAACATTGGGAATATCTTTATCTAAGAGCATCAGATTTATATAATTATTATTAATATCATATATTTGATTATCATCAGAAGTACTGTGTTAAATGTACCTAAATTTTGTACCAGTAGGCCTATCATTATGATGTATATGCTGAAATATACATTGTTACATTATTTTAGAAATTATGTAACATCATAGTTAGCCTCACTTAATACAGTACTTCATTGCTTCAGATAAAAGAGCCTTAGATTTAGGCATGACTCACTTCTGTTTTAGGGTCAACCCATTCTTATTTGCAACCGGGGTGATGAAGAGACGAAAAAGCATGCGCAGGAAAGCTCCACGTTGGAGATCCCGCACGTAGTAGATGCACTGCAGGGTGTGATTACCATCATCCCACTCCAACTGCTGTCTATGCACATAGCAGAGCAGAGAAAATGTGATGTAAGCAAGCCTGTTGTTAGTAACCATCATGACTTACCTTTCAGATTTGTCTTTATACCTTCCAGCTGCCACATTATCCATTGCCTTTTGTATCTTAATCAGAGTAGGTCTTAGAAAAATCATATTTCATTGCTGTAGTATTTACAAAAATATCCAGCATTTTCTTTGGTGCCATCTTTATTACAGTAAAAGAAAACATAGAAAAGAAACAAGAGGGGGGGGGCGAATGTGATAGTGGTACACACTCTGAAAAATCAAGCAAATGGCAATGGACGCTGTTAGTGATAGGAAAAAAAGGAATGCTGCAACAGGATTCATCAAGCGATACAACACTCCTGGCTGCGTCAGAAGGTCATCAAAAGCCTGAAAGTCATTTCAAGCTCATCATCAATGGTCTTTTCCAGGTTATTCCCAGAGATCACCCAAAGATCAAGGTGGCTTCAAAGTCCTTGAAAATCTCAAACATAGCAAAACCCTAATCATGTTTTTTTTATTATTTGTGTGTGAAAATTTTAGGGTCGTCCCATCCTCATCTGTACGCGAGATGATGAGGAAACGCAAAGGTATGCGTATAAGTTCTTGGATATCCCGATGACGGTTGACTGCCTGCAGGGGATCCTGACAGTGATCCCCCTGCAGTTACTGTCCTTCCACATAGCAGTGCTCAGAGACTACGACGTAAGCACTACCTCGCTCACAGTGTGCTCACCGGGCAGGGGGTTATTATATGCCGGGTTATGTACAAGTATATGGTATGGACATTTCACCACCAGTTTCAACTTACATGTATATAAGGTGCACCTTGAGTTCATGCAGGACCTATTAAGTGAACCTGCAGTAATATCTTAGGCAGTTTTGCACTGTTCAATACTGTTTGTTCAACTTGACTTCGATTAGATTCTAAAAGTCAGAGCAAGGGTTGGCAGCATTTAGAAGCAGCATATTATATGCCGGATACTATGGTACTTCTGAGTCTGAAAGAAATAACCTCAGGAGTCATTTTCTACCTACAAAACTCCCAGCCACATTAACATTTAAGTAATATTCATCATGTGTTTGTCAAACCAAAGTGCTTATTTTTCTTAATTGCTGGTGAAGTTTCCATACTTGTGCAGTTTTTTCACCTACTTGTAACATGACTGATACCCTCTATGGTGGCACGTGAGCGTTCCTTGTCCGACTAGTAGCATTTCGTTAGTTTGAGCATGCCATTTAATGTATATCCACAGCTTGACACAGATGAAAATGGAGAGCATCTTTGAAAAGTTCTATAATGTTGTAATTAATCTCGAAATACTCCCTTCACTGAATCTTTATCTAAACTGATCTAAACACGCTGAGAAAAATGAAGTCTACATACAATGCATCTTGCATAGTTTTAGTAACAGTCTGTTTAGTAGTATGTCTGATTGAATGTAAATATCTTTGCTAATTCTAAGATTCAAATTTTCTTTCTGCTTTAAAAAACATCTCTTATAAGGCATATAAATTTGCAACAAAATGAACCTGAATAACATCAAATCAAATAGCATGAATGTTTTCTTGGCAGAACTAAACTCTTCTGTAGGAAATCTCATTTAGGAAGAATAACATCCTCAAAATATAACTATGATTTAATTTCCCCGGTTCCTTCAAAAAGTCATAGATTCCTACCCCCTGCATTCTATGAGTAAATAACTAAAGTAGATACAAATAATCCTAAATATTAGAGAGTAATTCTGTTATGTAACAAATCAATGTTTAATGCAAACTTTAGACATAACATAGCCTTCTTTTTGACATTAAATTAGATTTTAAAGTTTCTGGAATTCCTCAGATTTCATGTCAATACTTTATAACATACACGTCAGCTTCCGTTTATTATGTACATACGAGTGCGATGAGTATCAAGCATTCCCGCACTAGTTTCTTCGCACTTCTTCTGTGTCAACGTAGGAGTTACAACAGTTTGTGTATACTAGTATTATAATCCTTTAATTGTCTCATAGTTCAATAAAAAGAATTATGTCCATTGGTTATCATGATGTAGTTCTGTTGATTTCTCTCGCTGTCGCTGGGCCAGCATGCATGGATCCTGCTGACTCGACCGGGTAAAAAGCTGCCCTGAGGAGTTAACATGACACACAAAATGTAGCTTACCAAGGCTGCATTCATGCATTATGATAACACATGGACATTGTGCACCAAAGAACTGGGGGCCCCTTCAAGGACTAACATCAGATTGCACTATTTAGCTGTGTGAGTGTGTGTAGTGTTACTGTAATGTTGTTGTTGCACCATCTAATATAACAATGTCTCAACTAGAGATGTCTAATTAATTCAACAATTTTTATGTTTCCCAAAGCCAGTTTGCTAATCTTGAATATGACTGCCAGTATTTTCTCACTGGTCAAGACTTGAAAACAAATCCAAAAGATTTTGCATAATGCTTTGTGTTTCAGAATGCATAACAACATGTGCGATACCAATTCCATTGGACCCAATTTAACCCTCATTTACATTAGGTTTTTACTGAAAATACACTTATCTATGAAGAATATATGAAGTGACTTGTTTAATTATAGAGACATCTGGAAATAATGGCTTCCCACAGCAGGCCCTCATACATTAATATTCTTCATTCTATTAGTTTTTTAAGTGAAAAATATTTAAAATTTTCAGATTTTTGTACCGGTATGCTCCCCTCATCCTACCACCTCATTCGTCACTTAATGTCTGTCTCAATTGAGTGTTAATTAATTGAAGGTTTTGTTTGTGTTGATACAACTGTTTTGTTTGAATGCATGTTTAACTAAATATGTTCATTAGATTTTAGGTATGCATGAAAAAGTACTGTTGTGGTCTATAAGGTCAATTATTGTATTTCTTTTTTTCAGATATTTCAATATATGCCTGTTTGTTGTACATCTTTCATATTTTTTATGTACATTATACTTTGTGCTAAATTTTATTTCTGTAATTGGTAATTCATTTGAGTCATATTGTCAATTTCATATTTTATAGTTTATTAATTCTAACATTGAATTACACCTGTTATACCAAAACGTTGGGTGTGCAAAGATTACCCAATTCAACTCAACTAAAGATAAATTTATGAGAATACCTTTTCATAATTCAGCCAAGTATAATCTTAATTAGTATATGGTGTAACATTTCTTCATGCATTTTTGCCATTCAATATTCAACCTTTCACTTTTGTCTATCTAGGTGGACTGCCCGCGGAACTTGGCGAAGTCAGTCACTGTTGAATAAGCACAACATCTCCTGTTCTAATGAGTCCATGGTAAGATAGCATTCTACCCAAAGTGTTGCTTAAGGCAAACTCTTAAAGGTCATAATCTTTCATGGTTTCTCTCTCTTAGAATTCACAATTATATTTCATAAGATACATATGTTTGGATATCTGCATATCAGGTTGATGATTGGTTAAAGAGGCTCAGACTGTTTGAATATATAATTATGCATTAACTTTCCATCAACTTTATTTGTAAATGCCGAAGCATGCATTTGAAGTATAGAACAAACAACACATTCTACATTGTAAGGGGAATATATGCATATATAGCATCTTTGAATATATTTAACCACAGGTCTAAATCATTACAGGTCCATCTCCCCGCAGCCTCCGAAAGGTTCACAACAGTATGCAAATATCGCCGACACAGGGCCTGACAACTGTAACCATGATAACTGCTGAACCAGCTCCAAAGTTGTTCTACGCAACCAGACGCTACACCAACAGAGAGTAGATTCACGGAAATCAATATGTCGTCGCTTTAGTGTAAGAAGGTAATAACCACCTCCGGGTCAGTGGGGTAAAGAGGTACCTCCGCGAGGTACCTAGTACATTGTTGACCCAGATGCAGTTACAACCTTCTTGCACTAAGGTGGTCATGAAGTTGAGGAGATATGTAATGAACACAGACTATTGCACATTTTCTGAGAAAGCATGTCAGACATGCATTGGGCTTGTTCTTCCACCAATGAATGTTTTCTGAGATGATCTACCCAATGCCTTATTCTATGGTTCATCCATAAATGTAGAAGATAGATCTACTCATATGGATATCAGTTAGGATAACTTTGACCAGGATTATACAGGAAGGTTAAAGATACTGATATTCCATATACATATGAAGTAATCATGGAACTTAGATGTTTGCTCCGGTTGTGTGTAAGAAAATGGGTTCTACCCCGCAGGTCACAAGTCCTGGGATAATTTTCGGGCGTAATAATTGTATCTAATATATATATAGAGTCTGCTTGTAACCAAGATACATTCCTATGTACTGTATTTGTTGCTGGGATAAGATGGAATTTGGAGGTGCATATTTCTTTATTTATAATGCACAGCTGTTTATGAAAATAACTGTACTGCAGTAACTAGGGTGATGGGTGGAAATGCTAGTATAAATGCTGCTTAGGAAAATAATGATTTTACTGTAAGAGTCTTATCTGGATTTGCACATAATTGTTATATTTGAGTGTAATAGTTGGTGAAAGTTCATAACAGCACTGATTTGTTAAATGATGAGAGTAAAGAGAAAAGTGAGAAATTTCTACATTCATTAGAGTTCCGGAGTCCGGTTGCAACAGGCTGGTTTTTGGGAAGTAAGACGGGCAGCTATGAGGCAATATGTGATATTGATTTAAATGTTGCAAGAATCTATCGAAGAGAGTATTTTAAACATTTCATCAATTCAGTGACTGCTTTCTGCTCTGCTTCGCCGTTTCTGACCAAGCCTGGCCTCCCCATGACAAATCCAGCATGACTGCTTTCTGATGACACATCTGTGTTTTTGGTATGAAGGGAATGAGTAAATGTTTTTGTCTAGTCGCTGTGCGTTGTAATGATTGACCAAAGGCGCTAACCCCTGTATCAGGTGGTGTCCTTCAGTAATAAATATAGTACCGTAAAACCCTGGTCATAAGTCGGCCCCGGTCATAAGCCGGGGGGAGTTCAGGGAAATCCTATAAGCCGATTTTAGGGCCAAATTTTCTCTTTAATATATTGTATTAAAAGCCGGGGGTAGAGTTAGGGTGGGAATTTAGGACCCGATTTTAGTCAAAAATAGAAAAAAAAAGATCCGGCTTATGACCGGGGTTTTATGGTATTGTGCGAGCTGACCTAAATCATATCACCATATTGGCCAGTATAAGCACTGCCTTTTGATAAGTGTTGGTCTCAAATGAGAAGTGGAGGTATAATGGCCTTGAAACTAAGAATGAACTACAAAATATAGTTTGAATAAGCATCAATCTTGTTCCAATTCTGATTGTTAAGCCTAGTTTAATTTGTAAGTGTTTATCATGGTATGTACCATTCAAATCATCACTTGTATTCAGAGTGTCTAGGAGTGCAGTTGCCTGGTTTATCAACTAAATAGGTTCATACAGTTTGTGATGAAATAACTATTCTGAAGTTATCCCTCCCCTATAAGGAGGCCAGCCAACTTTCTCTTTGCTGATTGGCTGTTTAAATAGTTACTCTTAACATCTACACCACCATATTTTGACAGTATCATTGTCTGGAATAGCCTCATATCTTTGTTAGACAAAAGATCAGAGACTACTTTATTTTGCCACATTGCATACCATGTACCCCTAAACACAGAAATAATGACATTCCGATTCATCGTGTCTAGCATTACTGTCGATCCCTAAAACAGTAAAAATCATAGATGATGCACTGAATGCGAATAATCTCAGAGGACGAAAATTGGGACCGTCCACACCTCGAATGCAAATGATGATTTGTTGGAATGCGAATAATGATTTGTTGGAAAGTGATTAGGTCCGTTCGGCCAGGCTACTCTGCTGCTCTGTTACTATGCACATACTAATAAGGCTTCACTGTAAATGAAAAAACGTTGCCTGTTTTATGAGGGATTGAGAGTCTTGAAATAGAGGTAATGACCACTTGAAATAATGCATAATGTGTGGTTTCATTTTTTCTTGATGATGACTTTGTTGTTCTTCCTTTGGTCAAAACTTATATTTGTTAATTTATTTCTCCAAGATTTCTTCTAGTAAGAACTCTTACCGGACATTATTTAGTGTAGATTAGAATATTAGCAGAAAAAACACTATTCTGAAAAGTATATGTTGTGAAGAAATTGTTAGGAGTGAGATTTATCGCATACTTGATGTTGAGAATGTTTCGGACCAACTATGCAGCATTATCGAAGAGTCAATTGTGAACGGGTGTTCAGTGAGGTTTACTTATGTAGTAAGTCATTGCGATAGAAAAAAAACCCACTTGTTTTTAGAAGTAATTCATTTCATTAATATCTCATTTACACACATGTGTACACATGTAACCTTCTTTACATCTCATTTGCATATATCAGTATTTAACTTGATGAATGATTGAAATGTGATTTATATGGGAAGGTTAACCAAGGTTCCAATGATGTAGGGCTGCTATTTATTCATGATACACATGTATAGTATTTGGTCGATCGCATAGTCAGGATTCATTATCACATGGTATTACATCGCGTATACCCTTGTAAGGTGGTGGTGATATATACTTTCAATTATCGACGGTTTACATTATCGTAACCATAGCCATTATCTTTATTGTGGTCAGAACATAAGAACAATTATCAGGGGTGTGAAATTTCCGCGGAAAAGCGGAAATCCGCGGTTTTAATGCCCACCAGGACCATTCTTGGGATCTCTGCAAATCCACTGAGAAAATAAATTTCCATTTATGGGGGGGGGGGGGTGTGTCTGAAATAGAATTTTCTCTGATACAAAGTTTCATTCCAAATGGAATAGAGATATTATCCCAGTGGTGATTCTAAGCTTTTCTCTACATCAGAAAGTGGTTTAATATGTCCAATGTACTGATTTGATGGCTTTAATCTAATGTGAAAATATTAAGTAGAACTCCCTGCGAGGTGGTATATTGCGCTTCAGAGGAAGTGAATTTCGGCATTTCACACCCCTGAATTATGGGGCAGGAAGATTTTTGTACAATGTTATTAATGGTTATATACTCTTGGTGCAAATACTAATGAAAAAAGACAAACTGCTAAATACATCAAATACATCTTATGAAAGTTGGAAAACTATTGGTTGATAAGATGCACCTCCAACTTTGGCTACATTTATAGGGCATACCAGGGGTCCTATCTTTATGAACCCCACCTTAACCGTAGAGTAGTGCGGTATTTCAGATCTATGCCTGCGGAACGATTCTATAATATCAAATGGTCTTATCAAATCTGTGTGTTGGAAATGATTGATTATCAATGTATTATCAGATCTAATATGGTGGGAAAGATTCCTTAGTATAGACATAAAATAAACAACATTGTAGTGAGAATAGTAAATTATTTGATAGGGACTTATGAGAATCAGAAAGTCTGGTATTTTTACACAAACTACCCTGAGAGGTAGAAAGTGTATGGTATGACTCTTTAAGGGGTGTGTGATATTTTATCTGTATTAAAGAGGTGCTCTCACACCTATGTTAATCATGGTGACTCTGTTTTCCCCTCTTCATGAAGGGAACCTGACCAAGGGATTGGCATGTCAGATATGTAAAATATTATTCAATGCTTGAATAAAGAGTTATTATAAAAATAATTTTTCTGTTAAAAATTGTGTGTTATAAAGTTCTAACACTCTTGTGCCACTGGGAGCGCTGTTGTGCAATCTGATTGGCCGAACACGGGTTAAGTTTAGTCTTGGGATCTCATATACTCCCGGGGTGAGCGTTTCTAGTTTGTGAAGTTTCTGTCTGATTTCAGAGATTATTCTGAGGAAAATTGAAATCACATGTGATAACTTTAACAAAGCTATGCTGGTGCCCTGCAGGTATTGTGGGCTTATACTCGCAGGCCATGCCTGATGGCCTTTGCCCCCAGATTCTGGCCTGAGGCTTACCTGAACTCGACTAGATGGCAGTTTTAAATCTCCAATCACAGTCTATATATCCAAACATCTGTATAGGAGAGACCTGTGTACCTTTGGGGTGAAAGAGTGCCCCCTTTAGTGTAAGTGAGAAAACAGGGGATGCTTGACTGGCAAGTTCTTAGGCATTGCCTGCCTGTATACATGTCCCCAAAATACAGGCAGGTAGCCAGCCAATAACAAAGCTGTGAAATGCCAGTCTCCGGCTTGGCCTGATTGCCTCAGGTTATCTTGGACAGAGACCTCGGGCATCTTCGGGCCTTGTTATTCAGAGATGCCACTTTTTCTCGTTATTAAACTGTATAGTCATTTGGATTATTGGCTCAGAGTACCACCTGTTGCTTAACACTGGATTGGCGGTGTTGCTTTCCAAGGAGCAGTCATCCAATTACCAATCTCAGTTTTTATTCAAAATTTCCAAATAAAGTTTCTGAAAACATGCAGATGTAATTGTATCCATCTGAAACACACTAAAAAATTGAAAACGAACAGAACCACCATTATACCTTAGGAAGAAAAAGGAATAGTTTCAGGTGTTATATTGCTTGTAAGGATTTCCCCATAGAGCCAAATCCCAGTAAACTACAAAAGTGATATCCTATTCAATAGGTTAATTTCCCTCTATATTCTAAAGTGAGCATGTCCGCTATCACCTTATGAAATTAAGATTTTCTCAGTAATCACCATCTAGACAACATTCTAAACAATTATGTTAAAATATTCAATGATTTCATGAAATATTTCTGCTCCAAACCAAAGAAAAACCTATGCCCTGTATTTATGCCCGTCCTAGTAATAAATCAGGTGTGTCTGATTTCCTACAGGGGGAGCCTGTGTGCTGTGGATGAATAGCCTGTCTTAATTCTTAAGGTGTACTAAACACTTCTGAACGCCTGTCACATTAGCCAACAGATGGTGCTGTGGTGAGCAGGAATGTCAAGGGCCATCCAGTGAAGTATATTGTGTTGTGATTAGACACTTCATTTTGAGGCACTAGGGGCCAGTAGTGATTGGAAGAATAATATGCTCTTTTTAACCCATAATCCTTCTCATCAAGGGTCGCATTTTGCTCAAAATCCCTCTCACAAAGGGTAAGGGTTGAAAGAACCCGAGCCGCACACTCTTGTCAGAAAAAAAGAATAAGTGCCCCCCCCCCCAGGGAAAAATTCCTGTGACCAGAGTACCTGCATGACCTCCTTTAAGTGCTTAAAGTATCTATATGTTGCTTTATGTGTAAAGAACCAATATTGCATCCTTCAAGATCTGATACAATTTGAATGAGTTAAGATTCAATATTGTATCCGTCAAGATCCGATAGAATTTGAATGGGTTAAGAACCAATATCTTTCAGTTTTGAAGTTTCAAAAGTTTATTGGCCATAAAGGTTATAACAAAGATATTTTTCTGATTCAAGATCTGATAGAATTTAAAGATACTACCTGCTCAAAGGATGTTCATAAATTCTTTGGACCCAGCGGAAAAATTGCAGTGCTCTGATTTGCCAAGGGGTGGTCATGTGACTTGCTAAAGTGGGTACGTCTTAGGGAGTGGTCATTTTTTAACAACAGGGGGGTCGGTGAAATTCCGCGCATGTGCGGTAAAAATTTTCCGTCCCCCCCTTTTATTCTATAGTCGAGTGCGGCCTTTTTCTCTCAAAAGAGGCGAAATTTATTTTGTCCCGCCCTAAGAGGAGTCTGAAATCTTTTTGTCCCCCCCAAACCCACCACCCCCCCTGTTGTTAAAAAATAACCACTCCCTTAGCCGTGCCAGCCCCCCTTCGAGTTTAAACCTCACTTACCCATTACATAAAACTTTATATCCAACATAGCAAATTGATGGATATTAAAATAATCCATACTCAGCCATTCTCAGTACCATATTATGTAGTCTGGGAGTATTGTTGTGGATTCACTGCCATTGCAGTATTGTGAAGCAGGTATTAAAGGCTCACCCCTATAGTGTCATACATGGTTGTTGATGAGAGGTATATGTACACTTGCAGGATATACACTTAAAATATATATGTTGATAAAAATGTGCCAGGGTGAAGCCTCAAACACTGGACCTTCCACATTCCATGTCAACCATTTACCACTGTAATACAGATTCTGGTGAAGATTGGTCAGTTAAAAGACCATCATGACATTTTCATTACGGGGTACCTTATACCTAATAATATGTAATTTTTTTTTGTATGTGACATTTCCATATATTGAAGTTAATATTCCCCCAACCCCCCTATCTATTTTTATTGACTTGGGAAGTAAGTGTGACAATGATCACAAGCCTTGAATTAACCTCTTTACACCTGATGAGACCCATTGAGGTCGAAACCTTGACTTTCACCCATAGCACCCAATGCTGTGCTATACTCAAAACATATGTTGTGAGTTAGAGTCCAAGGGTTGGAGAGTGTCACTCTCCAACACCTGGAGACACCAACAAATTGCTTTGGTGCCATGGTGATATTGCATTCATGTGTATGACATCACTGAATGCCATGGAGACACACCTTACCAACAGGAGTTGATAAGGTGAGGCAAGCATGGCAACCGCGCCAGTAGCATCAAGGTAATGTTGAGGTGAGGAGGTGCAGACTGCCATCTCCCGATTTTTTTTACCTAATAATATGTAATGTAATAATTATATCAAATGAAACATCTTGGTATCCTCCTTGTGGATTTACTCATCTAGGGTGAGCTAAAAGCCCAAAGTCATCCTCCACTGGGGAATGTAGTCTAGCTCTGAAAAAGTTAGGGGTCCTTGATTGGGTTGAGACCTTATCAAGTGAAATCATGATGTATTATTATTATTATTATTATTATTATTATTATTATTATTATTATTATTATTATTATTATTATTATTATTATTATTATTATTATTATTATTATTATTATTATTATATTTCAACGAGGATGTCCCAAGAGGACGTTTTTCCACCCGCCGTTTGGTGAGGTACAATATTGGTACATTTATTCCAGTCATTTGGTTTGGTAAGAAATATATTTTGTCAAATAGGAGTAATTCAAGTTATGAATACAGGCAATCACATACACAGCAGGAAAAACGATATGACTTGATCGACCAATGTATAGCTAATTAACTGATTCTATCTGCAAATAAAACAAATTTTCACCTATAATTAAAATAATAATAGGACAGCAATTGCTACCCCCAGACATTAGATCGTTTTGGGAATGAGAATGGAAAAAAAACACAAAAAAAAACACAAGATCATACAAAATACATCACTAGGTGCAACTAGGATTACTATATTCATAGGTTGGCCACATGGTAAAGACCGCTATTTCTATATTTCAACTAAATCACAGTTTTTTTTTAAAGTGTTTTATTGGGAAAATACTGAGTACATTGTACCCAGTATTTATACCTAGCACCCACGTATTGTGGTACCTCTGCTTGGCCCCCTGTATTACTCATAAACATTGACAATTCAGTTGAATATTAAAGACATGGTGTCCGCATCATAATAATATCACAAGTTCTATGATTCATATAAGAATAAAACAGGTCTACAAATATCTTACTTAGTTAGGGAATTAATGATGATGAGATGAGGGATGAGGATCTAGGAACAACACAGTGTAAATGTACAAAAGCCTTTTAGATAAAGCAGTTTGGATAGTCACATGTTATCTCACTCTTGAATTTTTCCAACGTAGGTATATGAGTGTACTGAGCTTTTAATTGATTCCATCTTACTCTGGATTTATAATAGGCACTTCTTAGTACAACAGATTTTAGAGAGTGTGGGATTATCAATCTTTTCCCTGTATGTAGTCGAGTTGGTAGGTGTCTATTATCAACATATTCCATTTTCTGTGCCAAATGAAAAGCATAGAAAAGCAAATGTTGATCTCTTCTTACATATAGCTCAGAACAATTGCTTGCATGTCTTATCTCAACAGTAGTCATACGAGGATTTTCTTCAAGTTTTACCATGTGGGCTACTTTTAAAGCCCAGTTTTGTAGAAACTGAAGTTCTTTTGTTTCACCTCTATAGTCCCTATCCCATATAAAATCTCCATAATCAAAACATGGTAAGATCATGGACTTATATAAATGTCAACAGCAGTGTCAGGGTTTATAAACTTTCTAATCCTGGATAATTGATATATTCGATGCTTGATAGTTCGTATTATTTCTATGTTTGATGAATTTGAAATCGGTATCTAAGGTTAATCCAAGGTAAGGAAAGCTATATACCCTTTCCAATATAACATCATTTAAAGTAAAAACATTATTATCGTGGTGGACATCATTATACAACATCCATTTTGTTTTCTTTTCATTAATAGTCAAAGAGTTCTGTAGGCACCATTCCTTAATTCTTTTCAGTGCTATTCGCATTTCATCCGGGGATGTGACGGAGACTACTGCATCATCAGCATATAGTGTCATATTACACTCACAGGTTTTAGATAAGCCCTAAGGCACCCCATGTGTGATAATTTTAGAGCTTGAACAGTTGTCATTGGCTATTGTCACTTGGTTTCTATTGGATAGGTAGTTCTTGAAAAAGTTGCAAGTCCTAGTATCCAGTCCTAAAAGTGATAACTTTCCTATTAACTTTGAATGTGAGGCAGTATAAAAAGCCTTTTTGTAATCAAGATATATACAGTAAGTTGGTTTCTCATTAATAATATTGTTTATAGGTGCTCAGTGACTGCGCTCAGGGTTGAACGTCCCTTTCTGTACCCATGTTGTGTAGGACACAAAAGACCATTGTCTTCCATGTAGTTTTGTAACCTATGACAGACAATTTTTTCTAGGATTTTACCAGGTAGCTGTAAAAGACTAATCGGTCTTAAGTCATTAACATCTAACGAATTTGGTTTCTTGTGAAGAGGGACGATTGTCCCTTTCTTCCATGCATTAGGGAAAATGCTATGTCATAAACACGTATTATACAAAATCAAAATGACATCAGGAATGGACATGAAGGCATCATTTATAATAAAAGATTTACAGTGTTTAATAGCTGATGGTTTTCTGATATTAATAGTCTTTATATATTTCATTAAGTTGAGATAGGAAATATTGTACATTAAGTTTGTATCAGGTACCGGTATACCATATGGATTCTGTTCAGGGGTATATGCAGTAGGAGGAGGCAGCGTATCGGCTAGTTTCCTTCCTATAGTGGTGAAGAAGCTATTAATATACTCAGCGCATTCAGCAGGTGGGATTATTAGACCAGTCATATTATTTCTTAACTTAATCAGTGTGCTACCGGTTTTATTAGGGAGCAATATACGGATGGCATTCCAGAATTTAACAGGGTCAGTTTTCCTATATTCTAGTAGGTTCCTAATCTCATTTTTTTTTGGTTTTGGAAAATAGCTGTTTTAACAATACACTTAAAGTAGTTTGCAAGTCTCCAATTGTATTCAGTGTTTGTATTTCTTGCTTTTCTATATAACTTATCTCTGATACGCATTAATTCCAGGACATCATCCGTAAGCCAGGGGGGAGTGTATTCTGGAATGGTGATGGACTTTATAGGGCACATAGTGTCGAGGGTGTTAGTTATAACATTTGAAATAGTCGCCCACATATCTTTTGGATTTTGTATATGTACTACATCTTCCCAGTTGTACCTGGCCAATATGTTTTTAAAAGTTAAGAAATCATATTTTCTATAAGACCTTGCCATAACTCTCTTTTTCTTGATTTTTGTTCTATCACATTTTAAAACCATATAGATAGGAGTATGATCCGATACATAAAGGTCAAGTAACCCTTGCCAGGCCACATTGTGTACATTGGTGTAGATATGATCAAGTAAGGTACCAGATACCTGTCTTGTTACAGAGTTTATCTACTGGAAGACTTCATTTTCAGTACAAAAATCATCCACTTTGGATTCCTCCACATCTTTTTTACTAAGGAGTTAACATTGAAATCCACCATGAAAATTAGTTTTCTATTTTTCCTAATTTCACCAAATTTTTGTAGATAGCATTTTTATCAATATGTGCATCTGGAGGACAATAGCATACAAAGATTTTTTATTTTATGACTCCGATTTCTACGTCAACATTTAAGATTTCATATTCCTCAGTTATAAAACTATTATGTAAGTTTGGGATAGCAATATAGTGATCCCTTAGGTATAGCATTAACCCTCCAGCTTTTTTATCTCTGTTTGGATATCTACCCAGCTAGCACAACTCGTGCAATTTACATCATTCTTACGTGAAAACTCATGTGATTTATGTAAAAAAGACATCATTTGGATGAGTTGTGCTAGCAGGGTATCCAGCCGCACATATTGGTAACCCAGAATATACATATCAACATCTTTTATTGATGGTGTTAGCCAAGGTTCTACTTTGCCAGCAATATCAACTGAGGATATCATTTTAAAAACATCAGTGCGTTTGCCAAAGATTGATCTTGTATTTAAGCAGATTATTTTTAGGCCCTTGGTTTGGGCCAGTTCATGTATATACATTATTTTATCAATCATAAGTATCAAATATGGTGGGAATGTGGGTGAGATGAAGAATGATTCCAAGTATGAGGATGATCGCTGTACATGAATATCCTTTTAGAGTCATGGCAATCATAGCAAGAGGGGCAGCAACGCGCTCCATATAGTACATTTAATTTTCAAAGTGTAAAAAAAATTTATGTGTACCGGTACTTAACAATATATTACGTAATTGGGGATTTTGCTCAAATTTTAGTATGTTCAGGGCTAATAACTCATTTTCATCTATGTTTTTCCAACCTTCACAGTCAAATTTTGCTATATTTTTTGCACCCAGCACAGTATCAGTGTCCAGTATTTTGGCAGGTTTTCCAGTGTAGAGTGCTTTCATGTGAGCAAAAGCTTGTTCAACACTCTTGTATTGAAGCCCATCCTTTTCAATATCACAAGGATAGAAGTTAGACAGGGGAGACAGATCGCCATGATAACCAACATATTCATCTGTCACAATTGTTTTAGTGTTGGCAAGCTTAAGTTCAGGTGGTAGATCATTTATAGCATTGTATGGGTAATATTTCCCATTATACATAATGCCCCTTCCTCTGGCCTTAACGTCTAAGCCTGAGTCCTGCCCCAATTGGGCAATGGCTACAACGTCTGCTCGCTGCCTTTTGACCATAGGGTTAGTATCATCTGATAGAAAGACATTAGGGTATTTATTTTTCAATTCACCTTTTTTTGAGAGGATTGCGTCTCTACAGTCAGCTTTGACCATTACGATGATCATATTTTGAACCCCTTGCTTTGGTGGACCTTGTCTGAAAGCATAGGCTATTTCATAGAAGTCAAGCTTGGGGAATATAGCTAGGAGTAGATTGTAGGTGACATGTTTACAATTTTCTCCATCATTGAACACCAATCCTTCTACTAAGATATTACGTCTTCTTATGCTATTATCAAGCATATTAATTTGGGCATGGTTTTTCTGTATATTAACCTTATTTTGTCTAGACGCTCTCTCTGTTTGCTCTAGTCTAGCTTTTACTTATGCAAGTTCCTTTTCAAGTTCAGCTTTCTTACCCCTCAATGCTTCGATGTCATCATGATTCACATTGGTGCCTGCTGTCAATGTGTCGATCTCCTCATGTAAGTATTCTAATGTGGTTACAATTTTCTGTTGAACAATGACTTCTTGGTTTGTAGCATTAGCCCTTGTATTCTTAGAAGTGTTTATTATTTCAGCAATAAGATTTTTAACCTCATCAGAACTCATGCTATTCGCCATGTTTATAAGGTGTGTGGTGCTCACTGTGGTATTGACAGGTGTGCAAGGCCTATATAGACTATACAGGTGGGCTGTAGTAAGTGCAGTGTGGTGTATTTATAGGTGCAGGTTGACAGGTAGTACTCCAGGTATATACACCAGTGTCCCCTCCTTCAGGGTCAGGCGTAATTTAAAATCCAGAGTTATATGTCTGCTCCTGTGATATATTCCATAAAATTTGTGCAGAGGTGGTCACTGATTGTTCATTGTAGCACTTGACCAATTTAGAACAGTAGCAGCGTGTTATACTCCATAAGAATCCATATATCCAGGAGCGTGCCACTCAGCTGTTCTCTACTCTGCAGATGCCATGACACATATGATCTCAAGATGTCAAGACCGAGTATAGCATTTTTAAAGCATCTCTTTGGACAAATGATGTCTAAGTCCCTTTGCATGAGTGCTGATTTGGCACGATGCCAGAAAGTCACACCTATGCTCAGTCCTAGTGTGTATTTGGCATGTGCCAGCCAGCCACTTCTACACACGACCCAGGGGCTCATCTGGAATGCCAGAAAGTCCCTCCCATGCTCAGTCCTAGTGTGTATTTGGCATGTGCCAGCCAGCCACTTCTACACACGACCCAGGGGCTCATCTGGAACTTTGGCCAAATCATGTCTCAGTCACTTTCCATGAGAGCCCATCTGATGTCTCAGTCCCTTTGCATGAGTGCTGATTTGGCACCATGCCAGAAAGTCCCTCCTATGCTCAGTCCTAGTGTGTATTTGGCATGTGCCAGCCAGCCACTTCATGCCAGAAGGTTCCTCTTATGATTGGTCCTAGTGTCCATTTGGTATTTGGCCAAAAGACAACTTCCAAGGTTATCCAAACTGCCCATCTGGCACATGGCCAAATGATGTCCCAGCCCCTAACACTGAGTGCATATATTTCTGCCACAAAAAAAAACAACCTGTTTGATACGTTTCCCTGAAATTCTGCTTGATATGTCTGCCATGAAAAAAAGTCCCTCCCCAAAATTCTGCTTGCTACTATGGCAAAAGTTGAACATTAGTCTTATATGACATTGAGAACAAACAGACAAAACCCATTTTTTTTGTTTCTTTTTTATTGCACACTGAGATTGAATGGATGGCAGAGTCGACAATTCTCTGCAACCATTTGGCAGACGTACATGGCCATCAAGCAGTTCAACATGTCAATTTCTTCATCGGTCGATATGATGGTGTCAATCTCTCTGGTGTAACACCGTGGGAAATTGTGAAACATCGGCCCACCGTCAGCTTTCTTCACTAGAAAACGGAGAAGTCGGACCAGTTCAACCCCCAGACTGTCGAAGTTGTCACGGATCTCATTCATTTTTCTCAAAGTCACAATCTCTTCCTCTGATGGTAATGCATGGTAAAGTGCCCTGTATAGTTCCTCCAACACAGATCTTTGGTTGGTTTGAGGCACACTGTCTGCTTCATTGTTGTATTCCATCTTGTCCAACTAGTTTTTTTATTTCAACATCCCAAGCACTTGTGGTTGACCAGTTATTCCATCAATTTACTGACTTCAATTTTGCACAGGTTTATATACTTGAGAATCACATGACCAAATTAGAATTCTACATATTAGTTCTAAATTTGCATAATTGAATGCACGAAGCCCGGTTAGCTCAGTCGGTAGAGCATCAGACTTTTAATCTGAGGGTCGAGTGTTCAAATCCCTCATTGGGCGGGATTGTTTTTTTTTCATCCTCATATAATGTTGTCTTGTCATCTGTTCCTCTGTGAGAGGCTACTCTTGCAGAGCAGATGCATATTTGGTTCCTGTCTGGCCCCCATTTACCCCGATTTTTTAGAAAAACTTTAGGTCGAAAAGTAGGATCGGTCTTCAGGTTGGCTGTATTACTTTTGGATTTAAAGTTGGCTTGGTTTAACCGAGCCATCAAAAATTTCCCCTTTTAGCTGCACACAAACTTAGTCCAACTTACCTCGAGGAATGTAGATATTTGGTTCTATATGTCTGTATTTTAAAACCTTGATTATGGTGTGGGACATTGATATATGTGTTGAATTATTTGATTTTGTAAATAAATGATATTAAATGTATTTGTTGATTTGTGTTACTGTTTTAGAGAGAGAAGGTCAACATAGATGTGTTATTTTCTTTGTTGTACTTGTATTGTAATTAACTTTAATAAACCCGATCGATATATTGTAGTGCTGCTATCTGACGTTATAGTGGTGAAGTGTTGGCCAGCAGGATTGGTCTTAATGGTGGATGGGTTTGGCCGTGTTAAGATAGGGAGAAAAAGGGCATTAATGAAGAACACATCCCATTCCTGTTTAGGACATTTCAATTTGACACCCCCACAGAGAGCATTTTTTAGTCAGAAATAACAATACATGTCTTACTTCTCTTCCTTTTCATCATTCTTAACAACACAAACAAAAGATAAAAGTTGGAAAGGTTCTCTTTCTCTGTCTCGATAATGTGATGGTACCTCTATTTCCTTTGGAGAAGTGACCACATAGTAAATTTGAAGTGCACATACAAGTGCATCGATTTGATTTTCCTTTGGATACTTCATTAATCTTTCAGAGCACTCAAGCACCTCCTTTACAGATACAGGAGTAGATATAGGAATTTCCACCACTCTGGTATGAAGCTTAGGGAAATCAGCCTCTGTAGATGTCACATTGATAGTTATTATACCTGGAGGAAATCGCTGACATACGGGGCTACTGTTCCTCCTATCCCAACAGACTTCCAATGCACCATCAAGGTGTGGGGTCCTACTGGATGTATGTCCTCAAAGAGTATTGCTCGTTTATTCACAGCTTTGTCAAGCCAAGACCTGTTTCTTGAGCTCTTGTTGAGATGAAGAGTTTCAGGCTTGAAGGGACTGAGAAGAACTGTAGCAAAAATAGTCTTTCCACTTCCACATTTGCCTGTCATCAGTAGGTATTGCTCCCGAAATTGTCTGTTTGCCATGTTTATGTAATGCTCCCAGAAAACTTTTCCATTGACATCATGAGACAATAGTTCAAATAGTCCCTGGCTTCCCTAGCCCACTTAAAAGGGTCTATATCTCCTCTTTCCTATCCCCTCGGGATGTGTGTGGTGCACATATGCGCAGGCACTGACACATTCCCCTGTGAAATTGTATAATGAAGTTCTTGCCATGAATATGACCTTAGCTGTCGAAATGGCGTTAAACATCTATTACTCACTCACTCTCCCAAATGGTCCTCTAAGAATTGAATGAAATCCTGGTGGCGGATCTTCAGCTTCACAATTTCTCAGGACGATGCGTCACACATACAAGTAAATCAATGACACTTAGTCGCTGTCTCAGTCCCTTTCCATGAGAGCTCATCTCGCATGTCAGCCAGACAGCCACTTCTACACACGACCAATGGGCTCATTTGGAACTTTGGCAAGATGATGTCTAAGTCCCTTTCCATGATAGCTCATCTGGCAATTTGGCCAAATAATGTCTCAGTCCCTTTCTATGAGAGCTCTTCTGGCATGCCAACCATCCAGCCACTTCTACACAAAACCCAGGGGCTCATCTGGCAATTTGGCCGAATGATGTCTCAGTCCCTTTCCATGAGAGCTCATCTGGCATGCCAGCCAGACAGCCACTTCTACACACAACCCAGGGGCTCATCTGGCACTTTGGCCAAATGATTTCTCAGTCCCGTTCCATGAGAACTCATCTGGCAATTTGGCCAAATGATGTTTCAGTCCCTTTCCATGAAAACTCATCTGGCACTTTGGCCAAATGATGTCTCAGTCCCTTTCCATGAGAGCTCATCTGGAATGCCAGCCAGCCAGCCACTTCTACACACGACCCAGGGGCTCATCTGAAACTTTGGCCAAATGATGTCTCAGTCCCTTTCCATAAAAACTCATCTGGCATGCCAGGCAGCCTGCACTTTCTGCACATGACCCATGAGCTCACCTGGCACTTTGGCCCAATGATGTCTCGGTCCCTTTCCATGAGAACTCTTCTGGCACTTTAACAAAATGATGTCTCAGTCCCTTTCCATGAAAACTCATCTGGCACTTTGGCCAAATGATGTCTCAGTCCCTTTTCATGAGAGCTCATCTCGCATGCCAACCATCCAGCAAATTCTACACACGACCCATGGGCTCATCTGGAACTTTGGCAAAATGATGTCTAAGTCCCTTTCCATGATAGCTCATCTGGCAATTTGGCCAAATAATGTCTCAGTCTCTTTCCATGAGAGCTCATCTGGCATGCCAGCCAGCCAGCCACTTCTACACACGACACATGGGCTCATCTGGAACTTTGGCAAAATGATGTCTAAGTCCCTTTCCATGATAGCTCTTCTGGCAATTTGGCCGAATGATGTCTCAGTCCCTTTCCATGAGAGCTCATCTGGCATGCCAGCCAGACAGCCACTTCTACGCATGACACATGGGCTCTTCTGGCACTTTGGCAAAATGATGTCTTAGTCCCTTTCCATGAGAGCTCATCTCGCATGCCAACCATCCAGCAAATTCTACACACGACCCATGGGCTCATCTGGAACTTTGGCAAAATGATGTCTAAGTCCCTTTCCATGATAGCTCATCTGGCAATTTGGCCAAATAATGTCTCAGTCCCTTTCCATGAGAGCTCATCTGGCATGCCAGCCAGCCAGCCACTTCTACACACGACCCATGGGCTCATCTGGAACTTTGGCAAAATGATGTCTAAGTCCCTTTCCATGATAGCTCATCTGGCAATTTGGCCGAATGATGTCTCAGTCCCTTTCCATGACAGCTCATTTGGCATGCCAGCCAGACAGCCACTTCTACACATGACACATGGGCTCTTCTGGCACTTTGGCAAAATGATGTCTTAGTCCCTTTCCATGAGAGCTAATCTGGCATGCTAACCATCCAGCCACTTCTTCACATGACCCAGGGGCTTATCTTCAACTTTGGCAAATTGATGTCTCAGTCCCTTTCCATGATAGCTCATCTTGCAATTTGGCCAAACTATGTCTCAGTCCCTTTCCATGAGAGCTAATCTGGCATGCCAACCATCCAGCCACTTATACACACGACCCATGAGCTCATCTGGCACTTTGGCCAAATAATATCTCAGTACCTTTCCATGAGAGCTTATCTGGCATGCTAACCATCCAGCCACTTCTTCACATGACTCAGGGGCTTATCTTCAACTTTGGCCAATTGATGTCTCAGTCCCTTTCCATGATAGCTCATCTTGCAATTTGGCCAAACTATGTCTCAGTCCCTTTGCATGAGTGCTGATTTGGCACTATAGCAGAAAGTCCCTCACATGCTCAGTCCTAGTGTGTATTTGGCATGTGCCAGCCAGCCACTCCTACACACTACCAAGGGGCTCATCTGGAACTTTGGTCAAATGATGTTTCAGTCCCTTTCGATGCGATCTCATCTGGCATGCCAGCCAGCCAGCCACTTCTACACACGACCCAGGGTCTCATCTGGAACTTTGGCCAAATGATGTTTCAGTCCCTTTCCATGAGAGCTCATCTGGTACTTTGGCCAAATGATGTCTTAGTCCCTTTCTTGAGAGCTCATCTGCCATGCTTGCCAGCCTCCCACTTCTACACAAGACTCAGGGGCTCATCTGGCACTTTGGCCAAATGATGTCTCAGTCCCTTTCCATAAGAGCCCATATGGCAATTTGGCCAAATGATGTCTCAGTCCTTTTCCATGAGAGCTCATCTGGCATGCCAGCCAGCCAGCCACTTGTATACATGACTAAGGGGCTCATCTGAAACTTTGGCCAAATGATGTCTCAGTCCCTTTCCATAAAAACTCATCTGGCATGCCAGGCAGCCTGCACTTTCTACACACGACCCATGGGCTAATCTGGCACTTTGGCCAAATGATGTCTTAGTCTCCTTCCATGAGAACTCTTCTGGCACTTTGGCCAAATGATGTCTCAGTCCCTTTCAATGAGAGCTTATCTGGCAAGCCTGCCAGCCAGCCACTTCTACACATGACCAAGGGGCTCATTTGGCACTTTGGCCAAATGATGTCTCAGTCCCTTTCGATGAGAGCTCATCTGGCATGCCAGGCAGCCAGCCATTTCTACACACGACCCATGGGCTCATCTGGCACTTTGGCAAAATGATGTCTCAGTCCGTTTTCATGAGAACTCATCTGGCAATTTGGCCAAATGATGTCTCAGTCCCTTTGCATGAGTGCTGATTTGGCACCATGCCAGAAAGTCCCTCCCATGCTCAGTCCTAGCATGTATTTGACATATGCCAGCCAGTCACTTCTGCACATGAATAAGGGGATCATCATGCATTTTGGCCAAATAATGTCTTAGTCCCTTTCCATGAGAGCTCCTCTGGCATGCTAGCCAGGCAGCCAGCTACTTCTACACACGACCCAGGGGCTCATCTGGAACTTTGGCCAAATGATGTCTCAGTCCCTTTCCATGAGAGCTCATCTGGCAATCTGGCCAAATGATGTCTCAGTCCCTTTGAATGAGTGCTGATTTCACACTATACCAGAAAGTCCCTCACATGCTCAGTCCTAGTGTGTATTTGGCATGTGCCAGCCAGCCACTCCTACACACGACCAAGGAGCTCATCTGGCACTTTGGCCAAATGATGTCTCAGTATATAAACATCTAGTCAGTGTACAGTTTATGACACAAAAGAAAGAGTATTCATTTTCCCTACACAAACTCCCTAGTGTTTATCTTGTACCATGCTAAATAGTGTTCTAGTCAAGACGACCTGTCCCCCATCATAACTTAATTTTATTTACATCAAAGTGGTATTTCCCCTACACACCCTGCCTAGTGTGTGTCTTTCACCATGCATGCCAAATAGTGTTCTAATGAAGACGACCTGGAACCCTCCATAACTTAATTTTATTTACAGCAAAGTGGTATTTCCCCTACACACCCTGCATAGTGTCTGTCTTGGACCATGCCAAATAGTGTTCTAGTCAAGACGACCTGGAACCCTCTACTTGGAAATCGAAAGGTTGAAAGAGTTCACAATTTCTCAGGACAAGGCATCGCACATACAAGTTCATCATCTTCTCAAGGATCCCCCTTTCTTCTACATTTGGTTTGACACCACTGTCTCCTCCGTAGCATTCTGGGAAATAGTAGTATGTCGGTCCCCTGTCAGGCCTACCTTTCCTCACCAGTAATTGGACGGATTTGGTCAATTTACCACCAAGGCAGTTGAACTCTTAGAGTGCTTTACTCATTTCCGCCAAAGTTCCAAGTTCCGCTATGGCTGGTGCACCGTGCAACCCCCTGTTAAGTTCTGCCAGGGATACAGCCCTTGCCACAGGTTCAGTGTCCTTCTTCACTGACGTCTGCATACTGCTCTTTAGATGAGCCTCAGAGAAGGTCTTGAGAATACTTTTCCTGTCATTGCTTATATACTAGATAGTCTGACATGTGATGCACCACATGATTCATTTGCATGTTTTATCAGATAAAGTCATGTGACATAATTTATTGCTCATATACTGGGCTGTCTGTCATGTGATGAATTTGATGTCATGTGACATAAATTTGCATATGGAAATGACATAGATACCAGGGTGTGATATCTGGCAACCTTTCCAGCCAAGAAGACATGGGTTACCTGTGCAGGTGGTGACGAATGAGCAAAACGGCCCTTTTCAGGGCCCCAAAAGATCTCAAAAGTTGTCATTCTCGCAGAGCACTGCACTGTTACGAGTGATTGAAACTATGCCTTCTGTTTTTTTTTTTGAAAAAATCAACCGATCCCAAGGTCTAGTGAGACAAACAAATGGACAAAAAACATTTTGTTTTTCTTGTATTTTTATTGATTCCAAATTTGAACCCAAATATATCAACTTCAAGCACAATAATAATAAAAGTTTTCACAGCAGTCTTATGTAGACTTGCTTGGTTCTCCAAATGACTTTCCTAATCCAGATTTATTTGACGGTGATGATTGCAATCCACGAAATCCTGTAGCTGCTGGTTCTCCAAATGACTTTCCTAATACAGATTCATTTGATGGTGGGTTGACCGATGAAAATCCTGTAGTAGGTTGGGGAGTAGTAACAGATGTAGCACATCCCAATCCAAAAGGATATCGGGACTGAGTTGTCTGAAGAGACAGTGAAGAAAATTTTCGATCATTTTTGAGGATCAACACTTCATCTCCCATTGATTTCAAATTGCCGATGATGTCTGCCATCAAGATCTTGCATTGGTCAACTGTTTTCATTGCTTCAAAGGCAATAGGACATGCAGGAGAATGTTTGAAATGTTCGACAGCTACATCATCATTTGCTTCCCATGTGTGCGCAATGACTCCACATTTGTAGCATTACACAACATCATTAACTCCATGGAAAAAGAATCCATTAGTTGCTAGTGCTTCTGCACATGGTGAAGTTTTCTTCCAATTTCCTGATTCAAAGGTATTCAGCCTCACTGATAATCTTTCGAACTGCTGGTGTATGCCCATGGTTGATTACTTTTCCTAATGACGACTAGGTGGGAAAATCCAACATTTTTTAGGACGAGGCACATCACATACAAGTTCATCATCCTGGAAAGTCACACTCTCTGCAAAGAGACCTCCCGAGAGACAAATGGGTAGAGTCAGTCAGGTATTTGTGTCGTGAGTGGGGATCAAAGGCTCAGGAAGTCCTGTCGTTCGGTCGCTGGGAAAAAGATCTCATGGAATTATTTTTACTGGCCCCGTATGCCTATCCGGACTCAAGAGAAATGCCTTCAACCCACTGTCAAGAGGTCATACCTCGATCCCTGGAGTCATTTCGGGAACTTCCAGATATTTGGGAACACTTGGATGGCCTACTCAAGACAGGCCCAAGTAGCGATGACATGGCTGCTGTGTGCCTCAATTGTCTATTGCTCCACTTCGGTCCCATTAGTTTGCAGAGAATAACAGAGACTATCGACACGAATGAGAAGGAGAGGTCTTGCATGGCACAGAGAGATACTCAAGTGGTGATGGAGAAGTTCAAATTGGGTAGAGGATTCAGTCTCCAGAGTAGCTGTGCAAAAGTGATAAGAGACATTATGTCCAAAAACATCACCAGAGGCAGTTACGGTATGTGCAAGAGACATCTCGTCCAATCACACACCTTCGACACAGAGTTCTCCTGTGCTGTCGATACTCTTCCCCTACCCATACACGTGAAGAACACGGTGGATCCCATTGTGCCACCTCGTTTTGAATCCGCTGGTTGTCCCATGTACAGACTGTTGGCCAGCTTTGCCAAAGGAGAAAGGCTGAACACTCCACTCCAATTTGAACCCTTTGTTGGTATCGGGACCAACAATAATGGAGTGTTAGAAGTTACATATCTGTGCCAGTAAGAAAAGGTTTTATGCAATTTTTGTGACTTTTCACTGTTGACTGCTATACTTTCTGCATGGTTATCAAAAGAGAAAGAGAAATGAGTTGTTGGGATACTTTTGCCCAAATAGAAATTGTATTTCACAGTTGACACAACAAGCCAATATAGGTCCACAAACCTTGTGGAGACAAACACTAAAATTGCAGAGGAAATGTACAAGCAACAGTTGACGAAGTCTCTCAAAACATGGATGAATGAAATAGTAATGAATCTACAGTCATGTGTAGCACGTCTCGAGAGGCTGATTCACTCTAGTGGGAATATCCAGGAAATGGAGAAATATATCAACAAACAAGAAGAGATGATTTCGCTTCTGGAGGCACAGCCCGAGATCAATGGAATGAAGTCATCATGAATTTGATTGTGTGGAAATAAAAAAAAAAACAGAAAAAATTAACTCATTTTTTTTCAAATCATTTAGTAGTGGAGGTGCACGATGTCTTATTTATGCAGAGAAAACGAGTAGAATGAATAAAAATGGATCTGCTACAAGAAAATGTTGTGCTTGCCAAAATGAAAGCTGAAAACCCTGAAGCAAACCCAGAGTATTCCTTTCCCGATCTTTGCTTTTGGCAATACTGTCAGAGTGATAAAGCATCTGGAAAACAGAAGAACTCAAATCACCAGCACTGTCCATGTCACACATGCAAGAAAGAAAAGTGAACCCTTAGTCAATAATTGTTCAAATTCTTTCAGATCAAATGTAATTGCAATGGAAACTTTCATATTTTTGGCATTTCAAAAGAAATTGGTGGTGTTGCATGTGTGGGGTGAATAGATGTCAATGAGGTTTTCTCTAGTATATACAATAAGGAAAAAAACAAAAAGGATTGAATAAAAATCAGAAAAAAAGATATTTGCATTGTTTTCATTTATCTTTATTGAAATGATACTATCAGCATTTAGCACATGGAAAACAAAACATTTTTCAAGAATTTTGTTTGTGAACAGTTGAGCAGAATTTTCTGGCCGACATAACACATGGCTAACATAACATTCTTCAAGAATTTTGTTGGTGAATATTTCACCAGAATGTTTTGGCCAATATAACAGATGGAGGACATAACACTTTTCAAGAATTCCTTTTGTGACTATTTGAGCAGAGCTTTCTGCCTGACATAACATTTGGTAAGAATTTCTGGTCATCAGACATGTGAAACATAAAATTTGGCAATAGATTTCTTAGGATAACTTTGATAAGAAAAAAGACTCCAGTAGGTCTACACTCCTCATCTCTTTATATACCCTATTTTATTCATCTATTTCTACATACCATAATCTTCAATCAAAGAAACAATGAGATTCTCTTAGTTTTTGATTCAAGTCTATTTACTGAACAATGGTTTAGTCATGCAGTTGGCATAATCAAAGAGGTTTAGGTCATGCAGTCAGCATAGTCAAAGAGGCACTTCTTTATATCTACAGCCTTTTTAGCAGTGGTTAACTGCCTAGTTTCATTCATGTAACCCATGAATGTAATCCATTCCTTGAGTCTACTCCTTCCAATGAAGGTTAAACTCATGTAATTTAGGTCATTCTTACGTGAAAACTCATGTGATTTACATAAAAAAAAAACAACATTTGAATGAGTGATGCTAGCAGGGTAGACTCAAATTTTCATCAGGGGTCAACTCCTCATCAAGCTTTTTATATTTTCTTAAAAGTAATCCATGAATGTAATCCATGAATATAATCCATTTCTTGAAATTTTTTTAATTGGAAACAAAGTTTATTGAGCCTCTAACAATTTACAGAATCGTGGTAATTGAAGCACAACTGAAATTATAGTCAAACATCTATCAGTAAGTCAAACACAATCATACAATCAAGGAAAAAAGCTACAAATCATATTCATACGGTAAATTAGATACCATATCAAATTGTACACCATATCAATTTTATAAAAATACAAACAATTATAGACACAACAATCAATCATGAGAAATCTATGTAATAATGATAGACAAAACAGGCCCAGACAAACAAGAACAAAAGTAACACAGGCTAAGGCAGAGAAATGTACAGGATTGTTGAAATTGTGACTCACAACATACACCAAGCACATAAGCTTCTATAAAGGAGGGTTACCATTGTACAAAATTCAAACAATTATAGACACAACAATCAATCCTTATAGAAGCTTATGTGTTTTCTTAGGTGAACAGAAAAGTGCTGTATGGTTGAGTTGTTTATCTACAGTTTCATGAATAGAATCAAAGAAGATGAATTTCTCTTGGTTTTATTAGACAATACTGACCTCCTTGAGGTGTTTAGAACAACAGTTGAAGAAAATGGATATCACTCAAATGGGTTAAGTCATGATTGTCAAGATTGATTGCAACTTTCGTGAATGTGTAGTGGCCTTAAAAAAAACATGCTTAAACTTCCCCATCAACTGTTTTCAGACTTCATCCCAATTGGCCAGTGGGACATAAGTGGAAGAAAGGCTGCTTTTGGGCCATTTCAGAATTCCCAATCCACTCCTCAAATAAGCTGTTTTCACACACTTCATCTCACTTAAGCATACTTTTGGCCATTTTAAAATTCCCCATGAACTCCTCAAATCAGGCATTTTTATAGACTTCATCTCACTTGAAGCATACTTTTGGCCATTTCTAAATTCCCCATCAACTCCTCAAATCAGCTGTTTTCACAAACTTCATCTGACTTGAAGCATACTTTTGGCCATTTCAAAATTCCCAATGAACTCCTCAAATCAGGCATTTTTACAGACTTCATCTCACTTGAAGCATACTTTTGGCCATTTCTAAATTCACATCAACTCCTCAAATCAGGTGTTTTCACAAACTTCATCTCACTTGAGGCATACTTTTGGCCATTTCAAAATTCCCAATGAACTCCTCAAATCAGGAATTTTTACAGACTTCATCTCACTTGAAGCATACTTTTGGCCATTTCTAAATTCACATCAACTCCTCAAATCAGGTGTTTTCACAAACTTCATCTCACTTGAAGCATACTTTTGGCCATTTCAAAATTCCCAATGAACTCCTCAAATCAGGCATTTTTACAGACTTCATCTCACTTGAAGCATACTTTTGGCCATTTCTAAATTCCTATCAACTCCTAAAATCAGGTGTTTTCACAAACTTCATCCCACTTGGCCAGTGGACTTCTACTGAAAGAACGGATTTTTGGACAATTTCTGACTTCCCCATCAACTCCTCAATTCAGCTGTTTTCACAGACTTCATCTCATTTGAAGTGTGCTTTTGGTCATTTCTAAATTCCCATCAACTCCTCAATTTGGCTGTTTTCACAGACTTCATCCCAATTGGCCAGTGGGACATAAATGGAAGAAGCCAGACTTCCCCATCAACTCCTCAAATCAGCTGTTTTCACAGACTTCATCTCACTTGACGCATACTTTTTGGCCATTTCTAAATTCCCCATCAACTCCTCAAATCAGCTGTTTTCACAGACTTCATCTCACTTGAAGCATGCTTTTGGCCATTTCTAAATTCCCACCAACTCCTCAAATCAGCTGTTTTCACAGACTTTATCTCACTTGAAGCATACTTTTGGCCATTTCTAAATTTCCATCAACTCCTCAAATCAGGTGTTTTCACAAACTTCATCCCACTTGGCCAGTGGACTTCTACTGAAAGAAAGGGTATTTTGGACCATTTCAGACTTCCCCATCAACTTCTCAATTCAGCTGTTTTCACAGACTTAATCTCATTTGAAGTGTCCTTTTGGTCATTTCTAAATTCCCATCAACTCCTCAATTCAGCTGTTTTCACAGACTTCATCCCAATTGGCCAGTTGGACATAAATGGAAGAAAGGCTGCTTTTGGGCCATTTCCTATAATCCTATAATCTGAAATCCATTCTCATCGAGACATATATCTCTGTTTGGCCATAGTTGGATGTCATGATCACTAGAAATTGAAATGTTGGGGGAAAAAAGTAGCTTTCTGTTTATGTCAAACCGATTTGCAGAAATCCACTCCCATCTCAGACAGCTTCTTTTCATGTCCTGAGTTATATCATCACAGAAGTAAACAAATCTCTTCGACCTGATTAAAACAAAATATAATCTATGTGAAAGTTTCACATAGACTAGGTCATTCACCTCACATCCCCTTATTACATCTCCGGTAATACAACTCATTCATGTATGAAATAATTGAACAAGGACAGTGAATTTGGTTTCTCTCTTTTATTTCTGTGGCACAACCGGGGAGCGTCTACGCCAAGGTGGCAGAGGTTCAGAAGTAGAGATGTATCTCAGTAGTCTCCGTTTACATGTCCTCTTCTTAGGTGCTAACGGTTGCAACACTGGTGGAGTTCGTTCTGGGGTGATGCACTGAGATGATGGCAAAGCCATAGTCTGTTGGATCGGTCCCTCCATTGATGCTGGTGGTGCCTGAAAGACGGTGTGGTGTTGTGGAGATGTCCTCTGCAGAAACCAATATTCTATAAGGAAGGGCTCAACATACATAGGACAAACCAGTCACACTTCTCTGAACTGCCCGGTTAACATAGTGATGCAGTAACTCCCCTCTAGTACTTATTTATAGAGGATCTGAACATGCAAATTGGTCATGTGGTCATAACCTGGGATATGGTTATGTGGGAGAGAATAATTTAGCATATTAGCTGGCACCATGTCACATGGTTGAGACTAATCAGTACATGTTAGTCAGCACCATACAATCATGTCATGTGGGAATGAGTAATTAGCATATATTAGTTGGCATCATATATAAGAAAGTCCTGGATTTCAGTGTGCAGTAGAAGCATTCACAATGTATGTCTATGGCAAGCTGTCTCTCTCTCCTCACAACTTCATTTTAGACAAGGTGCGATCTCTGTTGCAAAAATCTCTCAGGCACAAGGAGTATGGTCTTGCAGCACAGGCTACAAAAGAACTTCATGGCTATGAGAAAGACCAGCTTCCATGGAAATGTCTAGTGACCTTCCTCTTTGAAGATCACTGTCTCAGTGACACTGATTCACTGAAAGCAATGTATAATCCATACAAGAATAAGGTAACTTCTACTTCAGTCAAAGACATGTAGGATAGCTGCCTGTATGCCAGTTGCAGCAATGGATAGTATGTTTGCACCATATGAACCCTCTCTCTGTTCAACTGCTGATGAGAGCATGGATGATGCTTTAGCTGGTCTCATCACATGTGAGAAAGGACAGCTGAAAACAGACAGGCTCCTGCAACAACTTGTCATTGAATGGAAGGAAAAGAACACCAAAGCTTTGATCCCCCTTCTAAAACTTGCTACCATGGTGGTCGGGAACGAAAAACGCCAGGTCACTCCAAAAGGAAAAGACTTTCTGATTGACTCATGCAAGATAAAACCACATTTTGGACTGTTGGTACTATCAGCATTCTACAAAAACACAAAGGAGCCTTCCATGAGAGAATACCTAGCTATATGTTACTCCTTTGCCACCATATTAGGTGTGAGTGTAAACCTTGTTCTGTATGCTCCTTTGGCTCGCATGATGTTTGGTCCGTCACAGGACGTTCTCCGTGTGACATCAATCTTTATTTCAGTACCACTCTAGAAAATTGAAAGGATTACATTCTGCACACTTTAGCATCCCAAGTTGGCTCTGGTGGTCTTCACTTAGGTAACAAGGTTCTACATCATCCAAAAGTATCCTATTGTTGAGATCACACAAGTTGTTCCATTCCCTCGTACTCATCGATATAGCAACATCTCCATTTCTTCGTGAAATGCCTTAAATGTTGAACCAACATTTGGTTATTTCAACAGTCTTGCAGGCAGGGCATACATTCAGATATATTGGTCCTCCAAGGTGAAGGAGTGACTCTTCCACCCAGCAATTTCTGTGGTCTGTGTCTGGGTCGACATCTTTTGACATCTTTTTCCAGACGGGCATTGATACGCGAGAGAAAAGCCTCGCCAATCTTTGTCTTGAAAGGGAAAACACCTTCCTTTCTTGGCCTTGTGGATCGATCTCCATTTCTACTTCCTGACATTCCACATTCACATGGATCTAAACAGATCGTCCATCCCCGATATCGTAGTGCTCTATTTTGTTACAATAACAAGAAATGCCGTTGTGACCGCGTAAAAAAACGCCTCCCGCTGTTATTTTGTATTGTGAGACCTCATCACATGGGGCAAATGAAATCATCATAGCGCACTCCCGTACCGCTTCGCGTTACCGCCGCTATGCGGCGTGGGAGGCGCTAAAAAATATCACTTATGAGATCGTAGTAAACCTTGATGATTCAGACAAAATACAATTCCTAAATCTTCAATTCATTCAATGGGGTCCAATGATAAACCAAACTTATTACTGAGGTTCAATGATTTACTGTGTGGTTGCAGAGATGACAGTATCATATACCATTTTATTATTCCAATAATCTTAACATTTTATTGTATTAATCAAAGAATATATAAGAAATTAATACATTGTACTTCCATGTGAGTTTTCATGCCCCACTGCACACCAGCTAGGGCAAAGGCACATAGGTTACAACATCAAAGAGTCCAACCTCATGGTCCACTGCACAATATAATGCTTTTAAGAGACTAAGAGACCGATCTCATGGTCCAGTGCACAATATAATATCTTGTAAGTGAGTGCAACCGGCCATCATGAGAGCCATAACTTTCCGGTCACTCTAGCGTCGCTCCTGAGCAACCCAGTTATGCAGTTATGAAATTGCCATAATTAGACGGTCAAAATGAGCCCAAGATCAAGGCCCAACTTTTATTATTAAGGAAGTTATGCTACCAGGACTGTTTCAACCTCCGAATGCGTCACAGACAAACCGGCGCAAGTTACGCGCCCGGAAAGCAGGCAGTGGTAACTTGACATATTCAACTCTGCGCATGCGCAATATGAAGGCTGTAGCTGCATAAACGACCGAGATATGAAGGTCACAACATGCCACAATGGGGGACATGGCGGCGTCCATGGGGGTCCTTTGTGCGCCTAGTGACACATGAAAGACCCCCCTCAAACAACCACAGAGTTAAGCAAATGCCACTGGCTCCAGTCAGTCTGAGGGGCCAAGCCAGGAAATGGTACTTATACCCCTGGAAACTCCCTCTAGAAATCAGAATCACCAGAACCACCACTGAGGTAACATCTCCAGTTCAGCTCTCCTGCTACCTGCTATAGCTCTGCACTATGCTGGGTAAGACTATGCCAGACAGGCATAGGACTATACCACTAGTGGCCAGAGGCTATCTCCTACCAGTCACCTACCAGAGGGTAAAGTTACACATTTATATATTATCCCTCTAAGCAGCAGGTCAGGAGCTAGGTGTGGGAACCCACCTAGGACCATACTGGACAGTGTATTATTATTATTATCTCACAGGTGGAGTGGAACAGAACTTTATACTTTATTACCAACTGTATAATTACTGTGTGTGGAAATGTACCTGTATATTAACATTTGTATGACTCATACATAACTATACTGCCTAAGCTAAATAAACCAGTGATAACTGGAATAGCACTAATAAGAGCTTGATATTCTTACTCTCTATATACCACTAGTCATATGATATTTCTCATATGACAACTTGATCATGCACAATTACTAGTTTGACAAAGTGGTAGAGATTATCCTACTAAGATCCCAAATTACACAAGCTCTCATCAGTCAAGCTGGCAGTGTTACCAGGAAAAACCACACACATAGTAAAACCCACTCCACCCACCCAGTGACCTTACCAACATGTCCAGGTGTGGAAACCCACCTAGGACCATACTGGACAGTGTATTATTATTATTATTATTATTATTATTATTATTATTATTATTATTATTATTATTATTATTATTATTATTATTATTATTATTATCTCACAGGTGGAGTGGAACAGAACTTTATACTTTATAACCAACTGTATAATTACTGTGTGTGGAAATTACCTGTATATTAACATTTGTATGACTTGATCATGCACAATTACTAGTATGACAACAGACAGCCAACGATTGCATCGTTGCATCCTAGAAAATTCTTTGTATGGATTGCTTGGTCATTCAAATGCTATGGTTCAAAAGCTACACGAAAATGGTTCTGTCAGTGCAGATACTTTAGACAGAATGAAAGTTGGATGGAAAGCATATCGAAAGTTGTCGAAATGGCGTTAAACATCTATTACTCACTCACTGTATGGAAGAGATATAAAAGATCATAATGAAATGTAAAAGTTTTTTCACTTTCTCAAATCAAGGATATTTTTAAAACAAAGTGGAGTGTTCAGACATTCTCCCCTGGCAAAGCTTGCCAATAGTTTATACATTGGGCAGCTGGCAGAATCAAAACGTGATTGCATGATGGGATCTATCATGTTCTTATTTGTTCAGGAAGGGGAAGGGTATCAACACCGCATGAAAATTCTGTGTTCACCTTGGCATTTTTCATCACATGGTCTTTGATGACTTTCACACAGCTACTTTGGAGACTAAATCCTTGTCCAAACCTGAACTTTTCCAAAACTGCCTTAGCTTCCCTCTGTGCTATCCCAGACCTCTCCCTTTCATCAACATTGACAGTCTGTAGCGATGATGCATGTCACGAGGGGCCATCATCAGCAAGAATGTATGCATCATCAAGGCAGGATACCGATGACGGCGGTCTAGCTAGTCCTGAGGACTAAGGCGTTTGGCGCGTCCGCACTGACGCAAATACACGGAGTCTACGTGGAGCCTCCGGCGGTGAGCGTAGGTGCGCGGGCGTAGTGGTAGTCCTCAGGACTATAGCTGCTAATGCGATGCTTAAGTGTAATGCTGCTAGTAGCTAGTAAGCTAGTAAGCATAGTCCTAAGGACTAAAGCCTAGTCCCCAGGACTAAGAATATGAGGATATTGTCCTAGGGACTAATTGTACATTCCCATGAATTACCTTGCAAGCCACATGACTTTGTATAAGATTGTGCTGTTAGTCTCCAGGACTAAGCTTTCTGCCCCTGGGGACTAATTTATAGACTCAGGGACTACTTGTTTAGTCCTGAGGACTACAAAAACATTTGCCTAGTCCTTAGGACTAATGCATGTGGTTCTGAGGACTAATTCATTGATTGATGTCTAATGTAATTGTGACTAGGGAAGTAGTCCCCAGGACTTCAAATTTAGTCCTGAGGACTACTTTTTAGTCCCCATGACTGCTCTGTGTAGTCCCAGGGACTAAAGATACAGTCCTGGAGACCAAGGACTGTGTCTCTAGTCCCAAGGACAATGTTCTTGTCCCCAGGACTGTATCTTTAGTCCCTGGGACTGCACACTGAAGGTAGGCCTATGGTCCTAGAGCATAGTCCTTGCGTTTAGACCCTACATCCCACCTACCCCTTGAGACTTGGCAGATATGCATAGTCCTCGGGACTAAGACCTGGTCCTCAGGACCGGCTGGACTGAAATAGTAGTCCCTGGGACTATGTCTCTAGTCCCCAGGACTACATCTTTAGTCCTGAGGACCAGGCAGCTACATCTTTTGCCCTCAGGACTTAACAGTTAGTCCCTGGGACTGAACCTTGTACCAGGGTATAGATATGGAAAAGGCTGCGTTGATCAATTTCTAGCCTTCAGGACCATTCTTCTAGCCCGAGGACTACACTTTAAGTCCTTAGGACTAAAGTTGTAGACCTCAGGACTAACATCCAATCACCAGAAATGTCTGTAGTCACTAGCACTAGGTCACTAGCACTAGATGTGTAGTCCTCAGGGCTAAAATATCATCCTGAGGACTATAATCTTTAGTCCTCAGGACTAAGCTTTTAGTCCCAGGGACTATGTCTTTCTAGCACCGAGGGCTGTTCCGCGTACCCATGTGGTTGCAAAAATAAAACATAGTCCCAGGGACTAAAGATACAGTCCTAGGGACTAGATTATAGTCCTTGGGACTGAGACCCTGGCGCATAATCACCCAAGAGTAGAGAATAGTCATGGTGCCCTGGGGATGAGATTCATAGTCCCAGTGACCACCTGTTTAGGCCTGAGGACTAAACTGTAGAACGCATAGTAAGGGCGCGTTCTAGTCCCCAGGACTAGATGTCGGCGCGTGGCTGCTGCTGGCCGCTGCAGCGTACGCATCAAACAGGGCCAGCGCGGACGCGGCACACGCCTTAGTCTTCAGGACTAGCTAGACCGCCGTCATCGGTATCCTGCATCATCAAGTGAAACTCACCAATTAGTCTCATTGGAATTGGCCTTTCACTCATGTCTGAATTTTCCATGAACTTCAGCATGTCTTTCTTTCTCTTCTCTGCTGCGGGAAGGTTCTTCATAGTGAAAATCATTCCAGGAGCAATATCTTGACAATGGGTGGAAGGAGTTTCTCTGGAGCAGGGGAAAGCAAAGGGCGCCAAGAAAAAAAATTCCATCAAAGCCTTTTCCCATGCACCAAATGACAGAACCTCTTTCCCCTCATCTCCCCACTCACCCATCAACTCCCTGCATGACTCTATCCATTCCTCTCTTGTCAAGGTATCCCAATATTTCTTCACCTCACATGCATCATAAGGTTCCTTCTGATTAGTCAGATAGTTGCCTCTATGTTTTGCTTTCCTTTCACTGAACCTCATTCTAAGGCCTTGCACATGCAATATAAAATACGGTTAATGCATGTGCCAGACATGAAAGGCAGAATCCAAGTTTGTCATGAAATAAACAGACACAAAATGTATTGTTCAGTTCTTTTCATTTTCATTTTTGATCGCCACATGGAAAAACACCAATCAAAGAGAAATATCTTCGATATCTCATAGTCTGCTCTCACAAGACATTTGATACTTCTTTAAATAATCATCATAATCATCGTCATGATTGTCTGGTAGTGTGCTCTCACAAGACATATCATACTCCTTTGAGTAATCATCATCATCTTCATCGTCATCATCATCGTTGTCGTCATTTTCTTCATCATCATCAGTGTCGTCCCCCTCTTCTTCGTAGATCTCTTTCGAAAGAAAAGGGAAGTTATCTTGGGACTTGGGGGGCAGATCCTTGAGGGCGTTCTGGGACTCCTTCAATGCCTGTTTCTCGTCATCTATTCTCTTCTTCTCCAGCTCATGGCGGACGCTCTGGAGAAGCCTTTCTTTGACTGATAGTTCCTTATGCTTTGCTTTCACGTGAACCAATGGATTACACTGAGGGTGGCTACAGAGGGGGCACAATATACCTTTCTTCATATCCATCATTGAGTTTCACCAAGCACCACCCTTGCTTGTAGAAGTCTGGCTCGGAATGTCTATGAAATCCAATTTCATTTTAGATGAAATCAGTGGAGAGGTGTGACGAAACACCACATTAACTGGTCATTGGTCCCACTGACCAATTTCAGGTTGCTGAAGACGTTTCAACCTTTTAACATGTCAATGAGAAAGACAACATTGGCCAACTGAGATAAAGTCAATGGTTTTGGGAAGTTGATGGGGAAGTTTCAAATGGCCGAAAGCCTTCCCACTTGGCACAAAAACGTTTTTTTTTTACGTAAAAAAAAACATTTTATTTTGGTTCCTAAGTTTGCAAAACGTTTTTTTTCAACGTCAAAATAACGTTTTTACATGTACTCAAAAAACGTTATTATGACGTTTATATAAAAACGTTTATATTAGGTTAAAAATTGGTTGAAAAAGCAAACGTTTTTATTTGGTTGAAAAAACGTTTAAAAACATTTTTTTCAGCGTCAAAATGACGTTTTTTAAAAACGTTTTTTATCCAAACCAAATAAAAACGTTTGCAAACGTTAAAAACACGTTTTTTAGCCAAGTGGGTTTCTTCCAATACAAGTCCCACTAGCCAAATGGGATGAAGTCTGTAAAAACACCTGATTTGAGGAGTTGATGGGGAATTTTAAATTGTCCGAAGGCACACTACAAGTGAGATGAAGTCTGTGAAAACAGCTGATTTGGTAATTTGAGTCTACTTGAAAAAAAAGAAATCTTAAGGAATTTGAAAAGAAATTGTCAAACAGGAATTCCTAGAAACAAAACCTTCACTGGAAAGAGGACACTCAGGCAGTACACTCAAGAAAAGCAGTACACTCAAGGTGGACACTCAAGGAGAAATGAAAGCTTGCTGAGGAGTTGACCCCTGATGAAAATTCTAGTTGAGAAAATATTACAATCTACACAAATTCTCGACCAGGCCATCCAAGGAAAAAAACCTTCAATGGAAGGAGGACACTCAGGCAGTACACTATAGAAAAGCAGTATACTCAGGACGGAAACTCAAGGAGAAATGAAAGATTGATGAAAAGTTGACCCCTGATGAAAATTCTAGTTGAGAAAATATTGAAATCTACACAAATTCTTGACCAGGCCATCCAAGGAAAAACCTTCAATGGAAGGAGGACACTCAGGCAGTACACTCTAGAAAATCAGTACACTCACGAAGGACACTCAAGAAAAAATTGAAAGCTTGTTAAGGAGTTGACCCCTGATGAAAATTCTAGTTGAGAAAATATTGAAATCTACACAAATTCTCACCAAGGATATTCAAGGAAAAAAACCCTTAATGGAAGGAGGACACTCAGGCAGTAAACTCAAGAAAAGCAGTAGACTCAGGACGGACACTCAAGGAGAAATGAAAGATTGATGAAGAGTTGACCCCTGATGGAAATTCCAGTCTAAGTGAAAAAAAATATTGAATTCTTCAGAAATCTAAACAGATTCTCACCCAGGACATTAAAGGAAAAAACCCTTCAATGGAAGAAGAACACTCAGGCAGTACACATAAGAAAAGCAGCAGACTCAGAATGGACACTCAAGGATAAATGAAAGATTGATAAAGAGTTGGCCCCTGATGAAAATTTCAGTCTAGTTGAAAAAAAATATTGAATTCTTCAGAAATCTAAACAGATTCTCGCCCAGGACATTAAAGGGAAAAAACCCTGAATGGAAGGAATTTGGCCACTTTTTGACCCGCCTTGTAACATTTTAATAGGCAGGTTAAGCAACCACTACGTTGGCAGTACAACGCAGACTTGCAGCATACCTACAGCACTGCTATGTCTGCGTTAGAACAGGAATAGGTGACATACTTAATGCTTGCTAAACCTCCCTAGTATATGCTACAATGCATTTGTTAAATTGACCAAAAACCTTTTGAAGTCTCTGCCATATAATGGAAAAAGGCAGGGCCATGTGTCCATGTGGCCTGAACAGGATGACAATGCTGAATTTAACTATCTATAACCTACCCTGGTATTTACCAAAGATAGAGGCTGAGCATAATTTTCTCTTACCCCTCCCAATACTTACTTGGTGGCACCATCTGGGAAAGGGAAAGCACACTTGCATGTCTTAGTTTTTCTATTGCTCTCTAGGTGTCCCTAGTGTGCCACAACTTAACCACATATTAGGCAGGTTTAGCAACCACTACGTAGGCAATATGGCGCAGACGTGCAGCATACTTACAACACTGCTACATCTACGTAAAATCAGATTTGAGTGACGTATTTCGTCATTGCTAAACCTCCCTACAATGATACTGGTCCCAGACATAAGTACTAGCATCCTAGACTCTGGTCTTCTGCCCTGTGTCTGATGGGAAGGGAAAGGAAAGTAGTCCCTGAGGGTATGAGTGAAACACCAAATGGGGGCAGTGGTTCTCAGAAACCATGTGTAAGTGAGTTAACCCAACCGTGATGAATAGGTAAGGCCTGATCTTGGTGATCTGAATGAGTTGGGGACTTTACCTCCTATATGTCATCTGTCCAGAATAGGGTAGTGGTTAGAACACTGGACTTACAATGCAGGGTAAAAGAGTTCTAGGCTAGTCTGATGCTCAAGGTTTCAGTGAATCAAAAAGCATTTTATGTCAATTTTAAAGTTTTCATTTCATTTTGATCCGCTGCTTTTGCCAAGCATGTAAATGAAAACTGTTTTCAAAACCTCTTGGCTCAGGACAAAGATTTGACATTTATTGCTAACTTTATTATAAATCTTTTGACAAAGAATTCCTGTTATCCTCTGTGAATAACAGCACAGGGACTTGAACTCCTGTTCTTCTTATTGTGAGTTCAAAGCTCTAACTACTACCTCATTTTGGCAGGTGGTATGTAAGCAGCAGTCATTCTCCAAGTGGCTCAGTCTTGCAATTAATGGTCATCATAGGAACCTCCTCATGAAACCATTAGTTTATGCATTTTCGTGTGCTTGTACATTGTAAAACCAAAATGGAAAGTGATTTAAGGCTGGTAGCCAAGAATAAGATTTAGGTTACTAAAGGGCCATTCAAGTATTTCCTAACACAAATTTGGCCACTTTTTGACCCCCCCCCCCTTCTAACATTGTATTAGGGAGGTTTAGCAACTACGACGTACATCACCTTTTTCTAATTTTACATAGACGTAGCAATGCTGTAGGTATGCTGTACATCTGCGTTATATTGCCCACGTAGTGCTTGCTAAACCTCCCTAGTATATGCTACAATGCCTTTGTAAAATTGACCAAAAACCCTTTGAAGTCTCTGCCATATAATGGCAAAAGGCAGAGCCATGTGTCCATGAAATGGTGCAAGAAGGCCTGAACAGGATGATAACACTGAATTTAACTATCTATAGCCTACCCCAGTATTTACCAAAGATAGAGGCTGAGCATAATTTTCTCTTTCCCCTCTCAATACTTACTTGGTGGCACCATCTGGGGAAGGGAATGCACACTTGCATGTCTTAGTTTTTCTATTGCTCTCTAGGTGTCCCTAGTGTGCCACAACTTGACCACATACTAGGATAATGGTCCCAGACATAAGTACTAGCGTCCTAGACTCTGGTCTTCTGCATTGTGTCTGATGGGAAGGGAAAGGAAAGTAGTCCCTGAGGGTATGAGTGAAACACCAAATGGGGGCAGTGGTTCCTAAAAAATCATGTGTAAGTGAGTTGACTCAGGACAAAAGGTTTGACATATATTGCTAACTTTATTATAAATCGTTTGACAAAAAAATCCTGTTGTGCGATGTGAATAACAGCACAGGGACTTGAACTCCTGTTCTTCTGATTGTGAATTCAAAGCTCTAACCACTACCCTATTTTGGCAGGTGGTATGTAATCAACAGTCATTCTTAAAGTGGCTCAGTCTTGCCACCAATGGTCAACATTGGAACCTTCTCATAAAATTTAACTATCTATAGCCTACCCCGGTATTTACCAAAGATAGAGGCTGAGCATAATTTTCTCTTTCCCCTCCCAATACTTACTTGGTGGCACCATCTGGGGAAGGGAATGCACACTTGCATGTCTTAGTTTTTCTATTGCTCTCTAGGTGTCCCTAGTGTGCCACAACTTGACTGTTGTTGACTGCATTTGACAAAGAATTCCTGTTATGCGATGTGAATAACAGCACAGTGACTTCAACTCCTGTTGTTCTGATTGTGAGTTCAAAGCTCTAACCACAACCCTATTATGGCAGGTGGTATGTAAGCAACAGTCATTCTCCAAGTGGCTCAGTCTTGCAATTAATGGTCATCATTGGAACCTCCTCATGAAACTATTAGTTTATGCATTTTCGTGTGCTTGTACATTGTAAAACCAAAATGGAAAGTTTAGGCTGGTAGCCAAGAATAAGATTTAGGTTACTAAAGGGCCATTCAAGTATTTCCTAACACAAATTTGGCCACTTTTTGACCCCACCTTGTACCATTTTGTTATATGCTACAATGCATTTGTAAAATTGACCAAAAACCTTTAGAAGTCTCTGCCATATAATGGCGAAAGGCAGGGCCATGTGTTCATGAAATAGTGCAAGAAGGCCTGAACAGGATGAGAATGCTGAATTTAACTATCTATAGCCTACCTCAGTATTTACCAAAGATAGAGGCTGAGCATAATTTTCTCTTTTCCCCTCCCAATAGGTTACGTCTTTGGGGGAGAAGCGCTAACGCGGCGCCATTTTCGCTTGTAAAGACTTTCGCATTTTCACCACCGGTACCAGGGACACACTTCCGATCATACCGTTTCTCCCCGAAGGGGTTCACGCTCCCAATACTTACTTGGTGGCACCATCTGGGGAAGGGAATGCACACTTGCATGTCTTAGTTTTTCTATTGCTCTCTAGGTGTCCCTAGTGTGCCACAACTTGACCACATACTAGGATACTGGTCACAGGAAGTCATTTCTCAGACGCTAAGTTTCAGCCCCTCTCATCGTACCAACCTGGCCTGGATCGGAAGGGAATTCTAGGTTACACTGGGTCAATTACTACAAGTGGTGCAGATATAGAGGGGAAAAGCATGCACCTGAATAGGCAATCGTAGGTAATACATAATCACCCTGGTTTAATCACTACGATTGTACTGGATCCTAGGGGTGGTTGAAATCAGAGGGATGGGGGTAGGATCATAGCATTTGAAAAATGGCTAGCAGACATAAGTACTAGCGTCCTAGACTCTGGTTTTCTGCCCTGTGTCTGATGGGAAGGGAAAGGAAAGTAGTCCCTGAGGGTATGAGTGAAACACCAAATGGGGGCAGTGGTTCTCAGAAACCATGTGTAAGTGAGTTGACCCAACCGTGATGAATAGATAAGGCCTGATCTTGGTGATCTGAATGAGTTGGAGACGTTACCTCCTATATGTCATCTGTCCAGAATAGGGTAGTGGTTAGAACACTGGACTTACAATGCAGGGTAAAAGAGTTCTAGGCTAGTCTGATGCTCAAGGTTTCAGTGAATCCAAAAGCATTTTATGTCAATTTCCAAGTTTTCATTTCATTTTGCTCCGCTGCTTTTGCCAAGCATGTAAATGAAAACTGTTTTCAAGACCTCTTGGCTCAGGACAAAAGGTTTGACATTTATTGCTAACCTTATTATAAATCTTTTGACAAAGAAATCCTTTTATGCTCTTTGAATAACAGCACAGGGACTTGAACTCCTATTCTTCTGATTGTGAGTTCAAAGCTCTAACTACTACCTCATTTTGGCAGGTGGTATGTAAGCAGCAGTCATTCTCCAAGTGGCTCAGTCTTGCAATTAATGGTCATCATTGGAACCTCCTCATAAAACCATTAGTTTATGCATTTTTGTGTGCTTGTACATTGTAAAACCAACATGGAAAGTGATTTTAGGCTGGTAGCCAAGAATAAGATTTAGGTTACTGAAGGGCCATTCAAGTATTTCCTAACACAAATTTGGCCACTTTTTGACCCCCCTTGTAACATTGTATTAGGGAGGTTTAGCAACCACGACGTACATCACCGTTTTCTAATTTAACATAGACGTAGCAATGCTGTAGGTATGCTTTACATCTGCATTATATTGCCCATGTAGTGCTTGCTAAACCTCCCTAGTATATGCTACAATGCATTTGTTAAATTGACCAAAAACCTTTTGAAGTCTCTGCCATATAATGGCAAAAGGCAGAGCCATGTGTACATGAAATGGTGCAAGAAGGCCTGAACAGGATGAGAACGGTGAATTTAACTATCTATAGCCTATCCCAGTATTTACCAAAGATAGAGGCTGAGCACAATTTTCTCTTTCCCCTCCCAATACTTACTTGGTGGCACCATCTGGGGAAGGGAATGCACACTTGCATGTCTTAGTGTTTCTATTGCTCTCTAGGTGTCCCTAGTGTGCCACAACTTGACCACATACTAGGATACTGGTCCCAGGAAGTCATTTCTCAGACGCTAAGTTTCAGCCCCTCTCAAATCGTACCAACCTGGCCTGGATCGGAAGGGAATTCTATGTTACACTGGGTCAAACACTACAAGTGGTGCAGATATAGAGGGGAAAAGCATGCACAACTCACTTACACATGGTTTCTGAGAACCACTGCCCCCATTTGGTGTTTCACTCATATCCTCAGGGACTACTTTCCTTTCCCTTCCCATCAGACACAGGGCAGAAGACCAGAGTCTAGGACGCTAGTACTTATGTCTGCTAGCCATTTCTCAAACACTACGATCCTACCCCCCTCACTCTGATTTCAACCACCCCTAGGATCCAGTCCAATCGTAGTGATTAAACCAGGGTGATTATGTATTACCTATTCAGGTGCATGCTTTTCCCCTCTATATCTGCACCACTTCTAGTGATTGACCCAGTGTAACCTAGAATTCCCTCCCGATCCAGGCCAGGTTGGTACGATTTGAGAGGGGCAGAAACTTAGCGTCTGAGAAATGACTTCCTGGGACCAGTATCCTAGTATGTGGTCAAGTTGCGGAAGATCTGGTGGTCGGACAGGGTAGTAAGTTTCATAGCCAAATATGTAAATGAGGAGGTAGCTGGTAGTGGGCAAGCACAGGTAATAAGCTGACACAAGCGCAAATAGCGTGTCCGACACCTATCCCGTTGCGTCAAGTTGTGGCACACTAGGGACACATAGAGAGCTATAGAAAAACTAAGACATGCAAGTGTGCATTCCCTTCCCCAGATGGTGCCACCAAGTAAGTATTGGGAGGGGAAAGAGAAAATTATGCTCAGCCTCTATCTTTGGTAAATACTGGGATAAGCTATAGATAGTTAAATTCAGCATTCTCATCCTGTTCAGGCCTTCTTGCACCATTTCATGCACACATGGCCCTGCCTTTTGCCATTATATGGCAGAGACTTCAAAAGGTTTTTGGTCAATTTTACAAATGCATTGTAGCATATAATAAAATGTTACAGGGGGGGGTCAAAAAGTGGCCAAATTTGTGTTAGGAAATACTTGAATGGCCCTTTAGTAACCTAAATCTTATTCTTGGCTACCAGCCTATAATCACTTTCCATTTTGGTCTTACAATGTACAAGCACAGGAAAATGCATAAACTAATGGTTTTATGAGGAGGTTCCAATGATGACCATTGGTGGCAAGACTGAGCCACTTGGAGAATGACTGCTGCTTACATACCACCTGCTAAAATAGGGTAGTTGTTAGAGCTTTTGAACTCACAATCAGAAGAATAGGAGTTCAAGTCCCTGTGCTGTTATTCAAAGAGCATAAAAGGAATTCTTTGTCAAAAGATTTATAATAAAGTTAGCACTATATGTCAAACCTTTTGTCCTGAGCCAAGAGGTTTTGAAAACAGTTTTCATTTACATGCTTGGCAAAAGCAGCGGAGCAAAATGAAATGAAAACTTGAAAATTGACATAAAATGCTTTTTGATTCACTGAAACCTTGAGCATAAGACTAGCCTAGAACTCTTTTACCCTGCATTGTAAGTCCAGTGTTCTAACCACTACCCTATTCTGGACAGATGACCTATAGGAGGTAACGTCTCCAACTCATTCAGATCACCAAGATCAGGCCTTATCTATTCATCACGGTTGGGCCAACTCACTTACACATGGTTTCCGAGAACCACTGCCCCCATTTGGTGTTTCACTCATATCCTCAGGGACTACTTTCCTTTCCCTTCCCATCAGATGGCAGATGACCAGAGTCTAGGACGCTAGTATTTATGTCTGGGACCAGTATCCTAGTATGTGGTCAAGTTGTGGCACACTAGGGACACCTAGAGAGCAATAGAAAAACTAAGACATGCAAGTGTGCATTCCCTTCCCCAGATGGTGCCACCAAGTAAGTATTGGGAGGGGAAAGAGAAAATTATGCTCAGCCTCTATCTTTGGTAAATACCGGGGTAGGCTATGACCACAACTTGACCACATACTAGGATACTGGTCCCAGGAAGTCATTTCTCAGATGCTAAGTTTCAGCCCCTCTCAAATCGTACCAACCTGGCCTGGATTGGAAGGGAATTCTAGGTTACACTGGGTCAATCACTACAAGTGGTGCAGATATAGAGGGGAAAAGCATGCACCTGAATAGGCAATCGGAGGTAATACATAATCACCCTGGTTAAATCACTACGATTGGACTGGACCCTAGGGGTGGTTGAAATCAGAGGGAGGGGGGTAGGATCGTAGCGTTTGAGAAATGGCTAACAGACATAAGTACTAGCGTCCTAGACTCTGATCTTCTGCCCTGTGTCTGATGGGAAGGGAAAGGAAAGTAGTCCCTGAGGGTATGAGTGAAACACCAAATGGGGGCAGTGGTTCTCGGAAACCATGTGTAAGTGAGTTGACCCAACCGTGATGAATAGGTAAGGCCTGATCTTGGTGATCTGAATGAGTTGGGGACTTTACCTCCTTTATGTCATCTGTCCAGAATAGAGTAGTGGTTAGAACACTGGACTTACAATGCAGGGTAACAGAGTTCTAGGCTAGTCTGATGCTCAAGGTTTCAGTGAATCCAAAAGCATTTTATGTCAATTTTCAAGTTTTCATTTCATTTTGCTCTGCTGCTTTTGCCAAGCATGTAAATGAAAACTGTTTTCAAGACCTCTTGGCTCAGGACAAAGATTTGACATATATTGCTAACTTTATTATAAATCTTTTGACAAAGAATTCCTGTTATCCTCTGTGAATAACAGCACAAGGACTTGAACTCCTATTCTTCTGATTGTGAGTTCAAAGCTCTAACTACTACCCTATTATGGCAGGTGGTATGTAAGTAGCAGTCATTCTCCAAGTGGCTCAGTCTTGCCACCAATGGTCATCATTGGAACCTCCTCATAAAACCATTAGTTTATACATTTTTGTGTGCTTGTACAGTGTAAATCCAAAATGGAAAGTGATTTTAAGCTGGTAGCCAAGAATAAGATTTAGGTTACTAAAGGGCCATTCAAGTATTTCCTAACACAAATTTGGCCACTTTTTGACCCCCCCTTGTAACACTGTATTAGGGAGGTTTAGCAACCACGACGTACATCACCTTTTTCTAATTTTACGTAGATGTAGCAATGCTGTAGGTATGCTGTACATCTGCGTTATATTGCCCACGTAGTGCTTGCTCAACCTCCCAAGTATTTGCTACAATGCATTTGTAAAATTGATGAGAACACTGAATTTTAACTATCTATAGCCTCCCCGGTATCTACCAAAGATAGAGGCTGAGCATAATTTTCTCTTTCCCCTCCCAATAGCAAACACTTGTATGGGCCGGATGGTCTCGTAGGACTTTACCCTCTTGGGTGTACTCGAAGTACCTCTTTGTCTCCTTCAAGTACCTCCCTCTTTCGTTTGTCAACATATGCCTAGTACAGGCACCAGCTATAGCAATCCTAGGTGACTTTCATGCACTGCCACAGAAAATAGGCCTAGAAATAAAAGTCAGTAATGTATCTTGTAGGGAATTGTTTGAAAATGCCAAAAAATATGGTCTCAATGTCATAGGATTAATGGGAAATGGCATAGAATGCTGTCAAAAAGTTGCGGAAATGTGTTTTTGTTTCCTCTGACCATGCATGGCTTTGGCAGTATAGATTGATTATAGATGTCAAAGTGTTTTCTTCTAGAACTTAGGGTTTAAATATGCCTAGAAATAAAAGTCAATAGTGTATCTTGTAGGGAATTGTCTGAAAAAGCCAAAAAATATGGTCTCAATGTCATAGGATTAAGGGGAAATGGCATAGAATGCTGTCAAAAAGTCGCGGAAATGTGTTTTTGTTTCCTCTGACCATGGCTTTGGCAGTATAGATTAATTATAGATATCAAAGTGTTTTCTTCTAGAACTTAGGGTTTAAATATGCCTAGAAATAAAAGTCAATAGTGTATCTTGTAGGAAATTATCTGAAAAAGCCAAAAAATATGGTCTCAATGTCATAGGACATACATGCAAACACTCCCGGATTGGCCGGGAGACTCCCGGATTTTGACAATTTTAAATGGACTCTCCTGGTTTTGATTTCTCCCCTTAAAACTCCCGGATTTTTATCCATCTCCCGGTTTCTGGGATTATAGTGCTCTTTTAGTCTATAAAATCTCCCCGATTTTGAATTGTTTATGATTTTTTTTTTGCGTTTTTGTTTCCTCTGGCCATAGATTTTGGCAGTATTGCTGTCAAAGTGTTTACCGGTACTTCTATTTATGTTTTGCATCGATATAATTCTATCTTACCCGTACATCCATCCGACCCTCCCCGTCCAACCCATCCATCTGACCCTCCCACAATACCAGTAGGCCTACATCCACCGAACACTCCCCGCCTAACCCGAACATCCACCCAACACTCCACGCCTAACCCAAACTTCCATCCAACACTCTCCGCCTGACCCAAACATCCACCGAACACTCCCCGCCTAACCCGAACATCCACCGAACACTCCCCGCCAAACCCGAACATCCACCCAACACTCTCCGCCTGACCCAAACATCCATCACACACTCCCCGCCTAACCCGAACATCCACCGAACACTCCCACCGAACACTCCCCGCCTAACCCGAACTTCCATCCAACACTCTCTGCCTGACCTGAACATCCATCCAACACTCTCCGCCTGACCCGAACATCCACCGAACACTCCCCGCCTAACCCGAACATCCGCCCAACACTGCCCGCCTGACCCGAACATCCACCGAACACTCCCAGCCTAACCTGAACATCCACCAAACACTCCCACTGAACACTCCCCGCCTAAACCGAATATCCGCCCAAAACTCCCCGCCTAACCCGAACTTCCATCCAATACTCTTCGCTGACCCGAAGATCCATCCAACACTCTCCGCCTGACCTAAACATCCACCGAACACTCCCTGCATAACCCGAACATCCTCCGAACACTCCCTGCCTAACATGAACATCCACTGAACACTCCCTGCCGAACCTGAACATCCACCCAACATTCTCTGCCTGACCCGAACATCCACCACACACTCCGCGCCTAACCCAAACATCCACCGAACACTCCCCGCCTAACCCAAACATCCGCCCAACACTCCCCGCCTAACCCAAACTTCCATTTAACACTCTCCGCCTGACCCGAACATCCACTGAACACTCCCCGCCTAACCCAAACATCCGCCCAACACTCTCCGCCTGACCCAAACATCCATCCAACACTCTCCGCCTGACCTGAACATCCACCGAACACTCCCCGCCTAACTAGAACATCCACCGAACACTCCCTGCCTAACCCGAACATCCTCCGAACACTCCCCACCTAACCCAAACATCCACCCAACACTCCCCGCCTAACCCGAACTTCCATCCAACACTTTCCGCCTGACCCTGACATCCACCACATACTCCGCGCCTAACCCAAACATCCGCCCAACACTCCCCGCCTAACCCCAACATCCACCCAACACTCTCCCCCTAACCAAAACATCCACCCAACACTCCCTGCCTAACCTCAACATCCACAAAACACTCCCCGCCTAACACGAACATCCATCCAACACTCCCTGCCTAACCCGAACATCCACCCAACACTCTCCGCCTGACCCGAACATCCACCCAACATTCTCTGCCTGACCCGAACATCCACCACACACTCCGCGCCTAACCCAAACATCCACCGAACACTCCCCGCCTAACCCAAACATCTGCCCAACACTCCCCGCCTAACCCAAACTTCCATCCAACACTCTCCGCCTAACCCGAACATCCACTGAACACTCCCCGCCTAACCTGAACATCCACCCAACACTCCCCGCCTAACAGAACATCCACCCAACACTCTCTGCCTAACCCTATTGCAACATCCAACCAACACTCCCCGCCTAGCCCCAACATCCACCCAACACTCTCCCTCTAACCCAAACATCCACCCAACACTCCCTGCCTAACCTCAACATCCACAAAACACTACCCGCCTAACCCGACCATCCACCCAACACTTCCTGCCTAACCGGACCATCCACCCAACACTCCCCGCCTAACCCGAACTTCCACCCAACACTCCCCGCCTAACCCGAACTTCCACCCAACACTCCCCGCCTAACACGAAGATCCACCCAACACTATCCGCCTGACCCGAAGATCCACCCAACACTATCCGCCTGACCCGGACATCCACCCAACACTCTCCGCCTGACCCAGACATCCACCCAACACTCTCCGCCTGACCCAGACATCCACCCAACAAGAACCGATTCAAGAGTTAAGGGGAGGGGGACATAAAAAAATCCTCCTGATCTGCAGGCTGGGACTGGATCAGGCTGATGGGGGTCTAAAAAAATTTGGAGCTTCTAAGGGAGTGATCATTATCTAACAACTTAGTGACGAAAATTGCGCACAAACGTGCCCTTTTGATAGTAAATGCGGAAGGTTTTCCACTGAAAACAGGTGAAATTATTTTGACCCCCCCATCAGAGGGGTTGAAAAAATTCTACCTGGGGGGGCTGGTGGGTATGAGGGGGGCGTAGTAAGAGTGTTTCAATATTCCCAGAATATTTTTTGTTCAAAACATATTCTGGGACTATTGAAACATTCCTACTCATCATACTGATACCAAATAACAAAGGGTTTGGCCCCTCTTTCCCTCCCCTTGGGCCCAAAATCCTCAAAATAACTAAGTTCAGAAGGAACGATTTGGCCAGTAATCCTGGAAGTGGTCTGATTTAGGGTGGTGACACCATAAAGAGACCCTGCCAACTCTTCCAACATTAGTCCTTCCAAACTGCCCATGGGGGATTCATGAGAGGCGGTCAGTGCCCTACACTGTAGTCGTACATGTCCAGTACTTGGAGCCACAGGGCCACCTGAACCTAAGGCTCCTTAAATGCCTTAACCCATTTCAAGGCTGCATGGTTGGTCCTTATCTGCACATGCCTACCGAGTAAATAGTGCCAGAAGCGCTTCAGTCTGAAGATGATGGCTGAGAGCTCCGAAGAGGTGACCCTAGGACACTGCTGTGTAGCTCCTAGACCACTTGCAACCTTCCACGAGACCCTGTAGATCAATTGGGATATCCCACCTGACCCCCTAGGTCACTTGCATACTGCCGGCAGGCCCCCAGGTCACTCGTACACTGTCCCCATACCCACTGCATGTCCCCATACCCACTGCATTACTCGCACACTGCCACTGGCCCCCCTAGATCACTTCCAACCTACTGCCGACCCCCCCCAAGGACAATCGCACACTGCCGCCGGCCCCCTCTAGGATACTCACACACTGCTGCTGGTCCCCCTAGATTACTCACCCACTGCTGCCACACCCCCTAGGTCACTCCCAACCTGCCGCAGGCACCCATAGACCATTCACAACCTCCTACCGCACCCGTAGGACAATCCTAACCTGCCCCAAGACCCCCTAGGTCACTCTCAATCTGCCACTGGTCCTCCTAGATCACACGTGCATTGCCGCTGGCCCCCCTAGATCATATTGCCCAAGACCTCTCAGATCACCTGCAACCTCCCAGTAGACTCCCTAGGTCATTGAGTGACCTATTGAGTCTGGCTGCATGTTGCGAGTGACCTAGGGTTTCTGGTGGGAGGTTGTGAGTGATCTCGGGGGTCCATTCGGAGGCTGCAAGTGAACTAGAGGATAGAGTGGCAGTGTACGAGAACCCCCCAGACCCCGCCACCTCCCCCCGCAACCTGTTGCCGTCCTACCTAGATCACTAGCATCCTAGGGAGGATTATGCAGTAGCTGAGATCTGTCTGTAGTGTAGGGACAGAACACCAGCAGGTACTCAGTCTAAATGGACCCCCTAGTTCACTCTAGCTAGGGAATTTTGGGGCAGTGTGGAAGTGATCTAGGAGGGCCGGTGGCTGTGTTTGAGTGAACTTGGTGGGCCAACAGCAGTGTGCAAGTAACTTGGGGGGCTGAGGGTAATGTTTGAGTGAAGTAGTGGGTATGGGGACAGCGTGCGAGTGATCTAGGTGGTATGGATAATGTGTGTGAGTGCCCTGTCATGTACCTATGAACCTCCCTGATCACCAAAACCAGTAGTTATAGCCTTCAGAGCGACCCTCGTGGCAGTCCCCATCCCTACAATTAGTGCATGTTTTTTACACTAATCAAGGGATTCAACAAGGTGTCATACTCATGGACTAGTCTGTCAGCCTAGCCATAAGGAATATTCCGATAGAATGTTTGACAAAAGGCTGAGCATTTTACCCCACATGTCCAAAGGCTGGGGTAAAAGGCGCACAACGATGGGGCAAAAGTCCCATGAATCTATTAATACTAAAGATAATGTTCATGTAAAGAGCCTGTGAAGCTGTGGGAATAAAGTGGAGTGAAATATCGGGTTTCCTTGATAGTCAATGAGGCTATTTTGTATAGGTACTACTGTTGTCTTGGGGTTTAACCAGGGTTATAATGGCGTATATAGATGACTCACTGCACTGCCTGATAATATGAAGTCCTCCAATGGCACTGAATGGAAAAAAACACCATATAGCACAGAGGGGTGGCTGGTGGTGGGCTGAAAAGCTGGCTCCTGGCAGTGGTCCAATCCTTAGTTGTAGCTCCCTTCTCCAATAGAAATCCTATGTCCATACTGAAGACAGCCATATCCCACGGCATCAATACCGCAATTCAGATATACACATTCTACTGCCTAATTCAATGACCGAGCAACCTAAAGTTGACTATCGTAGCCAAAGAGAGAAGAATTTTGCATTCATCATCCAATCTGTAGGTATACCTCCTTACTGCGATAGCAATCCTATGTCTATACCAGAGATACCCATATCCCACTGCATCGATATTACAATTCCGTTATACACATTTGGACCTGGACCATGAATGCAAAATTCTTCTTTCGTTAGCTACTATAGGCAATTTCAGGGTGTTCGGTCAATGAATTAGGCAATAGAATGTGTATATCTGAATTGCGGTATCGATGCCGTGGGATATGGCTGTCTTCAGTATGGACCTAGGGTTTCTATGGGAGAAGGGAGCTACAACTAAGGTTTGGACCACTTCCAGGAGCCAGCTTTTCAGCCCACCAGCAGCCACCCCTCTGTGCTATATGGTGTCTTTTCATTTCACTGCCATTGGAGGACTTCATATTATCAGGCAGTGCAGTAAGTCATCGATATACGCCATTATAACCCTGGTTAAACCCCAAGACAACAGTAGTACCTATACAAAATAGCCTCATCGACTATCAAGGAAACCCGATATTTCACTCCACTTTATTCCCACAGCTTCACAGGCTTTTTACATGAACATTATCTTTAGTATCAATAGATTCAATAGATTAGATAATATCAATAGATCAATAGATTCCTTATGGCTAGGCTGACAGTCTAGTCCACTAGTATGACACCTTGTTGAATCCCTTGATTAGTGTGAAAAACATGCACCCCTAGCCCCCCAAGTTACTCACACACTGCTGTCGGCCCACCAAGTTCACTTGAACACAGCCACCGGCCCTCCTAGATCACTTCCACACTCCCCCCAAATCCCCTAGCTCACCCACAACCTTCCACCTGACACCAAGAGGTTTAGATACAATCCTTGCTCACACCCTAGGTCACTGCAACATGCTGCCAGACTTAATAGGTCACTCAATGGCCTAGGGAGTCTACTGGGAGGTTGCAGGTGATCTGAGAGGTCTTGGGCAATATGCACATGATCTAGTGGGGCCAGCGGCAATGCACGGGTAATCTAGGAGGACCAGTGGCAGATTGAGAGTGACCTAGGGGGTCTTGGGGCAGGTTGGGATTGTCCTAAGGGTGCGGTAGGAGGTTGTGAATGGTCTATAGGTTCCTGCGGCAAGTTGGGAGTGATCTAGGGGGTGTGGCAGCAGTGGGTGAGTAATCTAGGGGGACCGGCAGCAGTGTGCGAGTATCCTGGGGGGGGGGCGGTGGCAGTGTGCGATTGTCCTGGGGGGGCGGCAGCAGGTTGCTAGTGATCTAGGGAGGCCAGCAGCAATGTGCGAGTAATGCAGTAGGTATGGGGACAGTGTGCTAGTGACCTGGGGGTCTGCCGGCAGTATGCAAGTGACCTAGGGGGTCAGGTGGGATATCCCAAGTGATCTACAGGGTCTCCTGGAAGGTTGCAAGTGGTCTAGGAGCTACACAGCAGTGTCCTAGGGTGGCCAGCAGGAGGTTGCAAGTGATCTGGGAGGCTTGTAGCAGTGTGTTGGTGACCTAGGGAGTGATACTAGGAATTCCCCAGGAGGAGGGACGGATCTTGTTAGATACTGATGCCTCGGATACCGGGCTTGCCTTCCTGTGGCAGAGCGAGAGGGAAGTGGTGCTGTCATAAGCCAGCATAACCCTCACCAAACAGGAATGCAACTATTATGTCACCTGGCAGGAGCTCTTGGCCATCATCTTCGGATTGAAGCGCTTCTGGCACTATTTACTCGGTAGGCATGTGCAGATAAGGACCAACCATGCAGCCTTGAAATGGGTTAAGGCATTAGAGGAGCCATAGGTTCAGGTGGCCCTGTGGCTCCAAGTACTGGACATTTACAACTACAGTGTAGAGCAGCGACCGCCTCTCACGAATCCCCCATGGGCAGTGTGGAAGGACTGATGTTGGAAGAGTTGGCAGGGTCTGTTTATGGTGTCACCACCCTAAATTGGACCACTTCCGGGTTTACTGGCCAAATAGTCCCTTCTGAACTTAGTTATTTTGGGAAAATTTGCCCCAAGGGGAGGGAAAGAGGGGCCAAACCCATTGTTATTTGGTATCAGAATGATGGGTAGGAGTGTTTCAATAGTCCCAGAATATCTTTTGTTCAAAACATAAATTCATTGGAAGTTTATGGGGGTGAAGGGGTCCTGATGTGTATTCATGCGCTGATCAGGCCTCACTATGCAAAAGTCACTACCTGGTTACCATGGCAATTTGTGCAAAATCTAGCCCGACTATGTTTATGTGGACCTATCTTATTTTTTTCTCCATTTCATAAGCTAAAATATGGTATAGGTTGCTAAGCACTGTGAGAACTTTAAGTATTTTTAATATCAAGTTAAAGGTGGAAGACATGTGATTTTTGGATGGCCACAAGGCTTTTGGGGTGGTGACACCTTAGGGGAGTGGTCATTATTTTTCAACAGGGGGGGGCGGTGGTTTTTTGCGCGGATGCTCAGAAATCTTTTACGCCCCCCATGGATGGAAAAATATTTTGTGCCCCTCCACACCAGAGGAGCGGAGAATTTTCGCGCCCCTCTTTGATCTATAGTTGCGCGCTGGCTTTTTTTGCTAAAAAGAGGGTATATTTTTTTATTCCCCCCTCAAGAGTGGTCAAATTTCTTTTAGCCCCCCTCAGGAGGGGTCTGAAGTTTTTACGCCTCCCTCAAACCCCCAAGTAGAATTTTTTCAACCCCTCTGATGGGGAGGTAAAAATAATTTCACCTGTTTTTAGTGGAAAACCTTGCGCATTTTCTATTAAAAGGGCATGTTTGTGCGCCATTTTCATCACTAAGTTGTTAGATAATGATCACTCCCTTAGAAGCTTCAAATTTTTTTAGACCCCCATCAGTCTGATCCAGCCTGCAGATCAGGAGGGGTCTGATTTTTTTATGTTCCCCTCCCCTTAACTCTTGAATCCATTCTTGTTGGGTGGATGTTCGGGTTAGGCGGGGAGTGTTGGGTGGATGTTCTGGTTAGGTGGGAGTGTTTGGTGGATGTTCAGGTTAGGCGGGGAGTGTTCAGTGGATGTTCGGGTTAGGCGGGGATTGTTGGGTGGATGTTCTAGTTAGGCGGGGAGTGTTCGGTGGATGTTCTGGTTAGGCCGGGAGTGTTGGGTGGATGTTCGGGTTAGGCGGAGAGTGTTGGGTGGATGTTCGGGTTAGGCAGGGAGTGTTCGGTGGATGTTCTAGTTCATCTTTTTTATGTTGCATGTATCCTTGATTGCCAATTCACACCCATTATGTCCCTTTGAACCATTTCAATTTGTTTATCTAGGCTGTACACTATTCATGCACTTTGAGTGGGGGGGGGGGTAACTCTGCATGATGTCATGTTAAAGGGGGGCTGGCATGGAAAATTAACAACATGGATACCGATTTAAACAGCGATCATAAAATCGCAGGAACCAGCAGAAAAATCGCGACACCCTGATTGGTCAAGGGATGATCACCTGACTTTTTAATGTGGGCATGCATTACCATGCCAGGGCCCCTTTAAGGGGGGGTCAAGTGTTGTATGACAAAACATGACAAGGGGGGGGAGAGAGGGGGGTCAAAAATGGTCCAAAAAAGCATGACATTATTTGTACACAGCCCCTAAAAGAGATAGGGGTCATGTATGGGGACATACAGAATGGCATTCTTGGGTGGGCCCAAAGGCGGGGGGTCCACCTTCGGGGACCCTTTTTTATACATGTTAGGGAGTGGTCATTATTTATCAACAGATGGGGTGGTGGGTTTGAGGGGGGGGGGCGTAAAATTTTCAGACCCCTCCCAAGGGGGGAGCTAAAAAAATTTTGACCCCTCTTGAGGGGGGGGCTAAAAAAATTCACCCTCTTTTTAGCAAAAAAGCCTGCGCACTACTATAGATCAAAGAGGGGTGCAAAAACTCTCCGTGCCTCCGGGGAGTCCGGCGCAGGGGGGCGTAAAAATTTTTGACTGCCGTTAAGGGGGGGGGCGTAAAAATGTTTTGCGCGTCCGTGCGCGAACCCACCACCCCCCCTGTTAATAAATAATGACCACTCCCTAAACAAGGACTGAGCAGGGAACATGGAAAACTTTCTTCCCCCGGGGTTCTTCTACCCTCCCTGGACTAAGGGAGTGGTAATTATTTATCAACAGGGGGGGTGGTGGGTTTTCGCGCGGATGCGCAGAAATTTTTTACGCCCCCCCTCGACGGCAGTCAAAATTTTTAGCGCCCCCCGCGCCAGAGGCGCAGACAGTTTTCGCGCCCCTCTTTGATCTATAGTAGCGCGCTGGCTTTTTTGCTAAAAAGAGGCTGAATTTTTTTAGCCCCCCCTCAAGAGGAGTCAACATTTTTTTAGCCCCCCCCTCGGGAGGGTTCTCAAAATTTTACGCCCCCCATCAAACCCACCCTCCCCCCCGTTGATAAATAATGACCACTCCCTAAGGGAGCGGAGCTTATTACGTACTTCACGCAGGAAGCTCCACAAACCAAGAGCAGAGAGACTCATGCACAACGCCCTGCCTGTCACGCCACCAAATGATACCATGATGGCCGGCAAAGCAGTGGCCTCCCAATAGGTTACGTCTTTTGGGGAGAAGCGCTAACGTGGCGCCATTTTCGCTTGTAAAATATGAGCAGTAGACTTTCGCATTCTCACCGGAACCACTGACACACTTCCGATCATACCGTTTCTCCCCGAAAGGGTTCACGCTCCCAATACTTACTTGGTGGCACCATCTGGGGAAGTGAATGCACACTTGCATGTCTTAGTTTTTCTATTCCTCTCTAGGTGTCCCTAGTGTGCCATAACTTGACCACATACTAGGATTCTGGTCCCAGACATAAGTACTAGCATCCTAGACTCTGGTTTTCTGCCCTGTGTCTGATGGGAAGGGAAAGGAAAGTACAAGAAAAACCTGTTATATGATGTGAATAACAGCACAGGGACTTGAACTCCTGTTCTTCTGATTGTGAGTTCAAAGCTCTAACCACTACCCTATTATGGCAGGTGGTATGTAAGCAGCAGTCATTCTCCACGTGGCTCAGTCTTGACACCAATGGTCAACATTGGAACCTCCTCATAAAATTTAACTATCTATAGCCTTCCTCGGTATTTACCAAAGATAGAGGCTGAGCATAATTTTCTCTTTCCCCTACCAATACTTACTTAGTGGCACCATCTGGGGAAGAAAATTCACACATGCATGTCTTAGTTTTTCTATTGCTCTCTAGGTGTCCCTAGTGTGCCACAACTTGACCACATACTAGAATACTGGTCCCAGAGTTAAGTACTAGCATCCTAGACTCTGGTCATCTGCCCTAGGTATGATGGGAAGGGGTCCTAAAGTAGTGCCTGATGATAAAATTAGACACCAGATGGAGATGCAGTTGGGCGGTTGTTACTGTATGTGACCAATGTATTACCTTTTGATATTTTATTTTGCCCATGTAAAGGCCTGCCTGTGTACAGGAAGCCTATTGGCATAATGGGTATCATTTGAAACTCTCATTCAAAGATTGGTGAGTTCGAATTACTTCAAGGCCAAAACGTTTTTCTACCCCCAGCCCCTGATATTCAGTATCTTTCTTGTGACTGCAACTTGACCACATACTAGGATACTGGTCCCAGACATAAATACTAGCATCCTAGACTCTGATCTTCTGCCTTGTGTCTGATGGGAAGGGAAAGTAAAGTAGTCCCTGAGGGTATGAGTGAAACACCAAATGGGGGCAGTGGTTCTCAGAAACCATGTGTAAGTGAGTTGACCCAACCGCGATGAATAGGTAAGGCCTGATCTTGGTGATCTGAATGAGTTGGAGACGTTACCTCCTATATGTCATCTGTCCAGAATAGGGTAGTGATTAGAACACTGGACTTACAATGCAGGGTAACAGAGTTCTAGGCTTGTCTGATGCTTGAGGTTTCAGTGAATCTAAAAGCATTTTATGTCAATTTTAAAGTTTTCATTTCATTTTGCTCCGCTGCTTTTGCCAAGCATGTAAATGAAAACTGTTTTCAAGATCTCTTGGCTCAGGACGAAAGGTTTGACATATATTTCTAACTTTATTATTTATAAATCGTTTGACAAAAAATTCCTGTTATGCAATGTGAATAACAGCACAGGGACTTGAACTTCTGTTCTCCTGATTGTGAGTTCAAAGCTCTAACCGATAGTGAAGTTTAGCACCAACTGTGTGCAGACGTACAGCATACCTAAAGCATTGTTGCGTCTGTGTAAAATCAGCTATGCATGACTTACGTCGTGATTGCTAAACCTCCCTACTACCTTATTTTGGCAGGTGGTATGTAAACAGCAGTCATTCTCCAAGAGGCTCAGTCTTGCCACCAATGGTCATCATTGGAACCTCCTCATAAAACCATTAGTTTATGCATTTTCGAGTGCTTGTACAGTGTAAAACCAAAATGGAAAGTGATTTTAGGCTGGTAGCCAAGAATAAGATTTAGGTTACTAAAGGGCCAATCAATAATTTGGCCACTTTTTGACCCCCCCCTTGTATCATTGTATTAAGGAGGTTTAGCAACCACTACGTACATCACCTTTTTCTAATTTTACGTAGACATAGCAATGCTGTAGGTATGCTGTAAATCTGCGTTATATTGCCCACGTAGTGCTTGCTAAACCTCCCTAGTATATGCTATAATGCATTTGTAAAATTGACCAAAAACCTTTTGAAGTCTCTGCCATATAATGGCAAAAGGCAGAGCCATGTGTCCATGAAATGCTGCAAGAAGGCCTGAACAGGATGAGAATGCTGAATTTAACTATCTATAGCCTACCCCAGTATTTACCAAAGATAGAGGCTGAGCATAATTTTCTCTTTCCCCTCCCAATACTTACTTGGTGGCACCATCTGGGGAAGGGGATGCACACTTGCATGTCTTAGTTTTTCTATTGCTCTCTAGGTGTCCCTAGTGTGCCACACTTTGACCACATACTAGGATACTGGTCCCAGACATAAGTACTAGCATCCTAGATTCTTTCTTTCTGCCCTGTGTCTGATGGGAAGGGAAAGGAAAGTAGTCCCTGATGGTATGAGTGAAACACCAAATGGGGGCAGTGGTTCTCAGAAACCATGTGTAAGTGAGCTGACTCAGGACAAAAGGTTTGACATATATTGCTAACTTTATTATAAATCGTTTGACAAAAAAATCCTGTTATGCGTAGTCACTGGGCGCGACTCAGTTAAGGACTGAGTCGCTGGGACTGGCATACTTAAAACTTTCAGGTGCTCTAGAAACGGCGCGTTTCTAAGAATAACATTTGACAGAAATAAATACCCAACAATCAGCTTATGGTATTGACAAGAGTACCACCTTTAATAGTTTTGCTGTCTGTGAGTGGGAAGATCGTCTTTGGTTGGAAACTTTTAGATCGCACCCTTTTCCAAGATTTGGCACATGCCGTGTGGGTTGCACAGGTAGCTATCAGCAGGTGCATTTTCTGCCAGACAGGAAGTCAATCTCCACTCTCCAAGCAGATTCTCATGAATAACATTATTTCATGAATAACCTCTGTTGTGAGACCTGAAACCACATCCAACATGGCCGACCGTGGCAGCTAAACTTGATATGAAGGCTAACAGATTTGCGAGAACCAAATAATCTGGGCCCCCGTATTAAAGGTTTCTCACAAAATGGCAACAAACATGTCTTAGGAAGCCATCTTTAAGAGGAAATCGACATAAAAAAATTATGTCCTACAATTCCAGCCACCTGACAAATGAGCCCTATGCAGGAAGCCTGACTCTCCCGTCAGGTAAGAGTCAGCACCCGCCGGACAAGTTATGCGATGTGAATAACAGCACAGGGACTTGAACTCCTGTTCTTCTGATTTTGAGTTCAAAGCTCTAACCACTGCCCTATTTTGGCAGGTGGTATGTAAGCAACAGTCATTCTCAAAGTGGTTCAGTCTTGCCACCAATGGTCAACATTGGAACCTCCTCATAAAATTTAACTATCTATAGTCTACCCCGGTATTTACCAAAGATAGAGGCTGAGCATAATTTTCTCTTTCCCCTCCCAATACTTACTTGGTGGCACCATCTGGGGAAGGGAATGCACACTTGCATGTCTTAGTTTTTCTATTGCTCTCTAGGTGTCCCTAGTGTGCCACAACTTGACCACATACTAGGATACTGGTCCCAGATATAAGTACTAGCGTCCTAGACTCTGGTCTTCTGCCCTGTGTCTGATGGGAAGGGAAAGGAAAGTAGTTCCTGAGGGTATGAGTGAAACACCAAATGGGGGCAGTGGTTCTCAGAAACCATGTGTAAGTGAGTTGACGCAACCGTGATGAATAGATAAGGTCTGATCTTGGTGATCTGAATGAGTTGGGGACTTTACCTCCTTTATGTCATCTGTCCAGAATAGGGTAGTGGTTTGAACACTGGACTTACAATGCAGGGTAACAGAGTTCTAAGCTTGTCTAATGCTCAAGGTTTCAGTGAATCAAAAAGCATTTTATGTCAATTTTCAAGTTTTCATTTCATTTTGCTCCGCTGCTTTTGCCAAGCATGTAAATGAAAACTGTTTTCAAGACCTCTTGGCTCAGGACAAAAGGTTTGACATATATTGCTAACTTTATTATAAATCTTTTGACAAAGAATTCCTTTCATGCTCTGTGAATAACAGCACAGGGACTTGAACTCCTGTTCTTCTTATTGTGAGTTCAAAGCTCTAACTACTACCCTATTTTGGCAGGTGGTTTGTAAGCAACAGTCATTCTCCAAGTGGCTCAGTCTTGCAATTAATGGTCATCATTGGAACCTCCTCATGAAACCATTAGTTTATGCATTTTCGTGTGCTTGTACATTGTAAAACCAAAATGGAAAGTGATTTAAGGCTGGTAGCCAAGAATAAGATATAGGTTACTAAAGGGCTATTCAAGTATTTCCTAACACAAATTTGGCCACTTTTTGACCCCCCCTTCTAACATTGTATTAGGGAGGTTTAGCAACTACGACGTACATCACCTTTTTCTAATTTTACGTAGACGTAGCAATGCTGTAGGTATGCTGTACATCTGCGTTATATTGCCCACGTAGTGCTTGCTAAACCTCCCTAGTATATGCTACAATGCATTTGTAAAATTGACCACAAACCTTTTGAACTCTCTGCCATATAATGGCAAAAGGCAGAGCCATGTGTCCATGAAATGGTGCAAGAAGGCCTGAACAGGATGATAACACTGAATTTAACTATCTATAGCCTACCCCAGTATTTACCAAAGATAGAGGCTGAGCATAATTTTCTCTTTCCCCTCTCAATACTTACTTGGTGGCACCATCTGGGGAAGGGAATGCACAGCAGGATGCAACTTGTTACATCGGACTATGCCCTAGGGGCATACTGATTGCCGCGTGGGAGTGACGCGAAAATTACGCGGACAGCAGCAGCTGAGGCGTGGGCTTTCCCACACTCCCCATGGCAAGTCTGGGAAAATGCCCCCAGGGCATCCATGGTAAGGATGATGCTCCCAGGACATGTAGGCCTATATAGGGTATTGGACTATGCCCCGGGGCATCGTTTAGTACATGGATGCCCCCAGGGCATCATCAATTTTTTTATGCATGTACGATTATCTAAGCTTACTATGAATGCCCTGGGGGCATTGTCCCCCATTGTTCTCTGTACCATGCCCCTGGGGCATCCATAATATGGATGATGTGTGATGATGCCCCCAGGGAATGCACTGATAGTCATATGAGTCGAAGGTTGGAGAGTGCCCCAGCCTAGTAGGCTCCTAATTCCCCCCTGATTAGCTTAAAGTCCAATATTCCCTGAGGGCATGCATGGATGTCCCAAGGGCATACCCTTGTTTAATACTGCTTCATTTATCATCAACTTTATGCCCTGAGGAGTAACATTTGTAGACTGTAGAATGAACCCGGGAGAAGGAAGATATATGCCCTGGGGGGTATGCATATTTAGGCCCTTCTTGTAGCTAGCCTACAACTTGTGGAATTGTACTACATGCCTGGAGGGCATGCTTTGGTCAATCATGCTTTAAAGAAGCAAGAAATATGCCCTGAGGGTATGTTGCCAGAACGTCTAGATCTAGAGGTCAGGATTGGTCCTGTGTATGCCTATGCCCTGAGGGCCGATACACGATGCCCTGAGGGCATAGACTAGCATGGGTAAATTGCTGATTTCTGGAAGGCCAGCAATATGCCCTCAGGGCATGCATAATTCTGCGCAGCAGTCCCGAAAATAAACGCGTCACCACAGGGGGCGGCACTGAATGCCCCCAGGGCATAGACCGATGTAACAAGTTGTATCCTGCGAATGCACACTTGCATGTCTTAGTTTTTCTATTGCTCTCTAGGTGTCCCTAGTGTGCCACACCTTGACCACATACTAGGATACTGGTCCCAGACATAAGTACTAGCATCCTAGACTCTGGTTTTCTGTCCTGTGTCTGAGGGGAAGGGAAAGGAAAGTAGTCCCTGAGGGTATGAGTGAAACACCAAATGGGGGCAGTGGTTCCTAAAAAATCATGTGTAAGTGAGTTGACTCAGGACAAAAGGTTTGACATATATTGCTAACTTTATTATAAATCGTTTGACAAAAAAATCCTGTTATGCGATGTGAATAACAGCACAGGGACTTGAACTCCTGTTCTTCTGATTGTGAATTCAAAGCTCTAACCACTACCCTATTTTGGCAGGTGGTATGTAATCAACAGTCATTCTCAAAGTGGCTCAGTCTTGCCACCAATGGTCAACATTGGAACCTTTTCATAAAATTTAACTATCTATAGCCTACCCCGGTATTTACCAAAGATAGAGGCTGAGCATAATTTTCTCTTTCCCCTCCCAATACTTACTTGGTGGCACCATCTGGGGAAGGGAATGCACACTTGCATGTCTTAGTTTTTCTATTGCTCTCTAGGTGTCCCTAGTGTGCCACAACTTGACTGTTGTTGACTGCATTTGACAAAGAATTCCTGTTATGCGATGTGAATAACAACACAGTGACTTCAACTCCTGTTGTTCTGATTGTGAGTTCAAAGCTCTAACCACAACCCTATTATGGCAGGTGGTATGTAAGCAACAGTCATTCTCAAAGTGGCTCAGTCTTGCAATTAATGGTCATCATTGGAACCTCCTCATGAAACTATTAGTTTATGCATTTTCGTGTGCTTGTACATTGTAAAACCAAAATGGAAAGAGATTTTAGGCTGGTAGCCAAGAATAAGATTTAGGTTACTAAAGGGCCATTCAAGTATTTCCTAACACAAATTTGGCCACATTTTGACCCCATTTTGTAACATTTTGTTATATGCTACAATGCATTTGTAAAATTGACCAAAAACCTTTTGAAGTCTCCGCCATATAATGGCAAAAGGCAGGGCCATATGTGCATGAAATGGTGCAAGAAGGCCTGAACAGGATGAGAATGCTGAATTTAACTATCTATAGCCTACCCCAGTATTTACCAAAGATAGAGGCTGAGCATAATTTTCTCTTTCCCCTCCCAATACTTACTTGGTGGCACCATCTGGGGAAGTAAATGCACACTTGCATGTCTTAGTTTTTCTATTGCTCTCTAGGTGTCCCTAGTGTGCCACAACTTGACCACACAACTAGGATACTGGTCACAGGAAGTCATTTCTCAGACGCTAAGTTTCAGCCCCTCTCATCGTACCAACCTGGCCTGGATCGGAAGGGAATTCTAGGTTACACTGGGTCAATTACTACAAGTGGTGCAGATATAGAGGGGAAAGGCATGCACCTGAATAGGCAATCCTAGGTAATACATAATCACCCTGGTTTAATCACTACGATTGTACTGGATCCTAGGGGTGGTTGAAATCAGAGGGAGGGGGGTATGATCGTAGCGTTTGAAAAATGGCTAGCAGACATAAGTACTAGCGTCCTAGACTCTGGTCTTCTGCCCTGTGTCTGATGGGAAGGGGAAGTAAAGTAGTTCCTGAGGGTATGAGGGAAACACCAAATGGGGGCATTGGTTCTCAGAAACCATGTGTAAGTGAGTTGACCCAACCGTGATGAATAGATAAGGCCTGATCTTGGTGATCTGAATGAGTTGGAGACGTTACCTCCTATATGTCATCTGTCCAGAATAGGGTAGTGATTAGAACACTGGACATACAATGCAGGGTAACAGAGTTCTAGGCTTGTCTGATGCTTGAGGTTTCATTGAATCACAAAGCATTTTATGTCAATTTTCAAGTTTCCATTTCATTTTGCTCCGCTGCTCTTGCCAAGCATGTAAATGAAAACTGTTTTCAAGATCTCTTGGCTCAGGAAAAAAGGTTTGACAAATATTTATAACTTTATTATAAATCGTTTGACAAAATAAAATTCCTGTTATGCTATGTGAATAACAGCACAAGGACTTAAACTTCTGTTCTCCTGATTGTATGTTCAAAGCTCTAACCGATAGGGAGGTTTACAACCCACTGTGTGGGCAATATAACACAGACGTACAGCATACCTAGAGCATTGTTGCGTCTGCGTAAAATCAGCTATGCATGACTTACGTCGTGATTGCTAAACCTCCCTACTACCTTATTTTGGCAGGTGGTATGTAAGCAGCAGTCATTCTCCAAGTGGCTCAGTCTTGCCACCAATGGTCAACATTGGGACCTCCTCATAAAAACATTAGTTTATGTTCTTTTTGCTGTGCTTATACATTGTAAAACAAAAATGGAAAGTGATTTTAGGCTGGTAGCCAAGAATAAGATTTAGGTTAGGCATTCAAATATTTCCTTCTACAAATTTGGCCACTTTTTGAACCGCCTTGCAGCATTTTATTATATGCTACAATGCATTTGTAAAATTGACCAAAAACCTTTTGAAGTCTCTGCCATATAATGGCAAAAGGTAGGGCCATGTGTCCATAAAATGGTGGAAGAAGGTCTGAACAGGAGGAGAACGCTGAATATAACCATCTATAGCCTACCCCGGTATCTACCAAAGATAGAGGCTGAGCATAATTTTCTCTTTCCCCTCCCAATACTTGCTTGGTGGCACCATCTGGGGAAGGGAATGCACACTTGCATGTCTTAGTTTTTCTATTGCTCTCTAGGTGTCCCTAGTGTGCCACAACTTGACCACATACTAGGATACTGGTCCCAGGTATTTACCAAAGATAGAGGCTGAGCATAATTTTCTCTTTCCCCTCCCAATAGCAAACACTTGTATGGGCCGGATGGTCTCGTAGGACTTTACCCTCTTGGGTGTACTCGAAGTACCTCTTTGTCTCCTTCAAGTACCTCCCTCTTTCGTTTGTCAACATATGCCTAGTACAGGCACCAGCTATAGCAATCCTAGGTGACTTTCATGTACTGCCACAGAAAATAGGCCTAGAAATAAAAGTCAGTAATGTATCTTGTAGGGAATTGTTTGAAAATACCAAAAAATATGGTCTCAATGTCATAGGATTAATGGGAAATAGCATAGAATGCTGTCAAAAAGTTGCGGAAATGTGTTTTTGTTTCCTCTGACCATGCATGGCTTTGGCAGTATAGATTGATTATAGATGTCAAAGTGTTTTCTTCTAGAACTTAGGGTTTAAATAGGCCTAGAAATAAAAGTCAATAGTGTATCTTGTAGGGAATTGTCTGAGAAAGCAAAAAAATATGGTCTCAATGTCATAGGATTAAGGGGAAATGGCATAGAATGCTGTCAAAAAGTCGCGGAAATGTGTTTTTATTTCCTCTGACCATGGCTTTGGCAGTATAGATTAATTATAGATGTCAAAGTGTTTTCTTCTAGAACTTAGGGTTCAAATAGGCCTAGAAATAAAAGTCAATAGTGTATCTTGTAGGGAATTATCTGAAAAAGCCAAAAAATATGGTCTCAATGTCATAGGACATACATGCAAACACTCCCGGATTGGCCGGGAGACTCCCGGATTTTGACAATTTTAAATGGAATCTCCTGGTTTTGATTTCTCCCCTTAAAACTCCCAGATTTTCATCCATCTCCCGGTTTCTGGGATTATAATGCTCTTTTAGTCTATAAAATCTCCCCGATTTTGAATTGTTTATGATTTTTTGATATAAAAAGAATACAAAATGCTCAATTTTGTATAGACATTTTGCCCTGTAGACCACCCGATCATTTTCTACATAGGTAAATTTGGGCAAATTAGTTTCGAACTCCCATGGTCTCCCAGTTTGGGTCCCCGAAATGTTGGCATGTATGATAGGATTAAGGGGAAATGCCGTAGAATGCTGTCAAAAAGTCACGGAAATGCGTTTTTTGTTTCCTCTGGCCATAGATTTTGGCATTATTGCTGTCAAAGTGTTTACCGGTACTTCTATTTATGTTTTGCATTGATATAATTCTATCTTACCCGTACATCCATCCGACCCTCCCCGTCCAACCCATCCATCCAACCCTCCCACAATACCAGTAGGCCTACATCCACCGAACACTCCCCGCCTAACCCGAACTTCCATCCAACACTCTCCGCCTGACCCGAACATCCACCTAACACTCCCCGCCTAACCCGAACATCCACCGAACACTCCCCGCCGAACCCGAACATCCACCCAACACTCTCCGCCTTACCCGACCATCCATCACACACTCCCCGCCTAACCCGAACATCCACCGAACACTCCCACCGAACACTCCCCGCCTAACCCGAACTTCCATCCAACATTCTCTGTCTGACCCGAACATCCATCCAACACTCTCCGCCTGACCCGAACATCCACCGAACACTCCCCGCCTAACCCGAACATCCGCCCAACACTGCCCGCCTGACCAGAACATCCACCGAACACTCCCAGCCTAACCCGAACATCCACCAAACACTCCCACTGAACACTCCCCACCTAAACCGAACATCCGCCCAACACTCCCCGCCTAACCCGAACTTCCATCCAACACTCTTCGCTGACCCGAACATCCATCGAACACTCTTAGCCTGACCTGAACATCCGTATGGGCCAATCAGAGCCTTGGTCACTGGACCATGACACCTACTTGTGCATACATTATTGGGGTCAAAGGTGGGGTGGTGAAACCACTCTATCATTTGGTACTTATATTTACATTAAATGATACATTTACTCCCTTATTAAACAGCACTTAGCTCAAATGAAAACGTCAGTTTGTGGGCATTTGTCTATTCTTTATTCTTGTGGGTTCATATTTATCAGCCAATTAAACAAAAAAATAGCCAATCAATTTTAGTATAGCAAGACTGAGGGGAAGATTGTAAATATAGTCATTTCTAAAATATTCCAATTTTAGTTCTGTAAAAAGGTGTATATGTAAAATATACACCTTTTCTATCTATGGTGACATCAAAACTATGTACTTTGATAAGAAAGTAAGAGAAATTTGAAGATAAACAAGGGTACTGAGTTCTTAGTACACACCATGATCCAGGGACTATCATTCAATCTTAGGGTGTACTAAGAAAAAGGTTAGTCCTGAACATGCTAACCCGAACATCCTCCGAACACTCCCTGCCTAACATGAACATCCACTGAACACTCCCCGCCGAACCCGAACATCCACCCAACATTCTCTGCCTGACCCGAACATCCACCACACACTCCGCGCCTAACCCAAACATCCGCCCAACACTCCCCGCCTAACCCAAACATCCGCCCAACACTCCCCGCCTACCCCAAATTTCCATCCAACACTCTCCGCCTGACCTGAACATCCACTAAACACTCCCCGCCTAAACCGAACATCCGCCCAACACTCCCCGCCTAACCCAAACTTCCATCCAACACTCTCCGCCTGACCCGAACATCCATCCAACACTCTCCGCCTGACCCGAACATCCACCGAACACTCCCCGCCTAACCACAACATCCACCAAACACTCCCTGCCTAACCCGAACATCCTCCGAACACTCCCCGCCTAACCCAAACTTCCATCCAACACTCTCCGCCTGACCCTGACATCCACCACACACTCCGCGCCTAACCCAAACATCCGCCCAACACTCCCCGCCTAACCCAAACATCCACCCAACACTCCCTGCCTAACCTCAACATCCACAAAACACTCCCCGCCTAACACGAACATCCATCCAACACTCCCCGCCTAACCCGAACATCCACCCAACACTCTCCGCCTGACCCGAACATCCACCCAACATTCTCTACCTGACCAGAACATCCACCACACACTCCGCGCCTAACCCAAACATCAACCAAACACTCCCCGCCTAACCCAAACATCTGCCCAACACTCCCCGCCTAACCCAAACTTCTATCCAACACTCTCCGCCTAACCCAAACATCCACTGAACACTCCCCGCCTAACCCGAACATCCACCCAACACTCCCCGCCTAACACGAACATCCACCCAACACTCTCTGCCTAACCCCATTGCAACATCCAACCAACACTCTCCGCCTAACCCCAACATCCACCCAACACTCTCCCCCTAACCCAACCATCCACCCAACACTCCCTGCCTAATCTCAACATCCACAAAACACTCCCTGCCTAACCCGAACATCCACTGAACACTCCCCGCCTAACCTGAACTTCCACCCAACACTCTCCGCCTAACCCCAACATCCACCCAACACTCTCCGCCTGACCCGGAAGTCCACCCAACACTACCCGCCTAACCCCTTTTTTAGACCCCCATCAGCCTGATCCAGTCCCAGCCTGCAGATCAAGAGGGGTCTGATTTTTTTATGTCCCCCTCCCCTTAACTCTTGAATCGGTTCTTGTTGGGTGGATGTCTGGGTTAGGCGGGGAGTGTTAGGTGGATGTTCGGGTTAGGCGGGGAGTGTTGGGTGGATGTTCGGGTTAGGCGGGGAGTGTTGGGTGGATGTTCTGGTTAGGTGGGAGTGTTTGGTGGATGTTCGGGTTAGGCGGGGAGTGTTTGGTGGATGTTCGGGTTAGGCGGGGAGTGTTGGGTGGATGTTCGGGTTAGGCGGGGAGTGTTAGGTGGATGTTTAGGTTAGTCGGGAGTGTTTGGTGGATGTTTGGGTTAGGCGGGGAGTGTTTGGTGGATGTTCGGGTTAGGCGGGGAGTGTTCGGTGGATGTTCTAGTTAGGCGGGGAGTGTTCGGTGGATGTTCTGGTTAGGCCGGGAGTGTTGGGTGGATGTTCGGGTTAGGCAGGGAGTGTTGGGTGGATGTTCGGGTTAGGCAGGGAGTGTTGGGTGGATGTTCGGGTTAGGCAGGGAGTGTTTGGTGGATGTTCTAGTTCATCTTTTTTATGTTGCATGTATCCTTGATTGCCAATTTACACCCATTATGTCCCTTTGAACCATTTCAATTTGTTTATCTAGGCTGTACACTATTCCTGCACTTTGAGTGGGGGGGGGGGTAACTCTGCATGACATCATGTGAAAGGGGGGCTGGTATGGAAAATTAACAACATGGATACCGATTTAAACAGCGATCATAAAATCGTGGGAACCAGCGGAAAAATCGCAACACCCTGATTGGTCAAGGGATGATCACCTGACTTTTTAATGCGGGCATGCATTACCATGCCAGGGCCCCTTTAAGGGGGGGTCAAGTGTTGTATGACAAAACATGACAAGGGGGGGAGGGGGGGGGTCAAAAATGGTCCAAAAAAGCATGACATTATTTGTACACAGCCCCTAAAAGAGATAGACATGTATGGGGGCATACAGAATGGACATCTTGGGTGGGCCCAAAGGGGGGGGGGGGGTCCACCTTCGGGGACCCCTTTTTATACATGTTAGGGAGTGGTCATTATTTATCAACAGATGGGGTGGTCGGTTTGAGGGGGGGCATAAAATTTTCAGACCCCTCCCAAGGGGGGAGCTAAAAAAATTTTAGCAAAAAAGCCTGCGTACTACTATAGATCAAAGAGGGGTGCAAAAACTCTCCGTGCCTCCGGGGAGTCCGGCGCGGGGGGGCGTAAAAAATTTTGACTGCCGTTAAGGGGGGGCGTAAAAATGTTTTGCACGTCCGTGCGCGAACCCACCACCCCCCCCTGTTAATAAATAATGACCACTCCCTAAACAAGGACTGAGCAGGGAACATGGAAAACTTTCTTCCCCCGGGGTTCTTCTACCCTCCCTGGACTAAGGGAGTGGTCATTATTTATCAACAGGGGGGGATGGTGGGTTTTCGCGCGGACGCGCGGAAACTTTTTACGCCCCCCTCTCGATGGCAGTCAAAATTTTTAGCGCCCCCCGGGCCAGAGGCGCAGACAGTTTTCGCGTCCCTCTTTGATCTATAGTAGCGCGCGGGCTTTTTTGCTAAAAAGAGGGTGAATTTTTTTAGCCCCCCCTCAAGAGGAGTCAAAATTTTTTTAGCCCCCCCCTCGGGAGGGTTCTCAAAATTTTATGCCCCCCCCTCAAACCCACCCTCCCCCCCCTGTTGATAAATAATGACCACTCCCTAAGGGAGCGGAGCTTATTACGTACTTCGCGCAGGAAGCTCCACAAACCAAGAGCAGAGAGACTCATGCACAACGCCCTGCCTGTCACGCCACCAAATGAGACCATGATGGCCGGCAAAGCAGTGGCCTCCCAATACTTACTTGGTGGCACCATCTGGGGAAGAAAATTCACACATGCATGTCTTAGTTTTTCTATTCCTCTCTAGGTGTCCCTAGTGTGCCATAACTTGACCACATACTAGAATACTGGTCCCAGAGTTAAGTACTAGCGTCCTAGACTCTGGTTTTCTGCCCTAGGTATGATGGGAAGGGGTCCTAAAGTAGTGCCTGATGATAAAATTAGACACCAGATGGAGATGCAGTTGGGCGGTTGTTACTGTATGTGACCAATGTATTACATTTTGATATTTTATTTTGCCCATGTAAAGGCCTGCCTGTGTACAGGAAGCCCATTGGCATAATAGGTATCATTTGAAACTCTCATTCAAAGATTGGTGAGTTCGAATGACTTCAAGGCCAAAACGTTTTTCTACCCCCAGCCCCTGATATTCAGTATCTTTCTTGTGACTGCAACTTGACCACATACTAGGATACTGCTCCCAGACATAAATACTAGCATCCTAGACTCTGATCTTCTGCCCTGTGTCTGATGGGAAGGGAAAGGAAAGTAGTCCCTGAGGGTATGAGTGAAACACCAAATGGGGGCATTGGTTCTCAGAAACCATGTGTAAGTGAGTTGACCCAACGGTGATGAATAGGTAAGGCCTGATCTTGGTGATCTGAATGAGTTGGAGACGTTACCTCCTATAGGTCATCTGTCCAGAGTAGGGTAGTGATTAGAACACTGGACTTACAATGCAGGGTAACAGAGTTCTAGGCTTGTCTGATGCTCAAGGTTTCAGTGAATCAAAAAGCATTTTATGTCAATTTTCAAATTTTCATTTCATTTTGCTCTGCTGCTTTTGCCAAGCATGTAAATGAAAACTGTTTTCAAGACCTATTGGCTCAGGACAAAAGGTTTGACATATATTGCTAACTTTATTTTAAATCTTTTGACAAAGAATTCCTTTTATGCTCTGTGAATAACAGCACAGGGACTCGAACTCCTGTTGTTCTTATTGTGAGTTCAAAGCTCTAACTACTACCCTATTTTGGCAGGTGGTATGTAAGCAACAGTCATTCTCCAAGTGTCTCATCCTTGCAATTAATGGTCATCATTGGAACCTCCTCATGAAACCATTAGTTTATGCATTTTTGTGTGCTTGTACATTGTAAAACCAAAATGGAAAGTGATTTTAGGCTGGTAGCCAAGAATAAGATTTAGGTTACTAAAGGGCCATTCAAGTATTTCCTAACACAAATTTGGCTACTTTTTGACCCCCCCCCCTTCCAACATTGTATTAGGGAGGTTTAGCAACTACGACGTACATCACCTTTTTCTAATTTTACATAGACGTAGCAATGCTGTAGGTATGCTGTACATCTGCGTTATATTGCCCACGTAGTGCTTGCTAAACCTCCCTAGTATATGCTACAATGCATTTGTAAAATTGACCAAAAACCTTTTGAAGTCTCTGCCATATAATGGCAAAAGGCAGAGCCATGTGTCCATGAAATGGAGCAAGAAGGCCTGAACAGGATGATAACACTGAATTTAACTATCTATAGCCTACCCCAGTATTTACGAAAGATATTTTCTCTTTCCCCTCTCAATACTTACTTGGTGGCACCATCTGGGGAAGGGAATGCACACTTGCATGTCTTAGTTTTTCTATTGCTCTCTAGGTGTCCCTAGTGTGCCACAACTTGACCACATACTAGGATACTGGTCCCAGATATAAATACTAGCGTCCTAGACTCTGGTTTTCTGTCCTGTGTCTGATGGGAAGGGAAAGGAAAGTAGTCCCTGAGGGTATGAGTGAAACACCAAATGGGGGCTGTGGTTCTCGGAAACCATGTGTAAGTGAGTTGACCCAACGGTGATGAATAGGGAAGGCCTGATCTTGGTGATCTGAATGAGTTGGGGACTTTACCTCCTATATGTCATCTGTCCAGAACAGGGTAGTGGTTAGAACACTGGACTTACAATGCAGGGTAACAGAGTTCTAAGCTTGTCTGATGCTCAAGGTTTCAGTGAATCAAAAAGCATTTTATGCCAATTTTCAAGTTTTCATTTCATTTTGCTCCGCTGCTTTTGCCAAGCATGTAAATGAAAACTCTTTTCAAGATCTCTTGGCTCAAGACCAAAGTTTTAAACATATATTGCTAACTTTATTATAAATCTTTTGACAAAGAATTCCTGTTTTGCGATGTGAATAACAGCACAGGGACTTTAAGTTGCCTCTATAGGTCTTAGGAACCCATTAAGTTCCCTCTATGCAGGCAGAATTTGCTTTGCAAGTGCAATGCAATGCAAGTGCAATGGGTTCCTAAGACCTGATAGTACAGTGTTGTTCTAAATCACTTTTTCACTTAAAAATACACACACACAATGTCAGCAATAAAAGGCTATACAGGAAAACCCTCTGACATTACTACTTATGCACTACAAGAAAGCAGGTGGTTCTCTGACACCCATTTTATGACTTTAAAAAAATTATATACTAAAACACCTTTATCGCAGATGGTACCCAGTGGTCACAATGTCCTCAGTGGAAGAGCGATGAAAATGGGCAGAAAAGGGCATCCGGTTGTCCCTGTGGGCAAATCGGGCCGACAATTTTTATCCCAGATTCATACACGATGACCATCGCGGATGAGGAAAAGCCATAATCGGCCTGGCAATATCATCGGTTTTGGTGGAATACCCCCAATATACTTTCAACACAAAACTTTTTTTTTATGTACTAAAATAGCATACATGATGGTGTACATTTGCGTAAATATTAATCAATAATGTACATTACCAGTATTATCTCAACTCATATTTTAGTACTACAGGCAGTTTGAAACAATGCAAAAAAAACCATTTTCGACACAATAACAAATTGTACATTTATTTTCATAATTGTAATTAAGAAATTTCTATGGTTGAATAAAATATTATCTAGTGTAATATTCATATACACAACTTGATGATACAATAATGCACTGTACAAACCTACAAATGTTTCAGTAACAATATGAATATAGTAGTAGTTTAAATAGACTTTACCCCTCAGATGGTGAGGGGCAAGACCCACAGTCCCAAAGGGTTGGTCTGCAAAAATGTCCATGCGTCAAAGGGCGATGATTTTAGCTGCCTCCAAAGTCTGGAGTGTGTCTTATATATGGGTTCAGCTTATACACAGGGATTTGTTACTTTCACCACAATTAGCCTTTAAGGGCCACTATGGGCATTAATCTATCATACCCGTAGGGTCATCAAGATGCATGTATGCAGCCCTGGTGAGTAACATTCCAGGGCTACATTTATGCATCATAACCACTCTACGGGGTTGATACAGTCCAGGAGGGTTGACATGATGCTCCAATGAAGTGCTGGCAAGCAGTGAATCTTCCTCATTACTACTTAATACCATGAAGCTTACACTGAAAAAATTGGGTCTTCAAAGTGAGCAGCATAAAGTAAACGAGGCAAAACATGTCAGATTTAACATGTCAGGAGGCCATTTCTTAAGGCACAACAGCTGCACACAGTCACTACGATTTGAAACCCCAAAATGTAGTGCCAGTAATCGTAGGTATTGACCTCAGTGCGATAAGCCCTTATGTAGATATTGCATTTTGGTAGGACAGTCATGAGCAGTGAGCAGTCACAGTGTGTTACGAAATGGCCTCCAGGAGGTCATTTCTTAATGCACTACCATCACACACAGCACTACGACTTGAAATTTCAATGCTATTCCTATGGGAATTTTGGTATGATGTAGTCGTAGTTTCTTAAGAAATGGCCTCCAGACCTGGTTTTTCACATTGAAAACCCATGTGCCTACGTTGAAAACTTCATAACTTGCCACTCTAGGATCGTCAGGTAGGGCCTATTTGCTGGACCACCTAAAGTCGTCAAGATGAAGAGTCTGCACCAGGGGCTCAGGGCTGACAAGGTAAATTTGATGGCATTTGACTTGTTCATTTTATGGTATTGAATTAGAAGACTCTAGTGACCCTACATTTCATGTGTGTACTGAATTGTTGGGTACATTATGTGCTCTCTAGGCCAATGAAGCCCCTCCCCCATTTGACAAAGTTCTAAATATATTTATAAAATTGAGAACATGTGGAAAAGGTTTATACAAGACATGTTTTTCTGAGATCCAAGATACGTTTTTCAACATTAGGGAGTGATCATTTTTTAACAACAAGAGGGGGGCTGGTAGATTTGCGCGGAGACACACAAAAAAGAATTTGAGCCCCCCCTCTCTATGGGTCAAAGAAGTTTCGAAACCCGCCTCGGAGGGCAAAAATCGTGTGTGAATGTGCCCTTTTAACTTATAGTAATGCGCAGGTTTTTTACGCTGAAAACAGTGAAATTATTTTGACCCCCCCTAGTCAAGGGGACAAAAAAGTTCTGACCCCCCCTGGTCAAGGGGTTGAAAAAATTCTGAGTCCCTCAAACCCACCAGCCCCCACCCCCCCTTTGTTAAAAAATGATCACTCCCTTATATTTTTCTGAAGAAACATTTCAGAAACGTTTGTGAACATGTTTGTTTGTTTTATATCAAGATTAAGCTTTTTACCTAGACATGAAACCATTATTAAATAATTTAAAAAAGGTCTTTTTCAGTGCACAAAAACATATTTATGATGTTCTATAAATATATCCGACAGGATATTTGGAGAAACTGAGCAACAAATTTCCTTTTTGAAAAGAAAATACATTGTCAGTAATGTTCAGACCATCATTATTTTGTCAATTTTTGGGGAAATTCCTCGTCCTTTACACTTCACATGGTCTAAAAGGGACTTTTCAATGTCTTTGTTATTTTTCTGTTTTTTCCCTCTGGCCGATGGGATATATTGGAGATTAGATAAAGACTTTCTCTTCATTTTGTCTACCGATGGCCTACCACCGGAAAATGTTCATAATCCAAGTAATTAGAAGGGAGTGGTCACTATTTGACAACAGGTGTTGGGTTTTCAGGAGGGCATGCCAAAATCATTTTGGCCCTCCCCCTCAGAGGGGTCAAAAATCTTTTGCCCCCCTTCTTTGTTCTATAGTAATGTGCGGGCTTTTTTTGCTGAGAAGGGGTGAGAGTTGTTTCCCCCTCCCCCAAAGAGGGGTCTAAATTTTGCTCCTCCTCCAAACACCACCACCCATCACCTGTTGTTAAAAAGTGACCATTCCCTTGTTTAATGGCTTTACCTCCTCCTTCGCAGCAAGGTCATTACGGATCTCCTCAACTCTGTGCTCATTGCCATGATGATACATGGGTAGAGCACACCTTCCAATCCAGCCAATGCACCTAATTTTGGGCGGGTCTGATTTAACATCGAAGCATCGATGTCCAGTATGTCACACACAGCAGAGGCCAGGATGGCCAAATTAGATGGCAGAATACATGAGAATGTAGTACATATTGAAATGGTAATGAGACGCATCAGGCGAAACTGGTGGGTCTGGCCGTTGTTAACTCTCTGAGGTAATTCTCCTCTTGTCTGGTTTACAAGATGCGCAATCGTAGCGATGCGTGGATCAGCTGCGTGTATGGTGTTGTGGTTTCTGTATCTGCGTCGAAGAAGACAAATTGAATGTCCTTGTAAAATCCCTGATGTTATCATCAACAACAGGCAGATTGAGCTTGTGAAGACCACCATAACTGGTTGTTGATCGCTGTTATTGATAGAACATGTGTCTGTTTTGTCAGTGATCCGATGACTCTTCAGGGCATAAGAAATGGAGCATACAGTCAGTCCAAAACTTACAACCAATACAACCAGCAGCTTGGCCAGCCTTGGTGTTAGGATCCTTTGGTGGGTGTATGGCTTGATAAGAGGCAGGAACATGTCAAACGACAGCAGAAAGAAACCAGTGATTATCAAGTAGGCAGAAATTGAGGCAGTTAGTCCGATGATCCCACAGAGTTCAGCTGGTACATGTGGTCTTGACAGGAACACAAGGCCCATGCTGATGTGGCTCACTGCTTCAAAGGTGAAGAAACTTCTTGTCGATTTCTTCAAATGAACTGACATCAGACGCTTCAATGCAACCAGTACGAGTGTATTTGCAGCAATCGCTAGAAATCCAATACAGGTCTGAACTATGTAAAGGATGTAGTAGTTTTTGGTGGGAGTGCTGTCCAATGTGGATGAATTGCCTGTGCGGTTTTCCATTGTCAGTCACAGTGTTTCGCTTATTTTTCTCAAAGGTCCTGTATTAGAACTACTCTGCACAGGCAAAGATGGCAAAACTGAAGATTTTATAGACCATACCAAGTCTTCAGGTTTGAAGGCCTCACACCGAGATGGTTAAAAGTTGATGTATTGCGTGAGCACTGGTTTAAATCAGTGTCAATGTAGTCTTTCACCTGCGATGAGCGACGAGCGAATGGAGCAGGTAGCAAAAAGTGGCAGGTCATGAATCTTCATAATTAGGCTATGTCATGCATAGTCTCTGGTTGGAACTAGTGTGTGTAACTATTTATACATAAGGCACATAATTCAGTCCACCACATACCACCATCAACAGAGTCCCAAAATGTACTTTTGAAAATAATATGGGGGTTCCAAGCATATTTTTTAACACATAACATTCGACACTATAAAGGATGATATAGTGGTTTGTCACATAAATCTGCAAATTCATGTTCAAAAGTGATTAGATTTCTAATAACTTGCTCAGTACCAATATCACTAAAATAATGATGTATCTCTGGCAACTTTGGGACAAGGATTTCACCGTTATTGTGATGACTCTTAAAAAACTATGTCTTGATGACCACAAGTTACTGTGCAGTTGACTGCACACATAAAATGAGAGGGACCAAATGTTGATGACCAATCATAAACCACCACATTCGCACCTGTAGCCATTAAGCCATTAACAACGACATGTCACCTAAAATCACTATTGGTACCCCATTGATACCATAGGACACTAATGTATATCAATATGGCCCTGTTGAGTGACTCACCAGGGCTGCAGTAGTACACAATGACAAGTCACGAGCATTGAGCAGTAATGCAATAGCAGTTATTAAACAGTTAATTTCAGTTGTTGGAAAGACCAAAGTATTATTTCTTATGGACAGTAATTTGAGGTGTTACTTATTGATGAGGTATGTATGCCATTTGAGCAGGTGTTTTGTCATACACATGCAGCTCTTTAGGTGAGAAAAGACTTACCTGAACTACCATCTTGCAAAATAGGGTATATTCAAATTAGAAAAGTTAACCTTTATTTAAATAACATATTTCCCTATGTATAGGCCAGGCCCTGTGTACTGGCCTGTCCAGAGTATTAGCCTGGTCGACTAGTCAGTTAGTGCAATACAGGCCGGGTCCCATTCAATTTCATGAAATCACATTTAAGGCTATAACTTTAAATTCGTGTATTTCAACAATTATTTTAGCTACATAATGCCTATCCACTCCCTTTATGCATGCATGCATTTCAAGGAGACATAGACTAGTAATTATTGAGCTACTCATTGAAATAATTGCATAAGACTAGTGGATAGTACTGGAAAATATCAGGATACCAAGGTGTTTTAACAGGTATTGAAATACAAACCTGCCCCGTGTATAAGCCTGCCCTGTGTATAGGCCTGCCCTGTTTATAAGCCTGGCTTGTGTATAAGCCTGCCATGTTTATAAGCCTGTACCATGTATGAGCCTGCACGATGTGTAGGCCTGTCCTGTGTCTAAGGCTGCCCCGTGTCTAAGCCTGCACCTGTATAAGCCTGCCATGTATCTAAGCCTGCCCAGTGTATAAGCCTGCCCTGTGTATAAGCCTACCCCGTGTATAAGCTTGCCCCGTGTATAAGCCTGCCCCGTGTATAAGCCTGCCACATGCATAAGCCTGCCATGTGTATAAGCCTGCCCCATGTATAAGCCTGCCACATGCATAAGCCTGCCATGTGTATAAGCTAGGTCAAATTGCCAATTATTGCTTTATAAGCATTGGCTTATATGCTGGAAAAACTGTAATAGTAATGATAGATTGTCTACTTGTATAATTCTTCTTCTCTTGTGGGACTAATGGTTGCACACAGTTCTAATTACACCTGGCCATCCTGAGGAAGTGCAGGTAAACCTGACTCACCTGTTGCTGTTATATCATTTTTCTCATTTTCCCCCCATTTTTCTCATTTTCACCTACTCATTTTAAGGGAAAACTAGAAACCCCCAGAAAAAAAATGATGTTTTTCAGAAGTACAGGTGGATAATAGTTTTATTTATACTTTCCTTTTTTTCAATAGCATTATATTTTTTTACCACACAAGGAGCTATGCAAATGGATATTAAATGCATATCCTATGCAGACTGGCATTTATTACACTGTAAAAAGAAAGGTTGTAGAAATAACAGCCAAATCCTTGTCCTAAAGTTGAGTGAGATCCATTCTTTTTTTACATATACCCCCATACTGCCATCTGGGGCTACTTGTAAAAACTAGATTGCTTCACTGCAATATATATATATATATATATATATATATATATATATATATATGTACATATATATATATATATATATATATATATATATATATGTAGCATTTAATTGATGTTATTTGAATGCATGAGTGGGTTTATGGGTGCTATATTCGACAACCCGCGCAGCTAGGAGTGAAATATAGGACCCTAAACCTACTTGTGCTTTCAAATAACATCAATTAATGATTTTATAACCTCAGAATAAATTCAGGAGAAGACATTTTGAAAGTGCATGTGATCCGCTTGCTTTGCCAACCTGCCGTGGCCATGTTGTCACTCTGCCTGACACACCTCCACCTTTACACACATTTTTCGGGTAGAATCCAAGCACCAACAAATATATGATCTCTAGTTGGTGTTCGTCTACATTTTGTCTCCATTTTCTTTTTAAATAAATAATAATCCAATGATTTTACATAGCGATACGTTTCTCCACCTACCTCCACCATGCCCGGCTTCATGTTGACAGTGTGGGAAGGTCCCGTATGTAGGTCAGCCTGCCGCAGGACGACGGGGTGGGTGCCAAGACGTATCGCTATGGAAAATGATTGGATTCTTATTTATTTCGAACAATATGCATGTTCTTGTTGGATATCAGTCACAAGTCATGACATATCCATTAATTACTTGTTCAATAACGCACCGCTCTTATAACCAAAAAAGCACTGTCCGAGCCCAAATCTTTAGATAAATATATATATATATATATATATATATATATATATATATGGGTCAGGTTGCCAGAAAGCAGTAGATTTTGTGTTTTTTGGGTCATTTTGGACTCTTGTGGCTCTAGAGAAAGAAGTTGTGAACCAATCTTGCCTTACATAGACTTATTTGATAGAGGACACGTAGGGCTATCAGAAAGATGTAAATTTGTGGTCATCCATCAAAAACTCTCAGACTCATAGCCTGACAAAGTGAAAAAAACAGCCAAATTTGTTCTTTTTTTAACTTTTTGTATTTTCTAAAAGTGTCCTGTATTGAATAAAGAACATTTAGAGCATCCCAAAGTTATTTTTTGTATTGTATATGATTATATGTATCATTTCCATGAGGTTTGGATATGTTACTGAATGAGAATTTTTCATCATGTGTCTTTGAATATGAAAATCTGTAATTTGTAACGTCCGGTACCTAAATCTAAATCGGTTATAAAACATGGAAAAAAGAAAGCTTCAAAATCTTAGTTATCACCCAAATGAAGGGCCCTACACTGTAAAAACAGTGTTTAGGGATTAAACACCAGTGTTTAGAAGTTAAACACTTGGTTAAACACTTATTTGTCCCACTTTTCTCAACACTTCTTAAGTGTTAAACGCGTTTAATTTTAAATGCGTTTAACCAGGAAGTGTTTAAGCAAGTGTTTAAATGCTAAACACTTAAACACTTCAGTGTTTAGGTGTTTAAAAGCTAAACACCTAAACACTTCAAGTGTTTAGATGTTTAAATATTGGTGTTGAGAAAATTTGGTGTGTATCTTTAAACACCTTTTTTGCAGTGTATTATCCCCTACTTTGATGAAAAAATTGTGTGTATAACCTTGTTATTTCATGTGTTTGTTATGCATGATGGGACATTCCTATATTCTAAGAGCAACTTCAAATACCTCCATATTTTATCATTTTGGTACCGGACGTTACATGACACAAAATAAGCAATAAAAATGGAAACAGAGGTCCTAAGTTGGTATTTTTTGTTTTTTTGAGCTGAGGGGATGTCCCTCCACAGATTTGTTAAGGTTATATAAAGTAACTAGAAAAATAATTTTTAAGGCCCTCCAAAGGCAAAATCTTATACTTTCTGACGACCTGACCCATATATATGAAGACAGTGAGGATATGAGGATATAAAATTACATATAAATTGTTTTACTGATAAATTCAATTGTCTGCATATCAGGCTAATAAGTGAATAGGCCTCCTACCTGAACCTGGAGGTTAATACAAAAGATCCTGGGATTGCAACCTCAGCAATCTTAGGAATTATTCTGCCTTTTACTTTTAAGCGATCTTAAGATTAGACTGTGTTCACTTTTCCTAGCCAGCACTAAGATCGCATCGATCTTAGCCTCACCCCTCCTACAATATTCCAAGAAGTACTGACTGGCGCAGGGGTAAGAGTTCCAAAATAAAGGAATACCTGTGGAATCACTCTTCTTCACTACAGTGTTTATTCCATCCTTCCCCTTCCCCATATGGGCTAACAAAAGGGCACAGGGTGCAGTTGACCCCTGTACAGTATTCAAGAGTTGTTCCATTGAATGTATGATTTATGCTTGGCTATTAGAAGCATTGTGCCCCGCCCCCAGGACAAAGAGAGAGAAGGGAAGAATTACCTTACAGTGCACTTAACGCATGAGTAGCCCTAAGAGCCCTCAGGGACACTCAGCAAACATCTTCCCTCCCCTCTATATGTATGCAGCAGGCTATTCACTCTCTCGATCAGGAGCTTAATTCAAAACATCCTGGGATCCCAACCCCAGCGATTTTAGTGTAGGCATATATCATAAGACCTGGCTGGTCTACCCTATGTAATGCAGTGGTTGCAGGCCTGTCCAGAATAGCTAGTCCTGGGATCACTTCACTATTCCATTTCCAACACTAAGATCACTGCGATCTTAGTGAAAGAAATGCATAGTGGTTCCACCTGAGTACAAGAGCACTTACAGGGAACACTCCTGATCGAAAGAGTGAATAGCCTGCTGCATACATAAAGAGGGGAGGGAGGACGTTTGCTGAGTGTCCTTAAAGGGCTCTTAGGGCTACTCATGCGTTAAGTGCACTGTAAGGTAATTCTTCCCTTCTCTCTCTTTGTCCTGGGGGGAGGGCACAATGCTTCTGATAGGCAAGCATAAATCATACATTCATGGGAACAACTCTTGAATACAGTACGGGGGTCAACTGCACCCTGTGCTCTTTTGTTAGCCCATATGGGGACGGGGAACGATGGTATAAGCACTCTTGTGAAGAAGAGTGACTCCACAGCTATTCCTTTATTTTGGGACTCTTACCCCTGTGCCTAGTCAGTTCTTGGAATAGTGTAGGAGGGCTGAGGCTAAGATCGATGCGATCTTAGTGCTGGTTAGGATATGTGAACCCAGTCAACTCTTAAGATTGCTTAATAGGATAAGGCTGATTTATTCCTAAGATCGCTGGGGTCGTGATCCCAGGATGTTTTGAATTAAGCTCCTCGAGTGTTTTCTGTAAGTGCTCTTGTACTCAGGTTAAACGACTATGCAATTCTTTCACTAAGATCGCAGTGATCTTAGGGCTGGAAAAGGAATAGTGAAGTGATCTCAGGACTTGCTATTCCTGACAGGCCTGCAACCACTGAATTAGATAGGGTAACCAGGAGCTTAATTCGAAACATCCTGGGATCACGACCCCAGCAATCTTAGGAATAAATCAGCCTTATCCTATTAAGCGATCTTAAGAGTTGACTGGGTTCACATATCCTAGCCAGCACTAAGATCGCATCGATCTTAGCCTCAGCCCTCCTACACTATTCCAACAAGAACTGACTAGGCACAGGGGTAAGAGTCCCAAAATAAAGGAATAGCTGTGGAGTCACTCTTCTTCACAAGAGTGCTTATACCATCGTTCCCCGTCCCCATATGGGCTAAAAAAGAGCACAGGGTGCAGTTGACCCCCGTACAGTATTCAAGAGTTGTTCCAATGAATGTATGATTTATGCTTTCCTATTAGAAGCATTGTGCCCTCCCCCCAGGACAAAGAGAGAGAAGGGAAGAATTACCTTACAGTGCACTTAACGCATGAGTATCCCTAAGAGCCCTCAAGGACACTCAGCAAATGTCCTCCCTTCCCTCTTTATGTATGCAGCAGGCTATTCACTCTTTCGATCAGGAGTGTTCCCTGTAAGTGCTCTTGTACTCAGGTGAAACCACTATGCATTTCTTTCACTAAGATCGCAGTGATCTTAGTGGTGGAAATGGAATAGTGAAGTGATCCCAGGACTAGCTATTCTGGACAGGCCTGCAACCACTGCATTACATAGGGTAGACCGGCCAGGTCTTATGATATGTGCCTACACTAAGATTGCTGGGGTTGGGATCCCAGGATGTTTTGAATTAAGCTCCTGGTCAGGTCTTATGATATGTGCCTACACTAAGATCGCAGGGGTAGAAATCCCAGGATCTTTTGAATTAACCTCCAGGTCAGACTAGTTTCCCACCTACAGATTGTTATATAAGATTCCCAGGTGGCTAAAACCAGGAGGTTAATTCAAAAGATCCTGGGATCGCAACCTCAGCAATCTTAGGAATTATTCTGCCTTATCCTATCAAGCGATCTTAAGATTAGACTGCGTTCACTTTTCCTAGCCAGCACTAAGATGGCATAGATCTTAGCCTCAGCCCTCCTACACTATTCCAAGAAGTACTGACTGGGCACAGGGGTAAGAGTCCCAAAATAAAGGAATAGCTGTGGAGTCACTCTTCTTCACAACAGTGTTTATACATTCGTTCCCCATCGCCATATGGGCTAACAAAAGAGCACAGGGTGCAGTTGATCCCGTACAGTATTCAAGAGTTGTTCCCATCAATGTGTGAGTTATGCTTGGCTATTAGAAGCATTGTGCCCCCCCCCGGACAAAGAGAGAGAAGGGAAGAATTACCTTACAGTGCACTTAACGCATGAGTATCCCTAAGAGCCCTCAAGGACACTCAGCAAACATCCTCCCTCCCCTCTATATGTATTCAGCAGGGGCATTCACTCTTTCAATCAGGAGTGTTCCCTGTAAGTGCTCTTGTACTCAGGTTAAACCACTATGCAATTCTTTCACTAAGATCGCAGTGATCTTAGTGCTGGAAAAGGAATAATGAAGTGATCCCAGGACTTGCTATTCCTGACAGGCCTGCAACCACTGCATTAGATAGGGTAGACTGGTCAGGTCTTATGATATGTGCCTACACTAAGATCGCAGGGGTAGAAATCCCAGGATCTTTTGAGTTAACCTCCAGGGTCAGACTAGTTTCCCACCTACAGATTGTTATATAAGATTCCCAGGTGGCTAAAACCAGGTACTGTGCAGTTATATAAAATATCTGCCTACACAGGTGTACTACTTCCATGGGGACACACATGAAAATCTAAGTATGGAAGGAGTCCGCTGATTAGTTGTGTAAGCACAATGGATCCATGAACAGTCGTCACGAGGTTGCTCCGTCCAGTTAGTAAGGATATTCCTAATTTGTACCTATACACTACATTCCCTCAGGAGGTTAATTCAAAACATCCTGGGATCACAACCTCAGTGATCTTAGGAATTATTCTACCTTATCCTATCAAGCGATCTTAAGATTATACTGTGTTCACATTTCCTAGCCAGCACTAAGATCACATTGATCTTAGCCTCAGCCCTCCTACACTATTCCAAGAAGTACTGACTGGGCACAGGGGTAAGAGTCCCCAAAAAAAAGGAATAGCTGTGGAGCCACTCTTCTTTACAACAGTGTTATACCATCGTTCCCCATCCCCATATGGGCTAACAAAAGATAACAGGGTGCAGTTGACCCCTGTACAGTATTCAAGAGTTGTTCCATTGAATGTATGATTTATGCTTGCCTATTAGAAGCATTGTGCCCTCCCCCCAGGACAAAGAGAGAGAAGGAAAGAATTACCTTACAGTGCACTTAATGCATGAGTAGCCCTAAGAGCCCTCAAGGACACTCAGCGAACGTCCTCCCTCCACTTTATATGTATGCAGCAGGCTATTCACTCTTTCAATCAGGAGTGTTCCCTGTAAGTGCTTTTGTATTCAGGTGAAACCACTATGCAATTCTTTTGCTAAGATTGCAGTGATCTTAGTGCTGGAAAAGGAGTAGTGAAGTGATCCCAGGACTTGCTATTCTTGAAAGGCCTGCAACCACTGCATTAGATAGGGTAGACTGGCCAGGTCTTATGATATGTGCCTACACTAAGATTGCTGGGGTTGCGATCCCAGGATATTTTGAATTAAGCTCCAGAAGGTTAATTTAAAAGATCCTGGGAACACAACCTCAGCTATCTTAGGAATTATTCTGCCTTATCCTATTAAGCGCTCTTAAGATTAGACTGCATTCATTTTTCCTAGCCAGCACTAAGATCGCATCGATCTTAGCCTCAGCCCTCCTACACTATTCTAAGAAGTACTGGACCTTGCCAGTCTACCCTATCAAATGCAGTGGTTGCAGGCCTGTCAGGAATAGTAAGTCCTGGGATCACTTCACTATTCCTTTTCCAGCACTAAGATCACTGCAATCTTAGTGGAAGAATCGCATAGTGGTTTCACCTGAGTACAAGAGCACTTACAGGGAACAATCCTGATCGAAAGAGTGAATAGCCTGCTGTATACATAAACAGGGGAGGGATGACGTTTACTGAGAGTCCTTGAGGGCCCTTAGGCCTACTCATGCGTTAAGGGCACTCTAGGTAATTCTTCCTTCTCAAGTTTTGAAGTGAAGTCCTACCCCACTCCCTTTGGTATCCTCTTGCTGCAAGCCAGACTCTGTCTTCGGGGAATTTCATCTGTCTCTCTCTATTGAGTTAAGATATTTTTATTTTATCCTGGTTGAACATTTGCATTAAAGTTACCTTATTTACAGATTGAATGTAATATATTTCTTAGCCCATATGGAGACGGGGAAAGATGGTATAAGCAATCTTGTGAAGAAGAGTGACTCTACAGCTATTCCTTTATTTTGGGACTCTTACCCCTGTGCCTAGTCAGTACTTCTTGGAATAGTGTAGGAGGGCTGAGGCTAAGATCGATGTGATCTTAGTGCTGGCTAGGAAATGTGAACACAGTCTGATCTTAAGATCGCTTAATAGGATAAGGTAGAATAATTCCTAAGATCGCTGAGGTTGCAATCCCAGGATGTTTTGAATTAACCTCCAGACTGGGCACAGGGATAAGAGTCCCAAAATAAAGGAATAGCTGTGGAGTCACTCTTCTTCACAACAGTGTTTATAGCATCGTTTCCCGTCCCCATATGGGCTAACAAAAAGGCACAGGGTGCAGTTGACCCTGTACAGTATTCAAGAGTTGTTCCCATGAATGTATGATTTATGCTTGCTTCTAAGAAGCATTGTGCCCCTCCCCCGAGGACAAAGAGAGATTAGGGAAGAATTACCTTACAGTGCACTTAATACATGAGTAGCCCTAAGAGCCCTCAAGGACACTCAGCAAACATCTTCCCTCCCCTCTATATGTATGCAGCAGGCTATTCACTCTTTCGATCAGGAGTGTTCCCTGTAAGTGCTCTTGTACTCAGGTTAAAGCACCATGCAATTCTGTCACTAAGATCGCAGTGATCTTAGTGCTGGAAAAGGAATAGTGAAGTGACCTCAGGACTTGCTATTCCTGACAGGCCTACAACCACTGCATAAGTTAGGGTTGACTGGCAAGGTCTTATGATATGTGCCTACACTAAGATCACAGGGGTAGAAATCCCAGGATATTTTGAATTGGCCTCCAAATAAACTGCACCATGAGTTTGAGAGATGCAATGAGCTGCACCTGGGACTTGAAAATAGGCACCTTAGTACTGTCCTATAGTGTCAAAGACGATCATATTTAAGCCACACCCTGATTATGTGCAGCTTAGGCTATATGGGAGATATTCACCAAAATGCCAAAGTAGGGCCTATATCACCCACAACAGTGGCCATATAACAAGATATAGGGGCCTCAAAGGCGTCACCCTTACACAAGCCACCTAGCCCATCTATGTCATTGGTATTATTACGCAATAATAATCCGCAGCACCCCTTGTGTACCATACCAGTCCAAGTGTAGTTGGAAGGTGAAAATATCAGGCAAGGGATCATGGTAAGAATAATGGATTGGCAAGCCATAGATCCAGGTTTGATTCCCAGAGATCATAGATATTTTCACCTCCTTTGCAAAAGCTAGTATGGCATTTTCTGATATATATATATATATATATATATATATATATATATATATATATATATATATATATATATATATATATATATGTGTGTGTGTGTGTGTGTGTGTGTGTGGGTTTAGTTTCTGCCAGTTTTTCCTCCTCTGTAGGGAGGGAAACCACCTAGTCAATTAGTGCTGGTCATAGCCTGCTGGTGGCAGCACTGAGTGCTTTGCTCTGCTGCCTAACATCCAAGTCACCACAACTATAGAATACAACTCTGTTTCATGGCGAAGGAGCCACTGCGCTGGTGCAATCAAGACTATTTTCAACATGGATAAAAATGGCAGGAGGGCGATTGTACGGAGCCCCTAATAGGACACACCAGAAATAATCTTTCACCAGAAAAAATATTCTTGTGGATACTGGACAATTCTTGCAGATACTGGACAATTCTTGTAGATACTGAACAATTCTTTGAGGTACAGAAACAATTCTTGCAGGTACTTAACAGTTCTTATGGATACAGAATAAATTCTTTCCGTTGCACATTATAAGAGTCTGTGCCTGTTCCCCCCCCCACCCCTACCACTATTAGGATGAGATTTCATTTTTATGTAATTGAGACCCTGCCCCCTCAACCCCCAGACAATTATTTCTGGTATGTCCTATTAGGGGCTTCACAATACAGGTATCCCCAATGTACCTGTCAATGCTAAGGAGGGAAGGGTTAATTGTACAAAAATTGTTACTTGAAGATAATCCTCCTGTATCCACATGAGTACTCCTGTATCTATAAAAATCTTCCTGTATCTGCAGCAGTTCTCCTGTATCCACAGGAATCCTCCTGTACCCACAAGAATCCTTCTGTACCCACAGAAATCCTCCTGTACCCGCAGGAATGTTCCTGTTCCCACAGGAATGTTCCTGTTTCTGCAGGAATGTTCCTGTTTCCACAGGAATGTTCTTGTTTCCACAGGAATGTTTCTGTTTCCACAGGAATGTTCCTGTTTCCGCAAGAATGTTCCTGTACCCGCAGGAATATATTTTCCATGAAAAAAAAAACGTTTTAGTCCTATTAGGGGCTCCGTACAATTGCGTGTGCCAATCAAGTCCCGCGGGCTTGGCACTGGCCAAGCTCGCAGTCTGCTGCTCTGCATGGCATACGGGTTGCAGCCTGCCTGCAAGTCCGGGGGACTTGCGTCTGACTTAGAAAGTACAGAGAAAGTAAAAGGCTTTCCTCTATTGATTAAGGGTTAAACCCATCTAGTCCTCAGGACTAGGCCATACATCCCTAGGATTTGGGTCCCCGTCCCCGGGACTTGGCCACACATCCCCGGGACTTGTGTTAGAATTGATTTTGAATCCTAGGGACTTCATACCATCCTAAATACTTGTTTCCAAGTCCCAGGGACTTCAAAGAAAGTCCTGGGGACCTGAGATTTACTGTAGGGGATACTGTAGGTACAATCATGCCATACCCAGCAAACACAACTGTACTGAGCCACCCCACTTGGCAAAAAAACGTTTAAACATTTTTTCAACCAAAAAAAAAAAACAATAAAAAAGTTTTTTTTAACTTAAAAAAAAACAACGTTTTTATACCAATTAGTACTACAAGCCCAATGATGGCAACTGTACCAGGCCAGTAAAGGGAAACCAGTACGGGGCCTTTAGAGGCATGGAAAAGGCACCAGCAATGGGCCAGTGCTGGATTCCAGTACCGGTTGTGTACAGGTTCTGTAATGGCCTACACTGGGCCTATATTGGTGTTTCAATACTGGACCAGTAATGGTCCAGTACTGGCTTTAAGCTGGCATGCCAACACAGGCCCGGTGTTGGCCCCTTACAGTATTTCAGTAATAGGTTGGTAAAGTATATGCTGTCTATATTGGAAAGTATAATTGATATAAATCAAAATCATGTTTACTCCTCACACTTCAAAAGACTCCCTCACACCCTGTTGGTGTACTAAAGATAATAGAGGCAGTTTGCATCAAATTTAGCCATCCATCTCACTGCCTGCAGATTTGTAAGTTTTGTTTCCGACAAATATAAGGTGTTTAGCATAACATGATTTTAATTCTCCCAGTGTTATGATATTTAATTTGAAACTTTTACACAAATAGGTCTCCAATGAGAGGTGTTTCATTTGCCTTCACCATAGAAGTTTTTGACCATATGATCATTAAGAAAATGTATTGGCATTGATCCTAAATATTGTAATACAAGCTATTGCTGACATCTTGTGGTGTGGTTAGAAATTAATCAAGCCAGTACTGGACCATTACTCCTCATCTGTCATGTCTGGCTATGTTTGAGGATACAATAGATCATCGGAACTGGAGTTCAAGTCCTCAAGACTTAATAGAAAGTCCCCAGGACTACCAATGATGTCCCCAGGACTTTAATCTAAATCTTGAATGACCTTAAATTACAATGTGTTCTATCTAGCCTTCAGCACTTGAGTGTTAGTCCTCAGGATTTGAGTGCAATTCCTCAGGACCTGAAGTGAAGTGGGAAGTCCCCGGGAGTTGCATTCAAGTCCTGGGGACTAGATGGTGTCATAAACTATGACACCAGATATAGGGCATTGCCTTTGAGTCCCAAGACCTGAGGACCTAGCTCCAAGTCCCAGGGATTTAACTTGAAATACTCTTGACATGTATGAGACCTAATAACACTGTGTGATAAAGGATATCATATAGAAGTACTGGGGACTTCAGTTCAAGTCCTAGGGACATGAGATTAAGTCCCAGGGACTTGATTATGGCATGACCAAGTCCCAAGGACTTGTACAGTAAATCCCAGGTCCCCAGGATTTCCTGTCAAGTCTCTAGGAATTGGTTTCACTCATTTCCAGTCCCCAAGACTTGAAGTTAGGTCCTTAGGACTTGCTGTAAAGTCCACAGGTCCAAAAGTTCTATCAAGTCCTCAGGACTTAAACTCAAGTTCCAAAGATCTATTTTGTCTTCAGATACGACAGATGAGACATTGCCTCAAGTGCCAAGGACTTGTGCATAAGTCTCAAGGACTTAATAGCAAGTCCCAGGGACTTAACCCCTGGAACTTGAGTTGAAGTCCTGAGGACTTGAGGGTGTAGTTCCAATTATTTATTTTATGTCAATAACTTCTTCCCATAGAGATAGCATTGCAGGGCCGATCCGCACACCCCCAGTGGCGTAACGTGTGCCGATCCACCACAGCGGCCGATCCACCACTGCAGCCTCGTTCTGGGTGCATGTAAACATTCAAAATGGTGGATCGGCGCTTGTACGGGGAACTACGGTACTGGATTTTGATCATTTTTCCTTATTTAAACCTCTAAAAACATAAAATAAATATAGAACTAAACTCCCCTGGTGTCCTCGGTGGCTGATCCACCCCTCGGGGGGGCTCTCCCCCTCGTGGTGGATCGGCCACCTCGTACACCACGGTCGTTTAGTTCTATCTATGTACTGGCCTAATCACACACTGTGTGATGCAGGGTATACAATTCCTTGAGACTTGAGATTAGGTCCTGGGGACTTGAATCAGTATGACATGATAAGCCTAAGAATCGCTACAGTAAATGTCAGGTCTGTAGAATGTCATAATCTACCGAAGCACATACCACGGTCAGAACGGAACTCTCGCATCTCACAAGAACTTGTCTCAGCTTGGTGCCGCACCAGCGCGGGAACTGCAACTGACATTTTACTTCTATAAGCATAATATTCAGTAAATACTAGTCTAAATACAACACTGGTAGTCTATAATCCTTCAACGTCCACAGGACCTGGTAACAAGTCTATGGGACTTGACACAAGGTCCCTAGGACTTGAAATTGATTCAAACACAAATCACGGGGACTGAATGTCAAGTCCTAGAAAATTAAAGCCAGGGACTTGACTGCAAGTCCCGAGAATTTGATGGCTAGTCCCGAGGACTTGGTGCTCAGTCCCGAGGACTTGATATAGGACAGCATTATAGAGGGTCAAAAATTGGTCAAAAGCAATAAAAAGTAACTCGCAAAAATGTGCATCCAGCAAAGCAAGGTAAACTTGCAAAAATGCGTGAGTGCTAAGGGAGTGGTAATTTTTTAACAACAGGGGGGTTGGTGAAATTCTGTGAGTGTGTGGCGAAAAATTTTCCATCCCCCCTCCGAGGGGTCTGAAATTTGATTCTTTAGTGGCGCATGGGCTATTTCTCTCAAAAGGTGTCCCCCCAGTAAACCCACCAACCTCTCCCCCCTCCCTTGTTGTTAAAAATTTACCACTCCCTTAGTTTCGAGGACTGTCTACGTGGGCGGCACAGCGAAGGCCGCGCAGGCAGCAGCAGGCAGTTAACAGGTCTTTATGAAAATGTGTCTTTTCCTTTAAAGTATCTTCTTCTCATAAGACTTTTAGGATTAAGTTGGACTCCTATAGGGAGCGAATGGTACTAGCTCTTTCTCTCTAAAGGTTGAATCCCCCATTGCGATTTGGGCCTCCGATATCTGTGCGATTTTATCTGTTGTGGTCTATAACCCTTGCCAGGGCCATAAAAGGTCAGGATTGTTATTCTGAATCTAACAGTAGGTTAACGTGTAATTTGCAATGACCCTTGCAGCCATTTCTTAACAGACTACGACCAGACCCAGCCACTACGACTTCAAAGGTGTTAATTTCAACCTTTTTTTCACTACGACTGAACCCTACAAAGGGGCACTACAGCATCCAGTCATAGTAGCTACACATAATGCAGCCCATGACAGGCCATACCCAATCTGGCCCCAGCTCGACCACTAGCGAGAGTCGTCTCTGGCGACCAGCGTTTCTGGGTAAAAGTAGTTCTGGGCACTGGTTGCTGTAGTGGTTAAATGTAGGCAGGTACACTGTGTAGTAATATTCCCCAGAATATGGGGACCCACAATCCCCAAACACGAGAGAGGGAGTTCCCTGAATCCCGACCGGACAAGACTGGGCCATACCTGCACTACATTAAGACTGTGCAGTGTCTCTAATCGTAGCTACTACCTGTAAGACTAAACTTAGACCCAGATATACTTGCACTCATTCAGTAAAAGGGACATAGATGTGTGTTCCTTCTCTCTATCATCTAGCTAAACATAGAAGGTTGTACTGTATCTCAGAAAATGACCGTAACAGGTAATGAACTTTAGTGGTCTGGACCAGTGTACCAGTGGCACACATGTATGGCGTAAGCTTCAGTGGATGATTGTTTCTATTTATTGCCCTGTGCAGGCAAACAAACCAATGTACTCCATTGACCATTGGCTAAGGTGATTATGCCTCACTTGCATGAAAATCATACACATATTGCAATTCTATTTCTAGCTCCTAGCCAGTGAACAACTTTTGTAACTGAAACGTTTTAAAACGTTTCTAATTGCTTTAAATGTAAACCTTTTATCAAGAACGTTTCAAAATGTTTCTATATGGTCTAGATACAAACGTTTAATTAAAATGTTTTAAAATGTTTGTACACCGCTTTCAGTGTTACCTTCTAATCAGACAATCATTTTTGCTATTTGGAATACCTGCATGGTTAAGGTAATGAGTGAGGTATACAGGCGTACACACAGGACAGGCTTATAGATGGGGGAATTCGGTAAAGCCATGGCGGCAGAGGTGGGGGAGGTGCACGGGGTGGGTGGAGGCGAGGGGGCAAAGAAGGGGCAGGGGACGGTCCCATTGATACAAAAAGACTGCAGTGTGACTTTAGCCGACCATACTAATGCCATTATGGTATGGGTCCTACACTATGACTACCCACTACGACTGCATGGCATGATCTCTAGGCAGGTGTTAATCCATCATGCATGATGACTTATCAGGATCGTGCTTCAATAGTTTCTACAACAGGACAGCCTCAAATCGTAGTGGGAGGCATAAGAAATGACTCCATACCCTTGACTACATAGTGAGCTACAGTTCAGACCTCAAGATAACACCTGCTATGTATTCAACTACTGACTCAATACCCACCACTATGAAGTCATAGCACCTGGTCATAGGAGCCACTATTGGCTACATAGTGACCAGTCATACCTCCCTCATGGTTTAGTTTGCACTCCTATGTTCAAATGAGCATAGGGCTGCAGTAACTATCTACTGATATAAAGGTGATCCCACCTGGTTACCCCCACTTATAGATAAATATCTTACATCATACCCCTAGCTGCTGGATCAACTCACAATGTTAGTACTGGGTGAAATGAAGATTGACATGTAGGCTTGGTGGCACCATGTTTGGAATCATGGTTTCCCATTGTATATTGAGGGGGAAAACATAGCCAAAAGAGGTAAAAAAGGGGCAAAAACGGGGGAAAACAATTCAATGGTTGTGGGTTTGCCATTTTGACCTATAGTAACACAAGGACCTTTGTCTGAAAACAGGTAGATAATTACCACACCCCTGGGGTTGAAGAAAATTGCCCCCCCCCCCACCCCAGGAGTGTATGGGTACCGAGGATGTAGTCCCTGAGTCAGACATAGGGTGGGCAGAGTGTGAAAGAGTGGGACTGGGCAGTGTAGGAATACCTTATCCTCTTTTTACCAAATCCATCCCCCCCGGCCTCTGTACCCGTAATCCCAGGGCCAAAGGTCACATGGTTACAGATAGTAGTGCAAAGAGCCCATATTGGGTACATTTGAGCAAAGGAGTGCAGAGGGCAGCAGCTAAGAATACCCACTACTTATTTTATGTGAATAACTTCTTCCCGTAGAGATAGCATTAGGGAGCCGATCCGCACACCCCCAGTGGCGTAACGTGTGCCGATCCACCACAGCGGCCGATCCACCACTGTAGCCTCGTTCTGGGTGCATGTAAACATTCAAAATGGCGGATCGGCGCTTTTACGGGGAACTACGGTACCGGATTTTGATAATTTTTCCTTATTTAAACCTCTAAAAACATAAAATAAATATAGAACTAAACTCCCCTGGTGTCCTCGGTGGCTGATCCACCCCTCGGGGGGGGGTCTCCCCCTCGTGGTGGATCGGCCACCTCGTACACCATGGTCGTTTAGTTCTATCTATTTATTCACACAGGGGGTTGTCATACCAGGGTCCCTTATTGAATCACTGCTGTGGTGGCTAGTTAGCCAGCAGGCAGTACGATTACCCAGTAATGTACCAGCTATTCAGTCACGCTGGCCAAAATCCTAAGATCACCTGGTAAGATTTGACCCATCTCAAGTCATAGCAGGCTGAACCTGTCGTAGAATCTATTGAAACAAGATCCTGGCTTAGTACTTGGGTCTGGATCGTGTTTCAATAGTTTCCACGACTGGACACCCTCAAATCGTAGTGGGAGGTGTAAGAAATGACTCAATACCATTGACTACACAGTGAGCTCCAGTAGAGGCCTCAAAATAGCAGCTGCTATTTATTCAACTACTGGCTCAATACACACCACTATGAAGTCATAGCACCCAGTCATAGGGGCCACTATTGGCTACATAGTGACCAGTCATACCTACTTCATGGTCTAGTATGCACTCCTGTGTTCAAATGAACATAGGGCTGCAGTAACTACCATAATGTCTCATATAGGAGCCGGGCCTTGAATAGCAGCCTCCCTTGAATAGGGGCCGGGGTAAGAGGGCTGTCAAATCGGTGTCAAATAGGGGCCGGGCCTTGAATAGGGGCCTGGTGGGGCCAGTTTTAGGAAGACATGATGATGTATCATTGTTCTACGTAATTCCCTTTCAAATTACATCTGATAGATCTATATCTAATGACCTAATTGTATCTAAAACAATGTATGCTGTTATTCTTTCTTAATAGTAGGGCTGAGGTGTCAGCTAGGTGTGAAATCCTTTGTAATTTTATTAGAAAGCCATGGTGGGTGAGGGTTAGGTATGACAGGCATGACAGCTTTGTAAGGCCTAGTGCTCTATCTACACCACTGCATACTAGTAACTACATAGTTGGCCCATGTGTGGAAGTAATGCTCATTCTTAGGTGAAACACCACACTTTTCCAAATGATATTTTATTCTTTAGAAATAAACCTGCCATCCCAGAGTCAAAGGCACGAGCCACAGGGTTATAGGTAGTAGTGTAAAGAGCCCAGATTGGGTACATTTGAGCAAAGGAGTGCAGAGGGCAGCAGCTAAGGCTACCCACTAATTATTCACACAGAGGGTTGTCATACCAGGGTCCCTCATTGAAGCACTGCTGTGTTGGCTATTTAGCCAGCAGGCAGTACGATCACCCAGTAATGTAGCCAGCTATTTAGTCACCAAGGCCAAAATCCTAAGATCACCTGCTAAGATTTGACCCATCTCCAGTCGTAGCTGGCTGAACCTGTCTTGGAAACTATTGAAACACGATCCTGGCTTGCTAGTCATACCTTAGTAATACATAGTGAACCTTAACCCACGCTTCATTCTGCACACTTTTGCTACGACTTGGAGGGCACTAGTCATAGTCTGTTAAGTAAACGGCCTCCTGGAGGGCACTTCAAAACCATAGCAATAGATATCGTTTTGTAATGCCCTGTCTATGGCCCTTATTAGTGGTGCTCAGTCAAATCATGAGGTGCGTATGTCAGCTGATATCAGATCCTTTAGATGAATATCCTGAATTTATCTGCAGAACCAAAGAGAAAGGCATAAATCCCTCTCTAAGAACTGGATAGTGTCCAGATATAAATATCCATCTCCAGACACCCATGCCACCTCAGGATCGTGTTTCAATATTTTCCACGACAGGTTCAGCTGGCTACGACTGGAGATGGGCCAAATCTTAGCAGGTGATCTTAGGATTTTTCCTTGGTGACTAAATAGCTGGCTACATTACTGGTTGATCATACTGCCTGCTGGCTAAATAGCCACCACAGCAGTGACTCTGGTATGACAAGCCTCCATGTGAATAATTAGTGGGTAGCCTTAGCTGCTGCCCTCTGCACTCCTTTGCTCAAATGTACCCAATCTGGGCTCTTTACACTATAACCCTGTGGCGCTGGGATGACAGTTTTTTTTCCTAAAAAATAAAATATCATTTGGAAAAGTGTGGTGTTTCACCTAAGAATTAAGCATTACGTCCACACATGGGCCAACTATGTAGTTACTAGTATGCAGTGGTGTAGATAGAGCACTAGGCCTTACAAAGCTGTCATGCCTGTCATACCAAACCCTCACCCACCATGGCTTTCTAGTAAAATTACAAAGGATATCACACCTAGCTGACACCTCAGCCCTACTATTAAGAAATAATAACAGAGCATTTTCGATACAATTAGGTCATTAGATATAGATCTATCATATGTGATTTGAAAGGGAATTATCTAGAACAATTATACATCATTTGGGCTTGGGGGTCTCGGTTGTCCTCCTAAAACCACCTAAAACTGGCCCCACCAGGCCCCTATTCAAGGCCCGGCCCCTATTGATTTGACAGCCCTCCTACCCCGGCCCCTATTCAAGGGAGGCTATTATTCAAGGCCCAGCTCCTATATGAGACATTACGGTAGTTACTGCAGCCCTATGCTCATTTGAACACAGGAGTGCATACTAGACCATGAAGGAGGTATGACTGGTTACTATGTAGCCAATAGTGGGTCCTATTATTGGGTGCTATGACTTCATAGTGGTGGGTATTTAGTCAGTAGTTAAATAAATAGCAGGTGCTATTATTTTGAGGCCTGTACTGTAGCTCACTATGTAGTCACTGGTATGGAGTCATTTCTTATACCTCCCACTACAATTTGAGGCCATCCTGTCATGGAAACTATTGAAACATGATCCTGACAAAATCACAAAAATATCTGGATCGTGTTTCAATGGTTTCCACGACTGAACACCCTCAAATCGTAGGGAGAGGTGTAGGAAATGACTCCATACTAGTGACTACACAGTGAGCTATACAGTACAGGCCTCAAGATTGCAGCTGCTATTTATTCAACAGCTGACTCAATACACACCACTATAAATTCATAGCATATAAGTGATCCCACCTGGTTACAGGCTCGCAAACATGGTCAATTCTCATGAGAATGGGTTTTAAATTAGTTCAATGGTCATGATTCTGCATACTGCTTATTTTTCCTAGGAGCCCATATATATAATATACAACACACTTAATTGGAATGATTATTGAAAATGTAAGTAATGATTTTGTACTTAGACCTTTCCTTGTTATAACTAAATATTTCCTTATTTCATGATCTATTCTTTTTATACTTAAAAACCTAAAAAACCTGAAAACCTACCTTCTACTCGCAATGATGATGATTTTCCAGACACTGTAGTTTGGCATGCTATATAATTATAGTAAGGCTCATCGACCTCTATGAGTGGCCTGGGGTCATGACCTTTTGGGTCATTAGACTATATATAGAGGGTACTTCTATTGTTACAAAGAAAAGAGCACAGATTGGGTACATTTGAGCATGGGAGTGCAGAGGGTAACAGCTAAGACTACCCATTAATTATTCACATAGAGGGCTGTCATACCAGGAGGGCATTTCAAAACCATAGCTATAGACATGGTTTTGAAACGCCCTGCTGGACCCCTTATTGAGTCACTGCTGTGCTGGCTATTTTGCCAGTAGGCACTAGGATCACCCAGTAATGTAGCCAGCTATTTGGTCACTATGGCCAAAATCCTAAGATCACCTGGTAAGATTTGAGCTATCTCTAGTCGTAGCTGGCTGAACCTGTCATAGAAACTATTGAAACAAGGTCCTGAGTCCTAATTCTCCATGTGGGATGCAACCTTAAACATAACAATCAGGAAAAACAAGTGAAGCGATTCTGATTATATGGAGTAGCCTATACCACAGTACTTTATTACAAAAAAAAACAGTTTCAATGCACAACAACATCTGATATACACAGTGAATAAGTATCGAAATCAGGAAAGCAATACACTGCACTACCCGGCAGGCAGCTATACAAACTCTTGTAATACCCAGTGTGTAAAGTGCATCTTATATGCGAGGATACGCCCCGGGTGCACCTTAAAGGATGAGGAAAATCTTCCTAATAATATGTCTCCCATAAATTAAAAGGTGGTTGAGGTATAAGTCTGGGTCTGTATTATACATGGGGAGCAGCTTATATGCAGGGGTTTTAAGGTGCAGCTAACTAGCCTTGAACATATTGTGATAAGTGATCAGCAGGGCATTTCAAAACGATATCTATAGCTATGGTTTTGAAATGCCCTCCTGGATTTCCATATCACACATGACCATGCTTAATGATTTGTATATCACTCTCACAGCATTGGTTCACTTCTTAACCTTTGTATTGAACAGTGGGTGTTACACAGGTGCAGGTGCATGTGTTATATATATATATTCACTCTTCATCTGCCTATTCAACGGCTAATTAGTTTCGATGGACACATCCGGGTTATCCTCAGGGGTCCTGCAACAGTACCAGAGGAGCCAATTAGCAGACTTTGTCAATAGGGAATATACAATGCCCTTCACAGGCTTGATACAAATTAATGTAGGGATTGTAGTTATTTTATAACCAGACCCATGGCAGCCAGGTTCTCAGAGAGAGAGAGAGAGAGAGAGAGAGAGAGAACAGACAGACAGAGACAGTCTCATTATGTGGTGCGGCAGATAGAGGGATCATAATAGATGGTTAAAAACATTCCTAAAGTGGGTATTCCACTTTTGGATTATCAAAGATAATCGGATTAGCGAAATTTTGGCTGACCGATGGCAGTGGAATACTCGCTTAATGGGCTGGTTTCACTGCGTCAGTGGCATCTATTTTTTATTCGACGGTTTTTCTTCATACATTTACGATAAAGAAAATTGGTCAGATTAGCAGAAAAAAGACCTGGGCGACAGTGGAACCAGCCTTTAATCCGACAATCTTTTTCATACCTTTGCTATGTAAAAATCAGTAGGATTAGCAGAAAGTAGACCTGACCGGTTTAGGGAGTAACCGTTTTAACAACAAATAGTGGTCTGTCTAGAGAGGGGCGGGCGTTTTTTTCCTATAACTCTGGATGATGGAGCAAACAAATTGATTTTTCACTCAAATATTACATACATTCTAATGCAATTTCCCTTTGGAAGCGTTTTTACATTTCTTAAGAGCAAGGATGTTTCCTGAGAATTATTTCACAACCGACCGACCCACTGTTGTTGAAGAAATAGGAATGTTTCCTTAGGAACTACACTTGCTTAGAAGTACCAATGCTCAGAAGGTTATCTCTCTTTCAAAAATGATATTTTTGGTGAATGTTCACCAGGTAGGTATCGTAATATGGCCGTATTCAACCGAAACCGATTCTTGGCCGATAGTCCATCTTCGATGCATTTCCGATGCATCGGCGACAGAAATTGAGAATCGGAGACGATCGGGCTGATATTGGCCAAGAATCCGGTTCAGTGGAGGAGCTAAAAAAATAATCGGAAATGCATCGGAAATCATCGCCGATGGTCTCCGATAGTTTTTTTCAGATCCGATTTTTTCTGTTCTGACAGAAAAAATTGGGTGAGAAACGGGAGGCCCAACTATCGGGCCGGCAATACAATACTCCCACCACCATCAATTCTGACAATAGTACTTGGGATGCTGAACACACGCTCGAATTTCATCTCACCTCGTGCCTTCCTTACGGCCGACACTCAAGGGTGAGAGGTCCCGCGGGTTGTATCCACACCGAAGTGAGATTACCCAAAAAAACACAGCAGACTATAATGGTTTATTAATTCTTGAAAGTCATAAAATGGGTGTCAGAGAACCAGCTGCTTCCTTGTAGTGCATAAGTAGACATTACTACTTATGCACTACAAGAAAGCAGGTGGTTCTCTGACACCCATTTTATGACTTTAAAAAAATTATATACTAAAACACCTTTATCACAGATGGTACCCAGTGGTCAAAATGTCCTCAGTGGAAGAACGATGAAAATGGGCAGAAAAGGGCATCCAATTGTCCCTGTGGGCAAATCGGGCCGACAATTTTCATCCCAGATTCATACACGATGACCATCGCGGATGAGGAAAAGCCATAATTGGCCTGGCAATATCATCGGTTTTGGTGGAATACCCCCAATATACTTTCAACACAAAACATTTTTCATGTACTAAAATAGCATACATGATGGTGTACATTTGCGTAAATATTAATCAATAATGTACATTACCAGTATTATCTCAACTCATATTTTAGTACTACAGGCAGTTTGAAACAATGCAAAAAAAAAAACATTTTCGACACAATAACAAATTGTACATTTATTTTCATAATTGTAATTAAAAAATTGCTATGGTTGAATAAAATATTATCTAGTGTAATATTCATATACACAACTTGATGATACAATAATGCACTGTACAAACCTACAAATGTTTCAGTAACAATATGAATATAGTAGTAGTTTAAATAGACTTTACCCCTCAGATGGTGAGGGGCAAGACCCACAGTCTCAAAGGGCTGGTCTGCAAAAATGTCCATGTGTCAAAGGGCGATGATTTTAGCTGCCTCCAAAGTCTGGAGTGTGTCTTATATATGGGTTCAGCTTATACACAGGGGTTTGTTACTTTTCACCACAATTAGCCTTTAAGGGCCACTATGGGCATTAATCTATCATACCCGTAGGGTCATCAAGATGCATGTATGCAGCCCTGGCGAGTAACATTCCAGGGCTACATTTATGCATCATGACCACTCTACGGGGTTGATACAGTCCAGGAGGGTTGACATGATGCTCCAATGAAGTGCTGGCAAGCAGTGAATTTTCCTCATTACTACTTAATACCATGAAGCTTACACTGAAAAAATTGGGTCTTCAAAGTGAGCAGCATAAAGTAAACGAGGCAAAACATGTCAGATTTAACATGTGAGGAGACCATTTCTTAAGGCACAACAGCTGCACACAGTCACTACAATTTGAAACCCCAAAATGTAGTGCCAGTAATCGTAGGTAGTGACCTATGACTACTCAGTGCGATCAGCCCTTATGTAGATATTGCATTTTGGTAGGACAGTCATGAGCAGTGAGCAGTCGCAGTGTGTTACGAAATGGCCTCCAGGAGGCCATTTCTTGATGCACTACCATCACACACAGCACTACGACTTGAAATTTCAATGCTATTCCTATGGGAATTTTGGTATGACGTAGTCGTAGTTTGTTAAAAAATGGCCTCCAGACCTGGTTTTTCACATTGAAAACCCATGTGCCTACGTTGAAAACTTCATAACTTGCCACTCTAGGATCGTCAGGTAGGGCCTATTTCCTGGACCACCTAAAGTCGTCAAGATGAAGAGTCTGCACCAGGGGCTCAGGGCTGACAAGGTAAATTTGATGGCATATGACTTGTTCATTTTATGGTGTTGAATTAGAAGACCCTACATTTCATGTGTGTACTGAATTGTTGGGTACATCATGTGCTCTCTAGGCCAATGAAGCCCCTTCCCCATTTGACAAAGTTCTAAATATATTTATAAAATTGAGAACATGTGGAAAAGGTTTATACAAGACATGTTTTTCTGAGATCCAAGATATGTTTTTCAACATTAGGAAGTGATCATTTTTTAACAACAAGAGGGGTGCTGGTGGATTTGCGCGGGGACACGCGAAAAAGAATTTGAGCCCCCCTCTCTGCGGGTCAAAGAAGTTTCGAAACCCCCCTCGGAAGGCAAAAATCGTGTGCGAACGTGCCCTTTTAACTTATAGTAATGCGCGGGCTTTTTCACTGAAAACAGTGAAATTATTTTGACCCCCTAGTCAAGGGGGCAAAAAAATTCTGACCCCCCTGGTCAAGGGGTTGAAAAAATTCTGACCCCCTCAAACCCACCAGCCCCCACCCCCCCCCCCCCGTTGTTAAAAAATGATCACTCCCTTTTATTTTTCTGAAGAAACATTTCAGAAACGTTTGTGAACATGTTTGTTTGTTTTATATCAAGATTAAGCTTTTTACCTAGACATGAAACCATTATTAAATAATTTAAAAAAGGTCTTTTTCAGTGCACAAAAACATATTTATGATGTTCTATAAATATATCCGACAGGATATTTGGAGAAACTGAGCAACAAATTTCCTTTTTGAAAAAAAAATACATTGTCAGTAATGTTCAGACCTTCATTATTTTGTCAATTTTTGGGGAAATTCCTCGTCCTTTACACTTCACATGGTCTAAAAGGGACTTTTCAATGTCTTTGTTCTTTTTCTGGGTTTTTCCCTCTGGCCAATTGGATATATTGGAGATTAGATAAAGACTTTCTCTTCGTTTTGTCTACCGATGGCCTACCACAAAGGACAGAAAAATGTTCATAATCCAAGTAATTAGAAGGGAGTGGTCACTTTTTGACAACAGGTGTTGGATTTTCAGGTGGGCATGCCAAAATTATTTTGGCCCTCCCCCTCGGAGGGGTCAAACATCTTTTGCCCCCCCCCCTCCTTTGTTCTATAGTAATGTGCGGGCTTTTTTGCTGAGAAGGGGTGAGAGTTGTTTCCCCCTCCCCCAAAGAGGGGTCTAAATTTTGCTCCTCCTCTAAACACTACCACCCATCACCTGTTGTTAAAAAGTGACCATTCCCTTGTTTAATGGCTTTACCTCCTCCTTCGCAGCAAGGTCATTACGGATCTCCTCAACTCTGTGCTCATTGCCATGATGATACATGGGTAGAGCACACCTTCCAGTCCAGCCAATGCACCTAATTTTGGGCGGGTCTGATTTAACATCGAAGCATCGATGTCCAGTATGTCACACACAGCAGAGGCCAGGATGGCCAAATTAGATGGCAGAATACATGAGAATGTAGTACATATTGAAATGGTAATGAGACGCATCAGGCGAAACTGGCGGGTCTGGCCGTTGTTAACTCTCTGAGGTAATTCTCCTCTTGTCTGGTTTACAAGATGCGCAATCGTAGCGATGCGTGGATCAGCTGCGTGTATGGTGTTGTGGTTTCTGTATCTGCGTCGAAGAAGACAAATTGAATGTCCTTGTAAAATCCCTGATGTTATCATCAACAACAGGCAGATTGAGCTCGTGAAGACCACCATAACTGGTTGTTGATCGCTGTTATTGATAGAACATGTGTCTGTTTTGTCAGTGATCCGATGACTCTTCAGGGCATAAGAAATGGAGCATACAGTCAGTCCAAAACTTACAACCAATACAACCAGCAGCTTGGCCAGCCTTGGTGTTAGGATCCTTTGGTGGGTGTATGGCTTGATAAGAGGCAGGAACATGTCGAACGACAGCAGAAAGAAACCAGTGATTATCAAGTAGGCAGAAATTGAGGCAGTTAGTCCGATGATCCCACAGAGTTCAGCCGGTACATGTGGTCTTGACAGGAACACAAGGCCCATGCTGATGTGGCTCACTGCTTCAAAGGTGAAGAAACTTCTTGTCGATTTCTTCAAATGAACTGACCTCAGGCGCTTCAATGCCACAAGTACAAGCATATTTGCAGCAATTGCTAGAAATCCAATACAGGTCTGAACTATGTATAGGATGTAGTAGTTTTTGGTGGGAGTGCTGCCCAAAATGGAAGAATTGCCCGTGCGGTTTTCCATTGTCAGTTTCAATGTATCGCTAATTTTTCTCAAAGGTTATGTCTATTGAAGATTTTATAGACCAAACCAAGTCTTCAGGTTTGAATGCCTGACACCGAGATGGTTAAAAAGTGATGTATTGAGTGAGCTCTGGTAACCAGTTTAAATCAATGTCGATGAAGTCTTTCACCTGCAAGGAGCAACAAACAAATGGAGCAGGTAGCAAAAAGTTGAGCAGTGCTCATGAATGTTCATAATTAGACTATGGAATACACAGTCACTGGTTGGCACTAGTATGTGCAATGCATATAATTAAGTCTACCATATACCACCATCCGATTGGGGAATAAAGGATGACATATTTCAACTTCCAAATGCGTTATGAACTGCAGACCCCTTAAATTTTGAAATAAGTCAGATTCTCATTTGTTATGGTGATAAGTTTCATTTGATTTGATTAAGGATACATTTTGGCCAATTAAGCATAATAATTACAGCCCATTTTTCTGAATACTATTACTTAGAATCCTAAGGATTTTCGAGAAAGAAATATGCTACTTCTGTAACATCTGATGTATAAGGTGCACCCAACATATATAAGACACACTCTGAGTGTGAGGGAACCACTTAGGGTACAGCTGACCCTTGAGCAGCATTGATGATTGATGGTTTGGACCAATTAAGTCTTAAAACATGAAATATCATCACATATAAGGTGAAACCTAACTTTACACTCTAAAAAATTACTGTTGAATCTCCCATGGATCCTCATAAAACTGAACAATGAAGCCCCATGATTGCATTGCAGTGAAGTAAAGAAAACAATGATAGATCTCTGGCAACTTTGGGAGAAGGATTTCATGGTTATTTTGACAACATTTTTTGTTTTACCTAACAGATTGATTTTTATAAAACTCTTAAACTGTCCCCGGATGACCACAAGCTACTATGCAGTTGACAGTACACATAAAATGTTTGGAGCCAAATGTTAAATACCATTCATAACCCACCACATTCGCACCTGTAGCCTTTAACCACTTAACTACCGCATGTCGCCTAAAATCACTATTTGTACCCTGTTGATACCATAGCACACTAAGAAAATGTCCTTGACAGTGGCGAATCAAGGATTTGCAAAAGGAGGGGGTGTCGGCCAAAAGAAGGGGTACATCCCCTATTTTTGGACTAATTTCAAAGTTCAAATTAAGCAAATAAACCCCTAAGTACTAACAAAAAGAAGGGGGATGCGCCTTAATGCCCCCGTCTAAATCCACTTCTGATAGAGTTACCTTTGCAGCAATTCAACGGTGCATCATGCCAATCATTCTGAAGCGAAACAGGTTGGTTCCATGTAGGAATATGGCCCTGGAGAGTGACTCACCAGGACCGCAGTAATACTTCATGACAAGCCACAATGCACTTAGCAGTAATGAAAGAGCAGTTATTAAAGAGTTAATTTCACTTGTTTGAAAGACTATAGTATTATTTCTTATGGACAGTAATTTGAGGTGTTACTTAATGATGAGGTATGACATATGAGCAGGTGGTTTCTCACACACGCAGCAACAGAGATAAGTGGCTATTGTCGGATGTTCAGGTGTGGATAATGAGTGCTCTTCGAGACTTGTAACCTGAACTACCATCTTGCAGAATAGGATATATTCAAATTTCAAAAAGTTAAGTCTATAAGTCTACTTTTATATAATGTATTGGTACAATTATTTTGGTTACATGATGCCCATCCCTGTGTATAAGTCTGCTCTTTGTATAAGCCTGCCCCATGTATAAGCCTGCCACATGTATAAGCATGCCACATGTTAAGCCTGCCACATGTATAAGTCTGTCATGTGTATAAGCCTGCCCCATGTATATGTCTGCCCTGTGTATAAGGGTGCCCTGTGTATAAGCCTGCCCCATGTATAAGCCTGCCACATGTATAAGCCTGCCACATATATAAGCCTGCCCCATGTATATGTCTGCCCTGTGTATAAGGCTGCCCTGTGTATAAGTCTGCTATGTGTATAAGCCTGCCCCATGTATAAGCCTGCCACATGTATAAGCCTGTCACATATATAAGCCTGCCCCATGTATATGTCTGCCCTGTGTATAAGGCTGCCCTGTGTATAAGTCTGCTCTTTGTATAAGCCTGCCCCATGTATAAGCCTGCCACATGTATAAGCATGCCACATGTTAAGCCTGCCACATGTATAAGTCTGTCATGTGTATAAGCCTGCCCCATGTATATTTCTGCCCTGTGTATAAGGGTGCCCTGTGTATAAGTCTGCTCTGTGTATAAGCCTGCCCCATGTATAAGCCTGCCACATGTATAAGCATGCCACATGTTAAGCCTGCCACATGTATAAGTCTGTCATGTGTATAAGCCTGCCCCATGTATATTTCTGCCCTGTGTATAAGGGTGCCCTGTGTATAAGTCTGCTCTGTGTATAAGCCTGCCCCATGTATAAGCCTGCCACATGTATAAGCATGCCACATGTTAAGCCTGCCACATGTATAAGTCTGTCATGTGTATAAGCCTGCCCCATGTTTAAGCCTGCCCTGTGTATAAGTCTGTCCTGTGTATAAGCCTGCCCCATGTATAAGGCTGTCCTGTGTATAAGCCTGCCACATGTATAAGCCTGCCTCTGAAATACAGTTATAGTAATAATAGATTTTCTACTTGTATAAGTCTTCTTCTCTCGTGGGACTAAGGATTGCACACAGTTCTAATTGTAATTACACCTGGCAGTCCTGAGGAAGTGCAGGTAAACCTGTGTAATTAACAGACTCACCTGTTACTGTTATATGATTTTTATCTTTTTTTCCTGATTTTTCTCATTTTTCCCCCTATCATTTTATGAGGAAACTAGAAACCCCCAGAAAAAAAGTATGTTTCTCAGAAGTACAGGCAGATTATAGTTTTCTTTAGAATCTTTCCCTTTATCAATAGCATTATATTTTATTAAGGCTATACGGGACTAGGTCATTGCTGGTACCAAACAAATTAGGTAGGTGGCTCATGTAGTCGAGGGCTAGATCAGCAGTTGGCCTCCTTGTAGAGTTTACTTTGGCTGACCCTTCCAAATAGTCTTTCTGAAGCTTTATTCTAGAAATCTATACCTTTGGATAGCAAATACTTTAAACTTTATCAATATAAGCTTTATATAGACTTAGCACTTCAAATACAAGAGAAATTAAATTTTATAAGTTTTCTGAGAGGGCACATATATAATCCAGGCTGACATAGCCATTGTTGCCCTATCAGGCTAATCCCCTCCATTTACACCTACAGCAATGGATAGGTACTTAATGTGATTAAGATAGAGGTATGGGCAGCTTCCGATTTCCCATGGTTTTCTGTGGGTGGAGGGGAAGATAAGAGATTACCCACAATGCTCTGCCAGATCCAAGATGGCTGTCGGGAGGCAGTTATATAATTGATTTCAAGATGGCCACCTCCATACAGGAATAGCTCTGTTTCCTATAACTCATCATTAAGGTCATACCTCATCAAGGAGATTATGCAAATGTATAAAAAATGCATATCCTATGCAGACTGGCATTTACTACACTGTGAAAAGAAAGGTTGTCGAAATAATGGCCAAGTCCTTGTCCTAAAGTTGCCAGAGATCAGTCGTTATTTTTCACAGAGATTCCATGTACCACCATACTGCCACCTGGGGCTTCTTGTAAAACTACACTGCTTCACTGCAATATATATGATGAGAGTGGTTCACTGTTGAGTTTTGCGAGTATCCCTGGTAGATACAACAGGTTTTTTTTCAGTGTAGGACTTTAAGGTCACCAATGCTGCCCAGCTCATTACTGTGCACAGATAGCTGCACATGAATCTTAAAATACACATCTATATTATATAAAAAAAAAAAAAAAAACAACCATTCAAGACAAACCGTCTATCAATTAATGCACTAAGTAACCAAACCAATGCAAGTTTAATTTAGTAAAAAGGTGAAGATGAAGTATAGGATATCTCTGATAAATGGCTTTACCGATGAATTCAGTTATCTGCATGCAGGTTAACTAATAAGTGAATATGCCCCCTACCTGAAGCAGATGCATGCTAATTTTTTCACCTCCAGATTGTAATATAAGATTCCCCGGTGGCTAATACCATGTACCTGCAGTTACATAAATAAAGACAACCTACCTGAAGCAGGTGCATGCTAATTTCCCACCTCCAGATTGTAATATAAGATTCCCCGGTGGCTAATACCATGTACCAGCAATTACATAAAATAGAGAGAACTAAAAGACCGTGGTGTATGAGGTGGTCGATCCACCACGAGGGAGTCAACTCCCGAGGGGTGGATTAGCCACCGAGGACACCAGGGGAGTTTAGTTCTCTATCTATTTTATGTTTTTATAGGGTTTAGATAAGGAAAAATCAACAAAATCCCTAAACCATAGTTTCCCGTACGAGTGGCGGTCCGCCATTTTGAATGTTTACATGTGCCCGGAACGAGGCTGCGATACTGGATCTGCCACTGTGGTGGATCGCGACACGTTACGCAACTGGGGGTGTGGCGATTGGCAGCTCAACGTTAAACCTATGGGAAGAAGTTATTCACATAAAATAAAATATTAGCCCTTATCCGCCTACACAGGTGTGCTGCACTGTAAAAAGAAAGTCATTGAAATAACGGTGGGATCCTTGTCCCAAATTTGCCAGAGATCTGTCGTTATTTTTACAGAGATTCCTTGTATGTTTGTGTACCACCATGCTGCCACTTTGGGCTTCTTGTAAAAAACAGACTGTTCAGTCCAATACAATTAAGGTGGTTTGTTGATCATTTTTGTGAGGATCTCTTCTAGATTCAACAGTTTTTTACACTGTAGTTCCATTGGGACATACATGTAAACCTATGTGTATGGAAGGAGTCCAGTGATTAGTGGTATGAGTGCAATGGACCGCTGAACACTCCTCACGAGGCTGCTGCGTCCGGTCAGTGATGATATTCCTAATTTGGACCTAACATAAATTCCCTTGTATAAGCCAAACCTGATTTTGAGAGAAAGCTTTGAGTCACAACTGGGGCTTCAGAATTGGCATTTTAGTACTGTCCTATAGGTGTCAAAGACCCTCTCATTTAAGCTTCACATGTGGCTTATACGAGAGATCAAGTAAGGCGAACATCAAAACAAAACTTTTACCCTACCTCAACTGCTGTGACTCTTCCATGGGGTACACAATCAAATTACGATAATCTTTTCTAGATATATCTGAGAGACCTTGTACTAAACTAGGCAAGTGAGGAAAGTGATAAAGAAACAGATCTTTTATATTGGGTAAAAAAGGGCCCAAGTGCTGAAAATTCATTGACTCCCAATATGTGGTATTGGACTATAGCAGCACATCCTTTTTTTTTGTGGAGTTGCCTTGCAAATTTGCTGGGCAATTCCTATCATGTTTTTGGTTTGCTTTATATGGGACGTGCCATATTGGTATCACCTAGTTGAGTTTAATACATCTTAAGAGTTAGGACTGGCTATTTATCCGGTTATGTCTTTGGGGGAGAAGCGCTAACGCGGCGCCATTTTCGCTTGTAAAATATGAGCAGTAGAATTTCGCATATTCACCACCGGAACCACGGACACACTTCCGATTATACCGTTTCTCCCCGAAAGGGATCACGTATTCATCCATAACACACAGGCTCCCTCTGTAGGAAATCAGACACTTGATTTATTACAAGGACAGGAATAAATCAAACTGGTCCCACAGTTAAATACTAGCATCATAGACTCTGGTGTTTTGCGCTATGCATGGTGGGAAGGGGTCCTAAAGTAGTGTCCAATGATAGAAATACACACCAGGTGGAGGTGCAGTTTGACAGGCAGTGCTGTATGCTGCATTTGCCCATGTATAAGCCAGGTTTATGTATAGTAAGTCTGTTGGTATAGTGGTTATCATCTGGCACTCTTATTCAGAGGTCCTGTGGTTCTAATCACCTCAACTAAAAAAAATATGTTTTCTGAAATTCATTTGGTCTTTTTTTTATTAGATTATGTTTGTGTTAATAAATTGCTATCAATATCGCTACAATAATTGTAATGAACAACTGCTCAAAGAAACTCAGATATTCAAAGCAGAGCTGATGTTTTTGGTTATAAATGTCTCAATAGATTTAGGCCCTATACATTTCTTACAAAAAAAATAGTATTGAACGGGTGGGCCTATGGTGACTTAAATCCACTTGGACATTGGAAGTCCAACTCTCTACTGCCTGGGCTAGTGGGGCTGTTGTTGATTTGTAGTAGACAAACACCTTATACTTCCACATAGGTCTTCAGCCCAGGAATGCATAGTCACAGGGTGATTGTGTTTTGGATATGTTGTTATCCGTTATAAAATGGCGAGCAGTGCTCTGCTGCACTATAGAAGTGACCTTGAGTGCATTATAACAGTACAGTGCACGCCTGAGCAAGGTCACCATAGCTGTATTCCGGCCTAGCGGGATAGAGGTGGTGCCGTAGTCTCTAGCTGAAGCTGGTCAGCAGCATGTGCTTTTACACTGGTTTCAGGGGTCAGTTATGTAATACCTAGTGGGAATCCACTCTGTTCCACCCTACATACAAAAGTACTTCTAGGACTCATAAAGTAGCTCATGGTGGCTTAAAAATTATATAATCACAACTTCAAAGGTATGGTTAGTGTAGCTTATCATTCATCACACATCCAGGTGTGGAGTCTTCACACCTACAGGTGTGGATACTCACTATATGTACAGAGTGGATTCTGACCCATAAAGCTAAAAATCTCACGAGAATGGTACTCGCGCCAACAGGACCACATGCAACCTCGGTATAGAGTAAAGGCCGTTGGTTGGTCTTGACTGTCTGGTGTGCTATAAGGTGCATTCATGCATTATATAACAACAAACAGTCTCGATGTAAAGAAAATAGTTGTCAATTCTCTAAGTAAGTACCGGGTATACTAGATGAAACCTAAATTATACTCCTGGTACAATGCACACCTGTACCACTGCACCTATATGCAGGTATGACACAATACATGGATTGGGCTGTACTAAACACTTCTACTTCTTGTGTTGCCCAATGATATGTGGATCTAACTAGCCACCAGTGTGGTGTTTCACAAGCTGGCAATATTTACAACTGGTTATAACTAGATGTGATAGCAGTTTTAAGATTGGTTGTAGGCTTACAATAGCAGGTGTTTCTACAAAGGTCATCAGTATAACCTAATGTACTTCTCTCAATGATCAGACCAACATAGGAGTGGTTGTAACTTTGCAACAGTCATAATTTGGTTTTAGAAAAGGATGATTTATGACTATTATTATCTTTGGCTTGTGAAACACCACACAGAGGCTATATCCCACAATGCATGGCACAGAAGACCATGGGTTAATACGAGTAGTGACACCTGGTAACAGGTTGAGGAATAAATATGTGACATAGGGTTTCTTTGTCTTGGAACAGTAATATTTCATATAACCATCAGATATTTTAGCACATGGTTTAGAATATTGTCTTGATGGTGATTGAAGTGAGAACCTCAAACACCAAATATCAATACAAAAATTAATAAATGACATATTATCAAGTTACACAGAAGGACTACTTCAGATGTGGCTTGTAGAGTCATCCCTAACCTGGGATCCTCCTTAAAGACACGACTTTATTCCAATGTAGCAGGTTGTCACATGGGCACCGCCATTGCTGGAGCTTGTTACCAGCGAGTTCTACTGATAAGACCTGGGTACCAGTTGGCCCCCGAAGGACCGCAGTGAATAGATTGGGTTTCTCTCATTGGCTAATAATTAAACCTGCTAAGTCCGTATACTATAGAATGGCACTAAAATAACCAAAATAATAACCCCAGATGTCCTTGAATTTGGATGTAGCACTTGTATGTGATAGGAGTCTAATCTACTTCTCTTCTTTATCTTGGAAAGAGATCATTTATTGCTTCTGTCTTGCCTGTAGGCCATGAATGATTTCAGATAAGATAGATGGAAGGAGAAGTACCGATAGTGCATACGTACAGCACTGCATCGGAAAGTTCTTATGCTATTGGTGTAATTTTCTGTCTCCTGTCACAGAGACTCTTGTGTCTAAGGAGTTGACACTGTTCTGATCATAAGTTGATTTGATTGAGTGGTGTTAGTCTGTTGATTTAGTTCTGTAGTTCTTCCTCTGTGCAGATGTAAATTGCAAAGATGCCATGTGTGTAACCAACAAAACCTATCATGTTTTGAGATGTGTTCATCTAATTTACCATTAACTGATTGGTACTCATGTGATATGAATCTTGATGAACTACATTTTTAGTCATCAAGCTGTAAGATTGATAATTGCCTTAGATTGGAATCATGGCTCATCTTTGCACTATTGGTCTCATCTTCTAGATTAGAGTGGAATTGTTATTGTTTAAAAAAATGTCTTTGGACCGAAAACCCTTTCTTTAAATGGTCTCCAATGAGTGCATGTTCGGTATAAGCAGAGGGGCAAACAGGAACTTAATATCTATAAGTGCTTAAATTGGAAATCACTGTTACTCATATTGACAAACAAAAAAAATGTATAAATCTTGCAGTTTATGATTTTGAAAATTATCGTCATTCTTCAAAAGCTTTTGCTTATAATGCAAAGTGACAGAACAACAGTTTATCAATATTATGATGTTTATTTCCTTCGAAGGTAAACATGAGGTAAGATTTATAACAGTTCACTGATGTTTTTATGATCAGGATGTAACAACTTTTTACAATGGCTACAAGGAGCCTGCACCAAGCAAACTACATTGTGTAGTAAGCAAAGAGCGATCTAATTCTAGTCTGTACACTTTACACATAATTAACATTTGGATGTTCCAAAGGTATTTAGAAATATAGCCAGCTTTTAGGACAGCATTGAGATTGTTGTCACATCATCTACAGTTTATAGGACTCCTTTAAGCATGTCTGCGGTACGCTCAGCAATCATCATGACAGGGAAGTTAGTGTTTCCTGATGGGATCATTGGGATGACAGAGGCATCAACCACACGTAGTCCCTCCAGTCCATGTACCCTGTACAGCAAAAGCACAGACATGATTACTAAAGATATCTTGATCCATATAAGTATTGAGAATTCATTCAACCAAAGGTTGAATTCAATATTCTGTAGTGTCCATTCCAGGGCTAAGAATGACTCTATGAACACAAGTAATTGAACAGTTTTTTTGCAAAAATACAAATGCAGAATAGTTTGAAAATCAACATTAACCATTAATGAAGGGGGAACACATAAAAAAATCCACCAATATTTTCAGGAATACAGTAAACAATTATACTTCATACTACATACCTAAGCCTTCCATCGACAACAGAGTTCTTGTCCCACTTGGGGCCCATCCTGTTGGTAGAGACGGGGTGACAGAAGCTCAAGGTGTTAGCACGGATGTAACACTTCCAGTACTCATCGCTGTCATAGGTGTGGTTCTTGCAGTCTGGGTGAACTCGGGTGACAAGCTTGGCACCAAGTTCTTTGACAAGAGGTCCAGAGTTCATGAGCTTCCTTGCAGTACGGACTCCTGAGGAAGGGAGAGAGTTTAAGATTTATAGTATAGTAGAAATATATAGCTCAAATAACAATTCAGCTGAGGATTTAATCTAACTGTTAGAGTTAATGGAAAGGAATAGGCATAAACCTTACCATCCAAAAGATGATCCACATCCTTTTCACTCTTCAGATAGTTCGGGTTGATGAGTGGCATGTCGAAGGGGTTTGTTGAGGCCAACTTGACTTCTCCAACACTCTCCAGTTGCTGCAGGGCAAGCAGGAGGCAAAGTCCGTCTCTGCCTTCAAAACCTCCATATAGAGCATCATGTACCTAGAAAAGACCACATCAAATTTGTATTCAATATTTGATACATTCTCCAACAAAGTAGATGCAATCTCTTGGTTTGAGGAAAATGCAAATAATCAAAATAAATGATCATACACCTAGTATTATATCTGTATAAGTAGAATTCAAAAAGAAAAATTGTGTTTCCTCATGAAAATTTCACTCATTATAATGATTGCTTACATACATGGAGAGAGTTACTAGTTTATTTTTCATAAAGAGAAGAGCCTTACATACATATTGATAAAGGATACTTACATTTTCCTTCAGACCAATGTTGTTTCTGTGTCCTTCAGCGTTCATCATGTTGTTCAGGAGCACATACTGAAGGTAGGGCATTTTTGTGTCCTCAGGTTGATGCTTGGAGCGGGAGAAGGCAGTAACAATGGGGCCAGCGTGGCTGTATGCACCTGTTTGAAAATATTAGAACTGATTAGCATTCATCTTTTTATGCACCTTTCTTTTTATCTGTAATATTTTGTTGATGTGTATTTGACCTCTGATGTTGGCTAGTATTTCCTCAACATTTTAGCTAATTCCAGGATAGTCAAATTCAAGTTTTCTAAAAATGATATCAAGTTCCCCTCAGTCATAGATTGAGTTCCAAGGGAGGGCAGGCTATTTTTAGCTTTTTGCATTATTGTCTATTGCTGCCCCCAAATCCTCCTCACAAAACCACAGACAGAATTTAACAATTTTACAAACCTGTTCCAAAGAGATCATACTCCAATTTATCCATGATTCCAAGACGCTGAGTGACGAGAGCTGCAGGCTTCTCCAAAGTGACAAGGGCAGCATGAATATGTACATGGTCACGCAGGTTCTGTCCAACAGGCAGGTCTGCTACAACTGGGATCTACAGAGAAGAAAACTAAGTTTAGCAATGGAAGGAAGTACTTATAAGATAGTTATGATCGTTATTGCCTTCTATGACCTAATTTTACAAAAGGTCGGGAAAATAAACCTAGAATAAAAACTGATACAGAACTGTTTTCCTTTTAACTCACATTCATTTCTTCTAGATGTTCCTTTGGTCCGACACCAGACAGCATAAGGATTTGGGCAGATCCAAAAGTACCAGCTGACAAGATGACCTCCTTCTTAGCCTTGACTGTTTTTATACGACCATCACTCATGTATTGCATTCCAGTGGCTCTCTTTCCACGGAACAGCACCTACAGAATCAAGATAATCAAAAGTATTGCGAATTAGATTGGAATTACCATGTATTACTTTTGATTCTTTTTTTGTTAAATCAAGAAAACACAGGCCTGCATGACATTATTTTTTCTGTTTTTTACCCTTAATAATCTCACCAACCGGACGAATATTGTATAAAAGCTCAATATTTAGAGTAGAGGAGGAGAGCTGTTAGTAACTCAGTGGACATACCTTTGTGACGTGGGCACCAGGGAGCACATCAAGGTTGGTACGTGACTTAACAGGTTTAAGGTAGGCCTCAGCTGTGCTCTGTCTTGCTCCATCTGTGCCAACATTGGCCTGGACCTTCATGATCTCTGCAGTCATAGAAGATATTTATTAACACTACATAATATAACATACACTTGTTATTAGATATATCATTAAGCTATTCTTTAGGAATAATGCTGCTGAATTTGTCTTTAACATTCAAAGCAGTAAGTTAACCTTTAAGGGTCTTCAATGAAGTTATGAATTATCGAAACCCATTACCTTCTCTTCAGCAAGGCAAAATGAGATACAAGATAATTATGTGTTTGACTTACTGTTGGACATCTCCTCAGCATTGAGGTCACCTTCTGTGAAGCCTTGCATCTCAGCTCCCTTAATGAAGGCATTGGATGCTTCTGGGTAGGCGTGTGTGTCGGTAACTTGTACGGGTCCATTTGTTCCACGCTGACCTGTATCAAATAAAAACATATACATTATATAAATATGAAGTTGACTCTACTATGATGCATGGATGCAGCCATAGAAAGAAATTCTAGAGAAACTTTTATACTACTGTGGAAAGAATTGGCTAGAGATTTTCATGCTCAGTACCATCCTCCCCATTATTGCATACCATATTCAACCTCTAATTATACCCTAATAAGCGCACACCCCCTCTATTTGGTCATTTTTCAAATTAGAAATTACCCCAAATTTTCGGATTTTTAAGCTCAATTAAACTCTTAACTACTGGACATCCATTTTAGATATTTTCTAAGCGCACAATGCGCTAATTAGGTCCAATATGGTATTGATAATGTCATCCAGGGTTAAAAAAAGGTTTTCAGGTTTTTACAATTAAATTGAATATCAAGTAATATGAGACTACTTATGCTGAAGGATCAAAAATCTATATTCTACCATTGTCTGTGTATTTTGCCTCATGTACATTTTCAAGCTTGATGAAGTATGGCAGCACAGACTCGTAGTCCCATCCTTCATTTCCCATCTCAGCCCAACGATCATAGTCATGACGACTTCCACGGATTGCCATCACACCGTTCATGCCACTTGTACCACCAAGCATTCTACCACGGGGAAGTGTAGCTTTCTGCATGGAATTGAAATAATGATTTGCTAAAACTATTGACACAAGTGGACAAGAGAACTCAATTCTTGAGCATGGCTATCATAATTCTTGTTCTGACTAGCACACTTTTAAATTATGATTTTCTATATAATATTCCATTATTCAGAACTTACATTGTCTGCGATGGATTTGCAGGCATGTTCTTGTGGCACTGTCTGGTATCTCCAGTCAATGTCTGACTTCTGTAGTCCACTGTAGCACAGAGGGGTTACAAGTTCTGGGAACTCCTCATTGTTAGGGCCAGCCTCAAGGAGTGCCACCCGGATGTTGGGATCCTCAGTCAGACGTACGGCCAGAACGGAACCAGCTGAACCAGCACCAACTGTAAAGAGATGGGAACATTACTACTTGATTACTATTCATAAGTCCAATGTGTTTAACTACCCTTTACTGGAGTTTTTATACTCTTTAATCTAAATGATAGTTAGTTTTATGGCAAAAACACTTTTAGTCTCCCACTAGACCTGATAGTGAGGATTTGAAAACAGATTTAGCATTGTATGCAGTCTACCATGGTTAAAAGCCAAATATTTCTAAGAAACACCACCATTAATCCTCCTTAACAAAGAGAAAAGTGTTCTTTATTACTGACCATACTTTATAGTATATGACAAGCTAGATCTCCCTTCATGCGTTCTAACTGTTATATTTCCCCCTAATTTGAAATAGTCATAATAGCCTATTATGTCATGCAACCACACTTACCTATGACATAGTCATATTCTGTCTTCAGCTTCTCCCTGGCTAGAGGAATGTTGGGCATCCATTTTCCCTCCCATTGGCCATTTCTAAAGTTTGATGGCATGTATTTCCATCCAAGACCAAGGCCAAGGATAACAAGCGAAGTGATGGCTACTGCCTTTGTCAACATTTTTCAGCAGGTATCTACAAGGAAACATAAATATTTCTGGTACTCACATGGGTTTAATCATTATAAAACCTTCAATAGGAAAGACAGAATTACAATGCATGCAACATTCTGCTACCCTTGGACAACTATTAAGTGAGGACTTTTGTCCTAAAGTGGTACAAACTGTCATCATTTCGTCAAAAAATATTGATGTTCTCTATTCACGTTTGTAATACAGACGTTTTGTACTAGGTCACTGAAATGAAGCATTTCAAACATTCTAATGCTAGTGAGATTGAAACACTGTACTCATTTTTGGTTGAGTCTCAATACCTTTGCCTATTTTTGACTGATATCAGAGTGGTAAGCAAGAGTTATCACAGGACAAAGTTTGAAAAAACACTGCTATGTAATTTTGTCTATTTCCCAAAGATTGGACATGAGAATTCTAAGCAAATAACCTCTAACATATGTCTTAGTGATGTAAGCTCCACCAATGGTTTGAGGGATTCCTACAAAAAAAACAATAGGCCAGTGATCGTTGAGCTAAATTCAAGTAAAGGAATTTTCGCCCTGTGCATGAATGAATGGAAGAAGAAGGGGAAAGCAGTAAACAGGGGGCAAGGAGATAAATGGAGGAGGAAGAAGCAATGATTTGATTAGATAAAGCAAGAGAGGGAAGGGACAAGCCATAGAGGGGATGGGGGGGAGGGTCAGGGTTTGTTATCTGTGCAGTTAGGGCAATAGGTAGCACAACAGCAAAATGCCCCCTACTTTTGCCAGATTCCATACAAATCTTATCTAAAACTGGTAAAATGTAAATCAACTCTTCCCACTAATCTGATAATACCCCAACATGGCATTATCAGGATTTCAATTATGTACCAGAAACCACAAAATCCTTATGGCACATATGTGGATCAACACGGTAAAAGGTACGCCCGCAAGGGGATGCACGGGTGTACCTTTTACCGTGTTGATTCACATATATGCATTTACCCTATAGTGACGCTAATGCATGCCAATTATTTGCCAGGGCTGCATTCATGCAAAATGTATTCATTAATGCATTAGTGCCATAAGTGGGGAGATCCATTCAGAACCAAGAGGGTCAATTGAGATGTAGGGAGGGGAGCAGCAAAACCTCTGTAATGTTTCCCCAAGCCAAACAGAGCGCTTGAGAGGCACATTGGGGCCATAGCTATAGATGTGAATTTTATTTTAGATTTTGAAAATCCAGAAAAAGGCTCGGACTCAGGGCAGTATAACTGCATTGCTATATCATACAGACCCTTCGGGAGTGTTTGGGCCTGACAGGGTATGTATGGTAGATGAATACAATAATCCAAAGGACAAAATGAATAACTGCAATGTGCGATCCTTAAATGGTTAAAGGTGTAAATGTGAAAATACTGACTCACCAGACTTGTTCAGAGCTGTGAAGTACTGCTTCACCCACTGTCCGGTCTCTGCCTGTGGCCTTCTCACCGTTGCAATGTGACGAAACTCTGAGATGACTCTCAGAAGATTGTCTGAATGTCCCAAACTCCCTCACCTATATACTGGGAATTGGCTCTTACAGGTCCCTCCCTACTACATAACACCTTGTCAGCTATTGGCTGGTTGAGAAGCAGCTCTCTGATTGGCTGCTCTGGCTAATGCTGCATGTAAGCCTAGCTGTGATTCGTCAAGCCCTAGCCCTCTGGTGTGAAATTCTAGTATGAGATCTTCCTCCCCCTGCCTGAGGTGGCTAGTAATGTGCTGTGCTGGTGTTATTTTTAACCCTCACCCTCCCTCCCCACCCATATGTGAACCTTTAAGGGCATTCTCATGCATGTATATTACCCATTGGTCGTTATGATACTTATTTGTGGTACTGGGGAATCTATCACAAGGGCGACATTCATGCATCATGATAACCTAATGGGACTGAAATCTGAAAGGAGGGTCAAAGGTTTACTCAAATGTAGGCTTGGTGCATGGACTGAATCAGTACATAGATACATGTACCTGGGGCCATGATGTCTGACTTACAGATCTAATAGAGAGGTGCCCTGGTAAATGATGGTGAAGGTTGTGTCAAGGACAACACTTAGGTTCTTGAGTGAAACATAGTTATTTTCAACTTGATATTTTGATAACTGATTTATGGTGGCATTAAAGTAATCCCCACGCACAATATATACAACTCAGTAAGATACCCCTTAACCCTTTAAGGGTTATTGATGCACTAAATTAATGCATCAATATGCATGATTGAGACCCTGGCAGGTCATTCACCAGGGCTGCATTCATGCATCATGCTGACACTCCCGTAGAGTCAGCATGATGCACCAATGAAGTGCTGGAGATCAGACTCACCTGCACTTCATTGGTGCACCGTGATGATGGGCATGATGTACTCCTGTATAAGGAGTGAATGCACCATAGGAAACTGAATAACTCGGCAGTGCTGCATTCATGCATCATGACAACCTATTAGCATGATACAGTATTGCATTGTGCTCTCCCAAGGTTTCCCAATAACATTGCCATTGAGGTATGTTTGATTCTATCCTTGGACTGGCTACTTTTGGGCTTCAGTCCAAAGTGAGACCACAGGATACTATGCTGCCAATAATACCTAAGTCATCCCACTAGATCAGACATGTTTATGTACCAAAATAGCTTATTGATCTCTTCTTCTACCAATCACACATCTATGTAGTGGATGCCCATTTATGCACGTTTTCGACAGATTTTTGTGTATTTTCTTTGATCTATTGAAGCTTCTTGATTTCACCACTATTTGAGGCTGTGCTCCGTGGTGTGGACAAAGGTTTGATTAATGAAAACTGGGGTCATCATGTGTCCCTTAGTGGTATATGAAAGGTACCCTGGTATATTATGATGAAGGTTGTGTCAAGGACAACACCTGGGTTCATGGGTGTTTGTGTATATAATTACACTGTCAGCACACCCACATAAATATACAGTAGAATGCTTTCTATTATGCTATACAGTATTACCTTGTATAGGCATGAACGTACATACTAGATGTGCATAGTTCTGTAGTTACGGGTGGTTTTACAGCCTACTTACAGGGGTATTGATAGCCGATTTACAATTGGGGCTGAGGTCTTACAAATTCATGATATCTATCCATGATTTGTCCTCATTGACTGGTAATCAGGTGATAATTGTACCACAGTACAGCCAATTATACAGTATGGGTTCTAACCAGTAACCTGGGTTTTTGGTAAGCATCCTCCACATGCAAACAGGCCTTGTCCCTGGTTTACCCAAGCACCATTAATAACTCAGGAGGCCATTTCTTAACACACTACGACTGCTCACCTTGAGGTCTTAGTGAAGTCCCTTAACTTATTGACATTACAGCCCATTAGTGTTGGTCATTTATTGCATGCAGCACTATGACTGCCCTACCAAACTCTATGTAAAAGCTACATTTTTATAAGGGGCTGATAGTACAGAGAAGTCGCAGGGCACTGCCTACGATTACTGGGACTAGTTTCAGAATATCAGATCGTAGTTGCTGTGCGCAGTTGTAGTGCCTTAAGAAATGGCCTCCTGATGATCTCAGCTTGTAGCTAGAAGTGAATCCTCTTTACTAGTCCTTTAGCAGTCTCTTCCATTTCATCTAGGTTTTTCAAATATTTAATGACATAAGCGCTTACATCGCATATAAACCCTTTCGTCATAATGCATGAATGTAGCCTGGATGGAGTCATTTTCATGAGTGTTATTCATTCTGATTGGCTGATAACTTTCCACCCATACCAAAAATGTGTGCATTGTTAAAAGGGCATTTTACAGCTTGGTCTATACTTGCAGTTAGAAGTGATTCTTCATTACTAGTTCTTTAGTACTAAGCCTGTTCCATTTCATCTATGTTCATCAAAATTTAATTAACAAGTATAAGTGCTGACACCACATAAACCCTGCATGCCCATTGGTTGCAATGATTCATGAATACAGCCCTGGTAGCATCAGTGTCATCCTTTCTGATTGGCTGCTGGCTGACCACCCAGACCCCATAATAACTAGACCTCGGACAGGATTAGACAGACCTGAATGCCAAGGTCAGTGTCATTAGGATATTTTATGGACTACAAAGTGCATTAATGCATTATGTCATTTGCCTGTCATGATGCATGATTGTAGTTCTGTTGAGTAATTGAACCTCAAATGTAGCATTCAAGCTTCATTCCAAAACCGCCAATCCTACAGGTTTGATACTCTCCCAGATTGTTAGGATGATACACCTATGTAGAGGTGGTGAGTCCTAGCCCACTTAAAAGGGTCTACTTCTCATCTTTCCTATCCCCTCAGGATGTGTGTGGTGCACATATGCGCGAGCACTGACACATTCCTCTGTGAAATTGTGTAATGTAGTTCTTGCCATGAATATGACCTTAGCTGTCGAAATGGCGTTAAACATCTATTACTCACTCACTCACTCACTCAGTTCTTTTGACAGAGCTATTATGCAACCTTTAAAAGGTTAGTCTATTCAGGTTGATCTTAGTATCTCTGTATGGTCACGAGGATTAGAAACACGTGTTTGACCACTGTGTCCTCAGCCTATTGGGTGTCCTTCAGGAATGAGTTGGTTGGAAACAAACAATCTCAGATGCCAGATGGCCCTAGGCACATCATCCTAGTTGTGGGCAAATTATTTAGTGCTGATAAGTGTTGATTGGCAAATTACTCAGTAATCAATTAACCCTTTCGAAGCCAATAATGCATTAATGCATCTTGCCCGTTGGTCACCATTCCTTAATTTTGATGAACCTACTATATCCATGCAGTCTTGGGATAGTCTGTACACTAAAAAAAAATGGAAGATCCGAAACTAGTCAGCGGTGACCACTTTAGGTCCTCAAGTTGACGATACCTAAAACTACAACTTTAGGTAGTCAAAATGACAACTTTAGGTCGTCATCCTGAAGACCTGAGTCATCAGAATGACAATACTGACAGTACAGAGTCGTCATATTGACGACTCAGGTTGTCACGATGATGACATAAAGTCGTTATTTTGACTACCTAAAGTCGTAGTTTAAGGTATCGTCAACTTGGGGACCTAAAGTGGTCACCGCTGACTAGTTTTGGATCTTCCATGTTTTCAGTGTAGTATGCTCTGATGTAATGCTGGCAGGAAACCTGACATGCTTATTGATGCATCCTGATGACCAAGGAACCTTGAATCATCTTGCAGAACATGCAGGGTTAAGGCTTGGTGACCCACTTGGCAAAAAATCGTGTTTTTTAACGTTAGCAAACGTTTTTATTTGGTTTGAGTAAAAAAAGTTTTAAAAAACGTTATTTTGATGTAAACGTTTCTAAACGTTTTTTTTTTTCAACCAATTTTCTACCAAATAAAACGTTTGCTTTTCAACCAATTTTCAACCAAGTAAAAACGTTTTTTATTTACGTTTCTTTTAGGTTAAAAAACGTTTTTTAACCTGATATAAAAAAGTTTTGTAAAACGTCAAAATAACGTTATTTCAGTACATGTAAAAACATTATTTTGACATTGAAAAAAACGTTTTGCAAACTTAGGAACCAAAATAAAACGTTTTTTGATGTCAAAAAACGTTTTTCTGCCAAGTGGGGATGCTCATGTGTCATGATATGCAGCAAAGAGAGGTGACTTTTCAGTTCTGGTTCAGGTGTTATTGCAGCTTGACTATGAGGCAGATTACACACTTGATGGGTGCATCGATTTAGTCCAAATGAGTGAAATAATCACTAATTACTTTCCTCTCTCCCCATGCCCTCATTTAGATCGTGGAGATGAGTATAGATATTACTAGGTTGTACAGTTGATTTCTATTCTGTATCATGTGAAAGTGAACTATAATTATTGGGGACATGTAAAAGTCTGACAGAATAAAACAGTGCACTTAGGCTTAGCCTTTTTCTAATTGTCTTATGCAAAGGATAACATCTTTGTATCTTTATTCGTGCCTAAAGGTGTACATGTACATAACAGACTCACATTGTAGATGTGAGAATGGGGATTATTATGCTTTTTAAATTATCATTTTACTCAAAAATAGTGGCTGAGGTATGAGTTAATTTGTCTTGGGAAGAATCGTTTTACTAGATGCGGGATTTCTACAGCTTTTTTTTTTTTTTACAGAAATAAATATGGAATAATAGCTACAATGCGGCCCTTTTTACATGCTGAGGGCGGATCTGTAAAGTTGATAATTATTAAGTGGCCTAACATGTAATTGACAATAAAGCAATAATCAGAAAAAAAAGCCCACAAGGTTGTGAATCTCAAGACATTGGGTTTATGGAAATCCTAAAAAATTTAAAATATGAAAATTACTACCTAAAATGGAGTATACGTATACACTTGCTAATTCAACCTTTTGACCCTTTATGGGCAGCTGATGTACCACAGGGTTGGCATATATGCAGTCTTTAGGTTTACTGCTGACCTTGACCTTGTCCTCTAGGTTTTTCTAATCCTCTCCTCGGCTACTCCCGGACATGGTTACAATGGGCTTTTTTTTGTAAAGGTAAACATTGACATATGCTCTCGTACTAGAGGTTATACACATGTTCTTAATCCCTGTGTCCCAAAAACGGGACAAGATAAGATCTACGGCCGGATGCCTTATGCTCTAAAAGGCACACATGTGGCTCTGTCTCGTCTACTCACAAACAAAATATGTAGCTACATCAACCTGACCATATGGGACTGTGTACACACAACGGGGTCCACATGAAGAATGAATGCAACACTGAGAATTGAGTTATTTGGCAGCGCTGCATACATGCATCCAGACAACCTATTAGCATGATATATCAATGCATTATGTGCTCTCCCAAGGTTTCCCAATGACATTGACATTGAGGTATGTTTGATTCTATCCTGGGACTGGCTACTTTGGGCTTCAGTTGAAAGTCTGCAGCCAATCAGAACCAAGGACACACTGTTGCCAATAATACCGATGTCATCCCACTGGATCAGACATATTTATGTACCGAAGCACCAGGGTTTCAAATAAACACTGTCCCGAAAAAGCACTATGGGAAAGGCAAGATTGATACCAATCTTAAGCACTAAAAAGAGTATTCAAATAACAGCTGGTCAAAACTAATGAGTGCAATAGCGAGGGCATTCAAATTTTAACTCACTGCAAACAGTTGAAATGTACTCAATACTGTCATGTTATTGAACAAGTAATCAATGGATAATTCATGACGCGTGTGTGTTAGTGAAGGATAATTACACGAGGGCGTAGCCCGAGTGCAATTAGCCTTTGCTAACACACACAAGCCTAACTCTAACGGCTGAGCGCAATGCGCTAACCACTAGACCACCGCATATCACACCTTGGCGCCCGTCTCGGCTTGGCTTTCTTTGAATGCGTCCCACGGTTATGTATACACGGTCGGTACACACACCTCGGCGCCCGGCTAGGCTTGCTAGGGGGTCACAACCCAGAATGCTGGGGATTTTCACACTTTGAATGTATAGAAGTTATATGTGAGTGACCACCCCGGGCTTTGTATCCTATCCAGACATGGTTCTAACCAAGCATTTCTCGTCAGTCCCTGTGGCGCACTGCATAGGGAGTTGGACTAGGGATCTCAGACTGCAGGTTCGAGCCCTGCCCTGGCCTTGAAAATTTCATGGGTTTTAACATGTAAGATATGACAGGTAAGGACATGAGAGGCGTGCAGGTTATCCATGGATAACCACACGGCGTGCAGGTTATCCATGGATAACCACACGCCTTGCAAAAGTGATGTTACAGCCTTCAGGGTGTGCAATATCGACAGGTATGTGCATGGGAATATCCAGGAAAAGCACTGAGAATCCCAGAAATCGTGGAATAATAACTAAGTAATGTATGGGCTAACAGGCACCGAATGGCATGTATCGTAGGATATCGTAACTCGTGGCCTACGGCCACTCGTTACGATATCCTACGATAAATGCCATGAGGTGCCTGTTAGCCCATACCTTACTAAGTTTATTACACGATTAATCAATAAAAAATCAATAAATAATCAATAGAATATCAATAAAAACAAGTTGAAAACAAAAATCCTTCCCCGGGACGCGAAGCCTGCCATAGTGTTTCTACACGATCGGTACACACAGCTCGGCTCCCGGCAGCAGACAGCGACAGCCCCGGTCTCGGCTTGGCTTGCTTTGAATGCGTCTCGTGGTTATGTTTGTGTATAATACACCTCATCGCCCGGCAGCGGACAGCGACAGTGCACACGGCGAAAAAAGATGCGCCCAGACCGTGTTACTAACTGTTAGACTAGATATGCACCTCCTCGCCTGGCAGCGGACAGCGACAGCGCACACGGCGAAAAAAGATGCGCCCAGACCGGGACGCGATCCATGTACCTCCGACGGCTAAGCGCAACGTGCTAACCGCTAGACCACCGCGTGTCCTCCTTCTGCGCCCGGCAGCGGACAGCGACAGCGCACACGGCGAAAAAAGAAGCTTCTCGCGGTTATGTTTGTGTATAATACACCTCCTCGCCCGGCAGCGGACAGTGACAGCGCACACGGCTTTGTATCATATCCAGACGTGGTTCGAACCGAGCATTTCTCGTCAGTCCCTGTGGCGCAATGCATAGGGAGTTGGTCTAGGGATCTTAGACTGCAGGTTCGAGTCCTATCCTGGCCATGAAAATTTCGTGGGTTTTAACATGTGACATGTGACATGTGACATGGACACGGAATGCTGATATCCACCCCAAACCATGCTGATATCCACCCCAAAGAGTGCCGATATCCACCTAGGATCTGCTCATAAGGGGTCACACAATATGTAGGAATATCAGAACTGGGATATCCAGAAAAAGCACCCAAAATCACAGAGGTCGTGTAATAAGCATTGATAACCCTCTATTACCCTCTCCTCCCAACACAATTGATTTTATTATCAACCCTAACTTTGTATTTGAATAATCATTGGAATAAGTCATGTTAAAATCCAATGAGAATTTGGCCCAGGGTGAAGGTTTTTATGAGAAAAAGTTGGCCCATATAATGACTCCTTGAAAGAAGAGGGAGTGATTTCTGACTGCTGATTGGGTACAATATCATAGCTACAGAAATATTTGGGTAGGAAACATTTTACTCAAAATCAATGAAATAAGAACTACAGGTATATCTTTTTCTACTGCAGTCATTGGCATAAAATTGGAGAAAGACACCTCTAAAAGTTCAAAATCCATCCACTAATCCAAACTAGCAACTTGTGTGTATAGCCCCTGTGTGTAGCTTGAGTCATTACCGCGTTTTCATACCTACCTACCCTAATTTTTTTACCCTGTTTGTGTAAGGTAACAGGGTCATTAAGGTTTATACCACAATTATCACATTTCAGAATGATTTTGGGTGCCCAAAGTGGATAATCTGAGTGCTTCTATCACAGGATAAAGGCACTGAGAGTTGATACTTGAATATTGACAGTGTTCTTTTTCAATGCTATTCATATATATATATATATATATATATATATATATATATATATATATATATATATATATAACAGCAGCTCAGGTTTAGCTTTAACAGTGGTTCATACAGGAAAGTCTCAGCATGGGGAGGACTAGAACCCGGGATCATCTGATCCAAAGTGCTTCATGCTATTCATTAGGCCATGGGGCTGGACAATGGTGCTGGGTTAGATGAGTCTTATGTGTTGGACCTTATGGATACCATTATATATGATTGTATGTCAGTGAATGTAGTATGCATTCTGACGCATTGTTATGGTAAAAATACATGTGATGATTATGCTTGCAGACGTGCCTTTTAGGTACCTGATCTTTTAGTACCTAAAAGGCACTAGTGCAAGCATAATAATCATATATTACATTCATAATAACTATGATGTAAATGTAACCAAGGACTGTTGACATAGTTATGATGTAGTGATGATGTACAAGTGTTAGCTGACATAATTACTGTAAAATCCCACACAAAAGCTGCAGTTTATAGACTATTTCAGCCCCTTAATGTGGCTTATATGATGTCAGGCCCCTTGGTATGGCTTATATGATGTCAGGTGCCAATTATATGAGGGGTTATATATGTCGTGGCCGCAAGTCATCTTCATTGGATTGAGCATGTGTTGGATCCCCCTTCGACTACTCAGGGTGCTGGGACTGTTTGAAACTATGTCAGCTATCTGCAAAAATGAGAAGAAATAGTAGAATTCAAGTCTTGATATGTCGGTATTCAATAAGTTGGTTGATTCATTTATCAGTCAGTTATCTCAGACGACAGATTTGATTACAGCCACTGAATTCTATTGTAATTGTAGGCGAACGTGATTCCCTGTGCCCGGCTGGCTGACCCGCAGGGGCGGGTCACTGGGTAATCACATGTACCCTATTGGTATCACACCGACCCAGGCGTAGGTGGAAGGTAGGAAACTTCAGACTGGGAAGTAGCTCAGCAGTAGAGCAACGGTCTGCAGGCTGGAAGGTCCCGGGTTCGATCCCTAGTTTCTCCAGAAACGTTTTGCCATCCCCTACATAATTATAATTCAGAGAACCAGATGATTCAGGATCCAGCCAAATTTTCTCTGAAACGAAGGTGGCCGGTTTATCGAGACATGACTGTAATTGACAAATGATGTACAACAATCCCAAAAATTTAGTCAGAAGTTTTTAGGATAATATGGAAATTTATAGTGACCGAATATATGAAAAACATAGAAATACACCCGCCACAAAAAGTTTGATGAAAAGAAATATAATGAGGCTATGTGCACTGGATGACCCATTTGTGAGATAAATACAAAATTGAAACAAAACTGACAAAAAAGAAATATAGCTGTCAAGCAGTGCGGACAAAGGTGATTATTTCTGGTCAATATAATAGAGGTGGGTCATATCTAACACACCCACCAGGTTCCCCTGAAACCAGCATGGCATCCAGTGCACAGCCATCTTGCTGAAAATGAAATAATACTGAATAGTAAGCGCTACCCCCTAAAAGGTCCAGAGTGGCTATGGTTTTGAAATCAGGAGGATACCCCCCCCCTAAAAAAAACAAAAAACCTTGGAAAAAGGGTAATTTTGGCTGTGAGAAGGCCGAATTTGGGGTATGGTGGTCATATCAAAATACCCAAACATGGCCAAAAAGAGTCTTACAGATGTAGAGGACCTTATTGTAAAGGAACATGATCGATTTAGACCCAAGCGTACATGAATTGGACAAAGAAGGGCAAATTCTGGCTGTTGATCAGCAAATCAGTATCGATTAAGGTTTTGGCAAAACATCCATGGCATCCCCGTGGGGTGCTTCAGAAGCAGGTAATGTTTACAACCGGTCATAAGGAGATATGATAGCAGTTTTAATAGTGATTGTAGGCTTATAACTGCATGTGTTTCTAAAGCATTACCATTATCTTACTGTGTCTATAACTATATGACTGGCGAGAGATGATAATGGTTGCAGTTGTAAGTTTAGAATCTAACAGTTTTAGAAACAGATATTTAATGTTCATTATCATGTCCGGCTTCTGAAACACCCCACCGGGGTCCTGGGGAGCACCCTAAGCTCGGTACAATCTAACATGTGTGCGTCAGCCCAGACATCCCCTAAACAACGTCTGATACAATTTTGATGTAAATTCCTTACCTTTACGTGTAAATTTGCAAGCATTTTGGAGTAAAATCTGCATAGGACTCTGGGAAAACAAGCCTTGAGATCCTCTGAGCTGCAAGACGGTACCCAGGTGTGGGCTACGTCCACCCGGTTAACAGGAAGTTGCTTTTTCCTTTCCCACACTGTATTTCCTGCCACCGATCAGATTACGTCTACTCGCAACAAATTATAATGATTTTCATGGTTTTATAAGGTAAATATATTAAATTTAATGGTGGAAACCATGGTATAAACGCCATAGATGACAAATAGAGGTGCACACGGTGATTCCAGCGGCTAGATAAGAAGACACTCGGCCTTCGGCCTTGTGCTTCTTATCTGCAGCTAGAATCACCTAGTGCACCTCTACTTGTTATATATGCCCTGAGTAATGCATGGGAACCCTTTCAGCCCTTCACGCTTTCCCCTTTGAAGTCAGGGTGAGGTTTATAGGCAGGTGCGATTTATACATGGGGTTTATTGGATGATGTATTATGATTTAGAATGACGTGGCTGAGAAAAGCAATGCACAGTTAGATGAAATAAGCATGAAGTAGTTTCGACAAATGGTGGAGTTATGACATAAAAATAACTTAGTTCTGTCTTCTATAACAGTGTACTCGGCCTTTAGCTTGTTCCATATGACCAATAATCATGAATCGTCGTGATTTGGCCTGCCAGGGGGTCCTTTTTTTTCAACCAGCCTAAAATGTTTTAGGGTACATATAGTATGTGTATTTTGGCTTACAGTCCATATATATATGCAAGTAGGTTAAATACCACTTTTAGGTGCACAGCTCATGGCCAAAGTAGACTACCACAAATGTGAATAGGGACCTAGAGAGACCCTACCCATATATATACTAGTCATGACTGATTGCTCAAAAGCTTTGTATGAAATTCCATTTCTATTACTATGATATAACAGTTGATTAACATACAAGAGGGTTTAGTTAAACATATTATACATGGATGGTAGGACTGAGAGTAGGGTCTCTATAGGGCCCCACCAGAGGGTCTCTCTAGGGCCCCATCTTTAGTAATGACAACCTAGCTCTGGGACTAAGCAGTGTAGGAGGTTGGTACTAACAGGCGAAGTTACTTTGATAGAAAGGTCAATTAACATGTAAGACATTATAGTTAAATATAATTATACATTGGTGGTGGACTGAGAGTAGGGTCTCTCTAGGGCCCCACGAGAGGGTCTCTCTAGGGCCCCATCTTTAGTAATCACAACATAACTCTGGGACTTAATAGAGTAGGAGGTTGATACTAACAGGCCAAGTTACTTTGATATAAAGGTCAATTAACATGTAAGACATGTTAAATATATTAATTATGGCTGGTAGGACTACATATATGTATACATAGGGTCTCTCTAGGGCCCCTCAATAAACTACCCCAACCCTACCACTGACACTGGATGGAGTCCCCAGGCTATGTTATTAGAGCTAGGGTTCCAATTTCATCCCTGTGCTATATGAATATTAGAGCATGGGTGCCATGTTAGGGTCTCTCTAGGTCCCCGTGTAAAACTGCCCAAATGCGTTTTCAAAATTTGTCCTATGCTATGGGGGAAATACCAAAACACAAAAGGGAACCTATTGACCTTTAATTTTTATTTTTTGCAAGTTGCAGCACAGATTTTTATGTTTTTGCTTAAAAAAAAACCTCATTTTGGGCAGTATTAGGCCTCAATGTCCCTAAATATGCCTCATAGATAGGCAAAACCCTATACCATTTGTAGCTCTATCCTATCCCAACCAGAATAAATGATAAAGATATATTACTTTATTTGAAGTTTTTATTGAAGGGAGAACAAGAACAGGCCGAATCTGGATGATTCATGATTATTGGTCATGTCAATGGCTCTGTCAGTCATTTTCTAAAACCCCTGTGTCACTCTTTACATCCATAGGTTTGAAACAAACAGGCACCTTTAAGCATATACCAACATGTGGTCTAGTAGGTATGTCTCTATGGACAACATATTTGTTGTGACTTACAAGCCAGTGTCAGTAACTTAAAATATGTATACTTCTTCTATCATAAGTTCATTCATTTACTCTTAGTGTGCAGTTCTAAATCTAGTATAATTATGACATGTTTTCACAAAACCAGTCGGATGTTGGGCATCCTATAGATATCAGGGATAATGACCTTGAAAGGCCAAAAAGGATTATCTTCAAGGAATAGGTATTTCTGGTATTTGAATTAACTATCAACGATTTTATCTTCAGAGTCAATCATTTTTCTTAGAATTTGTGTCAAAATATATCTGGTTTATTCTTAATACCTTCTCATGTACCTATTTATCCTAAAGAACTCTACTTTAACATTTGATATTTTCAACTAGCCAGGTATTTTCTCTTTACAATTGTACCAAGCTTATTGCATTTGTATCTGAAATATTACAACTGGTCAGAACGACATGTCCTGTGAATACATTTACATTAATTAAAGGCCCTATGTTTAGGCTCCATTACCAACAATTGTATCTACGAATTTTAAATTTTGAAAATTCACCAAATTGAAAACTAGTGATATATAATTATGGATTAAAAGGTAAATTGAAGCTTAGAAGGTTGTAGCTGTGATATTCTTATACGGGGCCAAAATGACTAGGGGGGGGGGGTAGTTGGGGTTGATATGGACCCCTCTGGATTTGGTGCTGTTAAATGGGTACCTTATGACCAGTAGTCTACTGGTGAGGGACCTTGAGACATGGAGAATTAACTGACCTTTTGTCAAAGCTTTTTTTATTCAAAAGATGTTTTGACAAGGTATTACTTAATTTGAATGATGCTCATATTTAAGATGATTTTTGATAAGTGAACATATTATCTATCAAGCTCTACTAGTGGTCTTAGATTGCAATCATTGTTCATCTTACCACCATTTTCTTTATCTTCTTCAGGAGAGTGATTTTAATAGGAGGAATATATTTGGACCGTTATACATTATATTGATAACCACTTAAGACATTTCTAACCATAGAGATTTTGCAATGATGATTGAAATAACAAAACCATAGTTTAGCAACATTTGATGTTTATTTCTTTTCAACATATGATGTGAAGTACAATATTTAACAATTTTCTGATGCTTTTATGATCAGGATGTAACAACTTTTTACAATGGCTACTAGGAGCCCACACCAAGCAAACTACATTGTGTAGTAAGCAAGATCTAATTCTAGTCTGTACACTTTACAGTTGATTAATTTTGGGGTATTCTGAAGGTGTTTAGAAATATAGCCAGCTTTCAGGACAGCAGCAAGATTGTTGGCACATCATCTAAAGTTTATAGGACTCCTTTAAGCATGTCTGCGGTACGCTCAGCAATCATCATGACAGGGAAGTTAGTGTTTCCTGATGGGATCATTGGAATGACAGAGGCATCGACCACACGCAGTCCCTCCAGTCCATGTACCCTGTAAAGCGAGAGAAAAGACATGGTTACAAAAGATATCTTTAACCCTATCAAAAATTTAGATTTCATTTGACTAAATGCTTGGATTCAATATTCTGTAGTGTCCATTCGAGGGCAAAGAATGACCATATGAACACAAAAATGAATCCACTCATATTTTTATGAATACAGTTATCAGTTTGACTTCATACTACATACCTCAGTCTTCCATCGACAACGGAGTTCTTATCCCACTTGGGGCCCATCCTGTTGGTAGAGACAGGGTGGCAGAAACTCAAGGTGTTAGCACGGATGTAACACTTCCAGTACTCATCGCTGTCGTAGGTGTGGTTCTTGCAGTCTGGGTGAACGCGGGTGACAAGCTTGGCTCCAAGTTCCTTGACGAGAGGTCCAGAGTTCATGAGCTTCCTTGCTGTACGGACTCCTGATGAAGGGAAAGATTTTTTAGAATTATAGTAGAGTGACAATTTAGAGCATGAAGCATAAACTGCATTGTGGTACAGTTCAAATAACAGACCAGCTGAGGATTTTATGTAACTGCTAGAGTTAAGGGAAAAGAATAGGCATAAACTTTACCATCCAAAAGATGATCCACATCCTTTTCACTCTTCAGGTAGTTGGGGTTGATGAGTGGCATGTCGAAGGGGTTTGTTGAGGCCAACTTGACTTCTCCAACACTCTCCAGCTGTTGTAAGGCAAGTAGGAGGCAAAGTCCATCTCTGCCTTCAAATCCTCCATATAGAGCATCATGTACCTAAAAAAGACCATATCAAATTTGTATTCAATATGCGATACATTCAAAGTAGTTTGAGGGAAACGGAAATAATCAAATTAAATGATCATACACATGGTGTATTATATCTGTATTAGTAGAATTCAAAAAGAAAACTTGTGCTTCCTCATGAAAGGTTCACTCATAAAATTATAATGATGGCTTATACTAATATGCATGGAGAGAGTTACTAGTTTGTTTTTCATGAAGAGAAGAGCCTTATATAATATATTGATGAAGGATACTTACATTTTCCTTCAGACCAATATTGTTCCTGTGTCCCTCAGCGTTCATCATGTTGTTCAGGAGCACATACTGAAGGTAGGGCATTTTTGTGTCCTCAGGTTGATGCTTGGAGCGGGAGAAGGCAGTAACAATGGGGCCAGCATGGCTGTAGGCACCTGTTAAGGGAGAGTTTGAGAAATATTCTAACTGCTTAGCACTCATCCTTCTATGTGTCATTTCTTTTTATCTGTGTATTTGCCCAATTTTGTTGGTATGTATCCACCTTGTATGTTGCCCAGTGTTTAATCAAGACTTCAGCGATTTCCAAGAAATACTACATATGTAATCAAGTTCTCCTCAGTCATAGATTTCATATAATATCCAGAGGAGTGCAGGCTATTTTGAGCTTTCTGCATAAATATCTATTGTAGCCCTCACATCTTCCTAACAAAGCCATTGAAAGAATTTTTAAAGTGAGGGTACAAACCTGTGCCAAAGAGATCATATTCCAATTTGTCCATGATTCCAAGACGCTGAGTGACAAGAGCTGCAGGCTTCTCCAAAGTGACGAGAGCAGCATGAATATGTACATGGTCACGCAGGTTCTGTCCAACTGGCAGGTCTGCTACAACTGGGATCTAAAGGGAGAACTCTAATATTAGCATAGGGAGAAGGATTTATAAAATGGTTATGATTGTAAGTGCCTTCTTTTAACTCATTTTAAAAATACAAAAAACATCTCTAATAACTTTCATGTTTTCATTGCATAAGAAATAAGAATTCAAACCACAAACAGTGAGGAAAATAAACCCGGAATAAAAACAGATCTATATATACAAAACCTTTTTCCATTAACTTACATTCATTTCTTCAAGATGTTCCTTTGGTCCAACACCAGACAGCATAAGGATCTGGGCAGATCCGAAAGTACCAGCTGACAAGATGACCTCCTTCTTAGCCTTGACTGTTTTGATACGACCATCACTCATGTATTGCATTCCAGTGGCTCTCTTTCCACGGAACAGCACCTACAAAATTGAAGTAATCAAAAGTAATGAGATTGGAATTCCCAAGTATTTGAGTTTTGTTTTGTTTTATTCTTTTTTTTTGTCAAATCAAGAAAATCACAGGTCTGGCTGACAATTTTCCTTTCTGTTTAATGTGATATTCTCAACAACTGGATGAATATCATGAAAAATTAAAAGCTTAGTATTTATATCAGAGAAAGAGAGCTATCAGTGAACATACCTTTGTGACATGGGCACCAGGGAGTACATCAAGGTTGGTGCGTGACTTAACAGGTTTAAGGTAGGCCTCAGCTGTGCTCTGTCTCGCTCCATCTGTGCCAACGTTGGCCTGGACCTTCATGATCTCTGTAGTCATAGTATTTACACTACATGATATATTATACACTTGTTATTAGAGATACATTTAAAATATTCTTTGAGATTAATGCTGCTGGATTTGCCATTGATATTCAAAACTGTAATTCAATCTTCAAGGTTATCAATGAAGTTGATAAGTTTTAAAACTTATTACCTTCCCGTTGGCAAGGAAAAATGTAATGGGATTTTATTATCATTGTGAGATACAAGATAACTATGTGTTTTACTTACTGTTGGACATCTCCTCAGCATTGAGGTCACCTTCTGTGAAGCCTTGCATCTCTGCTCCCTTAATGAAGGCATTGGATGCTTCTGGGTAGGCATGTGTGTCAGTAACTTGTACAGGTCCATTTGTTCCACGCTGGCCTGTATGAATTAGATAAATGTTAAGTTAACTATATCAAAATGCGTGGCTGTAGTTGTAGTAAGAAACTCTAGGGCAACTTTTAAACTTTTCTTGAAAGGATTGGTTGTAGTCTGAGTAAGAGACTCTGAAGCAACTTTTAAACTTTTCTTGAAATGATTGGCTAGAGACTGCCATGCTCAGCATGATCCACTGCTTTATTGCATCATGCTAATGAAGGGACATGATGAACCTGGAGGTCTCATATGTGTCATCCAGGATTACAAAGGGTTTTCAAGTTTTTACAATTGAATTGAATATCAACCTCATTTGGAGACATGGTATGATTAGCCTTGCCTAGTTTTACTCACGTAATATGAGACTACTTATGCCAAAGGATAAAAAATCTATACTCTACCATTGTCTGTGTATTTTGCCTCATGTACATTTTCAAGCTTGATGAAGTATGGCAGCACAGACTCATAGTCCCATCCTTCATTTCCCATCTCAGCCCAACGATCGTAGTCGTGACGGCTTCCACGGATTGCCATCACACCATTCATGCCACTTGTACCACCAAGCATTCTACCACGGGGAAGTGTAGCTTTCTGTATGGAATTGAAATAATGAATGGTAAATCTATTGACACATGTGAAGAAGAGAAGGTTTGTGAAGGTTTCCATGTTATTTCTAAATTATTCAGAGCTTACATTGTCTGCGATGGATTTGCAGGCATGTTCTTGTGGCACTGTCTGGTATCTCCAGTCAATGTCTGACTTCTGCAGTCCACTGTAGCACAGAGGAGTTACAAGTTCTGGGAACTCCTCATTGTTAGGGCCAGCCTCAAGGAGTGCCACCCTGATGTTGGGGTCTTCAGTCAGACGTACAGCGAGAACTGAACCAGCTGAACCAGCACCAACTGTAAAGAGATGAGAAATTTACAACATGCATTCAACTACCCTTAACTGGAATTTTTATTCTTTTTAATCTAAATAACAGCTAGTCTAATGGCAAAAATACTTTTTAGTCTCCCACTAGACCTAAGGATTTGAATACAGATTGAGTAGTTTATGCAGTATACCATGGTTAAAAGTCAAATATTTTTAAGCTCTTTTTAAGGAAACATCACCATCAATCCTCCTTAACAAATGAAAAGTGTTCTTCGTAACTGAGCATACATTATATGATATGAGCTTAATTCCCCTCCAGGCATTCTGATTTGAAATGATGATGGTAGCCTATGTCATGCAAATACACTTACCTATGACATAGTCGTATTCTGTCTTCAGCTTCTCCCTAGCCAGAGGAATGTTAGGCATCCATTTTCCCTCCCATTGGCCATTTCTAAAGTTTGATGGCATGTATTTCCATCCAAGGCCGAGGCCAAGGATGACAAGCGAAGTGATGGCTACTGCTTTCGTCAACATTTTTCAGCAGTTATCTGCAAGTAAACACAAATATCTTCGGCTCTTATATGGGTTCAATCATATTGACATTAAGATCACAATGCATGTTTGTTAAATGTTAAAAGTTAAGGGATACTATTTACCCCGTTCATTAGGGCATGTATGGGAAGTTGGAACAGAGGGAGGAGGGCAAGGGGACAAATGGATGAAGGGGGAATCAATGAACCTGATCTAACAAGACAAAGCAAGAGAAGATGCAACAAAAGAGGCCATAGAGGGGAGAGAGGGGAAAACCGAAAGCCCTGGTGAGTAACATTCTTGCATCATGCAACCATACAGGGTTGATACACAAATTCCCGGAGGGTAGGCATGATGCTCCAATGAAGTGCTGGTGAGCAGTCTTGCCAGCATTCCAGGGCTGCATTCTTGCATCATAACGACCAATGGACATGATGAATCAATGCATCAGAGGGTTAAGGACTGCTAATGCATTGATGCATCATGACATGCCCATTGGTGTGTTACTCACTAGGGCTACATCCGTGCATCATGCATCATCCGGGAGGGTATCAATCCTGTAGGGTTGGCATGATGCAGTAATGAAGTGTTGGTGAGCAGTCTTACATGCACTTCATTGGTGCATCATGATGACCAATAGGCATGATGCACTCCTGCATTAGTGACCCTTAAAACGTTAAGGACTGCTAATGCCTCGGTGCATCATGCCCATCGGTCAACAGGATGCACCAAGAACGTGCTGGCAAGACTGCTCACCAGCATTTCATGACGGCTTCATGCCGACCCTCCATCAATCCTATCTATAGGGTGGTTATGATGCATGAATGTAGCCCTCGTAATGTACCAAAGAGCTCATGTATTATTACAACCAATGGACATGATGTATATATGAAATTAGTTAACAAATAAGATGTGAGTAATAGACTAAGCCGTCCTTAACCCTTTAAAGGCTGCTGATGCAGGAGTGCATCATGTCCATTGGTCGTCACGATGCACTAATGAAGTACTGGTGAGACTGCTCGCCAGCACTTCATTGCAGGATCATGCCGACCCTACGGGGTCAATACATAGACTCCTGGACGGTCGGCATGATGCTCAAATGAAGTGCTGGAGAGCAGTCTCACCAGCACTTCATTGGTGCATCATACCGATGAATGGTCCTTAAAGGGTTAACACTTTAAAGGCCTTAAGTACAGGTATAACTATATCTGTATTTTTACATTATGCAGACCCTTCAGGACTGTTTCATCCCAATAGGGTATGTATGATAGAAAAATGCAATGACCATGTATCATCATGTCCAGAGAACAAAATGAATAATTGCAGTGTGCCCTCAAAGTTATAACTGTGAAAGTACTGACTCACCAGACTTGTTCAGAGCTATGAAGTACTGCTTCACCCACTGCCTGGTCTTTCCCCGTGGTCTTCTCACCGTTGCAAGGTGACGAAACTCTGAGATGAATCTCAGAAGATTGTCTGAATGTCCCAAACTCCCTGACTTATATACTGATAATGAGCTATTACAGGTTGCTCCCCTCCAAGTAGTAATTCCTCTGCCATTGGCTGGTTTGGAATGAGCTCTCCAATTGGCTGTAGTGGCCATGGCTGCATGCAAGCCCAGCTGTGATTGGCCAAGCCCTAGCCCTCTGGTGTGAAATTCTAACATGACTCCATCCTCCCTCTGCACAAGGTAGCTTAGTTTTGCTGTGCCCAAGTGTAATAATAGTACACTCTCCTAATAGCACCCACCCTCCCACACCCTAACTTTACCCTGTAAGGGCATCATATACCATTAATTCATTATGTCCATTTGTTGTTATGATACAAGAATGCAGCACTGGGGAGTCACCAAGGCTGCATTTGCAATCCATTGGAAACACCAGCTTCCTGGAGTGCTGGCTTTATACTGCAGTACAGCCTAGGTATGAAGAATTGACCTGTATCAGGTTTTTTGGCCAGGATTTCTGAATTGAGTGGCATCATTGTCCCTTATGGGTCTAATGGAGCAGTACCCTGGTAATTGATGATGAAGGTCACACTAAGGACGCTACCTGGGTTCATGGGTGATAGATGGTCGTTGGCAACCTGAGATTTTGATACCTGATTCATGGATGGGATTGTAGCAATCCGCAGGCACACAATATATAACTTAGTTAAGGCAATACAAATGATTCCATATTCATCCATAATGTTGAAATCCCATAGTATATAATTATGGACAGTCATTGATACAGTGGTGATAAGTAGACCATATGAGAGTGGTGAAAGACGATCCTTGGGAGCCTTCAAGTTTATTTGTACTTGTAATGACGTGCTAATTTCCACACATGCAGTTGATTATTTTACTGAGATGGGGCCTCTTGTAAACCATTCATTTGTAAAACGTTTAGACTGCCTGTATCCAAACATCACTGTTTCCAAAATGACGTGTCACCCTATGTTGCCATAGCAATAATTTCCCCTTGAAACACCTGAAATAAAGTATCACATTCCATGGTAGCCTAATAAGGATATTACCGTAATGGCTTGTTTAAGCGCCGGGGTCTCAAATAAGCACCGGTCTCGAATAAGAGCGGGGGGGGGGTTCGGGGATACTGAAATTGATCTTGACCAGTAAAAACAGTATTCAAATAAGCGCCTGTCTCATATAAGCATTGGGGGTACACAGTGAGATTGAAATCAATAAGCGCCCGGCACTTAAATATACGGGCCACTATTGTAGAACTTGATTGGCACCTACATACATTAATACATGGGGTGGTTTGAATCAAGTAATGTAGGGTCAAAATGATGCATAATGCAGCTATAGGGTCCAGAACAATTGCATTAGAGAGGTTAAGATATGAACAAGAACGGCTAACTGTACGTGTAACGTCATAGGTCACGTGGGGGGAATCCCAGGCTATCAGTATACAACTTGTAGGCTAGGCAATTTGGATGTCTAGAGGGTGTTCTACACGTACATGTAGGGGGGATACATTTAAAATAGAATTAAATGCAAGTATAACTGGTATAAGACTACCTAACTAACAAATAGGTATGTGACTACCTGCTGTAGGTGTAAGTAACACCATAGTTATTTGTAAACCAAGGTAATTAGCTTTTATTTTATGTCAATAACTTCTTCCCATAGAGATAGCATTGCAGGGCCGATCCACACACCCCCAGTGGCGTAACGTGTGCCGATCCACCACAGCGGCCGATCCACCACTGCAGCCTCGTTCTGGGCGCATGTAAACATTCAAATTGGCGGATCGGCGCTTGTACGGGGAACTACGGTACCGGATTTTGATCATTTTTCCTTATTTAAACCTCTAAAAACATAAAATAAATATAGAACTAAACTCCCCTGGTGTCCTCAGTGGCTGATCCAACCCTCGGGGGGGCTCGGGGGAGACACCCCCCTCGTGGTGGATCGGCCACCTCGTACACCACGGTCGTTTAGTTCTATCTATTTATTTACACCCATCAGGTCATTCAGTTGTAATCACATACCTCAAGTGTTAATAGCCTTAGACAGGATCAGTATAATATCTTAACCACATTACCTGTACCTGTACTGGAACCTGTACCTCTAGACCTTGCCGTCCCCGTACAGGTACACGTGCCTGAGTCTTAACCTCATTGACTCAAATCATTGTCTAGCATTCATTTCTTTGGGTTAACAAGAAGGGGGGGGGGCAGAATGATTCAATCCATGGTTGCGCAAGAATCGACAGAATTAAGTTCTAGATTCAGCTAGCCTCAGGGACCTGGGGGTTAATTTATAACTTTGAAATTATCAGATTGACACGGTCGTTTCGTGCAGCGTTCTGTGCTTTGCTTCAAAACGACCAAACCTGATCATTTTCAACCAGATCTATGTCTTATAACTCATTATGACACCATCCTGACTTTCTACGCCTTGAGCTAGTTGGTTCTAATACTCAGTGAAGTTTCATTCAAGAGAATAGTAAAATTTTCATCAAAGCTAGATTGTGATGGAATATATTAAACAGATTTCTGCTCCAACCCCCACCCTCTCCTCCACCCCCTTATACCAGTGCCCCATCGTCTCCGACGTCACGAAGCTCCTCCGACGTCACACAGGTCATGAATTGGTCACTTAACTTTAACCCTTTAAGTGCTGACTAGTCTTCACTTCACATCATGCTGACCCTCCGGGTTTCTTAACGTTAACCCTTTAAGTGCTGGCAAGTCTTCACTTCACATCATACTGACCCTCCGGGTTTCTTAACGTTAACCCTTTAAGCGCTGACAGGTCTTCACTTCACATCATGCTGACCCTCTGGGTTTCTTAACGTTAACCCTTTAAGTGCTGACAAGTCTTCTCTTCAAATCATGCTGACCCTCCGGGTTTCTTAACGTTAACCCTTTAAGCGCTGACAGGTCTTCACTTCACATCATGCTGACCCTCCGGGTTTCTTAACGTTAACCCTTTAAGCGCTGACAAGTCTTCTCTTCACATCATGCTGACCCTCCGGGTTTCTTAACGTTAACCCTTTAAGTGCTGGCGAGTCTTCACTTCACATCATGCTGACCCTCCAGGTTTCTTAACGTTAACCCTTTAAGTGCTGGCGTGTTGTCACTTCACATCATGCTGACCCTCCAGGTTTCTTAACATTAACCCTTTAAGTGCTGGCAAGTCTTCACTTCACATCATGCTGACCCTCCGGGTTTCTTAACGTTAACCCTTTAAGCGCTGACCAGTCTTCACATCATGCTGACCCTCCGGGTTTGATACATTTACTCCCAGAGGGGCGGTATGATGCTCCAAAGAAGTGCTGGTGAGCAGTCTCACCAGCACTTCTTTGGTGCATCATTAATGCATCAGGAGCCCTTCAAAGGTTAACATTATATGTTGTACCTTGTAGATGGTGGTTAAAATTCAACAATATGAGCGGTTTCAGAATTTAGATCATTCTTTCAATATAAATGACGATTTGGCAATCTATCTTGGGAGGTAGGCCGTTGTCTAATATCCCTACCTACAAACCCTGCATGTAGGATTTAGTACACAGAGAAAAGAAATGGAGTCACATTGACTCCCAATTGAGAGTCCAGCTTCTATCACTGAGGCGACCCCCTCTGTGACTCATCTGTGACTCCTTATATGTAGGCAGTCAATGATTGACTCCTTAAAGATACAGGGTCAAGCTTATTGGACTCTCTGTCTGCACTATGACTCCATTGGGAAGTGGAGTCAGGATTGGTTACATTTTATATTGAAACAGATCATTTCTGGTGTATTTTCCTTTTGGGGTCTTCATCATTTATTCCATTAGAATGCACCATATTACAAGATGCCAGATGCATCAATTTACATTGGTTAGATGCATCTATCTGCACCAATCATCAGCTTTTCTCATGAAATAACCTAGCACTCAGAATACTTTGAAGTAATACCATAACCAAGGAAATGGTGTCTATGCTGCATTTAGACTTTTGTTGGGATATTTCAGGGAGTTGAGCATACCACCTTATAGTTCAGTTGTGTACAATTGCTGATTTTTGTATTTATATGATACCACCATCCCTAGATGATTAGTAATACCCAGAATTAAACTAAATGGAACATGTTCTAATGTGCAAAATCCTCCAAACTGTATTGTGTGGCCCTCTGGTGAAAGTAACGAGAAGCATGTGCCACCTGTGTTATAGAGTCAACAGTGAAGTAGAGAGTCAACCATGTTTGACTCTATATAGTAGAGAGTCAACCATGTTTGACTCTATATAGAGTCTGACTCCACACACTGACACAGGGAGTCCACCAGGCTGGGACTCTCCTCCTACAGGAGTCAAGCTGCAATGACTCCTTAGGGGTAGTCAAACAGAGAATAGAAGAGAGTCAGTCAGCTTGGACTCCTGTCTTACCAGAGTAACTATAGAGTCCAGATCCACTGACTCCTTTCTTGACTCTATTTCTATTGGGTTGACTCTTTTCTCTGTGTAGGCTTGTCATGGCTATGGAGGCCTAAGGTTGGCGACAATTATTATTGGCACATAGTGATAGTCTTTTTGATCTCAAGCCTATATTATCTAAACAAGCCTGAGATACTTATCCCTGAAACAACTTCTTAGAAATACCAAAAACAGAAGGTGTTGAATTTTGACTGTTGAAGCTGATTTTAGGATTTGTAGGTTAGCTTTCTTAAGGGTCGCTAGTGCATTAATGCATCATGGCCGTCGTGCACCAGTGCATCATGTCCGTCGTGGATCAATGCATCATGGCCGTCGTGCATCAATGCATCATGGCCGTCGTGCATTAATGCATCATGGCCGTCGTGCATCAGTGCATCATGGCCGTCGTGCATCCGTGCATCATGGCCGTCGTGCATCCGTGCATCATGGCCGTCGTGCATCCGTGCATCATGGCCGTCGTGCATCCGTGCATCATGGCCGTCGTGCATCAATGCATCATGGCCGTCGTGCATCGTCGTGCAATGAACTGCTGGCGAACAGACTCACCAGCAGTTCATTGGTGCATCATGCCGACCAATGAGCATGATGCACTCCTGCACCAGCGGCCTTTAAAGAGTTAGAAGATGTTGGTTTGACAGTTATTCATCATTGATGCTACATGTTTATCTACAGGCACTCAGACCACTTTAACCCTTGTATGGTAAGGTCTTTAATCTCTCAACACACACACACACACACACACACACACACACACACACACAAGGGGTCGTAGATATCCCTCCCATGATCAAGAGGTCGACAGGATCCACCCACCCCCCCTCCTCACCAAATCCGCTACCGTTTTGTTAAGAAAGAAACATCTATAGCTCAGCAAAGGTTCACGAATGTGGGAATGGTGAAAGGATTAAGGATGAAAAGATTAATTTCTATTGTTAGTTACAGTGGAATACAGACGCCCAGTATGTTAAACCTTGGAGCACCGTGTCTCACAACTGCCATGATAAAACCCACCCCATATGTCACGATCAGTAAAAGGACGAGTTCCCAAGCACTGGTGATAAGACTCACCAGGCCAGCATTCATTCTTCATCACACTAAAACTATATCGCCACCTTAGTGCAAGAAGGCGGTGACTGCATTTTCCAAGTTTTGCAGGGGAGGCAAAAGAAGTGTCCCAGATAGCACAACTCGTGCAATTTACGTCATTCTTACGTGAAAACTCGTGTGATTTACGTAAAAAAGACATCATTTGGATGAGAAGTGCTAGCAGGGGTTCCACTTACTATAGCACAAAGTGGAAACATCCATATTGCGATAATTTATATATTACAATATTGAGGTAAGGGTTGACGGATGTTAAAACAGAAAACTCTTTCCTTTTTTTCTCAATTGTCAGTTACAACCTTCTTGCACCTGGGCGGAGATGCTTTAATGCCCTATGGTGTACTTAGAGTTTACCACTGATCTTGGCCTTGAGGTTTGAGACTAATCCCGTGCTCGGCAGCAGCACAGGGCTTGGGTACATATACCAGCAGCCAATCAGAAGCAGGGGCACAAATGGTTCCAATAATACCTCTAGGTGTCATCCCACCAGTTCAACAATTAATCCTCTTCAAGAGATTCTCCAATTCTGAAGTGGCTAAAGGTTGATAACAAGTCTATACTTAGGCCATGTTATTTTGACCACTCGGAACACAGACTTTAGTACAGAAGATTTTAGGCGGACACAAGAAGAAGAATAGATGCATAGAAAACCCCAAAGCACATACTGGGCGAAAAGAAGTCGGAGTTTGCCCAAACAGGGGCTGGAAGAGATCTCTATGGCCCAAAGCAGTACCAAAATGTCCAAGTAGCTAGGGATTTAAATGAATGGGGAAATGAATAAAATGACTGCTTTTTTTGGCTATTAAATGCACCTTTTAGGGAGAAGAATAGTTTTGGGGGAGGTATAGGCCTATTTCGGGAAGTCAGAAAATGGTGAAAATTAATTGATTACCAAGTATCATTCATGCATCATGCCCACCCTACTGGGTTGATACACTCATATAGGGTCGGCATGATGCACCAATAAAGTGAGCAGACTCGCCAGCACTACGCAGGTGCATCATGCCGAACCTCCGGGAGTATATCGATCCCATATATAGGGTCGGCATGATGCATGAATGTAGCCCTCGCAAGTTACTCGCCAGGGCTACATTCATGCATCGTCCCGACCAACGGGCATGATACATAAATGCATCAGCGACCCTTAAAGAGTTAAAACGTTGAAGGACTAACTGATAACGTCAACGTGAACACGTGGGTACTGATCACGTGATCAAAACCAGGCCCTTCACGTGTATTTAAGGATGCGCGTTAATGGAAGGGGAGAGGAGGGGAGGGCAGGGGAGGGGAGGGGAGGGCAGGGGGGGTGGTAGATGTTTGCAGTGTACATTGTATTGTGGATGTGTGTGGAGGGGGGGGGGGTGAATGAGACGGGCTATACTGTTAAATCATTAAAAGTCTCCCTGGGGTCAGTTTCTTAGAAGTAGATAGAATATATGTGGATCAACACGGTAAAAGGTACGCCTGCACACCCTCTAGCGGGCATACCTTTTACCATGTTGATCCACATATATATATATATATATATATATATATATATATATATATATATATATATATATATATATATATTTGTCTACGTGTGTGTGGTTGGTGGTCGCTGGGGGAAGGGTGGGGTGGGTACACCTCTAATGATAGTAAATTAAGATTAGGGAGTGGTCATTATTTATCAACGGGGGGTGGTGGGTTTTCGCACAGACGAGCAACAGTCAAAATCTTTTGCCCCCCCCCCTCCCCCGCACTGGAGGCGCGCCCCTCTTTGATCTATAGTAGGGGGCTAGCTTTTTTGCTAAAAAGAGGGTAAATCATGTTTTACCTGTGATTTTCATTATAGACGCCCACATTGCCGCACACATCGTGATACAGATATATACGGAGCCCCTAATAGGACATACCAAAAATAATTTTTTCTGTGGAAAAATTTATTCTTGCGGGTACTGAACAATTATTGCGGATACTGAACAATTCCTGTGGATACTGAACAATTCATCCCCTAATAGGACATACCAAAAATAATTTTTTTCTGTGGAAAAATATATTCTTGCGGGTACTGAACAATTATTGCAGATACTGAACAATTCCTGCGGATACTGAACAATTCATCCCCTAATAGGACATACCAAAAATAATTTTTTCCCCAGAACAAATATTCTTGCGGGCACTGAAGAATTCTTGCGGATACTGAACAATACCAAAAAGATGTTTTTCATGAAAAAAATATTCCTGCGGGTACTGGAAGATTCCTGCAGGTACTGGAAGATTCCTGCAGGTACAGGAACATTTTTGCAGGTGCACAAAGAATTCTTGTGGGTGCACAAAGAATTCTTGTAGGTGCTAGAATTAGCCTTGTGTAGTGTACTCTCAGGAATGTTCCTGTACATGCAAAAATACCCCTGTACCTACAAGAATACCCCTGTAGCCGCAGGAATGTCCCTGTAGCTGTAAGAATGTCCCTGTATCCGCAGGAATGTTCCAGTATCCGCAGGAATGTTCCAGTACCCGCAAGAATTCTTCAGTTTCACCAAGAATTGCTCAGTTTCCGCAAGAAGTGTTCAGTTTCCGCAAGAATTGCTCAGTTTCCGCAAGAATTCATCAGTATCCACAAGAATATTTTTTCAGGGGAAAAATTATTTGTGGTATGTCCTTTTAGGGGCTCCGTAGATATACCTCACATCCAGGGGCGTAGGAAAAAAATTGGAAGACCAAAGTTCCAAGAATTCCCCACCCCACCCCCCCCCCAATATTTTACCAATATGGTAGAAGAATGGGGCAAAATGGGAGTCTGCCTGTTGGCAAGCTGTTTTTATTTGGAAGGTTGGGGCTTATTTCTTATTTTAAAAAGATCATCCAAGGATACAGTTGGTGATTGTTTCCGTGTTTTAAGAGCCTTGCAGTGTTTGGGATGCAGTCGTGGCAATCAGCTTCCACCCATTAAGGTGTCACTTGATTATGAGATCGGTGATTGCTATGTAATTTCCTTGTTGATTGAGCCAAGGATACCTCTTGGGTCACCTTATTTGGGTTAGCCATATGTTATGACCTAGGCTTATCGATAGGGTTAATAAAAAGTGTACGTTTTTCAATCAATTCTATATAACATGTAGCACCTTCTGTTAGGTTACTGAATTTGCTGTATATATATATATATATATATATATATATATATATATATATATATATATATATATTTATATATATATATCAGACTCACATCAAATAGGATGTGGAGTGCCCCAGGGATCGGTCCAAGGACCGCTACTCTTTCTTATCTACATTAATGACTTGAGTAAAGTCCTAAATAATATGAAATGTCAACATTATGCTGACGATACTGTTCTGTTTATTAGCCACAAACCACAAGATAATGCACAAGATATAATCAATAGGGATTTGGAAAAAGTAAGTAGATGGTGCATAAGAAATAAGTTGTCACTAAATTGTAAGAAAACCAAATATATGACCTTCACCACCCAAGCACTTGCCCGTCATTTAATTAGACCTAACCTTAAAATAGGTAATGATATCATAGAAGCTACCCCTTTATATAAGTATCTAGGCTTGATTCTTGACCCCTTTCTGGCTCACAACCATCATCTGGGAACCCTAGGCAGAAATGTTAAACACAAGCTCTACTTATTTAACAAAATCAAGTCAAACCTTACAGAGAAGGCGGCTATAACCATAGTGAAAACAATGTTCATCCCAGTGATCGATTACTGTGACATATTCTATGCAACTGCCTCCAAACAAGCTTTGAAACCCATTCAAACCCTAGTAAATTATGCCCTTAGACTGGCATATAGACGTACTGGGATTACCTCCAGAACAGCTCTGCACCGGAAAGCTAAGCTAAATAGTTTAAAGCACAGAAGAGAAATGCACCTGTTGATTGTAGCCTTTCATAGATCACTTCAAGATCAATTGATTGATAAAAGGCATTTACCCACAAGGTTACATGATGAATGACTACTTGTGCAAAACAGGGTACAAAATACAGCATACAGGAAAAGTGTAGCCTATAGAGCAGCCACTGCTTGGAACACATTGGAAAATAACATCAGGAATATAAAGATCAAGAGCAAATTCGGTGTATGGAATAAAAAACATCATCTGGCAATGATAGAGAACTATGATGATCAAACCTGGGCGTAATGTAATATTGTCCCAGGGCCTAGAGTGTCTACCTTCCCTCCCCCACTCTCTCCCTCCCCTCCTATACCCACCCCCCGAGACTATAAAAGAGATATACATGAAAGTCTGGACTTACATCCAGTAGTTCAACAAACAATATATTGGACAATACCATCAGTCCATATAGGCAATACCACCAGCCTAATTGATGGAGCCTACTCTCTCTTAAAAACAGAATCTCGAGACTCAAATGCAACATCTCGAGAATGATTCGTACATATTGGAACAATTAAGTTGGAACCTGCTACTAATACTTTTAACCTATCACTATTAGGTTAAGTCATGGCCTTAAGCCAGATCTCAGAATATTATCATTATTATTATTGTTATCATTATGATATATATCTCCAAGAATTATGGTGTTATTAACGAATCATTGGTATTTAAACAGTCGACTGGAAAAGATCCAAATACAGGCAATCTTACTTATGCCTACTCTTTATTCAGTATAAATAAAAGAAATTCAATCAATCAATCAATCATTTAAATCGCATCGGCATGAACCTCAGAAATGGGGTCTGAAAGGTAAAATGAATTTTTTAACGAAATTTTGTTTTCAGCGGATTCCGTTAGTTTATAGTGTTGACAACCTAACCTGGGACTTTCATATCCAAATTAAATTCCTAACAGTGCTAATTTCGTAATTTTAGACACCCTACATTAATATTTCGTCATGAACAAAGGCCGGGGAGGACGTGTTGGCAACAAATTTGACAGTGGCCCCCATCTGGAGCCCCATGCCCTTGTTTGGTACGCTTTTGTGTGGCAGAAATCCGTCTACCCAATGGCAGGCTCTGTTATGAATTCAAGTTGACATTCAGCCAATCACAGACTGTTTTTCAAGTGCCTTTAGGACGGATGCATTTGTTGTCAAGGGACCATGTGATGCGAATGCAGAGCTGTGATTGGCCGAGCGCCCAGCATCGTCTTCTGGTTCATGTTGTTGTCACATGTCGGTGGCAAGTTGGAATTTAACTCTGTGGTGATTTTACCCGCTTTATCCGTGTATTATCATCAAGGATTATCCTAAACAGTGTACTTTGGATCCTTACACATTGGAGAACAAAGTATGGCAGAGCTGGACAAGGTGGCAAATGCTCTAAATGCCATAAATAGAGCAATCGTCAGCTGTGGACGACAAGGAAGAATGGCGTCAGGTTGTCAATGATTGTTTTTTATTCCCTGACAAGATTGACTATTCTGAGGATTCTGACACTGATAGTGACTCTGAGACGGAGGAAAATGATGGGCAGGATGTTGAGGAATCATCTGATGTGGAAGACATAGCTCTAATTATAACTGATCCAGTGCAGGAGTGGTATGATAAAGAGAGGGTGTTAAGTGACAACTTCAGTCGAATTTTGCATGTTTGAGAACAACATTAGGGATTTCTGCACCAGTTCCACCAGAGAGATCACCTGTCCTAAGCTAACAGTAGAAAAGCCAGGGGCAAGCTCAGGACAAAGGGATAATCAGACCGAGGGCCAACAGACAGAACAAGAGTCACTCAGAGGCTGTGGAAGGGGCAGGGCCAGAGGCAGGCCCAGGGCTAGAGGAAGGGGCAGAGGTAATGTTGAACAAGCAGAGCAGGAGGCACCTGTTGGTAATGGTAGGGGCAGGGGCAGGGCAGAGGCAGAGGCAGAGGCAGTGCTCAAAGCCAAGAACAGGAGCCTAGATCAAGAGGACAACCTAAAGGTGCCACATCAAGGAAAATGGCTAGGAGCTCTTCATCAGAAGATTCACATGCACTGATAGTCACAGATCATCATCAAATAGGTTGTCTTTGCCTCCCATTCAATAAATACTACAAAATAAGTGATATAGTTGTGGTATTCATGTATTCTGGTCATCAAGGCTTAGGGCTTGAAGGGGAACCATGGTTTTGCCCATCTGTGAAACATATTGAGTGAGCTGCAGGGGTCAGAACAGCCAAAAAGTTTTTCCTTTTGCTACCAAACAAAAAATAAAGAGCCAAATTCTAATTTATTTCATCTATGATATCCCCCTAGGGTAGAGAATGATTTTGTAATAGTAGAGGGTCCATGCATTATCTTTTGTGGTGACTGGGTACATAAAACCTTTGGTGTAATCATCGTGAGAACACATCTACGACCTTTTTCAGGTTGTCTTGCACCATGGAAGACACAGTGGATGAAAAAATAAAATTTACCAGGTAGAGGCCTTACATGTACCTATGTAGGCCACAAGGAATAATGGACCTGCCTGTAAAACTATATGTTCCAAAGGCTATGACTTGATTTTGGGGTAGTTTGCAGAGGGACACGTGTACGACCATACATGCACTCACAGCTGCTAGGGGTTTGATATTTAACTATCCTTATTATGTGGCCCTATACCTTCATATGACAACAATAAGCCATGTAAGTTTGGTTGATAGATTCCGCACAGAACCAGAGATATCGTAAGAAAAGTAATAGCATGGACACGTCTATGACCATGGACACATCTACGACCATGCATCTCTACTGCAAGGTGCTTGATATCTATCTATCTTCATTATGTGTTAATTGTATCTTGATAAGAGAGGAAGATCATATGAAAGTGTAATTATTCTGTCTTACTGCAGCTCTGAACTATGACACTGAATAGAAGTGTGTGGACACATCTACGACCGTGGACACTTCTATGACCATACATACAGTCATACTACAATTATAGCCATTATATGATAATTATACCTTGATATGAAAGGAACATTGCATGTTAGTGTGATCCATCTGTCTTACAGTATGGCCCCTCATATACACAAAAGGATTATACCATACTGCAAAATATTTCTTGGACCCCTCTGACCAGCTCTATTTGACAACGATCTGTGACTATTAGTCATTTATTATTATGGCAAGAATTGTGAAAATAATTTCTTTTTTTTCATGTCAACTTAACAGATGAGCTCGACATGCTGTTACTGGGTGTGCTGGCCGCATCAACAGGCAATAGTGTGAGGCGTTCTACATGGAAGAAGGGTGATAAAGGGAAGAAGGACTGCGAGCGCACTATAAAGTACTACAGACTAGGCAATAAGCAGGTCTGCCAGCACACCTTTGCATTTTTCTATCGGTAAGAGTGGTGTCAATATTATTTTCTAAATTGTTTAGATGACAGGTCAGGTCCACCATAATGTATTTTTCCAACAAACAGCTGATTACCTAATGTAGCAAAAATGATTTTTTACAATATCTCTTCATATGATTGATTCATGGGATTTAAATCTTCAATAATTACAATTTTGAAATTTTTTTTTTATTTTCAGTATCATCACAGTTAAGCTAAAACGTATCATCAAATGAATCATCAAGATTCATATGCACTGCACACTATGATGCTAATCTCAACTTTGAACATTATAGACTCACATTTTGGATCTATTAATTTTATTTATTTTATCATTTCAATTGGTGCAAACATGGAACACAGTGGAGCACACCCACCACCTGGATCTAAATTGGTGTGAACATTTAATATGGAGAGGCCCACTTAACACTTGGATTCTGCCTTTAATTGGTATTATGAGGTGTAAACACTCAAAAGACAATGATGATATACCTTCAGAGTGTGTAAGCTGTTTCCAAACTACACAAGGAACAGGTATTGTGCACACAGACTATTTGACTAAACCACTAACTCAGTCATTTTTTCAGGGAATTGTGCATGTTATTTGATGATGTTGCATGAATAAAAATATTTCTCTAATATACCCTGTTTTTGATTATGTACGAGATCTATATGTTTAGAACAATTACTGAAGATTTGATATTGATATCTAAAATACAAGTACCCGTTGCTAGAGTGAGCAGTGACTGATGTTCTCACCAACTGCTCACAAGCCCCTCGCGACCTGCTCGCCCCACTTTGATCACGCGTAGCTCAAAATAGTACTCCTGGTGTTTTTAACTTAGAAAAATAAAATAAAATATTTAAAATTTGGGTAGCGACTCATGCAAGGGCTCTATAGAAAGGTATTGATTGGCTCTATAACATCCCAGCAAAATGTCGTGACTCCTCGTCAACCTGTGTGAAGTGGCTCACACATGTTGCTAGATGGAACACGACGTCGCTATAGCAAAAGATCACCAGGATCACTCACTTCGCTAGATGAGACGCACACCACGTCATAATACACATTCACCATGGATAGCAAGGATTGTGATCAGTCACTTCGCTAGATAAAACGCATACCTCATGATAGCACAGGTTCACCACAGAGGGTGAGGATCTTGATCACCCACACTCACCAGGGATGGCGACACGAGTGATTACTCCCCTCGCTAGATGAAACGCGCACCACGTCATAGCGCAGGTTCACCATGGATGGCAAGAGTGGTGATCACTCAGACTCACCAGTGATGGCGACGCTGGTGATCACTCACCATGTTAGATGAAAAGCTCATGATCATCGACATTGGTAATCATGCAGCCTCACATCTGCCAGATCAAAGTATGTTTTGCCAGAGAAGGTATTGCCATATGTATCTTCCCTCTAACCACAGACAAGGTGTTCATGTTGATATTCCCCTATGTATTTTTCCTGTAACCAGAGAAAAGGTGTTTATGGATAGTTGCTTTCATTTTAGAGATACCTCTATCTAAATTCAATTGATATTCTCTCTATATAATCTTGTTTGATTCAACTCTGAAGTATTACATGGAAATCAGTGTGAAACAAAGCACATTTGATACGTATGGGACTTATACTTCATGCCCACACTTCCTAGATAGGCTACATGTTGAACAGTGGTGCTGTCTCAACAACTTTGGCAATGGTGGTGATAAGTTGCCACTGTGAGTGAGAGTGAGTGACAGATGATGCAATCCTCAGAGAGCATTGACTTGGAGTGACACAAATTCACGTATTGAGTGAGACCAATGTTGGCAATGGTGGTGATAAGTCGCCATTTTGAGAGAAGATTAACTAGGAGTGATACACACTCACGCAGTGAGTGAGTGAGAGAGCCATGTGGCAATGCAGGTGAAAAGTTGCCATTCTGACTGAGAGTTGACAGGCAGTGGCACATACTCACGCAGTGAGTTAGATCCATTTTGGCGATTGTAGTGATAAGTTACCATGCTTTGTGAGGGATGACAAGGGGTGGCACATACTCACGCAGTGAGTGAGATCATGTTGGCAACTGTTGTGATAAATCGCCATGCCATGTGAGACTGACACACAGTGGCGAAAGATGATGCAGTGAGTTATCACTCAGAAAGGAGTCACCATTGATGACCAATCATGGCGACAGATAACGACAATTTGCTGGGATGGTATAGCTATCTAGAAATGTCTAAGGTGTGACATAAGTTCCACTCTGCTATATAGATTTCCTCTGAAATTGGCCATTTGCCTAATAGAATATTTTACAATACATACACTAGATTAACTGTGATTATAGCCTCGGCCAGCGGCTATTGATACCGCTGGAGAGGGCGAGGGGTGCCTGTGACCAGAGGGGCTCAAGGCTAAAAGTATTGGTGTCTAGATCTACCCGTGTATCATATCTATTGACATGCAAAACAAAAGAGAACCCTTAAAACCCTCTAATGGCCGCTGATGCATTAATGCATCATGCTCATTGGTCATTATGATGCACCATCCATTAAGGTTCCACTAAGTGGTGCATCATGTCGACCCTTCGGGAGTTTCTGTATCAACCCCATAGGGTCGGCATCATGAGGCATGAATGTAGCCCTGGCAGGTTACTCGCCAGGTCTGCATTCATGCATCATGATGCATGAATGCATCAGTGGCCCTTAAAGAGTTAATTTGGTTGAACCTGTCCCTTGAGGCCTTGCTCAGCTGTAATCACACATGTGCATGTAAGAGAACCTTTAATAGTCAATTACCATCAATCTATGGCTGACAGATTAAGTACTGTAGGGTTATATTATAGGGGCATATGAAGCTGGTATTCCATGAATATGTGCTTAAAGGTAGAAACATGTGGGCTTAACAATTGAAGGGCTGCGTATTTCACTGCCACACGATGTAAAAAAAAACAGCTCCAGGCTCAAATAAATACCTACATTGGTTATAAATGAAACTATCATTACACTCAACACCCCCCCCCCCCCAAAAAAAAAAAAGAAGAAGAAGAAGAAGAAGAAGAAGAAGAAGAAGAAGAAGAAGAAGAAGAAGAAGAAGAAGAAGAAGAAGAAGAAGAAGAAGAAGAAGAAGAAGAAGAAGAAGAAGAAGAAGAAGAAGAAGAAGAAGAAGAAGAAGAAGAAGAAGAAGAAGAAGAAGAAGAAGAAGAAGAAGAAGAAGAAGAAGAAGAAGAAGAAGAAGAAGAAGAAGAAGAAGAAGAAGAAGAAGAAGAAGAAGAAGAAGAAGAAGAAGAAGAAGAAGAAGAAGAACTGACAACTGCTCGTCTTCCACCTCTAGGGGTGGCTTGATGTTTTAATGCATCATTCGCTTTTGATCAACATGATGCATGAATGCAAACCTTGAGATCCACTCATTTATGCATCATGCCAGACCTACAGGTTTGATACACTCCCAGTTTTGCATCATGATGCGTGCTTGCTCTACTGCTCATCAGCACTGCATCTATGCATCAAGCCTGCAGACTCAATGAACTTTCACTTCAAAACATTATCATGCGGGCCTTACAGGGTTAACCCTTTAAATGCCGCTAATACAGGAGTGCATCATTGCCATTGGTCTTCATGATGCACCGATGAAGTGCTGGCCAGCCAGCACTTCATTGTAGCATCATGCCGACCCTATGGGGTTGATAAACAGTATTATATTCCCGAAGGGTCGGCATGATGCTCCAATGAAGTGCTGGCAAGCAGTCTCGCCAGCACTTCATTGGTGCATCATGACGACCAATGGGCATGATGCATTAATGCATCAGCGGCCCTTACAGGGTCAAATGCGTCATCTGGAAATCTTTGCGGGGATTGATTGAGATCACATGTAGTTCCATTTCACTGGTTTTCCTGCTACCCTTTTAGCATGCTTATGTACTTCACAGGGGTGGCAATTTGCATATTCAGAATAATAATGACACCGAGCACATTTATAGTGTCCTTTCCTCTTAACAGATAATGCCTTTGCCAGGGAACTACCGAGAATCCTATTCATTCGATCTATTCTAATTTTGTATTGGCGTATTTATATATTTCTTTTTTTTTTTGCATGCAGAGGCTAACTTAACTTGTAATCCCTTTTGCACTAATGTTTAACTGAGTCTGCTGTAGTCTTTTCCTCCAGGTGTAAGTTGCTTCAACCTTTTAATGCTGGCTGATGCAGGAGTGCATCATGCCCATTGGTCAGCTTGATGCACTAATGAAGTGCTAGCGAGTCTGCTCGCCAAATGTTTCTGATGATCATAGACATGCATTCCTTAAGTTTATAAAAAGAATTGTTGAATGATATTGTTTTCTATAGGGTTTAAAGTAGGAAATTACAACTTATCATATATAGGCGAAACCACCGAAATTCCAGACATCCAATAGATAAACAGATTCATATGTCAAATGTGTGTATTACAGATATAACATTTGTTTGAAAATGATTAGATTGGTAAAAAATAAAGATCGTGATCGTTTTAATGCTATTCACAACATGCAATATTGCATTTACGATGTAATAATAATTCAAATGAGTGTGAAGTGAGTGTGAAATGACCATGTCAGCCCAATCGGTTCAATGAAATAACTTTCCTTCAATGTTATGAATTGCCCCCTTGTGACCTATGGTCTTTATTCACTTTTTTCTTCGTGTCCCCTAACCCAGCAAATTGCTGTGAGTCCTCGTCAACCTCGTCGGCATGATGCTACAACGACAGATGACGACAATTTGCTGGGAAGCATCAAGGTAACATCCCTGAAAGATACTAAGAGAAGATGTCGGTCAATCTTGCATCATCCAGATTATATTTAAGGGCCTGCCCATTGGTCGTCATGATGCACCAATGAAGTGCTGGCGAGTCTTCCCGGTAGCAGTTCATTGGAGCGTCATGCCGACCCTCTGAGAATGTATGAACAATGTAAAGGATCGGCAGGATGCAGGAATGCAGCCCCGGCGAGTTACTAACCAGGGCTGCATCCCTGCATCATGGATACGGTACTTTAATGCATCAGCGGCCCTCAAGGGTCGTAATAGGCAGATTCTACAAAAAGGTGAAAAATATATCAAACCTGTACATATATGGTTGGGAGTAAAATTAATGCCTCAGCTGATTTCCCTTTGTTTTGTATCATTTTGTTCCATATGGAATCTGAATGGATCAAAAACATTCTTATTTTTAGCTCTTTTGACTTTGAACAGCATTATCGGATCGAATCATGTCAAAATTTTCAGTTTTGTTGGGTAAAGAATAATTCTGGAGTGATTTCTATGGGCACCATATTTCTTTTGTTGATATTCCAATTATTAAGGTCTACAGAGCTCTTCAAAGTTGCCTAGTTACTAAGAAATGGGTTTTTAGGGTGAAATGGGCGAAAATAGGGGGAAATAACTGATTTTTATTAACTTTGCAACTTTGAAGAGCTCTGTAGAGCTTAATAATTGGATTACAAAAAGAAGAAAAAAAAGTGCCATCCGAAATCATACAAAATTGATTTAAAATTAACAGAAGACAAATCTATAACAAAAGTCTATCCAATAATGCTGTTTAAAGCAAAAGAAGCAAAGAAAGAACGTTTTTGTTCCATTTTCATCCAATAGAAAACAAAATGTTACAAAATGGAAGGAAATCAATTTGGGAATTATATATGCTTCCAACTATATGCTATGTACAGGTTTGACATGTTTTCCACTTATTTTACTTGTAAAAGTGTTTTTTGTGGAATCTGCCTACTATGACCCCTTAAAGGGTATATAGAATTTATTTCTATTCAGAATACAGGGAATCTTGAAAAGGAACACTAAGATCTACCAGTCTATTTCTATTTTGTTTGTGCAAACTGTGACCTCTGCCAAAGTCACTGTAAGCTCAGGCCAAAGTACACAAATACATTTGGCACATAACAACACTATATATATAGGGACAAGGGGGATGGGTCTTGAAATCCAGGACAGATTATTAAAGGATTGTTTGCTGCAAAACATTAAGGTTGACTCGATCATTGGTGCATTTTGCACGAATGCATAAGGGAGTGGTCACTGTTTATCAACGACGGGATGGTGAGTTTGGGGGCGGGGGGTGGAGGGTCCCTAAAATCCTTTGAACCCTCTTGAGTAGGGCGTAAAATATCTAGCCTCTTTTTAGCAAAAATGCCTTTGCTATAGATCAAAGAGCAGCATGAAGAGTGGGGGGGGGGCTGTATTTCATGATGATAGCGATGGCCCATAGAGAAAACATTGAACCGACGATCGCCATTCCCCCAGTTGACCCTGTAGATTCAAGATGCATGACAGTAGCCCTGACGAGTCACTTGCAGGTTGCATTCACGCATCATGACAACCAATCATCAGAGGGCATGATGCATTAATGCATTAGCCACTCTTAGAGAGTTGATGCATTATCCAGTACTTAAAGGTTATCACCTAAACCTGTACGCTCCAGGGGCCATCTTCACCATTGACATTGAGTACTCACAGATTGCCAATCAGAGGAGACCTTACATAGATCTGACCCCCCCCCCCCCCTTCCCACTGTCCCTTCATGTCTTCACCCATACCCCCACCCACCCTCCCCCAGCTGTGGTCCTTTTCCACAGAGGGCCAGATTTGATCACTGACTATACGAAGAAATGAAGAAAATAATGAACATATATAGCTCTGTGGAAGTCCTTGAAGTTTCATATAAATATTATAGCTGTAGCCATTAGCCATACAATTCCTAAATACTTTCCATGAAAATATGGGCTAGGCATAGTTGATCTCACGACGTCTTTACATTTTCAAAGTTAGCTTCAGTTTCCTGTGGTCTTTTGCACAGATGGCGAAGATAACTTCAGATGGTAAAGATAAGTCAATGTCATTTCCAAAGGAAACTGAAAATATCTTTGAAAATTTAAAGATATCTTGAGAATAGTTATCTCTAACCTATCTTTTCGAGGATTTTATTGTAAATGTATGATAAATAATGACAGCATCTATAGAAATGAAATGTTGAAGATACCCACAGAGCTATCTTCAGTGTTATCTTCATGTATGCCTCTCTTTAGTGAAGATACCTCACCTTCCGTGCAAAGGACCACTGGTGACTGATTAAATTATACTTACCTTTTGAACAGGTTGAGCACTGCCTCCCAGCAAATTGTCGTGAGTCCTTGTCAACCTGTGTGAAGTGGCTCACACATGTCGCTAGATAGAACACGACGTCGTTATAGCACAAGATCACCAGGAATAGCAATTGCTATGCCACGTGAGTCTAACACACAGTGGTGAAAGATGACGGAATGAGTTATCACTCAAAAAGGAGTCACCATTGATGACGAATCATGGCGACAGATGACGACAATTTGCTGGGCTGTTTCTTATAGTATACATCTTAAGACGTAGTTCACTTATTCATGTCTTAGCTCCCAAAGGTTTTCCTCTCCAAATACCAAACAGGTAAAGGGGGTCCGCTGTGTCCCTGGCTACCAATGCGTTTTTGAAATTTGAAGATCCATTCATGAGAAAAATAGCTTTTTTTTTTTACTTTCTTAAACGTCCTCAAGCTTAGCTTCGTCTTATACCCTGCAGGTATAGCAAGGGTACATTGGGCCAATATCGGCTTATATTGGGCCAAGAATGGACAAGCATGGTCCAATTGCTCAATTTGGGGAATATATATATATATATATATATATATATATATATATGTATAATATTTATATATATATATATATATTTATATATATATATATAAATATTATACACTATAGGAGTTACGGTAATTTACCCAAATTAACCCTCAATTAACCATAATGCATTGGTGCATCATGCCCACAATTAGGCATGATGCACAGCACGATGCACAAATAAAATGTCAGCACTTGTGCATCATGTAGGGCATGTATCAACCCTATGGGTATGATACAGGGACGCAGCCCTGGCCAGTGACTCTTTAGGAGGGTGTTGCTCCTATGGTAAAAAGAGCTGTCAGTAGGTACCCTCTTTTCAAAAGAAGTCACACTCTGCTTCACCATTCAACTTGCACTCACCACATTAGTCTGAAAAGTCACCTGCCTTGTTTAAAACAGAGAGAGCTGCACTACTAGGTACCTATACTCATGTCACACACTCTATAGTATATTATACTGACTGACTTCTCCCAACTAGGTACCTACTCAAATCCCCCTTTTTTAAGCACCATACTTGAATGACCACTTGTGAGCAACAAAAGGGACAAGTTATAGCTACATGTGGAGGGTGTTGCTCCTATAGTAAAAAGAGCTGTGAGTATGTTCCCTCTTTTCTAAACAAGTCGTGCACTGCTTCACCTAAGTACTTGCACTCACCACATTAGTCTGAAAAGTCACCTGCCTTGTTTGAAAGAGCTGCACTACCAGGTACCTACTCATGTCACAAGCTCTATAGTTTATTATACTGACTGACTTCTCCCAACTAGGTACCTACTCAAATCCCCCTTTTTTAGCACCATACTTGAATGACCACTTGTGAGCAACAAAAGGGACAAGTTATAGCTACATGAAAAAAAGGACTGGAAACAAGGGCATTTTTAGCCAGCTCTTCCTTTTACTATAGGAGCAACACCCTCCTGAGAAAGCTGCACTATCAGGTACCTACTCATGTCACACACTCTATAGTATATTATACTGACTGACTTCTCCCAACTAGGTACCTACTCAAATTCCCCTTTTTTAGCACTGTACTTGAATGACCACTTGTGAGCAACAAAAGGGACAAGTTATAGCTACATGAAAAAAAGGACTGGAAACAAGGGCATTTTTAGCCAGCTCTTCCTTTTACTATAGGAGCAACACCCTCCTGGGCTGCGTCATAACAACCAATAGGCATGACCCCGAGGCATGATGCAATAGTGACTTTTAAAGCTTAAATGCTGCTAATGCATTATAGTATTCAGCGTGATGCGCCATCCCCCTCCCCAAGACCTCCTGCAGGCCCGCAGGAACCGACGACCCCCACCCCGCCCCCCCAGGCCCCTGATAGACCAGAAAAGTTCCACCCTAGCCAGCCTGAAATTGCACATGATAAGCTACATGTCAGTTTTTACGGCTTGTAAATCGGACAATTATTAAGGATTTTAGAGAGTAAACCTTAAAATCAGGACATTTAGCCTCAAATAATCCATTACCATACAGATTTGTATACAAATTAAGTTAATATTTGCTGTTTATTATATGAAATCTTTGGTGGGTTCCACCCTTGAACTGATGGAGTTCCACCTTATCAAAAATCGAACCACCCCAGGAGGGTATCTCAAAAAGATTGGGAAACCAGTTCTCACCGTAACTATTTGATCCTGCAGTTCTCCTACATTTCTCACCCTAAGAACAGACTTCCCTGCTTGACTTCTGCTACAAGTGAACTGCACGGAAATAGGTCCAGTTGCAAAATAAGAGACTGGACCCCTCCTATACCACTCCTATAACTGACTCCCTCTTTACAATACAAGAGGGAATCCACTCCAGAAGGTCAGTGAGTTCAATTTTGGAATTATCACCTCCGACAGGATCAATTCCAAATCTTTTTGAGATACCCTCCAGGACAAGGGCTAGTTACGGGCCTGTCCTGAAAATGGGCCTTGGAATTATGCATGGGGTATCGCCAGCATGTATGGGACATTAGCAGTATGCGTGCATAGGGCACGTAACTATAGCCTAAATGAAATTTAGGGAAACCAACCATTCACTGCACACTTTGAATAAACCAACTTTTTAGAATTCACATGAAGAAAAATAACTGATAAACCCAAATGTTCCAAAAGCCGGACAAACTCAGTGTTGTACAATGTACTATTATTACTAAGGAGTGAAATGGCCGGTGGGGGTGGCAGCGGGGTGGGGCTGGGGGGGGGGATCGACTGTCGGATTAACAGTACAAGGGTGCAGAACCCATACACTATGATGCAGTCACTACAAGTACACCCAGCTTTGAATGTAGAATTCCAAAGAATTAGAATAAGTCCAAATAACTCCCAATGGACTGACAGTGTACCTGCTTCTCAGTATTGTAAGGGTGGGTATAGAGTGGGGGTGGAAGTAGGGGTAAGGTGACGGTTAGGTGAGGGGGGTGAGGACAGTCGGAATTAATCCTTTACGACTGCCGATGCATTAATGCATCATGTCCATTGGTCTTGATGACTCCTACGTGTAACTCGCCAGGGCTACATTCATGCATCATGCCCACCCTGCAGGGTTAACAGACACACTCCCAGCGGGTCGGCATGATGATCCAATGAAGTGCCGGTGAGCAGTCTCGCCAGCACTTCATTGGTGCATCATGACGACCACTGGGCATGATGCACTCCTGCATCAGCGGCCCTTAACGGGTTAACAGTACAGAGATGAGCTATGATTGTCCCATTACAAGGTCAGGTCAATGATAATGTATGCAGAATGATCATCCCCCTAGCTGTTACATACACAAGGACATGTCTATAAGAAGACACCAATGATAATGTATGCAAAGTAGTGTCTCTATACTTCTCCCGGGGCCATAAAAGGCCAAGGGCAAACCTATGGTACTTCCCTTAATACGTCGCGTATAAGCCGCTGTTTATAGACTTTTTAGAGGTGGGCTGTGGTCTCCAGAAACCCAGTGTGCAACATATATTATATGAGGGGTTAACTTATATAGATGTCAAGGAAAAGCAACCTTTTCGGACCCAATTCAATTTAATTTTAAAAGTTTTTATTGCTTAAACTTCCAAAACATTATTTTCAGTAGCAATATTGTGTCGACCAGACCTTGTAGATACATTAAATATATAAGAGAAAATAATACAACCATCAATGAATAAGATACCCGTATATAACAGCGGTAACATAATCTACATGCATGGCTAGCAAAAGACATGTAAAGTGCATGTGGCTTCTATTTATACCATTTCCAAAGGTTTTTTTTTTTTTTGTTTTTTTTTGTTGCTTTTTTAGTGTGTATAGGTGCGCCTTATGTGTGGGGGTTTTATGTACATCATTGATAACCCCTTGTGGGTGACTCACCCATTTAGATGCAGCAATGAATGTTATGAACTGTATACCAATAGATAAAGACCTAGATAAGCTCCACGAAAAACTGATGAAAAATATGAAAATCACGGGAAAAATGCCTAAAAATTGCCAGAAAATGTTAAAAATTCCCAAAATAAAAAAAGAATTTTCAGGATCATCCCTGTTTTGATAGGGTCGGTTGAGTAACTTACAAAAAAAAACTTTTTTTAGGCCTAATGTAAAGCCCGCCCAATTAATGAGAAGGATGATTCGATTCCAAATTCAAGTTCAATGTTCAGGATTCTACCAAGGTTAACTGTAATAAGCCAGCTTTGGCCTAGTTATTTTGAGCATGAATGAAACATACAGTTACATAATATTTAGCCTTAAATAACACATAGTTAGGTAACCACAATTGTGTGCCAGATTCCGTGGGATGACACCTTAAATGTATAATTGGCAGCTTTAGTGTCCTTCATTTTCATTGGCTGCTCCATCTGTACCTTTGCCCTGTACTCAGTACAGGATTAGTCGAACCTCAAGGTCAATGTCATTGGTAATCTGTAAGTACCACAAAGTGCATTGATGCATCATGCCCTCCTGATTGCCATGATGCAAGCATGAATGCAGCCCTGGTGCATTTGTGCATCATGCTGACCTTATGAAGTTGAACTCTTTGATACACTCTTAAATGGTGGGCATGCCGATTTTTCAGTGAATAGACTCCAAAAGGCATCGTTCGACCTTTAAAAGGTTAATATATTAGGGTCTTGATCTTATATATTAATAGGTCTACTCGTGTTGGGTCACGAGGACTAAAAACACGTGTCTAACCCCCGTTTCTTGTGCCTATATCATAAATATCTGATTATACATATATATATATATATATATATATATATATATATATATATATATATATATATATATATATATATATAGAAATTAATGAAGATTTCAGTGAGTGGGGATGAAAAAGGAATAAATGGGAGAAAAAAAAATAGGAGAATAAATGGTGCCATGCCACGACTGCTCGCCAGCACTTCACTGGGCCAATGACTGCTGGGTTTAGTGCCATTAAAATTATACTTTGAATAAGCAAAAGTCATCCATGTAGATCATGATTCTCAGCATGAAACGATCATTTCAATCTGATCATTTCAATGAGAGAAAATTCGTTCAGAGTTATGAATTAACCCCCAGTTCCATCTTTGGACATTGGGTGTATACCATATCCCTAATGAGACCGGGGCTGACCATCCGTCCAAATCTCATATAGCTTCGTGACGTACCCCCGTCTAAACCCACCACGGGGTTCACAGTTTTTGCATGACCACGGCTTACATCTAACTTTAAATGGGATGACTTTCAATCAATGATCTTCTTCATCCACTAAAAAGAAAAATCCTACTGTTGCCATACTGACATAGCCCCGTGCTATAGTAGGGATGATTTGCTTTTAACTAGATCATGCCACGGCCGCGCCCTTTGGATCCCCGTGAGTAATCCACACCACCGGCCGGCCTAGCTATCCCGCCCCGACCCAATCGGTGTTGATCGCCGTCCCGACTGTTGCCGGGCTATGTGAGGCTATCTGCCGTCAGACTGAACCTACGCGGCCGGTCTACTAGACGGGGGCGGAAGTGGACGGGCGGGAGGGGGGGGAGGGGATCAGACTATGATGTGCGGCCGAACTTCTGAAACTCCTTTATAACCCTTGTTAGAGGCATTTTGGGGGGACGTTCAACAATATGTCAATATGTTTTTGTTTTTGTTGTTTTTTGTTGTTTTTTTTTGTTTTTTTTTTGGGGGGGGGGGGCATTTCTCACTCTCAGGGCCACCCCATCGTCCCTGTTTTGGTATGCAACATATATGCCTTGTCATCGGAAGCCAAGACCCCCCCCCCCACCACCACCCCACCACCCCTAACCAGTGACGTAATTATTGAACGTTCCTTAGGATGTTCATCTCTCAACATTTCTTTTTAAATTAGATACCCCTAACGTGGTCACCAATTTCGGCAATGCAGCACGCACAAACCAGCTGCAAACAGTTTAAATCAGGTGAACAGACAAACTTAAAAGTGTCGGATTTATTTTTAGGCAGAATAAAGTCAGTTTACTGTAGTATCGCCGGATTAGGAAAGATTTTTTTTTTTAACGCAAATGAATTAGCGGGATGAATTATTGAGAGCGGGAATGGGGAGGGGGGGGGGTGTACGAGCCTCCCCATGTATGCCACCTGCATGTACAGGGTTCTACTGTTTAGAATATCGTATAGTGGGCTCAAAGATTTCAACATAGGGCTGCATTAAATGCATTATGGCTATCATTGAATGTGCATGTAAGCTGCAAGTGGTGTCGGAAGCAATGTGCCACAGCGCCTCGAGTTGGGCTAATTGACGAACCTGGGGATTGGAATTTGTATGTTATAGAAAGTTTTTAATGCTATTTTAGGTCAATGTGTGAGTAAACGACCAAGTTCACTACAGAGGTTTATACAAGTTTCCAATTCTGCGTATGTAGCGACCCCTGTTAACAGCTAAACCTGCCACCTATCGGCCTCCAATTCTGGGGTTGTATTTAAAGCATGTTATGCCATGCCAAGGCAACAGGTAACCCTTTAAGGACTGCTTGTGCATTTATGCATCATGTCCATTGGTCAGCATGATGCACCAATGGAGTGCTGGCAAGTCTGCTCTCCGGCACTTCACTGGTACATCGTGAAATCCTTTGGGAGTACCAGTGGATCAGTCCGTGGATCGGCATGATGCACCGCATAGTGGGATGGCATGATGCACTCATGAGTCCCTTAACCCTTTAAAGACCGATGCACTCATGCATTATGCATCATGCCGAACGTATGCGATTGCTACACAAACTACCAGAGGGTCGGCATGATGCTCCAGTGAAGTGCTGGTGAGTAGTCTCGCATCATAACGACCAAAGGGCATAAAAGTTATTAAAACATGCATTCCCAATCAGCAATGGAGCATTGGGCGATGCTTGTCCATGCTTGGCCCAATATAAGCCGACATTGGCCCAATATAAGCCGACATTGGCCCAATATAAGCCGACATTGGCCCAATATAAGCCGACATTGGCCCAATATAAGCCGACATTGGCCCAATATAAGCCGACATTGGCCCAATATAAGCCGACATTGGCCCAATATAAGCCGACATTGGCCCAATATAAGCCGACATAAGCCCAATATAAGCCGACATTGGCCGACATTGGCTTGCTTGGCCCAATATATCCTTGCTACCTTGGTTAGCGTCCTATAAAGGTTTTAGGGATTCATATCCTCATGTCCCGCTAATCATTAAGGCACTTGGTATCGCTACCTCCATCATCAATTATTTGGAGTGGATAATTATGATAAATGGCAAATTATTGTCCCACAATAGTAGCAATTGTACCAGTATGGCATCTGTACAGTCACAGTTGATTCATTTCACCTCAGGGTTTCACCACAAACCTGGGTTTTGTCAACAACCCTTCTTAACACGCAAACAACCATTGACACTGCCCTGACCCCTTGCCATCTTACCCCCCCCCCCCCTCCCTCCCCAATCATCTCCTTCTTACCCCTTTACGATCCATAGACGTAGATCTTTGATACGGTACACCCACAGGGGATTGGAAAGAAGCAGAACTTATAGTTTATTAGCTTTCTTTCGGGGGTATCTGAACCCTTCCAGCTAGACAATTTGAGGGCTTTCACCCCTACAGGCTTCAAAAGTTTATGATCTTTAATCAATTAGTTGAAGTGTTATACTGAGCTGGTTTGATTATCAGTGTTAGTACAAATGTAGCGGTCTATTATTACTGTACTTGAGCAAGAATAGAGAGTTTAAGATTTGCCTACTTGTAACGTCTACGGCAACGTCTAGCCTACCATTTCCTATCATTCTAGACGTACACGTTGCCGCACAAGTCGTGATCTTAAACTCCCTAATAGTATAGGAACCTATATTATTCCTGATTTGAGAACGACTACAAATATATATATATATATATATATATATATATATATATATATATATATATATATATATATATAGTAGAGTGTATAAATTGTTATTGCAGTAGGGGTTATTGTACGAGGACAGTCTTGTTATTTGGCATATATCCTTGTGTGAAAAGGCTACATGTGCCTTCATTCTCTAAGGGCCGCTAATGCATCAATGCTTGATGCCCATTGGTTGTTATAATGCATGAATGCAACCCTGCGAATAACTCACCAAGGCTGCATTCATGCATCATGTCGATACACTACCGCAGGGTCGTCATGATGCTCCAATGAAGTGCTGGAAAGCAGTCACGCCAGCACCTCATTTGAGCATCTGCCCACCTTGCACTACCACTAAGGTTTCCCTCTAATATTCCCTGTCCAGTGTCCTCTCGCCCCCCCCCTTTCTCTCTCTCTCTCTCTCTCTCTCTCTCTCTCTCTCTCTCTCTCCCTCTCTCTCCCTCTCTCTCCATGTATTTTAATATTCATCTTACTTTTTGTTCTTGATATTTTTTAAATGGCCCACATAAAGCGTTGGATCCATATTGCACTGAGTGGTACTAGTGTATATTGGTCTCAGGTAGAGGATAAAACTAGGAACAGCTGGTCTTTTTTGGAGTTGAAAGCCACGTAAGCGGCCAGGAGCGTAGCGACCATGCAACTCTATTATGTTTTCAGTTTGCCTATGACGTCACCAGTGACATCATGCAGCCGCTCTGACGTCGTCCTCCGTGGCGTCATCCTTGGCAATTCCTATTTGTGGTCCTTGCCACATTTTTCTTGTTTACTTGCAAAAATATATATCTATTGTTTGATTTGTCATGCAATTAATATTGTAGTCGTATACATTTGACCCAGATTTGAGCCAACCATATTTATTTAGATTGGAATAATTATCAGAACTGAAGGTATGTTTATACTACACACATCCATGGTACATTAACAGATGGTTTTGTGTTAGGCGCATATTATATGTATTCTTTTGAGACATATTTGTATTGGTTGAATGTGAGAGTCTCGTCAGCTCAAATTTCACAAAACAGGGAGACTACTTGCTGTGATGTGTGAAATAAAATCTTTTCCGAACTCAAACTCAGCATCAACAAATATCCATAATATACACCAATCCGGACAATCCATGAAATCTGGCTTTTCCTCAGAATCAATCAGGTATACTTGCACGTGATTGGACTTCACGTGATCTGACATATAAGTTTCCATGTATCTAGAAGTGGACCAATCACTCTTGAGGGACAAACAGTGGTAGGGGGAGAAGGGGGGGGGGTCCCGAGTCTGACGTCAAAGATGGACTATTTTAAGGTTAAGTGCGGGGATTAAAGGTGGAGAGACAAGAGGATGGGGAGGGTGGGGATGGATGGGGAAGGGAGGAGGAGTGGCAGGGCCAGGGTACCTAGGATTTTAGGATAGATCTTTCATACAGGAAAGACTTGATGGTTTTAAAGCGGCGCATCCAGGGTTTCAAAATGAAAGGGTGGTGCCCGCCATTTAGCCCCTAATTCTAGCTCAATACTAGGATAAAATGAGGTAAATAAACACATAATACTGTAATGGAAAAGGGAGGGGGTGGCATTCCATTTTTTAAATATGTGTATCTTTGACACCCCCTCCCCCAGTCCGATAATATTTCAATATCCCTGACGACAACATGTCGTCAGTACTGTCGTCAAGGCAAACCCTTTTATCAATCATGTCATTATTATAGGTTGGCCTTCGCATGTTGTGGAGCACTCATGACGTCAAGACGACAAGAATGAATTTTTTGTGGATCAACACGGTAAAAGGTACGCCCGCGAGGGGGTGCGTGGGCATACCTTTTACCGTGTTGATCCATAGATAGTAATGGTCCCCTAGATACATTGTATCTTGGTTTACCCTTAAAGTCTCATTGGTCGTCATGATGCATGAATGCAGCCCTGGCGAGTTATTCACCAGGGCTGCATTCATGCATCATGACGGCCCTAAAGGGTTAATACACACTATACGTATACCGTATCGTTGTGTTTAAGCACCAGTATTTGAATAAACGCCTGTCTTGTATAAGCACCGGGGGGAAAGGGTTGTTGAAATATCTCTTATGCACTAAAACTTGGGTTTGAATAGGCACCTGTCTTGTGTAAGCGTCGTTGAAATGAGGCCGCCAAAATAGAGACCGCCGGGGCGCTTGAACACGACGATACGGTATAGGCATGATGCATTGATGAAGTGCCGTTGAGCAGCAATTTATTGGTGCATCATAACAACTATAATGGGCATGATATGCTCCTGCATCAGCCGCCATTAAAGGGTTACAAATGATGTCGTGGGATATATTTCATTTCACTAATTTGCTTTCAAACTTAAACCTTAAGGTACTTACCAGGAAGTCATTTCTCAAACCCAAAGATTACAACCCTCCCAAATCGTACCAACCTGGCCTGGATCAGAAGGGTATTCTTGGTTACACTGGGTCAATCACTACGAGTGGTGCAGATATAGAGGGAAAAGGCATGCATCTGAATAGGCAATCATAGGTATTACATGATCACCCAGGGCCCTGTTTCAATAGTTGGTTTGGATGGCACCATTTGCATTAGTGTTTCTTAAGTTGCTCTATCCAAAATAGCTCAGTTCGAGTTCTATCTGAGCATGTGTTAGCCAAGGGCCCAGATCCAAATGAATAGAGCAAGAAGTGCCACTGTTTCTAAACTTTTGGATAGAACTCAAACTGAGTCCCATCTGTTCTATTGGTGGAAGCAAATATGTTGTTTTCTAACCAACTTTGCTGCCATCATGGCCCTGATTGTGTACCTGAATGGCACCATCCATGTTTACTTATGCAAAGCTAATAGTGCAGACCCAGCAAAAACATGCTTCTGTTTCTTAACTTGAGTTCTGTTCTAATGCTCTATTGGCTAGAGCTGGATAGGACAACTTCAGAAACACTCATGCAATGGTGCCATCAAAATCCTTGAATTTCAGCTCTTCTATCATCAAATGAATCATCCAAGTTTTCATGTGTATTTCACTTATTTAAAGTTGTGCCGACCACCTATAAGGGTTGGCGGAAGAATTGTTTGAAAAGCAACAATTTTGCCTTCATCAATAGAGCAGATGGGACTCAGTTTGAGCTACATCCTAAGGTTTAGAAACAGTGGCACTTCTTGCTTTATTTATTTGGGTTTAGACAGTTGGCTAAAATGAGCTCAGATAGAACTCAAACTAATCTATTTTGGAGAGAGCAACTTAAGAAACACTAATGCAAATGGTGCCATCCACAGCCTACTATAGAAACAGGATCCATGTAATTCAATTGATTACACATAAGATATAAGGCACAAATGAATAGGTGGAAGGCCCTAAGGATATACCAGTGAGAGGTGCACTGGAGGTGGATGGCACCATTGCATTAGTGTTTCTTAAGTTGTCCTAGCCAGCTCTCGTCAATAGAGCAGGAGAGTAGAACTCAAGTTAAGAAACAGAAAGCAGTTTTTGCTCCATCTGCACTTTTAGCTTTGCATTAGTGGGCATGGATGGTGCCATTCGTTTTTGAAAAGTATAGAAACAGGGCCCAGGGTCAATCACTACGAGTGTACTGGATCGTAAGGGGTGTTCAATTCGTAGTGACCATGCAGTCTCAATTCGTTGTGTTTGAGAAATACCTAGCTGGGCTACATTCATGCATCATGATGACCAATGGTCAAGGTGCATTAATGCATAGAGACCTTTAAAGAGGTGGACTGTTTTAATCATGACGCTGTCCTCAAAGGGTAGCTGTATTTGTCCTAAGGTAGTTATCCAGGTATTCAAATTATTCTGGGTTCATTAGGTTTCCTTATTACCAGGTAATCAACAATTATCCTGTACCCTTTACCTGTATGCAAAATGATTTATTATGACCTTGTGAAGCCTTTCCGCTTCTCGATCAGCTGTATATATCCAGCGGCGGACCTATACCGTTTGGAAAAAGAAAATTAGCAAAAGGAGAGGGCACACTCCCTATTTTCGACCATATTTTGGGGTTCAAAATGTGCAAATAAACTGAAGAAGAGACCGAAAAAGAATGGGTACGTAGGGGGGGGAGCTTATACCAAATTTCTTTTGAGTACACCTCCAAAGGTTGCTACTCATCATGACAAAAAAGATTCTGGGGTTCGTTTTTGATTTTGGGCACCCTAACCCCCTGGACCACCCCTCCGAAGTTAAAAAGTTGGAAAATATTTAATTAATTCATTTTTATTGCTCTAGGGTGTATCTCAGGCCTCCCACCACTCTGGAGCATCAAAAAATGCACGTCATTTCAACAATAAAAAATCAAGAAGACAAAATAACATTATTTTGTAATTTTCAAAAAAATCGAATATGGCCGCCAGCAGCCTTAAATTGGTATTTTAAGCACACATACCTAAATCAACAAGCAACACTTGCAATATGTAATTATGAGTAAGGAAAGGTCTAGGATCATAAGGAAAGCATGTTGAGTCAGATTAAAATCTATTGGAGCCCTGTTTGGGTCACTATATTACATATACAGGCTCATAAAATAGCAATAAATAAAGATAGTCATATTCCAATTGTATATAGTATAATAATTGTCTCAAAAGTCATAGTAAATGGGAGTTTTGGTAACTGCTACTCATAAAAAAAGTAACATGAGGTACACAATGATGTGAATAGCCAGTTATGACATGTTTGACAGATCCAATATGGCTGCCAAGACATCACTCTTGCATAACATAGAGAATAAGATACAAAGAAAAATACTAGAAGTTAGGCACTGTGAACTATACTTGTTTTTCACAGGGTAGAATTTGAGGACTTAATGGGAAATGGGGAGTAGCAATGTGAGAGAACAACCTGTTGCCAGTAGTAGCTTAAAGAATAATATGCATCTTCAATGCATTTTTAAAAAGAGAAATGGCATGGGTCCTGTGGGAGGTCTGCTTCAATCTGCACCTACTCTCTTAATCCCTGTAGTTTATGTTTATTTAGCCTCTCCTTTCACCACATCATTCTTTTGGCAGTATCCATTTTAATGAAAATGACACTATTAAGAAAACAACAGATATCATATCTTTCCGATGCATGCTCAGGTGGTATGAATGCATTTGTGAGTCCTCTCTTGTCATTGACATCGCTCTTTAATTACTTGGCATGAGTGCCAGAGTAGCAGATCTAGCTGAACTCAAAGACATATTTCTTCCATCAAAACCCTCAGAATCCAATCAACTGTTGATATTTCAAAATGTATATATGTTTCATTGACAATAACTACTGTAAAAAACAAAGTTGAAGCCACACCAGCATAGAAGCTGCACACGGACTTTGGAATAACGCTATAAGCTGCAGGTTTGGCCTAAAATTGTTACCATTGCTTAGTATAGTCTTCATATACAAAACTCCTTTTATAAGCTGCTCTCAGAGCTCAGAATGATCCTAAAAGCTATACCAATGGTCTGAGATAGTTTATCAATCATGGCTTGTATGCAGGCTCTATGGTGTGCCCTCTATTCTTTAGATGGTGGTAATCTTTAAGGCTGCTTATCCCACCACCCAACCGATTAATTATGTCTATCTGCCCAAGTTCACCCAAGGCTCCCCCGCCGATGCCCTATTGAGCTTTTGTAAAATCTATGAACATACAGCTACTTAATAAACCAATCGAATCGAGCGAAATTTCTCCGTCATGTTGACTGCGTAGCACACGGATTATTTACCGCAGTGAGACACAAGTTGTCACGTTGGCATATGCTCTAAGGGTATTCTGGCTGCCCCGCGCAGTCCTTACCAGCGGTTCTACTATGAAAATACTCCTCGGACACACGCCAACGTAACACTTTGCGTCCAAGCGGCTTTGTCGTCTCGCCGAGAAACCAAAATGGCGGAGAAGCTTCAACAAGACGTATCGCTTGGTTGTAAATTTCTTCTTTTTATAAGGTAATTACTTAAGAAAATGGAGGAAACCCTGGTATAAATGCCATACATAACAAATAGAGGTTCACTCGTTGATTCTAGGGGGCTAGAACCTCTATTTGTTATTTATGCCTTTACTAATGGCACCCTGGCATTACACTCAGCAGGGCATTCAGCATCATACAAAACAAATGGCTAGATTGCAATCATAACTTAGGTAGACCTCAAAAGGTTTTTGATATGCAGAATGAAGTTAGCTGTTGACACATATTACAAGTTAGGTACAAAGAAGATTTTGAAGCTTGATGTAGGCCATTGAGCAACAGAGAGGAAAGAATTTGATATCTATCTTGTTGCCTGCAGATATTTTGAATTCTTCTCTAGAAGAATAAGTACCTATTCCCTTTAATATTTATTTCTTATTACTGATTTGATGTGTAGCAGTTACCAAAACACCCATTTACTATGACTTTAGAAACAGTTGTAATTCTATATGCAATTGGAATAGACTTATCTGTATTTACCACTATTTCATAAGCCTGTACATATAATATACTGTCCCAAATAGGGTTCCAATACAGTTTAATCTGATTCAGTATGCTTTCCTTATGATCCTAGACCTCATCTTACTCATTATCACATATTGCAAGTGTTGCTTGTTGATTTAGGTGTACGTGTGTGCTTGAAATACCCATTTTTGGCCTCTGGCAGCCATGTCCGATTTTTCGAAAAGTTCAAAATAATGTGATCTTGACTTCTTGATTTTTTGTTGTTGATATGAAGTGCATTTTTAGGTGCCCAGAGTGGTGGGGGCCCTCAGATTGACCATAATTATAGGCATAAAAATTAATCAATTAAATATTCTTCAACTTTTTAACTTCAAGGGGGTGGTCCGGGGGGTTAGAGTGCCCAAAATCAAAAACAAATCCCAGATTCTTGTTTCTCATGATGAGTAGCATCTTTTGCAGGCATACTCCCATTCCTATCATCAATTTGACTGAATAAGCTCCCCACATGGGTAGATCTATACGTGTCACTTATACCATTCTAAATCTACCACTGGTAATTCTATGAACCTTTAGCTAGTCTTTTAGTTGTCTAAGTTGTTCATGTGCTATACCAATGGAAATAAAAAAGTCGGCTGGATGACCGGAAATTTACCCTTTTTTTTGGCCTAAGCCACATCCAGTATGATAAAAGCCGCACCATGTACTAAGAAAGTTAAAGTGTTAACCCTCCTGTTACCACTAAGAAAGTTAAAGTGTTAACCCTCCTGTTACCACTAAGAAAGTTAAAGTGTTAACCCTCCTGTTACCACTAAGAAAGTTAAAGTGTTAACCCTCCTGTTACCACTAAGAAAGTTAAAGTGTTAACCCTCCTGTTACCACTAAGAAAGTTAAAGTGTTAACCCTCCTGTTACCACTAAGAAAGTTAAAGTGTTAACCCTCCTGTTACCACTAAGAAAGTTAAAGTGTTAACCCTCCTGTTACCACTAAGAAAGTTAAAGTGTTAACCCTCCTGTTACCACTAAGAAAGTTAAAGTGTTAACCCTCCTGTTACCACTAAGAAAGTTAAAGTGTTAACCCTCCTGTTACCACTAAGAAAGTTAAAGTGTTAACCCTCCTGTTACCACGTGTGAGTGGGATGTCCCCCAAGGATGTCCTCTAGGCTCACGTGAGGATCCCGGGATCCCAGCAAATTGTCGTCATCTGTCGCCATGATTGGTCATCAATGGTGACTCCTTTTTGAGTGATAACTCATTCCGTCATCTTTCGCCACTGTGTGTTAGACTCACTTGGCATAGCAATTGCTATTCCTGGTGATCTTGTGCTATAACGACGTCATGTTCCATCTAGCGACATGTGTGAGCCACTTCACACAGGTTGACGAGGACTCACGACAATTTGCTGGGATGTTTGTCTATTAGTAGCATCACCTATTTTACATCAACAGAAAGCTTAAAATACTGAACCATTCACACAGACTATGAAGAGATGGTCAATCTATACTTAGTGGTGTCTGCTTGGTGCTTTACGTCTAGCTGATGCTTTCATGCATCATGTCATGATGCATCAACTCGCTTGCACTTCATTGAAGCATCATACCGACCCTCTAAGAGTGTATCAGCTCATATGATTGCTGTTAATGCATCAATGTCAGTGCCCGATACAGAATTTTAAAAGAAGGGGGCATGTCCCTCATTTAGACCCTCCTTTGGTTGAATTTAAGGATTGACAAAAAGAATTTGAATCACCACAACTCGAGTCAGTTCTTTTGATGTGAGAATTTTTATTTCAATTTATTAGTAGAGCATACGATTGGTCGACGTTTTGGCTGTCCTTGCAGCCTTCATCAGGACAGTTAAGGATCAAATGAACTTCTTCTTTTTGTAAGTATGGGGCAAAAGGGAGGGCGTGCCCCACACCCCTATCTAAATCCCCTGCTGTAATGTAGCCCTGGTAAATGACTCACCAGAGTTGCATTCATGCATTATGGCAACGGTGGGCATGATGCAGTGATGCATTAGCGACCTCTAGAGGGTTAAAACCCTGGGTGAACTGTTCTAAGTAATCCCTTGCCCTTGTCCCTCAGTGACATTGACATTGAGAATCACGACATGCTTCAATGGTGCCAGAACCTGTTTACTGCTGGGGGGGGGGGGGAGGGGTACCGGTAGTAGTTCTGGATTTCCACACCAGGGGAACAGGACTAAACCAATCAGCTTAAGCCTTAGATGCAGCCATGACCCAGACAGCCAATCACAGAGCTGCTTCTGGGATCGATCCTCAATAGCCAATAGCAGAGCAGGTACCATGTGGGAGGGAGGAATCTGTAAGAGTGGGTTTTAGTATTTAAGCGGGGCTGGATGGAATGATCAGACACTCATCGCTTCTGAAGCGAGTGTCAGCACCTAGCTAGAAGTCCAGACGATTGGCTCCATCAGCAGTTCACAGCTCTGACCTGTCTCCTGCTTTTCGCTGAGTTTTGGTGAGTTGATATCTCTCATTATACCTTCTATAATACCTCATGCAGGTTCTCTAACTATAGCCCATTGCAGCAAGAAAGGGTGGCTCTGACTGAAAAGCATTGCATTTTTACCATAGTTCTCGTAGCATGTTGTAGCAATAATTTCAGGCCCAGAAGCTGTATTGATGTATTCTACTTTACATTCTGTATTATTGCAAAATGGGCAAATGCTTTAGAAAGTCCGTCTCTGAAGATTTACCCTTCCTGTACTGGTTTCTAGTTAGGGCTGTACTTTCTTGGGTCAGGTTTCTAAACCTCTAATCTACTGTGAATTCCTAACCCCTTAAAGCTCACTTATATATCATTTTAGTATGTGTAGCATTGCATTTGTGCATCATACAGAGCCTCTAGTTTTGGTACTGTTCCATACAGGGGGGGGGGGGTCGGTATTCATTGGTGGATCATTGGAGGCTTCAAAATGTGTGCAGGGATCATGTTAGCCACTCACCGAATCACCAATGGTGAAGCCATACTCGTTTTGGCTAATGCTAGTGACTCAAAATTCGCCAAATTAGCTAATCTTTGCTGTGCTGAGTAGATCTAGATTCTGGCAATTTACCCCACTTCCATTTGAATTAAGTTTCCCCCAATTCTAACTTCTTATGCATAGATTTCCATTTGATACGCCTTGCTCTCTCAACTTCCAAGACCATTAAACTGGAAGAATATTGTTTGGCTAATAGATACTCAATATGGCTGATTGAAATATGAAAGGAATCACGAAAACTGGGCACATCCAAACTCCCATCTTGACTCAATAAGATAGGCATTTTTACTAACTTCCGACTAAGAGAGTTATGTTCGTTTTTTTTCGGTGTAAAGTCTTAATGCAGCACTCTCCCGGGGGGCACTCACTTTAATTATGACACAAGTGTGCGGCTGAACCTATGACAACCCTTACCCTTCTTAGAGAGATTTTACCTAGAAAACTTTACCCTTCTTTAGGCACTTTTGACATAAAACAGCCACGTTTTTAAAGAAAAATCTGACTGCTAAAATACACTCTTGATAATTGATCATAAACATTCCCTAACATGTGAGAAATTTCCTGGAAACTCAGCAAATTGTGGCTAAAATATAGACAATTCCATAAGATCTTGATGCATTAACGTTTTGGTTAAAAGTGGACCTTTGTTAGGGGGATGTTGGTCAAAGTTGACCCTTGTTAGGGCGATATTAGGCTGAAGATGGGACCCTTGTTAGGGGGATTTTGTTGAAAAAGTGCAGTTGTCAGCCGCACAAATGTGTCAAAAAATATATGAAGTGTCCCTCTAGGAGCACTCTGCAAAAGTCTAAGGTATCATTCCGCCATTATAGGGATTAAGCCATGGTGAATAACTAACATCATGCATCAAACTACGCGGGCTCTGTCATAAGTGACCCTTAAAGCTTCAATTTCCTCATTTCCTCTTTTTAGGTAGCTGCTGAAAGATGTTGTCGAAGACAGTGGCCATCACTGCCCTGGTCATCCTTGGCCTCGGCCTTGGATGGAAATACATGCCGTCAAACTTTAGAAATGGGCAATGGGAGGGAAAATGGATGCCTAACATTCCTCTGGCTAGGGAGAAGTTAAAGGCAGAATATGACTATGTTATTGGTAAGTGAATTCATTTTGTATTTCTGCAGATAAAGGCAATTTTAACCGAGAGGGTTGTTTTACTTTACTTTACGATAAATGATCTTATTTAAAGTTGATACATACATGTGTAATCATTCTCTGCATCATCCTACTCTTCTATTTCATCTACTGGTGGCTAGGGGCATGGGCATGGGCCTCGGCATGCCCATTGATTAAGAAAAATTAGTTATGACATTAATATCTCTACCCAGATTTATTCCTCCAGCTAAAGCAAGGAAGAGTTACCCTTTTCACTTCAATTATAAAAGAAAATAGTATTAAATATGAAGTTTTTTCTTTACAGTTGGTGCTGGTTCAGCTGGTTCTGTTCTTGCTGTACGTCTGACTGAGGACCCCAACATCAGGGTGGCACTCCTTGAGGCTGGCCCTAACAATGAGGAGTTCCCAGAACTTGTAACTCCTCTGTGTTACAGTGGACTGCAGAAGTCAGACATTGACTGGAGATACCAGACAGTGCCACAAGAACATGCCTGCAATTCCATTGCAGACCATGTAAGTGTCGTATAGTTCAGCAGCCCTTGGTAACAGTATCAGAATCATAGACATATGAAATTGTGATTTGCACCAGCCATTTTTAAAAGAGGTTCTTTGGGAAGAATGTCAATGACAATAGCTTTAAGTTCATATGTGTGTATCAATAGTCTTATCAAACTGATATCTTAATTCCACACAGAAAGCTACCCTTCCCCGTGGTAGAATGCTTGGTGGCACAAGTGGCATGAACGGTGTGATGGCAATCCGTGGAAGTCGTCACGACTATGACCGTTGGGCTGAGATGGGAAATGAGGGATGGGACTACGAGTCTGTGCTGCCATACTTCATCAAGCTTGAAAATGTACATGAGAAGAAATACACAGAAGATGGTAGAGTATAGCTTTCTGATCCTTTTGCAACTATTATATGGTAGGACTCATCACACATATTCCAGCACTAAAATGCAATTTCTTTCCCAAATTATAAATGTTTATTAAGGACATGATAATATAGACACACTCTTAGAGTATATCCTTTTACTCCTTCTCCATTGGTAGTCCATATTTTTCTACTTTGAGTATGCTTATCTAGTTTCCCTGTAGAAAATGGATCCAATTACTTTAAAAAAGTCTTTCTTCTTTCAAGTCTTTATTCATCCACATAGTACCACAAAGTTCATGTTTCATTTTTATCATGAAGAAATGCAGTGTATATGTCCCATTATGTCAGCTTGATTCATGAAATAAAATCTAGGGGTCCTCGACAGGGCTACATCCCGTCATCAGGATGATGGAAAGAAATTACACTTTCATGTGCTATTTGGCTATGAATCAACATGTTTTTTTTCCATCACATCATAATCATTACTGAGAAAGAGGATTTGATGATCATCTTTTGTCAATGCTTTGATCTCATACAGGCCAGCGTGGAACAAGTGGACCTGTGCAAGTTACTGACACACACGCCTACCCAGAAGCATCAAACGCCTTTATTAAGGGAGCAGAGATGCAAGGCTTCATCGAAGGTGACCTCAACGCTGAGGAGATGGAAAACAGTAAGTCAAGAACATGATTGTCTTTCATCTGTATGTCCTATCATGTTCATCTAACCCCACCACTTGATGATTAAAATGCCATGATTCAATTAATAGATAATGAATATAAAAGCCTATAAAGTTCACTGAAACTTCTGGACTCATTAACTTGAATTCATGAATATTATTCCTGAATCTTACTTGAAGTTTACCTCTTATTTCAAAAGTAAACTAGTAATGGTAGATAAGTGTTATATCATACTATGTAAGTGCATATTTTTATGACTACAGAGATCATGAAAGTCCAGGCAAACGTTGGTACAGATGGAGCAAGACAGAGCACAGCTGAGGCCTACCTTAAACCTGTTAAGTCACGCACCAACCTTGATGTACTCCCCGGTGCCCATGTCACAAAGGTATGCTCTATCTCCTATTTAAACCTTATACTGAGATGGAAAGCCCTAGAGTGAAAAAAAAAACGCTTCAACTGAGACATTAACTGACCAATAACTTGAATCAAAACACATTCTCTGACACCTGTAGTTCGATGGGGAGAGCATAGAAGTTGCTCATAGCTCAATTGTAATCATTTGTATCTTTCTAGCTGAAACAAATTCTCAAGCATCTCATTTACAGTAATTTGGTTCTTCAATTCTGTAGGTGCTGTTCAAAGGAAAGAGAGCTGTTGGAATGCAATACATGAGTGATGGCCGTATCAAGGAAGTCAAAGCCAGGAAGGAGGTCATCTTGTCAGCTGGTACTTTCGGATCTTCTCAGATCCTTATGCTGTCTGGTGTTGGACCTAAGGAACATCTTGAGGAAATGAATGTAAGTTTATACAGTTCATAGAAATGTTTTCTTTTATTTCTTTTGTCAGAAACGTAAAATGTATAAAAATAATAGAGAAATATTGTGTTATAGGCAGGCAAATGTGGTCACATTTTCTATTTTTGGATGAATCTCAAAATACAATTACAGTATTATATCTGGCTGAAAGCATATTACCAACATCTTTTAAAACCATCCACACTACTGATTCACAGCACTAATTCCTCTCCCATGCAGATCCCACTTGTAGCAGATCTGCCAGTTGGACAGAACCTGCGTGACCATGTACATATTCATGCTGCCCTCGTCACTTTGGAGAAGCCTGCAGCTCTCGTCACTCAGCGTCTTGGAATCATGGACAAGTTGGAGTATGATCTCTTTGGCACAGGTTTGTGATTTTCATCATGTTCAAAAGTAGATCAAAATAAGTACATCTAAAATGTGATACTGAAATTAGAACATCATTCTTAAAAAAACTTAGATATTTTCAAGCATTAGCTCTTTTAATCCACCTGGAGTCTTGAATATGTATTATATGAGTAGGAAGAATTTTAGCCACTGGGAAGAAAACAAGCCATTTTTGTAAAAGGGACATCTGTAAAGGTCAAGACATCAAAGTGATCATAATTCTCATCATGTCATTTCACAGGCGCCTACAGCCACGCTGGCCCCATTGTTACTGCCTTCTCCCGCTCCAAGCATCAACCTGAGGACACAAAAATGCCCTACCTTCAGTATGTGCTCCTGAACAACATGATGAACGCTGAAGGACACAGGAACAACATTGGTCTGAAGGAAGATGTAAGTACCCTTTCCCAATATACTTTATAACACTACTTGTCACAGAAACATTTTTCCGAAAAGAAATTCAAGATGAGTATAAGCCATCCTTCTAATGTTGTTAGTGAATATTAAAAAAAAACAGAGAAAACTTTGATTAGATGCTACTGATACCAAAAATATATTCAAATATACAGTTCTTATTTTGAATTATGATGACTTCTTCTTTCACCCTCAAATCAATGGATTATGCATCATGTTTGATTGAGGATTTATAGAATGATTATTTCATACAAATTTGTGTTGTCTCTTCTAGGTTCATGATGCTCTGTATGGAGGATTTGAAGGAAGGGATGGACTTTGCCTCCTACTTGCCCTGCAGCAGCTGGAGAGTGTTGGAGAAGTCAAGTTGGCTTCAACGAACCCCTTTGACATGCCACTTATCAACCCTAACTACCTGAAGAGTGAAAAGGATGTGGACCATCTTTTGGATGGTAAGTTTACGCCTGTTCCTTTCTCTTTACTCTATAGTAATGGTAAGTTCTTTTCTCCTAAGTCAAACGTTTTGGTCATCTCTAGTGTTAAAATGAAGTCAACAATTTACAAATTTCACTTTACCAATGTACAGCTTGTGCTTTGTGTGCAAAATATACATTTTCACCATACTAAATTCTGAATTCCTTTACTTTCTCAGGAGTCCGTACCGCAAGGAAGCTCATGAACTCTGGACCTCTCGTCAAGGAACTCGGAGCCAAGCTTGTCCACCGTGTTCACCCAGACTGCAAAAACCACACCTACGACAGCGATGAGTACTGGAAGTGTTATATCCGTGCTAACACATTGAGCTTCTGTCACCCCGTCTCTACCAACAGGATGGGCCCCAAGTGGGACAAGAACTCTGTTGTTGATGGAAGACTGAGGTATCTAGAATGAAGTCAAATTGAATACTATCATTATTTCTTAATATCTTAAATCAGCAAATACCATTATTTCTTAAAATATTGAAATTTTAAAGCCTTGAAAAATACCAGTGCTAGTGCAAATGACTTTCTTATCCTTTATTGAAGGTTAGATATTTTGATGTATGTGACAATTCTCAAATCATTCTGTTAAGCTACACTTATATTATTTGATTCTTTGATATAACATCTTGATGTACTTTGATATACTATCTAAAAGAAGAAAAAACAATCACTCAAGTTTGATTCAAATGATTTGCTCTAATAAACTCTAATAACTTTTTGAGTAAAGAAATATAATATTTTTTTCTCTACTATCCATTTTACAGGGTACATGGACTGGAGGGACTGCGTGTGGTCGATGCCTCTGTCATCCCAATGATCCCATCAGGAAACACCAACTTCCCCGTCATGATGATTGCTGAGCGTACCGCAGACATGCTTAAAGGAATCATATAAACTTTAAACCACATGCCAACAACGTTGGTTCTACATATCTTTAGGATGTGTTTTTTTAGTTAAGGACAAAAGCTACGGGTGCTTTCGGCTCGTGTCCCTAACGCTTGTTAGAAATGTTTATCCTGGTAAAACACAAAAGAATATCAGTGAACTGTTATATATTGTACTTCACATCCTGCATTGAAATATGAATAAACATTTATTTCATTTATGTTTTTAAACTGTGGTTGTGTCATTTTACATAGATTAATGAACAAAATCAGTCAGAATGATGATAATGTCTTTTAACATCATACTCATCTAATCTGCTCACTCTTTCACCAATGTCAGTATGACGTCAATCTGTAAAAATGATAAATCCCCCCTATAAGCTGACCCTCCTTGAAATGGTTGTATGCTGTAATGATTGGAATGACTCTCCCCTTATAAACCATCCTCTCTATTTCAAACAAAACAAAATAAGCGAAATTGGACTTTAAATCTCAAAATATACTCACCCTATGCGAGAGGTTTTATGTTAGTGTCACTCTTTAATCAAAGACAATGGAGCAATAATATTGAGTATGAATATGATATATAGGAAGTATTCAACGAAGTGAATGAGGACCAAATGACAGTCATCTCACACTCAATATACATCTTATCAAAATCAAGTTGATGAACATCATACTCAGGTTTCTTCAAATACCTAAGGGAGTGGTCATTATTTATCAACAGGGGGGGTGGTGGGTTTTCGCGCGGATGCGCGGAAATTTTTTACGCCCCCCCTCGACGGCAGTCAAAATTTTTAGCGCCCCCCCACGCCAGAGGCGCAGACAGTTTTCGCGCCCCTCTTTGATCTATAGTAGCGCGCGGGCTTTTTTGCTAAAAGGAGGCTGAATTTTTTTAGCCCCCCCCTCAAGAGGGGTCGAAATTTTTTTAGCCCCCCCCTCGGGAGGGGTCTGAAAATTTTACGCCCCCCCCCTCAAACCCACCCTCCCCCCCTGTTGATAAATAATGACCACTCCCTAAGGGAGTGGTCATTTTTTAACAACAGGGGGAGGTCGGTGAAATTCTGCACGTGCGCAGCGGAAATTTTTCTGTCCCCCCCCTCAGTGGGGTCCCCTCTTTTATTTTATAGACGGGCTCGGGCTTTTTCACTGAAAAGGGGCGAAATTTTTTTGTCCCCCCGTAAGAGGGGTCTGAAATTTTTTTATCCCCCCCAAACCCACCAACCCCCCTCCCCTGTTGTTAAAAAATGACCACTCCCTAAATTTCATAATGAAACGTATGAAAATGTATACAACATTTACTGAACTTAAAGATGCTCTAAAAGCCATATGAAACTATCGATATTTTCCTAAATTCCAACTTTCATACAGTGCAATCTGAGCTCAATAACCTCATCATAATCCCAGAATGCACCTTTTGTATTGCACTACACAAGGACAACCTAGCGATGGCACTAATGACCACCAGAATGACCCTGAATCTTCAAGTGTATTTTTCAGACTAGAAAAGTGCAAGCAATCCTTGAAGAGTGAGTAGTATTTCCAATTCCTGAGACCTGTTTCACAAGGACCATGTACGAGCAAGATTGGTGTACGAGCAAGATCACTTCTATGGTCATTATAAGATTGATCTTAGGCTTCTTAGGCTCAGGGGAAGTGTTTCAAAAGTAAATGGGGAGTGAAACTTACTAGTAAAGGGTCAATGTAAGAGTGACTTACAACCAACATAAAGTAGCTGATTTATGGGGAAGGTTGAGGGTACACATAAATGTGAAAAATCCTATCAACAAGTGTAATCCCACAACATTTTCTAATGCATGAAGTCAGGTATATATCAAATGGAAATTCCCCCTTTTAATACCATTTTCTATCATGGAATTATGAAGTAAAGCCATATTCTGCACCTAGGTGATCGATCTTACTAGCTGGATAATTGGCCTATGAGTGACCTAACAACTGATCTTGATTACTGCCCGTATGTCTAATTGACAGCTGTTTCTAAAGGACCAGTCTTAAGTTCCAATAGGAGTAACAGCTTGTTTTGAAACACTAGTAGTCATTCCTAAAAGACTGATCTTAAGTGGTCACTCATAGAGTGGAAAGATCGATCTTAAATAAAGAATGCTTATGAAACAGATCTCTGAGAGCTGTTTCACAACCATTCCTTATATACAATCAGTCGTTCCAGTGTATAAGTAATCACATTATGATCAGTCATTGTGGAATAAATACAAGTGTTTCAGAACAAGCACTTACTCATACTGGTACATAAGATTAGTCCTTTAGAAACAGGTGTCAATTGGTCACTAGGCCATTAATTAAGACCATTTGTTAGGTCACTCACAGGTCAATCATCTAGCTTGTAAGATCGATCACCCACATACAGAATATGTCTTTACTTCATTATTTCATGGTAGCAAACAGTATTAAAAAAAAGGCATTTCATTTTGTTGTGTGCTCAACAATATGCATTAAAAAGATTTGTGTAATTCTACTTATTTATATGATTTCTCACATTTATATGTACACTTAACCTTCCACATAAATCAGCTACTTTATGTTGGTCGTATGTCAGTCTTACACTGGCCCTTTACTCATAGACTTCACTTTCCATTTACTTTTGAAACACTTCCACGGGAGCAAGGTACCCAGAGACCTGTTTCATAAGCATTCCTTATTTAAGATCGATCTTTCCACTCTACTAGTGACAACTTAAGATCAGTCATTTGGGAATGACTACTAGTGCTTCGGAACAAGCTGTCACTAGTATTGGAACTTAAGACTGGTCCTTTAGAAACAGCTGTCAATTGGACATAGGGGCAGTTATCAAGATCAGTCCTTAGGTCACTCGTAGACCAATCAACAGCTAGTAAGATCAATCTCCCAGGTGCAGAATGTGCCTCTACTTTGTTATTCCACAATATAAAAAGGTATTATAAAAGGGTATTTCATTTTAATATATTCCTGACATCATGGATTAAAAAGATATGTGGGATTCCACTAATTGATATGATTTTCCCCATTTATGTGTACCCTCAACCTTCCACATAAATCAGCTACTTTCTGTTGGTCATATGTCACTCTTACATTGACTCTTTACTAGTAAGCTTCAATCCCAATTTCCTTTTGAAACACCTCCTACTAAGAGTGAGCTATGGAGATATGACCAATGAATCCAATGATTGATCTTAACACCACCTTACGAGTATCTTGCTCTTAAGTCTATGTCACTAGTATATGGCCCTTGTGAAACAGGTCTCTGAGACCTGTTTCATAAGCATTCTTTATTTAAGATCAATCTTTTCACTCTAAGAGTGACCACTTAAGATCAGTCATTTAGGAATGACTACAAGTGTTTCAGAACAAACTGTCACTCCTGTTGGAACATAAGACTAGTCCTATAGAAACAGCTGTCAATTAGACATAGAAGCAGTAATCAAGATCAATTGTAAGGTCCCTCACAGGCCAATTATTGAACAAGTAATCAATGGATAATTCATGACGAGTATGTGTTAGTGAAGGATAATTACACGAGGCCGTAGGCCGAGTGTAATTAGCCTTTGCTAACACACACGAGTCATGAATTATCCATTGACTACTTATTTTATACCACAAAACCAATAAATAATCAATAGAATACCAATAAATTCAAGTTGAAAACAAAAATTATTCCCCCTCCCCAGGACTCAAAGCCAGCCATTGTGTGTACATGATTGGTACATACACCTCGGCGCCCGGCAGCAGACAGTGACAGCCCCCATCTCGGCTTGCTTTGAAATTGAATGCGTCTCGCTGTTATGTTTCTGTATAATACACCTCGGCACCCGGCAGCGGACAGCGACAGCCCCCGTCTCGGCTTGCTTTGAAATTGAATGCGTCTCGCTGTTATGTTTGTGTATAATACACCTCGTCGCCTGGCAGCGGACAGCTAAAGCTTTGAATGTGTCTCGCGGTTATGTTTGTTTATAATACAGCGCACACGGCGAAAAAAAGACGCGTCCGGGCCGGGATTCGACCCGCCTACCTTCGACGGCTGAGCGCAATGCGCTAACCTCTAGACCACCACGTCTCCTCCTTCAGCGGCCGTCTCGGCTTGGCTATGTTTGAATGCGTCCCGCGGTTATGGTAGCGGACAGCCTGCAGTCGTCTCCTTCCCAGGCTTTGTATCATATCAAGACATGGTTCGAACCAAGCTTCTCTCGTCAGTCCCTGTGGCGCAATGCATAGGGAGTTGGACTAAGGACCTGAGGTTCGAGCCCTGCCCAGGTCATAAGATTTTGTGGGTTTTAACATGTAACATATGACATGGAAGGACATGAGAGATTATCCATGGATAACCGCACTGGGTGCGGGTTATCTATGGATAACCGCACGCCTTCCAAAATTCATGCTTCAATATTCATGCTGTGTAATATCGACAGGTATGTGCATGGGAATATCCACCAAAAGGCACTGAGTAACCCAGAAATCGTGGTATAACGGCTAGTAAGATCAATCACCTAGGTGCAGAATATGGCTTTACTTCATTTTTCCATGATAGAGAATGGTATTAAAAGGGGGAATTTCCATTTGATATATGCCTGACTTCATGCAGTAGAAAATATTGTGGGAATTCACTTGTTGATAGGATTTTTCACATTTATGTGTACCCTCAACCCCCCACATAAATCAGCTACTTTATGTTGGTCATAAGTCACTCTTACATTGACCCTTTACTAGTAAGTTTCACTCCCCATTTACTTTTGAAACACTTCCCCTAAGCCTAAGAAGCCTAAGATCAATCTTAGGATGACCATAGGAGTGATCTTGCTCATACATGGTGGTTGTGAAACAGGTCTCAGTGATCGATCTTAGGATGATCCCACGAGTAACATTACTCATATACCTATATTACTCGTACAGAGTGCTTGAGAGCTGTTTCTAGCACCAGAGATAGTCTATTATCCTGTACTTAGCTGAGCTGTATATAGATAGTTATACAGTGGGATGACACCCGCAGGTATTATTGGCTGTGTTTGTGTCCACGGTTCTGATTGGTGGCTGGTTCTAGATCCAGGCCTCAAAGCTCCAAGCCCCAGTAGAGGGCAAACCTCAATGTGAATTGGAAACTTTAACAACCTCACATTGCAATAATGTATCATGGTATTTGCTTGTCATGATGCATGAATGCAGCCCTGTCAAGTAACCCAACTGTCGGTGCTGCATTTATGCATCACACAAACCTTCTGGTGCTGATACTCTCTTAGATGGTCAGCATCATGCAATCTATGCAATGTTTGTGAGACTCGATAAAGGCATCATGCAGTCCATAAGGGGTTAATCTATTCAGGTGATGATCTTTCTTGTCTTCTGTTGGGTCACGAGGATTAGGATCACGTGTATAACCTGCTGTCACTCACTATGTTTAGACTTATGTAAATGTCTGATATAGTAATCAGGCCCAACAGAAGATTGGACAGACCTCCACGCCAATGTCAATGTCATTTGGATGATAGATAGGTAGAGATTCCACTTTAGGTTGTAGTCCTACCACTTTCTCGAATTCCTTTATTTGTTAAGACTAAATTAGAATTGGGCAATTTCATATTTTTAATTAGCCAAATTCAAGAGTGATTAACCTAACATCTTGTAAAATGAATTGAGGTCCCAATATGTTGAGATAGAATAGCAATGATCAGCATGATAACGTTACATAGCCCTAATTAGCCAGTTTGGCATATTTAGAGGATCTGAGATTAGCCGATTTGAATTTAGATTCACCATTGGCGATAAACAATCCAAAAGTAGCAAAATTGGTACATATCTGATGATTTCCTCTCATAATATCATAAACTAAACCATAGGGAATGAGGGCAAATTCAGTAGGTGACAAAGCAAGTAGGGTCTATGTGAACATTTCAATTGATTAATTGATTACTCGTTAATTTGCTAATTATCGCTGGTTAATTTACCACATCGAGGATTCTGTGCCTATTTTCAGGCTACATACATGCTCTGCAGGGCATTTCAAAACGATATCTATAGCTATGGTTTTGAAATGTCCTCCTGGTTTCCAATTATTGTCCCAAATATCTAATTCACAAGTTACAACCTTCTTGCGTAATGTAATGATGCTTATTGACAGATAAGTCATCATAAGGTAGTTCCTTCCCAATTAAGTCATTCCCCAAGGGCACCCAATAGGCTGAGGACACAGCGGTTAGACACGTGGTCCTAATACCTGTGACCAAAGAGAGATATAATTAGATCAAGACATGAATATCTTAACCTTTTAAGGGCCACATATATAGCTTTTGCCTCAAGTCTACTCACCAGCACGGCATAGGGGCACACTCCCTACCATGAGATAATGTGTCAAACTCATGAGGTCAGCATGATGCATTAATGAAACACCAGTGATTCAGTAATCCCACATTTAGACATAAGGTCAGCATGATGCATGAATGTATGAAAGCCGTGGAGGGCCACACCTTAAAAAAATGAACTTGAACTTTTTTATCTCCAATATGGAAAGAACATAAAATGGAACTTAAAAAACTACTGTCAAACCTGATAATACACCTGTCAACTGTCAAAGTAAAAAAAATAAATCTGCTGTCAATATGATATTTTCCCCTGTCAACTGTCAAGTTAACAGTTGATAGCAGATTTTTTTCTAACTTGACAGTTGACAGTGGAAAAAACATGTTTTCTTATCTGGTGTCAACATGATTTTTGCGCTGTCAACTGTCAAGTTGACAGTAGATTTTTGTCTAACTTGACAGTTGATAGGGGAAAATATCATGTTGAAAGCAATTTTTATTTTCATGTTGACACTTGACAGGGGAAATTATTATGTTTGACAGCAATTTTTTTTAAACTTCATCTTGGTGGTTGTAAGAAAATCATGCTGATTTTGAAGTGCATGTTTTTTGGAGTTGCAAGCCGCGCCAGCGGCCAGAAGCGTAGTGACCGTGCAACTCCATTATGTTTTCAGTTTCTTATGACATCACTAGTGACGTCATCTTATGACGTCACGCAGCTCAGTGACGTCATCCCGCTAGCAATTCATACAGAAAACACATGAAATTATGAGAGATTCGGCATGGCCCAACAGTCGCAATGATGCACCAATGAAGTGCTGGAGAGACTACTCTCTAGAACTTCATTGGACCTTCATCCTGATCCTCTGGGAGTTTATGTATCAACCCAGTAAGGTCTACATGATGCTTCATTGAAGTGCTGGCGAGCATTCTTGTCAGCACTTCATTGGTGCATCATGACGATTGATGGACATGATGCAATAATGCATTAGCAGTGCTGAAAGGTTAAGCTAAGCCCTACATGATATATTAATCTTCTTTATGGTCCATAGTCCCACTGACATTGACCTTGGTGTTCAGGTTCATATAATCCTCTCTGGGGTCAAGTTATTATGGAGCCTGGATATTGAGTCAGCAGCCAATCAGAATGAAGGGCACTGCCATTAGACCAGTAAGGGAGAGTTCATGCATACAAGTGTTTCTTTCATTGTACTTATAAGCCTAAGTCTAGCTATCGTTTCGGTGTTGATGTATCATAATTAATGGCCATTTGGGAGAAGATCAAATCCAGGTTTAGCATGGTGCACATGCACCTCTGGCGACTTCCCAGTCCTGCATTCATGTATCATAAAATCCAATGGAAATAATGCACTTCAAGGTTTAAGCAGTGGTTGAGGAGGGTGGGTGGTATCTGTTGTGCGAACCATCAATAAACATGGGTACAGTAAACCTAAGTTACCTCTGCTGAGGTGGGGGGGGGGGGAGAAGTCATGCTAGAATTTCACACCAGAGGGCCAGGGCTTGGCCAATCACATTAAGGCTTTCATGCAGTAAGAGCAAGAACAGCCAATCAGAGAGCTACTTCTTAATGAGCCAATGGCAGAGAAGGTACAATATGACAGGGAGGAATCTGTAAGAGCAGATTGCAGTATAAAAGTGAGATGGTTTGGGACATTCAGACAATCTTTCTGAGATTCATCTCAGAGTTTCATCACCTTGTCACAGTGAGGAGACCACGGGGAGAGAAGTCATTCTGAACAATTCTGGTGAGTCAGCACTTTCACAATTACCATAATCTCCCACGTATAAGGCGCACCTCGCGTAAAAGGTGCACCCAGAGTTTTAGAAAATAGTCAAAAAAATGAAAAATTCATAACTTTTGTTCTACTTAATGAATCTTCAAAATTCAAAAAGCTATGTGTTGCTAGAGCCCCCAGGACCTTCCAGGCCCCCCTAGATCCTATTATGACTTACGGGGCAGTGTAAGATATCAAATCTTGGTGTCCCCCTTCTGGATCCAGTAAGAACTAAAACCTCTCGGACAAGACGTGCCTTGTACACGGGAGATTACGGTATATATATAAATGTCTTCAACTCTATAAGGGTTGCATTAGGTTATACTTTGCAGTAGAATTACCATGTATCATAGCGACCTTGGGGTAACAAACAGTCCTTAAATGGTTTGCTTTTCTTTACCTGTTTGGCCATGTGAAGCTATTGCTTTACCTGGGGCTTTAAAAGTGAAGGGTATAGTAGTGCTCTCTAGTGCTATAAGCTATTTAGTTGCTTAGGATTGCTCTGTGGGCTGTAATAAACCCTTGTTTTGCAAATGATCTGTCACTATTATGCAGGTAGGTACTATTGGTAGTATGGAACTTTGTTCATTGTATAGTTAGGGCACTTTCTGCTTATCTCAGTGCCACCTTTAACCTTACATCTTAGAAATTGATTGCTATAGGGCATGAAGTGTCCATATTATAAACTTGTATAGTGGTGCCTTTTACAAAATGACAGTAGTAGGTGCAACAAAATGCCCATTTAGTACAATTTATCAGCAAATATGTTTACATAGTGTCCACATAGACACTTTGTAATCTGTGGCTAATATGAAGCATCACTTATAAATAGTCATATGTATTATGATCTTATTGTTATCAAAGTGATAGGGTTCTAAGCACCTTCAAAAATAATTCCATTATGAGTGCAAGTAATTACCATGTTGATTTGTAGATAACTGGTAAAAATGTCATGTCTATCCTTTGGGTTTGATACGCTTCTAAAGGTTTAACACAATGTACTTACGCATCAGTGGTTCTTAGAGCCTCAAGCTCCAAGGTTTGATTTTGTCTATCTATTTTTGTAGGTAACTGCTAAAAGATGTTGTCGAAGACAGTGGCCATCTCTGCCCTTGTTATCCTTGGCCTCGGCCTTGGTTGGAAATACATGCCGTCAAACTTTAGAAATGGCCAGTGGGAGGGAAAATGGATGCCAAATATTCCTCTGGCTAGGGAGAAGCTCAAGTCAGAATATGACTATGTCATAGGTAAGTGTACTTGTATTTTTGTGTAATAATATTATTTCAAATTACTTTGAAAATATAACAAGCGAGAAGCCCTAACTTGTATCATAGAGTGTATGGTGAGTCATGATAAGTGCTCTTTTCTTCAGGATGATCTAGTTTGTCACATTTTGTAATCCTTGTCTTCTTAATATCCTTTTAATTAAAATTCTTCTTCTTTTCTATATTGTGTGTAAAAACCTGTCATAGACTAATAAAGAAAACATTTTAAACCCCCCATCCTCAAGAAAATATGAACAGTTTGGACCAAGCCCATAGATTAAACATTGTAGTATATTTACTTCCTCCTTACAGTTGGTGCTGGTTCAGCTGGTTCCGTTCTGGCCGTGCGTCTGACTGAGGATCCCAACATCAGGGTTGCACTCCTTGAGGCTGGCCCTAACAATGAGGAGTTCCCAGAACTTGTAACCCCTCTGTGCTACAGTGGACTGCAAAAATCAGATATTGACTGGAGATACCAGACAGTGCCACAAGAGCATGCCTGTAATTCCATCGCAGACCATGTAAGTTCTGAATACTTCAGCTATGTTTGGTAACTTCACAGTATTATAATTGTATGAAATTGTTATTTAAATGTTATGTAATGGAAAACCTCCCTGGAGCTGAAGGATTTGCCACAAAACCTCTGAGGCAAATCATCCAGCTCCAAGGAGCTTTTCTTACTTATACTCCATCCACAGAAGTTTATAAACAGTAAAACCCTGAATATAAACATATTTTTACGTAAATTGTAGAGGCCTAGAGGAGAATTTGAATCTTCTACACTGGCTGTGATGCAAAGCTATAAAAATAGATGGTGTTTCAGGCTACAATCATCAGCAGTCTCAATAGTATAATGGTTAGAATGTCTGACTTTGAATCACAGAATGTGGGGTTCAAGACTGCATGGGGGGAAACGTTTTTAACACACACATACTTATGGTAAAAGGGGTCCTTGTAAAAGGCCTCTCTGAAGCCCCTTTTATCATATTTGCATTCAGGGGATGTTCATTATAATACATTATTTTAGAAATTTGTTGCCAAAATGACAGTGGCCAACTGAGAATAAATACAAAATCACACCAGGGGTTTTAATGTGTGTGGTCTAGATTTCTATTCCCAGGCCTTAGCCACTACACTACATTGACTGGTCAAACTTTCAAAGTGAAATTACCCTGTTTATCTGTAATTGATTAGTCATTCAGGGTAGTGGCATTCAGTAGATATCCAGATGTTCTAACACCCTCAGTATCAGCTGAGGACTCATGGTGTAATGGGTAGCACATGGGACTCTATATCCCAGCACTGTCTGCTGCATGTGTATGACCCCATATGGGGCAGACATCTTCCCAAGAATTTCATCTGCTGTTCAAAAATGACCTAATTCATAAAAACTCCTGCTACGCTTGGCCTATTTCACAAAACCTCCTCCCAGACCTCACCCAGTTCACAAAAACTCCTGCCAGAACTGATCGAATTCATAAAACCCTCTGCTGGCCCCCAACTGTATAATGTGGAAATAAACCTACAGTAGGAACAGTGTGCTGCAGAGCCAGGTGGACTATAATAGAAGAGTAATGGTGACGTTTAAGAGTGGCATTTGATTTTCTGTGGGAAATAATGACATGAACTTGGTGTATCAATAGTCTTACCAGACTATAATTTTATTCCACACAGAAAGCTACACTTCCCCGTGGTAGAATGCTTGGTGGTACGAGTGGCATGAACGGTGTGATGGCAATCCGTGGAAGTCGTCATGACTACGACAGATGGGCTGAGATGGGAAATGAAGGATGGGACTATGAGTCTGTGCTGCCATACTTCATCAAACTTGAGAATGTACATGAGAAGAAATACACAGACAATGGTAAATATTGCTTTCAGTCCTTAAGCATTGGAAACTTCTTTTCTTCGAGTGATCAGACCAATCACTGTAAAACCCCAGTCATAAGCTGATATTTCTTTTGCTAATTTTGGGCAAAATCAGCTCCTAGATTTCTGCCCATGGCTAATAAATTGGGCTCCTTTACTATAGATTATGGAGAATCCTGTCAAAATTTCACCCTAAAATTGGCCCTTAAAATTTTGGCAAACTCTACCCCTGGCTCATGACTAAGGTCTGCTTTTGACCAGGGCTTTATGGTAAATGGCCTTGCAAGTATCTGGTCATCATCACTAAAAAAGAGTAACAAATTTTCATCTGGCAGAAAATTGTTGTGTTCTATAGGTCAGCGTGGAACAAATGGACCTGTACAGGTTACTGACACACATGCCTACCCAGAAGCATCCAACGCCTTCATTAAGGGAGCAGAGATGCAAGGCTTCAAGGAAGGTGATCTCAATGCTGAGGAAATGTCCAACAGTAAGTAAAATATTATGTTTATCTTACATTTGAATATCAAATCATCAGAAAAGCATCCCATCACTGTTTACCTTGATCATGAGGAGGCCATGATTTAAGAGACAATAAAGGGTTTTCAATACCTTTTGACATTATTAAACTCAATTCATTAACATCATAGTTACTCCAAGATGAATCCAGAGACACTTTTCTCAAGCCCAGATTAAGTGTGCAAAAGTAAGCATAAATAAGTGTCAAAGCACTAAGTATAACTGCATATTTTTGATGACTACAGAGATCATGAAGGTCCAGGCCAACGTTGGCACAGATGGAGCCAGACAGAGCACAGCTGAGGCTTACCTTAAACCTGTCAAGTCACGTACCAACCTTGATGTACTCCCTGGTGCCCATGTCACAAAGGTATGTTGTGTGCCAACTCTCCTGATCAAACTTAATAATAAGACTATTTCTTATATCCCAATAAATGTGGTGAAAAGATTCAGATTTAATTTACTGACAAATGAGTATCAGCCAGACCCGTGCTTGACATAGTGAGACATGAATTATTGATTTAACTGTCATTATAAAAAGAAGGAAATATTACAGGTATGTGTGTAAGGAAGTCTTAGAGTGAAAGCAATTTTAGCTGAGGTATTAACTGACTAGTAATTTCAATCAAGATGCATTCATTGATACTTGTATACAGTCAAATGAGCAGAGGCTAGAAGTTACTCACAGCTTAATTGCAACCATTTGTATCTTTCCATGAAAGAAAGATATCTCAAATATCTCATTCCCAACAATTTAATTCTTTAATCGTGTAGGTGCTGTTCCGTGGAAAGAGAGCCGTTGGAATGCAATACATGAGTGATGGCCGTATCAAGGAAGTTAGAGCAAAGAAGGAGGTCATCTTGTCAGCTGGTACTTTTGGATCTTCTCAGATCCTTATGCTGTCTGGTGTTGGACCTAAAGAACATCTTGAGGAAATGAACGTAAGTTGAAAACATTTTTATGGAACTGCTGTTATTTCATGGTTCCTTTTTTTTAGGTGAGACATCTTTCATTTATCAATTCCTGCTATTAATAAAAATGAAGAGGAGCTGAAGAAAAAAAACCCTTAATATAGAGAAACACCCCAAAACACAATTGCAGTATCAGATCTTGCTGAGAGTATATTACCAACATCCTTCAAAACTGCCCACAGTACCAATAAACATCACTAATTCTTTCCCCTGCAGATCCCAGTTGTAGCAGATCTGCCGGTTGGACAGAACCTGCGTGACCATGTACATATTCATGCTGCCCTCGTCACTTTGGAGAAGCCTGCAGCTCTCGTCACTCAGCGTCTTGGAATCATGGACAAATTGGAGTATGATCTCTTTGGCACAGGTGTGTGATCTTAGATTATGTTTAAAGGTAGATGTAACGCATGTAAAATCGGAGACTGAAATGAGAACATCATATCATTCTTAAAAATCTTTTAGTTTTTTCCAAGCATTAGGCCTATGGCCCAGCCCAGACTCAATTAAGGATCAGGGCAATATAGTTGTTGAAAAAAATTGATAATATAGCTTCAGAGTAAATGGGTGAGTCAACATCGTATCAGTGACATCTCTAAAGGTGAAGGCCTCAAATTTTTCATAAATCTGATGTCATTTCACAGGTGCCTACAGCCATGCTGGCCCCATTGTTACTGCATTCTCCCGCTCCAAGCATCAACCTGAAGACACAAAAATGCCCTACCTTCAGTATGTGCTCCTGAACAACATGATGAACGCTGAAGGACACAGAAACAACATTGGTCTGAAGGAAAATGTAAGTACCCTATATCAATATAATTTGTCAGAACCCTGCTAGCACTACTCATCAAAATGATATCTTTTTTACATAAATTACATGAGTTTTCACATAGGAATGACGTAAATTGCACGAGCTGTGCTAGCTGGGACTACTCTTCACAGAAGACAAAAGAAATTCATGATGAGTATAAACCATCGTGAGAATATTACAAGTGAATCTTTCATAGAGAGAAAATCTCTAACTGAATGCTACTGGCACTGAAAATGTATCAGCAGGGACAGTTCTTTGTTTTCAAATTATCAAATGCTTTGCCCTCGAATCAAGAGGTTATGTATCATCTTATCATAGAACATTTCATAAAATTTATAGAATGTCTCTCCTAGGTTCATGATGCTCTCTATGGAGGATTTGAAGGCAGAGATGGACTTTGCCTCCTGCTTGCCCTGCAGCAGCTGGAGAGCGTTGGAGAAGTCAAGTTGGCCTCAACAAACCCCTTTGACATGCCACTTATCAACCCCAACTACCTGAAGAGTGAAAAGGATGTGGACCATCTTTTGGATGGTAAGGTTTATAAGGTTCTTTTCTCTATCTCAAATATTTTAGTCAACTCTACAGTTGAGATGAAATCTGCAATCATTATTTACCAGTATACAGGTTATGCTTGTCCTGAATGTATATTTCCACCATACTAAATTCTAACATATCTTAAACTTACTTTACTTTCTTAGGCGTCCGCACCGCAAGGAAGCTCATGAACTCAGGACCTCTCGTCAAGGAACTCGGAGCCAAGCTTGTCAACCGCGTTCACCCAGACTGCAAAAACCACACCTACGACAGCGATGAGTACTGGAAGTGTTACATCCGTGCTAACACCTTGAGCTTCTGTCACCCCGTCTCTACCAACAGGATGGGCCCCAAGTGGGACAAGAACTCTGTTGTCGACGGAAGACTGAGGTATGTAGCATGAAGTCAAATTGATAATAAGTAGGATTTTTTAGGATTTTGGGAGAAATTTGAAAGCCTAATCAGTGCTTGTGAAGATGACTTTCTTTTCCTTAATTGATAGTTAGGTGTATGGATGTATGTGGCAATTATCAATTCATTCTGCAACGATAAAGTTGCACTTATATCATTAGATTAGTTTTTTTTAGTTTTTTAAAAAGAAAATAGTATTCACTAAAGCTTAATCCAAAAGCTTCAGCCAAATGAGCTCTTAGAAACCTTTAGAGTCAAAAATCTAATATTTTTCTCCTATCAATTTTACAGAGTACATGGACTGGAGGGACTGCGTGTGGTTGATGCCTCTGTCATCCCAATGATCCCATCAGGAAACACCAACTTCCCCGTCATGATGATTGCTGAGCGTACCGCAGACATGCTTAAAGGAATCATATAAACTTTAAACCATATGCCAACAATGTTTGTTCTACATATCCTTAGGATGTGTTTCTTTTAGTTAAGGACAATAGCTACAGGTGCTTTCTGCTTGTGTCCCTAATGCTTGTTAGAAATTGTTTATCCTGGTAAAACACAAAAGAATATCAGCGAACTGTTATATATTGTACTACACATCCTGCATTGAAAATACAAATAAACATATAAACATTTATTGTTTGTAAACTGTGGTTGTGTCATTTACATAGATTCATTAGTAAAATCTTTTTGAATGTCTTACGACATCATATTTAGAGTTCATTCAATTTGCATACTCTTTAGCGAATGTCAGTATTTAAATCTGCTCAAACGATTATCATTTCTTACATTACCGTAAAAGTGCCCACATAAGCTTTCCTCCCTCAGTTTGACCCTACCTGATAAGCTGACCCCTCTATTTTAAACAAATTGAGACGAGCAAAATTGGACCCTAACACTTAAAATATCCTTGGCTTATATGAGAAGTTTTATCAGTAGTCACTCAGAAATCAAAGAAACTAGAAACATTGGAGATAATATAGAATATAATATATATATACAGGTATCCAACGAAGTGAAATAAGTTTTCTCACTTATACTCCGATATTAACCACTGACTGTGTCAAAAAGAGACATTTCAATTGTTTAATCAAGATATAAAACTGAATAATTCGTGTGCTTTAGGATTTGATGTGGGATTCGAACCTGCACAGCCTTATGCACTTTGTCCTCATAGACTGTGTGTATTATAAGTTGGCCTTCTCCAGGGGCCTAACTAAAGATCTATGCAGAATGAAACAACATTGAGCTTTATTGCTCTGGAATACATGGTTTATTCAATATATAGTCAGAACTGCCACTAATGTGTGCAGAAGCATCTAACCTAACTGACAGAACCACTTTAGAATTTTTAGATTTCTCTTCAATGGTCATTGTGGCACAATGACCATTGAAGATTAAGAAATTAGGCTTTTGTATGAAGGATTATGAAAGTTTGACAAAAAAGTTTTCAATGTTGTTTCATACTGCATAGATCTATAGTATAATGGTTAGCAAGGTCGATTCATCCACTGAAGGATGTCAGTTTAAGACCCCTCTATGAGAGTAATTTAAAAAAAAAAGTTTATAAAAGTTCTTAAAAAAGTGGAAACGCTCTTTTCAATGCGTAATTGCTAATTATCTTAAGGAAGGTGCACTGGTCATTCTACAACAGGGACTAGGACCTACCGGGTGCATCTAGCTGATATCTAGAGTTCATGGCCCTAAAGTACAAGGGTATAGGTTGATATAACATTCTTAGCTATGATCTTGGAATCATGCCCCCATAACTGCCCAGAGGTTATGTGCATAAGCTCTGAGAGTTTATGTGAATAATCTCTCCTGAGAAGCCCCAAACCCTGTGCTGAAATGTCACATAAAGTAGAATGCGAAAATAAACTTCCAATAAGAACTATAGGAGTGTGAGCCAGGCGGACTATAATTGCCCAAATCTAGGCAGTGCTATTTGAGAGCCATAACCTCATCATAATCATCAGAATGCACCTACTGTATTGTAGTTCACAAGGGCAAGTGTTTCAAATAGAGCACTCATGAATCACCGGCACATAAATGGTTAACCAAACAGAATACACTATTTACAATAAAGCAGTGGCGCATTTAGGGGGGGGCGCTGGGGCGCCGGCCCCCTCCTTTTTTGCCAGTACTTAAGCGTTTAATAGCATATTTTCGACCCTAAAATGTGGCTAAAAAAGGGGGGGGGGTGCGGCCCCTCTTTTGAGCTGCGCCCCCTCCTTTTTCAAATTCTGGATCCGCCACCGATAAAGCACAGTGAAATCCAATGAAACTGAGCTTAGATCAATTGGATGCATTTCTATCACCTCTTCCCCTAGTGGAACAATCAATAAACACTTCAAAGGTAAAGATAATTCATTAGTGATGTCAGGTCAAGGGCATGGCACTCTGGTGGCTTTACGAGGGTCAGTATGATGCTCCAAGTACTGAATAGAAGTTCTCGCAGCAATTCATTGGTGCATCATGACAACCAATGGCCATGATGCACTCCATCCTCAGTGCTCTGCAAGGGGTTCATTATTCAAAGACTCCTAAGGCCGCATACACGGGGCAGACTGAATGAGCCTACTAATATGGCACTAATGGTCGCTAGTTGCACGGGGTGTCTGCAGGAAACGTCCAATCCCATCTCGATGGCAATTCACATATAAATAAAATTATTATACGGCATAAATGTAGTTTGGAAACGGCTGGTTGGGGACAAAAATAGTCCTGATCTTTTTTTTTTTAGTGCTGTACACAACATGCAGTGTTAGATTTGCTATGGAACAATTTTATAAATGATTACCAAGAAAGATTCTCAGTTCATTGAGATCATTATCTTGAGTATGAAATGACCATGTCACCCTGGTCGTTTCAATGAAAGATACCTCTTTTTTAAAGTTATGAATTAACCCCCTGGCAATATAAAAAAAAATCCTGATCTTGGTGTGGATAGACGATGTCGAGTTCTCTGCTACATTCTCGATCTTTTCAATCAATTCAATTCACTTTTATTCAGACACAACCCGATCAGACATCCTGGCCGAATCTGGGGGTTAATTCATAAGTTTAAAAGTATGTCATCCTCGTTACATGCTCAAAGTAATACTCTCATAGGATGGAAATGCATCGGGAAGAACCAATTTGCTCCTCATTCAAAATCGGGAATAAACTGGTTTCGGTGGAATAGCCACTTAAGAACCAGTGGACACGTTGCATTAATTAATGACATAAGGCAGCTGATTTTGTTTATCCTAGGGGGCCACTTTGTATGTACCGCAACATATTGTGTGGATTTTAACAAATGTATAGATGTAGTTAGTACGTCTTGTAAAATTAAGTTTCCAGTGTGAAATGAAAGAGCCAGGGCGTTGGCAATGAAATACTTTGATAATACTCAGTTTTTGGTGGTTTTTTTGGGTGTTTTTTTTTGTGTGTGTTTTGTTTTGTTTTGTGTTTTTTTTTTTTTTTGTTTTGTTTTTTGTGGGGGGGGGGGGTAGAATTGTTCGCGCTAAACTCCTTTTGGCACATTGCCCCTTTTTCTTCGACCTGCAATGAAGTGTTGGTGCAGCATGTCGACCCTACAGAGGGGTATCAAAACCTGTAGGGTCTAGATGATGACTCATGATGCATAGCAGGCCAGAGGCGTAGGAAGCAAATATTCATTGAGGGGCCCAGGGGGTGCCCACCCTAGCCACTCTGAATTGTTGGCTTAAGCCTGCTGGTGTTGATGCATGTTTGTGTGGGATCTATATAAAAGATTATTCCTTGATGGCTTATTTTTATCCCATGTTGTGTTTTTTCCTATTCTTATGATACATTTGTCCAATTTGAGTGGTGAGCAGTGGGAATCTTGTACAGTTTATAATGAGGTCTTGACACATTTTGGGGGCCCAGACATATTCAGGCCCCTGCCCCCCCCCCCTTTTCCTACGCCCCCGAGCAGTTTTTATTCACTACCGACCAAGATCAGTCACTTTTTTGCCCATTCTCACAAAAGGCAACACAGCTAGTGTCTAAGGTATAGGATGTTTACATTCTTAGATTGTAAACATAAGATTTCAGGGTTCACTTGCCATATGAGGGACTGGGTTTCCTTTTAGTTCTGTTTATATTTACGCAAAACATGCGATTGAAATGTCTGTTGATGTTGTCCAACCCAAGCCCCTCATAAGATGGACCATCTTGGTCTTGGTTGGATATGAATAAGAACACAGTACAGTGTAAATATAAACACAGCAGTTTGACCGTAAATCGCAGGTCTTGTCCTGTAAAAATCAAACCTGTCTGATATTGAACTTCTGAGACTCATGACTGTGAACGTTAGCAATATTTACATTGAGGCATATTTTGATTTAGTAAACAAAAGCACCTTTTTCACAACAAAAACATGCCTTAATCACACACAAATGCTTCCTCAATAAACAAATAGCTCTCTGACCATTCTATCTCAACCTGGCACCAATAACAAATGGCACTGTATAATCTCTGTTTGTGTCTGCTTTTGTGAGAATAGCTCCGAATTTGGGCAAAAATCGCATAGTGGAGCCTCCATTTTTCATAGGTAGAGGCAAAGATCTAGATTATTTATATCTCTAGGTCTGTGGTATAGGCCTATATCGCCTGTGTCGCAATTTATCGCTGAACCATGAGTAGGGAAGCTCAGGAGGCCATTTCTTAAAACACTACGACTGCTGTCCTTAAAATCGTAGTGAGAACCTAATAATTTGGCCTTAACAGCACCATGAACTAGTAGTCCCTACCCAGCAAATTGTCGTTATCTGTCGCCATGATTGGTCATCAATGGTGACTCCTTTCTGAGTGATAACTGACTGTGTCATCTTTCGCCACTTTGTGTCAGTCTCACATGGCATGGCGATTTATCACAACAGTCGCCAACATGATCTCACTCACTGTGTGAGTATGTGCCACCCCTTGTCATCCCTCACAAAGCATGGTGACTTATCACCACCATCGCCAACATGGATCTAACTCACTGCGTGAGTATGTGCCACTGCCTGTCAACTCTCAGTCAGAATGGCAACTTTTCTCCTGCATTGCCACATGGCTCTCACTCACTGCGTGAGTGTGTATCACTCCTAGTTAATCTTCTCACAACATGCGCTATGGCATGGTGTGCGTTTCATCTAGCGAGGTGAGTGATCACTCGTGTCGCCATCCCTGGTAAGTGTGGGTGATCAAGATCCTCACGAGGTGCGCGTTTTATCTAGCGAGGTGACTGATCACAATCCTTGCCATCCATGGTGAATGTGCATTATGACGTGGTGTGCGTCTCATGTAGCGAAGTGAGTGATCACTCATGTCGCCATCCCTGGTGAGGATGAGTGATCACTCATGTCGCTATCCCTGGTGAGGATGAGTGATCACGATCCCCGCCATCCCTGGTGAACATATGCTATGACGAGGTGCGTGTTTCATCTAGCAAGGTGAGTGATCACCCGCGTCGCCATCCCTGGTGAGTCTGAGTGATCACCATCCTCGCCATCTGAGGTGAGGCCATGTGATCACCACCATTGCTATTCCTGGTGATCTTGTGCTATAGCGACGTTGTGTTCCAACTAGCGACATGTGTGAGCCACTTCACACAGGTTGACGAGGAGTCACAACAATTTGCTGGGTAATGTCTGCACCAGTACGACTGCCCTACTAAACCTTATGTAATTAGTGCATAGCTGCTAATCGTAGTGAGCAGTCGTAGGGCAGTTCCTACGATAGCCTGGCTTATTCTTGGCATTTTTAAATCGTAGTGGCTGTGTGCAGTCGTAGTACATTGAGAAATGGCCTGCAGACAGATAACCTGTCTGATCATTCAATTCATTTTATTGTGTAGACCTAATTTACTACGCATCATACAATCTCTTTGAGGTAAAAATGCAACATGATTATGTGTGTTTTTACTCTGTTGAACAGAAAATCAAACGAACCTATAGGATTTTCCTAACCTCGAGGAGAAAAAAAATGTTCACAGAATTAAAGTTCATGTAACTTGTATTCATGCTCCTCCATAAAGCCCTATACATAATCTATTATCCTACTTAGCCAAGCATATATATATATATATATATATATATATATATATATATATATATATAGATTGATAGATAGATAGATAGATAGATAGATAGATAGATAGAGAGAGAGAGAGAGAGAGAGAGAGAGAGAGAGAGAGAGAGAGAGAGAGAGAGAGAGAGACGAAACTCAAGGTCTAGGTCAATGTGAGTGGGGAACTTTAAGAACCACATAATGCATTAATGCATCATGGTCTTTGCTTGTCATGATGCATAAATGCATCAATTGTCAGGGCTGCATTCATGCATCATGCAGACCCTGTGGTGCTAATACACTCCCAGATGGTCAACATGATGCACTCTATGCATCTGTGAGACTCGCCAAAAAGGTGTCATGCAGTCCATAAGGGGTTAATCTATTCAGGTGATGATCTTTCCTGTCTCGTGTTGGGTCAAGAAAATGAGGATCACATGTTTAACCCCCTGTGTCTGAATACATACTTATGTAAATGCCCAATATAGTAATCGGGCCCGACAGGGGATTGGACAAACCTCAATGTCAATGTCATTTGGAAAATAAACAGGTAGAGATTGCCTCCCCCTTGACCAAGAACCAGGTCTGACCAATTTTGATCCCTAAATGACACTACCGTTCAGTGGCGTATTTAGAGGGGGGCACAGGGGTATGGGCACCCCACTTTTTACCCAGTACTTAAGAGTTTAATAACATATTTTGGACCCCAAAATTTGCTCAAAATTAGGGGGTGCACCCCCTCCTTTTGGGCTGCACCCCCAGCTGCGCCACCCTCCTTTTCCATATCCTGGATCCGCCACTGCCATCATTCACTTTGAGAATACAATTGTCTTAACCAAGTGGGGTCTAGATGGGGGGCTCCTCATGTGACTTGTTGATTTAAAAAAAAAATCCTGTTATTGTCACTAAGCACCATGTAGAACGTGTTTTAAGAAAAAGCCATATCCCATGTCACTATCTTTGAGCCCCATTGCCTGTAGAAGTTCTATGTGCCTCGTTGATTCTAAGATATAGGTGTTATGGTAGGTACAGAAGAACCTACCAATATTTATCTATTCTTCTTTTATTTTTTGTCCTATGTTATTATGTTATCATGTCATTTTCTGAGCAACATATACTGACACAATTACCATATCAGGATCGTGTTTCAATAGTTTCCATGACTGGACACCCTCAAATCGTAGTGGGAGGTGTAAGAAATGACTCCTTACCAGTGACTACATAGTGAGCTCCAGTAGAGGCCTTAAAATAGTAGCTGCTATTTATTCAACTACTGGCTCAATACACACCACTATGAAGTCATAGCACCCAGTCGTAGGGGCCACTATTGGCTACATAGTGACCAGTCATACCTCCTTCATGGTCTAGTATGCACTCCTGTGTTCAAATGAGCATAGGGCTGCAGTAACTACCATAATGTCTCATATAGGAGCTGGGCCTTGAATAGCAGCCTCCCTTGAATAGGGGCCGGGATAGGAGGGCTGTCAAATCAATAGGGGCCGGGCCTTGAATAGGGGCCTGTTGGGGCCAGTTTTAGGTGGTTTTAGGAAGACAACTGAAACCCATCAGCCCAAATGATGTATAATTGTTCTAGAGAATTCCATTTCAAATCACATATGATAGATCTATATCTAATGACCTAATTATATCGAAAACGCTCTGTTATTCTTTCTTAATAGTAGGGCTAAGGTGTCAGCTAGGTGTGATATACTTTGTAATTTTATTAGGAAGCCATGGTGGGTGAGGGTTGGGTATGACAGGCATGACAGCTTTGTAAGGCCTAGTGCTCTATATACACCACTGCATACTAGTAACTACATAGTTGGCCCATGTGTGGACGGAATGCTCAATTCTTAGGTGAAACACCACACTTTTCCAAATGATATTTTATTCTTTAGGGAAAAAAAATGCTTTCCCAGAGCCAAAGGTGCTGGCCACAGGGTTATAGGTAGTAGTGTAAAGAGCCCAGATTGGGTACATTTGAGCAAAGGAGTGCAGAGGGCAGCAGCTAAGGCTACCCACTAATTGTTCACATGCAGGGTTGTCATACCAGGATCCCCTATTGAGTCACTGCTGTGGTGGCTATTTAGCCAGCAGGCAGTATGATCACCCAGTAATGTAGCCAGCTATTTAGTCACCAAGGCCAAAATCCTAAGATCACCTGCTAAGATCTGACCCATCTCCAGTCGTAGCTGGCTGAACCTGTCGTGGAAACTATTGAAACACAATCCTGCATTCAAAAGGATGTGTCTCAAATACACGAACTCTATACATACCTGCCTATAAACGTTCTTCAAATCAAATGATTTCTTCAAAAATGTTATAAACTGAATCACAGGGAATGAGTGCAAATTTAGTGGGCAAAACAAATCAGGTATGGTCTGTGTCAGCATTCCGATTGATTAATTGATTGCTGGGTAATTTGTTAATTACCACTGAGTAATTTACCACATCTAGGATTTTGTGCCCAATTCCAGGGTACATACATGCTCTAATTCCCCGTTATTGTCCCAAAATAACTTATTAACTTTGTCCTGAAGTTTGGTGAAACATGTAATGATTCTTATTGACAGCTCTTCTTAGAGGGTGGGCAAAATAATTTTATTAGTTTTAAGCGAAAAAGCCCACACGTTACTATGGGTTAAGATTGGATGTTCACCCATTATTTTCAGTCCATCCAGGTAGAGACCAAAAAGAAATATGACGTTCAAGTGGGGAGTTCGCAAAATCTTTTCACGCATCTACGTGCGAACCCACCACCAACCACTGGAGGGTGTTGCTCCTATTGTAAAAAGAGCTGTAAGTATGTGTCCTCTTTTCTAAACAAGTCATGCACTGCTTCACCTAAGTACTTGCACTCACCACATTAGTCTGAAAAGTCACCTGCCTTGTTTAAAATAGAGAGAGCTGCACTACCAGGTACCTACTCATGTCACACACTCTATAGTTTATAATACTGACTGACTTCTCCCAACTAGGTACCTACTCAAATCCCCTTTTTTAGCACCATACTTGAACGACCACTTGTGAGCAACAAAAGGGACAAGTTATAGCTACATGAAAAGAAAGGACTGGAAACAAGGGCATTTTTAGCCAGCTCTTCCTTTTACTATGGGAGCAACACCCTCCTGATGTTAAAAAGGGGTCACTCCCTAAGGCAGTTCATTCCAAATCAAGTCATTCCCAAGGGCACCCGGAGTGTGTTGCTCCTATGGTAAAAAGAGCTGTCAGTAGGTACCCTCTTTTCAAAAGAAGTCACGCTCTGCTTCACCATTCAACTTGCACTCACCACATTAGTCTGAAAAGTCAACTGCCTTGTTTAAAACAGAGAGAGCAGCACTATCAGGTACCTACTCATGTCACACACTCTATAGTATATTATACTGACTGACTTCTCCCAAATAGGTACCTACTCAAATCCCCCTTTTTTTAGCACCCTTGTCTCCCAAATAGGTACCTACTCAAATCCCCCTTTTTTAGCACATTTGTGTGTGTTAGCAAAGGCTCATTACACTCGGGCTACGCCCTCGTGTAATTATCCTTCACTAACACACACGCGTCATGAATTATTCATTGATTACTTGTTCATTAAAGGGTTAAGTTCTAAAGAGCCACATGGTCTCTCTAATTAACAAGTGCAACCACCAGCATTGCAATTTGCATATATAAGTGTCCCATTGACATGATGCAACAAGAAGTATGACTTTCATTTTGCACTTTGTGGTCCATAGTGTAAAAAAAAAAATGACATTTACCTTTGCCTACAGTTTGATATATCCTCTCCCAGTGCTGGTTATCATGGGGTCAACACCCAAATAGATTAAACCTTTAAAGGCCAAATAATTTCTCTCAAATCTGCTCAGCAGCAATAAGTGCATCACCCTGACCATATGGCAGTGTATCAAGCCCATTGGGTTGGTATGAATGGCTCACAAGTGACTGGGCTGCTCAACAATGCTGCATTCATGCACCATGACATCCAATATTTCATGATGCATTTATGGTCCATAAATGTTCCCACTGACATTGACCTTGGTGTTCAGGTTCATCTAATCCCTCTCCTGGGTCAAGTTATTATGGGGCCTGGATACGGAGTCAGTAGCCAATCAGAATGAAGGACACCAGCAAAGGTTCATTAATGTATCATGATGACCAAAGGGCATGGGGCATTTCCATTAATACATCATCCGCCCTTGAATGGATTATTACTTGATGAAAATAGATGAAACCATGGAACTAAAGAGGGATTCATAATCAGGGTATATCATGTCCCTCCCAAGGGACATAAATTACCAGGGTTCCTCTACATTAGACCTGTAAGGGACGATTGATGCCTCCAAGCTTTTATTTCTTTGCACTTAAAAGCTATCAGTTCTGCTTTGGAGTATCATATTGGCCCTTTGGTTAAAGATCAAGTCCATAGATTTAGCAAGTTGCACAAATGCACCTCTGGTGACTCCCCCAGTCCTGCATACATGTTATATTATAACAACAAGCATAATGGGTTAATGCACTAAGATGCCCTTCAAGGTTTAAGTAGGGGTTGAGGAGGGTGGGTGCTATCAGTGGTGTGTACTATTGATACACATGGGCACAGCTCACCTCTTGCAGAGGGGCGGGGGAGAGAAGTCATACTGGAATTTCTCACTAGAGGGCCAGGGCCTTAGCCAATCACATTGAGGCTTTTATGCAGCAAGAGCCAATGTAACCAATCAGAGAACTACTGCTTAACTAGCCAATAGCAGAGAAGTTACAATGTGATAGGGAGGAATCTGTAAGGGCAGATTCCAGTATATAAGTGGGGTGGTTTGGGACATTCCGACAATCTTCTGAGATTTATCTCAGAGTTTCATCACTTTGCCACAGTGAGAAGACCAAGGGGAGAGACCAGACAGTGGGTGAAGCAGTACTTCACAGCTCTGAACAAGTCTGGTGAGTCTGTAATTTCACAACTATGCCTTTAACCATTTAAGGGTTGTACATTGCAGTACAGTTATTGTGCACTAAGTGTGTTCATTATGGCAACATTGAAGCAACAAACAGCCCTTAAGGTTAAGGGCCACCCAGTTAATTAGCTTGAACCTACCTGTTTGGCCAATGTAAAGTGTATAGATCCAATATGAAGTTGGTGGATTCATGATGCAGCAATGAAACCCTCTTGAATTATTTGCCAGTGCTGCACGCATATAACATATGCATCACACCAGCATAATATAGGATGATGCACTCATCAGCATTCAAATGCCCTGCATGCGAAGTTATCAAAACCCTTCGGGAAGGGCTATGAGCTACACTTTGGGCATGAAAATTAGGGGTGTAGTTCTGTTCTCTAATTTGATAAGTTTATCCTTAGGTGGGTCCTACGAGCTGCAACAAACATTTGTTTGGCAAATACGCTGTGACTTAATTGCAGGGGTTTATATATAATGATGGTTTGAAGCTTTGTGTAGAGTCTAATTAAAGTATTTTCTAATGATCCCAATGTCACTTTCTACTTTATATTCTAAATATTTATAGCCAAAGATCAATCAGTGTCCATAGTACAAACTTGTATATTGCATGGGCAACCTTTAAAAAATGACCATTTAGTTCAATTTATCCTCAGATATTGTCTACATGAACACTTTGTGCTCTGTGGCTAATATGAAGTATCACTTGTAGTCATATGTATTGTGATCTTTTTCTTATTAAAGTTATAGAATGATTACACTTCTAATTATCTTCAAAAATGAATAATAAATGTGAGAAATTACTATGCTAATTTGTAGATAACTGGTGAAAAATGTCCATCCTTTGGGGTTGATTTACTCCTAAAGGTTTAGCACAATGCACTTATGCACCAGTTGTACTCCAGCCTCAAGCTCCATGTTTTGATTTTGACTAAATTCTTGCAGATAACTGCTGAAAGATGTTGTCAAAGACAGTAGCAGTCACTGCCCTTGTCATCCTTGGCCTCGGCCTTGGATGGAAATACATGCCATCAAACTTTAGAAATGGCCAATGGGAGGGAAAATGGATGCCCAACATTCCTCTGGCCAGGGAGAAGCTGAAGCCCGAATATGACTATGTCATAGGTAAGTGTGCTTGTATTTTCACATGATGAAATAATTCAAATCAGAGGGATAATTGAATAGTTTTAAAGGTGGGAGGTAGATAAGAATATGGTCAGTGATGAAAAACCAGTCATGGAAGAAGATTATGGGCAGCCATTTTTTAATGGTGTAGGGGCAAACTCCAAAGGAAGACTTTGTGGGGGAATTATCGAGTTCATTCTAGAGGTTATTCAGGATACAAAAATTATGTCAGGTTTCAAAACATATTATGCTCCACGCATGTATTTCTTAGTGAAGCTTATCTTAGAAGTATTTTGATAGCACTGTTAACTATCAAGTATCAATGTGCTGGATACATGGGAACACTGCCCAATCATGTAGTATTTTTCCAATCTCTCTTACAGTTGGTGCTGGTTCAGCTGGTTCCGTTCTGGCTGTACGTCTGACTGAGGACCCCAACATCAGGGTGGCACTCCTTGAGGCTGGCCCTAACAATGAGGAATTCCCAGAACTTGTCACTCCTCTGTGCTATAGTGGACTGCAGAAGTCAGACATTGATTGGAGATACCAGACAGTGCCACAGGAACATGCTTGCAATTCCATTGCAGACCATGTAAGTGTCGTATAGTTCAGCAGCCCTTGGTATCAGAATTATAGACGAATGAAATTATGATTTGCGCTAGCCATTTTCAAAAGAGGTACTTTTGGAAGAATGCTAAAAACAAAGGTTTTCATTTGACATGTGTGTATCAATAGTCTGATCAAACCAATATTCTTATTCCAAACAGAAAGCTACCCTTCCCCGTGGTAGAATGCTTGGTGGTACAAGTGGCATGAACGGTGTGATGGCAATTCGTGGCAGTCGCCATGACTATGACCGTTGGGCTGCTATGGGAAATGATGGATGGGACTATGAGTCTGTGCTGCCATACTTCATCAAGCTTGAGAATGTACATGAGAAGAAATACACAGACAATGGTATGACATTTTAAACCTTCAGCATCGATAGTGTCATGTTATTCTAGTTAAAGTAAGCAGAGCTAATAATATCATTTCCCAAATGGTGCACAAACTTGAAATGCTTCTTTAAGCCTTCAAGACCCCTGTGATGATAGTATCATTAGAGTTACTCAAAAGGATTAAATCCAAGCACCTTGACAGCGAAAGGACATAATACTTTAAGGCAGTTATTCTGCTCATAAATGATTAGTCATTATCATAACTGAAAGAATGGAATTGACAATTATCTGTTGTAACTGTTTTATCTTCATACAGGCCAGCGTGGAACAAATGGACCCGTACAAGTTACTGACACACACGCCTACCCAGAAGCATCCAATGCCTTCATTAAGGGAGCAGAGATGCAAGGCTTCGAGGAAGGTGATCTCAATGCTGAGGAGATGTCCAATAGTGAGTCAAAACCATGCTTATCTAATGTCAAATCTTTTCAAGTGAATCCTATCACTGTATGATCGAAATGTCATGATTTAACAAGGTAAAACTGATAACTCTGGAATTATTTACTTAAAGTTTCAAATGTCAAATGATAAATCTACCAACATTGTTCACAAATCTCACTTGAAGTTTACCTTTAATTTCATATATGAACTAGTAATGGTAAATTAGTCTAAATACATATATTTTTCATGACTGCAGAGATCATGAAGGTCCAGGCAAACGTTGGTACAGATGGAGCAAGACAGAGCACAGCTGAGGCCTACCTTAAACCTGTTAAGTCACGCACCAACCTTGATGTACTCCCTGGTGCACACGTCACAAAGGTATGCCCTATCCGCCAATAACTCTTCTCTTCAAACTTAATAATGAGGCTATCTCTTGTATCCCTATTATTGTGGGATGCTTGATATAATCAGACACAATTTATTATTCAGTTGATTGCTTCTTTAATAGAAGTCCAGAATTACAAGTATAGGTGTGAGAAAGGCCTAGAGTGAACACAAGTTTAACAGAGGTATTAAGTGACATGAAATTTCGATCAAGATAATGAGAAGAGCATAGGAATGCCTCATAGCCTAGTTGTAGTCATTTGTATCATTAAACCCTTAGACAAATTTCTCAAACATCTCATATACAACAATTTGATTCTTCAATTCTGTAGGTGCTGTTCCGTGGAAAGAGAGCTATTGGGATGCAATACATGAGCGATGGCCGTATCAAGGAAGTCAAAGCCAGGAAGGAGGTCATCTTGTCAGCTGGTACCTTCGGGTCTTCTCAGATCCTTATGCTGTCTGGTGTTGGACCTAAGGAACATCTTGAGGAAATGAACGTAAGTTTAAAACAGTTTTATACAAGTGTTGTTATTTCATAGTTCCTTTTATTAGGTGAGACATCTTTCATTGATCGATTCTTACTTCTTAGGAAGATGATTAGGAGCTGAAGAAAACAAAACCCTTAATATAGAAAAGGCATGCAAAGGTAATCACATTTTCTACTTAGGTAAATATCAAATAACAAATACAGTATCAGACCTGGATGATAACCTATTACCAACATCCTTCAAAACCATCTACAATACAGATTAACATCACTCATTCTTTTCCCCTGCAGATCCCAGTTGTAGCAGACCTGCCTGTTGGACAGAACCTGCGTGACCATGTACATATTCATGCTGCCCTCGTCACTTTAGAGAAGCCTGCAGCTCTTGTCACTCAGCGTCTTGGAATCATGGACAAATTGGAGTATGATCTCTTTGGCACAGGTTTGTGATCTTGATGTTCAAAGGTAGATCATAATAGTGCCTTGATGCAACTCATGTAAAATCTGAGACTTAAATGAGAGCAACATATCATTCTTAAAGTTCTTTTATCTTTTTCAAGCATTAGGCTTATCGACCAGCCACAGACTTTATTAAGTACTAGGGCAATATAGTTGTTGAAATAAGTATTACAAAAATTGAAACAGGGCAGGGCAAATAGGTGAGTCAACAATGTTTAAGTGACATCTCTAAAGGTCAAAACATCAAAGTAATCATAACTCTCATGTCATTTCACAGGTGCTTACAGCCATGCTGGCCCCATTGTTACCGCCTTCTCCCGCTCCAAGCATCAACCTGAGGACACAAAAATGCCCTACCTTCAGTATGTGCTCCTGAACAACATGATGAATGCTGAGGGACACAGGAACAATATTGGTCTGAAGGAAAATGTAAGTACCATTTACTGATATACATTATAATGCTGCTCTTTGCAGGAAAACAAATAGTTACCTCTGTCAATAAAGAAGTTCATTATGAGTACAAGCCGGCGTAAGAATATTATTAATTTTTGAAAAGCACAATGAAAAGTGTTAACTAAATGCTACTGACACTGAAAAGAATTTAGCAGCTCCAGTTCTTTTTTTCTTCAAATTTTCAAATGCTATACCATCCAATCACCAGATTCATATTCATGCCGTTTCTCTTAGGTTCATGATGCTCTGTACGGAGGATTTGAAGGCAGAGATGGACTTTGCCTCCTACTTGCCCTGCAGCAGCTGGAGAGTGTTGGAGAAGTCAAGTTGGCCTCAACGAACCCCTTTGACATGCCACTCATCAACCCTAACTACCTGAAGAGTGAAAAGGATGTGGACCATCTTTTGGATGGTAAGTTTTATGTCTGTTCTTCTCTCTCCTAAGGCAAACATTTTGGTCATCTCTAGGGTTCTAAGTCCACAATTATCACTTTACCAGAATACAGCTTATGCTTTATGTGCTAAACAAACATTTCCACTATACTAAATTCTAACATATCGTAAACTTACTTTACTTTCTCAGGAGTCCGTACTGCAAGGAAGCTCATGAACTCTGGACCTCTCGTCAAGGAACTTGGAGCCAAGCTTGTCAACCGTGTTCACCCAGACTGCAAAAACCACACCTACGACAGCGATGAGTACTGGAAGTGTTACATCCGTGCTAACACCTTGAGCTTCTGTCACCCCGTCTCTACCAACAGGATGGGCCCCAAGTGGGACAAGAACTCTGTTGTTGATGGAAGACTGAGGTATGTAGAATGAAGTCAAATTAAGGAATATCATTATTTTGTAAAATCTTTTCTTTATTGATAGTTAGGTGTTTTGATGTATGTGACAATTATCAAATTATTCTGTAATGGTAATGTTGCACCTATCGTAATGCCCCGCATATAAGGCGCACCCCACATATAAGACAAACCCAGACTTTGTGGGCATGAGAGGGAAGATAAAAAATGACATAGCTTCTGTTCTAAGCAATTGATTTTCAAAATTCAAACACCTAGGGCCATCTCAGAGCCCACCAAATCCCTCAACAGTGATAAAAGGGAATGGGGGCATATTGGGGAGATATTATAGAAAAAAAGCTGAATTTTGCTGGTCCTATATGCACGCACTAGGGACTCATCTTCATCTATAAGACGCACCTTATACGCGAGGTAATACAGTATATAATTTATTCTTTGATATACCATCTTGCTATTCAAAGAAAAAAATAGTCAATCGAGTTCAATATAAAAGCTTTGGTCCAATGGACTCTAATAACTTTTTGAGCAAAGAAATATAATATTTTCTTTCTTCTATCCATCTTACAGGGTACATGGACTGGAGGGACTGCGTGTGGTCGATGCCTCTGTCATCCCAATGATTCCATCAGGAAACACCAACTTCCCTGTCATGATGATTGCCGAGCGTACTGCTGACATGCTTAAAGGAGTCATATAAACTTTAAACCATATACCAATAACTTTGGTTCTGCATATCTTTAGGATTTGTTTCATTTTAGTTATGGAAAAAAGCTACGAGTAACCCAAATGTTAATATCATGTAAAGTGATAGTAATAGTCTTAGACTAGAAATTGATTTCTCTAAGCATACTACAAAGTGTAGTTTGCTCGGTGCTTGTTGCTTGTGTACCTAATTCTCGTTACAAATTGTTTATCCTGATAAAACACAAAACATATTAGTGAATTGTTATATATTGTACTACATATTTTGCTTTGAAAAAGAAATAAACATGAAATTTTTCTGAACTGTGGTTGTGTCAATTTACAAAGATAATAATATCTTTCAACATAATATTCAAAACCTATCTAATTTGATTATTCTTTAGTGAATGTCAGTATGACACATATCTGTCCACGTAAAGAACCTACCTTGATAATAAGCTGACGCTCACCCCGTTTAATATATTGGTCTTCAAAAAGTTGGTTGATTCACTAACCAGCCACTAATTTCTCTGAACAGATTAAATTATTACCATTGACTTCTATTGTAATTCTGATTGAAAGAACAAGTCGATTCAGGAACCAGTCAAATTTTATCTGAAACGGAGGTGGCCGAAAAAAGTGAGACATGACTGTATAATTATGCCGAATTTGAAATAATTGAATTGGTTATATACTGTAAAGTATGGAATGACCGTACATTAAGCCGACCCCTCTATTTCAGACAAATCTATAACCTATATTGTACCTTAAACCCATAGTCCACTTGGCCTCTCTCACGGAATTGAGCCATACATTTCCTTTTACAAATTTCTGCAAGAGAGGCCTAGTGGACTGTCGATGTTAAGTCCCAAAATATCCTCAGCTTATGTGAGAGGTTTAAGTTAGTGTCATTCTAAATTTATCATCAATGTGATATATACCATATAGTATTTCATGTACATGTATAAGGCATGGCTTGTGCATCTGAGACCTTCTGTGCATTATACAACTTCCCAAAAGAGGGTATGATTATATCAAATCTGACCAAAGCCATGTGTCCACAGGACCACAGAATTTGTGACGACAGAATCCAGCTTTCATTTGCGACGATAAAACCGTGTTAGTCGGCCGATAATTGGAAAGTTGGCTGACAATAGCTATTTTGTCACCCTATTTTGGTGATGATATGTAAAGTGCTTGATTTTTATTGCCGAAATTTGAAGAGAAATATGGTTTTATCATTGAGAAATTTGTCAGTACAAATTCTATCGCACATGGACACAAGTCTTTATAGTGACAAAACAGCCCTCACCTGGGTCTTATAGGTCTGGCTTGAACTCAGGGTGCATCTTATACGCAGTATTGCCTTATACATAGGAAACTATGTTAGGGAGTATTCGAAATAAAGCAGGTATTGCACAGCCATCAGGCAGCCAAAATTTTGCTAATCTTATTTTTGATTATGAAAAATTATAGAATTGGTCGGATTAGCGAAAATTTGGCCGACCAACGGCAGTGAAATAGCTACTTTAGTGCAAGAGGACCAAGCAAGAGTCACCCTTTGTATACATGATTTCATTAATATCAAAGTGATAAGCATCATATAAAATAGGCAATATCCTAAGAAAATGTCACAAGGAAAGTTTATGTGGGAACTTGATGCTTAGATAGATAGCCACTTTAAGAAATTCGATATTTGCAATCTGAGAGCCGTAACCTCATCCTAAGGCCAAAAAAGAGAAGTTGTGTTTCCAGTTACCTGACTGACCCTAGCAAAACAGGGCCGACCCTAATTTTTTTTTTTAAATTTTTAGAAATTTTCATCGATTTCTCATATTTTTCATCGATTAATTATTTGTCATATGTTTTAATAGTTTTACTATAATATCAACGAGTTAAGCATATCTACCCATACAATTCAATATAAAATCAACAGAAAAAAAAATTCGACCTACCGACCCTAGGTGTTTGGACCATGTAATTGGAAACACACAATATTTGGCCTAGTCCCTAGCTGCAGGAGGGTGTTGCTCCTATTGTAAAAAGAGCTGCGAGTATGTGCCCTCTTTTCTAAACAAGTCGTGCACTGCTTCACCTAAGTACTTGCACCCACCACATTTGTCTGAAAAGTCACCTGCCTTGTTTAAAATAGAGAGAGCTGCACTACCAGGTACCTACTCATCTCACATGCGCCATAGTTTATTATACTGACTGACTTCTCCCAACTAGGTACCCACTCAAATCCCCCTTTTTTAGCACCGTACTTGAATGACCACTTGTGAGCAAAAAAAGGGACAAGTTATATCTACATGAAAAGAAAGGACTGGAAATCAGGGCATTTTTAGCCAGCTCTTCCTTTTACTATAGGAGCAACAACCTCCAGAAATACACCCACTGTATTCAGTGTTTGTGAAAAGATCATAAATCAAAAACATCATTAAACTCATTAGAATGCATTAGGTTCACTAAGGGTTTATTCTTTTTGTTTTACACTGTTAAAAGCTTAATGATGGTGCAAATTGAAAGCCATGAAAACTAACATGTAGCCCAAAGTCTGGAGATCGCAGCCAGGCATTGAGGGCGGCAGTCTGATAAAATACTGCTGGCCCTGAACAGTGCTGAAACCAATTTGCTGGCTACAGCTGGTGTCCGACTGGTTTTTGCGTTGCACAAGGGACATGCTTTTAAATCATAGACAGCCTCGTATTAACAACTATGATACTTGGTTATCCTTTTATAATTTCTTTTTACCACGATTATATTATTACATTCCAAAAATATGATGTGAGTGTAAATTTTATGGCATAATTCTGGCTGTCAGAAAACTGCTGCCATCTTGTTTTCATATGTGATGTCTACTTTTAAAGCAAATTATCTTACTGGACAGTTTAAGGAATAGGACATGTCTCGCTGGGTCTAGGGGGTATTGAAATCAATATCAAGCATTGAAAACATGTTTTGAATAGGGGCCTCATATATGGGGTAGAAGAGTATCATAATCTTTAAGTGCCGGGGCACTTAAACTGGCCATTGTAAAATATCCATTTCCCAGTGCTCAGAGTGGATAGTCATGGTAGGCTAGGGCATATTGCTTCCCTCATCCACATGCCGATTTACAGGTCAAATGCTGGCAGGAAGGAGCAAAAACAAAGCATGGCAGATCATTCAAGTAAATTTCAGGACATGAATTGCACCGTTGGCCACAGCACTGCATGACATTTCAAATATTAAAAGATAGACACTTCCGGTTTATTGTTCATCTTATTCAGGGTTAGTTTCACTTCCGTCGGTTTAGAGAAGTTTTTCTAAGTTATCTGGCGATCTTTTTTATACAGGAAATGTATGGGAAATAAATCGGAGGAGCAAGAAATGAGTCGGAAGGCCAAAAATCAAACCCACCAATTCGGCAATTCTATTGTGCAATACAGAAATAAACCGCTCAAAATCATCCCCGCTGAACACTTAGTAACCCCCCTCTTGCTTGCCTGTGATTGTGAAATCACCTGCTTGGAGGCAGATGATTTTGCACTAATTTTCATGCTTGGGGGCAGTGATGGCGGTGCCAAAAATAAACAAAACAGCTGACTGATAGACATCAGTTTTTTGCCATATTCCCATTAGAGTACTAAAGTTATAATTATGTGCAATCCATGATTAGAGAGGTGATGTTAGACAGAGACCGTGCTGTTAAGTATTATTTACAAAATACAATGTAGATCAGTAAAAGGTCCAAGGGGAGACAGGTCAAGACAACCCTGGAGGAATGCAAAAAGGACAGTAAGGCCTTTTGGTGCAACATAAATATGTTCTTAAAACCCAAAGACAAATCATCTGTTGCCTCCTTTGTGGATGAAAACGGCAATAGGCACATGGGGGCTGATGCTGCAGAGTACTGCAATAATTACTTTGCTGGTATTGGTAAAAAAATTATTGGAGGAAAATGAAGAAAATTACAATAGGTGACCTGATGAAGAGCTTGACCTCCCATCACTCCTGTGTAATTTCAGAGCCATTGCAGCTGAAGATGGTGAGGCAAAATTGCCAAAAGGGGAACTTTTTATAGAACACCTGTGGGGTGTTTCAGAAGCCGGACATGATAATGAACATTAAATATCTGTTTCTAAAACTGTTAGATTCTAAACTTACAACTGCAACCATTATCATCTCTCGCCAGTCATATAGTTATAGACACAGTAAGATAATGGTAATGCTTTAGAAACACATGCAGTTATAAGCCTATAATCACTATTAAAACTGCTATCATATCTCCGTAGACCGGTTGTAAACATTACCTGCTTCTGAAACACCCCACAGGAAGGTAATCAAGGGTACCTGGGGGCTGTTTCAAAACTTTTAGATATTTAGTAGAGCTATTAGCACTTAGTATAACCAATTTAAAAGTGCCAATTTCCTAATAAACCAATCTGTTTCAGAACTAAATATAACACAAATAGACAAATATGTAACTCTCCTATATTAAGATAGCAACTTTTGAAACAGATTGATATATTAGGAAGCTGGCACTATTAGGCCTCAAAATGTGGTTATATTTGAGCTCATAACTTCTCTCAATGCTTCTTCAAACCATTAATATTCTCTATTAGCAAATTGTATGCTAGAATGTCCCTAATAGATCTTTATAGGCATTTTGATAATGAATTGGAATAACTACTGAGCTAAAAGATATCAAGTCACTGAATTCTGGTGGATAGATATGTAACACACATACTTTACCCCCATATGATTAATTTCATCAGAATTATATTTTTAATTTCCTCAATATATTCTACGTAAACCTCAGAGGTGCACATAGAAATCCAGTTTTGAAACAGGCAAAAATATGATATTTCAGTTAATATAACAACTTTTGGTGACAATAAATCCATTCTGAAACAGATTGACTTTGGCTATAATAGAGAGATATTAGGCACTATGCTAAAATTTGATATAGCATACATTAACATATAAAAAGTCAATAGCCAATATAGCAACTTTGGAAACAGATTTGCCTAATATGTCTACTGATAGAGGTTTTGAAACAGGCCCCAGCACTGATAGGTCATCATATATGGATTTTATTTCTGCCACAGTTTATGAACTGCTTTGGATTAGGTAGACGCCTACTATAGAAGCATTTTATACCATTTAAGAAGTCGGCATTTTTCATATAATTTTATTTTGAACTTTTTCAAAAAAAAAAAAGAAGAATTCCCTCTATTCACTTAGGAATAAGCTAGGAAGACAGACAAACACTTTCACAATAAGACGACGTTTCAGTTTGCTTCCAAATCTCGTCCTAAGAAATTTATCTCAAAATTTTCTTCTGTTCTATAACTGATGTCTTCCCTACTCATTATCATTTCTTCATTAAAGTTATATCTTGATTTGTAGCCTAACATGTTTTAATCACCAGTTATCATGCACTAAGGCATGTAGTAGATAAACCTCGCACCAGGTATATATTCATTTAACCTGGTTAAACCATAGTTTATCTGACTTAAACTATGGTCCATGTTTGTCACACCTTGTGTATATGAGAGGCATTTCTATACACCAGGTTATGTGATATATTCAGGGTGAGATTCTTTTGTTCTAAGGTGTGACCATAGTTTAAGTAGAAATAAGGTTAAAAACTTTATTGCATCATATTCGTCCACCAATTAGACATGTCACATCATATATACCGACAAAGCTGGCTGGGAGAATGTCCTCTTAAACTCTAGCTAAACTCATATTGGATATGGAGAGGTTTTTCTATCTTAAGGGCTGGATCCACTGGCGTCGGTCAGGTGAATTTCCGCTAATCCGACTCTTCATAATATATCAAAAGTATAGCAAGAAATCTGATTGGAATACACTACAAAAATGGTGTTTAGATTTTAAACATGTTTAGGTCTAAACATGTTTAAAACCTAAACATATAGGTTAGTTAGGTGTCTCATTGACTACACATTTAGGAAATGAACACTTTTATTCTAACTACATAAACATTTTTGCTAACATGTTTAGATGTTTAGAGTTTAAACAGTTAAATAATAGGTGTTTAGATTTAAACATCATTATGTTTAGATACTTGGATGTTGAATCCATACCAGGTAGCAGCACTACCTTTGAATGGACTATCCTTACACAATTATAATCAATTTATGTGACAAATGTACCCAAACCCCATGTTTATTATAGTTTCTATTCATTGAATGTCATGAGAATAGAAAGGGCAATAGCAAGTTGACTAGATTCACCTTACACCACCATCATTAGCATGAAATAATCAATAAGCTCAAGGACGGACACCTATTTCATGTTATTCTGGAATAGACAAAGCAATTTCCTTCCTGCCAAGCTGGTGTACTTTATCAAGTCTCTCATTCTGATGCAGTGTGTACACACATGCACACGTCAATAGGTGTGGCTGACATCTTTGGAGACTTTGACATGTAAATACCCCCCCCCCACCAGTAAATGAGAGACAAACAAAAGACTTTTTTTTTAATATATACATGTCTGCACACCACAACTCTCCGTCAAAGCATTTAGACATCTAAACACAAAAATTCATTAAAATCTAAACACAAAAATTCATAGATATCTAAACACAAAGTTTAAACCTAAACACCTACATTTCTAAACACCTGAGCTAAGCACGTTGTTTGGCTAAACATGTGTAGGAAATTAATGTGATTACAAAAACGTTGCAAGAATATGTTTAGAATTGTGTTTAGGATCTAAACACCATTTTTGCAGTGTAGTATTAATCCGACTGATTTACCTGGGGGCTGTTTCAAAACTTGTAGTTGTTTAGTAGAGCTATTGGCAATTAGTATAACTGATTTAAAAGTGTCATTTTTTTAATATATCAAATCTTTTACAGAGCTAAATACAACAAGAAAAGGGTGACGTCTATATTAAGATAGCAACTTTTGAAACAGATTGATATATTAGGAAACCGGCACCATTTAGGCCTTTTTTTACTTCAAAATGTGGTTATATTTGAGCTTATAAGTTCTGCTATTGCATATTATAAAACAGCTGGCAGTGCTCTGCTGCACGATAGAAGTGACCTTGAGTGCATTATAGGAATACAGTGCACGGCTGAGCAAGGTCACCATAGCTGTAGACCAGTCAAGTAGCATTGATTGGTCTAAAAATACCTTGATTGGGTACTTGATTGGTTGGAATGAAATGTACAATGTTTTATAAAGACAATAGACAACTCCTTCTTCACATCTTGACTGCCTGTTGTCCTATAATGCACTCAGATGCATTCATGCATTATAGAACAACATACAGTCTCGATGTGAAGAAGATCGTTGTCTATTCTCTAAATAGAGGTTTTGACACAGGCCCCATCCCACGTAGGGCACATACAGACCCTTTTGGTGTGCTGAATTAAAATTCACTGTTCTGTACCTTTTTCTGAGTCTGCCCGCCAGCACTTCATTGAAGCATCATGATGACCCTGTACTCTCCGGGAGTGCATCAACCCAGTAGGGTTGGCATGATGCATGAAAGCAGCTCTGACAAGTCATGTATCATGCCGACCAATGGGCATGATGCATTAATGCATCAGCGGCCCTTTAAGGGCCAATGCTTACACCCCTGAATTTCTGTGACCATGGGATTTGCGTACAAATCCTGGAGGCTGTTGCTCCTATAGTAAAAGGAAGAGCTGGCTAAAAATGCCCTCATTTCCAGTCCTTTCTTTTCATGTAGCTATAATTTGTCCCTTATGTTGCTCACAAGTGGTCATTCAAGTACGGTGCTCAAAAAGGGGGATTTGAGTAGGTGCCTAGTTGGGAGAAGTTAGTCAGTACTATAAACTATAAATAAACTATAGAGCGTGTGACATGAGTAGGTACCTGGTAGTACAGCTCTATCTATTTTAAACAAGGCAGTTGACTTTTCAGACTAATGTGGTGAGTGCAAGTACTTAGGTGAAGCAGTGCACGACTTGTTTAGAAAAGAGGGCATATACTCACAGCTCTTTTTACAATAGGAGCAACAGCCTACTGATTTTTGGGAAAGGTTTTTAACGGATTGACAATATATTAATGCATAAAGTTATTAAGTGTATTCCATCTTTTTAAGTGAGTTTTGATTAGAATGCACCTATACAGTAGCTCTATACAACGTAGATCATAGTAGTCATATAGTTAGCTTGGTATATATATATATATATATATATATATATATATATATATATATATATATATAGACATAGATCAGGATTTGATTCAGTGGGATAACACCCACAGGTATTATTGGCATCATTTGTATTCTTGGTTCTGATTGGCTGCTGGATGTGTACCCAAGCCACAACATAACCAGGGCTATGAGAGGACAAACCTCAAGGTCCGGCCAATGTCAGTCAGAAACCTTGAGGACCACATAATGCATTGAGGCATCATGCACTTTGGTTGTCATGATGCATAAATGCTGCATCAATGCATCATGCAGACATGTGGTGTTGATGCACTCCCTGAGCAGCATGATGCATTCATAGCAGTGCTTGGAAATAGGTCTACTTGAAAAGGCATCATGCAGCCTTTACGGGATTAATCTATTCAGGTAATGATCCTTATCTCCTGTTAGGTCACGAGAATTAGGATCACGTGTTTAACCTCTATTGTGAAAGCCAATTTACGAGTAGACACTAATACAAACGCCACAGAGTTGGAGATTTAGACGTAGATAAACGATTTTTTTTTTGCTAATTCCATCATACAATTATCAGGGAGTATGCCCCTTCTCTTTAGTGTGCCCCCCCCCCCCTCCTTACCTAAATGATCCGTATATGCCTGATATAGTAATCGGGTCTAATAGAAGATTGGGCACATCCCCAAGGTGAAGGTCAATGTAAGGGGTGGAATCCATACACCATAAAGTGCATCGGGTACTCTGATGCATCAATTCAAAGCGGCCCTGCTCAGTAACGCAATTGTCAGTGCTGCATTTACTGTCTGTATGAAAAGCTTATCACCATGCAAACCATTTGCCCCTCCAGAGTTTTACAGACTCCTTTTATTCCTCTTGTGAGGAACGAGATAATGAATTAAGGATGGAGAGCACTTAAAGAAAATGACCACCTCATTTTCATGATATCGTCATTTTAGCTGAATGACATACTCATCTGCTTTTGTAAGGTAAAGCAGCGGGCGTTCTGTGACATTATAATTGACGAAATGCACCGGTTGCTATATCAGATAAGCGTTGAAGTTATTGTAAATGATTATTCGGCTTATATAAGCAAAGAGTACAACATGATATTATCTTGAAGGATAACTGGGCGGTGCTATATTCAGTGCTGAAAATCAAACAAGATATACAACCACTGTTGCAATATACACATTAGCAGCATTACCTTGGAGATAGCAAATGCAAGCCAATGGTCTGACTGATATGAAGCACGAGATACTGCAATCAAATCAGGAGGGTGTTGTTCCTATTGTAAAAAGAGCTGTGAGTATGTGCCCTCTTTTCTTAACAAGGCGTGCACTGCTTCACCATTCAACTTGCACTCACCACATTAGTCTGAAAAGTCACTTGCCTCGTTTAAAATAGAGAGAGCTGCACTACCAGATACCTACTCATGTCGCACACTCTATAGTTTATTATACTGACTGACTTCTGCCAACTAGGTACCTACTCAAATCCCCCTTTTTTAGCACCATACTTGAATGACCACTTATGAGCAACAAAAGGGACAAGTTATAGCTACATAAAAAGAAAGAACTGGAAACAAGGGCATTTTTAGCCAGCTCTTCCCTTTACTATAGGAGCAACCCCCTCCAGACATTCTGACGTCTGCCTTAATGTTCTGTAATCAATTTGTCATTGGTCATCATGATGAATGCAGCCCTGATAAGTAGTTTTTGAGGTTTGAAGTTTTAACACTGCTTATCGGCTAAGGAAAGCACCCCATAGGGAGTTATTACAATTAGTAATCAGTAAATCACCAGCACTGCTTTCATGCATCATACAGGCCCAGACTGATTTTGGCAGGACCGGAGCTATGAAAACCAAAATGTAGGCCACGGTCCCAAGATTACAGTCAGACATTCGGTCCCGCAGTAGTGGGGGTCCAAACAGGATTGACTCATGGATATCTCTTCTTACTGTAGTTTAAATACAAATGATTGAAAGGTAGCAGCAAAATCCATACCCTTCTGCAGTTAAAATTTGGTAAATGATGGTCTCCTTAACAATATCACCTTAGTGTTTCATGTAGAAAAGCAAGATTAAAGTTTTAATGACAACTGCAAACAAACATGTTATACCACGATTTTGACCGGAGCAACTCCGCGAAAGGAGGCGAGAAAGTGCTACGCTTTCGGGAAACGTAATAAGGCAAATGAGCTGCTTCATCAAAAAATAAATAAAATAAAATAAAATCCATGGCTCAGTGATGAGAAACAATTTTTTTCTTTTTTAGTGGCCTTATCTCTGGAACTTCTGCGACAATCTTAACATAAAATATATCATTTTGGGGGCCGATTTCCGTGACTGTCCCGGACATTCCGGGACGGTTGGCATCTCTGTTACTGATGACTAGTACCATATGCCTAATTTCTTGTTATGTATATATGTCAGATTGCCAGTTATTGTTACAAATCGCTTATTTACTACGCTCAAAAGCTGGGTGAAACCATGATACGTTAATGCAGCATGGACCTCAAAGGATTAATTAATCATTGAGTAATTTTGCTGAGTAATTTGCCATAATCACCTCTTCATGATTCTTATTGACAGCTAAGGTGGCTAATTTCCCTTCCACTCATTCCTGAAGGGCAACTAATAGGCAAAGGAAACAGGGGTTAGACACGTGATTGTAATCCTCGTGACCATAAAGGGGGTCTAGATGGGGGGTCCCCATGTCACATGTCGATTTTAAGAAATGGCCATGTCACTTGTCACTAAATTTCTATTTTCCCATGTCCTTGTCACTAGGCTTCATGTCACATGTCGATTTTAAGGAAATGCCTTGTCTCTTGTCACTAACTTTTTCCTTTCCATGTCCTTGTCACTAAGCTCCATGTCACATGTCGATTTTAAGAAATGGCCATGTCACCCTGTCGAATTTAGGGGTCTAGACCCATCATAAAGGCAGAGATAAAATAAGATCATCACCCAAATAGTTTAACCCTTTATAGACCGCACAGTATCCTTCTTAATCCTTTAAGGGGCAATGATGCATTAAAGCATCATGCCCATTGGTCGGCATGATGTACCAATGAAGTGCTGACGAGACTGCACGCTAGCACTTCATTGGAGCATCTAGCCGAACCTCCGGGAGTATATATCAATCCCGTAGGGTCGTCATGGTGCTCCAATAACCAGCACTTCATTGGTGCAACATGACGACCAATAGGCATAATGGTAAAGGTGAACGATGACCAGTTTGAGCTGACCATTTCTTCACGAGCGTGTCCTGCCCGTTTCGCACGAGGCAGGACACGCGAGTGAAAAAACAGGAAGCTCAAACTGGTCAGAGTTCATCTTTACATTTATGTCAAGGTGTTTGGGTTGATAATTAATCGATATTTCATCAATAAGATTGAAATTAAACCATTATTCACCTACCACCAATGCGCAATGCTGACCGCCGCCATTTTGAATGTTTACGTTTCAAAAAGGCTGCGCATGCGCGGTGGACCTATGACGTCATCGTGCGGATTTGGCGCTGGTTATTTAACGCAGGGATGCAATACGGGGGTTTAGTGCATTGTCAATGGGGCATCGATATTCGCCTTGACATAAGATGTACCCCTGCATTAGCGGCCCTCGAAGGGTAAAGTGAGGCTACTCACCATTTCATAGGAGCATCGTTCATAACCATACGGAAGTGTATCAAACACATTAGTTTGGCATGATGCATTAATTAATGATTGAGTTACTTGACAGGGCTGCATTCATGCATTATGCCCACCAAAGTGAATGGCCCATTATATAAATGCACTATGAGGCCTTCAAGACTTGGCATTGTATTATTTCTAGTTAAAACTTTAGACAAACTGAGGCCATTGGTCGGCATTGGAGGCCATTTCTTAACACACTACGACTGCTGTCCTTATAATCGTAGGAGAACCTAATAATTTGGCCATAACAGCACCATGAACTAGTAATCACTAATGTCTGCACCACTATGACTGCCCTACTAAACCTTATGTAATTACTGCATAGCTGCCAATCATAGTGAGCAGTCATAGGGCAGTACCTACAATAGCCTGGCTTATTCATGGCATTTTTAAATCGTAGTGGCTGTGTGCAGTCGTAGTACATTGAGAAATGGCCTCCTGGTCTATCCCAGATAGTCATAGGTCATAATTCTGACAATAATAAGTGACATGTACTGGGAAAGGGGCCCTTATTCCCCCCTGTACTAAGGGCCCTTTTCGCAGATCGTGTCACTATAATTGTTTTGATTATTGAGATATTAGAACTTCTGTTGAAGGGACTTGGACCAATATTATGGGTCTGCATCATTGACTACAATGTACAGGAAGAAATAAACGAATAAAAGGCTGTCATACATCATTTAGGCCACATAATGCATTAATGCATCATGTCCATTGGTCGTCATAATTCATGAATGCAGCCCTGGTGAGTAACTCACCAGGGCTGCATTCATGAGTCATTGGGTTGATACTGTCCAAGAGGGTCATCATGATGCACCGATGAAGTGCTGTCAAGCAGACTCGCCAGCACTTCATTGGTGCATCATGATGACCATGATGACCTTTGGGTTGAATGGGGTTCTGCGGTAAACCAGGGACAAGGGTTGTTTATGTCGGAAGGATTCTTGACACAACACAGATTTACGTGAAACAAATCGACTGTAACCTGGTTATTCAGGTACAATTATCAGGCAATTATGGCAAATCACAGGTATACATACATAATGCATTAGCAGTACTTGTAGACACCATGTGTATGTGCGGAAAGAGATGAGAAGTCCTTTTTGCCCTTAATTTCATGTAATACCAATAATCCATTTGGGCCTAGATCAGCCCATCATAAGGCAGATAATGCATAATTGGTAGACAAAAGGGGGCCAAAATATCCTGTGAACTTTGATAAGTGATAGTTGCTTGCAGATAATGGTGTTCTGACTAAAGAAATCGGACAAAGATGTTGATAATGCCAGGGGAATTTAATATCAAATTATTTGATATAGATGTAAACTGCCTGACAATAAATTAAGAATCTCTCGAGAAAAACAGCCCTGACTTTGTTTTTACTTTTTTTATGCTTGGTTTTGTCTAACCACGTCAGTTGCACCAATAGGATATTACTTTGAAGTATTTGGAATGATGGGGGGGTGGATCAAAAATGGTTCCAGCTCATCTTGTCCACTTAAAGGGTATTCATCTGATCTTGCCTATCCCCTCTGTGTGCCTGGTCAATCACTTTTCTCGCCGTGAATATGAAAAAAGCTATGACATTACACAAATCTTACTCATAAAGAGTTGATGCTTTAACTTAATTTCCAAGGTTTACAAGGTAAGGCCTCTATCCCTATATTATAAAACCTCACTGCAGTGCTGACAATTCTTTTCACCAGCACTAGTCTACACCAGGGACCCAACATGTCAAACCATTCATTATGCAAGTAAATTAAGATAGTATTATCTATAGTCTCTTTATTGGGAGATACCTCGGTAGGTTGTTCATAGTCCAGCTGTAGAATACCACCAAGATAGCAATCAGGGGTGCATTCAATCAGAAATTGACCCAAAATAGCAAAACAATGTCTAGGCTTTTTCAAAACTGTCAACAAGACCCACTGCTTTGCACCCCCCCCACCAGTCACGTTGCTTCCAACACACATGATTTTCATGAACCCACTTGGTGTCCTTGACATTTGTAACCTTCATTATTATCTACCTGGGAACCTTTCTAAGGGCAACATATTGCTCCCTGGTTCATCTATCTGTATTTGTATGGTACCGACAGCCAAAGTCTATAAAACATGCTGCCACCTAAAACTTGTCAATACAGATGAGTTTAGGGTGGTCAAGGTCAAATGACAACCTAAACTCGTCATACTGACAATAGAAAGTCGTCATACTGATGACTTAGGTGGTCAGGATAATGGCCTAAAGTCGCCACTTTGACGACCCAAATCTGTAGTTTTAGGTATTGTCAACCTGAGGACTTTAAGTCGTCAGCACTGACGAGTTTCATGCCTCTCAGGTTTTCAGTACAGAGCTGCATTCAAGCATCCTCCGGGAGGGTATCAATCGTGCAGGCTCAGTATGGTGCAGAAATGTAGTTTTTGGGACACCTCACTACTGCATTCATGCATCAAAGCAACCAAATGGCATAGTACATAATTGAACTGTGATGCCCTTAAAGGTTTAAGTAGGGTTTGGGGAGGGTGCGGATTAACAGTGGACTGTAGTATTAATACACATAGACACAGTCCATCAAATCCATGTGATGCAGAGGGACAATGGACTGGTGCTAGACTAGGGGGCAGTTCTTAACCAATGAGATTGAGGCTCTCATGCAGCCATGGCACAGGTGCCAATCAGAGAGCTGCTTCATGACCAGCTAATAACTAAGAATGTACTTGGGGCTAGGGAGAAATCTGTAAGAGGATCTTGGAGTACTTAAGGTGAGGGGTTCAGGACATTCAGACAATCTTCTGAGATTCGTCTCAGAGTTTCATCACATTTCGAGAGCCATATTCTAGAGGAGAGACTGCCCACTGGGTGAACCAGTACTTCACAGCTCAGACCAGTACATTGCCACTGAGCAATTCTGGTGAGTTTGAATCTTTTTACACCAACCCAAGCACAAGTATTCATGCTCATCATAAAGTTATAGAGTACAGGCTATGTATAGGGATCAGTTTCACTAAATGCATACATAGTACACTTAAAACTTTACATTTTGTTCACATGGACACTATAAAGATGCTTTCCAGGTAGAACTTAGTATCACATGTGGTCATATGCTTTGTGATAATAACCTGCCTATTGAAGATTACATGAGAATTAAAGCTTCAAAATGATTTTCTATAATAAGTACTGGGAATTTCTGTCTATTTGCAGATAACTGCTGAAAGATGTTGTCGAAGGCAGTAGTAGTCTCTGCCCTTGTCATCCTTGGTCTTGGATGGAAATACATGCCATCAAACTTTAGAAATGGCCAATGGGAGGGAAAATGGATGCCCAACATTCCTCTGGCTAGGGAGAACCTGAAGCCAGAATACGACTATGTCATAGGTAAGTGCATTATAATTTTTCCCATAAATGTAATTTCAATTCAGATGGAAACGGGTAGGGCTATTTTTTTGTCACAAAGGCATGGTCAACAATTTTGGGAGGATGCTCTATGCAGGAAATTTTAGGGCAATGTTTGTTTTTTTTAATGTTCGTAAAGCTTAATTTTCTAAAAAATTTTTGTAAAGCTTGATTTCCCAATACTTAATTCTGATAAATGTCAATATAAATCCTTTTCACCTATTTTGGTCTTGAGGATCATACTTATGTAGAGCTGGGAGAAATATTGTTTTAAAATAGTGTGGAGACCTTATAACTTATATCTATAAGTTTATAGATGTAGACACAGCTTCAACATTATGGGAGGACTATGGTCTTGCCAGTCTTTATGTATGTTGACTATCCATATGAGAAAGAGATTATAAGGGAGTGATGGCAATCCGTGGCAGTCGCCATGACTACGCCCGTTGGGCTGAAATGGGAAATGATGGATGGGACTACGACTCTGTGTTGCCATACTTCATCAAGCTTGAAAATGTACATGAGGCGAAATATGTAGAAAATGGTAAAGTATTCCATTTTCCTTCAGTGCTAGAACTCTTATGTTTAAAAGTGAGCTAGTCCAATCATCTATTATAGCAAAGTTAATTACATCATTTTCCAAAATCAAAATGGTATGGGATTCTTTTCCCTCAACTCCGAATGCTTTTCAAACCATTTAAGAACCAAGATCAGCAAGAAAGGAAGCTCTGAGGTCATTTACCAGGGCTACATCCATGATGCATCATGACCAACAAAAAGATGTAATAGCTCAAGGCACAATTCAGTCTATATATGATTAAACTAAAAGTGTATGTGTCTAAGTACATATATTATTCACCTCATCATCATCTTTAAGAGAGTCAACATACTATTCTAAATCTAAATGCTTTTATTTCATCCAGGTCAGCGTGGTACAAACGGACCTGTACAAGTTACAGACACACATGCCTACCCAGAAGCATCCAATGCCTTCATTAAGGGAGCAGAGATGCAAGGCTTCGAGGAAGGTGACCTCAATGCTGAGGAAATGTCCAACAGTAAGTTGAATATTCAAAGTTTATAGTCTTATAATTGTATGCATATCACATTAAGAAAGCTTAATCTATTCCCCATGATGATAAAAATAATCATGATTTATAATGTAACAGTGTATTTGACCCTTCTAGATTGTAAAACTGTAAAGTTCAATGTCAAGGATAGATTCTTTCACTGTCTTTTTTAAAGAATAATTCATGTGTACCTCTAATTTAACATTTGGACCAGTAAAGATAAATTAGTGTCATATCATATTAGTTTGTTATGACTGCAGAGATTATGAAGGTCCAGGCCAATGTTGGCACAGATGGAGCCAGACAGAGCACAGCTGAGGCTTACCTTAAACCTGTTAAGTCACGTACCAATCTTGATGTACTCCCTGGTGCACATGTCACAAAGGTATGTTCTCGCTCTCTTTCTTCCTCACATAAGCAGTCATCACGTACTCTGAGTAAAGGCCCATTCCATGTCCCAATATCTTTAAGGTTGACTAGAAAATTAGAAAGTTGATCATCCACAAACTATTTAGTTGATTGATACCATAACAATCTCTTTAAAAATTGTGGTTATGCATAGGAGGTTGGTTTAAGTAAAACCAAAGACATAATTTCAAGAGAAATATTGCCTAATCAGTAGTTTCAATCAAAAGAAATACCCAGATGACTTTTAGAGTTCAGGTGAGGAAAGCATAGGAATTATTCTAAGCCTCAGTGATTTTCTTTTGTAGCTATCCACTCAAAGGAAAAGAAAATCCTGAGGTTTCATGCATTTGATTGCTTCTATTTTGTAGGTGCTGTTCGAAGGTAAGAGAGCTGTTGGTATGCAGTATATGAGTGATGGCCGTATCAAGGAGGTTAAAGCCAGGAAGTAGGTCATTTTGTCAGCTGGTACTTTCGGGTCTTCCCAGATCCTTATGCTGTCTGGTGTAGGACCAAAAGAGCATCTAGAAGAAATGAATGTGAGTAAAAAGGAAAACACTTTTTGGATTTAATATCATAGATCTGTTATTTCAGCTGAGCTGTTATTGCACAATGAATTTATTACTCATTATGAAATTTTAAATGGGTTAGAGTTTTGACAGATTTCTTTATCACTAAGCATAGGTCAAATATGACAATGATGATTAATTTGTATTCATATGAATCAGAGTGTTGAGCTATTACTACCATTATCTAAAACCATCTGCAGTTGCTATACTAATGGTTATTCCTTCTGAAAATCCCAGTTGTAGCAGACCTGCCTGTTGGCCAGAACCTGTGTGACCTTGTACATATTTATGCTGCCCTCGTCACTTTGGAGAAACCTGCAGCTCTCGTCCCTCAGCGTCTTGGATTCATGGACAAATTGGAGTATGATCTCTTTGGCACAGGTATGTGATCTCACTTCTGTTGAATGATGAAAAATGCCAATGTAAAAGAAATACAAACAGACTGACATACAAGCATCATAACATTCTGTGAAATTCTTCAGCAGGGTTGACTAGGATCAAAATCTGTTGTATATGCGAGAATAAGTGCAGGGGCTACATAATGTATTGAAATAAGAGTTAAGTATTAACAGCTGGGTCTCAAACAAATGCATCTCTTTATATTGCATCACTGTAAAGGGGCATTTGTATCAATAAGGACTTGGGCACTTATATAAGCTTCCATCCTAAAAATAACATTGGTGAAGAACTTGTTGTTCTATTGTTATATTCTCATAATTTCATTTCACAGGTGCCTACAGCCATGCTGGCCCTATTGTTACCGGCTTCTCCCGCTCCAAGCATCAACCTGAGGACACAAAAATGCCCTACTTCCGGTATGTGCTCCTGAACAACATGATGAACGCTGAGGGACACAGAAATAACATTGGTTTGAAGGAAAATGTAAGTACCCTATATCAATATAACATATTAGGAAGATAAAACTATAAATTCTATTACCAACTCTACCCAATCACAGTCAATGATGATGACAGGGCTTTGGGTGGAACAGCTATGAGTGCATACTTTACATATAGCTATCCCAAAAGCATAATTAGACATTTCTCAATTGAAGTGGAAAAAATATTGGAGAGACAACCCATTTCATATTTGATTTGTCTTTTCTAGGTTCATGATGCTCTCTATGGAGGATTTTAAGGCAGAGATGGACTTTGCCTCCTACTTGCCCTGCGGCAGCTGGAGAGCGTTGGAGAAGTCAAGTTGGCCTCAACAAACCCCTTTGACATGCCACTCATCAACCCCAACTACTTGAAGGATGAAAGAGATGTGGATCATCTCTTGGATGGTAAATCTCATGTTTGTTCTTTTTACCTGACTCGTATATTTTGGCTCCACGCATGGTCCTGGTGACACCTGAAATTATTACACCTAGCCACTATGTAGCTTCTACTTATTGCTGAATATATATTTCCTCAATAATATATACTAATATTGTACCCGTTTTCTACTTTCTAAGGAGTCCGTACCGGAAGGAAGCTCATGAACTCAGGACCTCTTGTCAAGGAACTGGGAGCCAAGCTTGTTACCCGTGTGCACCCAGACTGCAAAAACCACAAGTAGACAGCGATGAGTACTGGAAGTGTTACATCCGTGCTAACACCTTGAGCTTCTGTCACCCCATCTCTACCAACAGAATGGGCCCCATGTGGGACAAGAACTCTGTTATCGACCCAAGATTGAGGTATGTAGGATGAGGTCAAATGGAAATATATGTGAAAGTTAATTTTTTAAGTTTCTACAAACATTTAATAATCAATTCTAATGCATATGGGATTCACTTTCTTAATACATGGTACATTTTAGTAATGCATACATTAAAAATATGTGGATAAGGTTAAAGTTACAATGAGGCTGTTTGACTTACTCCTGATTGTATGGCTCTTTCCAACAAAATGAAAACTAAACAACACTGGAGGCAATAACTTTCGTCCAATATTTTTTTAGGTAGACAAAGCTTTGATAATTTTGTGATCTGTTTTGCAGGGTACATGGACTGGAGGGACTGCGTGTGGTCGATGCCTCTGTCATTCCAATGATCCCATCAGGAAACACCAACTTCCCCGTCATGATGATTGCCGAGCGTACCGCAGACATGCTTAAAGGAAAAATATAAACTTTAAACAACATGCCAGTGATATTGCCTAACTGGAAGCTGGTTTTATTTCTAAATAATTCCAAAATGTGGGTTTAGCTGCTGGTTACCCCACTGTTCATCATGTGTAAAGTGTATAGACTAGTATTAGATCGCTCTTTGCTCACTACACAATGTAGTTAGACTGGTGCTGGCTGCTTGCAGCCATTGTAAAAAGTTGTTACATCCTGATCATAAAAGCATCAGTGAACTGTTATGCATTATGCCATAAAAAGAAATAAACATTGACTGTTGCTAATCTGTAGTTGTGTCATTTCATATCTATATAGAAAGATTCTTTTTAATAATGATATTTTTCAAAATCATTAAACAAAGATTCTGATTAGAATAGGTATTTTTCAGAATAGTTTCATTCATCCTCAGATAAACTCAGTTATACCCAATGTATGCATACAATAAGAATCATTGGTCATCTGTAAGTCCCTACTTGACCCATTGAGCTTAATACTTTGGTGCATCAGAGTGAAGAATAGAATAACATAGTACCATAATAAACTGCTGGTATTGTCAGTTAGACATAAGTACATTGGAAGTGCATATTACTTCAAATTCGGTTCATCTCCCATGTCTAAAATGTTTGTTTCTGAATGCATTGTTTGACAAAAGAAGAATTGCAAGTGTGGGTGTTTCAGAAGCAGATAATGTTTACAATCGGTCATAAGGAGATATGATAGCAGTTTTAATAGTGATTGTAGGCTTATAACTGCATGCGTTTCTAAAGCATTACCATTACCTTACTGTGTGTATAACTATATGACTGGGGAGAGATGATAATGGTTGCAGTTGTAAGTTTAGAGGCTAACAGTTTTAGAAACAGATATTTAATGTTCATTATCATGTTGGGCTTCTGAAACACCCCACTGAGGCACGATTGACAATAATTCGCTCGCAGTTCAGAGTTTCAGATCCTAACCAGCAAGAGGCTCGTTCTGGTTTTATTCTATTGAGTTATTATAATTCACCGAAAAAGGGCCTAATAAAGATCTGTTGTTTAGAAATAGTACAAACATTGTAATAATGCATTTATTTTATGTTATTTTGGTCAGAAATGTTCAAAGCTAATTAAAACTGGCATAAGATGATTATTATGTACATGTTTTATGGTCATCTTGAATGCTTCTACTGGCTATGAGATACAGGCTATATACCACCCTTTCTCTATATCCTGTATACCACCCTTTCTCTATATCCTGTATACCACCATTCTTCTATGTCCTGTATACCACCCTTACTCTATGTCTTGTGTCCCACCCTCCACAAGAACAGGGGTGTCCTGTATACCACCCTTACTCTATGTCCTTTATACCTCCCTTACTCTATGTCCTCTATACCACCCTTCCTCTATGTCCTGTATACCACCCTTTCTCTATGTCTTGTATACCACCCTCCACAAGAACAGGGGTGTCCTGTATACCACCCTTACTCGATGTCCTTTATACCTCCCTTACTCTATGTCCTTTATACCACCTTCCTCTATGTTCTGTGCCCCACCCTCCACAAGAACAGGGGTGTCCTGTATACCACCCTTCCTCTATGTCCTTTATACCTCCCTTACTCTATGTCCTTTATACCACCCTTCCTCTATGTCCTGTATACCACCCTTCCTCTATGTCCTGTCCCCCACCCTCCACATGGCTGATAATTGTAAAAGCTTCACAATGTTAAGATATTGTTGGCCAATAAACGCTTTTCAAACTCAAACTCACACTTGTGTGTGTTAGCAAAGGCTGATTACACTCGGGCTACGCCCTCGTGTAATTATCCTTCACTAACACACACGCGTCATGAATTATCCATTGATTACTTGTTCATTTTACAGACGGTGAGGCGGTCTGTATATCACTTGCCCAAGCTTGGCCCAATGCTCCATTGATTTGGATGGTTCTGACCATTTGTAATCATGGTGTTCATGTGCAGTTGTAGTGCCTTATAAAATGTGTTCTACTGGAGGGCATTTCTAAACATGGTATAAGTAGACAAAGCCACTGGTCAATACGAATTAGGACACCTCTAGGGGATTAATTCATAACTTTTAAAGAATATTCTTCCATTGAAATGATTAGATTGGTCGTTTCATGGTGAGAATATACCCAATCAGCAATGGAGCATTGGGCCATGCTTGTCCATACCTGGCCCAATAGAAGCCGACATTGGCCCAATATGCCGACATTGGCCCAATAGAAGCCGACATTGGCCCAATGTATCCTTGCTACCTGGGATACTTTCATTGAAATGAACATATATCATGAAGATCAATTAGAATTTTCTTGGTATGAATAAATACAGCATGTTGTGAATTGTATCAAAATGATCAAGAGTTTTTTCTCACAAACTTGATCGTTTTCAAACAAAATCTATGTCTTATAATTCTTTAATTTATGAATCGCCATTCAGATCATTCATACTAAAATTTAATGGATTCTACTGTGTACAGGTGGCATGGGAATAGAGCACTATTGTGGTACAAAAGGAGCACGGGGTCTATCTTTTCTTTAGTTTCCATGTGGTAGAGAAATTGGAGAGGTTGACCACTGATCAAGTGAAAATATTAAATACCATCCGCTTAGAAATTGTGAGCCCACAGAAATAACCGTGTATACCTTGAAAGTAGCATTCATATAAAACAAAGACACTATAGATTGTTCCTGATTAAGGCCTTATTCCATTTCAGTCAGTAAAAGTCAAAGTACAGATTCAACGACTGAAAAAGTCTGACTAAATACATGGTACCTGATTATATTGTGAAGTTAACTTTTTCAGTCCATTCATTCAAACTTTTTTCAGTCAAATTTCAGATTTTCCAGTAAGTTACCAGACTTTTTCAGCCAGTTCCCAAACATTATCAGTTCATCTCTTACTCAAGGTCACACCTGAGTCCACTGGCCATCGGTCAATGGAAAGGTTGACAGGAAAAGTCTGAGCTGAACTGTCAAAATGTGACCTAAAAAAAACGACTTTTTGAAATATTGAAAAAAGGTAATATTTGGACAAAAGTAAAAAATTCACTGGAAAATTTTGACTTCACTGGAAAACTACTTCCACTGACTGTCAGTCTGCTAAAAATTTGGAAATGGAATCATGAAAAAAAAGGAAAACTCTGTGAAAGTGGGAGACAGCTGAATGCAAAAGTCAGCATTTCACTTTTTTCAGTCTCAGAGAGTAGGAAAACGTTACTCAAAGTTGACTTTTGCAATCAACTTTTTGTGACTTTTTGCAAACTTGACTAAAGTGGAATAAGGCATTTACACCCTTTTTGACATAAAGATGAACAGCTCAGATTGTATTGGGTACATCTTTGGTCTAAAATGCAGCCCCTTTCCTTCAAAATATATTTTAAGGCATTCCTAACCAATGGCCCTCAAGGGCCGGGTGGCTTGGGCCCAACAATACCCCTTTCCCTTGGAATCATATTTAAAAATGGTATCCAAAATTTGGGGGAGTGCCCCCTACCCCAGGAACCGAAGACACTATCGTCATCTTAGTGCAAGAATGTTGTAACTGCATTTATCAAGTTTTGCAGGAGAGGCAAAAGAAGTGTTCCACACGTTATAGCACAAAGTGGAAACAGCGATGCTGGATTTAGGCCTGTATGCCCATAAATTATAGACAGAGCTCCAGTACTTTCATAGTAGCTAGATAAGAATCGATACTTGTTTAAGCAAAAGAAAACTCTCTTTTTTTGCCAAAATGTCAGTTACAACCTTCTTGCACTAAGTGACACTATGATCACTCAGTATGACTAGGTTGTTTATATTTGTACTTGATGCTCCTGGTACGACTTGAAAAATCTCGATTTGTAGCATCTTGAGAAATACCATCCAGGTGTGCCTTCTATGGAGGGGGTGCAACCTCTTAATTCAAAATCCAACAGGTTTTTGTACAGTACAAATATTTATGCACTGTTATATTTGCTCTAAAGCTAGAATTACACAGTTGCTGATACTTCCGATTATTTCAGGCAGTTTCATTCTAACATTTGACCCCTATAAAACTATTTTTGCAATTGAAATTGGCATTTGATATTAGTGATTATAAGCGGGTATTCCAACCCTGTCGGTCGGCCGAAATTTCACTAATTCGATTATTTTTTATTATACAAAGGTATAGAAAAAAATCGGTCAGATTAGTAAAATCTCGGCCGACCGACGGCAGTGGAATATCCGCTATTGGCCACTAGCTGGTCTGGAGCTGGTTCCGGCGACACACACTGATAAGATCTGATAAGATGAGACCAGCATGTCCCTAGAAGTAGGTGTTAACCAGGGACAAGGTACCCATCATGGTATGTCTTATCAGTGGGTTTTAGCTCAACCAGCAAAATTCAAGATGGTGGCTCCACTAAGCCTCCATACTGAGTCCTATATCGATGGAGTTTTTAAGGGTTGACAGTACATAGATTATGCATAAAGTGATTGAGTGTATGATATCTTTTTAAGTGAGTTTCAATTAGCATGCTCCTCCTATATTCCCTGCTATAGTCCTATATACAAAGTATATCATTGCAGTCTTATATTTAGCTTGCCTCACATATACATAGATCAGTGTGTCTGGTCCAGTAGGATGACACCCGAGCGGGGGGGGGGTACCGAATCTTTGATTGGTGGTACTGCAAAGCTACAGTCCCCCCCCTCCTTTTTGGACATTTCACAGACCCTTTAAAAAGCAGCTTAAATTTTACTGCCCCTTCTTTTAAGGCGTCTGACAACAACCCCATTTTATTAAGCCTTTTCCATGTAAACTATGGTTCTTCGACAATAATATTCAGGAATTTCATATCAGTGGAGTGATTACGTGGAATATTCAAGCCACTTCCTTTCCATGTAAGTTATGATACAATAGCCCCTAATATCACGATGTATTTCAGTGAACAGCCACCATCTTTCCCCTCACTGAAGCGTTGACAGCACACACCCCCCCCCCTCAGTGCGGCCGGTACCACAGTTACCCGAACCGAGGCTCAGTGCTTTCCCATGGGGATGACACCCATGGGTATTATTGGCAGCATTTGTGTTCTTGGCTCTGGTTGGCTGCTGGATGTATACCCAAGCCACAACGTAACCAGGCCTAGGACACAAACCTCAAGGTCCGGGCCAATGTCAGTCAGAATCCTTAAGGACCACATAGTGCATTTCTGCATCGTTCCCTTCAGTTGTCATGATGCACAAATGCAGCTATGCCAAGTAAAGTAATCATCCAGGCTGCATTCATGTATGTATCATGCAGACATACATGTAGTATTGATACAGTCTCGGATGGTCAGCATGATGCATTTACATGTAATGCAAGTGGGTAGACTTAACAAATGCATCGTACAACCTCTAAAAGGTTAATTTATCCAGGTGATGATCTGTCTTCTCTTCTGTTTGGGTCATGAGGATTAACATCACGTGTTTAACCTCTGTTGTGAAAGTCTATGTCTGAATCCACACCTATACAAAGGCCCAATATAGTTATCGACCCCAAGAAGGGATTAGACAAACCCCAAGGATAGGGTCACTGTCAGTGGAAAATTTGAAGGACCAAAGAATGCACTGGGATTCATGACACATGAATGCACGGCAAGTGAATACCGTATTCATTATATTAAATGCACCAACTCTAAATAACGCACCCCCACCCTTTTTGGCCATAACCTTCCCCCCTTTGGTGTCAAATCATGCAGATGAGTAGAATAAATAATTTTAGGGCAATAACAATGTTCTTTAAGCTCTAAGGGGTGTTCTTATTACAATTAATTTTAGTAATAAGGTTTTGCGCATTAAATAATTTATTTCAGCACCAGTGTGCTTATTAGAATGATTAGTGTCAGCCTCAATGACCAGATTTTCTATTCCTTCATTGATGCACATAGGCATAATGCATGTATGCATTAGCCATCCATAAAGTGTCCAAAGACTGAAACAACAAGCAGATCTATGCTTCATCTACATTTCTTCAAGCATTTGAGGCTGACATAATGTCGTAAGATTCACTACCTTGTCAAGGCATGATGTTCCACGCAGTGCTGGTTAACCCTTTTAGTACCACTCATGCAGGAGTGCATCATGCCCATTTTTTTGTCATGATGCACCAATATTGTGCTGGCGCGACTGCTCGCCAGCAGTTCATTGGAGCATAATGATGACCTTATGGGGTTGATTCATAAACTCCAAAAGGGTCGACATGATGCTCCAATGACATGCTGGCGAGCAATCTTTCCAGCACTTCATTGGTGCATCATGGCGACCAATGGGCATGATGCATTAATGCATCAGCAGCCCTTAAATTTGGGGCTGGCAAGGCTGCATCTCATCATCATAATGTTTGTGTCACGAGGATTAGAATCACGTGTTTAACCTCTGTTATGAAAGCCTATGTCTCAGTATGTGCTTATGCAAGTGCCAGTAATCAGGCACAATAGAGGATTGGAAAATCCCCAAGGGCAAGGTGACTGCCAGTGGTGAAGTTTAACCATTTAAGGGCCGCTGATGCAGGAGTGCATCATGCCCCTCAATCATTATGATGCACTCTGTCACTCATTGATCAGCACTTCATTGGAGCATCATGCCGACCCTCTGGGAGTATAAGTATCAACCCAATAGGGTCGGCATGATGGTCCAATGAAGTGCTGGCGAGCAGCCTCATCAGCACTTCATTGGTGCATCATGCCGACCAATGGGCATGATGCATCAGCGGCCCTTAAGAGGCTTAAGGATGACAAAGTGCATTTAGGTGCCATGATGCATGAAAGCAGCTTTTTTGAGTAAGTACTTTACCAGTGATTCATCTAGGTTATAACTGCGTAGGCTGAGCATGCATGCATGCACCAATCAGCAGATTTACCATCACTTCATTGCTGCACCTGCAGCATGATGCAAGTGTACACACATTACATGCCCATTAAAGACAAACGCTACCCAGTACACAGAGGCCACCTGGTGGCAGAAATCATAACTCATCAGCTATAAAATTTTACTGATTTTTTTGGTGTTGCTTGCCGCGTAGCGGCCGGAGGCGCAGCGACCGTGGCAACTCCATTATGTTTTCGGTTTGTCAGTGACGTCACAGTCACCTTGTGACGCAATTTGTGACGTCATACGTCGGCCGTGACGTCACACGTCCGCCGCAGAGTGGCAACTCCTATCCGTGGCCCTTGCCACATTTCTCTTGTCTCATCCCATCTCATTTTTTCACTTTACCTTTTCATTTTTGATCACTATAGATACATTTAAATATCCATTTCCCATTAGAATTCCCATAGGACCCTATAGTTAAGGAAAAATCAATATTTTTTTTGAAAAATTCACAACTTTTTCATTTCAACCATGACCCCCAATTTTTCTTGTTTTGAAATGTTTGTAAAGATGTCCTTTATATATTCAGAGAGTCTTGTGGGTGAATCAATAGAAGGTCATTCACTATGATGCAACATATAACAAAGATATCTTTCCCATTCATTTCTATAGTTAAGGTATTTTCATTCAAGCAGGGATTTTTTTCCATTTTCATATTCTTTATAATCAAACTAATAATATCCAGAGTTATTTGAGATTATCAATAGAAGATCTGACATTGGTCAGCATGTAGCATTGGCCTATAAATCTCAACAAGTAGATGCTCCATCTTAGATAGTAGTTGTTCTAAATTTCCTTAAACATTTGAGACAGGCATAATCTCTTATTCCTCCCCCCGCCCCTCCCCCCACCAAAAGACTCATTCCTGAAGGGCACATGAAACACGTGCCCCTATCCACGTGATCCAGCAGAGATAAAATAAGATCAACAACTGACAAGCTTAACCTTTTAAAGGCTGCATATTATCCCTCTCAACACCACGTACTAAGCAGGTCTATCATCACAACAATCTAAGAATGTAACATGTGACAACAAGGTGGGCACGATGCACCAATGCAGCACTGGTGCATTCATGCATCATGACAAACAACGAGCATATGCCTCATTAATGCTCCATGATGTCCTCAAAGGATTCCCCCTGTGTTACTTATGATTAAAAACTTAGACCATACTGAGAATAGCCCTTTTGATAATGTATTTGTGGATTTCTACATAATACCTAGATTAGCGCCAAGGTCAGGTATATCTCAGATGGTTGAGGTGATGCACCTATCAGGTACTAATAAAAGTGGTGTATTGAAATCACCTATTCCGACCTAGCGGGATGCATTATTGACCAATGAGAAAATCCCTTTCATTCCGTGCAGACTTTTTAGGGTGCATTACATAACCTCTGGTGTACACCATCATGCTAGCTGTTATCAGTCCTTATCTTGCAAGGTACAAGCTTAAGCAGGGGTCAGCCCACTAAGGATCCCGCTAACCGGGAATAGGTGTTATTCATCATTGAAGTTTGTATGTAGCCCTGGAAGGGTTCTGAGGTAAGCCAGGGACAGGGGTTGTTTGCGTGGAGAGGATTCCTGACCCTTTATAGGCGGCTCATGCATTAATGCGTCTTGGCCATTGGTTGTCACGATGCATTGATGCCCTCGGGCTATATTCATGCATCATGCCCACCCTAAAGAGTTGATGCTCCCGTAGCGTCAGCATGATGCACCAATGAAGAGCAAACGCACCAGCACTCCATTGGTGCATCATGGCGACCAATGGGCATGATGCACTCCTGCTTTGATGACCCTTATAGGTTAGGGGAGATAAATCAGCTGTAACTGGTTAGAACCCATTCTGGTACAATCGTTCTCACTGAGCTACAATTATCAGCCAATTATGGCTAATCATAGGTATAAGTCATGCATTTGTAGGACATTATAGAAACCATGTTAATTTACATATAGATCAGAAAGAGGTATTTTCTTATGGCCACGCTATTTTAAAGTTCACCAGAGCATACCCTTTCCATCTAATTCTTTATTTTCATAACCCTTCATGATACAGTGGTGTACTTGGATATGTTCTCTTTAAAAGAAAATTAACGTTTCCTAGCAATGGAGGAGCAAATATTGCTATAAGGTAGGGGGGCAGGCAAGAAGGGTTTGAGATGATTTCAACCTTTTAATACATTACTTGGCATGGTGTATGAATGTAGCCCTGGAGCGTGTTGCTCCTATGGTAAAAAGAGCTGTCAGTAGGTACCCTCTTTTCAAAAGAAGTCATGCTCTGCTTCACCATTCAACTTGCACTCACCACATTAGTCTGAAAAGTCACCTGCCTTGTTTAAAACAGAGAGAGATGCCCTATCAGGTACCTACTCATGTCACACACTCTATAGTATATTATACTGACTAACTTCTCCCAACTCGGTACCTACTCAAATCCCCCTTTTTTAGCACCATACTTGAATGACCACTTGTGAGCAACAAAAGGGCAAGTTATAGCTATATGAAAAGAAAGGACTGGAAATGAGGGCATTTTTAGCCAGCTCTTCCTTTTACTTTAGGAGCAACACCCTCCAGGTGAGTAACTCGCAGTATTGTCGGTATGATGCACCAATGAAGTGCTGTACCCTTGCATCAACTGCCCCTAAAGGCCTATTTTATGATTGTTTACCACGTACTTTACCCAGTACTACATCAAATATTTCTGCATACATTGTTTCAAACCATTGGTGTAGTATAAAGATTTCAGTATTAACAGCACTATCTGGTATTTGTGAAGTAACTTGCTAGGCTACATGTAGTTTGACTGCAACAATAGCATCCACAAAACAGGTATCAAAATCTAAAATCTAAATTAATCATGTATATGAACTTATCAGCCATGAACCCGGGTAGTCCTTGAAACAACCTTCATCATTATTTACCTGGGTACCTTTCCATTATGCCATGAAGGACAACATGATGCCTCCAGATCCATTGGTATGACGCAACAATAAAGCCAAACTCTATACACCCGGGCCGTATTCTATCATCATGCAAGCCCTCCAGGAAAGTATCAATCACATTATGATTAACATAATGCAAGAATGCAGCCTTGTTGACTCTGCAGTACTTCATTCATGTATCAAAACAACCAAATGGCATAATGCATTAATGCAGTATGATGCCCTTAGAGGTTTAAGTAAGGGTTCGGGAGGGTGGGAGTGTGGTATTAATACACATAGTCACAGCCCATCAAATCCACCGCATGCAGGGGGAGGAACAAATGGTGATGGACTTTCACACAAGGGGGCAATTCTTAACCAATGAGATCGAGGCTCACATGCAGCCATAGCTGGGGAGCCAATCAGAAAGCTCCTTCATCACCAGCCAATAGCGGAGAAGGTACTATGTGGTAGGGAGGAATGGGTAAGAGCATCTTGTAGTACTTAAGGTGGGACGTTCAGGACATCAGACAATCTTCTGAGATTTGTCTCAGAGTTTCATCAACTTTCAAACGCAAAAGCCACGGGGAGAAACCGGACACTGGGTGAACCAGTACTTCACAGCTCTGCCCAGTCTGCTGTACTTTACCACTGAACAGGTTTGGTAAGTTAGAACCTTTTTACAATTAGACCTTTTAATAGGCATTTAGGGGCTGAACTTTGCCATTATGTATTCATAATGTTCTTTGGTCATCACGAAGCATGTAGCATTATCTTTCATACTTAGCATACAGGCTGGAGCCGGGAGCCCTAGTGGTGCCGCCATTGCTTGATCTGACCAGTACCTGAAATGATAGGCACTCTGCAGTAAATAGAGGGAATTCTCTGATTGGTAGATAATGCATTGTTTCCCATTTAGTTTAGGCACTCCTGCAAACCCAATGACCACCAATGGGCATGATGCATTAATGCATCATGACCACCAATGGCATGATGCATTAATGCATCATGACCACCAATGGGCATGATGTTTGAATGTAGCCCTGGTTAGTTACTTGCCATGGCTACATTCATGCATCATGACGTATGATGCATTAGTGGGCATCAAAATATTAAAGTTGTCAATAATAACCTGCTGCAGTTGTTGTCATGGTGGTCAAAGTAGCCCTTCTGTCTGCATCCATTTCTTATGCCCAAATGTCAAAAAGAATCTTTTTACATTAATGTATCGAGAACAAAAAAAAAAGTCAATTCCTAATAGTTCATAACTTGGATCAGGAGTTGTCAATGCTGTTCCATAACATTAAGTTGTAGCTCCAAACCAAGTATTTTTTAGCTATAGTACAGGATTTGTATAAAGGCCAACCCCATTGTCCTAGGGGCGCAGCCATTGTTTGATTTGGTACTGGTGAGATAAGCACTGATTACAGCTCTCACAATGGCTACCAGTGTGCACCCTAATAATTCAGCAGTGAATACATCTGATTACTTCATTCGTTCAAAATTTATACTGCCTGACACCTATAGTGATCACTTTTCTCAAATGCATGTATAGTACACTGAAACCTGTATATATTGTCCACATGGACACGTTATGCTCTCCAGGTAGAATGTAGTCATGTGAATCAGCAGCGGATTATTTATTTCCTCAAAATTTGCTCAAAATTAGTGGGTGTGCCCCCTCCTTTTGGGCTGCGCCCCCTCCTTTTTCAAATCTTGGATCCGCCACTGTGAATTGTGAGGTATACTTGCGTATTAAAAGTTATATGAAAAAGGTGAAGATCCGAGTAATTTCCACAATGAGCAACAGGATCTTCCATGTCTATTTGTAGATATCTGCTAAAGGATGTTGTCAAAGACAGTAGCAGTCACTGCCCTTGTCATCCTTGGCCTCGGCCTTGGATGGAAATACATGCCATCAAACTTTAGAAATGGCCAATGGGAGGGAAAATGGATGCCCAACATTCCTCTGGCTAGGGAGAAGCTAAAGTCAGAATACGACTATGTTATAGGTAAGTGTGTTTGTATTTGATGGGAAAATAATAAGTAGGGTTTATTATTTCATAAAAAGAATAATCATCACTTTTTGAAGAGAAATTCTGTATGAAAATAAATCAATCTGTATTTCTATGTTTATTGATGTAGATACTGCTTCAGTAATATAGAGAACCATGGTGTTACCAGCCTTTGACTATGTTTACTATGTATGAGAAAGGGATTAAATATATTATATAAAAGAAACAAAGTATAAACAGTTAGACTTGAGGAAAAAGCTCCGTAGAATATGGATCAGCTGGGACACTCTAAAAGCTGTTTACACACAAATACAAGACCTAAAATTATTTACGAAAGAAAATGGTCCACTAATTCGAGCGGCAATACCGTAGTGGCCTGTTCAAGTGCCCGCATGCTTATAAATGTCAATACCCTGTACCCCCGGCCCTTAATTGACACTTGTGCTTATTTGAATACTGTTTAAGTGCTTCTGATTGATTTCAATACCCTCTAATCCTTGGTGCTTATTTGCGATCATCGCTTATCTGAGACCCCAGCACTTTAAAGGGCCACTATGGTGTACTGGTTTTCCCTCTTCTTTTCATCACATCTCATCTCATCATTTCCAGGTTATTACCAACAAAATGTAAATGAGTAGGGAAGGAGTAAGGTCAGATTTCACCAGCATACATACAGTTGCATATAAGTATCGGCCATGACCAGGGTTCTGGTGTAAGTATGGCACTGTGCCCATGCTAGGTTTAATACTTTACATTCTATATAGTTTGTACTGTGCTATTAAACCCACTAGAAATCTATTTAAAAAAAACCCCTTAATACTTGATATCGGCGTTACGTATGACATGCTGTATACATTGCAATATGGCTCAACCACTGTCTATGTAACTTTTATTAAGTCTCTGGGAAACTGAAAAATTCTCTTGCCATTAGAGTGGCTGCCATTCCCTATTCATTCCAATAAGGGTACATATGCAGAAAATAATTGTTAGATGCTCAATTCCTTTATTCAAAGATTAGTTCTAATAAGTACACCCCCTGATGCCATAAAATGTTGTTTTTGCCCTTAAAAGTCTTTATTTTTACACATCTGTGTAAAATGACATCAGGGAGGTGCGCTCATGGGCCAAAAAGAGGAGTGCATGCTTATTAGAGCATGTGCCCTTATTAAAATGAATACGGTAAATAACTCTGAAATAAGACCTTTAGGATCTACATAGATATTCATTTCTGAATTTCTACCATAAATTAGAGAAAATAGAATTTCACTTCTCAATAACACCTTGACCAAGCTTATGAACAGAAAAGTTAAGCATATTTTCATCCTCTTCACAGTTGGTGCTGGTTCAGCTGGTTCTGTTCTGGCTGTGCGTCTGACTGAGGACCCCAACATCAGGGTGGCACTCCTTGAGGCTGGCCCTAACAATGAGGAGTTCCCGGAACTTGTAACTCCTCTGTGCTACAGTGGACTGCAGAAGTCAGACATTGATTGGAGGTACCAGACAGTGCCACAGGAACATGCCTGCCATTCCATCGCAGACCATGTAGGTTTGGGATAATTCAGCTGCCTTGCTTAACATATAAGAATCAAAGAAAATTTAAAAACGAGCTTTAATAACCGTATTTTGTAAAAGTCAAAAGAGTTATGTATTTGTTTGATATATATGCTTGTATGTGAAGAGTTTCACAAAGTTTTTGTCCTCATTCTACACAGAAAGCTACCCTTCCCCGTGGTAGAATGCTTGGTGGTACAAGTGGCATGAATGGTGTGATGGCAATCCGTGGCAGCCGTCATGATTATGACCGTTGGGCTGAAATGGGTAATGAAGGATGGGACTACGACTCTGTTCTGCCATACTTCATCAAGCTTGAAAATGTACATGAGGCAAAATATTTAGAAAATGGTGAGTTATGGCTTTTTAATCCTTTAACATTAGTAGTATCGCCATGTCATTTGATTCAAAATTAGCTGGACCAGAAATATCATCTTTTGTATAGCAGGACTAACTATATCATACCCAATATCAAAAATGGTATTCCATTCTTTCCCTGAAATTTCAAATCCTTTTCAGGAGCTTTATCCCTCCTGGATCATGCTTGTTATCAATTTGCACTGATAAATTGTATGATGATGTTTCATTCGGAGTGTCTCTATCCCATCATTTCAGCAATAAAGTAGCTCTAAAGTTATCAGGGCAACATCTATGCATCATGTCTATAACAAAAAGACATGAATGTTCATGGCCCATGATTTATTAAACTTCAAATGTGTTTTAGTACACATGACATTCATCTTATCATCATTGCTGAAAGAATAAAGCTACCATTTTTCTGATTTAAATGCTTTGATTTCATCCAGGTCAGCGTGGAACTAACGGACCTGTACAAGTTACAGACACACATGCCTACCCAGAAGCATCCAATGCCTTCATTAAGGGAGCAGAGATGCAAGGCTTCATGGAGGGTGACCTGAATGCTGAGGAGATGTCCAACAGTAAGTCAAATATCTTTGTTTTTCTATCTTATATATAAATATAATATTAAGACAACAGATCCTTTTTTGCCATGATGATGAGAAAGCCATGATTGAATTTATGATGAAGTGATTTAACACATCTTTCTTGGAATTTATTTGAAAATTCATTACTTATTTACCTGTAAATTCAAATGTAAGGGGTAATCAATTCAAGTTACAATATTTTCAGAGCATAATTTAATGCAACTCAAAATTCAGAAACTAAAAGGTAAATGTGTGTCAAATCATCTTTCAAAAATGCATATTTTTTATGACTACAGAGATCATGAAAGTTCAGGCCAACGTTGGCACAGATGGAGCCAGACAGAGCACAGCTGAGGCCTACCTTAAACCTGTTAAGTCACGTACCAACCTTGATGTACTCCCTGGTGCACATGTCACAAAGGTATGCACTGTCTGTCATCAACTCTCATCTTTGACACTAATTATTAGGCCATTTCATGTGTTTCTATATTTACTGGGGTTGGTTTGAAAATTGAATATCAGTCAGAACTAAGCTGAATCTGTTTATACACAAAAGAATTAAGTTAATTGCTACTACAAAAAAATTTCTTGATTGTGAGTAGGGGTTGAAGAATGAGTTAAGTGAAAACCAATGTTTCCAATGAGGAATTGACTGACCAATAGCTTGAATAAAAAGAAATCCTCAGATATGTGTAAGTGCTCACATGAGAATTAACCAGGGATTACTTATAGACACATGAAATCATTTACATGTGTTTATTCTGAGAAAAATCTCATCCTCAATACTTTTGTTTGATTCAATTTAATAGGTTCTGTTCCGTGGAAAGAGAGCTATTGGAATGCAATACATGAGCGATGGCCGTATCAGAGAAGTCAAAGCCAAGAAGGAGGTCATCTTGTCTGCCGGTACTTTCGGGTCTTCTCAGATCCTTATGTTGTCTGGTGTTGGACCCAAGGAACATCTTGAAGAAATGAACGTAAGTAAAAAGGAACACGGTTTTGTATCTTTAGATGTATTTTAATGATATAGATAGGTGTCAGATCAGAGTAGTAAGCTTTTACCACCATCCTTTAACTTTCCACTCTACTCATTCATGTGACTTATTCATTCCCCCTTCACATAAAGCTTTCTGCTGTGGCTAAACTAATTCATTCCCCCTGCAGATCCCAGTTGTAGCAGACCTACCTGTTGGACAGAACCTGCGTGACCATGTACATATTCATGCTGCCCTCGTCACATTGGAGAAGCCTGCTGCTCTCGTTACTCAGCGTCTTGGATTCATGGACAAATTGGAGTATGATCTGTTTGGCACAGGTGTGTGAACTCAACTTAGTTACATCTAGAAAAAGTAGTAACATTATGATATATATGTAAAAAGAAACTGAGATTAGACAAGCATTATACCATTTCTTGAGTTGCACTCTTCTGGATATGGAGACATTGTTTTGGGCTGCTTCTCGAAAAACCATGTGGTCCTATTGTTCAGATAGGTTAGTATTTATATAAGCATAAAGGTGGCGAAATTGGTGGAAGCCTTGAATAAGCATTGAAATAAGTAAGACCCTATTTAGTTCTGAGAATTGTATCTCAAACAACCACCTCTCTTGGATAGTACAATTGCATTATAAGCATAATGAAGACCTTGCAGTGACTATAATTTAATTATTACTTATGATTTTGTTCCTCAGGTGCCTACAGCCATGCTGGCCCCATTGTTACTGGCTTCTCTCGCTCCAAGCATCAACCTGAGGACACAAAAATGCCCTACCTTCAGTATGTACTCCTGAACAACATGATGAACGCTGAAGGACACAGGAACAACATTGGTCTAAAAGAAAATGTAGGTCCACTTAACTCTATATAAATCAGTAACTGAATAAAGAGAAAAAAGGCATACTAGCTTTACCCAATAATATTTCATGACAATTTAAGGACTTGGTATATAGCAGCTGGGACTACATAAGATATAAACCATGTTTTTTTAAAAAGTAATAATGACATTTCTAAGACAAGATTTCAAATGTTTATATAACTACTCTGAATCGAAGAAGTAATGTATAGCCATTGGATGGAGATTTTATAGAAGATTTTATGATGTCATCTATTCTAGGTTCACGACGCTCTCTATGGAGGATTTGAAGGCAGAGATGGGCTTTGTCTCCTGCTAGCCCTACAGCAGCTGGAGAGTGTTGGAGAAGTCAAGTTGGCCTCAACAAACCCCTTTGACATGCCACTCATCAACCCCAACTACCTCAAGGATGAAAGGGATGTGGACCATCTTTTGGATGGTAAGTCTTGTGCCTGAACATTTTTTTGCAAATATTGGGGTTCAATGTACGGTGAAATTGTAATCCGAAATCATTAGAGTTTGCCACAATGTCACTTATGCTTCATATTCTGACTGTACTTGTTTTGAAATATGGTAAATCTTTTCCCCTTCCTCAGGAGTCCGTACTGCAAGGAAGCTCATGAACTCTGCACCTCTCGTCAAGGAACTTGGAGCCAAGCTTGTCACCCGCGTTCACCCAGACTGCAAAAACCACACCTACGACAGCGATGAGTACTGGAAGTGTTATATCCGTGCTAACACCTTGAGCTTCTGTCATCCCGTCTCTACCAACAGGATGGGCCCCATGTGGGACAAGAACTCTGTTGTTGACCCAAGGTTGAGGTATGTAGCTTTACATTAAATTATCAGTCTTACTAAAGCTTTTCATTAAATTTCCTAAGCAGGTTAAATAAGCAGCACATATGAAAATCTTTTCCATATTGCAGAATTCAAAACTGCTTTTCGTTATTCTCCTGTCTTTTTGTGCCCCCCCCCAAAAAAAAAGAAATGCTACACTATATTCTACCTAAATGCTTCAGTCTGATGGACTATACTGATCAAAATATCTATAACAATTTTCTTAATCTGTTTAACAGGGTACATGGACTGGAGGGACTGCGTGTGGTCGATGCCTCTGTCATTCCAATGATCCCATCAGGAAACACCAACTTCCCGGTCATGATGATTGCAGAGCGTACTGCAGACATGCTTAAAGGAAAAATATAAACTTCAGACGTCATGCCAGTGATCCTGCTAAACCAGAATGTGGCTTTTCCTAAATATCTTCATAATATGGCTTTAGCAACTGGTCACCAAATTTGTTAATTATGTGTAAAGTGTACAGATTAGAATTGGATTCCTCTACATTGCACTTTTACAGCCATTGTAAAAAGTTGTTTTAACCCTGATCAAAAAAGCATCAGTGAATTGTTTTACATGTACCACATATTATGCCTTCAAAAGGAATAAACATTTAATGTTGCTATGAAAACTGGAGTTGTGTCACTTTCACATAGAAAATCATAATACAAGATTTTCATGAGAAGAGTATTGATTTGTTTCAGAATCTTAAATGCAAAATTTCTCAAATTAGAAATATTGCCTTTATTTATGCAATCGATATTGGATCACAAGCAAATTTATTTGAATAATAATAAAAGTGAAGGCTGTCAACTTCAATTTAGGCCGTCAAATGGACGTACTGGACAAAACTCTGAATTTGTCATAATATTATGGGCTCATTTTTGCCTCTCAACCTAGATGAGGAGCCGAAGCAAATTTTCATTTGAACCTCTAAATCTAAGATGGCCATCAATTGGGCATACATTTTCAATATAATTTCTATGTAATCCTTATTCATCAACATAATTGGTCATGCAATACCTCAAAATGATGGTATTGATTCCCTCCTTCAATGTAGCCAAAATGATTTTTTATCCACACCACCAGAAATCCATGATGGCTGTCAATTATGCAGCAATTCTCATCTTTTTACTCTAAAATCCTTTTTATTACTCTACCGTGGCGTTTAAGCACCAGGTTTCAAATAAGCGTCCGTCTTGTATAAGTTCGGGATATATGACCTATTTGAAGTAATTAAGCGTCTGTCCAGTATAAGCGCCGGGTATAGGTGACTTTAAAGGGGTGGAGTAGTGGTTGGGATGGAGGGGGGGGGGTTACCCTGGTCGTGGCTACCCTGTGGACGGCATTATGTACTTTGAGACGGTACAGGCTGGTGGGGTGGGGCCTGCACTAGGGTTTCACATGACTGTCTTATAGCAAATTCTCCCCTTGAGGCCGCATCTCAATGTTGGTTGCTGAATGTGTGAAAGACTTCTAATAGGGTTAGCTTTGTGACTGCAATTAAGGTGTTAGAAACATATAATGTAAACAATGCCCCTTAGAATGCACCTGCACCTAGAATATAAGGACTTCCACTTTGTATTTTCAGGAAAGTAATGCTAAATTTATAAGTGCCTGTCTCGAATAAAATGCGACGGTATGGTATCACAACTACCGTAAATTCCCGGTCACAAGCCGGCCCCGGTCATAAGCCGGGGGGCGAGTTCAGGGAAATCCTAAAAGCTGGTTTTGGTGTCAAATTTTTACTATTTTCTCTTTATTCTATAGTAAAAAAAAACAGTCATAAGCTGGGGGGGGACTTTGGGAAAAATATAGAAGCCGGTTTGGGCCCAAAATAGAAAAAAAAATCCGGCTTATGACCAGGGATTTTTGGTAGTCATGTAATACCTCAAAATTAAGGTATTGATCACCTCTTATAATCTGGAAGAGGAGCCAATTCAAAACCTTTATCTGATTCCCTCACAAATCCAAGATGGCCGCCAAATATAGATTTTCAAGTTCATAGTCTAAAATCTTCCAAGGATCCATGGTAATACCGGGGCTGTAATGAGTCTTACAGGTGCCCTGTGTGAGCCAACCCATATATAAGTAACCACTCATCCAGCAAATGTGAAGCACTTCATTGGCGCATCATACCGACCATTGGGCTTGATGCACTCCTGCATCAACGACCCATAACCATTTAACAGGTGCTAATGCATTAATGCATCATACCCATTGGTCGTCATTGTGCACAAAGTAGCCCTGGCGTGAGTGACTCGCCAGGGCTGCATTCATTGACAAATAATTGACAAATATTGACAAATAATTTTGCAGCACTGTGAATGGAAAACACCTTTTCAGTTGTAAGCAAAACGTGCATGTTTTATCTACGATCCCATAACGGCATTACAAAAACGTGCACGTTTTATTTTCTGGTTTTCGTTTACTCTTTAGAAAGACCCTCCTGACTGGATTAGCTTTTATATCATCTTTATAAGCTGGTGCACCACAGCTGTGACGTCATATGACCTATCCCAGTCACATGCCAAGAAACACGTGTGTATAATTATAGACACCAAGGATCTCTACTTCTCTACATTAATCCTTTGAAGACCTATGATGCATTAATGCATCATGTCTGTTAGACGTCATGATGCATGAATGCAGCCCAAGGGAAAAGAGACTTTTTTTTAAACCATTTAAGAAGGCTAATGCATTAATGTTTCATGCCCACTGGGCGTCATGATGCATGAATGCAGCCCTGACGAGTTGATCGCCAGGGCTTGATGCAGCGCAAGGGAAATGAGGCTTTTCTCCTAAACTTTCAAGGCTGCTAATGCATTAATTAATGCATCATGCCCGTCAGTCGCCATGATGCAGGAATGCAGCCCAACAGACTAACTTGTGTAGAGGACGGTGAAAATATCTTGGATCACCGGGACTCGAACCCGGATCTCTGGCATGACATTCCAGCATGCTAACCATTACACCACGATCCCTTGCCTGATATTTCCACCTTCCAACTACACCTGGATCGGTATGACACACACTAGGGGAGCAGTGATGACCAGGTAACCGGCTCCTGAGAGTCGGTCTACCAGGTACAGGGATTTGCGGTCCCCTACACTTGCTAGGACTACATTCATGCATCATGACGACTATATATGGAGTTGATACACTCCCGGACTATCGGTATGATGCACCAATGAAGTGCTGGCAAGCAGACTTTATAGCAGCACTTCATTGGTGCATCATACCAACCATTGGGCATGATGCACTCCTGCAAGGTTTAATTGGTTGCTTATGTCTCTTGCAGGCCCCAATCCTAGGAAAGCTAGCACTTAACCAATTATCAATGATTGCACTGCTAATTTGTTTACAGAAGTATAGCAGGATGGGCGTGTAAGTGCAGATACTGCAATTTGATCAATATTAATTTTCTCCTGCTGTGTTGTTTCTCAACTATAGAGGATGATCATGACAGATACATATATCACTGATAATTTGGTACTGGTCTTATGACAATTTGTTACTGACTATTAAAACGACAGAGATATCAATGGGCTTGTCTCCATTGGCCGACAAATTACCAAACGACAGCCGCCCATACCAGTATGGGCGGCCCGTGGGTACCCAGCATAAATGAGCTATATTGACAAAACAGTCGAATTAACCATTATTAAGAGACAAATGTATTTTGTCCACTCCCTATTTTCTTTTTAATCCCTTAATGGAGCAGTTATTTGGAGTTGCAAGTTGCGTCAGCAGCCGGGAGAGTAGCGACCATAGCAACTTCATAATGTTTTCGGTTTTCTCCCTATGACGTCACCTATGACGTCATTGGTGACGTCATGCTGTCTCAGTGACGTCACCCGCAGTGGCTAGTGATGAAGTGGCAACTCCTATCCGTGGTCCTTGCCACATTTTTCTTTTTTGGCAATGCTGTAAAGGTAGGCCATTCTGTACAGCTGTTCATCATCATTATCACGGATTTTCTTTTGGCAACACACTGCTGATGCCTTATGCTTAAGGTTTTAGCTATTCACATGCCCTGACTTCCTACCGTGATTATGAATAAGATTTTGCAAATGCTGAATATATAGAACGTTTTATTTAAATACCCAAGCAACTCTTTCAGGACACATTATCGATTTACTGTTTTAAAAAGTTTAGATGTAACCAGCGTCCCTAAAAATCACTGAAACAGGATCCCCCATTGCCCTTCCTATATCGACAAATGCCCTTCATGTCACCATAATACTTCTAGTTACAAGTTTAGATTTGGTGGAGAAAAGCCATTTGTATGACACTAACAAAAGCCCCACAGCAGATAACACCAAGGGCATGTCTACCCATGTTGGCAACATAAATAACCTATATGTAGCCGTGTGTTCACAAGGTGATAGACTTAGAACCGACAAAATGTCTGACGACTAAATCACGTGCATTCCCAACGATAAAACCACTTTTGTCATCCATTTCCGATGACAAAAACACTTTCAGTGATCATTTCCAATGACAAATATCAAACATGTTAGATTTTATCATCAGAAATCAACGAAAAAAGTTGGTTTTATAGGTGGAAATGAAAGGCAGATTTTGGCATTACAAATTCTATTGCCCCGTAGTCACATGGCTTTAAATTGTGTATGTATGTCAGTGATGGTAAGAAGATCTTAAAAAGAGGAGTTCTGCATCCTTGCAAAATATTTTCCTTTGTGTATTTTGGGTCTTTTTTTTCACAATAAAAAAAAAAGAAAAAAACAGCACAAGTATATATCGAATGGTTTTTCTCTTTACTCATTCAAAAAATTCAATTGAAAAGGTTTCAATTGCCTCTATCATATCTTTTAACTCTACACAAAGGCAGTGCTCAATTGAAGACCACCCTCTTGGTCAAACATTGTCAAAGGAGATATAGAGTAGCCACTATAGTCCTTTAAGAGGGTGGTTATTCTTTTGTAGCTACAGAGGGCATGATCTCATGATCATTTGTGTGAGAACAAGCAAAGGTGAAAGCCCGTGTACCCCTCCATGGCCTATCCTTTCTGCTTGCCGGATTGCAGTTTGTTTTTTTTTTCATCAAGATGCACCAATGCAGTGCTTGCAAGTACTTACTCCGGGGCCCTGAGGATTAGGTTATCCAAACTTTTGTTTTGAACATGGAAAAATAAACCGTCAAAACATGAACTCCCAAAATATTTCTTGATACATGAATTGTAAATGAAAACGTTTTTATATCATTAAAAACGTTTTTGAAATGTTTAGAATATTTTGAAAAACATTTTTAAACGTAATAAAAACGTTTTTCACAGGCATTTCTTGTTTAAATTTACCAAAACCTTTTCAAAACTTTTGCAAACGTTAAATTCGTGTGTGTGTGTGTGTGTGTGTGTGTGTGTGTGTGTGTGTGTGTGTGTGTGTGTGTGTGTGTGTGTGTGTTTTCAATTGGGCTGTATATTCTGCATTAAAACACTATTCAGCATAAAAGGGGCAAAGATCGGGGGAGGGGGAAGGTATTAGGTGGTGACAAGGGTGGTGTGCGTGTGAAGGGTTGTTGACGAAACCCAGGGTACCTGGGGTACAGGTTTGGGCTGTATATTCTGCATTAAAACACTATTCAGCAAAGATCGGGGGAGGGGGAAGGTATTGGGTGGTGACAAGGGTGGTGTGCGTGTGAAGGGTTGTTGACGAAACCCAGGGTACAGGTTTGTCTGACATAAATTGATGAGGTGTGTACGGGTTAGAACCCATACTGCTATAAATAGGGGTATTTAGCTACATCTATTGGATAATTGCGGTAAACCACAGCAGGCATAGAAATGATGACATGGACCTGTTAGGGGGAAGGGGGTACAACCCTGAACCCTGAGCCCTGTAGAAATGGTGTGGGTAGGCAAAAACAGCTGGTGGAAAATGGCGCCTTTACATCCCCATAAGGGTGTGTGTGAAGCATTGGCACAGACCATTGACTTCCCTTGGAAGACTTTTCACGGCACATAGTATGATTTAAATAGAGCAAGCCTTGAATAGACAGAACTGGACAACCGTGGGATATCTATTGTCATTGATACACCCTGAGCGGGGGGGGGGCTGTCTCTCCCAAGGGCAAAGCCTGAGGGAGACACAGCCCCCCGACAGGTAGATCGATGAAGCTGTATAGATCACTTCTGTATTTATTTGATTTTATATTGATGTAAATAAAGATGCTTAAATCCAATTAATTTAGCGTATGAAGCCTGCCGCAAACAGTGCAGACCCGACGCAGTCTGCAGGAGAATCCAGTCCCTGCTGAGCTGATTGCAGCAAAAACGGACGCAGGCGGACAGTCCCGTCTGAGTCTGGGCAGCGTCTGGGCATATCAAAATTGTTGGATGTTGACGGACGCAGCACGGACGGTCCGTTATCATATATGGGGTCAAAACAGGGCACAATGTGCCTCAGACTGACTTGCAAAGATAATAGCCTCGAGTGCTTTCATTTAACTGAATTATTTCTGTATTTGCCAGCTCTGGATGGCAATTCAAAAGTTAAACGATTATTAGGTATGAATTTTATTTGTAAACGATCAGGCTTGTGAGAAAATAAATTTTACAAACAAGTTCATTTTGGTGCAATTCACAACATGCTAGCATGAAAATTGGAAACGATTTCCATGAAAGATTTTCGTTTCAAGGAAAGTTTTATTCCTAGCATGAAATGTTTAGGGAGTGGTCATTATTTATCAACAGGGGGGGGTGGTGGGTTTGAGGGGGGGGCGTAAAATTTTCAGACCCCTCCCGAGGGGGGGGGGCTAAAAAAATTTTGACCCTTCTTGAGGAGGGGGCTAAAAAAATTCACCCTCTTTTTAGCAAAAAAGCCCGTGTGCTACTATAGATCAAAGAGGGGCGCGAAAACTCTCAGCGCCTCCGGCGCGGAGGGGGCGCAAAGAATTTTGACTGCCGTCGAGGGGGGGGCGTAAAAAATTTTTGCGCATCCGTGCGAAAACCCACCACCCCCCCCTGTTGATAAATAATGACCACTCCCTTATGTTAACCCTTAGGTGCCCAAGCGCGCATTTAAGCGTGGTTTTGGGCTTAAATACATGTATATTGAAAGAAATTTCCATCCAGATACTTCTACTAGTCCAATATGCAAAGTTAGACCCTCTTTGGAATGCTTATGACCATCCAATTACGATACAACCATTCATTTGGCTTTATCTCCATTATTGCAGGCACAGTGAGTCAAAACCTGAAAATTAGCAGTCATTTTATGTGATTCATTAAGGGGGCAACCCTCCAAGAAGCTAAATTCTGACAGGTACCAAAATCATGATGGATCACAAACACAGTTTCCCATACTCCAATCATATTTTGCAATAACTGTTCTTATCCATAAAGATAAAACATGCATTGTTACTATCATAACATATAATGTTTCCTGTGTAACAGAACAGATGCAGACAGAATCAGGTTTAAAAGTTATGTAAGGTCTTAGGATTGCAGGGAATATGGGTGTATATAGCACAAGAGAGAGACCAAGTACCAATAAATGACAACAAATGGAATGTTTTGGTAACTATGGTTACCATACCTGACCAGGAATGCCATGTCCTTAACTGAAAGTCTTCCCTGGGTTATGAGTATTAAGAAAATGTAATGCCGAGCCCATATCAAAGAAGAAGATTGAAATAACACAAGGTCTTATCAGCAAAATGATACAATCATGAAATAATGTAAAATTCTTCAAATAATTCTGGGCACAAAAAGGTTAACCTGATCGTTTCAATGAAAGAATTTAGTTTTAAAGTTATGAATTAACCCCCTGTAGGTATACTAGCTAGCTTTATGTACTCAAAAACGATAACACAAAATATTAAAATGGACGGCGTGAAAATTCCCCATAAGAGTGGATTAAAATGAGCTTGAGATGATCAACCTAATATAATGCTTTTCAAATTTGAAATCCTTTACAGTATTATGCCTTTAAGAATATACCATCAAATAACAAAATAGCATGTATGATGCGATTTTGTCATAATACCTCGTGTATACCTCGGCGCACCTCACGTATAAGACATAGTCTGATTTAAAGGAACCTGTGTTTGATTTACTGTACTAAAGTATTGTTCTAGATCTATACCGACCAAGCGGGATGGATTCCCGTAAAACCCCGAATATAAGCTGTGGCTTAAAAACCATTTCAAGCCGCTGGTGCAGCTTATCCCATCTCGAGGAACTCAGGGTGCAACTTATATGCAGGGTTTGACTTATATAGACTATAGGAAGGATTGAAAAACATTCAGAGGCCTGCTGAAGCTCATAGCAAAACCATGCGCTCAAGGCGCAGCTTTATACATGTGGGGTTTTACAGTATGACCTAATGGTATAATCCCAATGATTCACTGCAGACTTCTCAGAGGGCACATGGTACCCATCTGATAATTGTTATCAGTGATGCCCTGGTAACCACTTCAGCAATGGCTGCACCCATTGAACATCCCAAAACCTTGGAATAGTATCAAATCCTCGCTTACAAGTCACAACTTTTGGATGATCATTTTTTTGTGAGGTACTACGTTAACATATGTCTCAATCATCATCGATATAATATGATCACTCTTTAAGCAAATTATTTTGAAATCAAAACAATTCGCAATGCTAGGATGCATCAACTTAACGTGTCTGTATTAGGGAGTAATCATTTTTCAACAACAGGGGGGCTGGTCGGTTTGCGCGGGGACATGCGAAAACAATTTTGACCTCCTCTCGAAGGTAGAACATTTTTTTTACCCCCTCATAAGGGTGAAAATCGCGCGTGAATGTGCCCTTTTAACCAATAGTAATGTGCGCTTTTTTTTTACTGAAAACAGGTGAAATTAATTTGACCCCCCCATCTGAGGGATTGAGAAAATTCTAACCCCCAAGTCAAGGGGTTAAAAAAAAAAATCTGACCCCGCCTCAGACCCATCAGCCCCCCCCCCTGTTGTTAAAAAATTATCACTCCCTTAAATGTGATGCAATAACCTTTGCAAATAAAGATTTGATAGAAACTGATAAGACACTACAGGACTTGCTTCTGACCAATTTGTGAAAATGCAAAATCTTTAAGACCCAACCTGACATTGGGAATTTTTTTTAATTGGCAGCTAAGTCCAGCCTTCTGTAAAAAGTATACTAAATGCATGAGATTCTAGAGTAATATCCATAAAGTCAGTGCATATGATCATACTCACTGCGGTTTTTTTTTGTTATTTTGTTGTTTTTCCTCTTGATGACCTTGAGTGTGACATTGAGGAATTTCTGCGATCAAAACACGGAGATGAGATCAACCATCTATCCCCAATATATACACCTACCTCACGACCTTTACATGACCCTCATCGTAAATCACTTGTACCAGGGGACTTATCCTTTGATACTCTGAGCATCACATGATGCCTATAGGTTTTTGTTCCCTTGTCACCATGATGCAATGATGCAGCCTGTGCCTACTCACCAGGGCTGCATTGGAGCATCATGTTAACCCATCAAGAGTGTATACATCATTCCCATAGCGCTAAGTGGTATATATAATGAAATGCAGCACTAATAAGTAGATTCCTCAGTATTGCCTCAAATGAACCAAGAGGCACGATATATTAATACACTCTCTGGTCCAGAAAGGTTTTTGTATAGTGGGGAGGGAGGGTATTAGTAGCTTCCACTATTAATACACATGGGTACGGCACATTAAAACCATAATGTATGGAGGGAGGAAGAATTCATACAGAACTTTCACACTAGGGGGGCAGCGCTTGCTAAATCATGTTGATACTTTGATGCAGCCACAGCCAGAACAGCCAATCAGGGCACTGCTTCTTATCCAGCCAATAGCTAATCAGGTATCATCTGGTGGGGAGCAATCTGGCCCAAGCTCGACCACTAGGGTGAGTTGTCTCTGGTGACCAGCGTTTATGGGTAAAAGTAGTTCTGGCCACTGGTTGCTGTAGTGGTTAAATGTAGGCAGGAACAATGCCTAGTAATATTCCCCAGAATATGGGGACCCACAATCCCCAAACACGAGAGAGGGAGTTCCCTGAATCCCGACCAGACGAAACTGGGTGGGGAGGAATCTGTAAGAGCAGTTTCTAGTACTTAAGTGTGGGGGTTTGGAACATTCAGACAGTCTTCTGAAATTCGTCTCGCACCTTGCCACGGGGAACTCTAGACTGGACGGTGGGTGAAGCAGTACTTCACAGCTCTGACCTGTCTGCTGTAGTTCGCCAAGTCATCCTGATCAAGTCTGGTGAGTTTGACATTTTCTTTTTCACAATCAACGATTTAACCCTTTAAGGGCTGCCAATGCATTAATGCCTCATGCCCATTGATCATCATGATGCATCCCAGAAGATCAGCATGATGCTCCAATGAAGTGCTGACCAGCAGACACACGAGCACTTTATTGGTGCATCATGCCAATCCTTGGGGCATGATACAATCCTATTTTAGCGGCCCTTAAAGGGTCAAGGCCACATAGTATATCAATCCTCTATGGAGCACTGATTTGTTGATGGGGTCATGGTCAATGGTCATGCTCAATGGTCAATATATATGTTTGGTGTACAGGTGGTAGATCAGTATTGGTCAATTAGTTTTTTGTTGCTACTTGGGGGCCATCCTTAAATGACGTCGTTCTGGAGCGGGGAGGGGAGGTCAGGCCCAGCATGACAGAATTAATTTTCCATATCCCTTCAGCATTGCAGATTTGGTAAGAAACATGACAAGGGGGAGGGGGGGGGGGGTCAAAAATGATAAATTTAGCATGATGTCATTTATGGATGGCCTCTTGGCAGGGTGGTCATCTTAATGTATACATATGGACCAGGTGTTTAAGCTGAACCTATTGCTTCTATCTTTGTCAGATGTTGTGTATATTAAGACTGTCATAAGCTTAACCTCCCAAATGTTGGTTTATGTGATGAGTAAACCTCTGATAAGCCTCAGAGAGGCTTTATAACATCTGTACAAGAATACTATATTTTGATTTGCAGATAACTGCTGAAAAATGTTGACGAAAGCCGTAGCCATCACTTCGCTTGTCATCCTTGGCCTTGGTCTTGGATGGAAATACATGCCATCAAACTTTAGAAATGGCCAATGGGAGGGAAAATGGATGCCCAACATTCCTCTGGCAAGGGAGAACCTGAAGCCAGAATATGACTATGTTATAGGTAAGTGTGTTTGTATTTGTGTAGAACTGCCATAAAACCTCCAGAAGGTAACCCTTTAATCACCACACAGCTTTATTAATGTACTTTTGACCTTTTGTTATGATGTAACCAAAGTGAGCACCATGACACTCACAGTCTATGGTGGATTTAAATAATTATGTGATCCAGGTGAACTTAAGACCTGCTGAGAGATCGAAATTATAGACTCCTCTAGATGACAGCATATATTTAGGACCTGTCTCAAAATAGATTTTTACTCCTCCAAAAAGCAAAGGAAAATACATTGATGAACGAACAGAACAATGTAGTATCTCCTATCTTGTTATAGTTGGTGCTGGTTCAGCTGGTTCCGTTCTGGCCGTGCGTCTGACTGAGGACCCCAACATCAGGGTGGCACTCCTTGAGGCTGGCCCTAACAATGAGGAATTCCCAGAACTCGTAACTCCTCTGTGCTACAGTGGACTGCAGAAGTCAGACATTGACTGGAGATACCAGACAGTGCCACAAGAACATGCCTGCAATTCCATCGCAGACCATGTAAGTTTTGAATATTTTCACTGCTCTACATCCTTCATATTTACCCATGCTAAGGGTATATCGTCAAAAATATATTTTCTTTTACATTTTGTTATGTTATTTTAATTACATCAATCAGCTGATACAACTGACCCTTTCTTTCATAGAAAGCTACACTTCCCCGTGGAAGAATGCTTGGTGGTACAAGTGGCATGAACGGTGTAATGGCAATCCGTGGCAGTCGCCATGACTACGATCGCTGGGCTGAAATGGGAAATGATGGATGGGACTACGAGTCTGTGCTGCCATACTTCATCAAGCTTGAGAATGTACATGAGAAGAAATACACAGAAGATGGTAGATATCACCTTTCAGTCTTTTAGCATTGGCCTGTTCTCTCAATCAAGCTAAAGCAAGAAGGCTCATTCCTGCTTCAAAAAGTTTAAAATCTACACAAGAGGAAATATGTAGAAAATGGTAATGTGTGGCTTTGTATTGGTAGTGTCTAGTCATATGAATTATTCACAGTCAATGGAATATGCTTTTTTGATCCATGAGTGTTGATGCAGTGTCAATTTCATCTGAGTCAAATTTAAAAGGGAAATTTGAGTGTTTGAAGAAAAACAGGTTAAATCTACTGTTACAGTGAGATGAAAATCAAGCTAATATAATGGTTTTGTTGTCCCACAGGTCAGCGTGGTACAAGTGGACCCGTACAGGTTACTGACACACACGCCTACCCAGAAGCATCCAATGCCTTCATTAAGGGAGCAGAGATGCAAGGCTTCACAGAAGGTGACCTCAACGCTGAGGAGATGTCCAACAGTAAGTCAAACACATAATTATCTTGTCTTGAAAAAAGTAAGTTGATTATCATTATTGACTTTTACCCTGTGATGGTGTTTTTAATTACTGGTCGCTTCTCAATCCATGTGATAAATTTCACTGATCATCTTAATAAGCATCATTGTACTCTGAATTAATGTGTGATTTTTGTGACTTTGTAGAAATTATGAAGGTCCAGGCCAATGTTGGCACAGATGGAGCCAGACAGAGCACAGCTGAGGCTTACCTTAAACCTGTTAAGTCACGCACCAACCTTGATGTACTCCCTGGTGCTCATGTAACAAAGGTATGCTCCCTTATTTTACCTATTGAGATTCAGTCCTACTCATCACATTTATGGAGATGGTGATGGACTTGAATCAGATAAATGTTTGAAAGTGAAGAAGAATGGCATTTTACTAGATATAGTTTACTCCTAATTACATTGAAATTATTTTTGTTCATCCATTCTAAAGCAGATTTCATACTGAATATTGTTAAATGACTATAAACTTTACATTTTAGGTGCTGTTCAAGGGGAAGAGAGCCGTAGGAATGCAATACATGAGTGATGGACGTATTAAAGAAGTTAAAGCTAGGAAGGAGGTCATTTTGTCAGCTGGTACTTTCGGATCTTCTCAGATCCTTATGCTGTCTGGTGTTGGACCCAAGGAACATCTTGAGGAAATGAACGTAAGTCACTTTATTGCGTATTTCTTATTTAGGCTATTTCCAAATCTGATGTCATTATAGTACATACATATTTGTATTTCACATTTGAGGCTTATACTCATGTCTAGGGTAACTTGCAAAAGAGTTTGAGGAAAAAACAGGTTCTCTGTTTTCAATTCAGAGAAGAAAATGATTGTCTATAGCTTTGTAGATTTTTCTGACAACTTGAATACCCATTGGCAAAATCAAAATGAAAAAGATGACGTATCACCTTTCCAGCCTACCAAAACACTTTTACCAATTCATTTGCTCTCCAGATCGAAGTTGTAGCAGACCTGCCTGTTGGCCAGAACCTGCGTGACCATGTGCATATCCATGCTGCCCTTGTCACTTTGGAGAAGCCTGCAGCTCTCGTCACTCAGCGTCTTGGAATCATGGACAAATTGGAGTATGATCTGTTTGGAACAGGTGTGTGTGATCTTAATTACATTGAAAGGTAGTCTACTGTTTGGATTTCATGAAAAATCTGAAACTGAAATGAGACTATCGTGTCACTCTTGAAAATCTTTCATCATTTTGAAGGATTACCCACTTGGCATTAAAACGGTTTTTTTTTAACGTTAAAACAACGTTTTCATTGGTTTCCCTATTGGTTATTTGGTTGAAAATTGGTTGAAAAAACATTTAAAAACATTAGGCATATAACCATGCTGGGCAACACCAGTTATGAAATAATATCACAAAAATTGAGATTTATAGCTGCAGGGCAAATACATGAGCCACCAGTGTAAAAGTGAGATCTGTAAAGGTGAAGACCTCAAAGTGATAACAATTCTCATCTCATATTCACAGGTGCCTACAGCCATGCTGGTCCCATTGTTACTGCCTTCTCCCGCTCCAAGCATCAACCTGAGGACACAAAAATGCCCTACCTTCAGTATGTGCTCCTGAACAACATGATGAATGCTGAGGGACACAGGAACAACATTGGTCTGAAGGAAAATGTATGTGCCATTTACTAATATACTTTATTATGCTGCTCTTCAAACACAACAAATAGTTACCTCTTTCAATAAGGAAATTCATGATAAGTGTAAGCCATCATGAGAATGTTACTAGTAAACACTTCATAAAGACCAAAATGCTACTGATAACAAAAATATAGCAGCTTTTTAGAAATTATCAAATGCTTCTACCATCAAAACAAGAGATCATACATCCTATTTGACGGGGAAGTCATACATTATTTTATACAAAGTAATGTTGTCATTCCTAGGTCCATGATGCTCTGTATGGAGGATTCGAAGGCAGGGATGGACTTTGCCTTCTGCTTGCCCTGCAGCAGCTGGAGAGTGTTGGAGAAGTCAAGTTGGCCTCAACAAACCCCTTCGACATGCCACTCATCAACCCCAACTACCTGAAGAGCGAAAAGGATGTGGACCATCTTTTGGATGGTAAGTTTTATGTCTCCTCTTTTCTCCTACTTCACATATTTTGGTCAGCTCTAGGCTGAAGATGAGGTCCCCATTATTATTACTTTACCAGTATACAGCATACATACTAAATTCTAACATATGGAGTAGTGAAAATGATGTGGACCATGTTTATGATGGTAAATCATATGACTGTCCTTTTCCCCTAACTCAAATAGTTTTGTCAAGTTGAAGATCATTTAAGTTCAATTTGCTACCACATAGCTTATGCTTCATGTGCATTTCCACCATACTAAATTCTAACATATGGTAAATTCACTTTACTTTCTCAGGAGTCCGTACTGCAAGGAAGCTGATGAACTCAGGACCTCTTGTCAAGGAACTTGGAGCCAAGCTTGTCCACCGTGTTCACCCAGACTGCAAGAACCACACATACGACAGCGATGAGTACTGGAAGTGTTACATCCGTGCTAACACCTTGAGCTTCTGCCACCCTGTCTCTACCAACAGGATGGGCCCCAAGTGGGACAAGAACTCTGTTGTTGATGGAAGACTGAGGTATGTAGGATGAAGTCAAATTAATAGATATTGGTATTTCTTAAAAATCTGGGGGTAATTTTAGAGCCTGGAAAATTATCAGTGCTGGTGCAGATGACTTTCTTTTCCTAAGGTGATACTTGATGTATGTGGCATTATCAAATTATTCTGTAAGGGTAAAGTTGATGGAAGGCTTAGGTATGTAGGATGGAGGCAAATTAATAAATATTAGTTGGGGGAAATTTCAAATCCTGGAAATTATCAGTGCTGGTACAGATGACTTAACTGATAGTTAGGTGTATTGATGTATGTGGCATCATCAAACTATTCTGTAATGTTAAAAGTGCGTTAATATCATTTGATTCTTTGATATACCATCATTCTTTTGATAGAAATAAATATTCATTAAACTTTAATCTAAAAGCTCCTATCCAATTGACTCTAACAATCTTTTCAGTAAATTCTTTCTTTTATCTATTTAACAGGGTACATGGACTGGAGGGACTGCGTGTGGTCGATGCCTCTGTCATCCCAATGATCCCATCAGGAAACACCAACTTCCCCGTCATGATGATTGCTGAGCGTACCGCAGACATGCTTAAAGGGATCTTATAAACTTTGAAACTGTCATCTGATTGAACTGAAACTGGACTGTGCTTATTCCTAAAGAATAAATGTATGGATTGCAGTAAAATACTGTTGTGGTTGTCTTCACTCTTGTATGCATTTGTAGACAATATATCTGAATAATAATCTTAACTTTTAGCAAAATAAAATAGTATAATCAACTGAAGGTTACATTGGCAGATATGGCCTTATACCTGTATTACATTACAGTCAACTTTCAGCCCAGCAGCTTGCTCTCTGAGCCATTGGGACCCATGCAATTATAATATTCATCCAGCTTAACTAATCCAAGCAGAACTCAAACAAGAGATATGGGTACCCTATATCTAGCACCACACTTAACATGACACATGTAGATCTGAGGTTGTTATCTAACTAGTTGTTTGGATACCAATAGTTGAACGAGCAATAGTTATTAGTCCTCGGGGTTAATTCATAACTTTAAAAGGATTTCTCTCATTGAAATTATCAGATTGACATGGTCGTTTCATGCTAAAAATCTTACATGAAAGTCGTTTTTACAGTGTCCACAGTAAATATCAATACAACATGTCTTTCATGAAAATCATCTACAATTTCCCTAGTGAAAATCAGTACAACATGTTTTGAATTTCATTTAATCGATCAAAAGTTGTCATAACTTAATAAGGGTCAGTGTCAGAAAAAGTGTACGAAACTGGAAAAACCATGGTTTTTTTACCTTTATGCAGCCAAAGAATAAAAAATACTTATCAAATCTTGTCTTCCATGGTCTCATCTTATAGAGGACATTCTACCCTTTCAGAAGAATATCAATTCAAGTCTGTAGAGTTAGGATTTCTTCAATTATGGGGTCCCAAACACTCAAAATTACCAAAAATCCTGTTTTTTTGCAGTTTTGGTCATTTTATATATGTCCTCATGTCCACTCAAAGATTAGAAATCCATTTAAAATTGCCCGTGGTATTAGACATAGGTTAGGCCTACCATATATATATATCAGGTTAGGTGGGTTTTGATTGACAATTTTCCATTATGGTCACTCGTGTGTAGAATTTTACTCGTTGAGGCGTCTGCGACAATAACTCTTAGGTCAGAATAAATCTTTCAAAAATAGTGATACAATATCTCTAATACACGCCATGTTAATGTCTTATAGGGTGTTTAAGTTGGTATCAAGATTTTAGCTGTCAGTTCAATGGTCACCGATTTGTGGGTCATAATGCCAATGTGGACTGGGTTTTCGTTGCAGACGCCTCAACTACATTTTACAATGCCACTGATTTATTCATGTATGGATTTGCTTTTCTTATATTTCATATCAGCCAATACAACCTGCTCATTCATTCTGATAAGCATTGGTGAGACTCAGGGCCTGTAATGTAGTGCTTTGGGTAAAATTAGTCATTTAGGGGGTTTTCGTCGCAGACGCCTCAAGATTTTGGGGTGGCAAAGTTGGTGTTGTCTGGTGTTACCCAATTGAAGTCTAAGACTTTGGGGAGCCTTGTTTTTGTCAAAGAAATGTTCCTTCTGGTTGTTTACCAAAGATTTCCTGAAGAAAAGTTCAAAGTGCGATAAATTTTACCGTCAAAGTTAAAGAAATTGATGAAATTTCTTTTGAAATCGAAAGATTTTGCCAATCAGTACTTGCTTACATGGTTACATTTGGTTAAATTGGCCTTATTTTGATGGAAACAGTATAGCTTAATTCAGTCAATAGGTATCTTGGACTGGGCAGATGCCCACCATGTTGATTTTGGGCGATATTGGGTGCAGATTCATATTCGTGAGGCATCTGCGACAAAAACTCTTTTTGAACAAAATTCTCTACAGTTGGCACCATATGCTGCCCTAGAGTCAGAAATGGATTGAAATGTGTAGGAATGATGTACCCCAATTATTTTAGGGTATTTTGGTACAGGCTGTGTTGATTTTTAGTCAGGATTTGGTGGGTTGTGAATGTGTTTAACCCAAAATTGTCTCAAATTGTTCCAGAAATTTGTACTTATACATGAAATTTAGGGATCCAAATCATTTTTCTTTGGTTAATATGACTACTTTGTACATCTGTACATCAAATATGTGTGGTAGAATTACATTGGGATCATTAATTTGGCCACAACAAGGCCTAAAGTGCAGAAATGAGTTTTCGTCGCAGACGCCTCGGACAGAAATGAAATTCCGCTCCTGTAATTTTGAAAAGCATCATGTATGCAATATCTATTCTTGGTAGACTATAACACATTGTTGTCCAATGTCCTGACCCAAAATAATTATATTTCAAGCACTTTTGTTAAAATTTATTGCACATTTACTTTTTGTCGCAGACGCCTCATTTCATCATTTTCCCCCGAAAAAAATATTTTCAGTCCACATAACCAACTAATACTTTACCACAAGATGCCCCTACCCATAGCCCATTTTGGTGTACAGTAGCTTTGCAATTGCTAAAAATTTCTTTTGGGAGTCCCTTCCCATGGTGTGAAATGTAGGGTTTTCTCAGTTTTTTTCCAGATCCACATACATTCGACACTGAACAGTACAAAATTGGTTTTAGTGAGGCCTCTACTGTTTTATTTTCCAAACACTATACATAATGATGATTTATTAGAGTAATTTTGGAGCTGATCAGGGCCTTACTGACAGAACTACAGTAAAGTTGGTGGTTTGAAGACAACATTTTTCAAATTTTCAGTATTTCGATAACTTTGTTTGGGCACTCACAAAGACAATTTAAAGATACCTTTTCGAAATCTTACATGCTTAATCAACCTGCCAATAGGTACTTGCATACCAAATTTCAAGTTGCTGTGACCCTCCTAACTTGTATTATAGCAATCCTGGAGTTTTCGTCGCAGACGCCTCACAAAAATTGCTGAGATTTGGTTGACCATGAATAAAAACTGCAGTTTTTGGAGAAAGCCAGTCCACCAGGGGTTTTCATAGAGCCAACATGTTGCATTATCAACATGATCAATATTTGTAATGTTATTTTGACTTTTGTCTTTCTGTACTGTTTGCACCAGATATGTGCACTTTTTCTGACAATCACCCTTAATTCTTTAGCCTATGAATGAACATAGACCTATAGTCCCATAGAAAATAAGCCAAATTTCACCTTGATTTCCCTTTGGCCTATAAGTCAACCAGACCAAACTAAAAACCCAATAAATAGCATGTGTTTGTTATGAAATCTAACAAAAGTAAGTATTTCACATAGAGTATTCACTCTAGTGAAAACTCGAAAAATGCCTCAGGATTCGAACTCAAAATGGGCTAATACTAGCATGAAGTACCATGCACTTAGTGGTTATGGTTCACCAATTGTGTGTTGTGGAGAGGGAGGTTTTACCAACTAATGCAGCAGGGAAATCTTAAAAATAGGCCCTACTCTGTAAGGAGATTTGAGAATATGTTTGATGATCATAAACTCTTAGTAGGTTATACCAGATATCCTGCATGGGCCATGGGAGAGAAAAGGGACTGAAATAAGCTTAATTAACAAATCCAATCTATGAAAGCAGGGTGTATGTCAGATATACTCCTGTTTCCTCAAGTCAATATCATGTATAGGCTCCATGGACTTTGACCTTGGCTCCTATACATGATATTCCCTTCAGCCCCATCTTATACATATCCTGTGTATGTCCCGTGAGCCATGAGTTGAGTTTGGTATCTTTTATTGGCATTATGAAAAAAATGAAACAATGTATACATTGGGGAGCTTTTCATTAATAAGCCAAAAAATATTAACAGTCAATACAGAGACAGTCTGTTTAGGAAGTCACTTTTGTCAGGATCATGTTACTTGTCCGAATTAGTCTGTCCCACGTTCGGCTTGCTCTGACTCTAGGACTCTCCTCATACTGGTCTCTCACTACTCTCATCAATTTTAGCATTATCCCTTGCAGTTCGTGCACAGGGATTGCCATATTGTCAGTGTCCGGTGTGAGATTATATGCCATACCTAGCAGATGTCTGTTCCTGCATGTCTCTAGGTTTTCTAAGTCATGTCTTTCATGCAGCTCATTCACACTCATATCCTTGCAGTCTCTTCCCTACCATTCATCTTGATATCAGCACCAGTGACATGTACTGGTGCATTCCATCTGAACATCTACATCATAACGTTTTTTTTGTGTCAATTGTTAGCCCATCCGTCTGACACCGATCCGCCACTGATGTGCCATTTTTTTCTGCATCAGGTTTCTGATACTCTCTATCTCAGGAACTGGCTGACTATAGCCGTATGTTGGGTTCCATTATGTCCACCCATTCCGATGTATCCGCCAGATCCTTAATTCTGTTTCATCCAACATGACATTGTTTTGTTCCGAAATGTCTGCCAAAAATTACTTATACCATTGTGTCCACTAGGTTTTGTTCCAAAACATCCAGAAAAAGTTCAAAATTCCATTTTGTCCACCCGCTCTTGTTCCAAAATGTCCACCAAAAGTGTCAGAATTCCATTGTGTCCACCAGCTCTTGTTAAAAAACATCCACAAAAATGTCAAAACTTCATTGTGTCCACAAGGTTTTCTTCTGAAACATCCAGAAAACATTAAAAATTCCTTTTTGTCCACCAGTTTTTGGTTCAATATGTCCATCAAAAGTGTCCAGATTCCATTCTATCCACCAGCTCTTGTTCCAAAATGTCCGCAAAAAATGTTCAAATTCCATTGTGTCCCTAAGTTTTGTTCCAAAATGTCCCCAAACAGTTCCAAAGTCCAATTCGTCCACGGGGTTTAGTTCAAAATTATCCACAAAACAGCCCAGATTCCATTGTGTCCACCAGGTTTTGTTCTGAAACATCCACAAAAAGTTCCAAATTCCACTCTGTTCACAAGCATTTGTTCCAAAATGTCCGCAAAATTGTCCACATTCCATTGTGTCCAAAATGTCCACTAACAGTGGCTTATTCCGTTTTGTCCATCAAGCTTTGTCCCAAAATGTCCGAAAATTCCGTTTTGTCCACAATGTTTTGTTCCACAACGTCCACTAATTCCATTCTGTCTGCAAATGTTCAGATGCCATTTTGTCCAACAAAATTTGTTCTGAAATGTCCGCCAATTCCATAGTCAGCCAGGTTCTCTTATAAAAATAAATTGATATCTGATAAGGCCTCAGTGGTTGAAATGGTCTGATTTTGTTAAACATAGCCACCATCAATGGTGTCCCTATAAAGAGGTCTATTGAGCAGGAAAAAAATTGGCCTACCTCTGAACTTGACGTCACCACAGGCATCATTTTGATTTTTAACTCCACTTTTTGAGTCTCGTGCATATCAGACTCATTTTGGTAATATGCTATATTGTTTCTGGGGACAGGTCGAAAAATCATGAAAAATTTGCATAATATCCTAGAAATCCTCAAAAATAAATCTCTGAAATTCTCAAAATAAAATAAGTTTATGTTTGGAAACAAACATTTTTTAATTGGCCTGATATTAATATGGTTATTGCTCTAAATCAAAAGTAGAACCTGTTGTGGGTATGTAGTTATAGCTAAAAATTGAGAGAGGGTCAATCTATTATAAATAGACAGATTTTCAGAACCTTTCCAACATGAGCCAGTTAGAAGTGAATAATTTTTCTTTACCATGCAGTTTTGGTTGATTTTACTTCCTGTTTCTGTGGTTCACAGACATCAAGTCCATATGCTAGATGAACATATGTGAAATTATAGCATCCAGCTCCCATTAGTTTCTCAGATTTGCATCCTTATACTCACGAGGGGTTGACCATTATTTAAGGTTGGCTGCCTCAACATGGGAAAATCTTGAATTTTGCCACATTTCAACAGCTATTTTGGGCCTGTGGGATAAATAGCACCAACTACAAGGCATCACTGAAAAGTACTATTTTTACCTGAAGAATGATGGCAGTTTAGTATTGGTGTATCATCTCCTTCCTGAAAAAATGGGTACCGAAATAGCAGAAAAGTTGTTTTTACCAATGGCATATATCCTTCATATAGAGGTAATTTCAGCTGTGTCTGGAGCCTCAAATAGCTCTAATCTAATCACATCAGGCCTAATAAGTGGAAGCAAAATCTCCTGTTCTGTTTTAATTCCTTGCTAGATAAAGGGCCTCCAATAAATCAAAGTGTTATTAAGAATGCCAAGTTCGCTAATTCATCAGTCCTGAATCTGATATGCATAAGAAAGTGAATCCCCTTATATGATATATGTCAACAAGCCATAAAAGACACATTTAGATGATTTTAATACTAGAAGGCTCACTATATCAAGGGGTTTCCAATGATGCCAAATTAATTATGGTGACACATGTGTGTAATTGATAGTATGGCTGAATATGCAAAATAGTTGATGGAAAAGAGTTAAACAATTGTGAACTCTCACCATGAGGGAGGCATAGAAACCACAGAAAAAATACTAAATTAAGTATATGTTCATAAAAAATGCAAAAAGAAATCTTCCATTTCAACGGGAATTGCTATATCAGAAACAACAGTCTCTAAAATATATCCTAAATAGGCTATTTACATCCATTGATCATGACCTTCTTGGAATGTTCAAGAAAATCCGACCATTTCAACCACTGAGTCCTCATCAGATATCAATTCATTTTGGAAGGGAACCTGGCTCACTATGTGGAATTGGCGGACATTTTGGAACAAATTTTGATGGACAGAATGGCATCTGAACATGTAAATTAGCGGATGTTTTGGAACAATACATGGTGGACAAAATGGAATTAACCACTGTTAGTGGACATTTCAGACACAATGTAATGTGGATAATTTTGCAGACATTTTGGAACAAATGCTTATGGACAAAGTGGGATTTGGAACTTTTTACGGACGTTTCGGAACAAAACCTGCTGGACACAATGGAATCTGGGCATATTTGTGGATAATTTTGAACTAAACCCTGTGGAAGGAATGGACTTTGGAACTGTTTGCAGACATTTTGGAGCAAGCCTAGGGACACAATGGAATTTAGACATTTTTTGTGGACATTTTGGAACAAGAGCTGGTGGATAGAATGGAATCTGGACACTTTTGCTGGACATATTGGTACAAAAACTGTTGGACAAAATGGAATTTTGATCTTTTGGTGGATGTTTCAGAACAAGACCTGGTGGACACGATGGAATTTTGACACTTTTGGTGGACATTTTGGAACATGAACTGATGGACAAAGTGGAATATGGAACTTTTTGTGGATGTTTTGGAACAAAACCTACTGGACACAATGGAATAAGTAATTTTTGGCGGACATTTCGGAACAAAGCATATTTGACGAAACAGAATTAAGGATCTGGCTGATACATGTGTAGGGGAACATGATTTCCCATGCCCGGATGGCCGACCTGCAGGGGCGGGTCACCGGGTAGTCACATGTTCCCTATCGGTATCACACTGATCCATGCGTAGGTGGAAGGTAGAGAACGTCAGGTCAGGGGAAGTAGCTCAGAGGAAGAGCTTCCGCTTCGAAGTTGGAGGGTCCCGGGTTCGAATCCCAGTTTCTCCAAAGACGTTTTCCGCCTACCCCTACACTGGTGGAGAAACCGAGTAGTCCTGACCCGTGTGAGGGGGGGCTATGGAACTCGGTTCCTGGGTTGGTGTGATACGGCAAGCACTTCGACGGCCCGTACTTGTACCGGCAGTTGACCAGGGAATCGGGAATGCCTCGCACTGCTTGATAAAGCCCAATCGTCTGGTTGGGAGGAGAGCCGGGTTGCTGGTCAGCGGTGGTCGAAGCTGGTTGGGGGCTGTGTAGGGGAACATGATTTCCCATGCCCGGATTGGCCGACCTGCAGGGGCGGGTCACCGGGTAGTCACATGTTCCCTATCCGTATCACACCGATCCATGCGTAGGTGGAAGGTAGAGAACGTCAGGTCAGGGGAAGTAGCTCAGAGGAAGAGCTTCCGCATCGAAGTTGGAGGGTCCCGGGTTCGAATCCAGGTTTCTCCAAAGACGTTTTCCGCCGACCCCTACACATCGAATGGGTGGACATAATGGAACCCAACAGCCGTACATGAAGTACATGAAGTACTGATCTCTGAGACCCACCGCTCTTCACTGCCTCTTCACTGTTACATGCTACCTCTGTGCTGCTCTCAAATAATCGTCTAGCCAGTTGACGGTCTCAACGCTCACACCATAGTCTCTCAGCTTCCTAAGTAGGATCAAATTGATTATTGTGTCTAAGGCATGTCTAAGAAGAGGACTGCAGAAGGCCTTCCATGGCTCATTGCACAGTTAACTTCCTATCATAATCACACTACCCCTGTAACTGTAGACCTTCCTGATCTGAAGCCGAACTGCCTATGTGACAGATAATCTAATCTGAGTAGATGCTCCATCAGCCTAGCATACATGTATATTTTTTTCACACAGCTTCCCATACACGTTTAGTCCATCCTACTACCTCCCTATATGGAGGTATGGGATGGATTAACAACTAATGAGAAAATTCCCTTCATTCACTGCAGACATTTTAGGTTTGAACACGATTTCAAGGAAAGGGGCCCTTTTTAGAGCTTAGGCCTTAGGCACGAGCCATTTCTATTACCAAATTGATGTAATTATGAACACTTGAAAGTGATCTGTTTTAGCTGGATGTGCAATGGAGATCTAGCCAATAGTACAGAGAATATAACATAGGTTTAGCCAATAGGAAAGCTCCAAGAAACCAGCTGTTGCTGGCGAAATCACTACTGGGCCTGCAGAAATTACCAAGTTGCAGGACTGATATATTTGACTTTGATCTTTGGATCTTGGACTGCATTTTGGCTTGTATGGCTTGCAAATCGAACCAAGCTTTTTACACCAAAGGACATCACTATTTGGTTTTACAGAGTTGTAATTAAAATAGTGAGTTCTTGTTCTTCATTTTCTCTTTTCTGACAATAATAATCTTAAGGTATTTGGTCCAAACAAGCTTGATCCCCGCCAGGATCTGCAGGCCCGAATGGCCTACAAGGTGGATTTTTTTTTGTATAGATTGCAGGTTAAAAAACAGAAACAGTTTCCACTCTCTCTAAACACTGAAAGCTTTGCGATATTTTTGTGGTGAACATGGATGGTTCTATTCAGCCATGAAAAAGTATAGACATGGGGCCCGGAGACAAGGTCCACTCTGGGCTGAAAATGACCTAGGTGACATCCCCCCACCCCCCACACCCACACACCCACACCCACATGCACTGTCCTACATGATGGACACCTACCATAGTGTTCTGTTTAAATGCCGCGGTGCTTTTACATTTCAACCTGACTAAACCCCCAGCCCCTATTCAAAACCAGCGCTTATTCACAATTTAGTTCATAGTGAATACTTTAGTTCCAATGTACCTGTATCCCAGCGCTTATCTAAGGCCCAAGCTCATTCAATGATCCGGCGCTTATACTGGTCACTATAGTAAAATATCTTACTGCCTTCCAAAAATATCCTATACAAGGTTGCTTAGCTTACTGAGAATTTGCCGTCCATCCCCATCTGGAGGAGCATCCCTTTGTATTGGACCTTGCCGTATATAGACCAAAGAACAGCTGTGGATAATGCATAGGTCTACTGTCCCGTTACTGGCCCTCAACCCTTTAAGGACCGCAGGAGGGTGTTGCTCCTATAGTAAAAGGAAGAGCTGGCTAAAAATGCCCTCATTTCCAGTCCTTTCTTTTCATGTCACTATAACTTGTCCCTTTTGTTGCTCACAAGTGGTCATTCAAGTACGGTGCTAAAAATGGGGGATTTGAGTAGGTACCTAGTTGGGAGAAGTCAGTCAGTATAATAAACTATAGAGCGTGTGACATGAGTAGGTACCTAGTAGTGCAGCTCTCGCTGTTTTAAACAAGGCAGGTGACCTTTCAGACTAATGTGGTGAGTGCAAGTAATTAGGTGAAGCAGTGCATGACTTGTTTAGAAAAGAGGGCACATACTCACAGCTCTTTTTACAATAGGAGCAACACCCTCCTGATGCATGAGTGTACTATCTCCATTGGTCGTCGCGATGCATCAATGGAGTGCTGGCAAGACTGCTCACCAGAATTGTCAAGGGGGGAAGGGGCGGGCTAGGAGTGAGGTTTATATCATCAATTGGTACAGTATACATACACTCAATCACATTTGCTGGAAGGCATTTCTCAAGATGGTATGACTAGATGCCTTCAAATTGTAGTGAAATCCCTCACTCCATTTACAGCCATGCATCTTGTGGATGCAAATGGTCGTCATGATGCACCAATGAAGTGCTGGCGAGACTGCTCGCCAGCACTTCATTGGTGCATCATGCCAACCCTCTGGGAGTGTATGAACACCGTAGAGTCGGGATGTTGCATGAATGAAATCCTGCAGAGTGCATTCTTGTATCACTACCCCCCATGGGCATGATGCATGAATGCAGCCCTAGCGAAGGGCATTCATGCAACATGCACCGATTGGTATGATGCATTAATGCATTAACAGCATTTAACGATGACGGACAGGTTTTGATTGACTCCCTGGAGTGTTGTTTTGGTGGTTGTTGATCTCATGTAGGGGAAGACTAACTCATGCTTTAACAGTTTTGAGCCTTCCCCATTCCTAATATATAGCAGTCGTTTATGCCGAATAAGTAACAGAGTCAATGCAGTGATTGAAAAGATAGTGTCTAGATCTACATCCATACAACCGCGTTCACCCAGACTGCAAAAACCACACCTACGACAGTGATGAGTACTGGAAGTGTTATATCCGTGCTAACACCTTGAGCTTCTGTCACCCCGTCTCTACCAACAGGATGGGCCCCAAGTGGTACAAGAACTCTGTTGTTGATGGAAGATTGAGGTATGTAGGATGAAGTGAATTTAAAAACTATCAATAGTATTGAAGATGCTGGCTTTATAAGCATGTGAATATCAGATCTTTTACCTTAATTCATGGTATGTTCAATGTATCTGTGACAATTAACAATAATTATGTACAGTCAATTAATCCCATTCAATATACTTCTTATCATATATTTGTTTTTTTATAGTTGAACGAATACTACAAAATATTAGACAATACCTTATGAATAAGCTCACTAGAATCCCATGAAGTAAACAAATCTTTTCCCTCTGTGTTACAGGGTACATGGACTGGAGGGACTGCGTGTGGTCAATGCCTCTGTCATCCCAATGATCCCATCAGGAAACACCAACTTCCCCGTCATGATGATTGCTGAGGGTACTGCTGACATGCTTAAAGGAATCTTATAAACTTTGAAGCTGTGTTCCAAATGTACCAGAACTAGACTGCACCATTTTCAAAATGTGTTACAATGAAGAATACAACATTTAACTCTCCCAGTTTTCTAGGGGTGTAGAGTGGTATTTTATTCCAATGTTTTGTAAAGGGTAATAAACAGATGAACTGCACTTAAACTGCTGTCTCGGTCGTCTTAATAATTGCATATTAAATCACTTTTCCATATTTCTGAGCCTTAGCGCTTATTCTAGACCAGTGCTTATAAATTTGAAACCCCATCGCTTCTATGACCCATTATGGTATGAAATAGTAGAAACTATCATTATTTATTATCCCCATTAGCAAAATCAAATTATTGTGATTATATATGATTAAAAAGCAAAATAAAGTTTGACCATGGATATATAAATGAGGAAAAAGGAAAAGGGAGAGGGTTTGTCATACCAGTATCATGAAAATATCACCATAATCTCTGTTTTTGAGAAGTACCCTAGGGACTAGAACCAGCAAAAACACATTCTGACTCTCAGACCTTTAAGGAGTGTGTTACAGAAAAGAAAACATTGAAAAATGATATTGGAAACCAGAATTATGAATAAAGTGAATACCATATTCAACGTAATAAGCCCAGCGGATTAATAAGCCTGGACACCTTAATAATCGCACCCCTTCTTTTTGGTCAGATTGTTGACTAGAATATACCAAAGAGTCTTCTGCTTTTTGACCCCAATTAAACTTATAAGTAATAGATACATCATTCAGATGCACTGCGAACTAATCGCATCAGGTACGGCACTGGGAACATTTGTTTACAAATAACAAGAAATGCGGTTGTGACCACGTAAAAAAACGCCTCCCGCTGTTAATGTCGGTATTCAGTAATTTTGTATTGTGAGACCTCATCACATGGGGCAAATGAAATCATCATAGCGCACTCCCGTACCGCTTCGCGGTACCGCCGCTACGCGGCGTGGGAGGCGCTAAAAAATAAAAATTCTTTGCCTTCAAGTTCTTAAACTGTAGATGGGTAATGGCAATGTGCACCACTGAAAACACATTGGTCAACCAGTGAGTTACTCGGAGTGTCCTCATCATATATTACATTCCTAAAGCATTAATAATCATACCAATTGTAATGATGTAAGGATGCACCCTCGGTGAGTAACTCGCCAGTGTTTCATTTATGTTGCACCCCAACTCTAGGGCAAGGCTACCCTGAGTCTTCAGTATTGATTTCTATAGAGGATTAGGTGGTTTATGGAGCTCTGGTATTCCTTTATCAGGGTGATACCAAAGGGGAAGAATGAACCACCTAGACCAAAAAAAGAACTGCTGAATCCAGAATTTGTGATCATGATTCTCAGAAATTGACCAAAAGTACCCAAAAATGAGGTTTGATGATGGAAATTTTTAAAAATGTACAAAAATAATATTGAAATGATTATAAGTCTTTATAGATAGATAAATGTAATCCAGAGTTAGTACCTTGGTATACATATCCAAATGTCTGCCTATCTCTCAATCTAACAAATACTCTAACTGTGCATTGCTCTGCGTATTCATTTTAACCACTGAGGTCCCATCAGATATCAATTCATATGCATGGAAGAAAACCTGGCTGACTATATGGAATTGGCGGACACTTCAGAATAAATTTTGGTGGACAGAATGGTATCAGAACACTTGCAGACAAAATGGAATTAGCGGAAGTTTTGGAACAAAACATGATGGACACATTGGAATTGGTGGACATTTTGGTACAAAACCTGATGGATAAAATGCAATTAGTCACTGTTAGTGGATGTTTTGGACACAATGGAATGTGCATGATTTTGCGGACATTTCGGAACAAATGCTTGTGGACAAAGTGGAATTTGGAACTTTTTGCAGAGGTTTCTGAACAAAACTGGGTGGACACAATGGAATCTGGGCATTTTTGTGGATGATTTGCAACTAAACCTGGTGGATGAAATGGACTTTGGAACTGTTTGCGGACATTTCAGAACAAAACCTAGTGGACACAATGGAATTTGGACATTTTTGTGGACATTTTGGAACAAAAGCTGGTGGATAGAATGGAATCTGGACACTTTTGGTGGACATTTTGGAACAAGAACTCGTGGACAAAATGGAATTTGGAACTTTTTGCAGGTGTTTTGGAACAAACCTTGTGGACACAATGGAATTTGAACATTTTTTCAGATATTTTGCAACTAGATTTGGTGGACAAAATGGAATTTGGAAGTTTTTGTGGACATTTCGGAACAAAACATGGTGAACAAAACAGAATTAAGGATCTGGCGGATATATCGGAATGAGTAGACATATAATGGAACCCTACAGGGATACATTAGGCCAATATCAGCTTATGCTGGGCCAATGTCAGCTTATATTGGGCCAATGTCGGCTTATATTGGGCCAAGCATGGACAAGCATGGCCCAATGCTCTATTGCTGATTGGGATATAACCTCACACGGGACAATAGTGATCCCTGTGCGTGAACTGCGAGGGAATGCTAAAATAAAACTAAATCTCCTACAGTCAGAGCAAGTCACCTGTGGGACAGACTAAGCACAGACAAGCAACCCAACCCTGACAAAAGTGACTTCCTAAACAGACTGCCTGTAGAAGATCTAAGGTCCATAAAACTTGTAGTCTAAAGTCATTTTTTTATTCCTGCCACCATTATGATATTTATGTGCAACTTTAATATTGACTGTAAATACTTATTAGCTTAGTAATGAAACCCTCCCCAATGTATACATTGTTTCTTTTTTTTTCATAATGCCAATAAAAGATACCAAACTCAACACATGGTTCATGGGACATACACAGGATATGTATGAGATATACTCCATGGGGCCAAAAAGCAATATCATGTATAGGAGCCGAGGTCGAAGTCCACAGATCCTATACATGATACTGACTTGAGGCAACAGGAGTATATCTGACATACATTCGATAGACTGGATTTGTAAAACAAGCTTATTGCAGGCCTTTTTCTCTCCCATGGCCCATGCAGGATATCTGGTATAATCTCCTAGGAGGTCATATATAATCATCAAACATATTCCCCTTTTCTAGTCATAGAAATAGAAGAACTCTCAAATCTGCTTGAAGAGTGGAACCTGTTTTTGAGATTTCTTTATCGGTAAAACTGTCCTCTCCACAACACACATTTGATGGACCATGACCACTAAGTGCATGCTCCTTCATATTGGTATTAGCCCACACTGGGTTCGAATCCTGTTCAAGGCATTTTTTAAGTTTTCACTAGAGGGAGTATTCTATGTGAAATACTTACTTTTGTCAGATTTCATACCAAACATGTCACATGCTATTTATTGGGTTATTTGCCTTTTTGTCTGGCCTTATTGACTAAGAGGCTAAAGAGAAATCAAGCTGGAATTTGGCCTATGTTCTATGGGACTATAGGTCTATGTTCTGCAGCATTGTATTAAAGTTTGGGATGATGTCATTATTTTGATATTTACACTTTGCATATAAAGAGTTTGGCGAACCTGCCAGGTCTAATAACTATTGCTCATTCAACTATTGGTATCCAAATATTTCGATAACAACCTCAGATCTACATGTGTCACGCTTAGTGTGGTGCTAGAGTATAGAGTACTTGTATCTCTCATTTGAGTTATGCTTGGATTAGTTGGATGACTATATTAAGAGAGATACTGAGAGAGATTGCATGGGTCCCGATGGCTGAGAGAGCAAGCTGTTGGGCTGAAAGTTCACTGTAATGTAATACCAATATAAGGACATATTTGCCAATGCAAGAGATAACCTTCAGTGGATTATACTATTGTACAGTGCTTATAATTAAAAATCAATATTCAGACATACTGTCTACACATGTATACACGAGTAAAGACAACCACAACAGTATTTTACTGCAGTTCATACGTTTATTGTTTAGGAATAAGTGCAGTACAGTTTCAGTTCAATCAGATGATAGTTTCAAAGTTTATAAGATCCCTTTAAGCATGTCTGCGGTACGCTCAGCAATCATCATGACAGGGAAGTTGGTGTTTCCTGATGGGATCATTGGGATGACAGAGGCATCGACCACACGCAGTCCCTCCAGTCCATGTACCCTGTTAAATAGATAAAAGAAAGAATTTACTAAAAAGATTGTTAGAGTCAATTGGATAGGAGCTTTTAGATTAAAGTTTAATGAATATTTATTTCTATCAAAAGAATGATGGTAGAATCAAATGATACACTTACAGAATAATTTGATAATGCCACATACATCAATACACCTAAGTATCACCTAAGGGAAAGAAAGCCATCTGCACCAGCACTGATAATTTTCCAGGCTCTAAAATTACCCCCAAAATTACCAATATCTATCAGGAGTACCAATATCTATTAATTTGACTTCATCCTACATACCTCAGTCTTCCATCAACAACAGAGTTCTTGTCCCACTTGGGGCCCATCCTGTTGGTAGAGACAGGGTGGCAGAAGCTCAAGGTGTTAGCACGGATGTAACACTTCCAGTACTCATCGCTATCGTAGGTGTGGTTCTTGCAGTCTGGGTGAACACGGTGGACAAGCTTGGCTCCAAGTTCCTTGACAAGAGGTCCTGAGTTCATGAGCTTCCTTGCAGTGCGGACTCCTGAGAAAGTAAAGTAAATTTATCATATGTTAGAATTTAGTATGGTGGAAATGCACATGAAGCATAAGCTATGTGGTAGCAAATTGAACTTTAATGATTTCAACTCTAGACTTGACAAAAATATATGAGTTAGGGGAAAAGGACAGTCATAAGATTTACCATCATAAATATGGTCCACATCCTTTTCACTCCTCCATATGTTAGAATTTAGTATATATGCTGTATACTGGTAAAGTAATAATAATGGGGACCTCATCTCCAACCTAGAGCTGACCAAAATATTTGAAGTAGGAGAAAAGAAGAGACATAAAACTTACCATCCAAAAGATGGTCCACATCCTTTTCACTCTTCAGGTAGTTGGGGTTGATGAGTGGCATGTCGAAGGGGTTTGTTGAGGCCAACTTGACTTCTCCAACACTCTCCAGCTGCTGCAGGGCAAGCAGAAGGCAAAGTCCATCTCTGCCTTCAAATCCTCCATAGAGAGCATCATGAACCTAGGACAGACAACATGAATTTGTATCAAATAATCTATGACTTCCCCTTGAAATAGGATGCATAATCTCTTGTTTGAAGCTAAAAACATTTGATAATATCTTAAAAGCTGCCATATTTTTCTTATCAGAAGCATTTAGTCTTCATGAAGCATTCATTAGTAACATTCTCATTACGGCTTATACTCATCGTGAATTTCTTTATTGAAAGAAGTAACTATTTGTTTAGTGTAAAGAGTAGTGTCATAAAGTATATTGATATAGGATACTGACATCTTCCTTCAGACCAATGTTGTTCCTGTGTCCCTCAGCGTTCATCATGTTGTTCAGGAGCACATACTGAAGGTAGGGCATTTTTGTGTCCTCAGGTTGATGCTTGGATCGGGAGAAGGCAGTAACAATGGGGCCAGCATGGCTGTAGGCACCTGTGAGTATGAGATGAGAATTAGGATCACTTTGAGGTCTTCACCGTTACAGACTTCACTTTTACATTGGCTCATGTATTTGCCCTGCCGCTGTAAATCTCAATTTTTTTGATATTATTTCATAACTGGTGTTTCCCTAATGCTTTCTCAAGGTTTCTGCTTGGTCATATGCATAATGCTTGAAAAATATGAAAGATTTTTAAGAGTGTTATGATGGCCTCATTTCAGTTTCTGATTTTACATGAACTCCAACAATGGACTACCTTTCAATATAATTAAGACCACACACCTGTTCCAAACAAATCATACTCCAATTTGTCCATGATTCCAAGACGCTGAGTGACGAGAGCTGCAGGCTTCTCCAAAGTGACAAGAGCAGCATGGATATGCACATGGTCACGCAGGTTCTGGCCAACGGGCAAGTCTGCTACAACCTCAATCTGGAGAGCAAATGAATTGGTAAGAGTAATTTCATAGGTTGGGAAAGTGATATGTCAACTTTGTCATTTTGATCTAATATTGCCAATGGGTATTCAAGTTGTCACAACAATCTACAGAGCTATAGACAATCTTTTCTTCTCTGAATTGAAAACATAGAACCTGTTGTTTCCCCAAACATTTGTGGAAATTACGCTAGACATGAGTATAAGCCTCAAATGTGAAATATAAATCTGTATGGACATTAATGACTTCAGATTTGGAAATAGCCTAATTAAGAACTACACTATAAAGATGATAAGAGTGGCTTACATTCATTTCCTCAAGATGTTCCTTTGGTCCAACACCAGACAGCATAAGGATCTGAGAAGATCCGAAAGTACCAGCTGACAAGATGACCTCCTTCCTGGCTTTAACTTCTTTAATACGTCCATCACTCATGTATTGCATTCCTATGGCTCTCTTCCCCTTGAACAGCACCTAAAATGTAAAGTTTTTAGTCATTTAACAATATTCAGTATGAAATCTGGTTTAGAATGGATAAACAAAAATAATTTCAAAGTAATTAGGAGTAAACTATATTTAGTAAAATGCCATTCTTCTTCACTTTATTTCACAAGTATTTATCTGATTCAAGTCCATCACCATCTCTAATGTGATAATAGGACTGAACCTCAATAGGTAAAATAAGGGAGCATACCTTTGTTACGTGAGCACCAGGGAGTACATCAAGGTTGGTGCGTGACTTAACAGGTTTAAGGTAAGCCTCAGCTGTACTCTGTCTGGCTCCATCTGTGCCAACATTGGCCTGGACCTTCATAATTTCTACAAAGTCATAAAAATCACACATTAATTCAGAGTACAATGGCACTTATTAAAATGATCAGTTAAATTCATCACATGAATTGAGATTAAAAACACAGTCACAGGGTAAAAGTCAATTGTGTGTCTGACTTACTGTTGGACATCTCCTCAGCATTGAGGTCACCTTCGATGAAGCCTTGCATCTCTGCTCCCTTAATGAAGGCATTGGATGCTTCTGGGTAGGCGTGTGTGTCTGTAACCTGTACGGGTCCACTTGTACCACGCTGGCCTGTGGGACAACAAAACCATTATATTAGCATGATTTTCATCTTACTGTAACAGTAGATTTAACCTGTTTTTTATTCAAACACTCAAATTTCCCTTTTAAATTTGACTCAGATGAAATCGACACTGCATCAACACTCATGGATCAAAAAAGGTATATTCCATTGATTGTGAATGATTCATATGACTAGACACTACCAATACAAAGCCACACTTTACCGTTTTCTACATATTTCATCTTGTGTAAATTTTAACATTTTTGAAGAAGGAATTAGCTCCTTGCTTTAGCTTGATTGATAGAACAGACCAATTCTAAAAGACTGAAAGGTGATATCTACCATCTTCTGTGTATTTCTTCACATGTACATTCTCAAGCTTGATGAAGTATGGCAGCACAGACTCGTAGTCCCATCCATCATTTCCCATTTCAGCCCAACGATCGTAGTCATGGCGACTGCCACGGATTGCCATTACACCGTTCATGCCACTTGTACCACCAAGCATTCTACCACGGGGAAGTGTAGCTTTCTATGAAAGAAATGGTCAGTTATATCAGCTGATTGATGTAATTGAAATAACATAAAAAAAAATATGAAAGAAAATATAGGGAAATATTGTTATTTTCTTTTGAATTGATGCCGCTGGCTTTGCCAATATCATTTTTGATGATATACCCTTAGCATGGATAAATATAAAGGATGTAGAGTAGTGGAAATATTCAAAACTTACATGGTCTGCGATGGAATTGCAGGCATGTTCTTGTGGTACTGTCTGGTATCTCCAGTCAATATCTGACTTTTGCAATCCACTGTAGCACAGAGGAGTTACGAGTTCTGGAAATTCCTCATTGTTAGGGCCAGCCTCAAGGAGTGCCACCCTGATGTTGGGGTCCTCAGTCAGACGCACGGCCAGAACGGAACCAGCTGAACCAGCACCAACTATAACAAGATAGGAGATACTACATTGTTCCGTTCATTTATCAATGTATTTTCCTTTGCTTTTTTTAGGAGTAAAAATCTATTTTGAGACAGGTCCTAAATAAATGCTAGAAGAGACCATTTTTGATCTCTAAGCAGGTCTTAAGTTTACTAGGATCGCATAACTACTTTAATCCACAATAGACTTAAATTGTCATGGTGCTCACTTTGGTTACATCATTACAAAAGGTCAAAAGTACATTAATAAAGCTGTGTTGTGCTTAAAGGCTTAATTTCTGGAGGTTTTATGGCAGTTCTACACAAATACACTTACCTATAACATAGTCGTATTCTGATTTCAGGTTCTCCCTAGCCAGAGGAATGTTGGGCATCCATTTTCCCTCCCATTGGCCATTTCTAAAGTTTGATGGCATGTATTTCCATCCAAGGCCGAGGCCAAGGATGACAAGCGAAGTGATGGCTACTGCCTTCGTCAACATTTTTCAGAAGTTATCTGCAAATGAAAATAGAAAATTCTTGTATATACATGATATAAAGCCACTGAGATCTTTGGAGGTTAGTGGAGATTTAAACATCACAAAAACCAACATTTGGGAGGTTAAGATTATGACAGTCATGGGATAGGCTAGATATTGCCATAAAGATTACAACTAGGTAAATCCCTAGTTCCCTACTCATAAAGACTCACTAACAAAGTAGGCGAGACTAGGAGATTATACATGATAGATGTTTGAGTCTGAATATGAGTAATACCTACATCTATGTAAAAAGGAAGGGGATTCACTAACTAACTGTAATATATACATCAAATATACATGACATCAGACAAAGATAGAAGCAATAGGTTCACCCTAAAACACCATATATACACTAAGATGACCACCATGCCAAGGACCAACAAAAAACTAATTGACCAATACTGATCTAACATTTGTTTCATGTTTGGAGCAGTGGGATATGGAGGCCCCATAGGCTTAACCTAGGAGTTCTGTATCTCTCACCCCCCGTGAGATAACCCTTGCCCATACCTCACGGCCAATAACTGCAGCCCAAATGGCCACAAGATATAAAAATAACTATATTTTTATGTAATTTTAAAAGAGTTTTCAACATTTCTGACTCCGATGACATGAAATGAAAACAAAGGTTTACACATATTGGGTATGACTGAGGGTTATCTCATGAGGCAAAGCCAAGTATGATAACCCTTAGTCATACCCAATATGAGTGAACCTTTGTCTTTATATCCTGACCATTGAGCATGACCCATCAACAAATCAGTGCTCCATAGAGCATTGATATACTATGTGGCTGTTAACCCTTTATGGGCTGCTAAAATAGGAGTGTATCATCCCCCGAAGATTGGCATGATGTACCAATAAAGTGCTGGTGTGTCTGCTGACCAGCACTTCATTGGAGCATCATGCTGATCTTCTGGGATGCATCATGATGACCAATGGGCATTATGCATTAATGCATTAGCAACCCTTAAAGGGTTAAATGGTTGATTGTGAAAATGTCAGACTCACCAGAATTGATCAGGATGACTTGGTGAACTACAGGAGACAGGTCAGAGCTGTGAAGTACTGCTTCACCCACCGTCCAGTCTCTCCCCGTGGCAAGGTGTTGAATCTACGAGACGAATCTCAGAAGACTGTCTGAATGTCCCAAACCCCCACACTTAAGTACAAAAAACTGCTCTTACAGATTCCTCCCAAACACATGATACCTGCTCAGCTATTGGCTGGGTAGGAAGTAGCTCTCTGATTGGCTGTTCTGGCTGTGGCTGCATCAAAGTATCAATATGATTGGTTAAGCCCTGCCCCCCTAGTGTGAAAGTCCGGTATCAATTCCTCCTCCCTCCGTACAACATGGTTTTAATGTATCCATGTGTATTAATAGTGGAAGCTACTAATACCCTCCTCCACCTTGAATAACCCCTTAAGGACTGGATTACATAGCAATGCATTGTACCCACTGGTTGATATGATATGCAGTACTGGGGAGCCTACTCACCAGGGCTGCAGTTGTGCCTTATGCTTAGCCTATTGGAATGATACAGTCTTGAAAGGTCTACATGATGCTCCGATGCAACCCTGGTGAGTAGACACAGGCTGCATTGGTGCATCATGGCAACAGAGGTACAAGAACCTAGAGGCATCATGTGAGTGATACATAGGTATTATTAACTTGTTTTTATCTTTCAAATAGAAATTCCTCAAGGGCACACTAAAGGTTAGGAAGTTTCTTTACAAATAAGAAACAGCACAGCTATTTTCAAATGTAGCAAGATATCTGTATCAATTTTCGAGCCAATATGCCCTGCATCTTTTTTTTTCCTTTTTTCTCTTTTTTTTTTTTGCAAGGGTAGTTCTTCTACTGTTAATTCTTTATGCACTGTATAGTGCTTTAGTAAAACATGGCCATTTGCACATGGATATTCTATAATTGTTTGGATTTTGAACATAGGAATTCCGCGAGGGCAGAATTAAAGGCTGGGGGGGGGTTGTCATTCAAAAATAAAACAGTTCAGATATCCCCATTTGAAGTTTTTGAAGATCTGTGCACCATCTTTGACATTCGATATATACATGCTAGCGTCACCATCAATTAACTTTCATGAGAAAACTCCAATAATTATGTTCTGTATCTTTTGTTTGTAACTTGACTTTTAATTCCACTGATTGCTCTTACTACTGTGGATTAAAGCATTGTATAGGGCTTTACATCATGACCATTTGGCATCAGATGAATAAGTATATGAAAGCTGGGACATGTATAAGAGTGGCAAATTAATAAACTTTGTTGCCAGAGCAAATTATAGGCTATTCCCTTTGAGAGTTAAAAGTCCACAAATCTATTTTGCATTTGTAAAAAGGAACAGATCAGATGCGAGTATGTTGAGATGAGCATTCTGAAAATGCACCTTATGCCCCACGCTATTTGAAATCCACTCAATGTCCTCTTTAAAGATATCCTTTTTCCCAAAGTGGGCCCCTTCACAATGACAACAGTCCTGTTGATCAACATTGACCAAGTGGTTGTTATTACCAATTTAGTGGTCTGTGCTAAATGGGATGGGGGCTCAATGCTGGGACCAAAAAGTACCGTAAAGCCTCAGGTATATAAGCTGTGGCATAGAAATCATTCCAGACCTTCTGTGTGGCTTATAGAATAAATAGAGATACCATGAAGTCAAGGTGTGGCTTATGCATAGGATTTTCCATATAAAGGCGATAGTAAGGAATTGCAACCATCTCAGGCTCAAGGTGCAGCTTAAAATATTTTCCCAAAGCTGGGGTGCTGCTCATGCAGAGGTGCAGCTAATAGGGAGGTTCAGCAAGCACTGCGTGGGCAATATAACGCAGACGTGCAGCATACCTACAGCACTGGTACGTCTGCATGAAACCAGAAAAAGGTGACATACGTCGTGCTTGCTAAACCTCCATAATACCCGGGTTTTTATGGTAACCCTTTCCACCTGTTTATGAAGGAATACACACCATTTCTACAACTTGAGGAGTGGACCCCCACCTTACCATCGCATGTCAAGATGAATTTCCTGGAATTAGCTGATAAATATACCCTACCACTTATAGCAGTAATGGTTAACTGCAGTCACAGCTGATTCATTCCACTTAAACCTGTAGCCTGGGTTTCATCAACAACCCTTCACACGCACACAACCCTTGTCACCTCCCTAAACCATCATTATCCTCTTATTAACCCTTTAAGGGCTGCTGATAGATTAATGGATCATTCCCATTGTTCATCATGATGCACCAATGAAGTGCTGGCGAGACCGCTCGCCAACACTTCATTAGAGCATTAATTCTAGTTCCAAAGCAGATTTATTTTGTCACACTCTTTAACGCCAGACTTACCTCCCTAGTACATCACTTGGACCTAGGATGTATCTCTTGCGCAATATCCTTGCATCATATATGAGGTTACCAAACTGGAGGCCATTTCTTAACACACTACAACTGCTGTCCTTTAAATCGTAGTGAGAACCTAATAATCTGGCCTTAACAGCACCATGAACTAGTAGTCCCTAATGTCTGCACCAGGACGACTGCCCTACTAAACCTTATGTAATTACTGCATAGCTGCTAATCGTAGTGAGCAGTCGTAGGGCAGTTCCTATGATAGCCTGGCTTATTCTTGGCATTTTTAAATCGTAGTGGCTGTGTGCAGTCGTAGTACATTGAGAAATGGCCTCCAGGACTGGTTCCCAGATACCATGTGCATGCTGGTATCAGCGACTTCCGGTGCTGATCTCATGCCAGACTAGTTCCTGGTATGTCATTCTACTTACAAGTATGGTACCTACTTAATCTCGTTAGAAATTCTAAGGACACGACTGTCAAGACTGCACATGTACCAATAATATGAAACCTCGCTATATTGAAAGTACAGGTACGATACAGCCCATGGAGAGCCCCCAGAGCACCTTATCAATGCATCATCCTGGCGAGTTATTCACCGAGATAAGATTTATTAATTATTCCGCGGTCTTAAGAGAGTTACAGAATGTGTACTCCCTCAAAGGGCCGTAGGCTTCCTGTATCTCTCTTGACCGTCTAAGTTTACAGGGTGACCTTCAATTTCCTTTCAACAATGGCTGTAAGTAGGATTTCCCTGAATAAACATCTATTCCTTCCTAAAGGGTTATTAATTCAGCAGCATCGGTTGAGCCCACGAAAAGCTAATCTGACTGATTTTTTTTTTTTCAAATCAGACCGACTGCTTTGAAAAAACAAAACAAGGTGGCACAAGGACTTTTCAGTTTTGTCTTGACTGGTTGCTTCATAGTAGATCCTGCTCTGATCCGATGAACAGAATAAAGGAACAAAAGATAATTGGTAATAGAAGTGGTTCGGAGTGTTTGGGAATTGGTAAATGCTTCCTAATTGAGAACCAATTTCTGGCTAGTTCCTCCCCCAAATTCCCTGGCCTATCTACTATGGGAAGCATTCAGATGAAACCAAACATGGAACCAGTTTCCCCAAATTTTGCGCAATGCAGTCTAATTTAGAACAAGTGGATTCCATTAGAGTATAAGGTGGGAATCAGTCTCTCTGGGTGGAGAATCGGGGGGAACTGGAAGGTGCGCTAGCTACAGTGAGAATCAATTTCCCAATCCTTTCACAACAGCCTCCAGGGAAAATTGAAACCATTTCAACCAAAGATGTGGTGTATCCACAAGGTGCTTTGTAACAACAGAATGTTTCTATCGGCAATCACTTCCATCATTCATTGCTGACAATAGAAATTTTGATAAATTGTATTGTTGGAAATGAAAGATGGAAGTATTTTTATCATCAGAATTGAACGATAGCAGTGGTTGAGAATAGAAATATTCTGTCGTTACAATTTCTATTGCCCTTGGGCTTCCCTAGCCCACTTAAAAGGGTCTACTTCTCATCTTTCCTATCCCCTCAGGATGTGTGTGGTGCACATATGCATGGGCACTGACACATTCCTCTGTGAAATTGTGTAATGTTGTTCTCGCCATGAATATGACCTTAGCTGTCGAAATGGCGTTAAACATCTATTACTCACTCACTCACTCTATTGCCCTGTGGACGCACAGTTTTATATTTCCTGTATAAATTGATGATATAACCTGTTGTATTTAAATGAATGGGTTGCACCCCGAGCCCTGCCTCTCCCCCCGCCCCACCATGTGGAAAGTATAGCAGTCTTGTTTTATTCTTTATGTGAAAATCAGTCCCAAAGCCATGTTTGAAAGTATTTTCTCAGCAGTGCACCCTCTTTAATGGCAGCTAATGCATTAATGCATCGTGGCCATTGGTCGTCATATATATATATATATATATATATATATATATATATATATATATATATATATATATAATGCATGAATGCAGCCCTGACGAGTTACTCGTCAGGGCTACATTCATGCATCATGCTGACCCTACTGTGTTGATACACTCCCAGAAGGTCGGCATGATGCTCCAATGAAGTGCTAGCGAGACTGCTCGCCAGCACTTCATTGGAGCATCATGACGAGCAATGGGCATGATGCACTCCTGTATCAGCAATCCTTAAGTGGTTAAGGACATTCTCTATTTCAAGCAATGACGTATGAAAACTTGGATGCTATCTGGTCTGGGGCTTTATATGAACTTCACAAAGGGCTTTTGTCAGCCATGTCTAAAAGAGTAACTGCATATATATGTGTATATATATATATATATATATATATATATATATATATATATATATATATATATATATACACCACAGCAACATGAAGGGCATTTGCAGATGTTTTGCACATGTGAAGGACACTGATTGTTACCTTGGTTCTGGAGGGCATTTCTCAAAGTACTTTATCTAACGATTTGGGCTTGGACAGTGCTTTTTTGTTATAATCCACGGTTCATTATCCAGCCATAACACACTCTGAGACCTTTTTATTGTCTTCAAGAAGGTGCTGGTTTCAACCTGGACATGGTAATAAATTGGCGAAGCATACAAAGTCAACTATGCCATTGATTTCCTGTTAAAACCGCTCAGGGTTCAACAGGGAATCGATCCCCGGCTGCTATGGCAGGAGACGAGCTCGCTGTCCACTATACCAAGCCGACCGGTGGTAGAAACCACTGCACATGGAGGATTTGAAAATGTTTTCCGACATACCTGATGTTTACACACCTCGTTAGCATAGAATCCAATCATGTCAAGTCCTGTACTTCTAGCACTGCCAAATATACGATCTCTAGTTGGTGTTCGCCTACATTTTGTATCCATTTTCTTCAAAATAAATAAGAATCCAATGATTTTACACAGCGATCAAACACACATGGCCATTTCATCTTCTTGACAATGCAGGTAGGTGCCTGGATGTACCTGACATACTTTCGGCTGAAGAACTAGGTCAGATACGCATCGAACAAGGAATGGCCGGACGGGGCAGGTCCCGACCCGTATCGCTATGGAAAATCAATGGATTATTTCAAACAAAATGGACAAATTAGGCATGTCATGTTCATATAGGATATCTAAGGATGTTTCTCTGTTAATAACTCCACCTTCCACCATTGGGTTCTATGCTAACGAGGTGTGTAAACATCAGGTATGTTGGAACACTTTTTCAAATCCTCCAAGGTTGGCAAACCTTGTGGATCGCAAGCCCTTACAAAATGTCTTCTCCTGGATTAATTCTGGGGTTATAAGGTAAGCAATTAATACAAAATGGAGACAAATGTTGGATAAATGCCTTAATCAAGTTATGAGACAGCACTCGTGGGTTTATGGTTCAATATTCCACTCCCGCTGCACGGTCGTGGAATATTGAACCATAAACACACTAGTGCTGTCATATAACATTGATTTAACGCTACATAAGGGCACACAGCCACTGTGTCAGTGATCATAAGACTGCTCTGTATAATCAGTGGTCTGTTGCAATATAAGCTGGTTGCCAAAATGTAACAATTTCTACCAGTACGAGTAAATTTTAGCGGAAGGCATGTATTAGAACTATAGAACAATAGCTTAATTTCCAAGCCCAAATTCGGCTTGTAAAAGCAGGTCACTGATGTTGGTTGTGCGAATTTTCCCTAATCCGAAAATATTTGATATTGCAAAATTCTAGAAAAAGAAATCGGTAGTATTAGCCCAAATTCGCCTGACGGGTGGCAGCGGAATATCTGCTTTATAGCTCAGTCCGAAATTGTATACTGGATTTCAGAGTAGCACAAGTCTCAGTGCATCTTCATCAGCTCTTACATCACTAGACTAGTTATCACGAAGGCGTTTTTGTGTGTAAGTTGCACCTAGAACACCCCCCTCCACCCCAATTAAAATGATTATTTTTCTATTTGATAAACTTTGAAAACCTAAAAGGCTGTTACCTAGGACCACCCTGAACCCTGCTAAACCCCTCTTTATCCCTCTGTACCTAGCCCTAAAACTATCCTTCATCCCTTCTCTCTCCCCTGTCCCATTAGCCCCCACCCATAATAACTTGGGGAAGGGGGGTGGGGGATTTCCGGGTGGAAATTTTCTGGAGGAGAGATTTACAGGGAGAAATTTACGGTATTGTATTGTATTGTAATTTCTTTTATTTATCCTGGAAGAATACATATCCAATTATAGAATGTATTTGCGTATTTTCCAGCCGTAGTAGTCATAAATTAATCCGTTAAGCGGGTTTTAAGTGACAAATGAATGTCACAGAAGATATGCAGTACTATGCAAAGGTTGCATAGTCCTGCATTTGGTTAGTAACTAATAATGTTTTGTTATTACATAATTTGAAAGAGATGAAAGATAATTATGATGCACTGAAATTTGAGGCTTGTTATACTAGTGTTTATAGTGCTGTGTTCTCTGGTGTTCCTAACAGCAGCCTCGATTAATAATACATTTAAAGGTCTGCAAAAAGCAGATAGAAAGAAAGGAGGGGAAAAGAATAAAGTAGAGAAATAGAAACATAAAAAGGACAGACAGGACAAACAATACATATAATAAAGGATTCATACCGGCCACATCAATGGCGGGTATGGATCATATGTGCAAAAAGGCCTAGATATTGCATTAAACTGAGAATCGATGTTAATTATAACAGACTTCATGTGTGTATGGTTTTACTTACCCACCCACCCAGGGAAGAGACACTACGAGCTGCAGCCAGGGCAGCTATATATCTGGTAGATCATTGATCTTTTTGTCATATTCTTTTTTAAGCCATGATTTGAATTCCGACATAGTAATGTATTTTCTAACTGCCACATCTAAACGGTTCCATGTTGTGGATGTCCTATATATAAGACTTTTTCTAAAGGCAGGATTATATGCACGGGGTACTTTCATTAATCTGGCATCATGAGCTCTAGTTCTAATGGGTCTTAAATCTTGGTTAGTGGGAACAAGGGATTTTTTAAAACTATGTGATAAAAGATGTTGTTCCCTTCTATGCTTCAACAGATTTAAATCTGCTAGCTTTGAAAGCTTTTCATGATTCCTGGTCCCTTCCTTAAAGTAAACCGATCTTAATGCATTATTGACCAATGGCTGGAGGATGTCGAGGGTAGTATCGGGAGCAATGCTATATACCAGGTCACCATAGTCCAATACAGGCAGTAACATAGTTTTAACCACCTTAAGACTAACCTTTTCAGAAAAATTTGGCCGGACTTTTCTGAACAGAAAAAGTTTATGTTCAACATTCCTTTTCGTAATACCAATTTGCTTTTTGAGAGTCATCCTATTGTCTAGTGTGACCCCAAGGTAATTGTAGGTGGGTGCAAGGTCGATATAATCACCTCCCAACTTGAGCTTTGGCTTCAACAATCTCTTACCTAGGGCCCTAGTAGCAAAAGTGACAGCTTTAGTTTTTTTGGCATTTAATGACAACTTATTACTATCACACCATTTTTTGACTGATTTAAGCTCTTGGTTTATTATCAAACTGGTTTGATGGTCATTTGGAGCATGTGGAATGTAAATGACTGTGTCGTCCGCATAATGCTGGACTTTTAGTGTATTGAGACATTGTCCGAAGTCATTAATGTACATTAAAAATAATAATGGGCCAAGGACAGAGCCCTGAGGGACACCACATGTAATGGGATGCACATCTGAAATGCAATTATTGGCTTTTGTCCTTTGTTTCCTATTAGTGAGATAATTTCTGAAGAGGTTAACGGTATTGGTCTTAAAGCCAAGATGATGCAGTTTTTGGAAAAGAATGGAATGGTTTAAAGTATCAAATGCTTTTTTGAAATCGAGAAATATAGCAGTTGTACAGTGGTTATTGTTTAGATTTTGAAATATATTGTCCGTTAATTTTTCAACGGTCGGGAGAGTAGTGGGTGGGACATTCCGGGAGTATCTCCGTGCACCGTGTAATCTATATGGCGGGCTTTGCACACACTGGAGTGCAGATAGACAACTTTTTCAGACCTCAAGTCCAACTTGTGGTATTTCCCCCAAAGACAGAGGTCGACGACCATGTCATACATAGGTACAGCTTCACTGGTATTGGGTCTGACTGAGGGATATCTCATGGGGCAAAGCTGGGTGAGATTAAGAGCCAATGTGAGTGAACATTTGCATTTATTGCACATTTCTTGTCATAGAAATATAGTTTTCTTTTCCATATTTTATGGTTGATTTGGGTATTGTTACGGGTCGTAACAGGTGAGGGTTAGTTCATGGGCGTGTGTGAGATATAGAGCTTACGTTAAACCTGTACATGGGGCGTCCATATTCCATTATTTTTAGCATGAAAAGATTTTCATCTTCCTAAGAGACTTGATCGAGACTGCAGGTGGGTGAATGAAAATTTACTACAGGGAGTCACCTTAGGCCACACAAAAAAAAATATTGTTTCTCATCACCACCCTCGTCAGAAAAATCGTCATTTCAGATTTTCTTAATATATAGAATTTTCTGAGAAAATTGTAACAAAATTGAGCAAAAGTAGTCAAGTTTGGTACCAAATAAAAGCATATGGCCCGGGGAATGCAGCTGGCTATCAATAATAGATACTATCACATTTTTATAATGTCAATGATAACTTCACTTTTAAAATGCAGTTTTTTTTCTAACACAAGGCTGTTCGTGATGTATTCACACCTTAATGAAATGCCACGGCAAAAGAAAAAAATAAATAAAATTGAATCTACAGAAAGAAATCAAGTTAACTGTGACTTTAGTAGGCCTACATAATCTGATGTAGCCTCTTTTGATTTAGTTCTTTAGATGGTAGGCCTACCTGGCAAGCCCTCAACCTTATTTCATTATGAGAGGTCGGGGTTAGGTAATATATAGGCACCAGGCATTGATATTTCGGCCTATACCCTAATAAAAGTAAGATTGATACAATACAATACCTTAGGAGGAATACACTTCAGGAACACTAAGGGTATTATCACTGATTATTCTTCTATTTCCATTTGATAACATGAATATTTTTCTTTAGTTATGCTATATCATTGCTGCGTTTTTGGAGAAAACAATGGCAGGTTTTAAAAGGATGTTCTGCTTAGGCCCTATGGTTGCTTTGCAAATTCAGGGAGAGCATTGCTTGAAATTGTTGTTTTCTTTTACACTCAATTGGCTCAATGATTGACTTGCTGTGGGGAGGCTAGGATATGTGTAGGCCCCTCAAAATATTTTTTAAAAACTTAACATTCTGAAGATAAATCAAGTTGACTTTGAAAATAATTCATTTGGCCTCCTTCATAATATTATTATTCTGGTCCTGGCAAGTTTCACTACTATTTCAAGGTTGTAGGCCGAGATCGGGGGTTGGGTACCAGGAACGAATGAGGACCTATTTTATAAGGGTAATATCTTGGATTGCAGATCTGCTGCTGGGTCGGTTTTTGGGTGGCATTTTCCTTCTTTGTTTCACTTCTGGCTACTAAGAAAATATGGTCTCAAAACTGAGTGTTTTTTGTTTAACCTTTGGCCTCCCAAATTTTGATTGAAAAATCTGTAACACAGGTTATTAGAATGGCTTAACCAGCATTAAAGCGGCCTTGAATTTGAGAAGTACTCTGTAGGTAATTCTAGATTATATTTCTGCGTCATCTTTGCATTATTATTCTCTACAGTAGAGTGAAAACATTGTCAGAAATATCTCATTCAACGTGTTCACTTTGATTCTATGTAAAATGACACAACCACAGTTTAACAACAATCAATGTTTATTTCTTGATGTGAGATGATGTGTAGAGCAATGTATAACAGTTCAGTGATATTCCTATTATCAGGATAGTACAACTTTTAACAAGCATTCGGGACGTAAGCAGCTAGCACCAAGCAAACGTTATCTTGTACTATGTAAAGAGCATTCAAATTCTAGTCTAGGACTAAGCTTTGTGCTAGATGAAAACACATTCTGAAGATATTTACAAATGTCTGAACCCAATTTTCAGTTCAGCTAAATTGATGTCGTCTAAAGTTTATATGATTCCTTTAAGCATATCAGCAGTACGCTCAGCAATCATCATGACAGGGAAGTTGGTGTTTCCTGATGGGATCATTGGGATGACAGAGGCATCGACCACACGCAGTCCCTCCAGTCCATGTACCCTGTAAAATAAATAGAAGAAAAAATATTATATATTTGACCATCAAGGCTATTAAAGTTAATTGGACAGAAGCTTTGGATTAAATTTTGGTGAATATCTACTGCTTTAAAAAGAAAGATGGTAAATCAAAAATCAAATAATATTAGTGCAACTTTACCCTGATGGAATAATTTGATATTTGAACACACCTCACTATCAAATAAGGAAGTGAAAGTCATCTGAACCACTACTGATTATGCTACAGGATATAAAATTTCCCACAAAATTTAAAGAAACCCTGATGTTTATGAATTTGACTTCATCCTACATACCTCAGTCTTCCATCAACAACAGAGTTCTTGTCCCACTTGGGGCCCATCCTGTTGGTAGAGACAGGGTGGCAGAAGCTCAAGGTGTTAGCACGGATGTAACACTTCCAGTACTCATCACTGTCATAGGTGTGGTTTTTGCAGTCTGGGTGAACACGTTGGACAAGCTTGGCTCCGAGTTCCTTGACGAGAGGTCCTGAGTTCATGAGCTTCCTTGCAGTACGGACTCCTGGGAAAGTAAAGTAAGTTTCTGATATGTTAGAATTTAGCATGTTAAAAATGTATATTTAGCACACAAAGTTTAAGCTGCATAGTGCCAATCTAATAATTTCAAAAATTTATCTTGACCCTGGAGTTCACAAACATATTTGCAATATCAGAAAAGACTAAATTTACCATCCAAAAGATGGTCCACATCCTTTTCACTCTTCAGGTAGTTGGGGTTGATGAGTGGCATGTCAAAGGGGTTTGTTGAGGCCAACTTGACTTCTCCAACACTCTCCAGCTGCTGCAGGGCAAGTAGGAGACAAAGTCCATCCCGTCCTTCAAATCCTCCATATAGAGCATCATGAACCTAAAAGAGACAATACAAATTTGTATCAAATAATTATTCTATAAATTCTCAATCAAACATGATGCATAATCTCTTAATTTAAGTTTAAGAGGATTTGATAATTCAAACAAAAGAAAGCTGTTTTATTAGTACCAGTAGCATTCAATAAAGACTTTTCTCTGTCCACATCAGAGATCAACTAATAACATTCTCATGATGGTTTATAATCATCATGACATTCTTCATGAAAAGAGGTAACTATTTGTTTTCTGTGAAGAGTAGTGTTATGGAGTTTATTGACAAAGGGTACATACATTTTCCTTCAGACCAATGTTGTTCCTGTGTCCCTCAGCATTCATCATGTTGTTCAGGAGTACATACTGAAGGTAGGGCATTTTTGTGTCCTCAGGTTGATGTTTGGAGCGGGAGAAGGCAGTCACAATGGGGCCAGCATGGCTGTAGGCACCTGTCAAATGACATAAGAATTATGATCACTTTGTGGTCTTCACCTTTACAGATGTCACTTTGGGATTATCTTAGTTTAGGTCGCTAATACTAGCGACCAGTTTTGGCTACTAGAATTGTGGCTTATTCCGTATTAGAAAATCACCACCACTTTTTAGCGACCACTGTATTCTGTATTTTAACGACTTAAATGGAGATATGGCTGTCAATCTTTTTATGGGGGCTTGTGTACTTGCCCAGCACATATAGGCCTAATTTCAATTTCTGTGATACTTATTTCAATGCCTATGTTACCCCAATGCTAATTCAAGGCTTCACCTTAGTTATAAGCCCAATGTTCCTTAAGAATGATATGATGTTCTCATTTCAGTCCCAGATTTTAGATGAATTCAATCAGGGGAGTATTTTGATCTAAATCACAACTGAGATCACAAACCTGTGCCAAAGAGATCATACTCCAATTTGTCCATAATTCCAAGAGTGTTATGATGGCCTCATTTCAGCTTCTGATTTTACATGGACTCCAACAATGGACTACCTTTCAATATAATTAAGATCACACACCTGTTCCAAACAGATCATACTCCAATTTGTCCATGATTCCAAGACGCTGAGTGACGAGAGCTGCAGGCTTCTCCAAAGTGACGAGGGCAGCATGAATATGTACATGGTCACGCAGGTTCTGTCCAACTGGCAGGTCTGCTACAACTGGGATCTGCAGGGGAAAAAGAATCAGTGATGTGAATCAGTAGTGAGGGAGTTTGTGAAAGATGGTCATTGGTGGTAATAGGCTGTTGACCAGATCTGATACTGTAATTGTGTTTTGGGGTCTACCCATATAAAAAATGTGATCACTTTTGCCTGTTTTTAAACAATGTTTCTCTTTAATCATTAAGGTGTTCTCTTCAGTTTACATTCATTTTCATTATTGGTGAGAAGTGATAAAATAAATACATCTCAGCTAATTAAAGAAACCATCAAATAATGACAGTTCTAAAGTAAAAAACTGTTTTCAACTTACGTTCATTTCCTCAAGATGTTCTTTAGGTCCAACACCAGACAGCATAAGGATCTGAGAAGATCCAAAAGTACCAGCTGACAAGATGACCTCCTTCTTGGCTCTTACTTCCTTGATACGGCCATCACTCATGTATTGCATACCAACGGCTCTCTTTCCACGGAACAGCACCTACAGAATTAAAGAATCAAATTGTTTGGAATGAGATATCTGAGAAATTTTTCTTAGGTAGAAAGATAAAAATGATTGCAATTAGGCTATGAGTAAATTCTAGCCTCCACTCATTTGACTGCATACAAACACCAAAGAATGCATCTTAATTGAAATTACTAGTCAGTTAATACCTCAGCTAAAATTACTTTCACTCTAGGACTTCCTTACACACATACCTGTGATATCTATTTCTTGTTATGATAATAGTTAAATCAATAATTCATATCTGGTTATGTCAAGCACCAGTCTGGCTGATGCTCATTCATCAGTAAATTAAATCTGAATTTTTTTCAAATCAATTATTGGGTCTTATTATTAAGTTTGATCAGGAGAGTTGGCACACAACATACCTTTGTGACATGGGCACCAGGGAGTACATCAAGGTTGGTGCGTGACTTAACAGGTTTAAGGTAGGCCTCAGCTGTGCTCTGTCTTGCTCCATCTGTGCCAACGTTGGCCTGGACCTTCATGATTTCTGTAGTCATGGAAAATTGGTTATACTAAATGATATGACACTCATTTAAAATTACTTTGCCACATATGAATTAGAGATACACTTGACTTAAGGCTTGATAATAGTGTTTCTCAATTTATGTTTGGAATTTGGAACTATTTGTTATTGATTTGTGATGGTTCAATAAAGTCAAGAGGTATTGAGAATCCTTAAATTATGCTTTACATTATCAAGGTGAAATAGTTTTCACATAATATGACATTCAAATGTAAGATAAACATAATATTTTACTTACTGTTAGACATTTCCTCGGCATTGAGATCACCTTCCACGAAGCCTTGCATCTCTGCTCCCTTAATGAAGGCATTGGATGCTTCTGGGTAGGCATGTGTGTCAGTAACTTGTACGGGTCCATTAGTTCCACGCTGGCCTGTAGGACATCAAAACATTTTCATCAGATGAAAATTTGTTACACTTTTTCAGTGATGATGACCAGATACTTGCAAGGTCATTTACCATAAAGCCCTGGTCAAAAGCAGACCTTAGTCATGAGCCAGGGGTAGAGTTTGGGAAGATTTTATGAGCCGATTTTAGGGTGAAATTGTGATAGGATTCTCCATAATCTATAGTAAAGGAACCCAATTCATTAGCCATGGGTAGACTTTGACAGAAATTCAGGAGCTAATTTTGACCAGAAATAGGAAAAAAAAAAGATTAGCTTATGACCGGGGCTTTACAGTTATCAACCTGCTCACTTTAATTCTTAGAAAAGAACACTTCCGATGCTTAAGGACTGAAAGCAATATTTACCATTGTCTGTGTATTTCTTCTCATGTACATTCTCAAGTTTGATGAAGTATGGCAGCACAGACTCGTAGTCCCATCCTTCATTTCCCATCTCAGCCCATCTGTCATAGTCGTGACGACTTCCACGGATTGCCATCACACCATTCATGCCACTTGTGCCACCAAGCATTCTACCACGGGGAAGTGTAGCTTTCTGTGTGGAATAAAATAATAGTTTGGTTAGACTAATGATACATCCAAGTGAAGTGATAGTTTAAGTGTTTGGCATTATTTTCCACAGAAAATCAAATGCCTCATTTTAAAGGCACTATTATTCGTCTTCTAATAACTTTTAGATAACAATTTTATATATCTATAATTCTGTAAGGTTGGCCAAGGCAGCTGTGTTATTCAGAACTTACATTGTCAGCAATGGATTGGCAGGCATGTTCTTGTGGCACTGTCTGGTACCTCCAGTCAATATCTGACTTCTGCAGTCCACTGTAGCACAGAGGGGTTACAAGTTCTGGGAACTCCTCATTGTTAGGGCCAGCCTCAAGGAGTGCCACCCTGATGTTGGGGTCCTCAGTCAGACGCACAGCCAGAACGGAACCAGCTGAACCAGCACCAACTGTAAGAGGATAGAAGATATTGTACAATGATTAATCCACAGGCTTAGTCCAAAATGTTCTTATGCTTTCTTGAGGATCGAGGTTAAAGTTTATTAATAGTCTATGCCAGGTTTACCACAATATAGGGAAGATGAAAAAACCTTTATTAAAAAGATGTGAAGAAGCCAAGGGCAAAATAGCAATCATCATAACTCAACATACATCTTATGATACAAGCTAGGGCTTCTCATTTGTTATATTTTCAAAGTAATTTGAAATCATATTCGTACACAAAAATACAAGTGCACTTACCTATGACATAGTCATATTCTGTCTTCAGCTTCTCCCTAGCCAGAGGAATGTTGGGCATCCATTTTCCCTCCCATTGGCCATTTCTAAAGTTTGATGGCATGTATTTCCATCCAAGGCCAAGGCCAAGGATGACAAGGGCAGAGACTACTACTGCCTTCGACAACATCTTTCAGCAGTTATCTGCAAAATGACAAATGAGTGTGAATTTTAGGTACATAAGATCGATATAAGATTACAATGATGGTGATGGTGTGGCCGAGCGGTCTAATGCACTGGTTTAAGATTACAAGGTGAGCCAACCTTCAGGGTGTATCTCAGTCAAACTGATACATGAATGTAGTCCTGGAAAGGTACTTGCCATGGCTGCATTCATGTATCATGATGACCAATGGGCACGGTGCAGGAATCCATCGGGGTTAGTGGATGATATTAACCCAATTCATCGATGCAGGAATGAGGGTGGGGATGAAAGCTCGTTGAGGCAGCAAAGGGACAGATGCGGGAGGGGAAATCAGAGTAGGCGATTTGCGGAGACAGAGCAGCAGAGGTGAGGCCGGGCAAGAGATGAAGGGAGAAAGTGGAGGGGGGAGAGAGAATGGTGGAAAATGAAAATGTTGGAAGAAAATTTATTTAGAGAGGTGGAGGGACTGCATGATGCTCCAATGAAGTGCTGGCGAGCAGTCTCACAAGCCGTTTATTGGTGACCAATGGACATGATGCATTGCTGCATAAGCGACCCTTACAGAGCTAGAAACACAAGTATACAGAATAACCCTGGGACATCTGTCCCATCCATTTGTGTCGAAATCCAGTTATGTGCCAAAAAAAACATTTCCAAATTGTCAGTTAGCATGTATGTAGTAATTTTCAACATTGATTTAATATTAAACTGTTTTATGGTCCCTGGGAGGGATAGATGTCTCAGGGTATGGACGTCTTCATAATAGCAGGTTATTTTGGTTTTTTGAAAAAGTATAGCTTTGAAAAAGGATGGTTTGAACCTAGAAACAAAAACGTGTAAAAACGAAAAATTACGTCGGCCAGGTATTTGGAGCATGCTGTAAAGGTTAAAACAACTGCAAGCCAAACCCATGAGCCACAAGATAACGTTTTGGACGTAAAGAAAGCACTTTCTACAATCCGTTTTACATGAGCCAAACCAGTATGGTAATCGCTAACATTTAGATTTCAGACAAATATTTGTGAGGATTGATAACTAATGCACTATGTGGCCTTTGTACCTCTTTCCTGAGTGCCGAGGAAATGCATCTAGGTTAATGTACCTTTGTCGCCATGATGCACCAATGCAGTGCTGTGAGCCATGCCTGAATAGGTGCATCATGCTATGCAGGAGTGCATCATGCAGGAGTGCATCATGCAGGAGTGCATCATGCAGGAGTGCATCATGCAGGAGTGCATCATGCAGGAGTGCATCATGCAGGAGTGCATCATGCAGGAGTGCATCATGCAGGAGTGCATCATGCTATGCAGTGCATCATGCAGGAGTGCATCATGCAGGAGTGCATCATGCAGGAGTGCATCATGCAGGAGTGCATCATGCAGGAGTGCATCATGCAGGAGTGCATCATGCAGGAGTGCATCATGCAGGAGTGCATCATGCAGGAGTGCATCATGCTATGCAGTGCATCATGCAGGAGTGCATCATGCAGGAGTGCATCATGCAGGAGTGCATCATGCAGGAGTGCATCATGCAGGAGTGCATCATGCCCAATGGTCAGCATGATGCACCAAAGAAGTGCTGGTGAATCTGCTCACCAGCACATCATCGGTGCATTATGCTGACCCCATGGGGGTATCAATCCTAAAAGGGATGCTTGAGTGTAGCTCTCATAAGCCCTTATGCATAAATGTACCAGTGACACTTTAAAGATCTTATTATGAAAATGCTGACTCACCAGACTTGTTCAGAAAGATCAGCGATGTACTGTGGTCTTCTCCCCGTGGCAAGGTGATGAAACTCTGAGACGAATCTCAGAAAGATTGTCTGAATGTCCCAAACCATCTAACTTTTATACTGGAATCTGCTCTTACAGAGTCCTCCCTACCACATGGTATCTTCTCTGCTATTGGCTGATGATGAAGCAGCTCTCTGATTGGCTGCTCTGGCTGAATCTGCATGGAGGCCTTAATATGATTGGTCAAGCACTGCCCCCTAGTGTGAAAATCCAGTTTGACTTCTCCCTCCCTTTGCATGTGTGGGGTTTTATTTCCCTGTGCCCTTGAGAATTAATAATAGCACATGCCATTAACCACTACCCTCCCCTACCCTTACCCCAGGTACTCACCTAAACCCTTAACCCTTTAATGACCGCTACTCTTGTCCATTGATCATCATGATGCACCAATGAAGTGCTGGTGAGTCTGTGTGTCAGTACTTTAGTTGGAGCATCCCTCTGGGAATGCATCAAGCCCAAAGTGTTGGCATGATGCATGAATGTAGGCCTGGCCTGCGGCCCGTAAAAGGTTAAGGTGAGGATATACAGTTTTGTAACCAGGTATTGTGCTATCTATTAGCGGAACCAATGTGAAGGACAGACACGTGATCGGTGATCAGGTGGGTGAAGATGCGTCAACCCTTTTAGGGCCACAACATGCCCATTGGTCGTCATAATGCAACAATGAAAAGCTGGCGAGACTGCTCGCAAGCACTTCTTTGGAGCATCATGCCGACCCTCCGGGTCTATCAAATCTGGAGGGTTGGCATGATGCTTGAATGAGTTACATGCCAGCACTGCATTCATGCATCATGACAACCACTGGGCATGATACATAAATGTATCAATGTATCAGCAGGCCTTTAAAGGTATGATGGTGCAATAATGCATTATCCATTGGTTGTTCCGTTAGCGTAGATGAATGCAGTACTGGGGAGACTAAAGGTCAATAAAGGGTGTCTCTTCTGAGAACTTATAGGTAAAGTTCTGGAGTTTTCTAATGCCTACCAGTAGGAATTCGTATTATCAATAGGTTTGTTTGTCATGTAGTACACGTCATTTGAGAGATAATTGTCTTGTGAATCTTCTGGTGCAGGTAATTTGTACAAATAAATGGACAATACAGGTTAAGTTATTGGCATTCCATCAAAAGTAAGGTAAACACAACTTTATCCATAACAAATTACCCTTCTTGCTGCGTAGGTGTGTAGTTTAGGGGATTGATCAACACACTTCCAAAGGGTTGACATGATGCACTAAATAATATAGCCCTTGGCAGTAAACTCTTGCATAAGAAGTTTCAAGTTCAATACGCTAGGGGTATTCCGATTTATCGACTTATCGGGATACATTATTGACCAATGAGAAAATTCCTTTCATTCACTGCCGACTTTTCAGGGTGCAATACATAACACCGGGTACCCATCAGCTCGCTGTTATCAGTCCTTATCTCACAAGATATCAGCTTCAGCAGGGGTCAGCCCACTAGGGAACACGCTAAGGCCATTATGGTGTCACCTGTCTGGGGCTAAAGGAAAAGTACCCTGCATGGTCCATTTGTAAATATAATTTATGATGTATGGGTCAATTTCACTACAAATTTATACTAAGATTCATGAGCTTTTTGAACATGGAAATAAACCCTCTTCCCTGCTTCAATAGAAACCATAGTGTGTCATTTCAAAGGTTACCCCTTGGGCTAAAGTGGGCCCCATGAATCAAAAATGGCAAGTGGTTCATTGACACTGATCAAAAAGCTTTCAAAGTCAATTTCATGGTCTGTGCCCAATGGGATGAGCCCCCAGGGGACTAAAAAGTGCTCCTTTACACCAATTTGTGCAGGTATATACACTCAGGCATACTTAGGCCTGAAAAGACCTCTAATGCAATAGGGAGGCGAAGTTATGTCACGTGCGGGCGGATTCTGAGCTCAGCATATTATCGCCCGCAGGCTTGAAGAATAGGGGAATATTTTAGGCCTAGAATAACTTTTTTAAGAATGAGTGTTGAGCCTTAAAAATTCATATATGGTGGGCCTTCAAGTCAATTCAAATATTGGTCATTTTAGTTCCAAATCAGAATTTTTTTTATGACATAGTTTATCGCGAGACTTAGGCTCCCTATTCTGCACCATGCCCATGGGCGTAATGATGCACCATTTAAGGGCTGGCGAGACCAATGGGCGTCAGGCATTTATGTATCAGTGGTCCTTGAAGGGCGGACCCCGGCCCAACCATTGCATGTCAAGATCCATAAACCTAGGCCTGCTATGGTGGTTAATAGATACCACCAATTATATCAGTATGGGTTCTACCCAGCCACGGCCAATTTATTTCACTTAGGCCCATTTTCCACCACCCGATATGGCCCCTCTATCGGCCGCTAGACCCATAGTAGATGCTTTTTTCGGCCGACAGAGACCATGCCCCACCATTGAACCCTATGGCAGCCCTGTCGGCCGAGGTGGTTGTGTGGGGCAGCTATCGGCCGATAGAGCACTCATATCGGGTGGTGGAAAATGGCCCTTATAAACCTGAACTGTGGGGTTCTTCAAGACCCAAGCAAATGTGCTTTCAACAAGAGAAAATGCGTTGCTAGCTTTATCCCATCTGCAATAGGATTGATAAATTCGCAAAGAATTAGACGAAAATCACCCGTTACAAATATCACCAAGAGTCCCAGCCAGAATATATGATATCTCAATTCCTATGTATCTATGACTTTTCAAACTCTCATACACCTTAATAGGTTGACCTCTTTAAACACATGATACCTTTTCTGGATACCTTTTTGAAAATTATTTTGGCAAATATCTGGAGAATTCCAGCAGGAAGGTCCTCCCCAGAAGTCAGGGTGCACCTTTTGTGCAAGTTACATAATTGCCATATAGAAAGGCAGCATAATACTCTGCATATATAAGGTACACCCCAACTTGGCCCATCCTATATAAAGGGCACATGCAGTAAAAATCTGGATAATCTGAGTGCTTTTATCATGGGATAAAGGCACTGAGTTGACACTTGAACATTAATTATATATGTAAGTGTTTCAGGTTATTGTGTATAATAACCTAACTTGTTTCATTCAGGGGTGTTGGAATGGGGCCCCATCTTGACTGGGGGGCAGACTATGTGTTCGACCTCCCAAAATTTGGAAACCAGTATACTGGTTTCACTTGGTCACTTACTTACAGTTTGAATTAAGATCACAGTTTGAATTAAGATAACAGAAAAATATCTGAATTCACAAAACTGTCCTTGGGGGCATGGCCCCAACCCTTTAAAACAAATCAAAGTGTATAACTTGCTATGCTCAGGATTTTCATTTTCTGTCGCCGGACACACTTTGGCCCCACTAAAGTCACGTTGCTTCCGACACCCTAGACTGGCTGCAGTCCCTGAGCTCTCCTCCCAACGTCACTATACCCCCCATGCCTCTCCCTCTGGCTGCTGAGCTCAGAGGTCTTCTTAATTTTCTGTGTAAAACGTGAAATCATTTCAATTTTTATATCAATTCTCTTGCATTAAAATTGAGAGACTTGAGCAAGTCTACCGACACCCCTACGGGGCAGGCTGGAGGGGAGGGGGGGGGCATTTGTCGATGTTCGTTTTAAGGAGGACCCATATTACCTTGCATATAAGACGCGTCCTATACACAAACCTAAGGCTTCAGCACAGCGCCTTATAGACCTTCCCAAAGGAGGTTTTGCGTCTTATGGCGGGGATAAGATAAGATACTCGGCCAGATACTGAACTGCCGAGAAACAACCCCTTTGTGTGCCTCTTAGTTTCTCTCAACCGAGTTACCTCAGGGCTGCATTAATGCATCATAACGACCAAAAGGCATGATGCTTTAATGCATCAGCGGCCTTTAAAGGGTTAATCAAATAACAAGCACTCCATAAAGGGTTAATTACTGGTTGGAAGGCTGGTTTCTTGTAGCAAATAATGACATTATAAATCTGTTAGCTCTTCATTCAAAAGAGCCAAGGAAAAAAGGATACTCCACGCATGTTTCATAAGGTATACACGCTTGCCTTTTTGCTTGGCATGTCCTAGCTCGAGGCCCCAAATAGCGGGATTCAACGTTTAACCCTTTAAGGGCTGCTGATGCATTAATGCATTGGTCGTCATGATGCATCAATAAAGTGTCTCGCCAGTACTTCATTGGTGCATCATGACGAATAAAGGGCATGATGCACTCCTATATAAGCGGCTCTTAAATTAATAAGGCGTGCTATTAGTACTGGAGGGTGTTGCTCCTATAGTAAAAGGAAGAGCTGGCTAAAAATGCCCTTGTTTCCAGTCCTTTCTTTTCATGTAGCTATGACTTGTCCCTTTTGTTGCTCACAAGTGGTCATTCAAGTACGGTGCTAAAAAAGGGGGGTTTGAGTAGGTACCTAGTTGGGAGAAGTCAGTCAGTATAATAAACTATAGAGCGTGTGACATGAGTATAGGTACCTGGTAGTGCAGCTCTCTCTATTTTAAACAAGGCAGGTGACTTTTCAGACTAATGTGGTGAGTGCAAGTACTTAGGTGAAGCAGTGCACGACTTGTTTAGAAAAGAGGGCACATACTCACAGCCCTTTTTACAATAGGAGCAACACCCTCCTGTCCTACAATATAGGATCCTTGCCCATAATGTACACCTTGACTCCTATCCTATAAAGTGAACTGGAAGGCGATTCATAAGTCAAACAATCATTCGGTTTGAACTTCATCTGCAAAGGATCAGACTGGTGAGGGGGAAAATTCATGACCGTTTGGTGCTATTCACAACATGCAGTCCCAGCAAATTGTCGTTATCTGTCGCCATGATTGGTCATCAATGGTGACTCCTTTTTGAGTGATAACTCACTGCGTCATCTTTCGCCACTGTGTGTCAGTCTCACATGGCATGGCAATTTATCACAACAGTCACCAACATGATCTCACTCACTGCGTGAGTATGTGCCACCCCTTGTCATCCCTCACAAAGCATGGTGACTTATCACCACCATAGCCAACATGGATCTAACTCACTGCGTGAGTATGTGCCACTGCCTGTCAACTCTCACTCAGAATGGCGGCTTATCACAAGCATCGCCAACATGGATCTGACTCACTGTGTGATTATGTACCACTCCCAGTCAGCTCTCACTCAGAATGGCAGCTTCTCACAAGCATCGCCAACATGGATCTGACTCACTGTGTGATTATGTACCACTCCCGTGCCACTGGCATCAACTCTGATACAAAATGGCGACTTATCACTACCATTGCCAACATTGGTCTCACTCAATGCGTGAACTTGTGTCACTCCATGTCAATGCTCTCTGAGGATTGCATCATCTGTCACTCACTCACTCAGAATGGCAACTTATCACCACCATTCAAGGCCTTTGTCTCACTCAATGCGTGAATTTGTGTCACTCCAAGTCAATGCTTTCTGAGGATTGCATCATCTGTCACTCACTCTCACTCAGAATGGCAACTTATCACCACCATTGCCAAAGTTGTTGAGACAGCACCACTGTTCAACATGTAGCCTATCTAGGAAGTGTGGGCATGAAGTATAAGTCCCATACTTATCAAATGTGCTTTGTTGCACACTGATTTCCATGTAATACTTCAGGGTTGAATCAAACAAGATTATATAGAGAAAATATCAATTGAATTTAGATAGAGGTATCTCTAAAATAAAAGCAACTATCCATAAACACCTTTTCTCTGGTTACAGGAAAAATACATAAGGAAGTATCTACATGAACACCTTGTCTGTGGTTAGAGGGAAGATACATATGGCAATACCTTCTCTGGCAAAACATACATTGATCTGGCAGATGTGAGGCTGCATGATTACCAATGTCGATGATCATGAGCTTTTCATCTAACAAGATGAGTGATCACCAGCATCGCCATCACTGGTGAGTCTGAGTGATCACCACTCTCGCCATCCATGGTGAACCTGCGCTATGATGTGGTGCGCATTTCATCTAGCGAGGTGAGTGATCAACCGCCTTGCCATCCCTGGTGAGTGTGAGTCATCACGATCCTCGCCAACCATGGTGAACGTGCATTATGGCATGGTGTGCGTTTCATCTAGCGAGATGAATGATCACCTGAGTGACCATCCCCCGTGAGTGTGAGTGATCACGATCCTTGCCATCTGTGGTGAATGTGCGTTATGACGTGGTGTGCGTCTCATCTAGCGAAGTGAGTGATCACTCATGTCGCCATCCCTGGTGAGGATGAGTGATCACTCATGTCGCCATCCCTGGTGAGGATGAGTGATCACGATCCTCGCCATCCCTGGTGAACATGCACTATGACGAGGTGCGTGTTTCATCTAGCGAGGTGAGTGATCACCTGCATCGCCATCCCTGGTGAGTCTGAGTGATCACCATCCTCGCCATCTGAGGTGAGGCCATGTGATCACCACCATTGCTATTCCTGGTGATCTTGTGCTATAGCGACGTCGTGTTCCATCTAGCGACATGTGTGAGCCACTTCACACAGGTTGACGAGGAGTCACGACAATTTGCTGGGGTATTTCAATTTACTATGTAATAATCATAAACGATTACCACGAAACCTTTTCGTTTCTAATGAAGTAATTATTCTCAGTTTGAAATGATCATCATTTAAATAAAAGACCTTTCCTGAATTAACCCCTGAGGGTTGGCATGATGCACCAATGAAGTACTGATGAGTAGACTCACCAGCACTTCATTGGTGCATCATGCTGGGCATTAACCTATAATGATTTAAGTAATTGGAAAAATTGAACATAGGACTTTTCATATCCCTTGCTGCTCACGACGATAGCTTGTTCTAAGGCTCATGTACCAACATGTGATAATGCATGAGTGCATCATGCCCATTGGTACATCATGCTGACCCTTTGGGAGGGTATCAACCCTCTAGTGTCGACATGATGCATGAATGCAGCCCTGGTGAGTTACTCACCAAGCAGCATTTATGTATTATATTACATTAGATTACCAAGCAATAATGCACTAGGCCTATCAGACTTCAAAGGTTTTAATTGTGCGTCCTCTGAGCTGAAGCTTAAAGGTAGTGAGAAAGGCCGGAGACTGGATGTTGATCCCCGGCCTGCAGCCGGACTGTGGGCGGCGACAGATTGTTGGGGGTCCCTGAATAGATCCCATAAGTAGCCGGGGAGTGCACAGAGGTCCCCCACAATGGGCTATCTATGTGCTTTAAGCCCCCCCCCCCTTCGTGGCAGATCCACGATTTAGAAAGAAAGCTAGGGTCGCAGCCTATATGGGACGCACCCCTGGACCCTAGCTATTTTCGAGCAACCTTTTTTTTTCAAAATAAGCAATCAAATATGAAATCTACAGTACTGGGGAAAAAGAATCAGTGGTGCGCGAGTTACTCGCCAGCACTGCACTCATGCATCATGACCACCAATGGGCATGATACATTGATGCATCAGTCGTCCTTAAAGGCTTAATCAATCTGCAATAAAAATACACTGTTATACCTTGCAAGATTACTCAGCTTGTTTTCCCACCTTATTTTGGCCTATGGTAAACAAGGTATGGCCTATGGTAAACAAGGTAGGCAAGCAAGAAAGATCCTCAGTGGGCCCTGTCAGGGTTTATCTTTTGTGATTAACTGCACACAGTCATAAACATTGGATCTAGTAATTAAGCAAACTGGTCATAAAGCATTGACTGGTGTCTGGACTGGTGCGTCGTTGTATCTTCTGTACTAACCCTTTACGGGCGAATTCGTCGTTATCATGTATGAGCTCAGCCCTTGTGCGTAATTCGCCTGGAGGCCATTTTTTTAATGCACTTCGATCGTAGCCTGTTAAAGAATAGGCTCCTGAGCTACATTCATGCTTTATTCAGATCCCATGGGGTTAGTACACCTACGGCAATGGCGGATCCAGAATTTTTTAGGATGAGGGTGCGCGCCCCTGTTTCAGCGTCTATTTCTCACCAAATTTAAGAACTGGAAGAGATAACTCTTAACTACAGCCAGAAAGGAGGATGCGCGAGGCCAGAAAGGAGGATGCGCGAGGCAGTGGTGTATCTATAGAAGGTGTCACAAACAAGGGCTGTGCTCCCTGCTTTTCAAAATTCTACACCTCTCACTTTTGTATTAGCGGTATGATTCACCAATGAAGAAATGTCCATAAAAATTACTTTAGTACCTGAATTTATAAATATTGCTACCTGAATCGACATTGCTTGCTTATTGGATCAACCAGCTGGTAGTATTCATCTAGTAGCCAAAACTGTCCCTTGAATGAAGGCATTTTACATGTACAGCTGCCTCCAAAACTGGAAAACACTCAGGTTCCCAATTTGCTGCATCGAGCTATAGTAGCCAAACCCATATTAAATTATGATTATGTTGGGTGGATGTCTCAAGGGGTGGTGACGTATTTAGGTTAACCTACACTGTAAAAAATGACTGTTGAATCTACCAGGGATCCATGTAAAACTGAACACTATACCACCATAATTGTAAAGCAGGGAACCACTGTAGTCTTTACAAGAAAGCCTAGGTGGCAGTACGGTGGTACAAGGAATCTCTGTGAAAATAACGACGGATCTCCAGCAACTTTGGGACAAGGAATCCTTCGTTATTTTGCAACATTTTTTAGGGTGCACTTATGGGGGGGGGGTTGTGCTCCCGTAGACCTGCCGTATACAAGGCGCGGTTTATACGCGAGGTATTACCGGTATTACAATACACAAACAAAGGTCTGTAATAATCTGCTGTGTTGACGACAGAGCAGAATCAGGCGATTTGCGTAGAAATTATCACACACCATCAGGTAATTGAGCCATGTCATGCTATTCTACTATTGGTGGGCGATGTCCGCAGTAACCTCTCTTTCCGCCACTCTTCACTTGATCTACGTTAATTCTTCCCTAATAAATCGTGTATAAGGCGTGCCGCATACGCAAGGATATGATCCTATTGCGTCTTTAAGATTAATCAAAGTTAAGGACGCGCCTTCCACACAGGGACAATTTACAACTAAAGAACAAATCCAATAATGCTAAATGTGTCAGAAAGGGATCCTTGGTGCTCTAGCATGAACACATGGGTGGGAGGTATTGAGATATTGTTGTTGTTGTTTTCCATCTTTTCTTATTTTTTCCTTTTCTTTTTGTTTGTATGTTTCAGCTTTTAGGTGTGGTGATCTTTTATGTCCAGCAAATCATGTACACCACCAAACTTCCTGACTCTTTCACAGTGTACACCGTACAGCATAATGCGGTGGGAAAAAAACGTTCTGGAACCTTCTAATTACTGCACTAGAACATTACGGCCTATAAACACAGTGCAGGGGTGTCGTTCAGAACATGCAATGATTTGCCTCACATTTTGTATCTTAAACGATCAGAAACTGTATGATTGGTTGATAAATCATAATGCTGCCTCTTGGACCACAATGAGTCATTGAACTACAAGGGAAATTACATCAGACTGTTAATAACCATAGTAGAACTATCCCAGGGCCCTGTTTCTATACTTTTCAAAAATGAATGGCACCATCCATGCCCACTAAACAAAGCTAAAAGTGCAGATGGAGCAAAAACTGCTTTCTGTTTCTTAACTTGAGTTCTACTCTCCTGCTCTATTGACGAGAGCTGGCTAGGACAACTTAAGAAACACTAATGCAATGGTGCCATCCACCTCCAGTGCACCTCTCACTGGTATATCCTTAGGGCCTTCCACCTATTCATTTGTGCCTTATATCTTATGTGTAATCAATTGAAATACATGGATCCTGTTTCTATAGTAGGCTGTGGATGGCACCATTTGCATTAGTGTTTCTTAAGTTGCTCTCTCCAAAATAGATTAGTTCGAGTTCTATCTGAGCTCATTTTGGCCAACTGCCTAAATCCAAATAAATAGAGCAAGAAGTCCCACTGTTTCTAAACCTTAGGATGTAGCTCAAACTGAGTCCCATCTGCTCTATTGATGAAGGCAAAATTGTTGCTTTTCAAACAATTCTTCCGCCAACCCTTATAGGTGGTCGGCACAACTTTAAATAAGTGAAATACACATGAAAACTTGAATGATTCATTTGATGATAGATGAGCTGAAATTCTAGGATTTTGATTGCACCATTGCATGAGTGTTTCTGAAGTTGTCCTATCCAGCTCTAGCCAATAGAGCATTAGAACAGAACTCAAGTTTAGAAACAGAAGCATGTTTTTGCAGGGTCTGCACTATTAGCTTTGCATAAGTAAACACGGATGGTGCCATTCAGGTATACAATCAGGGCCATGATGGCAGCAAAGTTGGTTAGAAAACAACAAATTTACTTCCACCAATAGAACAGATGGGACTCAGTTTGAGTTCTATCCAAAAGCTTAGAAACAGTGGCACTTCTTGCTCTATTCATTTGGAGCTAGGCCCTTGGCTAACACAGGCTCAGATAGAACTCGAACTGAGCTATTTAGGATAGAGCAACTTAAGAAACACTAATGCAAATGGTGCCATCCAAACGAACTATTGAAACAGGGCCCAGGTGTAGAAGCCTATGCTAGTGCTTGGTATAATTCTGTATATGTTGTCATGTAAAACCTACGATTTATCCAGATTCTGTGTTTGTTGTACGATTTTAGTGATAGTACATTAATTTAGTTATCGTACAACGTTATGAAACATACCCCAGAAGGTACAGGGTCTAACTGCCAACATGGCCGATCATATATGCTAACAAGTGCCATGACGATACTATATAAAGCGTCTTTGCCTTTTACTTTTTACATTACTTTTTTTGCCTTAAGTTTGTTTACCATAGCAAACTCCCTGGAAAAGTAATCTCTACAATATTAAGATTGACGAGGTAATTTTAGCACTTTGAAATTACGTTTTTTAACAGCCGAGGTGTTGTAAATCCAACTGGCGTACGGGGCACCGGGAGACCGGTCAGACTCTGCACTGTATGCGGCCTTCCCTTGACTACATGCCCGTAAGGCGGACCGAGATCACCCACCGAGAAAAGGGACGGTATATACCTCCGTGGTTTGTTTGAGAGCCGGGTCTTTGAATAAGCGCCCATCTTAGAGGTCACTATAATAACATTTTGTATAAGCGCCGACCTCGAATGAGGGCCGGGTTTAGGCCTATAGTTGAAATCAAAAAGCGCTCGTGCCGATGTTTTTGAAAAAGACTATTATGTGTGAATAAAGGAGAAAAAAAACACGTTTATATCTGTAGTTTATCTGATTTTAACTTCCATGACGAGTTTATACTTTGTGATTTCCGTAGACTTCAATCGGCAGTTTATTTGGTTTTATTTCATCAAAGTAAAGATAAATCGCGATCTATAACCCATATTATCAGTAAATTCCCTCTATAACAACATTGAATATCATCCAAAAAATAGTAAATATCAAGTTTAGTCTGTTACCCACCCCCCCTCAAAAAAAAGAATGAAGGGGGGGGGGGAAATAATTGTTTTATGCTTTTTAAGTCTCCCCACCCCCCTCTCAATATAAAATCGATATTAGCTAAAGTAATGGTGTTACTTTCTTTTTCGCATTAGAATTAGGAAAGCATTTATCCAAACAGGAGCTTGTCGCTGAAATAATGTGGTTTATATAGGCGAACAACCAGCTTTACTTTTGTTTTCTTAAAGCACACTCACTCATCTCCTATATAAGTGTCCAATTAGGTATTGTAATGAAAGTCTTTTTTTCTTTTCTTTTTTAAAGGCCTAGCAAAATCCCCTAAAAAGTCCCAAACCTCTCAACCATGCAAACCAGGTAATACACGTGATTCTAACCCACGTGAACCAATGCACAAACAAAATCCAAAATAACTGTGATCTTGAACTACCAAAGTACAAAGAAATCTCCAAATAACTTGATCTTGAACTGTCCTCACTCTATTCAAAAATAGCTGAATTTAACTTGCTCTTGAACCTGTCATTGTTTGCATTGAATCTTCTCCAGGGCCCGTTTTGCCGTCTCCGGGACAGTTTTCAGCCAATCAGAATCCAGTAAACACTAATGCAGTTGATAATACATTAACCATTCAAGGGATGTTAATGCAGGGGCGCATCATGCCCATTGGTCGGCATGATGCAGGAGCGCATCATGCCCGGGGGGGGCACTGACCCTCTGTTTGGGTACCAACTGTGGTACGGACCCCACGGAGCGGTGGCTGTCGATGAGTCAAAGGGGAGAAAAAGGGGGGCTGTTAGCTGAATTACATCTTGAAATTAAGGGGCTGTTAACACCTTTCATGCCTTGTATATACGGGAGTAACTTGAATATTCCATGTTATCACTCCAGGGCTGTGAAATTCCTGAGTATTATTGTCAAAGAACCTTGATTTACATGGAAAAGGGCCCCAAAAAGGGGGCTGTTAGGAGACTTCTTCAAAAAAGGGGGGCTGTAAAAATTGAGCTGTGTTTAAAGGGGCTGTGGTTTGGCAAAAAGAGGGGGCTGTAGTTTCGCAGTTGGTACCACCAATCAAAGACTCAGTGCCTCCCCCGGGGCATCATGCCCATTGGTCGGCATGATGCACCAATGAAGTGCTGGTGAGACTCATGCAGACATTCTGGGAGTGTGTTAACCCTGTGGGGTCGGCATGAATGTAGCCTTGGCGAGTTACTCACCAGGGCTACATTCATGCATCATGAGGATCAATGGGCATGATGCATCATTGTATTAGGTGGTCCGTAAAGGGTTAACCTCAGATAGAGATCAATTGGGGATAATGCGCCAAGTATAACCCGGTGACATTGACTATCAATAGTCTGTACCTCAGTCCTTTAACCCTAAATCCTCCAAGGGTACCTGGTATTAACCCTTTGAGTACCGATGGTGCATTGGCGCATCATAATTATCCTCTGTGATCCCAATTGGTATATATACTTGTATGTGCCAGCACTTCATTGATGCATCATGATGACCTGCCGAGAGTGTATCAACCCCACATGATGCAATAATGAATGTAAGAGCTGGCTTAATGCACCTAATGGGCATGATACCGTAATGCGCTATCAGCCTTAAAGGGTTGTTTAGTGACATAAGCCACATGTACAATGTAAATAGACAGTCACCTTGACTGAAGGTCACCTTGATCCTTTAAGGGCCGCTAATGCATTAATGTATCATGCCCATTAGTTGTCATGATGCATGCATGCAGCCTTGGTGAGTAACTTCATTCATACATCATGCCGACCCTCCGGGTTCAATACACCCGGAGGGTCAGCATGGTGCTCTAATGAAGTGCTGGCGAGCAGTCGCGCCAGCACTTCATTGGTGCATCATGACGACCATGGGGTATGATGCACTCCTGCATTAGCGGCCTTGAAAGGGTTAATACCAAAACTGACTCATCTTCACCCACCTGACTGCCGATCACGTGTCTAACCTTAACATTGGTTCCGTTAATAGCACAATACCTGGTTACAACACTGTAAATCCTCTCCTTAACCCTTTATAGGCAGCTACTGCAGCAGTGTAACAGGCCCATTGGTCGTCATTATGTTCTAGTATGGCCCCTAAAATCGACATGGGTCTTTTTTGGTTAGTGACATGGTCATTTCTTAAAATCAATATGGACCCAATCAGCAATGGAGCATTGGGCCATGCTTGTCCATGCTTGGCCCAACATCAGTCGACATTGACTCAATATAAGCTGACATTGGCCCAATGTATTCTTGCTACCTGGGGAGCCATGGCCATTTCTAAAAAATCGACGTTGGGACATGACCATTTCTTAAAATCGACATGGGACATTTGGAGGCCCCCTCAAGGGCCCCACTACAGTGAAGTGGTAGCGTGTCAGCACTTCATTGAAGGAGCATGTTGTATGAGCGCAGCCCTGGCGATTAACTCATTCAAAATACATCATGACAACTGATGGGCGTGATGCACTGATGCATTAAAGCTATCCTCGTGAAACAACTCTTTGCATTTGTGCAGCATCATACCCAATCTACTGGGTTAATACACACCCGGAGGGTCGGAATGATGCAACATGCCTTATAGACAGGCCCATTAGCAACGCTCTCCTCTCATTTTTATCGTCAGTTTAGAGATTGTTATCCCTGTTTAAGGCCGAAATACAAAAACGTGCAGAGAATTCTTTTGATAAAAGGTATTCTCGTCTTCCCATTTCATAAAACGTGCACATAATAATCAGCAGACTTGTGCATGTCTCCATAGAAACACATTATATATCTTTTGGAAAGACAATCAGAACGTGCATGCCTTCATGCACATTTGTATGAACACGTTTTATGCTATAAAGGAGCTAATCTCGTTTTGTTTTTGGAAAGACCCTCCAGGATGACCAATAAGCCCGATGTGCAGTATTCAACTATATATATATATATATATATATATATATATATATATATATATATATATATATAGTAGGGGCCAGCTCTGCCATACAAAGCACCTGGTGGTAGCTGCCCTTATGTGTGTCATACCGATCCAGGTGTAGATGGAAGGCAGAAAATATCAGACGGGGAAGTATAGCTCAGCGGTAGAGCTTCCGCCTGCAGGTTGGAGGGTCCCGGGTTTGACTCCCGGTTTCTCAAGGACATTTTCCACCGACCTCTACACTGGTGGAGAAACCGAGTGGTCCTGACCTGTGAGAGGGGGAACTACGAGAACTCGGTACCTGGGCCGGTACATGACACAAATGCGATTCAATCTGCTAAGTACTGGGGGACTTGGAAACAGGTGGCACCCTCAGAGATTCCTGGGAACAGGAGTTGGCTACACTGAAGGTGACTCAGTACTAGTCCTGGGTGTCTGGTTCCGAGCCCTAGGTTGAATCTGGTAGGGAGGAGTGTAGAGGTGTTCCAGCCTAGCCACCTGGCACCTGGTGGTAGCTGCCCCTATGTGTGTCATACCGATCCAGGTGTAGATGGAAGGCAGAGAATGTCAGACGGGGAAGTAGCTCAGCTGTAGAGCTTCCGCCTGCAGGTTGGAGGGTCCCGGGTTTGACTCCCGGTTTCTCCAGGACATTTTCCGCCGACTTCTACTATATATATATATATATATATATATGTATATATATATATATATATATATATATATATACATATACATACATATATCAGGATACAGTAAAATGATGCATACTAACCATAGCTCGTTGTGATGCATGAATGCAGCCCTGACGGATTTCTCGCCAGTGCTGCATTCATGCATCATGCTGTCCCAGTAGAACTGATGCTCTCCCTAAGGGTCAACATGATGCACAAATGCAGAATTAGTGTATCAATGGTGGTATATCAGTGTATCAGGTTTATCAAGTACGTTGCTGGGACGCCCGAGGCCTGTTTCTTGGATTTAACCCTTTAAGGGCCGCTGATGCATTAATGCATCATGCCCATTGGTCGTCATGATGCACCAATGAAGTGCTGGTGGGACTACTCACCAGCACTTCATTGGAGCACCATGACGACCCTCTGGGAGTATATATGGATCGACTCCGTAAGGTCGTCATGATGCTCCAATGAAGTGCTGGTGAGTAGTCCCACCAGCACTTGATTGGTGCATCATGACAACCAGTGGGCATGATGCATTAATGCATCAGCGGCCCTTAGAGGGTTAACTTAAGTGCAAGCCGGCCAAATCAATGCTGCAAAAGCCGATAGCGCATTAATGCATCGTGCATCTTTGTCATTATGATGCATGAATGCATCCCTGGCAACCAAGGTAAAAGAAGGATGAACCGGACTTGAGCACTGCATTTATGCATCATGACCGCCAGGTGTTTGGTGCATCAAGGCATGTGCGGATCTCAGATGTCAGAGGGCTGGGTGAGCTTCATGAATGGGAGGGGCATATTATAATGTCCATTCTAAGAAATGCTCATGTCACTAGGTTTTTGCTTCATGTCATTGAGGCACACGTCATATATGTCATTAAGAAATGGAATAGTGCTCATATTCATGGGGCACGTGATGTACGTGATCTGCCAGGACTGCATTTATGCATCATGCCGACCCTACAATCCTTGAGGGTTGGCTTGATGCTCCAATTGAAATGCTAACAAGCAGACACCCCAGCACTCCTCAGATTTTGCATCATAACTACCAGTACACTAATGCATCATCGGCCCTTAAAGGGTCCTCACTGCATTTTGTAACACATAGCCTCTCCCCACCACCACCAAGCTTCACCCTGTACCCCCCCACCCCCTGTGGTCCCATCATTACACCCACCACCCCCCAGTTCCACGTCATAGCCTCCACGTACTGTGCCTATATCCCTCCTGTCCCCTTCAGGACTTGGAGTCTTCTCCAGAGGGTCTCTGCAGCAGGACCGTGTCCAGCAATCCAGCAGTAAGTCTACCTTTAACTTTCCATTATAGGCTACTTCACATAGTGTGACACTTCTCTCATATGTTGTTGGTGTTCACTCTTCAGTTTGTGAAGAGATTTAACAGAGTTTTATTGGCAAAAAGTGATGTTAAAGGTTGACAGGTAGGCCTCTTAAGCACAATTAAAAGGTGCTAATTATCACTTTCGAAGAGGTGGAGATGTCAGCCTTTTTCTGTGCTTAAAGGCAGAATAATTTTATCTAAAGTAAAATTCTCTAAGATGAAATGCTTTGAATTAAAGTGAATAGCCATTCTTATTTTGAGAATTGGTAATGACAGTCAATCACCAATTGTAACATAGTGAAAAGATAAGAGAGGAAAAACAAAAGAAAAAGAAAACTAAGTCTGTTTGTCTCTTCTATCTGTTTCAAATGTATGTAGGGTACAGATATTGCTTTGATATTGTTGATATGTCAGTATAACAAGCTAAGCCCCTTTGCGTATATGCTGAAGACAGCTACTTGGGAGAGTGATGTTGAAATTCACAATTACACTATGGCTTGTCCTTAATAAGAACGCATTTTGTAAAGGCAACACTAGTAGGCCTACAGGAGATTTGGAACAAACATATTGACAAAGTACTGGAGGGTGTTGCTCCTATAGTTAAAGGAAGAGCTGGCTAAAAATGCCCTCATTTCCAGTCCTTTCTTTTCATGTAGCTATAACTTGTCCCTTTTGTTGCTCACAAGTGGTCATTCAAGTACGGTGCTCAAAAAGGGGGATTTGAGTAGGTACCTAGTTGGGAGAAGTCAGTCAGTATAATAAACTATAGAGTGTGTGACATGAGTAGGTACCTGGTAGTGCAGCTCTCTCTATTTTAAACAAGGCAGGTGACTTTTCAGACTAATGTGGTGAGTGCAAGTACTTAGGTGGAGCAGTGCACGACTTGTTTAGAAAAGAGGGCACATACTCACAGCTCTTTTTACAATAGGAGCAACACCCTCCAGGGATCTTACGCAGTTAATACCAAGTTTTAAAAATGAGTGAAAAAACAGAATTTGAAAAAAAAATCCAACAAAATGACATAAACTTTACATCCTACACTGACGTATAGTTGTTAGTCGAATATTTAAATCGTCAGAATTTATTATGATGTCAGGATTGAGTATGCACAGGGTGACAAAAATGAAAAGCAGATGGTATTTTAATCAACTGATAGATGCCTAGCCTAATCATCCAAACGCTATGCTTCGCCACTTAGCTAATGCCTACTTTCATTTTGGCCACAGCCGAGCGGTAATTGATTAACATTAATTGTAGGCAATTGATCAATTATTAGTGATTGATAGATTCCTGTGTGATTGCGCAGAATCCTTTTTAGCTGATCTCTAGAAGGATCTAGATTTCCTGAAGTCCCCACAACTCTTTACATGTACACACATTTTGACCTTAAGGCTCTACAATATGCTCCTGTGTAACCCCCCTCCCCACCTCTTCCCATGTCCACTGGAGGCAATTTCCTAAGGCACTACGATTGCAAACAATCACTGCGATTTGGACCCCCAAAACTTGGTCTCAACAATTGTAGGTAGTGCCCGAAGACTGTTCTGTATGATCAGCACTTGAGTAATTATCACCTAGCATTTGGAAGGGCGGTCATACTGGTGCTGGCACTATAACGTCCAGTACTCTTGCAGTGTTATATGTCACTAAATTAAGGGTCATCACTATGACTTTTATGTCACTAAATTAAGGGTCATCACTATGACTTGAAGGTGAGTGGTCATAGTGTGCTAAGAAATGGCCTCCTGATTCCCCCGTTGGTGAGTATAAAATGCTTGATATGAATTTAAGGTGCTTTCCCTTTGTATAAACTGGTAATGATAGTACATGGTATCCATTACTTTGCTAGCGATGGAAGGCGAAGATGGACTATTCCAGCAAATGATGTACTATCCAAAAAGTCCACCAGGGGACCCTAATTTGGATGAATCGTCTGATGGAGCACAGGTGGGTGAATGTGCATGGAGAATGTGCAAATAAAAGGAATGTGCATGCAGATTGTGTAGATACAAGAAATGTGCATGGAGGTAGTGTAGATACAATAAATATGCATGGATAAGGTGTAGATATAACAAGAATTGTGCTTGGAGGTTGTGCTGATAGAGGAAATGTGCATGGAGAATGTAAGTGTAGCAAGGAGTATGTATGGGGAGTGAATGGGCTAGGAGGACTGTGCATGAAGATTGTGTAGAACGAAGAAATTTGTATAGAGAATTGGCAAACGGAATGAATGTGCCTGTAAAGTGTGTGAATAAAAGAGATTTATATGTCGAGACATTGTGACTAGTAGAATTGTGCAGGGAGAATGTGTGAGTACAGTAAATATGTGGGGAGATTGTGTGAATGGAATGAGTGTGCATGCCAAGTGTATTGGCCAGGAGGGATGTGCATGAAGGGTGTATGGGCAATTAGAAATTAGTGCAAGGGTAAGGAGGGATGTGCATGAAGAGTGTAAGGGTAAGTAGCGATGTGCATGGAGAGTGTATCAGTAAGGAGGGATGTGTATGGAGAGTGTACAAGTAGGGAGGGATGTGCATGAATAGTGTAAAGGTAAGGGGGGATGTGCATGGAGAGTGTATCAGTAAGGAGGGATGTGCATGGAAAGTGTATAAGTAGGGAGGGATGTGCATGGAGAGTGTAAAAGTCACAAGGAATGTGGATGGGTGGTATGTTTGCTAAGGAATGTACAAAATTAGCGGTAGTCATAAGTTAGCATAACATCCACCTAATTAGAGCTCTAGATTTAACGAAACAGTTATATTGCATAAAAGGTAGTAGGGCATGTAATTGATAGTTTTGATGGAGCCCTAATATCCACTAACCTAGATCCCCAGGTCGTTACCCTGAATTAAATGCCCACCCTCTTTAGGGTTGCCTCTTAACGAGTGGTCATTATTTCTCGATGGGGGAGGGGTGAGTTTTTCAAGCAGATGTGCATAAATTTTCCCTCCGCTCTCTTATCTATAGTAGCGCACATTTATTTTTTGCTAATAAGATGCCAAATTTTTACCTCCCCCTCCCTTCAGGAGGGGGTCAAAGATTTTATGCCCCCCCCCTCAAACCATCAACCCCCTGTTGATAAATAATGACCACTTCCTTAAGCAGGCTGGAGAAGGGGCTGTTAACCTCTACATTAACTCCTACATTCCAAAAATTGTACTTTTTTATCGAAATATTGTGAAATATTGTAAAACCTTGCATGTGAGCCTGCTTCTGAAGTTCTAACTTTCGACTGCACTCGGGTCTTGGAAATTGTTAGTTTTAGTACTGTTCTATCGTGTAAAACCCCAGACTATAAGCTGCTCCCTGAGTTTATAATTATTATATAAGCCACAGTAGGTCTGTGAAATAGTCTATACATTGCAACTTAGGCTATAAAATAATGCATGTTTTTACTATTCCGGAGGAGTAGCAGTAGGAGGGCCCCAGACGGGTAAAATCGACAAGGGGACAAAGCCATTTCTTAAAATCGACAAGGGACATGGGCTTTAGGGACAAGTGACAAGGCCACTTCTTAAGATTGACAAGGGACATTGGCTTAGAGACAAGGGACATAGCCACTTCTTGTAATCGACAAAGGACATGGGTTTGAGAGACAAAGGACAACAACCACTTCTTAGAATCGACAATGGACATGGGACCCCCCTGTCTAGGGCCCTAGTAGGAGATACTAGGTACCTTGTTATCTGTAAATGACCCTATGTATTAGTTAACCCACAGTTGTGTAGGCTTATGAGGTATAACCAGTGCCTCAAGTGGTCAGTCCAAGATGTGAAACACCTTTCCTTTGTTCTAAGGTGCCACCTTGTTTAATTGTTTATACATATTTCTTTATAGAAGGTATTTGTTCGGCTTATTTCCGACCGATTGGCATTGATTCAACAGTATCACACATTTTAGAATATAGAGGAAATTCAGATCTTGTTCTGAAATCAGAAAAATTAATCAATTGCTTCATAACCCTTAAAGTGTTCACACTGCCATCATTTGATAGAATAGAGGACCTTTTAAAAGAGGCTCTTCAGTTTTTACCATTTGACCAATAAGGCTTTTGTCTTTTCTGTAATTAAAATTCTTCGACCCAGCAAATATCAGCTTACCACTTTAAAAACCGCTAATGCAGCATATGCTTCATGCAGACCCTATACAGGGTTAATTCACCCTGCTCGGGTCTCCATGATACTCCAATGGGGTGCTGGTAAGGAAATGCTTTTCTTTTGCACAACCTAGGTGCACCTTCAGGAAATTATCATTACTAGTTGCTTAGCCTTAGCATGATGCATAAATGCAGCTTGGGAGGTTATTTCAATGCATCATGACAAGGGTTTATTTCAAAATTGGCCCGCATTACACTATCGGCAATGTTAGTGTCAGAGTTAGCTTTGAGCAGTGTTGGTAAGAATAAGAAGCAATGTTGGTGCTAATTTGAAGCAACAATGTTAAAAAACGAACGTTTCCTAGTTACAGTGGTAAAACTGCAAGCTGCTAGCACAGGGGTTGTGGTAGTGTTAAGCTAGTACAGGGGGTTGTGGTAGTGTTGAGCTAGTACAGGGGGGTTGTGGTAGTGTTGAGCTAGTACAGGGGGTTGTGGTAGTGTTGAGTTAGTACAGGGGGTCGTGGTAGTGTTGAGTTAGTACAGGGGGTTGAGGTAGTGTTGAGCTAGTACAGGGGTGTGTGGTAGTGTTGAGCTAGTACAGGGGGATTTGGTAGTGTTGAGCTAGTACAGGGGGTTGTGGTAGTGTTGAGCTAGTACAGGGGCTTGTGGTAGTGTTGAGCTAGTACAGGGGACTGTGGTAGTATTGAGCTAGTACAGGGGGTTGTGGTAGTGTTGAGCTAGTACAGGGGGTTGTGGCAGTGTTGAGTTAGTACAGGGGGTTGTGGTAGTGTTCAGCTAGTACAGGGGGTTGTGGTAGTGTTGAGCTAGTACAGGGGGTTTTGGTAGTGTTGAGCTAGTACAGGGGGTTGTGGTAGTGTTGAGCTAGTACAGGGGCTTGTGGTAGTGTTGAGCTAGTACAGGAGACTGTGGTAGTGTTGAGCTAGTACAGGGGGTAGTGGTAGTGTTGAGTTAGTACAGGGGGCTGTGGTAGTGTTGAGCTAGTACAGGGGGTTGTGGTAGTGTTGAGCTAGTACAGGGGGTTGTGGTAGTGTTGAGTTAGTACAGGGGGTTGTGGTAGTGTTGAGCTAGTACAGGAGGTTGTGGCAGTGTTGAGTTAGTACAGGGGGTTGTGGTAGTGTTGAGCTAGTACAGGGGTGTGTGGTAGTGTTGAGCTAGTACAGGGGCTTGTGGTAGTGTTGAGTTAGTACAGGGGGTTGTGGTAGTGTTGAGTTAGTACAGGGGTGTGTGGTAGTGTTGAGTTAGTACAGGGGTGTGTGGTAGTGTTGAGCTAGTACAGGGGTGTGTGGTAGTGTTGAGCTAGTACAGGGGCTTGTGGTAGTGTTGAGTTAGTACAGGGGGTTGTGGTAGTGTTGAGCTAGTACAGGGGGTTGTGGTAGTGTTGAGTTAGTACAGGGGTGTGTGGTAGTGTTGAGCTAGTACAGGGGCTTGTGGTAGTGTTGAGCTAGTACAGGGGGTTGTGGTAGTGTTGAGCTAGTACAGGGGGTTGTGGTAGTGTTGAGCTAGTACAGGGGGTTGTGGTAGTGTTGAGCTAGTACAGGGGGTTGTGGTAATGTTGAGCTAGTACAGGGGGTTGTGGTAGTGTTCAGCTAGTACAGGGGGTTGTGGTAGTGTTCAGCTAGTACAGGGGGTTGTGGTAGTGTTGAGCTAGTACAGGGGGTTGTGGTAGTGTTGAGTTAGTACAGGGGGTTGTGGTAGTGTTGAGCTAGTACAGGTTTTTTTTTTGTAGTGTTGAGCTAGTACAGGGGGTTATGGTAGTGTTGAGCTAGTACAGGGGGTTGTGGTAGTGTTGAGCTAGTACAGGGGGTTGTGGTAGTGTTGAGCTAGTACAGGGGGTTGTGGTAGTGTTGAGCTAGTACAGGGGGTTGTGGTAGTGTTGAGCTAGTACAGGGGGTTGTGGTAGTGTTGAGCTAGTACAGGGGGTTGTGGCAGTGTTGAGTTAGTACAGGGGGTTGTGGTAGTGTTCAGCTAGTACAGGGGGTTGTGGTAGTGTTGAGCTAGTACAGGGGGTTGTGGTAGTGTTGAGCTAGTACAGGGGGTTGTGGTAGTGTTGAGCTAGTACAGGGGGTTGTGGTAGTGGTCAGCTAGTACAGGGGGTTGTGGTAGTGTTGAGCCAGTACAGGGGGTTGTGGTAGTGTTGAGCTAGTACAGGGGTTTATGGTAGTGGTCAGCTAGTACATGGGGTTGTGGTAGTGTTGAGCCAGTACAGGGGGTTGTGGTAGTGTTGAGCTAGTACAGGGAGTTGTGGTAGTGTTGAGTTAGTACAGGGGGTTGTGGTAGTGTTGAGCTAGTACAGGGGGTTGTGGTAGTGTTGAGTTAGTACAGGGGGTTGTAATAGTATTGAGCTAGTACAGGGGGTTGTGGTAGTGTTGAGCTAGTACAGGGGGTTGTGGTAGTGTTGAGTTAGTACAGGGGGTTGTAATAGTATTGAGTTAGTACAGGGGGTTGTAATAGTGTTGAGCTAGTACAGGGGGTTGTGGTAGTGTTGAGCTAGTACAGGGGGTTGTGGTAGTGTTGAGCTAGCAAAAGGGGGGGGGTGTCCAGCTAGAACAATTAGTCACTTCCCATTTATATACTCCTGGAGCTTTCTCTCCAGGGGGTGCCCTTTGTTGGTCTCGTCAAATCTTCTGGTCTTGACCATATTACATACTGTAGTAGGCAGAAATTTCTCTAATAATTATGGCAGAGGGTGTGATGTAAGGCTGCATTGAAATGACCTCTAGAGCACTATAACAATGCACACTAACTCTTTTAGCTATTTGAGTTCTGTATCATGTTATAGACTGCTAGGCAGCCGTGTTGATGTTGAATATCAGGTACCCTGCTGTTTTTCAGACACCCAAAATGAGTAAAAAGGGCAAGGGGATGTTTCGCCTCCCAAGTTTCAAGAAAAAAAAATCAACATCTACCGAAAATGTTATGGTAGGATATTTTAGTTTTACCCGCTTTTCCTGTGCAACTCTTTTAACGAGAAGGCCCTTGTAGTGGCATCTATTAGACCTTACTGCAATACCTCGCTTATAAGGAACGCCTGCATAATTCAAAGTGAAAAGGCACCCCCTGAGATAAAAGTTATGCTATAAGGGAATGCTATGAGTCATTTTATTAAAAATTAAGTACTTTTCTATAGTACTGCCTGTAAGGCAACTGCCAAATTTTGGACATCACTCGCAATTAAATTTTTCAGAAGCCACACCTTATACGCCGGGTATTACTGTACAGTATACACCAAATCAACTCTCTGTACTAGATAGTAATCCTGCAAAGGAGGAATTAAAATTCATAGATCCATAACCATATTAACTGCACACATCTTTCTTTTACACAATCCCATTTTGGGAGTGATCATTTTATAACAGCAGAGGGCTGGTGCGTTGGATGGGGGCCAAAGTTTTCAACCAATCTGTGGGGAGCAAAATAATTTCAACTGTTTTCAAAGAAAAAGTCTCTGCATCACTATACATCGAAAGGGTGTGTTCGCAAAGGATTTTCAGATTTTCAAGGCCATTCCCTCATTGCTAAAGATTGATCACTCCCTTAGGGCCCAGAGTAAAATAAGGAGTAAGAGTGCATAGTCAATCCTATGATGCCATCTCCCTGGCCCTTCTGTATGATTCACTTCAAAATTGATTTTTTTTTTCTATATGAATTTGTAATGGTTCGTATTGACTTATATGTTGGGTGGCTCTTTGGCTCGCTTACCACTAGATGTACCAACACAACACGAGTAGTTCGGGTTGGGCAAAGCCCCAGAAACCCCTACCTCTCGGGTAGGACTTTATTCAATCTCTCTGATGACAAAGTATTAGCGTCTGGACTGGACCATGTCCAGTCCCCTTCTGCCGCTCGTCCGGCTCCTTAGTAGGAGCTGGACGCGAGGCATGGTGCTGCCCCCTCTTGTACCAACGAGGTATCGCAAAGCGACACCTAGCTAGCATAGAAGGAACAAGCACCACACGAACACGTCTCTCGGATGAACGGCACTAATATATATACAATGATGCCGGCCCCTACAAATTAAAGGGAAATTCATGAGGGAAATTAACCTATGAATTCCTTGATGGCTGGTTGAAGTAGGGGTGTTTTCACTAGGTTTTGTGTAAAAGGTCTGAAGGATACCATGTTCTTTATCCCTTTATGTGCCGCTGATGCAGGAGTGCATCATGCCCAACGAACGGCATGATGCAACAATGAAGTGCTGGCGAAACTGCTCACCAGCACTTCATTGGAACATCAGATCAACCCTACGGGAGTGTACCACGCTCATTGGGACGGCATGCTGTATGAATGTAGTCCTGGCGAGTAACTTGCTAGTGCGGCATTTATGCATTATCACGACCAATAGGCATGATGCATTAATGCATCAGCAGGGTCAGGCATAAACGTGTGTTGCAGGCCGACTATAGAGGGAGCCTATGTTCTAGATAGAGATGTCAAGGGCTGCTCAGCAGGTGATTTCAAAATAATATTGTTTTCAAATCTTAAAAATACTCTCCAGAAAGGTGCGTAGTGTTGTGATTTGAGAATTTAAAGAATGTTCACTTTTTTGGATAAATAAGAGTTAAAGTTAAATAAGACGACCCTATAGGTTTAACCAAGAACCTCCATATCACACCCTCTAGTGTGATAACCCTTTTTAGTATCACAGTGCCTGGTAGATCATCCCAAATAGTCACATAACTAATGATAAATCATTTCTAATGCAAAATAAATGGATTTCTGACTAAAGCAACTTGAGATAAATACTGAGGTGCACTGAGGTGCAAGAATTGGTCGACACTGAGGGTTATCACAAGAGGCGAAGAACCTATGTCTATGTATTTCAACAATTTTCAAGTGGACATACCAACTTTAAGACACCTCTATGAAAGATTTTACTATATTTATTAAATGAGGCAAGTGTGAACGCAGCATGTATGACTCATGTTTTATGCATGATTCTGATTCATCTCGATTCTGGAGACCACTCGCTAACGTTCCCAAAATGGACATGGAATACCATTAAATGGTGGATTTAGATGGGGGCACGGTTGCGTTTTCCCACTCTTTTTGACCTGCACTTAAGAGTACCCAAACATTATTATAATTTTGCTAAAATCTAGGGGATGCCCCCGCCCTCCTTTCGGGCCGTCCCCTGCCTTTTTTTGAAATCCTATTTCCACACTGATATTTCTGGCCCTTTTTTCAGATTTTCAGCCTACTTTTAACACACTGCACATAAATGATATCAGCTTGGTTGAATTAAATCAGATTTGTTTATACCAGGTAGTCAATTGTCCTTTTGCATGTTTAACATACGTTTAACATTAAGATCTACTTTTGCAACTTGATTTCAACCTGAGTCTTCTAGTATTTGATTCTGATAAAATGATCACGATGGTGAAATAATGGTAATAGCATGACTGTATTTCTCATGTTGTTTTAGTGAGGTGTGCTCAGAATTCCACATATCTAGATTAAAATTCTCATCTAATCACAGTTATCTGGTCATTTGAGGCGCAGCATCTGGCCGTGAAAAACAGAGTAGGATTGTAGCTAATGCGCAAGCTCCACTAGCGAAACACGGGCCCATGCATCACAGGCGACACTCTAAAATGTTTTGTTCAATGGTTTTGGTTTACATTATGCATCAGTTTTGTGTGAATGACAAGGCAATTTCACGCGATTGAAACATCTGTGTTCCCTAAAACAATGGAGTTTCGTTTGTAACACATACGCCCTTGTTTCACAAAGATTCAGTGATGATTGGCTATCTTACTGGAGAGGAATACTGATTTTTTTTCTAAACTCTTGCAACATCATAAATCTTTGGATTAGTGAAAATTTCGCCTGACCAAAGGCAGTGGAACCAAATGCTTAGAAATTGGTGCCAATATAAATATTAACATGGAATTTGGTATAGTAGTTGTAGCACTTCAGGCACTAGTTTAGGTCACTATGATCAGCACAAAGTGATTTTTTTTTTCAAGTTGTTGTCAATTATGAGTAAAATAAATAAGGCAGGCTTTAAAAAAACTTTACCAATTTATACCAAATAAAATAATTTGCAATAAATCTAAATTTACAGATTACCCACAGCAATGGGCCAACCCCAGCAAACTCCATCCCACATATAAACGAGAGGTCAGCCACTTTACCAAACGGACACGGTCCAAAACCTCGTCAAGAGCAGCGTAGGTCACCCGAACCCAAGATGGAGAACCACATGCCTCTTAAAACCTCTGAGCCAAAAGTGCAAGAAAGGGAGGTCAATGGAAACTCTGTTATAAGGAGAAGAAAGGAGGACACCCCAGCTCAAAAACCTCCAGCAGAACAAAACCATGCCCCAGTCTCTCCAGCTCCCCCCAAACCTGCCCAGGCACCGGCCCAGGCACCGGCCCAGGCACCAGCCCAGGCACCTGCTAAACCAAGGAAGCAGTCGAAGAAGACGGATGAACCAATTGATCAAGAGGCCTTGGAAGCAGAAAAGAAGGCAAAGAAGGAGGAAGAAGAGTGGCTCAATGCGATCGAGAAGAAGTTTCGTTCCATAGCTGGGGATGATGGTATGATCAGCTATCCCGAGTTCAAGAAAGCCATTGATAGCAAACAGGTATGGGTCTAGCAACACTCAGCAAATTTTCTTTCACAGTGAAGGTTTTTTATGAGGATATAATAAATATTGAGTATATCATGCAAGGTGGAATTTAGAAAGGTCTTCCTTCTATCAGTTAAATATGTCAAAATCCTGACACAAAAATTGTCCCTTAATCTTGAAAGGAAAGACATTCAAACTTCCATGTATTATTAATCTTGTAGGAGATTTTCATCAAGAGCTACTTCAGGCTTTTTGATGAGGACGGCAGCGGTGAAATCGAGATGGAGGAGTTCATGGACAGTCTTCGCAAAATCTCAAAGCAGACCAACCTGGAAAAACTCAAATTCCTGTTTTCCATATTTGACGCAGATGGTAAGATTTTTTTTTCTGTTAATCCCTTTAGAAAAAGTTCTACAGCACTGCACGGCTGGTCACGCAAAACCATGTTTTTTTTACCAAATCCTTTGTTTTGTTTGTCATTATCTACATTGGTGTTGAATAGGCCAGCTAAAGGGATACTCCAATGTTTAATACAATGTTAACAGTACCAGTAACAGAAAAAGCAAAGGCACAAAAGTGTTGCGAGGAACGCCAACTTCAGTTTCATGCAAGTGGAGCTCGGGCATATCTCTGAAAACACATGGGCACTCCCAGGTCTAGTTAGGAAATCAGAAAAAGATCATGAAAACCCCAGACCCTCCATGTACATTCTGACAGTTAAAATGATGAATATCTAATACTTAACTATGAGCTTTGATTCTCCTGACATTACCAAAATGGTTGTGCAAATTGATAACTGGTCCAAGTTTATGCTTTTCTTCAGTCTGAGGTGTAGCAGGATGGGTAGTGTTGAACATTGCTTAGGTTCTAGATTATCTTTTTTAAAAACCTTTCTAATAGTTTTTCTGAGTAAATATGGTAACAAACATGTTAAAGTCAATTTTTGGGGTCTAGATTTCAAAAAGTAATATTTTTACAAGCTGAAAAAAATGCAATTTTAGCCTCACTTCTAAATACCATAGAACAAAATGGCTGCCAATATCTAAAGCCAAAATGACTGTAGACAGATATTCAGCTCAGTCTGAATTTAATCTAATCTGTTTTTTCAGGTGATGGTGAGGTCACTCCAGAGGAACTAAAGGTTGCTCTTGGTGCTTGTATCTCTGAGAGCTCGATGAAGTTCACCGATGACAAGATGGATCAGCTTGTTGGGGCACTCATGAAAGCTGCCGATGTTGATGGCGATGGTGTGATCACATTTGAGGAACTACAAGTGCAGTTTGAAAAGTACCCTGCGCTGGTGGAAAATCTTGCTGTCAGGTAAGGAAAGTTATAATTTAGCACACTAAAATAACTAGATTTGAGGTAAGGAAATTCATTTCAACTATTTATCCAACTATGATATCTAACACGCAATTTCTTTTTGGAGAGTTTAGTCTGAAATTCAAATATAGAGTTGAATTATGTAAGATATATGGTCAAATGCACTGAGATGGGGTCACACCCATTTTTTTCCTATGGGTAGGAGGTAATCGTGAAGTTCATGGACATTTTCTATTTCTATTAGGTGGTTATGGTCAGGATCTTGCATGCAAGCCATAGTTTTACCCATGTATGATTGATATTTAAAGCAGCAGACTGCAATATAAGGGCTTTTTTAGGAGTATTTTGGACGTTTTTTTCCTAGGGGCCCTAATGTTATAGAGCAAAGTAAAAAGAAATAGCATTGGAAATCAACACTACTTTGAATTTTCCATTAGCCCATGATATTTGGCATTATCTATAATCACTTCAAGATTTATTTCCCCTATGTTCCAGGAGTTATTGCTGAAAACCTTGTGGTGTAGGTATAGTGGAACTGTACGGGCATCATTTTTCTTTCTGCCCTAGAGCAAAAGTGATAATGAATATACCAGGTTTAAATGGATAATAAAAAGACCTAATGTGTCTACAATACTGCAGTACATAAGAAGAATCAAAGCTCTGAATGTGTGCGCTAGTAATACCATCTGTGTAAATCAAAATGGACTTGGGGTATTTTTAGAGGAACCATACGTGCCACACATTTGGCCTGATTGTGAATTTACCTTTGGGATGTAATGAAAACCATTAATCTCATTAAAGGCTATGCATACCAGGACTTGGTAAAAAAATTTATGGTAAGATTCTATCCATTATTCAAAGAATCTCATAACTTTTCTTGTTCAAACAAGAAATGCGGTTGTGACCGTGTAAAAAAACGCCTCCTGCCGTTAATGTCGGTATACCAGTGTTTGATGACATGTCTCATAAAAGCAGACATAAAGAAGATTTTACAATTATCAATTTCTCTAATCAGTAATTTTGTATTGTGAGACCTCATCACATGGGGCAAATGCAATCATCATAGCGCACTCCCGTACCGCTTCGCGGTACCGCCGCTACGCGGCGTGGGAGGCGCTAAAAAACTGCACAGAACCGTACGTGCCACATGGAACCATACGTGCCACACATTGTTTTATGCCTTTACTTACAGGATTTAGTTATTATATAATAATAAGAAATTATAAATGTGGAGAAATCATCTCAGGGGCAAGGGAAAATGAGTTCTGAGTGAATAACGTCTACTTTAATCAGGATAATGTATGGCCAAAAGAAGTGACCATGTTGACCAAATTCCCATAGGGTTCAGTGTTATATATTTGTTTTGAAGCTACAATCAGGATTTATTGATATTAGTGTTCCCAACTTTTAGGTTGCATTCCTCAGTGTGTCTATATTATGGGCAAAAAATTTCAAAATGATCGAGGTACTTTAGTATTTTGCTTTTTTGCTACACTTTTGTCCCCGTTTCAGTGCAATTGACCATATACTGATTCCTAATACACAGAATGTGTCTCCTTAAAATAGCTACAAAGAAGTCCTCCCATTTCTAGAGTGTATTTTGAGATTTTAAGCGAATATTGCCTTAGCGCCCTCTCCAAAGATAACATATCACAGGGTCTTAACCCCACTCCCCTCTCAAAAAATTAACAGCTGAAATGAAACAAAACGTGAAATACAGAAGGTGATATACCTATCAGAAATGTTTGCTTTGTAAGTTCAGAAAATAGAAAATGTTAATGCAAATTTGATGTATGTATTTTCCCACCTTTCAGTCCATCCAACTGGTTGAAAGTTCAGAAAAAGCCAAAGAGACCAAACATCTTCCAAGTCATCAAGAAGTCGACCGTCAACATGTACCAGAACAATAAGCCGCTCCTCATGTGTCTCATCGTCCACTTTATCACCTTTGCTGCCTGTTTCTTTGGATCTGTTTATCGGTACCGGAAGTCGAACGGTTGGGTGATGTTGGCCCGTGGATGTGGTATGTCCGCCTTTGTTATGTTTTAAAAAGTATTGGTAATGGTTCTTTGATTGTTAATGGGTAAAATGATTTCTTTTTTCACAAATAAAGGCAACATTAAGAAAATCGTGTTATTAGAATTTTCACCAAAACTCTCTAACAGGTTTTGTTGATTACATTCATAAGGTTTAGTGATTAATGAATAAACACAATGCAAAATCTGAAAAAAAGAAAGAAATAAAACAACTGGCATTTCAATGGTTTAATGCACTTTTACTTGAACCATCTCTTCATTTTGGTAATTAAGCTAGAAAAGAATAATTATGGCTGCAACACACATAAAAAAAGAGAAGACATCACACAAATTGCTCTCGGTCATACATAAGCAAATGGCCATGACCAGGGAATAAATTTGCAAGGTATTCACCGAGGTGAGGCTGTCCGTATTCAATGATGGCTTATACCTGCAAATTTCTTCCCTGGAATGGACATTTCCATTTATTTCATGGTTTTACAGTCTTAAAACAAAGAAATTCTGCTGAATTGTAGCTTGTTTACATCATCAGAATGTCACGTGACCTGGCCATGGAATACAGGGATGTTGTATTCCATGGCCCCATGTGATACAGAGGCCCTGGGTTAAACCTATGGGACTGTTGTATTCACCATGAAATAAAGAGTAGGTCACCATTAGGAATACTGGTATTAAAAGGCCTGTTTTACCATAGATTGAATAGGTTTTGAATATGTCTTAATATGTCTTAATACTGAGTTGAAGGGAACTGGAGCAGAAGAAGTAGTATGCTCACTTAATTGAATATTGACCCTGACCTAAAACCTGATCTTTCATATTTCTTTTTAAAAGAGACAAAGATTTGACAGTGATTTTTCTGGTCTTTTAACATAGGAATGTCCTTGAATTATCACTCTGCTGCTCTGGCTTTCTCGATGGCTCGGCGAAGTTTGACATTCCTAAGGAACACGCCAATAGGACCGTATCTGGCTGTAGACGATCATATTGAACTGCATAAGATGTTGGGCGCAACAACCGTGGTGCTCGGTGTGGTACATACAATAGCTCATCTGGCAAATATAGGTGAGTTGGCAGTCGGGGTTCAATGCTGCTTTTAAAAGCAATTTCCTGAAATGAATCTCACTTTACAATTTGGTAAATATGGCAAATTGTAATTCTGGAACTTTTCTATGATCTTATTTTATATCAGCCACTAGCACAGATTCATGAAATATTGTAAATAGAGTGCCCATATAAATGATTATTCCAAATATAAGTTCATATTTATAGTATGGCTTTGTCGGTTCAAATCATATATAAGAACAAACAATAGGATTAAAATAACCTTTTTTGATATCATTTTCAGGTGTTATGGTGTCTGCCGGTCATGCCTGTTCGTTTACTCAGATTTTGTTCACCCACATGTCGGGTATCGGATTCTTCTATGGGACAGCCTACCCAAGTGGTGTTTTACTGATGATTGCCCTAGGCATTATCGGAGTATGTTCCACCCCCATGATCCGACGTGCGGGTCTGTTTGAGGTGAGTACATACTAGTGAGTCGTAAGAAAGCTTCTTGAAAGCTGCAAACCTAAGACTTAAGCAGGTATTCCACCGAAGTCATTTGACAGATTTCAATCGGATTTAAGAGAAATAACAGATCAAATTTCATGATTTCTTTATTGTGGATTTCTCCACAATTCGGCTCAGTCGAACACCTGCTTCGAGTTGGTGCAGTCTGATAGCCGGGGTTAAAAAAAAATAAATCTTTTTTAGAATGAATCAAGATGCTCAAATAGGCCATGCTTGCTTCACCACCTATTTGCTTTCATTCTCCATATTTTAGCTTATATAGATATAAATATTTCAAGGAATAACCAGATTTATACCCACAGTCTGCTCATTTTGAAGTAGATGCCAGTCATATAATTACAATCTGGAATTCCTACAGATAGGAATGCTGCACACCCTTCCTGAGACCCAGTCTTTACTCTGCCACCAGTCGGCCTAAATTTTGCTAAACCGATTATTTTTGACAATGCGAAATGTATAGACAAAATCGGTCGGATTAGCGAATTTTCAACAGACCGATGGCAGTGGAATAGCTGCTTTAAGCAGGTATTCCACTGCCGCCGGTCGGCCTGAGTTTTGCTAATCCGACCATTTTTGATGATGCAAAAGTATAGAAAAAAAACGGTCGGATTAGCGAAATCTCAGCCGACCGATGGCAGTGGAATAGTTGCTTTACCAGAATAAATTGTATACTGATTACTTTTCCATCTTCAGTTTTTCTACAGAACTCACTTGCTGTACATCCCCTACTGGATCCTGACCCTCCTGCACGGACCCATTTTCTGGATGTGGTTCCTCGTCCCCGGACTCATGATCTTCATCGAGCACAGCTACAGTCACATCATTCACCAGCGTCAAAAGAGGGATAAAACTGGATTCTTCACAACTGAAGTCAACCTCCTGCCTTCCAAGGTGAGTTGCACAAAATTAAATCTCAAGATTCAACTGCTAACTTTCGCACTGGCTCAACTTTCAACCGACCTAAATATAGATATAGGTATAGTATCCCTGCTTATTCCTGTCCCTCAAAACCTGTTGCAAAATGAAGACTGTAGGCTTCAAATTCATTTAATTCATTTTTTATTACCAAGATGCAAAATCCCTTGAAGCACAATGATAGGGAAACATTTTACTATTGTACAAGTGTATCATGTTGTTCGTCAGCATTCTTTGGTTCATAACGCCAACCCTCTTAGAGTGCTTTAACTGTAGGGTTGGTATGATGTGATGAAAGTTTCTAATACCAAAACTTTCCTATTCGATTTCATTTCTAGGTTATCCATCTTGTAGTCACACGGCCAAAAAGCTTCAAGTTCAATGCGGGTGATTATGTGTTTATCCGGATTCCAAGCATCTCTGAATGGGAATGGCATCCATTTAGTATCAGCAGCGCACCCGAGGAGGAAGGTAAGAAAACCATTAATAATCCTTTGACCCTTTAGTGGCCTCTAGTCAATGCATTAGGCCCATTTTCCACCACCCGATATGGCCCCTCTATCGGCCGCTAGACCCATAGTAGATGCTATTTTCGGCCGACAGAGACCATGCCCCACCATTGAACCCTATGGCAGCCCCGTCGGCCGAGGTGGTTGTGTGGGGCAGCTATCGGCCGATAGAGCACTCATATCGGGTGGTGGAAAATGGCCCTTACCGCATCATGACCATTGGTCGTTATGATGCACCACTGCAGACCTGTCAAGTAACTCGCCAGGACAACATTCATGCATCATGCCAAATCTATGGGGTTCATGCACCCCAGAGAGTCAGCATGGTTAAGATTGATTTCAGTAATCCCTTATCCCAAGCACTTATTCCAAAACTAGCACCAACTTCAGATGCTAGCAATTGATTTAACATGATACATAAGGAAAGGAAAGACATTGCACATCGATGCAGTAAACAATCTAACACCTTTAATACAGTTGAATCATTTCTTTAGAATTGCATTTAAATAAAAACATGTCTGAAGAAGACATAAATCTAAGTCAAAACGTTGCCTCACATTCATCAACTATACCTACCTGTATACTCAATGTCACCAATAAAATTTTGTTAATCATAATTGTTTCTTGTCTGGTTTTCTGTGAGAAATTTTATCATAATTTAAATGAAAAAAAAGTTCTATCCCACAGATTTTAACTGATCTGTACATTGCCTATTGCTAGGTATCCTGTGGATTCACATTAGGACGATGGGCGGTTGGACGAAGCGTCTGTATGACTTGTTCGACAAAGGAGACTATGTCAACAGCATTGAGGAGATGGAGGAAGAAGGTACCTGATGCTTTTTTTTCTACTTGAATAAGATAATTTCCTTATTAAACATGCACTAAACAAAAAGTATCGCTGATACTCATAGGCTCCCCCACAATCGATAATATTTCATCTCTTTATGAAAAAGTAGACAATGTGCAAAGCATATAGGCATGGTCAGACTTTGTTTCACCTAAATCAAGTTTTAAAACATTTTTATTTTGGTATGTCCTATTAGGGGCTCCGTAGATTTCCCTGTCCACATTTATATATAATTTAGCCTTCCCTTGCATCAAAATGGTGTTAGATAAATCATAAACCATAAACCATAAATCACCGACCCAAAATTAATTCTAAATATCAATATTTCCAGAATGCTGGAAGTGTGGAAACAGCCATGATGCCCCAAGGGGCGGCAAGTGCACCAAGGACAGGAAAAGAGGATACACCATCGCTACTCGCCAACGATTGCCAGTTCTGGCAGAAGAACTTCCTGAAGTCGATGCTGCAGATTTCCCAAACAAGCAGGATTATCTACAGTATTTAGAAGCAGCCAAAGAAGACTTAGAGCTAGAGGCTACTGGTGAAAGAATAAAGGAACAGATTCTATACCTAGCGGGAATTAAGCACGATCAACATGATCAGCACAATCATCAACATGATCAACACAATCATCATGACGAAACGCAGTCGAGTATTGCTGTAGATAGCACTGACAGTGGTTCTAATGTAGGCAGCGTACAGCGGAGAAATAGGAAAAGGAAGAAAAGGCCCGTGAAAAGTAAGTTTATTCTTTTTCCAGCCTGCTGCAGTATTTCATATTCAAGCACTTCTAGATTGCAGTGCTCCTGTACCCCTTATATGAGAGCAGCATCTATTTGAGATGTAGATTTTATTGCTAGAGGTTAACCTGATCATCCCCTTTTATCCCCTTACTTTTTTAAGTTATAGACAGAATCAAAAGGCCATGGGACACATCTTTGTATCGATCTACACTGTCTGCCCCCCTGAGGGGCTGCCCTTAGGGGCGACAGCCTCCCGAGGGGTAGATCGATGGGAATGTATACCTTGTAGTTCATTTCTGTTTTATTACATGTTATTTTAATCTAGAAGTGATTAGATTCACTGAATTAAGTATCTTAATATGTCACATGACCAGCTGTGGCGATTGAAAGATGTGATTCAACTGGGGGTGTGGCTATCAGCTCTGTAACGTTATCTCTATAAGATGTTGTTATTAGCATGAAATAAAGATCCTGGCACTCAAACATACCAATACGGCATTTTCACCTTGTAGACATTTATTTCATGGTAGTCTCTTCTTTACATATCTTTCTATTTCAAGCAGATTTTCACTGTCAGTTATCTTTTGTCTTACAGCTTCTGTAGATTTGTTTAAAGCAATCAAAGACAAATATGAGTCAAAGCCAGAGGCAGTGCGTAATCTGCGGAATGGTGGAAGGTCTTACGTTGACCGGAGAAAGGTATGCTTGTGTTTTATTCACCAGGTTTAGTCAGATCAAAATTTACGTAAAGAGATCACTTAATGTTATAAGGAATCACGGTAGGTTATAGCAAGGAAAAGGGAGTAATGAAAAAAGAAAGTCAAAAAAATTTAAATCATGCTGTAAAATTATTTGTAAAATATTGAGAGCTTGTGAAACACCACACAGCACACATAAGGGAGTGGTCATTTTTTAACAACAGGGGGGGTCAGTGAAGTGCCGCGCATGCGTGTCGAAAATTTTTCCGTCCCCCACTCTGAGGGGTCTGAAATGTTTCCGTCCCCCTTTTCTTCTATAGTCGCATGTGGGATTTTTCGCTCAAAAGGGGTGAAATTCTTTTTGCCCCCCATCCTTAGAGGGGTCTGAAATTTCCCCCCCCCCCAAATCCACCAACCCCCCTGTTGTTAAAAAATGACCACTCTCTAAGTCACTACGAATAAGAGTTTGATTAAAGATTCATTGAAAAGTTAAGAGTCTCAAGTTGAATACTGAAGTCCCATAGGTTCAACCTTGGAGCCCCGTATTGCACCCCCCCCTGCAATAACCCTACCCCGTATTTTATGGCCATTTGCAGCATGCTAAATGACTTAATAACTAAGAATAAATCATTATTTTTTGTCAAATAAATAAAAATCATAACCTACATCACCAAAACAACATGAGATAAATGTAAAGGTTCACGAGGATTTGTCTGAGTGAGGGTTATCTCACTCGGCTCCACCTCGTGAAGTAACCCTCACTTAGACCAATCATCGTGAACCTTTACCATTTTATGTCATGGCAGATACGATCGTTACTATAAAACAGTACTGGACATGTCATATTCAATGGGGGCATGGAATACAATGTGGTTGTATTCAATAGGTATCCGCCATCTTGGATTTTGAACGGATCTGAGCAGTCTTTTTCTTTATTTATAAGCAATTGAACCCTGAAGGCCATGACAAATGCAAATGTCCATTAGAGGGAATAAATTTGCTTAGTATTCACCTCGGTGAGGCCTGTCCGCATTCAACTCTGCCTTTAAGGCATCGTTGAATTTGCATTTGCATTTGTATTTAAAAGTAGTTTTGAGACTCAGCTTTGATTCCATTATTTATTTCAGGTGTATATTGAAGGTCCATTCGGTTCAGCTGCCGTCCGTATGGGAGACACAAACCATGCGATCCTTGTAGCAGCGGGTATTGGAGTTACGCCATTCGCCAGTGTCTTACAAAGTCTAGTCACCCAACACCGAATGGCCAACGAGGAGCACGGAGAAAATACACCAAGCTACAAGAGCAGTAACAGACTGAAAAAGGTAAGTTTGTTTTTTTATGGTACTGTTATAATTTTTTTTTCATTTTTTCCCACCATGATAAGGTGCAGTTTACATACAAGTTGGACCCTCGCTTTATTCCAAACCTTTTAGGCCATCTGGTGTGGTACTTAAGCATCTTAAGTTCTGTTCTTTAGTGCAAAAGTAGGATATGCATGTGCTAATTTTACACTTAAAACATCTGAAATCCAATTTTATCAATTAAGAGTCTAATTGCCTCTCAAAGAAGTTGAGTTTGGGCCTTTTCTAGTCAAGAATACAGCCAAAGTAAGAAGTGTGAGTTCTGCAGGGCATTTCAAAATGATATCTACAGCTATGGTTTTAAAAAGCTCTCCAGTAGGATCTTTACATGGTTGAAAACTTTGCTAAGTTTTCCTTTTTCCATCTCTGTTACAGATCGACTTCATTTGGGTGAACCGTAAAGCGGATGACTTTGATTGGTTCCTCACATTGCTAACTCAGCTGGAATTGGAGGAGGCGAGACAAGGCGACTTCGACAGCTTCCTGGACATGCATCTCTTCATGACAGCTGCTAAGTCTTCTTCTGACCTTAAGGTAGGAAAGACTCTAAGCCTAGATGTCCATTTATTACAGTACTATGACTGCATATGCAACCACTGGCGAACTTTTAAAGCCGGTTAAAGACCAACAGTCCCTCTATGTTCAACGAGAAATGGGCTGGAAATACATGATCTGGATGAGACTCAAACTGGCAATCCTCACATTGCTAATGCAGTGTAACTGAATCTTCAAATTAAAAACCTCAAATTTAGAGAAATGGCTCACAAGATATTTGAAAGAAAAGGTGAAACATAGGTGCACATTTAGCACCAAAATTATCCATCTTTCACACAGCATTTTCTTATTCCTTTAGGGGAGATGGCTCTAGACTAGTTTTCCCTGAACTGACATATAACTTTTCACTACAGGGAGTAGGCCTACAAATGGCTTTGGAGCTGGTGCAACAAGAAGACGGTGCCGACATGATCACTGGGCTGAAGACCCGCACTCAGGCAGGCAGACCTAACTGGAAAAAGGTTGGTACATTATTTTTAGTAGTAATGAATTTGTTCTTTAGGGAGTAGTCATTATTTTTCAACAGAGGGGCTTGGGGGTTTGAGGGGAGATGTAAACTGTTCATCCCTCCTGAGGGTGTGTGAAAAAAATTAACCCTATTTTTAGCCCCAAAAAAGCCTGCACACTACTATAGGCCAAAGAAGGACGTAAACATTTTCCGCAAAAAAAATTTGACTGCTGTTGCGGGGGCCCAAGGGAGTGGTCATTATTTATCAACAGGGGGGGTGGTGGGTTTGAGGGGGGGCGTAAAATTTTCAGACCCCTCCCGACGGGGGGCTAAAAAAATTTTGACCCCTCTTGAGGGGGGGGCTAAAAAAATTCACCCTCTTTATAGCAAAAAAGCCCGCGCACTACTATAGATCAAAGAGGGGCGCGAAAACTCTCCGCGCCTCCGGTGCGGGGGGGGGGCGCAAAAAATTTTGACTGCCGTCGAGGGGGGGCATAAGAAATTTCGCGCATCCGCGCAAAAACCCACCATCCCCCCTGTTGATAAATAATGACCACTCCCTAAAGGTTTTTCAGACATCCTTGCAAAAACTCACCAACCCGCTATCTTGATAGATAATGACCACCCCCTTACTGAAATGTTTAGTTACCATAACTTGTTTAGCACATTTGCAAGAATTGGCATCAATGAATTTAGTTCAATGAGTTTATTTAAATTCAAAGGCTCAATTCTGACTATCCTTTTTTACCCTCTGCAGCTGTTCACACAATTCAAAGAAGAGAATAAAGGACAAGTCCACGCTTACTACTGTGGGGGACCCGCTGTGGCTAGCGTCGTCAAGGCCGAATGTGACAACTTTGGATTCCAGTTCTCCTTATCGCTGTAAAGGTTTTGTCATCTAACACAATGACCAATGTATTTTTTATCCTTTAATGGCCACATAATATTTTGAGTTCATAGAACTAAAATTTGGCCAAAGTGGTCAACATTGACCAGATGCATAAATGAACCACTGGTCACACTACTTTTGTATTATACAATTCCTGATCATTAATTGCCACCAAATGTTACACTATGTGACATGGTAATATCAATATTGCACAACTTTAAGAAAAGTTTTATGAATGTAAGATGTGGCTAAATAACATCTTTTGAGAGATACCTGGGATATCTGGTAAACTGAAACTGTGAAAAAGAAAAGAGTGAAAATATACCATGTACATGTATGAAACAAATGTTGTATAAAAAGGATAATGAATTACAGTAATCAATTAATTCAACTGTATACCATGAATTACAGTCTCTTTCATACTAGCTACTCAATATTGAATCATGGTTGTAACCCAATACTGCTTTGGATCTCACTTTACAAATGCCTTCTGGTTACATTTCTCTCTTCATAGATAGCTAAGAATTTACTTTCTGGGGATGGTATACTTTTCTGATATTGCATTAGAAGCATCTGCTTCCCTCATTCAAGTGTGTCTAACGTTAAGTGTGTTGTGATAATTTATACTACTAAAATTGAATCTCGACATAGACCATTGTGTCGCTGCTACAGATTAAAAATGCTCAGAAGAGCTCTCAAACAAGTGAGCGTCTTGTACAAAATACAGGGATCTAACAGTATTATAATATACAAGTGTAAATGATATCAAAGACAGTGTTGTACATTCAATTGTAAATTGCCCCTGTATCTATCAATAATGGATAGGCTGATATATGCCAATATATGCAAACGTAGTTACAGTTTAGGTGATTCATCGACCGACCGCCAAAAGAATAGTAAACAAACTACTGCATTACCCGGAGCGTGTTGCTCCTATGGTAAAAAGAGCTGTCAGTAGGTACCCTCTTTTCAAAAGAAGTCACACTCTGCTTCACCATTCAACTTGCACTCACCACATTAGTCTGAAAAGTCACCTGCCTTGGTTAAAACAGAGAGAGCTACACTATCAGGTACCTACTCATGTTACACACTCTATAGTATATTATACTGACTGACTTCTCCCAACTAGGTACCTACTCAAATCCCCCTTCTTTAGCACCGTACTTGAATGACCACTTGTGAGCAACAAAAGGGACAAGTTATAGCCACATGAAAAGAAAGGACTGGAAATGAGGGCATTTTTAGCCAGCTCTTCCTTTTACTATAGGAGCACACCCTCCCGAGCTAATTACATGTAATTTTGTGTTAAGGTTTTATTAACACTTCTTAGCATGCTATGGGACCTATACTTTAAGCTTGCCACAACTCATGATAAATATTTACTAGTTTGTGGAACCATGGTCAGGTTAATGAAATAAATGATTTAAATTTCAAATAAATTAACAGAGTCTGGTTTTTACTTCATTCTTAACATCAAGTGCCCTCTCATTTATTTACACAGATATTCCTACATCTATCCTCTTAGCATTGTGAAGCACTGTCGCCTTACCATGGTGGACTGTTTATCTAGCCCTCACTCTAGGAAATATTTAGCTGGTAAATCTAACAGGCATCCTCATCGAACTGAACAGTAATCCACCATAATCATATTGCAATAAAGCAGTGTAGTTTCTACGATGAAGCCCCAGATGGCAGTACAGTTAAGTACAGTTGCACAAGCAATTTCCATGAAAAGAGCAGTGAATATTGGTGCAGCTGATAGCATGTTCCTGAAGTCAGGCTGCAGCTTATGTCAGGGGTTTGTATACATATACACTAAGAAAGGAATGACAACTATCACGGACTTCAGTGGGGTGTTTCAGAAGCCGGACATGATAATGAACATTAAATATCTGTTTCTAAAACTGTTAGATTCTAAACTTCAACTGCAACCATTATCATCTCTCACCAGTCATATAGTTATAGACACAGTAAGGTAATGGTAATGCTTTAGAAACACATGCAGTTATAAGCCTACAATCACTATTAAAACTGCTATCATATCTCCTTATGACCGGTTGTAAACATTACCTGCTTCTGAAACACCCCACAGGTATGGCTAATAGGCTTATACAGGAATACCATATTCTAAAACTCTAGGTGTATCTTATACATGGGATGCGTCTTATGCACAGAGATTACGGTAAATGATGTGATTTTGGGAGTTATGGAACTACAATATCCAACGTATAATGCACGTCTCATACGCAAATCCGAGGCCCTCTGCACCTAATATAGAATCAGTCTGGGTATGTTGTATAGGCAGGGTACTTTTACTACAGAACAGTACTACTGTAATCTCTCGCATATAAGGCGCACCTTGCCTATAAGGCGCACCCCCAACTCAGGGAAGTCTGTTTTACGTATAAGGGGCACCTCTAAGGGCAGATTTTTGTTACTTTAGTACTGTTCTATAGTAAAAATACCCCCCCATTAGGCGCACCCCAAACTCAAGGCAATGTCCCTCCCACGTATAAGACTCAACATAATTTTGTTTGGTGTATAAGATGCGCCTTATAGTATGCGGGAGATTACGGTATGTCTTATATGTATGGTTACGGTATATGGCAGGAGATATTAGAATATAAAGAAAGTGCTACAAATATAAATTAGAATATAAATATTTGTGTTCTTATCACCTATGCAATGGATCTGAAATATCTATATGTAGCTTGAACCCCTAGGCCCACACGGACATTGGATGGCTTGTTTGTGGATTAGGGACGTGTGTGATAATCAAATGAAAGGTCTTGGTGCCCCCTTTTTTGATCCAGGGAGAGCTATATGCCCTTGTGTCAAATCCATGAACTACCCTTGTTCCTCCCATATAAGAATCGTATTGGCACCCAAATCCACAAAGGAAAGCCCTACAAATCCTTTCAAAACGTTTCCCTGTGGCTCCTTAGGGAGTGATAATTTTTTAACAACAGGGGGGGCTGGTGGATTGTGTGGGCCAAAAATCGCGCACGAACCTGCCCTTTTACCCTATAGTAATGCGCTGGGTTTTCCACTGAAAACAGGTGAAATTAATTTGACCCCCCCATCAGAGAGGTTGAAAAAATTCTAACCCCCCCCCCCCGGTCAAGGGGTTGAAAAAGTTCTGACCCCCCTCTCAAACCCACCAGCCCCCCCCTGTTGTTAAAAAATTATCACTCCCTTACTATACCCAAATGTTTTAAAACGTTAAAAACCGGTTCCTTTAGTGAAATAACTTTATTTTTTGAGGCTGATAAACGGGGATAGGCAGGGTAGGATTTTGTGGTGATTGAGAGGTTCTGATATTTCTTTTTTCTTCTTCTTTCTTTTTTTGTTCTTTTCTCCATGTTAAATTTTGTTTTAAAGGGGTAAATAATTTAAAGAGAGGATTGGCCAAAGGTGGGATGGGAGTTTGCTTTATAGCCAAGGATATCAAACTATAGACCACTACTGTACTGCTCAAAATAAAGCCCCAAGTGTGCTCAATAGCTTCACCTTTAATCCAGGGTGCACCTTATATGCATAGTGCACCTTGAGCCTAAAGTATTGCATTAACTAGAAAATGGGTTACTTTACAAGCAAATACCAGGTGGCGTTTGAATTGTTTTAGTTGGACCAACCCTTTCAGAGCTATCAGACACGAGAATATAATTTCCTATTATTTCCAATTTAGCATAAAATTAAGTAATTCATACAGAATTATATATTGAAGGAGGAATGCATTATATATATATATATATATATATATATATATATATATATATATATATATATAGGTTAGGGAACATTATATCATGCAATATATCAAAATATCTAGGTGGTTTTAATCATGATAATCAAAGATGCTAGTAAGAAATGAAAACAAACCTGTATTATTGTTGACTTCAGCAGTGAACAGGTTCATTTTAGACCAAACTGATATGAGCAGGCTGGGGAAAATAAAATGTTTAAGCCCTAAAGAATACACACATCGAAGTGCAAGCTCCAAAAACTTCAATGCGTTTTAGGTTTAAAAGGAAAATTCAAATTTACTTTAAAATATTACATCGCATCAGCAAGTAGGAATCTCCAGAGGGAGTGTTAATTTTTTAACAACAGGGGGGGTTTGCACTCAGGCGCGAAAAACTTCTTGACCCTCCCCCCCCCCACCTCAATGGACAAATCTTTTTTTTAACCCCCATAGGGGACGGAAATTGTGTACGAACATGCCCTTTTAACCTAAAGTAATGTGCAGGCTTTTTCACTGAAAACAGATAAAATCATTTTGACCCCCCTTCAGAGGGGTTAAAAAAGACTTTGAACTCCCCAGGGCAAAGGGTCAAAGAAATTCTGCTCCCCCCAATCAAACACACCAGCCCCCCCCCCGCCCTGTTGTTAAAACAATGATCACTCCCTAAGCCCAAGGTGGGCCTTTCATTTCATGGGTGAATGTCAGAAAAAGTGCAGATATCTGGTGCAAACAGTACAGAAAGAAAAAAGTCAAAATAATATTACAAATATTAATTATATTGATAATGCAACATGTTGGCCCTATGAAAACCCCTGGTGGACTGGCTTCCCCCAAAAACTGCAGTTTTTATTTATGGTCAACCAAATTTCAGCAATTTTTGTGAGGCGTATGCGATGAAAACTCTAGGATTGCTAAAAACAAGTTAGGATGATCACAGCTATTTGAAATTTGGTATGCAAGGACCTATTGGCAAGATTAAGCATATAAGATTTTTTTAAAAAAAATCTCAAAAGATTTGTGAGCGCACGGACAAAATTATACTGAAAATTTGAAAAAATTTGTCTCTGAACCACCAACTTTGCTGTAGTTTTGTCAATAAGGCCCTGATCAGCTCCAAAATTGCTCTAATAAATCCTCATTATATCTAGTGTTGGGAAAATAAAACAGTAGAGGCCTCACTGAAACTAAGTTTGTACCATTTAGTGTTGCATGTATGTTAAGCTAGAAAAAAAACTGAGAAAAACCCACATTTCACACCAGGGGAAGGGACCCCACAAAGATATTTTTAGCAAATGCAAAGCTACTAAAATGGTTGATATGAAATATAAAAAAAAGCAAATGCATACTTGAAATAATCAGCGACATAGTAAGATGTAGTTGAGGCATCTGCAACAAAAACCCAGTCCATGTTGGCATTATGACCTACAAATCGGCAACCATTGAACCAACAGCTAAAATGTTGATACCAACTTCAACCCCCTCTATGACCTTAACATGGCATGTATTAGATAGATTGTATCACTATTTTTGATAGATTTATTCCGACCTAAGAGTTATTGTCGCAGAAGCCTCAACGAGTAAAATTCCACACACGAGTGGCCATAACGTAAAGATTTTCAATCAAAACCCACTAACCCGATATAAATATTGTAAGCCTAACATAAACCTAATACGACAGGTAATTTTGAATAGGTTTCTAGTCTTTAAGTGGACATGAGGACATGTACAAAATGGCCAAACTGCAAAAACAGGATTTTTGGTAATTTTGGTCTTTGGGACCCCTTAACTGAAAAAAATCCTAACTCTACAGACTCAAATTGATATTTTTCTGAAGGTAAACTGTCCTCTATAAGATGAGACCATGGAAGACAAGATCTGATAAGTAATTTTTAGCGCCTCCCACGCCGCGTAGCGGCGGTACCGCGAAGCGGTACGGGAGTGCGCTATGATGATTTCATTTGCCCCATGTGATGAGGTCTCACAATACAAAATAACAGTGGCAGGCGTTTTTTTATGCAGTCACAACGGCATTTCTTGTTTATTCTATGGCTGTATAAAGGTAAAAATTTATGATATACCGTATTGGCCTGTATAAACGTTTGGGCACTCATTAATTCCATGTAGGGTTTAGCCCGGCACTTATTCAAGACCTGCGCTTATTCCAATACCCAATGCATATATATATATACAAGCCGATATGGTAGTTGTCAATGACTGATGGGCCATATACAAAACTAACTCTAGTGGAATACACACTTTATACAACTTATTGACAGCATCCTTGATTGGGTTAATTTTGAGGTCATGTATAATTTATCCCATGACCCTGATAGATTTACCTGGAACACCCTAAGAGTGAAATACAAATAGAGCATACACAAAGATTATACTTTTACATTGACATCCGCTATGTACATCTAGTGCAAAGGCAGTGCTCATCATTGATAATGGGGATGGTAGGTTAGAGGGGGCTTGTGGGGCTCTTATCCCTCAAACAGCTCTTAACCCTCAAACAAGTACCCATTTCAGGGTTAAGAGCAACCACAGAATCTAAACCTTCAAACATGTGTCTTAAGCTTCAAATGCTCTTATCCCTCAAACACTCTTAAGCCTCAAATGTTCTTATCCCTCAAATGCTCTTATCCCTCAAATGCATGGGACATATTTCCTAAACCCATATAATGAGGAATCATGGTCCCTCCTGGGCACCTCCTGATGCTTTATGGCCAGCTCTGGTATGGGCAGATCCAGGAATTTGAACAACATTCATGCCTTCACCTCACACTTCCTTGACATCCTTTTCACTCAACCAAAAGTTAAAAAATTGGGGGGATCTGGACTCCTTGACCCCTTGTAGGGTCAGCAAAGGTTAGGGGTGCGTTTGAGGGAAAAGAGCATTTGAGGGATAAGAGCATTTGAGGCTTAAGAGCATTTGAGGCTTAAGAGCATTTGAGGCTTAAGACACATGTTTGAGGCTTAAGATCCTGTGGTTGCTTTTAACCCTCAAACGGAAATCTGTTTGAGGGTTAAGAGCTGTTTGAGGGATGGGTGTATTAAAATCCTTGGATTAATTATGGTCATTGTATTTAGGACGTAGTAAGGTGTATTTTACATAATATGCATACTTTGCGTTTTCTCTCACCTCGGCCAAAACTGGTGTAGAACCCAGAGAGGTTATTTCTCCATAACTGTATTTGTATTAATAAGAAGCGCCCTCCAGGACGGGGCCAGGATGCAGCAGTTACAATTAAGCAATGATATATAAGCAAATGTCCACGACCATGGGATATTTTTACATCGTATTCCCCAAGGTGGGAGTGGCGTATCCCACGAAGTCATTATATGAGAGGGGAATACGATGTAAAAAATCCCATGGAAGTGGACATTTGTATTTATGTCATGGCCTAGAGGGTTATTTTGCTTTTATATAAAGAAAAACAGCTCAGATCACTTCAAAATCCAAGATGGCGGATGCCCATTGAATACGGCCACATTGTACTCCATCCCCCCATTGAATACGGCATGTCCAGTACTGTTCTATAGTAACGATCGTATCTGCCATGACATAAATGACTGTTCTACTTACTGGGCTTAATATGAAAGCAACCGCAGGAAAGTAACCATTGGTTTAAAGAGGGCATCTAGATCTTAATGCAATTTCGTTATTTTTCATTGACTGGAATGATACATTCATTGTTTTTAATGCATCAATGAGGGGCATCATGATGCACTCCTTCCTGCTAGCTATTTCTCAAACGCTACGATCCTACGCCTGTCCCTCCGATTTCAACCTACCCTACGATCCAGTCCAATCATAGTGATTGACCCTGGGTGATTGTGTATTACCTATGATTGCCTATTCAAATGCATGCCCTTTACCTCTATATCTGCACCAGTCATAGTGATTGACCCTGTAAAATCAAGAATTCCCTTCCGATTCAGGCCAGCTAGCCATTTCTCAAACACTACGATCCTACCCCTACCGCTCGGATTTCAACCACCCCTACGATCCAGTCCAATCGTACTGATTGACCCTTGGTGGTCATGTATTACCTACGATTGCCTATACAGGTGCATGCCTTTTCCCCCTGTATCTGCTGTAATTGTAGTGATTGACCCTGTACAATGAAGAATTCCCCTCCGATCCTGGCCAGGTCAGTACGATTTCAGGGTGCCCAAAACTTAGTGTCTAAGAAATGACTTCCAGGAAGGCATTTCTCAGACACTAAGTTTTGGGCACCCTGAAATCGTACTGACCTGGCCAGGATTGGAAGGGAATTCTTCATTGTACAGGGTCAATCACTATGATTACAGCAGATACAGAAGGAAAAGGCATGCACCTGAATAGGCAATCGTAGGTAATACATGATCATCAAGGGTCAATGACTATGATTGGACTGGATTGTAGGGGTGGTTGAAATCGGAGGGGTAGGGGTAGGACCGTAGTGTTTGAGAAATGGGTAGCAGGTCAGTACAATTTGGGGGTGCTCAAAACTTAGCTTCTGAGAAACGACTTCCTGCTAGCCATTTCTCAAACACTACGATCCTACCCCTACCCCTCCGATTTCAACCACCCCTACGATCCAGTCCAATCGTAGTGATTGACCCTTGGTGATCATGTATTACCTACGATTGCCTATGCAGGTGCATGCCTTTTCCTTCTGTATCTGCTGTAATCGTAGTGATTGACCCTGTACAATGAAGAATTCCCTTCCGATCCTGGCCAGGTCAGTACGATTTCAGGGTGCCCAAAACTTAGTGTCTGAGAAATGACTTCCTGAGATACAAGGGTGAGAAAAGCTGCAGCGCCGCCCTCAGACGTTTGTGATAGTACTTTTGTATGGAGCCCTGGAAAGGACATCAGTTTCCTACATATCCTTGTCTGAAGTTTCTTTCCGCCAGTTAAATTTTCATTTTCACAAGTTAAATTTTCGTTTACACACGTCAAATTTCCATTTCCACAAAATTCATTTCCATTTTCGCAACTTTAATTTTCGTTTTCACAACTTATACTTTTGCCTCCACAACTTGTTTTTTGTGCATACTCAATCAATTGTGGACGTTGAGTTGCAGAAACAAATATATAAGTTGTGGAAACAAAAAATAAAGTTGCAGGAACAAAATATCAACTTGCGGAAATGATAATTAAAGTTGCGGAAACAAACTCTAGGGAAAAATATGTAGAAAACAGATGTCCTTTCCAGGGCTCTGTACCTTAGCGACGTCCCCTAATGAAGCACTAGGTATTTCCTGTACACTGTCCGCCCGCCATGTGAATATTCCAGTAGAGTACTTTTCATTCTGAAATACAGTTGTACATACCTGCTGTAGTTATACACACAACGAATGCAGCCCTGGTGTGTTATCAGCCAGGGCTGCGTTTGTATCTTTGTGTTTGATGCTGACCATGGGTGCATCATGCCGACCAATGGTCATGATGCACTCCTGCAGTAAAGGCCCTGAAATGGTCAACCATTTACGTAAGCTAGCGCATTATTGCATCATGCCAATGAGATATGATGCACCAATGAAGTGGTGGTGTGCTCACCAGCCCTATATTGATGCAGCATGGCGGCCATCTAGTGCTACATGAACCCTGCATCATGAAGACGATTGGGCACGATGCACTGATGCATTAGCAGCTATAGAAGGGTTCAGCAGATGATGATGGAGGTCTTTAGGGCCTGCTAATGCATTGATGCATCATGCCATCTGTTGTTCTCATGCATTATAAATGTCCCAGTGAGTAACTCACTAAGGCTACTTTCATGCATCATGCCGATCTTACACACTCGTAGGGTCGGCTTGATGCTCTAGTCAAGTCCTGGCAAATGCTCTCCCCATCATTAGGGCCCTAGACAAGGGGGTCCCATGTCCATTGTTGATTCTAAGAAGTGGTTATTGTCCATTGTCTCTCAAACCCATGTCCTTTGTCCATTTTAAGAAGTGGCTTTGTCCCTTGTCTCTAAGCCCATGTCCCTTGTCGGTTTTAAGAAGTGGCCTTGTCACTTGTCCCTAAAGTCCATGTCCCTTGTCAATTTTAAGAAATGGCTTTGTCCCCTTGTCGATTTTACCCGTCTGGGGCCCTATCATTTTATTGTTGCATTACGATGACCAATGCGTATGATGCCTTCCTGCATTAGCTGTCCTTAAACCTATGCATCCATGTATCAGCACTTACTCGGGGGCTTCATTCATGCATCATGACGACCTTCAAGGACTGCTGATGTATCCATGTATCAGCACTTACTCGGGGGCTTCATTCATGCATCATGACGACCTCACAGGATTGCTACACACCCTGAAGCACGGTCTGATGCTCCAATGAAGCGCTGACAACCGTTTTCCCCAGCACTTCATGACGACCAATGGCAATGTACATGAGGCATTCCTGCATGAGCTCTCCTTAGGGTTAACATTCACCTCACACTATTACATCAAACGTACGACTCGGTAATGAGGCAGAACATATTGATGTCAATTAGGCGTTGATTTATCGCGTATCTGCTAATGTGTTTACACATGTATGTCAAGCGGTAGGTGTTTGTCTCTCTTAAGTACCACAATTAACAAATCATCAGCTGATCTTTTCTTACCTAGTGCATGGGAGTCAACAGCCATCTCTATCCTTAACCCTTAAGGGCCATTTTCCACCACCCAATATGTCCCCTCTATCGGCCGCTAGACTCATAGTAGATGCTATTTTCAGCCGACAGAGACCATGCCCTACCATTGAACCCTATGGCAGCTCCGTCGGCCGAGGTGGTTGTGTGGGGCAGCTATCGGCCGATAGAGCACTCATATCGGGTGGTGGAAAACGGCCCTTACAGGCTAGTTGTGCATCGTTGTCAGGCTTTTCTCAAGATGGCACGATCCCTCACTCTAATGCCATTCCAGTCCTGCCTCTTGTGGTCACTAATGATTGCACTGGTACGACTGCCCTATCAAACCCTGTGTAATTACTACAATCGTAGTGCCTGTGTCTAGTCATACCATGTTGAGATATGCCCTCCAGAGATTTCTCCCTAACATTGACCCCTGTGCGGTCATGCAGATATGATTTGGAATAGAAGTCGTTGCACTACAGACCCCGATGTAAGTCATTATTACCTACACAAAGTAGTTATCTTGACGATTTGAGGCATCTTTTGTTATCAAAGATATTGAAATTAGTCCCTGGCAGCAAATGGCGGAGAAATTGACAAAAGTAGATTAAAAAGCTAAAAGTTTTGCAATGCTTCCAGGCACACACTACACTGTAAAAGATAACTGTTGAATTTACGGGGGATCTTCATAAAACTGAATAGTGATAATTGTATTGCAGTGAACCAGTGTAGTTTTTGCAAGAAGCCAGTACGGTGGCAGAGGTGTAGGAAGCAAATCTTCATTGGGGGGGCCCAGCCACCATAAATTTCCGGCTTGAGTGCGCTGGTGTTGATGCATCACTGTATTGGATTTATATAAAAGAATACTCCTTGATGGCATATCTTTAAACAAATTTGCCATTTTCCCTATCTTAATGACATATTTGTCCAATTTGAGTGCTGAGCTGAGGGAATCTTGTACATTTTATAGGGGGGCTTGACACATTTTGGGGGGGGCCAGACATATTCAGGCCCCACCTCCTCTGTGATTGGGGGGGCCCTGGCCCCCCTGCCCCCCCCCCCTTTTCCTACACCCCTGGGTGGTACAAGGAATCTCTGTGAAAATAACAATGGATCTATGGCATTTTTGGGATAAGGATTGCGTCGTTATTTCAAAGACTTTATTTTTTTAATTTTACAGTGTACATGCTCTGATTGTCATGACGTCATGTCACACTGATGACGTCCATCCAGGATACCGATGACGGGCCGAGTGCCTGCAGGGAGCATATATATAGTATAACATAACAACGGCCACGTCACCAATCCTCTAAGTCAAGAGGGGGTGTTTTCCATCATATGTTTTGTTGGGTTTGTTTTAAATGCCTGCTAATTTGACATTTACGGCTGAGTAATTGAACAATTTCTTCCTCGATATCCCCAATTACCCCTTATCGCTTCAATCCTTCACCATAGCTGATTGTGCAATCATAGGTTAATTTACCTATATAACTACACTGGACCAGCATATACCATATATGTGGAGTCTAGTTAAAGTTGGTCACTATACTTCATTGTTAAAATACACTGAAATACCAAGGTGCCATAGAATTTCCATCAGTACTTAAACACCAAATATCAGTGGGGGGAGGGGTGTATTTCACTGGAAGCTAATTCATAAAGTTTGGCGAATATTCTTGATTTTTATGTGAAGTGAGTGCACTTTCATGCAAGCATCCTCAATTTAAGAATGTAGTACAATTCAAGAAAAAAAAATGCTTGCCAGACTTTAAATTTGGTGACCATTTTGTTTGACAGGTTTTCTACAAGGTATAGCAAATTAGTGAGCATTTTAGTATACCTCTGGGGGATTCCTGAAAATGAACTTTAGAAATTGCAGCATTTGTTTTGAAGAGAGAATTTGAAGTTAATATTCTTAGGCATGCATGTCTAGACTAGAAGGGATCTTGGCGGAGATTACAATTTTCACTCTCTTCATTAATTTCCACTTGCTTTAACATTATGAATTACCGTCAAGGTTATTATGAAAAAGGTAAATGTAATTAAAAGCCATGACATAAATTCACAGGAACACTCAGTGTAGAAAGTACACAACTGGCTGGTAGATTCAGTCTTAGCAGTTAAAACACTTGTAACAGTGGTTTTTATTGTGATTTTAGGGTTATGCTGTGGTCAGAAGTGTTGAAAGAACTTCCTGACCTTCTCATTCTTTGACAATGTATGTAGTGAACTTAAACCGCTTTGGGAACTACCAGAATTCTAAAGAGCCTTTTCTGAAAATGACTAAACATTTTAATGAATAAAATAACAAAATTCTGAATTGTGATTTTTTTTTCATAATTTAACTGTGAGCCCAACTTGTACCCTTCATTTGACCTTATTTACCAATCACTTTCTAATATACCCTTTACATGTGAATAACAGTGAGGACCAAATGGGATCAATTAAGATCATTTTCTCCTTTTGCACATTATTAGTACTTGTGTAATTTTCTGTACCTGTGCTTAATGTTTATTCCCAGGATGTACCTGGCCAAAATAGGAATGAAAAAAGTATGATTAAATGCCTTAACCTCTCAGATTGATGACGTCATGATGACGTCATGCATCATGTCCATTGGTCATCATGGTGCATGAATATAGCCCAGGTAACTCACCAAGGCTGCATTCATGCATCATGCCAATCCTACAGGGTTGATGCCAGGAAGACTGGTACGATGCATGATGCATTAGAACACAGGGGATCAATTATCTCTGCAATCGAATCTTTTTACCATATAAATGAGGCTCGCTGAAAAGCGTTATTTATTATGACCATAGGGAGCGGATAACAGTAATACCTCGCATATAAGGTGCATACCGTGTATAAGACGCACCCGGATTTTGTGGACATAATATTTGAAAAATTAAAAATGACATAACATTTGTTCTAGTCAATAGATTTTCAAATGCAAAAGGTTATTGGCATCTCGGGGCTCCTCCATGCCCCTGATTCCACCTTAAGAGGATGGGGGACCCTTTGGGAGAATTTAGAAAAAAAATGTTTCGCCCCTTCTATAAGGTGCATCAGGGGTCTATCCTCACGTATAAGACGCACCTTTTACACAGGGGCTTTCCAGTGTCCATTTGGTTAATGACTAAACAGAGTTCATCAGTTTTCCTTTAGTTATGTTTCGTCTTGACCCTTAAATGCTTCTAATTGCATTAATGCATCATGCCCATTGGTCGTCATGATGCAAGAATACAGCCCTGGTGAGTAACTCACCAGGGCTACGTTCATGCATCATGCCAACCCTATGGGGTCAATGCAGTCTTGGAGGGTCGGCATGATGCTCCAATGAAGTGCTGGCGAGCAGTCTCTCCAGCACTTCATTGGTGCATCATGATAACAATGCGCATGATGCACTCCTGCATTATCGACCCTAAAAATGTTAAATGTTTTCATGCGTTGTGTGCCAATGCCTGGTCCATTCCAGTTTTGCATTATACATGACTTAAACAGGTACTCAAGAATGACCTCATAGTGCACCTTATAAGAACAGCAAATGTGTGCCTGATAGGTGAGGATATTTTACTAGAAAACAGTACTTAAGTGCTCAAGTTCAAATGCAAGATGCGCCTTATAGCATTAGTTATGATGCATCTTATATGCAGCAGTGCACCTTATAATATGTCAAGTCTTATAGCATATATGTCCCTATGTAGTACAGAACACGGCTTTGCTGAACGCCTTTATTATCTTATCTTTATCTCTGCCTGAGATTGAAAGTTCCAAGTTTACAGAAAATTACTTTGGTGCACATCGATTTAAACTAAAATTGAGAAAACTCAGAAATGTATTTGATATTGTATTGCCTTGTTGTATCATCTTTTCCAGATGGCAGAAATAACGTTAATAACCTTTAGGTCTTTGTTATTCAACTAATTTAACCAAAGAAAGATTGCATTACAATTAACCCTCTGCCCATAGGGAAATAATATAGAAAAGCAATATATGAATGATTAATCGACTATAGTAGATAGATTTATTGGAAATTGTCTATGAGACGTGGATATACGTGAAATAATGCCGTGGAACAGCATTCCCAGGGTGATTGATAAGTTTACGTCTACTTTCGTATTCTGTAAACCATTGCAGAGTCGTGTACACAAGGTCAGAGCACAGAGGGCAAATCATTTTCTTTATTTATTTCTCTTTTTTTCATGGTCATGCCTCATGGAAGGCTGTAAGGGGAGGAACGCCACTGATTGACATGCACCAATCAAATCCTTCCTAACATTAATGCTGTCATGCACTGCAGAGGGAGGGACATGAGCTCCACCAATCATCTAGGGGATACTATCCAGGGTAAGGCAGCCACATCCTCACCAGCCAATCAGACGTCAGATTGCATCAGGACCAACTTCTTTTCAAGAAATCAATAAAAAGTAAATAATTTCGGAGGAGCTACCCAGTGGTAGGGAGGAAGACATAAGAGCCAATTCCCGTATTTAAGCGAGGTGATTTGGGACATTTAGACAATCTTCGAGATTCATTTCAGAGTTTCGACACCTTGCCACCAGGGGGAGAAGACACAGACGGGACAGTGGGTGAACAACAACTTCACAGCTCTGACCAGTCTTCTGTTTATTGCTCATCAGATCTGCTTGGTGAGTGATTTTTCTTAATATTAGCATAACACTTTGGCTCTTTAAAGCCTGATAGGGCATTAACCTCGTAAGGCCGCTAATGTATCAGGGTCGGCATGATGCACCAATGAAGTTTTGGCAATACTGCTTACCATCACTTCATTTAAGTATCATGCCGACCCTCCGTGACAATCAGACCTACAGGGTTGGCATGATGCATTGATGCATGCATCATCACGACCAATCGACATGATGCATTAATGCATCAGCGGTCCATAATATGAAAACGTCTCAAGGCATGATACACTAATGAAGTGCTGGTTGGCATGATACACCAATGAAGTGCTGCTGAGCCAGTTCTTTATTTGGGAATTATGCTGACCATTTAGCATGATGCCCTCATGCATTAGAGACCTTTAAAAGGTTAAATGCCAGTTTCGATATACTCTCGTGACTTGCTCTCAATTTGCATGACAGCAGCTCTACTATTTAAGTTCTTTCCTGCAGGGCATTTCTTAACATACTATGATTACCACACTTCAAATCGTAGTGAGTGCCCTCACGCTAAAGCCATTACAACCCTATTTTCAACAGGCTACGACTGCTCTCTCTCAAACCGTAGTGGGAACACTTAATCTAATGACATTACATCCCAATGGTATTGTTCAGGTAGTACTTGCATCACTGCAATGGGCCTACCAAGCTCTATGTCATAGCTACATAAGTGCTGATCATACAGGGTGTTCACAGAACATCACCTATGATCTCTGGCACTAACCTTTAGGTTGCAAATCGTAGTGGCTCTGTGCCATTGTAGTCATAGTATCTGGAGGCCATTTCTTAACATACTATGGCTGCGAACTCGAAGTCGTACAGAAATTCCCATCAAAATAGCATTGAGATTTTAAGTTGTAGTGCTGTGTGGGGTCGTAGTACCTTAAGAAATTACCTCCTGCAATTTAACCATCCAGTCTGAATGTATACATGTGCATTACACATGTTCTATTGCCAACAGCAGCCTTATACCCCAGCCTATCTCCTTTTATTTTTTAGCAAAATGTTCACAAAGTGGACAGCAGTTATTGCTGTCATTGGCCTTGCCATTGGTTACCGGTACTTCTCGAGTGTGAGAACGGGCGAGCGATGGGGTGGATCCTGGATGCCTGAAATACCTCTTGCCAAGGAGAAGCTGAACCCTGAATATGACTATGTGATAGGTAAGTGCATTATTTCTCCCTTGCCCTGGAGGCATTTTCACTGCATTTGACTAATGTGAATATGGACGTCCGTCTTTCAAAATTGGGCCTATATTTGAATAGCACCTGACCCATACCCCTTCTGTATTCAAAATGAAAAAAAATAAATTCAAAAGATGGACTTCAATAGATCCATTTCATGTTTATATGGATAGGGAGAGAGTACAGCAAATTGTGATAAAAGACGGACATAAATTTCAAAAATGGACATCTGTATTTGCACAAACGGACATCCATATTTATTAGACAAACATGGTGAAACGGCCTCCAGGTGATAAGGTAAAGAATCACCTGTATATTTTACATGTCGGATATAGCAGCCCAATAGGGTCAACAATGGACCTCTGTATCTAACTTTTGTTATCATTCGAATGACCATTGTCAGTGTTATATGCCCTATGGCATCATCGGTCATAATCACATTTCTTGCTTGAATAAGGTAACTACTTAAACAGCAAAAAATGTGGTTCAGAAAAGTTTAGAATATGAATTTCTTGTTCTTACAGTTGGTGCTGGTTCAGCTGGTTCCGTTCTTGCTGTACGTCTGACTGAGGACCCCAATATAAAGGTGGCCCTCCTTGAGGCTGGTCCTAACCACGAAGAGTTCCCAGAGCTTGTGACCCCTCTGTGCTACAGTGGACTGCAGAAGTCAGATATCGACTGGAGGTACCAGACAACTTCACAAGAGCATGCTTGCTTCTCTATCGAAGACCAGGTAATTTGGAAAGATATGAAAAGAGACTAGATATCAAAAGAAAGTATGCTACAGAAGTAGACAAAGTAACCATAAAATGTAAATGATGAGATTGTAATATCTATATTTAGCTTTTCTCATATTAAATTCAAAACTTAAGATTAAATTTCGATTTGCATTTTTGAGAAGAAAAGAAAGCTGCTAAAAAGGAATACCAGAATATCCCACATTTAAGGCACACCTTGCATAAAAAAGAACAATTTATTGAGTGCACCCAGCGTCATATTTGGTAAATTTAGTTCTGTTGTATAGTTTTAAAACCTCTTATATAAGGCACACCCTAACTTTGGCTGCTTCCGTTAGGCACAGCAGGTGTTCATCCTCGCGTATTATACACAGCTTATATGCAGGGTTAAAATTTCTGTTATTTCGCACTAACTACATCTGAGTGCCTTATCTTTACTTCTCCACACAGAAAGCTACCCTTCCCCGTGGTAGAATGCTTGGTGGTACAAGTGGCATGAACGGTGTGATGGCAATCCGTGGAAGTCGCTATGACTATGACCGCTGGGCTGCAATGGGAAATGAGGGATGGAGTTTTGAGGAAGTCTTGCCGTACTTCAAGAAGCTTGAAACGGTGCATGACAAGCAATACACTGAGAATGGTAAGTCTGGTTTTGTAATACTACAGACTCTGGCAACAAAAAAGGAAAAGGTTGAGAAAGGTTTATTTATAATGATTTTAGCAGAATACCCTCACAATACTTATACTGGATTGCAGGGGTCTGGAGGCCATCCCTTAACAGACTATGACTGCAACCTCCAAATCATAGCAATATTCCCATAGGAATAGCATTGAGATTTCAAGTCATAGCTATAGCTATGGTTTTGAAATGCCCTCCTGAGCCTATTTGTGCCAATAGTTCTGTTATACAGGTTCAATAGTATCGTTTCCATAATTGTGTCAATATGATGTTATTAATTGATTGATTTCACTTAGGATACCGTGGAGAGAATGGACCTGTACAAGTTACCGACACACACGCCTACCCAGAAGCCACCAGTGCCTTCATTGAAGCAGCAGAGAGGCAAGGATTCGAAGTTGGTGATGTCAATGCTGAGGATCCAAGCAATAGTAAGTATAATGTCAAAAAGGCCTAATCGGAGAAAGATTCCATTAAAATTTAAACTTTTGACAGTATCTTTTTGAATTGATTATATCATTTAGGTGATAATTGATTAGTTCACTTAAATAACTGTGTTCTATCAACACCGGGAATAGGAATAAAGTATAACACAAAATGAAGCTCCACCTTTCTGAAAGTATGATGTAGTTTAAATGCCATATCATCGTCTCATTCTGGATTGAAGCCTACATTTTGTTATGCTTTTATAGAGGTGATGAAAGTTCAAGCAAATGTCGGGTTGGATGGAGCCAGACAGAGCACAGCTGAGGCCTACTTGAAACCTGTTAAGGAACGAGGCAACCTCCATGTACTGCCCAATGCACACGTCACGAAGGTATGCTCTGCTATTAAACAACTCTTTCGTTATACATCACAATGTAATTACCTTGTTGTCTATCTTTAATTAAGTGTAGTTCTTAATTGTGTTCTCAGTATTGATACAATTCCACTCTAGGACATTGTCCACTGGCTGCGTCGATTACTTAAGCTGGTAGTGGCTCAATAAGTTTATAGTGATGATGGTCCTGATGATGAGTACCAGCGACTGAAGTAGTTTCAGAAGTTTTAACATCTAAATGATTGATTTCCTTTTTCATAGGTTCTGTTCCGTGGAAAACGCGCAGTTGGAATGCAATATATGCATGATGGTCGATTGAAAACAGTTCGAGCCAGGAAGGAGGTCATCTTGTCAGCTGGTACTTTTGGATCCCCCCAGATTCTTATGCTGTCAGGAGTTGGACCTAAGGAACATCTTGAGGAAATGAATGTAAGTTTGTAATTGATAAATGTTTTGTGTATACGTAGATATGCTTTTGATTGTGATACAGGGGCATGGGAAAAGGTGCGGGGCATAAGGCCGGGTTCCCCCAATAATAGGAAGGTCCCCTATAAAAGCATGTACAGAAGTATAGCAGGCACCCCCAACCATGACCCAGGGGCCTCCAATAAAATGTAATTAAGTTTAAGTGTCTGAGGGTTATTTTATAAATTATGCGAATAATCCCAGACATATTCCACGGACATTAACACTTTCGGGCCCTTGTTTCAATAGATTCTACAACAGGTTCAGCCAGCTATGACTGGAGATGGGCCAAATCTTACCAGCTGATCTTAGGATTTTGGCCATAGTGACCAAATAGCTGGCTACATTACTGGGTGATCATACTGCCTGCTGGCTAAATAGCCACCAGAGCAGTGACTTAATAAGGGGTGCTGGTATGACAGCCCTCTATGTGAATAATTAGCGGGTAGTCCTAGCTGCTGCCTTCTGCACTCCTTTGCTCAAATGTAGCTAATCTTTGCTCTTTGCTTTGTAATCATATAAGTATACTCTCTATATAGACTAATATTCCAAAAGGTCTTGACCCGGGGCCACTCACAGAAGTCGAGGAGCCTTCCTATATATAGCATCCCTGGCCTCAATCATCCTCTGAGAGATTGTGGGATCATAAAATCTATGCATTTTTTTATCTAGCCTATGCATTGATTGATTCCACTTGATTGATTTTGCAGATCCCAGTTATTGCTGACCTGCCAGTTGGCAAGAACCTACGTGATCATGTCCACATCCATGCTGCAATGGTTACTTTGGAGAAGCCTGCAGCTCTCGTTACTCAGCGTCTTGGATTCATGGACAAGTTGGAGTATGATCTCTTTGGCACAGGTTTGTGATTCAATCTTGATTATTTTATTTAGAGGAAATAGGTTTTTGAAAATCCGAATGGAATTGAAAGAAAGAGATGACAAAGATCATATTCTTGCATGGAGTTTCTCATAATATCATTTCATAGGTGCCTACAGCCATGCTGGCCCCATCGCTACTGCCTTTGAACGTTCCAAGAATCAACCTGAGGACCATGGAATGCCCTACCTTCAGTATGTGCTCCTGAACAACATGATGAACGCTGAGGGACACAGGAACAACATTAATCTCAAACCTAATGTAAGTACTATGCCCATGTATCAATGAAGACTCAATTCAGAGTTTTAAGAGATTATGATATTAAAACCTGTATATACCTAGAATCCCACATATTTATAGCATCATCCATTTATAGGACTCACCCTGATATTATGAATTGCTTTGAAAAATTGAAAACATGAATAACATTTCCTCAACACTGAATTGTATTAATCCATGGGGAACTGAGTGCTACCCGTATTTTGGGAAGACTTGGAGAGAAGCTATACTTCCCTCCCTGCCTCCATCCTTCCTTCAGTCTGAAATTGTCTAGATATGAGCAGCAACCAGAGGATTTGATGGCAGAGACATTGCCCAATGCTATAATAATTATCTCCTGACCCTATGTAATGCTACAGCTTATTTGTTAATTTAAATAGAATGGCATTTATTTGATATGCTGCATTGCAGGTTCATGAAGCTCTGTACGGAGGATTTGAAGGCAGGGATGGACTTTGCCTCCTGCTTGCCCTACAACAACTTGGCAGTGTTGGAGAAGTCAAGTTGGCCTCCACAAACCCCTTCGACATGCCACTCATCAACCCCAACTACCTGAAGGACGAAAAGGATGTGGAATATCTTCTTGAGGGTAATTGTGGTTTTCTATTCAATGGAAATAGTTTTGTGGGGATAGACCTAGTTTCACACTTGAGACTAGCCCTAATATATACCTTTTGTTTCCTTTTGTGAGCTCCATTGTTACAATAAAGTAAAGGAAATCCTTTGTAATTTTCCCAGGAATTCGTACTGCCAGAAAGATCATGGGCTCTGGTACTATGGCCAAGAAGCTTGGTGCAAAACTTGTCAGACGTGTTCACCCAGACTGTGCCAACTACACATATGACAGCGATGACTACTGGAAGTGTTACATCCGTGCTAACACCTTGAGCTTCTGTCACCCCGTCTCTACCAACAGGATGGGCCCCACATGGGACAAGAACTCTGTTGTGGACCCACGTCTCAGGTATGTAAAATGAAATCATGATGAGAGTCATTAGCACTCAGTGTCAGGGGTGGTGGAACATGATTAAAGCCCCCCCCCCAATGGCTATTGATTTGAAGGCCTACATAGATTGGGTTCTCAGAGCCATCGGCTCCAGAAAAAAATTAGCAATTTTTACATCTAAATTGATGCATTCATAAAGAATTTTAGGATATGTTGAGTCTTTTTTTTCTTTTCCAAAAAGTTGAGGGGCCCAAACATACTTTGGCCCCCATCCCAACATGAAAGTTGGGGGGGGGGGGCAGCTGGGCCCCCAGGCCATCCCTGTTCTGTTCCTGTTTGCTGTGTAGGGCTGCACCATGCATATGGATGATAATTATTGCGATACAAATGTCTTGACAAATTTACAGCAATGTGATCCCATAGTTGCATGAATATTTTAGGGTCATTATAATTATCACTAAAGAGGCAGATATGCATGAATAATCTCCTTAGTAGCTCAGGGAAATGGAGAATACTATTTATCCATCTGTCTTTATACATTGCACAGGGTGCATGGACTGGAGGGACTGCGTGTGGTAGATGCCTCTACTATCCCGATGATTCCATCAGGAAACACCAACTTCCCCGTCATGATGATTGCCGAACGTACTGCTGATATGCTGAAAGGAAAAATATGAAGTAGATCTTCTGCAATGATATTGAATTTTTAACGCAGAATGGTGATATGGTGATATATCTGAATCAAATTTTACTCTTATTCAGTAGAATGTAATCCGCATGTTGTGAAATAATTGACATTGAATATATTTTTGTTTTTAAATATGAATTGGAATACAAACATTCAAAAAAGATTTGTGAAGTTAGTTTCTACCAGATAAACCAGTAAGGAATTAAATATGGCTTGACAAGGGAATTTGAGTTAGGATCTCGTAGGTCCTACCAAAATCATAGGGCTGTGATGTTACTCTCTTTGTAAAATCTGCTAATGTGTAGTGTCCAGAGATTATACATTAGCTCTTTCTACTATCAAAATGCTATTCAATGCTTGTTTACTCACTTAGGGCAACATGCATTAATACTTTGAGACATGATGCATGCAATGCTGCATTAATGCATCATGCTGGGCCTATGGGGTTGATGCACTGCTGAGAGGTCACCATGATGCAAAGAATCAGTGCACATAAGCTGCACCTTTGCGGTATCATGACCACACCTTTGCTGTATCATGACCACCATTTTATTTTCAGATAATGGGACAGAATCCAATTATCTCGAGAGTATCAGACAACGATTTTAAACTTGTATCTGTAATGAATAAGAAATAAAGATTATAGTGTTGCTAAACTATGGGTTTGTTGTGTTTAAACCACAAGCCTAAATAAAGACATTTTGAAATATATATCGGCCCCAATTAGCTCTAAACACTGGTATCCCATTGAAGGCTGCCAGTCCACATGTAGCTCTAGTCTACATTGTAAAAATAAATGTTGAAATAACGGCACATTCCTCGTCCTAAAGTTGCCAGAGATCCACCGTTATTTCTACAGATATTCCTTTACATTTGTGTACCAGCATACTGCCACCTAGGGCTTCTTGTAAAACCTACAGTGGTGCAATGCTTTTCAATTATGGTGGTCCACTGTTCGGTTTTACGAAGATCCCTGGTAGATTCATCAGTTATTTTTTCAGTGTAGAGGGAATAGTGTCATTGCCGGTCAAATGCAAAAGTGTAAGTTTCAACAGCAAGCACCCTAGTGCCAAAGGTCCACCCCCCCCCATATAAAGCCCATCCTGAATTCAAAGGAAAGCTTTAGAGTTCACCTGGGATTCTTACTTCGATTATTCTTACTTCGATTATTCTAACCATTTTAACTATAACCCCTAACTTTTCTTTTGGACACTGCATGGCAATTAGCAGTTGCAATTATATTCATTGCCACTAATGAAAATCAGAAGATGATAACTGACTTGAATATACTGATCATTCCCCTGCTGTGGTGCATATAAGAGTAATGCTAAAATAAGTTAACCTATTAAAGGCCGCTGATGAATTAATGCATCATGCCTATTGGTCGGCATGATGCTTCATCGGAGCATCATGCATCAGCGGTATTTAAAGGGTTAACCCTCTAGACATCAATCACTGTCTATATCAACATGGGTGAAACAGCGACAGAAGCTACCAACAGCTCAACAAAACCACATCAATGATTTTATTGTGTACAGTCATGTCTCTATAAACCAGATAAAATTTGGCTTGTTGCTGAAGCAGGTTACTAAAGAATTCAATGGCTTTCACCAAATCTGTTAACTGAAATAATTATCATAACGGACTGATAAGTGAATCAACCCACTTGAGGACCGATATATCGAGACTTGACTGTAACAGTTTTTTTTTGGCTCTGTCAGTATTTGGTTGCCGCTATGCAAATAGCTTGCATTATACCACGATTTTGCCCTTTTGAGTGCCCTTTTTAGATAACCACCATGGGTTATCAGGGTATATCCATCAGTGCACTAGTTTGACACTGGTTCTAAGATCTACTGACTTCTAGAAGATTTCCTATACATGACAGTGTCCAGCAGGGTGGTTGACACAATGTCTATGTCATATGTTAAAACCAATGAATATGGCAATGCTTTGGCTCGATTTGAACCTGCGAGGGTATAGCATCTAAATGCCGGTGTGCTCTCCACTACACCACTTAGATATAGACGAAAGGCACATTATTAGACCCTGGGGTAATGCATGTTTTACCATGAGTGCACTTCCCTAAAATTTGTACAGATGCAATGTGTGAACGCAGTGAGTTTTGGCACCTTTTTAAGTTAACTCTGTCTATTAATATAGAGGATTCTCAGTCTCAAATAGCCATTGAGACTGATACTCAGTCAGACGGTGCACCAAATCTGGGGCTTATTTTGATATAACAGAAGGTTTGCTGTTCAGGGAGATTCCTTCCTAAGATTGGTCCCTATGCCATCATCATGTAGGATTTTGTAGAGTAGTCGTAGCACCGCAGGCCCTACTGTATGGGTTACTATGAGTGCCACATAGCGGGTTTATTGATGATATCAACACTGTAGAAAATAACAGGTGAATCTACCAGGGATTCTCGTAAAACTGAAGAGTGAACCACTGTAATTATGTAGCAGTGAACCAGTGTAGCTTTTACAAGAAGCCCCAGGTGGCAGTACTGTGGTACAAGGAATCTCTGTGAAAATAACGACGGATCTGTAGCAACTTTGGGACGTGGATTCTGTTATTTTGAAAACATTTTTTTTTACAGTGAAGCATAATCATGCTGTCATCAGGGATAGTGAAATAGGCCCCTGAAGACATTCAAAAAGCTAGTTTCTAATGCATGGAGTTCTCCAGACATTTTACAGTAACTAGTAAATGTAACAAGCAACAACATTTAGGCATGAGCTTATAAAATAGGTTTATTTCCCATTTGAAACATGTGTATAACTACGAACAAGGTTTGATCTGGACATTTCATATTAAAAAAGAATAATTAAAAGAAAAACATAAAACAGCTCGTATTGTTACATTTCACCAGCTTACATGACACTTCTAGACCCAGCCTAGAATTCTAAACTAGTATGACCATTCCTACAGTATCTACTCTATTTCCTGTGCATAATTAGTGGTACAATCAAGATTGTTTTTCTTCACATATACCTTTGTGCCTAACTGTGGGTTGTTTTGCTGGATACCCCTCCTAAAATTGTAGCTGTCTTACAAAATCATCTCCCGACACTCTTTAACAACTAAATTATCATTGCATAGATCTCTGGTTCCAAAATATCACAGTTTAAACTGGGATTTATGATAAAAAAAATTTGGCTTTTGGTCGAGTTTCTATACCAGAACTTCTGCCCTGTGCATACCCATGATATTACATGACCGTCACCATTAAAGTTAGTGGGGTATATTCTTTAGAGTCGATCAACACCAAAAATCAATGCCATCATAGAAAGTCTGTTCTAAATCTTTCCTTTCAGAATATCAGCAGTACGCTCAGCAATCATCATGACGGGGAAGTTGGTGTTTCCTGATGGGATCATTGGGATGACAGAGGCATCAACCACACGCAGTCCCTCCAGTCCATGTACCCTGTGAAACATGTATGCAGAAAATGCATGTATATTTTTTATCACAGTGTTGATAGTAATTTGAAAGGTTTGGGATGTGCAAGGTGTGTGTTATAGTAGACAGACCCTGCAGAAAGTTTGGAATACAAACAGCTTGCCCTATTTTTGCTATCAGATCAATGAGATAATGTGCCCCTAGTGCATCTGATAAAGTCAAACTTAAGCAAAACACCAATGTCAAAATAGTTAGATAAAAGGCCTCATTTTTTAATGTTAACTTTGCATACCTGAGGCGAGGGTCAACAACAGAGTTCTTGTCCCACTTGGGGCCCATCCTGTTGGTAGAGACGGGATGACAGAAGCTCAATGTGTTAGCACGGATGTAACACTTCCAGTACTCATCGCTGTCGTAGGTGTGGTTTTTGCAGTCTGGGTGAACCCGCCTGACGAGTTTTGCACCAAGTTTCTTGGCCATAGTTCCTGAGCTCATGATTCTTCTAGCAGTTCTTATACCTAGGGAAGGGGAGAAACATACAGTTACATACCATGTATAAAGTTCACCCTGCATATAAGATGCACCAAGACTTTCTGTACATGTTAAAAAATAAAACATGGCATAACTTCTGTTCCAATAGATTTTTAAAATTCCAAAACCTCTGGGCAGCTCCCCCCCCCCTCCCACACCCCCTTAGACCACTATTTATAAGAGGGTGGCGCACCCTTTGGGAGAATTTAGAAAAATGTTTCCCCTACTATGATATGCACCAGGGAGCCATCCTTGCATATAAGGTGCACCTGATATGTGGCCTATTATGGTAGATTTTGTTGTAGTATGTAGGATATTCATAAGAAAGAGCTATGTTATGGAAAAACCTTCCTTTACATATTGTTGTAGGATTCATCTACCAGAAATGAAATGACACATATATAAAACTGTTTCTCTAAAATGGAAAGACCAGCATGGAAATTACCATCCAAAAGATGATCCACATCCTTTTCACTCTTCAGGTAGTTGGGGTTGATGAGTGGCATGTCGAAGGGGTTTGTTGATGCCAGTTTGACTTCTCCAACACTGTCCAATTGTTGCAATGCAAGCAGGAGGCAAAGTCCATCCCTGCCTTCAAATCCTCCATAGAGAGCTTCATGGACCTAGGAAACACCATAACAAATCACACATCTAGAGTTCGATATCAGTATTACATTGAATGCAGAAGATTAACAGATATTACCATTATGGGTGTGCATTACTGACTAAAGATCAAATGACGCTCCCTTTTAGATGAGAAGCCATTATTCAAAAGTGCAGTGAAAGGTCCTATATATAATAGTTTATAGAATTTCAGGAGGTGTAAAGTCAAATGTAAATGCAACTCCTAGGCAGTCTCTGGTAGTGTATTGAGTCTATAGAATTCAAAGACCTCCATGTAAATTAAAACGTTTATAATATTGTCTATCCATTTTTTTGGCGACCCTTACATCAAAGGCTTTTATTGATTCTAAGAACATATCAGCTAAAACTCTATTGTAAACTTACATTTGGTTTGAGATTGATGTTGTTTCTGTGCCCCTCAGCGTTCATCATGTTGTTCAGGAGCACATACTGAAGGTAGGGCATTTTGTTTTGCTCGGGTTGATGTTTGGATTTAGAGAAAGCAGTAACAATGGGTCCAGCATGGCTGTAGGCCCCTGTGCAATGATAAGCAGAACACAAATTATGTGTTGTCCACTTTCGTCATCTTCTGTTTTCATGTGAGCCTTAGGAATTTTTGGGCAATGTTTTTTTTTTTGCATTTACTTTAACATAAAATTATGTTTGATCCTAATATTCTTATCTAGCAATAGTAAAGTATCTGGTTATCTTATGCATAAAGAAGAACAGTGCTCTTAGTTGAATAGTTTATGAAATGTCACAATTATCAGTTTACTTCATAAGTCATGGCCATATTGGAAAGCATTCCCTTTAGAGGTTGAGGAGATGTTCTTCCTTTATTATAGAATCAAGAGTTGAATACAAACCTGTGCCAAAGAGATCATACTCCAATTTGTCCATGAATCCGAGACGCTGAGTGACGAGAGCTGCAGGCTTCTCCAAAGTCACCATTGCAGCATGGACATGTACATGGTCACGTAGGTTCTGGCCAACAGGCAGGTCTGCAATGACCTCAATCTGTAGGGGAATGAATGGGTATGATGTATACTTGAGAGAATGTTGTACAATCCTAAAGTCATTGCTGATGATTATCATTATCTCCTTATTAGATAATGCCCCAGCAAAGATAGTTGAAATTGAACGTTCCTGAGACCTACCGAAACTTATGAGATATGAATATGGATGATCATGAATGGATATATGAAAATGATGGGATCCTTTTCATGTCTTCATTCATGAATTATGCCTACTGAAGGGCGGGAAAACCAAAGGGCATAATATAACCAAATGCTGTGATGCATTGACACATTGCCAGCCCTTAAGGAATTAATAACCATGACATAACATGTCATGACATTATTCATAAGCTATGAATTTGAAATAAGACAATCAAAACATACATTCATTTCCTCTAGATGCTTCTTAGGTCCGACACCAGACAGCATAAGGATCTGAGCAGAGCCAAAAGTACCAGCTGACAGGATGACCTCCTTCCTGGCTCGAACTGTTTTTAAACGACCATCGACCATATATTGATAACCGAGGGCCCGCTTCCCTTTAAATATGATCTGCAAAATCAAAATTATATAATGTACTCAACACAGATCTTTCGAATTTAATTTAGATTATAACAAAGGAGTTATCATTATTATTTTTATTGGGCACAAATCGTCCCATGAGGACGGTTTTCCATGTACCTCCTGGGTACAGTACAGAATTGGTCACTGTGGCTTGAATAGTTGATGAGTCAATTTATCAATGTATATGTATAGATTGATTGTGTCATGTAATAAGAAATAAAGCATCATGAAATAAATGTGCCAGCGTAAGTGATAATTTCGAAATTATTCTAGACTTACCTGTAAGTTGAGGTGTAATTAAGATTATAACAAGGGAACCTAGCGGTTCAGGGAATATATACATAATTAGCACACCATTTAGCAAGGAAGTTATCAACCCTATAGCCAGTCATTGTCTTTAAGGGCACGTTTAAAGCTGTATGCAGTTTGGATCATTTGGGTTGCTAGGGGGAGTCTATCCCATAGAGTTACACCTCTGTAGTGTGGACATCTTTGGTAGAATGATGTTTTAGCTCTTCTTTTAGCGAATCTGATCTTTCTATCACCTCTAGTCCTTATGGCATTTCTGACCAGGGCTTCGCCCTTCCTTGCCTTCTTCCACATGATAACAAGCAATTGTCTATTTCTTTTAGTTTCAAGGGTCGGAATATCACAGGATTGGTGTAGATCAGCAATGCTGATTTCCCTGATTGTGGCATTGATACAGGTTCTGAAGGCTTGATTTTGCATACGCTGGAGCTTGCATAGTTCCTTTTGAATTGCACAACCGGTATACGGCCCTTTCATCAGCTTTGATACAGCAGATGGCGCTAGTGGCGACCATGCCACTTTGCTACTCCAACAGGGGCATGGCTAGTTTGGACTCCAGTACCTATAATATAGGTCAACATGTTTCTAATGATCTGCCTTATGCTGGGTTCATCATTTTCTTAAAATAGTGATTAATAACACACTATTTCTCTGTGTCAAGCTTTAATTTCTAAGACATAGAGCTCTATTTTACATTGCAAATGGGAAGTTTTGTGAGGGGTGTCTGTGTACTAAGGGTAAACCTATGGAGCCCTGAGAGTAGATGCTTGACATGCCCAAGTAAGCAGTGGGGCTACTTGAGCGCCATCTAGTGTATCAACTTGGTAAAACTAATGTATAGAAGGAACAATATTCTACTGTGGGGAGCATCATTGTCTTGTAAACTCTGAGACTTATGTCTTTGCTCATTGCACCACGTAATCTGGTCAATTTTAGCAGTTTGTTTCCAAAGTTCTTTTTCAGCCTATTAATGTGTGGGTTAATAGTTAGTTTCTGGTCTAGTTCTATGCCAAAATAGTAGTATGTTTCACAAGAGGGCAGTACACAGTCATTTAGGGTGATATTAGGGAATCTAGGTCGAGATAATCTGGGTCCAGAACCAAAGAACATGACCATTTTTTTTTTAATGTATTGACAGTCATGTAATTATCATGGATGATGGACACTTTCAAACGCTTTACAGAAGTCAAGGCAGCTGTAACAAAGCCATCATCCCTGGCAGTAAAAAGGTAATCCAGTACCTTGAACACAGCATCTGGAGGCCATTTCTTAACACACTACGACTGCAAATCGTAGTGTTGAGCCTTATACTATTGCGATTACAGTATCACACACTAGTAGTCACTGATGCCTTCAACACTACGACTGCCCGACCAAAACTTATGTAAACTCTGCATAGCTGCTAATCGTACTGAGCAGTCGTAGGGTAGTACCTATGATCACCTGGCATATTACTCAAATCGTAGTGGCAGTGTGTGGTCGTAGTATCTTAAGAAATGGCCTCCATAAGTGCCGCGCTCAGATCTGAAGCCAAACTGCGATAGATTCAGGCAATTGTTTTCTTCTAGATGCTTCACTAGCACATTATGAATAAGTCTTTCTAATAACTTGCCCGGTAAGGGGAGTAACGTGATAGGCCTCCAGCTTTTTTATACAAGTGAGGTTTCCCTTCTTTGGGATAGGTACAAGTACACCACGAGACCATGAGGCCGGGAAGATAGGATGATGCTGCTAATAGACAATTTTGAAAACGAGTCATGCCCTATATTAGCAAAATAATCATTGGGTATCATTTTAGGTTTTTAAGTGATGATACCAATAATTAGCATAATACAATCTTTCTGTTGATACAGTTGTAAATAACTATGAACTCTGTTAGAGTTGGACATCAATTAAATAGCCGTGCACACCTTTTTAGTTTACCACCACTATTGAAGTATCTTATGAATAATATGAGTTCAATTTATTTTACTAACAGTAATATTCCCTTCATTCCAATGAGCCTAATTATCAACATATTTGTCAAGGCATACCTTTGTGACATGTGCGTTGGGCAGTACATGGAGATTCTTGCGGTCCTTAACAGGTTTAAGGTAGGCCTCAGCTGTGCTCTGTCTGGCTCCATCTGTGCCAACGTTGGCCTGGACCTTCATCACCTCTACAACATCATAGCAAAATACTAGCTTTAGTACAGAATGTGATGATACACTGGCAACAACCCGAGCAAATTGTCGTCATCTGTCGCCATGATTGGTCATCAATGGTGACTCCTTTTTGAGTGATAACTCATTCCATCATCTTTCGCCAATGTGTGTTAGACTGACGTGACATAGCAATTGCTATTCCTGGTGATCTTGTGCTATAACGACGTTGTGTTCCATCTAGCAACATGTGTGAGCCACTTCACACAAGTTGATGAGGACTCACGACAATTTGCTGGGACACTAGATCATACCTTCAAAAAGTTGTTGCTGAATTTAGAAATATTGGTTCACAGCTTACTCTTTAAATCTATTTCTGGTGTTAATAGAACACATAACATATATTCAAGGGACAGATATTGTAAATACTATAAAGTCTACACACAGCTGCTAGTAACTCGCCAGTGTGACAATTTATTTAAGATATGTAAAGGTATATTTCTGTACCACATGGCATGCATGCATTGTGAGAAGTGTAGAAATTGTGTAATATGTTTTTTTTTAAGTATCATGCACACCCAAGATGGGCCATATGTTAAAATGACTCTAGATAGATAGTACACTCTCTTTTATCATTGTGTGTGTGATACCAATGGTATATGATGATGTATAGATGAGCTGTGGTCATTCTTTGAGAGGTTAATGTATAGGGGAGTACACTGACGGTTACGGGTATTACTGGATGGTCAGAGTTACATTTTCATAGTATCAACCTATCATCTTGTATGGTGTTTCTATCATTTGTATTCAATTGTAGACATATTTGGCTTATGAGAAAAAGACTGTTTTGTGTAGGTAAAGATATAATATTATTTTAGCACCATATGGCATGTGTACGGAGCCCCTAAAAGGACATGCCAAAAAGACTTTTTTTCATGCAAAAAATATTCCTGCGGGTACTGGAATATTCCTGGAGGCTGTTGCAAAAGGATTTGGAATTCAATTCTCACTGTAATTAATGCATCTTCCAGTTCCTCCCGATTCTCCACCCAGGGAGACCAATTCACACCTTATACTGTAATGGAATTGTCTTACTCTGAATTAGACTGCATTGCAAAAAGTTGAGAAGCTGGTTCCATGATTAATTCCACCTGAATGCTTCCCATAGTCGAAAGGCCAGGGAATTGGTGAAAGGAACTGGCTGGGAATTGGTTCTCGATTAGGAAGCATTCACCAGTTCCTGACCACTCCTAAACTACTTCTATGACCAATTATCTTTTGGCAACCCAACAGGGAATTGATTCCCTGAGGTCAGTCAGTTCCATTTTGGGAATACCACCTCCGACAAAATCGTTTCCAAATCTTTTTGCAACAGCCTGCAGCGGATACTGCAAGATTCCTGCGGGTACAGGAAGATTCCTTCAGGTACAGAGGATTCCTACAGATACAGGAACAATTTTGTGGATACTGGAGTATTCCTGCGGGTACAGAAGTATTCTTGTGGATAGGGGGGATTATATTTAAGTAACAATTTTTTTTAGTGAAATTAAGCCTTCTCCCCAAAAAGTTGAGGTCGGTACACTCAAAACATGGAAGATCCAAAACTAGTCAGCGGTGACCACTTTAGGTCCTCAAGTTGACGATACCTAAAACTACAGCTTTAGGTAGTCAAAATGACGATTTTAGGTCATCATCCTGATGACCTGAGTCATCAGGATGACAATACTGACAGTACAGAGTCGTCATATTGATGACTCAGGTCATCAGGATGACGACCTAAAGTTGTCATTTTGACTACCTAAAGCTGTAGATTTAGGTATCGTCAACTTGAGGACCTAAAGTGGTCACCGCTGACTAGTTTCAGAACTTCTAGGTTTTCAGGGTAGGTCGGATTCTTTTTGTATCCAATGTCTCATATAGTCATACTGTTCACTGATTATTGTAAGAAATGATGGTTTCCTACTTAGAATCTGAGAGAATGATGGGAAAATATTTGTATAGAATCTGAATAAACCCTCAAGAATTATTTCTCATTCTGTATCCATAAAAATTAGTTCTGTACCCGCAAGAATTCTCCAGTACCTGCAAGAATTGTTCAGTACCCACAAGAATTGTTCAGTATTTGCAAGAATTGTTCAGTATCTGCAAGAATTGTCCAGTATCCACAAGAATATTGTTAAGTATTCGCAAGAATTGTTCAGTACCCGCAAGAATATGTTTTTCTGAAGAAAATTTTCTTTTGAGATGTCATTTTAGGGGCTCCGTACATGTGCGCGTAGCAACAAGTGTACAAAAAGTTGTGATTTTTAATTTTCAAAGGGAATTTAGACACCCAAGATGAACATTATGGATGTTTAAATGACTCTAGATAGGTAGTACAATCTCTTTTGTCATTGTGTGTGCGATGCCAATGATACCAATGATGTATGGATGAGCTGTGGCCATTCTTTGAGAAGTTAATATATAGGGGACTTTACTCATGGTATGTGCAATATAATGGTCTCTACTCAGGCACTGACTATGCAGTACAAGTATTATATATCAGGGTAATTGTAATTGTTCTGTAAAGTGGGTCTCCTAGAGACAATGGACAGTTAATATAGTCATTTTATAAAGGATTTTGAAACGAGCTAGGCTAAAGTTAAGAAATAGGAGAATAAATTCCCAAAGTTTCAAAGTTTCCAATTTTTCCACCAACGCGTAACTTCAAGAGTTTTTGAGCCACACTTAAGCTTTTTGTTACTAAGAAATACTGAGTTTGTTAATTCCAATAACAGCCCCCCATGTCCTAGATATCTTGGAATGAGCCATATATATATCAAAGTGATCTATTAAATTTCCACCTAAATAATATATGATCGATTCAAATCTCCTCCATGAAATCATCACAAATTCTATGCATCAAACCATGATAGAATGACTGTTGTCTGATCGTTCTGTATGTTGGATAGCTAATTTAATTGTAATAACCAGTGCTTATTAAGAATTACACATTATCTGGCAGTTTTCCAGAAGTTTAGTTCAAAACAGTGTTAAATTAGCCCTGTTTAGAATTAACTTCCTGTATTGCATTAGTTGAATATCATGAGATTGTGCAGTGTCATTGTCATGTTGTACTATCTTTATTTTTGACATGGCTTAATGATAACAAAATTTAACTTACTGTTGGTAGGATCCTCAGCATTGACATCACCAACTTCAAATCCTTGCCTCTCTGCTGCTTCAATGAAGGCACTGGTTGCTTCTGGGTAGGCGTGTGTGTCGGTAACTTGTACAGGTCCATCGGTTCCACGCTCACCTGTATGTAATAAGAACAATTTTGTGAGATTGATTTTGGGTTCGATCTGCCGACCGACGGCAGTGGAATACCCGCTTTATGTAAGTAGTCATTAGAGTTTCAGTAGACCCGTCGAAATATCTGGCACCAGCTGTTAACTTGAATGTAGAAGTTCCAGTTTGTCACAGCTTTTACCTTACAAGAGGGTTCGTGAAAAGCAGTAAAACAGTTTGAGGAATTCAGGAAATCTCTGTAAGTCACAAAGACAAACAAAATTGCTTGCATTTGTCTATCTTAACATATTATGTGCTAAGAGTTTTTAAGAATATACCTCCATCTGTGTATTTCTTCTCGTGCACTGTTTCAAGCTTCATAAAGTATGGTAGGATTTCATCATAGCTCCATCCCTCATTGCCCATTGCAGCCCAACGGTCATAGTCATAGCGACTGCCACGGATTGCCATCACACCGTTCATACCACTTGTACCACCAAGCATTCTGCCACGGGGAAGTGTTGCTTTCTGTATAGAGAAAACAAAGGGTAAATCATTTTATTTTGATACCTTCCTATGTATGGCTCTTTACTTCAGTGACCCCAAATGAGGCCATTAGAAAGGACCACTACTCTGCTATGACAATCATAAACAAAATCAAGACATTTGTCTACATTATAAAAGGTCAAGGTTAACATCATGGATGCTTATATTGTGAAATATGAGTAGCAAAAGAATGTAAACAAATGCCATAGTAGAAACAGAGGATGATCACAGCAAATCTGGTGGATATCCATGACCAATGCAATCAGCTAATACATTGTGCTAGCTCACCCAATATCATTCATTTATCAATCAATCCTAAGTCCATGCCTCAATACTTCCATACAGTCATGAATTGTTTTTGTTGTTTTTATTGTTTTTTTGTTGTTGTTTTTTTCAATTTACCTGGTCTTCAATGGAGAAACAGGCATGCTCTTGTGAAGTAGTCTGGTATCTCCAGTCAATGTCTGACTTCTGCAGTCCACTGTAGCACAGAGGGGTCACAAGTTCCGGGAACTCTTCACTGTTAGGACCAGCCTCAAGGAGTGCCACCCTGATGTTAGGGTCCTCAGTCAGACGCACGGCCAGAACGGAACCAGCTGAACCAGCACCAACTGTAAAAACAACAAATATTGATTATATTTTCAATTCATAATTGATATTTAAACACACGTATACATCCTACAAAAGCCACAAATAAAATTAGATTTCATTTAGCTAGTGAAGAGCCGGTCCTGAATAAAAGGTGAGTCATTTTAAGAAAGCTTGAAAATTATCACCCACCTTGGCATTATTCTGCTTTGCAGTGGAACATTTCTGCTTTCTATATGTGAAACGTTAAAATAATTTCCCTGAGTTCTCAGCGGTCACAAAATTTACATTTGAGGCATATTCCTGCCATGTTTTTCTTTACCTGCCCCTTTGGTCAAACAAATTCTGGCTCCAAATACATGCTGAAAAGAAATATATATCAATTTTATTAATTTCCTTATCTTATTTTAATGTGTTCTATTGATGAAGTTCTTTGCATTCAGTAGAAGCTCTGGTGGCTCATTTGTAGAAGGTGCTTCACTTGTCCAACCTCAGTCAATATTAGATGTCTGTACATCCAATGCTTTCTTTACTATAGTTACTATAGACATCTGTGTGTCCAGGGAAGGAGACAAAATACCACATATTCTGTCAATGTTCTGATCATTTTCTTTATCTATTCATGTGGAAAATCATAATTGTTGACATCCAAACATAACAGAGAAACAGTGGTAGTTCTGAAATGTGTAATCACAATACATAAACCAGATGGAAATAATTTACCTACCTATAACATAGTCATATTCATCCTGCAGTTTCTCCCTGGCTAGGGGTATTTCTGGCATCCATGTTCCGCTCCAGCGGTCACTGCCCTTTTCAAACCTGGAGTAATACCGCCAGGCAAAGGCGAGTCCGATGACAACTACTGCCGCCTTTATCAACATCCTTTTGCAGTTTTTGCCTAAAAAAAGAGAAAGAAACGAAAGAATTGTTATGAGAGTGAAGTACTCTGTAAAAGAAAATGTCTCTTGAAATGATAATGAAGTCTTTGGACATCCTAAAGTTGCCAGAGATCCACTGTTTTATATCCAGTATGATAAATATCTGCAATATCCAGTTGTCCAGGACACCGTTATCCTGCAATTATGGTGAGTTGGAATGCAAATGGGGGAGGGGGGCACTTTTCTATAGTTGCTATTAACAAGCCCATGAATTTTGGCACCCTTATCACAGGGGACAAATTGAGAATTCGGGCCCCCCTTTTCCCAGGGAATAGGCTAAATACCTTGAATTCATTTCTTACGGCCACGCACATCCCTGCAACTGCAAAGCCTATGTTAATCCTATGAGAATTTTGGTACGACTAGAAGGGCGTAGTCATAATGCATTAAGAAATGACACCCAGATCCTAACCAAGGCCATAAGACTACAAAGTGCCAACTGTCTAAGAACATACCCCTTTTCCCTATTGAAAAAAGAGAAAGCCCTTGTTTTCACACACGGTGAGCGTGTTGCTCCTATGGTAAAAAGAGCTGTCAGTAGGTACCCTCTTTTCAAAAGAAGTCACGCTCTGCTTCACCATTCAACTTGCACTCACCACATTAGTCTGAAAAGTCACCTGCCTTGTTTAAAAGAGAGAGAGCTGCACTATCAGGTACCTACTCATGTCACACAATCTATATTATACTGACTGACTTCTCCCAACTAGGTACCTACTCAAATCCCCCTTTTTTAGCACCATACTTGAACTGGAGCGTGTTGCTCCTATGGTAAAAAAACCTGTAAGTAGGTACCCTCTTTTCAAAAGAAGTCACGCTCTGCTTCACCAAAGTACTTGCACTCACCACATAAGTCTGAAAAGTCACCTGCCTTGTATAAAACAGAGAGAGCTGCACTATCAGGTACCTACTCATGTCACACACTCTATATTATATCATACTGACTGACTTTTCCCAACTAGGTACCTACTCAAATCCCCCTTTTTTAGCACCATACTTGAATGACCACTTGTGAGCAACAATCGGGACAAGTTATAGCTACATGAAAAGAAAGGACTAGAAATGAGAGCATTTTTAGCCAGCTCTTCCTTTTACTATAGGAGCAACACCCTCGGTATGTCATAGAGGGGTGCACTTGTAAAACTACCATTTAGGAAGACTCTTTTTTTCAGGGATTACTGAGGAAAACGTGTATGGTCTAACTCGTTGTCATAGTATTGACAAAAGATTTGCAGTAGAATACATTGAAAACACTTTTTGAGTTGTAAAAAACGTGCATCTAAATGAGTTTGCGAAAAACTACTTAGCAATATAAAAATGTGTATGTTTTAGTTTTGGGTTCACATAGACAAAATGAGAGGAATTATGCGGACATAGTGTGCTTTGTGGACATTTTGACGTACATCATGTGATTGTGATTTTGTAAGAGGGATTTCTATAAGTTTGTTAGGTGGACACTTTTTGCAGTCTGGCTAAACCGCACCTGCAGCCCCCCCCCCATGAGCCCCTGAGGATATTCATAATGAACAATTACTCACCGTTTTCTCAACAAACAGGAGACTGGTCAGAGCTGTGAAGTTGTCCTTTACCCACTGATCCGTCTGTGTCTTCTCCTTGTGGCGGCAAAGTGTAGAAACTCTAAAATAAACCCCTGAATATTCTCTGAGTATACCAGTCCCCCTATACTACCTTAACAGTTGCTGCTTAAGTAGCCAAATCAGCTCTTACATATTCCTCCCTAGCTCACTGTATCATTTGATTCACCGGTGAGATAATTACGAACACTTTTTCTTTTACCAGAAATGAATAAAAATAATCACACGTGGGACTAACAGGAGCCACACATCATATGTAATTAAGCAGTAATTACCAAAGCAGCCATGTGATTGGTTGGGAAGGTTTTGACTGCCCAAACCTGTATAAGAGCCTAAATGTGATTGGCCTAGCTTGTGTTGCTCCTTTGGGAGTCCAACAATGGTACTTCCTCCCTCTGTAGGGGGCTGTGATGGCTTTTATGTAAGGAAGCTTGTGATTGATGCACTCCAACTAGTGCTGTCACTCCTTAGGATGCGTATTTCTGTGTGAATTTTTCTTCCACTTCTACTTTTGTTTTTACAGTCTAGCATGGCAATTTCACCCAATAAGGGCTATTTGATATCTTAACCCTACTGTATGATGTCATGATGCACCAATGCAGTTCTAATAGGTATAGATACCAGTACTGCATTGGTGCATCATGCCAATTATTCAAGAGCGTATCAAGCCCCATAGGGTTTACATGATGCATAGATGAGGCCTTGTATTACTACTCGTCAAGATTCCATTGGTGCAACATGACGACAAGTGAGAATGGTGCTTCAATGTACGATGCGGCCCTTACAGTATTAATACGTTGTGATTTTCTGTGCTAACGAACCATGACTTCAGTCCGACTAAATGCCCTACCCGCACGGTATTTGTGTTCCATCCCATTTTGAAAGAAAAAAACGACCGTTGGTACACGTATGCTGCATTGGTGCATCCTGGGGAAAAATAAATGTGCAAATTTAGGGCCTAAATAGAGTAGATACAAGCAACATGTCAATAAATACAATTTTCACTCTCTTCGTGAATTTTCTCCCTTTGATACTGTGAATTACCATCACACGGCACAATCTATTAGTCTAATCGCGTCTATAAGGTGTGAGTTGAATTTTAGCTAATCCAACCATCTATAATATTGCAAAGGTATAGAAAAAAATCAATCGGTTTAGCAAAAATTCACCCAACCAACGGCAGTGGAACCAGCGTATAAGGCATGGTCTTTTCGCAATGATGGCCTCCAGGTGAGGTTTATTGGGCCAACAGAAGCTTTGGAAGCTCCTTATAAGCGAGGATATTCTATATCAAATTAGTGTTCAACTAGTTTAGAGTGGCCCTTATATGCGGGATGCACCTCGTAAGTTCTACTAGTGGGGTACTGGTGGCCAGGGGATTAATTCATAACATTTAAGGGAAGACTCGTTCTTTCAGTGAAACGTTGATCATTTCATACCTCATTAGAAAAGCAAATCTGTCAGGGTAATCGGTTATAGCTATTACATACAGTGAATGCAATACTGCATGTTGTGAATAACATCAAAATGATCATAAATCTTTCCTCACCAATCTAACCATTTGCAGATGAATTTCAACTGGATAATCGTTCGACTTACAGATCGCCTTTCAGACTAACCAAATGGGATTTATACACTCTCTGTGATGCCCCAATGCAGTATGAGAAACATGAACCTGTAGGATATCTTGGAATCCTTAAAGATTTATGGAAATTATGTCCATTGGTCGCCATGATGCATAATTGTAGCTCTGGCGGGTAAATGCGCCATAGCTACACACAGGCATCATGATGAGCCAGCGGGGTTGATACACGTCATGAGGCTCGCCAGCACTTCATTAGCGCATCATGACGACCAATGGTCATGATGCACTCCTGCATCAGGTAGGCATCATTTATAAGTATGTGACGCATCAATGTATTTATACAGCCTGTCACCTCAAAGTATACATCCTTCTGATTAGTTGACAATAGGAAGGTAACTAAAGCAAGTCTACAAACCAAAGTAAATTGCCGTAATCAATCAGAAATAGGAAAACATGGAACATCAATTTCACTGATTTGGCACATTTTGTAATTACAATCAGGAGTATAGACATAAGTGGAGTAGTTTGCATGTGCCATTGACGTAAACGCTGGCCAGTGACGTAGGTAATGAAAGTGAGTGAGTGAGTAATAGATGTTTAACGCCATTTCGACAGCTGAGGTCATATTCATGGCAAGAACGACATTACACAATTTCACAGAGGAATGTGTCAGTGCCCGCGCATATGTGCACCACACACATCCTGAGGGGATAGGAAAAGGAGAAATAGACCCTTTTAAGTGGGCTAGGGAAGCCCAGGTAATGAAAGACTTGTACAACTTACTAGTAGTAGTCAATTCAGCTCATCCATGACCCTAGGTCTTGCAAAAGAACATGCTATCTATTTGCACCCAATGGACATTTTAACCCTTTAAGGGCCGCTGATGCATTCATACATCATGCCCAATGGTCCCTGGGCATGATGCATTAATTCATTATGCCCAATGGTCCCTGGGCATGAGGCATTAATTCATTATGCCCAATGGTCCCTGGGCATGAGGCATTAATGCATTATGCCCAATGGTCCCTGGGCATGATGCATTAATTCATTATGCCCATAATGCATGATGCATGAATGCATTATGCCCAATGGTCCCTGGGCATGATGCATTAATGCATTATGCCCAATGGTCACTGGGCATGATGCAATCCTGCAGTAGCAGTCCTTAAAGCAATAATAATTTGCACTTCTAGTGATGCATTCATGCATCATGTCCATTGGGCGGCATGATGCATCAATGCAGTCTGTGTGAGTAACCAACAATGGTCTCATGCTGGTATCGTGCTGCTGTATCATGCTGATCTGTCAAGAGTAACTTTATAAACCCTGTAGAGCCGGCATGATGCATGATGCATGAATGCAGTCCTGGTGAGAAGACTTGTAGGGCCTGAATTCATGAAATGTGTTCATTAAAGGGCATGTTGCACTAATGTAGTAAGTGTTGATGCAATAATACATCGTGTCCATCGGTTGTCATGATGCATGAATGCAGCCCCCATGGGTAACTCGCCATGCTACATCGATGCATCATGGCGAGCCTACGAGGTGCGCAATATATGGCATTAAAGACTTAATCAGAAGCAATTCCAAGGGAGGCAAATTTTGATATTGCAATTATAAATCAGGGTGTTAAGGTGGCTGGTGGGTTTTGTTAGTTCACCATTTGGACACCAGGGGTCTCTGTGTTACATTGGCATATAGATGAATGAAACATGCAAAATAGAGGAAGGCTTGGCTTGGATTTGAACCCTGGGTCCCCTGAGAGTAAGGCAGGGACCTTGCCAATGGGCCATGGGGACTGCTGTACTATCCACTGATGCAACTGATGCTAAATGCAACATGTTCCACCTGTCACTATTCTACCCATATCCTTACATTTGTTATTTCAATCATCCAAAACATTAGAAATATGCCTGGGACCATATATCAATATTGTATCTACTGGAAAGATATGCATACAATTTAAGTGCTGAAGAAGTTTTAGAAATATTTAATTACTTTTGGATATGAATCTGGGGATTTAAGTGACAAATCACTATATATGTTCCTATATAGGGTTTAATCTTCTGTATCTCAAAAATATGCATGGGACCCCCACAATATTTTTGCATATATGCAAAGTACATACCATGTTGGGATTCTGGAGGGAATATGGCGAATATCTAATTACTCTAAGTCTATCCCCGCCAGCCACCTTAACTTGTACCGATGGTCCACTGGGCCTCTTCGGCAGACTTTTGTGTAGGAAATGTATGGCAGAAGAATAGAATATCCTTTCATTGAAATGATCAGGCTGACTTGGGCGTTTCATATGCAAAGTAATACTGCCATTTGAAACGAAAATCCACTGGGCCTCTTTGGCGGACTTTTCACTGAAAACATGGAAGATCCGAAACTAGTCAGCGGTGACCACTTTAGGTCCTCAAGTTGACGATACCTAAAACTACAGCTTCAGGTAGTCAAAATGACGACTTTAGGTCATCATACTGACAGTACAGAGTCGTCATATTGACGACTCAGGTTGTCAGGATGACAAGTTAAAGTTGTCATTTTGACTACCTAAAGTTGTAGTTTTAGGTATCATCAACTTGAGGGCCTAAAGTGGTCACCGCTGACTAGTTTTGGATCTTCCATGTTTTCAGTGTTGTATAGGAAATGTATGACCGAAGATTTTAAAAGAATATCCTTTCATTGAAACGATCAGGCTGACTTGGGCGTTTCATATGCAAAGTAATACTGCCATTTGAAACGAAAATCTTTTATTTTAATTCTTTATAGTCATTTCATGGTAATTGGCACCAATAAGGCTTGTAACCACAATGTTAGATTGCCAATATAAAAGATTTTAAACCTTTTTTCAACTTCATAATGTCATAATTTATGTTGTGATTAGCATTGGAATGATCATTATCTTTTTTTTTTGTCCACAACCTGATCATTTCCAAACAGACTTTATAGCCGATAATCGGCTTCCAGTGTAACTAGACATAGATACCACTTTGAGTTATCACCATCTAACATGTAACCAATCTATCCCTAAGCTGTTTTCCTTGACCCTTCAAAGGCCACTGATGCATCAGCCCATATAGGTCGTCATGATGTACCAATGAAGTGCTGGCGAGACTGCTCGCCAGCACTTCATTGGAGCATCATCCCGACCCGCCGGGTGTTTATTTATCAACCCAGTAGGGTCGGCATGATGCTCCAATGAAAAGCTGGTGAGCAGTCTCACCAGCACTTCATTGGTGCATCATGATGACCAATGGACATGATGTACTAATACATCAGCGGCCCTTAAAGGATCAACTTAACTAATGATGGATTTATTGAGCTAATTGTTCAATTACCTGGTAGTATAAGAGACATGGAACTGATCACTCCCCTGGCAACTCTATAGGATTTATGGCTTACAATACGCCAAAACAGTCTGCGACCTTCTTGTCATGATCTCAGCATTTTAACCCTTTGAAGGCTGATGGTGTACCAAATGCATCATGCCCATTGGTCACCATGATGCATCAATGAAGTGCATCATGAGACTGTAGGGTCGGCATGATGCATCAATGAAGTGCTTGCGAGCAGTCTCACCAGCACTTCATTGGTGCATCATGACGATCAATGCACACCTGCATAAGCGGCATTTAAAGGGTTAAGGGTCACTCATGCATTAGTAGTAAATTGCTCAAATCAGGTCCTAGTTGCTCCTGATACAATCGTGTTAGACTTTGGATGGGTCTTCTGCATAATATGGTATACCTTATACGCAAGATGGCTCATGATTAGAATTCTTCTCTTGGGAAAGATGCCATCCATAAATGGTTAGCAGGGGCGTAGGAAGCAAATCTTTATTGGGGGGGGGGGCAGGGGTCTCGGTTGGGGGGCCTGCTATATTTTTATATAGGCTTATATAGGGAACCTCCTCATTATTGGGGGGGCAGACCCCCCTGGCCCCCCCTTTTCCTACGCCCCTGGTTAGGAACAAGATTAACGTGTTTATCCAAACATTATAGAATGATTTATAGAATAGTATTGATCACCGACATAGCTTTATGTGTCCTAATCTTCTTTCTAAGAGATGTGATTCATTTGTTGATATATCCCAGAATTGAGGATGATGTATGTGATCACTTTCTAATGACCCTCTGATCGATCTTAATTGACATTATAAACATATATCTGTCACTTACATAAAAATAAACCTTAACCCATTAAGGGTCGATTATGCATCCATGCATCATTCTGACCCTACAGAGTTGTAACTCCCTTGGCTGGGAGGGTCGGCATGATGCACCAATGAAGTGCTCGGGAGTAGTATTGCCAGTACTTCATTGGCGCATCATGATGACCTATGGGCATGATGCCCTCCTGCATCACCGGCCCTTTAACTAAAGGGTAAATTGACTAGTTCATATCATTATCATTCAGAGGAAATGTTTCATACCCATACATATAATTCACTGTTATGACCGTACACAGAAAAAAGATCTGATGAGTTAGTCAAGTCTAATTTAAGTTAGGCAAAATGCCTAATTGGGCAAAACGACTAACATATGCCTAACAATGCCTAGCTATGTAAGTAACACTGACTAATCTAGCTAGGCAACCTAACTTGACTAAGCCAAGAGAGAAAGTTAGTCACTTTGTTTAAGGGATAGTATTTTTGTCTAATGAATAGTGATTTTCCTCACAACAGGTGGCAGTGTAGTTTGTATTAGGACTTTTCTAGTAGGTGCCTACTGTAGTAAACACAAAAAGGACCAGACGCAGCCAATAAAGTTTGATAACAGTAGAAGGTGTTTGGTTTATTTCTTTCTGGCCTTATCACTAACAGTTCTCATTAATTGACATCAATTATCCTTGCTTGTATTGAGATGCACCACCCTTGCAGGTCTCCACCGATCGCAACCACCGAACCCGAAGTCACCGACCACACTTCTGCCACCTGCAAGTCTCTTATTGCCCTCCTCCCTCGCGACCACCGGACCGCCCTTATATGGCGTCCCTAAATGTGACGTCACGAGCGTGACGTCACCGGTCGCCACCGTGTCGCCCCCAGGTGAGACGGACCCTAACTAGCGCTCCCGTACCAGTGGCTACCACCGGACCGATCGCCCCGACATTACAATTATTATACAAGTGATATGATCACTACACTCTCCCCTTATCATTTCAAACTTAGGTTGTAGAAAATATATCCGTGAATCTTTGCCATAATGGTCAAAGGTGTTACCACATTTACGCCGGTCGTAACCGCTACATTTTAACATTTATACATTTAACTGGGGACTCCTACAATGGGCCCCCCTCTTATTACTATAAACTCTTATATGTGAACTTGGGTAAAGTCTATAACAATAGTCCAGAACATATAATACAACATCCGGTCTAGATGGGCGCTGTTACACGAAGCTAACTGGTCGACGTCCCCTGTCCGGCCTCGTCCGGCTGTCTCCCTTGTCCTGGCCCTCTGGTCGGTGTCTGCTTATGCCGCCTCCGCTCCACCCTGGTTGGGACGGGACCGAGGCGTCTCGGTGACCCACGGGGGGGGGTTTCCCGGCAGGTACTCGATCCCCCACCAGTACTCCCCCACCCCGCAGGCCCCCGACTACCCCTCCCTTCTCCCCCTTCCTTGCTTATGACCCAGTCAGGTGGTCTCTCCTCCTCCCCCTTGCATGCCCAAGCTGGACAACCAGTGGAGGCCCGTCGGCTCTTCCATACCCAACCACCAATGCCTCTCTTACTCCGGACCCCCTCAGCCTCTTCAAAGATGCCGCCCGGTCACTCCGTGAACTGCCCCCCACCTCCCCTGTTCTCAACCGTCCCGGTGCGGTTTGGACTGGGGCGGGCGGGACGTCTCCTCCCGTATCATGCGGCGTATCCGCTCCTCCAGGTCCCCTCCGAGGTGGCCCGGCCTGTGACCCGGAAACCTGGCTGCTGCGTGAGCTGGCCCGGGGCCCGGAAATCTTGCTGCCGCGGGCGCTAGCCCTGGTGTTCCGGACGCCCGGAGGGTTGAGCTGAAGGCTGGTGCTGGTGGTGCGGGATATCCTGCAGGTGTTACCCCGGTCGCGCCCCCTGCTGGCCGCGCTGCTGGAGGGGGAGGCGGTGGAGGTGCCATATCCTGGTTCCCCCTTGGAGTATACTTCTGGACGGTCGTAGCATAATAATGGGTTTGCACTGTCGACGGCCCAATCAACTCCACCCAACCGTGCGCTCTTCCCCCTACAGGTGTATACTCTTCCCCTAAGTCCGGCGATGGGGCCAGGCCTGATGCCCACTTCTGGAGGCGATCCGGTTGTTCTACCCGCTTCCAGGGTATACGCTCAGGGTGCTCGCCATACCAAACAGGCCGACCCCCAAGAGGGTCCGTCCCCTCCACGCGGGGGAACCCCGGCTCCCGGGGCCTTTCAGGGAAGTACTCCCCCCATTCGTCGGCCCATTCGTCCCTCCTCTCGTGACGTCGCCATGGACCCCCCCAATCTCCGCCCCGGCTTCCTCTCTGTACTTCCTGCTCATACTCGTATTGATCCCGTCGTCGATCATATTCCTCATACTCTCGCTGTCTCCCAAAGTCCACCTCTTCCTGCCTCCTGTGTCCGCGCCTCTCGCTATCTCTTTCACGCCTAAGATCTTGGTCCTCCTGACCCCTATTTCTTCCCTCTCTCCTGCTTTCCTTCGCTCCTTCTCCCGATTGCTCCCTCTCTGTCTCTCTCCTCTGTCTCTCCTCCCTTTCCCTCCTTTCTCGCACCTCCGCTTGTTTCTCCTCTCTCTCTCTTCGGTCTCTATCGTCCCTCTCCTTCTTCTCTTTCGCATTAAGTTCCTCCCAGTCCTTCTTGTCTTTCTCACTCCTCTCCTTCCTCCTTTCTCTGTCCTCTTTCTCCCTCCTCTCTCGTTCTTCCTTCTCCCTCCTTTTCCTTTCTCTTTCCTCCTCTCTCTCCTTCCTTTCTCGGTCCTCCTTCTCTTTCCGTTTCTCCCTCTCTTCCTCCTCCCTCTTGTCCCTGTCCTCCTTCTCCTTCTGTTTCACTTTCTCCTCCCTTTCTCTCCTGTCCCTCTCCTCTTTCTCCTTACGCTTCTCTCTTTCGTCCCTTTCTCGTCTCTCCTTGTCCTCCTTCTCCTTGCGTTTCTCCCTCTCTTCCCTCTCTCTTCTGTCCCTATCCGCCTTCTCCTTGCGTTTCTCTCTCTCTTCCCTCTCTCTCCTATCTTTATCCTCCTTCCTGCGTGTCTCCCTCTCCTCCCTTTCTCTTTTGTCCTTATCCTCCTTTTCCTTGTGTTTATCTCTCCCCTCTTTTTCTTTGTGCCCTTCGTTCTCTCTCTCCCTCTTGTCTCGGCGCTCCCTATCCTCTTTCCCCTCTCTCTCTTTGTCGCGCCGCCGATCTCTATCATCTCTCTCCTTCCTTTGGCTTTTATCCTCCCCCTCCGTTCTCCTAGCAAGAGGCGCGGTCTCTTCCTCCGCATCCGACTCGTGCAGCGACACCCCCTTAGCCCCATCTGTCTCCCCCGTCGGAGATGTGTCAGCCCCTGGGGTCTTCTCGGGGACGCGGTCCCCCCTGCACACCACTCTCCTGACATCACCTTTATCAGGCGAAGAGCCTCCCTCCTCCGACTCGGTGTCTAAGGCGACGGCCTTGTATGAGACTTGGTTGGGTGGGAGCATCAACGGGTCTTCCTCCTCCTCCTCCCAGTCTAGCTCCTCCGGCTCCTCCCCCAAGTCCACTCGGGAAGCCATCAAACGCTCCAACCGCCCTCCCACCACGGGTGTATTGTTATCCGACGTGTGGGTTGGGACCGTCGGCGGTGACGACGTCAATATCTGGCGCACCTGCTCTGCATCTCTGAGGGCCGCCGGCCCCTCCGTCTCCGGTGCCACTGCCTCGAAGAGTGGGGACGACGCTATCCGGACCTCGTGGCCGGCAGGAGACAGCCACGCCTTTTTCCGCAGTGCTTCCGCAATCAGGTGTTTCTGGAACTGCTTCTTCGCAGCCTCCGCCATCTCCTCTGCCCTCCGGTTCGTCTCCTTCAGGAGCTCCTCTCCCACCTCAGCAGGAACCAGGGTCCCGTCGCTGTCAATCATCAGGGACTGCAACAATATGGGGTTCCCGTCTCCACTGGACGCCGGGCCGCTCACCACCTGCTCCAGCACCTGGCTCGCCTCCTCTGCCAGGTTCTCCGGCTCCCCCTGTCCCAATTGTTGCGCTAATATCCGCGCGGCCTCGAAGTCCTCCATGGACCTGGTGCTCAGTAGATCCTCCTCCGCAGCTGCTGACGTGGAGGCCACCGGTTCCAGTGTGGTTTTCGGCATCTTAGGCGGGGGGCTGCACTCCTCCTCCAGTGTCCCCTCCTGGGCCCCGTCTGTCACCGCCGAGGTGAGCGCCACCGGGTCGGATGCCGTCTTGGGGACCTTGGAGGGCGGACTTCCCTCGCCGCCTGGTGCCTCCTCCAGCACGATCGCCGGTGGGTCTGCGTCCCAGGGAGCCTCCTCTCCACCCGTTTCCGGTACCCCTTTCCTCTTCCGGCTGACCTCTCCGCCGATACTGGAGGTCGGTGCAGCTGGCCGGCCTACCGGTGAGCGGCTGCGCTGCCGGGACGCCCCGGAGATGACCCTCCCCACCACGCTACGAGGCTTGGGCCGTCTGGGTGAACGCCTCGGCGTCTCCTCCTTCCCCTCCGGCGTAGGAGTCCGGACCTCCTCCTCCCCCGTTCCTGTGCTCTCCAGCAGCCGTTCCGTGGCCAAGTGCGCGGCCCTCCTGCTGCTCCTACGTCGCACGGTTGGAGAGGTAGGAGATCCTTGTGACGAGTCAAGGCTATCCTGACCTTCTCCTTCCTCGCCTCTCTGCCTTGTCTCCACCGATCCGGCTGGCGACCCCTCGGTGGCCGGTGACGCCGCGGTGGCCGGTGACGCCGCGGTGGCCGGTGACCCTGCGGTGGAGGTGGCTTCCCTCGTGTGATACTGAATCACAGCCTTCGGTGGTCGCTGGCTTCGGGGGAGCTTTATCCAGCTATGGCCGGCGTGTAGCGCCACCAGATGGTTGACGAGATCGTCCCACCTTCCTCCTTTGACCTGAAACTTACATCCTTCGACCGGACAGTTCCACCCCGGTCCGCAGGACTTGTGCAGCGCTGAGATATGTCGATTTAGGACATCCCTGCGCCAAAAAGTGCGGCCACACTCCGGGCAATTCAGTGGAGTCTCCGACTTCCTCATTGTGTTGTTGTCTAGTTCTGCTGACCGCTCGGTGGCCCAGCTACCGCCTCGTTCTCGTGCCGCGTGGTCGGTGGCAGAAACTAGGTCACGGTGCAGTTCCCGGCCCCTTCGCCAGGTGGCCTCTTCCTCCCGGTGGTCCTCTTCGGTGGCCCACATTTCGCTTGCCCGCCTCTGCTCCTCCCACCTTTTATTTTTAGCTGTGAAAACCGCTTTTACTGCCCGACTCATCTCCCCGTCTTTTGATCCCCTCCTTCCTACTAATCTCTCTCCCTTTTCTTTTGCAGGAGAGCCGTGCCCCGCCGCTGCCCCGGGAACTACCTCCACCGAGCCCGCCGACCGCCCTCCTCCGGCCACCTGCAGGTAAGTTTCCCTTTTTACCCCGCCGGGGGGGCCCCTCTCAGGTAAGTTTACTATGAAAGAAGGTAAAAGGCGCCTTCCCCTTCCTTTCCACGCCTCTTCTTGCCCTTTTTCTTGCTCTAGTGGAGCCATAGGTTGGTCCTCCCTCTTCCCTTCTCCCACCGCGGCGGCAGTTGCCATGGTAATCCCGCCAGGGCCCGGATGTGGCGGGAAACCGCTCTCCTCCTCTAGGTGGCGCACCGGTGGCACTCCCACCGCGGTGGTGGCAGGTGGCGCCACCGGAGAGCTGAGCCACCGCTCGGGGGCCCAGACCGCCCGGGCCTCCCCAGCACCCTCCTCCCGAGGCTTCTCCACTTTCTTCAGTAGGTCATAATGCACTATCCTCCTCTTCCGTCCCATCTGGATCTCCCATACAGGACCCCCTAGGCTCCTGAGAATTTTCCAAGGCCCTGACCAAGGGCACATGAACTTGGGGCACTTGCCTACTTCTTTCCGGGGAACCATATAGTAGACCGTGTCCCCTACCTCTAGCGGCTCCCCCCGTACCCGGGTGGAGTAATTCCTTTCCTGACGACGGACCGCCCCCCCCATCTGCCGGAGGGCATACGCATGCCCTCTGGCCATCCTTCCTTGTAATTCCGCGGCGTAGTCGACGTAGTCGTCGGGTTTCCCTCCCACGAAGTCTGGTTGCGGGTACAACAGGTTACCAGGCAAAAGAGTTTCTCTTCCCAGCATCAGAAAGTTGGGGGTTTGGTTAGTGGAGGCTTGGACCGAAGACCTATACGCAGCCATTACGTATGGCAGTTGCAGATCCCAATCCGTCTGGTCCTCAGCCACCGACATGGCCAGCATCGACTCCACAGTACGATTGCAACGCTCCACTAACCCATCGGATTTAGGATTATAGGGGCAAGTGCGCGTCTGCGCCACTCCCAGCAACCGGTGCACCTCCTGGAACATCCGAGCCTGAAAGTTTCGACCTTGATCCGTGTGGATCGTGCCCGGGGGCCCCAGCCGGCACACCACCTCCGTTACGAAGGCCCGAGCCACCGTCTCCGCTTCTTGGTCCGGTAGGGGGACTGCCTCCGCCCATCGCGTAAAATAATCCATGACGATAAGGATGTGCTTGTTCTTACGCGGGGTGCGCGGGAGAGGACCCATAAGGTCCATAGCCATGCGTTCCACTGGGAACGCTACCGGTACATGCCGCATCATGGCTCGAGGGGGATGGGGCGCTGCCTTACGGCTCAGACACTGGGGGCAAGAGGCCAGCCACTGCACCACATCCCTCCTATAGTCGGGCCAATAGTAGGCCTGCTGGAATCGCCTCAGGCTCCGGGCCCGACCAAAATGGCAGCTCAACGGGGCCCCATGCACCCCGGCCAACACCTCCTCCTTTTTACTATCCGGCACCACTACTTGCAGGAAGGTGCGGCCGCCCGGCTCCCACCAAACCCTACAGAGTACACCGCCCTCCACCCTCAGCCGCGGAACCTGTGCCGCCAAGGCGCGCACGTCGTAGGCCTCCCCCGAGAGGGCATCCCTCGAGGGGACCTCGCCTTCCTCGATCCATTTCCGAACCCTGGTGAGTAAGGGATCGCCCTCCTGGGCCTTTCTCCAGGCCTCCCTTTGGTCCATAAAGATCCCGTCCGTCTCCTCGGCCGTCACTTCCAGGCCCACCCTCTCCTCTGCTCCCCTATCGGTGGCGGCTTCGCTACGAGTCACCGCACGACACTCGGCCAGGGCATCTATTGCCCCCTCGCTTGAGAAGTCCTCGAACAACGGAGACCCGGAGGGCTCCCCCATGCCGCATTGATTACACGGCCTCCGGGACAGCCCATCCGCGTTACCATGATCCTTCCCTGGGCGGTGCTCGATGACATGATCGAAAGTCTCCAATAACTGTAGCCACCTGGCTACCTGCCCCTCAGGTTCCTTGAAACTGGCCAACCACTTCAGGGCGGCATGGTCAGTCCTTATACGCACAGGGCGCCCTACCAAGTAGTGGCGGAACTTCTTCACCGCAAAAACCACCGCCAACAGTTCGCGGCGGGTGACACAGTAATTCCTCTCACATCTACTCAATGTGCGACTGGCGTAAGCTAAGGGCCGCTCCCGACCATCCTGCACTTGAGTCAGAACAGCCCCCAGCCCCAGGTTGCTGGCGTCGGTGTCCACCAGGAGCCGTCCCTCTGCCATCGGGTAGGCTAGGATAGGGGCACTCACTAACTTATCCTTGAGCGCCTGGAAAGCTTCCGCACAGTCTCGGTTCCAGGAAAATTTCTTGTCCTTCTCGGTTAGTTCCGAGAGCGGCCTAGCTATCGAAGCAAACCCCGGCACAAAGCTACGATAGTAGCCACACAGGCCTAGAAAGGAGCGTACTTCCGTCACTGAGGTAGGCACCGGCCACTCCGACACGGCAGCTATCTTCTCAGGGTCCGTGCCAATCCCATTCCTGTCGATTCTGTGCCCCAGGAAGCTCACCTGTTCCCGTACTAGCTGGCATTTGGTGGCCTTTATCTTCAACCCGGCCTCCTGGAGGCGTCCCAGGACCAACTCCAGTCGCTCCGCATGCCCCTCCAAGGTCTCGGAGAATACAATGATGTCGTCCAAGTACACCAAACACACCGTCCATTGGAGACCCCTCATGACAATTTCCATCAGCCTTTCGAATGTCCCGGGGGCGTTACATAGCCCGAAGGGCATTACGCGAAATTGAAACAACCCCCGGTGGGTCACGAAAGCTGTCTTGGGCTTAGCGTCCTCCTCCATAGAGACCTGCCAATACCCTGACGCCAAGTCAATGGTGCTAAACCAACAGGCTCCGGACATTGAGTCTAAAGAGTCGTCTATCCTGGGGAGAGGATAAGCGTCTTTCACTGTGACCGAGTTCAATCGTCGGTAGTCGACGCAAAATCTGACACGGCCATCCTTCTTCTTCACGAGGACCACTGGGCTCGCCCATGGGCCCGAAGCTGGTTCGATCACTCCCTGTTGGAGCATCTTGTCCACCTCCTGATCGACAACCGCCCGCCTGTGTGGGGCTAGCCTGCGGGGCGCCATCTTTATGGGGGCCGCCTCCCCAGTGTTAATCGAGTGTGTCACCACGTCTGTATGGCCCATGTCCTCATCCCCCTCTTGAAATGCCGCCCTGTTACGCTCTAACAACCGTATCCATACAGGATCCTTCTCCACCTTAGTTCCCCCTAGTAAGACGGTTATGAGGTCGTCGCCCGTACTGTCCCGACTGGCCCCGGAGCCCCCTGAGTTATCCTCCGTTACCAGCCGGCACACGGGCTTGCCTACTAACTCCACCTGACCCAGGTGCATACCCCGGTAGACCGTGACAGGGTTAGGCCCCGGGTTACAGACCAACATGGGCACCTCGCCCCCTCTTGGCATGGACACTGTGCGTCCCACCCGGATTCCCCTTGCGCCCTCCACTCGAGGTAAGCCTTCCACCATCACTTCCTCCCCTTCAAACTCTGGTGAGACACGGCCCAGAATCACCCGCTCGGTTGCGCCTCCCACCACCTCCGTAGCAACGCTCACTATCCTGCAACTGCCATCCACGACCTCCCTTGGCCATAACAACTTGCCTTCCGCTAGGTTTATGGTGGCCCGCGTCTCCCGCAGAAAATCAGCGCCTAGGAGCCCTGACGCCGCAATGTCAGCGATAATAAATGAAGCGCGTTCATTCCTTGACCCGCATTGCAGGACCGTAGAAACCTTGCCCTCCACCTGGAGTGGTTTTCCATCGGCGGTGTGAAATGCCGAAGTGACCGGAGCCACCTGTCCAGGGGATCCCGCCCCCTTCCACCATGCCGTGGACAACAAGTTGCTAGTTGCCCCGGTGTCCACCACAAGATGGATGGATTGTCCCCATAGCACCCCCTCCACCTCTAGGCCGTTTCCGCTCTTTTCTTTCCGTCCCAGCCATTCTCTCTGCCTTTCGACCCCCTGGGCCTCCCCCCGGCTGGCGGGGGAGACCCCGTCTAGTTTCCCGACGGCTTGCCCTCAGCATCCCTTTTCTTTGCCGCTTCCACTCGCTTCTTCCAGGCCGGGCAGTTACGTTTAAAGTGGTCCTCAGCCCCACACTCAAAGCATGACCTCCGCGGCCCCATCGGTGAGGTCCCGGTCTTGGGTACCTGGCCCCCTCTAATTTCGGTAGTTAGACCCGCCAGCCTTTCCTTGATCTCAGACATCTCTTCGGCCATGGACAGTGACGCGGCGCGGACCTGCTTACTTTTCTCCCGCTCCTGTTTTAGGTATGCCTCCGCTTGTACCCCCCTCTCCACAGCCTGGAGCAAATTCTTTGTTTCTCCCTGATATATCCAGTTACGGAGTTCCCCATCATCTAAGCACTCCACGAACCTGTCCTTGGCCATCACGTCCACCGTTGTCGCGTCTGCGTTAGGGTATGACAGACGGACCAATCGGGATATCTCTTCGGATAACGTCTGGAGCTCTTCCCCCGGCTTCCTCACTCGGGTGCGGAGCAGGGCCTTGTACGACTCTACCTGGCTTTGAGGTTGGAACCGGTTTATCAGTGCCTCCCTCAACAGTTTGTACCCATTCTCTGATGCTGGTTTCACGGCTGCGAGCAACCGTCTCGCCACCCCCGACAAACTGATCCCTAAGAAGGTCCCTGCTTCTTTCTCCGACCATCGGTTGGCTAAGACACAGAGGTCAAAATGCGAGAGGAACTCCTCCAGGTCACCTGACCCGTCATACTTTCCCGGCATCACGATGGGCTTGCGGGCGGGGCTGTCACCCCCGGCCCCTGGGGCCTCCTCCCCAGGAGTAGGGAGATCCCCCACCCCCACTGGCGATGTACCCTCTCCCCTGTACTCGAATGAGGGGGTGTTCCTCCGATCCCTAGATAGCTCCGGCTCTCTCCTCTCCTCCCACTGGTCACCCGCTCCCGAGTTACCGCCTTCTGTTGTTCTCCCCGTTCTCTCTTGTTTCCAATAAGTATCCCCTCCGGTGGGACCACCGGCTCCATCGCTTGCACCACCGGGTGTACCACCGGACGCCCCACGGAACGGATTATAACCCCTCCTGGCGAAACTTCCACCAGCCCCAACTTGTGATTTAGCCGCTCCGTCCAAGAGCTCCCCCAACTCCTTCTCCCCCGATTTATCCTCCTCTCTCTTCCACTCCTGCCAATTTGTAGCATCTTTCCGCACTCCATACCACCTTTTACCACCACCGGTCAAGTCGGCGGAACCACCGGACGCCACCGGGCCGCCGTTTTGCATCTGTCTCCGAAATAATATCTCCTCGTCCACTATTTCCACTAGAGATCCTTTCCTTCCCTGACCTAGACCTCCTTCCTCCCCTCCACTATAGTCACTATCAGCCTTATCCATCCTTTGTAAATGCGCGGGTTCGTAAAAGCAACAACACCGCTGTCACCAATGTAGTAAACACAAAAAGGACCAGACGCAGCCAATAAAGTTTGATAACAGTAGAAGGTGTTTGGTTTATTTCTTTCTGGCCTTATCACTAACAGTTCTCATTAATTGACATCAATTATCCTTGCTTGTATTGAGATGCACCACCCTTGCAGGTCTCCACCGATCGCAACCACCGAACCCGAAGTCACCGACCACACTTCTGCCACCTGCAAGTCTCTTATTGCCCTCCTCCCTCGCGACCACCGGACCGCCCTTATATGGCGTCCCTAAATGTGACGTCACGAGCGTGACGTCACCGGTCGCCACCGTGTCGCCCCCAGGTGAGACGGACCCTAACTAGCGCTCCCGTACCAGTGGCTACCACCGGACCGATCGCCCCGACATTACAATTATTATAAATGTCAAAATAATGGTGATTTTCAAATGAATATTGGCATAATAAGAATTCTACAGTCCAACCTGACATAACATTTAACAAAATACACCTAATAGATTAATAGGGTATTGAAGGAACAAATAAGAAACACACAAACACCTTTTTCATGGGTATTCAATATACTCATATATCCACAATGTTGGGCCTGTGATATAACCATTTCAATATGAGGCATTGGACTTGCTTCTTTAATGGCAGGAACTGTTGTGGGTTTTTCAACCCATTCTAGAGGTTAATTTAATCATTTAAAGCAATTGAAAGGAGTTTCCTTGAATCCTTACTCATAAGCCACACTCTGTGCTAAAATATACATTTTTGTTTTAAAAATGGCTAGTTTTTGTTTCAAACCCAAGCAAGTTGAGACATTGTCCTAATGGTTAGTCGTAAAATCCTAAGAAACATCCAGACAGACGTTTGGGAACGTGCAAAATCCAAACTTGGCTGGTCAAGTCAGCCTGTTTGACTAACATCTGACTAAGATAGTTAGTGCCCTTTTTTTCTGTGTACATACATGATAGTTTTATCAGTTTTTCTTTTTATATTGAAAGGTTTCCATGGTTACAAGTCAATCTTCCAGGGCTGAAATAGCAGACTGGTAGGTTTGTTAGTTCCCGTATGCAGTCAGCATACCCCCCCCTCAACGGCTGTAGGTGCATTAAATTTACAGGGCCATTAACTGGTTGATAGACTATAATCATTGCTTGATTAATGCACATACAAACTAAGACATGCAACGTGTGAGTGCTTTACCACGCTACCCTACCTGTGTAGGCCTATACAAGTTTTTAGCAAACAGGGAAAATTCTTTATTCTTTTCTCTCTTTTTTTTTTTTTTTTTTTAGAAAATTCTGCAACAGAATGTCCATGTTCACCCGCAAAGGACCAACAGCCTACCGTCCCCCCTTTTTAAAAAAAGGTCTAGTTTTCGCCAAAATCTATCTCACCAAGGAAAACTTTTGCCAAAGTACCTCTTCCCAAAGTTCACTTCCTTTTGTCTCAACCTAGAGCTAACACATCTAAATAAGTGTCGGAATTTGTCTTCTAAACATGGTGAATTTTGACCGAGATTCTTGTAATAAAGGGAAGAATTTAAGAATAAGTGCCTTACATGTACATTTTTACGAAAATCCCTCTCAGGAAGTGGCAGAAAATTTTCACGCCCTCCTTGGGTCAAAAGGTTTTGTGCACCCCCCCCCCATTGATTATGATGGCCACTCCCTTGTGGCATAATTCTAAGCTGTATAAGATTTACATGCCTCAGTTGATAAGTGTTGCATAGAAGGAATACTTTCATGGCAGTCTCTATCCAGACGGTGTACCTACATAAACAATGATGCCACCTGATGCAAAATATGCACACCCAGGGGTGATCCAACCGCGCAATATAGAGGACATCTGGTGGCAAATTCAAGAACTAATACCAGCATGTCTGGGTCCAGCTGCATGGCCAGGGAAATCCCATAATGTAAAACTACCAAATATGACAATCATTCAATGATACATCTACCTCAAAAACACTTCGGGCTTTGCGTTGGCTGCATTTAATGGGCTTGCCATTTTGTAAGAAGGAAGACATTTATCCCATCTGTCTTACTTTGAGTTCTTCCTAAAACCTAGAATTGACCAAATTTGTAAATTCTTCATAAATTATTGAGTTGAGTTCCAACATAAAGACCATTGGTCAGATTTATATCAGTATGAAATGTACAAGAGAGTACAGTAGAGAACATTAGAGACCCACTTCTAGTGGGTGAAAAATATTCCTAAAAGAACCACTATTTTGGAGTCTGTGAAGTCAATCTGGTATAGAGCTGAATGGTGGACAATGGAAACTAGTTCCCACATTACTCACACCATGTCTCTACTGTGCTGTATTTTCACCAGTAACACACAGGGGGAGAGTCAACCGCTACCTGCCACCAGTTGTCAAATTAGAGAACTACCCTATCTATCCAGAGTAAGCCAGTGTGTTAAGCAATATCCTAACTAAACTTCTCATATGTCTAGGAGACATCATTTGTACCATGACCAATCAAAATAGGTAGTCATTGGACAAACAAAAGAGCAATGAATAATTTAAGCAAAAAAGTGGAAATGAAAAGTGTTGGAATTTCTTACATTTCTCATTACCAGAAAAATAACTGGCAGGAATTTGTTCACCAAACTTTCCATGGATTAAGATACAATCATTATGAACATTTTATGAGCAAAGACTTGGAAGGTTATTGGCTGAATCTAGAAGATACAGATTTTTCTTTAGTTACAGAAATCTATGAAGTTGGCCAATAGTGAATCATTATGTTTTGTCAGGAAAAATGCAAAAGTCTGATATTCAACCACTCGATAGTAATAAGTTAGGGCATATACAAAAGGGATATAAGCATATATTATGAGTTTAGGTAAAATTAAGGAGTTTCAATATTCAAAATCCATCAATATTTAAAAGGAATCTCACTTTTTACCCATGTAAAGGCACAGCTGTGAGTCAATCCCAACGAAGCACCAATGCAGCACTGGTGAGTATAGTGTGCGAGTAACTTGCCAGTTGGCGCCACCTCTCGGTAATGGATTTCTCATCCACAAAACTGCACTGAGCTAAGAACCAGTATTCATAAAGGCATAACCAATCCTTGTCATGTACTAAGTAAATTTGCAATAATGATTGTTCCAGAACGCAATAGTGAGTTATTCAGTTGGGCTGAACCTGTCTAGATTATGTGGACCCTAAAGAGCTAAGCCTGTCTCACTGACAGTACCTTAGTCTTTTGAGAATAAAGGCAAATTGAAGCTGTGCCTATATGTATACATGGGTAAAATGTGATAAGGTGGCACTGGAATTTTAAAATTCCACAGATGCCACTGTATAGCCTGGGCATATACAGATATAATTAGCAAGCCGAACTGTTCGCTGCAAGTAGTCCCCATCACCCGCGCATGAATACAGCGCATCTATCGTAACCATAGCAAAGTTACCCTGCACTATAAATGAAGCTGTTTGAAGCGACATTCTCCAGTTGTCTGTTGGAGTCTGACCAGTACACATCGTTGTCAACTACCGTAATCTCCCGCGTAGAAGGCGCAGCTCGCATAGAAGGCGCCCCCCCAACTCAGAGAAGGTCTTTTCACGTAGAAGGCGCACGTACCTCTTCTGGATCGATTTCCGGAAAAACCCGCGTATAAGGCGCCCCCCCAACTCACAGGGGGCTGTTTCGCGTAGAAGGCGCCCCCCCCACCCCCTATTCTACAGTGACCGGTCTGCCGCGGTGCAGGCGCTATGAGTTCAAGCTGTCATCGGCACACGGTCGGCGTCAAACCCGCCGAGCAAATCTACACCGACCGGTCTGCCGCGGTGCTGGCGCTATGAGTTCAAGCTGTCATCAGCACACGGTCGGCTTGAACCCGCCGTGTGCCCGTCGACACCTCCCGGTCTGCCGCGGTGCTGGCTATATGAGTTCAAGTTGACATCGGCACACGGTGTGACGGTCGGCGTCAAACCCGCCGAGCAAATCTACACCGACCGGTCTGCCGCAGTGCTGGCTATATGAGTTCAAGCTGTCATCGGCACACGGTGGGCCTTATCCCCGGTGAGCGCGTCGACACCTCCCGGTCTGCCGCGCTGCTGGCTATATGAGTTCAAGCTGTCATCGGCGCATTTTCCCAAATGAGATGTTGGAAAAACCCGCGTATAAGGCACACCCCCAACTCAAGGCAATTACCCTCCCGCGTATAAGACCCAGCAGCATTTTGTTTGGCGTAGAAGACGCGCCTTCTACGCGGGAGATTACAGTAACCAAAGTTTTTTGGTGATTCAAAGTGATTTATTGGGGAACAAATTACCCAGTTTATCACAATGGGTCGTCGGGCCCGTAAGTCTAAAGCTAAGTCTGTGGAAAAGGACAGCTTAGGATTTTCGAGCGGTTTGGCTGAATCGGGAGCTAGGCATTCCAGTTCGGGGCATCAGCCTGCCCCATTGCTTTAGCCTGCCGTTGATGACCGGCCGGATGCTCGATTTGAATCCTGCATAGACGATTTATCTAGAAGGATGTCGAAAATGGAGGCTGCATTCAAAACTCTCTGCGACGCGAAGAAGTCGGATACCCGAGATAAGAGTGTGGCAAGCCGTTCAAGTCTCCGTCATTCGTCGCGTCACCGCTCCACTCATCGCCACAGATCAACGTCAACGTCGTCGTCACGTAGCACTGGATCTGGGTCAACGTCAAGCAGGTCGTCGTCAAGGTGCTCAGGATGTAAAAATCGCCGCCGTCATAGCCTTGGTAGGCATTCCTTTGAGCATAAAAACTTTATCACTCATGGTCAAAAGGTAGATTCATTCAAGAGACTCATGCTAGTGAATATTCCCCTCTTCAAACAGCTGCTTTAAGAGGGGAGAAATATTGTCGGCTTATCTGACCACATTGAATTGTTGTGTGAGAAGTCAGCTACAAAAATTTTCACTTTGGGTACCCTTATTGAGTATGAAAGGTCTGTGAAGGATTGTGCTGGCAAAAAAAGGTGTAGCTGCTTTTGATATTGTGGACAATTCAGATATTGTCAGGTACCTATCCTACGATGGGACCCTAAATGCCGCCCATTTAAAATCAAACAATAAAAGCAAGTCTAACACTAGTTCATCAGTGGGTATCTGCTACATGTTCAATAAATCTGATGGTTGCAAGGTGAACCCATGTAAATACCGCCATATCTGCATGACCTGCCACACTGGGGGTCATAATGTTGTAGACTGTAGGGCTAAATATTCCCAGAATGACAAAAAGTGAGGAGGTGATGTCAATTTAGGGGCTGGGGGTGTTTCTCAAATTCGGGTAACAAATGACCCCCCCCCCCAGTATTGGTTGACCCTAAAATTGACCCGGGGCAGACTGACCTGAATACATTAGTTCAAAATTCAAATTGCGATCTATCCAGTCATTTTGGATATTTTGACCCTTATGTTGAGAGTCACCCAAATATCTGTACCAATATTCCCTTATATAATGTTGAGGGTATGGGTAGTTTACCTAATATTGATGTTTACGGTTCTTGTATCGACAGGACTTGTTCTTGTGCCTATAATATAATTGGTAAACCTGCCCAAATTTTGCCTTGTAGAGCATACAGGTTTATTTATGGTACAGATGACGTCTTTGTGCTGACATCAGTGAAGCTGATTTCATTTGGTCTGGCTTATTGGAAGGTTTTAAAATTGTAGACAGCAAATCCAAAGCAAGTTATGAGTGTAAAAACTACTCTTCTATCCTAGATGAAAAGTTTCATGAGGAAATGTGTGAAACAGTACGGAGTGAGTTAGAATCAGGAAAAAATTCTAATGTTTTAGGAAAACCCAGGTGCGTCCATGCTCTAGGTGGAGTGGAGAAAGCAAATGGTTCCCTACGCCCTATTACGGATTGTAGTATGCCGGGCAAGCTTGCCATTAATAACTATATGTCTGAGCGTACTGATACTTTTTCTTATAACTCCATCAATACTGTTACGTCTATTTTAGACAAAAATGACTTTATGAGTGTTAAAATCTGCTTTTCGCTCATGTTAGCGTGTCTTGATAGCTTTTCCATTAAATAAAAGGATTCTGATATTGTATATGGCCCACATACTACCTTCAAAGGGTTTTCTTGGGACCTAGGAGACAGCCCCACTTACTATGAAAGCAATAGAATGACTTTTGGTTTAAAGTGTGCCCCATATATCTTTGACCGTATTTCAAATTTTATAGTCAGGGTGGCCAAAAAATGTGGGGTGGAGAGGGTAGTTAACTACCTGGATGATTTGATAATTATTGCTGAAGAGATCTACTAATCAGTGTCATGGAGCACCTGGGATTTGAGGTCTCGTATAAAAAGGTAATGGACCCCAGTACATCTACTATATTCTTGGGAATTAACATAAATTCATGTCTTATGGAATTAAACTTGCCTGAGGATACATTGATAAAACTGAGTAAAGCTATAGATGACTGCCTTATGTCTAGATTTGTAACAAGGAAAACCTTGCAGAGTGTGGGTGGACTTTCTGCTTGCAAATCATAAGGGGGGGGGGGGGGGGGTCCAACCTTCCGCAGGAGGCTTTTCGACCTTTGTGCCAGGGCAAACAATAGCGGCCATATACACCTTAACAATGAGGTGCATACGTCTTTATAATCGTTTTAAGGACTCTCAGCAGGCAAAATTCAGATAAACACATGTTTGTTCATTATTTGAGATATGTGTCTAGACTATATGTATTATACATCATCTTGACCATACTTAAAGAAAAACACTACTCTATTTTCATGTTAGCGTGTTTTGATAGCTTTTCCATTAAATAAAAGGATTCTGATATTGTAAATTGAAACATGTAGTGTTATAAAGAAAAGCAGGAGACTAATTTAGTGCATTTGATGATGTCACAATTGACAATACATCAGTTGCTGCATTGTTTATGTATGGAGGGTGTTTCAAAATATGGTCTAATTAGAAAAGGAAAATGTACAGCATCATGTTGTATGGTGACCATTTTGAGGGGTATCTAGTGAGCTTTGTCAGAGGAAATTAACAAATTGTGCCAGAAATATGCTTAAAATACCATGTTGATGGTAGCATTGCAGTGATGTGCAAGCACTTCTGATGCATTTTGTCAATCAGATGCATTAGATAAGCCTGCTGCTTTCCTTTACAATGCTACCTATTTCACTTACAATGTCAGAATCCTTTTATTTAATGGAAATGCTATCAGAATATGCTTACATGAAAGTAGGGTAGTGTTTTTCTTTAATGGCTCTTACAAATAAGTTCCAAATTTGGAGGTTTTTTTTTTAGCTTCTTTTGAACAGCATTATGGGAAGGTAATTTGACATAAATTTTGGTTTTGATGAGTGGCGGGTATTTCTGACGTCAATATCTGGGGACCTTTTTTTTTTCTTTTGCTGATATTCCAATTATTAAGTTCTACAGAGCTGTTCAAAGTTGCCAGGCGGTGCGCCTGAAAACCAAATAACCTATGGCATGGAAATACTTTTTTCTTCAACTGGGGGCATTCATACAGCGACTCAACTGGGGATATTGCCCCCTCCAGCGCCCCTATATATGGTGAGCCATGCTAAGTTTATAAGAAAAGAGAAGAGGAGGCACATGAATCTCTTGACAACAGTTGACTTTATTGTTGCCATGGGAACGTGATGATTACATTATGTGAAATAACGTCTCGTACAAAACTGAATGTAACCTAGGACGATCTGACGATGGATAATACGCCATCTTTACAAGTGGTGGTATGTGTTGCCACCTGGTAGCGAAAACTGCAACTACACACTTCCGCCTAATAACATTATCTACTAACTTGACTATCCCAATTTCTTCAAGAGCGGCCAATTCTAGATAACAAACGCAGAGACGACACTATATTTTTGTGCCTCTAATATTACAAATTGACCACCAAAAATGAGACAAAACTGCGCAAAGATATATATTTGGCATCTGTGCTACCTTCAAAATGTAATTTCAAAAAACTCTGAAACACTTTTCAGACAACTGAGTATCACCTTATTGTAAAATAATCATACATACATATATGTTTTCTAATATACATGTATATATATTGCACATTTTATATCTAGTGATGAAAGCCAAAACCTTACACTGGTGACAAGGGAGCCTGAGCTAGGTTCTTCTCACATAACTAACAAGACAGCGGGAACAAATTCTATTATCGTTATTATCATCATTCTGTTCACCATGTGCCAAACCATTAACATTCGATCAACTTCACCGACAAGCTTCATAGTAGACATTGTACAAACTGCAAGGTGGCCAAGCCATTATGGAACTTTCCTTTTGCTTTTTATCTTTAAACTTTTGATGGCCGCTAGAGAAGGAGTGCATCATGCCCATTGGCCGGCATGATGCACCAATGAGTCTATTGGACCTGTTGGGTTGGCATGATGCATGAATGCAGTGCTGGCAAATTACCCACCATGGCTGCATTCATGGGTATAATACATCATGCTTTATTGACCTTTCAAAGTTTAACGGGGCCTGTAATGCTTCGTTGTCACTGTCATTAAGCATTAATACAATGCTGGCGAGTAACTCATTGGTATTGTATCAGCATCATACGGCCCGCTTTGGGAGTATATCATCCCTGTATGGTAAACATGATGCACGAATGCAGCATTGGCAAGTCACTCATCAGGGCTGCATTCATGCATCATGATGACAATAAACAAAGCACATTATTATAGCATAATGTGGCCCTTATGTGGTAATATCACTTCTTGAATGGATATTTCACACACAAATTGGGATATGCATTTGCAATGCACCCAATAGAATCTATTTTGATTCAATATTCAAAAGGATACTTCACATTAGACAATTTAACCAGATATTAATCTTAACAAGAATTACAAAAGGTAAGATTGTGACAACCCAACTGCAATGAGGCATGAATGCAGCCCTGGTGAGTAGACATGCTAGGACTGCAGTCATGCATCAAGACAATATTGAGTAGTGGGTCAATGCGCTATACGACAAAAACTGGACAATGCGTTAATGGCTTTGCTTTAGCCTCAGTCCTTGCATTGCCCCCCTCTTTATGTCTGCTCAGCCTGTCCCACCTCTATCAATAACTACACCTCAACTTCCTTGACCATTTAAAGGCTGAAGGTACATTGATGCATCATGCCTATTGCTGTATCATTAGTGCATCATGCCTCTTGGTCATTATGCTGCCTGAATGCAGCCCTGGCGACCATATGCAGTTGATACACTACCCAAGGGTTGGTATGATTAACCAATGAAGTGCTGGCGAACAGACTCACCATGATGCACTCCTGCATTAGCGGCATGATGCACTCCTGCATTAGCGGCATGATGCACTCCTGCATTAGCGGCATGATGCACTCCTGCATTAGCGGCCCTTCCATGGTTAGATATCCCCTTGACGGCATTCAAGGCTCCACTTTAGTTAATCTAGACAAGAACGTTCCACTGACACTGTCATCGACATTTTACTATGTATACATATATATATATGTGGGCGCCAAGATGGTGGCAGCCATCTTGTTTCCATGGAGACATACTTAAAGCTATCGTGACTCATGAAGAACTATCTACAACATTTTGTCGGGGGTGGCTTCGGTGTGTGTGTATATATATGTATATATGGGAGGGTTCACTACGATACACCGAACAATGTACAGTATGCCTTCTTGATGTTAACCCTTTACGGGCTGCATGGTGCCTTAAAGTTCATGTTTCCTTTGTTGTCATGATGCGCAAATGCGTTGCCCATGATGCGCAAATGCATTGCCCATGATGCGCAAATGCATTGCCCATGATGCGCAAATGCATTGCCCATGATGCGCAAATGCATTGCCCATGATGCGCAAATGCATTGCCCATGATGCGCAAATGCATTGCCCATGATGCGCAAATGCATTGCTCATGATGCGCAAATGCATTGCTCATGTGGCCTAACACATGTCACTCTAAGTATGGATAATGATTGCAGAATCAACACGACTACAAATTGTCATGGGGCGTGGCCGAAGCGTTGGGCAAATGACATTCCCTTTGTTGCCGGGATCAAATACGAAAAGCGACTATTTGTTACTATAATTGTGGGAATTTCGAGGCGTAAATTTACAAGGTTGCTAGACTGTTGGATTGTGCGCCTCTATATGATCAGTGAATACCTTCCTATAGAGGTAATACACATACCAGACTAGGATTCTGACCACTGATTGGCTCAAATGGATAAATATCTAAGGTGTGAGCTTGCCCCTATTTTAGTGCAGTTCTGGGGCTGTTCTATGTACATACAAATATGTTTTCAATTTGATAACTCAGATTACGGTACCACCGCCAAGATTTTTCGGAAAACATTCCTTCCAGAACTTTTACAAAACTTTCTTTTTGTTTTATATTTAATTTTGATTCATTTGACACTTTCATATGCCTCCAAAAATGGTGTTTTTACAGGTCACTTTCTTTTAACAACCACTGATACTTTTTTGTGATATAATTTGGGAAATGAGAAGGTTAGCTGAGCTCTTTTCATGCTTTTTGCCCTTGGCTATATGTTTGAGTGGAATATCCTGTAATCTTAGTTATCAAAAGACGACTCTATTTTTAGTGCCCAGCGGGTGAGACGGGTCCAGGGAGCACTTCTCTATAATACAGCATGGTGATGGCAATGATCGGTGAATAGAAACCCGCATTAGAGTGAGAGAGGGAAAGGGAAGGAATTATCTACCGGTAATATTGGTATGCTTTTAAAGATATTTGGGGAGAGTGTGGGGGAAAGAAATAGGCGCCTAGTGGGAGTGATTGACACCCATTGGCTTAAACATCACAGCTTCACCGAAGGACCGACTCTTCATCGAGAGAAAAAAAGAGCAGTAGAATACTGGGATACATGCTGAGTTTGGGGGAAATCCAGTGCCCTATGATTTTTTGAAGAAAAAAAAGTACTTAAGGGAACTTCAAGGCGAAACTAGGCAATTTGCACATGACAACTTCACACTTGATACTTGTGCTAAACTTCATATATGGCATCTTGCAGCCACTGACTCAATCCATCAGGTAAAGATTGTGTGTGTGTAAGCCTTTCAGATTCTAAGCATTTGATAAGAATAACACAACAGCTAGTGAAATCGAATGGGAAAAAAAATATTAAATTTGCTCTGAATTCTTCAGCTTGTATTCCAATTTTCACAACTGCTTTTCCTCTTCTCTTTGCTCACCTGCCTAGACTACAGATTAGGTAGATAACTTCCCAATGACTGAGGGCAACCTACATGTCCACCAGCTTCTAGTTATAGATAGATAAGAATGATTTTTGATACACAAAAGAGAAATTAGTTCTCACGGAAAGCCTAATACGATATCTAATATCGTCACTTGGCTACATGTCGCGACGGGCACCAGTATGGAATTCGCAAGACTAGGCAACATTCACGTACAAATGCCATATATAAGCACATGGAATACAAACAGACTATTCTCATGAGTTTGGCCTAATTTTAACTAGAAAAGAAAAACTGTGGTACACTTTCAAGATTTGAGTTGTGTAATATCTAGCTTACTTTTTAACACCATATGGGAAGAAAATTGGGAAAATCATTCTTCCCTATAATTTGATGAAATGAAAGAATTAATGTTGTAGAATTAAGTATAAATTTAGGCCAAACTCCTGAAAATCGACTTAATGGGCACCGACTACATATGATGGTTCCACACGCGTACTAGTGTGGGCGCGGCATTATTAATTAAGCTTGTACAGGTATGAATGTGTTGAACACATGAACTGGCTGGCCGAGAAAGAAAAATATTAATACACAACTAATTAAAAATCAAATATACACAAAAGCCCATCTCTCTATCATTACAAACAGCACTTCTTATCTACCAAGGGAGCATCAATTATTCTGCTTCATCAAATTGACCATGTTTTCAAATTTCTGTGATAACAACCCAATTTCTGTCCTACATAAATTATGCTTTTGAATTAAAAGCGATAACGAAGAGTGTCACCCAGGTGTGATCAAGATGAGGAGTAGTGCCACCTGGTGTATGAACGTGTTTTAAGAATTATGCAAAAGTCGCCCTCTGGTTTTGAGCAACGTCGTGACCGTTTAAACTTATTTTTCGTCACGACAAGTTGATGATGATGACACTGACTGTATAGAGCAGTCCATACAGAGATGATTGTATGAGATATAGTATAATACAGAATATGTTAACTGTCACACATTAACTCTTCAAGGGCCGCATATTTCTTTAATGCATTGTGCCATTTGATGTTCATAGTGCATAAAATGCCGCCCTGGTGAGTCTACTCACTAAGCCTACATTCTGGCATCATGCTGACCCCACGGCTTTGATACACTCCGGGAGGGCAGATGCACCAATGAAGTGCTGGCAGGCAGACTTACCAGCACTTCATTGGTGCATCATGCCACCTGATCAGCATGATGCACCAATGCATTAGAGGTCCTTCAAGGATTAATCAATAATGGGTATATTAACTTTGGTGTATATTATTCCTTGGACTACACATAATAACAATGGGTAGAACCAGTGTGCCGATTGTCTCTACACAACATGACGTAGAAGTTTCACACTGCAGATGAAATCGATATCTATCGTCACATTACGAACCATACAAAGAAGCTACTTATCAAATGACGCTAGGTGATGCACATTACCAGGGGTATATCAGCTTATATCTAACAAATATACAACCAACATTTTACTCTGGTAAGGGCGTATGTATACAAACATATCTGAAAGTAGCCGGTCTCAGGGGTGCGGAAAGCTGAACCTTTTGTGTAGTGTCTTTTTTTTTACCATGACAAGAGCAAGTCACATTGAAACACAGGTGCAAGACCCTAATCCAAAGTGTAACTGTACGAATTTTGGATGATAATATCCAAAATTTTGGGTTGCCTGTGCTCTTCCTGAGCGTCCGCTGATATGCCGGACACTGAAGTCGAGGAACCCTCTCCATCAATGTGGCATCTACCATGTTACCCAGCGTATAAGGCACATCTTAAAGGATCCTTTCATCAGCTTTGATACAACAGATGGCGCTAGTGGCAACCACGCTACTTTGCCACTCCTACAGGGGCATGGCTGGGTTGGACTCCAGTACCTCTAATAGGCCCACTTGTCTGTCTCACCATTTCTTTAAATACTGATAGTGACTATAGCCAAACTATTTCTCTATGTTCAGCTTTAATTTCTAAGACATGGAGCTGTATTTTACATTAGAAATGGGCATTTTGTTGAGGGGTGTCTGTGCACTAAGGGTAAACCTATGGAGCCCTGGGAGTGGATGCTGAACATGCCCATGTAAACAGCAGGGCTACTGGGGCGCCATCTAGAGTATCAACCTGGTAAAACCAATATATACGCAAGGATAAGCTCCTGGTGCTCCTTACAGGATGAGGAAAAGTTGGGACCAGAATTTTCTCAAGGCCCCTCATAAATTCAAGAATGGTTTTAGATCATAAGGGGACATCTTAGCTACCTATAGGTTTTGAAATCTGAAAATCCACCGAGTTGAAAAAAAGTCATTTCATTTCAAATCATTCCAAAAGTCATTTCATTTGAAATTATTCCAGCAGGTCCATGAAGTCTGGGTGCATTTTATACACTGGGTGCGCCTTATACGCAGGATATTATGGTACGCACGTTCCCTGTATACCATCTGCCTTTAAATGATCAGATAGCACTATGGGGTAGGTTTTAGCTGTTTCTTTAACATGCATGTAGGTGTGCAACTGGCTGTACGTTGTAGATAGCAAATAAAGGTGGACAGGATTTGCTGACGACAATTCCCATAGGCTTCAATGGTTGTTGATGTGTCCCATTACCTATAGCGAGGTGCAGGGACCTCTGTCTTCGCGACACACCACAAACACTAACAGACCTGACTATCTATAAATATGTGTTGCCCAATTGTAGCGCAGTATAATGATTTTGGTATTGGAGTAAATTGTTGACACTATCAATGCATTTTTTTTCTATCACTGTTGTACGCACCCACTGAACTATGAACAGCACGGAGATGGGGGTAGGGTGCGCATATTTTCATACACTTATTTATATATCTATACTCATATATGTATATGCTTACATAGTTAATAAGGTTGATCTTATATATATATATAATATACTTACAATATAACTTCGTCGGCAGTCGACATCATAAGCCGTTCTTATGACAAACAAAAGGTAATGACTATCTGAATTCAATGGGATGAAAATGTGATTACGCCATATCATATCAATCAACATCGCCTAATATGAGCTAGGATGACCAATTGCCACAGCATACGAAATGAAGCGACGTCCCCGTTCGCAATACTATACAACTACATATACATAATATTAAAATCTCCCCTGTTTCTCGACTGTTGTATATCGCTCATGCGTATACATGGTTATCTTCGACTTTGCAAGATGTATGAACTCTGCAAAACTTCTCGTAACAAACACAACAATGTTTTTGCTTTTCTCAATCAAGGAGATGCTGGCGAGCCCTAGATGTGGTACAAGCGATGAGTTTAGGGGCGCTTAGTCCATACTGAAGCACTTGTAGCGGTAGCAGTGATACATCCTTTTGACATGCGAGTATGCCATTGGCAAGAGTTTGTGCCCGACGCAGATTTCTCCGCCTGTGCTGGCGTCTTTATTCACTACAAGTATCTATCTCCATTGTTGCTAAATATCCAAAGATTCTTGCATTCCTCTGCCAGAAATCTATATCACACTGATGTATAGAAATCCGAGAGAAATGCATTCGGAATTCTGAAATAAAGAACAATATGAATAATCTGGCATCTCTGTCTGAGTGATTGTCCTGCTACGGCTCCTATGACATATGCCCGCGGATCATTTTTTTTCCCGGGCTGCGGTGCTTGCTTTTTGATGCCACAGCAGCATCGTCTTGATAATGAGAAGAGTCTAGAACAAGAAGGGGAGTCTGAGGGGCACGGCAGTCAGTGACTACTGCCATAAACTGCCGGCTCTACTCTAATACCTTGTTAATAAAGTCCAAAAAGCGCCGTGCATATTGCTCCGGTTTGACAGTGGAGATCTCAGCTCCGGCGCCATGTTTGACGGTCTTGGCGGCCTGCGCCGTGCGTTTCTTCATCCCGTAGTGTGTTAGTATGTCGATTAGGGCTAAGAAGTAGACCTCTCTCCGAGGGCATTCTGAAAGAAGAAAATCACAAAGCGTGGGTTAGTAACATAATACAGCGAAGAACGTCATAAGGAATAGCAAAGTGGTTCTATCCAAAATGTAAATTAAACCTTTAACTCTTCAAGGCCACTTTAACATGAGTGTAACATGCCCAGACTAGGAATTCTTCCTGCCAGCACTTCATTGGTGCATCATACAAACTCTCTGGGAGTTTATTCAATCCGTAGGATCAGCATGATGCTTGAATGCAGCTTTTGCGAGTTCCTCACCAGGGTTGCATTCATGCATTATGACAACCAACAGGCATGATGCATTATGCCCGCTGGTTGCAATATATCCTTAAAAAGAGTCGGCATGATACAGTACTGGCAGAAGGCAGTATGCATCCCTTACAGTGTTAAGACGGTGCATAACCTTGTCGTGCATCCAGAGACCACACCCACTGTGTATTTTTGCCCCACCCTTTACTCATTAAGGCGCCGTATGTCTTGTCTCATATTGTATCTGTGCCTCTAATCTATATCAACACATTTATAATCTTAGCAACAGTGGGTTGTACAGTTTAAGTGGGAAAAAGTGAATCTATCGACCAGGTTTGCTTTGAATCCAATATGAATTTTATATCCGAAAACATGATCCTTATATCCAAATGAACCTTAGGCCACACCAAAAACGATAAGTTGGTCTACAGATTTTGGTTTTGAAAAAATGGTGCGAGCGAGCGATTTTTTTTTTTTTTAAGAATTTTTTGGCGTGCAATGGATTCCTAGGTGGGAAAGTGAGGCGAGCAAACAATTTTTTTTTTTTTTTTAAATTTTGACAAACATCACAAAGAGAAAACTTGTAGAAACTGAAGCGAGCGAAATCTGTAGACAAGATTTTTTTCAAAGAAAAAAAAATTGTATTTCCGAAAATATGGAGAGGTCGATCCATAGACCAACTTAAATTTTTGGTGTGGCCTTATTGTCTCTTTAACCCTTTATCAAAGGCCTGCTAATGCATTAATGCATCATGCCCATTGGTTGGCACAATTCATCCTTCATGAATGTAGCCCTAGTGAGTAACTCACCAGGACTACATTCATGCATCATGTCAATCCTATGCAGTTGTCATAAGCCGGCCTCGGTCATAAGCCAGGGGGTGAGTTCAGGGAAATCCTATAAGCCAATTTTAGGGCAAAATGTTCCCCATTTTCTCTTTAATCTTTTGTATTAAAACCCTGGTCATAAGCCGGGGGTAGAGTTGGGGGGAAAGTTAGAAGCCGGTTTTGGCCCAAAATAGGAAAGAAAATCTGGCTTATAAAGCAGAAGTGCATCTTGTACATTGGTCAATTTAATGCTGGCTCGCCACTCCTCCATTTTTACATAATGCCGGCCCTCCGTCCCATTAGTCTTGGCAAGACACATTAATGCCGCCCTGGCGAGAAACTCACCAGGGCAGTATTGATACATCATGACGGCCCATGGCCATGATGCATTAATGCATTCCCTACATCCCCTCCTTTCCCAAATCCTGACCCTGCCACTTTCAACGTCACACTTACCCTCGGCGCATTTGACTGCAAACAGTTCAAACTCGGGGTCGATATCGCCGGTAAAGGCGGGAGTGAGGGGCGGCATGGGGCAGAGCGGGCTGTCTGGTGGTGTGCCCGGCACTCCCATCTGCCCTGTGCTGCCCGTACTATCCTCGTCCTCTTCCACCACCCCGTTCTCCTCTGACTCCAGCGAGTCGTTAAGCTCCTGCTCGGCCTTGTCCAAGTCGTGGATACCAACCAACAAGCTGTAGTCCATCAGGTTCTGCTTGGTCAGAAACTACAACGAGAGAACAGGATTGATTAACTACCGTAAACTCCCGCGTAGAAGATGCGCTGCGCGTATAAGACGCACCCCAAACTCAGCACATGCATTTTCGCGTATAAGACGCACATTTTAATGCTGATATTTGTAAATTTAATACATTTCTATAGTAAAATTACCCCTCGTATAAGACGCACCCCCAACTTGAAGAAATCCTTATACGCGGGAGTTTACGGTATTGGTATATTTGAACAACTCCGAAAAAAATGAGCTTGTAAACGTGACGATTTTTTGTTGTTGTTAGAAGTGCGATTAAATGGTGAAAATGGTCTCCCACAGAAAAAAGTTTTATATTTCGAGAAGTCAATCTGGTGCTGTTTGTGGATTGCTGATAGAGGTGGGGTAAAAAATACATCAATTTTGAATTAAATTGCTATTGTGAAGATCCAGCTGCGTCCCATATATAGCATTGGATTCAATTCAGGGTGCGACTTACATGATATGCAGGGACACCTTATCTGCTAGGTTTTACAGTAGAAAGTATAACCTACCTCTACATCGGCCTCCAATATGTTCATGTGGTGTTCCTTGCTCTCCTTACCCACGTTAATGGTGATACCGTCATTCATGAAATCGTTATCTTTGTACGTCGGCAGGTCCTTCGCCTACAAACATATAAGTTTACCCAATTATTTAAAATAGCATATATATTTAGATACAATGAATAGATTTATTAAGGGAAACTACCGTGATGTTTCAGAACTCCATTTTAGTCCTTTCTGTTCTAGGGAGTGAGTGAGTGAGTAATAGATGTTTAACGCCATTTCGACAGCTAAGGTCATATTCATGACGAGAACTACATTACACAATTTCACAGAGGAATGTGTTGGAGCCCGTGCATATGTGCACCACACACATCCGAGGGGATAGGAAAGAGGAGATATAGACCCTTTTAAGTGGGCTAGGGAAGCCAGCTGTTCTAGGGTGAACTGCTTTATTTTCTGTCCCATGTTCCCTGAAGGCATGGCCTTTGCACACAGCATGTGTTTCACCACAGGACTGTAGTACATGTTATCAATTTCATCCTAGGGCTGACACACACATTAAGACTTGGCAAGCTTCTAACCAGTGCTGAATGCAGACGTCATCAAATCATTACAACCAAAGGACATGATGTACTAAAGCTAAAGCTGATATGTGGATCAACACGGTAAAAGGTACGCCCGCGCACCCTCTCATGGGCGTACCTTTTACCGTGTTGATCCACATATACTCTTAAAGTGATCAATATTCATATAGGGGGGAGGGGAATAACATTTCACCTGAGATTTTATTCACTAAAAATGAATTGTTGTTCTACCCCCCCCCCTTCTCAAAAAGGGGCCCAATTATTTATTTTTCATACCCCCCCCCCCCATCATATCGATGATTGCCACCCTATCTGTTTTAATGCATCACTGCAGGAATGGACGATGCAAGGTGACAGTATTGTCGTTACCCAGCTGGGCCATGTGCTTCCACACCTGTGGAATCTCAAACCAAACCCCCAACACAATGTCATTATAACAGTGATTAGTTCCTCTTAGAAACACAGGTGGAGCTGACGATCAACTGATAGTACCAGCGCTCCACACCATGTGGCAGTATTGAGAGGGTGCCATTTTCACTATCATAAATTCCCCATTCTACAAAGTCCCCATCGAAATAGTATTTGATCTTATGGGTCAACTTCTGTCTCACCAATAAACTTTGCTCTGTACGAGACATCACATCTCTGATCGCTTTTCCACATTAATAGTATATATTATCTCTTTTTCTTTCTCACCTTTTCTTTGTCGCTGGCTTCCCGTGCGACCGTTGATCCCTTGAGGTCATACTTCTTGTGGATGGTGACTCGTGGACTGAATATGTTCCTCATTACGAGCATGTACGTCTCCTGGTCGTTGACGGTGAGACGGTACATACCCAGGTACTGTGGGAGGAGCGTCTCCGCATGACGCTCCACAACATGCTGTAATAGAAGGGTGAAGGATTTTAAACATGCATATTTAAACTTTGCATATCCACTGAAAAGACACTTTTTTTTTGGAAATACAGTTAAATGGTTTGTAAATATTCTTGACTTGTGTGTATTTTTCCCATCACTGATTGGCGGACACAGGTTTCTTTTGTTTGGAAGCAGAATAACTTCATAGTTATAATTATATTGTATATATTTTTTACACATTTTTTATCATGTTTGTTAGATGACAATCAGTGATAAACCCCAAATCTGATACAGTGCTAGCGGACATGCTCACTTTAAACCTGTAACCTCCTCTCAATCAATTAAGGTCAATTAATGTATGACCATAGGGCCTTGATAATCCCATCACTTGGCTTGTCAAATAAAATGTCAGTCGTATCTCAAAGCGGGGGGGGGGGGGGAGAAAGATTGCGCAGGTTTGTCCCAGCCATAGCCTGGCCGGGTCTAGTATATACTGGACAATTTCAGGGGACGGACTATCGAGGTCTAACTATTCATGATACATGACTGTAGCCTGGTGAGTAAAGTCTACGCTCATTACCTGATGATAGTCTTTGAGTATCCGATGCATCTCGGCCACCTCTTCACTGACGATAGTTTTGATGACATAGCGTTTGTCATACGAGTGTAGGAAGCGGGCACCGCTGCGCCCAGGAGAGTCGACGTCTCGAGGTGCCGCCTTAGTGAGAGAGTTCTGAAATGGGACGATTATTGTGTGAAAACTTTTACAATGTATAAATTGAATATGGGAGAATAATGTCCAGACAGATACTTTTATTTGTTTATATTTTCTCCTTTTCTATCCTTTTTTCTTTTTTGAAATTTAAATTTCAAGATGTCGCCTAAATCACAGGGTGACATCATAGGAACTGGTCCCTCCCAGAGTTTAAGACACTTCCCATTTGCAAAATGTTTGAAATATTTTCCCTGAGGGGCAGTAATTCTTTTGAAATTGACCTTTTCGCCAGTCGAATATTTGACAAAATGTCGCGTCTAGACTACTGGCCCGGGTGGCCAAAGGCCTAAGATATAAGTGTCTATCCCTGTTTGGTGCGTAAAAAATATATTATCCCTGACTTTGGTAAAAACTCCAAAGACTTCCATCCCTGTGACAAAATCAGAAGACATAATAGCAGTAGGGTGTTGACTTACCATATAGTCAGTGTCATCTATGCCAAACCGCTCACGCAGGTTTCTGAAAACTATTGGGCAGTACTCCTTAAACTTGAAGTGGCTTGGCATATTCTCCCTGAAAATAAAACAAATTTTACATCATTAGTATCTCTCAGGTTAACACACTCTTGCAGGGACAGCATGATGCATGAATACAGCCCTGGCTAGTCTCATACCTACCCTCTCAGGTTAACACACTCCTGCAGGGACAGCATGATGCATGAATACTGCCCTGACAAGTCTCATACCGACCCTCTCAGGTTAACACACTCCTGCAGGGACAGCATGATGCATGAATACTGCCCTGACAAGTCTCATACCTACCCTCTCAGGTTAACACACTCCTGCAGGGACAGCATGATGCATGAATACTGCCCTGACAAGTCTCATACCGACCCTCTCAGGTTAACACACTCCTGCAGGGACAGCATGATGCATGAATACTGCCCTGACAAGTCTCATACCGACCCTCTCAGGTTAACACACTCCTGCAGGGACAGCATGATGCATGAATACTGCCCTGACAAGTCTCATACCGACCCTCTCAGGTTAACACACTCCTGCAGGGACAGCATGATGCATGAATACAGCCCTGGCTAGTCTCATACCGACCCTCTCAGGTTAACACACTCCTGCAGGGACAGCATGATGCATGAATACAGCCCTGGCTAGTCTCATACCGACCCTCTCAGGTGAACACACTCCTGCAGGGACAGCATGATGCATGAATACAGCCCTGGCTAGTCTCATACCGACCCTCTCAGGTGAACACACTCCTGCAGGGACAGCATGATGCATGAATACTGCCCTGGCTAGTCTCATACCGACCCTCTCAGGTTAACACACTCCTGCAGGGACAGCATGATGCATGAATACAGCCCTGGCTAGTCTCATACCGACCCTCTCAGGTGAACACACTCCTGCAGGGACAGCATGATGTATGAATACTGCCCTGGCTAGTCTCATACCGACCCTCTCAGGTTAACACACTCCTGCAGGGACAGCATGATGCATGAATACAGCCCTGGCTAGTCTCATACCGACCCTCTCAGGTTAACACTCCTGCAGGGACAGCATGATGCACGAATACTGCCCTGGCTAGTCTCATACCGACCCTCTCAGGTTAACACACTCTTGCAGGGACAGCATGATGCATGAATACTGCCCTGGCTAGTCTCATACCGACCCTCTCAGGTTAACACACTCTTGCAGGGACAGCATGATGCATGAATACAGCCCTGGCTAGTCTCATACCGACCCTCTCAGGTTAACACACTCCTGCAGGGACAGCATGATGCATGAATACAGCAGGTTAACACACTCTTGCAGGGATGTCACATCTTGACTGGCCTAGGCACCCCTACAGGATTTATACCAGCTGAAATGAAGCCGACACGCCAGCTTTTGCCAATGTCAAATCGTAATGGTTTTGGTCGCAGGCCACTTTGGTCTACATTGAGAAACAGCACTGTAATATAGATAGATAGCATGGAATAGAAGATTGCCTCATGCCACCCCCTTTTTAGCACCTCCGACTAGCACCTTGTGCATGTTAAGAAACATACCCGGTCCCAGAAATCCTCACGTAAAAGATGGGGCTTATACACAAGGATTATGTCACCTGCATCCTATAGGGTTTAGCCCAACTCAGTGTGCGTCTTACATGCGAGGATATACACTATAGAACAATACTGAAATGCCCAAATTTTGACCTCAGGGGCGTCATATAGGATATAGTCGAATTAAGGGTTCGTCCTATATGAGAGGTGCGTCTTATACATGAAGATTTACGGTAGCAGTAAGGAGGTGGGGCACACAGAGCGCTCCCTCATGTACACATCATTAGAGCTTATGATATAGCACAGAATATCCTAATTAAACCTTTAAGGGACCCCCCCCTGGTGCTTTGGTGTCATGCTTTGTGAATGGAGTCCTAGTGAGTAACTCACCAGGGACACATTTCTGCATCATCGTGGGCCACTTTCCTTTAATCATGATACATTATGGCAGTCCTTGCTGCATCCATGCATCATGCCGGCCCTGTGGTGCTGATACCCTCTAAAGGTTTGCTGCATTCATGCATAATGCAGGCCCTGTGGTGCTGATACACTCTAAAGGCTTGCTGCATTCATGCATCATGCAGGCCCTGTGGTGCTGATACCCTCTAAAGGCTTGCTGCATTAATGCATCATGCAGGCCCTGTGGTGCTGATACCCTCTAAAGGTTTGCTGCATTCATGCATAATGCAGGCCCTGTGGTGCTGATACACTCTAAAGGCTTGCTGCATTCATGCATCATGCAGGCCCTAAGGGGCTGATACATTCTAAAGGCTTGCAGCATCCATGCGTCATGCAGGCCCTGTGATGTTGATACACTCTAAAGGCTTGCTGCATTCATGCATCATGCAGGCCCTGTGGTGCTGATACCCTCTAAAGGCTTGCTGCATCCATGCATCATGCCGGCCCTGTGGTGCTGATACCCTCTAAAGGCTTGCTGCATTCATGCATCATGCCGGCCCTGTGGTGCTGATACCCTCTAAAGGCTTGCTGCATTCATGCATCATGCAGGCCCTGTGGTGCTGATACACTCTAAAGGCTTGCTGCATTCATGCATCATGCCGGCCCTGTGATGCTGATACACTCTAAAGGCTTGCTGCATTCATGCATCATGCAGGCCCTGTGGTGCTGATAGTCTCTAAAGGCTTGCTGCATTCATGCATCATGCCGGCCCTGTGGTGCTGATACTCTCTAAAGGCTTGCTGCATTCATGCATCATGCCGGCCCTGTGGTGCTGATACCCTCTAAAGGCTTGCTGCATTAATGCATCATGCAGGCCCTGTGGTGCTGATACTCTCTAAAGGCTTGCTGCATCCATGCATCATGCCGGCCCTGTGGTGCTGATACTCTCTAAAGGCTTGCTGCATCCATGCATCATGCCGGCCCTGTGGTGCTGATACCCTCTAAAGGCTTGCTGCATTAATGCATCATGCCGGCCCTGTGGGGCTGATACACTCTAAAGGCTTGCTGCATTAATGCATCATGCCGGCCCTGTGGTGCTGATACTCTCTAAAGGCTTGCTGCATTCATGCATCATGCCGGCCCTGTGGTGCTGATACTCTCTAAAGGCTTGCTGCATTCATGCATCATGCCGGCCCTGTGGTGCTGATACCCTCTAAAGGCTTGCTGCATTGATGCATCATGCCGGCCCTGTGGTGCTGATACTCTCTAAAGGCTTGCTGCATTCATGCATCATGCCGGCCCTGTGGTGCTGAGACACTCTAAAGGCCGGCGCAAACAGTACGGACCGGACATGGACTGGACGTAGACTGGACGAGAATGCAGTCTGTGCTGTTTGCGGCAATTTCAGACTCAGACTGGATGCAGGTTCAGGGCAGACTCAGAGTCTGGACAAAATCTGCAATATCAAACAGATATATACAGACGCAGCATGGGTAGACTGTAGAATGGTAGGCTGATAACAGCCAGCATTTCTCATGGACTTGGGTAGGAGGGGGTTGCAGACTGGACACAGACTAACACCCTAATCTAACAACAATCCGGTCTGAGTCTGATCTGTGTCGGGTCCGAGTCCCGTTTGTATTTTTGCGCCGGGCTTTAAAGAGTTGCCATAGTGCACATTTGCAATGCAGGTAATTAGGCTCACCACCACCATCATGCCGAAAAAAGAATATGACGCAGGCCCAGGAATGTGGGAATCATCAAAGGGGCAGGTAAAGAGTTATCGCGGGGTCAGTCGGGGTGCCATATCTCACAGCTCCAAATGACACCCATACACATATACATACACTCATCAGCAGTAAAGCATGTAGCAGGCTTGGGGTAGAGTATATATATGTTTTCTCTTTTGCTTTTCCTCATATCACCAACGTATATTGCCTACCGTAATCTCGCGCGTATAAGGCGCAGCTCGCCTATAAGCCGCACCCCCAACTCAGGGAGGTCTGTTTCATGTATAAGGCGCACCTCTGATGGCAGACTTTTGTTAGTTTAGTACTGTTCTATAGGAGAAATAGCCCCCCCCCCATAAGGCGCACCCCAAACTCAAGGCAATCTCCCACCCACATATAAGACTCAGCATCATTTTATTTGGCGTATAAGACGCGCCTTATACGCAAGAGATTACGGTAGTTGTTTATGACTCTTGCTCGACATAATTATGAGCTCACTGAGTGCATTGCTTTCACCAAACAATACCTATCTTTCCAGTATTAACCTATTCACCAATATTAATTAACCCTTCAAGCACTTCTGATGCATTAAAGCATCATGCCCACTGGTTGGCATGATGCATAAATGCAGCCCTGGCAAGTAACTTGCTAGGGCTGCATTTATTACACCGACCCTATGGGTGATACTGTCCCGGAGGGTCGGCATGATACACCAATGAAGTGCTGGCGAGTAGACACGCCAGCACTTAATTGGTGTATCATGACGGCCAATGGGCACGATGCACCCCTCAGGGTTGTAAGTCAGGAATGGGCAAAAATCTGGAAACCATACATTTACTTGATATAAAGGCCTTCTATTTTTGTCCATACAGCCCTCCTTACCACTCGTATAAGGAAAATAAATGTCATTCAAATTTTTCAGAAATCAGGAAATCCTGATAAAACCTGAAGACTAACATCCCTGACCCCTACATTAGCGGAGCTTAAAGGGTTAGGAATCTAGCAATTATAAGTTGACTGACTTGGCTTGTTCTATGTGCTGCGGAGGGAGGGAGGTAATCTACAGGTGAGTTAGAGGAGTGAGGCGAGGGGTTGGCCCACCCGACACTTCTTCCTACCCTTACCTTTCTCACAGTCAACTCTCATTAGTTTCACCTATACCGTGGGCTTGCCTAGCCCACTTAAAAGGTCTACATCTCCTCTTTCCTATCCCTTTGGATGTGTGTGGTGCACATATGTGTGGGCACTGACACATTCCTATGTGAAATTGTGTAAAGTCTTGGTGTCCCCTGTTGTGGACCCAGGGAGATCTAAAAACCTGCATATTAGATGCACCTATAGGTTGTACGCGGGAGATTATGGTTCTCAAAGTTCATCATTATTTAATTTTGGCCTTACAGTACTCAAATTATTATCTTATTTTAGCCTAACGTGTGAGAATGACCCTACTACTACTACCACCACCTGTTGCCCACCTGTTCCTCCTCACTCACCTGTATGCTGTATACTACTCCTGCTGTACACTAACTTATCTTGTTGTCGTCAGTTTATTTCATGCTTAGGGACCAGTCATTAATTGCCAGTTGGGGGGGGGGGGCACTAGACAGATTTTTGCAGACTGGCAAATTTTTTTCTGACCCCCTCGACCAAAATGGTAAATATTAACTACCGTAATCTCCCGCGTATAAGACGCAGTGCGCGTATAAGACGCACCTAGAGTTTTGGAAAATTCTCAAAAAAATGAAAAATTCATAACTTGTACTGAGTGAATTTTCAAAATTTAAAAACCTGTGTGTAGCTTGGGCCCCCTGGAGCCCCCAGGGCCTCTTATGCCCTATTATGACCATTATGGCATGTAACATATCAAAAGAAAGGTCTTAGTGTCCTCCTTGTGGATCCAAGGAGAACTAAAACCCCTCGTATAAGACGCGTCTTATACGTGGGAGATTACGGAATTTTGCAAAATGTCCCCCCCCACAAAAAAAACACCCAAAAAAACAACACCCATTTAACCAATGAAGTGCTGGGGAGGTTTCTTGCCAGTAATTCATTGATATAATATCATGCCGACCCCCCAGGACTAGTGACCCTTTAAAAAGTAAGGTCATCATGACATGTGACTACAGTCGCGGGTGGCGAGTTACTCACTGGGACTGCATTCATATATCATGACAAAAAATGAGTGATGCATCAAAATACTCAACCGCCATTGAATCGTTAAGAAATGTCCAACACTAATTACCCAGCTATCCTGTTCTGGACTCTCACTAAAAATTTCCGCTTCTCAAATTTCCCCGAAAACATGTTCTGTCCCCGTTGTAGCGACTTCAGTATCTGCCAACTAATACTCAACCCATGTTAGACTTTTGAGTATTCTATTCTTAACCCCGCCTTTATGGCGTTTATCATGTTTATAATTGTTATTTGTATACACTTGATTTGGTTAGGTATTATGTTTATAGTGCATAGTCTACTGCAACAGTTTTACTGAAAGGGCTATTGCACTCATCTTATTCTTAGGAATTACGGTATTTACCGTAAACTCCCGCGTACAAGACGCGTCTTATACGCCAAACAAAATGCTGGTGCGTCTTATAGCTTACTCTCAAGTTGGGGGTGCGTCTTATACGAGGGGTAATTTTACTATAGAACAGTACTGGATTTACAAAATTGAGCCCTAAGAGGTGCGTCTTATACGCGAAATAACCATTGACAAGTTAGGGGTGCGTCTTATACGCGCAACGCGTCTTCTACGCGGGAGAATACGGTAGTATTGTAAACCTTGTAATACAGGTCACCTGTTATAATGCCTAAGAAATAAAGATTTCTTCTGTTGAAAAAAAAACAAACCTGTGCTACCATAGTGCCTCATATACATATAAGGTGCATCCCGCGTATATGACACACCCTGAGTTTAGAGAAAGGCTATATGGTGCATATTGGATTTGTTTGTGGGATGTTTCATCCTTAATACCATAATAACCTGTGTATAGGGCGCACCCCATGTATAAGGCACACCCAGACTTTGTAGATGTAAGTGAAAAAAATATCATAACTTCTGATCTAATCAATGGATTTTCAAAAATGCAAAGATCTATGGCAATCTCGTTGCTTCCCCCATCCCCATTATGACAGGGACACAGGAATAATGGGGAAATTTTTGAGAAAAACCTCCCCCAACTTTTGATGCTTCTATAAGGCGCCGCCCCAAGGGTCCACCCTTGTGTATAAGACGCGCCTTATACGCGAGGTATTAGAGTAATTAAAGGACTATTCTTTGTAAAACAAACTCAATCTCTATTTGTGGCTCTTTGAGCAGGAAACTAGGCCATGCCAAATGGCATTCTGTCGGGGTATGAGAGGGCCACTATTGGGCATCGCCTTTGATCCTTCGTGTAGACGGGCTTTGTGGGGGCTTTTTTCTGTCGTCTAGTCTGGGCGCAGCAGTCTGACCAGTCAAATAGAGGCAGTGCTCACCAATGGCTTTTGTTCACCTGTAGCTCTGCTTAAATATCAACCCTTTAATGGCCGCTGATGCAGGAGTGTATCATGCCCATTGATCGTCATGATGCATTAACGCAGCCCTGGCGAGTGACTCGCAAGGGCTACGTTCATGCATCATGACGACCATACAGGGTTGATACACAAACTCCCGTAGGGCTGCATGATGCTCCAATGAAGTGCTGGTGAGCAGTCTCGTCAGCACTTCATTGGTGCATCATGACGACCAATGGGCATGATGCATTAATGCATCAGCGTCCCTTGAGGGGTTAATGAACTGTCAGAGGTGTCAGTTGGACGTTGGTCCAACCTCTGAAAATATTAGGGCCCTTGAACACTTCAAAAGTGGAAGGATTTCTCAACATAGGAGTCTGCACTTGAGTCTGAATTTGCGGGGGCTCTGAACCTGTGAAAATAGATGAACCTCTTAGAGTCTGACAACTCTGATAATGGCAGGATAATTTCTCTTAGTTCATGTCTACATGTATCTGTTTTATTCCAGGAATGTTTTGATACAGGAATGCAGCATTGAAGAACTTTTTGACAGCTCGCCAACTTAAAGCCATGAAAACGTTTTGGGTACAATGAGGCAACATTTTTAGGCCTCTCTAGCCATTTGCTAGCCATATAAGGGCAATCTCACACGATAGATTACAGCAAAAACAGTATTACTGTAATCTCCTGTGTATTAAGTGCATCTGGCATATAAGGCCAGCCTGAGTTGAAAGATATGCTATAAGGCACAGCTGGGGTCTGAATTTTGAAGGTTTAACTACCGTAATCTCCCGCATATAAGGCGCGTCTTATACGCCAAACAAAATTATGCTGAGTGTTATACATGAGAGGAACATTGCCTTGAGTTTGGGGTGTGCCTTATTGGGGGGGGGGGTATTTTTACTATAGAACAGTACTAAAGTAACAAAAATCTGCCCTCAGAGGTGCGCCTTACACATGAAACAGACCTCCCTGAGTTTGGGGTGCGCCTTATAGGCGAGGTGCACCTTATATGCGAGAGATTACAGTAGTACTGTTCTGTAGTAAAAGTACCCTGTCTATACGACATACCCAGACTGATTCTATATTAGGTGCAGAGGGCCTCGGATTTGAGTATGAGACGTGCATTATACGTTGGATATTGTAGTACCATAACTCCCAAAATCACATCATTTACCGTAATCTCTGTGCATAAGACGCATCCCATGTATAAGATACACCTAGAGGTTTAGAATATGGTAAAAAAAAAAAAAAAAAAAAAAAAAAATACCTTATGTCAAACTGAATGTATTTTCAAAATTCAAAAAGCTATGTGTGGCGAGGGCCCTCCTGGACCCCCCCCCCCCCCAATGTTCTATTATGACTAAGGGGGGGGGGGAAGTGTAACATCAGAATAAGGGTCTCAATGTCCCTCTTGCAGATCCGGGGAGAACTAAAACCCTGCCTTATACCTGGGATATTACGGTACATCATAAGTCTACCCCCCCATTGGCTTATGACAGGGGTCGGCTTATAAGCGGGGTTTTATGGTGGTGATTAACAGACGCCCTGAGCATCAGCTTCCGCAAATACCCCCATGATCAAATATTGTTCTAAACAGTGGTCTTACCATAGGCTATATATTGATCACCAAGTGGTGTAACATACCCCCGGGTAATCCAGGAGCCACTTACATAAGGGGCTATGGATAGTCCTACCATTTATGGGCTGGGTAATGTTTTAACCCTTAACAGAGTTGTGATTTACGAGGTCAAGTCAGCATGATGCAGAAATGAAGTGTTTACCGGTACAAGTCTGCTCGACAGCACTTCATTGGTGCATCCTGCCTATACTCAGGGAGTGTATCAACCCTGTCGGGTCAGCATGATGCATGGATGGAGCACTGGCTTGTAACTCGCCAAGGCTACAGTCATGGATCATGCCGATCAATCAACATGATGCTGCTTGATGCATCAATCATTACACTATTTACCTTAAAGGCTAAACACGACTACCGTAATCTCCCGCGTAGAAGACGCGCTGCGCGTGTAAGACGCACCCCAAACTCTGCACATGCATTTTCGTGTATAAGACGCACATTTTAATGCTGAAATTGGTAAGATTAGTACATTTCTATAGAAAAATTACCCCTCGTATAAGACGCACCCCCAATTTCAGTAGATCCTATAAGACGCCCCAGCATTTTGTTTGGTGTAGAGGACACGTCTTCTACGCAGGAGATTACGGTACCGTATAATCTTTTCATGGGGACAAAACTGGGGGAGGGATACAGTGCTGGTACTTATATTGCAAACTCTGCATATCTTATAAGCCGCACCCTTGTATAAGCTGCAGCTTGAGTTGGGAAGAAAGTACTTATACTATGCCACACCTGAGGCTGGAAAATTGACAATTTAGTACTGTATAGTATAGTATATAGCGTCAAATACCTTCATATAAGCCGTACCGTGAGTTGAGCACAATCCTATAATAAGCCACACCTACCGTAATCTACCATATAAGGCACGTCTTATAAGGGTTTTTTTAGTTCTCATTGCATCCACAAGGGGGACTCCAAGACCTTTCTTTTGATATGTTACATGCCCCCTTAGCCATAATAGAATATATGAGGGCCCAGGGGGGTCAATGGGGCCCAAGTTAAACATAGGTCTTTGAATTTTGAAAATTCATTCAGTAGAACCATAGTTATAAATTTTTCATTTTTTTTGAGAATTTTCCAAAACTCTAGGTGCGCCTTCTACGCGGGCTGCGCCTTATACGCGGGAGATTACGGTATAAGCTGGATTGGGAAATTTACAGTACTTAACAGAAATGCATGCATGTACACTGTGGCCGCTCTTGTACAAGATTCTAAGTAAGCCATGTAGACAAATTTCCCCACTAAACTGTACAACTCCCTTTTACTAAGATTATAAATGTATTGATATAAATTAATGGCACAGATACAATTTATGACAAGATGTACCGTAATCTCCCGCGTAGAAGACGCGCCGCACGTATGACGCACCCCAAACTCAGCACATGCATTTTCGCGTATAAGACGCACATTTTAATGCTCAATTTTGTAAATCCAGTACTGTTCTATAGTAAAATTACCCCTCGTATAAGACACACCCCCAACTTCAGAAAAGACGCACCAGCATTTTGTTTGGCGTAGAGGACGCGTCTTATACGCGGGAGTTTACAGTAATGAGTAAAGGGTGGGGTAATACACAGTGGGTGTGGTCTCTGGATGCATGAAAAGGTCATACACTGTCTTAACACTGTAAGGGATGCTGCCCGCAGGTTCTGGCAGTTTCTTCTCAAGATCAACCAATGTACTACCGTAGATTCTCTCGTATAAGCCGCATCCTCGTATAAGCCACACCCCTGACTTTGCTCAGTTAAAGAGTTTATTTGGGCCTCAAAATAATAATTTTCTAGGTAATTTGTCTAGTAAAAAATTTGACCAAAAAGAGGGTGTGTGTGCGGTTTACGTATTATAGATCAATCCTGTACGATCAACATGATGTATGAATGCAGGAGTGCATCATGCCCATTGGTCGTCATGATGCACCAATGATGTGCTGTCAAGTCTGCTTGTCAGCACTTCATTGGTGCATCATGCCGACCCTCTTGGGTGTGTATCAACTCTGCAGGGTCGGCATGATGCTTGAATGTAGCCCTGGCGAGTAACTCGCCGTGGTTACATTCACACATCATGATGCCCAATGAAGTATTTGTCTTTTGATTTTAAACTGATACAAGGTCCAAAGAAGTGCAAGTACCAGTAACTGAATAGAAACTATTGAGTAAAAAACAGACGCTAATGAATAATTTGTAACTATAACTCTATTGTTACTTTTGCTGACATCTGAGAAAGATGGAAACAACCCACTGCAGGGGTAGATATAAGATAGTATCGACATTTCTATCAACTCTGGCCTTGAAGTTGATCAAACGCCTCAGAGAAAAAGCTGATTTATTGATTACTCTTAGATTTACTATTTCTTGCCACAGGCAGTTTCCTTTTCACGTTGCCATATTGGAACGCAGTTCTCTGGGGAAAACACTTCTTACCGATTCCAGTCTAAAGGGCATTTTCTGCTAATCCAACCGATTTTTATATAGCAAATATATGGAAAAAGTCCGTCGGATTTTTAGCATAAAATGACCCCGACTGACACAGTGAAACCAACCCTTATTATGATAGATTTATTTAGCATAATTGTGGATCAACACGGTAAAAGGTATGCCCGCGAGGGGGTGCGCGGGCGTACCTTTTAGCGTGTTCATCCATATATCCTTATCCCTTTATAAGGGGTACTAACTCATTAATATATCACGCCCATTGGTCATCTTGATGCACGAATGCAGCCTTGGCGAGTAACTTACAAGTGACTCACCAGGGCTGCATTCATGGATTATTCCGACCCTGTTGAGTCGTTACATTCTTGAAGGGTCGGCATGATCCTCCAACGAAGTCCTGGTGAGCAGACTCGAGAGCAGGACATTGGTGCATCATGACGACCAATGGGCATGATGCACTCTCTGGGCATGATGCACTCCTGCATCAGCGGCCCTGAAACCATTTAAACTTACTTGTTGAAGAGGTGGTTATCCACGCGGATCTTACTGTGGGCCTTAAACGCATCCGGCATCAGCATGACAGGAACGTTGATGTGCGAAAGCTCATTAATCTGAAACCAATCAGAAACCAAATCTATTGAAACATTTGACAAAATATTTAAATATTTGGATATAATTATAAAGTGAGAAAGAGTGGATAAGTAAATGGAAGTCTGAGTTAATTTCGCGCAGCAGACAAGAAAATTTGTTTCCCAGACAGAGAAGGAGAGTGTAGGAGTGTCCCCTAAGAACAGATATTTGGCTGAGAAACATTCAGTATATTTTTGAAATACATAGTATTCTATGTGTAATATCCTCTAAAATTTTCTTGGAAATAAAGTGCAAATGAAGCATTTCATCTTAGTTAAATATAGACAAAGTATAAACGACAAAAGAACATACATTTTACTTCAAATGAAGTATAAGGAGGCAACACACAAAAGCAAAAGTTCAGGCTTTGGCGAATGATTTACCCGGAAAATAACAACAACACATGTACGTTTTAGTATTTGAGTATACCATTTTTTCCCCTTTCCTTTCAGGCATATGATATGAATAATATGGTATAATTTTTCATTTGATTTTTACTTATTAATCATTTATTCACTTCTAATTTTTGATGAAGCTCATTAGGCTCGACTGCGGGTACATTATGGCAAGACCCACATCAAAGATACAGTCGAGAATGAGTGAGTGAGTAATAGATGTTTAATGCCATTTCGACAGCTAAGTTCATATTCATGGCGAGAACTACATTACACAATTTCACAGGGGAATGTGTCAGTGCCTGCGCATATGTGCACCACACACATCCCGAGAGGATAGGAATGCGGAGATATAGACCCTTTTAAGTGGGCTATGGAAGCCCACACAGCCGAGAATGAAATAGATGATAAAAGGACCTACTAAAACCGATCTACCGTATAAGGCGCATTTTATACGCAAATCTCACAGTCCCTGCGCCTTATAGAATCAGTCTTAGGTCTGGGTGCATCCTATAGGCGAGGCACTTTTACGATAGACCTAAACCTTCAAAAATCAAGCCCCAGCTGTACCTTATAGCATTTCTTTCAGCTCAGGGTGTGCCTTATAGACAGGGTGAGCCTTATACGTAGGTTGTGCCTTATATGTGGGCAATGATGCTAATATCTAGATTGATCGTACCAATGGAGTTACATAGATATTGGGTGGGATGACATGTGATTGTCCAAGTACTGATATCATCTCTGGAGGTTGATCAGATCATGTATGGTATTACATAGCCGTGATGTCATGAGGGTTTGGTTATTGCCGTAATCTCCCGCGTATAAGGCGCGGCTTCTACGCCAAACAAAATGCTGCTGGGTCTTATACGTGGGAGGGGCATTGCCTTGAGTTTGGGGTGCGCGTTATAAGGGGGGTATTTTTACTATAGAACAGTACTAAACTGCAAAAACCTGCCCTCAGGGGGGCGCCTTCTACGTGAAACACCCCCCCCCCCAATGAATTGGGGGGGGGGGGGCGCCTTCTATGCGAGCTGCGCCTTCTACGTGGGAGATTACGGTGGTTATGATGGACAAGACTGTGCTACGACACATTCAACCTAAGTAGAATATCTGGAAACTCCAGTAAAGAGAGGGGGGGGGGGGAACTGAGGCACTCGATATAGCTCTCATTGGATCTAGTTTAATTACAAGATTGACCATTTATACATACTGCCTATTGGTCGTCACGATACATGAATGCTGCATTATCTATCTGACCCTATACATAAATGTTACTCTCTTTTTTCCCAATTCATGCATGTGTTCACTGCTCTATGTTATTCATTTATTTCCCATACATGAGTACCGTAATCTCCCGCGCATAAGGCGCAGCCCGCGTATAAGGCGCACCTAGAGTTTTGGAAAATTCTCAAAAAAATGAAAAATTCATAACTTTGGTTCTACTGAATGAATTTTCAAAATTCAAAAATCTATGGGTACCTTGGGCCACCTTGGGCCCTCCTGGGCCCCATTTTGTCCTATTTTGACCAAGGGGGCATGTAAGATATCAAAAGAAAGGTCTTGGTGTCCCCCTTCTGGATCAAATGAAAACTAAAACCCCCCGTATAAGACGCGCCTTATACGCGGGAGATTACGGTATGTACTCCTTTATCCTATTTTTTTATTTATGTAAGTGGTCACTTCTTTAGTTTTTTTTTTTTTCATTTTCATCATATATTTTTAGGCCAAGAGGGGGCATGTTATGATTTCAGGACCCATACCTAAATGAGACAGGAGTGAGTGAGTAATAAATGTTTAACGCCATTTTGACAACTGAGGTCATATTCATGGCGAGGACTACATTACACATCTTCACAGATGAATGTGTCAGTGCCCGCGCATATGTGCACCACACACATCCGAGGGGATAGGAAAGAGGAGATATAGACCCTTTTAAGTGGGCTAGGGAAGCCCGAAATGAGACAGGACACAAGTTGGGAGTAGATACAAAGTACATGTGTACTAAGAGTTTGCACTATGGTAGTCAGGTCACCTACTAACTGCCGTAAATTCTCTCGTATGAGTTGCACCCTAGTATTAGCCGCACCCTGACTTAAGGAGAGGGCTATAAGCCGCACTTTAGGCTTGGGAATTGGTAGTTTAGTACTATGCCCACCCTTTGATTAGCCCAGCCTGTCTACATCCAACACTACTATCGTAATCTCCCGCGTATAAGGCGCGTCTAGGGGTTTTAGTTCTTCCTGGATCCGCAAGGGGGACACCAAGAGCTTTATTTTGATATGTTACACTCCCCCTAACTCAAAAAACAAAAGGGGGGGGGGGTCAATGGGATGTGGGGGGGGCCCTCGCTACACAGAGCTTTTGGAATTTTGAAAATTCATTCAGTAGAATCAAAGTTTTGAATTTTTTATTTTTTTGACAATAGTCTTCAACTCTAGGTGCGCCTTATACGCGAGATGCGCCTTATACGCGAGAGATTACGGTAGATGCAGACACATCTCACAGGGCTGAACTGGTGGGAGTGAGTTGGTATATGGTCACAAACCACCATTTTGACAACTACCGTAAATTCCCTTGTATAAGCCGCACCCTCGTGTAATGGTTATGGTATATATATACCATAATCTCCCGCGTATCAGGCGCGTCTTATACGGGTTTTTTTAGTTCTCATTGGATCCACAAGGGGGACACAAAGACCTTTCTGTTGATTATTTACATGCCCCCTTGGTCATAATGGGACAAAATTGGGTCCAGGAGGGCCTAAGGTGGCCCAAGCTTCCCATAGGTTTATGAATTTTGAAAATTCATTAAGTAGTACCAAAGTTATGAATTTTTCACTTTTTTGAGAATTTTCCAAAACTCTAGGTGCGCCTTATACGCGGGATGCTCCTTATACGTGGGAGATTACAGTACATTTAGATATACCCGGTTTATACAGCTAGTTGACCAACTTTGTAGGGGTTATTATAGTACAATAGAACAGGACAAACACCCCCTCCCCCCTCCAGCCCCCTCACTCTCTCCATTTTCTACATCTATATACACACAAACTGCACATAGCATGGCACAGTAAGAGGAGGATGGCATTATAAAAAAAGAAGGAAATCTCGAGAGTTTGGTCAATTACCGTAATCTCCCGCATAGAAGACGCGTCCTCTAGGCCAAACAAAATGCTGGGGCATCTTATACAGAGATGTCAGTTCGATATTTGGCGAAACTCTGAAAATTATTTTGGGGCACTTCAAAAGGGGGGTTATACCCTAATCAGAGTGACAAATACCTTCAAAATTAATCACTTAGGGTTCGGTGAATCTTTAAGAAATATCAGAATTATAAAATATTCATTTTCAATTTTTTTTCTTATTATTTCTGTAGTAAAATATCACCTTTGAACCTCTGAAATCAGAGAAAATCTGAAACTCTGGCATCTCTGAACTTATAGGATTTCTTCAAGTTGGGGGTGCGTCTGTTTTACTATAGAACAGTACTGGATTGACAAAAATCACGCTTAAAATGTGCGTCTTATACGTGAAAATGCATGTGCTAAGTTTGGGGTGCATCTTATATGCGCAGCGCGTCTTCTACGCGGGAGATTACGGTAGCAGGAATGAAAGCCAGGGTGTATGAGAAATTATACACATAGGCGTTCTGAACCCAGTGTAAATTCTACAAACGTTTGATCCATGAAAGGAAAGTTGGGAAACCTACAAGCATGTCTATCCATTAGTAAAAAAGAAAATCAAGACAAAATTCTGAAACCAAATGTCTCATGAAAAAAGGTGTAGGGCAATTTCTGATTCCCAATCCGGGGCAAATATTTTTTATTACCCCCCCCCCCCTCCGAATACACAGAGAACATGAAAATGCCCACCAGAAGTGCTGAGTTTTTCAGTGACTGGTATTTTATCCCTTACCACAGAAGACATGTATCTGTTGTTTACATCCTAGGTAGATAAGGCATAATTTTACTGTTGTAATCAGGACCAGACATATGGCCCACATGTCATATCATTTAGTATTGATTATTGCGGTTAACCCTAGAGCGGCTGTATGATGCATTAATGCATCCAGTCGATACGGAAACTCGCAAGACACCGGCTTTTGCCTGCAAAATCGCTGGCGGGTCTGTGGAAATAACATGTACCAGACTGTGAGATTAAATGTCTGACTGTACCTGATTTTGGTACCTGAGATGCTTTTTTGGTTTCTATGGCTTACAAATTGGACCATTTGAGACATGACTGTTTGCCAAGTTTTACAAAGTACATAATCAAAATGGGGAGTTCATTCTTGTTTTTCATTGGATCTTTCAGACAATAATGATCTTGAGGTTTCCGGTCCCACCAAAATCAATCTAGGCCTGTAGAATGATAAGATCTGCAGGACCGAATGACCCTCAAGGGGAAAAACTTGTCGTAAGGACCGGGCATCATGCCCATGTGTCGTCATGATGCACGAATGCAGCACTGTTGATTAACTACCGTAATCTCCCGAACATATAACTACCGTAATCTGCCGAACATATAACTACCGTAATCTCCCGTACATATAACATCTCTTATACACAAATCTGAAGCCCCGTGTACCTTATAGAATGAGTATAACATATAGGCGCGTCTTAGAGGCGGGTTATTTTTACTATAGAATAGTACTAACAGTTCAAAAATCAAGCCCCAGCTGCGCCGTATAGCATTTCTTTCAACTCAGGGTGCGTCTTATACACAGGGTGCGCCTTATACGAAAAAGTGAAAAGAAGTTTTTTTATCACTTCCAGCTAAGCTCTTATTGTTCAGACGGGCCTGGTACTTAACTCTATTGATATTTTTATCTGACCACAACTAATACTGCTGAGATAGGAGATATGCCCTCTACAGTCACGCGGCTTTGTCATTTCATATCTTCTGAGTGTTAACCCTCTAAGGGCTTCTGATGTAGGAGACTGGGTTCATCATGTCGAGCGTCACCCCGACCCCCGGGAGTGTATCTATTGGCTAGGCACGGAGCGTGAACATCGCAAATACTCACCATGGCTGCATTCGTGTGCATCATGACGGCGAATAGGGGTATCGCATGATGCATAAATGCGGTGCTAATATGTAATTCACTGACACCGCACATGCCGGGTATTGACCCTGATGGAGCAGTTTAGCATGTATACAGTTATGGCGAGTTACTCACCGCGGAAGCATCCAAGTGAAACAGCCCTGGAAATGCAATCCTCTAAATCCTTTAAGCAGAGATGTCAGTTGGGTATTGCCCAAAACTCTGAACACCCCCCCCCCGCCCCCACTATGCCAACGATAGACAGAGATACCCTGTCCCGAGCCTACTCACGTCATATGATGTGAGGATTTGGTATTACGACTCACACCCATACAGGGCGATCTTGGAGTGGCAGACGGGTGTGAAAACCACACACTAGCCTACGACAGTTACAAAAATTTCGTATTACTGTGCCACATGGCCATGGGCGATAATAAGTGTACTTTATCCATCAGAAGTCTTCCAATCAAAGTATTTGCCCAATAGATAGCCTACCTTTATGACATTGTTCAAATGAAAATAACACTTCTTATTTCCATCTTTGATGGTTGGTTTTATGATATTACTTTCTTTTTCTGTGCTTCTGAATAACGTGACAGTGGCGGCCATTTTGTATGCATCTTTCTGTTCTTTAGTGTATTTACTTTGTAAAATAAATCGTCAGTTCTAACCTTGCTCATTTTTCACTGATTAACTCTAAACCAATTATTCATAAATGAGCAAATCATACTGAAATATTTAGGAGTGCAATGAAGAAACCGTCTAAAACATTTATCAAGAATAATGAACCAAAAGCAGGACAGCATCTGCCCAACCCATCTGAGATCTGTCAGAGTGTTCCACGCTCTGAGCCCATTTGCGGTAGGCGGAGGGGAGAAGGCAAGGTGAGGCTGGGTGGGGCCGGGGAAGAGGAGCTGAGGCTGGGCCGAGGAGAGGAGCTGAGGCTGCGGGAGAGAAGGTGGGGCCAGGGCAGAAACCCTGCGTATAACCCGCCCCCTGAGTTCCTGGAGGTGCTATAAGCCACACCAGGGGTCTGAATGATCTATGCACCACGGCTTATACCGTAATCTCTTGCCTATAAGGCGCAGCTCGCCTATAAGGCGCACCCCCAACTCAGGGAGGTCTGTTATAACGTATAAGGCGCACCTCTGAGGGCAGATTTTTGTTAGTTTAGTACTGTTCTATAGTAAAAAATACCCCCCCTATAAGGCGCACCCCAAACTCAAGGCAATTTACCTCCCACGTATAAGACTCAGCAGCATTTTATTAGGCCTATAAGACACGCCTTATATGCAGGAGATTACGGTATATGTTGTTTTTTGGGCACAATAATGAAATATGACTCTTAGGGCGCCTTAAAATTCAGGATGCACATTTACATGGGATCATTACAATTTACATTGAGTTTTGCGGTACAACCACTAACACTGTGTGTGCAATGAGGGAGTATGCAAAAAGAATATTAAGTATGAAAATATGTAACGGATATTGAGTGCTGTGGTGATGGTGAGATGGTGGAAATACCTTGAAATACCACAGACAAATATGTACATGGTATGGGTTCACAGAATGCAATCAGACCAAATCTCCAGAACACTTTGTTGTGATATTTTCAGCGGGAAAACTGGCACCCACATACCAATGACGTCACAACTGCCTCAATGACGTAACAGACATACCTGTGACGTCACAGTCGTGGCTATTACATCATGCCCGTGATGTCAATATCGTAGAACTTAAATGAACTCTGTGACGTGATATGGCAGTCAATGACGTCATGGCTATGTCAATTACGTCAAAACAATGTTCTTTACGTCAAAACAATGTGTGTGCAGTAAGTAACATATAGTCTTTGGGACAACAATTTATGTCATGGCTGATACGACCGTCACTATAGATTAGTACTAGAACCGCCGTATTCAATGGGGGGGGGGGGCATTGAATACAATGTGTCTGTATTCAATGGGTGTCTGCCATCTTGGATTTTGAACAGATCTGAGCTGTTTTTCTTTATTTAAAGGCAAAATAACCCCCTAGGCCAAGACATAAATGCAAATGTCCATTCCAGGGAATAAATTTGCATCGTATTCACTGAGGTGAGGCTGTCCGTATTGAACGACGCCTTATAGGCAGAGTTGAATGCGGACAGGCCTCACCAAGGTGAATACGATGCAAATTTATTCCCTGGTCATGGACATTTGCTTATGTATTCACGTCAAAATCCACGTCACGGTGACGTCACAACCATATTCATGACGTCAAAAGCTCGTCTGTGACATTAGTCATGTCTGTAGCATCACTACCACCTGTGTGACGTTACTGACGTCACAGCTAAGCTTAATGACGTCGCAACCACGTAGTTGACGTCCTAACTATATAGATGACGTCACAACCATATAGATGACGTCACAACAAGGTAGATGACGTCATAAGGGGTGCCATGTACAATAGTGGCATACTGACTAAGGTAGCCTGTAGGGTGGGTATCAGTCCTCCCACCGTGCTCGGTCGGCGATGAGTCTTCGGGCTGTAAAAAGGATGATGCAGCCGCGCCTGGCAAATCAACAACTAAACATCAGTCTCCGTTAGACTCTAACACATAAATGATCTATAGTAGTAGTCAATTGCCCCTCTCAAAGGTGGCTAATGCACCGATACATCGTTCCCATTGGTCAGTATGATGCACGAATGAAGAGCACTTCATTACTCGCCAGGGCTGCATTACTCGCCAGGGCTGCATTACTCGCCAGGGCTGCATTACTCGCCAGGGCTGCATTACTCGCCAGGCCTGCATCCATGCACAGGGTTCCCACAAAATCCCCAGACTCAAATACCATGACATTTCTATGACTTTCCAAGACAAAACTCATTATCGGGGTTGACCTGACAGCAAAATTCCTGCAATCACATTGGAACAAAGGGTCCACTCTAATGGATTTTGCAATAAATATTTGGTTTTCCCATTTTCCATGACTCAAAATGAAATTTTCAGAAATTCCATGACATGTGGGAAGCCTGATACATCATGACGACCAATGGGAATGATGCATTGATGCATTTGCGGACCTTAAAGGTTCAAAGGGTTTATGGTTTAGTCACCTGTCATCTCATCTATCCAACTGTCTGCTTCGTTACATTGCATACTATATTTTTAGCTAAACACTTTTTACTGGAAATTGATGTGGGCGAATTCTGGTTGATCGACTCCTTACGTGCAAGACTGGATGCTATCGAGACAACTTATTGTTGATGGAAATAAACAAAGGAAAATAAGTAGCGTGAAAATAGAAATCGATTAAGTTAGTTCAAATAAACATTGTTCCAGATCTACTAGGTTATAGCATCAACTAAACAATCATAAAATCTACATAAAAAGCTTATCAAATCATACAATTAAGATAAACTTAAAGAGTTTATTTCAGATAAAACATAAAATAAGTATATTACATCATACAGAATCAGTAAAGAAAAGTCTTTTATGCCAAGTAACTTAAGTTGATAAAATTATAGAAATAGAAAGATTATATAGAAATAGGTGCACATGTGTGAACAACAAGCAGGAAAAAACAGTTAGGAAGCTACACAACAAAAGCTACTCTTGTTTTGCCGATAACAACAAGTCCGGGTTATCCTAAAACGATTGATCTGTGTGACCGGGGTCAGGCGCTGTGCAAGGGTCGATACATGATCAGGGCCTAGACTGTGTCCCTCAATAACTGCCCCTTCTCTCAGGCTAATACATGATGGACTAGACTGTGTCCACAATAACTGCCCCTTCTCTCAGGCTAATACATGATGGCCTAGAGTGTGTCCACAATAACTGCCCCTTCTCTCAGGCTAATACATGATGGCCTAGACTGTGTCCACAATAACTGGCCCTTCTCTCAGGCTATACATGATGGACTAGACTGTGTCCACAATAACTGGCCCTTCTCTCAGGCTAATACATGATGGACTAGACTGTGTCCACAATAACTGACCCTTCTCTCAGGCTATACATGATGGACTAGACTGTGTCCACAATAACTGCCCCTTCTCTCAGGCTAATACATGATGGACTAGACTGTGTCCACAATAACTGGCCCTTCTCTCAGGCTACTACATGATGGACCAGACTGTGTCCACAATAACTGGCCCTTCTCTCAGGCTACTACATGATGGACTAGACTGTGTCCACAATAACTGCCCCTTCTCTCAGGCTACTACATGATGGACTAGACTGTGTCCACAATAACTGCCCCTTCTCTCAGGCTAATACATGATGGACTAGACTGTGTCCACAATAACTGGCCCTTCCCTCAGGCTACTACATGATGGACTAGACTGTGTCCACAATAACTGCCCCTTCTCTCAGGCTAATACATGATGGACTAGACTGTGTCCACAATAACTGGCCCTTCTCTCAGGCTATACATGATGGACCAGACTGTGTCCACAATAACTGGCCCTTCTCTCAGGCTACTACATGATGGCCTAGAGTGTGTCCACAATAACTTGACCTTCTCTCAGGCTAATACATGATGGCCTAGAGTGTGTCCACAATAACTGGCCCTTCTCTCAGGCTAATACATGATGGACTAGACTGTGTCCACAATAACTGGCCCTTCTCTCAGGCTAATACATGATGGCCTAGACTGTGTCCACAATAACTGGCCCTTCTCTCAGGCTACTACATGATGGACTAGACTGTGTCCACAACAGCTGGCCCTTCTCTCAGGCTAATACATGATGGACTAGACTGTGTCCACAATAACTGGCCCTTCTCTCAGGCTACTACATGATGGCCTAGAGTGTGTCCACAATAACTGGCCCTTCTCTCAGGCTATACATGATGGACTAGACTGTGTCCACAATAACTGGCCCTTCTCTCAGGCTAATACATGATGGACTAGACTGTGCCCACAATAACTGACCCTTCTCTCAGGCTATACATGATGGACTAGACTGTGTCCACAATAACTGACCCTTCTCTCAGGCTATACATGATGGCCTAGACTGTGTCCACAATAACTGGCCCTTCTCTCAGGCTATACACAGAGTGGCAGGATTTGGCAGAGCCCTACGCTGAGGGGCTACTAGTCTAGCAGGTGGTTTCATAGAATCAGATACAATCTGACCAGGGAAATTTGAGGACATTCTTAATAGCTCGTTAAGGTTGAACAGAAGTTCCTCTCAAAACAATCACCTTCAGAGGCTTCAGATTTCAAAAATCAGTATTCTGGTTGATGGGCAATACTCCCTGAGAGAGAAAACTACTATTTATATTATTGGTTTTGTCTAGACTGGCACCTTTTCAGACAACGGCTGCCTTTCATCATAAACTGTTGGTGAGACCATGCTCTTGGTGAAGCTCACAAAGGCTGCCTATAACGACCTAGCGGGATACATTAATGACCAATGCGATAATTCCCTTAATTCAGCGCACTTTTTAGGGTACATTACATAACATCTGGTACCCATCGTGCTGGCTGTTATCAATGCCTTTCTTGCAAGATATCACTTCAAGCAATCTTGACCCCTACTAAGGAACCTGCAACCTCGTTTTAGTACATCTCTGAGCTGTGAGTAAGGCTGCCCACTGCAGACATTCAGTTAGTGCGGTACATAGTGTAGGCGGTGTACAGGTGTCCAGTGGAGGAGACAATACCAAGTTGTTACTATCAGTAACAAACACTAAGTAGAGATAACAACAACAGGTTTGTTATCTATCAACCACCTCCCCCTGCTTGTCACCTGTGGCTGCGGTGCTGTAATGGACTGTCTAAACACCCCATTACTCAGGCCTGTTACTACCATAATCTCCCGCGTATAAGATGCAGTGCACATATAAGACGCACCCCTAACTTGCTAATGGCTGTTTCACGTATAAGACGCACCTCTTAGGGGTGTTTTTTTGTAAATTCAGTACAATTCTATAGTAAAAATACCCCCCCTATAAGACGCACCCCCTTCTTTGGGAAAACCTATAAGACGCACACATTTGTTTGGCCTAGAAGATGCGTCTTATACGCGAGAGATTACGGTACTATGCCAGTCATGAGCTTTATTATTTTTCGTATATGTGACCAAAATCGGCTTCTAAATTTCTCCCAAAGTCTACCCTCGGTTTATGACAGTTTTTTGCCCCTTTATTATAGATTATAGTGAAAACCTTGAAGAAGTGTCCTAAACACTGCTTTAAGATTTCCTCCAACTCTACTCCTGGCTTATGATTGGGCCTGGCTTATGACCGAGGTTTTACGGTACCTCGCATATAAGGCACAAATCTGAGGCCTACCATGCCTCTTCTGGAACCTTACAAAAGAGGGAATATGCTATGTAGGCAGAGTAAAATTACATTAGATTATTACTTAACGGGTCAAAATCAACAAAATGTATTCACACATCAGACATAATGATTCATGACGACCAAAGGGCAAAGGGACCATTTACATATTGATGCAAGAACCATAAAATCTGCATATAAGCAGCACCCCCAAGTTTATAAAAAGCTTTATTTTATGTGAATAACTTCTTCCCATAGAGATAGCATTGCGCAGCTGATCGCCACACCCCCAGTGGCGTAACGTGTGCCGATCCACCACAGCAGCCGATCCACCACTGCAGCCTCGTTCTGGGTGCATGTAAACATTCAAAATGGCCTCTAAAAACATAAAATAAATATAGAACTAACCTCCCCTGGTGTCCTCGGTGGACGATCCACCCCTCGGGAGTGGATCGACCACCTCGTACACCACGGTCGTTTAGTTCTATCTATTTATGTCGCACTTGGGGCTCAAATTGATTACTATGAAAAAAAACCCTCATATAAGTCGCACCCTGAGTTCAGGGTAATATGCAAGGTTTTATGGCATAATCCACACGTTGGTACCTGACTGGTGCCCTAAGCTGCACAGATTACAAAGAAAGAACTGATATACTGTAACTGCTGGGTTTATCTATAAGTTGGTAGGACCACTAAATAGTAGGGTGTGTTTTAGAATAACCAAAGAATGTTATTCTGCATATGAAAGCTGAATGTTTTTTTTGTTGTTTTTTTTTTGTTTTTTTTTGTGAAATGTCAACTACAGAGATGCCACTCACTGGCCGACTAAAAACAGGAAAACTGGACTTTGGACACATTTTCCCAGGAATTTAACATGATTTGATACAGAAATCTTAGAATCAAAACCAGGAATTCCTGGTAAACCAGGAAAAGTGGCATCTCTGCAACTATGACCAATATTCTGTCTACATCAGAGTCTGTTAATTTAGGTGGCCAATGAGTGAAATATTCGGCAGAGCCTAGAGATTGGTTTGGTTTGGTTAATTTTACCTCCACTTTAAGTACTGTAATCTCTCGCGTAGAAGACTCGGGGCGCGTATAAGACGCACCCCCAACTCAGGAAAGACGCACCTCTTAGGGGTGATTTTTGTAAATTCAGTACTGTTCTATAGTAAAAAGACCCCGCACATAAGACGCACCCCCTTCTTGTGGAAAACCTATAAGACGCACCTGGCCTTTGTTTGGCATATAAGACACGTCTTATAAGCGGGAGATTACGGTAGTTAAAATTTAGCAGAGACTATGTTTTAAGTCTTTTCTGTTTTTTACCCCATTTACTATAGGCCAATGCCTTGTTTTTCATACTTTGTCAAAGAGTTTGGTTTCATGCAGGAAATCAAGAATTTCCTTTCCAGTTCTGTGGAAAACACTGTTCATTGTCATTGGGGTTTTCAAGAATCTCTTCAGTGCAGCGAACAGTGTAGGGTTACATTAAATGCTCAGAATAACTCCTGTATAGATTCATTACAAAGTCACGGCCGGACTTATAAATAATGTGAGGTTGATTCATATGCATGGTACTACATTACTCCTTATTGCACTTTTTTACATAAAAGGGTGTGCTTTATACACAGATTACAGTACCGTAATCTCCCGCGTAGAAGGCGCGTCTTCTACGCCAAACAAAATGCTGCTGGGTCTTATACGCGGGAGGGACATTGCCTTGAGTTTGGGGTGCGCCTTATATACGTTTTTCCAACATCTCAATTGGGAAAACAGGCATCCCCAGCCCACTTAAAAGGGTCTATTTCTTCTCTTTCCTATCCCCTCGGGAAGTGTGTGGTGCACATATGCGTGGGCACTGACACATTCCCCTGTGAAATTGTGTAATGTAGTTCTCGCCACAAATATGACCTGGCGAACTGGCGTTAAACATCTATTACTCACTCACTCAATTGGGAAAACACCCCAAAATAAGGCCCACCATGCGCCGATGACAGCTTGAACTCATAGCGCCAGCAGCGCGGCAGACCAGGAGGTGTCGACGCGCTTGGCGGGAATAAGGCCGACCGTGTGCCGATGACAGCTTGAACTCATATAGCCTGCACCGCGGCAGACCGGTCGCTGTAGATTTGCTCGGCGGGCAATACGCCGACCGTGTGCCGATGACAGCTTGAACTCATAGCGCCAGTACCGCGGCAGACCGGGAGGTGTCGACAGGCACTCGGCGGGTTCGAGCCGACCGTGCGCCGATGACAGCATCGACTCATAGAGCCCTCACTGCGGCAGACCAGTAGGTGTCAACGCGCTCGGCGGGTTCAAGCCGACCGTGTGCCGATGACAGCTTGAACTCATAGAGCCAGCACCGCGGCAGACAGGGAGGTGTACAATAGTGGGGGGGGGAAGGGGGGGGCGCCTTCTACGCGAAACAGCCCCCTGTGAGTTGGGGGGGCGCCTTATACGCGGGTTTTTCCGGAAATCGATCCAGAAGAGGTACGTGCGCCTTCTACGTGAAAAGGCCTTCTCTGAGTTGGGGGGGGGGGCGCCTTCTACGCGAGCTGCGCCTTCTATTACGGTACCTTAAATTCTCTCGTATATAAGCCACGGCTAGCACCAGAACTCAAAGTCAGGGTGCGGCTTATATTTGACACCATTATATAGAACTGAACAGTATTAAACTGTCAATGTTCAAGCCCCATGTGCCGTTTATGGCTTATTTGGGGGGAAAAAAGATATTGTGTGTTTCCAGTAACATGACTCAAAGATCCAGGGTCGGTAGGTCAGATTTTTTTTTGTTATTCTGTATAGAAATATATGGGCAGATATGTCAGATTCTTTGAAATTATGAAATTCTTACGATCTTGAGACAAGTGAAAAAAAAAATTAATGCATGCAATGCACGACTGGCCCAGGTCGCCACTACCTACTGTAGGGGACTGTCAATATAGTGACAGTGTGTCGGAGTCATCAATGCTTAAGGCTATGGAGAATGCACTCATTATCGCTCGTCATTTTCATTGGCAAATAACTCCTCTCCTGGCGAGTTTAGAATTGCACAATATCAGCAGGTGATGAATAATGTTCCATATTAATGATAAAAAGGCATGAGACAGTGTAATTCTCCTCCATTTTGTTATAATCCAGCTGTTTCGATAGCACCGTAAGGCGATCATCTCGCTGTCCGCCATTTTGGATTTTGATGTTCTGTGCGCATGTGCGACCCCTCCTTGCCGGAAGTAGCATTTTCGACGGAGAAATGATATATTCTATCGATTTAACTTGAAATTAATGGCTTTTTGACACTATTAATCGAATTGGATCGAATACATTGCCTCAATTTACTTTTATATGAAAAATAAAAAAGCTTACGACGGACCACTCTGTGCGCATGTCCAAACTCGCCTTGCCGGAAATGCGATAGCCATAACAAGAATAGGAGATTGTGTTAACACATTTGCTACATGAATGGTCTTAAACGGTCCTATACGAAAATTAACTCCTCTTTTCTTGAAACCATTACATTCTATGGACGGTCTTCAACTTACCTGCTGAAAAAAAGCGTCTTAATTGGACAATACCCATAGGAGCCCATGTGTTATGTCTATTGCGAAAATATATCGCACAATGCAATCCTATGAAGCCTCACTTTCATGAGAAATTAAGTCAAACATGTTAGGTTTTTTCTTCAGCTTTTTTCATAGGTAAAATTTTTTTTTCCCCGGGAATTGTTACCATCGACGGAAAGACAAGGATCTAAGGAACATGCATCAACTTTCCATTAATTTCTAGACCCCTTCTTTGTATAAGAAATTCCCACTTAAACTCAGCCATTTTGATCGACTAAAAATGCTGAAAACCCGCCGTCAATGACCCAGGAGGACCTGGGCCAATATGCAAAAGATATACATATCTAAGCAATCAATTGTACGCACAGCGATGATTTCCATGAAAAATGGATGGAAAATCATGAAAAGTACGAAAAAATTATTGAAAAATTATCAAAAATTATCAAAATCAAAAAATCTTTTTCTTACCCTCTTTTGCGAGGGTCGGTCGGGTAACTGGAAACAATACTTTTTTTAGGCCTTGTCATAATCAGGGTGCGGCTTATGCGAGGGTGTGGCTTATATGAGGGAATTTACTGTATATCCTACAGGTTATGGGAAGGAGCCTCTGTATAATGTATTAGGTAAGTAGACACGGTGTAGTAGCTGAAAGGACATGTTTAACTGATGTGAGTAGAGCCTAAGTACTGGACTGATTATATCTTTAAGGGCTGGTCAGGAGTGCCTCATGCCCATCGTCATCATGATGCACCAATGAAGCGCTGGCGAGACTGCTCGTCACCACTTCATTGGAGCATCATGCCAACCCTCTAGATGTATGTAAACCCAATAGGGTTGGCATGATACTTGAATGAATCCCTAGCGAGTTACTCGCCAGGGCTGCATTCATGCATCATGACGACCAATGGGCATTAATGCAGCAGCGGCCCTTAAAGGGTTAAGTACACGCCTCCTTATAGCTTCTAAATTACCTTGTACACACACAGCACCAGCAGAAACATGCACGGTCAGCCAGCCCTACCCCCAGACGGGGACAGTCTGGGAGCAAACCATGACCTATGTGAGATTCAAATAATCTTAATGGTGACAGTTTGGCTAATGCTTATACTAAAGTTGCTGGACTCCCAAATGTTGGAAAACTTCTGACTAGCGTAAATGTTTTTGTAGAGAATTACCATAAAACCTTCGGTATAAGCCGTGGCTTACAGACCATTTCAGGGCTCTGATGTAGCTTATAGCATCTCCAGGAGCATAGGGTGCGGCTAATACGCTGGGTTTAACTTATATAGACTAAAGGAAGGAATGGGGACCATTTCAAGCCTGTGGTGTGGCGTGTAAGCAAAGTCGTGAACTCAGGGTGCGGCTAATATGTGCGGGTGCAGCTATATCAATGGGGTTTTACGGTAACAAAATTTTATGACTCAGGGAAAGCGGTAGAAATTTCTACAAAATTAGGAAAAAGTGCTCACGTGCAAGCGAAAAGTGGCATCTTTGGTACGCCAGTGCCAATGACAGGGTTTTGGTGCTAGTGTGTGTGTGTTTGTAGGGGGGGGGGTATAGAGCATGTACCTGTTGCCATTCACTCTGTCCCTTACTACAGGTGAGGAGAGTGCCACGCCCTGCAGGCACCTCCCCGCCCCCTCCCCCTCCCCACACACCTCCACCATACAGCCTGTAAAAAGGCAGGGGCACAGCTGGAAAGGAAAGCCTAACTCTTTAAGCAGGGGCGTAGGAAGCAACTTTTTATTGGGGGGGCCTGCCCCCCCCCTTTTCCTACGCTCCTGTTAAGGGCTGAAGAGTGCTGGATTTATCCATATTGTTAGGGTTGATACACAGGATTGGCTCAATATGAAGTACTGTATGAGCGGCCCTTGGAGGGTAAAGGTAGCATGGGCCCTTTAAAGGGCACATTCTATTTGCTATATACTGTAGTGAAGACTTAATTGAGTACACTACGTGAGATCTAACCTTCAAAATGGTCTCAAATTAAACCTGTTTGATGCCCCTAAAAGGTGAGTGAGTAATAGATGTTTAACGCCATTTCGACAGCTAAGGTCATATTCATGGTGAGAACTACATTACACAATTTCACAGGGGAATGTGTCAGTGCCCGCGCATATGTGCACCACACACATCCCGAGGGGATAGGAAAGAGGAGAAAAAGACCCTTTTAAGTGGGCTAGGGAAGCCCGGCCCCTAAAAGGTCGCTGTTAGTAAGAGGAGTTAATATTACAGTAGACAGAGTTTCTATCACTTTTAATTGGCCACAGTACACGATGCCCACAGGGATCTGTTGTACATGGAGACAAACTACAGGTGAAGGGAAAATTTGAAAAGATGGATATAAAGTTTACCTTAATCCTTTAACGGCCGCTGATACATGAATGCATCAAGCCCATTGATCATCTTGATGCATGAATGCAGTCAAGGCAACTAACTCACCAAGGCTGCATTCATATATCATGGGTTGATACACAAACTCCCGGTGGGTCAGCATGATGCTCCAATGAAGTGCTGGTGAGCAGTCTCGCCATCACTTCATTGGTGCATCATGACGACCAATGGGCATGATGCACTCCACTAAGAGTGCTTTAAAGGAAGCAGAGAGTCTGTGGTTCCAGACAATAAGTCCTTCCTTTTCTCTGTTTGGACAGGTATTTCAAAGCTCCTTGTCCAAACAGCTATTTATGTACCGTATTTGACGTAATACTGTAATCTCCCACGTAGAAGGCACGTCTTATACGCGAATCAGATCGTTCATGGGTCTTATACGCTGGAGGGTAATTGCCTTGAGTTGGGGGTGCGCCTTATACACGGGTTTCTTTTATTATAGAAAAGTACTAATCTTACAAAATTCAACCTTTATGGGTGCGCCTTCTACGTGAAAAGGCCTTCTCTGAGTTGGGGGTGCGCCTTCTACGCGAGATGCCCCTTCTATGCGGGAGATTACGGTAAGCGCTCACCCCCTCTTTTGGGCAACATTTTAGACTAAAAATGACCCAAAATTTTTCGTTTTTGAAGCCCAATTAAACTCTTAACTACAGGACAAGTATTTTGGATATTTTCTAAGCGCACAGTGCGCTAATTACATCGAATACGGTACTGCTTGTCCAACACAGCAGTGTTCACATCTATCGATGACTGAATCTATGAGATAAAAGATTGAACCTCCGAACTGGTGAGGGAGAAAGTTGCTACCCTACTCTTTCGAAGGACCAGGGCTTCATTCCCCTACTCTTGCTAAAGATAGCAAGTGTTCTTTTATTTGCCTGGTCCCATAGATAGGGCCAGATATGGTTCACTGAGGGGGAACCCCATGACAAAATACAAGCATGTAGGTCCGGGCCTGCACATATGGACACCAACTTATTACAACTACCGTAATATCCTGCGTATAAGACGCACCTCACGTATTAGACGCACCCTGAGTCGAAGAAAACCCTGTAAGGCTCATCTAGGGGAGAATTTTTGAAGGTTCAGTACTCTTCTATAGTAAAAATACCTCGTGTATAAGACGCACCCAGACTTTGGGATGGCTGTACAAGGTGCTGGGAGCTTCTGATTCTTGTATAAGACGCGCCTTATACACGGGAGATTACGGTAATTCCAAATTTACAATTTCACGATATGATGTCTGTTTACAATATTACTACAAAGTGGGCCAGGGTAAACTCCAGTAGCAATATCGCTACTTGGCTGTCGGCCGCTTCAGCCAAAGACCAAATAGCCTTTTTCAAAGGTTAGTTGCAAATAACACCAATTTTCCTCTCTACTTGCCTCTTTCCACTAGCCCTTTCACTAACCCTCCATGGATGGCTTGGTACATTTTATAGCGTTACGCCTGATTGTAACCATGGATGCAGCCCAGCCAAGTTACTCATCAAGGCACTAGCATCCATGCATCATGTTGACCCTATAGTGCTGATACACCCCAAAGAGTGCAAGCATGATACATCAATGCACAATTGGCGAGTTACTCGCCTGCCAGTGCCGCTTGGGTGCATCATGACAAGGAAGCATGGACCTGGAGGTATCGTGCGGCCCTTACGGGGCTAGCGCTGGACTCCACACTTTGAAAGCCATTACTCAGTATTTCTATATATAGCTATAGCCAAGGCGGACCAATGAGTTAGACCACTATGATTACAGGACTTGTGTGAGTATGATGGCCCTTTGTCATGATACATCATGAATGTTGCCACGGTGAGTAACTCATTGCCAGCGCTGTATTAACGCATGGTGTAGTTGATGCCCCAAGAAGGGTCGGTAAATGATGCACTTCTAGAACACTCTAGAACTATTCTCCAGTGCTGCATTAGGACATTTAGACTAACATGTACATAAGCATTGACACTAAAGCCCTAAAGGGGATAACCTTTTTTTCTCATTTGTAAGCTCTACAATTGAGTTTTTGGCTCTTATATTTTCACTAAGGATTAGTAAGCCTGTAGATCTACAAGATATGTGCCTATACATATTTTTGAGACTAATACACTATGTCCGTGTTTCTCGGCAGGGCTAATCAACTTATTTCTTTGCCGCATCGTGTTTGAATGCAACAATAGCGAGTAACTCACCAGAGCCATATGCACGCATCATGAAAAAACACATCTGGGTCAACAAGGTGACAGGTACCGTAATCTCCCGCGTAGAAGACGCACCCCAAACTCAGCAAAGGCATTTTCGCGTATAAGACGCACATTTTAATGCTGAAATTTGTAAGATTAGTACATTTCTATAGTAAAATTACCCCTCGTATAAGACGCACCCCCAACTTGAAGAGGTCCTATAAGACGCAGTAGGGATTTGTTTGGCGTAGAGGACGTGTCTTATACGCGGGAGTTTACGGTATGTCAGTGGAGGTAACTTTTACCCTGTTTTTTTGCCCTGTTTACCCGGATCAGAGGAGTAGGAAGCATCTTTTTATTGGGGGAACCCAGGCCCCCCCCCACCCCCCCCCTTTTCTACGCCCCTGTAGATGCAGTGACAATTTTCTAGCACAAAGGTAACTATATGGTACAATGTATGTGGCCCTACACAAGACAGGTTAAATCCCTTTAAGGAATTAATCAATAAAGCTCTTGATCCCTACATCTGAGGCTACATCTGATTCTTGTTAAGGATTAGTAGGCCTATTTGAATGAGCCTAAATACCAGTTTACAAAAGCCTAAGTCTGTGTTTCTAGGCTGGACTACAGTCACTTACTGTCCTCCACTTCAGTCATAGTGGGCACAAGGAGAAATCAGCAACTTATGAAATCATACCATCATTTTATAATAATGCATTGTTATCAAGTATATATAATGTATTGTTATTTTCAATGGCTACATAACTAATACTACTGCTATATATGAGAGAATTATATTACTTGTATTTCATTATTTTTATGATGAATGGACTAATATTTGAAGCCAGATTGGGCAGTGGTGGACGCTAGAGCATTCACGGTATTATTTCAGCAGTTTGGTCAATCGTTCTGAATACCTTTGATATTCCACGCCCTTGAAAAATTTCAAATAACTTTTTCAGTTTCAAACTTTTACCTATTCAAGGTTTCAATATATCCAAATGCCCTGACCAACAGAAAACATTATAATCAATAACCATATCAAATGGATAAAGTATACCACATTTATCGACCTGCAATTGTTTAGACCAGAATAGAGCCGATAAATCGGTGAGCTGGCTCGGAACCAATAGTTGACATTTTGTTTATGACACGGTGGGTATAAATCGGTATGTGTTTATTACTGGCTGCGGTACCCAGTTAGAACCTGACTTTTAGTACCTTTAACCCTTTAAAGGCTTTTAGTGCATGAAAGTGCATGAATGCATCATGCCATTCGGTGATGCATGAATGCAGCCCTGGTGGGTAACTTGCCAGGGCTACCAGTCAACATGAAAACCAGCGGGACATCGACTTTGCCGACAAAATCATTGCCGGGCCAGCGAAAGTTGCCAGACTGTGGGACTGCATGTCTGACTGTAATTTTGAGTTAAATGATTAAAATATTTCATTCTTGTCTTTTCATTATTTCTTTCTAAACAAATAATAATCTTAAGGTATTCGGTCCTGTCAAAATTAATCCGGGCCACTGCAGCGGACCAAATGGCCTGCGAGGGAAAAAGCTTTGCGTATAGAATGGGCAACATAGAATCAGGCATCATGATGACTACTACCGTAAATCCTCGCGTATAGGACACACCCTGACTTAGGCTAAATCAGATATGATGTATCTGGAGTCAAATTTTGGTCATTTTAGTACTGTTCTATAGTGTAAAAACCTCGCATATAAGACTCACCCTGAGTTTAGCTAGATCTTATAGGACGCAGGGGGTGTAATTTCAGCGTAAAAGCCGTATCTTAAACGCAAGGATTTACGGTAGTACCAATGAAGTGCTGGAGAGCAGACCAACCAGCACTTCATTGGTGTATGATGATCATCTGCGGGCATGATGCCCTCCTGCATCAGCAGCCTTTAGCCACAGGGTGCTTCAAGGCTTTCTATTGCTTTCTTGTCATGATGCAATGGTCAAGCGTGCATCATGACAACTCTTTCGGAGAGTATGATCAAATCCGGTAGTTGCAAGTCACTCACCAGGGCTGCATTCATGCATCATGGTGACAAAGCGGCATGATGGATTAGATCACTATATGGCCCTTAGAGTCTTAAATCCTGGGGCTGCTGATATACCAGAACAGATAATGGGATTTATAATTTCGGCGGCTGGTGCCAAGAACGTCATTTGTTTGCGATTAGAATAGGACCTTACCTTGGTAGTGTCTGGGAGTATGCCAGTGCATTAAAGTGGCACTTGAATGTCAATATTTTGTACAAGACTGTATATAAATAATGCAATAATGCCGCGGCTTATACACCCAAACCATAAGCTTTCTGCAGCTTTCAGTAACTACCGTAATCTCTCGCGTATAAGACGCGTCCTCTAAGCCAAACAAATCCCTACTGCGTCTTATAGGATTTCCTCAAGTTTGGGGTGCGTCTTATACGAGGGGTAATTTTTCTATAGAAATGTACTAATCTTACAAATTTCAGCATTAAAATGTGCGTCTTATACGCGAAAATGCATGTGCTGAGTTTGGGGTGCGTCTTATACGCGCAGCGCGTCTTCTACGCGGGAGATTACGGTACTCAAATACGGGGTGTGGCTGATATGAGGGTATTTGGCGGTGGTGCATTAATGCATATAATGGCCAGGCTAGAGGTTGATGCACCAATGCACCAGCACTGGTGAGTTATTCGCCAGTGCAGCTGTTCATTGTGCATTTATACTCTACAGGCAGCGGCCCCTAAGCCTTTAAGGGCCACTGATGCCCATTGGTCGGCATGATGCATGAGTGCAGCCCTGGTGAGTAACTCACCAGGGCTGCATTCATGCATCATGCCGACCCTATGGGGTTCATACACCCCCGGAGGGTCAGCATGATGATCCAATGAAGTGCTGGCTAGCAGTCTCGCCAGCACTTCATCGGTGCATCATGACGACCTATGGGCATGATGCACTCCTGTATCAGCGGCAGTTAAAGGGTTAAAAGAGTTCAAATAGCACTTATTGACAACACAGGTTAATCAGACTGCTACTCAGCTCACCCAAACACAGCTTTTACTGTAAACTCCCATGTATAAGCTGTACCCTGTAGGCTATCGAACAGTTTACTGCGGCTTAACCCTTTAACGTCAGCTGATGCCTAAATAATACATCATGTCACTGGTCGACATGATGATCGAATGAAGTACTGGCGAGCAGTTGATCTCGCAGGCACTTCATTGGTGCACAGGGCTCGAGAAATCCCTGTGTCCAGTGCCCGGGACACAAAATTATTTCTCTGGACACAACTTATTTTTCAAGTTGTGTCCAGTGGACACAGCTCCCAACCCAGTGTAATACATTCCACCCCAGAGCTGAAACAACATTTTCCTGCTGGACACAACTTTGATTTGCCTTTGTGCCCAGTGGACACACTGGTTTGAAACTAATTTGTCGAGCCCAGGGTGCATCACGATGACCAATTGGCATCATTCACCCCTGCATCAGCAGCCCTTAAAGGGTTAAAGGGTCTTCAGGAACACAGGGTTACACTTCTACACGGGGTTTTACATATATGTAAGTACTATCGTAGATTGTCAAAACGTTTCTATAAGTTTTTTGTTTGTCTGTTTTTTGTTTGTTTTTGTTTTGCTTACTTTTGCCCAGGTACCAAACATAAGCTCTTGAGCTGCTCCTTTTACTCCATCCCCGGGATTGACCACTGAACCAACAAAAAAAAAATGTTCTCTTTTCTTTTCCCAAATTGAAAACCCAGGCTAATTTATTTCCAAGATATGCCCTTACAAAAATGCTGACTTAAAAACAGTAGGACAGAAGATATGGCAACCTGGATATGGCACACTTCCGGTTTAACACTCATAGGTCTATCCAAGCAACCAGAGACAATGGTGGTCCACTTTCTAGAGTACCGTAATTCCCCTCTTATAACCCGCATCCTCTTATATTATATAAGCTGTACCTTGACTTTAGGAGAATGCTATACATGAGGCTGAAAAATTGAACTATTCCATAGTGCTAAACCTTCGGATAAGCTGCACCCTTAGTTTGGGCCATATCTCTAAGCCGCACTTTGATTTGGGTTCTGGTATAAACCGTGGCTTATGTGAGAGAATTTATGGCAGGTCTAGTTTAACCAACTAGCCAATCGGAAAACACAAGAACCTTCTATTTTCCCCTTTGCTCTAAGCCTGGTCTTGATCACTAATTAGGTCAATATCAACACCGGTCGGGGAGTACTATTGAGGCTGGTCGGTTATTAGCACGGAGAGGTGTAATTGGGCCAATGGGGGGATAAAAGAGCGATCGCGGGAACCCTACACAGTAGACAACTGACATTTCACACCAAAGCCGTTCAGAAGGCCTGAAGACATTTTTCTTTTTAATTTCTTTATAATCTGTTTTATTGCCCCCTAAAATATCTTCATAGAAGAAAGCAAGCTTGCAGACAGGTGTGCTGGGCTTCACTATGGAATATAATTTGGACAGAAATAACGGGATATCAGAAAGAAAACAGGTAAGTCCGGTCAACCCGATGCTACCGTAATCTCCCGCGTATAAGGCGCGTCTTATACGGGGGGTTTTAGTTCTCATTGCATCCACAAGGGGGACTCCAAGACCTTTCTTTTGATATTACATGCCCCCTTAGCCATACTAGGATATATGGGGGCCCAGGGGGGTCGATGGGGCCCAACTTACACATAGGTGTTTGAATTTTGAAAATTCATTCAGTAGAACCAAAGTTATGAATTTTTCATTTTTTTTGAGAATTTTCCAAAACTCAAGGTGCGCCTTATACACGGGCTGCGCCTTATACGCGGGAGATTATGGTAGCATTATTCCTACTGTAAAACCTCACAAATAAGCATAGCAGGATTCCTAGAAAATTCTCAAGACTGTAATTCAACTTAATTTCCATGAGAAATATTTAGATTTTCCCTGACATATTAATCATTTATTTTTTTATATCATTGAGCATGGATGGAAAAGGGCCTGTTTCTAGGGATTTTGTCACAAAATATTCAGGTTTCCCATATTCAATGACTCATGACGAAACTTCCTGGAATTCCTTGGCATTCTATGACTTTCCCTGACAATTTTTATTTCAATTCCATGACTTTCCATGACGCTTGGGAACCCGCCATGGCTTATAGACCATTTCTCTGGCAAAACCTTCAAACTCGGTCTTTCATTGGTGCTTTCCTTGTTTATATGTTATTTTCCATGTTAAATATCCCTCTACAGTTTGTCGCCTTAGTGCAAGAAGGTTGTAACTGACATTTTGCAGTGGCGAATCCAAGATTTTTGAAAAGGAGGGGGCGCGGCCCAAAAGGAGGGGTGCACCCCCTATTTTTGAGCAAACTTTTTGATCGAAAATATGTAATTAAACTAAGTACTGCCCCCCCTCTAAATCCGCCTCTGCTTTCAGATGGTTGTAACTGACATTTTGACACAAAAGATTTGTTTTCTTCTCTTTGAACATGTATTGAATCTTTATCTAGTTACTATGAAGTACTGCAGCTCTTTGTTTGATAGGTGTGCCTACAGGCCCCAGTGCAATGTTACTGTTTCCACTTTGTACTACACATGTAGTAAGTAAAACACTTCTTTTGCCTCCTGCAAAACAAAAACTTGAAAAATGCAGTTACAACCTTCTTGCACTAAGGCGGCCAGTTGAAAACCTGAGTGAACATACCAACTATGTCCAGATAGCTAATTGCCTATACAAAGATATAAATGATGTAGTCAACGCTACCGTAAATCCCCGGTCATAAGCCGGGGGGTGAGTTCAGGGAAATCCTATAAGCCGGTTTTGGTGTCAAATTTTTCCCATTTTCTCTTTATTCTATAGTAAAAAAAACCCGGTCATAAGCCGGGGGGGGGGGACTTTGGGAAAAATTTAGAAGCCGGTTTGGGCCCAAAATAGAAAAAAAAATCCGGCTTATGACCGGGGATTTACGGTAGTAGTTGAATGTTCCACTAATGAACGCGACATAAGTAAAGTCAGTCTTATAATGCTCACCTTTCATTAACGACTGCTGACTTGGCAAGTTATGAGAAACACCATATACCATAAATTCTCGCGTATAAGCTGCAACCTGAGTTTGTGGAAAAGTAAATTGGTGATACTCCTTTCATTCATCTGTTGCCAATGTTATTTAATAGTTGGATGCCAAAATGAAAGTATTGTTATTAGGCCTAAAAAAGATTGTTGTGTTCAGGTAACAAGGTCGAAAAAAATTAGGGTAGGTAGGTAGGGAAATTTCTTCCTTTTTTTTTTTTTTTTAAATAATGCATGACGGAATCATACTCATTTTTCAAAACGCAACATGAATATAGCCTCAGCGAGTCAATCCCGAGTCAATCCCGAGTCAATCGCGAGTCAATCCCGAGTCCTAATTTGCCTGGGCTACATTCGTCAGAGATGCCACTCACTGGTTAACAAAAACCAGGAAAACTGGACTTGAGACACATTTCCCCAGGAATCTAACATGATTTAATACAGAAATCTTAGAATCAAAAACCAGGAATTCCTGGTAAACCAGGAAAAGTGGCATCTCTGATTCGTGCAGAATCTACAGGGTGGCTATATATAGGATTTACCAAAGGGTAGGCATGAGGAATAAATCTAGGCCTGGGCAGTACATTACTGAAATAACTTGCGATCACAGGGCCAGGGGTTCCATCATGATCAGGGTTCCCACCATTTACGGTAACGGGTCATGGTTTTAACTGACTTTTACCTGACATTTATCGGCTTTTACCTGACCAAATATTGGATAATTCACAGGGTTCACCAAAAAATTCATCGGCTCTGAAGCAAGGATGTTAAAGAAATTTTGCAAATTTGTGTGAAATCTTGACAATCACCCACTTAAAATAGTCAAAATAGCATTTTTAACGGACTTTTCCCGAAAATATCTTCTTAACTGACTTTAAACTGACCTTTAAAGAAAAATGGGTTTATTAACTGACTTTTAACTGACCAGCGGGAACCCTTGATTGTACAGATTTTTTGGTCACGCACCAACCCCAACTATTTGCCTATTCCCGACCATTGAAATGGTAACAAATCTACCTATATTTACTCTGACACACATTTCCATCGTTGGCAATTGATAGGGTTCATCAATACGAATCCATTGATTTGCTTGGTTTATAGTAAATACAACCAATATTTGGATATTCATAGCCATATTGGTAAACATTACCGTACAAATCTACTACGTAATGCCCACAGAAATGACGGGAACAAGCGGAATTAGTAAGATGCGCCACCTAGTGTATTGATAACACAACTCTGATGGGACCCGTGTATACCATAGCGTCGTGAAAAAACGCCCGGCACTCATCCAGATTTGGAGGGGGCATTACTCCTGGCCCTTATACAAGACAGGTGTTACTTTCCACAGCTTCAACTATATTTTCATGACCCGCAAACTCCTTGATGATTTTGTAAGCGCCTAAAAAAATTGGCCCAAAATCAGGGCAGGTATGTTAATTTTAAGTAGGGTGTCACATGCGAAAACTGGTCCGTGAGAAATATGGTCGCTCACTCTTCTAACAGACTCCTTACAGTAGAATCCAATGCCAACCAATCTAGTTATCTGTTTGGAGAGTGATACATCTTTGATAGCCTCAAAACGAATCACATTTATTTTTTTGAAGGGAAAGAACCATGATTACATCCTCCAAGATCTAATAGAATTTGAATGCACAACAACCCTAAGGATACTGTCCCTATTCATAGAACTAGGAGTTGGGCAAAGTGGGATTTTAGAAATAATTGAATTTCGGCGACCAGATTTTGCATGGACCAGATTTTGCATGCCACAAGGGCACTTTTCTTATTGGTCCCTAGCTGGTCTAGAGCTGGTTCCGGTGACACACACTGATAAGAACTGATAAGACGGGACCAGCACATCCCTGGAAGTGGTGTTAACCGGGGACAAGGTACCCATCATAGTATGTCTTATCAGTGGGTTTTACCTCAACCAGCGAAATTCAAAATGGCGGCTCCACTAGGCCTCCATACTGAGTCCTATAGAACACTAACAAGCCTTCAAGTATTAAGCCCTAGATGCGCCTTATATGATATCTCTCAACCCAGGGTGAGGTACTGTGTTAGCTGAGCAGCATTCATCCCTGCCAACCTCTATTTGAGTACAAATGTACAATGCACATGTACTGGTGTTTCTACAGACTAAAAACTATCTGAAAATAGAGTACAGTCAGCCCTTGCTCCCTCAGATATGGAAAATGCAAGGAAAAATGTCTGAGGAAGTAAATTATCTGAGGAGTTAAGTCTAAATATAATAGAAAACATAGAGGTAGTTCCAGATTTTCTGTCTGAGGTAATGAGGGTTCTGAGGAATCAAAGTGTCGAGGAAGTGAGGGTTGACTGTATCAACATTCAGATTTCAATAGGATAGGGAAGTCCAATTCCCCTAATCGTCAGCGTATGGCCAACCAGAATAGTGTAGGGTCTGCCTCTCCCCTCTTTTTTTTTTTTTAACAAATCTACATTCAACTATTTGTGAACTCACGCTTTCACCATGAGTTCCGGTTATTTGAATACAACAGAATGAGAATAGAACACGACCTTCCTTTTCTTTATCTTTATCTTTTTTAGTCTAGTGTTTGTATACTTAATCGGTCAGACAAGTTGAACCCGTACACCTATCCTTGTCCAATGTATACACTAGGTCCGCCTAATTTATTACCATTAACCCTTTGACGGCTGATAATGCTTTAACCCTCCAAGGGCCATTGATGCATTAATGCATCATACCATTTGGTCTTCATGATGCATGAATGCAGCCCTGGTAAGTAAATCACCAGGGCTGCATTCAAGCATCATGCCGACCCTATGGGGTCCATACACCCCTGGAGGGCACCTGGGTAATCCGGGATTTCACAGGTGCTATAAACTTGTGTATAACACAGGGTTGCTGTATCTACGGTCTGACTTGAGATTAATAGGACGTATGCTTACACTGTATTATGACTACCGTAAACTCTGCGTATAAGACGCGTCCTCTACGCCAAACAAAATGCTGGGGAGTCTTATAGCTTTCTCTCAAGTTTGGGGTGCGTCTTATACGAGGGGTAATTTTACTAAAGAAATGTACTGAATTTACAAAATTGGTACCTAAGAGGTGCGTCTTATACGCAAAAATGCTTTTGCTGAGTTTGGGGTGCGTCCTATACGCGCAGCGCGTCTTCTACGCGGGAGATTACGGTAGAATTGATTATGAGGACACCTTGGGCTTGGTCAGCGCCCTTCTCTGTATTTTTAAAATGTAACTAAAGAGTGTGGTTAAGCACAAGAGTCTGTTGGACATGTAAACCTGGTCATATTTTGTATGTTATTTGATTAATTTGCAGTGTTGTCTTAAGTCAATGTAATTTGTGTTAGTAATTTTGAAGGCATAAAAAAGTTTTTCTACATAATTGTATATGAAATTGCATCTTGATTCTGCCGGGGTCATGTTTTTATGCCACGCCCTCTAGACCACAAATACCGGCAGATCAACACTACTTAATGTAATGAAGTCGATCCTTGTATGAGTCTAGACTAAATAAAAAGATTAAAACTTGAAACTTGACTTGAGGGTCGGAATGATGCACCAATGAAGTGCTGGCGAGCAGTCTCGCCAGCACTTCATTGGTGCATCATGACGACCAATGGGAATGAGGCACTCCTGTAACAGCGGCCCTGAAAGGATTAATGCATCATGCCCATTGGTCGTCATGATGCATGAATGCAGCCTTGGTGAGTCTACTTGACAGGTCTACCGTAATTGCCCGTTTTAGCGCACCTGTGCACAAGAATTTCAAGTGTCCCCAGTAAATGTGAGCTCCTGTGCTCATACAGGACCTGCACCAATTTTAGACAATTTAAAGAGACTTTTGGGGTTTCAGGGGCTCTTAACCCTGTGCTCAAATTAGACCCGTGCCCATTTGAGACCCCTGCGCTTAAGTAGTACCTACGGTATTTATTTTACATAGGAACTGCCCCAGTATTAAAGTACTGAGGGTCGTAAGAGCATCATGACTGTATCAACAGGTGGGTGGGAGTCGTGGGTGGTGGGGTGGTGACAAGTATTTCTCCTAATTGGTTTAGTGGTCACATAGTGTCCTTCTTTGTGGCCTTACACAATGTTATCATTTGTAAATAACCCATTCACTACTTCTTAGAACAATGTACTTGACATAGGTGATAATGAACACCTTTTATCCTCTTGTTAACCCTTAAAGTGCTGCTGGAACATTAATCATGGTTCCCACACGAATCCCCAATCAAAACTCCATGACTTTGCATGACCAAAATTATCATTTTCCCTGACCAAGTTTTCTATGTCACTGAATAAGACTTACCGTAAAACCCCGTTCATAAGCCGGCCCCGGTCATAAGCTGGGGGGTGAGTTCAGGGAAAAATTATAAGCCGATTTTAGGGTAAAATTTAGAAATATTTCTCTATATTCTATAGTAATAAAACCCCGGTAATAAGCCGGGGGTAGACTTTGGGAGAAATTTAGAAGCCGTTTTTTTGTCAAAAATAAGGAAAAAAATCCGGCTTATGACTGGGGTTTTACGGTACTGACTTTAAAGCACTACAGTACATTCCCTTGTACAAGCCGCACCCTTGTATAAGCCGCACCCTTGTATAAGCTGCACCCTTGTATAAGCTGCACCCTTGTATAAGCTGCATCCTAAGGCTAAGAGACAGCTATAAGCCACACCCGGGACTTGAAAATAGACACTTTAGTTTAGCACTGTCCTATAGTGTCAAAAACCCTCATATGTAATCTCCCGCGTATAAGGCGCGTCTTATACGGGGGGGTTTAGTTCTCATTGGATCCACAAGGGGGACACCAAGACCTTTCTTTTGATATGTTACACTCCCATATAAGCTCATCTGCTGTATTTGGGGTCCAGGAGGGTCACTGGGGTCCAAACAGCACATGGCTTTTTGAATTTTGAAAATCCATTCATTAGAACAAAAGTTATGATTTTTTTATTTTTTTGACCATATTCTGAAACTCTGGGTGCGCCTTATACGCGGGATGCGCCTTATACGCGGGAGATTACGGTACACAAGCTACACAGCAACAGCCTTTAAGTGCCAGCACTGTATTTATTTTATGTGAATAACTTCTTCCCGTAGAGATAGCATTGCGCGGCCGATCCGCACACCCCCAGTGGCGTAACGTGTCTCGATCCACCACAGCCGCCGATCCAGTACTGCAGCCTCGATCTGGGCGCATGTAAACATTCAAAATGGCGGACCGCCGCTCGTACGGGGCAATACGGTAACGGATTTTGTTAATTTTCAGTTAATTAAAGACTCTAAAAACATAAAATAAATATAGAACTAAACTCCCCTGGTGTCCTCGGTGTCCGATCCACCCCTCGGGGGGAGTCTCCCCTCGGGCTAACGCCCTCGGGGGAGACCCCCCCCCCCCTCGTGGTGGATCGGCCACCTCGTACACCACGGTCGTTTAGTTCTATCTATTTATGCATCATGCTGGTTGATACACCTCTAGAGAGTTGTCATGATGCACTGATGCAGTACTGGCGAGTAGACTCAGCAGCACTGCATTGGTGCATCATGACGGCCATTCAACTTTGACCCAACACCATCATGCGCCCTCTGACGGGTTAACAGGTCGACCACGGTCCACATTATTGTCTCTGTGAGGCCAGTGTTGATGAGTAACAGGGTAGTTATATGGCTGGAAGTGGCTTCACACAACTATGTAGGTTTCAGGTCTGCTATTCACCATATAGCACATACCATAAAACCTACCGTAAAAGTCTGTTCATGTTTATAAGTAGACCTCAGTCATAAACTGCTGGGGGTAGAGTTTGAAGAAATACTATAAGCCGATTTTAGGGTCTAATTTTAATTATTTGATATTTATTCTAAAGTAATAAAACCCCTGTTATAAGCGGGGGGTAGAATGTAGACTTTAGAAGCCCATTTTGCCCCAAAATAGCAACAACAAAAAATAATAATAATTAAAAAAAAACAAAAAAACAGAAGCTGAGGCCACACTAAAAAAAAGAGTTTTTTTTTTTTTTAGTGTTTCTGGATGAGAAACAACAAAAGTTTCTGGATGAGAGTTGGAGATTTTAAAAGCCAGTAGGTAATATGACCAGGGTTTTACGGTAGCAGTTTTAAATGTAACCTAGACATATCTACAGATAGTCTGTATATTTTAATGGACTGTAGACCCTTGTCTATAAGGGGACCCCGCGTATAAGACGCATCCCAAGTTCAAGCAAGACTTTTAAGTCACAGCTAAGGGCTCTTTTGGGCCCCTTTAGATCTCATTCTCCCCCTGCCTGTAAGGCTCACCCAGACTTTGAGAACACAGATAGTTTTTATTTCACCTACCAATCATTCTCTTGTACAAGCTGCACCCTCGTTTAAGCCGCAGCCCCGACCTTAGAGGAAGCTATGAGCAGCATCTTTTGCTTGAAAATCCTAGGTTTAGTACTGTTCTATAGTGCCAAATACCCTCCTGTAATAATCCGCACCCCTTCTGTGGCCCAATCCTATGAGCCGCTCTTTGATTTGGGTTCTGTTCCGTGGTTTATATAAAAGAATTCATGGTATAAGCTGCACCTTATACGCGAGGCATTACAGTCATATGCATCACCAGCTCGTTGTGTCATTGTTACACAGTTGTATCCTGTATGGGAAAGTTAGTACTACAGCACCCTTATGACATCACCATGGGCCTATTGTTCATGATTCAATGTGACTTCCTTATATATAGAGTTGTCTTCAATTGAAACATGAATGTCTGTGGTGAGTTCAATGAATAGATACATTTGATACAGGCTCTGCACTGTAGTCACTTAACTGTTACTGGTACAGTAATTATTAGGTCCTTTCCAAATCAGACAACCTGATTCTATACCGGTATTAAACATGTCAAAACTGGGCCAAGTCTAGTAGCCTAGATTTCTTTCCTTCAATTTTAAAGAAATCATTACATGTTGCTTTTTAATTTCAGTTCTTTTTTTTTGTTTTGTTTTTTTACATTTCAACAGGGATTCACAGTTGATTACAATAGCCTTACTGAGCATATAAAGTGGTGGATCCACTGCGTGAGTTTCTTGCAACTTGCACTCGAGCAGTAGAAAAATTAAAATGATTAGATTTTTGCCAATGTCAATGTTGTTGCACGTCGGCGTTGCTCGCCAATCACTCTGAGTCTGACGTTCTCGCAGAAGGTCCACTGGTGGAACTTTTTCTGCGAGAACACACACACAAATGCAAGTCGCAATAAATTTGTGGCAGTGATTCCGCATCTAGACTACCTATAGATATTTGCCGCAAACCGATGGGACAGTCCTGTCAATATTGTTGGGCAATTTGATGGCGGTTGTGTATTCATTGATTGATTGAATGTGTATTGGATTTTCCACAGGCAAATATTACAGGCTTCTTCATCACACATATTATGTTGTTCCGGGATGTAGCGAGACTATGATGTATCTTGGAACCAGCATGCATTAAAAGTCTGTTGACTGTTATGCCTTGGGGCTGTGACTGTCTGTGGGGAGGAGAGCGTTTTGACAGCTGTCACTCTCGGTCTGTTCAGCCACTTTCTGCTACTGCTAGCCAAGCCAAGCCAAGCCATAGCGTCCGCGTCAGTGCCATTAGGTCGTGAATTCTCCTTTGCTTTTGTCAAAATCATCCATTCTAAGGTCATACCAACACTGCATCAGCATCCACTATATGTTTATACAATAAGAAAACATTAAAACTAGCCTACAAATGGTTTTATTTCCATTTTAGACACCATATTTTGATATGACAGCCGCCAGTGCTGTGCTGTTGGAGTGTTGCAGGCGTTGGGGGAGGGGACCGAGAGCGTCGGCGGCGGTGAACATTTTCACTGTGCCAGGCCAAACCCGCCGGGTTTGGCCTCAATACACGACTTCACATCCTACATCAAGACCACACTCAGACATGTATTTGCATAAACAGACATAATATTCAGTAATAGCAAGAATAAAAGAAGAAATCCGACTCACCGAGTGGTTGATCCCCCACATGAAAACACTCAATAATGGTTCTTTCGCACGGAACAATTTCACCTTCTGATGCATCGCTTTCAGATGTTTTTTCTTCTGTGTCGCAGCCGACGCCATGTTTCCAGCTTATTATCGTGCTGCACAGATATGAAAACAGTCCTCGTGACTGGTGGAAATAGGAATAAACACTGTCCTGTCAGCTACAGCTTCGTCGTAAACAACACCATCATGTCAGAAATCCTCTCAACCTGGAAATATGGCCGAAACAACACCCACAAGACACAGCGACTCTGTCTACTTCCGCTGCTAAATCAGCGCCACCGCTGTGCGCGGGAGGGTGATAGGGATGGTGACGAAATAAAACAAAAAATGTATTTAATTATGAAAATATAGAAATGGAAAAGTACTTATAAAAAGGGAAACCATTTACTCTGTGGGAGTTTGTCAATAATTATTCTGGAGTGATCATTTTTTCTTATAAAGCCACTCCAAAAAAAAAACTTGTTTCTCATCACCACCCTCATCAGAAAAATCGCCATTTGAGAATTTTGTTTAAAAGATTTTTCTGAGGAAAATATACCAAAAATTGAGCAGAAGTAGTCAAGTTTGGTACCAAATGAAAGCTCATGGTCTAGGGAATGCAGCTGGCTATCAATAATAGACATTATCACACTTTTATAATGTCAATAACTTTCCTTTTAGAAGGCAGTTTTTCTTTAATACACATGGCTGTTAGCGATGCACCCCCAATGCATTCATGCCCTAATGAATGGGGGAAAAATCCTCCCTCGTCATTTTTTTTTTCAGTCCCACTGAGGCGGGGGGGGGGGAGCAAAATAACTTCACCTTTTTTCAGCAGAAAAAAAAAGAAAAAAAGAAGCGTGTTACTATGCATCATATTAAAGCGCAAATTTTGCATGCAATATCCAGCCCCTCTGAGAGGAAAAAAAAACAACATTTTGACCCTCGCACAGGGGGAAAAACTGGCCCCTGTTGTTGAAAAATGATCACTCCCTAAGAATTATCACAGATCCATGATTCAAAACGATGTTGAAAGCCCTGTTCTCCCTCTTTGTTACTAATACCCAATTTATTTCCTATGTATACCACAGGCAAATTTTCTAGGGGCTGCACATTTTGACAAGGTTTTTATCTTTCATTTTTTTTTCTCTCAAAAATATCCTTTTTTTTTAATATATTGATGGAATAGGATCAGTCAGAAACTCCCCATCAAGGCTTTCTCATGCTTTTTAAATCAAATACCTGTGATAATCATATGTGGGGCACCAGGAACTAATGTCAGAGTCAAAAGACTGTATTATTCTATATATTGAAACCATAGTATTTAGGGCCACGATTTTAAAGGAGCTCTGAATCGGCTACGTCCGCCACAGTGCTAACGTCGGCGGACGTAGGTCCTCGATTCAGAGCGCCTTTAAGAGAACAAGTTGCTCCCTCACTTGACCCAGAGCGCCATCTGACGGCATGAGGATGAACCAACAGTAATGATCACTCTATAGTATCTAGGGCCTAAGGGAGTGGTCATTATTTATCAACAGGGAGGGAGGGTGGGTTTGAGGGGGGGGCGTAAAATTTTCAGACCCCTCCCGAGGGGGGGGCTAAAACAATTTTGACCCCTCTTGAGGGGGGGGCTAAAAAAATTCACCCTCTTTTTAGCAAAAAAGCCCGCGCGCTACTATAGATCAAAGAGGGGCGCGAAAACTCTCCGCGCCTCCGGCGCAGGGGGGGCGCAAAAAATTTTGACTGCTGTCGAGGGGGGGGCGTAAAAAATTTTCGCGCGTCCGCGCGAAAACCCACCACCCCCCCTGTTGATAAATAATGACCACTCCCTAATGGAAGGAACTTGTCATTAAAGTCAATTATGTGGCCATTGATTTTTTTTTTTTTTTTTTTGTTATTTTTTGCCTTTAAATTTGTCATCATCTTTTATATTGGAGCGTAGGGAGACTCTGAGTTTGAGGTAGGGAATTGCGGATTTCAGTCTTTTTTTGGACATGGACATGACATTTATATTAGACGTGACATAATTGAGTTTAAAAATGCAGATTCTGTTAAATAAGAGAACAGTAAACAGAACCAACTGGACATTTTGATATTAATTTTATGTTAATGATTTATTCATCACAGTTCAAACCTCATAGATCAGACATCAAATTCCTTTTATATCTAGATTCATTTTTGTCATTCCCTAAAGAAGGCTTAGAGAGATCTGGAGGAACCTCTAAAACAAATTCCACAACTTACTTATTACATTAATCCTGTACTGTCATCATGATGCATGAATGAGGCGATGGCGAGTTACTCATAGGGTTGCATTCATGCATCATGACGACAAATGGGGATACTGCAATAAAGCATGATGCGACCCCAACAGGTCAAGTGTACAACCCCACTTGACTTCGCCATATATCTTTTATCTGCTCATACCTGGGCGGACAGTTTCCAGTCAATTAAAATTATCTCGTGCAACTGAAGGACACCTAATATAGCATCAGGTATCTGAACTTACATAGTGTTGTCATGGTAATATTACCAAGAATAGCATTTCTATTTACAAGTCTTTCATAGTCCGTGGTCTGTGTTGCTTTAAAGCGCCGCTGATGCAAGGCTGCATCATGCACTGAGGATGTTCTGGTACTGCTTGCGAGGACTTCATTAGTGCATCATGCCGACCCTCTAGAAGTGTATCAACCCAGCAGGGCCGCCAGGACGAATTAAAGTACCGTAAACTCCCGCGTATAAGACGCGTCCTCTACGCCAAACAAATGCCTGGGGGGTCTTATAGGATTTTTTCAAGTTTGGGGTGCGTCTTATACGAGGGGTAATTTTACTATAGAAATGTACTAATCTTACAAATTTTAGTCTTAAAATGTGCGTCTTATACGCGAAAATGCATGTGCTGAGTTTGGGGTGCGTCTTATACGCGCAGCGCATCTTCTACGCGGGAGGTTACGGTAGGTTTAGCAAGCTACTCGAGAGGGCTGTATTCATACATTAATGCATCGGTTCATATAGAATATCCATATTCGAAGGTTTATATAGAACATCCGTATTCGACGTAATGATTGGGGCTTTTTTCAGACTAGAAAAAGACCAATTTTTCATGATTTTAGAGTCATTAAACTCCTAACTACTGGAGGGCCATAAATACAATTTTTAAGCACCCCGGGGGCTTATTGTGTCGAATACGGTAGTGGTCTGAAAGGGTTAAACATAATCTATATACACATGTACAAGATTCTTCCATTTATACAATTCAAGAATTTTGTACAAGCTAAGCTGAAACACAATTGTCATCAATATTTGCCTCATATTTCATCTTGTAATACTCAGTTGGGGGCGCATTTCTTGGATTTTTGTATTTACAGCATTAGGGCGAGGCATTACAATGTTTACAACTGTCTGCATAGACATGCCTGAATCATGGTTACTATACCAGATTGGACTAAGGCCACACCAAAAAAATAAGTTGGTCTACGGATTTCCCTCTCCATATTTTAGGAAATGCAAATTTTTTTTCTTTGAAAAAAGCCTTGTCTACGGATTTCGCTCGCTTCACTTTCTACAAGTTTTCTCTTTGTGATGTTTGGCAAATTTTTTTTTTAAATAAATTTTTTTTCGCTCGCCTCACTTTTCCAGCAAGGAATCCATTGGACATAAAAAAATTCTTTAAAAAAAAATAAATAAAAATTTGCTCGCTCGCACCATTTTTTCAAAACCAAAATCCATAGACCAACTTATTTTTTGGTGTGGCCTAACAATCTTTTCTTTTCCTACTTTACCAGAAACCTTTTTAAGTGCTGCATAACATGCTTTGATAACAACAAGATTTAGATAACTGACAACATCAAACGTGGCAAAGTTTCTGCAGCAAGTGAACACATATAATTTACTGGTATATATGCAATAGGAAATAAAAATATTTCACTTAATTCAATTATTAACCTATAGTTTTCTGTTGATTCCAACTCTATTCTAGTTGCTGACATGTCTGTAATAGTGTACAGTATAGGATACCTTGTCAAAAAAAACCTGTGTTGTGAGGCTTGCCACTTATACTCGAGGATTAAATCGTACAGCGTCTTGGTACATCACCAAAAGCTGCGAGTGCGCCTTATAGGCGAGGTCTTACTCTGCCATAAATTTTCTTGTATAAACCACGGCTTGTACTAGAACCAAAGCCAAGGTGTGGCTTATAATTTGCCCACAGTAACAGTGCAGCTTATACAGGGGTATTTGACATTATAGAATAGTAGCAAACTACCGTAATCTACCACGTATAAAGCGCACCTCACGTATAAGGCGCACCCTGAGTTCAAGAGAATGCTATAAGGTGCACCTGGGGCAGGATTTCTGAGGGTTCAGTACTGTTCTATAGTAAAAATACCCCGCCTATAAGACGCATCCCCTTCTCTGAGAGGTTCCATAAGGTGCAGTAGGCCTTTGATTCACGTATAAGACGCGCCTTATACGCGGGAGATTACGGCACTAATTTTCAAGCCTCAGGTGAGGCTTATAGTTTATTCCACAGTTAGGGGTGCGGCTTAGACTAGGGTGCGGCTTATTTACGTAGTACCTCACAAAGATATTTCAATATTGCTGATAATGGGGAAAGCTGTTATATAATGCATTCTGTGGTTTGGTAAAATTGTTGGTCTTGTCAAACAGAAACACACTATCAAGTATATGTATATTTAACCTGGAGACGAGCGATTTGCAAAGCAAATACAACTACCACATATCCAGTGATAGTGAAATGTAATTTTAGAAACATGTCCTTATCCAAGCAGTCAGACACATATTTATATTGCAAGCTGTGTGGAAATTTAGACGTTTTAATTGATAAACTTTGTACAGTTTTGAACTGTGGGTGTATTGAATTTCAAAACGGGCAAACTGTTAAAAAAAAATATATTTGCCTGGTAGTGGACCTTTTACCCAGGTGTTGCTTACAGACGTGGTTTTATGGTAGTAAATTCATGTGTTAGAAATTAGGAATTATTTATTGAAGCTTTCATCCCAAAAGATCGATTTGTTTGCGCGCCCTGTGTGTTAGGATTAAACATCTTTTAGATGCTGGTAGATCTATAATAACAGGGTCTTGAATAGTATGCATTGTTAAGTTGATAACATATCAATTAATACATTATCTGGCGTGTTAGCTTAGGTTTACATTTGTTGTGTTGAATTTCCGTTCCATGTATTTTGTTCATCGTCAGAGTCGTCAGCGCTCAGTCGGTGAATGTTCCCCTCCTGTCTTCTTCTCACACCATATGACCTGAAATAGGACACCGTAAAAATAAGTTTTTTTCTTCCAGCATTAAGATTTTGTGATTCTTTGATTTTCACAGAACCAACTTATTTTTTCCTGTTTACGATCATATTTAGTTTTCTTTGATGTCAGTTAAATATGGAGCATTAATAAATATATATACCAAGGTATCGGATTGTCCACTGGGCACAGCCATTACTGAAGCCTGTTACGAGTGATTATTATCGATTACAGTTATCAGATGGGGACCACATGCCCCCCCCCCCCCAAGAAGCCCCTAGTGAATATTTGGGATTATCTCGTTGGCTGATAATCAATCCCGCTACATCGGTATAGGAATATGATTTGGTGATAGAGATATTATATCATCACATCTTACGATTTTGGTCTATTCCGGCTGGAGCTGGAACTTTGTGAGTCTGGTGCAGAGCGGCTAGATGTTGATGGCCTGGCGGTGGGTGTTGGTCCGGGCAGTGGTGTGATGCGTTGGCGTGATTGTGGCGGTGTCGGAGTGAGGAAACTCGAGATGAAACTCCATAGCGTGATAAATGGATAACTAAGGACCATCGTCAGGAACTTAAAGCTGAAAACAGACTCTGTATTTGCGATACTTGCTGTTCCCGAACCCTGAATAAGAGAAAAAGAGAATTGAATTGTTTGACCCATTACAAAAGGCGAGTTGGGGCTTGTTATGATAGATAGGAAAAGGTTCACAACCGTATGTCTGACCGAAATACTCACAAGTACACACTTAAGTAGACCAGTTTGAGGCAACTTTTGGATATTCCATGTTATTTTAGTAGGAAAAGTCTAAATTTCGATTCAATTGGAATGAATGATTCATTTTATCCTTGATATGTGGACATTTAGGAAGCTGTAACTGGCCCTAAGATGTGGCACAGGGCTATCTTACATGTGATGTTGCCAGAGTAAGCTGCCACAGTAGGCAAAATTCAATATTGTATTCCAGTCTCTCTCCTTGTTCCCTTGGTAAACCTGGGTTTGACTCACGTATAAGCTCCAATGTATGTAATACAGACTTACCCCCGGCAGTATGACAATGACGGCAGATGGGGCCAGGTTCATATTATATAGAATAGAGACTTACCCCCGGCAGTATGACAATGACGGCAGATGGAGCCAGGTTCATATTATATAGAATACAGACTTACCCACGGCAGTATGACAATGACGGCAGACGGGGCCAGGTTCATATTATATAGAACAGAGACTTACCCCCGACAGTATGACAATGACGGCAGATGGGGCCAGGTTCATATTATATAGAATAGAGACTTACCCCCGACAGTATGACAATGACGGCAGATGGGGCCAAGTTCATATTATATAGAATACTGACTTACCCACGGCAGTATGACAATGACGGCAGATGGAGCCAGGTTCATATTATATAGAATACTGACTTACCCCCGGCAGTATGACAATGACGGCAGATGGGGCCAGGTTCATATTATATAGAACAGAGACTTACCCCGGCAGTATGACAATGACGGCAGATGGGGCCAGGTTCATATTATATAGAATAGAGACTTACCCCCGGCAGTATGACAATGACGGCAGAAGGGGCCAGGTTCATATTATATAGAACAGAGACTTACCCCCGGCAGTATGACAATGACGGCAGACGGGGCCAGGTTCATATTATATAGAACAGAGACTTACCCCCGGCAGTATGACAATGACGGCAGACGGGGCCAGGTTCATATTATATAGAACAGAGACTTACCCCCGGCAGTATGACAATGACGGCAGACGGGGCCAGGTTCATATTATATAGAACAGAGACTTACCCCCGGCAGTATGACAATGACGGCAGACGGGGCCAGGTTCATATTATATAGAACAGAGACTTACCCCCGGCAGTATGACAATGACGGCAGACGGGGCCAGGTTCATATTATATAGAATAGAGACTTACCCCCGGCAGTATGACAATGACGGCAGATGGGGCCAGGTTCATATTATATAGAACAGAGACTTACCCCGGCAGTATGACAATGACGGCAGACGGGGCCAGGTTCATATTATATAGAACAGAGACTTACCCCCGGCAGTATGACAATGACGGCAGATGGGGCCAAGTTCATATTATATAGAATACTGACTTACCCACGGCAGTATGACAATGACGGCAGATGGAGCCAGGTTCATATTATATAGAATACTGACTTACCCCCGGCAGTATGACAATGACGGCAGACGGGGCCAGGTTCATATTATATAGAACAGAGACTTACCCCCGGCAGTATGACAATGACGGCAGACGGGGCCAGGTTCATATTATATAGAACAGAGACTTACCCCCGGCAGTATGACAATGACGGCAGACGGGGCCAGGTTCATATTATATAGAACAGAGACTTACCCCCGGCAGTATGACAATGACGGCAGACGGGGCCAGGTTCATATTATATAGAACAGAGACTTACCCCCGGCAGTATGACAATGACGGCAGACGGGGCCAGGTTCATATTATATAGAATAGAGACTTACCCCCGGCAGTATGACAATGACGGCAGATGGGGCCAGGTTCATATTATATAGAACAGAGACTTACCCCGGCAGTATGACAATGACGGCAGACGGGGCCAGGTTCATATTATATAGAACAGAGACTTACCCCCGGCAGTATGACAATGACGGCAGATGGGGCCAAGTTCATATTATATAGAATACTGACTTACCCACGGCAGTATGACAATGACGGCAGACGGGGCCAGGTTCATATTATATAGAATAGAGACTTACCCCCGGCAGTATGACAATGACAGCAGACGGGGCCAGGTGCAGGTCTAGAAGTGACTGTGACATGTCGTCCGGGGTGAAGATCCGCTTTGGGTATGTTGTAGAGAGTCTGAACGGGCCCAGTGATGATGCCATCTATTAAATAGAAAAAAACGATCTTAATGTGAATTGTCATCAAATTCATGATCACTTTACTCTAATCTGAATATTGCAAAGTTTTTAACACGGGCTATCTACTATAATACCATACATATTATGCAACACCTCATGTAGAGTTTAAACCGAGAGTTAAATACCAAAATATTCCCTAACATAATTTTGCATTGTCCGACGTAAGCAGGAAGGGGTGCCATGAGAGATCACTGGAAAGAAATCCAGTCAATTTTGCTATGAAATATATTTAGTTCTCCCATTTTCCATGGTTTTCACTGACTCATTATGGAATTTCCTGTATTTCCATGACATTCCCTGTCAATTTTTCATTCCATGACACGAGTTGGTCTTTGGGCGAGTTCTCAGCCAATTTAGTCATCCCTGAGTCGCCGTGATCACAAGTTATTGTAGCAGTTTGCAACATCAAAAAAATCCGAGTACCCAAGCAGTACTCACCGTGGCGACATATTCCTTGGCTACAGAGAGTGGTTCAGATGAAGGAAACTGGTTGGTGAAGGCGCGTCCATCAGGTAACCGGAACTGTAACCGCGCTGTCTCCCTGCAGCACGAAAAGGTAACACTTAGGCCACATCAAAAAAATTATGTTGGTCTATGAATTTATTTTTATATCTTTTTTATTTTTCAAGAATTTGTTTTACCGTAATATCTCGCGTAGAAGACGCGGTGTGCATATAAGACGCACCCCCAACCCAGGAAAGGCTGGTTCGCATATAAGACGCACCTCTTAGGGGTGATTTTTGTAAATTCAGTATTGTTCTATAGTAAAAATACCCTGCATATAAGACGCACCCCCTTCTTGGGGTAAACCTATATGACGCACCTGGCCTTTATTTGGCGTATAAGACGCGTCTTATACATGGGAGATTACGGTACCATAAATTCTCTTGTATAAGCTGCAGCCTGACTTTAAGACGAGGCTATAACCCGCACTTCAGGCTTGACAATCGGTAGTTTAGTACTGTTCTATGGTGTAATATACCCTTTTATAAGCCACACCCGACTTTGGGAGGCTCCCATAAGCTGCAACAAACATCTGGTTGTAGAATAGGCTGTGGCTTATACGAGGGAATTCATGGAGTACAATGGCTTTCCAAAAAAAGACTTTGAAAACGCCTGCTTACTGTAAATCCTCGCGTATAGAACGCTCCTCGCGTATAGGACGCACCCCTAATTAATCTAAATCCTATAGGACACCCCTAGGGTCAAATTTTGGTGATTTTAGTACTGTTCTATAGTGGAAAATCCTCACCTATAGGACGCACCCCTAACTTCTGACAATGCTATAGGACGCACCTGGGGTCATTTCAGTGCATAAGATGCGTCCTATACGCGAGGATGTACGGTAGTATTAGGGATCATCATACCTCCAAATCTATCAGCGCCAGGGTAGTTAATCACAACCGTATAGTATCATCTGCCTTGTATGCACCGCTTTTCAATATGCCTTAATTTATCGTGTACTAATCATGTCATTCTCAATCCAATATGCCAAGTTGTAAAGTTAACATACATTCTAGCTTTGTCCACATCAGGAGCAGGGGACGTGGAGGAGGAGGTTGATGGTTCGGCAGCTGCTTTTTGTCGTTCTTCTTTGTCTTTCTGACTCCGTGCAATACGGTCAGCCCTGGAAGCAAATGGAATCAAGGGTTGTAATTTTACTAAATATCCACTTAAAACCAACATTCTATCAAAAATGAAAATTCTTTTTGATATAAAATCTTGAAAGTGAATTAAAACAGTACCAATTTAAATGAAGATAGAAAAGTCTAACATGGATATCAACAAAGTGAAAATTCAGTTCTTAGATGAAACAGAATCCAAGCGTTTCTAAATCAGTAAACAAACTTCAACCCAATTCAATTTTCTACAAAATATGTATTATACTTACTTATCGGCAGCAATCTGTTTTCGGACTCGTTCACGTGCTTCCTTCTCCTCCCGCTTTTCCTTGAGACGTAGTTGTTTCAGTTCCTCGGCCTCAGCATCGGCCTTCATTTTCTTAAAACGTGTCAAGTCAGCGCCAAGCTCTCTCCGCTTCCGCTCTTTCTCCTTCTCCTCCTCCTTTTCTTTCTCTGCTTTCAGTCGCCTCTTCTCCTCGATCACTTCACGAGCCCTGTGTTCAGATTTTTATATACATGTATATAAAAATTGCATTGTGAAATTCCTCTCTAATACTATTCACGAAATCAGTGATTTCCAACAAAATCTCTATTTTTGCACTTCATTTACATTTGATTGACACCAGAGGGGTGGGCTTATGGCCCAAAAGGAGGGGTGTGTACTTATTAGAGCAGGTGTGCTTGTTAGAACGAAAAGAGTAGTGCACAAACTCCTAGCCTTATCCACAAGTGGAGCTTACTTACAGGGTTTTAAGGTGTTTTTTGTTTCTAGGCCTTATAACTTCACAAACCTCATGGGAGTCTTACTGTATAGTATAACTCACCGCTGTACCCTATCTTCTACAGTGGATGGACTACTGGAGTCTTGTGTAGGCTGTGTAGGTTCTGCAGGCTGGGCAGGACTAGGCGTGGCAGTGGCTGGCTCCGACAGTGGCGGGACCTGGCTCTGGGACACCACCTCAGGTTCAGGTATGGCGGGCGTTGGCTGGGCATCAGTCGGAGTTGTTGCGGAGGGAGCAACTGGTGGTGAAACTGCAGGTGTAGCTGGAGCCTCGGATGCGCCGCCTGCGGGTGTGGTACTCCCTAGCGCTCCTTTGTGCATCTACGCAGGAGGACATTTGTAATCTATCAGGCATCTTTTATAAACTGTAATTAAGTTGCAGGGGTAGCTATTTGACACCACCTGACTATCAGAGCAAAAGGTCTCGTTGGGATTTTACAGTGTAAACCAAAAAACATAAAGTGAAATATCCCGGTAGTCCTCAGAACATGACAAATCCTAATGAGTAAACATATGTTCTAAGCTTCACAATATTTCTTTTAAAACCACAATATGTCGCAATCTGCTCGTGGTGTTTTTTGTCCTGCAAAATTCGAACCGGGCCTGCAGAATGGAAAAACTGCAGGACTGAATGTCCTGCATGCAGAAAAACTTTTCACAAAGACGGACATACGCGACATAATAAATTTAACTTTCTCCACTTACCTGTATCGCCCCTTGTATTTTCCTGTAGAACTCGCGGGTTTCAAGATGGCCGCCGACAACCTCTAGCGGGACACCATTGTTACTTATGAAAAAGGTGCAGGGGACGCAGACAACTGGGTCTTCTCACAGTTAAGGTAGTTGTAGTATTGATTGATTAATGTATCTAAAATTACTTTTGATAGCTAAGGTACTGTCATTTCCTGTGTACGGCACGTGTATTACATGCTATTTCTGAGGTCTACTGCGTCTTACAGAACCTCCGAAAAGACGGGATGCTCCTTATGGGCAGGGTGGAATTACGCTATAAGACTTTGGGTTATCTTATCTGCTTCATTACAAGGTGTAATCATTATCAGCGCCTTATAGGGGAAGTAGCTCTGGTAGAATACTATTGCACCTACTCAATAACTACTAGGAGGCGTATATTTGATGGATTAAGGAAATCAGTTAAGCACGGCATAGCCGTGGTGATTTATTTTGTCATGGTTAATGATAATGCTTAAAGTGTGGATCAATGTAGCAGGTCACCAATAAAGGGTTAAGTGTGCATCAATGCATCATGCCATCCATAAAGGGTTAAGTGTGCATCAATGCATCATGCCATCCCTAAAGGGTTAAGTGTAAATCAATGTATCATGCCATATATAAAGGGTTAAGTGTGCATCAATGCATCATGCCATCCCTAAAGGCTTAAGTGTGCATCAATGCACCATCGCATCCATGAAAGGTTAAATGTGCATCAATGCATCATGCAATCTATAAAGGGTTAAGTGTGCATCAATGCATCATGCCATCCCTCAAGGGTTAAGTGTGCATCAATGCATCATGCAATCTAAAAAGGTTAAGTGTGCATCAATACATTCCTAAAGGGTTAAGTGTGCATCAATGCATCATGCTATCCCTAAAGGGTTAAGTGTGCATCAATACATCCATAAAGGGTTAAGTGTGCATCAATGCATCATGCTATCCATAAAGGGTTAAGTGTGCATCAATGCATCATGCCATCTATAAAGGGTTAATTGTGCATCAATTCATCATGCTATCCCTAACGGGTTAAGTGTGCATCAATGCATCATGTTATCCATTAAGGGTTAAGTGTGCATCAATGCATCATGAATCTACAAAGGGTTAAGTGTGCATCAATACATCCATAAAGGGTTAAGTGTGCATCAATGCATCATGCTATCCTTAAGGGTTAAGTGTGCATCAATGCATCATGCTATCCCTAAAGGGTTAAGTGTGCATCAATACATCCCTAAGAGGTTAAGTGTGCATCAATGCATCATGCTATCCCTAAAGGGTTAAGTGTGCATCAATGCATCATGCCATCTATAAAGGGTTATGTGTGCATCAATACATCCCTAAGGGGTTAAATGTGCATCAATGCATCATGCTATCCCTAAAGGGTTAAGTGTGCATCAATGCATCATGTCATCTATAAAGGGTTAAGTGTGCATCAATGCATCATGGTATCCATAAAGGTCTAAGTGTGCACCAATGCATCATGTCATCCATAAAGGTTTAAATGTGCATCAATTCATCATGCCATCCATAAAGGGTTAACTGTGCTTTTTTGAAGATGTTCATCTTGATGCTTCAATGAGGAGCTGGCGAGACATCATGACGTGCATCATGACCCCCTTAAATAGCTAATTGAGGCACTGCGCAATGTATCATGATGCACCAATGCAGTGGTAATGATTCTACTCACCAGCACTGTTTTAGTGCATCATGATGCCCTTAAATAGCTAACTGAGGCACTGCACAATGTATCATGATGCACCAATGCAGTGGTAACGATTCTACTCACCTGCACTGTTTTAGTGCATCATGATTCCCTCTAAATAGCTAACTGAGGCCCTGCACAATGTATCATGATGCACCAATGCAGTGGTAATGATTCTACTCACCAGGACTGTTTTAGTGCATCACTGCACAGCCTAGAGGCTATAATCATCTACTTGTCAGTGAGTTTGGAGTGTTTGGGAGGGATTGTTATGCCGTATAGGGACTGCATAGCCTAAAGGCTATAATCATCTACTTGTCAGTGAGTTTGGAGTGTTTGGGAGGGATTGTTATGGTGTATAGGGAGTGCACAGCCTAAAGGCTATAATCATCTACCTGTCCACAAGTTTGGAGTGTTTGTGACAGATTGCCATGGTGTATAGGGACTGCAAAGCCTAGAGGCTATAATCATCTACCTGTCCACAAGTTTGGAGTGTGCCTAGGGAAAGCCAGGAGTAAGAAGGGCAGTACCAGTTGTCTGAGTCAGATCTAATCCACTGGCATAAAGTAGTAAGGCCAGAAAACTGCCTATGCTAAAGTCTATGGGTTCTGTGTGCTGGCCCCAGATATAAGTACCTATTAAGTTACTGCCCATGCCTAGGATTTCAGTAGATGAGCTTTTGGTCAAAATTTCAACCCCTGGCTATAGATGTAAATGATTTATTTTCATACATGAAAATAAATCAATAAGTCCGTATTACAGGTTACCATTTATTGAACATTCCATTTTCAGGTGACATCCAATCTTTATTTACATTGATTCCTGCTGTGGGTTACTGGTATTCACTTAACCCTTCACATGTATATACAGTTAATCGCATGAATCCATATATGAATGTGTGTGTGTGTGTGTGAGACCTCTGCTCGCGATCACCGAGGCTTAAGTAACAGCTTTATCTAACACTCATAATCCTACATAGTGCTACCGATGATACAGCTGGTGCACTCTCCTATTGGATTAACTCCGCGAGTATATTGCCCAGTTGCCGACCCTCTAGCTTCATGTGTTATCTTACTCCAATAATAATATATATACTCCTTTATCGTCCTTTATGTATATCCCTCTGTCCCTTTACTAGTTCACTATTCCCCAGGTAGGGACCCCCTATGTCCTTGATAATACTTTGGCCCAGTTTGTTACCTTGGGCCGCTTATGTTGGTATTTTCATGTATATTATTATATTAGCTGTAAGGGGCCTTCTGTTCTATCTTTTGGATAAGCTCCCTGGTCGATCGGTGTAGGTGGGAGGGTGCATAGTATATCCTGGTTACATGATTCTCCCAACCTTCACCCATCTCTTTTTACCTTGCAGGTGTGGTTCTCCCTGGTCGTCTTCCATCTCTATGTTAACCCTTCATGGATCATGCTAACCCTTTATGGATTATAGTCTACACCTATCTACATTATTACTTCTGACACTCATTATTTATCACAACTACTCTTATATTCCCTTGCACAGTATTACATTAAAATCATTTTTCATTTTTCAAAGGCATTCCTGATTATGCTACATACATCTGGCCTAAATTGTTAACTACGTGTATTAAGTTTTTGATTTCCTCGCTGCTGACTACTTGTTCCCTTTATTTCAAACAATATTCTGATTGTTTAATTTGATGAATTCTTGATTCAATCCTATTTAGCATCTCAACGAGGGTAAGAGCTGAGAAAAATATTCTAATCAAGTACCAGTATATCTAGAAAAGGTATTATCAATCTCAGGTAAAGGATACATATCTCTCCAAACTGCTTGCATTCATCACTGCAATGTAACAAAACGTCATTCTATTATAGGCTGATTCAGGAATGTGTACCAAAGCAATACAGTCGCGCTAATTTGGCTGCTGCCGTGCAGGATGCACATCGCCCGGGAGTTGGAACAGCCGTAAGCCTGAAACACATGAGGATGCCCGCATTGAATCCACCCGCATTACTGTGCGAGTGTGGGGGGGGGGGGGGTAGCTAAGATATGACTGGACTCACTCATAGAGTCTTAGGGGTGGATAACTTAATGACTCAAATATAATCGAGCTAACAAAGTGTGTATGGGGGGGGGGGGGAGAAAGAAAAAAAAAAGAGATAAGGTTTTAATGGTGCACCTGGTAATGAAAACTTTTCTTATTCACAGAGAGATGTTGACCTAAAGCATCCTAAAAGCGTAATTGTAGCTCAAAACTTGTAATGAAATTCATTCAAAATTGTTTTAGAAAGTCGTAATGATTTTTATGTCAGCCCTAGTTATTGGTGATATCTATAGTTTTAGGACTGAAGCCAATGGATATACAAGGGGTCAATGGTTAGGAGATTATGTTAAGGATTCAATTGAAAATTTAGGATCTAAGATCTATGATCAAGAGGCCCATGTTAAGGATGCAATTGAGAGGATTCAATTTAGGATCTGTCATCTATGATCAAGATATTAGGATTTCATATTTAAATTTGATGATCAATTCTGAGTTTAATATCAATTCTAAAAGCAGTTAAATTGCAGTGCGTTTCCCGGATTAGAAATTTATCCCATATTTTCGGCAAAGGAAACACAGCAAAGCTGTAATGCCGTGCATATTCATATCATGTTCTAAGAAGTATAGAATTGATTTACAACTATTTTAATATGATCTTAGATCAAAATTTTCAGAACAAATATTATTTTAATACGGAATCTAAAAGCCCTTCATATGTTGTGTGTTTTGCAATTTATTAATCTATGTCATACTTTCAGGAAAGTAAACACAGCAATGCTGTAATGCCGTGCATATTCCTATTATGATCCAAGGAAAAAAGATCATTATATATGAACTCTATGGCCTTTGGAATGGACCTATACTTAAATATATGCTCTGATTGTGGTGCTTCCTCGCTCTCCATGTAAAATCCTGTCCCATTGCTATAGTATGGAGTAAACCTATGCCTGGATTAAAATATGCAAATAAGGAATGTGTGTGAGGGTTGGGAGTAGTGTGGTGGTGGTATTGGTGGTGGTGGTGTCACAATGGTCACTAACATCCATCTGATAACTTTTGAAGATCAAAATTGACCACATATGACCTGGATCCCTGTGATTCCTGAAACCAAGATGACTGACACACAAGGAAAACAAAAGAATTAGGTAGTTGAGGTGTCCCAATGGTCACTAACATCCATCTGATAACTTTTGAAGATCAAAATTGACCACATATGACCTGGATCCCTGTGATTCCTGAAACCAAGATGGCCGACACACAAGGAGAACAAAGAATTAGGTAGTTGAGGTGTCCCAATGGTCACTAACATCCATCTGATAACTTTTGAAGATCAAAATTGACCACATATGACCTGGATCCCTGTGTTTCCTAAAACCAAGATGGCCGACACACATGGAAAACAATAAAATTGGGTAGTTGAGGTGTCCAAATGGTCACTAACATCCATCTAATATCTTTTGAAGATCAAAATTGACCATATATGACCTGGACCCCTGTGTTTCCGAAAACCAAGATGGCCGACACACATGGAAAACGGTCCCAAGACTCCAAATAATCCAATGCCACGCCACTTAAAACTGCTAAAAAAGTCATACTTATGTGTACATGTATACATAAATATACATGTAGGTGGCCTTTAGTGGGTTAATAGTCAGTGGTGCTGAGAAACACACCACCAGCAGAAGAGAACCACATGGTGCTGGGGGAGGTGGTGCCAGGCAGGTATGGGGCCACCCCAGGAGCTTGGCCACCACCACCATTCAGAGGTGGGTGGGGGGGGGGGGGGGGGCTCTATATACTATATACCATGGCTCTGCCTGAGGTGTCCAGGGCTACCACCACTCTGTCCCCAGGGTCTATAATAACAGGTCCACCAACACCACCACTGCCACCACTTCTATGCTTGACTGATTTGCAGATTTTAATCCAGGTATAGGCATACTCAATACTGTACCTATGAGAGGATTATACATGGAGAGCGAGGAAGCACCACTATGAGAGCTTGTATTTAAGAATGGGTCCCCTCCTATAGCTGTTCATTCCTAAGAATGAACGGCAATTAGCGTTCTTAAAATAGTATCGATCACAAACTATCATGCAAACTGTCGCTCCTGTAATGTAAACACAGACAAACTGACACTGATTACTGTATTAACAAAAAATGCAGTCTTGTACTGAGTTTGTGATGCCACAATGGGTTATCACTCTGGTGGCCTGATGCAGGTGCTAAGTCAACCTGACATCAGGTAGACATTTATAGTGAAAGTACATGGTGCAGGAGGAGCTATGGCCGGATCATTTAGTGACCGCTCTACCGTTGCCCGCACTAGGGTGACGTGACTGTACATGAAAGTCCATAAGGCCAAACCAAAAAAATAAGTTGGTCTACGGATTTCCCTCTTCATATTTTCAAGAATGCAAATTTTTTTTTTTTTTGAAAAAAATCTTGTCTACGGATTTCGCTTGCCTCACTTTCTGAGAGTTTTCTCTTTGTAGTGTTTGGCAAAATTTTTAAAAAATAAAAATTTTGCTTGCGCCTCATTTTTCAAGGAGGAAATCCATTGGACAACAAAAAATTCTTAACAAATTAAAAAAAAAAATCGCTCGCTCGCGCCATTTTTTCAAAACGAAAATCCTTGGACCAACTTATTTTTTTTGGTGTGGCCTAATCAACATCTGTATATACCCAAAAAATCTCCTTAAAGTCATTCACTTTAATGCAAAAAATGAAAAAAATATTTTTCCCATTAGGAATTTTCAATTAAGTGGTCATAAAATCAAAATGAGCATCGTAGCATAGGGATTTCTTATTCTTTTCCTATTCTTTATATATCAAACTACTACTATCCAGAGTTATTTGAGAAAATCAATAGAAGATCTTACATTGGTTAGCGTGTAGCGTTTGTCTTTAAACAGGGACTAGCCCCTGAGCTAAAAAAAGGTACCCATTCCCTCTAGTTTTTGTACGCAAATGATTACTATAGAACAGAACATATGGGAAGTGCCCGCCTCCTCGCCCGGGGCCATGGCTTATACACAGGTTTTTACAGTACTGGGTACTGTACATTACCTGGTGCTGGTGAGCGAGAGCCCGACGCAGCGTTCCTTCTCACACAGGTCACACACGGCGGTGTCGTTCCACACCTCCTCCATCTGCTGTGACATGTCGTCATTTCCTGTAAACAGAAAAGGATATTGTGGAGTGATCATTTTTACAACAGGGGGTAATAACGGGAGTGGTCATTATTTATAAGCAGTTCGGACCATTTCCTAAGAGCAAATTTAGCTGACAGTTACCTGAAGTGTAGAGTTAACTGGAATACACATCTAGTCACTACACTGACTAGTGCCAGCCCAGAGTGACTTTATTTTTAGGCTACTACACTGTGTACATTTATATGTTTTAAATGTTTTACCCATTCTGAGGTGTGAAACTGTGATAAAGCTGAAACTGGGTAGTGTTGAACTCTCCTTTCTTTGCAAGCTTATTCTAAAGCTATTTACTGGAGGATCTTTACAAACAAGGGTTCATTTTAACAGGCTTGGCTGGACCTTTGAAATGAACATTTTTTGTACAAGGTTGAAAGCAGGGAATTTTGCCTTTGACCCCATTGAAGTTCAACCAAATGTTTAGAACCATTTTATGATTAGAAGATCATTGAGCACCTAAAAATAAATGGTTCCCACCTGTTCTATGGATAAAAATCATCTAGAAAATGTCTAGCTTTTCTTTTTTTAAGGGGATGCAGTATGTTTGACAGACCCTGCAAACTTTTTGGGCAAGATTATCTCTGGACACTTGTCCCAACCTCCCCGATGTTGGGCACTTACCTATCAATTAAAACCTTATTGTATGCATTTTATATGGTGAGAAATCGATAGCTGTGATAAAAATAAGTGGTTTTGCTTTTCAAATGAAGTTTTTACGACAACTTAAATCGAAGTTATGATCATTCAAACATCCTGAGTCAAAGACGCTATTCTGCCGTGGTTCTGTCAGAGCACGCAGATCAAGGGTAAAGATGACATAAAAAATTTGCTTTTACATTGTTTGATTATGATAATATGTATCATAATTCACGTTCTTGGGGGTATATCTTGCTTATCTGAAAAGAAAATTGCCAAAAATAATCATTTTAGTTATCTAGTCTACCTTGGATTCATCTTGCTTGATCACAAAATTGGATCCAAATTAAACTCCTAACTATGGCAGAACTCTGGGTCTGATTTGGTACCTTTGACTGGTCATAATTCCACTTTAAATTGACATAGAGATTTAATTTAAAAAGCAAATCTACTTCTTTTCTCAAGATCTATCCATTGCTCATTAGATTAGTTTAATGGGATAAAGTCTTGAAAAAACAGGTAAGTTAGGGACCCCAGAATCCACTAGGGGCGCCACTTAGGGTAGTTGCAGTGGGGCCACCCTTAAAAACATGTTTGTTTCCTGTCCAGAGGGTGGGATTTTTTAGACCCATAAGGGAGGGAGAGAATTTTTTTTTTTAGGAAAAAAATTTTATTTGGCATGAACATCGTAAGCGGGGACAACCTGAATTTGCCATCACATTCCAAGATTTAGTGATTGAAAATCTAGATTCTTATGCTGATGGACATAAAAATAAATTTATTTTCAGAACTCAGGAAAAATTTTTCCTGAGTTCATTCTCACAAAAAAATCCACCAGGCCTCTGGACAGGAAACAAAAATATTTCTAAGGGTGGCCTGGGAGCTGTGCAAGGGGCCCAGGCAGACTCTGCAGACACTGCACTAAAACCTCTTCTCTGAGGGAGTGCTCTTTAACATATGTTTACAGGTTAATAGTTGAATGTATACACCAAAGAAAGGCCTATCCAACCATATACAACAAAAGTGCTTCCATGTGAGAAAACATAGAGTTCTGCTATTGTCTAAGACATATTTTCAGAAACTGCCCAGACCATAAAGTTATCAATGCTACCGGTTGCTACTAAGTATTTAGGTTAGACTTTATCTCAAGAAGCACTCTAAAAATTCAGAACAACCGGACGCTGCTCTTACATGCTCCCAAAGGATTTTATTAATTGAACGTGAAGCTCGGTAACCTCCGAGAGTAAGATCTAGGTCAAAGGTCAAGGTCAAAAGGTCATTCGAGTACTCGATTAATTAGGTCTTATCTATCTATCTAGGATTTTTTTTTATTTTTTTAAAAACTCCTACTAGAAGTGAAATTAGGTTTGACAGGGTGTTTTAGAAAAACCCTAGATTTTGGATGTCTTTGGCCACAACTTCTTAGCTCTATTAGCCTCTATTATAATAGAAATGTATGTGTAGCAAATCCTGGGATTTACCAGCATAAATTTCATCATATCTCAGGTTCTATGATAGATAGAAACAAAATTCCAAAAGATTTAGATTTCCTTGCTCAGGCTCTATCCGAAAGAATTGGTCAACTGTGGTATCTAATAGATTCCATTTTTTTCTGGGGTCCCTAGATAAGTGCCTATCTAAGGTACATTTTGAGCCTATTTTATTTACTTACTACAGGATTGAGGGGTTATTGTGGCTGGTAGTTGTGCGGAAATGCTCATGAGGAAATTGGTTGAAATGCTCGGCGTGGTAAAGACAAAGTTCCTTATTTTCACCTCGAGGAGGTAGAGGTACAGCAGCCTGAGCAGGCCATACCAGGGGGGCTTCCCGGCCCCAAAATGGCCAAAATTTTTACACCCCCTCTTTTGTTAGGAAGTGGCCACTTTTTAACAACAAGGGGGTTGGTGAGTCTAGTGAGGGGTCTGAAAATTTTACCCCAACCCCCTGTTGATAAATAATGACCACTCCCTTAGAAGGGGACAAAAAAAATGTTGCCCCTTTTGAGTGAAAAAGCCCCCGTGCCACTAAAGAATAAAAGGGGGGCACGGAAAAATTTCAGAAATCCCCCTCCGAGGGGTCTGAAAATTTTTTTGCCCCCCCAACCCAACCCCCCCTGTTGTTAAAAAAATGACCACTCCCTTAGGGGGTATGGGGAGACAAATAAATGTTGCCCCTTTTTTGCTAAAAAGGGGTGAAACTTTTAAACCCCCCTGCAAGAGCGGTCTGAAATCATTTTACAGCCCCATCCTCCCCTTTTATTAAAAATGACCATTCCCCAAAAACTTCAACTTTTTTAACCCCCCCACCCCCATGGTCATTTGAAATTTCTTGCCCCCCCTTGCAGATCACACCTCCTCGAGGTTTGAATAAATTTGCAAACCACACCTCCAGGAGGTGTGAATAAGAGCATACCTCCTCGAGGTGAGAATAAGGATTCTTATTTTCACCTCGATGTGGTAGATAGATCTACACCTCCTCGAGGTGAGAATAAGGATTCTTATTTTCACTTCGATGTGGTACACCTCCTCGAGGTGAGAATAAGGCCACTGCTCGCACCTCGAGGAGGTCAGCGCTTATTCGCACCTCGAGGATGTGTGTATAGGCACTTACCTACCCCCAGTGCATGGTTCTGCTGCAGTGGAGGTGTGAAACTGTGATAAAGCTGAAATTGGGGAGTGCTAAACACTCCTTTCTTTGACAGATCATTGTGTAGCTATTTATTGGAGGATCTTAACAAACATGAGCTCATTTTAAAGGGATTGATTAGGGGTTTAATATGAATCTATATGAGAAATAATTGATGCAGGCAAACATCCCATTCTCCCCAAGTGAAGTTAACCCATAACTTTGAAAGCATTTTTTGGTATAAAGGCCAAATCTCACATAAAAGAGAATAGTTCTCACACTTTCTACAGGAAAGAATGGTTCAGAAAATGTCTAGGGGTTTTCTTTTCATAGGGGAACAGGATGTTTGCAAGACCCCACAAAAATTTTAGTGTGCCATTTGCTATCACCCTTCAAATAGCTTCTCCATGTTGGGTCCTTGTCTGTTTGCCAGAATTCAATCCTATGTATATTATTTATATAGCAATGGGTAGAGCTGATAAAGAGAAGTGGATTTCCTTTTTAAATGGAGTCTTTATGTCAATTTAAAGGGAAATTCTAACCAATTATAGATCTCATATCAACTCCATAATTTTGCACTAATTCTGTCAGATCGCTAATCGCAGATGATATTATGTCAAGATAAAATCCCTTTAAATTGTTGAAATTTGATATGATACATTGATTTTCAACATTTTATGGGGAAATCTTCGATACATGAAAAGAAAATAGTCCAAAATAATGATTTCAGAGATGTAGCCAGTCCTGTATCTGATATACTTGATCACAAATATGCCCTTTTCAAACTCTTAACACTGGCAGAATTTTAGGTTCGATTTTGGGTCTTTGATCAGTCATAACTTCCCTTATACTTCAAACTTGGCATAAAGACTTTATTTAAAGAGCAAATCCAGTTTTTTTATGAGATCTATCCATTGCTTAATAGATAAAATGCATGGGACAAAGTCTTAAAAACTAGGTAAGTGCCTAGTGTGTATATCATCGGCCGGGGCAGGGGCCTGGCCTTCACAGGTAAGGCTTCAGCGACCTCAGACTAGCATGTTCAACTCGCACCCGTGAGTCAGTGACAAACCGGGTCACGATCGCCGAGTGCCGATTTTGGCCGGTTTTTGCTTCAAAACAGGCATTATCTTTGGAACTCAGACTTGGGAGGTATCTGGTTGTTTTCATTATTGTCTTGGCATTCTAAAAATGTTTGTTAGATGCCTGAGATGTAAATATTACGGGAGCTGGAGCTGTTGGAAGATGGAGTACTTGTTGACATTTTGCTTCTGAGGAAGTGGCACATTTACTGGTCACTGTGTGGTGGCTGAGTGCTGCCAGGCACCAGTTTAGGCTGTATGTAAGCTGGTTTCTGATTGGTGGGTTAATCACCTGTATACACTGGTATACACCTGACCAGTTTCATTCAACAGGTTTCAAATTAAGCTACAAGGAAATATTTGGTGGAAGTTTGGGTGACAATTTGATGCGTTTCTGTGCTCATGTAAAGTTAAGTCTAAAATGAGGTAAGAAATAGACAAAAACGTAGTTATATCATGGTTATAGAATAAGATGTCAACCTTCCCTCACCGATATATGAATTATTCACAGTCTCTTCTTTCAAATGAGCCTACATAGACCCCTGTAGGATAAATATTAGTTAGCCGGAATTGAGTTTTAAATTTTGGAGAGTTGGAATTTTGCCGTCCCTATGTTAAGCCTATGGAGCGCAGCACACCCTGTGACGCTTTTTCATCTTAGCAATGCACAAACTACTGTTTAGCAGGAATATCTTTAATTCATTATTGAAGCCTCACTGATATTTAAATTATTTATTACTTATTCTTTAAAATAAGCCCAAGAACAGACCTGTAGGATGAATTTTAGGGTGCCGGAATTGAAGATTAAAATTTGAAAAATTTTCTCTTTGCACCATCCCAATGCTATCCCTATGAGGTTTTCACAATGAAGCATTCAATAGGACACTAGAATATTTGTTTCATTGAGAGAGTGCTTATTATTCAAGTAGAGGGTGTTGGTGGATTTTGTGCAGATGAAATTTTTTTCCCCCCCCTCTCTTAGGAGGGATTGAAAATGAAATCCTCCCCCCGACGTGCCAAAATTTTCATGATAGGCCCCTTTGTTTCATAGTAAGGGAGTGATTATTTTTTAACAACTTGGGGGGGGGGGCTGGTGGGTTTAAGCAAAAAACATTTTGCCCCCCCTCTTTTAGGTCAAATTTTTTTGACCCCTCGAAGGGCCAAATATCGTGTGCAAATGCGCCCTTTTATCGTATAGTAACACGCAGACTTTTTCGTTGAAAACAGGTGAAATTATTTTGACCCATCCTTGTCAAGAGGTCAAAATAATTCTGACCCCCCCGTCAAACCCACCAGCTCCCCCCTCTGTTGTTAAAAAATGGCCTAAAAAAATGTTGATCCCTTTTGAGGGGGCTAAAAATATGTACCCTCTTTTTTAGCAAAAAAGCATGCGCGCTAGTATAGATCAAAGAGGGGCGCGAAAATGCTACGCGTCTCTGTCACTGTGGGGCAAAAAATATTGACTGTCGTGGGGGGACTATGAACAGGAAACTTACAAATGGCTATGGAATGCATATCTGTGCCCTATTGTTTGCTTTGAATCCCTAGGGTGACTTGAGGTCATATATGTGCATATATATGATAAAAGATAGTTGAATTGTTTTGAAGCATAAACCGGCAGATATCGACACCCGACTATAGTGACATGGTTGGTCGTACTCAGCAGTGAGTTGAATTCGTTATATAGGAAGTTTAGGTCACATTTAGATATGCTCCAGATCCTTTAGCCAACCAACAGATCTTGTAGAATACGCATTTACGATTTCAGTGCACTTGGAATCAAGTCTCTACTCCATATATTTGCTGAGATATTCATTATTGAAGATTTCTATGACCTTGACCTATGACCTCTGGCCATGGAATAAATATTAAGAAAAAAGAAAAATGTACCCATTTGTATAAATTGTACACTAAACCACCATGAAAACAGTATCCAGTGTGCAAAACTATTGTTTTTTTGCTAAATTCTTGCGAAAACAAGTCTCTGACCTTGACCTTGCTTATAATGTGACCTTGATTGGTGCTGAAGGTCATGTCAACCCTTTGCATAGTTCCCTGATGTATTTTGTATGCTAGTTCATGATTATTGAGTATAATTATGGGAAATATAATGATTTTGGGCCATTTTACCTCAAAACCTGTTAGTTGTGACATTTGACCTTGAGCCAAGGTCAAGGTCACTGACACATAACTGGCAGGCACCAGAACCTTAGGCGGGTATATGCCGAAAAATTTCAAGCCAATATATTGGTTGGTTCTTGAAATACACCAATATCAAATTCATTACATTTTGCTATTCTGGCTGGTTCCAATGGCTGTGGTCCCTCAGTATCAAGAAATGTGCCACATTTGAGGTTCCTTAACCATTGGGAGGTTGTCACCAAAGAAGACCAAATCTCGGATGTTCAAATGTAAATATCTCAGCAAATAATAGTAGGTATGCCACTAAAAATTGAAAAGCTGTCTGATCGCTTAGCTTTTAGCACAGCCTTTAGAGACACATGTTAGTAATAATATGCTTTTGGAATTTTTCATTTAAAGTGAAAATTGAGGAAGTTATGGTGGTTTTCATGATCGAAAGTGGGCATTTTTTTCGTCATCATTTTAAACTGTACAAAGAAGGAACAAGTGTGACCTTTCCATGATTTTAGTCTGATTTTTAAACTTGCTGTATCATGGAAAAGCTTACATCCCCTGAAAGCCTGGAACTTTGCCATCACAATAGAGTTCATCCTAGGTTATTCTGACCAAAAGAAGGGGAAATATCAATTTTTAAAGATAAAAAGTTAGTAAAATCCCTTAATTTGGGCAGAAATTATCAATTACAAATTTCTGCTGATCCTAGAAAACTATGTGCTCAACGATAGATTTCTTTCAAACTTGGCACAAATACTCTTAAGTATGGAACGCCATCCCCGCCATTAAACGACCAACCACAATACAATTAAACTGGGACAAATTGCACCCCTCCTCCAATCACCTCTCTTCATTCTCTTCACAATTTGTGCAGTAGCAAATAGGTCCACCACACTATTAGCCTATCACGCACCTCCTCTCATAGACCCGATGTTTGCTTCCCTCCCAGCCCTCCCGTGTACTGTGGACACTGCTGGTTCAGTGGTTGTCTGTGTATGCACCAAATAACATCGTTTTTGTACGGAAATCTGAGTTTTGTATTGTTGACAGCCAGAGTCTAAGGGCTAGATCTACATCATTTTTTATGGCAATTTGATGAATCATTCTAGATCTATTCCATGTTAGCTTTTGTCGACCTCGTAAAACCAACTAGATCGGCTGCTAGCGCCACGCTGACCGACAATAGGCCTACTGGTACTCGCCCACCGGTCTCTTGGCCGCCGATGCTCCGGGAGGGTGTCAGAATGAATACGTCAGAACATCCCCCGACTACTTTGGCAGTATTGATGTCAAAGTGTTTTCTTCTAGTACTGGGTATTTAGGGTTTAAATAGGCCTAGAAATAAAAGTCAATAGTGTATCTTGTAGGGAATTGTCTGAAGATGCCAAAAAATATGGTCTCAATGTCATAGGATTAAGGGGAAATGACGTAGAATGCTGTCAAAAAGTCGCGGAAATGCATTTTTTTTCCCTCTGGCCATAGATTTTGGCAGTATTGCTGTCTAAGTGTTTACCGGTACTTCTATTTAGATTTTGCATGGATATAATCCTATCTTACCCGAACATCCACCCAACACTCCCCGCCTAATCCAAACATCCACCCAACACTCCCCGCCTTACCCGAACATCCACCCAACACTCTCCGCCTAACCCGAACATCCACCCAACACTCTCCGCCTAACCCGAACATCCACCCAACACTTCCCGCCTAACCCGAACATCCATCCGACCATCCCTGTCGAACCCCTACATCCATCCGACCCTCCCACCTGGTAGGCCTACATGCACCGAACACTCCCCGCCTAACCTTAACATCCACAGAACACTCCACGCCTAACCCAAACATATACCCAACACTCTCCGCCTAACACGGACATCCACCGAACACTCTCCGCCTAACCCGAACATCCACCCAACACTCCCCGCCTAACCCGAACATCCACCAAACACTGCCCGCCTAACCCGAACATCCACCCAACACTTCCCGCCTAACCCGAACATCCACCCAACACTCCCCACCTTACCCAAACATCCACCCAACACTCTCCGCCTAACCCGAACATCCACCCAACGCTCTCCGCCTAACCCAAACATCCACCCAACACTCTCCGCCTAACCAGAACATCCCCCGACTACTTTGGCAGTATTGATGTCAAAGTGTTTTCTTCTAGTACTGGGTATTTAGGGTTTAAATAGGCCTAGAAATAAAAGTCAATAGTGTATCTTGTAGGGAATTGTCTGAAGATGCCAAAAAATATGGTCTCAATGTCATAGGATTAAGGGGAAATGACGAAGAATGCTGTCAAAAAGTCGCGGAAATAATTTTTGTTTCCTCTGGCCATAGATTTTGGCAGTATTGCTGTCAAAGTGTTTACTGGTACTTCTATTTAGATTTTGAATGGATATAATCCTATCTTACCCGAACATCCACCCAACACTCTCCGCCTAACCTGAACATCCACCCAACGCTCTCCGCCTTACCCAAACATCCACCCAACACTCTCCGCCTAACCAGAACATCCCCCGACTACTTTGGCAGTATTGATGTCAAAGTGTTTTCTTCTAGTACTGGGTATTTAGGGTTTAAATAGGCCTAGAAATAAAAGTCAATAGTGTATCTTGTAGGGAATTGTCTGAAGATGCCAAAAAATATGGTCTCAATGTCATAGGATTAAGGGGAAATGACGTAGAATGCTGTCAAAAAGTCGCGGAAATGGATTTTTGTTTCATCTGGCCATAGATTTTGGCAGTATTGCTGTCAAAGTGTTTACCGGTACTTCTATTTAGATTTTGCATGGATATAATCCTATCTTACCCGAACATCCACCCAACACTCCCCCCCTAACACGGACATCCACCCAGCACTCCCCGCCTAACACGGACATCCACCGAACACTCTCCGCCTAACCCGAACATCCACCCAACACTCTCTGCCTAACCTCAACATCCAACCAACACTCCCCGCCTAACCCCAACATCCACCCAACACTCTCCCCTTACCCCCAACATCCACCCAACACTCCCCGCCTAACCCCATCATCCACCCAACACTCTCCCCCTACCCCCAACATCCACCCAACACTCCCCGCCTAACCCCATCATCCACCCAACACTCTCCGCCTGACTCAGACATCCACCAAACACTCCCCACCTAACCCCAACATCCGCCGAGCAAGAATCGATTCAAGAGTTAACAGGAGGGGGACATAAAAAAATCAGACCCCTCCTGATCTGCAGGCTGGGACTGGATCAGGCTGATGGGGGTCTAAAAAAAATTGGTGCTTCATTATGTAACAACTTAGTGACGAATATCGCGCGCAAACGTGCCATTTTAATAGTAAATGTGTTTTCCACTGAAAACAATTATTTTGACTCCCTATCAGAGGGGAACTAAAAAAATATACCCTCTTTTTAGCAAAAAAGCCAGCGCTCAACTTTAGATGAAAGAGGGGTGTGAAACTTCTCCGTGCCTCTGGTGCGGGGGGGGGGTGCAAAAAATTTTGACTGCCGTCAAGGGGATCAACATTGACCAACATGGTCAGGACCAATAGGGGATGGCTTTTCATAAGCTAAAATATGGTGTAGGTAGCTAAGCACTGTGAGAATTTTAAGTATTTTTAATAACAGGTCAAAGGTGGAAGACATGTGATTTTTGAATGGCCACAAGGCTTTTGGGGTGGTGACACCAGTGACACCTTAAGGGAGTGGTCATTATATCAACAGGGGGGGCGGTGGGTTTTTGCGCAGATGCGCAGAAATTTTTTACACCCTCCCTCGACGGTAGTCAAAATTTTTTGTACCCAACCCCCCGCACCAGAGGCGCGGAGAATCTTTGTGCCCCTCTTTGATCTATACCGGTAGTTGCCCGCTGGCTTTTTTGCTAAAAAGAGGGTATATTTTTTTAGTCCCCCCCTCAAGAGTGGTCAATTTTTTTTAGCCCCCCTAGGGAGGGGTCTGAGTTTTTTACGCCCCCTCAAACCTATTAGCCCCCCCCAGGTAGAATTTTTGACCCTTTCTGATGGGGGGGGGGGTCAAAATAATTTCACCTGTTTTCAGTGGAAAACCTTGCGCATTTACTATTAAAAGGGCACGTTTGCACACGATTTTCGTCATTAAGTTGTTAGATAATGATCACTCCCTTAGAAGCTCCAAATTTCTTTAGACCCCCATCTGCCTGATCCAGTCCCAGCCTGCAGATCAGGAGGGGTCTGATTTTTTTATGTCCCCCTCCCCTTAACTCTTGAATTGATTCTTGTTTGGTGGATGTTGGGGTTAGACGGGGAGGGTCGGATGGATGTACGGGTGAGATAGGATCATATCCATGCAAAATCTAAATAGAAGTACCGGTAAACACTTTGACAGCAATACTGCCAAAATCTATGACCAGAGGAAACAAAAATGCATTTCCGCGACTTTTTGACAGCATTCTACGTCATTTCCCCTTAATCCTATGACATTGAGACCATATTTTTTGGCATCTTCAGACAATTCCCTACGAGATACACTACCCGGGTATTGACTTTTATTTCTAGGCCTATTTAAACCCTAAATACCCAGTACTAGAAGAAAACACTTTGACATCAATACTGCCAAAGTAGTCAGGGGATGTTCTGGTTAGGCGGAGAGTGTTGGGTGGATGTCCGGGTTAGGCGGGGAGTGTTGGGTGGATGTTCGGGTTAGGCGGGGAGTGTTGGGTGGATGTTCGGGTTAGGCGGGGAATGTTGGGTGATTGTTCGGGTTAGGCGGAGAGTGTTGGGTGGATGTTCGGGTTAGGCGGGGAGTGTTGGGTGGATGTTCGGGTTAGGCGGGGAGTGTTGGGTGGATGTTCGGGTTAGGCGGAGAGTGTTGGGTGGATGTTCGGGTTAGGCAGGGAGTGTTAGGTGGATATTGGGGTTAGGCGGGGAGTGTTGGGTGGATGTTCGGATTAGGCGAGGAGTGTTGGGTGGATGTTCGGGTTAGGCGGGGAGTGTTGGGTTAGGCGGGGAGTGTTGGGTGGATGTTCGGGTTAGGCGGGGAGTGTTGGGTTGATGTTCGGGTAAGGCGGAGAGTGTTGGGTGGATGTTGGGGTTAGGCGGGGAGTGTTGGGTGGATGTTCGTGTTAGGCGGGGAGTGTTTGGTGGATGTTCGGGTTAGGCGGAGAGTGTTGGATAGATGTTTGGGTTAGGCGGACAGGGGTGTGAAAGCTCCGCGGACACGCGGAATTCCGCGGTTTTGATGCTCACAGGCATCATTCCTGAGATCTGTGCAAATCCACTGAGAAAATGTATTACCACTTATATGGGGGGGGGGGGGGTCCTTAGAATATTTTCCAATGTTATGATCTGTTGTCATCCAAAACCAGAAATTTGAATATCCCAGTGGTAGTTCTTAGCCTCTCTGTACAAGAGAAGATAGCATGTGTCCAATTGACTATTTAAATGACCTTTATATAATGTTAAAATGTTAACTGGAAATCATTGTGAAGTAGCTTCAGAGGAAATGGATTTTAGGATTTCACACCCCTGGCGGAGAGTGTTGGATGGATGTTGGGGTTAGGGTTAGGTGGAGAGTGTTGGATGGATGTTGGGGTTAGGCGGGGAGTGTTGGGTGGATGTTCGGGTTAGGCGGGGAGTGTTGGGTGGATGTTCTGGTTAGGCAGAGAGTGTTGGGTGGATGTTGGGGTTAGGCGGAGAGTGTTGAGTGGATGTTCGAGTTAGGCAGACAGTGTTGGGTGGATGTTCGGGTTAGGCGGGGAATGTTGGGTGATTGTTCGGGTTAGGCGGAGAGTGTTGGGTGGATGTTCGGGTTAGGCGGGGAGTGTTGGGTGGATGTTCGGGTTAGGCGGGGAGTGTTGGGTGGATGTTCGGGTTAGGCGGAGAGTGTTGGGTGGATGTTCGGGTTAGGCAGGGAGTGTTAGGTGGATATTGGGGTTAGGCGGGGAGTGTTGGGTGGATGTTCGGATTAGGCGAGGAGTGTTGGGTGGATGTTCGGGTTAGGCGGGGAGTGTTGGGTTAGGCGGGGAGTGTTGGGTGGATGTTCGGGTTAGGCGGGGAGTGTTGGGTTGATGTTCGGGTAAGGCGGAGAGTGTTGGGTGGATGTTGGGGTTAGGAGGGGAGTGTTGGGTGGATGTTGGGGTTAGGCGGGGAGTGTTGGGTGGATGTTCGGGTTAGGCGGGGAGTGTTGGGTGGATGTTCGGGTTAGGCGGAGAGTGTTGGGTGGATGTTCGGGTTAGGCAGGGAGTGTTAGGTGGATATTGGGGTTAGGCGGGGAGTGTTGGGTGGATGTTCGGATTAGGCGAGGAGTGTTGGGTGGATGTTCGGGTAAGGCGGAGAGTGTTGGGTGGATGTTGGGGTTAGGAGGGGAGTGTTGGGTGGATGTTGGGGTTAGGCGGGGAGTGTTGGGTGGATGTTCGGGTTAGGCGGGGAGTGTTGGGTGGATGTTCGGGTTAGGCGGAGAGTGTTGGGTGGATGTTCGGGTTAGGCAGGGAGTGTTAGGTGGATATTGGGGTTAGGCGGGGAGTGTTGGGTGGATGTTCGGATTAGGCGAGGAGTGTTGGGTGGATGTTCGGGTTAGGCGGGGAGTGTTGGGTTAGGCGGGGAGTGTTGGGTGGATGTTCGGGTTAGGCGGGGAGTGTTGGGTTGATGTTCGGGTAAGGCGGAGAGTGTTGGGTGGATGTTGGGGTTAGGAGGGGAGTGTTGGGTGGATGTTGGGGTTAGGCGGGGAGTGTTGGGTGGATGTTCGTGTTAGGCGGGGAGTGTTTGGTGGATGTTCGGGTTAGGCGGAGAGTGTTGGATAGATGTTTGGGTTAGGCGGACAGGGGTGTGAAAGCTCCGCGGACACGCGGAATTCCGCGGTTTTGATGCTCACAGGCATCATTCCTGAGATCTGTGCAAATCCACTGAGAAAATGTATTACCACTTATATGGGGGGGGGGGGGTCCTTAGAATATTTTCCAATGTTATGATCTGTTGTCATCCAAAACCAGAAATTTGAATATCCCAGTGGTAGTTCTTAGCCTCTCTGTACAAGAGAAGATAGCATGTGTCCAATTGACTATTTAAATGACCTTTATATAATGTTAAAATGTTAACTGGAAATCATTGTGAAGTAGCTTCAGAGGAAATGGATTTTAGGATTTCACACCCCTGGCGGAGAGTGTTGGATGGATGTTGGGGTTAGGGTTAGGTGGAGAGTGTTGGATGGATGTTGGGGTTAGGCGGAGAGTGTTGGGTGGATGTTGGGGTTAGGCGGGGAGTGTTGGGTGGATGTTCTGGTTAGGCAGAGAGTGTTGGGTGGATGTTGGGGTTAGGCGGAGAGTGTTGAGTGGATGTTCGAGTTAGGCAGACAGTGTTGGGTGGATGTTCGGGTTAGGCGGGGAGTGTCTGGTGGATGTTCGGGTTAGGCGGGGAGTGTTTGGTGGATGTTCGGGTTAGGCGGAGAGTGTTGGATAGATGTTTGGGTTAGGCGGACAGGGGTGTGAAAGCTCCGCGGACACGCGGAATTCAGCGGTTTTGATGCTCACAGGCATCATTCCTGAGATCTGGATGTTGGGGTTAGGGTTAGGTGGAGAGTGTTGGATGGATGTTGGGGTTAGGCGGGGAGTGTTGGGTGGATGTTCGGGTTAGGCGGGGAGTGTTGGGTGGATGTTCTGGTTAGGCAGAGAGTGTTGGGTGGATGTTAGGGTTAGGCGGGGAGTGTTGGATGGATGTTGGGGTTAGGCGGGGAGTGTTGGGTGGATGTTGGGGTTAGGCGGGGAGTGTTGGGTGGATGTTCGGGTTAGGCGGGGAGCATTGGGTGGATGTTCGGGTTAGGCGGGGAGTGTTTGGTGGATGTTTGACGAGTCAAAATTTTTTGTGCCCCCCCCCCAAACTGGAGGCACGGAGAATTCCCGCGCCCCTCTTTGAGCTATAGTAGTGCGCGGGCTTTTTTGCTCAAAAGAGGGTAAGTTTTTTTAGCCCCATGTTGAGGGGGGCCAAAATTTTGTAAGCCCCCCCCTCAGGAGGGGTCTGGAATTTGCACGCCCCCCCTCAAACCCACCACCCCCCCCTGTTGATAAATAATGACCACTCCCTTATGTCAATGCAGAGCTCTCAAATTTTGATGAAGCCAAAGAGTGAGACTTTGCCGGGGCGCTCAGAAATTTCTAAACATTAGGGGAATTGTCACAATTTAGGTAAAATTGGGGGGGTTTGGGGGGCCTGGCCCCCAAGGAAATTTTGAAAAAATAAAGACAATTTGGCTGACTTTCCTACACCAAACAGTGAGGAGAGGGCAAACTTCACTCTACAAGCATATACTGATTTTTTGAAGCCTAAAATGCGTGAGAAATGGCCTGCTCTGCGTGAGTGCGTGAGATGAGCCCCAAATGCGTGAGACTCACGCCAGATGCGTGAGAGTTGAGAGCTCTGTCAATGTCTCTGTGCTACCTGGGTAGAGTGCTGTCACTGTTTCATCAAAATATACCCCTAAACTAAAGAATACAGACTAAACAAAGATTGGTAGGGGTGCCTAAACTTCCAGTCCACCTCCCTGACTATGACATAAAAGTTTTATTAGTGTAGATTTGTGAGATTGATGTGGGAAAGAAGGTCGCTGCATGGGCGAAAATAGGGGTAACTGCGGACAGGGCTCCCGTGAAGAGTGGCAGATCCCCAGGAGGGGAAGCAAACACTGGGTCTATGAGAGGAGGTGCGTGATAGGCTAATAGTGTGGTGGACCTATTTGCTACTGCACAAATTGTGAAGAGAATGAAGAGAGGTGATTGGAGGAGGGGTGCAATTTGTCCCAATTTAATTGTATTGTGGTTGGTCGTTTAATGGCGGGGATGGCGTTCCATACTTAAGACCCTACCCTAACTCTTCCATATATTTTAAAGTAACTTCCTACTCACCTCTAGGAAATGGACAGGGGTAGGATTCTGAGTTCCAATTCGTTTTAGTCTAATTTTGGAGGGAAGATACCTACAGACTAGATTCCAACATGAGGCTGTAGGGGAATCTCTCCCCTATGTCATCATTCCCTACATGCACCTGAAACCCTGGGAAATCCCCTTGTAATTTGCATTTTCATGAGGGGTTCCCCTGCACACTAGTGACAGAGCTGGCACAGATTCACGCGACCATTGTGAGGCCGCGCAGAGCGCCGACGCTGGCATACCTAATAATAGCAGTAGAGACTTGATTCTTGGTGCATTAGAATCGTATGACTGAGCTCTACCAGGCCTGCTAGTTGGTTAAAGGATCTGAACCATGTATAAAATTCACCTGAACTCCCTACTCAGACCTGAATTGGCACAGTAACTGAGTAAGTGACAGTTTGCCTGCAGTTTCAGTTCTTCTGAAACAATCGGTGATCTTACCTGAAATATAGACAATGAAGACGGCGCTGTTTGCCTTGGCAGCTTGGATCGCCGCAGGGATGCTCCCTTCGTACCACTTCATCTTTATTTACGTGTCAATGTATCAGCAGTAACAAAATTAATTCGTCACGGCCAAACAGGAAGAACATCGGCGGAAGTGGACCGCGAGACACGACGAGAACCGAACCGCGAGAGATCTCGAGATTTGCCATCTCCCGGTGACTACCCAAGTTATTTGTTGAATTACAGGCATAAATGAGAATGTCATTCCATAAAAATGAGGCATACTTAATCGCAGTTCACTTATGTATCTGGATATTACAAGTAAAACTCAATTAGATAAACATTTGGGTTGTTTTCTTGGATGTCATGCGGCGCTTCAAATCTAGGTCAACTCGTCACATGACTGGCAGGTGACCTGGAAAAGTGTCGTACGATCGGTAAGCGCTGACCAGCCAGGACTACGGTAGATTAGGGTTATCATGATCATCTTTTGTGTACTTAGAGTCTAGTGGGCGGCTGTATTAGCACAACTAGACAAGATGTACAGCCACAGTATCAATGGGGTGAGTAGAATTTTCATTTGGAGTGCTAGAAATTAAAATCAGGATGCAATCCAACAAGGGGTTTGCACCCCCCATCAGACTCAGTCACCACACACGACACATTCACATTGTCAGCTGTGGCTACTGACCACAACAAAGCCAGAGCAGAGTCTCACAAAGGGCTCCAAGTTACTATAAATAGACTCTATGGTATAGGACTTAGTATTGAAGCCCAGAGTGTCCGCCATTCCTTGACCTGGGAACTGGTGAGATAAGCACTGATAACAACCCGCATGATCATAATGGGTACCAGGTGTTACATAATGTACCCAAAAAATTTAGTTACGATTGTTACCCAGACACTTTTAATAGGTTGAGTGGGGACACCACCCAACCTATTAAAAGTGTCTGGGTTACAATCGTAACTAAAAAAATTCTGCAGTGAATGAAGGGAATTACCCTGTGTGTATCCCGGGTCAGCCCTAGGCTATAGATAGTTTTAAGAAAGCTATTAAAAAGCGAATACTTACCTACTTCTATGAGGAGTAGAATTCTACTTATCTCTGCTTCCTATATGAAGGTTCTAGCCCATTGACAAACACACCAGAGCCTCGCTAAAACTTAATGACCTGGTATATATAAATCTGATAGACTTTCTCCCTGTATTGTCCAGTTTGTCCTGTATTGTACCAATTTTGACTGTATCCTGATTCTGTCTGTTATATGAATGAGCACCAATAAGGTCAACTTAATGTAAGGTCTCTAGTTTAAGAACTTCATCGCATATTGTACATGGTCGCGGCATTTTTGGGAACTACCCTTACATGGCTCCCCTAGGTGGTTCATGCAGGTTGAGCGCCGAAATGGCGAATTGTACAATCTCCTAGTAATAAAATATTTTGAAAACTTGAAACTTAGGATCTGCCTCTGATTTAGGCCATCACTTTGTTATGCCCGGCAGAATCTCCATAAGTTATGGAGATTCTTTGTATCCATAGATAGGTCTATATGCCTATCAAACTATACCCCCCTATACTATAGCTCCTATGGATTGAATTTCTTAGACTTATGGCAGTTATGCCCTATCTATTATTAGTTTCTTTAATGTACTTGTATTTCAGTTTTTGAAATACTTTTGATTCACAATCAAGGTTTGTAAGAGAAATTATGAGTTAATGTCAAACTCATGAAAGATTCGGATCCAGTGGGTCTGGTACTAGCCTAACTAGGGGATCTAAACACTCTCCCCCCCCCCCCTCTCAACATATGCCCAGAGATATATGATTCATAAAGGTAGGCCTACCTTAAATTACTGTCTATGCCTATGGTATGACAGACAATTTAGATTTGTTTTTTTACCCCCAAGTATTGTAAAATTCTTGATTGATTTTTATATACAAATTCGTAAAGGTAATAGGTACGTATTAAACTTGCGAAGTGGTCATTTTTTAACAATACTCGGTAATGGTTCAGGAGTGGTGGATTAGCTTAGGGGGAGAGGCAAAAGATTTCAGGCCCCTCTGTTAGGGGAAGGGGGGGGATATTTCACCTACCGGTATTCTTAACATAAAAGAGACCCGGGCGGCATTTTACTATAAAAAAAAAGGAGGGGATGGAATTTTAAACCCCTCTGATGCGAAGTGTCGAAAAAAAAAATCAGGGGTTGTGTTATAAACTTGACTTAAGAATCTTCCAGTTACAAATTTTTCATTTCCATGTATCATAACCAGGGGCGTGGGAAGCAGTTTCAGAGTGGGTGGGACCAGGGGGGTTTTCTGCAATTTCTGACCTCCCTTTGCTTGACCTTTTAGTTTTGACCTTTTGAGGAGTTGGCCAAAAGTGGGGGGGGGGGAGACATGTCCCCCCAGTCCCCCCTGATGCTCAAGATAGAATATCCACCCAGTTTAATGGTGTGCATAGTCATAGAGGAGCCTCTGGCCCACACTGTGGGTGCATCTAGTAGTGGTTTCACTTTCTAGTGGCATGCGGGTATAAACTATGTAAATACACCATGTAAATAACAGGAAGACTTAGGGGTATGTCTTAGGCCAAAGATCATGCAATTTCAAATTTCAGGGAGAAGAAAAGACAGCCTGAGCTTCTTCAAGAATTAACAAAACTACGCTAGTGCAATATCTCTATTACCCGAGGTGCTGCATTCACGTTTCGTGCTGACACATGGTTCAATACTTCAATCTTGAATATTCTACATTATACACTGATAGGCGATACCGCACATGAGAATAAATTAGTGAACAGAAAGCCATAAGTCTTCATACTGTAGCAAAAATAAGAGAAATAGATAGTAAAAATACATGAAATTAATAAGAATTTAGATGAATAGATTAAAACGAAATAAAAATAGAAGAATGTTTATTCAAATTCTGATATCTTAGAATAAGTTACGAATTAATGGGAAATAGAAAAGTAAAGTTAGAGAGGCCCCCCTCAGGTCAGCAGTCATTAATCACCTTGTACAAATAGATGTACACGATAACAGAGACCACAAGTGGCACTTGATGAACCAGTATGTGGTATGTGGGCAGTCCCAGGGTCTCACTGGTAAAGCGGGCTTCCCTAGCCCACTTAAAAGGTCTATATCTCATCTTTCCTATCCCCTCTGATGTGTGTGGTGCACATATGCGCGGGCACTGACACATTCCTCTGTGAAAATATGTAATGTAGTTCTCGCCATGAATATGACCTTAGCTGTCGAAATGGCGTTAAAGATCTATTACTCACTCTCACTAGTGAAGCCCTTTGAATACAGCCTACCGGGAGTGTATTATGTTTTGCATTACCGTATTCATTCTAATAAGCGCACATACTCTAATAAGCGCACACCCCTCCTTTCTGGGTCCCACCCTGGTGTAAGATCAGTCAAATAAAGTGTAAAAATAAAGATTTTTAGGGCAAAAACAACGATTTTAGGCTCTTGGGGTGCGCTTATTAGAATTATTTTTTCTTATAAGGTTTTAAGCACCTAATAATCAATTTTCCGCACATGTGCGCTTATTAGAACCAATACGGTCGATTTGTCATGACAAATGTACAATGCTGTATAGTGCTGTACAAAGCTGCATAGTGCTGCATATATTTCAGCATTATGTAGTACTAGGGATGCTACTTTTTTCCACTTTTTCTTGTTTTTTTTTGTGTTTTTTTTTCTCAGAAATTTATGTATTGAACTATGATGATTTTCCTCAGAAAAGGTGCAATTTGAGTTGATAACACCCTGCTAATGTTAATGATGATAACGTGACAAAAACCAGGTGAATTATCAGGACTGATTGATTAAATACCAGGTAGATACCCTGGAGGTACAAGACCTTAAGGACATCCGGGTCCCTGAGGTCATGCAGTCATTCACCCTCTTACCTGAACACAACAATTTTCGACCAAATCCGGGATTACCCCTCCAAGTCAGTTACAAGTAAAATAAGAATCCTTGTTGGAAGTAAAAGAAATGACAGGGGTTTAATACTTAAGTATAGGCCAGGTGTCTACATATATCTTATAGTGGATTTTTTTACCCCTCCATTATGGAGGGGTTAACCCATGTGGGTTTACCCTTCCATTTCAGTATTGACTTTCCTATAGCCTATGGCCCCCTTTTACCCCACCATCTACTTTGGAGGGGTATTAGCATGTTGGTTTACCCCTCCAAATTTTTACCCCTCCACTATAGGATGGAGGGATAAAAGGTGACTATATAGCATGATTTTATCCTTCCATTTAAGTAGTATAGGTTATAATATAGGTATTGGAGGGGTATTTGTTTCAGCATCCATACAGAAAACTTATCCCTCCATAGACAATGGATGCTATATCCCCCAAAATATGCCAAGCCCCTTTTTTTTTTATTGATCCCCCCCTGGAAACCCTTTCCCCCGGTGGTTATTTCTCCTTGGATGTTTTAAGATTCTTTGGCAAAAGGGATTGGTTACCTTTATACTACTACTGTTTTATCCCTTTATGACGAGAACTTTTACCCCTCCACAGAATGGAGGGATAAAACAGTAGTAGTATAACCCATCCACCATAAGATAGGAACTTAAAACATCCATGGGGGAAAACATCCCCCTTGGGGAAAGGGTTTCCAGGGGGGGACAAATAAAGAAAAACAGGGGCTTGGTACTTTTTGAAGTTTACAATCTTGGTAGCGCAGCTTTATTCATCTGGAGGGGTATTTGTTTTAGTATCCATATGGAAAACTTTTATCCCTCCACAGACAATGCTTTACCCCTCAAAATAGACCAAGCCCCATTTTTTTTTATTGATCCCTGCTGGGTGTCTGTAATAGAACAAAGGGCATCTTTATATTTCTGGCATATACTGGAAATATCCCAAAATATGGGAAAATTGCCTTTATTTCATTACAGATCCCCCTAAACCGAAGTCCCAAAACTTAGAGAACTCCAATCAAAAGGAGGGATAAAACAGGACTACTCGGAGGGGGTGTTTGTAATGGAATCAAGGGCATCTCTATATTTCTGACATATACTGGAAATATCCCAAAATATGGGAAAATTACCTTTATTCCATTACAGATCCCCCTAAACCGAGGTCCCAAAATTTTAAAAACTCCAACAAAAAGGAGGGATAAAATAGGACTACATGTATAAGAGAGGTCTTTTGAGTAACCATACATTGATTCCCCCTCCCCTTGTAATCTATTCTTTTTTTGGGGGGGGGGGGCAGGAGGGATGAGGATTAAGCTGACTCAAGAAGTATTAAACTCCCCAATCTAAATACAAATGGTCAGTTGATAGATGCCAAAAGGGAAGGCAACCCTGTGAAAAAAACATTCTATGCTACAGTCCTTAGTTCCATCGAAAAAGGCCGTTTGATACAAATAGGTTCCATATTTTACATTCAACCCAACTTTTTTATTAGAAAACATGCATCTGGTGGGGTGCACATTTCACATGGCGACTTATATCAGGAGAGAGCCGGGTCGCCACCCAACCCCTGTGGCTCTATATAAGGCCGGGTCGGTGACTGGCGGGGAGAGAACCTTCACGGATTCTGTAAATATAAGGAGTGCCTTTTCTCCTCTGGCTCCGAGAACTTACATAGGTAGCTCATTGTCTGATTGTCTGAATACTCTGATACGGATACCATTGAATTCAGAAACCTTTAGTCAGTCTGTACGTAGGATCCTGAATAAAACTTGTTGCCTCTTCGTACTGGAGATTGTCGTTTGGTAGTTCTTTCCAGATTAGACATAGGAACTTGAACTCGGAATACTTGACCCTTACAATAGTTACCAAGGCCAAAAAACAAGTTGCGTGTTTCAGGTAACATGCTAAAAAACAAATTAGTTGGGGTGGATGTTTTCTTTTTTATTATCATTTTGCAAAAAAAAAAAAAAAAAAAAATGCTACAAAGACAAGCGATGAGTTACTGTCACTTTTGATGACTCACTGTGACTTATGATGACTCGTGGAAGGCGAAATTGACCACAAAAAAAAAGTAGCCAAAATGTGTTTTTTTTTTTTTTATGTAAACAAATCACATTCATTCCCGTGATATTCGACGGATTTGCATCTACAGTTACCTCAAGGCCGTGGCATGATTCAGGAACTACATATGATTTGAAATTTCTTCAAAAATGAAGGAAAAATTTTAGGGTCGGCCCTGTTTCGCTAGGTAGGGTCGGCTGTGAAACAACAATTACGCGTATAAGGCGCAGCTCGCATATAAGGCGCCCCCCCCAACTCACAGGGTGGCTGTTTCGCGTAGAAGGCGCCCCCCTGAGGGCAGATTTTTGTCATTTAGTACTGTTCTATAGTAAGGCCTTATACGCGCGAGATTATAGTAATTTTTTTAGCGCTATTGGTCTATCCAAGGTGTAAAAAAAGTTTCGACCCCTTATAGGGGATGGCAAAAACGATTATACCTTTATCAGTGAAAACAACCAGCAATTGATTTAAAGGGAGGGGCTTTCAGATACCTTGGGGGTGGAGGTACACTCTCAAGCTATGATAACAAGGTGGGTGGTTTCAATGTATTGATTAATGATAAATACCGTAATCTCCCGCGTACCGGTATATACGAAGATGTAAAATAAAAAAGAAGGATTATTCAAATGGTAACGGCTAAAATTTTGTACCATAGACTTCTTGTTATCTGGAAGTCAGGGCATTTGTTGTTCATCTATTGGCCTGTTTATCATAATTATCTATAAGAATACATGTGAAGTGCCAATATATGGCTTACCTCCAAAAAAATAGTCAATATGATATACATGTACCCCAGTACTTAAACTGGGGACTTACCGATCAAATTCCAACTTGGAGATTATATAGGCCAAAAAGACTGTTTCTGGTAACATACTAAACACAAAATTGTTAGGGTAAGTCAGATTTGGTGACTTGTAAACGGCTAAATTGACTACTGGGGCAGTAGCATCTCAAGGTATACTGACTTAATGCCAACTATTGACAGTGGGCCTCTCGGGGGCAGATGGTATCCATCTGATTACTGTTATCAGTAATAACTGCCGCCGGCGGCCTAATCCTGTTTTAGGTCGCTATGGAAAATAAGGAATGTGTTTTGCACAACTGGAAAAATGCTAGACCTATGTAGACCCCTTGTGTATATAGCGACTTAAAAGTTCTACCCATGGCAAATGTAGAGGTTCAAATACACATAGCGACCTATTTAATAGCGACCTAAAACAGGAGTAATATATAGGAAAGAAAGAAAGAAACTTAAACAGAAGAATAGATTAGCATAGAAGCTTGCCCCACAGGGCTACTAATATGGAATAGAAAAGAAGCTTGCCCCGCAGGGCTACTTTAATGGAATAGAATAGAATTTTGCCCCGCAGGGCTAGTCGTTCAAATTCAATAGCCCTGCGGGGCAAGCTTCTTTTCTATTCCATATTAGTAGCCCTGCGGGGCAAGCTTCTTTTCTATTCCATATTAGTAGCCCTGCGGGGCAAGCTTCTTTTCTATTCCATAATAGTAGCCCTGCGGGGCAAGCTTCTTTTCTTTTCCATATTAGTAGCCCTGCGGGGCAAGCTTCTTTTCTATTCCATAATAGTAGCCCTGCGGGGCAAGCTTCTTTTCTATTCCATATTAGTAGCCCTGCGGGGCAAGCTTCTTTTCTATTCCATAATAGTAGCCCTGCGGGGCAAGCTTCTTTTCTATTCCATAATAGTAGCCCTGCGGGGCAAGCTTCTTTTCTATTCCATAATAGTAGCCCTGCGGGGCAAGCTTCTTTTCTATTCCATAATAGTAGCCCTGCGGGGCAAGCTTCTTTTCTATTCCATATTAGTAGCCCTGCGGGGCAAGCTTCTTTTCTATTCCATAATAGTAGCCCTGCGGGGCAAGCTTCTTTTCTATTCCATATTAGTAGCTCTGCGGGGCAAGCTTCTTTTCTATTCCATATTAGTAGCCCTGCGGGGCAAGCTTCTTTTCTATTCCATATTAGTAGCCCTGCGGGGCAAGCTTCTTTTCTATTCCATAATAGTAGCCCTGCGGGGCAAGCTTCTATTCTATACCATATTGATAGCCCTGCGGGGCAAGCTTCTATTCTATACCATTTTGATAGCCTTGTGAGGCAAGCTTCCATTCTATCTTATATGTGCAACTCAATAAGGATGATAAAAAATGTTTCAAATAGAACTAGATCATGGGTTTTTAGTTACTGAATAAGGGTCATCTTCATGATTACAAACATTTACTGAATAAGGGTAATGACCCTTATTCAGTAACTATTTACAATAGTCAAGATGACCCTTATTCAGTTAAGAATGCCCTTCTACCACTATCACATTAAAGAGGAATACACAGAACAAGCCATTCCATTTCCTTCATTTAGATTCCATCTTTTCCATTCACCCTCTAATTTTCTTTAGTTTTCAAGAGTTATCAGGACTTAATCTATTCTTTAGCGACTTAAAGTGGGAGAATGCCCTGCCGGCAAGCCGTTTAAGGAATGGCGGCGCCCATTGGCCAATCCACTCCCTCGGTGTACCTGTGATGGATTAACAACCAAAAAGAAAATACTCTTCATTCACTGCAGTCCTTTGAGGCCTAAAAGTTAAGTTATGTGTTCATATAACGCTACCTGGTACTCAATATTTTCCCAATTGTTCCAGCATCAGAGAGAGGATCTGGGGGGGGGGGCTCACGGACGAGTGACTTTCGATAGGTTTAAGAGAAATCGGGAACTTTTCATATTAGTGACTGCTCGCAGACGTTAGTTTGTACGGGTGCAAGTTACCGTAATCTCCCGTGTATAAGGCGTGTCATATAAGTGAATCAGATCGGGGGTGCGCCTTATACACGGGAGGTAAATTGCCATGAGTTGGGGGTGCACCTTATGGGGGGTGGGTATTTTTGCTATAGAACACTACTAAACTGACAAAAATCTGCCCCCAGGGGTGCGCCTTCTACGTGAAACAGCCTTCTCTGGGTTGGGGGTGCGCCTTCTACGCGAGCTACGCCTTCTACGCGGGAGATTACGGTACATGAAATTTGCAGTAGCGGATTCCCCCGCTTAACTGTAGTTAGAGTGATACCTTTAGAGTGTTGCCATAACTCATAACTACACTGTCTCACCCCTTCTTATCATAGCAGGGAACGTTCTCAAATTATGTCACTGACTGGAAAAGTGGGGGGGGGTGTAGAGGAAGACTAAGTTTAGATTTTATAAACAAAACAAATAAAAACAACAAAAAAACAGAGTTTTTAAGAAAAAGCGGAAAAAGAGATGCTGGGTCTCGTGGTGCTGGTGGTGGAGGGGCACTGGGGTCCTTGAAACAAAAAGAAGAAATATAACACAGAAACCATGACATTATTTGTGAAGGTTCCCCGTTCCCACCTGAGGTGAAGGTCCCTGTAGTGATAGTGGTTGGACAGGCTCGTTATCAGATAACACAGAGATAACGCTCTATATGTGTCATTGACACTACCACTGAGGGACGCTCATTGTATATGGAGTTGGGGGTGCAAAGGAATTTAACATTCCATGGGCGACATCCCCAGGTAGTTTGCAGGGATCGGACCTGCTAACTTCAAAAACATATCTACCAATAGCAGGGGTAGACATTAGCACTGGTCCGCTGGCCAATGGCTGTAGTTCAGAGTGTGGGCCAGTGATTTTTTCCTAAACAACCTTCCCACTGGCCCGGGATGACCAGTAGGATCTCTGCCAACTAAAGCCTACTCCCGGGGGGGCCACTCTTAAATTTATGGAAACCATGTGCGTACATCACCCTGAGAGGGGTACCCCTTTTAGAGGGGCAAAATTTCATTAAATCATCCCCCTATGGGCGGGTTTCCCTCAAATAATTGAAAGAAATCATACCCCTTTTGGCGGGACTACCCTTTATTTGCAAAAAAATGTACCCCTTTTGATGTAATACCATTTATTAAAAATGCCCAAAATATACCCCCCTTTTCACTGAAAATTTTGAAAAATTGGTTCAGTTTTTGGGCCTAAAAACCTACCCCTTTTAGCCCAAAATGCCTAAAAAAGTACCCCTTTTAACGGATCTGGCCGGACCCGCCCTAAACCCTTAAAAGTACCCCTTTCCCTCTACTTTTTATACGCACATGGTTGCTATGGATCATATAGGGAGTGGCCCCCCCGGGAGCCTACTGCCCCGCCTACTGCATCCGGTAGAAAAAGCTGTCATGAGATAACTACAAGGATTCATTCATTAAAACTCCAGAGAAACCATGTTATATTGAATGTGATATGCTAGTGAAAACAATCTCATGGTGATGTTGAAATTTTAACATGCTGGAAGTTGTTGTCCCTTGATTTTTTTTTTAAATCTTATTTTATCTTATCTTATTTGGCATAACACAGGGTTTTTTTCCAGCTACAAATCTTGGGCCAACAACTTTAGCTGCAGGTCAATGGAATTCTGAGACTGTTGGCCCGGGTGGCCAATGGCTCAAAAGGTTAGTGTCTACTTCTGCAAAAGGGTTCGTTGTGCAATCAGATATACCGTAATCTCCCGCGTATAAGGCGCGTCTTATACGGGGGGTTTTAGTTCTAATTGGATCCACAAGGGGGGCACCAAGATCTTTCTTTTGATATGTTACACTACCATATAAGATCCTCTGCTGTATTTGGGGTCCAGGAGGGTCACGGGGGTCCAAACAGCACATAGCTTTTTGAATTTTGAAAATCCATTCATTAGAACAAAAGTTATGAATTTTATATTTTTTTGACCATATTCTGAAACTCTAGGTGCGCCTTATACGCGGGATGCGCCTTATACGCGGGAGATTACGGTACTTCTCCTAAGAAGATGAAATAAAGAAAAGGGAAAGGATTTTTTTTTAACTTTTCTACAAGCCCAGGGTGCGTTTTAATATGTGGGTGCAGCTTATATGCAAGAATTCACAGTAACATGTGTGACGAAATATTCTTGGACATGGTACGTTTGAAAGTTGATTACACTTACTGGGAGTCACTTCCAAAAAGTATCAATGTGTGGCTGTACCTAAGCTAGACCAGAACATTTCATGTGTGAACATGGGGAGTTTATAATGTGAAGTGGAATAAAAGCGTATACTTACCGGTACTCATACGTTGTGGTTTTAACCCTTTAAGAGCTACCGTAATCTCTCGCATATAAGACGGCAGTGCGCATATAAGACGCACCCCTAACTTGCCAATGGCTGTTTCGCGTATAAGACACACCTCTGAAGATTGAATTGTGTAAGATTAGTACTTTTCTATAGTAAAATAACCCCTCATATAAGACCCACCCCCAACTTAAGAGAATGCTATAAAACACACCAGCCTTTTGTTTGGCGTAGAAGACGCATCTTATACGTGAGAGATTACGATACCAATGCATTGGGGCATCATACCGATTGATCCGTATGGTGCACCAATGAAGAGTTGGCGAGGCTTACCGCTGCTCACCAGCGCTTTATTAGAGCACAATGCTGCCCCACACCAGGGGTCTATCAGTCCCTTAGGGTCAGCATGATGCTTGGATACAGTGCTGGTGAGTTACTCACCAGGGCTGCATTCAAGCATCATGGCGACCCTACAGGGCCAAGACACTCCTGGAATGGGTGTGGACCACTAAATTCGACATGGTGACATGGCCATTTCTTAAAATCGACATGTGACATGGGCCTTAGTGACATGAGGAAAAGAAACAGTGACATAAAATATAGGTGGTTTCTTAAATTTGACATGGGACATGATAGGTTCTTAGAGGTGACATGGGGATTTAAGTGACATGTGACATGCCCTTTTCTTAAAATTGACATGTGACATAGGGGACCCCCCATTCCACACCCCTCTTGGAGGGTTGTTATGATACACCATGGAAGTATCTTCAACAGCACTTCATTGATGCGGGCTTCCCTGGCCCACTTAAAAGGGTCTATATCTCCTCTTTCCTATCCCCTCGGATGTATGTGGTGCACATATGCGTGGGCACCGATACATTCCTCTGAAATTGTGTAATGTAGTTCTCGCCATGAATATGACCTTAGCTGTCGAAATGGCGTTAAACATCTATTACTCACTCCCTCACTTCATTGATGCGTCATATTTTTTATCAATGGGCATGATGCACTCCTGAGTTATCTACACATAGCATTCCAACCCTGCATAGTTGATACACACCCGGAGGGTCGGCATGATGCTCCAATGAAGTGCTGGCGAGCAGTCTCGCCAGCACTTCATTGGTGCATCATGACGACCAATGGGCATGATGTACTCCTGCATTATCTGCCCCAAAAGGTTAAATTTCTAGGTACACCAGTACTCTACCAGACATTGAATGTACCAGGATGCTGAGATGTGTACTCAGGTTTGAAACCGGACTCAGAGTTCACTGTCAAAATAAAAGAAGCGAAACTTGGTTTGTCCTCTCACATGATGAAGGTTAAAAGGGTTTCATGTTAACAATGACCTGGTGTCGTATGCGAAATCTGGTCGCCGAAGTTCAATTATTTCTAAAATCCCACTTTGCCCAAATCCGAGTTCTAAGGCATAGGGACAGTATCATTAGGGTTAGGTATTACTCAAATTCTATTAGATCTTGGAGGATGTTATCATGGTTCTGTTCCTTCAATTATATAAATACTTTGATTTTGGGCTATAAAAGACTTATCACTCTTCAAGCAGATAACTGTACCTGTTGGCATTGGATTACAGCTTAAGGAGTCTGTTTGGAGAATGACTGACCAGATTTCGCATGGACCAGAAAACGCATCCGACACTGGACTCAGTGAATATCAGTGAATAGAGAAGAAACTTTTCCCAGCTCTCAAATTTCCTTTCTGAATTGGCTGATTTTAGGTCATATTTTGATACAATATATCGAAACGACACAACACTAAAAATAAACTTACCGTAAATTCCCTCATATAAACCACGGCTAGTACCAGAACCCAAATCAAAGTGCAGCTTATAGGATCGGCCCAAGGAAGCGGTACGGTTAATAGGAGGGTATTCGGCACTATAGTATTAGAACAGTACTAAACCTACTATTTTCATGCAACATATTAGGCTTATACAGTCATAATTCCCTCTTTAGTTGAGGTGCGGCTTCTACGAGGGTGCTGCTTATACAAGGGAATATATGGTAAACCATCGGTCAGTACTAGAAAAATCTTAAAATCAGGGAAAAAGTCTTCAGGAATTTCCCTGGTTTCAGTGATTTTTAAGTTCAAAAGACGTATACTGTGGTCCTAGATTATTTCGCACTCTACATATTTTCGCGGATTTCACGGAAGTGTAAAATCTGGGAATTTTTGTCCATAGTGAATATATCTATCATATAGAATAGCAATAGCTAATTTTGAAAATCCGTGAATTCAAATACACGGGAAATAGGGCCTTTTATCAATTCCGTGAAAATTTATACCAGTGAAAATATCTACGACCACAGTACATTAGCTAATATTATTTCAGGGCCGCTTATTGAGTATGTCAAGGATTTGTGTGCTCGGTGACTTTCACCCCGTGAAATACTGTCCGTAATTTTTTTTTCTTCATGGCTTCTTTTCTGTGCATTATCAGTTGTTTGTCGAACTCACCTTCTTTTTCTCTTCCTCCCCCCAGCATAGAATGGTCAGTCCTGTCCTTCCCTACACTACAATACCTCCCGTAATGACCGTAATACCTTACTTATAAGGCGCATCTTGCATATAAGACGCACCCTTATGGATAAATGCTATAAGGCACACCTGTGATTGGTCATTTGAGATCTACCGTAATCTCTTGTGTATAAGGCGCGTCTTATACGCGAGGTTTTAGTTGTCCCTGGAACCACAAGGGGGACACCAAGACCTTCCTTTTGATATGTTACACTCACTGTAAGTCATACTATGATAGACTGGTGCTCAGGTTAGCTACACATAGCTTTTTAAATTTTCAAAATCCATTCAGTAGAAGTTAAGTTATGATTTTTTAATTTTTTGACCATATTCTGAAACTCTAGGTGCGCCTTATATGCGAGCTGCGCCTTATACGCGAGAGATTACGGTAGTACTGTTCTGTATAACAAGTATCCAACCTATAAGGTGCAACCGGACTCCAGGGACCTCCTATCAGCCTCTTATCCCTGAGATACTACCGTAATCTCCCACGTATAAGCCGCGTCTTATACGTGGGGTTTTAGTTCTCATTGGATCCACAAGGGGGACATCAAGACTTTTCTTTTGATATGTTACATGCCCCCTTAGTCATAATAAGATATAAGGGGGCCCAGGGGGGTCCGGGGGGCTCAAGCTACACATAGGTTTTTGAATTTTGAAAATTCATTCAGTAGAACCAAAGTTATTAATTTTTCATTTTTTTTAGAATTTTCCAAAACTCTAGGTGCGTCTTATAAGTGCACTGCGTCTTATACGCGGGAGATTACGGTACATAAATTTTCTCACATAACCCGCAGCTAGTACCTGAACCCAAATAAAAGTGCGGCTAATAGGATCAAGGAAGGGTTGTGTTCATAGGAGTGTATTTGGCACTGTAGAACAGTTCTAAACCTCCAATTTTTAATGAAGCCTTGGTTGTGGCTTAAAGCTCTTCCCAAAATTAGGGGTGCGGCTTTTACGAGGGTTTGGCCTACATGAGAGAATTTACGGTAGTACCCTGGGCCCAGTCCCCCACACGGTATCACTCATATCTCTCGTGTAGTATCAGTCGCGTTTTGATCATGGAGTCTAAGGGAGGTGGTACCTTTGTGTCGTCCATGGTGGACAAGCTGCGAGGCCCACGGCACCGAACCCTCTCTGTTACCTTAGAGGGAGATGCGCCCACCACCCGCAGGGTTTCCTTCAAAGAAGTTAGTAATGATTAATGTTAGTGTAGATTTGTTATTTCTGGCACTTCTAAACAGCACTCACTTTAACCCTTTAGGCGCCGCTGATGCATTAATGCATCATGCCCATTGGTTATCATGATCCACCAATGAAGTGCTGGCGAGACTACTCACCCGCACTTCATTGGTGCATCATGACGGCCAATGGGCATGATGCACTCCTGCATCAGCGGCCTTTAAAGGCTTAAACCTTTGTGCATCAATGTGTAACTTACCCAGGTTTCCCACATATAAGCTGCTGAATCTGTCTAAGTCAGGGTGCAACTTATAGCCCTCAATTGGGAGCGGAGTGGTTCCCGAACCTACCAAGTGCACCCTGATATCAGTGATATTCAGTTCTGATCTCGCAACACCTGTTCCCGTCATGTTAGGCAGTTTAGAAGTATGGTACCTAGGCAAATAACGTGAGAAATTCCAAAATCCGAAGTGTCATGGCTGCACACACACAAAAACAAGAAACCTTGGTATAGCATATCATAGAGCAGTACCAAATATATCAAAATCAAGCCATAGCTTCCCCTTATAGCCCCTCCTTCAACTCTTACCGTAATCTCCCGCGTAGAAGACGCGCTGCGCGTAGAAGACGCACCCCAAACTTAGCACATGCATTTTCGCGTATAAGACGCACATTTTACTGCTGAAATTTGTAAGATTAGTACATTTCTATAGAAAAAATACCCCCCCCCCTATAAGACGCACCCCCAACTTGAAGAGATCCTATAAACCCCCCAGCATTTTGTTTGGCGTAGAGGACGGTAGATTACGGTAATAACTCTTATACTAGAGTTATCACACTTCTTAGTTATAGCTCCAATACCAAAGGCAAACCCCAGAGAGGTTTCATTGAATTGATTTTTTGTCAAGAGAATTGACCTCTCCTGAACCCAGAACTGCACATGTATTTGGATCTTCTATAAATACATATGGCTTTATAGTCATAGTATACCGGCTCGGTCCCTGACTCTGATCAGCTGATTCTCTAGGTATGTGAGGGTGGTGAGAGGGTCAAAGGCTGGCCCTCAGAGATTGGCCTGCTATTCAGGCCAACCAAAAACATACAGTAAGCCACACTCAGGCAGAGTATATTGTGCACCCTAAGTTCAGGGCAACCAAAAAAAAAATACAGTAAACCGCACTCTGGCCTATATAGTGCACCCTAGTTCAGGGCAATCCTAAGCAGTGTTTCCGAAATAATGCCGGCTTTTCGGGTGTAGAATCTTACTCGCCGGCATAGGGCCTTAAGATGCAGGTCAGGATGCCCTGCCGTAACCTCAGTTCCCTAAGGCCAGTCCAAAATAAAAAGTTGGTCTATGGATTTCCCGCTCCAAATTTTCGAGAATCTAATTTTTTTTTCTTTGAAAATTACCGTAAACTCCCGCGTATAAGACGCGTCCTCTACGCCAAACAAATCCCTACTGCGTCTTATAGGATTTCCTCAAGTTGGGGGTGCGTCTTATACGCGGGGTTTTCCAACATCTCATTTGGGAAAATGCGCAGATGACAGCTTGAACTCATAGAGCCTGCACCGCGGCAGCCCGGGAGGTGTCGACGCGCTTGGCGGGCAAAACGCCGACCGTGTGCCGATGACAGCTTGAACTCATAGAGCCTGCACCGCGGCAGACCGGTCGCTGTAGATTTGCTCGGCGGGGTGTAGGGAACACGTGGGCCGATGACAGCATCGACTCATAGCGCTAGCGCCGCGGCAGCCCGGTCGGTGTACGGGCGCTCGGCGGGTTCAAGCCGACCGTGGGCCGATGACAGCATAGACTCAACAGGTTGACAATGCGGTGTGGCTTGCCGGGGTGTAGGGAACACGTGGGCCAATGACAGCATAGACTCATAGCGCTAGCGCCACGGCAGACCGGGAGGTGTACGGGCGCTCGGCGGGTTCAAGCCGACCGTGGGCCGATGACAGCATAGACTCAACAGGTTGACAATGCGGTGTGGCTTGCCGGGGTGTAGGGAACACGTGGGCCGATGACAGCATAGACGCATAGCGCTAGCGCCACGGCAGACCGGGAGGTGTCGACGCGCTCGGCGGGTTTGACGCCGACCGAGTGCCGATGACAGCTTGAACTCATAGAGCCTTTTTTGGGGTGGAGGGTGGGGGGGGTGCGTCTTATACGCAAACCCCCCCCTGCTGAGTTGGGGGGGCGTCTTGTACGGGGGGTTTTTTACAAATCGATTCAGAGGGGTTGGATGCGTCTTCTACGCGAACCAGCATACCCTGAGTTTGGGGAGCGTCTTCTGCGCGCACCGCGTCTTCTACGCGGGAGATTACGGTAATTGTCTTTTTAATTTGGTGTGGCCTAATGGTAAAAGAATTTTTCGAATCAATTAAACAATATAAGCAAAGATATGGCCATAATTGTAAAATTGCTTGTACGTGTAATAAGAATTTGTTTTACTACAGCATAGAACAAGTTTTAATAATAATACCGGGGTAATGATAAAGTTCATAAAGGTACCTTGAAATTATCCATATGTCCTGCGTGAGAGAGAAATTGCCTGCACAAGATTCCAAGACACATTAAGAAAAAAGTTTGGCAGCACTGATCCTTGAATAAAAGCTGCAATTTAGGCCCAATTCCTTTTATACGCAATAGATTACCTTGTAGAGGGTAAATTGTGTCACCAGAATACCTTTTTATATTTGTCTGCCATATTATGGCAGTGGTTTGTAGTAGGTCGGGTCAGAGTACAATCAGGGAGTGTCAGGACAGTTGTTTTTATAGAGTGAACATTCTTTGTTAGACTTGGGCAAGTCTATTGATTTTCATATGTAAGGGAAACATAATATTTCGATGGGGAAGAAAATTATACTAGAGGAGTTAGCGATGTCATCGATATTCACAATATCTAAATATCAGCAAAATGGCGGTGTTGAATATCGTATCGACATTACCATGATATCGATACTAAATCAGGTGCTTTTCTTGGTATCAAAACTATTGGGTGGAAAACATAGACAAATGTGGGTATATTTGGTATCAAGTAAAGGCTCACGGTCTGTGCAATGCAGTGGGGTAGAGATATCCTATATTTGGTTACACCATATCTGATACCATGGTTGCTTGAGGAAATATTTCAACGTTTAAATCAGCTTCACTATTTAAGCCCAAGCTACAATGCTAAACATGACCTTCCAAAGGTGGAAGGACAACTTATACATTGTTTTTATACAATAATTTGTCAAATTTACATTAACATTTGTGGCTTATTGTTTCTCCCTGGCTGTAAACATTGTGAAGTTGAAGTTCATGCTACATGGGGCTTTTCCTAATATGATAGGATGAATTACTTGTAACAATTTCAAATAGTACAAGGGAGCATGAAGGGAGTGCTAGCACAGACAAATTCTTTCCCCTGGATCTTTTCCCTTTTCTGTGGTAGGCATGGCTAAATAGATTGACTTGTATCTACCATTACTACTCCCATACTTACAAATATATACCCAACTATAATTCCCTACATACTTCTTCAGTTATCCCCTATTGAGATGCATTGAAATATCGCAATAAAATCGCGATATCGAAACCGAAACTCGAGATTAAAAAAAGTGGATGTCAATAACATCCCTAGGAGGAGTGGGGTTATCACTTTGGGAGAGATGATATTTTAACACCATGGGTGGTGGGATTTTGGATGGAATGTTTCCGCCTCACCCCCAAAAAGGCTGAAAATTGCGACCACACTAGTCGATAGCCTATACTGTGGTAAACCACTGACGTTTGCCTTTAAACAGTCAAACCTTGCCCTGCCCCTACCCCCCCCCCTCCAAAAGAAAAAAAAAATTGTCCCACCCATGTCAAAAATGAGTTAGGGACTGTGGCCAGTCTGATTCTTTGTCAGTGAGGGTTGACGATAAATTCAAAAAAAAAAAGGTGAAAAAAATCCAGTATTCTAGTTCTTGTAGATGAGAAGCACTATCGTTATCTCCCGTGTATAAGGTGCATTCCGCATATAAGGTGCACTCTGAGTTAAAAGAGAAATCTACAAGGCATACCCATAATAGGGCTTGATTTTTGAAGGTTTTAGTACTACTCTTTAGTAAAACTGCCCTGCAAATAAGATGCACCCAGACCTTGGGGCGATTCTCTAAGGCACACGGGGCGTATACGATGCGCCTCATACGCAGACGATTACGGTATTTTGATTGGCATTAGAGGGTTATTTGGTCAATCTGTGGTAGTGTCAGATATGTACCAGTGCCCTGTAGGTCTAGCTGCACTAGATACATTAGAGTCACACTGTTGTATATATTGGTACACATGTTAGAACTACCGTAATCTCCTGCATATAAGGCGCGTCTTATACGCCAAACAAAATGCTGCTTGGTCTTATACATGGGAGGTAAATTGCCTTGAGTTTGGGGTGCGCCTTATAGGGGGGGGGTATTTTTACTATAGAACGGTACTAAATTGACAAAAATCTCCCCTCAGGGGGCACCTTATATGCGAAACAGCCCCCCCTGTGAGTTGGGGGGTGCCTTATATGCGAGCTGCGCCTTATATGCAGGAGATTACTTTACCATACACTTTTGTGTACCGTAAATTCTCTCGTATAAGCCGCGGCTACGGGGGGGGGGGTAGTACCGGAATCCAATTAGGCTTATAGGATCTGCCCAAAGTCAGGGTGCAGCTTATATAAGGGAATATGAAACTATTGAAAAGTGCTAAATCGTCAATTTTCAAGCCACGTGTGTGGCTTATAACGTTCTTCCTAACTCAGGGTGCGGCTTATATGAGGGAATTTACGGTATAAGGTGCAGCTTATGCATGAGATATTAACCTGGCGATAAAACGCACCATGAGTTCAGAAAGCCGTGATGTCCCTCAATTTCGCAAAACAACCCATGGCTTATATATAATAAATCATACTCGAGGTACTTCGATAATTAACTCGGAAAGTTTACTTTTCCGAGTTTTTAGAGACAGGTGGGGGCAGGGTGACACTTTAAGAACTAAATTGCCTGTTTCAGAGATGGGACTGTTCCCTTCAACCTCAAATAACATGAAAATGCTTAAATATGAAGCAAAATGAAACCTGTCATAAAATAATGTACATATTCAGGAACATAGAGGTGTAATTGTTACCTGTTATCTGGTTCTTATCTTTCTAATATTAAGGTTTTAAAAAAGTAGGTCATCTCAAAATGGGAGCAACATCCTTTGTGCTCTCAATGCTTTTCTATTGAGGTGTCAGCTTAGGGTGTCAGGTTTCCCGCCGTTTTTAAACAGGGTGATGGTCTCATTGTTCATTATTTAGCAGGGGGAACTGAGGTGTTTCCAGCTAGGGGGTAATGGGAAATGAATATTCTATACCATAGTGTTTTCTTCTTGGTTTATTCCACTTGAATATAGCAGCATATAACTGTGTATAATAGCATTACTCTAACACATAATATTACATGAATATATAGCGATAGATAAGATATTTTGATAGGGGAGAGATTTTCTGATACTTGGTCCACCTATGTTAAGTACATCCTGTGTCCTACCCTGATAAAATATGAGCCAGCTACAACCTTTCAGTCTGCCTAGTTCACTCATTTCTCACTAGGAGCCACCACCTCTATAGGACAGTGCTGATGTCAGCTACATCCTGTCACCCACTGTGGCTCATTACTTAGCAGGGAGGACTGAGGTGTTTTTCATGAATGGGCACATTATCACTCTTATTGTTAACTTTTTTATAAGGGGCAGAGAAGTGTTTGACACTGTCACAACACTTCCACCTGACTCCCGACATCACAAAATTTTCGATATTTTGCTGTTGTTGGGGATTTAACCTCTTGGTGAAGGTTTGGTAATTTTATGATTCCTTTTCAGGCCTCAGCTATTATTTAAGCACTTGTCAGAGTTACGTGCAATTCAAATCGCTTCACCCCTCGTTGGTATGAACCTTTCCGAGTTACCTGCGATATAAATTGCTTCAACACTCGTCTATATTATGGGAACCCCGGTATTGCCTGTAGTAAGATTATCTTTGTAGCAGCATAAAATGAAGAGATACACATTTTAAAGTTTTATAAACACGGTGTAAATGCACTACCGGTACCTCTCTTTTGATGTATCCCTTTCTATTTGAGCAGGAGAAAAAAGGAAAACGCTAGTATTTCTTGAATTCTTTTTTTTTTCATACTGTTTCTTCTCTTTTTGTGTGTGAAAAGAGAGGTACCGGTATGTTTGCATTGCTTTGTAAACCAGTCTACCAGGACGTCAGTTTGTGGGTCAGGGCTACACACCCTACACACACTATACACACTATACTGCTATACATAGGGCCTTATACATTATAAACTATCATACCTCAACTAGTACTAGCAGGGGTACCTTGGGACCTATCCAACTTGAAATATAACCGTTACCACATACTCTGATTCTAAACTAAAGGAAGGAGCTGTACTTGAACTAAGTCAGGACCATTGACAGTATACTCTACTATATACTCCTATTGACAGGATAATAATACATGTCATACCCAGTGAGCTATATTTGTGGTTCTACCCTGGAGTTTATTATACTTGTGGTATTTACACAAAGCCCTACTCAGGTTTTAAGAGAAATACCAGGAACTACATTTTATCTACCGTAATCTCCCGTGTATAAGGCGCAGCTCGTGTATAAGGCGCACCCCCAACTCAGAGAATGCAAGTCCACGTATAAGACTCAGCAGCATTTTGTTTGGCGTATAAGACGCGCCTTATACGCGGGAGATTACGGTATATCAGTTTGGAGAAAGACCTCGGAAACAGATAAATGGGAAACCCCTGCTGAAATCACCATCATTGTTTTTGTCTGAACTGCAAACGGTAGTCCGCCGACTTAATAGAGGCAGTTAATGACGAGTGTGGAAAGGATCTACCGTAAACTCCCGCGTATAAGACGCGTCCTCTAGGCCAAACAAAATGCTGGTGCGTCTTATAGGACTTTCTAAAGTTGGGTGTGCGTCTTATACGAGGGGTAATTTTACTGTAGAACAGTACTGGATTTACAAAATTGAGCATTAAAATGTGCGTCTTATATGCGAAAATGCATGTGCTGACTTGGGGTGCGTCTTATACGCGCAGCGCGTCTTATACGCGGGAGATTACGGTACCTTGGAGATTTTGATATTTACTATATATTCGCCTACACGCTTGAAGGCTATACGGGGTTCAAGAAGAGAAATAGACAAGCAACATTGTGTCCACTAGTGTAAGAATCACCTTATGTTTGTCTAGTGAATATAGCAGTTATAAACCCTGGATTACAGCACTTTTATATATACAGAAGTCTGTGACCGAGTTTATGACCCCACATGTACACACACACAAACAGGAATGGACATTACATATACCGTAATCTCCCGCGTATAAGACGCGTCCTCTACGCCAAACAAATCCCTACTTCGTCTTATAGGATTTCCTCAAGTTTGGGGGGCGTCTTATACGAGGGGTACTTTTACTATAGAAATGTACTTGTCTTACAAATATCACCATTAAAATGTGCGTCTTATACGCGAAAATGCATGTGCTGAGTTTGGGGTGCGTCTTATACGCACAACGCGTCTTCTATGTGGGAGATTACGGTACTATATAATAACAGACTCTTAGTTGGACACATCTCAAGCTTGCAGTAACTTAATATTAACCCTTTTACTCTCTATACTGCATATATATAGTACTATAGTAATATATATAGGAAACACAGATTTAAAGGGTTAAAATGACCATGCCAAGATGAAATAAGCATGGCCTCACAGAGACAATGGAGAGAGACATCCGGGTATCTCTACAACACCCTCTGACCCCATTAATAGACAGTCTGGGAATTTTATAAAACCTCATGGAGATTTCTACTGAATGATATAAGGTACACAACTTAGTCAAAGTGTTTTATATGTAGCAGTCAATATAGCCATGGATGCGGACAGTTGGAAAATGGTACGTTTTTTTAAATTTTTTTACACCATGGGGTTATCGTGATGTGTGAATGAAGTTCCGAATATCAGCCCATGGCGTCATTTATTTATCAAGAAGACAAATAGAACATCAGGTTCATGAATTGATATTCGATAAACCGTAAAACCCCGTGTATAAGTCGTGGATTATAGACTATTTAAGACCCACACTGCAGCTTACTCTGTACCTCCAGGAACTCAGGATGCACCTTATACGAGGAGTTCTATTTACTGTAAAACCCCGCGTCTAAGCCGCATCCTAACTTTAGGAGAATGTTATAAGCCGCACTAGCGACCTGAAATGGTTCCTATTTCTTAGTATAGTCTATATCTGATAATCTGTAAACCCCTCATATAAGCCATAGTATATGATACCCTAACTTCAGACAGACTTTTAAAGCCACAGTAAGGCTCTGAAATAGTGTTTAATATGCGGCTTAAACACAGGGCTTTACGGTTCATGTACCGTAATCTCCCGCGTATAAGGCGCGTCTTATACGCCAAACAAAAGGCTGCTTGGTCTTATACATGGGAGGAAAATTGCCTTGAGTTTGGGGTGCGCCTTATAGGGGGGGTATTTTTACTATAGAACAGTACTACATTAACAAAAATCTGCTCTTAGGGGTGCGCCTTATACGTGGGACAGGCCTCCCTTAGTTGGGGGTGCGCCTTATATGCGGGCTGCGCCTTATATGCGGGAGATTACGGTATATAGAGTATATTATACCACGGTTATCACATTTCAGAATGACTTTGGGTGCCCAAACTGGATAATCTGAGTGCTTCTATCATAGGATAGAGGCACTGAGTTGACACTTGAATATTGACAGTGTTCTGTTTCTATACTGTTCTTATATGTGACAGCAGCTATGACATAGCTTTGGCAGTGGTTCATACTGAAAAAGCTCAGCATGGGCCAGGATCGATCCAGGGATCTTCTGATTCAAAGTTTTGCTTGCTAACCATTAGGCAATGGGGCTGGACGATGGTGTTGGGTTAGATGAGTCTTGTGTCTGGGACCCTATCGATACCATATATATGTTTGTATGTCAGTGGATGCAGAATGCATTCTGATGCATCCTAAAGGTGCAGACCGTGGTATAAACGCAAACGCAGTAAAAGCATCACCACCACATTCACATGTGTAAGCACTAGGTATGTGAATAAGTACCAGTCTTGAATCTCTGAAGTGATTCGGTACTTAATGTGATTTTCCTCTTGTTCTCCAGCCGACAGATGACAGCCGTGACTACCACGCGCGCCAGGCGGGACATGCTATCTACAACAGTCTCAGTCCAGCCTCCTCATCCTCCAGACTCCTAGAGTAAGTCAGATTCTTAATCCTTTAAGGGCAGCTAACGCATAAATCCATGATGCATCGTGCCGACCCTACAGGGTAGATCCACTCACTGAGGCTCGACATCCAATAGACAAAAATACTCTCTTCACAACCATAGAACCTTGCAAGATATCAGAACTGATCATACATGTATTTTAGCGTTCTTTTGGGAACCCTTCTCGCTTTCTCTTCACGCCTAGGGACCGCTACTTATAAGTGTACATTTTGTAATATGAATACTAACACGCCAACTAACAGTACCGGTACTTTAGGGAGTGGTCATTTTTTAACAATTTGGGGGTTGTTGAGTTGGTTTTTTTTGGGGGGGGATTTCAGACCCCTCTTGGGGGGGACAAAAAAGTTTTTGCCCCATTTGAGCGAAAAAGCCTGAGCGCCACTAAAGATTAAAGGGGGGGGGGCGGAAAAATTTCAGACCCCTCGGAGGTGGGGGACGGAAAGAATTTTGCCCCGCACGTGCGGAATTTCACCAACCCCCTGTTGTTAAAAAATGACCACTCCCTTATATATATGTAAATTCTAAGTCTGCGGACAAATCAGTTTTGCCAGTTCTTGCAGGTCCGGGGCCTCGTTAAGTAACTCATGGGTAATCCCGGAGAACCAGCGGGCGTGTTGCGGCATCATGTCGCCTGTGCGCCGTACCTTCTGCCTCATTACGCTGTTTGACCTTATACTGACCTTCATACTATGGGTCATCTACACTCAGGTAAGTGGTTTATGGACCGGTCATTTAAGTGGGTATTCCATCGAAGCTGATTCATTCCCGATTCTTAATTAGGAGCAAATAGACCATCTTCCCGATGCATTTTCGCACAATTCTGGTTTAATTTTTGCCGAAATTGTGGGGAAATGCATATAGCAGGAGTTGACACTTATGCTGGCCTGAGAGCTAATGACCCATCATCTATTCTCAGGCACAGAGGCCAGAGCCCCATATTCCTAAGTAATGTCTAGCCCTATATGTATTCAGTAAATTGGATCAGCTGACTCAAGTATGTTTGAGTGACGACATCAGAATGGTCTCGATCATCCCCATTACTCGATCGGTTAGGGCCCATCTACTCTGTCTAAATTTGAGTGTGCGAGTAATGTTCATTTTCATTTACTTTACCTCTCTACAGGTTTTAGCTGATTCCTTTTTCTACACATTCTCCGACCAAGTCGTCAACTACACATTCAGGACGTCACTTTTTGACACAGTCGTAAGTATCATTTCTAACCTTGCATATAAGGTGCACCCCGCATGTAAGGCATGCCCTGAGCTAAAAAAAAACCTACAAGGCACAGATGGGGCTTGTTTTGGCCCCTGTCATACTGTTAGCGTAATCTCTCGCGTAGAAGGCGCAGCCTGCGTAGAAGGCGCACCCCCAACAAAGGAAAAACCTATAAGGCGCACCTTGGATCTGATTCGCATATAAGACGCGCCTTATACGCAGGAGATTACGGTAGTATATTTATCATAGCTGAAAGGTACCCTTAGAGTAGAACGAATTGGCTGGGCAGTTATTGATTTAAGGTGGCTGGCGGGGATAGACTAAAAGTAATTAGATTTTCGCTATATTCTCACCAGATCCAAAATGACATGTACTTTGTGGATATGCAATAAAAATGTTGGGGTCCCAGATTCATATCCAAAAGTGATTAGAGTTTTATGTAACTCCTGCAGCACTTACATTATAAGCATATCTTTGTAGTAAATGTAACACTGATATGTGGTCCCGGACATATTTCTAATGTTTTGGATAATTGAAATTAAAAAAGATCAGAAAATAAATGTATCAATGGGTATGACCTCTAACACTGTGAATCCTGACCAGAATCTGTAGTACAGTGGTAACATGTTTGACTGCCATGCAGGAGGTCTCAGGTTCGAATCGCACCCATGCCACCCTGTGAAGTTTTTACCAGGATGGTCATCTACCTATCATACAGTCTATAGGGGCCCACTGGCGCAGAAAAATGTGCAATGAACGTTTCTATTATGCCTGCCAGCCACCTTAACCAGGCATATCCCCGGGTCCTTATTCAAAACCGGCGTTTATTCAACACTTAAATTATAGTGAATTAGAATTTCAATACCCCTGTACCCCCGGCGAGTATTCAAGACCGGTACTAATTCAAGACCCGCCGGTTATACAGTCATTCTGCTTGAGGTATTACAGTTGATAAAGTAACGAGAATCATTGTAGCAAATCACCAAAATAATGCATAGTGATGCCTAAGTTTATCAAACAATTACAAACCAAAAGTAACGTCAAAAGACAAGTACCGTAATCTCCCGCGTATAAGGCGCGTCTTATATGGAGGTTTTAGTGCTAATTGCATCCACAAGGGGGACACCAAGACCTATTTTTGACATGTTACATGCCCCCTTAGCCATAATAGGATATATGGGGGCCCAGGGGGGTCCATGGGGCCCAAGTTACATAGGTCTTTGAATTTTGAAAATTCATTCAGTAAAACCAAAGTTATGAATTTTTCATTTTTTTAAGAATTTTCCAAAACTCTAGGTGCGCCTCATACGTGGGCTGCGCCTTATACGCGGGAGATTACGGTATTCTGTATCAAAAGAAATCGTTGTATTTTATATTGGCTTGCACAAACAGTAAAAACTAATATGACATTTTATTATTTCCCCTAGATGTGTGCGGCGTGGAGGTTCGTCCCGCTACTTTTGGCCTATGCGCTCTTTAGGATTAATAATCCCTGGGTCGTGGCAGTAAGTATGAGGATATTCTTTTACCTAACTCTCCAACCCTTTAAGAGCGGCTGATGCAGAAGTGTATCATGCCCATTGATTGTCATGATGCACCAATGAAGTGCTGTTGATGCAATTGTAGCACTATGCGAACCTTCCAGGAGTGCACCAACCCTGTAGGGTCGGCATGATATATGAACGTAGCCCTGGCGAGTATTTCACCAGGCGAGTCATTCACCAGGCCTACACAGTAAAGGAGGCAGGATAGAGTAGACATGTTAAGCATGTTTTATACCTAAGGCCACACCAAAAAAATAAGTTGGTCTACGGATTTCCCTCTCCATATTTTATGAAATGCAAATTTTTTTCTTTGAAAAAAATCTCGTCTATGTATTTCGCTTGCTTCACTTTCTACAAGTTTTCTCTTTGTGTTGTTTGGCAAAAAATTTTTAAATAAATTTTTTTCGCTCACCTCACTTTTCCAGCAAGGAATCCATTAGACATAAAAAAAAATCTTTTAAAAAAAAAAATTTTTTTTTTTGGTGTGGCCTAAATACAATTTTTATAAATTTCAAATATTTCTCATTGTAGCTTACAACACTAGGGACGTGCGTCTTCTTGCTGGCCAAGGTGTTCCTATTCAATGTAAGTTTGTCTTCTTTTCTTGTTGTTGTAAAATAACACTGTAAATCTGGGTATTATCTTATTGTTGTAAAAAAAAACTTTAAATTTGGGTATTATCTAATGTTGTAAAATAACCCCTTTAATCGGGGTTAATTCTTGAGAGGCCACAAAATGCTAAGATTAGTAAAACACCATAAACTTATTTGTGAATAAGCGCCTGTCTTAGATGTGCAGGTGCTTAGATGTAGGCATCTTTGCCTACAATAATAAAACTTTGTACTCCTTCATTTTTCAGTTTTCCAAAGACAGAGATAACATCATGTGTTATCTCCTCCTCATCATCTCATTTATCCTCGCTTGGGTCGAGACGTGGTTCCTCGACTTTAAGGTTTTACCACGCGAACAGAAGGCTCGCGAAAGAGGTGAGTAAAAAAGAAAACCTCAATCAGAAATTAACTGTAGTTACTGCCTTGTGATGTATCTGAAATATATACATGCTTCCCAGGCATCATGGAATAAAAATTTGTCGGGGAAAGTCTAAAATTCCGGGAAATTTCACGATGAAAGTCATGGAATATAAGAAAATGCCTTGGGGGGAGATCTGGATATTTGTTGGCAGAAAGCATTAGAACGTGAACCCCCTTCCCCTCGATTTATTGGGAGTCCTTTCAGATTCGGTTAAAAAGTACCGTAAACTCGCGCGTATAAGACGCTTCCTCTACGCCAAACAAAATGCTGGGGGGTCTTATAGCTTTCTCTTAAGTTGGGTGTGCGTCTTATATGAGGGGTAATTTTACTATAGAACAGTACTGGATTTACAAAATTGAGCATTAAAATGTGCGTCTTATACGCGAAAATGCATGTGCTGAGTTTGGGGTACGTCTTATACGCGCAGCCCGTCTTCTACGCGGGAGATTACGGTATATATGATTAAGTTGGGGAAAACTTCTATATTTGTTATAGAAATAGTCGGATGAATTTTGTGGGGACCCTGTAGAACCCTTCAAGGGCCGCAAAATGTAAAAGTTGAGATCATTACGAGTACCGGTAACTGTCTGGCTCATGCTGACTCCTCCAGAGTGCACTGACCGTGCAGGGGCAGCATGATGCAGGAGTACAGTACTGGCGAGTTACTCACGAGTTACTCACCATAGCTGCTATCCTGATGATGCCGACCTTATAGGATTAAAGCTTGGAGTGATCAGAACTTACCATAGTACGTTGCTTATAAGATACAGGGGCTGAAAGAGAATGCGTCTTATATGCGAGGTATTACAATAAAATATATATATTTGCTAAATACAGAGATGCCACTTTTCCTACTTTTGTGGGAATTCCTACTTTTCCCCTTAGACTTTCCTATGAGACTACTTATTTCCTACAAAGGATAAACCATTTTAAGAAGATTTCCTACTTTTTATGGATCAGTAAGTGGCATCCCTGTAAATATTAGCGTACCGCTAGCTAGGTGTGTTCTCTCTTCTATCAATGATTAACATTTAGAAATGTATACTTATATAGCTTGTAGAATAGTTTCTTAGAATGAATAGAACTGCGGTAGTAGCTAAGTGTTGTGGATAAAAATGAATTTGCATGCAAATGGGCTATTTTAGAATTTGTGTTACCAAGGCCACACCATATTAAAAAATTGGTCTATGGATTTTCTGTTTTAGAAAAAGAGGCCAGAGGGCGAAATTTTTATTTTATTTTTCTAGAAAAATTGATTTGTCTACCGGTATGGATTTTGCATAGACAAAATGTGGAGAGGGTGATTCTTTTTTTTTTTTTTTTTGTGGTTGGAAACCTTGCTGGAAATTGCTCTTTTTTCATAAGTGCAGAATAGGCCTACCGTAATCTCCCGGGTATAAGGCGCGTCTTATAAGCCAAACAAAATTATGCTGAGTCTTGTACGTGGGAGGGACATTGCCTTGAGTTTGGGGTGCGCCTTATAGGGGGGGGGTATTTTCACTAAACAACAGTATCAAACTAACAAAAATCTGCCCTTAGAGGTGCGTCTTATACGTGAAACAGACCTCCCTGAGTTGGGGTGGCCTTATAGTCGAGGTGCGCCTTATATGTGAGAGATTACGGTATATAATAAAACCGATGACATCTTTACCTATCCAATGAGTGGTCTGCCATTTCCGTAGTTTTATTGATTGATCCTGTAAGCTCCTTGAAAAAAAAAATTCTGCAATTTTCAAGAAAATGATGCGGGCAGAATCCATAGACCAATAAATTTTCTTAAAAAAATTAAAATTTGTATTTTGGAAAACAAGGTGCGGGAAATCCATAGACCAATATTTTATTTTGGTGTGGCCCAATGATGTAAATGTTTGCTTCACCCAGTAAGGGTCGTATAGTGCTGTAATGTATCATGCTGTTTGTTTGTCTGCATGATGCATGAATGCAGCCCTGGTGCGGAGACCCTGTGCTGCATTCATGTATCATGCTGACCAATGAGCATTATGCACTCCTGCATCAGCAGTCATTAGGCCACACCAAAAAAATAAGTTGGTCTATGAATTTTGGTTATGAAAAAATGGTGTGAGCAAACAATTTTTTTTTATTTTTTTTTTAAAGAATTTTTAGGCGTCCAGTGGATTCCTTGGTGGGAAAGTGAGGCGAGCGAATAAATTTTTTTTTTAATTTTGCCAAACATCACAAAGAAAAAATTTGTAGAAACTGAAGCGAGTAAATTCCGAAGACAAGATTTTTTTTCAAAGGAAAAGAAAATTGTAATTCTGAAAATATGGAGAGGGGAATCTGTAGACCAACTTAATTTTTTGGTGTGGCCTTAAAGGTTTAAAGCACTGTACAACCTTAAGGGTAAAATTGTGATTATTGAATGTTAAGGGAGAAAACTGCTGTAAAGATATGGTGTCTTTTATATTTTGTTGTTGCTAGGCGACAAACCACCCGGGGGGCGCGTTCGCTGCTCTCACCACGTCGCTCTGGTCGTTATTTTGACCTTGTTCATTCTCCCACGTAAGCCTTCCATACGGCCTCAGAGGGTGTGATGGCTGTGTTATGATGCATGTGTTTTGCGAGGTGAATGTTGTCAATGAATTGGAAGTGCCCCCCACCCAAAAAAGAAAAAAGGGGAGGAAAAATGAATGAATTATGGGATGGAAGTTTTCAGGGTTTTCCCTGATCTAAGGGATTTTCAAGTTCAAAAGACCTATATTAGTAGGTTTAAATTGGGCATTTCAGGAACTTCTTCTACTTTGCAAGATCCATACCTGAAAAAAACGAAAATGTATAGGGGGGTTCTTTTTGAAAAATACAATGCAATGATGTCTGCAAGCCGTGATGCTTTGCTGCTTGCAAGATAAGAGAAAGAAAACAGCCATTTAAAGGTCAAATTAGCTTCATATCAATTCAAATCTAACTGATTTTTTGACAACATCCCATCTCATAATATCGCGATGAAGTAACACGCCAAAACCAGGCTGTCTATCAAGCTGTCTCTGGTTCTCGGAATTCCAAATTGACTAGAATCTAAGAAAGTCTGTCCACCGCAGCCGTGAGATAGGCCATGTGCCCCTTAGTTATCATAACCCTTCCAGACCCTTGACAACATTCTCAGTACCTCACTTTAACCTTGCTCTTAAAAACAGGCTAGTTTGTTTATTTTTGCTGCCATTTAAAACATACCCAAAACAACTCTTAGCTCAAGGATATCACTGCCCCAAGGGTCAAATAGCCACCAAAAATTATTAAGGAAAATACAATCCCACTTTCCGCCACAGAAATGCAAATCAGTCATCTATAGACAAATATAGGGCATTCATTTAAGATCATAATTGTACATATTATAGTTTAGATATAAGTGATATTGTACAGAAAATTTAATATGGTGAATGCATACATTAAATTTAAGGCATCCAATACAACATTTAGGGAAACATTGCACTTTATCACAGTGAACAGAATTTTACTTTTCATGATGTGCCATTCCAACAACTTACTCACTTTGCATTGGCACATGATACTGATCCATTGGATGTGTATAAACCTCCTAGGTTCAGTCCTTATGATACATAAATACAGCCCTCGTCCGTACTCGCCAGGGCAGTATTCATGACAGCCCTCGTCCGTACTCGCCAAGGCAGTATTCATGTATCATGCCGATGAAAGGACATACTGCATTAGAGCACAATGCGATCCGTATCTTATAGGGTTGACCTTAAAGGGACCGGTAGTTGCTTCATGCCCGTTGATCGCCTTGTTGCATGAATGCAGCCCTGGCAGTCTACTTGTCAGGGCTGTATGGAAGCAGTACTGGCAAGCCGATTTAACAGGGCATCATACCGAGGAATGGGCTTGATGCATTGGTGAATTATCAGATCTATACATGTATTAAAGGGTAAAAGTCATGATATGTTGCAGTGCCGGTGGAATGCGGGGAAGCTGTAGACCGCTTATCTAATGCTTGCATTGGTCATACTTACATTGTTGCAAGCCTTTAGCCCTTTAAGGGACACTAGCGAATTGGCATCATGCCATTGGTCCTCATGATGGAGAGTAGCGAATTGGCATCATGACATTGGTCCTCATGATGGACAGCAGAGAATTGGGCATCATGCCATTGGTCCTCATGATGGAGAGTAGCGAATTGGCATCATGCCATTGGTCCTCATGATGGAGAGTAGCGAATTGGCATCATGCCATTGGTCCTCATGATGGACAGCAGGGAATTGGGCATCATGCCATTGGTCCTCATGATGGACAGCAGGGAATTGGGCATCATGCCATTGGTCCTCATGATGGACAGTAGGGAATTGGGCATCATGCCATTGGTCCTCATGATGGACAGCAGGGAATTGGGCATCATGCCATTGGTCCTCATGATGGACAGTAGGGAATTGGGCGTCATGCCATTTGTCCTCATGATGGACAGCAGGGAATTGGGCATCATGCCATTTGTCCTCATGATGGACAGTAGGGAATTGGGCATCATGCCATTGGGCATCATGATGGACAGTAGCAAATTGGGCATCATGCCATTGGTCCTCATGATGGACAGTAGCAAATTGGGCATCATGCCATTGGTCCTCATGATGGACGGTAGGGAATTGGGCATCATGCCATTGGTCCTCATGATGGACAGTAGCAAATTGGGCATCATGCCATTGGTCCTCATGATGGACAGCAGGGAATTGGGCATCATGCCATTGGTCCTCATGATGGACAGTAGCAAATTGGGCATCATGCCATTGGTCCTCATGATGGACGGTAGGGAATTGGGCATCATGCCATTGGTCCTCATGATGGACAGTAGCAAATTGGGCATCATGCCATTGGTCCTCATGATGGACAGCAGGCAATTGGGCATCATGCCATTGGTCCTCATGATGGACAGTAGCAAATTGGGCATCATGCCATTGGTCCTCATGATGGACTGTAGTGAATTGGGCAGCATGCCATTGGTCCTCATGATGGAGAGTAGGGAATTGGGCATCATGCCATTGGTCCTCATTAGGTAGAATAACGTAATTGTAAAGAATTCACTGAATGCATCGTGAGCATAGTCTGGAATAATTCAAATCTAGTACAATCCATATCTGCAATCCATTCATCCCTAAAATGTTTGGTTGATTTATCATTATTTTTCAAAGAATATTTCTGGACTTATGATACCTGTCAAAAATTCCCATCTCAAATATAGGCAACTACCTGTGTTCTTTTAAACAGGAGTAAGGAGGTGCTGACCCCTACTGAATATATGTACCACTAATACCTCATATCACTTACCAATGCTATAGTTCTTTGTCACCACCAATGTCTCATGAACATAAATGTTTTGCAAATACCATTACAAATACACCCTCTCCCAAAAATCCGGCAATACATATTGCTATGTAGCAGGTCATATGGTGATGATGAGTGGTTGGCCTATCTATTGATGGGGGTTCAGTGGGGGTGGTCTATAATAATTAGCTAGTTACATCTTAATCCTACCAGAAAGAGTCCCAGGTCACAGAGAAATGTGGGTGTTAGAAATCTTTTCACTATTGAAATAAGTAATTTGAATAAATGAAGCAAATTCAATTTTACACTTTTTATAAAGATTTAGACCCCTCCTGTACTACTTATATATTATTATGTACCATACATTCATTTGAGACAGTCTATGGCATGCATGATGTTGGGGATTTTAGCACTGTAACAGATAGAGTGGCAAGAGTCAAGTGTCCTGATGGCCATCCTATCCTCATGATGGAGAGTAGTGAATTGGGCATCATGCCATTGGTCCTCATGATGGACAGTAGGGAATTGGCATCATGCCATTGGTCCTCATGATGGAGAGTAGGGAATTGGCATCATGCCATTGGTCCTCATGATGGACAGTAGCAAATTGGGCATCATGCCATTGGTCCTCATGATGGACAGTAGGGAATTGGCATCATGCCATTGGTCCTCATGATGGACAGTAGCAAATTGGGCATCATGCCATTGGTCCTCATGATGGACAGCAGGGAATTGGGCATCATGCCATTGGTCCTCATGATGGACAGTAGGGAATTGGGCGTCATGCCATTTGTCCTCATGATGGAGAGTAGGGAATTGGGCGTCTTGCCATTTGTCCTCATGATGGACAGTAGGGAATTGGGCGTCATGCCATTTGTCCTCATGATGGACAGCAGGGAATTGGGCATCATGCCATTCGTCCTCAAGATGGACAGTAGGGAATTGGGCATCATGCCATTGGTCCTTATGATGGACAGCAGGGAATTGGGCATCATGCCATTGGTCCTCATGATGGACAGTAGCAAATTGGGCATCATGCCATTGGTCCTCATGATGGACGGTAGTGAACTGGGCATCATTCCATTGGTCCTCATGATGGACAGTAGGGAATTGGGCGTCATGCCATTGGTCCTCATGATGGATGGTAGGGAATTGGGCATAATGCCATTGGGCATCATGATGCAGCAATGATGCAGGTAGCTGCCCATTTAGAGTCCTGTACCTACCGTAAAGCGCCACGTATAAGCCACACACCCAACTGTGTATAAAGCAATAAGCTGCTGTAAGCTGCACCTTCGGCTTGAAAATATCAACTTTCAGTCTGTTCTATTCCGACTTAGCAGAATAGAGGTGGCGCCGTTATGTCTGTAACTGAAGCTGGTTATCAGCATGTACTTTTACACTGATTTCAGTGGTCAGTGACGTCATACTGGTGGGAATCCACTCTCTCCCATCTTGTACATTGCTAGTACTCAGAAGGTAGTTCAAAGTGCTTGAAATTGTATATTTATAGCTTCAAAGGTGTGATGAGCACAAGCTATCACTCCTCACACCTCACACCTGCAGGAGTTTTCACACCTATAGGTATAAGGAGTACACAGGTATAGAGTGGCTTCGACCCCTGAATGCAACAAGTCTCGCATGAATGTATGTTAATTAGGCTGAGCTGGTGGCTGCAGTGCACTCACACCTCTATGGCCTGCCTGTGTGGTACAAGCACCCACTGGTAAACATGCAAAGTCGGTATAGTATCAAACTCCCTTGTATATGCCACACCCTGAATTTGGGGAAATATTATAAGCCGCACCAAGGGTCTGAAATGGTATTTAAGTCGCGGCTTATATGTATGGTTTTACGGTAGTGGAAAGGCATTTTGAACCCTAGATGAATCAAAAATAATGCCAGGATAATGGCCAATACAAAGTATCTTACATGACATATTATGTGAAATGAAAGTCTATCAGGTGGTTCATCTTTATATTACAGCAGTCATTAGGAGAGCTGACCGAGGTTTGCAGGTTTATTTATTGTTCAGCTTAAGCTGTAACTGCTTATAAATTATCACGACCATTATTATGGGTTTTCTGATTAATGCTACACTGCACTAATTCATCTTTAAGTCGCTTTATCTACAATTTATGAGTAAATTTTGAAGTCCAAAATAAGAGAATGACTAGATTGACTCTGCGGAAGGCTGTATTTATATAAGCAGCCTCCGACCAAAGCACCCTCCAGGGGCGTTATGGTTTCTGGTCAGACGTACGATGCAGAGTGAGCTTGCAGTGCAAGACTTGTTTGCTCTGGGCCGAAATGGGTATTTCGGGCCAAAGGCAGCAATCTGCGAGGCTAAGTGATTTCAGGGCGCAAGTCAGAGTAGAATAGATATTAGACTACAGTATTAGCCTGTATAAGCGCCGGAGCGCTCATTAATTTCAAGTTTGGTTTAACCCCCACACTTGTTCAAGACCGGCACTTATTCAATACTTAAATCATAGTGGATTTTCAAATTTCAGTACCTTTTTACCCCCGGCGCTTCTTCAAATATCCAGTGCTAATACGGTAGATGTCTCGGGCTGAAGTCACTAACCGCAGCAGTGTTTAGGCCTACCTAGTATTATATATGCCTTATGACCATATATATGAGAAATTAAGTTAAGGCCACACCAAAAAATGAATAAGTTGGTCTACGTATTTAGATTTTGAAGAAATGATGCGAGCAAGCGATTATTTTATTTTTTGTAAGAATTTTTTGTCATCCAATGGTTCCTTGCTGGTAAAGTGAGGTGCAAACAATTTTTTATTTAAAAAAAAAATTTGCCAGACATCACAAAGAAAAAACTTTGGGAAAATAAGGCAAGCGAAATCCATAGACAAATTCTTTTTCAGGAAAAAAAGAATTGTATTTCTGAAAATATGGAGAGGGTGATTTGTTGACGAACTTAATTTTTTGGGGTGGCCTAATGTAAGAATGCGCCGTCAGCGGCCCTTAAAAGGCTAATTAAGGTAATGTAAGAATGCGCCGATGGCGAGTTGCTGGCAAGGGCTGAATAAATGCAACATGGTGACAAAGAGCAATGGGCGTATTGTATTAAAGTACTACTGTCATTTAAAGCATTATACAATGAGATAGACACAATGCTACAATAAATATCACTATACAGTGAGATAGACACAATGCTACAATAAATATCACTATACAGTGATATAGACACAATGCTACAATAGATATCACTATACAGTGAGATAGACACAATGCTACAATAGATATCACTATACAGTGATATAGACACAATGCTACAATAAATATCACTATACAGTGAGATAGAGACAATGCTACAATAAATATCACTATACAGTGAGATAGACACAATGCTACAATAAATATCACTATACAGTGAGATAGACACAATGCTACAATAAATATCACTATACAGTGATATAGACACAATGCTACAATAGATATCACTATGCAGTGAGATAGACACAATGCTACAATAAATATCACTATGCAGTGAGGTAGACACAATGCTACAATAAATATCACTATACAGTGATATAGACACAATGCTACAATAAATATCACTATACAGTGAGATAGACACAATGCTACAATAGATATCACTATACAGTGAGATAGACACAATGCTACAATAGATATCACTATACAGTGATATAGACACAATGCTACAATAGATATCACTATACAGTGATATAGACACAATGCTACAATAAATATCACTATACAGTGATATAGACACAATGCTACAATAAATATCACTATACAGTGAGATAGAGACAATGCTACAATAAATATCACTATACAGTGAGATAGACACAATGCTACAATAAATATCACTATACAGTGAGATAGACACAATGCTACAATAAATATCACTATACAGTGAGATAGACACAATGCTACAATAAATATCACTATACAGTGAGATAGACACAATGCTACAATAAATATCACTATACAGTGAGATAGACACAATGCTACAATAAATATCACTATACAGTGAGATAGACACAATGCTACAATAAATATCACTATACAGTGAGATAGACACAATGCTACAATAAATATCACTATACAGTGAGATAGACACAATGCTACAATAAATATCACTATACAGTGAGATAGACACAATGCTACAATAAATATCACTATACAGTGAGATAGACACAATGCTACAATAAATGTCGCTTATTATCAGCACAGCTTTGGAGCACTACACCAAGCATAATACATCAATGGTTTATTCAATACACAGAATTATCAATGCTAACAAGCACACTGCTAGAGAAACTTACACATCACGCTTCCTCCAATCAGAGAGAATGTTGTATTCTCAGTTTAATCTGCCCACTTACTGATGGAATATTTCTACTCAGACATCCAACCCTCTAGACTATGACCACTTTGCCCTATGAATCCATGACCTTTTTATAAGGTTCATTGAATCACTTCTTAATCTGAAAAGAAAATGAAAACGACCAGAAACAGACTTCTTGGTTCGCAGTTGTGACTCTTATATTGTGAAAAAAAATGCTTGGAGGTTGGGGATGTCTGTTTTGGAGATGGCTAGGAAAAACTGGACCATATGACAAGGGTGTGGGTTTGGGATGGGGGGGGGGGGGGTTCCCACAAGAAATTCCCAAGAGTATCCCTGGTGTTCTTCGTCGGTCAGAATTTCAGAGGCTCCACTCTGTATTATCGTATAGAATCTATTCAACAGTACCTCTCCATAATAGGCTAATTTCAGTTACCACTTAACAAAGAATACCATTTTATTCTTCAAGCACTAAACATTGAAACTTCTTCGTGGCACTCAATGAGTTAAGACATAAGGGTAATGGAAGTATTAATTAATTGGTTTTGTTTCTTTCTGTTTTTGCTATCCATTGACAGAGGCGTATCTATATGGCCTGCCCAGTGAGCGGACTCCACTGTTGGATGGTGCGGCGGCACAACACAACTACCAAGGGGGCGATCAGTATTACTCACCTCTCAACTCTCCTGAAGGTAGGCTAGGACTGCATCATGCTGTCAGGAGTGCATCATGCTGCTAGGTGTGCATCATGCTGCTAGGTGTGCATCATGATGCCTGGAGTGCATCATGATGCCAGCAGTGCATCATGATGCCAGCAGTGCATCATGATGCCAGCAGTGCATCATGATGCCAGCAGTGCATCATGATGCCAGCAGTGCATCATGATGCCAGCAGGGCATCATGCTGCCAGGTGTGCATCATGATGCCTGGTGTGCATCATGCTGCCAGCAGTGCATCATGCTGCCAGGTGTACATCATGATGCCAGCAGTGCATCATGATGCCAGCAGGGCATCATGCTGCCAGGTGTGCATCATGATGCCTGGTGTGCATCATGATGCCAGCAGTGCATCATGATGCCAGCAGTGCATCATGATGCCAGCAGTGCATCATGATTCCTGTAGTGCATCATGATGCCAGCAGTGCATCATGATGCCAGCAGTGCATCATGATGCCAGCAGTGCATCATGATGCCAGCAGTGCATCATGATGCCAGCAGTGCATCATGATGCCTGCAGTGCATCATGATGCCTGCAGTGCATCATGATGCCTGCAGTGCACCATGATTCCATCAGTGCATCATGATGTCTGTAGTGCATCATGATGCCTGGAGTGCATCATGATGCCAGCAGTGCATCATGATGCCAGCAGTGCATCATGATGCCAGCAGTGCATCATGATGCCAGCAGTGCATCATGATGCCAGCAGTGCATCATGATGCCAGCAGGGCATCATGCTGCCAGGTGTGCATCATGATGCCAGCAGTGCATCATGATGCCAGCAGTGCATCATGATGCCAGCAGTGCATCATGATTCCTGTAGTGCATCATGATGCCAGCAGTGCATCATGATGCCAGCAGTGCATCATGATGCCAGCAGTGCATCATGATGCCAGCAGGGCATCATGCTGCCAGGTGTGCATCATGATGCCTGGTGTGCATCATGATGCCAGCAGTGCATCATGATGCCAGCAGTGCATCATGATTCCAGCAGTGCATCATGATGCCAGCAGTGCATCATGATGCCAGCAGTGCATCATGATGCCTGCAGTGCATCATGATGCCTGCAGTGCATCATGATACCATCAGTGCATCATGATGTCTGTAGTGCATCATGATGCCTGCAGTGCATCATGATGCCTGCAGTGCATCATGATTCCATCAGTGCATCATGATGCCTGCAGTGCATCATGATGCCAGCAGTGCATCATGATTCCAGCAGTGCATCATGATGCCTGCAGTGCATCATGATGCCTGCAGTGCATCATGATGCCTGCAGTGCATCATGATGCCAGCAGTGCATCATGCCTATTGGTCCTCATAATGAAGTACACATGACAAAGAAAGATGCAATGGGCCTTAGCCCTAAAGGGTTATGATCTATTTTAGAGAAATTAGTCATTTCCAATATTGTATTCAATGTAGTCTATGCACTACGATGATACGCGAATCCCTACTCTTTTGGCTGTATATCAAGCTATAAAAGACAAAAATAGATTTTGTTTTTGGACTTAATTAAATTAAAGATGGACTTCAAATAGATTTTCAAAAGTACCATTTGTCAATCACTATGCAGTCAGTGTTACCGGTAATTAGAAATAATTCACTGATATAACTGGTTCCAGGTTCTGATGATGAGGAGGTGCGAATAGGAGACGACTTCCACTCGATCGGTCGTAGTCGTAATGTTAGCCGCAGCTCAGGCTCGTTAGCACTCTCTTTAGGCGCTCAGGTAAGTAGTGATTGTAATGTCTGTGTGTTGTAGGTTAAATGGATCAAGGTTCTCATTTGCAGACATAGTTAAAGGGGCATTTTTTGCCAAATCAATGGTAAAGAATAGGCAATTTGCCCACCAGAAGTCCCATATGTTGGGGATGGTGCGTGATCAAATTTTTCTGTAATATCCTGGTGGGTGCCCTGTATACAAATTTAAGACCTGCAATATAGAAGTGTGAAAAGTACCAAATTGATAATGAAGACCTTATGATGAAACTGACCCTTGGTACCATATGACAGGAGCAGGAGTACATCAAGAAGTCACGTGAGGTGTGGGACCAGCTGTGGGATATGTACCAGACAATGGATGCCTGGAAACTCGAGTCAGGATCCAGCCACACGACGCCCGAACAGGGCTGTGTACACAGCCGCGTGTTTGCGGGTATCGGCAAAGTCTACCGGTTACAGGTCAGTCATAAATGTATGTGCACCTAACCCTTTAAGGGTTGCTAATGTTTTTCATGCATCATGCTCATTGCTCGTCATGATGCATGTATGTGACTCACCAGGGCTTCATTTTGGCATCATGCCGACCCTACAGGGTTACTACCGTCCTGGATGGTCAGCATGATGCTCCTATGAAGTGCTGTCAAGCATTCTTGCCAGCATTTCATTGGATTTAGTGCGTCATGACGATCAATCGGTATGTGAAGGCGTAGGAAACAAATTTTCATTGGGGCCCATGGGTCTTGGTTGGGGGGGGGGGCACAGCAATTTTGCCGGAAAAAGCTGGTATCCTGCGAGTATTGATTGGGCTGAATGTCCTTCTGTAAAACTGCACTGAGCTGAATATCATTTTTCCAACAAGCTTCTACCATATAACTGTCTGCTTTCCTTCCAGGGTTACGTTAACGCTTCACCGAAACTTGTGTTTAATGAGCTTGTGGCGCGAGTCACGGACACGCCAAAATGGAGCAGTACGGTGCTTGAGTGTAGAGTGAGTATTGAGAGATAATACAGATGATTATTCACGTATGATCTAAAAAAAATATTTGTGATCAGCGTAAATTAAACTCAAAGATCTGGTATATGTTTTAGGATTATAGATTTTTAATCAACTTTTTCAACCATCGTAAGTTAATGCCAATACAACATGTACTCAAAGCCTAGATGAAAGCCAGGAAATTTGAATCTTTTTTTGGGGCTATCTAATAACATCATCTAGCAGTGGCGGCAGAGCTGCTAGTTCAGGACGGCCCTATAGATGTTATAAAAAAATGACCAAAATTTTCACCCCCATCCCCCACATTTTTTGGCTGTCTAGATATCACTGTCATGATTTATTGTACTAAAGTAAGCGTTCTGTCATGTTTTAAGATTCTCACATATCTAGATGACACAACAAGTATCCTGTACACCATAGCCGCTGAGGCTGCCGGGGGCTTTGTATCAAGCAGGTAAATCCTTCGTCATTATAACGGGGTTCCCCTGGTCAGTTAAAACCTGTGAAATCTGCTGCTTGACCCATTACGGCCGCTAATGTATTAATGCCCCGTGCCCATTGGTCGTCACGATGCGCGAATGCAACCCAGGGCTACATTCATGCATCATGCTGAACTTACAGGGTTGATATCTCCCCGGAGGTTCGGCATGATGCACCAATGAAGTGCTAGCGAGCAGTCTCGCCAGCACTGGTGCATCATGCTGACCAATGGGCATGATGCACTCTTGCATTAGCGGCTCGTAACGGGTTAATGACCATTTTAGCTAGTGGGATGATAATGACTATAATTGGATGATATAGCTTTGTAAGTTTGCTAGTGGAATGTATTATCAATCAATGAGATGATTCTCTCAATTCACTGCAGAATTTCCAGTGTGCAAATTGAAGCCATGTGTTTTCTCATATCAGTGGTTCTCTTCCAGTTACCAAATCAAGCATTGGTGGCTTACACTATAGATCTTGGAAACATGCCATAATAAAGCTCAAAATGTTATACTTATTTGTTTAAAAACTTGATAAAACTGAAATATTTGATTTTGCAGAGACTTTGTAAATCTAAATCATTATGCAACAAAAGACGGTGTTATTGTGTCATCGGCCAGCGCAGCGACGCATCCTCAGATGCCTGCCACAAAGGACCATGTTAGGTAAGTATATTATGTTCATTTTCCTTATTTTGACATAAAGTACCTGTACATGTGCCGGTTATATTGATGGCAAAATTGATAACTACCGTAATCTCCCGCGTAGAAGACGCGCCGCGCGTATAAGACGCACCCCCAACTCAGCACATGCATTTTCGCGTATAAGACGCACATTTTAATGCTCAATTTTGTAAATCCAGTACTGTTCTATAGTAAAATTACCCCTCGTATAAGACGCACCCCCAACTTCAGAAAATCCTATAAGATCCCCCAGCATTTTGTTTGGCGTAGAGGACGCGTCTTATACGCGGGAGATTACGGTACCATGAAATCCAGTGTATAAGTCTTAGCATATAGATTCTATTAACCGCCACTTTGATAGAATGCTCCTGGACTCTAGCCTGCGGGTGGAACACACCGTAAAACCTTGATTTCTTTAAAAATTATTTTTGGTCAAAATCAGCTTCTAACTTTTTGCCAAAGTCTACCCTAGGCTTATGAGCACATAGAGGATTATAGAGGAAATGGTGTGAATTAGAACCATAAATTGGCTTCCAGCATATCCTTAAACTCTACCCCATGAGAGGTCGGCTTAAAACCGGGTTTTACAGTATATACATTTCTTATAGTCAGTGAGAGGCTTGTGTGCATGGTATTCAAATTCACATACTCTTCGCAGAGTAATAGACTCTTAGTGATGATGATAAGTGAAATATTTATAAAAAAGAAAGTATCCTTTTTCATTTTTCAGAGGAGAAAATGGCCCTGGAGGCTATATCTTTAAACCAGTCCCTGGAAATCCCAACAAATGCCTATTTATGCAAGTAATCAACACAGATCTGAAGGTAAGACAATTATAACTATAATTAAGCATTGTCTATAAGAAGCGCTAGGGGCTGAGGGGTATTGAACACAATCTCAAGCAGCAAAAAGCAGTACTCAAATAAGCGCCGGTCTTGAATAAGGGCCAAGGGTACAGGAATATTGAAATTAATGAGTGCGAAGGTGCTTAAACTTTATTTGCAAGGTTAGTTATTGCCCATGGTTATTTGTTTCGCTTTACAATCACCTGTCTATTTAGTACCAGGATAATTAACCTCTATCAGTGAGTTCTCTCATTGACCTTGGGTACTTAGATGTGACCTTTATATTCATCATTAATTGACCTTGGCTATTTTGCTATGACCTTATCTTCACCAATAATTGATCTTGTCTATTACACTATGACCTTCACCAGTAATTGACCTTGGTTATAGTTTGCCATGACCTTCATATCTACCAGTATTTGACCTTGGCTAGTCTGCATTGACCTTCATTTGACTGTAACCTTCATCTTCAACAGTAATTGACCTTGGCTAGTTTGCCATCACTTTCATTGCCTTCATCTCTACCAGTAATTGATCTTGGCTATTGTTCGCCATGACCTTCATCTCTACCAGTATTTGACCTTTACTAGTTTGCCATGACCATCATCTTGACCAGTAATTGACCTTAGATATTTAGCTATGACCTTCATGTTCACCATTAATTGACCTTGGCTATTTAGCCACGACCTTCACCTTCACCTTTATCTTCAGTAATTGACCTTGGCTATAATGCAATTACCTTCATCTTCCCCAGTAATTGACCTCGGCTGTTATGCAATGACCTTCATTATCAATAACTGACCTTGAATTTACATTGACTACTTAGCTGTCATCTTGTAATGACCTTTGTTTTAACCTTTTCAGGGCTGGATCCCCCAGTACATGGTAGACCAGGCATTGTCAGGAGTCCTCATCCAATATCACAAGGACGTGCAGAAGAGGCTCGCACAGGTACAGAAAAGTACGAAACGCGAACAAAGACGATGACCTCCTCTTCAAATATATATATATATATATATATATATATATATATATATATATATATATATATATATATATTATATATATAACTTATCTATTCAAGACATTGTCTATACGCCTGAAACTTTGGGGTGTCAGGATTTTTACTAGTTATGGCGCGAGAAGGTCGCACTTGGAGCACATTCTTGCAGAATGGTTTTGAATTGTTAGGACGTTGTGATTTATAACTGTTGTAGAATATGGAACAAAGTGTGTGGGTCGTGGGGACTCATGTTAAGGAGAGATATTAAGGGTTTTGTTGTGTGTATTTGTGTCAGTCTTTTGTAAGGTTTGAAAAGTCTTTATTTTCAATGGTTTGAATAGAATGTTCACCTGGAGTTAGCACTTAACTCTTTAAATCCTATATGTCCTATATTCAGTGCTATGGTACTGCATATATGCAGTATAGGGAGTTAAAAGGTTAATAAGGTTTCGACGCCTTGATCTGGTAAAACACCACTATCTTAAAAACTTTATATTCCCTTGAATGTAATTACTTGAATAAGTGTAGATATATAATCATTTTATCAAAAATACAGCTTTTCTTTCACTGCTGATTAAATAGAAAGGTAAGGCCATACCAAATAAAGGAACTTGGTCTATGGATTTTGCACACTATTTTTTCAGGCAAATTTATTCATTTCTCCTTGAAAAAATTCTTGTCACTGGATTAGGAGAAAACATTGCATATTACTTCAAACTGTGGACAGCAAAACTAAACTTGAGTTTTTTTTCACCAAAATCCATAGGCCAATCTAGCACCCATTAAAGGTTTCCCAACCCCAGAAGGCATGATGCAGCAGTGCAGTTATTAAGAGTGCTTTGCTTGCACTACTTTGGTGCATCATGACAAATTAACTTGAAGCTGCGAGGCATCAAACCGTCCTCAAAGTCTGAATCCGATGCAATATGTCGATTCTCGCTTGTTTGGCCAAAATTTATACATTCCTCTACAATGTATTATTGCTCTGCAATATCACTTTATAGGGTAAAAATTAATCTCCTTTTTTCCAGCTTTATTTTTTTTTAAATTTTGACCAATTTAGATGTGTGAGAGTTAACCAGTCCCAAATGGCAGTATTCCTACTGCTATCTAGTATATTTCTGACAAGATATGTTGAAATTAATTCAGAGAAAGAGAGAATAATTTGTACCATTTTTTAACTGAACAATCACTTTTCAACTCATACTATAAACTAGTGCCAGTTTTTGATAATGATTAAGCAATCAATTTCCAACTGCTGCACACCAGGGTTTATTCCCTTTTTACCCCTACATACTGTTGACTTATAAGACTTGACAAATGAAGACTTCTTATTCCTCTAAAATGACTTTTACTACAATTTGTACTGCATTTGACGTCCAGAGAAGGTTGCTATTGTATATTATTGGAAATTTCAGTCCCATCCACATCTTTTACATCTACTTTCTAAGTAGAAGATAGAGATATTTTTGTAATAAAAGCTATGTAGACAGGATTTCTTGCCATTCTAGTACTCCTTTTACATTCTCCTCTCTAGGTTTGTAACTCAGGCTGATAGTGTATTAATGCTTCATGGCCATTAGTCATGATGCATTAATGCAGCCATGGCGAGTTACACACCAGGAGTACATTCAAGTGACATGCCCACCCTACAGGCTTGATATGTACCGTAAACTCCCGCGTATAAGACGCGTCCTCTAGGCCAAACAAAATGCTGGGGCGTCTTATAGCTTTCTCTCAAGTTGGGGGTGCGTCTTATACGAGGGGTAATTTTACTATAGAAATGTACTGGATTTACAAAATTGAGCCCTAAGAGGTGAGTCTTATACGTGAAATTGCCTCTGCTGAGTTTGGGGTGCGTCCTATACTTGCAGCGCGTCTTCTACGCGGGAGAATACGGTAGTTAACCCTTGCTTCCTCAGATTGGAAAATTCTCTGAGGAAGCAAATTATTCGAGGATTTAAGTCCAAATATGATAGAAAATATAGAGGGAGTTGCATATCCTGTGTTTGAGGTAATGAGGGATCTGAGGAATTAAAGGGTCGAGGAAGCAAGGGCCGACTGTATCCTGTAGGGCCGGTCTGATACACCGCTCGTAAGCCGACTTGCCTGGACTTCATTGATACATAGACAAAGGTTCACTCGTAGTGGGTCTGACTGAGATTTGAAATTGCATAAAAAGATAAATATTTACAGGTCATTTTTGGTGGTTTTAGTGGCAGTGAGATACGGGGGTGGGTTATTGCACGGCGGCCATGCCATACGGAGCTGCAGTGTTAAACCTATGGGCTGTCAGTATCTTGGGCATATCAACATGAAATAAATCATGAAGACTAATATGCATGATGCATTAGTGGCCTCTTAAGGGCGTATCAGCCAATGTCAAAGGTTGTTTTTATTTATTACCTTGTAATAACCATCGTAACTTTTCTCAGTGCTGCATGAATAAGGCCCTTTGATGAGCTAGCCCATCACCATCTTCTAATAAAAATCAGGAGTCTACCGCTCAGTTATACAAAGATGTTAGCATTTACTGAAGTAGAGATTAGTGGTGCAATGTCTAGTCTATAAAATGTGGTACCGTAATCTCCTGCGTAGTAGGCGCAGTTCGCGTAGAAGGCGCAGTTCGCGTAGAAGGTGCACCCCCAACTCAGAGAAGGCTGGTTCACGTAGAAGGCGCACCCATAAAGGCTGAATTTTGTAAGAATAGTACTTTTCTATAATAAAAAAAACATGTATAAGGCGCACCCCAAACTCAAGGCAATCTCTCTCCTGTGGATAAGACCCATCCATGATCGGATTCACGTATAAGACGTGTCTTCTATGCAGGAGATTATGGTAATAGTTAGTAAGAAAGTTGTGTTTTATGCTCTTAAAGTTAGTATTTACACTGGAATGAGTAAAATTAATATCTTGACTCAATCGGTTCTACATGATAATGACATGAATTGAGCCACTAGGCCTGTAGTAAGAATTCATCCAAAGCTGCCCTCTAGTGTGATGTGAGAGAGGTAGCATGGAATTCAACTGAACATGGCTAGGCAACCAGAGGTCTACCCACCACCCACTCAGACATTCTAGTGTAAAAATGTTGCTCTTGTATTCATGTATTAAGTATAGTATTGATGAAAAAAAATATCTGGAAAATTGACCCCAATACCAGTGGAAATACTTTAAACATTATTTCAAGTCTGAGGTCCATGCAGTGTTAACCCGTTAAGGACCACTAATGCATGAGTGCATCATTAACATTGATCATCATGATACGCTAATGAAGTGTTGGCTAGCAGATTCTCCAGCACCTCATTGGTGCATCATGCTGACCTGAACCGCGGACGTATCAACATGATAGGTTTAGCATGACACATTGATGCACTGTCAGCCTTTAACTGTTTAACATTCTGTTGATTGATCCCACCCTTCAGAGCTGGTAATACATTTACCTTGCTCGCCACGACTGCATTCATACCTCGTTCCAATGACGGGTCCTCATCAGATATGCTACAATCCCTGTTTTACCGTAAATTCTCTTATATAAGCTGTGCCTAGTACTAGAACCCAAATCAAAATGCGGCTTACAGGATCGGCCTAAACTCGGGGTGTGATTGTGTTTTTTTTAATCGCATAGAACATTATAAAAACCCTCACTTTTCAGACCTTAAATGCGGCTTATAGCTTTGCTGAAGGTGGGGTTGTGGCTTATAGAAGGGTTCGGCTTGTACAAGAGAATTTACGGTACCGTAAACTTCCGCGTATAAGAAGCACCTCGCCTATAAGACGCACCCTGAGTTGAAAGAAAACTGTAAGGCGCACCTAGGGCATGAATTTTGAAAGTTTAGTACTGTTCTATAGTAAAAGTACCCCGCCTATAAGACGCACCCTGACTTTGGGATGATTCTATAGGGCACAGCAGGCATTTATTTGACGTAGAAGATGAATCTTATACGCGAGAATTTACGGTAGTGATGATAATCTTGTTAGCATTGTCCCACAGTTAGAAGGTACCCAATGGTTAACATTCTATTCAGCTGTTATATAACAAGTTATGTACATGGGTTGATGTAAGACGGGTTAATTAACCCTTTAATTACTGCTTAGGGAGGGATCAGGTTTTAACAACATGGGTGGGGGGTCGCCTGAAAAAGGGGCCGAAAATAGCGCTTAGATGTGCCATTTTAACCCAGCATAAAACATGGACTTGTTCATTGAAAACAGAATTGTTATGCCCTCCCCCACTCCCTTATACATTAAAGCATTATGCCCATTTATTGTCATGCTGTATGGATGCAGCTGTGGCGAGTCTGCTCACCGATGCTGCATTCATGCATCATGCTGACCCTTCAGGTGTATAGACCTTGTTGGGGTGGTATGATGCATAATTGCAGCCTTGTCATGTAGAAACACCAGCACTGCGTCCATACATAATGCAGTATACAGCCCGCTAATGCAGGAGTGCATCATGCCCATATGGCATCATGATGCGTGCAGGAGTGCATCATGCCCATATGGCATCATGATGCATGCAGGAGTGCATCATGCCCATATGGCACCATGATGCATGCAGGAGTGCATCATGCCCATATGGCATCATGATGCATGCAGGAGTGCATCATGCCCATATGGCATCATGATGCACTCAAGTGCTGGCGAGTCTGCTTACCAGCACTTCATTGGTGCATCATGCTGACCCTCCAGGAGTGTATCAACCCTGTAGGGTCAGGATGATGAACAAATTCATCCTTGGGGACTTATTTCACTAGTACTGCATTCTTGCATTATGAAAACAATGGGCATGATACATAAATGCATTACTGAATCTTGTCCAAAACCAATTTTTGATACCAATTTTTGATATATATATATATATATATATATATATATATATATATGTATATATATATATACATGTATATATATATATATATATATATATATATATATATATATATATATATATATATATATATATATATATATATATATATATATACAGTATGGTATGTTTTATAATTTCCAAATGCAAATGTAATACCGTAAATTCTCTCATATAAGCCGTATAATTCTCTCATAGGACCAGCCCAAGGAAGGGGTGTGGCTTATAGGAGGGTATTTGGCACTACAGAGCACAAACCTACCATTTTCAAGCAATAGATCTGGCTAATAGCTCCCTTTTAAGTCCGGGGTGCAGCATTTACTAGGGTGAGGCTTAAATGAGAGAATGTATGGTACCGGTATTCGCTGAAGGCAGTATAAACGCAATGTGTATAGGACTTAGTATGGAGGCCTAGTGGAGCCGCCATTTTGAATTTCGCTGGTTGAGGTAAAACCCACTGATAACACATACCATGATGGGTACCTTGTCCCTGCTTAACACCAACTTCCAGGGACATGTTGGTCTCATCTTATCAGTGTGTGTTGCTGGAACCAGCTGCAGACCAGCTAGTGGCCAATACTAAATTATGACATGCCAGTGAGGACTTTTGACCGGGGACTCACCTCTGGTGAAAAGAGATATTGTATATGAATTGTAAAGTGCTACGCTTGCCGGCGCCCACTTGCCAAGGTATTACATGTTATGTCATAAAAACTTCATTAAGATATTGAGGCATGTTGAGATAATTGCCAGGCCAGTATGCATTCATCTCGCTGAACCTACAGGCTTGATACAGTCCCGGTGGGTCAGCTTGATGCGCCAAAATGATTTTGAGCAGACTCTGACACTTCATTGATGCATCATGCCAACCAAAGGGCATGATGCACTGCGGTATTCACAGACCTTACCGAATTAGAAAATGATATGTTAGGCCACTTAAAAAAAAATTATCAGCTTCGCAGACACCACCCACACCAGTTAAAAGGGGCCGCATTATTGCTTTTTATTCCCTAAAACATTAAAATATTGTTTGAAAAATCCGCATCCACTGAAAAAATTCTGCACCAAAATAAAAATGTTCATATCTCAGCTAATATTTTGAATAGAAACGTAATGTAAACCGCATATTAAACCCCACTTTAACATCTACAACGTGGATCTATTAGAAATATAGTGTTAGTAATAGCTCTATTAATGATTATGCATAGAAGTAGTATCTTGCAAAATATTTTGACTGAATAAAAATAAAAAATGCCCTCTCGTGTCAATTCAAAGGCAAGTCAAATAAAAAATAAAAAGTCTCCCTCCCTCACCCTTTTTCTCAAAAAAGTATCCGCAAAGCTGAATTTTTTTAAGCGGCCTAACAGTCCTAATTTGTCCTTTATGGACTTGCTGATGTACTTCTCTGAGTCCTGATTTTGAAAATAAAGGACATTATTTCAAAACACCAGTTTTGTATTTCTTTGGTTATTTACCTGAAAGTAGTTTATCTCTTTCACAGGCGCAAGGCAACCATGACAACCAACTAACCGACAGATAATTAGGGGAAAAAAACTCGAAATAGCAGAGATGCCAATTTTCCTGGTTTACCAGGAATTCCTGATTTCGATTCCAAGATTTCTGTATTGAATTATGTTGAATTCCTGAGAGAGTTTGTAGCACTTCGTTGGCGCATCATGACGATGGGCATGATGAACTCCTGCATCAGCGGCTCTTAAAGGGTTAAAGAAGGTACCTGGTGAGATACCTGGACGGCAGAATCTGAGTCTCCCAGATTCTGCCCTACATCCTGCCATGTATGGCTCTTTACATGTCACAGGGCCTCCCTAGCCCACTTAAAAGGGTCTATTTCTCCTCTTTCCTATCCCCTCAGGATGTGTGTGGTGCACATATGCGCGGGCACTGACACATTCCTCTGTGAAATTGTGTAATTAGTTCTCGCCATGAATATGACCTTAGCTGTCGAAATGGCGTTAAACCTCTATTACTCACTCACTCCTTACATGTCACAGACAGACACTCTCATGCCCCTGAAATCTTTAAGGGCCACTGTCGCAGGAGTGCATCATGCCCATTGATCGTCATGATGCACCAATGAAATGCTGGCGAGTCTGCTCACCAGCACTTCATTAGTGCATCATGCCGACCCTTCAGGAGTGTATCTGGGCTTCCCTAGCCCACTTAAAAGGGTCTAATTCTCATCTTTCCTATCCCCTCAGGATGTGTGTGGTGCACATATATGCGTGGGCACTGACACATTTCTTTGTGAAATTGTGTAATGTTCTCGCCATGAATATGACCTTAGCTGTCGAAATGGCGTTAAACATCTATTACTCACTCACTCACTCAGGAGTGTATCAATATTTTAAGGTCAGGCTGATGCATGACTATAGCACTGGCAAGTTGCTCGCCCAGACTGCATTCCTGCATCATGACGACTGATGGGCACGATATTTTTAAGGTATTAGTGACCCTTAAAGGGTTTTAAAGCGGATATTGTAAATGCATCATGACCAGTGGACGTCATGATGCATGAATGCATCATGCCCAGTGGACGTCATGATGCATGAATGCATCATGCCCAGTGGTCGTCATGATGCATGAATGCATCATGCCCAGTGGACGTCATGATGCATGAATGCAGCCCGGGCCTTTAACCCTTAAAGGGCCACTAATGCATGAATGCATCATGCCCAGTGGACGTCATGATGCATGAATGCATCATGCCCAGTGGACGTCATGATGCATGAATGCATCATGCCCAGTGGACGTCATGATACATGAATGTATCATGCCCAGTGGACGTCATGGTGCATGAATGCATCATGCCCAGTGGACGTCATGATGCATGAATGCAGCCCGGGCCTTTAACCCTTAAACGGCCACTAATGCATGAATGCATCATGCCCAGTGGACGTCATGATGCATGAATGCATCATGCCCAGTGGTCGTCATGATGCATGAATGCATCATGCCCAGTGGGTGTCCTGATACATGAATACAGCTCATGCGAGTTACTCACTAGGACCTCATTTTTGCGTTGTGCCGATTCATGGAGGATGAACACTCTTGGAAGGTTGGAAAATATGATGCATCGATTAAGTGCTGCTGAGCAGGACCACCAATACTTCATTGGTGCATCATGCTGTACAGTGGACATGATGCACTCATGCTTTGGTAACCCTTAAAATCAATGGGCTAAACCTTCAAGTGTGAGGGAGTGTTTTAATGTAATATGCACATGTGCTGTCATCATTTATGAATACAGCCCAGGGAATGATACTCACCAGATCAGATTATATTTACACACCAAATTTAGGAATGTATTGGTGCGGTCGGTGTGATACACGAATGCAGGGATAGATGCGCCAGAGCTCCATTCACGCATCATGCCAAAATGGTACATGCGCCATGCAGCCCTAAATCCAGTCCTATTGTGAGACTGGACCATTCCTTATCAAATCACTGCAGCGCCTTCTTAAAAATAATCCAGGATCCTAGGTCATTTTCTCATAAGGTAGTGGCCTCACTGATTGGGGCATGCCCCATATGCTAATGAATGTTTATTAAACAAGCTTGTTCTCCTTAACTATACCCATTGCAACTTCATCACTGAAACCAGCAGGCTCTATGTAACTCCAAAACATCAGCTGGGACAGGGATTCAACTCAGAACTCCTGTATTTGAAAACCACTGCTCTCCTGACTAAGCTAACCAGGCAATAAATTTACAAATAGCTAAGGGAATGGCATATTCTTTTGGCTGTAGGTATGTCGTGCCCTGTAATGAAAATCACATGCTGGCCTTTTAACAAGACAATGCACATCAGAATCTGTCGTACAGTCGTGGCATATAGAAGGTCCAGTGTTCAAGGCTTCACCATGGTACATTTCTAATGACATCTTTCATGTATATATATTCTACAAGTAGATATTTGCTAGTAATAACCAAATGCTTGAATGCCCACATAAGGGGTGCGTCCACTGCCGACGGATGGACCATCCGTTGGTTTCATCCGTATCATTTATCATTGATTTCTATGGAGAAAAATACGGATGAAGGGAGACGGATGGTCCATCCGTCACAGTGGATGTACCCCTATACCTGACTACTCTATGTACTTGCCACATAGATTCTATGTAGATATTCCTGTCTTCAACATCCATATAGGATTAATATCATGTGTTTACTGGGGTGAGTATGCAGTACAGCTGAGTTTTCAACACCTGCTTCAAATGCAGGTTTATCCATGCTTCAAAGGCTGCTATATTAAACAGGCCAATCCCTATTAAAGGATACCCAGCTATAAAGAAATAACCAACAGCAGATAGCGTGTTACTGCATGATGCCCTGATCTAGGGTCTACCGTTTGTATCAACAGATATTGCATAGTATATATTGTGTCTGATGATTGATTGATTGATTTGTGTTTTACAGCACTTTAGCGGCACTAAGTGGCTATCCCGTGCTTCACAGGTTGATAATTTAACAGAGGAATGTGTCAGTGCCCGCGCATATGTGCACCACACACATCCTGAGGGGATAGGAAAGAGGAGATATAGACCCTTTTAAGTGGGCTAGGGAAGCCCGATTGTGGCTGATGGTACCCATCTTGGATTTCTGAGATAAATATATGTTAGTTTAGTTCATTGTATTCCTAGGGATAAGTGACACTAGTACATATAGACATGTGATAATGAATAAGATGTAATAACAACAATACAATAAATTAATGGTGCATTAGCATTGGCCGGCTCAACCTGCCCTATCAATTAGAGAACACAGCAAAAATTTTCAAACGACTGTGAGAAGCGTTGGAGGTGAAGCGCCTATTAGTCCAGTAAAATTAGGTTTTAACGTTGAATAAATTCAAAGAAAGCTGGACTTTTCAGCATTGGTTGGGTCATGTATGAGTATAAAAACACTGAAAGTCCTGGGTCATCCCAAGCTTGGCTTTTTTTGGCTGCAAATAAGGCTCATTATGTATAGAAAGTACATGTAGACAACTTATGTGTGCCCTAGTAGTGACAAATGAACCATGGTAAAGTATCCATAGTGACATGTACAGCATGTAGTTATAGTACAGAAAAGGTATATTGATACTTAAGGTTGATGTTTTTACTGGTAACAGATAAGGACTTCAGTATAATTATAACAATCACCTTCAGCACATATAATATGTTTAGCTAGTATCAATTAACACTTATTTTCATGAAATCAATGTATATGGAGTCTTTTGACTCATTGCTTTGGTGTACAAATGATAAATTAAGCAGAAATGTAGCAGTCGGTTTCTATTCTAACCCATGATATTGAACTGTGTGTAAACAAAAATGCCAAGCCTGGGAGACACCAGGACTTTTTACAGGTTAGAGCCAACACATCCACGGATCATTCCTGTGAAAACCATCGCATCGATCTTAGCCTCAGCCCTCCTACAATATTCCAAGAAGTACTGACTGGGCACAGGGGTAAGAGTCCCAAAATAAAGGAATAGCGGTTGAGTCACTCTCCTTCACAAGAGTGCTTATACCATCGTTCCCCGTCCCCATATGGGCTAACAAAAGAGAACAGGGTGCAGTTGACCCCGTACAGTATTCAAGACTTGTTCCCATGAATCTATGATTTATGCTTGCCTATTAGAAGCATTGTGCCCCCCAGGAAAAAGAGAAGGGAAGAATTACCTTACAGTGCACTTAACGCATGAGTAGCCCTAAGAGCCCTCAAGGACACTCAGCAAATGTCCTCCCTCCCTTCTATATGTATGCAGCAGGCTATTCACTCTTTCAATCAGGAGTGTTCCCTGTAAGTGCTCTTGTACTCAGGTGAAACCACTATGCAATTCTTTCACTAAGATCACAGTGATCTTAGCGCTAGAAATGGAATAGTGAAGTGATCCCAGGACTTGCTATTCTTGACAGGCCTGCAACCACTGCATTAGATTGGGTAGACCGGCCAGGTCTTATGATATGTGCCTACACTAAGATTGCTGGGGTTGAGATCCCAGGATGTTTTGAATTAAGCTCCAGAGCACCCCCTGCAGAGAGCAGCGGACACTAGGGAGTAATACACACCTGTAGACCCCTGTGGTGTCTACATAGACAATGGTATTTTCAAAGGGTTTTATGAACATCTAATGTGGGCTTACAGCTTCAATAAGTATGCTCCATACAGACTGCATTACCATACCTCTCCTCCATCGGTGAATGTATGATTTCAGCAGATGATATGAATGACCATCCCATCAGAGTTTCGCCAAATATCGAACTGACATCTCTGTATGAATGACCATCCCATTTCAGTCTCATTTAGTCTATAAATAAACAATGGGCCGTTGGGGCTTCTTGTTGTTGTTTACTTCCATCTCAACAGCTCGAAATGCAAAAAGTCAACACTTTTTTTTCAAGTTCATTGAAGTGCACTCCACTTAAAACTTCATAAGAAGTTAGCCCTCAGAAATGGTGTGAACTGGGGCTCCATGCCATGCACCATATCAACATGGCTTGGCAAAATGCAGAGAGTCGGGATGTACTACTCAGTGCTTCCCAGTGGAGATTTCCTTGGTAGGTCGGACTTCTCAAGAAAATATTCTTTTTTTTTTACTCTGGGGATCTTTAGTTTCACATATTCATTGTTTCTGAGTGCCCTCACAGGCAACAGAACATTTCTCGGGTCTTTTGATGATTTGAATATCAGGCCCAACAGTTGTTTGTCTCTGGCCCGGGAGACACTTCATATATTTTTCTGACACATGTGTGCTGCTGGCAAGGGCAGTTTTTCATCAAAATCCCCCTAACAAGGGTCCTATTTTTAGCCCAAAATCCCCCCTAACAAGGGTCAACTTTTAACCAAAATACAGAAATTTAATGGAAATGCCCATATTTTGGCCACAATTTTCCAGGTTTTGGGGAATTTTCTCAAATCTAGGGGAACACTCTTGGTCAATTTGTGCCAGCAAAGTTTATCAGTAAGATTTTTCTTTAAAAACATGTTGTTGTTTTTTTTGGGGGGGGCAAAGCTGCCCTAAGAAGGGTACAGTTTTGGAGGTGAAATCCCCCTAGCAAGGGTAACGGTTGTCATAGGTCCAGCCACACACATGTATCAGAAAACATGTGAGTGTCTCCCCCGGGTCTCTGGCCTTTTTCAGTTTCTCTACGTTACATCTTGTGTGTAGCTCATCTACATTTAGGTCCTTAGAATCCCTTATTCCTTTCACAGTGCGTAGGGCATCATTCTGTTGTGTCTGGATTTTTCGCACTGCCCAACCAGGGCCGCATTCCACCACAAAGCCGCAGTAGTCCAGCTGGGTATTTCTCAAACCCTACGAATTGAGACTGCCCACTACGAATTGTACACCCCCTACGATCCAGTCCGATCGTAGTGAGGGGGAGTGGGTGACCCTACAATACCTACGATTGGCTATACAGCAGCATACCTTTTCCTTCTATATCTGCACCAATCGTAGTGATTGACCATGTATATACAAGAATAGCCCTACGTGACAGGCAAGGTTGATACGATCCAGCAGGGACCTAATCGTTGGGTTTGAGAAATGACTTCCTGCGCTGGTCTGACCATTTTGCTTGTACACCTTCAGTATGGTACTTTCGTCAGTTCTGGCTTTTAGACGGCAGAGTTGTGACAGGCATAGTTTCATGATGTTAATTAGTTTCATCAATTGAGGCTTCAAGGTCAAGTATGTATCAATGATGACCCGGGATAATGACTCCAAGGTAATCGAAGGTACGCACACCAATCTCACCAATCATACTCAAGTCTCTGTTTGTCAAGTCTGCTATATATATAGAGCATTGAGAAAGGTCCACAGCATGACAGTTTTGTTAGTGTTAATATGAGTTGATTTAACATCTTTATGCTCAAAGGCCGCTTCATATGTCTTATGTTTCACAAAATATCTGATACTGAGGACATGAAGGCCTATGGTGGCCATCTTGGATTGTTTGAATAAGTAAAACTATCCCATTTAGTGCATTGTATTCTCTATTGCATTTTGAGATGATGTACAGTCACTGGCAGCCATTGAAATGGTTTTATGAAAGTGTAGTGCCTACCTAATGTTAGAAAATGCCTATTTAAGGACATTAAAATTCTATGGTCTTTTCAGAAAATTAAAGATAGCTCAGTTTGGTGCTTTCCATTTTCTTGTACCACCTTGAAATTGTTTTGTGCATTTAAGAAGCATGGAAAAGCCTTTACGATTTCTTTTTAGCCTCAGAATGGGTGGCAAAGGGGGTTCCAGTCCTCAAATTCTAAAACAAAGGTGCATTTCTTGTTATTCATGATGAATACCATATTTTGAGATTTTTTTCTGACCCCCCGCCCACCCCAATAGGGTCTGTACACTGTCCGCCTGCCACACTGAGAAAAAAACTTACTCACTTGAGTTTAGATCCATACTCATTGGCAAATTCGCCAAAATGAGTATGATATGAGACTCAGTCTGATCATTGGATGATACTCTGGCCAATCCAGAGTATCACCACAGGATCAGCCTCAGGATCTGCCTGAGTATCATCCAAGGATCAGGCTGAGTCTCAAATCATACTCATTTTGGCGACATTGCCTGAGTCTGGATCTAGACTCAAGTGAGTAAGATTTTTTTCTCAGTGCACATGGATTATATAGTAGAGTACTTCTTAATCTGGAATACAGTAGTAGCTGCTGTACGTATAAAACCAATGACCGGAAGTGGATCCACTGTATGCTTAGCAGGGGTATTTATAGCCCATTTACAATTGCACCTGACAATGTATGATGCACCAATGCCATATTGCCTTTTAAAGGCTTAACCACAGGTTTGAGTGGCGCAAACACAGGGACACCCACTACATACTGTCACAGCTAGGTCACCAGCCCCCTGGGCTTTCATGTCAGGGACTGACCGCTACACATCACAATGTCCAGTAAACCTTTAAGGGCCGCTGATGCAGAAGTGCATCATGCCAATTCAGGGGCGGCGGAACCATTTGAAAGTTGGGGGGGCAAAGGTCAGGTATTGGCCCATGACCCCCCCCCCCCCCCAAGATTGCCGGGGGTGGGAGGATGTATTGGAACCATAGTTGTGATGATGGAAAGCAGGGGGGGTCTGGGGGGTATCCCGCGAAAATCTTGAAAAGTGAGGTGGCACAAAGTTACATTTTGGTGCATTTTGAGGAGAGAAGACATGGAGAGCAGGGGGGTTTGGGACCCCCCAGAAAATTTTAAAAATTGAGGTGCCACAAAGGTGTGTTTTGGTGCATTTTGACGAGAGAATATGTATTCTCTGGGCCCTGATGAATCCCCCAAATCTATAGACCTAAGAGATAAAAATCAGAAGATTCCCATAATATTTTATAGGTTATCTACAATATATAAAAAGGAAGCCCCCTCCCCACAAAAAGACTTTGAAAATTTAGATACCATATGATGCATTCTCAAGCAACCTGTAACACAATTCCCCTCTGTCTTACCACAGACCTACATATTATACAGACTTTTCTTAATTATCTTTCTGTCAGGATTATATTGATCTTGGCCTCATATATCCCATATTTGTTATATCCCTCCCACCTTGAAAAAATTTGAAATTTTAGGGTTAAAATGGTGCATTATGGGGATTTCAACAAGCATAGTTGGATGCTGTATTTGATTGAAATTGTAGGCCTTATGAATTGACATTGGCATTGGCCTGAAATGTCACAATTTTCTTAGAAAAGTTGGGGGGGGCAAAAACATAGTCTTGCCCCCCAACAGGAAAGTTGGGGGGGCATGTGCCCCCCTGCCCCCCCCCCAGTTCCGCCGCCCCTGTCAATTGGATGGCATGATGCACCAATGAAGTTCTGCCAAGTAGACTTCATTGGTGCATGATGCAGGGTCGGCATGAAGGTGACGGTCATGACACTTGTGACAGAGGGGGTTTTAAAAAGAGACGGTCGTGATGCAGGGTTTTAGAAAATGATGTATGGCGTCAATTTCAAAAGTTCCCAGGACATTGGCATATACATAAAAAGTGACAGGGCGATGCCCATCCTTGAGGGCATGACATCCTGAAGATTTTGAGCACCCATATATAGGCACATGAATGTGTTGCCCTGCGAGTTAAGGGCCAGTCTTTGAAGGGATAACTCACCAATAAATTCAGCCTCCCAGGTGTACCCTGCCCATTCAGATAGACACAGAGGTCAATTCTCACAGGAGAGGGCAAAATATGACAAAATAATTACATTTTGGATAAATGCATATGTTTTTGAATATATGCATGTATCCTCAAAAATGTATTTTTTTAAAAACCCTTTGATCGTGTATCATTAATATCGTGACTATTGATTGTCATGATGCATGCATGCATGCTGAACCTACGGGGTTGATGCACTCCCAGAGGGACAGCATGATGCACCAATGAAGTGTCTGCAAGCACTGCATTGGTGCATCGTGCCGACCATTAGGTACACTGCACTTCTGTGTCAGTGCCCATTAGAGTGTTAATAGAGTTGAAATCTTCCGTCTCTCTACTTTCTTCATCAGCTATGACCCATCCCTACCCCTAAACTAACCCTACCCATCACCCCCCCCCCCCTACAAGTATGATGCCCCTTCCACTCCCATCCTATGTCCCTTATGATACATTTGTAACAACCCCCTCCCTGTTTCCAAACCTACACCTCCTCCCTACACACCTACCCCCCCCCCCCCACACACACAGCTTTTCTCTGTTAGACCTGCTTCTGATGGTGGGAGGCCACTGCTCTATAGTCACATACAATAGTAGCTATGCCATCATACATTTGACATTTTATGACTTCATCCATCCTCTGATGGGTAATAATGCACAGGACATGGAGTTAGAATATCTGATAAATTGGAGCATATTCACGACCAGGAGTAGGCCTATGCATAAGGAAAAACACTAATGTTTTTAGATGCTCTTTTAGAGGTTAACCTAGACAAGGTAAGTAAATTAGTAAATCATCTTTTTACCCTTTAGGGAGGAGTGCATGATGCTCATTGGTCATCACCATGATGCACAAATGAAGTGCTGCTGACAGCGATACTGCTTGCCAGCACTCTATCAGTGCACAATGCTGATAAGACCCTCTCGAGCTCTATCAACACTGAAAAATGCCAAGTTCGAAGTAAGCAAATCTAATCTAACTTAGACAGAACCACTAACTAGTACTTAGGCAAAATGACCAACATGTTAATAACATCTTTGTAGTCTTCACTAACCTATTCAGGCAAGCTGACGAGAGACAATAGGTTACTTTGTCTAAGTGGTAGTAGTTTTGTCTAAGGGGTAGTAGATTTTTTCACACCAGGTGGCAGTGTGGTTTGGATGTGGACTTCTGGTAAGTGTATATCGTGGAAAAGACTATGAATGTGAAAATAATGGTGTTTTGAGTGACCAGTGACATGAGTGAGTTGAGTTGAAAAAAAGTTTTATTTGCAACAAGAGATCTTCATACACAAAATATGCTTTACAGTCTTCAGGAGAATGATAGAGGAACGACAAAGGTAGATATTCTGTGGATATTCTATCTACTCATTTATCCTCATCTGTAACCTTGTGATAAACCCATAGCAACTAAGTTCAGGGTTGTAAATGATGTGAGGTATTGAACTTGCTTCTCAAATGGAGAGGCTCTGTTCTCGGTGTCTTAACCTTTGTGGAGTTTGCACTAATCATTTCAACTAAAGTAAAAGTAGTGCTTTATTCTCACCAAAAATCTGTATAATTATTATGGGTAGTGTAAAAAGTCTACGTAATCATTGAAAAAGTCTAAGGCAAGTTAGGAGAAATCAGTCAAGTCGGGCATTTTTCCTAAGGGTTAGACGTAAACTCCCAAGAAAACTTGGCTTAGCATGTTCAACAAATGTTAGCTAGAAGGTCTAAGATATTCAGAATTCTTTTTGGGTGTGAACAACATAGTGTCGGCATAGCCATATAGCGAACAATCAGGTTACGCAGCACTCGAAAGTAGGTGCCAGCCTGGCATTGAAATGTAGTTGCCAATCACCATTACCAGCCAAAGTGGTGCCAAAGTCTCGTCCCTGCTGCTTGTTTCCGACATGTACAAATGGTTTTGCAATAATAGGCCTGTCCTTTTGGCATAGGGAAATACGAGATGGCTGGTGTCATATCTGCGCCCTCCAGCTTCCTTGCTATAGCAAGTCGCCCATCAGATCTGCATTCATGCATCAAAACAGCCAATAGATCATTAAGGGAGTGGTCATTATTTATCAACAGGGGGGGGGGATGGTGGGTTTGAGGGGGGGCGTAAAAATTTCAGACCCCTCCCGAGAGGGTGACTAACAACATTTTGACCCCTCTTGAGGGGGGGGGGGCTAAAAGAAATTACCCTCTTTTGAGCAAAAAAGCCAGCACGCTACACTATAGCTCAAAGAGGGGCACGGAAATTCTCCCCGCCTCCGGTTTGGGGGGGGCGCAAAAAATTTTGACTGTCGTCGGAGGGGGGGCGTAAAAAATTTTCGCGCATCCGCGGGGAAACCCACCACCAACCGCCCCCTGTTGATAAATAATGACCACTCCCTAATGTATTGGCAGCCTTTACCACTGAGCACCAAAGTTTGAACAATAACATTGTTTTAAGGTGGGTCGCTACCATTAGATTTGAGTCTACTGCGCAGGTCCTTGCGCATATATTTTTTTTATTCAGAATCAGATCAGTTTTGGTAGGCACATACATGTATCAGCCCTGAATGTCCACACAAAATTTGGACAATTTTGATCAAAATTGGTTATTGTACGACACTTTGAAATATCGACACAATTTATTTTTCATTCTTTTGCACATTAGAATTATAGCCCGTAAAATACAGAGACAATGCTGCAGAAGTGGCCAAGGGCATATAGTGAAGCAATCTTATGTCAAGTATTTGCACATTTACCCATCATGCAGTGCTTGGAATATGGATTTTCATCAGTTTTTCCTATACTCTTTTATCATAAATGGCCAAAACTTCAAAATTATGCTCGGGACCCCATATCAAAATTGCTCTTATCTTAAAGCAAATTATCTGAACAATATTTTAGAGAAGTTGAACGAAAATCTAGTGGCTAAAAACAGATGATCTAATCGTTTTTCTTATAGAATGTTAGGAATTTGATCCTACCTTTTTGTCTAAATGTAAGAAATTTACCCATAAAACTATGAAATGGGGGTAAAAGAAAGATTCTTGATGAACAACAATATTAGAAAGTTCATCATGTGAGGTTTCATATCTCTATGATTGATAGTGATCTCAGAAAAAAATTCTCAAATCTGGAACATTATTTCTTTTTCAAATTTTAGGTGAAAATACTTTTATTTTTCAAAATTCACTAGTAAAAAAGTAGCTTGGGACCCCCTATTTTTCTTTTCAGAATTCTATTCTAGATGATCAGTTGACCAAAAAAATGGAGAATTTCTAGGACCTTGATTCAATGGTAGCGACCCATCTTAACACTGGAAAGGAAAACAAGAAACGTTCATATAGCAATCGTTTACACAGTTTAATACCTTACTTGAGAATAAAAACTGTTGAAAAATGTTCAGGAATGTATGGGAAACGCCGTTTTTCTTACATTAAAAACATTAAAATCGTCATTTGAACGTTTATACATGTTTCTAGATCTCAAGATTACGTTCTTTTAACCTAGGGATGAAAACGTTTTTTATAGAACATCAAAGAAACGTTTTTGAGTGCACAGAAAAGAATATTTAACGAAGTACAGCAGCACTTACATAAAACGTAAGAAAAACGCTCTTTTTATGCCAAAAAGTGTCTTTGAACTTGTATGCCAGTGCAAGTGTCAGTGTAGTGGACTTCCAGCTTGCTGACCTGGGCAAGTGTTTGTCTCCATATTTTGATGGATTCATTTAATCGGACTTGAGAGAAAAAAATGGGGCGATTTTCATGAATTTTTCGACGTTGGATTCCTGCTGCATTTCCCCACAATACAGCAAAATTAAAGTGTTTTTTTTATATCTTTAGTGGGAAGTTGGTGATAATGCATCGGAAAGATGACTAAATTGCTTCTGATTTTGAATCGGAGCTAAATTGGCTTTGGTGGAACATCCGCTTTATCATCTGCTGACGACATAGGTCAAGTGGACTCTGGGTATTAGAGCTGTAGAAACTGCTAGAGGTGCCAGTGTGAGTACACTGGACTCCTGGCTTTTAGAGTCTTGCTGATCTGAGTAAGTGTTTGTCTCCATATTGATCCAGGAAGACAGGAATCAGGTCTGTTTGTGCCTCATCATCTGGTGGTGACAATGTATCTGTCAATATGTCAGACGGCCTCCAGGCGTATGTCCCTTTGTTTCCATAATGCAGTGTGGTGAAGTTTAGTCCACTTAGGCCTACCTCCAAAAGATGCACCTTTGGCATTGTAACATAATATCTCCTATTGTAACCCTATAAGGGCTGCTGATGCAGGAGTGCATCATAACCATAGGTCTACATGATGCACCAATAAAGTGCTGGCAATCAGTCCTGCATGAGGAGACTGCTTGCTAGCACTTCCACATATAAGGCGCACATTAAGTCATGATTAACAAACTTTTGAGTCATATTTTTTTTCAATATTCTAGTACTAATCCATAGTATAAAATTCTCACCTCAAAGGCACCCCCCCCCCATAACTTCTCCTAACCTCATCAAGGCCATTCTCGCCTTAAGCCACGCTTTAAAAGTGGGCAAATCCATTTATGCACCATACATCTGACCCTTTGCAAGTATTCTGGAAGAACTTTGATATACCTCAAAAGGGGGAGTTTATTTTATTTGCCAGGCTAGTGTTGTCATTCACCAGATTTGAAGTTAGCTGAAATAAAAAAAAAAAAAAAAAAAAAAAAAACTATACGGGCCCCGCCTCGTGAGATAGCCCTCAATCGAATCCAATTCCCACAAACCTTTTCCTATGTATCAAAAACGGTATAAAAGACTTTTTCGATGAAACCAAATGGTTTAAATCATTTTCCCCTTACATTAAAAAAATATCGATTCCAGGAACGTTTTTAAAGCGTTTCAGAAATACACTTTCTCACCTACAAATAAAAACATTTTTAAATTCCTTGAAAAATTGAATATGGAGTGGACATTTTGAAAGTTCTTGAGAAGGGGTACCAAAACCTATACTGATACAAAACCACCGTTTTTTTGGACATAACAAATTATGTTTCGTCCAGTTGGTTTCATATTTACTTCCCTGGGCTACATCTATGCAACCGGACAAGATATGAACATCAATTTCAAGGCATTTTGTGGCCCCCTAAAGGTTTATCGCCATTTCTATTGTTCTCTATATCAACCGCCAACATGCTTTGTCCTTTTGACCTCCACCCCCACGGGTCATAATGCCATGGTGACTTTTAGATTCATTTCATTTGTCTCTTTGTCACTTAACCACTCTTATCCATTATTGTGAAAGAGATGAGTGGTTATGACAGGCACAAAAAATGGCAGAAAGTTATGGTATTTGACCCATCCTTAGGCCTACCTTTATTAATATGTAGTTCCACCAAAAAAGATTTTGCATGTTTTCTCGCACACGTTTATTATTTTTTTCTCCTTTCTTAAATCAACGCATACACTCTTGGAATATTTGTTCAAAGTAATTTCCAAAATAATGCACATTTTCGAGCTTTAAGAACGTTCTTAATGTAATTGCTAAACGTTTCTCAATTGTCTTCATTCCAAAAGGGTGTAACATTCAGAAAACATCTAGACGCGCTGTTGGATTTCAGAAAAACGTCTTCAACCAACTTCCTTTCAATATATGGCGAAATTAGGGAATCATTTCTTGGTAGCGGGAATCGACTTTATGCATCTAGTAGATTATTTTTGTTTTCAGGACCTAGGGAATGATCATTTTGAAAAGCAGGGAGGTGCAATGGATAGATGCCATGCTGGTTGTCGCGGTAACTAGCCACAGTTAATTGACGACCCCGAGACCTCTTCTGTTTTCAGGTTTGATACTCTCCTTTCAGAATTGCATTTATAAAGTGCTACAATCTCACCCCCGCTTCGTGGATGCAACGTGACAACCAGTAGGCATCAAATGTAATACACAGGTGAATAGGCAGCCCTAAAAGAAAAAAGTGTACAATATTATTGACGAGAATATTGGCATATATTCATGAAACCAGATCACCTCTTTTGTAACTGACCTTAGTTCATGTTCAATCCACCAGCTAGCCATTTCTCAAACACTACGATCCTACCCCTACCCCTCGGATTTCAACCACCCCTACGATCCAGTCCAATCGTAGTGATTGACCCTTGGTGATCATGTATTACCTATAATTGCCTATTCAGTTGCATGCCTTTTCCTTCTTTATCTTCTGTAATTGTAGTGATTGACCCTGTACGATGAAGAATTCCCTTCCGATTCTGGTCAGGTCAGAACGATTTCAGAGTGCCCAAAACATAGTGTCTGAGAAATGACTTCCAGGTTTTGGGAGATTGAAGCAGGGTAGCTTTTCTTTAATCACACACACACAAAACACAAAAAAAAACACATTTTTTGTAGGGAGTGGTGATTTTGCAACATATTATAACGGCGTTTCTTTTAAACAATCATATTTTTTCTGCCAATTTAAAATACAGGGATCAATTCGGTGTCTAGCACATACAAGCTATATATACCTTCTTATCAAGTTTCCCACTCTTCAGTTGCAGGTTAGTTAAAATGATCTTTCTTTAAAGATTAGTTCAACGGATTTCAGTTAACAGCAAATATTTTTACTTATTCAGGGCATGAAAATAATTAAATGACGTGGGATGTTAAGTGTTTACATTAATGAGTGACATTCTCACTCAAGAGTAGAAAAATCTTTTTTTTTTGAGTCCCGCACATTATTTGAATTTTGGTCAGTGAAAAGTTACTTGCTTATATGAGGTGCTTTTGAATGCTAAATTTAAATAGATTAAGCAAACTGACAAATAATGATGGCAACTACAATAAGAAATCAAAAGGTGCATGGTAAATTGAGTAGTACAATTAACCATGACAATTCCTAAGATAGATGCATTATTTCAAACGCCGGAATACGTTTTTCAGACCGGTTGGTCACATGAAGCCCACATTTCCTTGGCCTTTCTTCAGACCACTTCCTTCTTCTATTGTTTTCCATTGTCTGTCAGTGACGTCTGGCGTCCTCCTACATCCTACCTCTCTGACCTCCACCCGCGCCACAACACCACTCCCAAGGACAACCTTTGTCATGTATTTTTTATTTGTTACATCGAGAGAACCCCAATCACATGGACTGACTGCTGCTTTGATTTGTGTGACAGAAATTCAAATTTTCATTGCAAATCCTGACATAATATAATGTGCGGCTTTTGACGTCTCCTGATTTAATTCTATACTCAAACGCCCACCTTTATCCATTAATGTCCACTTCTTTACTTAAAGATGGTTAAAAACGTTTCTCAACATAATTATAAGCTTAGTTGAAAAGAATTTGTGCCCTATGGGACATGTCTAGCTAATTGAATCGCAGACCTCATGAGATTTGATTTGAACGTTCTTAAAATCTGTGAGAGAAAAAAAAACGCAATAAAACACACACACAAATTTATACTAAATCCTTTGTACTTAAGCATTTTGTTGCTACAGTGGGCTGAGTGAGGGTTGACTTACCCGACTCTGCCTCGTGAGATAACCCTCACTCAGACCAATTCTCGTGAACCTTTACATTTATCTTATGTAATTTTAGGGAGATACACTCCAAATTTCATTTATTTGGCACAAAAGTATAATTTGATCATAGTTATTTGAGTGGAACTACCGGACGTGAAATATGGGGCAGTTTTATTTCATGGGGGTGTGCAATACAGGGCTCCTTGGTTAAACCTATGGAGCTTCAGTATTCAACTTGAGATAAACATAGTTTTTAATTGGCTGTTATATTGGTGCTATACGACTTGATGTTTACAGAGGGGTAGGAAGCAAATCTTCATTCGGGGAGGCTGAGTGGGTCCCCAATGCGACGACCTTGAATTGTCAAGCATGATGACGTATATACATACCTATTTAGAATTTGTATAGAAAAGTACTTTTGGTGAATTTGAGATCTGATTGGAGGCTCAGGTCCCCATTTCTCCATTTATTTTTGGAGGGCAGACATACTCAACCCCTCCCCCTCCTTTATGATTATGATGAAATTCATTTTCCTGATTAAACCCAGCTTCTACAGAGGTGCCTCCGTGTGTCAGTCAGAAATGTTTGTTTAACGCCATTTCGACCACTAAGGTCATATTCATGGTGAGAAAACTAGATTAGACATCACTTTCACAAAATCAAGGATCCTCGCTTTTTGTAAAAACTACACTGGTTCAGTGCAATATAATTACAATGGTTAACTTTTCAGTTTTACAAGGATTCCTGGTAGATTCAATAGCTATTTTTTTTTTACAGTGTAGCTCCCTTTACCGATGGGCTAGAACTTGGAATACGTTCTATCTCACATCCTCCCTCTTTCAAATGAAAAAAAAAGAATGAAAGAATAGCAATAATTATGACTGATTGAGTTTGATCTTTTATTGGCATAAATCTTAGCTTATCACAGTAGCCGAGGAGTACAGACAGGGCAATAAAGTTTCTTTATCAGGAGAAACCAGTTAAAATTGCCTCCTCAAACTTGAAATTGGCAACTGCTGTATTGAGCCAATGCAGGAATAGAGGATAGCCTTCCAGTGAAATTGGTGATTCCTTTCTTGGACATTTCCCGGGTTATGTCCTGCGTAAAGGTATACCTCATACTTTGGACGCAACCCTCATTTGAGAGTCCGCAGTTGGGATTTACAGTGATTTCTGCCAATTGACTAACTACTCTAAATGTAACTGTGTAAGGTACATCCCTATCTTGGCTAGTATAGCCTGCTTATACCACGAACACTGACGTTGTGGTATATAGGTTTTAAGTGTAAAAATGCTCTGGAAAATTAGAGGATGATTTGTGTGTTCATAAATGCGCACACTGAAAACATGGATGATCCGAAACTAGTCAGCGGTGACCACTTTAGGTCCTCAAGTTGACGATACCTAAAACTACAGCTTTAGGTAGTCAAAATGATGACTTTAGGTCGTCATCCTGACAACCTGAGTCATCAGGATGACAAAACTGACAGTACAGAGTCGTCATATTGATGACTCAGGTCATCAGAATGATGACTTAAAGTTGTCATTTTGACTACCTAAAGCTGTAGTTTTAGGTATCGTCAACTTGAGGACCTAAAGTGGTCACCGCTGACTAGTTTCAGAACTTCTAGGTTTTCAGTGCACTTATCAGGCAGGGTAAAAAGTCACTGAACTAAGCTGACTGGTCAATGTTTGATTTGTTAGACAATCTATCGCTGACTGATAATTGTCTTCTTCTTCTTTTACTTCAAAACTGGACATGTGTTAAAAAGTTGCTTGCTGGAAACAGCTAGACAGGGTTTTATATACTGCTTGTCCATCGCAGAATTCAAAGAGATCAGAGTCTCTATTTTTGATGCAGGAGGTTAATTCAAAAGGCTCTGCCATCGCTACCTATGAGATGTTAGTGATTTCCCTCCCTTATTCTTTACTGCGATGGTAAGGTCAGCGGTGTTAGCCTCAGCCCTGCTTTCATTATTCCAAGCAGAAGAGGTCCACAGAGAAAAAATAGCAGTGGAAGACAAAAAAAATAGCAGTGGAAAAACTCGTTTTCTCAAGAGTCCCTACACTTGGGTTCTGCTTAGAAGTACAGTGCCCCCCCTGCACCAACTAAGAGAGAGAAGGAATGTATGATGTTACTATGCCCTTAACACATGAGTACACTCAAGAGCCCTCAAGGAGTCAGAGAGAATTCATTCAAGTGCACTTAACTCATGAGTAGCCTCAAGAGCCCCCACGGACTCTCAGCAGGTGCATTCACTTTTGTGACAAGGAATGTCCCCCCACACAGGTGCACTTGCTCTCAAGGGAAACCACTATTTTATCACACTAACATCAGGTGGTATTAGAAGTGGAACTGGAATAGTGAAGGACTGCATAGTACTTCCTATTCCTGACTGGCCTAACACCACTAGAAAATTTAGTGTAGTAACATATGCAGCAATGAGGTTCTGGTGAGGCTATTAGCTCCCATATAGGCGAACAGCACTTCTGAGGTGTAGTATTGTACTAACCCAACGGGAGTGTATCAACCCCCTTACGGTCCGCATGAAGCATGAACTCATGACTGAAGCCATGGCAAGTAACTCTTGTGCATCAACATTAATGCATCATGATGATCAATGGTCATAATGCATTAATGCATCAGCAACTTTAAAACTACCAAAACCATGAATAGATATTAATGGCCATTTAGATTATATGAGGCCCTTAAAAGTCTCTTAAAGCCCAGGCTCGCCCCCTCCAGCCCGACAGAGTACGGGCTGGCTTCAGACCTTCATCTGTGTAGATCGTCGCCCAGGGAGTGAATACACATCCCAGATCAATCAGATTCTTATCTAGATCAAAGAGGGTAATTAAGTAATAAACTAGAATACACATCCAGTGAAAAATAGAGTTGACCCCAGGCTATTGAACTGAGTATCAATAGACGCTGGCCGAGGCTGCTTAAAGCCGCGCCTTAAAGGGGCAATCAACACAATGGGAAACACTGCGCATAGATGCATGATGCCTTTTTGGACAGTTTCAGCAACCAATGTGAACCTTGGTACCTGTACATATCACCCATAATTAGGCCACCTCTCACGTTATAACGTGAATAAACGTGGACAAATGAGAGCAGACGACAATCCTGACACGCGTCACGTGTCCGACGTCGCGTGCCAGAGTCGCCGTCTAACGGTGACAGTTAGAACAATAGCGTCATGGCGGTAGGCCCTGCCAGGATTGGTGGTTGGTGTGGGGGGGGGGGAGGGGGGGAGGTATATGGACATAAACTCCATAAACTGAAAAGCACGTGCCTCCAACTCTCTCCCAAACTTGTCTGACTGATTCAGTCACAATGCCCAAATACCATCATGACTTGTGTCAAAGGACCTGGCTGGACTTGCCCTGAAGTTAGACATTATATGTTTGGGGAGGGGGTAGGGGGGCACTCTTTATATTTGATATTCACTTTTGTTGTGCCCAGAAATGCTGGTTTTGAGAAAAATCCCTTTTAACAATAATGAGCTAAAATTCCACCCAGAAAGAAAAACTACCTATAAATTTCATCAGTTCTGACTCTTTCGACAAAATCCTCTATGATGACACTTTTGCTGGCATCGCCTTTTTTAAAGGTTGTGGCAACCTTTAATTAAATGGCCCCTAATGCATTAATGCATCATACCCATGGCTCGTCATAAGGCCTAAAAAAAGCTTGTGTTTCTGGTTGCCCTACCTAATTTGAGAAACCCACCCTACCTAGAGATCTTTTCTCATATTATAACTTTTATTTTTAAAACTTAGTCCACACACAATTTGGATCTGTAACTTCGTAGGTCGATCTTACAATGAGCATCTAAATATGAATGAGGTCAAATAAACAGAAATGGAAGTTCTAAGCATATGAAAGCCAATTAGCAATTTAAAGTAACAGCACTGTCTGGTCAATTGAAGAAAGCACTAGAATGCTTCAAGAATAACACCTAAACAGCATTCTTTGACAATCATTGATCACCACATTGCACTTTGTTAAAATTGGGCTCATGCTCTGTATTCTGCAATGGTGACAATGCCTTACTGAATACTGCTTGTACAAATACCGTAAACTTCCACATATAAACAATGGCTCATATGTGAGACTTTGGCCATGTTATTCTGAATAATTAGATTTCAATCTGTAAAACCAGCTCCAAAATTCCACTTAACCATTGGTCACCGAGCCCCTCTCGAAAAAGGCCAAGTCATGTCACGTTTTTGGCCACCAAAGAAACTTTAGGACAATTATGGCTAAAATTTGATCATTATCTGTCTAAAGTTGAAATGCCCAATGTTTCATGACCAACCGACTTTTAAAGATATGATTTTTTTCAGCTTTAAAACTTATTGGCTGTCACCAAGAAAATGAAAAAGAAATTGTTGAAAAAGTCAAAAAGCTCACCACCAGATCCATAATCTAAGTAATGGCCTTATAGCAAGGCTAAGTCATGTTATGTGACAGCGCATTCCGGACGCAGCATATTATCGACCGCAGGCTTGAAGGGCCCGCGATTTTTTTGGCCATTACCTTAAATTCTCTTGGATAAGCTGCACCCTCGTATAAGCCACACCCCCGTCTTTAGAGGGAACTATAAGCCTCATCTGTTACTTGGAATTGTAGTTTTAGTACTGTTCTATACTATCAAATACCCTCCTAGCTACACCCCTTCTTTTGGCTAATCCTATAAGCCTCAATTGGATTTGGGTTCTGGTACTACCCATGGCTTATACAAGAGAATTTATGGTAAATATCTCTGGAAAGAATAGGTACTTTTAGCTCCAAACTAGAAATTATTTTAATGACATGGTTTATCATGAGACTTAGGCTTCCTATAGGAACACTCCAAACAAAGGCTGCAGCTTTGGGTGGGTACCTAACTTGCAGTTCTGTTGCTGCTATGATAACATTCCCAAGTTCCCACACCTGTGTACCTTTGCCTGTATATGTGGGGTATAAACTGAATTTAGATTCTATTAGACAGCTCAAATCAACCCTCAGGTTTGCCCTATTGACTTATATCAAAGTGACGCTTTGCTTCACATGCAATAATACCTAACTGAAAAAAGAAAGTCACAAATTTTTGTTTTACCCCCCCCCCCTCCCAACCTAGGTTTTTTAAAGCCCCAACCAGAAACACAACAATTTTTTGGCCTAATGTATGTAGGGTTAAGCAACCCTAGCTTACCTACTAACCTGGGCAGCATTCAGGCATCATACCCGGCCATTCAGGTGTCCTAATTAACTGCATGAGCAGAAAAAAAACAAATGGAAAAAGAACAAAAGAACCCAAAAAAAAACTGCACCTGCACCATGATTTCTTTTTTCAGTGAAAATCCTAAATGAAAAATGTAAATTATCTATATTGTTTAATGAAATGTCAATGAAAGTAGCCACCACCACCCCTCCCTGCCCCCAGGGGGTGGCTGGACCTGGTTTGGGGATGGGAATATCTTGTTAGGACACACCAGTTTCATAGTACAACAGTCTGATTTTAGTCTGTACTAAGATTCTAATACCATGGTTCATGCACAGTCTTAGGATGTACTGGGATCTTAGTACCATTGTGTGTACAGTGGACCATGACACTCACCTCTGCAGGTGTATAGGCCAATCAGAGCCCTAGCATGCACCGGACCATGACACCTACCTGTGCATACATTACTGGCGTCAAAGATGGGATGGTGAAATCACTCCACCATTTGGTACTTATATTTACATTAACTGATAGATTTACTCCCTTATTAAACATAGCTTAGTTAAAATGAAAACATCATTTTGTAGGCATTTATCTATTCTTGTGGGTTCATATTTATTAGCAAATTTAACATAAATTAGCAAATAGATTTTACTATACCAGGACTAAGGGGAAATTCATACATATAGCCATTTCTAAGAGAATATTCTGATTTTAGTTCTGTAAAAAGGTGCACATATAAAATATCTATAGACCCCTTCTACTTATGGTGGCTTCAGAATTATGTATTTTGATGCAGAAGTAAGAGGGATTTGATGATAAACAAGTGTACTAAGTTCTTAGTACACCCCATGATCCAGGGACTACCATTCAATCTTAGGGCGTACTAAGAAACAGGTTAGTCCTGAACCTGATGACAACCCTTACCCTTGCTAGGGGAATTTTACCTCGAAAACTGTACCCTTATTTAGGGCAGTTTTGACCGAAGACCCCATGTCTTTTAGGAAAAACCTGACCAGTAAACATTGCTCTTGAGAAACAACCATGAATATTCCCATGAAATAGAAACAAATCCGAAAGCTCAATGCCGGGATTTTGAATAAAAAAAAATGCCCTTGCTAGCTGCACACAAGTGCCAGAAAAATATATGAAGGGTCCCCCCCGGGACCCTGCCCTTACTCTATCTATGGACAGGGGCCCAGAGTAAGGGAGTGGGAGTGGAAGGTGGGGGCTATAGGATATTAAGCTTGGGTGTAAAGGAAAATCCTCGTTTCATATGGTTTTATTTAACAAATCTTAACAATGCTATCAAAGGAATTGTCGCTAAGGGTCAAATTCAAAAGTGAAAATAACTGGACCCACTTCCACGAGTGGGGGATCCAGCTATTAGAGGATGGGTCCTATCAGACAGGTGGGTGTATTGGAAGAGAGGGGGAGGGCGGCAGCGAGTCTACAATATAAAACTAAGAGGACAAAGGGACGAGGGGGGGGGGGAGGACTTTGTCAGTTGTACTGTTCTACGTGGGCGCACGTCCCAAACCACCGTTGTCAAGGCAACATCCATGACGAGGCTGGCCTGACGTGGGTTATAACGGATTGAGTTGTAGGTGGTATGACCACTGGTCATCCGCCTCACCTCACGACACTATGGACCATAGCTGACCATCCATCTAGTGACTCTGCTATCCATACCCACCCAGCTTGGCCTAGAGCCGGTGCACTTAAGTGACCAGGAGAGGCCTTGTATTGGCACACCTATTGGAGGAAAGAGGCATTTTAGTAAATTATTCCACAAAATTCCCCTCCTATAGTGGCTCAATTCTATTTGTGCTGATTCTATCACTAGAAATCGGACTTTTATTTATGCATTAAGTATGGAACTTTATGTACTGAAAGACTACAGCCACATGGAGTCCAATTCAGGACAGACAGAGGCCACTCCCACATTTCAGAGAAAGGTTATATGGGTGACCACGTTTGAATTACCTGGAAAATGGCAGCCATGGTGATTATACCCAAATAAAGGTGTGAGTGGACGCTGGACGAACGCAGCAATTTGCCTCAGTAGACGCTGACACGGACGCTGAAATCTACACAAAACGAACGCCATCAGTTCCTTTACCGTGGTTACCTCAAAAGGCAGACGATATTTGAACACTTTTTGAATTAGAAAAAAAGTTACTGTATAGTGGTCGCTATCTATCTGTACCTGATGACGTTTGAAGGAAAGGTCGTTGCAATAACAACTAGGAACATAACTATAACTTAAAAAAACAACCGATATTTCTCCCAAAGAAGACAATAACTGGAAGAAAAACAGACGACACATGGAACATCACCATAACAACAGCAACAACTAGTCAATGAGGCAGAGACCTGTCAAGCAGATTAAGTATTGTTGGTGATAGAATAAATACTTATTCTGCTTCTGACAGATTCCTGCCTCGACATTTCAACACCTGCAACACCGCCACTGCCATATTGGAACTTTTACCAATGCTTCGAAAGAATCGCTGACCCGAACACAAAGCTTTTGTGAAGCACAAGGTAATGTTGGGGGTCTAGAATTAGGTGTGTGGGTACCCATGCCACCCTTTTAAAAGAAAAGGGCATTTCACTAACTTTCTATTTTCCCATGTCATTGTCACTAAGCTAGGTTTTACAAATAGTGCCACATCAAGCATCGGGCTTAATATGTGCCGTTATTTTTTCAATGAAGGATTTTGGCCACCAATTATGATATTTTCCATAGATATGAAAGTCATGTTCACAGGGATCCATACTTTCCCTGGGCATTCCACAAATTGATATTTTCCTGCAAGGTGATGGTGGTGCCTTGCAAAATACTGTAGACTAGGGATTGAGTTGTCCTAGTAAACGTATTATTAGTCTCTGCCAATATAAATAACCCAGCCAAATGCTTTAAGGAATGGGCACAGATTACAATTCTCACAGCAGTGGGAGTGACAGATCTTGCAGTTGAAAATTAAGTGTTTTAAGTTTGAGGAATGAAATGCATTACATCTCTTTGTAGCTCGTAAGGTAAAAACTTGGTTAGGGTTCAGCCAGTGCGCAATACGAACAGCCTGGTGCAATATAGCGATGTAGCAAATCACTCAAAAGGTTATAATAGGGAATCGAATCAGGTGCCATTTCTCGTCATTTTATCAATGTATTGGTGCTAACTTTACAATATAATAACTGGGGAGGGGATATTTTCATCAGTTGTATTTAAGATGATTATATATCAACACTTTGGAGAAGTTGCATCAGTTGTGCAATCTTGTTTGATACCCAGGTATTCCTTTCTATAGAAACCAAACATGTCTTATTTGCATTATGCCTGGGCAGAATACTATAGCCAAAAACAATTGGAACACCCAGGTGCCTTGGTGCCCATGCTGGCCAAGCGGGCAACTTGGGCAGCATGGGTACCCCACGAATGGGCATACAACCTTTGTATGCCCTACTCATTGTGTTTTTCTACATCCCTTACTTTCGTAGAACTAAGAACAGTGACAATCAAGAGTAGGAAATACATAATTATTTCTGTCTGGTTGAGTGCCGATCGATGCCACTGTAATCATGATGCACTTGAAATGTCCTAGCACACATATCAGCATGAGTTTCCTTATTGTCCTCTGATCAGTTTGGTTTTTGAATTTGAATTTTGAAACCCAGAAATAAACCTTTTAGAGCTAACCTAAAGTGTTAACTTAAAGACATCCACATGCCTTGAGGTGTCTACCCCACAAAATGTCCATAAAATGGCTTTGCTACATGAATCAACATTGCAACCTGGACAATAGCGCTAGCTTATTGAGTTAACCAGCTGGTAGTGTTGATCTAGTGGCAAAACCCATATTAATGATGATAATGCTGGGTGGATGTCTCAAGGTTTGTGGACGTCTTTAGGTTAATTTACCCTACACTGAAATGATTTTGTTTTACATTCTATCAATGGGGAATCAAAAACACATAAAACGCAATTAATAGCTATTATTTCTACATCATTTGAAATGTCACACTGAAAACATGGAAGATCCGAAACTAGTCAGCAGTGACCACTTTAGGTCCTCAAGTTGACGATACCTAAAACTACAGCTTTAGGTAGTCATTCTGACGACTTTAGGTCGTCATCCTGACGACCTGAGTCATCAGGATGACAATACTGACAGTACAGAGTCGTCACATTGACGACTCAGGTTGTCAGGATGACGACTTAAAGTCATCATTTTGACTACCTAAAGTTGTAGTCACCGCTGACTAGTTTCGGATCTTCCATGTTTTCAGTGCAGTTATCCATAGAAAACACCAGCCATGCATAATATCTCAATTTACAATTGCCTTCATTGGTAAAAGGCTTTTGTTTGAATACACCTTTTGCCTTTAGAACATTGTCAGTTTTTATGAATCATCCTTCAGGGTTACATTCATGCACTGTGTCAACCCTATATGGGGATATTTCTATCAACCCTGCTCTGCTGGCGTGATGTGCATGGATGTTGCTAGGGCAAGTAGACTCGCCAGCACTGCATTTTTGCATCATGATGACCATGGCATGATGCATCATTGGTATAATTATAATTGCACTTGGTGGCAGGATCAATGTGCCTATACATGGGGAAAAAGTGATGCTCGTGAAGGAAGGGTTTGAAAAAGTGATGGTTGTGATGCAGGGGTTTTAGAAAATGACAGACGGCGACAATTTCAAACATACCCAGTACATTGGCATATACATAAAAGGTGGTGGACTGACGCTCCATCCTTCCTAAAAAGTGACAGCGTGACATCCTGAAAATTCTGAGCACCATTGGAGTGGCACATTAATACCCTGTATGAAATATATCCCAAGGGACAACAAATATATAACCCTTCATTCTGCTTCACAGGCATCCTGATACAATGGAAATCCAGAACATCCAAGACATTTCAAGAAGTACCCTGGTGATACCTTTATGAAGAGTGCATCATGCCCTTCACACCGCCCTCTCCTTCCACACAAACCATCCTTCGACTGCGCATGCCCAATGGTACCTGGCGTGATGACGACATCACTAACAGCAGCAGTGCCACCCAGTGGGATGCAGTTACACCAGGTGAGGTCACAGAGGTCAATCTAGTCAGCAGTCTTGGCATGTGAGGTGAGGGGATATTTGTATACATATTGTCTACTTGTTTAATCATAAGATTGAATAATCTCTGGAATACACACGTATGGTGCCCATCCAATAACTGTTGTCAGTAAAAACAGCTAGCAACCAGCTTCAGCAAAGGGGCAAAAATCTTTTCGACCCTTTGAAGGGGGTCAACTCCTCTGAGGGGGGGGGGGGCAGGGTAACTGGGTACCCAATCTGGAGGGTGTTGCTACTATAGTAAAAGGAAGAGCTGGCTAAAAATGTCCTTGTTTCCAGCCCTTTCTTTTCATGTAGCTATAACTTGTCCCTTTTGTTGCTCATAAGTGGTCATTCAAGTACAGTGCTAACAAAAAGGGGGATTTGAGTAGGTACCTAGTTGGGAGAAGTCAGTCAGTATAATAAACTATAGAGCGTGTGACATGAGTAGGTACCTGATAGTGCAGCTCTCTATTTTAAACAAGGCAGGTGACTTTTCAGACTAATGTGGTGAGTGCAAGTACTTAGGTGAAGCAGAGCACGACTTGTTTAGAAAAATGGGCACATACTCACAGCTCTTTTTACAATAGGAGCAACAGCCTCCTGACAGCCTAAGGTTGTAAATTTGGGTATCGTCAATCTTACAGCCTTGGGGAGTTCAGTGTTGTTTGATGGACTGCATGCATTGATTTCTGTAAAGAGTATTCAATGAAAAGAAAACTGGACAATGCGGACCTAGTCTGGCAGTGGAACAGGGATTTCCAGCCTAACCTGAAATTCTTAGATATAGTTTTTTTCTCTGCTGATTATTCATCTATGGGGTCTCTGTGACCACATGATGTGTGATGTATTCATGGGGGGTTCAGGGAAATTGAGATATTCAAGATGGCCACCAGAATTCTAAAAAAATCTTGAATAATGTATATCTCTGCTTCTATTCATCTTAGAGACACAAATAAAAGGTTTCTCGGATAAGGAGATGCAATCAGGCTACTTAGAAGTATGTGTTATCATAAATCCAGAATTTCAAGTTCCTATTAGAAGGTCACTCAGGAAGTGGTCCTGTAGTGTTTCTTTATGTCCCATATCAAAGGTTTTTGAGACCTTCATGTACCCATTGTGACTTTCTATTTAATAACAGTAAATGCTTCAGATTGTATAGGAGCAAATGCTTGCGAAATAGCTGTTTTATAGCCAAACCCCCTCCCTAGAGTAGATGACATTTCTATAACTACAACAATATGGGTTTTAAAGGTGACTACAGGACTCATATTAATCTGTCCTGAGCCCATAGTGTCTTCCTAATAGGGTCTCGAAATTCTGGATTTATGATGCATTCTTTTCCCTACTTTGCTGCATGTAAAATGCACACATTAATAATTAAAATTGCTGCCACATACATACTTCTAAATAGCCTGATTACATCCCTTGACCCCAGAAACATACTTTTTGACCTTTTATTTGTGCCTCTAAGATGAATAGAAGCAGAGATATGCAATATTCAAGATTATTGTAGAATTCTGGTGGCCATCCTGAATATCTCAATTTCCATGAACCCCCAATGAATACATCACACATCATGTGGTCACAGAGACCCCATACCAGAGGCACAGGAAATTGATCTATAGTAGTTATTGCTAAAAAGTGGGTAAATCCTTTACGTCCCCCCCCCTCAGGAGGGTCAAAGTTTTAAATTTAGGCCCCCACTGCTCAACCCCACCAACCCCTCCCCCGTGGATCAATAATGACCACCCATTCAATGTTACAGAGTCAGATATGGTGCTAGTACTGGCGGTCGTAGCGGCAGTCGGTATCATCCTCATCCTCTGCCTCCTCCTGGCCGCAGTCGCAATTTGTCGCCTTCGCAAACTGACAGGAACTGAGCCCCAACTCCTCACCTTCAGCCAATCACCTGCCGCCAAACCTCGCTCCAGCGTCACTGGCTTTATCAACAAGGCCTATGAGGAGACACCAAGTCCACCATCATGTGTGGGTGAACCGAGCACCGCAGGAGTTTGTGAGACTAGCGATACTGAGTCATCAATTGCAGCCGATGCAGCAGAAGACCTGCAGCCAACAAGGAGAACAGCCCCCAAGGTGCCCCCAAGACGCCACCTACCGGATGTGGGTGTGGGTCACGTGACTGCTGCTTCCTGTGTGACGACATCACCTGTGCATGGTGAGAATGGGATCAGTGAGTGTGTAAATCCACTGTATACCAAGGACAAGAACAATAAGCCCTATGTTAGCCTCCCTTTGGAAGCCATCACCGAAGGCGATGACGATGATGATGTTGACAATAATGGTGAAGGGCATGAAAACAGTTCAAGGTCACCCAAAGTGGTGCAATCCAAGGAGTTAGAAGTAGCAGAACAGGGACCCAAGGTTCCTGATTTGGACCAAAGCTGTGTGATCAGCACAACTTTTCATGATGTCGATGACACAATGATTGGCCCAGCGCCTGGTGTCAATATGGCCGAAGCCGTTTCCGCCACCCAGAGCTGCCCTAATTCCCCGCTAATGTCACCAGGGGGAAGCACTGACAGAACACTACCACCTGGTGGGACAAAAGTGAACTGGGCATCTGATTCCCGCCTACCGGATGATGGTGGGAATGATGGGTACCGGCCGGCATTCACAGAGCAGCGTACAGATGCAACCAGAAACCAGCAAAATGAGCCTGGTGCTGCCCCAGTGCCTCATTGGTCTTGGATGGGGCAGCTTGATACTAACTGGGAGGCAGAGACAACCTTCTGATCAGAACTACATGGATGATCACAATATTGATAAAAGTCTGCTTTCTGATAAGAGAATCTATTACTAATGAACATCCATTTCACTGACATTATTTTCAGATGACCGCTATCAATGTGTAAGCAAAAGACAACATATTGCTTTTAGACATTTTGCTGTAATTGGTACGAGGCATCAATTTTTAATAATTCTCATGAGCATTGTATTCGTGTACCATACTGGCTTGGTGCGATCCATATCTACATTGCACTTTTAAAGTATGATTTAATTTGTGACACAGTCGCAAAATTCTATGAATGGGGTGGGGGTCCAGTAAAGGGAAGCAAATCAATTTCAGCTTATATCTACCAGAAATATATGCCATCCATGGTCAAACTGCATGCATACATGCCATTTGAATATTACAAATAAAATGAGTCAATTAAATGACAAAATTAAAAGAATTCCCTCGCTCATCCTTTCACTGAAATTCTGAGTAACAAAGATCGCAATAGTTTTAATTCCAGGATACCTCTAATAATACATTTGACACAATTTCAGTGATTGCTGATGTCAGCCCACTGACCTGTCATTGATGCCAGCCCACTGACCTGTCACTGATGTCAGCCCACTGACCTGTCACTGATGTCAGCCCACTGACCTGTCATTGATGTCAGCCCACTGACCTGTCACTGATGTCAGCCCACTGACCTGTCACTGATGTCAGCCCACTGACCTGTCACTGATGTCAGCCCACTGACCTGTCACTGATGTCAGCCCACTGACCTGTCACTGATGTCAGCCCACTGACCTGTCACTGATGTCACCCACTGACCTGTCACTGATGTCACCCACTGACCTGTCACTGATGTCACCCACTGACCTGTCACTGATGTCACCCACTGACCTGTCACTGATGTCACCCCACTGACCTGTCACTGATGTCAGCCCACTGACCTGTCACTGATGTCACCCCACTGACCTGTAACACCTTTACCTTTAACCCTTTAATGGCTGTTGTCAAAAAGTATTATTTCATTATGCGCATTTTCAGATCTTCCCTACCCTGTGGGTACTAGTCTGCATAATTTATTATTGCATTGTTGGGCTTCAGAGGATTAACGCTCTGAAGCATTCCACTGCTACCGCCGGTGGGTGAATTTTTGCTATTCCGACAGATTATGTTCCTGTGGAACCAGTGCTTAAGCAGGTATTCCATTGAAGTCGGTCAGGTGATTTTTCGCTGATGCGTTTGTTTTTAATAATGCAAAAGTATAAAAAAATTGGTCAGATTAAGGTCTGGTTCCACAGCATCAGTCGGGTCCATTTTTTGCTAATCCAACCGATTTTTGTTTATATTTATGGGAAAAAAATTGTCAGATTAGCAAAAGTGGACCCGACCGACGCTGTGGAACTAGCCCTTTAGCGAAAATTTGCCTGACCGACATCAGTGTAATACCCGGTTTAATCAGCATGGTGCACCGATGGACTGCTAGTGAGTCTGCTACCTGAGCATCATGCCGACCATTGGCCTCAATGATGCTGCATTCATGCATCATGGCAATATGTGGGTATCATGCATGAGTGCCGTCTTGGCAATTCTGCATTCATGCACCATACGAACCAATAGGCATGATACATGAATGCAGCCTTGGCGATGTTACATTTATGCATCTTGAAAATCGATTTTAATATCTATAGGCCAAAAGGCCTCTATTCTATCTTATTATTCAAAATTAAACTCTCTCTTGCCATTACCACCAGGCAAATATTTTTGGTCCAAATTTATCATACTAGGCCTCATGACTACTGATATATAGACAAAGGTTCACGAGAATTGGTCCCCACTGAGGGTTATCACATGAGGCGAAGCCGAGTGTGATAATCCTCAGTGGGGACCAATTCGAGTGTTCCTTTGTGTTTATCTCAAGTTATTTTTGTCAGAAATGTTCAAAAATTCATTTATTTGGCATTAGTAATCATTTTATAATTAGTTTGTGACCATTTGCAATGATCTATCTGGCAGTGTGAAACGGGGAAGGGTTATCACATTGGGGGGTGTGATACAGAGGTTCTTGGTTAAACTTATAGGGCTGTCGTATTCAACTTGAGATAAACTCATTTACTATATTTGTCATAATGTTTGGGAACTCAGCTAGATATTTATGTCATGGCTGATACGAACGTCACTAGAGATTAGTACTAGAACGGTCGTATTCAATGGGGGCATTGAATACAATGTGTCCGTATTCAATGGTTATCCGCCATCTTGGATTTTGAACAGATCTGAGCTGTTTTTCTTCATTTAAAAGCAAAATAAACCCCTAGGCCATGACATAAATGCAAATTTCCACTTCCATGGGATTTTTTACAGCGTATTCCCTGAGGTGGGACTGGCGTATCCCACTCAGCCATATAATGAATTCATGGGATACGCCAGTCCTACCTCGGGGAATACAATGTAAAAATATCCCATGGTTGTGGACATTTGCTTATGTATCAAAACATGTCCCAGGTTAAGTCACATCCAGGATAGAATCAAGGAAATTTCAATTCAATTCAATTCAATAATGCATCAATGCAGCCTCGGAGCGGTATCGAACAACAAGGTGCATCACAGCGGCTCACAAAGGGTTAATGATTTATAACGACTAGGGCCTGTACTGATGTGTCAGCCTCAGGCTATAGATATTGCAAACAATGGGAGAGGTGAAACCACAATATATTGGAATGGTTAGAATATTGGCAATGGTCAAGTGCTTGATATGGTCAGCATGGCAGTGATTAATATAGGCCATTGTCATCTAATTTTAAACCAGGGAAACATGGACATGTTGGATACATTCGGGATTTCCAGTTGTTGTCATACACAGAAAACCTGCCGCTGCTAGAAACTTGTCAATACAGACGAGTTTAGGGTGGTCAAAACCTATTAACGATCTAAACTGACAGGTAAAGTCGTCATTCTGAAGACTTAGGTCATCAGGATGACGACATAAACTCGTAAATTTGACTACCTAAAGCTGTAGATTTGGGTATCATCAACTTGAGGACTCAAAGTCGTCACCACTGAGGAGTTCCGGACGTCCTAGGTTTTCAGTGTTGCTCAGAGCTATGTAATGTAATACCTAGCGTATAAGCCACATCATGGGGATAAGACACAACTTCAGTTCAGAGAGATGCTATTATAAGGCCATTTGGTGCTTGATTTTGAAAGTTTTGGTACTAATTTAAATGTATGATATTTTTTTGTAACTGCAAAAGACAGCAGCAAAGAAGACGAAGAATCAGAAGAGGAAAAAAGAAAACCATGATTTTAACAGTTCCTGCACTATACAAATTCTGAAATTAGGGGTCATCCATAAATGACGTCATGCTTTTTTGGACAATTTTTGACCATTCCTCCATCGTCATGTTTTTACTATAGCATTGTATAGGAGGCTTAGAATTCCGCAAGATGTCATTCATAGACCGCCCCAAAATGATTGGTTACCACTGCAACAAGTGAGATATGTATAGGCATTCAGATTCACTGAATGATGATTCACAGTGGCTGGGGTCAGGGCCATGCACCCAAATAAAAGTTTGCTTCCTAAACCTCTGTGTTCTCAGTATTCTATCATATTGGCATCTTGTGTGAAGACGATTCATATGTCCGGGCACTGAACTCATTTGCATAACTGGAAGTTTGATGTCGCTAAATTTTACGTGCATATACCTGTAGGGGCCAGCTCTGGCTGTAAGTCCATGGCGGTAGGCCATCTGCCCCGTTCCTGTTGCACCAGCCCTCAGGGGCTGGTCAGCCGGTATAAGCTGCCCCCCTTGTGTATTATACTGATCCAGATGTAGGTGGAAGGTAGAGAATGTCGGACGGGGAAGTAGATCAGTGGTAGAGCTTCCGCCTGCAGGTTGGAGTGTCCCGGGTTCGACTCCCAGTTTCTCCAGGACATTTTCCGCCGACCTCTACATACCCAATCTGTGCAGGTTTAAGGACTTTATGTGTACAAGCCTTTATATCGGCGACTGAACCCCTCTTATTCAGCTAAGATTAAAGTAAATTCAGCTAGGACGAACCCTGCAATATTCAGAATTGGACAGTTTGACACTCTTTCAGATAAGATGAGGTCCCACCTAGAGGGCAATCGTTGAAGCTCGCCTGGATCGGCCGACCATGAAATTGCAATTTGCATCATATTGTAGGTAGTGAATCATCCACAGTGACATTGGCTTAAAGCAGCTTTAACTGTTGGTTTATTTCAGTAACATTGTGTCTAATCTGATCAACATGTTTGCTGCTAAATGGAGAGAATCCAAGCTTCCACTTCCTGCGACTCCATTTCCTGTGAAACAATCCCTCTGAATGAGACAACATACGTGGATCAACATGGTAAAAGGTATGCCCGTGAAAGGGTGCGGGGGCGTACCTTTTACCATGTTGATCCACTTTACAGTCAAGGCTATCAATAGACACTGGTATATTAAGAAACTTGAGAATCCTTTTCATTTCGCTCCTTGTATCTCACTTAAGGTTCTCATATGATACAACCAGTATGGGTTTATCAAAGAGTAGCCAGTGACTAAAGATTACATACCATTTATTGATTGCCCAAACCAAGAAGTCCTCCCATGCTGAATATACAGAAATGTATTGAGATCGATGCATTAAAAGAAAAAGTGATAATAATGCACAAGTGAATAGTGAGTGTAAGATGATGATGTGTATTACAGCCTATGCTTTTAGAGCAATGCTAAAGAATAATGGAAAATAGCCATTCCTGTATGGAAGTGGCCATTTTGAATTCAGTTGTGTAACTGCCCCTGGCAGCCATATTCGATTTAGCATAGAATTATGGGTAATCTCTTATCTTCCTAATCATTAGAATGAATATATATATATATATATATATATATATATATATATATATATATATATATATATATATATATATTGAAATAGGTGTTTATCTTCTAATTTGTTTCTAAAACTATGTGTTTTATAACAAGTAAAAGTTTGTAATATGTTTCTTAAAGTAGCTTCAGAGTACTATTCTCATTTCAGGCTCCCAAATCCAAGATAGTATTTTATGAACTAGAGACCTTCTTTAGAGGTTCTGAATAAGGCCCAAGGCACATGAAAATTGATTGCCCGGACCAAAAGTTTATCATTATGTCTAAGAATTAGAATTGATAATTCCCATTAAAACAAGGAAAGTAGATAAAAAAAAACCCGAATTATTCACAAGTATTTACCTTGACTATTGAAGGCCCTGACATCAGAAACATTAGTATGCCAAATACTCCGTCTGTTAAATTCAGCCAGCATTGCTCTGAATGGGTTCCTGACCAGAATTATAGCATTCGAACAGTCTTTAATCTCTGTGATATTTCTATGTGTCTTGATAGTTATGACTCTACCATTGGTGATCCCTCCTCAAGGGAACCATTTACGGAGCTCCTTTTCTTGGTACACTGCTCCTGTCATGATACCTTTGGGAGATTCAGACAGAATTGGTTAGTTAATGAAAAGAAAACAATAGAATTCTGAAAAAAGAAATCTATGATGTAACTAAAGCAGTTTCATAGTCACTCATGATCAGTCACAAAGATAAATTTTTATATGACTGGTTGTAATCATTATAGGCAATGGCCAACTACAATAAGGATAGACTATATTATTTTATTGTAAAAGGGACCTCCTAAGCTACTGAAGAATTCTTTGAAATACAGTCAAGTTCCAATATATTGGTCTTTAAAACGTCGGTTGGCTCTGTTATTGGCCTAAACTCCTAGAACAGATTAGATAAGGGCCATAGAATCTCATTGTATTTCTTATTAAGTGGGTCGGCTAATTCAGAAACCAATCGCCTTTTTATTTGAAACAGAGATGGCTGATATATTGATACCTGACTGTATCCCTATATTTTGATTAGGAAGAGTGAATTTGTGAATTCCTTCTGATATGTTGGATTATGGGCTTGCTTTTGGTGGTAGAGTCTGGATAATGCCTCAGTGGGCATCACCAACTTAACCTACACGATGCAGGCCTATATCTCTGGAACCAAAAAACGTAGCTTCATGGGGAAAAATCCCTGGATGTGTTCAGACAGACATTGGTCCAACTTTTCAAGTCCTGCAATTTGAGGAAGACAAATATCCAGGAGCCATGTCCGACTGTAGCAGCACAAGTTGTGTAGGTCTCGACACCTACTATAAAACCAAGCCTATATGCTGCAGCTTATAGACAATTGCAAATGGCTTCTCTGCCTTATAGCATCTCCAAAAACTCTAGGTGCAGCTTATACTACAGTTTTATGTATAGACTAGTATCTTTAGCCCCAGGGAGAGCATAACTTTGTCTACAGCTACAGGTCTACAGGTTCAGTTAGTATCACAGCCATATTTGAGTCTATGAAGGGAATAACATACAGAAGTGCTCTTGAAAAAAGAAAAGCCTGGTGGAGTTATGAACACAGTGGCTCCATATATACTAGGAGCAGGACTTTTTTGATATGTCCATTACAATCACCTAGTCACCTACTATTTGGAATTGTATTGTGGTATATGAGTGTGTGCCTTTCTATTAATCAGTCATACTTTCTACAAATATTCTTGCAAATTGATCCATACTCCGATATAACCTTTCTCATTTGTCCCTTTTGTCAACGGAGATACATTCAATAAAACATTTTCAAACTTTGACAGAAAAGATACTTATTGATAAAGCTCTGAATTGATACACTTGATTGCACAACTGCTGACATCTTGAGATAAATAAACGAATTTGAACCTCTTGTAAAGTCAGCAAATTCACAGGGATTATACACAGTGGTTATCCTCTGGGGTTATTATCTGATTCAGTCACTAGGGTAAAGTGTTGCTTCCTCCTCTGTAGGTGGCCAACTTATTGACCAACACTTAGACACCAGGGTGAGACACAATCTCTGCCAATCAGACAGCGCTGGTGAAAATGCAACCACTGGTATTTATGCCAGTGATTGCCAGGGGTTATCAATTATTATATATATGCCAGCGGTAACATCAAAGCAGGTATTCATTAGATCTACTTGTCAGTAATATCGATTATAGCAAACCCATATGGATATTGAACAATCCCGAACTACCACTGCTGGTGCACAGTCAGCCAACTTCCGGCTTCCAACGCTATTTGTATTGCACACAAGTGGTCAACACAAGAGCACTTGAAAGAGTGTGCGTCAAAAGTAGGTATTTCAAAGTACATCACACACTATTTTCAAGCAAGGCAGGTGCCTTTTTAGACTTATATAGGGAGTGGAAGTTGAATGGTGAAGCAGAGCGTAACGTCTTTGGAAAAGAGGGCACCTATTCTTAGCTCTATTTAGCATACAAACAACACCCTCCAGACCCTTTACTGCATAACATAGCACAACAGGTAGGGATTAGTGGGGACATGCTAATCAGAATTATGGCATTGCCATGGCCCTGGCAAATTACTGTGTATGCCTGTGACTGCTGGAGGGTGTTGCTCCTATAGTAAAAGGAAGAGCTGGCTAAAAATGCCCTCATTTCCAGTCCTTTCTTTTCATGTAGCTATATCTTGTCCCTTTTGTTGCTCACAAGTGGTCATTCAAGTACGGTGCTAAAAAAGGGTGATTTGGGTAGGTACCTAGTTGGGAGAAGTCAGTCAGTATAATATACTATAGAGTGTGTGACATGAGTAGGTACCTGATAGTGCAGCTCTCTCTGTTTTAAACAAGGCAGGTGACTTTTCAGACTAATGTGGTGAGTGCAAGTTGAATGGTGAAGCAGAGCGTGACTTCTTTTGAAAAGAGGGTAGCTACTGACAGCTCTTTTTACCATAGGAGCAACACGCTCCTGGTCTAACACCCTGTATGCCTCTATTCATCTATAACTACTACTTGCAGGGTGACCTACCCAGAACTGTTCATATCAAACAGCCTAGATAATAATATATATATGGTATTCAAGTACCAGGCAGTACTACCTAAGAAATGGTAGGGTATATATAAGACCAATTTACGCTTAAATATGGAATGTGCTCCCAATTGGTAATAAAAATTAACACTACAAAATAGGCCCTAGAGTCCAGCTTAGCTTGAACCACCAGCTAGGATCACACTTAGTGTGACACCATTCCTGAGCCTTAATCCAAACTCATGAATGCTGATCCTATTTCCCAATTCACTTGTTTTGATACTGATACTAAGGCCGTGGCAGGTCCTAAGTGAAACATGTTTTTCTGAGAGTGTAGCATACCGACCTACTCTGCTACCATGATAGGTTTAGCTGCTAGCACCACCATACTGAACTTAATTCAGGGAATTACATACAGAAGTAAGTGGTGGATCCAGCATTTAGAAAAGGAGGGGGAAGCCCAAAAGGAAGGTGTACACCCCACATTTTTAAGGACCTTTTGGAGTCCAACATAATCACATAAACTCTTAACTACAGACAAAAAGGAGGGGGCATTCACCTCAGCACCCCCCCCCCCATCTAAACACACCCCTGGACACATAGTGCTCTTCAAAGAAGATCAGTGTATGAATACAGTGTTGTATACTGTTCTTAGGAGAACTTGTGGAGAAGGTGGTATTACCATTGTGGAAAAACGTCTCTGATATCACTGTGTACAGTACTGAATGGTGAAATTCTAAAATCCTGCTATTCTCTCCTCTACTCTTGAGAGATAAATCCAAACGAAACCTGCAAATAGATCATATAATGCAATGAAAGTCAGATATGTGCTATTGACAGGCACACTGGCCCCAGTTCGTAGTCTACCGATTACGTCACTGGTAAACAGGCATGCTGGGAGGTACTATTTTTCTTAGCTGGTTCCTAGTGACCCAACCTGGCAGATGGATACAAGCAAATGCTGGTTCCCACAAGCACCCAGTATTGGGGTCAAAGTAGGTCCAACACCAGTGGCGTATGAATACGGCGATTTTTGGTCAAAATGGTAACCTAGGGGAGAAGGCTTAGTTTGCCCACCAAACTACGTCGCCGGAGAAGTTGATTGACAGGACCTATGTTCTTGGTTGTAGTGGTTAGGTCCAATGGCAGGACTAATCTCCCCTTAATCTGCAGTGCCCTTACTCCATGCATCAGAAGGGTTTGACTAAATGGAGTCTAATAACAGTGCAGAGCATAACAATCCAAACATTTGAACTGCCTCCCAGTCAACTCTTACCAACCTTTGATTTTGAGAGAATAATCTTGGGAACTATACGATTTGGATATATTACTTATCCGATAGAAGCTATTGGTGAGTATGATCTAGATTGGATGAGCATAAATTAATTTTGGATGGGTCCCTTAACCCTTAGGCTGACAAAAGTAGGCTGATAGTTTTGAGGTTAGGGGATATTGTTTGAAATAATATCAGCTTTTATCTATGACCTTATCATACCTTTAATGGGGAGAAACTATATTTTATGTGGGCTGCTGAAAATAATTATTGCCATAGGAATAGGGCTAACTTTGAAGAGAACACTAATTTTAGGTAACCTCTTTGGTTCATCTGGTTCCTGGCAAGTTCTCTTGAAATACAAATCTAGTTGTGAGGATAACATCATTGAACCAGCCTGATTTATACACTATCCAACTAGCACAAGGATGTTAACCTTTTCGGGCAGGAGAACCAGCCACCCAGGGTGTGATATGTGTTACTCCTTTACTCATGTAAACATGCTGTGTACCTATACTTATACCAACTAACTGCCTGCTTGTGAAAAATGGCGGCACAGACTCATTTTGGTTCTATACTTGTACAGAATGTAATCCACATTGCTTTATTGTTAAATGTGATTTCTGATGATAAATAAGTCCATTAAGGGCTCACTGAACTGAATATTCAAAGTAATTTATTCCCTTCAGATAAGTCACATTCTTTTTTTTTCTTGGTAGATAATATGTCTGAACTGCCAGCCTAGCCTCAAAACCATTCTTCCATATGTATTCCCTTGTGGAGTGGCAACCTTAGTGATGAGGGCATAAAGGAGCAGGGTAACTTCATTAAGAGTCCATGAAGGTGAAGAGCTGTCCAAATAAACAATTGACATAATTGTTTGGGTGGGAGGCAACAAACATGGGATTTTTGTGTGGAGTTCTGTATGGACACTTTGTAAAGGCCCTGGAGCATGCCATAAGTGTGCGTCGTTAGGTGCTTTGAGTCAGGTGACGATGCACTGACACCCTGCTTAAGGCCAGTGATTATACAAGGATGTCACATGACCACTCCTACTGTTTGTATACAAAACTGAATTTTGAGGGCCGACTGACGGCTGTCAGTCACTGACCGATGGCGTAGGGACAGTATCCTTAAGGTCCTCGGCTTTCTAGTTCTATTAGTGAGTGAGTAATAGGTGTTTAACGCCATTTCAACAGCTAAGGTCATATTCATGGTGAGAAATACATTACACAATTTCACAAGGGAATGTGTCAGTGCCTGCACATATGTGTACCACACACATCCGAGGGGATAGGAAAGAGGAGAAATAGACCCTTTTAAGTGGGCTAGAGAAGCCCAGTTCTATTAGAGTTTGAAGTATGTTACATTGGTTCACAAATCATCCAAAATCATTTAAATTCAATTATCACTGAGCACAGGTTTCCGATGGGGGGGGGGGGGCCGGCATCACTGCATGTGAGGCAAAAAGAGGCTAACTGCTGTCACTGGGCTAAAGCAGGGTATCAGTGTGCAGTCACGGCCCTTGAAGCATGTCACCAGCATGCTGCACGGCTGTGATGTGTGTCCACAGGGCTGGGCAAACTCAAATCTTTCCCATTCCTCAGATTCTACTAGATATAGAAGATTATAGAAAAGTACTAAACTGTCCAAACCAAGACCCAGGTGCATCCTATAGTTATTCCCTTGTTTGAGGGTATACCTTATATTAGTATGGTTGCCAAGGGCTGGTTTTCCAGGCAACCTTGCAGAAGAACCCACTCGAATAGGTTATGAGTGATTTGGGTACAGGAAGTCATGTCCTTTAAGAATCTTGATGATGCCAAGCTGGCATCATTAGGCAATTTGAGAAATTCAAGATGGCTGCCACAAGGGCCACCCAGAATCGTTTTATGTCATAGATCTGTTAATATTCATGTGATTTACATGTGTAATACATCAAAATTAGTTTTCTTGGGATGAGGATTTCATTTAAGGGCTCAAACCAACAATTTATGACATATACAGGGAGTCAAGATGTTTCCAACACAAAATGTCATTTCTCACAGTTATATACAGTGTTATTGATAGATTACATTAGATATACATCTTAACATGAACCCGAGGGACTCCTTGACTTTATAATTACGTTATTTGTATGTTCCTAGGATGAGTTGTTGCCTAGTTACAACTGTTATAACCAATAGGGTTCTGTATACTTATATAATCTCTTCAAACAATATTTTTAGTTAATAAAACATAGTTAAGTCATCCTATTTGTCAATTTGTATATCCTCTTCCATACTTCCATTTTGTTATGATTGTGGGTTGTCACAGGTCAGGAAGTCTTTTATTTGGCATTTACAGAACACTGTGCAGGACATGCATGATTGATTACAAGGACATTGCTTGTTTGCACATGGCTCTAATGAAGAGCAGTTACATCAGAGTAAATTGATGATGGAAGGTGGAGCTGTGGGTATTTCTTTTGGCAAAGTTGTTGGGAGAAGATACCCTGTTCTAGGATGTTTTGACCATCCATGCAATAAAGGGTCTTCTTCTGGAGGTTTTAAAGACATAGCAGCCTTCCAGATGCATGACTGGTAATGGGCTTGTTTGACATGAAGGCTTCGTTTGGTATGACGGCTTCCTTGTTTGGGTCAAGGGATGCCACACAAATCCATTTGGATGTGCTTCTACCTGTCTGCTTTTGTCAAGCTTTAAACCTCACATCAGACATAGTTTCATCACAGTCAGGTTCATAGCACACTGATACAAAGATTGTAGCTTCTGAGACCAGGGCATACATATCTATATTGGTCCCTAATTTCGGTGGAATAATGCCCTTTTCAACAGCATTTACTGTTTACCTCTTTCGAATCCCCTGTATCTTACTGACAGCGCCACACCCAGTTAGTGAGTTAGAGGGATTAGATGTGCTATCATGGCCTTTTGATCTGTGCAGGTTGCAGCTATATCAGTGGTCTTTCTCTCAGGTGACAAAGGCACCATGTAAATCTGACAGATCACTTTCAGGGACTACTAGAAGTGGTCAGTAGTACAAAGACATCATAACATGAATACTTTGATATCTTTCGAGTGCAGCTGTCATGACTTGATTTTGATAATGACATCAGCTTCCTCATGTTTAATGCTCCTGTCATGCCTCACACTTTGTATACCCACGCTAATTTCTACAGGATTGTCCTGTACCAGTGTAGTAACTTGTGATTGCACTGAGACCTCTTGAAGTACTTGGGGAGTTCTGTGAATATCAAATTAATCAGCTGAACTTTGCAATTGTTGTCTGTGACAGTATCAACACAGTTTTGAAAGGCAGAGCTGATTCAACAGTCAGGATGTGATGTTCATATCCCTTCAAAGTGTATAGTGCTCTAGTTCAATTTTTATTGTAGTAGTTGTCACATGACAGGCACAAACGTCAATTAAATCAGCTACTTCTCCTCCTGATTCCACCCCAGAGCTGTGCACATCCATCAAATATCTGGCTTACTAATGACACATGAAGACACTTCAAAGTAGACTTTCCTGTCAATGCTAGCAGAGTCACTTAAGGGTGCTGTTGGAATAGGGGCAAGCTCATAAGAGAATAGTTCTTTTGCATCCAGATTGATGCAGCCTAATCACCCTGTTGAAGATGACTTCTTTGGCAACTGAATCAGCTTTTCTTATCTTTGTGTTTTTTTATTCACAGCCATTGCTGTTACTGAACTACTCACAGTGTCATAGAACCAGATTTGTGTACTGTTCCAAGCGTTTATTTCAACTGCATTGTGAACATTCACAGCTTGATTTTCCTATGAGAGAATTAAAGGTATATTCCACCATCTATTCCATCGCCACCTTGTGGCCAAAAATTGAAACTACCTATTTTTGCCTAAACTCATGATATATGCTCATTTCCCTTTTGTATGTTCCTTTACTCTCACTGTCAAGCTGTTGAATGATAGACTTTTGTATTTTCCCACCATAGCACTAAGATTCACCGGCCAACTTCATAGATTTCTATAGTTGAGGAGAGGGAATTTTTTTCCATAAATCTGTAACTTCTAGATTCTGCCAGTAACCCTTTAAGTTTCATTAAGATATTACTGGTCAATTTTTCAATATTTAAGAAAATGTTAGAAAATGGGGGTTTCTTTCATAAACGGCAATAGTTAAGGACTTCCCATCTTCAGATGTGAATAAATCCTAAACTAGCACAATGAATCATGTTTTTTATTGTGTTGTCCATATGATAATACATAAATCTAACATAGTCCCAAGTGATTTGAAGAAACTGATGGTAGTTTACACTGAAAACCTGAAAGATCCGAAACTAGTCAGCGGTGACAACTTTAGGTCCAGTTGACGATACCTAAAACTACAGCTTTAGGTAGTCAAAATGATGACATTAGGTCGTCATCCTGATGACCTGAGTCGTCAGTATGACAATACTGACAGTACAGAGTTGTCATACTGATGACTTAGGTCGTCAGGATGATGACCTAAAGTCGTCATTTTTACTACCTAAAGTTATAGTTTTAGGTATCGTCAACTTGAGGACCTAAAGTGGTCACCGCTGACTAGTTTCGGATCTCAAGGTTTTCAGTGTAGGATTTACCGAATAGTGGAATATACCTTTAAAGAGTGAGGATGGATGCCCATTTGGGCCCATTGGGTTTACATGGCCTACAAATTTCTGAAGAATCTTTTCTCCATCCTTTTCATCAGCAGTTATGTGGGCTTTGGTCTCTTCTTTGTGGATATCAGAAGGGATCTTATGATTGTCTCTCAATTCCTCTAAAGTGCCAATCTTGTCATTTCATTCCCATTTAAAGCTATCCCAATGAGTCCACCAGAACTGTGGTCAAACCTCATGAATGTAGTCTCTACGAACATGTCTGACCACATTGCCTTGGTGCCCCCTGCAACATGCTGCACAGTGTGTTGGCCTAGCCAAAAGTGGAGGGAAATCTGCACCAACTATGAAAGACCTTTCTTACACAAATATTCACATTTGAAAAATACAATATAGCAGTGTCATAGAAAGACATTTGGCACATGGTACAAACAGGCCCTTTGCACTTAAAGTTGTTTGTCATGATATACAGTGATGACAATAAAGTCAATGCATCCCTTAGGCTCATCTTAAGGTAGGGAAAGATACGGTTATCTCTTGATGGACTGTATATGTGTGTGAGAAATTTACTCGAGATGCAGCTTTGGTGTTGGAAATAGTATGTTGGTTGCTATGTAAACAGTCTAACTCCTTGGATATGTATCAAATTGTTGACCCTTTAAATGAATTTGTCATTTGTAATATATCAAAAACCCTAATTTTGATATATTACACATGGAAATCGCACAAATACCAACAGAACTATGGCATAAAACAGTTTTGGGTGGCCCTCATGGTGGCTATCTTGGATTTCCCGAATTACCCAATGATGTCAGCTTGACATCATCAAGATTCTTAAAGTACATGACTTCCTGTAGCCAAATCATTCTTAATGTAACCATGTATACGTGTGAGAAATTGATGCGAGATGTAAATTTTGTGTTGGAAATAGAATGTTGGTTGCTATGGAAACAGTCTAACTCCGTGGATATGTATCAAATTGTTGATTTGACCCCTTAAATGAGTTTGTCATCCCAAAAACCCCTAATTTTGATATAGTACACTTGTAAATCACATGAATATTAACAGATATATGGCATAAAACAGTTCTGGCTGGCCTTCATGGCAGCCATCTTAAATTTCTCGAATTGCCCAACGATGCCAGGTGGCATCGCCAAGATTCTTAAAGTAAATGACTTCCTGTACCCAAATGACTCATAACCTCTTCGGGTTTTTTTTCTGCAAGGTCAACCTAGCTGGCTGCCAGACTATATGTGGGGTGGACCTCATACCTGAGCTAGTATAGAAGTCACTCTGTAATCTGAGGAGAGCACACTGAAGAAACAGGGTATTTAAGGTTAGGTTCTGTCAAATATAACTGGTTTACCCTATGGCATGCTCTTCATATTGACAACTTGTTTGCCTGGCATGTGAGGGAAAAACAACCTGGCTCATCTAAAGTTGTCAACATGAAGACCCTTTGTCTGTGCTAAGCTAGATTTTAGATTTTATAATTAACTTGTTTATTTAAAGTTGCTCACTTAGAAGACTTTAGCAATCTTAGATTTGTGTGTGTGCTCAACCCTGGTTTTACAAGATAATAGGGTTGAGAATTAATATACATGCAATGTTTGACTGTTTCTGACTTGTTCAGTTTCATTTAAGGAATTCTTGTTTCATCTCTAGAAGTAAAAGGTGGATGAGTTGGTGAGTAACTAGCCAATATTCATCATTTCAACATAAAATGATTGTTTTCATTTTCCTGATTGACAACTTCATAGCAGGTCAGATTCTACTTGTAATGATATGGGTTTTCTACCCTATAAACATTGCATACTGCTTTTAAATTGGTCTATTTATCGGAGCACAATAATGCATGGCGCATTAACCCATACAACTGGCTGTCGTGGAACATGAATACAACACATAGATTTTACATAATACTGTTATGGGCTATGTGCCCTTTAATACTAATATTATTTACACATTCATATTCACCACTATGTTACATAACAATTTGTATTGTATCAGGCAAATTCCAATACATTTCTTCCAGGGGCGAGCAAGCACTTTCACAGTGAAGTAGAGCTTTGAGGTTTCCTATGTGTTCAGTGGTTCAAGTTATCAGCCATGAGGATTCCCTTAATCTACATCCTGTGTACCATCTGGATTGTCATGTATGATGTCTCATGTATTAGTATTAATGGCAAGTATCTAGGAATGTCTTTATCTTTTGAGATTTCTTGGCAAAGAAATTCTTTCTAAGCCTCATTTTCAATGCTAATTATGAGGATGAAAGGTGAATTGAAATAGTCTTATCAGAGCTCAACGGAAAGGGTCTGGCACCCTATGAAGCGCTACCACTAAATGTCAAGATTTGACTTAAGCATCCACTGTAGTAACCAAGGTTATGAGGCACTGGACCAATCAGAGAACAACAGCCTCTTTCTGATGTCATGACTGTCCAAAATTAGGTCAGATTTAGGTCAAGTCTTGTTCCTAATATGGTCATGGCCTTTTAATTAGGTCAGTCTGTTGGACAATTGTAGTAGTGGATTTTGACAGATATTTTGAGTGTGACCCTGGAATAGGGGATTATGATGTGGTTTCAATCTGAGTGTCTCATCAGGCATGATTTTTAGAGTAACATTAAATGTAAAACGATAAATTGGCCCAGAAGGTTCAATGTACATAGATTATTTTATTGGATGTACTCTGAAATTCTAGTGGGTGATTTACAGACAACCTTGGGAAATAAAATTTTCACCATTAATAATATGTCGAAAAATCACTGAATATCTGTCAAAAAATTGTGAGTGTGGAAAAATAACTGTGGACAGATGAGGAGAAAGGGTTCTCCGAGGTAAAATGTAGCATTTAAAATTGAAGTCATCAGCTTTAATATGAGGTATATCACTTGCAGTTAGCCCTTACGGTCCCGGAGTAACCATATCAATAACGCTAATACGCTCTGTCATTCATGGTTTTGATTAAATCCTGCATCTAATAAGCATAATGTTTTAAATAATCTATTGATAAATGACCAATGCTTTCCATACATTTGGCCATAACATTGGATGTAGAAATGGTATCTATGTGCGGTTTTCAGCTTTAAAATCCCTGTGAATCATTTTATGGACTAATGTCATTTTCTTTTTCTATTTGGAATGTTCTCTTGTTGCCATGGCAACACATTTCTATGTGAAACCTTATTTAGGCCTTGTTTTGGATTCAAAACATTCCATTTACCTTCCAAATATAGAGGAAATGAGTGAAAATAGAACATTTTTGAGAAAGTTATCTTTTTTCTGTGTAAAAAAGTACCTAAGACCAGTTTTTGGCCTATTTCTCACATTTATAGCCTTTGTATCTCCCCTAGTGGCCAAACCCAGTACTAAAAATCCTGCAGGGAGGGACCTTTCTCCTCATCTGCCCACTTGATTAAGTCTGCCAAAGTAAGTGTGGAGAGGGTATGATTGGCATGCACAGCGTAGTGCTATTGGCTTTGCAAAAAAACCCAGAATGTTCAGGTTTGTAGGGGTTCATGGAACCTGGGGTTTAGTGTCCTGGGGTGTAAGATGGGTGTTAGGGGCCGACCCTACCAATCATACGGCAGCAGTGATGAAAATGTGGTAGGGCAATGTCCATATAATCTTAGTATTATGTAATTCCCTGAGTTGACCTAGGGCCCACGGTATTTATTGTTGTAGTACACGGAAAACTTTGTTGGATGGAGGTCAACTGATTTAGTCCAAAAGGTTCAATCCATGAGGGGTGATGGTGCAAAGACGATGCATCCATCTTTTCTCCTCCACACATTTGAAAGGGCATCATTCTCTATTGATACTTTTAGGTACTATAGGATGTTCATGAAAATCTTTGCGCATTTTCTGTTTGACATTAAATATTCTGCAGGGCTGATGGTGCATGGATCATGCCCATTGGTCATCTTCATGCATGAATGGAGCAGTGGTAAGGTAACTCACCATGTCTACATTCAAACTATAAACCATAAAACTATGCCAGAACCATGAATTGATATAACCTACAAAGCCTGGTACGATTCACCAATGAAATGCTGGCACGCCTTTCCAGAAAAAGGACATGATGTATTAAAGTGGAAGTGTTTTATTCTGCGTGCATTGCAGATTCTGCAGATGCAAATTTGTATAAGTGGCTAATGGAAGGACGCATCCCTGTACGACCTGTCACAAAACATGAACAGTCTGTTAACGTGTCAGTAAACTTCATCCTGGTTGAGCTTAAGGAGTTGGTAAGTTTCTCCTAAATTATACTGATAGCCAAATAAGGTAAAGAAGTATGCATATTGTCAATGATAAGCAGAAATCACATCCCCTTATGTACCAAATCCTATGATGAATATCTAAGTCGACATACTATATAGGCACTTTGCTCATTATCATTGTCTACATCAGATATGTATGAATTAGAGTCCTTTAATTATCCACACTCAAACTGTTTATCCTGACCACGATTTCAATTATTTTTGCTTTTTGAAGAATGCAGCAAAAGAGACTTTTACTATTCGTGGTACATTACTTCTGGTAAGCATATCTGTGGATGAACACGGTAAAAGGTATGCCCGCGCAACCCCTCGCGGGCATACCTTTTACTGTGTCGATCCACATCTTTTGATTCGGGTATCAGCTAATCTAGCATGCTAACATGATCTTCACTCTCAGTTTTTTTTTAATAAACAAATTGGTATATTAACATTCTATTGCATAACACATTGGTATGTATACATTTCAATCTTTACCTGTAACCTTACTGTAACCGTGTGGTACTGAAAACATAACTATAATGTCTAGCTAATATATATATATATATATATATATATATATATATATATATATATATATATATATATATAGCATGATTAGTCTGAGCACCATTCTCTGCTAAGAATTACAATTACAATGGGCATAATGTATTCTGAAACTCCCCTTCTAATTTAGTCACTATAAAATTAACATTTTCATAACAAGGCAATCAACGGTACCATTGTATTTACTATTGTATAATCATGTATGAAACATATTCAGTTTTCAAATGATTAAATGAGTTTAATCCCAAATAAATATCATCAAGGGCTGAGTATCAAGTGGACGGCCCAAGGTTAGAATAAACTTAATTCAATGTTGAAATGAATGAAGAACTATTGATGTAAAGGGAGTCATTTATATTTCTGATATAGTGTGTAAATTAAACCCTGGTTATTAGGTCTGGTATGTACCAAGCATTCCAAAGGGCCTGATGAATATGTAGCTATTTAGCTCCAAATAAGAGTCATGTAGAATGTGCACAGGAACAGACGTCTTAAGGTTAAAGATACATTCCTCAATTGACCCAAAATCAAGATATGAAATACACTCATGCAGACTTCCATTACCCATTTCCTAATCAATTGACAGAACCCTTTGTCGTAGGAAAGACATATTTGATATAATTTAGGTGAAGTATTGAACAGAGGTCTTGGGGCATCTCCCTTGGAACACCTATGCATGTACTATCTGCTTTGATTGGGACATAATGCACCCCTTGTTGATTTTGATAAGTGCTAGCCAGCAAAAATAAAGTCTCACATACTGGATTGATGTATTTATAAGTTAGAATTTATATTTCGACCTCTGGATCTCAGCTATATACTCAGAGGTATAATTCTATGGAAATGTGATGAAATTGAGAAATCGCCCTCGATGAGTTGGAAATGTTTAGCCTAACCCACTCCATTTTATTGTTGCCAACAGGTGTGGAAGGATAATTCCTGTGCTTGGAACCCTGTCGACTTTAACAATGTCACTTACATATTTGTCCCAGGTACATCTTTCTGGAAACCACATTTTGCAATATATAATAGGTAAGATATGCAAACCCACCAGGGTCCTATTAAGAGTTTCTTTGGTGTTAATTTTGATACAATAGGATTGGTTTCTGATAAGATATCTGTATAGCTTTTATTGAGATCTTATCCAACTCCAAGGACGAGTTGCTTAGAAAATGAACCCATTTTGTAAGGGTGTATAATTCAAAAAGAAAATATTTGTGGTGGGGAAGTAGCAAAACTATATCAGTTAGAGTTGCAGATAAGCAAGCATAAGAGAGCAGTTCTTAACCCCTTCAAAGTGCACCAAAAAATCGAAAATGAAACTACATGATTGGTTAAAAATAGAATAAATTAACAAACTTGAATTAAGAGAATACTTGTGTCATTTCTCTATTCTTCTATTTATTGACCATCAGTGTATCCAAAGAAGTTGTTGGCGAAGACTGGGACCATCTGCCGATACTCATCACCTCAACTGGCCTAATGTATTGGGGAATAACGACACACTTTGATGCTGCATGTGACATCAACCTTCTGAACTTTCCCTTTGACACACAAACCTGTGATATGTTTCTTGGTAATTACCTGGCTAGTAGCTCCTATATAAACTTTTCCACCCCACAAGACCAAGTTGAGACTAGTGGCATCCTGAAGAATTCTGAATGGTCCTTGGTCAATGCCAGGCAATTTAACGATGATCTAAACTATGGTTTGACAACTACATCTAGAGTCAGAATGATGTTTGCCTTCAAAAGGAATCCAAGCTACTATGTCATGACCATCATAGTCCCGCTGATTCTTCTTGCCCTGGTGGATCTCTTGGTTTTCCCCCTTCCACCTTCATCTGGAGAAAAGATCTCGTTGTGTGTAGCATGTCTGATGGCCTTCTTACTGACACAGTTGTTGATCGCAGAGCACCTACCAACAAGCTGGACTACTGTCCCCTTAATCAGTGAGTACCGTAGATTTATGTTCATCAGAACAAGCACCTAAATTTATTCTAAACATGCTCATTTAAATCTTTCAAAATTGAAACTGAATCAAAGGGATTTTGATTCCAAGAGGCCGTTAGGTTCCCAGGACTTTTAACCTAAACTGCTAAAGTATCTCCTCTACTATTGGGATTCAATATAGTATAGTAGGTAAAATGCAATACATTCATACTGGAAAACAGTAGTCTATATATTGAAAGCCCAAATACAACTCCTTTATGTGTATCTAACATAAAAAATTAAAATGTAGTAGTGTTCAAGTCTGTAGTCTGTGGCGGTTTGAGGCCGCTTAGTGAAGGCCTGTTGGTGAGAGAGGACATCTGGTGGTACCACCAGGTACCAATTGTTCATTCTGAATATATACTTTCATATTCCCTGGAGGTGCGTGTGAATATTACACCCTATCACTCTCTTCATAGTTGCCAGCGAAAAAAGGGCATACATTTCCCAGAAAGTGGATAAGAAGACAGACGAAAACGAGTTACAAGAAAGATGGAAACAAGTTGCGATAGCTGTGAATAAGATGCTTGCTTTCATTCTCTTGTTCTGTCTCATAATGATAGTTATTATATGTTTTGGCATTTGGTTAAAACCTTGATGACTACCTTAAGCAGCTATAAGTTTGATGATTACATTTCAGCCATTTCCTTATACTTTTAATAATGGGAAAATAAGAATTCTAAGATGACTGCTTTAGATAGGAAAGAAAATCTATTAGTACTTCTACTAGTTCTACAACCTCCTAATTTTGTTCTAGTATCAACCTTTGTCTAGAACCCTGTGGCTTTCAATTCATTTTGAAGTAGTCTCATTTTTAGTAATTTGCTGTTCCATAAAGGGTCATTTCAAATTGAAATTGAAAAATAAGTTCTCATTTCCCCCACACATTATTTCACTTATTAGATAATCTATGGTACCTGCCCAAATTGGTAGGTGAGGCCCCTCATATGTGAACAAGTAAAATTCTACTTTTTATTCAATCCTTATTTTTCATTTCACTCAATTCTTCATGGCATGCACCCTTCCATTGCTTTTGTAGAGAATTGTATTGCAGTATTTGAGTGTGTGCCTTCACTTCATCAGTAAATTCATCACCAAATCTTGCAAATTGGAAATTATTGTTACAGCAAATAGCCTGATACATTGTTCCTCATTTGCACTTTGTATACATCCAGAGAAATTCAATAAAAAGATTTTCGAATGTTGGCAGAAAAGTTAATATTGGATAAGGCTCTACATGGATACACATGATAACACAACTACTGACATGAGAGAAATAATCCAGTTTTAGCTTCTTGTAAAAGCAGCTGATGGAGCAGTATTCTAATATCTCTATGCATAGAAATGGTAATCAGCGTTACAAGTCAATCCAAAGCATGGTGGATGAACATGCTCAAAATATAAGACTATGTCACTTTAATAACGGTTTGAATTGCAAGCCATGAACGCTAACAAACTAGTCTCAGCTAAGCTTCTACAGTCTGGCACTAAAGGTTTTCTGTATTGACTGGTGAACATGGACTCACTCATTGATCTGCATTAGTGGCCACGAAAGTGACCTTAGAGGTATATTAATGTGTTTGCTCAGTCATGTATGACTTCTGTAGAAGGCTCGTTGTCTGTGGTAATGAGCACACTTTGTCATCATATATGCCCATAGAGTTACAGCGATACCCTGTATATAAGACACAGCTTAAACATGAGGATGGCTCGTGAGTGCAGTTTATAGGATTACTCAAAGCTCGGGGTGCATGGTATGACTTTTCGACCCTATAAACATACTGCTTTGAAATTAGTCTATTCAACATGACCACAACAATGCATCTTTATGACCCTTCAGAATCAACCCTTTAAGGACTGCTGATGCCGTAATGCATCATGCCCTTTGGTTGTCATGATGCACCAATGACGCCTCATCAGCACTTATTTGGCGCATCAGGCCGACCTTCCAGGAGTATCTGTATAAACCCCATAGGGTTGGCATGATGCTCCAATGAAGTGCTGGCGAGCAGTCTTGCCATCACTTCATTGGTGCATCATGAAGACCAATGGGTGCATCAGCGGCCTTAAAAGTGTTACCCCTATAACGAGTGTACACACACATTCATAGAGTCTACATAACGTTGTTATGTGCTATGTACCCATCATTGATAGGTTCAATATTAATTACACATTCATCACTTTGTCATGTAACAATTTGTATTGAGGCAGTCCCATGAGAACCTTAAACAAATCAATCAATCAATCAATTAAAACAATTTGTATTATATCAGGTAATTACGAATACAGTTCTTCCAGGGGCAGGGCAAGCACATTCACAGTGAGATTGAGCTTCTAGCTTTCCACACCCATGTGTGCACAGTTCTATCAGGGGTTTATGTTTTCAACCATGAGGATTCCCTTAAGTTACATACTGTCTACCATGTGGTTTGCCATACATAACATCTCCTGTATCAACAACAATGGCAAGTACCTAGGAATGTTTTTATTTTTTGAGATTTCTTGGCATGGAAATTCTTTCTAAGCCTCATTTTCAATGCAACATGAGGATGAAAGATGAATTAAAATAGTGTGATTCTGTATTGATGTTTATGTCAAGGTGAATATCGATGCCCCATTGACAATGCACTAGCCTCCCGTATTGAACCCCTGCGTTAAATAACCAGCGCCAAATCCGCACGATAACGTCATAGGTCCACCGCGCATGCGCAGCCTTTTTGAAATGTAAACATTCAAAATGGCGGCGGTTAGCATTTTGCGATGACGATAGGTAAAAGTGAGTTTTTGTCCATTTTTGTCCATTTAATAGATCAAATATACACCCAAGCACCTTGACATTAATGTAAAGATGAACTCTGATCAGTTTGAGCCTCCTGTTTCTTCACTCGCGTGTCCTGCCCGCTCCGCACTCGGCCTACCGGCCTCATGCAGAACGGGCAGGAGACGCTCGTGAAGAAATGGTCGGCTCAAACTAATCATCGTTCACCTTTACTATTTTATGTTTTTAAGAAAGACTTGAAAGGCACAGGTATAGATTGCAAGCAAGTGAATGGAGATGATGTTGCATTCCCTTACATAATTACTAAAGCAGAAATCCCTAACAGGCCTAGCAAGGTTAGAAGCTAATATTTCAAATTTGCTGGCCACCTGGTTTAATTGTGTCAGAGATCAAAAGACCCAGCTTTAATACTTAATAGGTAGTTTCACAAAAACTCTTGCTTCATGATTACATTTTAATGTAAAGTATCTGAGTCCACTGATTGTCAAATGGTTGACTTTAACAGTCAATCTTGTTTATGACAAATTTATAGAAAAAGAGGCAGAATGATGAAGAGAGTTGCTTGCGCATGTTACAACTTAGAACATCAATTTATCTATTGCTAGCAAAATCGAACACCATCTAAAGGTTCTTCTAGAGTACCCGTGCTGAACTTTCGTTCAGCACAGGTACTGCACCCTCTGTGACTAATTGTAACACATTTATGTTTACCTTTGTATTGTTTTTAATTGGATGAAACAGATTGTTTTTTATACTCTTCAGTAATATTGATCAGTGTTCACATGGAAAGTTTACAATAGAAGTTGAAGTTGAAATTTCCCTTATTTTCCTGGACAGGTTTTAGGCCCAGCTTTGTTTTGCCAGCTCAAACATGAGAATAAACAATGCAAGTGTTTTTATGAAGGCAACTAAGTTACAAACAAACTGAATTTTAAAACATTCCCCTCTGTTATGGCCCATTTGGCATCATGTTTACATGTACTGTGAGAAGCATGTTGTTGATACATCCATTAATTACTATAATCATCTCGGTTTTATTTAATTTTGAAGTAGGCTTGTTTCAACATTTTGCTGTTCGACAAAAGATTAATTGAATATGAAATCTGTGCAATAAAGTCTTATTTCCCTTATGTAGATTACTTTACTTATGAAATATTATATCATTTCACCCATGAAGTAATCTATGATACCTGTCCAAATTTGAAGTTAAATCCTACTTCTCATTTTTTTTTATTTCATTTCACTCAATTCTTATGGTCTGGAGGCCTGCTTTACTTTTGTAGTGGATTAATTATCAAAGATGTCTTGCGAAATGACCCATAATCTGATGTAGCCATTGTTTCCCATTTGCACTTTGTATACACCCAGAGAAATTCAATAAAACATTTTCAAAACCAGACGGAAAAGTTGCTTACACATGCTGACATGAGAGAGAAATAATCCAATTTCAGCTTCTTGTAAACACAGCCAATAGAGCACAATATTGATATCTTTATGTATGCAAATGGTAATGAGTGCTACAGGTCAATCAGATGTGTGGCGGATGACCATGATTGGCTAATGGGAACATTAGAGTAAAAAGAGTAGCTACTTATGAAATCATTATATGGTCAATTGCAGCAAATTGGGGCCAGAAGGGATCCAATTCAATGAGAAATCAAAATGCCTGCACAGTTTTGGAATTTTCTGTACACAAAACTAATGCATGGAGGGGCCTAATCAAGAAGTTGGGAACACTAATATGAAAAATTGCCAATTTCAGGTTCAAAACAATTATATATATTGCAGACTGCTGCTTAAGATATTGAATATAGGTGGTAAATTAGGGTTGACAGAAGAGCCATTGAACGCCTTGATCCCATGGAGATGAGAGAAATGTAATATATCCAATATTTATGTGTATTAACCCCCTTCCCATGGTAAAAAACTAGTTTGTACCCATTTCGCTTCAATTGACTATAATTATATGGGGACAACCTAGGATCTTTTTGAAAAGATTGATTTTTGTGCTCAAACTATCGTACTATGTCATTTTAATAGTGGTGTGAATTGCAAGTCACAAACACCAAAAATCTAGCCTCAGGTAAGCTTCTACAATCTAGCAACGTTTTCCATACTGACTGGAGAATATGGACTCACTCATTGATCTGCATTAGTGATCAGGAAAGTGACCAAAGTGGTCCATTAATGTGTTTGGTCAGTCATTTGTGGAACCTTTGGAAGACTCATTGATTGTGGTAATGAGCAGACTTTGTCAACATACATACCTATACAATAATACCCTGCATATAAGACACAGCTTATACATGAGGATGGCTCCCTAGTACAGCTTGTATGATTGCCCAATGCTAGGTATGCACCTTATAGGCAAAGTTGTAGAAGAACAGTACTGAACTGTCAAAAACCAAGTACCCAGTGCCCCGTATAGTTTGTCCTTCAACTGAAGGTGTACCTTATACATGGTGTGTGCCTCAAATGTGAGCAATTACGGAAGTTATCTTGTAATGTAAGGAGAGCACACTGAAGAAACAGCAGCTGCAAGGTTAGCAGCACAATATGAACAAGGCAAGTTCTGTCAAATATAACTTGTCTACCCTGTGGCAGGCTCTTCATGTTGACAACTTTGATGCCTGCACATGTGAGGGAAGAACAATCTGGATTGTTAATATAAAGATCCTATGCCTGAGCTGAGAAGTCCATTTGATAGGTTTCAACTTGTATATTCAATGCTACTCTAAAGACATGAGCAATCCTTCATTTTGTGTGTGTACTGAATGGATGTTTGGCTGTTTCTGGCTTTTTGAGTTTCAATGTATGTTCAATGCTTCTCTGTTAGAAGACAATAGCAATCCCTAATTTATTTCTGATACTGAGGTTCTGGGGTAGAATATTCGTATGTATTGTTTGGTTATTTCTAGCTTTTTGACCTTCACATCAGGAATTCTTCTGTCATATTTAGAGGTAAAAAAGTGGATGGGTTGGGTGAGTAATTATATATATAGCCATTATTCGCAACAATGTATGTTTTTTTCAATTTTCCTGATTTGATAACTTTATAGCATGTCAAATTCTACTTGTATATGCTAACATAACATGTGTTTTAAAACCTTATTATAGTATATTGCTTTGAAAATGTATCTAGTGCATTTCCACCTCAATGGCACACATGCAGGAAAATTGCTATTTCCGGATTAGAGAAATAATTGTTATTAAGAAACACTATTTCATAGTTTCATAGTTCCTAAACTACAAACAAAGATAAGGGGGCAGAGTCCTTTTGGAACAGTCATGGAAATCATAACCAAACCATGTTTGTCTTAAACTAATACTGCCCATGTATAGAATCTGTATGATACTGTAACATGCTATGAACCCATTAAAAGGTTCAATATTTAACCTCCATATTTAACCTAACTATTTGCATTATATCATGTGATTTCCAATACCACCAGCGGCAGGGCAAGCACTCTCAGAGTGATGTTGAGCTTTTACGTCTCCACACATATGTGTTCACTGTTATATTAATGGTTTTATTTTTCAGCCATGAGGATTCCCTTTACTTACATCTTGTGCACCATCTGGCTTGTCATATACGATGTCTCCTGTGTCAGCAATAATCGCAAGTATCTAAGTTTTATTTTTGAGATATCATAAGCATGGAAAAGATGAATCAAAATGACATGATTATATTCTCTTGGAAAACCTTTTTCAGGAAAGGCCCATAGATAAACATATTAAATCAACACGGCAGATGGGCATTTGAATCAAAGCTTTATCTCAAGTTGAAACCAATAGCTACAAAGGTTAACCAAGGAGCCTCATATTGCAGACCCAGTATTTCACTGATAGTTTCAGTATTTGGAATGGCCAGGCAACTATCATCACAGCATCATTTCTTGCAAATAGTTCAGATTTTGAGCATATACTCTTTAAAAAACAAGACAAATGTTAAGGATCACTCAAAAAATGGTCTGAGCAAGGATTGTCTCACTCAACTCTGCCTTGTGAGATGAAACTTCAGTCAGACTAATTCTCATGAACCTTTGCAATTGCATTGTCCATTAAAGGGTTAGAAACTCTGAAAGTTTGTTATGCACTTCTTTGTTGATTTTCTATTTCACTTGAATTTTCTGAAAGGCTCATATTGTATTAGACATTCCCAATATTGTTCATTATTATGTATGAATACAGCCCTAGTAAGTAACTCGCCATGGCTTCATTCAATCCTGGGTACAATTTTTGAATGCTGGCAGGGTGCACTGGTGAGGTGCTGGCAAGTCTCACTGACCAATGAACATGAAGCTTTTAAACAGAAGTGGTCCTTAAAGGGGCAATTTTATATTTCACTTTCATTGCAGCCTCAGCAGATTTGATGCTATATAACTGGCTAATGGAAGGAAGAGTCCCAGTAAGACCTGTTCCAAAGCATGAAGAATCTGTTAATGTTTCCATAAAGTTCCTCCTGGGTGAGCTTAAAGAGTTGGTAGGTTTGCCTAAAAAATTTCATTCATGCTCCTGTTTTATGAAGCTGATACGGTATCACTATTGTCAATACTCTCTAGAAATTGTATCTCCTGATGTACAAAATGATATATGCGCATGTCTAAATCGACATTTTTATACAGGCACCTTGCACACTATCATTGTCTGTAAATCTAACATTTAGAGTCTTTTAATTATCCAAAATGATCTTAATTAAAAACATCCTGACTTAAATACTTCAAAGTGACTATATAGTAAATTGACCAAGTGGTTGAATACTATTGTGTAAACCCCTTTGTACTTTGTCCTGTAACAAGCAGAGATATTAGAAAACTTCTCAATAATTGAATTGATTTTTCTCTTGAAACTGTTGCCAAATATTGATATCGGCCAAATGCTTTATGTAAAGTCTTGCAACAAGATTCCTGCAACTGACTGTGCAACCGTGATTCCATCCTTTGTTGATTTCCAGATTCACAGCCTTCGGCAAATATATTGCTATTCGGGATTAGAGAAATATTAAGAAACACCATTTCATGGCTCCTAAACTACCAGAAAGATGATGGGGCAGAGTGCTTTTTGGAACAGGCATGAAAATCATAACTAAACCATGGTCGTCTTCAACTTCTAATACTACTCATAATTTCAATCATTTCTTTTTTTCAAAGAATGCAGCAAAGGAGACTTTTTCCATCCGTGGCGCTTTAATGCTGGTGAGTATGTCTTTTTGTTCAGGTTTAATGTTATCTTGCATGCTCTCTTTATCTAGTAGCATGAGAAAGCAACAAGCCTGCATCTAGATATGTGAGCCTGGAATCATTATTTTTAGTTCATAGAGAAAATCATACACAATAATGTTTAAGTTCTACCAATATCTGCCAAGGAAATTAAGCTTTCTCAGCACTTTCTCATTGCTACATACAACATCACTGTATTGACATCGGCACATGTCCTCCTAATCTTTCTTTGTGCCAACAGCAATGCCATTCCAGACCCACACCCAAATTCCTGAAGCAACATTATTACAATGTGACCAAGGCCCCAATCGGGGAAGTCTCAGGAAGTGTCTTAGGTGTTGGGTGTCAGTTTGGCATGTAGTTGATATTCTAATTGTTAAACACTGGGGGCAGATTTTGATGGTTTATGTAAGTACTGATTTTCAACTACATGGGTCCTCAACCTAAGCTACTTCTTTAAGGCCTATGAGTGGCTATTATTATTCTTATACATTAGCCAAACCTTCTGTGAGCCACAAATTCCTCAATTTTGACAACAGGAGTGGAAGGACAATTCCTGTGCATGGAACCCTATTGATTTCAACAATGTCACTCACATCTTTGTCACAAGTACATCTTTTTGGAAACCACAGTTTGCATTATATGATAGGTAAGATATGAGTTTACATCACCCAGAATTTCTTAGGTTTTGATTTAATTGAAATTAGTTTCATCCCACTAGCTTTTTTAAGAAGTTGGGTCACATTGGGAAATAGTATTTTTGATAAGCAAGGACAAGAGAACAGCTTTCATACCCCTCAAAACACACTGAGAAATCAGCTGACTACTGAAGATTGCTAATACTCAATTGCAAGAGGCTAAACCTTTCCTGATTAGTTAGAAATGTATTGAAATCTCTTGAGGCATTAGAATGTGGGAATGGGCGCAAAATACAATACAATATTTCATTTAATGCATTAACCAGCTCAAATTATGAGATTATTTCAAATACTTCATCTCTGTATTCATTTTTTTATTGACTATCAGTGTATCCAAAGAAGTAAGTGGCGAATCCTGGAATCATCTGCCGATTCTTGTCACTGCAACTGGCCTGATTTATTGGGGAATAGTAACTCATTTTGATACTGCATGTGACATCAACCTACTCAACTTCCCCTTTGACACACAGACCTGTGACATGCTTCTTGGTAATTACCTCTCTAGCAGATCCTACATAAATTTTTACACTCCACAAGACCAAATTGAGAACACTGGTAACCACAAGAATTCTGAGTGGTCCTTAGTCAAGGCAAGGCAGTTTAACGATGATGTAGGCTCTGGTTTGTGGGCTGTATCAAGAGTGAGAATGAAATTTACTTTCAAAAGGAATTCAAGCTACTATGTCATGACCATTATAGTTCCACTCATTCTGCTTGCCTTGGTGGACATCTTGGTTTTTCCTCTTCCACCTGCATCTGGAGAAAAGATCTCATTGTGTGTAGCATGTCTGATGGCCTTCTTACTGACACAGTTGTTGATTGCTGAGCACCTACCAACAAGCTGGACCACCGTGCCCTTGATCAGTAAGTATTATTTATATACATCAGGACAAAGACATATTCATTATTAACTTATAATCTATATCAATAAAAAATGAAAATTAATCCCGGGGCCATAATGTTCCCATTACTGTTAACCTAAAGTATTTCCTCTGCCATTGACATTCAATATAGTATAGTAAGTAACAAGTAATACATTCATTGGAAGAAAATAGTGTATATATCTAATATAACAGTTTAATTTTAGGTTCATTTCTTTATTTTCCTTACCACTCCATCCATACCTCTAATTCATTTCTTCATTTTTACTATATAGTCCTGGTTCTAAATCTCAAAAGGCCTCTATATACATGGAATTGTACAACCATAACAGGGTCACACTCAGTACCATTATGGATGACCTTGACTGTTGTCAAAGTTGGCAGAAAGGGGGAGAAATACCCATAGTAGGGGGGCAAAACGTCAAAATTTTCCAATATGAGGGACGGAATATTAGGGAGTGGCATCCACGTCAGGTTAGTATGGTCAATTAGTGTGTCTAGCATCATTGACTGCAAAGTTATATCAAAAACAAAGAATTTCGGTAATGGCTACTTTTATCAGGCCCTATTTCAAAGAAAAATGATTTGTTTATGTGGCATCCACCTGAAAGTTGTTCAGTATGGACCATACTTCAAATCTGGCATGGATGCCACTCCCTAACATTCTGTCCCTCATTTGGATAAAGATTTGGCATTTTTCCTCTCTACTTTGGGTATTTCCCCTCCCCTCCCCTTTCTGCCAACTTTGACAATGGTCAAGGTCATCCATAATGATACTGAGTGTGACCCTGCTACAGTTGTACATTTTGCTTAAGTTTGCACCGGTAATAATCCATTTTAAGTGAGAAATGTACATACAAATATGTTGAATTTACCAGATATCAAGTCATTTAGTTTTATGATTATGTTCCTATGGAAACCTTTGTGTTAGAACATTGACAGAGGGCACATCTTGAGCACATTGATGGAGACTACAAAAAAGACAATTAGCTTGATCCTACCATGCATATCACTGAAATGGCAACAAACAATACGAAGCATTGTTCACAATTTTGGTAGAACTTAACTGTTTGACCTTGTACTTGAAGAGTACTACTCTCCATCTGGGTAGGTGATGGGATAATAGGTTAGTTATCACATTTAGTGCCATTGCTCTATCCTCAGAAGTCTTCGAGAAATGAAGTTTGGGAAATAGCAGATTTGACCTTAAGTTTCACCTTTGACCTCAATTTGCATATTGTTGGGCACTTTTATTTTGGGTTAATGTTCTGAAAATTCAAGTTTCATATGTAAAGAACATGGATCAATCAAAAACATACTTTGGCCAAGGTTTGAAAAAAAGTCAAAAGTGCAGCTAATTCATGTATATGACATTGATCTATAGACATTAAAAATATGATTTCTTTCAGTGATCGTCAACCTGTTCCTGATGGTTCTGACATTCCTCTCTATATGTACAACAGTTCTTGTTCTGAGCATACACCTCACAGAGGGTCTTGGTGATGTCCCTCATTGGCTGGAAAAACTCCTCAGACTGCCATCTGAGGCTAAGGTGCACCCAATCAACCAAGGCTCAAAACAGGTTCTGCGTAATGATAACCTTCCATCCACTGAGGATGAACCTGCTACAAGTTCTTTTGTTGGTGCAGGGCCTGACACTGAAGTATTCTACAATATGTTAGAGGAGCTGAAAAAGATCTCAAAGAATGTGTATAAGAAGAAAGATGAAAACGAGCTTCAAGAAAAATGGAAACAAGTTGCCATAGCTTTGAATAATATGTTTGCTTACATTCTCCTGTTCTGTCTCATGATGATGATTGTCATATGTTTTGGTATTTGGCTAAATACTTGATGGCTACCTTAAGCATGTGTAGATTGTATATTTACATGTGTAGATTGTATATTTACATGATCTGAAGCTATGCTTACTTTAAATTTGCTGGCCACCTGCATTAATTGTGTCAGAAATCAACAGAGCCTGCTTTGATACTTAATAGGTTGTTTCAGAAAAGACTCTTGCTTCATGTTTAGATTTTGATGTAAAGTAACTGAGCACACTGATTGTCAAATGATTGACTTTAAAGACAAACGCTACTCACTTACTTGAAAAACTATACAAATGATGCGGGAATACATTTTTTCATATTTTGCACCACTCATTACAAACATTTTAAAAGAAGAAAAATTAGATTGTTTTATGTACTTTTAATATTGATGAGTGTCCACATGGAAAGTTTACCATAGCAGTTGAAGTTAAAATTTCATTCATTACTGTATGCGCCTAGTGTAGCCCTAGCTTCCCACCAGTAACAAGTAAGAGTGGATGTAATAAAATATGATTTATTACACGAGGTGAATTGATGTAGTTGGTACATATATAATTATTATGATAATACATGGTATAAAAAGTGGTATGTACCAATGACGTAATAAATAATTGGAATTGAGATTGATAAGAAGTGTGAATATGGATGGTAATATGCAATAACCATTGAATGAATTAATATCATAAATACAATTACACTATCACATTGAGTTATACGAGTTATGAATAAACAGCAACCTATAATAGTAAATGTGTGAAATGAAGGTGTGGGTGGGTGGGTGAAAATTGAACTGGTGAGGTGAAGGGATGGAGAAGAACTGAACGCTAATATATTTGAAAATGAGTAGTGTGTAAAAGCACCCGTGGTGGCACTAGTGTATGCTATGTGGCTGGTGGATCCACCGGGTAACTCTTGGCGCCAGCAATGAGTTGCAATCTCTTACAAGATTACCAAACCATTTTGCTAGACAGGTTTTAGGCCCAGCATGCATGTACAAATCCAGCTCAAACATGATAATAAATAATGCAGGTGTTTTTTTTTATAAAGGCAAGATTTAAAGGTCAAGCCATTAAAGGAATATGACAAATATGAATGTATCGACAATTTATGAGGCCCTCAAATGGCTAAATAACAACCATATTGCACTTTTAAAGTCTTTGCCCAGTTTTTTTTTTCATTTTACATTCACTTTTTCTCGAGAGTGATACTGCATTGATCATACTCATTAGCCATTAAGATGCATAAATGCAGCCATTGGAATAAGCGTAACTTGCCGTGTCTACATTCATACACCATGCCAACCCTGGGCATTGATACAACCAATGAAGCCTTTTATGATTCACCGATAGAATTCTGGCAAGTCTTGCCAAAACAACAAATATGATGCATTTAAGTGTTAGTGCCTGTTAAACAGCCAATTTAGGAAATTAACAGGGTATCTACATGGGTCAGGCTAGATATATGTCCCAACCTGCTACACAGACTATAGCACTGCTACCTTCCATAGGTTTGACGAGTCACCCTTACATATAAACTGCTGTCCAAAAATATCAAGAAGCCATTTTATTGCAGGTACTCCATCTTCATTTTCAAAGTTCATGTGATTTGTAATTAAAAGAATCTCACTTCTAAAGCTGGTTGAAGTAACAGTTTTGATAATATGATTTTTTTTTTTCAAAATTGGCTATCAGATGAGAAAAGACTACCCTTTTATGTTACCCTCACTCTTTTGGCATATCCACGGAATGGGAAAATGTGTCTGATGTTCCAAGCAATGCCGTACCTCTAGCTCACACAGAAGGACCAAAATGTCAGGAACCAATGGGAGTTTGAGGCTACAATTTTGCATGTGCTCATAACCTATACATGTCTCAATATAGAAGGCAAATTATCCAGATCTGAGGGGGTCATGCAGGGACCACATCTGAGATACTGTTTTACATCAGCAGTCTACATGGGTTTGGAAAGCCAGATGGGTAGACTTCACTGAAACTGGGTTGCAGACACATAAACCTATTTTTCACAGCCCTCTATAATCTATAGTAGCTCGCCGGGTCAACATTTTCTTAGCCCCCCTTCGGCAGGGGTCTGAAATTTTTATGCCCCCCCTCAAACCCACCACCCCCCTGTTGATAAATAATGACCACTCCCTTAGGAGCGGCAAACCTGACTTGGGGGCGGGGTTAGATCCATATGATGGGTTTGAAATTAGGATGGGCATGACCTGACTTATGAGAGATTAGAACCCAACTTAGGGGGCTTTGGACCCAACTCAGGAGGGGTTTGAACCTTTGTTTGACAATATTTCAATTATCAAGTGAGAGGAGCTTGATGCTTATTTTTTTTTAAAAATCTTTTATTTAAACTGGTTGACACAAGGTGGGTCCTCTGGTCCCCTATTCACTTGGCACCAGTGGGCATTTGGTTTATGGTACATATTCATATCGTAATGCAATGGCTGCACTTTAGTTTACAATAGAACAAATTTTTATCAAAATTAACAAATACATGAAATGAAAAAAGCTAGACAACCAATGTCTGAAAGTGATTTTGGAAATTCTTGGATTTACAAAATACATAATCAATAGCATGAATGAGTAGTATAGTATATATCGGAACGGGACTATAGCTAATCTAAGGATATTACTCACTGGGGATGCAGCCAATCAGAGGCCTCCCTTTTAGTGGGAAATTCAAATGTGGGGTCACGTGACCTAGACCCCCTGTGCTGTGGTGCCAAAATGGACCAATCAGAACCCTAGTATTCCTAGTGTAATTTGTAAAATTTACAGTTCACTCTGACACATACAGCAACTGATATTGTCCGTTAGTGAACAAGTAATCAATGGATAACTCATGATGCGTGTGTGTTAGTGAAGGATAATGACCTGAGGCCGTAGGCCGAATGTTATTAGCCTTTGCTAACACACACAAGTCATGAGTTATCCATTGACTACTTATTTTATACCACGAAACCAATAAATAATCAATAGAATACCAGTAAATTCAATTTGAAAACAAAAATTATTCCCCCTCCCCGGGACTCGATGCCAGCCATTGTGTGTGTACACAGGTACATACACCTCGGTGCCCGGCAGCGGACAGCGACAGCCCCCGTCTCGGGTAGGCTTGGCAGCGGCACACGGCGAAAAAAGATGCTTCTCTTGGTTATGTTTGTGTATAATACACCTCGTCGCCCGGCAGCGGACAGCTAAAGCATTGAATGCGTCTCGCTGTTATGTTTGTGTAGAATACACCTCGTCGCCCGGCAGAGGACAGCGACAGCGCACATGGTGAAAAAAAAATGCGTCCGGGCCGGGATTTGAACCGTGTACCTCACGCGGCTGAGCGCAAAGCGCTAACCGCTAGACCACCGCGCCTTCTCCGTTCACTGCGTCTCGCAGTTATGTTTGTGTATAATACACCTCCTCGCCCGGCAGTGGACAGCGACAGCGCACACGGCTTTGTATCATATTGAGACGTGGTTCGAACCGAGCATTTCTCGTCAGTCCTTGTGGCGCAGTGCATAAGGAGTTGGATTTGGGATGTGAGACTGCAGGTTCGATCCCTACCCTGGCCTGGAAAATTTCGTGGGTTTTAACATGTAACATATGACATGGGAGGACATGAGAGGCGTGCTGTTATCCTGGATAACCACACGCCTTACATGGATAACCGCACGCCTTCCAAGAGTCCCGCTACAGCATTAATGCTGTGCAATATCGACAGATATGTGGATGGGAATAGCCACCAAAAAGCACTGTGTAACCCAGAAATCATGGTATAAGTAGCGTTTAATGTATGTTATGGGAAAGCACAAGTGGGTTTATGGGTTAATACTAATCCATGACCGCGCAGCGGGAGTGAATTATTAACCCTAAACCCACAAGTGCTTTCCCATAACATACATTAAGGCGTTTATCTAACATCTGTCTCCATTTTCTATTAATTTCTTACCTTATAACCCCAGAATTAATCCAGGAGAAGACATTTTGAAAGTGCTTTGATCTGCACGGTTTGCCAACCCACCTTGTTTTTACTCCACCCGTCATACCCTCGTCTTTCCAAACACTTTTCGGGTAGAATCCAAGCATGCCAGCTCCTGTACTTCTAATTCCAGCAAATATCTCTAGTTGGTGTTCGCCTACATTTTGTCTCCATTTTCTTCAAAATAAATGAGAATCCAATGATTTTAAACAGCGATCCAACGCACACAGCCCGGTACACGGCCATTGCGTCTTCTTTACGAAGCGGGGAGGTGCCCGGATGTAAGAACTAGGTCAGATACGCATTGAACAAGGGATGGCCGGACCGGGCGGGTGCCGACCCATATCGCTATGGAAAATCAATGGACTCTTATTTATTTCGAACAAAATGGAGAAATTAGGCATGGCATGTTCATATAGGATATCTAAGGATGTTTCTCTGTTAATAACTCCACCTGGCACCATTGGATTCTATGCGAACAAGGTGTGTAAACTTCAGGTACACTTTTTCAAATCTTCCATGTGCATTGGTTTCTAGCACTGGTCGGCTTGGTATAGTGGACAGCGAGCTCTTCTCCTGCCACAGCGGCCGGGGATCGATTCCCCGTTGAACCCATAACGGTTTTAATAGGAAATCAATGGCGTAGTTAAATTTGTATGCTACGCCAATTTTTTAACATGTCTAGGTTGAAACCAGCACCTTCTTGAAGACGAACAAAAGGTCTCAGAGTAGGGTTATAGCTTGATAACGCACCGGGGTTATAACCAAAAAAGCACTGTCCAAGCCAAAATCATTAGATAAGCCTTTGTACACCTTGTTTAATTACAGTAATTTCTGATTTACAGAAAAACAGGCAGCAGTCATATTCACTGGCTGGTGGTTCACATCAATTGTTTAATCTATTGGTGTTTTTTTAGACCTCCTCCGCCATTAAATGTACATGCATGGCTATACATATATTTTATAAACTCATGATATATAGAACTGTATTCATGATTAAATGTCTTTTATCTCCTAATCTTTAAACAGGTACTTCCACAAGTAATTATGGGGAGCAACTATTTATAACAGAAGCACAGATGGAGAGCACCACAGTGAACAGCTAAATCAATGATTTTTAATTGATGAATCAAAGAAAAGGGCCCCTCCAAAACAAATCATTTAGTTTGCCATCCGGTGTGACCCTGCGTGATCCTGACCATTGTCATCCTTGGTGAACCTGCGTGTTCATGAACATCATCATCCCTGGTGACCTTGCGCTATAGCAACACATGACCAGATTTTTTTTCATAAGGCAACGGTCGTGAGGGCATCACACAAGATGGCGAGAAGTCACCACAATTTGCTGGGTTACTATAATCATCTGGGTTTTCAGCTCATGAACTTTATTTCATTTTGAAGTAGGCTTATTTCAATATTTTGTTGTTCGACAAAGGATTAATTCAATATGAAATCTGTGCAATAAAGTCTTATTTCCCTTATGTAGATTACTTTACTTATGAAATAACATATCATTTCACCCATGAAGTAATCTATGATACCTGTCCAAATTGGAAGTCAAATCCTACTACTCATTTTTTTATTTCATTTCACTCAATTCTTATGGTCTGGTCTATGGTTTACTTTTGTATTGAATTAATTATCAAAGATGTCTTGCGAAATGACCCATAACATGATGTAGCCATTGTGTCCCATTTGCACTTTGTATACACCCAGAGAAAGTCAATAAAACATTTTCAAAACCAGACAGAAAAGTTACTTACACATGATTGCAAAACTGCTGACCTGAGAGAGAAATAATCCAATTTCAGCTTCTTGTAAACACAGCCAAAAGAACACAATCTTAATATCTTTATGTATGCAAATGGTAATGAGTGCTACAGGTCAATCAGATGTGTGGCGGATGACCATGATTGGCTAATGGGAGAATTAGAGTAAAAAGAGTAGCTACTTATGAAATCATTATATGGTCAATTACAGCGAATTGGGGCCAGAAGGGATCCAATTCAATGAGAAATCAAAATGCCTGCACAGTTTTGGAATTTTCTGTACACAAAACTAATGCATGGAGGGGCCTAATCAAGAAGTTGGGAACACTAATATGAAAAATTGCCAATTTCAGGTTCAAAACAATTATATATATTGCAGACTGCTGCTTAAGATATTGAATATAGGTGGTAAATTAGGGTTGACAGAAGAGCCATTGAACGCCTTGATCCCATGGAGATGAGAGAAATGTAATATATCCAATATTTATGTGTATTAACCCCCTTCCCATGGTAAAAAACTAGTTTGTACCCATTTCGCTTCAATTGACTATAATTATATGGGGACAACCTAGGATCTTTTTGAAAAGATTAATTTTTGTGCTCAAACTATCGTACTATGTCATTTTAATAGTGGTGTGAATTGCAAGTCGCAAACACCAAAAATCTAGCCTCAGGTAAGCTTCTACAATCTAGCAACGTTTTCCATATTGACTGGAGAATATGGACTCACTCATTGATCTGCATTAGTGATCAGGAAAGTGACCAAAGTGGTCCATTAATGTGTTTGGTCAGTCATTTGTGGAACCTTTGGAAGACTCCTTGATTGTGGTAATGAGCAGACTTTGTCAACATACATACCTATACAATAATACCCTGCATATAAGACACAGCTTATACATGAGGATGGCTCCCTAGTACAGCTTGTATGATTGCCCAAAGCTAGGTTTGCACCTTATAGGCAAAGTTGTAGAAGAACAGTACTGAACTGTCCAAAACCAAGTACCCAGTGCCCCGTATAGTTTGTCCTTCAACTGAAGGTGTACCTTATACATGGTGTGTGCCTCAAATGTGAGCAATTACGGAAGTTATCTTGTAATGTAAGGAGAGCACACTGAAGAAACGGCAGCTTCAAGGTTAGCAGCACAATATGAACAAGGCAAGTTCTGTCAAATATAACTTATCTACCCTGTGGCAGGCTCTTCATGTTGACAACTTCGATGCCTGCACATGTGAGGGAAGAACAATTTGGATTGTCAATATAAAGATCCTATGCCTGAGCTGAGAAGTCCATTTGATAGGTTTCAACTTGTATATTCAATGCTACACTAAAGACATGACCAATCCTTCATTTTGTGTGTGTACTGAATGGATGTTTGGCTGTTTCTGGCTTTTTGAGTTTCAATGTATGTTCAATGCTTCTCTGTTAGAAGACAATAGCAATCCCTAATTTCTTTTTGTGTGGACTTCATCCTGATACTGAGGTTCTGGGGTAGAATATTCGTATGTATTGTTTGGTTATTTCTAGCTTTTTGACCTTCACATCAGGAATTCTTCTGTCATATTTAGAGGTAAAAAAGTGGATGGGTTGGGTGAGTAATTATATATATAGCCATTATTCGCAACAATGTATGTTTTTTCAATTTTCCTGATTTGATAACTTTATAGCATGTCAAATTCTACTTGTATATGCTAACATAACATGTGTTTTAAAACCTTATTATAGTATATTGCTTTGAAAATGTATCTAGTGCATTTCCACCTCAATGGCACACATGCAGGAAAATTGCTATTTCCGGATTAGAGAAATAATTGTTATTAAGAAACACTATTTCATAGTTTCATAGTTCCTAAACTACAAACAAAGATAAGGGGGCAGAGTCCTTTTGGAACAGTCATGGAAATCATAACCAAACCATGTTTGTCTTAAACTTATACTGCCCATGTATAGAATCTGTATGATACTGTAACATGCTATGAACCCATTAAAAGGTTCAATATTTAACCTCCATATTTAACCTAACTATTTGCATTATATCATGTGATTTCCAATACCACCAGTGGCAGGGCAAGCACTCTCAGAGTGATGTTGAGCTTTTACGTCTCCACACATATGTGTTCACTGTTATATTAATGGTTTTATTTTTCAGCCATGAGGATTCCCTTTACTTACATCTTGTGCACCATCTGGCTTGTCATATACGATGTCTCCTGTGTCAGCAATAATCGCAAGTATCTACGTTTTATTTTTGAGATATCATAAGCATGGAAAAGATGAATCAAAATGACATGATTATATTCTCTTGGAAAACCTTTTTCAGGAAAGGCCCATAGATAAACATATTAAATCAACACGGCAGATGGGCATTTGAATCAAAGCTTTATCTCAAGTTGAAACCAATAGCTACAAAGGTTAACCAAGGAGCCTCATATTGCAGACCCAGTATTTCACTGATAGTTTCAGTATTTGGAATGGCCAGGCAACTATCATCACAGCATCATTTCTTGAAAATAGTTCAGATTTTGAGCATATACTCTTTAAAAAACAAGACAAATGTTAAGGATCACTCAAAAAATGGTCTGAGCAAGGATTGTCTCACTCAACTCTGCCTTGTGAGATGAAACTTCAGTCAGACTAATTCTCATGAACCTTTGCAATTGCATTGTCCATTAAAGGGTTAGAAACTCTGAAAGTTTGTTATGCACTTCTTTGTTGATTTTCTATTTCACTTAAATTTTCTGAAAGGCTGATATTGTATTAGACATTCCCAATATTGTTCATTATTATGTATGAATACAGCCCTAGTAAGTAACTCGCCATGGCTTCATTCAATCCTGGGTACAATTTTTGAATGCTGGCAGGGTGCACTGGTGAGGTGCTGGCAAGTCTCACTGACCAATGAACATGAAGCTTTTAAACAGAAGTGGTCCTTAAAGGGGCAATTTTATATTTCATTTTCATTGCAGCCTCAGCAGATTTGATGCTATATAACTGGCTAATGGAAGGAAGAGTCCCAGTAAGACCTGTTCCAAAGCATGAAGAATCTGTTAATGTTTCCATAAAGTTCCTCCTGGGTGAGCTTAAAGAGTTGGTAGGTTTGCTTAAAAAATTTCATTCATGCTCCTGTTTTATGAAGCTGATACGGTATCATTATTGTCAATACTCTCTAGAAATTGTATCTCCTGATGTACAAAATGATATATGCGCATGTCTAAATCAACATTTTTATACAGGCACCTTGCACACTATCATTGTCTGTAAATCTAACATTTAGAGTCTTTTAATTATCCAAAATGATCTTAATTAAAAACATCCTGACTTAAATACTTCAAAGTGACTATATAGTAAATTGACCAAGTGGTTGAATACTATTGTGTAAACCCCTTTGTAGTTTGTCCTGTAACTAGCGGAGATATTAGAAAACCTCTCAATAATTGAATTGATTTTTCTCTTGAAACTGTTGCCAAATATTGATATCGGCCAAATGCTTTATGTAAAGTCTTGCAACAAGATTCCTGCAACTGACTGTGCAACCGTGATTCCATCCTTTGTTGATTCCCAGATTCACAGCCTTCTGCAAAAATATTGCTATTCGGGATTAGAGAAATATTAAGAAACACCATTTCATGGCTCCTAAACTACCAGAAAGATGATGGGGCAGAGTGCTTTTTGGAACAGGCATGGAAATCATAACTAAACCATGGTCGTCTTCAACTTCTAATACTACTCATAATTTCAATCATTCCTTTTTTTCAAAGAATGCAGCAAAGGAGACTTTTTCCATCCGTGGCGCTTTAATGCTGGTGAGTATGTCTTTTTGTTCAGGTTTAATGTTATCTTGCATGCTCTCTTTATCTAGTAGCATGAGAAAGCAACAAGCCTGCATCTAGATATGTGAGCCTGGAATCATTATTTTTAGTTCATAGAGAAAATCATACACAATAATGTTTAAGTTCTACCAATATCTGCCAAGGAAATTAAGCTTTCTCAGCACTTTCTCATTGCTACATACAACATCACTGTATTGACATCGGCACATGTCCTCCTAATCTTTCTTTGTGCCAACAGCAATGCCATTCCAGACCCACACCCAAATTCCTGAAGCAACATTTTTACAATGTGACCAAGGCCCCAATCGGGGAAGTCTCAGGAAGTGTCTTAGGTGTTGGGTGTCAGTTTGGCATGTAGTTGATATTATAATTGTTAAACACTAGGGGCAGATTTTGATTGTTAATGTAAGTACTGATTTTCACCTACATGGGTCCTCAACTTAAGCTACTTCTTTAAGGCCTATGAGTGGCTATTATTCTTATACATTAGCCAAACCTTCTGTGAGCCACAAATTCCTCAATTTTGACAACAGGAGTGGAAGGACAATTCCTGTGCATGGAACCCTATTGATTTCAACAATGTCACTCACATCTTTGTCACAAGTACATCTTTTTGGAAACCACAGTTTGCAATATATGATAGGTAAGATATGAGTTTACATCACCCAGAATTTCTTAGGTTTTGATTTAAATGAAATTAGTTTCATCCCACTAGCTTTTTTAAGAAGTTGGGTCACATTGGGAAATAATATTTTTGATAATCAAGGACAAGAGAACAGCTTTCATACCCCTCAAAACACACTGAGAAATCAACTGACTACTGAAGATTGCTAATACTGAATTGCAAGAGGCTAAACCTTTCCTGATTAGTTAGAAATGTATTGAAATCTCTTGAGACATTAGAATGTGGGAATGGGCGCAAAATACAATACAATATTTCATTTAATGCGTTAACCAGCTCAAATTATGAGATTATTTCACATACTTCATCTCTGTATTCATTTTTTTATTGACCATCAGTGTATCCAAAGAAGTAAGTGGCGAATCCTGGGATCATCTGCCGATTCTTGTCACTGCAACTGGCCTGATTTATTGGGGAATAGTAACTCATTTTGATATTGCATGTGACATCAACCTACTCAACTTCCCCTTCGACACACAGACCTGTGACATGCTTCTTGGTAATTACCTCTCTAGCAGATCCTACATAAATTTTTACACTCCACAAGACCAAATTGAGAACACTGGTAACCACAAGAATTCTGAGTGGTCCTTAGTCAAGGCAAGGCAGTTTAACGATGATGTAGGCTCTGGTTTGTGGGCTGTATCAAGAGTGAGAATGAAATTTACTTTCAAAAGGAATTCAAGCTACTATGTCATGACCATTATAGTTCCACTCATTCTGCTTGCCCTGGTGGACCTCTTGGTTTTTCCTCTTCCACCTGCATCTGGAGAAAAGATCTCATTGTGTGTAGCATGTCTGATGGCCTTCTTACTGACACAGTTGTTGATCGCTGAGCACCTACCAACAAGCTGGACCACCGTGCCCTTGATCAGTAAGTATTATTTATATACATCAGGACAAAGACATATTCATTATTAACTTATAATCTATATCAATAAAAAATGAAAATTAATCCCGGGGCCATAATGTTCCCATTACTGTTAACCTAAAGTATTTCCTCTGCCATTGACATTCAATATGTAATATATAATGGATAGACTTGCACGAGTTGGCTTCAGGGGGTGATAGAAGCATGAGCTGTAGGCGAATGCTTCTATTAAACCCCATGAAGCCAACGAGTGCAAGTCTATCCATTTTATATTGCATTTATAACACGGTTTCAACCATTAATTCTAAGTATTTACCTTAAAAAATGATATAATCCATTAATTTCTTATGCCAATCGACAAGACGGCCCTCCGCCATCTTGGTTTCATGTTGTCGTATGCTTAGGCTGGCGAACTCCTCAAACTCTCATAGACCTACTACTGCGAACAGGTCGGGACAGGGCTGCGCCAGTCTAAAATATAATCCATTCTGTACACACCAGGCGGCGGCACCTGTAGTATTGACAGAATGGCAAAGACGCACGGCAAGTCGCTCGATTCGAAAGTTTAATAATTTTTTATGTTAAATTCAGCCTTAATATCAAGTAATCTACCCGACAGGGAGTTAGAATATGGTTTCAACTATGTTATGTCCAAAGGATTTTGCAATATTTGGTCTATAAGCTTCAAAAATGGAGAATTTACTTTCGTGTCAAGGTACATTTCAACATGTCCGCCCCGCTGTCCGCTCGCTGTGAATTTTGGGTGCTCTATCGCCAGATATAGGAATCAATATTATCCATTTTCGGCACTGAAAACTCTCTAACCGTGTTATAAAGTATAGTAAGTAACAAGTAATACATTCATTGGAAGAAAATAGTGTATATATCTAACATAACAGTTTAATTTTAGGTTCATTTCTTTATTTTCCTTACCACTCCATCCATACCTCTAATTCATTTCTTCATTTTTACTATATAGTCCTGGTTCTACATCTCAAAAGGCCTCTATATACATGGAATTGTACAACCGTAGCAGGGTCACACTCAGTACCATTATGGATGACCTTGACTGTTGTCAAAGTTGGCAGAAAGGGGGAGAAATACCTATAGTAGGGGGGCAAAACGTCAAAATTTTCCAATATGAGGGACGGAATATTAGGGAGTGGCATCCATGTCAGATTGTGTCTAGCATCATTGACTGCAAAGTTATATCAAAAACAAAGAATTTCGGTAATGGCTACTTTTATCAGGCCCTATTTCAAAGAAAAATGATTTGTTTATGTGGCATCCACCTGAAAGTTGTTCAGTATGGACCATACTTCAAATCTGGCATGGATGCCACTCCCTAACATTCTGTCCCTCATTTGGATAAAGATTTGGCATTTTTCCTCCCTACTTTGGGTATTTCCCCTCCCCTCCCCTTTCTGCCAACTTTGACAATGGTCAAGGTCATCCATAATGATACTGAGTGTGACCCTGCTACAGTTGTACATTTTGCTTAAGTTTGCACCGGTAATAATCCATTTTAAGTGAGAAATGTACATACAAATATGTTGAATTTACCAGATATCAAGTCATTTAGTTTTATGATTATGTTCCTATGGAAACCTTTGTGTTAGAACATTGACAGAGGGCACATCTTGAGCACATTGATGGAGACTACAAAAAAGACAAGTAGCTTGATCCTACCATGCATATCACTGAAATGGCAACAAACAATACAAAGCATTGTTCACAATTTTGGTAGAACTTAACTGTTTGACCTTGTACTTGAAGAGTACTACTCTCCATCTGGGTAGGTGATGGGATAATAGGTTAGTTATCACATTTAGTGCCATTGCTTTATCCTCAGAAGTCTTTGATAAAATGGACGAGAAATGAAGTTTGGGAAATAGCAGATTTGACCTTAAGTTTCACCTTTGACCTCAATTTGCATATTGTTGGGCACTTTTGTTTTGGGTTAATGTTCTGAAAATTCAAGTTTCATATGTAAAGAACATGGATCAATCAAAAACATACTTTGGCCAAGGTTTGAAAAAAGTCAAAAGTGCAGCTAATTCATGTATATGACATTGATCTATAGACATTAAAAATATGATTTCTTTCAGTGATCGTCAACCTGTTCCTGATGGTTCTGACATTCCTCTCTATATGTACAACAGTTCTTGTTCTGAGCATACACCTCACAGAGGGTCTTGGTGATGTCCCTCATTGGCTGGAAAAACTCCTCAGACTGCCATCTGAGGCTAAGGTGCACCCAATCAACCAAGGCTCAAAACAGGTTCTGCGTAATGATAACCTTCCATCAACTGAGGATGAACCTGCTACAAGTTCTTTTGTTGGTGCAGGGCCTGACACTGAAGTATTCTACAATATGTTAGAGGAGCTGAAAAAGATCTCAAAGAATGTGTATAAGAAGAAAGATGAAAACGAGCTTCAAGAAAAATGGAAACAAGTTGCCATAGCTTTGAATAATATGTTTGCTTACATTCTCCTGTTCTGTCTCGTGATGATGATTGTCATATGTTTTGGTATCTGGCTAAAACCTTGATGGCTACCTTAAGCATGTGTAGATTGTAACAAGTATATTTACATGATCTTGCAGATAATTACTCAACCAACAATACCTATCAGGCCTAGCAGGGTCTGAAGCTATGCTTACTTTAAATTTGCTGGCCACCTGCATTAATTGTGTCAGAAATCAAAAGAGTCTGCTTTGATACTTAATAGGTAGTTTCAGAAAAGACTCTTTGCTTCATGGTTAGATTTTTATGTAAAGTAACTGAGCACACTGATTGTCAAATGATTGACTTTAAAGACAAACGCTACTCACTTACTTGAAAAACTATACAAATGATGCGGGAATACATTTTTTCATATTTTGCATCATAGTGAATGACCTTCTATTGATTCATCTACGAGACTCTCTGAATATATAAAGGACATCGTTACAAACATTTTAAAAGAAGAAAAATTAGATTGTTTTATGTACTTTTAATATTGATGAGTGTCCACATGGAAAGTTTACCATAGCAGTTGAAGTTAAAATTTCATTCATTACTGTATGCGCCTAGTGTAGCCCCAGCTTCCCACCAGTAACAAGTAAGAGTGGATGTAATAAAATATGATTTATTACACGAGGTGAATTGGAGTAGTTGGTACATACATAATTATTATGATAATACATGGTATAAAAAGTGGTATGTACCAATGACGTAATAAATAATTGGAATTGAGATTGATAAGAAGTGTGAATGTGGATGGTAATATGAAATAAACATTGAATGAATTAATATCATAAATACAATTACACTATCACATTGAGTCATACTAGTTATGAATAAACAGCGACCTATTATAGTAAATGTGTGAAATGAAGGTGTGGGTGGGTGGGTGAAAATTGAACTGGTGAGGCGAAGCGATGGAGACGAACTGAATGCTTATATATTTGAAAATGAGTAGTGTGTAAAAGCACCTGTGGTGGCACTAGTGTATGGTATGTGGCTGGTGGATCCACCGGGTAACTCTTGGCGCCAGCAATGAGTCGCAATCTCTTATAAGATTACCAAACCATTTTCCTAGACAGGTTTTAGGCCCAGCATGCATGTACAAATCCAGCTCAAACATGATAATAAATAATGCAGGTTTTTTTTATAAAGACAACATACTAAAAGCATAATTTGAAAAATATTGCCTTCTGTTATGGCACATAGAAAAAATTATCTTATTTTGGGATTTTGGAATAGAGATGGCATTTGGCATAATACATGTATACTGGAAACATTATCTTGTTGACACAAAAATTACTACAATTATCTAGGTTATACCCCATTTATATAAACGTTATTTCATTTTGAAGTAGTCTGATTTCAACATTTTGCTGTTCCATAAAGGATTATTTCAATTTGAAATATGTGAAATTGAGTCAAATTTCCCCATTTAGATTATTTTATTCATGAATCATTTTACTCATGAAGTAATGTATGATACCGGCCCAAATTTGTAGCGGAGGGTCTTTTTAAATGAATAAGTAAAATCCTACTTCTCATCGAATCCTTTTTTTATTTTGCTCAATTCTTTATGGTCTGCAGACATGCTTTACTTTAGTATTGTATTGCAGTATATGTGTTTGTGCCTTCCCCTTACCAGCAAATCCTTCATCAAAGATATGTTGCAAATTGACTCATAACCTGATACATTGTTTCCCGATTGCACTTTTTATACACGCAGAGATATTCAATAAAAGATTTTCAAATCTTGACAGAAATGTTACTTATTGATTAAAGCTTTGCATGAATATAAACATGACTGCACAAATGCTGATATTTGAGAGAAATAATCCATTAATAATCAGTGCTACACAGCAATCAGAAGCATGGTGGATGAACATGCTCAAACTAGTAGTTTATGTCACTTTAGTAATGGTCTGAGTTGCAAGCCACAAACACACAAAAAATCTAGCCTCAGCTGAGCTTCTACAGTTATGCAATAAAATGTTTGCGTATTGACTTGTGAAAATGGACTCATTCATTGATCTACATCAGCGGCCAGGAAGGTGACCTAAGTGGTCCAATATCAGGTTTGATCAGTCATATTTGGCACCTGTAGAAGTCTGTTTGTCTCTGGTAGTGAGCAGACTTAGTCACCATATACCATAGAACTACTACAATACCTGGAGTATAAGGCGTGGCTTATACAAGAGCATTGCCCCTAGTGTACCTACTGCCTAAAGGAGAAGTGTGATTTCTAGGCAAAGATAAAACATTGTAGAACAGTATTAGACTAAAATGAAGCACGGAGCACCGTATAGTTTGTCCTTCAACTCGGGGTGCGCCTTATATGCAGGGTGTGCCTTATAAGTTAGGTATTATGGTAGTCACCTTGTAATGAAATGGAGAGTACACTGAAGAAATGGGACATTTAAGGTTAGCAGCACAATATAAAAATACAGATTCTCTCAAATATAGGTACACTGAGCTCGGATTCACAATTGGTGATTCGGCTAGTGGCTAGATTTAGACTATCACTGCTAAGTTGGAGAAGAGTAGCTGGGAGAGAGGTGAAGGGTTTTCCTTTTAATATGCTTAAGTAAACACTGTTAAGGTGTCGAAAATGCAACATGTATGCACATTCACTGCCATGAAGCATAAGGGAGTGGTTATATCAGGAAGAGTTTGGTAGCTAGGTTATATGAAGTTGACTCTTTATCATGGGGGCAATCTACATAATCTAGACAATGTCTCTCTTTATCAATAATGACTATTCCATCAAATGCAGTTCTTGTAAATCTATTCATCTGGACTACAGTAATTTGACAAATGAGGAGTGAATTCAGGAGTGAATCAATCGGTGCCATTGTACAGCTCAGGCACTATGCACCCATTACTTGGTTAAATATTTACACCTCTATATTTATCACTATGTACCATAACGATTTGCATTATATATCATGTGATTACCATTAATATTTCTACCTGGGGCAAGGCAAGCACTCTTAGAGTGATGTGGAGCTTTTAGGCTTCAACACCTATGTACAATCACCGTTAGTAATTTAAGTTTTCAGCCATGAAGCATTCCTTAATTTGCTTCCTGTGTACCATGTGGCTTGTCATCTATGATGCCTCAAGTACCAGCATAAATGGCAAGTATCTAGAAATGTTATTTTTTTTAGATAACTTTGATTCTAAGTTTCAGTTTCAATGCTAACCTCAACAATGAAATATGGATTTAAATGGCATGACTATGTATTATTTATTTATATTTTTAGTGAAACATTAAAAGGTCAAGCCATTAATGGAATATGACAAATATGAATGTATCGACAATTTATGAGGCCCTCAAATGGCTAAATAACAACCATATTGCACTTTTAAAGTCTTTGCCCATTTTCTTTTTTCATTTTACATTCACTTTTTCTCGAGAGTGATACTGCATTGATCATACTCATTAGCCATTAAGATGCATAAATGCAGCCATGGGAATAAGAGTAACTTGCCGTGTCTACATTCATACACCATGCCAACCGTGGGCATTGATACAACCAATGAAGCCTTTTATGATTCACCGATAGAATGCTGGAAAGTCTTGCCAAACAACCAATATGATGCATTTAAGTGTTAGTGCCTGTTAAACAGCCAATTTTATATTTTGCGTTCACTGCAGATTTAGCAGATGCAAAGCTATATAACTGGCTTATGGAAGGACGCATCCCAATACGACCAGTCACAAAACATGAACTGTCTGTTGATGTGTCAGTTGATTTCATGCTTGGTGAACTTAAGGAGTTGGTAAGTTTGTATCAAATTATATTGTTAGCCAAATAAGGTAATCAAGTATCACTATTGGCAATGCTAACTAGAAACTATACCTCCATTATAAAACGGCTATAAGTGCACTGCTGTACTATAAAAGTGACCTGAGTGCATTGAAGCAGTGAAGTGCATGCCTGAGCAAGGTCACATTAGCTGTCAGCAAGTTGAGGGTGATTCACTGTTTGAAATAGACAAAAGACCACTCTTTCTTCACATCTTGAATGCACTCAGATGGAATCATGCATTATAGAACAACATACAGTCTCGATGTGAAGAAAATCGCTGTTTATTCTCTAATTATATACCAAATGATTTCAGATAATTTCTAATGTGCATACCCAAATCAACATTCTATACAGGCATTTTGCTCATAACCATTGTCTATATCATAAATGAATGAATCAAAGTCATTTGATTATCCAAACTCAAACTCTTACTATAATTTCAATATTTTTGCTCTTGAATCTTTTGAAGAATGCAGCAAAAGAGACTTTTTCTGTTCGTGGTACCTTGTATTTGGTAAGTATAACTTTTCCTTCTGGTTCAGTGTGTTTCGGCTAACCTAGAACACTAACACAATTCAACGTATTTCCCAGTGTATAAGCCTGGGCTTATACAAGCACTAGTTAGGAAATTAACAGGGTATCTACATGGGTCAGGCTAGATATATGTCCCAACCTGCTACAGGGACTATAGCCCTGCTAACTCCCATAGGTTTGACGAGTGACCCTTATATCTAAACTGCTGTCCAAAAATATCAAAATTTTGAAGAAGACGTTTTATTGCAGGTACTCCATCTTCATTTTTGAAGTTCATGTGATTTGTAATTAAAAGAATCTCACTTCTAAAGCTGATTGAAGTAACAGTTTTGATAATATGATTTTTTTTTTCAAAATTGGCTCTCAGATGAGAAAAGACTAACCTTTTATGTTACCCTCACTCTTTTGGCATATCCACGGAATGAGAAAATGTGTCTGATGTTCCAAGCAATGCTAGACCTCTAGCTCATTGGGCTTTGAAAATATCACACACTGAAGTTGGAAAAAATTGAGATTTTTGAAACCGATGGTAAAACCCTCTCACACATAAGGGCCCAAATGTCAGGAACCAATGGGAGTTTGAGACTACAATTTTGCATGTGGTCATAACCTATATATGTCTCAATATAGAAGGCAAATTATCCAGATCTGAGGGGGTCATGCAGGGACCTGTAGAATGACCCACCTCTGTGTCTTACTATTAGGGAGTAGTTCTTAGGTTTACATCAGCAATCTACATGGGTTTGGCAAGCCAAATTGGTAGACTTCACTGAAACTGGGTTGCAGACACATAAACCTACCCAAAATTTTTTTAGCCCCCCCCCCTTCGGCAGGGGTCTGAAAATGTTATGCCCCCCTCAAACCCACCACCCCCTGTTGATAAATAATGACTGCTCCCTTAGGAGCAGCAAACCTGACTTAAGGGGGTTAGATCCATATGATGGGTTTGAAATTAGGATGGGCATGACCTGACATATGAAAATTAGAACCCAACCTAAATTTTAGCAGAGGGTAGAACCTGACCTAGGAGGTGTTAGAACCCGAATTAGGGGGGGGGGTTGAACCCAACTCAGGAGGGGTTTGAACCTTTGTTTGACAATATTTTAATTATCAAGTGACAGGAGCTTGATGCTTATTTAGCTTTTCAGCTTTAGAATTTGGTGTGTACAGATCATTAGGTAATGTGAGCATATATCACCTCCATGCAAATATAGGAATTCTTAGTACAGATAAGCTTGATAGTTGAAAGGGGGAAAAGGTGACTAGTGTTAATGTTCACAGTCTTTGATGTAACCTATTCCTCAATTGACTAGTGTTTTTACCCAAGGGTTACAATTTTAGGCAATCAACAATTATTCGCTAAGAGAATATAGTGTATGAATACCAAGAGTGCTATTCATAGTTGAGCCTTTTTGTGCCAGCATCATTTTTTGATCAATACAAAAGGAGTCATGCTCTATATAATTGATCTTTTATCAGGGGGCAACTTGTTCCAAGCCACCTCCACCTTTTTTTTTGAAACAGTTTAAACTTTATTTAGCCTAAGACATGTTACATTTCATATTATATTTCCAATCAATAATCATTTCCTGGAAAGCGTAGTGAGCTTTTCTAGATACAGATAACCAATTTGACATATTTGATAAATTAATAACTTTCAGGAAACTAGTGTTCTACGAGGCTATCAAGTTAATGACTGACCATCATCCTAAGGATGTTGTCTCGGCCAAGCCATAAAAAATTATATATACCATTCATAAAATTCTGAGATTATAATAACAATATATATTTGAGAACAGCAGCATTATTCTCTACTTTAAACAATATATAATAACAAATTCCCCTCCCCAAAACAATATCGTATGATTATGACTGAATAAATTTGTACAGAGGGTATTGAGAATAGCAAACTATACATTTCAAAATTAGATTAATATTAAGGAAATTGATATTTATATCAATTCTTTTTTACATTCCAATTTAAATTTGTCTTTGTCTCTAATATTTCGTATATCTATAGGTAATTTGTTCCAAGTTTGAGCACATTTGACTTCTGGTGATGATTCATATGCTTTACAATTGATTTTTTGGTATTTTAATACTGGAGCAGCAGCTAGTCTAGTCTCTCTTACCTTGGGTTCTATAAAATCATTATTACAAGACCTCTTTTGGGCCGCAAGTTTAATATGATAGATTCTTCTAGATGTTAACATAGGTAAATTAGCTCTGTTGTGTACAGTCTCAGTTGGTGTTAATAAATGATAATCAAAGCAAGTTTTCAGGCATTTACTTTGTATGCGCTGTAGTTCTAACAGGTAGTCTGACTTAGCCTCATTGTACAGAATATCACAGTAGTCTATTAGTGGTAGAATATGCATTTTATACATTCGTAGTCTTGCTTCTTCAGTCATATATCTCCTAGTTTTATACAATATTAACGATTTGTATCTTATACTCAACACTTCTCATTGCAATCGTCTTACTAGCATGCATATTTTTGAAGTGGGCCGTTTAGTTGAGTAGGAAGTCAAGAGTCCCCATAACCCCGAAGACTATATTTTCTTAACTTATAAAATTTCCGGAATCCTCAATGTCTCTACTAATCAGATTTACTCATTCCCAGATTGAAATTGTGTCCCATCACATTCATTTGCGGCGATCTTGTCAGCCATCTTGGACTTCTTCACCAACTGATGTTATGATAAATCATAATCCGTTTTGAGCTGTGCTCACGAAATTTGATCATGAGACACATGAATAATCTTACTTTTCACACAATTAACCATTATGACCTTGGCCAAGGTCAAGGTCACCAGATTTGACCTTAAACATAGAAAATCACTAAATCTCTGGGTATGACGATGTTTCACATTCTCTGAAAATCCAGATTTTCTCTACCTTGGATGTTCACATATTGAGACGATATCCCTGTGATGCTATTTGACAGAATAAAGTAATGAATCAATGATGTACTATTATAGTAACCACATATTTTCAATTTTTCACATAATTCAGAAAATCGTCCCAAAAATATGTTTAGAGTTCTGCTATCCTAGGTATTCATGTTCCATGTGTGCTTTTCTGCATCAGTGTAGATTCAAATATAGATTAATAGAATAGAGTGTAGATATGACCTGGGCCAAAGTCAAGGTCACTTGTTTGACCTAGATAACGGATAAATCACCAAGTCAGTACAGCATACTATTGAGATGCCTTTTGACATTAATGCTCAACCATAAAATAACTATGAGAAACCATAGGCCCATGACCAAGGTCAGAGTCAAGGTCAAGGTCACTGGAAATGACATACAAAGCTGGATGATGCTCCTGCTAGAGTGAGGCCTTGTCCTAGCAGTACAATGAAGTTGGAGAATCTCACCAACCAATAACAATCCCCCCCCTTAACCTATTGTTTTAGGCTTCCCTGTATCAATGAACACATCAAAAACAAAGTTTGTAATGAGAGCACTATCCTAAATACTTAACTTTTCGCACATGGGTGTCAGACAAAGCACACTGTATGTAAAAATGTAGTTTTATGTGACTGTGTGTCTGGGGGAGGCTAAATTGGGGACTTGTCATTCTTCTTGAGCTGAAACAGCAGATGGGTGGATTGTGTCACGAATCTGGAACCGATCAAATATGCAAATTAGGGGGGGGGGCTATAGGATTGTACATGGTAAGTGTCCACATATATATAGTCACTATTCGTGGAAATAACTCTGTCAGGGAGTCTAGATCCTAGACCCTCTAGACACCCTCTGTGTGTAATTTGTTGTTTATCCCCTGCAAGATCATTTTGGCTTATGATATGAAACATGTTCAGATCTAGCTGCATAGCTGGCCAAACCAGACTTATTCATCAATTCCAATTTCATTGCCATGAAGTCTCATAAATGCTTTAATAAAAAAACAAAAGCCTGAATTCTCCATAATCTGCAATCCAGGCTGAGTGAATGTATTGCCTTTCCTGAATTAAATGGTTAACTAGTTTTGATATGTGCTCTGAAATGTGTAAGTGAAATTGAAGTAATCTACATGAATAGGACACTATCATCGCACGAAGCTCTCACAAAAAAAAAAGAATTGAACATTAAGTGGTGGGACTTATAGACCTAACTCACTTATGCCAGGGGTTTAGCGTCAAGTTCCATACCCCGTCACAGGTGAGCAATTGGCTATTTCACATATTTCAATCATCAGTGTGCTAAATAATTTGTTATCAATAAGCTGCTCATATTATTGGAGCCTGCCACTGGAGAGGTGGACCTTGGATATATTCAGTGAGCTTACTTTCACTGATATAGAAATTTCAAGATTATTATAGAAAGCATGTGATGATCCTGCATTCCTTCTACACCAACGGCTCACTGACAAGAGTACTTAGACAAAAGCAAATGGCAAAGACCTGTTCTGTTTAAAAATTAGTCAGTGAGGTCATAGGGCAGTTTAACTTCAGAGCTTCATCAATAGGAAGGTTGGGCATATAGCTTGCAGCTATGCTACATTATGTGTATAACTACAGTTAGGAAAATACTATGTAATACCTTAAAAAAATGCACTTCACTTAATATTGTGATATAGCATCTATGTGCTCTTCAGTTTGAGAGCAACTTTTGACTCAACTGCTACATTTTGGCTCAGTGTCATAAACCACTACAGCTCTTTGTGCCCCTTGCACCACTGATGTAAGTGTTTTACAGATTACATGCAACTTACAGATAATTCAAATGACCTAGGCCATGCATTTAGAGGTGTTTGACATGCAAAAAAAGAAATGATGTAAATTTCATTTCTTATGCCCAAAACTTTCAATATAGTGGAAAGATTTGTCAGCATTCTTCAACCAGCACTCCATGTCATGTCCAATGACTTTGCATCACTGATAAAGGTAATCTATCAATAATCTAGGTCAAACATTGACCCCAGTCAAGATCATGATTACATTCTAGTGTCTAGGTATTATTTTGGGTAACACTTATACAAAAGATATAATCCATGCAACATAAGATCCAGGAATCAAGGTAAACACATTCGTTAATGCAACCATCTTTCTCCAGCGTACTGAGGAATGGCTTTCACCTCAATCTCCAGCTTCTCCTAGGCCATATTCAGTGACCTTGACCTTGACCCTTGTTATTGTCATGATCCGATGGTATTCTCATAGGTATTATAAATGATAAAAGTTGTATATTGAAGTATAAAGGTATCTCAATGGTCACACTTTACTGACTTGGTGATTTATCAATTACCTAGGTCAAACAAGTGACCTTGACCTTGACCAAGGTCATATCTACACTCTATTCTACTAATTTATGTTTGAATCTACATGGAACAAGAGTATCTAGTGTACCAGAAATCTAAAACTTTTCTGGGCAAGTTTTACTGAATTGTAACAAAAAGTAAAAATGTATGGTTACTATGGTAGTACATCATCAATTCATGACTTGAATCAACCAAATAGCATCACAGGGACATCTTCTCAATATGCAAACACTAACATCCAGAAATATCTCTCATCTGGATTTCTAGAGGATGTTAAACATGGTCATATTAAGACATTTAGTGATTTTCCAACTTTAAGATCAAATCGGGTGACCTTGACCTTGGCCAATATCATAATGGTTAATTGTGTGGAAAGTAGGATTATTCATGTGTCTCATGCTGAAAGTTCATGAGCACAGCTCAAACGGCTTTTGATTTATAGTGAAAACTATATTATAACATCAGGTGGTGAAAAATCCAAGATGGCTGACAAGATGGCCACAAATAAACGTGATGGGACACAATTTCACTCTGGGAATGAGTAAATCTGATTAGTAGAGATATTGAGTATTCTGAAAATGTAAGTTAAAAAAAGTATAGTCTTCGAGGGTATGGGGACCCCCTCTTCCTACAAGACTAGTTGTTCAACCTAGTAGCTCTAGCGATGGGTTGTCGGTTTTCTAAGTTTGCACATTTTTTTTATGACCAAACTGTAAGAAGTGAAGGTGTCTCCTGTAACTCAGATGATCTAGCTTTGCTAGTCTATGTATAATTGCAGTTGATGTCAATTGAGGTAATTTTAGAGCTCTGTCTTGGAGCCTTTGTAGTTTGAGTGAGGGAGGCTGGATGCTGTTTCAATAGGTAAGCAGTATTGAAGACATTGTTGCTGTAACTGAGGTGAACTATAGTGAGGAGAGGTCTGGTGTATGTAATGGCTGACCTAAGAGTGAAGCAGGAGGGTGATTCTGCAAGTCACTGTGAGGGGCTTCTAGGTCAACTTGACACACTTACATACATACAGGGCTAGGCACTGCTTTGGGCCTAGAGCCTTAGTTTACACAGGGCTCACCAGAGGGCAGCATATTATAACATTGTAACAGATGCTACCATTATATAAAAAGTCACCATAGTCAAAAGATGGAAGAATCCTGGTTTTGTATATCAGTAGGGCTTGTTCTGTACTTGTGTATTTCATTATTCTCACCAACAAAAAACTTCCTCAATGTATAGATCATATTTCAACTGTCTGTCTGGAGTAATACCCAGATCTATATTTAAAAGATTCTACATTTTCCAACTCTTCATTACCCATCCTCATTAATGGACCCAAGATAGAGTTTTTCCCATCGTCTAAATATTATTCTAACCAGGTGTTAATGTTGTGATTAAACTTGTGATTGTCAATATTCCTTAGTTTGTTATCAGTAAAATTTGTAATAGTAGATCCTTGTAGTTGAATGCCTTTTCCTGAACCCTGAGCTTTCTTTAAAATGTCACTCTCTTCCAAGTATGTTGAAATTCTTGTATATGCAATACGCTCAATGATCTTACTCAGCAGGGGCAATAAGGCTATTGGTCTGTAGTTGTTTGCATTACTAAGATTAGCCACCTTCGGAAGTGGTTTAATCAGATAATAAAAGCAATTTCCCATTTATCAGAGAATTTCTTTACGACAAAGGAAAGGTTAATCAAGTATGTCAGTTGGGGGATTAAGGTAAGGAAGGCATCCTTTAAGACTCATGAGGAGAGATTGTCAACTGATTATGCCTTATTTACATTCATCTTCTCACAAATCAAATGTACTTCATCCTTGGTGGCAATAATTTCATCCATATCGGAAACAGGGAGGGGGTTCTGGAAAAAGTCTGCTTCCTGGACATTGATATTTCTGGCAAGCTTGGGGCCTATCTCTGCAAATCATGTGTAGGTTATCCCAGCTGCTTGGTTCTGAGGAACTGGGAGATTAGTATCAGAATCAATCAGATTAATTGGTTTCTTTTCAGATATTGAGGGTATAAGAGATTCAATTTTGTCCCAGAAGCTATAATAATCTTTGCTTTGTTTATCCTTGATAAATGCTGCCTTGGCATTACTGGTTATATTCTTAACTCTATTGTTACAGCTGTTTGAGTCCCTTTTGCCTTCTGCCCTAGCAGATCTGCATGCTTTCACATATGCTCTATTCTTGTCAGCAATTTCCTCAGTTATTTCATGTGTCATCCATGGACACCTATTTTTTTATACACATTTTCCTGGGCAGGTTTTATTTATCTCTGAATGAATGATAGCACACATGTGATCCCAGCATATATTTGGGGAATGAGGGAAGTAGAAATTGTCCAATTTGTTATTTTCTACAACAAGTTGAATGTTTTCTTTATTGTAATTAAGATAGGACCGTCCGATGAACTCTGTGTTATAATGCTTTTCTTTGTCCTTTTTTCTAACCATGTAGATGGATTCTCATAAAACTGAACAATGAACCACCATAATTGAATAGCAGTGAACTGGTGTCACTTTTTACAAGAGGCCCCAATTAGCAGTACGGCATTACAAGGAATCTCTGTGAAAATAATGACTAGCAACTTTGGGACAAGGATTGTTGCTTTAATTTGACAGCATTATTTTTACAGCCTACTGTAGTACCTTGTGTAGAAGGTGCATCTTGCATACATGGCACACCTTGAACTACGGCCCATTCTCTGAGCCATGAATTAGGGTGCAAATATTGATTGTTTGTGTACTGTGCTAAGGGATAATGATCTCAGCTATAAGTTGTTCGCCAGACTTAAACAGATAATTTAGGCCTATTAAGGGCTGCGTCCACTGCGACGGATGGACCAATCGTCTCCCTTTATCCATCATTTTCTCCATAGAAATAAATAAATATGACTGATGAAACCGACGGATGAAACCGACGGATGGTCCATCCATCAGCAGTGGATGCACCCCTTTAGGGAGCCATCTTTGCATATATAACACCATATGTGTGGATTATACAAATTCACTTTTTGCTAACAGAAGTGGAAGGATAGTTCCTGTGCATGGAACCCTGCTAACTTCAACAATGTCACAGAAATCTTTGTCCCAAGTACAGCATTCTGGAAACCAAAATTTGCGATATATAATAGGTAAGATTGAAAAACCCAACACTCAAAATTTCTAATATGTCAATTTAAATACAAGTGAATGAGTTCCTGATAGGATGTTTATGAAACTAGCTTTTCCTAAGATCTATTGCTACTGCGAGTCCCCAGTTCCTTAGCAAATACAAGCAAACCCATTTTGTCCTGCCTTTTTTTAATTGAAATGTCTTGGAGGCGAAAGTGGTAAAACAGCTTCTATGCCCTTCAAAACACCTCAGAAATCACTCAGACCAGAATCTGCAGATACTGAATTTTAAACAGACCAGAGAAGTAGACATAAATTCTCCACTTTTCTGATAAATTGTATTAACCAGCTCAAATAACTAGAATAATGCACCTCATTTCTATATTCTTCATTTTATTGACCATCAGTGTATCCAAAAAACTTACTAGCGAGGCCTGGGACTACCTCTCGATTCTCATCACTGCAACTGGTCAAATTTATTGGGCAATATCAACTCACTTTGATGCTTCATGTGACATCAACCTACACAACTTCCCCTTCGACACACAAACTTGTGACATACTTCTTGGTAGTTACCTCTCTAGTAGCTCCTATGTAAACTTCTCCACTCCACAAGACCAAATTGTGATGGTTGATGCTGAAGCACAAAATTCTGAATGGTCCTTGGTCAATGCTAGGCAATTTAATGATGATATAAGCTCTGGTTCATTGGTCTATCCAAGAGTGAGAATGAGATTTGTCTTCAGAAGGAATCCAAGCTACTATGTAATGACCATCATAGTTCCACTCGTTCTGCTTGCCCTGGTGGATCTCTTGGTTTTTCCTCTTCCACCTGCATCTGGAGAAAAGATCTCGTTGTGTGTAGCATGTCTGATGGCCTTCTTACTGACACAGTTGTTGATCGCTGAGCACCTACCAACAAGCTGGACCACCGTGCCCTTAATCAGTTAGTACTATTTATGCTAGAATGTTAGATTTTACACATGAGTACATTATATCAGAAAATTAATGTTCTTATTCTCATTGAGAGAAATTCAAATAGAATCAATGAGATTTGGATTCCCTGAAGCTGTTAGGTTCCAGAGACTGTGAAACCAGTTGCCTATCAAATGCAAAGGATATTCATCCTAAGGTATCCAAATCAATGTGGTTCTAATATTATCAACCTCATTAACTCTTGACATACAATATAGGAGGTAAAAACAAATATATTTTTATTGGAGGAGGATAATGTATATGTTGGACGTGCAGATACAACTCTATCGATTCACAATTATGCATATTTACCAGGTTTAATTTTATGTTTCTTTCTTTGAATTCCTTATCACTTCATTTAGATCTGCCAGTGAACAAAGATCAAAGTTATCATTTCTTCATTTTTATTATAAGACATGATAACAAGATCTGTTCCCTTTACAAATGAATTTTGATCCCCTTTACCATAGTAGATATTAAGTCTGGGGCTGATTCACATGTATATGCATCTACATGGCATAGCTAGGCATTGAAAATGTCAAACCCAATATGTTGTATTTCAGTGATCCTCAATTTGTTCCTGATGGTTCTGACTTTCCTGTCTGTATGTTCGACGGTCCTTGTTCTGAGCATACATATCCCAGAGGGTCTTGGTGATGTCCCTCGTTGGCTGGAAAAGCTCATCAGGCTGCCTTCTGAGGTGAAGGCGCACCCAATCAACCAAGGCCCAGAACAGGCTCTGCAACAAGAGAAATAAAAGTGGTGAATAAGATGCTTGCTTACATTCTCTTGTTCTCTCTCGTGATGATGATTATCATTTGTCTTGGTATATGGCTAAAACCCTGAAATATTTTTTGATTAGGTAAAATTCACAAATGAGCCAAGATATTTTCTAATTCCTAGGGCAACAGAAGATGTATTTCAGATTTAATGGGGCCAAAAAGTTTAGAGATAGCCCAACCCTGTGCTAGGGTAAAATGAGCTGATAGTAGCTTAAAGTGGTTCTTGGGACAAATATGGATCTAGATATCAAAAGTAACTTGATATATTTATTACTGACATTAAAAGCCGGTTTCATATGCTTTCATTGTGCATTCTATTGTGGACCTTTAACCAGTTATTCTTAGCTGTAATAACTTAAATCTAACAACGATATTGGTTGTGAATCAGAGTTTAAGTATAGGATAAGGTAGAGAATAGTTTTCTTCATGTGTATAAAGTGTGTCTTTCCTTACGTCAATATATTTACCTAAGAGGCATCTACCTTAGAACTGGTCATACCAGACTATTCTTTGTTAGCAAATGTGAACATCCTCAACGTTTCCCCTTTTATCAATAAAAGTTTAAATGGCATCATCTCTAATTGTATCAGATTGATCATTGTGTAATAGTACACTGCGAAAATAATGTTATCAGAATTATGGCAGAATCCTGGTCCCAAAGTTGCCGGATATCTGTCGTTATTTTCATGGAGATTCCTTGAACATTTGTGTACCATAAAAATGCAAGGTGGCAGCAATATTTCCATTAAATGATTTGTCTCATGCTGAATGCAAGGTACTTCAAAAAGATGATTTGAATGATCAAGTTATTGAATATAATAAAGTGCAATGAAGAAAATTATGATTTATTCACCACTACACGCTTGGCTTGATAGACAACGGATACTATCAAGGTATCAGCTACGTAGATATCCTACATAGAATTATCTGAAAGCGTTATGACCTGAATGTGTTTCAGAACACTAAGACCAGTTTCACAACATTTCACATGCAAGGATGCATCAAGGAAAATTCTTTATTAATCAGTTAGTACTATTTATGACAGAATGTTACACATAAGTACATTATATCACAAAATTATTGTGCTTATTCACATTGAGGGAAATTCAAATAGAATCAATGAGATTTTGATTCCCTGAAGCTGTTAGGTTCCAGAGATCGTGAAACCAGTTGCCTATCAAATGCAAAGGAGATTCATCCTAAGGCATCTAAATCAATGTGATTCTAATATTATCAACCTCATTAACTCTTGACATATAATATAGGAGGTAAAAACAAATATATTTTTATTGGAGGAGAATAGCGTATATGTTGGAAGTGCAGATACAACTCTATCGATTCACAATTATGCATATTTACCAGGTTTAATTTTATGTTTCTTTCTCTGAATTCCTTTTCACTCCATTTAGATCTGCCAGTGGAAAAAGATCAAAGTTAACATTTCTTCGTTTTTACTATAAGACATGATAACAAGATGTGTTCCCTTTACAAATGAATTTTGATCCCCTTTACCACAGTAGATATCCTCCATAGAATTATCTGAAAACGTTATGACCTGAATATGTTTCAGAACACTAAGAACAGTTTCACATCATTTCACATGCAAGGATGCATGAAGGAAAAACCTTCTTATATTTTATAACCCACAATTGCCCTAGGTTTGGACCTACCTTCTCTAATGAGAAAAATAGAATAGCTATTTTCAAAACTCCTGACACCATAATTTACTACCAGGATTTAAACCAACACTGTGATTACCTTTCGCTATCAAGCCAGGAATTGAGCTTACATGGACAAGAAGCCACCCTAGGTGCCAATGGTGATAGAAAGTACCTTTTTTGGCAAGTCACTATGACCTCTTTTGCTACCAACGATGTCTCAACAAGAAGATTTCAAGTCCATATATAAAACAAATCTAAGGAGATGTATACATACAAAGTTTTGCTAAGTTACACTATGCTAAACCATGTACATTTTATCTAAACATTCACCCAACATATCCAAGACATAATGTTTTAAGTTGTTTAAACTAAAAAACAGTGTTTTACTTGATATAATCAGTGCCAGGAGGCCTTGTCTCTGTTGCAGATTAATAATTTTGGTACCAGGTGATAGGTAATTAAGCTTTGGGGAAAAATGGCAAAAAACATGTTTTGGTCACCATGGAAACCTAGTGTGTCAGAGACAGGTCAAAATGTTGATTTTGTCTCCACTTATTGTGATGAGAATTTAGCAATGAGAAACAAGGCAGTAAAGTTTTAGATATTCCTTATTTATTCTTGATTACTGAAATGAATGTGTTACATCATTTTTTGATAAAAGGCCCCCTTGTATATAGGGGGCTGAAGTGTTAAACGAGAAAATTATAGAAATTTGATGTTTATTGTTCTTTTTGATGATTTATTTTGTTTGTTAAACAACAAAGTATGAGAATATGATAATATCATATTTTATAATTTAACACCAATAAGTACTTTCAGTTAGGTTGCATCACTCAATTATGATATCTTCACTGATTATCATAAGTAGGTTCTTATTTATGTTTACACAATTCATATTGAAGGTGAATTGAATTCTGCGAACATTGTGTAAGGCCTGAAAAGTATCTGATCATCTAGATGTCAGTTTCAGATCATTTGCATATAAAACAACTATTGTAGGAGCTCATTTTAGTTGTTTGGACACATGAACCTTTTCAAATAAAATGACTCTACATCAGGACAGGCCCAGATGAAATAGGCCAACATTTCTTCACCATTTGACTCATTACACAATGCTATGAAGTCATAATATTATCAGCTCTTTCGCAGAAAGTTGAATCGACATTGAAATGAGCCATGATCAACATGAATTCAAAGTCCTGTGCCCACTGCCATGAGCACCCATGTGTCTCATGGGTAAGCACACCTCAGTTCATCATCATGGGCCATGCTAAGTTCATAGCGAGGCAAGCGCCTACCATCAATGTGACTTCCGGCATGATACTCTCCATAGGTTACAGGGTAGTTAGCATGTGCATGAGTAGAGGGCGTTGTTGGGCTGTTTCTGGGTGATGGACCTGATCCAATGGAAGTACTCGGCACAGACACCCTCAATTGCCTCAATGGGAATGTTGGGTATGAGACATGTTGAATACCATAGGGACTATCTCCGAATGACCGACTCCGTGACACACCACTACTGAGAGTCCTTCGACCCCTCGAATTTAAATCCTCCGCCAAACCTCTCCCCAACCCAAACTCAGCGGATGTCCGGCCTACCGGAAACTCATCGTGTTGATTGAAAGCAGGGTTGACCGCAATGACACCTGGTGGACCATCGGCATACCAGTAGGAGAGTCCACGAGCGGCATAGTGTGAGGGATAGTCATTCATCCATACAGAGGGGTGGTGATGTGGAGAAAGGTCACCCCGCAGAATGCGCTTTTCACGCCGACGATGCAAGATGTAGCAAACCATGGTGGCTCCACCTACAGTGAGGACTAGAGAACATCCACCAAGGACAATCAGAGCTGCTGGGGATAACAGGAAGTGCCCATCTGCGCAGGTGTGAGTCAACAGGAACCGGAAATGAAATGGAAACATTTGGAAATAGTCAGTTATTGCAGTTCCTTTTCTGGCAAACAACATGGATATCATAATATAAATGCAATTTTTATGATCAATAAGCGTTGAATTATGTTGTATTTGAGATGTGTGATCATTGGTGTATTGATACCCATTTTGGAGTCAAATGCATCTTTTATATCCAATTGTCCAACTTCCCAAATCAAGGACATTTACCACAGGGTTTACTGCAAACCTTATTTTCCAGAATCATTTTCCCAATGCTTATAGATTTGAAGGTGCCCTTATACTTATACAGTTTTGACATTAAGTTATGTCTTTTTGACCCCCATATACCCCTAGTACCTCTAGATCCTAGACCTGTACTTATTCACAAATATGGCGCTTAAATGCAATGACACGCTATCAGGAATGCAGGTATATATGTCAAGATATTTCGTCTATTTTCAAGGTAGTGCGCTAAATATTTTCACCCTCACATTGGCATAGCTCAAAAAGGATAACCCTTCACAGGCCATCTTTTTTGCTTACCTTTTCATTATGCATTAATGACAAATCTTACCTGCTGAGGTGGCTTCTGCATCGTCTATGTCCCTGGGAGACGTTGATGGAAGACTTGGGAATGTGAAATCTGGGGAGGTAAATTATAGATATATAGATTTTATGTCTCTGTCTGTGGTACATGATGGAATCATCACAGAGATAATTTCACACCAGACCTTAATTAGGTCATGAGAAAGACACACTGTCTAGAAAATTCTGATTTGCTTAGAGCATCTTGCCCTAGTTTGTTACTCGCCAGTAAACATTGAAAAGGTTCTTACTCACTTAAGTCTGGATCGATACTTAGGCAATGTCGCCAAATGTTTGGAGACTCAACCCGAGCCTTGAGCTTAATTCAAAACATCCTGGGAACAACTCTTGAATACTGTATGGGGGTCAACTGCACCCTGTGCTCTTTTGTTAGCCCATATGGGGACGGGGAACGATGGTATTAACAATCTTGTGAAGAAGAGTGACTCCACAGCTATTCCTTTATTTTGGGACTCTTACCCCTGTGCCTTGTCAGTTCTTCTTGGAATAGTGTAGGAGGGCTGAGGCTAAGATCGATGCGATCTTAGTGCTGGCTAGGATATGTGAACCCAGTCAACTCTTAAGATCGCTTAATAGGATAAGGCTGATTTATTCCTAAGATCGCTGGGGTCGTGATCCCAGGACGTTTTAAATTAAGCCCTGGCAGATCCTGAGGCTGATCCTGGGCTCTGCCTGAGTATCATCCAAGGATCAGGCTGAGTCTCAAATCATACTCATTTTGGCGGCATCTGGATCCAGACTCAAGTGAGTAAGATTTTTTTTCTGAGTGCAGTTTTGGACTTTGCATATGACTGTAAGTCAAGGAGTACCAACCTGGGAATGTAGGTAGCATCGTTGTAGTCCCTATGGTGATATGAACATCTGCAGGAGAGCCTATGAGGAGAGAAAAATTAAGCCAGTTCAGTACTTAAAAGGGACGTAGTTAGCATATTCCAGTATCTTTCCCTCCGGGACCAACCTTACTCTATTTGTGGCTATCTTGGACTAAAGTTTTATCCCATTTAGGAGGCAATTGAGCTGATTCATGTTAAAGAAAGTCAAAGACAGAATAGATTGATCAACATGCATGAAAATCCTTGCACAATAAACATATTCAAGTATTAGGTGTCAGGGTAATATTGTTATTAAGCAAAGAAAACTTGTCCAGGATTTAAGAAATGATGGCATCACTGGAGGGTGTTGCTCCTATAGTAAAAGGAAGAGCTGGCTAAAAATTCCCATGTTTCCAGTCCTTTCTTTTCGTGTAGCTATAACTTGTCCCTTTTGTTGCTCACAAGTGGTCATTCAAGTATGGTGCTAAAAAAGGGATTTGAGTAGGTACTTAGTTGGGAGAAGTCAGTCAGTATAATAAACTATGGAGTGTGTGATGTGAGTAAGTACCTGATAGTGCAACTCTCTCTGTTTTAAACAAGGCAGGTGACTTTTCACACTGATGTGGTGAGTGCAAGTACTTTGGTGAAGCAGTGCATGACTTGTTTAGAAAAGAGGGCACATCCTCACAGCTCTTTTTACAATAGGAGCAACACCCTCCTGTGTGGTTAAACATACTTGAGAAGAGCTATATCAGCCATTGAATCACTCACCATAGCAGTCCTTCCTGATGGCATACAAACTGGAGTTCCTCTCTATCCTCTCATTGAATATGGTAGTGAGATCCTCCAGTATGAGTCTACAGGAGGAGGTCAGGTTAGAGTAGGTATACCCTGTACAATTCTCCTCCCGGGTGCACATAGACCTACACTCCTCCACGGTCACATTATAGGTGCTGCTGGAACTGGTGCTGTTTACCATGTAGCCATAGTAGATGTCAAAACAGTCATCTAGAAATAGAATGGTAAATTTTGGTAGGATTTCTAAAACTACTGTATTACTTCGTGTGTAAGGCGCACCGTGCATGTAGGATGCACACTGAGTACAAGGCAAAACTATAAGTCACAGGGCTAGTATATTTAGCAGTTTAATAATGTTCTATAGTGTAATATCTTTGCCTATAAGGCACACCCCAACTTTTTCCAAATCCTTAAGATGTACAAGAGTTTCATATTCGCAGATAACCCGCAAGGATTTATGGTAAATCTGCTATTTTGACTATAAGCAATATTATTATTCCTAAATAGTGGGAGCCCTATTGGATGTTGCCATTGTTTGATCTGGACCTTCTTAGATGTACAGGAGTATGTAACCTACTCACAATATGTAAAGGTGTCTAACCCACTTACATGTACAAGTATATGACCTACTTACATGTACAGGTGAGTGACCTACTCATATGCACAAGTATATGACCTACTTACATGTGCAGGTGTGTTACCTACTTACATGTACAAATGGGTGACCTACTTACATGTATGTGACCTTACATATACAAGTATATGACCTACTTACATGTACAAGTGTGTAGTTTGACATGGTGCGTACAACATGTAGAGTTCTGGGTGTGTCCGGGTGTACCATGCCACCAGCACGACCGGTCCCACAGATTGTAGTCCACGCTCACACAGTAGTAGTTCTCTAAGCACCAACCTGAAAGAAATGTGAAATAAGCAAAATCAGTAAATCACCAAAACATTAGGATAGAACCCAGAAAATAATGGAAAAAGTCTTAAGAAATGATCGAAAAATAGATATATATTGAAGTGGCAAACAACTGAATTGCAGTGAGAAATTTCTTGATCCTATGCAAAGGGAGGTAATGCCACCACAATAAACAGATTTCTTGTTTCACCTTTCCAATTTTAATTTCTTATTGGTGGATTAGACCTAACAAGTAAAATATTTAACCTGTGGTATTTCAATGGGCAGTCTTAATAAGAAGTGGATAAGCCAATCAATTGCTGGAGCATACTAAGACTATAGTAGGGGCGACCTGCCTACCCCAACAACAAGCACTACAGACCTATCAGGTTTTGGCCAACAACAGGCAAGACAACCCCAAAACGTAAACACAGTTGTAATGCTTAGATAAAATAACTAATGTATATTCTTCCTTATTGTTTAAATATGAATTACCTAGACATTGCTCTGAGGTGAGAGAGCGGCCAATGTGTGCGCCTCCAGGTTGGTTGGTCCTACCCTGGAGCTGCATGATGGTCACGTTCTGCTTACAATGTGGTTCCGCTGTAGTGAATGAGTCAGATGACAAATTCGTTTATAAACATGTTTAACCCTTGAAATGCTGATAACCCATTAATGTATCTTGACCATTGGGCAGCATGATGCATTCATGAATGCAGGTCAGGCAATTATCTCGCCGTTTTCCACCACCCGGTATGCACCCTCTATCGCCTTACAGGTACAGCACACTACCATCTTGGCCGACGGGGCTGCCAGCCATAGCCTTCAATGGTCTCTCTCAGCCGACGATAGCATGAACTATGGGTCTATCGGCCGATACAGGGGCTGTATCGGGTGGTGGAAAATGGGCCTAAGACGGTTGACATGATGCTCCAGTGAGATTCTCGTGAGGAGACTCGCGAGAACTTCATTGGTGCATGGTGACCCTCTCGGTGTGAATTAACCCTGTAGGGTTACCATGATGCAGTAACCGACTATCGCGCTTTAAATGGGCAATGCAGCACCATAGATCGATGGTATGTTACCTGCTACATGTACCGCTACCTGGATGCATCCTGTAGACCGGGGAGGGTGGTTGCTTTAAAGTACACTCTAAATAATGAAAGTTGAATCTACCAAGCATCCTCGTAAAGTGTACCGTGAATCACCTTTTTTGTTCTGCCGTGAACCAGTGTAATTTCTATAATGTGGCTATACATGGGTAAAAAGTGACGCTCGTGGCGCTGTGATGCAGGGGTTTTAAAAAGTGACGCTTGTGACACTGTGACGCAGGGGTTTTAAAAAGTGACGCTTGTGACACAGGGTTTTAAAAAGTGACGGACGGTGACGCTAGCAAAAGTTCCCATTACATTGGCATATAAGTAAAAAGTGACGGAGTGACATGCCATTCCTCCTAAAACGTGACGATGTGACATCCTTAAAATTATAAGCACCTGTGTATAGGCACTATAATGAAGCCCCAAAAGAAAATGCAGTAAATCATTGCCTTACAAGGAATATCCACGAAATTATCGCTGAAACCATTTTTTGCCAAAGTTGCCAGAGAACGTATTATTCTATCACAGTCTACTAAAGAGTTGAAATAGTAAATTAAGAATTGGATTCATTATAACTTACCTATAATGGTTTCAACACTATTTTCTCTACCTGGGGCCGCTTCCTTTTCCACCGGCGCATGTCCTGATTCTGCCACCTCCTTATCCACATCAATCACAGTGGTAGTAGCCAATGTGGAGGAATCATCAGCTTTTGAAGGTTCTGTGGATATTATGGCTGGGGATATGGTGCGAATAGGAGCAATAGTAATATCCATAGTATATCTAGTATCTGTTTGATTTACCTCTGATAATGAGGTTACAGAATTTGAAGAAACTGCATCTAAATTAGAAGTGTCTGCATCAAAATTAATTGTCACAGTTGTCACCACTTTCAGATTCTCTAGTCTTGGACTTTGAGGAACATCTATTTCTTTCAATTCCTGATCTGTTAGATCCTGGGAAAACACATTTTGGTGGTTGCTTGTATCGTTATCATCCTCAAATAGGTCAGGAATCTTTACTTTTGATGTCCTCTTTGCTATTTCCTCACTTGTTAAATCTTCATCTTCATCAAATGACCACGAGCCATGTTCCTCCACCTCATCTTCGCTTTCTTCTTTTAACAAAGCCAACATTTCTGATAATTTAGCCTTAGGGGAATCTTCAGACATTCTATTTCCATTTACTGTTGGAGTTTCCATTATGATTGGTGTTGTAGTAGAATAACTGTCAGTGGTGTCTACTGTAACTTTACCAGTAGACTTCTCTGTAGACAAAGTTTCTTCAAGTGGCATTGAGATTTCTTTTGTACTATTGGGAGATCCTATTGTAATCTGACTCTCAGTTGACCTTTTGTCCTCATAGGAAACTGATGAATTTGACCTTGCTTTTTCTGGAGTTAAATTGACTTTGTGTGTCGTCCACCTATCCTGATCATTCAGGCGTATCCTTGCAGAGCCAGGAAAAACATCACCCCTGTCACCAAATTCTGTCGCCAGTTTGATAGGTGTCAAGTAATTCTCTGCACTGCTATCACCATCACTGTTACTAACCTTGTCAATGTCACTGTTTACAGCTCTGCCATTCGTAATGAGGTGATTCCTTTTTATCCTAATGCCCTTTTTGGTGTCCACATCTTTATCAGTCCTTCTGTCTTCTTGAGTATCACTTACATTGTCAGTGGAATTGTAACAAGGGGTAACCTTTTTCTTGTAGAGTTGACAGCAGGGGTTACTAACAGTGACAGTGGGTAGTGTGTCAAACACAGTACAGGTTGCACTGTGGTCGTTGTACATGACAGCCTGGCAAGGTGTGACGTCAGAACACCATGCGATACATGACGTCACGTCCAAAGCAGCTTGCGGGACCGGAACGCCGCCTTCTGGTGACGTCAGTTTGCTGTACTCCATGATGTAACATTCTGAAATATAAAAATAAAGGTAATAAGGGAGTAGTCATTATTTATCAACACAGGGTGGTGGTAATGCTGCATGTAAATTCTCTATGCACTTTGCAAAGTGGCAAAGATATTTATGGCCCCGTACCAGAGGCAGTCCTGCCCTACCAAAAAACATCTGAACCTACCCTCTTTGAACAATACCGATGTGCAGCCGCCTTTTTTTGCTTAAAAAATAGTGGTGCGAAATTCCTTAGACCCCCCCCCCATGAGGGGTCACAACTATGTGTCTCCTTCTTAGATTCATCCCGATGTGGACTATATGAAATATCCATGTCACCTGGCAGCAGATGCCAGGGGCAGATACAGGAGGGGGGCGAACGGGCCTTGGCCTCCCCCCTCCAAAAAAAAAAAAAAAAAAAAGAGGAAGGGAAAAAGGGAAGGAGAGGGGAAAGAAGAGGGAGGCAGTTATTTGAGTATGGCATCCCATATACCATTAGAAAGCTTAGATCATCAGGAAATGAGCTATTGGCCTCCCAAATATGTATAATGAAAACAGATTTTTTTTCTCACCATTTTAAAAGTAGAATTGTAATTCAAAATACAAAATACACCTTCCAGTCAGTCCCCCTGTATGTCTGGACCCACAGGCCTGACTTGCCAAAAAAACCTGTGTTTCCGGTAACATGGTCCAAAAAGTTGAGGAAGGTAAGTCGGATTTTTTTTTTAAAGTTTTTTTTGCATCTAAGGCCTCATATAGTTATACTTTGCCAGGTTTTCGATGGTTATTATGACAAAGGATCGTTTCCTGCATGAAATATGAGAAAATGATGGGGAAATACATGTATATCTTGCTAATAAAAGTTTTCACATGAAATCTTTAAAAAAAGTTGAAATTTCTTTTTGAAAAATCTTCAAAAAATGGAAAAAAATTCTAAAAAAAAATCTGAGGTCAGCCCCTTTTGGCTGAGGACGGTCGGGTGACCGGAAACCTTTTTTTTTTTGGCCCAATGGCATATTATTTGGACCTCATGCTTACCCTCCTGCAGTGAGACAAGCCCATAAGTCAAAGTGATGCATACAACAAGCTTTTTCTGAGGTATACAACCAGATCCAAGGTGTGGAAAGTTGCTTCAGACTACATCATTTATAGACTAGATTTCCAAAAATCTCTTAGGGAGCATGTATCTAATCTCCCCTTCTGGCATTTTATCAATTAGGCTATAGGACTGCATATTACAGAGGCATGGGAAGCAGTTTCAGATTGAGTGGGACCAGGGCCCCGGGGACCAGGGAGATTCAGTTTTTTTTTGCCTCTCTTTGCTTGACCTTTTAGGTTTGACTGTTTGGAGGGGTGGTTAAAAGTGGACGGGGTTCCCTGGCCCCTCTGCAATGCTTATACCATGCCCCTACAATAGGGGGAGGAATAAACTCACTTTAGGGCCTACAGAATGTGTCATCTATTCTCATTTTCCCTATGGAAGGGCTCTTCAGGTGTTGTGCTAGCATCAACCCCCATCCTCCTCCTCAACCCCTTTATGGGGGGGGGGAAGCAAAGGCCAATATCTGATCTTTGCTCCCCTCCAACTATAAAATGGATCCATGGCCCTAGATATTGTGTGCTAGAATGCCTCAGAATGCACCATTTCAAGTCTTGAACTTCAACATTTTCTTTGGGGCCAAGCCCCCAACCCCCCACACATTTAGATATTAGAAGCTTATAATAGTGCACCAGAATGGGGGGGAGAGAGATATTCAAGGCAATTTGTCTGTATATATGTATGGATGGGTGGACCCATCCCTCAGGAATCCTTAACATAAATATGCTTTTTACTTTAGGTTGTACAGGCCTAAAACTCAATAAGAATGCATCAAAATGCACCATTTCAAGTCTAAACATACAAAAATTTCTTGGGGGGCATGCCCCCAAACCCCCCTAGTGTCACCGCTGCACTTCACTAGCGGTGCTAGGGCTAATGTAGAACCTGCACCACTTTCACCAGGTCTTGGCCCCCCCTCTAGAGAATCCTGGATCCGCCACTGGGTGCCCCATGTCAATTATAAGTGATCTGAGAAGGTATTTGCACTTTTTGTTAAGGGTACCTATCTCGAAAAAAGGCTACCAAGAATGAACAAAGAGCATGTATACAACAGAGGATAACAGCGAGTCTTAAGGGCTGGTTCCACTAGGGTCCTTTTGCTATAATCTGACAATATCCTATTTCTCTCTCTCTCTCTCTCTCTCTCTCTCTCTCTCTCTCTCTCTCTCTCTCTCTCTCTCTATATATATATATATATATATATATATATATATATATATATATATATATGGTTTGCCTGATCCACAACACTTACACCAACCATGCACTGTCATCTGTCGGTTGGTCCTATTCTTGTTATCCAATTTTTTTTTAAAAATTTCAATCAACAAATAGACAGACAGAAATTATTGGATTACCAGGAATTCAGTAGACCTATGGCAGTGGAAGCAAACTTTTATTAAATAATACTGATGGCTTTATGTATCCGATGGTACATAGTTTTATAAATGATGCATTGTTCACAATAAATGCTTTTATAAGCTGTCATGGGTAATATAGATATTATACACTCTACAAATGTGTTGAAAATTTTGGTAAAACACATTTTCATCATCTAAACACTTTTCTTAAAACACTTTTACACGTTTCCTGCAAAAGTGTTCATGTTTATAAAAGTGTTTTAATATTTTGTTCCAATCCAACTCACCAAGTGGCAGGGGCTACCTATGATGGTACTACTGTAACACTCATATGGACACAAATGTCGGAATTTAGGTATAAATGATATGATACACAACATCCAGATAGAACGTAACATCGACATCTTATCTTAGAATCGATTTGTAAAAGAAATGTCTAAAAATTACCTTCTCATTATCTTGATTTCAATGTAACCCATGATAAACGCCCATTTTGTAACATTCAGGATTAATACATACATCCCAGTCCTAAACTCACTGACTAACTCTGTGCATCAAAGTGTTTGAACTCATCTTTCACAATAGGCCCAGCTTGGTTAGCACAGAATCGATGGTGATAGAATTAATGGATAATCAACATTCTTCAACTTGCTATCAACATTAATATGATATTCTCTACCTGCAGAGAGACAGCAATATGCAGTAGGAAGGACTCACTAATCCTAAAACTGGTACCATGGGTGGAAAATGAAATAATAGCAAGGATATTAATTTGCCTGAAACTCATTTTGAACACTTTCTGAACCTAAAGACATTATTCTCACATCTCACAATCATTCAAACACCTTTTCAACTAAAAAACATTTCAATCAAAACACTTTTGCAAATTTTAAACACTTTTTGTAAATGTATTTACTGTTTTGCCGAAAAAAGTGTTTAACAAGGTGTTACAAGAAAGTGTTTAAAACATGGGTAAAAGTGTTTTAAAACTAAACACCTTTTTTGGTGTGTAGCCTAGACAGTTATGATGTGTTCAAAGAAACATATTTCTCTATATCTAGAGTTAGATTGCTTGATGCAGGTTTACTATAGGGTCTATCACCGCTTCATGTCTGTGTTTATAGCCCTGCTAGACAAGGTCTTTATAAATAATACTTTTAATAGTAAATCTATTAAAGGCCGCATAGCACTTTTATGTACTCAATTCACTGTATTTGCTCTTGGTGGGTATGAGTACTGGTATGATGCATGAGTGAAGTGTTGGTGTATGACTCATAGGGACTGCTTGCATCATGCTGAGGAGTCTAATATGCTGGGATGACACTGAATGACTATAGTTATGATAAAAAGGGCTTAATGGTTAAGATAAAAAGGGCTTAATGGAAATTCTATCACAAAGCCACCTGAAATAATGGAGTTTTTTTACCTACATACCTCCACTAGCACTGAATACACAGTGACATCTAGTGGTAAGTACAGGTCACGCCCCCAGGCGGGTTCCAACGGTACTAAAACCAACCTGCCCCAGGGGGCGCCCACAGCGGTACTACGTCATGTAACCATGCTTACTGTACGTCAAGGACGTAACAACTATATGGCAACATGTTCTATGAGTCAGAGGCCTATGTTATATAGTCATAATAATGCAAGGCTGTAGACCGTTATAAGCAAACAAACCTTGGATAGTTTAAAATCCTCATGTATAGGCCTTCATAGGTACTGTTGTGATTTCACGCAGGCCATACAACGTCTCCTTTTTGATTTTTCACTAAGGGAGTGGTAATTTTTTAACAACGGGGGGGGGGCGGGTCAGTGAAATTCCATGCTTGCGTGACGAGAATTTTTCCACCCCCCCTACGAGTGGTCTGAAATTTTTCCGTCCCCCCAAACCCACCAACCCCCCCTGTTGTTAAAAAATGACGACTCCCCAAGGTCAACTTCTTTCATAAGAAAATGGATCAAAACAAATAACTAACCTTACTTTTACTTCTAATCAATTTTCAACCAGATGCAAAATAATCATATTAGAGATTTTATGTAGGCCTACCAGAGTAGATTTGCACATTTTATTTTAATATCGGTAGGGCCTAGGCATTTACAATCCTATACCGTACATTTGGAGATATTGGAAACTCCATATTTGTTCACAATTGTAAGCATATAGTCTGGACAGTCTTAACATATGCTATTTCGATAATTCTGGAACTAAGACGTCTTAATTAATAAAAGTAATCTCTGCACTTTCGATTTTAACCACATTGGCATTAACAAGCTTACTAGAGAGACTAAGCTTTTCGGTTTTCATTCAAATGGGGAAGCAAGCCTAGATTGGGTGGTCCCTAGGTCTATGTTCTTCTTACCTGTTCTTGTTACTAGAAATCCATGCGCCCCTTCTCAACTTTGAAAAGAGTCTATGTCTTCCTGTAGAGTTTACCCATAAATGCTGAATATATAGTGCATTTCCTTCTCCACATACAGGTTGTATATAAATGCAAATATCTTGAAGTTATATAAGTTATATGTGTAGAAATGAAATGATTAGTCAACTGTAGCTCACCTTTACTTGAAGTAATTTCCATCATTGCCATGGCAACCAAGATGACGTACATCCAGATGAACCCCATATTGCTATTTACTCTAAGAGTCTACCTCTAAGTACGTCATATGGCAAAGGTTACCATGGCAGCAGACCTACGTCATCGTCCATTGCCGCAGCGTCAACCACGGGGTCCGTCCTGCGCGCGCACCACTGACATACTGATGCAGGAACACGCCACTAGGTGGAGTTGGAGCTGCTGTTAAACATTTAAAGACCATCACGGGTTACATGAAGTGGTCATCATAACACACCAGTGCAATAGTGTATTGGTGCATCAAGCTGAAAGTTTGGGAGTTTATCAAGTACATCTTGGAGACATCAACTAAGCCCATACATGCGGGGCTTGGCATCAACTGCCAGGGCTCCCTTCATGCATTTAATATAGCAACCGAAGGTAGTTTGCAATAATATAGCAACCGAAGGTAGTTTGCAATAATATAGCAACCGAAGGTAGTTTGCAATAACATAGCAACCGAAGGTAGTTTGCAATAACATAGGAACCGAAGGTAGTTTGCAATAACATAGGAACCGAAGGTAGTTTGCAATAATATAGCAACCGAAGGTAGTTTGCAATAACATAGGAACCGAAGGTAGTTTGCAATAACATAGGAACCGAAGGTAGTTTGCAATAACATAGCAACCGAAGGTAGGTTGCAATAAACCACTTTATGCCCCTTACAGGGTTTGTAGTCAAAATGAAGCATTTTGATAGTTTCACACGCATGGTCGTCCACCCCCGGGGGCTGGAGGAGATGTCAGATGCGATGTATGATGAGAACGACCGTACTGTAAAACCTCGGGTACAAGATGCACCCTGCATAAAAGGTCCATTCTGAGTTGCAGTGTATGCTATAAACTAATTAGAACAGTTTCCTACCATGTTTATCTTTACACCATAGTAAAAGTATACAAAAAAAAAAAAAAAGAAATAATAAAAGATCAAAAAGACAGACTTTCTTTAAGGGGGTATCTAAAATGGCCGCCAACAGATCCGAATTTCTAGAAAACCTTTGGTCATTATCAATTAGTAATATCATTATTAATTCCCGCAGCTTATACGTTGTGCTTTACGGTCTATCAGACAGTGACATTTATGTGTCTCAATGAATTGGTAAACTATGTGTAGAACATCAGCAGGAGGTGGAGTGTTATGGTATTTAGATAGACGCTATACATGTATGCCACTTTTAGGGTTCCAGCTCAATAATTAGACCTAGGGCACCTATAATTATTATGACTAAGGGCCGCTAAAATGTAAGGCATATACTTGGCAGGATGCATCAGAGAAGTGCCGGTGAATGGGGCTGCATTGACAGAAAACTTTATCAGCTCAAATGTTGCCAAAGAATGACTCAAAATTATTTTTCCCAAAATTGAAGGAAAATTAAGTTATGCTAGGCTATAGGTCATGTAACACATACATCAGCCCTTAGATCAGAAATCATGTGCCTCTAGCAGGCACCACTGATCCTATTTTGGCCGTAACGCTATGGGGAATAAAGTCACTGGTAGTGCTATAGGTAGGTGATCCCAATCAGGCTGCTGCTAGAGACACTTGATCTCCGCGAGCCTCGTTTTGAGGCCGAACTAGGTCATGATGTCACACGCAGTGATGGCGGCCAACCGGCAGCCAGAGTCGGCCGCCGGTGTGCAGTGATAGCTGAATTACAAAGATTAGGGATTAATAGTGAACCAAATAATCACGCTCCAAGCTCTAATAGAACTAGAAACAATTAAAGGGCTAATGATACTGTCCCCACACCTTCTGTCAGTAACTGATGGCCGTCAGTTGACTGTGAATCGAGGGTTTGTTGTGTATGCAAAGATGGGATCACCTGCCTATAGCACTACCAGTGATTTTATTCCCCATAGCATTATGGCCAGGATAGGATCAGTGGTGTGAGCTAGAGGCACACGATGTCTTGTTCAGAGGGGACCATACATTGTCCACTATCAGTTATATCAATGGTATACTTTTATAGCTCCCTGTGGCTACAATATCATACCTTACTTCTCTAAAACAGGTCGTAGACACAATCAGATAGAATCAGTGGGATAAGGTTAATCAGTGGTAGAAACCCTCAGCCTATAGTTCAATTCAAAATTCAAATTGGTTCTTTGCAACAAGAGCATTTTCCTTAACTTGTTGGATCAGGAGGTTAGTTCGAAAGGTTCTGGGATCTCTATCTCAGTGATCTCGGGAATTTTTCTGCCTTTACAAGGCGGTTGTGTATGATTTAAGCTTGTCTCTTAGAAGTACAGTGCCCCCCCAAGACCAAGAGAGAGAAGGGAAGAATGACGTTACAGTGCAGTTAACGCATATATGTATACAGCAGGGACCTTCACTCTTGGGATCAGGAGTGTTCCCTGTGAGTGCTCTTGTACTCAATTATTTCACTTAGATCACAGGGGTAGAAATCCCAGGACTTTTTGAATTAACCTCCAGGCCATTTACATTGATGTTTGAACCTGCTGAGCTAATAAATCGCTGGCTGTCTGTGACCAGCCCAGTCAATGCTAGATCTAGTCCCATTATGTGGGTAAAAAGGCTCAATTATTTCAGGTGACCTTTAATGAGACCTACTGGCGAGTAGGCCATAAATTTGAGCGAGCAGGCTTGCCAGGATTGTGTTGCTCCTATTGTAAAAAGAGCTGTGAGTATGTGCCCTCTTTTCTAAACAAGTCGTGCACTGCTTCACCTAAGTACTTGCACTCACCACATTAGTCTGAAAAGTCACCTGCCTTGTTTAAAATAGAGAGAGCTACACTACCAGGTACCTACTCATGTCACACGCTCTATAGTTTATTATACTGACTGACTTCTCCCAACTAGGTACCTACTCAAATCCCCCTTTTTGAGCACTGTACGTGAATGACCACTTGTGAGCAACAAAAGGGACAAGTTATAGCTACATGAAAAGAAAGGACTGGAAATGAGGGCATTTTTAGCCAGCTCTTCCTTTTACTATAGGAGCAACACCCTCCAGCACTGCATTAGTGCATCATGCTGGCCCTGTGGGAGGCACACTTACTAGAACTGCACTAATGCATTATAACAACTAATAGGCATGATGTGGTATACACTTGTACCTAGCGCCATATGATGGCACAAGTAGGTTGCAGGACACCAATTGACGGGAGCTGGCTGCAGGAGACACTTTGTAACTCCGCACTGAAGGGTGTTGTACAATGATTATTGGTCTAAAATCTGACAGTGGGTAGGCAAACCAGGCATAGAATTTATCATTAGGGTATAAATTAATTGATTTCAGTGTTATTTAGGTTGATATTTGATGTTAAGTTGAGGGAGGGGGCTCTATTCATTTACAGAATTTATTGAAATCATTCACTGCAAAACCCACAAATCTGGGTATGTCCGCACTCTACGGCCTATAGCAAAAACGTTAATCACATTGTACCACATGCAATTGCCCTTAATTATTGGGAAAAATGTATATCTACAAGAAAATAATAGTGGCTTAGTATTTTATTTTCACCTAAAAGCTATATAGGCCAACAGTGGAAAAATAATTAGTGTTCTGCAGCCAGTAACCCCCCAGTATGGCCCTGTACCTGTCACTCTGCAAGCATATATATGTTTCAGATTTGAAAATTGCAACCTATGCTTGAAGAGTGAGTAGTGTTTCCAGTTGCTCTCAAGTGGAACAGGGGTATGGTGGGAGTTAAATGTAGTAAACTACCACTATATTTGGTACTAGGGTGGGTAATAGGGTAACTGATTTCCTGTGATATGAAAAGTACTAGGATAACTGAAGGAAAATGTATATAGTCATAGACAGATACCAGGATAATAATTGCATGGGCCTTTTAGTCTCAGATCTCTTAGCTAAGGGGTAGGGATATGAATGTCTCCTTGATGGGTTAGAAATCCTACACATTCAAGCTCATTCACATACTTTCTGGCCCATCAAGAGGGATTACTTATGGAAATTCATTGCCCTCCCACCAGGGAATCATGGTAAGGGAGTGGTCATCAATCCATAGTGTCCTGATAGGTGTGGGGTGGGTTTTGTTGGGTAGAGGTTGGGAAGGGGGGGGGGTATAAAAGAATATCAGAGGGTGATTACTTGTATAATGCAATAAGGAGAATGCAGGTTTAATCCACAGAAACTCTGCAAATACTTTGGATTGTGGTTCACTTTTAAACATTCATCAACTTTTAGATCACAAAAAGTGTAGGGGATACAACATACTTTATCCCACACACCATGAAAGTGTGGACATTGTAGTTAACCTATAACTAACTACTTCTCTCAATTTTGGCCATTCTGGTTGGCTTCTGTAGTTCTTATTACCAGATACTATTCAGATAACATTGACATCATATTAAATCTAACACAATCGGTCTAACTACCTTATCATTAGTGATATCAGTTGTTTACATTTCTTTTACCAGAGTACAGATACCCTAGTACTCCAGTTGTAGTTATCCTAGTACATGTTATTGTTGAGCAACTTAGTTACCCTAGTACGTGTACCCAAATCTCAAAGCACTATTAACTGCTACACTAGTCCATGTCAGACTACAATCATCAGTTCAGACTATTGGGAATATTCTGAACAACAACTCTGCAACTCTGCATCATTCAAATCTGCAGGAGCATAGTGTAATTTGCCACTTTCTTTGTCTATGGGACTGACAACACATGTTGGATCGGGTAACTGCAGTTACCCTAGTACGTGTCCTCACGTTGACTATGCTTTGCTGTTTCCTGTACAGCTTCCAGTACAGTTCCAGTACCCTGGAGGGTATCTCAAAAAGATTTGGAATTGATCCTGTCGGAGGTGATAATTCCAAAATTGAACTCACTGACCTTCTGGAGTGGATTCCCTCTTGTATTGTAAAGAGGGAGTCAGTTATAGGAGTGGTATAGGAGGGGTCCAGTCTCTTATTTTGCAACTCGACCTATTTCCGTGCAGTTCACTTGTAGCAGAAGTCAAGCAGGGAAGTCTGTTCTTAGGGTGAGAAATGTAGGAGAACTGCAGGATCAAATAGTTACGGTGAGAACTGGTTTCCCAATCTTTTTGAGATACCCTCCTGAGGGCACCAGGGTAGATGTAGTACTACATTAGCTGCCGTTAAAGACAAATGCGACCACATGCCTTGATGTGGTTCTGCTACTGATAATTTCAAATAACTCTAGATATTATTAGTTTTATGTACGAGGAATAGGAAAATACAAAAAAAAATCATGTTACAGAGCTAACCATCATTCTACGCGCATCTGAAGTGGCTTAACCATAGAAATGAATGGGAAAAATGTATTTTTTTCTATGATTTTCTATATCTAATGTCCCTCTACTGATTTATCTCTAAGATTCTCTAGATGTAAAAAGGGCATCTATACAAACATTTTTAAACAGAAAAATAAGGGGTCACGGTTGAAATGAAAAAAAGTTTTTTCAATAATAAAAATATTCCCTTAACTATAGGATCCAACACATATTCAGACAACTATTAATTACATTTTATATAGGGACAGTAATTAGCAATTCCCTGAAAATATATTTTCCTGGGTAGATTAGATCATTCTAAAGTATTAATGCATCATTATTGTGGAGTAGTCTGCTCGCCAGGCCTTCATTGATTCATCATGCAGACCGTCCGCAGCTGTATCAATCCCATAGGTTCGGCATGATGCATGAATGTAGCCCGGCTAGGTATCTCTCAAACACTACGATCTGAGTGTCCCCACTACGTATTGAACACCCCCTACGATCCAGTCCAATCGTAGTGAGGGGCAATGGGTGAGCACTAATTGCCCACGATTGGCTATTCAGATGTATGGCCTTTCCCTCTATATCTGCACCACTCGTAGTGATTGACCTTGTGTACCTAAGAATTCCCTTACGATCATGGCAACGATTTCAGGGGGCTGTAATCTTTGGGTTTGAGAAATGACTTCCTGGTGATTTACTAAAGTGTGGGTTGCATTCATGTATTATTGTATTAGCTGCACCCCTCAAAGGGTTAAAGTCTACGAACCACTAGGGCCACTACTTTAGTTTATAGATAGTGTTCTACCGTATGGGCCCGTATAAGTGCCGGCCTTGAATAAGCACAGGGGGAGTTAAAATTTCAAGATACAATATTAATATAAGTCTTGATTAAGCGCCTGTCTTGAACAAACACCGGGGTTAGAGCCTATTTGAAATAAATGAGCGCCCAGGCGCTTATACGGGCCAATATAGTATGTACAAAACTAATCAGCAGCAGATACTGGTCAAGTTATCAAACCTTATTATCACTAGTACTTTAATTGACCACCAGGTAGTAGATCTAGTGGTTTCTAGGATACCTGGGAGATTGTCCAAACCTTCTCCAGACACCGGCCCCCAATAGTCATGCACCAATTATGGACTGGACTGTTTACATATTTTACTAACTACTGCATTGACATTGTAAATATGGTACTAAGCCGTTTATTGAGTACAAAAGAACAACAAAAAACAACAACATGAAAATAGAATCTACCTACATTCTACTGCAGTGTTGAGAGTCCATTAGCTTTAATCTGATATCAAATATATAGATGATATTTTTTAATTGTTATATTATAGAAAACATAATATTTTCAAAACCCCAAGTTCTTTTCATGTGAGTGGTCATGGTATACCAGTTTTGCTACTGCCACTTTTTTCTTTTTTAATAAGGGAAGAGGGTCGTTTCTTTTAACCCCTTTGTAGGGGTGGGAGTGAATTTCGGGGGGACTAAAAAATCATTTCTGTACTTGTTTTCTAAGCAGAAAGACCCATGCATTACTATTGTTCAAAAGGGGTGTGATTCCTCATAACTATTTTTTGCCTCTCTGGGGGTGTGCTGGGGCTTTTTTTTTGCGTGTAAGGTGAGGGGGGAGACCGACACCCCCCGTTATAAAACAGTGATCAATCCCTCGTAGGAGTCCAGACCCATACCTGATGGGTCTGACATTTTGAATTTCGCTGGTTCTGCTAAAAGTGGCAAGACAAACTAATAAGACATGTGACTATGGGTACCTTGTCCCTGGATACCACCCACTTCCTGTGACATGCTGGTTCCCATCTACCAACCCTTATCGTGCATGTCACCAGAAACCAGCTCAGGAAGTCATTTCTCAGACTCTAGGTTTCAGCCACTCCCAAATCGTACCAACCTGGCCTGGATTGGAAAGCAATTCTAGGTTACACTGGGCCAATCACTACGAGTGGTGCAGATATAGAGGGAAAAGGTATGCTGCTGTATAGCCAATCGTAGGTATTCTAGGGTCACCCACTCCCCCTCACTACGATTGGACTGGATCGTAGGGGGTGTACAATTCGTAGTGGGCAGTCTCAATTCGTAGGGTTTGAGAAATACCTAGCAGGTCCCACTTAGACTCAATATGACCAGGTGTTGGTTCCCTCAAGCTCGCGTTCAGTGTATCATGTGATTGGGTGAGTTTCCTAGCAACATATTTATCTCGTGCTAATTATCTGGATAATGTAGTGATACTGCACACTGGTGCTGCTCCATGGAGCTGATATAAGGGTATAATTGCTTTGGTTGGTGATTAGATTAGAAGTTAATACCATATGCAATATCATACTTCTACCGGTGACTAACTGGTATTTCTATCAGGCCGGACTATGGAGCAGTTAATCTAATGTCAATCTGTTGGAAATCTGTACTTTTCAGGAGGGAAATCACTACAGTGCCTTGGAAGATACTATATTTCTTTTTCACCGATAATGAGTCACAGCCTTCGGGATTTCCAAGGATTTCCTTCTCGAAGTTTTTGTTATCTTTTCGTCTCAAACTACTTGTACATGCCGTTGAGGTAATATTACTCTTCATAACACCTCAACATTGGAATTTCGTTACTGCAGTTGATATTAATTCAACATCGTATTTATGACAATTTGAATTAATGCGTTAGGAATTACACATCATTAGAGGTGATTTCATGGTGGACAATGGAAAAAATGTCTTCAGTACCTCCAGGGTCTGAAAATATCCTTTTTGTGAAAATTACTTTTCCATTAAGAGAGACTCTCTAGGCAACAGCATTATGGAGGCCTGGACTATCATCGTCATGTTGATACTTGGCTTCCTCTTCATAATGTCGCTCATCAGTAACATCATCCTCCTCATTGTCCTCTCCCGGCCAGAGGATGAAGTCGCCAACCACAAGGTGGCTCCACTCCTACTCGGATCTGGACTACTTGCTACCATTGTTCTTATACCTCTGACCTTCATTGTCCTATTTGACCTTGTGCCTACTGGTGGAGGTTCCATGGGATGCCACCTGGTGTTAGCAACACAAATCTTTGCTGGGCAGAATTATGTACTTTCAGTGACTGTGACAGCAATTTGGAATTATGTGATTATGAAATACCCCCTGCATGTTCATACTGCGATAACTCGGAAGCGAGTTGCAGTATCCTCCTTTGCAACCATTGTCTTTAGCTTGGTATTTGCATATGGATTTTTCATGAACTTGGGACTTCCACCTCCCAGCAAGTTGGACGGATCTTCCACTAAATGCCATGAGGTGCTTTTTGACCTAGACTGGAAGTTTGTTGTTATAACAGCATTGATAATTGTGTTGCCATGTATCATTGTTATCATATACATGTATGCTGATGCGATACGTATAATACATCGCCATAGACGATCCATCGATGCTCAACAGCATGCTCTCGGTACACATACTGTTAGGGCAAAAACCCAGCCATGCAAATCATTAAAGTCTGTGCTTATAGCTGGGACTTTCAGCTGGTTGCTCTTTATCTGGCCCTTTGTTTTGTTTGCTATATGTAGGAAATGTATTGCTGCTGCGGTTATGTACTCACTGCTGGCGATATCATTCGGAATCGTCTCGGGAGTGCCACTTCCTTTATTACTCACTATTAGACAATATAGGCTGATGCTCTGTGCCACACTGAAACCTTGTATGAGGAAAAACCAAGTGGATTTCTAAATTCTGACAGATTACTTAATTGAAACTTGTAAGGTCTATGTGCAATGGATGAATATATATTTGAGATACACACTAGAACATGCTATATCAATGTAGATGACTTGAATCTGAAAGATGTTTTTTAATGTCTAATAAATCGGGATACAATTACAGTGGGTCGGGTTGTCAGAAACTGTAAGATTTTGCCTTTGGAGGGCCTTTAAATTATTTTTCTAGATACTTTATATACCCTTAACAACTTTGTGAAGGGACATCCCTTCAGCTCAGAAAACCAAAAAATACCAACTTTGGACCTCCAGTTCCATTTTTATTACTTATTTTGTGTCATGTAACGTCCGGTACCAAAATAATGAAATATGGAGGTATTTGAAGTTGCTCTCAGAATATAGGAATGTCCCATTATGCATAACAAACACATGAAATAACAAGGTTAATATGTCTATTATTGACTTCAATTACAAAATGGAACAAAATTTGATGTATGCATGCACAGTAGACTGCCTCTTACATGATGATAAAAGTACTGGACGTTATGTAACGTCCGGTACTTTTATCAGAATTATTTCACATAATATTTTGAAGCTTCCTTTTTTCCATGCTTTATAACTGATTTAGATTTAGGTACCGGACGTTACAAATTACAGATTTCCATCTTCAAAGACACATGATGAAAAATTCTCATTCAGTAACATATCCAAACCTCATGGAAATGATACATATGATCATATACAATACAAAAAATAACTTTGGGATGCTCCAGATGTTCTTTATTCACTACAGGACACTTTTAAAAAATACAAAAAGTTAAAAAAGAACAAATTTGGCTGTTTTTTTCACTTCGGCAGGCTATGAGTCTGAGAGTTTTTGATGGATGACCACATACTTACATCTTTCTGATAGCCCTAAGTGTCCTCTATCAAATAAGTCTATGTAAGGCAAGATTGGTTCACAGCTTCTTTCTCTAGAGCCACAAGAATCCAAAATAACCCAAAAAACTCAAAATCTACTGCTTTCTGGCGACCTGACCCTTGTACACAAACAAGTATTATTGTACATAACTGCAATAATAAAAGACAGATGTTCATTCAAGGTACATAAAAACAGATGTTTATTCAAGGTCAATACAAGACAGATGCTTGTTCAAGGTCCATCTTTTGTGCTTTTAATGAAAATGTCATACAAAATATGTGAAATCAAATATATTGAATAATGAAAAATAAATTCCCATTGATTAAACAAGTGTTTCAATTAGAATATTGTCACTCCTTTACTGAGGTTTCTATTGGCTTTGTGTCATATGAAAAGGTGCTAGACAGAGGGTTGACCTTACTTTCTTAAGGTTCAGCTAAATATAATCTTGATCATAATTAACATAAATATGATGATCCATCCCCTTGAATATAGAGTTCCATATGCCTACTTGGGTTGGACAAAAGCGTTGTGCCCTACTGGAGGATCGCAGATTTTGGGAAACATCAAGTGGTCAAAATGGACAGTCAAAATTAAAGTACAATCTCCAAAGAACATTTATGATCGTGCTTTCTCTCTCCAAGATTAAGAAACAAAAAAAAAAACGGCTTAAAGAGGAAAAGGATATCTAGTTTCTGCAATGCATGTTAGATAAAGCAGAATAAAATTAATGATAAATCTTGAAAAAATATGACAGCTTTTTGACAGCCTGAAGATCTCATCTTCATCAACCGAAGTCTGGTTCTGAATCAATCACTTTAAGCGGAAGCCATTGCTTATACACAAATATGAGGCCTACTACAGCCTATAGGCTATAGGATTTCCCCAAAAAGGGAGGCACGCTTTATAAGCAGGGCAAAATTAAGATTAGTATTAAACTACCACAAACTAACTGACATCAAAAGGTACCTGTGTTGAATGCTGGTTGCATGCCCCGTTCTCTGTAAGGGAGTGATCATTTTTTAACAACGGGGGGGGGGGTGGCTGCTGGGTTTGAGGGGGGGTCAGAATTTTTTCAATCCCTTGAACAGGGGGGTCAGAATTTTTTCATTACCTCTGATGGGGGGTCAAAATAATTTCACCTGTTTTCAATGGAAAACCCCGCGTGTTACTACAGGCTAAAAGGGGACATTCGCGCATGATTTTTGTCCCTTATGGGGGGGTCGAAAACATTTTACCCCCTTGAGAGGGGGGTCGAAATTTTTTTCGCGCGTCCGCGTACAAACCCACCAGCCCCCCCTGTTGTTAAAAAATGATCACTCCCTAAGTATTTAACACAAGTAGATGTTTTATCCCTTATATATTCCAATACTACCAAGTGGGCACAGCACAACTCAACCATAGAATCAACATTTGCAATGTCTGCATATAACCAGTTGATTCAGTGTTGAAATATGTTTGAATTTGAAAGTTGACACAACATAAGCAAACTAACTGTAATTCAACATGTAACCATACATTTCTATGTTAAATCAATCTTGTTTTAACAATGTTAATTATGAGGTGATTCTGAGTTGAAATGTCAGCATTGATACAACATTAAAATTGTCATCATTGCTTCAATGAGACGAAATCAATGTACAAAGAACATTGAATTCGAAGCAATATTTCAACATTGATATACCAACTGTTGATCTGATGTTGAAATGGTGATGATTGACAAAATTGAAATGGAACCATTGAAACACTACCAAAACTTATCATCCAGTTGTTAATGTTAGTTCAATGTTCTTTGTCCACAGGTTAAGGACTAAATTCTAGGGTGTGCTGCTACTTCGTATCCGTAGTACTTTTATACAAACCTCCAATAAGCATTTTCATATTGAGGATCAACCCATGGCGATTATCTAGAGGTTTTTCATTATAATGAAGTTCCTATATACAAATGAATTATAAAATTTCACTGTAAAACATCATCAGAACCCAATCTATAAATATAGCACTAACCTTAAGTCTAATGCTGTCTGGGCCATACACAAAACAGGCTGTCCCTCCTTCTTATCCAGAACAAAAGAAAAATATTTTCTGTTGGATTTGACTTCAATAGACTTGGGAATTAATGAAAAGTCAGAACTCTGGAAATGGTGCTTTCTCTGCTCCTCCTGCTCAAAACAACCAGATGCCGAAACATGTGATAATCATTATCACTAGACAGAGAAGGAGAATATTAGCGAGTATCTTATTCACAGCTGCGGCTACTTGTTTCCATTTTCCCTGGAGCTGTTTTTTCTCTTCCATCTTATCAAAATTCTCTACACTTCCTTTGGGTTCAGTTGATGCTTTAGTATCATGCTCTTCAGCATATTCTGATAACTGCCAAGCAGGTTCTTTGTCAGCTTCTTGTGCCTTACTCTTACTCAGACCATGGTCAATGGGACAGACTTTTCTCTCAGAAGGCAGTCTGAGGAGTTTTTCCATCCAACGGGGGACATCACCAAGACCCTCTGTGAGATGTATGCTTAGAACAAGGACCGTTGTACACACAGACAGGAATGTCAGAACCATCAGAAATAGGTTGAGGATCACTGAAAGAAATCACATGCACCAACAACTTAGGGCACAGCTTATATTCAGATAGGGCTCATATAATTGTAGCAATTAACAGTATATATTTAGGAAACCAGCACTCTATTTTCAGGGTGGTATATCCTGATAGCCTTTTTTTTTTTTTTTTTTAGAAATAAAAGGATTCTGACAACCCATATAACCCTACATAAGGTTCATAATTGATGTCATGATGTTGTACACTCAACATGTTGTACATTTATAATCAAGACATCTTTTGCGAGGCGGTCTATCCATTATGAATGGGATACCTGATGCATTTTGCACCATTTTGACATCATAATAAATACACTTGCACAGATACTGTTTTCTTTTGAAATTCTTTACATCAATCAAATTCATGTTTACAAACCTGTCAGGTTTAGGAGCCTTACAAATTCATGCCTCTTCCCAACACCCAAGATACTTCCAAAGGTATATATCCATACGTAGAAAGTACTTACTGATTAAGGGCACGGTGGTCCAGCTTGTTGGTAGGTGCTCAGCGATCAACAACTGTGTCAGTAAGAAGGCCATCAGACATGCTACACACAACGAGATCTTTTCTCCAGATGCAGGTGGAAGGGGGAAAACCAAAAGATCCACCAAGGCAAGAAGAACCAGTGGAATTATAATGGTTATGACATAGTAGCTAGGATTCCTTTTGAACACAAATCTCATTCTCACTCTTGATATTTTACGATTACCAAGGCTTAGATCATCATTGAACTGCAGAGAGTCCACTAAACTCCATTCAGTGCTGGTCATCATTCCGTCTGTAAGAATTTTATCTCGTCCTGAGGTAAAGTTTATATAGCTGCTGGCCGTGTAATAGTTTCCAAGAACTATGTCACATGTTTGAGTGTCAAAGGGGAAATTTAGAAGGTCTATATTGCATGAAGCATCATAGTGTCCCGCAATTGCCCAAAGCATTAGTCCTGTGGAGTGAGCGGCGATAGGAAGGTAGTCCCAGGCCTCGCCAGTAACTTTTTGGGACAAGCTGATGGTCAAGGAAAGTAGAAAACAGAAATTAGTAGCATGATATCCTGCATATAAGGCAACCTTGCATATAAGACGCACCCAGAGTTCAAACCAGATCTATAAGGCATAGCTAATCACTGTTTTAGGTAACTCAAATTCAATTTTGTTATAATTCTAATGCTACTATATTTTAGTAGGCCTCAGATTTTTGCACAATTCACACATTATATGTAAAATACTATGATAATTTGCACTTTGAGAGTAAATTCTAAACAAAAAACACTATATGACCCATTATTAATGGTGCATTATGTGCAATTCATTAAATTGCTTGGTAAACAATGATCATGATAACTACACAGCAGCCTCAATTCAGAAGTTTTTTTTTCATTATTTTAATGGAAATCATATAAACTTTGGGATAACATATTTCAATACCTTACCTATTGTAGATCCCAAATTGTGGTTTCCAGAATGATGTCCCAGGAAGGAATATGAAGGAGACATTGTTGTAATCGGCAGGGTTCCATGCCGAGGAACTGTCATTCCATGACTGTAAAATAAGTAGACATTTTGAGTAGTATATACATGCAAACTGAGCGCAATGGATTAGCTACTAACTAGGTCATGACCTACTGGTAGACCGGAAGTGACCTAGTTTCAGCCAATCAGAGGGCTGGATTTGACAGGAAGAGACGTCATAAGGTCATGACCTAGTTTTTTCGACCAATCAGAGAGCTGGATTCCATTTGACCTAGTGACCTGACCTAGTTACATAAATTAAAAGAATTGCGCAATACCTAGGGCTGACCTACTTGCAAACCGGAAGTGACCTACTAACCTACTTGCAAAAACGTATGACCTACGTATGAGGGTGCATTGCGCAATGCTTGTAAGAATTTACACAATGTTCTGATGCAATACTTTTATGGATTTACGCAATACTTATGACTCATGCATTAAAATAAAACACAACTCATTTATTTCACATAACAGATTATATTTTTTTATTAGACACAATATTTACAGATGAAGACAGATTTTCCATTTCCGGGGCGTGCACATATACTACAAAAACATTTGTTGTGTGTGAATTTACTTGCTTGATACCAGCTTTGGCCAGTGAGACTTGTTTTCCATGTGTTGTGGAAACAATAACTGTTAAGTTTGGCTATGTTAGATATAGCATGCTCGAACAAAGCCTGGGCCAGGAAGTAAGTTTGACTGTTTTTGGGTCCAGGTAAAAGACCAGATAAAAAACCGTCCTTAAAGTTTACCTCAAAGGAGAAATGATTTTTCACTCCAGGTATACTTAAGGCATGAAGTTCCAGAGAGACCTGCAGACATGTGAAACAAATAGTTTTAGCAATAGCAGATACTTCCAGTTTACAATTACACTGACAAAACACTCCTACTATGGGATTACATTCTAACTCTTGGAGAGTAAGAGCAAACTTTCTTACACTTCCTAAAGTGTACCTTGTGTAGTGTCTTGGGCAGCCAGGTTCAGTGTGCAATTGATATACTCCTATACACCAATCATGCATTATCAAGTTAACTTTTTTCACTCGACAATAGTACATGCAGTTTCTGTAGGCGTCCCAAAAAGCTGAAGAGAAATATTTGTACATTTTAACACTAGTTATACAGTGGTCAACAGTGTCTGGTTCAGCTCCTCTAAAATAACCAATGTTTTTTGCAGGTATTATTTCCCAAAAGAAATTCTCTGAACATCCACATGCTACAGAACTTATATCATTGTCAGGTGTTATAGAAGAAGCTTGATTATATGAAGCAACACTTTGTAAAACTGGACGCATGTAATAGTCATAAGGTGGAGTTTCTGTGGTTTGCTCCACAAGCATAGCTTCTAAACTTTCCATGTTAAAATGGTTGCTTAAATCTAACTAGATACTAATAGTCTGGTGAACGTGACGCTATGAGTTAAGAAATCTGGTACCACTTTTTTTCTGTTCCAACTTAATTTCTTCAGCGCCGGATTTTTTATTTTTTGTCGTGAACATGTACAGCGTTCACTTTTGTGAAAAGTTTTTTTTTATTTTTTGGGTGATACAGTTCACTTTTCTTACTTTTTTATTAGTTTTTTTTCATGATACAGTACACATTTTTTTATTTGAAAAATGTTCATTTGAACAAAAAATATTTTCCAGTTTAACACTGTTTTCTATGGAAAAAAATGTTCATTTGAACAAATGTTCGTTTGAACAATTGTTCAAATGAACATTTTCCAGTTTAACACTGTTTTCTATGGGAAAAAATGTTCATTTGAACAAATGTTCGTTTGAACAATTGTTCAAATGAACATTTTCCATTTTAACACTGTTTTCTATGGGGAAAAATGTTCATTTGAACAAATGTTCGTTTGAACAATTGTTCAAATGAACATTTTCCATTTTAACACTGTTTTCTATGGGGAAAAATGTTCATTTGAACAAATGTTCGTTTGAACAATTTTTCAAATGAACATTTTCCATTTTAACACTGTTTTCTATGAAGGAAATTTGTTCATTTGAACAATTTGTTTAAAACTTTTTTTTTCTTTCAACGAAATGTACAACTGGAAGTGAAACTAGAAAAAGAAACCATTTTTTATATAGAAAGGGGTAGGGTGCTTACACCGTCTTCACATACTTGTCTCTTTATGTACTGATAGGTTAGACCTTGTTTCCTTTGAGAGTAAGTCGTAACGCTGTGGTTTACTACTTTAAATCCTTTGTTGACTACCGTGACAACATTTTCACTGTCCAGTACTTCTTTGTACTTGTCAGTGGTCAGGGGGTTTTGTTTTTGAATTACACCTTTGCAACTCATTTTAACGGGCACATTTACTCCTGTGCCTATGTAACATTTGGAGTTCAAGGCAGTCATTTCGTCACCTTCCCACTCCACTTTGAATAACCCGGGGGTTCTCTTGTCAAACGCCAGACGGCTCTTACAACATGGTTGAGGCAGCCACAGCTCACCCAATACTTTGGTCTGAACATAGGTCTCTCTGTGGTGACTGTTGTCACATGATTCAGAGGGCAACCATTTGTGACGTTCTCTGAAGAAAGCTTCACGTTTTTCAGGAATAATTACGTCTTCTATTTTCTCTGCACTTAAAGCAAAGTAAAAACTGTCAGTGTCCATTTCACACATTTCAAAATCTTTCTCGTCTATGTATTCAAGGAGAAAGTCGTAATAGAAAGCCAACATTTTAAGTTTGGCATATTGGTATACCATGAACCCTATTTGAACTGGGAGATCGTAGGTGATGGAGGTGGGCAAACAGGACAGTTCTACCGTGTTGTCACTTATGTCTTGCACATCTTGCACTGACCAGTGCATGGCCAAACGTCTTGCCTTAGAGGGGTGAAGATACTTTGTTTGAACAAAGTTTTGTTTGTTGCATATGGTTTTTCCGTATGAACCATTTCCCAAAAGTTTGTACAGATCTGACAAAATCTTACAGTCTATATTTTCGTCGCCCTTCCTCCTAGCTTTGGTTACTTCGTCCATGAAGGGTAAAAAAGTCTGTTCTGGAGTGTATTCTACGAGAAGGTGTACTGTCGTAACTACCAAACCTTTCTCCAGGTACCACTTCAAGAGAGGAGTTCCCAACAAAATTCCCTCTGCGTGGTAGCTGCCTATAAGTTGGCGTTGCGGTTGTTTTAGATTACCTGCTGCTTCCAGGTAACGTTTCATATGTTCACCTACGTCTTTTTTTCCTACTAAACAGTTTTTGAAAATAGGTGTCATTTCACTGAATTTTTCTTTCAAGTGTTCAGGTGTTTCTATGTCTACCTGGATAAGTCCAAAAGTTGTTCCTTTAGAAACCCCTCTCAGTATTTCATCCTGACTTTTTCTGCCTTGGCACAACGGTCTTTTAATTTCCCATTCACTTTTTGTTTCTCTGCACGAGTTTTCAGTTTTTTCTTTCAACCACATACACTCATACTTTTCCTCTACTTGGTAACCTAACGATTGAAGATATAGGGTAGTCAAAATGGTATTTTGGTTTTTTTCTTCTAACCATGCCTTTCCATTGGGGTCTCTCAAAATTGATTTAGTGAGGTGACATATGTGACCATGCCAGTAGCACCCGTGAAACTGGTATACTTTTTTTGAAGCTGGATCGTATCCGTCCACTTTTATTTTCCTTGAACCCAATACTACTTCCCCGTAGTTGTATTGGTGTAATATCTTGACTTTGTCTGTCACAGTTTTGTATCGCAACCATTCTGTGGCTGAGTAGCTAATTTGTTGACTGCAAACAGCTTGAAAATCGTTTTCTTTCCTGCGCACCACATAATAACCTGTGCAGTGCTCTTCACCCATGCACTTGAGGTACAAGCTGTTAGCATCTACCCCTACTATGTGTCTGCATACTTTGCTTTGTGACCCGTATTTTTTTTGTCTTATTCTTGTTTCTCCACTTTTGTGATGTCTGTGAAAAATAATAGAGGGACCCCCTACTAAGTTGCGTCTGAGCAAGGAGTGAACATCCTTTTCTTTCTCACCAAAAAGAATGTAAGGAGTGGCATTAGGTGCAGTGTTGTTGAAAAGAAACTTCAAGGTTAAACCTGGCAAAGTTAAACCGTCTTTGAACATGTCTACCCCACGATCTATAAAAAATTTTGTGTGCTCGTTTATGGCTAAAACAAAGGGTTTAACATCCAGGTTGTTGTAATATATCAAGTAGTCCTTCATAGTTTTCATTTTGTTTTCTTTCCAGACCTTTTTACATTCAAGATAATCTTCTTTGCTTATTCCACCACCCGACAAAGAACTGTAGAAGCAGTGGCGTGGAGGAAGAGCTTTGTTGTTCAGTTTTCTTATGTTGTCCATCCACTCGTAGGGAAAAAAACCTTTTTCAGCTTTCCCTTTTAGAAAGGCTTTCAGGTAGTTTGCGTAGGAATAACCTGGTGCCAAATAGTTAAACATGTCAAGGAAAAGAAGATGGTCTGTGTACACTGCTATGTACTTGTTGCATTTTTTTATGGTTTTCATTTCTGTTTTGTCTGTGTCTATAAAAAAAGAATGAAATTCCTTTTTTATCAAATAAATGTCATACTTTCCAGAGTTGAAACCTAGAACAGGGACTCTTTCTATGTAGGTAAGAAGTTTTTCCTTCACTTCAAGAACATGGGAGATTTTTTTTTGGGGATTTTTTTTGTTCTTTGCTGGAAAAACTTTGCTAGCTTTATGTTCTAGTTCCTTTTGTTTTTCTTCTAGAGAGTCTAGTTCGTCTAAAACATCTCTAAAATTCTCTTTCACCTGTTCTCCTATCAACTGCCCCAAGTTGTTTATGTGTTCCAACACATTTTTAACCAAAGGATCGTCGTCCCTGTTGGAATTTCTGACAAAACACACTGGTTCTGTATGCCCAGGAAAATCAGAAGCTACACTGGCAGAAAGGGGTATGTGAGTTTTTTCTATCACAGTGTTAGCATTTTCTGGGGATGAATTTTCAGGTTGGACGAAATAGCTTTCAAAGTCAAAAACAATTTTATAGGGGTATATTTTTTTCTCAGGTGAACAAACTATTCCCAGTTCCTCTAAAACTTGAAAAACTGTTTTGGATGGATTGTATGCTCCACCTTTGTACCTGAAGCTGACTTTGGTGCAATCTTTTTTCACCCCATTGTGTTGTTTCAAAAGGAAGCTACGAGTGAAAACTTTATGACACTTTTCACAGGGGTACATTTTACCATACAGTCCCATGTTAGTTATTAAACTTACATGGTTTCTGTGTAAGTTCAAGTTCATGATTTTTTTGGATGAACACATGTTTGACCTTATAATTTTAGGTCGACCCTTTCTTTTACCAAAAGAGGGAAGGTAAAAGATTCTTATGTTAACTTCAAACATTTTTTCTAACCTGTCTAAATCTCTTATGTTAACGCCCTCAAAAGTCTCCTTGTTCACCCCTGGATAGGCTTCAAGGAAAAGCTCTTGAGTTTTTTCTAAAGATTCATACAGGAAGAAAGACAGACATCTAAAGAAACACAAGTTGTCCTTGTAAGCCCTTTTGGTTTTAGGGTCTCTGTGAAAGTGTTGCATTCCTCTTTGTCTTAAACCTGGTGGAACAGTTTTCATTTTACCTAAAAGATATTCTCCTCCCGTAGCCCTTATCAGTGTGATGTTGGCGTTCACGTTGCCTATTACACTCCATTTAGTAGAGGGTCTTTGAGTGTCTTCTTTAATGTTGTTTTCTATTAAATCTAAACACTCTGCAAAGTCTTTGTCGTCCCTTATAAAAATGTAAGGGTCTCTATGACTTTCACTGTCATAGAACAAAGACGAGTTGTTGGCAGAAGCATGAAAGTACATGACTTTCTCTTCTTCTTCTTCCTCCTTAGAGGAAGACAACAACCTTCCAAAAGAGACAGCCACTTTGTAAGCCATAACTTGATTTCTATGAATAGAGGTAAGCGCCTCTATTACCTGTTTGGCTCCCAAGTCTTTGTTGAAACTTGTCATTCTGACGTTGAAAATGGACTGAAGCTTACCAAGCACAGCCAAACCTGAAGCTATGGACTTGAAGTTGTCACGGTAACTGCTTTTATGCAAAGAATTTTTTTCTATTTCTTTTGGAAGTTCTAAGCTGTCGGAAAAAGTTTCTCTTCTACAAGAATCTGAGTTACATAAAGTTTTTCCACTGTTTTCTACAGTAACCAAACGTGGAGGTCTAGGGGTGTTACACATTGGACAGTTGACGGTGTAAAGTTGTTTTACCTTTTTGGGCGGCATTTTTTTTAAGGTTTTCTTTTTCTTGTTTCACTTTATGTTCTATATACAAACTTATAACTAAAACCTAACCTAAGTATACATGGAGTACATATGGAACTTAAACCTACGCTGGGCTATGTTGACTAAAAACGGAGTACGTCTAAATCTAACTACAAATTAGCTGATATACTTGATAATGTAAAAGCACTGAACAAGGAGCTGTTGACCAGACACTATACAAAGTTGACCACTTACCCAGAGTAGAAATCGGTCGTTTCGTCTAGGAAGGGACCAACTCGTGATTTTATGTCCTCCAGAATGAAGGGGGACACAGTGTGTCCGCAGTGTGTGGCTGAGGGGGGCATTCTGAAGCTGGAAGACACCGAGGCATTCATTTCCTCCACGTAGCTGGTTGTTCCTATGTGAACTTTAGGAGTTCCCTTGTACAAGTTTACCAGGACCATAGCCCGGCCTCCACTGGGGTCGGTGCAGTCTTGGTTCAAGGACAACAAAAGATTATCCACCTTCCTCTCTCCAAGGGCAGCTAGGCGGTGTAACTCCTTGTACTTTCCTAGGATGCACTCTATCTGGTCCACTAAGTTCCTGAATTCACGCGCCTCTAGGTTCAAGCACCGCTCGTAAGGTTTGTCCAGGTAGGTTCTCAAGCATACTCCCCTGATGCTAGGTTCCCTGTATATTTCTATGCAGGCGTTGTTATCCCCTTCCGGATAAAAAACTTGGTTGGGGGCAGGTGACTTTTCTTGGAAACCAAATCGAGCAGGCCACTTTTTTACCACCAAAGGCACTGACCTAAAGCCCACAAGCTTGCTGGAAGAACTGGGGGCAGTGCCCTCCCCAAACTTTTGCCTGTGTGACTTGTCTTTAGGAGAAGGAACACCTGGGACAGAACCAATTGGCTCGGCACCATAGGATGAAGTCGCTGAGGAATCTGAAGCAGGGGTAGAGACAGGGGTTTTCTTGTGGTAGGCGCGCTTCTGTCTTTTTTTCTTAGGCTCCCCTTCTTTCTCACTGGAACAGTTTCTTTTTTCCGGCGGGCTTTTAAGAAGCAGCTCCTCTACTGGAACCGGGAGAGAGTACAGAGGAGAAGGGCCGGTTAAATCTATAACCTCTACCTGCGAATACCCCCCGCGGTGAGCAGGTGAAGGTGTCCCTTGTGTTAAGTCCACCACTTCTATGGGTTTAACTGCCGGTGATGAGGTTGTAAGGTCTATAACCTTAATTGGACTGACCTGGGGAGAAGGTTCCTCCGGAGTCACGGGTGAGTAAGAGGCGGACGTAGGTGTTTCAGTGGGGGGTTGGTAGTTCAAAGGTGCCGGGGGATTGATGTATTCCCTGATGTCAAAATCGCCGTCGCCAGCTTCCTGAGGAGAGCGATCCCGGACGCGATCCAGGAAATCAGTGATTTCGCCATGAAGAGCTGCAAGAGCGGCTTCCTGTTCTCCTGCATCAGGCACTTCAGTTGGAAGCCGAGCAGGAGTTGCAGGTGGTTTATCAGGTGAGGCTGGAGAGGTAGGAGGAGGGGCGATGCCCGACGCCTTTTCCACTGTCTGTTTAGAAGTAGTAAAAGTTAGTGGAGCCAGTTTTTTAGCTCCTCCTCTCCTGACACTAAGTCCCGTCTTCATGCGACCAGGCATTGTTCTCCTTGAAGATGAAAGGGTGGCAGGGCTGGAAGGTGCAGGAGCAGGACGGCGAACAGCAGACAAACGTCAGAAAAGGTTTGATGAAGATCGAGCAGCTCAAGTCTACTTTATAGTAACTATCCTGATACGATGCTGGGACGTTCCCTTGTCGTTCAGATAACGTACAACCACGTCCATGAGTCGTAGATAACCGTGCTTTTCCATTCATAGTATGTTTTACACTTAGTCAGTGTTGTTTTGGAAAAAAGTAAAAAAGCTTAACTCAAATAAAAAACGTGATAACGTTCAGTCAACGTTCAGGGTGAGGCTTGTAAAACGAGTCTTGTTGTTACCATTCTGTAATTAACGCAGACCATTCGTCATTTATCAGAACTAGCTTCTCTCAAGCAGACATGGCTAACTTTTGTCCTTTGCCTTTGTCTTTGACCGTAGGTCACAAAAGGCATCAGGAGGTGTTTATTTCAGACATCAGGAGGGGCGTAGAAGAAGGTAAGGTGTGGGCTGTGTGGAAATTCTGTCCTGAAAATTTGAACAGGGATCTTTACATCCCTCCTAACTGTAACTTCAAACAATGCTTTTTGCACAACCAAACCACTGCATTGGTTCCTGGTGGACCCTCTGTGAAAAAACTTATCTCAGAAAATGGGGAAAGTTTTTTTTCAGGTGTTCTTTTGGGACATGGTGCCATGGTACACTTGATGTCTAGACATTCCATTTCCTCTGGAAGTTCAAAGAAATTCATTTCAGACAGACAAAAACCCTTTTTTCTAAGGGATCAACCTTTGGGGGGAGGGCCTGGTAATTCAGTTTTCATCGATTCTACTATGGTGAAGGCTTTAATTAAAGCCACTTTACTTCACCCAGACAAAATTACACACTCTTTAGGTTCAAAAATTTTCTATGAAAGAGGATTCAGGACAGAGATTGGCCACAATTACCATGGATGCTGTCATGTTGTGAGAGTTATTACTGAAATAACTACCTCCCATGAAAAAGGTCAGCTGAAGGTGGTAACAGCCTACCCCGTATCTAATTTTTGGTCCTCCTAATAAAACTGAACAAAAATAAACGATGATCCTCCGGGTAAGGCCCCTGGGCCAAACCCACCCTTCCACATGTTTTCCCCTCTTTTCAGAACGCTCAGGCACTGACCCTGACGTTTGTTTCGTCCTTGAGCAATAAATCATTTCAGGAAATTGCGATAAGGAAAGACTGACAGGTTTCCTATAAAGGTTAAACGGGGACTAAACCATCGTTATTTGACACAACAACCTTCGACCTACTATGTCGCGTTACTCCCTGCAGCGTGTATTAGAACAACGTCACCCCGACGACACTCAAGTTCTGACATATGTGAGGGAAAGAAATGAAATTATATGTTGCTCTTCAATTTGTTTCAGGTACGTGTGCAAATACTTGAAAGAATGTGTTCTTCACCGGAAAAAATTATACTTAGTTTTTTCTTCAGTGCAATCAAGTTTTACATCCAAAGACAGAAAAACCTTGAGGAAAATGGTTTTGAGTCATAACTTGTCGAAATTTTCAGCGGTGGAAACCTTGGGTTATGCCCTGAAGCATGGAAGAAAGGGAAAAGGCCCACTGAAAAACCCCTTCCATGTGGAAGCATTGAAAGCGGCAGAAGAGCATCACGCCAAAGAAAATCCCCGCCTACTTAACCAGCGTCTTCATTTCTTCATGTCTATTTTGGAACTTCTAGCTGAGTGCTTAGAAACCAAAACTTTGTTTTCCTCCTGCCCCATATTTCACATCCCATCATCGTCCCTGGATCGTTTCAGTGTAGAGGAGAAAGAAAAAGTTTGGTTTTATCTGGCTATGTGGTGCACCCAGCTTATCTCCCTTACTCACTGTTTTCACCACAATCAGCTCGCTTTACACTCAACGTCATAACAAATTTAAACGAACGAAGAACGATGTAACATGCTTACCTAAACAGGGGGAAGGGAACGGGAGAGATATATAGAATAGGATAGAATAGGGTAGGATAAAATAGGGTAGGGTAGGGTAGGGTAGGGTAGGGTAGGGTAGGAAAGGGTGGGGTTGGGTTTAAAAAACTATGGGGTGGGGGGGTGGGGGCACCCCTCAAGTATGGGGGGTTTGGGGCTTGTTGGCCCGGGCTGGCCGCCCAAAATAACCCACCTAACCCACCCACCCACCCACCCACCCACCTAAACCACCTACCCACCTACCCTACCCTACCCTACCCTACCCTACCCTACCCTACCCTATATAAGTCAACTGTATGCTTTCTAGCCTGTCATAACCTGCCTGCCTTCCTACCTGCCTGCCTTACTTGCTCAACACCTTTTATTTGGACGCTATGGAGTTTCACCTTTCGGACGAGTTGTTATTCAAGGTCAGTGAAAAAATATCTGAAAAAGACTACCCTCGATTAGGAGTTTACTTAGGACTTAGACTAAGTTTAATGGATTACATGGAAAAAATACCGTCTCTTCGTTCTATGGGGAGAGAAATGCTTATTTCATGGAGTAGAAAGAACGTGCGTTGCAAGTGGATGGTATTGAGACATGCATTAAGTGACATAGGTCGTTACGATCTAACTGATTATTGTAGATGGTACATGGGATATTACAACGTAGTGGACCATTGTGAAATTCCTCCAGAACAGTGGAAAGTTGATACTTTGTTCGTCAACCTGGCAGACAAGTTCGAAATGCTTGACTGGAGGAAACTGGGAACTCAACTTGGAATGAGCGACCACGAGCTTAACCTGATATCCACCCCTGTTCCAGGGAAAAAAGGTGTCACAAATCCTGTATTCGAAGTTCTGATGGTTTGGAAATATAGAGAAATATCTCATCCAAGCTGCCTAATAGCCAGTCTATACAACATGGGACTTTCTGATGTAGCTCTTTACGTGGAAGGTTTGAACAAGGGTTCTACTGGTTTAAAAGAGGACGAGGTTGCTCCTTTGGTCACTTTGGTTTAAGATATCGTCCAACATGGATCACAAGGAAAAGGAGATCATTTTTGACCCACGTCTACAAAGCCCCTTCACAATGATCATAGCTGGACCTACTTCTTGTGGGAAAAGTCAACTTGTTTTCAAGTTGATTAAAGGTGTAGACGAGCTTGTTACTCCAAAAATACACGACATATACTACTGCTACAGTCAATGTCAAGATGGATTCGACGAAATGGTGAAGTTGGGGGTTAAGTTTAACAAAGGTCTTCTTTCAGAAGACTTTTTGTTCGAGGATGAAAGAGACGTGACTAAACATGGACTGGTCGTAATAGACGATCTCATGGATCCCGAGTACGTTCCCACCATAATGAAACTTTTCACTGTGGGCTCTCACCATCGCAGTTTAAGTGTAATTTTTGTTACTCAAAACTTGTTTTTCAACAATCCTGCCTTCAGAACCTTGAGCTTAAATGCACACTACCTAGTTGTTTTTAAAAACCCTAGAGACATGAGTCAGATAGGGCACATCAGCAAACAGGCCTTTCCAGGACAGAAATCCTTTTTGACGGAGGTATATAACTCAGAAACCAAAGAGAAGCATTCATACATCCTATTGGACTTTAAGCAGAGCACACCTAACGAGCTTAGGGTAAGAAACAGCATAACAACTCCTTGGAACACCTTGGTTTTCATTCCTCAAGCTTCAGCTTCGAAAAGAAAAAGATAGAATGGTGACCAAAAGATCTCCTTCTGGAGGAAAATTTAAAACAATTAGGAAACATTACCACTTGTTGAAACACATATCCAAGTGTTCCTCAGCAGAGTGTTCCCACATTATCAAAGGTCTCAGCGATGAGGTCATTAGGTTGATGAGTCAAATTTGCGTCAACGTAATGAACAAAAACCTGTTGCGTAACGAGTCCGACGCAGTCAAACGTTTATCACCCTACAAGAAAGAACTCAAGTCAGTCACAAGGCACAAGGCTACCGTTAAGCAGAAGAGGAAAACCTTTGAGCAAAAGGGTGGATTTTTGGGAACCATTTTGGGCCTCGCCTTACCCCTGATAACAGGTCTCATAGGAGCACGTCGATAAAAAAATCATGTCTTATTCAAGGATGGCCCTCGTAAGGGCGGATCTTGTTCCCCGAGAAAAAAAACCTTCTTTTGTTAGTCCTTCCTCTCCTCCCCAGCCTGGACCTAGTGTTCAAGACCAGTACTACAGCACTCAACTTTTAAGAGAAGGTTTAACTCCTGATTCCAGCCTGGTTCAAGTCCTGAACCACCTTCAAAGTAAAGCACATGAGGTGCTTAACTCTCCTAACCTCAAACTGAAGGAAAAGTTAAGGCAGTACAATCAACTTATGATAAAGTCGGGAATTTTAACTAAAAAAGCCAAGGCCTTAGGACAACGTAGGGAAGGTCCCTATCCTGGTCGAGCAGTAGGACAAGGCCCTGCAGGAGCAGCAGCAGCAGCAGCTGGGGGTGTAAACAATTCTTTAGAAGACACCGACGACGGCGATGACGATGCTGACCACACTTTCACAGAGACTAGAGACGATCCACCACTTCCTGACGATTCAGACGGAGACAGTGTAGACGAGTTCAAAGGGGAGGAAGGCTTTAAACCTCGTGCAAGAGACAACACAGAGGGTATGGACGCCGACATAAAAGAAAGAATACCTGCAAGTTACAGAACGACTGCTAAAAATCTATACAGAGAATTATCTCGTCACGGAAGTCAAATTTTGAATTGGAACAGAGACGGAGAAATATATGTTAACGGGGAACGTGTGCCTGGAACTGACATAACAGATTTGTTAGCTTTTGCTGCCCGACCAAAGTCTTTGAAAAAGGACCAACCTAAAGGAAGCCAGGTTTTCATGAGAGCAGTTAAAAGGCTGAACCCCACCTTAAAATTTGTCAAAAACAAGTCGGCTTTTGCAGGGCACAGTCCTTCCTTTGCTGCCAGTCCCTTGAAAAGAGCTTCCCCTATAAAGAAGAGGAAAGTAAGTCAAAAAGGAACTGGACGTAAGTTTATATGGCGCACAAGGCTTTGAAAAAAGATGTCCTCAGGTTTTACACAGATCCTAAACAACCTGGAAGTTTCACCAGCGTTTCTAAACTTCAACGTCATCACTTCAAGAAAACAAAGTCAAAAAAACATAGAACAAGCTTTGGAAGATGTAGACGCTTACACCAGACACAAACCTTACAAGAGAAGATTTCCAAGAAGAAAAACACAAACATGGGGGATAGACAAACAGTGGCAACTTGACCTCATAGACATGCGAGAATTTTCAAAGGAAAACAAAGGATACCAGTACATTCTAGCGGGAATAGATGTTTTTTCAAGGTATGGTTTTGGACAACCTGTGAAAAGTAAGAGAGCTGATGACGTGACAGAGGCTTTCAAAAAAATGAGCAAAGAAAGAAAACCTCAACAAATTCAAACTGACAAGGGCAAAGAGTTTGTCAACAAAATTTTCAAAAAACACTGTGAAGATCAAAAAATCAATTTTTTCACAGGAGAGAACGACGACGTGAAGTGTGCCTTAGCCGAAAGGTTCAACTCTACTTTACAAGGAAAAATGTGGAGATGTTTTTCTCATTTCAATAACTACAAATGGGTTGACTTGCTGCCCGACTTGGTTAAGTCCTACAATTTGACTTACCACAAAGCCTTAGGAGCTGCCCCTTCAGCCATAAATAAAGACAACTCTGAAGTCTTGTTCTACAGGTTGTACGATCAACCTCAAAAGAAAAAAGTTCCTGTCCTTCAGTTGAAGAGAAAAAATCAAGTGCGAATGTTGAAAACAAAGAAAACATTTAACAGAGGGTACGAACCTAACTGGACTGAGGAAATATACACAGTCAACAACATTTCGCCCAAAGGGTACCACCTGAAAGATCTCCTTGGAGAAGAGATAAAAGGAAGCTTCTACGAACCTGAGGTCCAGAAGGTGCAAGTCCGTCACGGAAGACGCTACAACATAGAAAAAATAGTAAAATACAGAGGAAAAGGCAAGAAAAGAGAAGCCTTGATCAAGTGGAAGGGTTATGGAGACAAGTTTAACTCTTGGGAACCTGTCAAAAACATAAACAAATGGCGTTTACCTTAACTTTACCTAGTAACTCATCTATGAACGTTTTTCCTGACAACACTTTAACTAGTTACAATACAATTTTGGCAGAATACATTAACTCTCCTACTCAGTTAGAGTGTGCTCTTCAAGAAATAACCTGTCCTACCACGTGGTACAACGTCAAAGAAGAACCCATTCTCTTGGTACAGGGAGAAAACGACCTGACAAACAACCTCCGCTCTGTAGTAGCTTTATTGAACAAACGCAGAAGAGAATTTTTTCCTCTGGAAAAACCAGGAGCCCATAGTGTCTTCAGTAGAGCTTCAAGCTCTACATCAAATTTATCAGCCCAATCTGCTTTGAAGAGAGGAGTAAAAATAACAAAAAACCTACGTCATGTCAACCCTGTGGGATCGACTGAAACCATTCCTCCTGCTGGTCCTGCAAGTGAAAGTCCACCAACTCCTGCTGCTGCGACTGAGACGCCATCTGGAGGATTCACTTCTAACCAACCCACGCCAGAGAAGGAGGAAAAGGAAGAGGAGGAGGCTGAGGGGGAGCGTGACACGGCAGGCAGAGAGAAAAGGGAAATATCGTCGGCTGTGGCTGAAGTGATGTCTATGGATGACAGGGAAAAAAGGTCTCTTTCTTTTTTTGAAGAAAAGGCCGTCTTCACAGACTCTGCTAATGTTTCTCCGCTCTCTCCCAGTCAGTTACAGGCTGTGAAAATATGTACACGCTTCAAGGAAATTAGCAGATACCTGTCTAAGTATTACTTCAAGGAAGGTAGTATCTACAATATGTTTGCCTTAGAAGGTGTGAACCTGGAAAGCAACTCAGAGTTGATAGGATACTTGAACAGGACCATAAATAAACTACAGAGCATGTTGGTGAGAAAACTAAGAAACTACAGGAAAAACAACAAAGCCACCGTGTTTCACTACAACAAATACACAATGAAAAGTGTAGTTTCCTTGCCTCCTGGTGTGGTCATGCAACTCCCAGAAAACTTAGGGAAACAATTAGGTTTTGACGGAAGTGTTTTCCTAAGTGGAAAGACACAAAGCCCCTACGTGGTAGACCTTCAGTTCAAAAGTCGATGTGCTTTCGTGTACTCTGACATAGTCAAGCACAGTCTTGTGGGTGATTCTAAAGCACCCCTTCTGAGGCAAATCAACATAAATCGCTACAACGGTGACATGCAGACCATAAGTTTCCAGAACTTGATATATCTGCCAGTCACTAAAACCACCTTCAGACAGATAGGGATATACTTAAGAGACAAGACTGGGGAACCTATACCATTTGAAAGCGGATCAGTGTCGGTGGTACTTGCCTTCAGACCTCTTCAAGGATAGGAGTATATTACCATGCTTCACTACTATGGAACACCTCCATACCTGGCCCCTAGAGGTCAGTACGCTGAATACTACAGAAAATCACAGTTTGGGAACGGTGCTTTACCAGCGTACGGTGGCAGGGGCAGACAAAGAGGGCACGGACTTGGTTCGTTAATAGGTGGTTTACTGAGAGGAGCTGTTCCCCTCTTAAGTAAAATAGGACGCTCGGCTGCCAAATCTGCAGGCAAAGCCTTGCTTACTACAGGAGCTGGAGTCTTGTCCGACGTGGTAACAGGAAAAGGCTTCAAGAAAAGTGTAGTTAGGAGAAGTAAAGCTACAGGGAAGAACTTACTCAAAAGGGCTGCTTCTTCTGCTCAAGGATACATAAAAGGTACATCTGAACCTCCTCCAGTCAAACGACGAGCAACCGGCAAGCGCGGAGGACGTAAGGGGCAACGCGGCAGAGGCAGAGGACAAGCTAGAGGAAGGACCTTGTTCTAGTCATGAGTCTCCTTCATCCCAAGGGTCAGGTATGTGCAGTAGGTGAACTAGACCTACACGCCTTGCCTGTCACTCAAAAGGACATATTAAAATGTCAAAAAATAACCAAAACTACCAACAATGCCCTGACTCCACACACTGAATCATTTGACTTCACCTTCGAACCAAGCAACCTGTACACAGACCTCTCAGAAACTGAGCTGTACATGGAACTGGAAGCCGTGGCGGCAGACGGAACAACTCACCTTGCCGTAGGCATAGAAGCTGCTCCAGTCAACAACTTGGCACACGCTCTCTTTGCTTCCTGCCAGTTGCTGATAAATGGGGAGAAAGTCACCGGCAACAATGAAGACTATGGTCTCAAGGCCTACATTTTGGACACAATTTGTTGCAACAAAGAAGACAAAGAGACTCGGTTGAAAGGGTGTCAAAAGTACATGAAAGACACCTGTGGTCACATGGAAGCCAGAGCGGGCGAAAATGCTGGATGGACGGCACGGAGAGCAGAGTTCAGTGCCCGCAACAAGCATGCCTTAGTAATGAAGCCGCACCTGGATTTAATTAAACAGTGCAAGGTGCTGCCTCCGAACTGTGAAATCAAGTTCATATTCGAAAAAAATCAGCCCAATTACTACATAATGCAAGCAGCCGATCAAAACTACTGGGTCAAAATCACCAAAGCTGAAATGACACTTCTCCAAAAATGTGTCGACGACGAGGTGGTGAAAACTCACGTCAGCAGTGTCAGGAATCCACATTGGGGCCCTTTCAACTATCACATAGCCAGGTGTAAAGTAACTAAACACACTTTGGACGGCGGCTCACAAGACTACAGTTGGACTCAACCTGACACTACTCAGATCCCCACCAGGATAGTCTTGTGTATGATAAAGGAAACAGCAGCTGCTGGGACTAAGACAGAAAATCCTTTCAACTGCAGGCATTTCAACGTGAAGGAAATATGCGTGAGATATGACGATCAAAAGTTTGAGTTGAAGACCGACTTCGAAACAGGCAACTGCATCAGAGCCTACAGTCAAATGTTCATAGACAGTGGGCTGTCGGCTTTGGGGCAAGACTGTGGCATAACTTTGGAAGATTTCAAAGACGGATATTCCTTCTTTGTTTTCGACCTCACCCCAGACAGAGCACCTGAAGACAGTCGTATAAATCTCATCAAGCAAGGAAAGCTGGGCATTTCCCTTAGGTTTGCCGCCCCGACTACTCACGCCATATCTGCCGTCTTGTGTTCCTTCTACGACAACAACATCCAACTAACGGCTGACTGTCTTCCTGTCACAGACTACCACATGAACTGAGAAAAAAAATGAGAACTTCAGACATAACAGGTGCACTGGGAAACCATCCACACACAAGGCGTTTCTACCTGGGAACTTTTGCCAGTAATCAATGTCCTAAAAAACCAATTCCCTCTACATGTTTCGTCAGTAACACAGATCCAAGCTCTAAACCTGGTCAGCACTGGGTGGCATTTTACATTTCTCATAACGGGAATGTATTCTACTTTGATCCCTATGGCTTACCTCCGTTTACTATATATCACCAGAGGTTCATGCAAAAGTCGTCAGATGGTCACGGGTCGTTCAGCAGAAAACAAGTGCAAAACTTTTACGCTAAAACGTGTGGAGCCCACTGCATTAACTTCCTCATAGAAACATGTCGGACCAAGGATCCACACCACACTGTGAAAAGGTTTTCTCAGGTCCCCTTCAACTTAATGGACAAAATAGTCAGGCCCTTCCTAAGAAAAAGAGAGAAGAAGAGGCAATGAATTTCGAGATGAGTCCAGAAGAAGTAGCAGTCAAAGCAGACGTGAGCAATCTTTTGGTGAAAGGAAAAGTTAAACGTGAACTGGACGTGATAGACAGGCTTCAGAGCACGGCGGAAGTAATAGACAAGATTCTCATCATCATGGCCGAGTTAATGGACAAAGTGGTAGCCCTGGAGGAGAACGACATAGGAAGAAAGGCCTTGAAGGATTTAATGGAGAGAATGCGGGCCTTAGAGGACCGTAGTCAAAGTCCTACTCCAGCCAAGACCGGGTGCAGTTGGTACTGCAACAAGAATTCATTTTCCATATAATATCCATGTACTCTGCTTGCAAAGCATATCTGATTTTAATGATTCATACCTAGCATGTACTCTGATAGGAAGAAAAAAATAAAAAGATTGAATTAAAAAAAAACCGAGTTGTGTCTTTGTTGCATTTAATCTCATATCAAAATAGTGAGTCATAAGTATTGCGTAAATTCATAGGAACATTGCATCAGAAAATGAGTCATGGTTATTGTGTAATTTCTTTCAAGGATTGCACAATACACCCTCATACGTAGGTCATACGTTTTTGCAAGTAGGTTAGTAGGTCACTTCCGGTTTGTAAGTAGGTCAGCTCTAGGTATTGCACAATTCTTTTAATTTATGCAACTAGGTCAGGTCACTAGGTCAAATGGAATCCAGCTCTCTGATTGGTCGAAAAAACTAGGTCATGACCTTATGACGTCACTTCCTGTCAAATCCAGCCCTCTGATTGGTTAAAACTAGGTCACTTCCGGTCTACCAGTAGGTCATGACCTAGTTAGTAGCTAATCCATTGCGCTCAGTTTGCATGTATATACTACTATTTTGAAATCCCTATCATTGAAAATGGATCACGATGCAGGTCCTTGCTAATGTAGGTTATGGTTATCAAAATATACACATTTCTGATACACTCAAATCTAGTTAGCCCATAAATAGCCCAGAAGGTGGATAAGCTAAAAATGAGAATTTCATGACACATATAAATTTGGACTAGTTACTTCTGGTTAATTCTAAATATTACAGATCTGCTGATTTACATTTATGTCCCTTATATTATCATAAAACTGAATCAACAGACTTTTGTTTTGATGTTTTCGTGTTTGAGGAGAGCCAATTACAAATTAAACTTACCAGATATAGTCTACCAAGGGTTGAAAAAGTCTCCTTTGCAGCATTCTGAAATAGAGAATTTCCTTTTTGGGAAATAGCACTACTGTTATTTATAATTATCTCCAAAAAATTTATAGAAAGTTGTGACAAGTATAATTATGTTTAACTTCTCGGAAACCTTTGACTCTCTATAGGATGAGGCAAAAAGCTTTACTTGTTATCATCAAAAATAAAATACAACAAATAACTGACACTATTGTTTAAACAGGATTGGAAAGAGGTGGCAACCCTTCTCCATAGTAGGAGTGCAAAACGGTTGAATTTCTTATACCATAAGTTCAAGAATAGAAAAAGCAATTTGTGCAGGGCAAAAAGAATTTGTGCAAAGAAGCAAAACTTGTGTAGAGTAGACCTTATAAATATCCAGGTATATGTATGAACACATTTAAAACAAAGTTGAAGAGACATGCTGCATTTTCTGTATCAAAATAATTTCAAATCATGCATTTTCTGTAGACTCCATCCCCCTCCCTCACCTCCCCAACCGCATTACCCCCACTGGAGGACACCTGTCAACCCATAAACGGACTACCTACTCTGCCCCATATTATTAAAAATGAACACTCCACTATGACGTAATGTCAAACCTACCAATTCTTTAAGGTCAGTCAGGAAGAAATTGACAGATACTTGGACGGACTCTTCATCTTTTGTGACAGGCCGTACCGGGACACGTCCTTCAGTTAGCCAGTTATACAGCTTCAAATCTGCTGAAGCTAAAGTGAATATAAAATATGATATTAAAAGGCCACTTAAGGACTTTTCTCACTGGTCGAGTGAGTTTATAGGGTGGTCTCAACCCATATGTAAGCCTGGTGAGTTTGCCTATCAAAAGATTTAAGCTGCAAAGTGGCACTGAATTATTAATAGATTTTATTTAACAGCTTAATGACTTTCTTCTATATCATGATAAAACTCATAGAAAATCAACTTACATAAAAAAAAACAAATATACCTTAGATGGAGTGTTTTCTGTGAAGAAATTCTTTAAAATTGAAATATTATAGATACTTGCCATTCATATTGATACAGGAGACGTCACAAATAACAAGCCAGATGGTGAGAAGGATGAGGATTAAGAGATGCATCATGGCTGAAAACATAAACCATACTGTATTGTTGTGTTTAAGCACCGAGAGTTGAATGAGCACCTGTCTCAAATAAGCGCTGGGGGTACACGGGTTAGGAAACCTTCCTTAAGCATTAAAACTGCATTCTGAATGAGCGCCTGTCTTGCCGGGGGAAATGGGGCCACCGAATCAAAGAGCGCCGCGGTGCTTGAACACAACAATATGGTATGCAATGTAAACATTTGAAAGAGCAACCCTTGATTACCCTACCAAACGCTTTGTAAGTGCTGATCATACAGAGCAGTCGTAGGGCAATGCATATATGATCACCCTCTCTAATTTTGAGGGTATCAAATTGTAGTGGCTATGCTCAGGAGCTTGTTTCAATAGTGTCTACGACAGGTTCAGGCCCCTACGACTTGAGACGGGCCAAATCTTACAAGGTGATCTTAGGACTTTGGCCATAGTGACTAAATAGCTGGCTACATTACTGGGTGATCGTAGTGCCTGCTGGCTAAATAGCCACCAGGAGGCCATTTCTTAACAGGCTATGACTGCTCACATTCAAGTTGTAGTGGTAACCCTTAATTTAGTGACATTACAGCCCAATAGTATTGGCCATGTAATGCCTGCAGCACTACTACTGCCCTACCAAATGCTATGTGATTGCTACATAAGGAGTGATCATACTGAGCAGTCGTAGTGCATTCCCTACCATCACTGGCACTAACTTTGAGGTTGTGAAGTCGTAGTAGCTGTATGCAGTCCTAGTGGTTTAAGAAATGGCCTCCAGAGCAGTGACTCAATAAGTGACCCTGGTATGACAACCCTCTATGTGAAAACAAAGTGGGTAGTCGTAGCTCCTGCTGTCTGCACTCCTTTGCTCAAATGCCCCCCACCTGTACTCTTTCCTTTGTAACTATGTATGTAATATAGACTAATGGGCCTTACTATATATGTATATATATATATATATATATATATATATATATATATATAGCAAGGTGTTGAGGCGGCTATGTATATTCAACCTCACGTTGAAGGTAGAGGAACCTGCTGCCAAATAGAAGCTTTCTGTACAATTATGATATTTGTAGGTATATTTGACCACCTTTAACAATATGATCCAATATGGTCCATTTTCATGATAATTGACCATGTGTGCGCCCTTGTGAGCAGGTGGGATCACCTATAATTATATAGATACTGTAGCCCTATGCTCATTTGAACAGTAGAGTACAAACCATGCTATGGGGGAGGTATGACTGGGCACTATTTAGCCATTTAGTATGGGTGCCTGGTCTGTATGACTGGGTGCTATGACTTCATAGTGGTCTGTATGAAGCCAGCAGTTGAATACAAAGCAGGGCCTATTTTGAGGCCTGTACTGTAGCTCATTATGTAGTAATTGCCATGGAGCCATTTCATACACCTCCCACTACGATCTGTGGGTGTCCTGTCGTGGACACTATTGAAACAAGGTCCAGTCATACCATCTTGAGAATTGCCTTCCAGACACATCTTTTCTTATTAGTACATGCCCAGATACCCTTATTCCCGCATAGCAGTCCTAACATCCTTACTATTCAGTGTCGTATCCAGGAAGCAGGCAGGAAGAAGGGGGACAAAGCCCTCTTTTAACCTCTAATTTTGTTTACAGTTAAGACAAAAAAGAAGGTAAATAACTCTTAACAACAGAGAGAAAGGTGTGGGCGCATGCCCATGCACCCCCTTGATCCTGTCAACTTGTCACTTGCCTCTCATTTCCTATCTATAGGTTCGTAAATGTATGCCATAGTTAGACTTCACCCATAAGCCCAAGTACAGATACCTTTCTCTGTCCAGCAAATGAACTGACAATATTTACATCCTGTGTTGGAATGCCGGTCAATCAAACTTTGACACATTCCATCACTTATATATGTGTATAATCCATAGTATATTGATCCGTATACATATTGATACAACTGTACAGTGGGCGAAAATCTAAGATCTGTGCAATTGACTAGGGGAAGCCCTCAAAAATAAAATTTGGAATAGTGCGTTTTTTACTCATGGACATGTTCGTACATATGCCAGGCTATACTATTCCAGTAGGTTGGACAGTTTGAAAAAAATTATTTGAGAAATGACACAAGGTTAAAAAATAACCCCTATGTTGAGAGATTGAAGGGCATTACGTCCGTGACCACTATTTTGAACATCTCTAAATGCATTTGGATAGGTGAATATTGTAGGAAATCTATGTAAGGTATCAGAATGAGAGTATTGGGAGGTGTTAATTGGGGCAAGGGTGATTGTATACCACTGTAAATACTCAATCAATGAACCCAAACATGAACTCAAAGTTAACCTCACAATTCAGTATCCAGTAGGCACACATTTGTAGATGGACCTTGCACAGAGGTATCTAGATCTATGTAGATTTTTGCAGGTACAGAAACAATTCTTGCAGATACTGAACAATTCTTGCGAATTTAGAAACAATTCTTCAGGGTACTGAACAATTTTCGTGGATTTAGAAACAATTCTTGTGGGTACTGAACAACTCTTGTGGGTACAGAAACAATTCTTGCAGATGCCGAACAATTCTTGTGGATACAGAAACAATTCTTGCAGATACTAAACAATTCTTGCGAATTTAGAAACAATTCTTCAGGGTATGGAACAATTCTCACGGATTTAGAAACAATTCTTGCGGGTACTGAACAACTCTTGTGGGTACAGAAACAGTTCTTGCAGATACTGAACAATTCTTGTGGATACAGAAACAATTCTTGCAGATACTGAACAATTCTTGCGAATTTAGAAACAATTCTTCAGGGTACTGAACAATTTTCGTGGATTTAGAAACAATTCTTGTGGGTACTGAACAACTCTTGTGGGTACAGAAACAATTCTTGCAGATGCCGAACAATTCTTGTGGATACAGAAACAATTCTTGCAGATACTAAACAATTCTTGCGAATTTAGAAACAATTCTTCAGGGTATGGAACAATTCTCGAGATTTAGAAACAATTCTTGCGGCTACTGAACAACTCTTGTGGGTACAGAAACAGTTCTTGCAGATACTGAACAATTCTTGTGGATACAGAAACAATTCTTGCAGATACTGAACAATTCTTGCGAATTTAGAAACAATTCTTTAGGGTACTGAACAATTCTCGCAGATACAGAAACAATTCTTGTGGGTACTGAACAATTCTTGCGGGGTGCAGAAACAGTTCTTATGGATACTGAACAATTCTTGTGGATACAGAAACAATTCTTGTAGGTGCACATATATAGGGGTAAGACAATATGTATACATGGGAAGTACACTAGAATAATAAACGTAAACGTCCAAGATAGCGTTGCATCGGATTTCGCATTGATGATAGGTGATTAAGATGTGATTTTGTATACTAATTGATGAAACACCTGGACATAAAGGTAAAGATGAACTCTGATTAGTTTTCGGCTCCTGGTTTCTTCACTCGTGGTTCCTGTCTGCTCCGCACGAGGCTGATAGGCAGGACAAGAAACTGCTCATTAAGAAAACATCACCGAAAACTGATGATCGTTCACCTTTACCATTGTATCTGCAAGAAGGCTCCTGAAACCTCCTGTATCTGCAAAAAATATTCCTCTATCCACAGGAACACTTCTGTACCTGCAGGAATGATCCAGTACATTCAGGAATCCTTCTGTACCTGGAGCAATCCCCCTGTATCCGCTTGAATGTTCCTGTATCTGTAGGAATGTTCCTGTATCTGCAGGAATGTTCCTGTATCTGCAGGAATGTTCCTGTATCTGTAGGAATGTTCCCGTATCTGTAGGAATGTTCCCGTATCTGTAGGAATGTTCCCGTATCTGTAGGAATGTTCCCGTATCTGTAGGAATGTTCCCGTATCTGTAGGAATGTTCCCGTATCTGTAGGAATGTTCCCGTATCTGTAGGAATGTTCCTGTATCTGTAGGAATGCTCCTGTATCTGCAGGAATGTTCCTGTATCTTCAGGAATGTTCCCGTATCTGTAAGAATGTTCTTGTATCTGTAGGAATGTTCCTGTATCTGTAGGAATGTTCCTGTATCTGTAGGAATGTTCCTGTATCTGTAGGAATGTTCCTGTATCTGTAGGAATGTTCCTGTATCTGCAGGAATGTTCCTGTATCTGTAGGAATGTTCCTGTACCTGTAGGAATGTTCCTGTATCTTTAGGAATGTTCCTGTATCTTTAGGAATGTTCCTGTATCTGCAGGAATGTTCCTGTATCTGCAGGAATGTTCCTGTATCTGCAGGAATGTTCCCGTATCTGTAGGAATGTTCCTGTATCTGTAGGAATGTTCCTGTATCTTCAGGAATGTTCCTGTATCTGCAGGAATGTTCCTGTATCTTCAGGAATGTTCCTGTATCTGCAGGAATGTTCCTGTATCTGTAGGAATGTTCCTGTATCTGCAGGAATGTTCCTGTATCTTCAGGAATGTTCCTGTATCTGCAGGAATGTTCCTGTATCTGCAGGAATGTTCCTGTATCTGTAGGAATGTTCCTGTACCTGTAGGAATGTTCCTGTATCTGTAGGAATGTTCCTGTATCTGTAGGAATGTTCCTGTATCTGTAGGAATGTTCCTGTATCTGTAGGAATGTTCCTGTATCTGCAGGAATGTTCCTGTATCTGTAGGAATGTTCCTGTATCTGTAGGAATGTTCCTGTATCTGCTTGAATGTTCCTATATCTGTAGGAATGTTCCTGTATCTGTAGGAATGTTCCTGTATCTGCAGGAATGTTCCTGTATCTGTAGGAATGTTCCTGTATCTGTAGGAATGTTCCTGTATCTGCAGGAATGTTCCTGTATCTTCAGGAATGTTCCTGTATCTGCAGGAATGTTCCTGTATCTGCAGGAATGTTCCTGTATCTGTAGGAATGTTCCTGTACCTGTAGGAATGTTCCTGTATCTGTAGGAATGTTCCTGTATCTGTAGGAATGTTCCTGTATCTGTAGGAATGTTCCTGTATCTGTAGGAATGTTCCTGTATCTGCAGGAATGTTCCTGTATCTGTAGGAATGTTCCTGTATCTGTAGGAATGTTCCTGTATCTGCTTGAATGTTCCTATATCTGTAGGAATGTTCCTGTATCTGTAGGAATGTTCCTGTATCTGCAGGAATGTTCCTGTATCTGTAGGAATGTTCCTGTATCTGTAGGAATGTTCCTCTATCTGAAGGAATGTTCCTGTATCTGCAGGAATGTTCCTGTATCCGCTTGAATGTTCCTGTATCTGTAGGAATGTTCCTCTATCTGTAGGAATGTTCCTGTATCTGTAGGAATGTTCCTGTATCTGTAGGAATGTTCCTGTATCTGTAGGAATGTTCCTGTATCTGTAGGAATGTCCCTGTATCTGCAGGAATGTTCCTGTATCTGTAGGAATGTTCCTGTATCTTCAGGAATGTTCCTCTATCTGAAGGAATGTTCCTGTATCTGTAGGAATGTTCCTGTATCTGTAGGAATGTTCCTGTATCTGCAGGAATGTTCCTGTATCTGTAGGAATGTTCCTGTATCTGTAGGAATGTTCCTGTATCTGTAGGAATGTTCCTGTATCTGTAGGAATGTTCCTGTATCTGTAGGAATGTTCCTGTATCTGTAGGAATGTTCCTCTATCTGTAGGAATGTTCCTGTACCTGTAGGAATGTTCCTGTATCTGTAGGAATGTTCCTGTATCTGTAGGAATGTTCCTGTATCTGTAGGAATGTTCCTGTATCTGCAGGAATGTTCCTGTATCTGTAGGAATGTTCCTGTATCTGTAGGAATGTTCCTGTATCTGTAGGAATGTTCCTGTATCTGTAGGAATGTTCCTGTATCTGCAGGAATGTTCCTGTATCTGCAGGAATGTTCCTGTATCTTCAGGAATGTTCCTGTATCTGTAGGAATGTTCCTGTATCTGTAGGAATGTTCCTGTATCTGTAGGAATGTTCCTGTATCTGTAGGAATGTTCCTCTATCTGAAGGAATGTTCCTGTATATGTAGGAATGTTCCTGTATCTGTAGGAATGTTTCTGTATCTGTAAGAATGTTCTTGTATCTGTAGGAATGTTCCTGTATCTGTAGGAATGTTCCTGTATCTGTAGGAATGTTCCTGTATCTTCAGGAATGTTCCTCTATCTTCAGGAATGTTCCTGTATCTGTAGGAATGTTCCTGTATCTGTAGGAATGTTTCTGTATCTGCAGGATTCCTCCTGTATCTGCAGGAATGCTCCTGTATCCCCAGGAATGCTCCTGTATCCCCAGGAATGTTCTTGTATCCACAGGAATATTTTTTTGTATGAAAAAAAAGCTTGGTATATCCTATTAGGACCTCCATACTACGCTCATGCTCTAATATTGCTTTAACAATCACTTTTATCAAGTGCCTCCTTTTTTGGAGATCCTGTCAATATGTCGCTTACCTCTCATTATCTATCTATAGGAATGCCAGATTAAGACTTTATCCACAAGCCCTGGTGCAGATACCTTTCCCTGTCCGGCAAATGAACTAACAGTATTCACATTCTGTGTAGGAATGCAGGTCAATCATACTTTGACACATTCCATTACTTAGTATACTTCAAGCTCATGTAAATGTACCTTGACCAGGTCTATGTTTCAGATTTTAAGTAGATATCTCAGTGTATTTCTTTGTAATGTGCACTGTTCCACTGTTAAAAATAACTGTTGAATCTACCAGGGATCCTTCTACAAGTGAAGAGTGGCTCACTCTTTGAAAGGTGCTGAACCAGTGTAGTTTTGACAAGAAGCCCCAGGTGGCAGTTTGGTTAAACACAAATGTACAAGGAATCTCTGTGAAAATAATGTAGGATCTCTGGCAACTTTTAGATGAGGAATGTGCTGTTATTTTGACGACTCTTTTTTCACAGCATAGATTTACAAACACCGTCAATTGTCGTTGGTACTCATATAGCCATGCAATATTTTAGACATTTTGTCCAGTTTGGCTTCAGGCACCTTATTTAATAAGATTCGTCACTTTATGTGTGTTTTGCCCAAAGGGATTTGGAACTTGGTGAAGTAAGGCTTAGCTTGTTGTGTGAGGTCAAAGTATTGTCATTTCTCTCACTGGGAATATATTTTCTCCATTAATATTAAGTCCAGGTGAAAACATAAATATTTCTTCTCGGACACAATAGAGGGTTTGACCCTTTAAATGCCGCTGATGCAACAGTGCATCATGCCCATTGGTCGGCATGATGCACCAATGAAGTGCTAGCACTTCATTGGAGCATCATGACGACCATACATATACTCCCAGAGGGTCGGCCTGATGCATAGAATTAATTGCTGGCGAGCAGACTTCCCAGCACCTCATAGATACATCATGGCGACCAATAAGCATGATGCACTGACTATGGGGATGTGTAACATCAGGAGGGTGATTCTTAAAAACTCACGATATAGAATTACAATTTTCGTCAGGACACAAAGGTCTCTGTATCAGGTCTAATCAAGTTCATGACTGATATTTCCTCATAATTTCTGCATGAAATATGCATATGTAACACTGGAAATGTATAATCATTTAAAAACATGGCTATCTTCTCTTCCTAAAATGATTGTTTATATGGCATTACATGGCCACAAAAAGGTCGTCAGTTTTTTAGAATTGCCCTCCATAGGTCACATAGGGGTAGTCCCATCTGAAAGTATACAATTTGTAGGCTTGACATTTTTTCTTCTAGATGGCTACCTACAAACTGGTACTTGTGGGAAGGTTGAAATTATATTTTGCCTATATGTGTCCTTAGGAGAATTGACAAAGGTCTGATGCTATTCAGCTATGTACGTAATACTGAGAGGTGTTAATTGGGGCAAGGATGATTGTATACCACTGTAAATAGTCAATCAATGAACCCAAACATGAGCTCAGAGTTGACCTCATAATCCACTAAGTACACATTTGTAGATAGCCATTGCACAGAGGTAGATCTATGTAGAATTTAGCTGCCAACTACGTAGATTTGCTTGGTATGTGTTCATTCAAATATTAAGGTTTAGTTATGTTCTAGATACGTAGATATAATAAATACGTTTTTCCCACCAAAAAGAAGCAAAATAAACTTGTAAAACATTGGTAAAAAATCCATTCAAGGTGATGCCTTAAACCCTAGACCCTCCACATCTGATTCCTACTTGTTACCACTGTACTACAGATTCTGGTGAAGATTCCCCCGTCAAAAGTCCATCTTATAATTTTTATTACCTTATACTTACACCAAAAAGAATGTTATACTATTTGTTGTCAGACAAATTGATTGCCTGGTTCGCTCAGTCGGTAGAGCAAATATTTTCAAATGCAAGGGTCCTGTGTTCATTCCTATCCCTAACAAAAAGAAAATGCTTTTGATAAAAGGAGCACATTTAAATCATTTTTTTTCCATTTTTATTAAAGTAGCTTTTTTTTCTGCCAACTATGTCCCTAGAAAATAAGTAAACCTAAACGTTTGAACGTCCACATACCATGCAAAATATGTATTTCAGACCAATTTGCAAATGGTAGAAACAAAACTTGATTAAACCAAAAAGCTAAGTAGTATGTTGGTATTGTGTTTGCTGGGTAGGGACAGGCCCCGCATATAAAAGGATATTTAACCTGGCCCCAGTTCATAAAAAAAATCATAAGCTAATTATTTTTAAGCTTACCTTAAAACGCTTCACCAAGACACTTCTGAAAGTGAGGTTAACCAAAAAAAATCAACCTGGACACTAACGTAGCTTGGATAAGCTAGTTTTTGATTGGTTTAAGCTAGCCTTTTACCTATAAATTGATCTTTCAAGCTAGTTCTGAGAATTGGCTTGGACCTCGTTTGTATTGGGTAAATTTTCAGAATCTTGGTTTTCATATACATGTATTCCTATATTTCCTGAACTCTTTAATGTTCAATGAATATAATCCTACTCAGAAATACACGAGGAATCCTTATCTGAACAGTATTTTCACATAAAGAGGAGATAATTATGCCAATTCTCAATCCACCTCATGGAGGTGGTTATATATAGAAATGCGCTTAGAATGTAGCTTGTCTTGTGAACTCAAAATTACATAACTAGGTTGAAATTTAAGCTAATTCCATTCCAAGCTATTTAAAACTAGCTTTGGATTTCTTTAAGAACCAGGGCCAGATTACCTGAATGTGTACGGCAAACTGTACGTCTAGCCCTTGCCATGACCGGTCAGGCTCATTTGTCCGAATGATAAACTCTCTATTAGTGTAGCATAGAGTCTAGTGGCATGGGATTTTGGAACTGAATTTAACTATGTGCTCACAATTATAATATTGGGAAAAGGCCAGTTTTCAGTTTATTTACAAGATTTGCTGTTACAATGTACACATTATGATATACCATCACAGAATGAACGTAAGGTGATGACTCATGAGTGGCTATTTAGGTGTATTTATAGCAGTATAACCCAATCAGCAGTGGCTGTATAGGGTTGATATTCTAAATGTATAAAAAGCTGAAAGATTACAGTACATCTTGCAAGATTCTGAAGCTAGCTGGGAGACCCAAATGTCTAGCAAAGCGATTTGGAGACTAACCACCAAATCAAAAGCACTGAAAACATGGAAGATCCGAAACTAATCAGTGGTGACCACTTTAGGTCCTCAAGTTGACGATACCTAAAACTACAACTTTAGGTAGTCAAAATGACGACTTTAGGTCGCCGCTGACTAGTTTCGGATCTTCCATGTTTTCAGTGAGGTATTGTCAGATCTATTCATCTCAATTGGTACTGCGGACCCATTTGTAGGCCCTAGCTCATGCTCTTATATTGCTTTTGTCATGTGCCTCTTCTCATAAGTGTCATTCTCATAAGGATTCGCTAACAAAATGTGAGACAGCACGCAAAAAAGGTAGCCCAGGCACCCTTCAATAGGAAGTCTTTTTTGATTGACTGCTCACAAATGTATAATCTAACAAGGAATTACCATTAAACCCTGTTCATAATCAATCTTAGTCATCTATAAGCTTAGTGGACTTTGAGAGAATGCTATAGGCAAATTTTAGGGCCTAGTTTTAATTGCTTTTCATTATTCTTTGCTTTTTAAATAAATTCCCGGTCATAAGCCGGGGTAGACCTTAGCAGGAGTTATATGATACTAACTCTAGTACACACAGCATAAAGATGACTGGCCATGAAACATCTGTAATTGGGGCATTATTTAAACTAGATATGCAATCAAGCACCATCAGATTACGCAAATTATGCAAAGTTTGTATAGGAATGTTTGTAAGAATGCATAATGATGAATATACACTCACTTGAGAAGTCCCCTCGAGAAGTTTTATATAACTCCTCACATGAATCAGGAAATCAAGAATGTGAACAAGTCGCGAATAGCCTGCCCGTGCAAATGGAACTTTCCCACGGGGAGATCACGTGCAAGTCATACTCCTGCAGGGCATTCACAAGATGCTAAGATTGACCCCGTCGTATTGTAACCAGAGTCTGCGAGTTTGTTGACAAAATATATATGCCGAAATCATTACATACCATACTCGCCTGTGTAAGTGTCAGGCGCTCATTGGTTTCAACCGGCCAATATCTCCAGCCCTTTTTAAGACCGGCGCTTGTTCAAGACTAAAATCATAGCACATTTAAATTCTTAAGGCCCTGTGCCCCTTGTGCTTATTGAAGACTGGTACCTATGTAGCGTTTAATTGATGTTATTTGAAAGCACGAGTGCGTTTATGGGTTCTATATTCCACGATCTACGCAGCAGGGAGTGGAATATAGGACACTAAACTCAAGAGCCAGGCCGTGTTGATACTGTGAAAGTAGACTGGACGTTGGCGCGTGACACACTTACAGGTCAAAGCTCAGCAAGCCGCAATGGCTGGTGCCGAGACGTATTGATATGAAAAATCATTGGATTCTTATTTATTTCAAACAATATGGAGAATTTAGGCATGGCATGTTCATCTAGGATATCTAAGGATGTTTCCCTGTTAATAACTCGACATGGCACCGTTTGATTCTATGCTAACGAGGTGTGCAAACCCCCAGGTATGTCGGACTGATTTTTCAAATACTTCATGTACATTGGTTTCTAGTACCGTTCGGCATGGTGTAGTGGATAGCGAGTCTGTCTATTGCCACAGCAGCCGGGAAACGATTCCCATAGAACCCTGAATGGTTTTAACTGGAAATGTATGGAGAGGTTGACGTTGTATACTTCTCTCATTTATTAACATGTCCAGGTTGAAACCAGCGCCTTCTTGAAGATGAACAAAAGGTCTTAGAGTAGGGTTATGGCTGGATAATGCACAGGGGTTATTACCAAAAAAGCACTGTCCAAGCCAAAATCGTTAGATAAATAGGCTTATACTGTACTACTACAGTCTAAGTGAAACATGTCGTAAAAATATTTGTGCCTTGGAACTAGAATAACAATATTTCAATTGACCCACCCACCAACCGTATACAAAGTCTCTTGGCTCAACTCTTATTCTTTCAAAGGTTATCCAAGGCCAAAACAAATAAAAAAAAATACCCCCTTACGAGAAAGGCATTCCATGGAAAGTGTCTCACGGTGAGATTTGGTTCCCTATAAGGCCAAAAAAAAAAAAAGGTTTGTTTCCGGTCACCCGACCGACCTCAGCTAAACAGGGCCGACCTCAGAATCTTTTCAAGATTTTTTTCAATATTTTTTAAATGATTTTTTCAAAACTTTCAAAGATTCTCTACCGAAATTGTTGTTTGACATGAATGCACATATTTCCCTGTCATTTTCTCATATCCCAAGCAGGAAATGAACATTTCTGACAACCGCCAGGTGAAAACCCAGCAAAATATGCCTTGGATTTTTTTAGGCCTAATCAACTGTGATGATTCAGAGTGTTTCAAATTGTGGAGGCTCTGAGGCATAGGAGTATATAGTGCAATGGCCTCCAGGTGATGACTTATTTATTTAGTAAATTTGGCATTGTGGCAGATCGATCAAATGTCTAACCGTCTCGTGAATCAATATATATCAGTCTGTGTTCACCATGAGGCGTTATACACCTTCTCGTTTTCCCAGGGCCTACATTCATTAACCCTTTAAATCTGCTCGCGCATTAATGCCTCAAGCCCATTGGTCAGCATGGTTCATCAATGCGGTCTGGTTAAGTAAACCAAGGCCATATTGGTACATATACATTGTAACAATGGTAGTTAAGAAAGTCAGCATGATACATCTCTGAGGAGCTACCAAGGAGATTCAAGAGCACTACATTGGTGTATCATGAAGAATAGTGGGCAAGATGCACTTGTGGGGTTAGGTCCTTCAGTGCAGTGTTGGGCTACAACTGTAACATCTTATGTAAACATTGTCAGAGTGACTAATGGAATATACTGGTCTACTGTTTGGTCTAGTAATCAACGAGTTTACCATGTAAATGCCACCATGAAAAGAAACTCCTGAGTCATGATTGCAATGACGTCAAGAATTACATGCTGGGATTAGAGTATTTATAAATAGCTTTGTACTAGCCATTCATACTGATACACATATGCAGGGTATAGGCAACAACTTGTTCACTAACTAGAGGCGTAATGAGCCTCATAGAACTAACTTCCCAAGAGAAGGATGATGATGAACTTTTGAAGCCGGTACAAGACTGTCAGGCCTTATATGATCTAGCGGAACAGGGCCGGAAGTCCCAAAAGAACGGGTGCACCTTATATATAGGTGGGGTAAAAATTTGAATAAAGGTGAACCAAATAGCTTTCAACTGTGCCTTATATGTCTGGCTTGATTTGAGGCAATAATCTCAGTAGGACCAATATTAAATGACCAAGGGTTGGCCCCAGGTGTGTTTTAAAGATTATAAAGGTCCCTACATAGATGCGCCTTATATCCAGGGTATCATAGTAGAAATGACAGCAATTATTTATACTCCATCGCAAAGCTGTTGTCTTAACACCTTAACCCTGCTGATGCATTAATGCATCATGCTCATTGGTCGTCAAGATGCATAAAGGCAGCCTTTGTGAGTAACTCTCTACATTCCTGCTGACCCAACTTGGATCGATACAGTCCTGGAGGGTGTTGCTCCTATAGTAAAAGGAAGAGCTGGCTAAAAATGCCCTTGTTTCCAGTCCTTTCTTTTTATGTAGCTATGACTTGTCCCTTTTGTTGCTCACAAGTGGTCATTCAAGTACGGTGCTAAAAAAGCGGGATTTGAGTAGGTACCTAGTTGGGAGAAGTCAGTCAGTATAATAAACTATAGAGCTTCTGACATGAGTAGGTACCTGGTAGTGCAGCTCTTTCAAACAAGGCAGGTGACTTTTCAGACTAATGTGGTGAGTGCAAGTACTTAGATGAAGCAGTGCACGACTTGTTTAGAAAAGAGGGCACACACCCACAGGTCTTTTTACAATAGGAGCAACACCCTCCAGCATACATTAAACCATACAACCACCATACTTCCTCATGTATAAGGTGCACCCTGTGTATAAGGGGCACCCCCAGGACTATACTATATGGTTCACCTGACTTTACATAATATGCTTTCTCTAAGACCGAGTAGGAGTCCATCATTGCATGTTCTGTATAGAATAACTGTTGACTCTACTAGAGATCCTCATAAAACCGAACAGTCAGCCGCCGTAATTGTATTGCAAATTAATAAACTGTGTAGTTTCTACAGTAAGCCCCAAGATGGCAGCACACGGTACAGGGGATCTCTACTCTAGGAGCTCTCACCAGCACTTTATTGTTCCATCATGACAACCAATGGGTAGATGCACTCCTGCCTCAGCAGCCCTTAACGGATTGAAAACCTTTGCTGACCCTAGAACAGATGGTGCAGTGCCTAGGGTTCTACCCGAATGTATCATCCTCATTTTGTACTGGCCATTCATGACCTCTTGAAACACTTATGGAGCAAACCTTTAGTGGGCATTTTCTCCCTTGATCAGCATTGCCAGGGTACTAATTGAACCCTAATATTCCTCAAAATATTATTTCATGCACATATCGCACTGTAAATTGCCATGAGGAGCATGTAGATGTAAAATATTTAGAGAATAGACAACGATCTTCTTCACATCGAGACTGTCTGTTGTCCTATAATGCACAAATGCATCTGAGTGCATTATAGGACAACAGGCAGTCAAGATGTGAAGAAGGAGTTGTCTATTGTCTTTATAAAACATTGTACATTTCATTCCAATCAATCACATACCCAATCAAGGTATTTTAGACCAATTAATGGTATTTGACTGGTCTACAGCTATGGTGACCTTGCTCAGGCGTGCTCTGTATTCCTATAATGCACTCAAGGTCACTTCTACCATGCAGCAGAGCACTGCCAGCCATTTTATAAAAGTCTATACGATAAGTATGAAGGAAAAGTAGTAGAGGAATGGCCATTCGGAAGTAGGGAAAATACACAATTTCTGTTTGTGGCACATTTGGCGCGCCCCTGTGTTTTGAGTGAAAACTCTGTTAGCTTTCTTGTATACACAAGGCATTATAATTGGAACCATCTGCGCTGTATGTCTACAGCAATTCTGGAGTATGAGGAACACAGAGACAAATGATATTATGTGTTACAAGTGGTCAAATATGGCGATTGCAACTGTTTTGTTTTAAGAAAACTGTAAATGATAATATTTAGGGCCGAGTCGTATATTGCCAATGGGGGAGGGGGGAGTTGGCAGGAAGGCAAATCTTTTCCAACCCCCCACCAATATGATAAATGTGAAAAATATGACAAATTCCGACCCCCCCTTCCCACTGAGAACCAAGTTTGCAAAATGACCCACCAAAATTCGGATGTATACGCGCACATAATTACGTGTCTCAATGAGTATTTGAATTGCCCATGTTTGGTTTTGAGCCCCCCAGTGTAAAGGACTATTGGGTTTTGCACCCTCCCCCCATCAAGAAGCTATTTTTCAAATGCACACCCATATCTAACAAGCCCCCTCACCTGGCAATTAAATAACTCTGCACCCACTATGTCTTGTGATATGATATTCATTACAACTCCCAACCCAGAAAAAAAAGAGGGAGAGCGAGGGAAGGGAGAAAAGGGTAGAGGAGGGGGAATGCAGGCATTGAAATTTATTTCAGATGGTGTTCGAGTCACTGAAATCTAATTGGGTAATCCAAAATACAGAAGAGTACTTGATTTTGATTTTATTACAATAGAAAAAAAACCTCTTTGGTAATCCTGGATGTCCCATAATTTTAGACAGGTTAAGACCTGCCTACTTCTAACATGTACGGCAACGTCTAGCTTACCATTTCCTACCATTCTAGACGTACACGTTGCCGTACACGTAGTGATCTTAACCTCTCTATTATGTGTTGAGATAAACCCAGGTAATGTGGAGCTGGAATATGAAAATCTGGCTTCTGCTATGACTAATATAATTATATGGTCTACTTAGTGAAAAACTGCATTCTTAGACATTGTAACCATTTGACAATCTGTCCTCAAAGAGGTCACCATCGGATTGTTGTTTGAAAACCTTGAAAGGTGATTATTTGAGATCATGTTTTAGTGCTTAAGATGTTTTCATAACCCCTGTATCCCCAGCAATTATATGAGACTTATTCAAATACCCTAGATTACAAATGATGATATGGCATATCAGGGTTTGGATAATTAGAGTTTGGATAATTAGAGTTTTGTTAATAAAATAAAGGATATATTAACATACCGTATTCGACCTAATTACTGCACATACCGTAATAAGCACACACCCCCTCTTTTTGGTCATATTTCAAACTAGATATTAACCAAAATTCTCATAATTTTAGGCCCACTTAAGGGGTCGTAAGGGGGAGATTCCACAAAAACAAATTTTCATGTAAAATAAAAGTAAAACTCATCATACCTGTACATATTATACATGGTTGGAAGCGTAATCAATGCCTCTATCAATTTCCTTCCATCCTGTAATATTTTATTGTCTATGGAATGTTTATGGAACAAAAACGTTCTTTTTTGTTATTTTTGCTTAGAACAGCACTAGGGGGTAGAAGATTGTCATATTTTTCAATTTTGATGAGTGGAGAACAATTTTGGAGGGATTTCCGAGGGCACTTTTTTTTCTTTTGATGATACTCCAATTATTGAGGTCTATAGAGCTGCACTGAAAACCCTGCAGATCTTTAAACTCGTCAGATTGAGGACCTAGAGTTGTCGGAAGAGGTACAGACAGGGGGCAGCACCTTACAGGGAGTGAAATCCCTTAGTCTACCTCTCCCCAGTATGAGTCTATGGCATTCTGTTGACAATATGTAACATACTCACAAGGTGGCAGATATGTGCCACTCATGTTTGATGATCAGGCCTTCAGTCTTCAACTGAAGGTCTTTACCGCTGAGGACTTTAGGTGCTCAAGTTGACGATACCCAAATCTACAGCTTTAGATAGTCAGATTGAGGACCTAAGGTAGTCAGCACCAAGGTTGTCACTCTAACAACATTATGTAATCAGTTTGACTACCTTGGGTGAGTGTGTTGACCTAAACTTATTAGGTTGACTACCCAGGTGTTCAATCTGAGTACCTAAGGTTGTAGTTTTGGGTATCGTCAGTCTGACGACCTTGGTGCTTTCAGTGTGTTCAAAGTTGGTTTGTCATTCAAAAGGTGTAATTTGCAAGGGAAAATGGGCGAAAATATGTGAAAATTACACTTTTTGAATGACAACCCAACTTTGAACAGCTCTGTAGACCTTAATAATTGGAGTATCAAGAGAAGAAAAAAAAGTGTCCTCAGAAATCCCTCTAAAATCCATCTGAAACCATTAGAAGTAACATAGATGACAAACTTTTATCCTATAATGATGTTCTAAGCAAAAGAAGCTAAAAAAAGAATGTTTTTGTTCCATTCACATTCCATAGATAACAAAATTTACAGGATGGAAGGAAATTGATAAAGGCATTAATTACACTTCCGACCATGTATAATATGTCCAGGTTTATTAAGATTTTCACTCATTCTACATGTAAAAATGTTTTTGTGGGAGCTGCCCCTTACGACCCCTTAAACTCGTAACTTCTGTACATGTATATATATATATATATATATATATATATATATATATATATATATATATATATATATATATATATATACAGTGCGCTAATTACGTGAAATGCAGTATTTCAACATGACACTATCTATAACTTATATTGCACTCGGAGGTAATTGTCTTAATCCTGACAACATGTTTCCAGAGTAAGGGGCGTGAATTCCCGCATTATCTGCCTTAGAGAAGGGCTAAACAGGGACTGACTCAGTCAGTTGTTAGGGATAGGGTGACCGATCAGATCGAGAATATCAAACATGTTTGATATTGTACGACTGGATGCAATGTCCTTGAAAGACGCTCTCTACTGTCACTGTTGGCCAATTGGATCTGCGGTTGCCTTAAATAATCAGTAACAGTCAGTAATTGAAATTCAATTTATATACAATGACAAACAATGGTTAAGCATTGAACAAAGTATGTAAAATATTGGTTGGTAATAATACCCAATTGATAAAGAATATGCTAACAATTGATAGAAAATGAATAAACACCTGAACAGTATATATCAAGGCACCTACCTGCCATGGCTACCAGGAGGGTTATTCAAAATGGCCTACCAAAAGGTCCCCAGTCATGGTAGGCAAATCCAGCCCTGGTGATTCATCTGATGGTAATATGTCACTACTACCATCACGTGATTTAAGTGATGGTAGTAGGAGCCCTGTACACACTTATCACAAGCAGCATACTCAGTGCACAGCGGCAGGTGTACTCCAATAGGTACACTATTTTTTCCTTACCACCACCCCTATAAATGGTGGTAGCTGGGCAAAATAAATAGCGGGAAATGAATTTTGTTATTTCTGAATGAGGTACCACAGGCTAAATGGATAGTGGGCTATGTCTTATTAAAGCCAACACTACCATCGCTGGTCATGGGGGGGGGGGCTGATATTAGGCCATTTTAGATTGACCTCCTGATGTGTTTAAAGTGCGCTCTGTGGCATTACAGGATCATTGATTATTAAGCATATGCAGAGCACATAGGATTTTATTGGGGCTTTAATGTACAAACACCTTACTGGAATAAGGACTCACAGGTTCCAAAGGTGTAAATCAGTCGGATTAGCACTAATCCAACCGATCTTTTTATAATCCCTTTATATACACTGTGAAATAAATGTCTTCAAAATAACGACGAAATCTTCGTATCAAAGTTGCTAGAGATCTGTCATTATTTTTACAGAGGTGTTGTTAATTTCACAGGGATTCCCCATCCTACCATACTGCCACCTGGGGCTTCTTGTAAAGGCTTTACCGGATACCAGCTGTTATAATTACAGTGGATCACTGTTAAGTTTTACAAGGATCCCTGGTAGATGGAAAAGTAATTTTGTTTACTTTTGATATATTGTAAATGGTTGGATTGTTCAGACCAATTGTACGCTAAAAAAATCAGTGCTTTATAATATATACAAGGTGGTTGTATTATTTCAAATATAATCAAATCTTGGACAAGATCAGGTAAATCAAAGGCATTTAACCAAACTACACCCATTATCGCGCAGACACAATTATTCAGCAATATGGCCCCTACAGCCACCTCAGAAAAAAACCCATAATCGCCACTACAATCCCAGACTAATATCCTAGAGCTGGATGCATGGATAGCTCTAGGCTAGTCATCTGGAGGGTGTTGCTCCTATAGTAAAAAGAGCTGTGAGTATGTTCCCTCTTTTCTAAACAATTCGTGCACTGCTTCACCTAAGTACTTGCACTCACCACATTAGTCTGAAAAGTCACCTGCCTTGTTTAAAACAGAGAGAGCTGCACTATCAGGTACCTACTCATGTCACACACTCTATAGTATTTTATACTGACTGACTTTTCCCAACTAGGTACCTACTCAAATCCCCCTTTTTTAGCACCGTACTTGAATGACCACTTGTGAGCAACAAAAGGCACAAGTTACAGCTACATGAAAAGAAAGGACTGGAAACAAGGTCATTTTTAGCCAGCTCTTCCTTTTACTATAGGAGCAACACCCTCCTGGAGGCTAAGACTGCTCACTTTCAAATCGTAGTGGAAACCCTTATTTTAGGGACAAAACAGCCCCACAGTTATGGCCATATACAGTAAAACTTGGTTACAACGAACACTTTGTTACAAGCTTAAAAAATGCGTTATATCCAAATTTCGTTATAAGCAAGTTCACATCATTAATTATAAAGGCAGAATTAACCTCCTGGAGGTTAAATCAAAACATCCTGGGATCGCAACCTCAGCGATCTTAGGAATTATTCTACCTTATCCTATTAAGCGATCTTAAGATTAGACTGCGTTCACATTTCCTAGCCAGCACTAAGATCGCAGCTATCTTAGCCTCAGCCCTCCTACACTATTCCAAGAAGTACTGACTGGGCACAGGTATAAGAGTCATAAAATAAAGTAATAGCTGTGGAGCCACTCTTCTTCACAACAGTGTTTATACCATCGTTCCCCGTACCCATATGGGCTAACAAAAGAGCACAGTGTGCAGTTGACCCCCGTACAGTACACAGAGGAAAGAACACTGATCGCTTTGACGCATACTGCACAGGTCACAATTTGTCTCCCACATGACATGCATGAAGGCATGTCGAATGAGGTTGACCCTCTCATATTTGGTTCGTCAACTCAACTTGACATGCGTAATGAAGACACGTCACATATTTCTGATCCATTCACCTGAGTGCTAGGTAATACTGTGAGACAATTATGTAAGTGTCAAGAGCAGTCAATAACTATGTACCAATGGTTCAATCAAGGCAGGCCTATAATAGAAGGCAGGGGATATCATAGTCCCACAGGCCTGCAACACTAAGGCACCTTTTCCTATCTACAGAACTTCTACTTGACTGAGGACCTCTATGCACTCCATAAGACAAGGCATGGAGGTACATGGCAATGCCATATGTCTCCCTGTACTGTAGATACTGAGATTATAGATTGTGGGTTAGAATACAGTCCTTTGGTATTTTCACTGACCCACACATATGGTGTCTAACCTCTCCAGTTGAAGTATTCAGGATGGTGGGTGTCTATTTTCATATTCAATAACAAATGCAAATTTAACAATGACATAGAATTCACTACCATTCATTGATACAGACCTTAGTGATCTATTTTTCATGAAAACAAAATGACACAGATACGTCAAATGTCTCAAGTGTTGGTAGTACTTCTTTGTACTGATTAATCCTGGTACCAAAATGGTTGTTTGCCCCATCTAGTGGAATATCCTAGAACAATTATGTATGTCAAACCATCACATGTCAAGTGCCTTTGACATGGCCGTGACCCTAGTCAACTCACAGATGACATGGCATTTTAAGGCATGTCAAATCATATGAGGATTACTTTGTGCTACAGTTGTCATAGTGACATATGTGCACATGTCCCAATGACGTGTGCTATCTGTGTCAAATCAAGTTGACATGGGTATACATGTCACTTTGTCAGGAAGACTTTTTTCAGTGTATTCAAAAGTTGTTCCCATGAATGTATGATTTATGCTTGCCTATTAGAAGCATTGTGCCCTCCCCCCAGGACAAAGAGAGAGAAGGGAAGAATTACCTTACAGTGCACTTACCACATGAGTAGCCCTAAGAGCCCTCAAGGACACTCAGCAAACGTCCTCCCTCCCCTCTATATGTATGCAGCAGGCTATTCACTCTTTCGATCAGGAGTGTTCCCTGTAAGTGCTTTTGTACTCAGGTGAAACCACTATGCAATTCTTTCACTAAGGGGCTGTGTACAAATGACGTCATGCTTTTTTTGACCATTTTTGACCCCCCCTCCCCCCCTTGTCATGTTTGGTCATACAACAATTGACCCCCCCTTAACATGACGTCATGCAGAGATACCCCCCCCCCCCCCGCCCAAAGTGCATGAATAGTGTACAGCCTAGGTAAACAAATTGAAATGGTTCAAAGGGACATAATGGGTGTGAATTGGCAATCAAGGATACATGCAACATAAAACAGATGAACTAGCACTGATCAACAAAATTAATGAACAGAAAACATGCCGAACACTGTCAGCATCAGCTTATGAGTCCCTATATGTGGATTGAATTTCCGTGCCTTGTACACAGAGTACTATGCCTATGGTATTGATCATACACAAGTATTTCCTGTCATAAAATATCCTGAAAAAAAATCCTGTCTAGATCAATAGTCTAATACATGTTATACGAAAAGGATCAAATTGTCAGAAGACCATCAATTGCAATCAGACATACAAAGCAGTCAGTTTTTACTGTAGAACCTGCATATAGAGCATAGCCCCTAGAGTCTCATTCAGACAAAGGAGAGTAAGGTTGTTTGTTTCCAAGGGAGAAATGACTTTGACACCTCAGGGTGGGGGAGGGGTCAAAAAGATGTTATGCCTTTTCAGTAGGAAAGCCTGTGAATTACTGTAGAACAAGGGGGGTGACCAGGGAAATTGCAACCTGTCAAAAGGGAAGGGGTCAGAAAATCTTCTGCACTTCTGCATGGAAATCTACTGCACCCCTCGCAGTCCATAAAACATGTGGGACCAAGGCCATTGCTGTGAAACTTGCTGCCGGGCCTGCAGAAATGACCAGACTGTGGGACCAAATGACTGACTGTAATCTCAAGACCTTGTATTCTTGAGGAATCCGGTGCTGCCAAAATCAGTCCGAGCCTGCAGAACATTAATGTCTGCAGGACAGAATGGCCCGTTGATAAGTAATGAGAAATCCTTAAGTTACCAATGGGTTTTTGAATTGTGAAATATATCATATAGAATAGAATTTGGATCATTTCGAAACCTTTCTACCAAATTCTCATGGTCAGGGAGCTTCTTACCTGCAGGGATCAACCTATACATGGGGTCCTATGTATGGTAAAATGTGTCCAACTAAAAGGGTATTTCAAAGTGTTACGGGGCCTGGGTTAGAGGTAGGATAGAGTAGGCCTAGTCAACCAACACTGACATTGATGGGAGTGATACTCTTTGAGTGGGATGTCTGAGGAAAGCATGCCTGTATTGGTATTTCATATCAGATGAATGCATTAAACTTCCCTACCTTTACAAATCTTTTTTTCTTGTTAAAACTTGTGATTTTTTTTATGACATGATGTCATACAGCCCATGACCCCCCCTCCCCCCCTTGTCATGCTTGGTCATGGGGAGTGGGACCCCCCCTCCCCCCCTCCTGCATGACATCATTTGTACACAGCCCCTAAGATCGCAGTGATCTTAGTGCTGGAAAAGGAATAGTGAAGTGATCCCAGGACTTGCTATTCTTGGCAGGCCTGCAACCACTGCATTAGATAGGGTAGACTGGCTAGGTCTTATGATATGTGCCTACGCTAAGATAGCTGGGGTTGCGATCCCAGGATATTTTGAATTAACCTCCAGGAAGCAGTTCCACAATATAAAGGGCAATTACCTACAGGGGTAGACACTAACACTGGCCCGGTGGCCAATGGCCAGTAGTGTTGGCTACGGGCCAGTGATTACTAGATTTCCTTTGAAGTTGGCCATTTGGCCAGTAAGATATTTGGAAATACATTGTCCATATCAGACTATTGGCCCTGGTGGCCAAATGCCCAAAATGTAAGTGTCTACTCCTGTACCTACGTTATAAATATTTGGGCCCCCAAGGGGACCCCCCTAATGTCAAAATGTCGCCAAAATTCAAGGCTTCATGTCACATGTCACTTTTCTTAGGAAAAATAATATGTCTAAAAATCAATCCATGGCTCAAAATTCAAAGCTTCAGGTCACATGTCACTTTTTTAGGGAAAGGACATGTCACATGTCACTTTTAAACGGATGCAATGTCAGAATGTCAGCTCAAAATGGTCAAATGTCGCCATGTCGTTTTTTACCCCTTGGGGGCCACAATATTAAAACACATGAACTTTGACATTGGAACACAAGACAACACTATATTCATTTACAAAGACATATTTATAAAATCATACTCTGGAGCAGGCGTGGATCGACACCCTGCAGCAGCCGCTGTACTGTTGTATATACTACTCATATATACTATATTCATCGCTATTTTTTTGTATTTGTGTACACTAGAGTTGTACATTTGGTTTTGTTTTTATGAGCATATATTTGTGATCTTTTTAGATAGGCCGCATAAACTATAAAACCGTTTATGCTAGGCTGCAAAGTGTATTATGATAAAGAAACCTCAGTGTGAATATGTTATAGCTTGCTAGCGTCAGAGATATTGGCTATCCCATTAGTCATTTTCAAAATTGCTGCAGAGTCTCACGTATTATCATACTTTGTGCATATATGTATATATATATATATATTATAATGGTGCCGCAGGCCAGAGTCTCGGAGTAGTCGGAAGGTTTAGGTGAATCACTCCTTTGGAGTGATTCCGGTGGGGGCACACTGTGTTGAGTGGTGCCGGAGGCTACTCAGAGATCCCACCTCACAGGGATCTTGGAGATATCCGGATGGATATCTCGGAGGCTTCGGAGGGCCACACTGGTTCTGACACCTGCCGCTAGTAGCTGCCACTCAAAGGCACTTCCGGTTTGTATAGTATAAAAGTAAGGGAAGTCCACCGAATCCTCAGTTTGTACTACAGACTCACACGGTTCACATCAGTGACCCCTCCGGGTCCGAAACCGTCTATAAACTGGATATAATGTATTACTGGCTCATGATAAGAATACTGATGAATGATGATGAATGATGAATGAGAGTTCTCAGATAAAACAGTCTCCGAATAAAAGAGAAGGCATTCAAGTGGATGAACTCTTTTATTAATCATAAAACATACAATATCGACAAAATTCAGTTACTCCGAAACTAACTCTGATAGAATTAGCAATTCACTACAATTGGTGACAGTGGTGGTTCCTTCAAAAACAAAAGGAAAAGAACCAACACAGACAGAACTGCTAATTTCAATCTGGAAGGAGAAGGGATTTGGGATCCATGGTCCGGAGAGGAGACAGATGTCAGTGAGGGAGGTACCATCTCCAGGAGTGTGGACCCGGAGGTGACCTTCCATATCCGGCCTTTAAACAAGCTGGACATGCCAAACAAAGAGTCTCCAGGGTCAGTGGAAACCAATGACTCCCTCTCGGGGGGAAGTTGGGAGCAGGAAGAGGAGCGCAAAAGTGCAGATGAAGAACTGCTTGGGGTATACAGGTAAATCCTTGTAATACATGTTAGATGAGAAGCCCGGGCTTACACTAATTTCAAATGGAAAATTGACCTGGTTTATAAATGGGGCGGGCTTGCATACTTCATTCATCCTTATGGAACACTGTCTAAATTTCCTATATTTATCCACTGCAAAGGCTACACTGCAAAAATGGTGTTTAGATTTTAAACATGTTTAGGTCTAAACACATTTAAAACCTAAACATATAGGTCAGTTAGGTGTCTCATCGACTACACATTTAGGAAATAAACACTTTTATTCTAACTACATAAACATTTATGCTAAACATGTTTAGATGTTTAGAGTTGAGACAGTTGAATAATAGGTGTTTAGGTTTAAACATCAATATGTTTAGATACTTGTATGTTGAATCCACACCAGGTAGCAGCACTGCCTTTGACTGGACTATCTGCACATAGTTATAATCAAATGTTGTTACAAATGTCCCCAAATTCCATGTTTATCATGGTTTCATTTCATAGAATGTCATGTGAAAAGAAAGGGCAATAGAAAATTGACTAGATTCACCTCATGCCACCATCATTACCATAAAATAATCAATAAACTCCATGACTGACACCTATTTGATGTTATTCTGGAATAGATAAGCCAAGCTGTTGTACTTTCTCAAGTCTCTCATTCTGATGCAGTGTGTAATATATGTTCACGTATATAGCTGTGGCTGACATCTTTGGAGACTTTGACAAGTAAATACCTGCTGATGCCCCCCCCCAGTAAATGAGAAAACAAACAAAATATATCTCTGTTTTTAATGCATATATGTCTGCAAACCTTAACTCCCCATCAAATCATTTAAAGATCTAAACACAAAAATTCATAAACACCTAAACACAAAAATTCATATATCTAAACACAAAGTTTTAAGCTAAACACCTACATTTCTAAACACTTGAGCTAAGCACATTGTTTGGCTAAACATGTTTAGGAAATTAATGTGATTACAAAAACGTTGCAAGAATATGTTTAGAATTGTGTTTAGGATCTAAACACCATTTTTGCAGTGTAGGAAGCCAGCTCAACAAAAACTGGAAGAATTATGAAAACATTCCAAATAGAAGTGGAATTATATCACTGTATGGAATTTCTAAGGCATTTGCTTGCTCTGACCAGTCTTATTTTTGGGCCCCGGCTTATATTAAACTAATTGAGCCCTTTGATGAGGCTTTATAAAGGGGACAGGCTTTCATTTGCATGGTGGGCTATGACGGCCAACAAAAAAAAATCAATCTGTCAAAAAAGATATTTGTCTAAAAAACGAAATTGTCTAAAAAGAAATTGCATGCTGTCACTGTCAAAACTCCTCCCCCCACGAAAAAAAACAACTAGGAAAAAAATTATTGTTTTGTCAATGTCAACTGAAAGGGAAGGGGGAAAGGGGGAAGATGGAAAGGGGGCAGAAGGGTAAAAAGGCATGGGGGCCAGGGGGGCAGGGGGCAGGGTGGGGGTGGGACAGGGGATGGGGCAGGGGGTAACGTGGGGTAGGGTGGGGGTGGGGCAGGGGGTAGGGTGGTGGAGGGGCAAGGGTGGGGGGGTAGGGGTCAGGGGCAGGTGGGGTTGGGACAGGGGCAATGTGGGATGGGGCAGGTGGCAGGGTGGGGTAGGGTGCAGGCCAGGGGGTGGGGTGGGGCGGGGAATAGGATGGAGGTAGGGGGGATAAGGGCATAAGGGGATGGGGTAGGGGCACCAGGTCTAACCCACCCCCTGTCCCCACCCCAAACCCTGCCCCCACCTAACAACCACCCCAACCCCCCTGTCTGCTCCCCTCCCCCCTCACCACCCCTGCCACCGTACCCCCTGCCCCCGTGCCCCCTGCCCCCATCTCACCCTCTACCCCCTGTCCCACCACCACCCTCATCCTCTACCCTGCCCCAGCCCCTACCCCTCGCAATTCAGTGCAGATCAGATTAGCAGTTGACTGTGACAGTAAGTTTATTTTTTATTTTTCAGTTGACATTGACAGAACAATAATTTTTTTCTTAGTTGACAGTGATAGCATGATTCTTTTTTGGTTGACAATCACAGCACGAAAAAAAATAATTAGACAAAATTCTTTTTTGAGGAATTTTTTACAGATGTTTTTTAGTTTGATTTTTTGTTTGTTTGTTGGCCCTCATGGGCCACCATACATTTGGACCCTGGCTTATATTCGAGGGAAATACGGTAGCTGTCCATAAATTTACTTTATCTTCTTTTTTCTATCAAGATGTCACACTCACTGAATTTGAAATTAAGATTGAACATGCTTAAATTCTCCCTATTGACTTGTCGAAGCTCTGGGAAGGATAACCAAGTCGCTAACTGCTGTTTAGACGACCGTCACAGAGTGACCCGGCATTTTATTAAGAGAGAAAAAGAAAAAAAAAATGTTCTTGTCTTGCACTGCCTGTCTGCCATGCGTGCCTGCTGCTTGCTGAACTGTTGTCACCCCCACTGTGGGGGGAGAGTGTAAAGAGGCAACTGTTCTCTTCTACACCAGGTGGTGGTGGTGCAGCAGTAGACTTGCAGCATCCAGAGTCAATAGGCCAATAGATCACCCGAGGATGATCTATTTGGACCATACATGGCACAAAGTGTTTCCATAGTGGTCCAAAGCCAAAATGTTCAGAAGAAACAAAGAACATAGTTATCCTTTCTTGTGAGTTTAATCGACACATCGTTTATTACTATGATATTAAGTTGAGTTTGAATTTTGTAATATTTTATTACCCCATATATAAAAAAGGGGTTTCTAGATTGCTGGTGACAAACTACGGATTTTCAACTGCTCCAGCCTAGAGTACCCTTGGGGTACCAGATGAAGCAAAATTTTTAGGCTGTGAAGCAGTGAGGAAATGGCCAGCTAACTCGACCTGTCCATTGAAAGTTAAAGAAAGAATATTTTCATAATTCAGTTATCAATTTCCCACTGGTCTTAGCCTTTATTATCACAATTGAGTTGTTCTTTATTTGTATTTTATAAAGAAAAACACCATAGCCTCTAAGTTCTTTCAAAAATGAAATGGCAGCCATCTTGGACCTGCATTCAAATAGATCGGAGCTTCTTACAATATCCAGACAGAACTCAATAAGATCTTCATTTTGATATGTAATAAATGAAGATCTGATGAGTACTTCCTGAGATAATCTCTAAAACTCAAAGTTCCGAGAGTATCTGCTGGGAGAGTGTAGAATTGTTTGACGTCACTAAGATACACATCGTTGCTAAGATAAGAGCTTATACTGTAATGCATCAGGGGGCTGCACTGAACTTACAGGGCTGGGAAAAGCCTACAGGCCCGTCCTACAAGCCAAAAGTTTCTACAAGCATTTTTCCCATGAACAGGTGTATTGCACACAGTAGTGGCGAAGCCACTAGTTTGACCAAAATATTGTATACACGGTATCCTTTTCATCACGATCAAAGTATTTACAGGATCATTCAACTGAACAATACAATTAGGGATCAAGGCAATAAGTAAATATTGATAATATCAATAATATAGGATTTGACATACCATCACTGACACATAGAAAAAACACAAACTTTCACAAATTATAAACAAGACATATTAATACAAGGAACACAATCTGGATCGGTGTACAAGTTGCTAGGAAATAGGGGGGTTCATAGCATGCCCTTCATTTGTGGAAAAAATATGACCTGTCAACAACATAATTATCTCCTACAGATTCACATTCAGCTTCGGGGTCGTGGATTATTAACCCATAAACCCACTTGTGCGTACCCATAACATACATTAAATGCTAAATACATATATATATATATATATATATATATATATATATATATATATAGTAATTCACCAACAATATGATTCCTGGATGACATTCTAGCATTCAGCATGTCTTGACAAATAGATGTCTTTACATAAGTACTTCTACTGAAAAAGGCAAACCTAAGTCAAAATTTAACCGAAGATATAATAATCATAATGATATATTGGAGTATGTCTGTATCTTTTTTTACCCGTGACCCTACACTGTGAAGAATAACTGTTGAAGTTCTTCTGGCATTTAAGCCATGCTGACAAACACTGCATTAGACCCTGTAGCTTCATCTACCATTATAAATGAGACTGGTTTTCTATGATGAGAAGAGCTCTGCATTGAAGGTATGGCTATTAAGTGCTGCTACATGAGAGAAGTCATCACTATTAAACCTTTCACCAAAAATCAGAGAGGAACTGAGTCCTTGAAGTCATGAGCTGTATGCTTTACAGTCCACCTCCCAAAAGAATGCATATAATATCTAATTACAGAAAAAGACACATCCAATCACCTGATATATTCAATAGAGGCAGTCAAACATTTGTACCAGCATAATTTAGCCTACAGGCACAATCTGCTAACAACTCTTTAATTGTGAGAGTACCTGCTGGTCCATATATTTAAGGGGCTCTTGCCTCAAGTAGCTTGAGACTTTGGAAAACTTAGCTTTGATCTCTGTTAAATTTAAACTTCATTCCTGATTGCTTTATCTTTATCTTTATCTTACAGTTCCTGAATGAACAAACATCCATGAATGGCTTGTTCTCTCCTTGCTTGCTCAAAATAACCAGATGACAAGATAAGTGACAATCATTAACACAAGACAGAAAAGGAGAAAATAGCCAAGAATCTTATTCACAGCTATGGCAACTTGTTTCCAATTTCCTTGGAGCTGGTTTTTGTCTTTTGTAGTATCCACACTTCCTTTTGGCTTATCTAATATTTTGTTGGATACATTAGTATCATGCTCTGGAACATATTCTGATACCTGCCAGGTAGGTTTTTAATCAGCTAGTTGTGTCTTATTCCTTCTCAAAACCTTGTTCGTACCTTGGTTGATTGTGTGCACCTTCTTCTCAGAAGGAAGTCTGAGGAGCCTTTTCATCCAACGAGGGACATCACGTACACTGTCTGTGAGATGTAAATTCAGAACAAGGACCGTTGTACATACAGACAGAAACGTCAGAACCATCAGGAACAGATTGAGGATCACTGAAAGACAACATTTATACTTTATACATAATTATATGAACTATGGTAAATTGAGGCTTTTAAGCCTCTCCAAAACCAAAGCCAACAATTCAAAGAAGTTTGCTGCATTCAAATTTGCCCAATTAAAAAGGAAAACACAAGCATGAAAACTACTCCCTTTAAATGTTGTGAAAATAGATGATCAAAATAAGGTGCATTAATAATTGGGGTCTTAAAGCTCCAGAAAATAATGTCTCTCTCCAAACCTAAAATACTTCTAAAGTTGTATGTAAATGGTACTTACTGATTAAGGGCACAGTGGTCCAGCTTGTTGGTAGGTGCTCAGCGATCAACAACTGTGTCTTTAAGAAGGCCATCAGACATGCTACACACAACGAGATCTTTTCTCCAGATGCCGGTTGTAGGGGGAAAACCAATAAATCTACCAGAGCGAGAAGAATCAGCGGAACAATAATAGTCATGACATAGTAGCTTGGATTCCTCTTGAAGACAAACCTCATCCTCACTCTTGATAGAAGGTCCTTACGAGGTCCATCATCCTTAAATTGTCTAGCCTCAACTAAGGACCATTCAGTACTTTCCATCATGCCATCTTTAACTATGTAATGAAGCCCAGAGGTGAAGTTTATGTATGTTTTCCGGGAGAAGTTATTACCAAGAAGCATGTCGCAGGTCTGTGTGTCAAAGGGGAAGTTGAAGAGGTTGATATTGCATGAAGCATGAAAATGGCTCGTTATTCCCCAGTTTATTGAACCTCCAGAGGTGACCATGAGAGGAATGTAGTCCCAGGCCTCCCCGGTAACTTTGCTAGATACACTAATGGACAATGAAAGCAGTCAACAGATATTAGATAGAGCATTTTGTACTTGAGCTATACTTGAACTAGAAATAAAAAAAATACACAATATACATGGCATACAAATTCTAGTTAAATGATGATTGTGATAGCTATATTGAACCTTGAGTCAGATGTCTTTTACCACTTCTTTAAGCCTAATCATATAAATTAAGAACAGTAGATTTCAACAACATACCTATTGAAGATCGCAAATTGTGGTTTCCAGAATGAGGTGCCAGGAAGGAAGATGTAGCGCACTTTATTGTAGTCAGCAGGGTTCCATGCCGAGGAACGGTCCTTCCATCTCTGTAAAATTATGTAGACTTTTGGAAAGAGATGGTGGTGGAAATGAACTCATCCTGGCATGGAAGCCACCAACCTCAGGAGCTTAATTGTCCTGGGGGGAGGGCACAATGCTTCTAATAGGCAAGCATAAATCATACATTCATGGGAACAAGTCTTGAATACTGTACGGGGGTCAACTGCACCCTGTGCTCTTTTGTTAGTCCATATGGGGACAGCTATTCCTTTATTTGGGACTCTTACCCCTGTGCCTAGTCAGTACTTCTTGGAATAGTGTAGGAGGGCTGACGCTAAGATCGATGCAAACTTAGTGCTGGATAGGAAATGTGAATGTAGTCTCATCTTAAGATCGCTTAATAGAATAAGGTAGAATAATTCCTGAGATCGCTGAGGTTGCGATCCCAGGATGTTTTGAATTAACCTCCAGAGTCACGTCAGGGACCAGCACACTAGGAGGTTAATTTAAGAGATCGTGGTGTCATACTAGTGATTGGCATGATCAAGTTGTCATATGAGAAATATCATAAGACTATTGGTATATAGTGTAATTATCTCAAGGCTCTTATAAATAGTGTTATTTCCAGTTGTCACTGGTTTATTCAGCTTTAGGCAACATGTAAGAAATATCAATCATACAGTAGTTAGTATGTAGGTAATTTGCACATACAGTAAACATACAGTAATTTATAAAGTATAATGTTCAGTTCCACTCCACCTGTGAGGTATTAATAATACAGTGTCCAGCATACTTCTAGGTGGGTTCCCACACCTAGCTCCTGACCTGCTGCTTAGAGGAATAATGTAATAATGAGTAACTTTACCCTCTGGTGGAAGTCTTGAAGAAGATAGCCTCTGGCCACTAATGGTAGGAAACCAATGCCTGTCTAGCATAGTTTCACCATAGTGCAGTGGTATAGCAGGTAGCAGGAGATGACTGGAGATGTTACCTCTAGAGCGGTTCTTGGTGATGTGTCTTCTTGGAGGTGCAGACAGGCTATTTGTAGCAAATCTTGGAAAAGCACCTCCAGACTGACTGGAGCCAGCAGCATCTGCCTAACTCTACAATTGTTTGAGGGGACCCTTTCAAGTGTCACAGGGGGACAAAGGACCCCCATGGACGCCGCTATGGCCCCCATTGTCTCGGTCGGTTCTGCATCTTTAGACCCTCATATCTCGGCCGTTTATGCTTGTATAACCGCCATTTTGGGCATGCGCGGAGCTGAATGTGCCAAGATTATAATGCCCGCTGGATAAGTGCGTAACTCCCGCCGGTTTGTCTGTAGCTCACTCGGAGGTCGATTCAGTCTCCATGGCGTAACTTCCTTAATACTGGGAGTTCAGCCTTGATCTTGGGCTCATTCTGACCGTCTAATTATGGGCTTTCCATAGAATTTTTGATATTTGACCTAGGTCGCTCAGGAGCGACGCTAGAGCGACCGGAAGGTTATGGCGTCGTGCTTATGTAACCCATTGTTCAGTCCTTAGAGTGCTCAGACACTCATGACGGCGTCAGCGGTGCTCAGGCACCCGTGACGGCCGGTTGCATTCACTTACAGGTTATTAATTTGTGCATTGAACCATGAGGTCGCACACTGAGACCCTCATTTTTATTATATTGTGCAGTGAACCATTAGGTCGGACCTTTTGATGTCATAAACTCAGTCTAACTGACTGTGGCTGGTGTGCAGTGGGGCATGAACGCTCTTATACAAAGTTTGAGCGCTCTTATAGCTCTTAGAACCAACCTATGTATTAATTTCATAGATATTTCTTTGATTAATACAAAATATGTTAGAATTTATGGAACAATAAAATGGTATATGATAGAATACTCCCTCTCCCCCGAAAGAATGCGAAACTCCGTCATTTCGCCGAGGGAATGTACAATTTATACAATTTTTACCTTATTTTGGAGTTATACTGTTTTGTAAGAGGATTTGAAGTATTGGGGAGTGCTTCAAATGCAATTTTTGTGGTAGAGCTTTGTCAGTATAAACAATTTTTCTCCTGGGTATAAGTACATTTCCGAGTTTCTATATCTTACCATACCATAGCTTATTTGCTTATGTAACATCAATTTTGGGTACAATTTTCCATTTTTATGTACAACATACAATTTGGCAAATAGTGTACAATTTTGGCATCCAATATTCAATTTAGCGTGCAAATTGAACATAAATGACAATTTTAGTGTGCAAATTTACAATTTTGCGTGTAATTGCGTTCAATTGACAATTTCAGTATGCAAATATATAATTTTTGCGTACATTTGGCAATTTAAGTGTGCAAATATATAATTTTCGCGTATATTTGGCAATTTTAGTGTGCAAATATATAATTTCGCGTACATTTGGCAATTTGAGTGTGCAAATATATAATTTTCGCGTATATTTGGCAATTTTAGTGTGCAAATATACAATTTCGCGTGCATTTGGCAATTTTAGTATGCCAATGTATAATTTTGCGTTCAATTGATAGTTTCTGTATGTACAAATATAATTTTGCGTACAGCTTGGATACACATAGAAATGTTGATTTTCTAAAAATCTGACTTCAGTGTATGAATTGGGTACAGACATACAGTATAATGTGCAACATATAATTCAAATGTAAATTGGATACAACTTACAATCTAGTGTGCAAACATACAATTTTAGTGTGCAAATTGGGTACGAGCGTACAATCTGGTGTGCAAACATACAATTTTAGTGTGCAAATTGGGTACGAGCGTACAATCTGGTGTGCAAACATACAATTTTGGTGTGCAAATTGGGTACGAGCGTACAATCTGGTGTGCAAACATACAATTTTGTGTGCAAATTGGGTACAAACGTACAATCTAGATTACACTATTCAATTTATGGGATTTGAGACAAATTTTTCCGAGGGCCGGAAAAACAAAGTACTTCATGTACAATAGGCTTGTTTGTCTCTGAGTTACTCATTGATTTTGCTATATGGGTGTATTAATTGGCAATTTCGGCAGTGGGCCGCTGCTTAATTGACTATTCCCCTAGCCTTTTGAGTATGTGTCCCTGAAAGAGATTTATTTGGTGAGTATCTTAAGTAAACATGTTTTATGTCAACAATTTTCTCAACAAAAATTTTTTTTTTTTTTTTTTTTTTTCATTTTTCCAACAATTTTCTTGGATACCTAAAGTGTGTTACTTTAAGTAAACCTTGGCATAGTATACAAGTGCTAGTGGGTACAAAAAAACTGTCTTAGTTATCTACCTGCATTCATGTATATTAATGTTAGATTTGTACAATTTTACAATTTGTAATTTGCAATTTCGCAATTTTGCGCGTATATGTGCGCATTAATCATTGATTTTTGTGAGAATACCATAGATTTTCATATTATACATCAACAAGTGGCTGTGTATATAATTTTTTTTTTCTAATACTTTGATAATTTCATTGACAGTGGAGGTGTGTCAGGAGTGAGATGTGAGTCTCCTCCCTGGTGTGCTCATGCAGTGGTGGCACTTGAGGTGTTAGGTGCCAGATTTTGGCATGTGTCTGTGGCAGTGCCTAGCTTGGTGTCAGTGGACAGTTCAGGGTGGGGGGGGGGTGTGTGTGTGTCCATTTAAGGAGTGTGTGGCTGGTATTGGAGCATTAGTTCCTCTCTGGAAGTCACTGCTGTAGTACCATGGCCCACCTACAAGCTCTCTTTGCTCTGCCTGTCCCCCAGGTGATGGAGGTGGGGAGTCCAGCTAGGGCCCTGGTTGAGTCTAACCAGACCATCCATTATGGGTACATAGTGAGTAACTTCAAAGAGATCATAGAGCATGGTGATGTGATGGTCTGTAATTACTCCTGCCATTATTTCCTGGGCTCAGCCTTGCGTCGGGGGGCCACTGTGGCCCTTCTGACTAGGGCCTTGGGCAGTATGGGTTTCTGGCCCATGGATTATAACCTAGGGCCGCGGGAGCGAGTGCTATGGGATTATTTGTTGGCGGCATCCCTCCTCGATCTTGCGGCATCCGGGAATCCATCCACGGCTGCCGAGTATGGACTGGGGATGCTGGAGGCCCGGCTCGCTGAGTGGGAGCAGGATCACGGCCATATGTATGGCTCGGACTCGGCCCCGGACTCTCCCATTGATGTTGAACCCGAGGATCTGTGGTAGGATCCCGACTGACTGAAACCTAGGGTGTAAAAACCCGCCATCCCAAAGGCCCTTTTCAGGGCCGGCAAATTGTCCGAAAAGTTCTGAATACTGTCTCTGATGTGTTGTCTCCTGGTGGTGGACTGGGGGCAGCCTAGGCTGTGGGCAGTCTAGGCTGTTTCCACAGTCACCGGGGAGGGCTGGTGGTTTAGAAAATTAGCAATAGTCTGCATGTTTGACCTTGCGGTCTCCTCCTGGTGTTCGTCAATAATTATATCTGTTGTATTTTCCAGTGCTGTCATGGTCACCGGGCTGGTGCCACAATCATTCTGGAGAAGCATGGAGTAGTACAGTCCTTTGTTTTTAAGGGCTGGTATAGTACTGAACCTAGTGCGCCAAGGTAGGTGTATCACCTGAGGGAGGTGATAAGCAAATTCTCCTCTCTGTGTTGTTATAACTGCTGGTCCATTCCAGGTAAATATAGCCTTAGGTAGTGGGAAGGTTTTAACCACTATATCCTTATAGGTAGGGGCAGCTGCTGATTTAATCTCATCAAATTCATGTGGTATTGGCCTCAAGGGTAGCGCGAAGTTTGAGTCTCCACAATATATTTTAAAATATATTGTGGGGTTTGTGCGCTTGGCCACATTTTTCTTGCCACAGTGTGTCTGTGCAAATTTCTTAAGGTACTTCATTATTCTGTAGGCTGAGTAGATGGTCAGGGTGAATAATATAGCAATTATCAGGGTGTGGGTTTCCTGAATTGTGAGGAAAGGGGTGTGGGTTTCCTCTGTAGGGGTTAGTTTGGTAGGATTCTTATCTGGGAGCATTTTGTGTAGGGGCAGCTCGGTGACTAGTCTGAATGCTTTGGCTGTAGGCAGGTAGGCTACAGTTCCTCCTAGTCGGTATAGTTTGAGTAGTATGTATACTATAAAAATGTGAGCTGATATCCCTAGGATGAGTGCTAAGCTTTGGAAGATTGGATGCTCTGTAACTCGACGTAGGTATGATTCCTCGTAGCGCGTTTCCATTTCCTTATTAAGGTTGGAGGCATCTTTTAATACTGTTTTAGCAAAGGGCTCTAAATTTAGTTGAGTAATATCATCCATGATTGGATTTTCCTGTAGTTTTTCTAAGGTTCTAGAAAGGTTTACTACTGGGAAATTTGGAAGATTCTCTCTTTCATCTGGTTTGGTTTCAGAAATTTTGTTAAGTGCTGCCATGAATGGTAAATTAATTGTCTTGAGAATGTAATGAAATGATAAGGTTGAGTTACAGGGCAACCTTGTGTTTGGAAGAGAAAATTCTCCTACACTGATCGTGCACCCACAGGGTACACCTATGATTGAGTAGGACTGGGCCTTCCGAGTTTCAGACGTTTTACCATGGCAGTTGATAAAGTAATGGGGTTCATTAGTAGTGACCAGATACTCATCTTCAGAAATGGAAATAGCATGGGTGGTAGGTGCTTGCAGTGGTGAAACTGTAAACTTGCAATGTTCCTTAATCTGTTGAGCCTGGTTAGTAAAAATGGCTACAGGGCATGTAGGCCTGTGTTTATAGATTCTACCATTTACATCTCTGCATACCTTTACTGTAGTACCTTCACATGCCTGCATATCTGCTGAGTCCAATTTGATAAATAATGATTCATCGTAAGATACTGCTAGAAACTCAGTTGTGGTTTGTAGTTTGGTGACTCCTCTGGTGGGGGTCTCCTGTGTGTCTATAGGCATGGGTGATGTAATCATTTGGTACAGTTTGAAGGTTGAGGTGGTAGATTGAATTATAATGTCCAGATGAATATATATATGGTGAGCTGAGTAAGTGTATGAGGTCAGCTTCTGTGAATAATAGAAATCTAAGTCATTAATTGCGACTTGTGCTCCAGGGTGTGTAATCCTAAGTTTGTTATTAATGTCAACTAGGTATCTAGCGAGGTCTGAGGGTGGTACTATATCAGGGGTTAGGATCCCTGATGATAGCATCCTCAGGGCTGCATTTGTCCTTTGCAGTGATTGAACTGTATTCATTCTTGCTGCTATGATAATTAGTGCATCATTTAATACTTGCATTTTCTCCCTTTGAGTTTTCTCGTGCCTTGAATATGAGTCAAGTGACCTGGACATGTTAGAGGCCCACAGGTTGACGGTGTCACCTATGGTGTTGATTGTGCTGTCCAGTACCTTCTTATCTTGGATGTATGCTTTAACAAACTTATCTTGTCTGTCTGTGATCTTTTCAATGAGACTAGCTGCTTCCTGATCTTGTTTAGCAAATTTTCTTAGTATTTCATCTATGTTCTTGAGCTGTCCCATTACTTGGTTTACATCTTCTACTGTGGCTAGACCTAGCACACCGCGAAACAGGGGTGCTAGAAAACCCAGTATGGCCTCTCTTTTGGCCTTGTCCAATGTGTTTATGGGGTTGGATAAGAACAATTTGATGGAGGCTAGTGTTTCATCTATCTCCTTGTCTGCAATTTCCAGCAAGGTGTCTAGCTCCTTAGCTTGTTGGATAATTTGGCCAGAGGTATGATCTTGTAGAGTAGGAGTGGTCAAATGGAGTATTCTATCCCTTATGGATCCTTGGGTAACGGGTGCCCGAGGTATCTTGTAGGGAATAGCTAACAACAGTGTTGTGGTTGTATGTCCATTGACCAATGGTTGAGGGCTAGGTTTGAATACTACTCCTATGTTTTGTCTCACCACAGGTGTATAACCTGCAGTAAGTGGTTCAATAGTATATAATAACAGCATAGTTAGCAGTATGGGTGAAACTCTCAGTGTCCCCATGGTGCTTGTGTAAAGCAAGTTTGCTGTTTAAAGTCTTGTCAAATTTGTAGTGATTTGGTGCTGGTAAAGTCTAAGTGTATGGTGCAACACTTTAAATGAGTGGTTCAAACTGTACCTTTGCAAGATTGAGCTGTCTTGGCAATATGTCCGGTGAGTCTATAGAGGTTGACCAGTAAATGGTAAGGTCAGGTTGAAGGTGAAGTAGGTGTGTTCTTTATCCTAGTGCAGTCTCTCCTAATGGAGAAGTGGGCTGGCTAATTCCCAAGTGGGGTCCTGTAGACTTGTGTTCCAGACTGCAGCTGGATGAAGACTGATGGTGGGCTATGGTCCACAGTGCTTCTTATGTAGCCTACCCTACCCACATCCATTGTGGGCCTGGTATTGTTTCTCTGGAGTCATGTACCTAATCTCCAGTGTCTGCAACTGAGGGGTTCTATTGTGTAATCTGTGTACTGGTAATTAGCTCCTCCTGTCATCCAGGACAGCCATTCATGACCGTCTAGACAGTTGTCTGAGTGTAGCTTATAAGGTCAATTGATCTCTATAGACTGCTGTGTTGGCATAGCGCGCTCTTTCATGTGGGGATTAGGCTTTAGACACTCCATTGTGTTACCCTTACTCTTCTTAGACTTCATGTCTGCTTTACTTGGGGGGTCCCAGTCTTTGACCCTTTCAGAGGCAATAACCTACTGATATATTTACAAATTTGATTGGCTTTATATACGTAGTAATTCATTATCAGTCACACATGTCTTATGTGTGGATGAAGAGAATTTGTAATACATTTTGAAAATCTTATGTCTTTTGGTATCTCAATCCTGTTTCTAATTTCTTGAAACTGCACCACACCTAGATGTCTTTCTTAGTATGTGGTGTGCAGGCCTAGGCCTGATAGGGCCTATGCCTGTGGTTTCTCTTGTAAGGGTGATATCATTTTTGTTCCTTACAATTTTGCTGTAGTATTTGGCCTCATGTGGAATAAGCCTGTGTGCAAATTCATTATTTCTGACAGCCATAACCTTTTTCAGTCTGTCTATGTGCACTGGTCTGGCCACCAATAGATTGGTGTCCAGGTTTTTGAGTTTGGCACTTGTCAAACTAGGTCTATCTACTACAACATATGGTCCCATAAAAAGGGGTTGAAGTTTCTTACACTCTGTGTTGGTCAGGATTCTTGGTATGTTTAGGTACACCATGTCGGTGACCTTGATTTCCTGTGGTGTAAGTTTCTTATCATATCTATCCTTCCTTTCCTTTTGTAGCTTGGCGACCCTTTCTATAGCTTTCCTCCTAGAGGTATCTTGATTTGTTATCATGTTAGCTACATGGTCTGCTACTGTGGATATGTCTTCCTGTATTCCCAGCCCTAAGTCCATTGGGGTGGCTGGGTTTCTTCCATGGAGTAGGAAGAAAGGGGTGAATCCTGTGGTTTGGGATTCAGTGTTGTTTAATGCAAAGGTTATGGGTTCAATAAATGAATCCCAATTGTTCTGGTGCTTTGAGCAGAATGCTCTGAGTGCTGTGCCTATGCTAGCATTGAATCTCTCTACAAGCCCATTTGATTGTGGCCTGTATGGTGAGGAGAATTTATGTTTGATCTTGAGGTGTTTAGTTAACTTTGTGAACTTTGCACCTGTATAACATGTCCCATTGTCTGTTTGAAGAGTGGCTGGTGTTCCATGATGACAAATTATATTCTTGTAGAACTCTGCTGCTGTTGTTTCAGCTTTTAAGTCAGTAGTAGCCCAAGCTGTTGCATATCTGGTAGCATAATCTATGCAGACTTGTATATGTTTGTTTCCCCTGGCAGTTGTGGGAAGTGGTCCCACCGCGTCTAGGTTTAGGAACTTCATTGGTGAAGTCATGTACTCTCTCACTGTCATTGGTGTTTTGTGTGAGTGTACTTGCCTTTTTGCTGTGAGGCATGTGTGGCAGGTGGAAACATATTTTGTTGTGTCTGCTAGCATAGACTTCCAATATACCCTAGGTCGGAGTGCTGACAGCATCCTACTTGAACCAAGATGGCCGCCAGTAGGTGAGTCATGGAAATACTGTAGTGTACTTGTTACCCATTGCTGTGGTATAACAATTTGAAGTGGTACAGTATTGGTTTTTCTCCAATTTATGGGGCATATATGGACTAATGTACCATTTACCAAGGTGTATGTCTGGCCTTGGTTGATGATTCTATTTCCTTGTGCTTTTGGTGCAGGCAAGGTCCCATCCTCAAGATACTGTATGAGGGGCAATAGGTCCTTGTCTTTCCTTTGTTCCAAGCCAAGGTTTGTACCTGAGATGGATGTGTCGGGAATCTGATCCAGTAGTTGATTTATATCTAGCACATGTTGTTTTATTCTGTCTCTTTCTTTTTCTTTTTCATCGACTATTGGCCTATCTTGTGCCTTTTGTTGGGGTGTGTCACTCTTGTTTTGGTGTGTAGGCTCCTTTGGAGGGCCTATTCTCGCCTTAATGGGAGTGGCAACCTTTTTCTTTAAAGGCACAATTTGCTTTTTGTCATTCTTCTTTGTCTCAGAGTTCTTTGACTTAGCAGATGCAGTGTCTTTTGTGACATTTTTCCTGGCAGGTGGGGTTTTGGTAGGTTTGTTTCCTGTGACCTTTTTCTCATTTAGAATAGTTTGTGATTGTGTGGGGGGTTTTGGTGTGCCCTCCTGAATCATTTCTCTAGTCTTTGAGCGTGTGGTCATAGGGCACAAATGGTTTGGTGTTTCCTCTCCCTGCATTGGTTCAAAGAATCTGACTGATTTAGAAGTTGCTTGAGTAATAGCATATATTGTGTCTTCTGGATCTTCATCATCTGAGTCAGGTGGGGTGAAGGGTGGCTCCTTAGGAGTTGCCTTCACTATCTGATTGAGTGATGAGAATTCAATAGGCTCGAAGTCATTATCTGGAAAGAGTTGTGAGTATTCTCTCTCACAGTGGCAAAACACATAGTGTGTAGATTGCTTCAAGATACCCCTAATGGGTGTCTCTGGCCTTTCAATGGTGTTGGGTGGATCATCCCTTTTGAATGGTACTTTCTTTGTTACTTTTGCAAACTTGGTTCTACTGGCTGCTCTAACTCTCCTTGGTGGGGGTGGAGGGTTAGTCATGGGTCCAGAGTCTGGGTATTCTCTTCTAGACATAGCATCTGGTGGTGTGTTATCATCACCTTTCACGTGTTGGATGGTGAATGAAAATTGTTGTATGTCTAGAGCCCATCTGGCCCATCTATGTGTGAGTCCTGTATTGGTTAATAGTGGGATTAGGGCTGCATGGTCTGTGTATAGTTGGAAGTGTCTGGTCTCTAGATAGTGTCTGAAGTGTAATACTCCATACACTACTCCCAGTAGTTCTCTCTCTGTGGTATTGTAATTTCTCTCATGTTTGGAGAGGGTTCTACCTGCAAAGGCTACTGGTCTGAGCACTCCCTCATTATCTCTCTGTGAGAGTACAGCTCCTAAACTCACATTGGAAGCATCAGTTGCCAAACTGAACTCTTTCTCGTAGTTTGGATATCTGAGAAGAGCATTGGTACAGAGGGCATGCCTTAATGTTTTGAAAGCATTATCTGCCTCTTCTGTCCAGACAAATGCTTTGAGATGTGTCTGTAGATCATACAATGGTCTAGCAATTTGGGCATAACCTTTGATAAACTTTTTGAAGTATTGGCATAGGCCTGTGAAGGATCGGACATTTTTGACTGATTTCGGTGTTGGGAAGGTTTTGATTGACTCCACCTTTGTGGGAGATGGTTGTAGTCCCATGGGTGTGACTCTCATTCCCAAGAAGTCTATTCTGTCTATGAAGTATTCACATTTTGATTTCTTCAGTTTGAGTTTACCAACTCTTAGGCTGTTGAACACATCTTCCAGGTCATGGAAGTGTTGTTCGATTGATGGTGATAATACCAATATGTCATCTAGGTATGGTAGGGCACATTTGTACTTGAGTTTGTTCAGAATTAATGTGACTAGATGACAGAATCCCGCCGGTGCCGTCGCTAAACCCATCGGCATCCTTTCATAGACATATTTTTTGTCATTTGCTATGAATGCGGTTTTATGCTGATCCTCCTGTCTTATAGGAATTTGAAAAAATCCCTGTTGGGCATCTAGCTTACTGAATACTCTTGGTCTGAGTGACCCTATCATGTCTAGAGTGTCATCGGCCCGGGGTGTAGATAAGGCTTGATTTATCGTGTTCTGGTTCAAATAACGAAAATCTGTGACGAGCCGATGGCCTCCCGATGATTTTTGTACTAAAAAGGATCTGGAGGCCCAGGGGCCTTCAGCACATTCTCTCAGAATGCCCTGTTGTACTAGCCTTTCACACTCTTCCCCTATTGCGGCCTGTTTTTCTGGTGTTTGTCTATATGGTAGGAAATGACATGGTACTGCCTCAGGTTTTACATGTATTGAGTGTGTATACAGGTGTGTGGCACCAATGTCTCCATCTTTTCCTACAAATACATCATCATACTTGGTCAGCAGTGATTTTAATCTATCATGCTGATCTTTGGATGTGAGCACAGATTTTGGTGGAACATTCTCTTCCAATTCTGGCTCGAGGTCATGTGCCTCACTATGTATAGCAGCTATTTCAGAGAGTCTGATTGAGTTGGGTTCAGGGTCAGCATATGTGGACTCACAGTCTGAGTCTGTGTCACTGAATTGAGTTACATCCTCAGGCCGTATGGCTGAGATGGATTGATCAGTGTGTGGGGTAGTGTCTGACACCTGTTGAGGTTTTTCTAAATCAGATTCCTTGACTTCCTGAAATAGAGCTATGATGGCACCCTTTTTGATTTTATGTGGGCGCCTGCTGGTGTTGAGTAACACTAGGGGATGTTTGTTATTTTCCCTGGGGGTTACTGCTGCCCTTTGAACTAGATATGGGGCATTGTTATTTCTTTGGAGGTTATCTACTACTCCAGTTTTCCCTTGCAGTGATTGAGTAGATGTTACTTTACCCAATACTGCAAGTTCAGAGAATGGAGGGATGGTAAAATCCCTCACTGCCCTAATGGGTTTGAGAATTTGTTCAGGATCAACATTAAATTCAATTTGAGATTTTGTAGTGCTTAAGAAATCTGTGCCGAGTACAATGGGCTGTGTGAGGTTGGGTATTACAGCAAATTGGTATTGGAATCTGACACCTTGGATTCTAAAGTTCAGCATAGCTGAATGTCTAACATGACACACCGATCCATCTGCCAAGTGGATGTTGATTTTAGATTTCCTCAGTTGGATATGGAATCTCTTTTGGAGATCCATGAGGAATGATTGTCTGACACAGGTTATAGTAGCACCTGTATCAACCAAACATTGTACATCTGAAACATCATATAGATTTGCATTGATACAGCCATTTTGAAGAAGTACAATAGAAAGCTTGGTACTCTCACCTGTATCCTTTGATGATGAATCTGGTGGGGTGATGTGTATCACTGATGGACGTCTCTGTCTGTTAGATGGTAGATTGGCACTAGCAATTGTCTCTGGTTGGATCTTTGTTAATCCTGATTGATTGTTTGTATTTGGGGTGTCACAGTGCACTGGCCCATCGGCACTGTGACATCCTAGTTTTCCTGGTTCCGTGGGGTGGTTGAGATGCTTGCCACCAGGAGCTTAGAGATTTGATCCATCACGTGAGGTGGTATTTGGGGGTTACTTTGTTGGTTCCCCTGGTAACCTCTTGTGTCCGGTTTGTAATCCTCCTGGCGTGGGCTGGAACCCTGGTTATATTGACCAGAGTTGCTGTATTGACCAGATTTGCTGGATCTCTGATTGTTGTAGGCGCCATTGTTGTTGTAGGATCCACTGTTGTAGTTCCTATGTGGACTCTGGCCCCTACTGTTGGATCCTTGACTATAGGATCCAGAGTTGTTTGACCCCTGGCTGTTGTTGTAGGATCCGCTGTTGTTGTAGGATCCAGAGTTGTAGTTCCTATGTGGACTCTGGCTCCTACTGTTGGATCCTTGATTATTATAGGATCTGCCGTTACTTGGGGTTCTGTCTCTCCTATCACTGTATGAAGAGTTACCATTGTTGGAGTTGGAAGAGCTGTTGTCTTTCCTACTGTTGTGACCCCCCCGGTTGTTGTTGTTGCCCCCTCTACCTCTACCTCTATTGGATTGGTAGTTGGGGTCATAGTTATTTCCTCTGTATCTACCGGTAGGGTCTCTTGATGCAACCTTAGCTTCCTGTTGCCTTACATGGGCACTAGACATTAGGTTAACATCTTCATCTGAACTAGTGCTGATTTCCTGGACCTTTTTCTTAGTAGGCTGTGGGTTGGTTTCTGCATCCCTTACCTTCCTAGATCTCTCTTGGGTCTCAACCTCTAGGGCTAGGTCTAGGGCTTGGTCAAAAGAGTCTATTTTCTTGTTCTCAAGAGCTATAGAGATCCAGGGCCTCATGCCTTGGGTAAATGCCTTGCTTAGGGTTTCATCATTCTGGCGTTGGGCATTACACACTTTCCTGAGATGGCATGCATAGTCTAGAACAGGTTCATCTATCTTTTGTGCACGGAGTGCAGTCCTTGAGATTATATTGTCTCGAGTAGCAAAATACTCTTTTAATTTATTCACTACATTGGTCCATGTCAACATATCAGGTGTGGCACTCTCCCTGAAGGATTCAAACCAAGCTAGTGCTTGTCCTTCGAGGTACTTGGGTAAATATGTTACCATGGTGTCACTGTCTGTCACTTTGTACTTATCCTTCAGATATTCTGGGAATTTGTGATCAATGAATAATGCTGTTGACATGAGTGGTGATGGGTGTGAAAAGGTTTTGGGTTTTGTTACCTCATGTATCCTGATCTTTCTGTCGTCCTGCTGTTTATTGTCTATGAGCTTGGTCATGTTGGACACCATGGAGATTATGATGTCATCTTTGGATCCAGAGGCAGATGGTGTGACAACAGGTGTGATGGCAGGTGTGGGAGGTTGTGGGGTCTGGGATGATACCATCTTCATGAGATCTGCTATCTGTTGTTGTTGTCTCTCTAGGGACTTCCGCTGATCTTCCATGGCCTTCTGTTGAGCATCTATTGCTGCATTCCTCTCTGCCAGTTGTTGGTTGAGGATCCTCTCCCTTTCCTCCTGCTGGGACTTGTTGGTCTCTAGGGCAGTAACTGCATCTTGGATGGCCTTCTCATAGGCCCTTATCTTCTCAGCTGTCTGATTAGGTTGGGGGCCTTCATCGGTGTCCATGATGGAGGGTGTGGGGGAGGTGTCTCTGGAGGAGTGGCTGTCAAAGGCTGGAGCTGGGGTGGAGGATCTAGATGAGGGTGTGGATCCACCCCCTGAGACAGATCCTTCTTCCCCTGAGGTAGATAGCGTGAGTTGGGCGTCCTGTAGAGATCCCTGGGAAATGTTGGATCCCTGAGAACTGGTTGTTCCCTGAGTAGACAGGGTGGGTGGTGTGGGGTCTACTGAGTGTGGGTCTGTTGTATTGGAGGCTGGTTTGACTCCTGTGGGCCTCCTAGATCTTGGTGGGAGGGAGACCTCTTCAACAGGCCCCTGACTACGTAAGGTCTTTGTGTGTTGTTCTGCCAGCTTGACTGATAAGGCCTTGATGTGTGTGGTGGACCTCACTGACGTGTGGGAGACCTCACTGACGTGTGGGAGACCTCACTGACGTGTGGGAGACCTCACTGACGTGTGGGAGACCTCACTGACGTGTGGGAGACCTCTCTGACGTGTGGGAGACCTCACTGACGTGTGGGAGACCTCACTGACGTTTGGGAGACCTCACTGATATATGAGAGATCTTACTGTTGTGTGAGAGATCTCATTGATGTGTGGGAGATCTCACTGATGTGTGGGAGATCTCATTGATGTGTGGGAGATCTCACTGATGTGTGGGAGATCTCATTGATGTGTGGGGGATCTCACTGGTATGTGGGAGATCTCACTGGTATGTGGGAGATCTCACTGGTATGTGGGAGATCTCACTGGTGACCTTGGTGGGTATGGTGTCAAGGTCAAGGTCACTGGGTGGGTGGAGTGGGTCTAACTGTGTGTATGCGGTACCAGCTTTAATTTACTGTGTGCATGATTGTTCCCAGTTGCGGTACCAGCTTTAACTTACTGTGTGCATGATTGTTTTCAGTTGTGTTACCAGCTTTAAATTTTATGAGCCTGTGAGATATGGGATCTTAGTAGGATGTTCTCCACCACTTTGTCATACTAGTGATTGGCATGATCAAGTTGTCATATGAGAAATATCATAAGACTAGTGGTATATAGTGTAATTATCTCAAGGCTCTTATAAATAGTGTTATTTCCAGTTGTCACTGGTTTATTCAGCTTTAGGCAACATGTAAGAAATATCAATCATACAGTAGTTAGTATGTAGGTAATTTGCACATACAGTAAACATACAGTAATTTATAAAGTATAATGTTCAGTTCCACTCCACCTGTGAGGTATTAATAATACAGTGTCCAGCATACTTCTAGGTGGGTTCCCACACCTAGCTCCTGACCTGCTGCTTAGAGGAATAATGTAATAATGAGTAACTTTACCCTCTGGTGGAAGTCTTGAAGAAGATAGCCTCTGGCCACTAATGGTAGGAAACCAATGCCTGTCTAGCATAGTTTCACCATAGTGCAGTGGTATAGCAGGTAGCAGGAGATGACTGGAGATGTTACCTCTAGAGCGGTTCTTGGTGATGTGTCTTCTTGGAGGTGCAGACAGGCTATTTGTAGCAAATCTTGGAAAAGCACCTCCAGACTGACTGGAGCCAGCAGCATCTGCCTAACTCTACAATTGTTTGAGGGGACCCTTTCAAGTGTCACAGGGGGACAAAGGACCCCCATGGACGCCGCTATGGCCCCCATTGTCTCGGTCGGTTCTGCATCTTTAGACCCTCATATCTCGGCCGTTTATGCTTGTATAACCGCCATTTTGGGCATGCGCGGAGCTGAATGTGCCAAGATTATAATGCCCGCTGGATAGGCGCGTAACTTCCGCCGGTTTGTCTGTAGCTCACTCGGAGGTCGATTCAGTCTCCATGGCGTAACTTCCTTAATACTGGGAGTTCAGCCTTGATCTTGGGCTCATTCTGACCGTCTAATTATGGGCTTTTCATAGAATTTTTGATATTTGACCTAGGTTGCTCAGGAGCGACGCTAGAGCGACCGGAAGGTTATGGCGTCGTGCTTATGTAACCCATTGTTCAGTCCTTAGAGTGCTCAGACACTCATGACGGCGTCAGCGGTGCTCAGGCACCCGTGACGGCCGGTTGCATTCACTTACAGGTTATTAATTTGTGCATTGAACCATGAGGTCGCACACTGAGACCCTCATTTTTATTATATTGTGCAGTGAACCATTAGGTCGGACCTTTTGATGTCATAAACTCAGTCTAACTGACTGTGGCTGGTGTGCAGTGGGGCATGAACGCTCTTATACAAAGTTTGAGCGCTCTTATAGCTCTTAGAACCAACCTATGTATTAATTTCATAGATATTTCTTTGATTAATACAAAATATGTTAGAATTTATGGAACAATAAAATGGTATATGATAGTGGGATCGCAACCTCAGCGATCTTAGGAATTATTCTGCCTTATCCAATTAAGTGATCTTAAGATTAGACTGCGTTCACTTTTCCTAGCCAGCACTAAGATCTCATCGATCTTAGCCTCAGCCCTCCTACACTATTCCAAAAAGTACTGACTGGGCACAGGGGTAAGAGTCCCAAAGTAAAGGAATAGCTGTGGAGTCACTCTTCTTCACAACATTGTTTATACCATCGTTCCCCGTCCCCATATATGGGCTTACAAAAGAGCACAGGATGCAGTTGACCCCGTACAGTATTCAAAAGTTGTTCCCATGAATGTATAATTTATGCTTGCCTATTAGAAGCATTGTGCCCCCCCCCAGGACAAAGAGACAGAAGGGAAGAATTACCTTACAGTGCACTTAACGCATGAGTAGCCCTAAGAGCCCTCAAGGACACTCATCAAACGTCCTCCTTCCCCTCTATATGTATGCAGCAGGCTGTTCACTCTTTCGATCAGGAGTGTTCCCTGTAAGTGTTGTTGTACTCAGGTTAAACCACTATGCAATTCTTTCGCTAAGATAGCAGTGATCTTAGCACTCGAAAAGGAATAGTGAAGTGATCTCAGGACTTGCTATTCCTGACAGGCCTGCAACCACTGCATTAGATAGGGTAGACTGGCCAGGTCTTATGATATGTGCCTACACTAAGATCGCAGGGGTAGAAATCCCAGGATCTTTTGAATTAACCTCCAGTAGTCAGTGGTCGGGGTAAATGGTTCTGCAATGCTGGAAAATTGGGCCAGCGTCAAGGGAACAGCAAGCAAATATATAGTGGTTATGCTTCTCTGACAAGTCATTTTGGGTACAATGCTGGAGGTAGACTCATAGCCCGGCTTGCCTCTATAATAGAATACGAGAAGAGAATGCTACGACTATGACACATATATATATATATATATATATATATATATATATATATATATATATATATATTATGTATATACTGATATGTAATCGTATATACATTTATGTATATATGCAATTCATGTATATTTGTATTTATATATTAGCATACATACATAAATATTCATTTATATATATACATATATATATTTTCATCATTAGCCTACCCTCGGGCTTCCCTAGCCCACTTAAAAGGGTCTATATCTCATCTTTCCTATCCCCTCAGGATGTGTGTGGTGCACATATGCGCGGGCACTGACACATTCCTCTGTTAAACTATCAACCTGTGAAGCACGGGATAGCCACTTAGTGCCGCTAAAGTGCTTTAAAACACAAATCAATCAATCAATCATTAGCCTACCCTAGGGGGTCTAGATGGGGGGTCCCCATGTTACTTGTCGATTTTAAGAGAAGCCCATGTCACATGTCAGTAAATTTGCAATTTCCCCTGTCCTTGTCACTAAGCTCCATGTCACATGTCAATTTTTAGAAAAGCCCATGTCCCATGTCACTATCTTTTTTTCTGGCCTGTCATTGTCACTAGAACTCCATGTCCCTTGTCGATTTTAAGAAAAGCCCATGTCACACTGTCGATTTTAGGGGTCTAGACCCATACCCTAGGGTGTGGACATCCCGATTCACTGACTGTATTGTGTTTGCCTCACTTCTTTATTCACTTCGTTAAACTTCTAACTTCCTTTGGGAAGTTTGGTTCATTTGGGAAATTACTGTAAACAAATCAATTTTTGCTCAGAACATATTTTTTGCGCATTTACCGCACATGCCTACATGCACAGATATATAATGTGCATGAAAATTACACCAAGGAAATTAGCTTTCAAATAGTATGTGGCACTTGGTATTTGGTCAAACATTGATATACCAATTGACGATTGGGGTAATTCCGTATGTATTTCATTTGTCAATAAAATACAACCGCGACTTAAACTTCAGATAAAAAAACATTAGTGGTAGGTCATACAAGAATTATAAGATAAGGCTGGTATTCAAAGATATGTTGATGAATATTATTGTATAATTTTCTATGATTGTGACGACCCACAAGAAGCCTATGGTGTGTTTTTAAATGCTGTTACTTGAATGTCAAACATCCTATACCAGGAACATAGTTATCCCAGGTTTTCTCAGTCTTCACCTAGCCAAGGTTCAAGACTTAAAAAACAGATTTCTGAGCGCTTGACTTCCATTAGAAAAAATGAATTTTTATTTGCCATCAATTAATATGAAAAGGACCCTAAAAACTTTTGGAAGACAAAAAATCAAGTTTGGAAAGGTGATAACATATGTACAATGAATTGTTCAAAATATGTCAATGGTGATATGGTCCCCAAACAGAAAGTTGCAGATTATATGAATGTTTATTATACCACTGTTTTACTGAATCACTTTTTACTGATGAGTCTGACATTAATCCTGATGTTATATTCTCTATGTGCTCTATGTATCCTGGGAAGTTTCTAGCATTGGATATTAACACCAATAAGGCTTCAAATATACAGGATGTTCGCTGTCATGTTGCTAATGATATTCTTGTTCATAGGCCAAGCCTTTTGTCCAACATGATTAACTCACTGAAAACCCTGCAGATCTCGTCAGGTTGAGGACCTAGAGTCGTTGGAAGAGGTACAGACAGGGGGCAGCACCTTACAGGGAGTGAAATCCCTTAGTCTATCTTTCCCCAGTATGAGTCTATGGCATTCTGTTGACAATATGTAACATACTCACAAGGTGGCAGGTATGTGCCACTCATGTTTGATGATCAGGCCTTCAGTCTTCAACCGAAGGTCTTCACCGCTGAGGACTTTAGGTGCTCAAGTTGACGATACCCAAATCTACAGCTTTAGGTAGTCAGATTGAGGACCCAAGGTAGTCAGCACCAAGATTGTCACTCTAACAACATTATGTAATCAGTTTGACTACCTTGGGTGAGTGTGCTGACCTAAACTTATTAGGTTGACTACCCTAGGTGTTTAATCTGAGTACCTAAGGTTGTAGTTATTGTCAGTCTGACGACCTTGGTGCTTTCAGTGCTGTAGTTATTACCATGTAAGTTCCCAGACTCTTGGACGTCAGGAAAAGTTCACCTACTACCGAAACAGGTGATCTTTCTCTAGTAGGTAATTGGAGGCCAACCGCTGTTATCAATATGATTGGTAAAGTAGTAGGAAAGGCTGTACACAGTGGTATAATGTCACTGTTAGATAAAAACAACATCATTAGTGATAAACAGTTTGGCTTTATACCTGATCGTTCAACTACCCAAGCTACTTACTTTCTCGTTCAAGAAATACATGCGGCCCGTAATAGACATAAGCAAATGTCTATTACATGAATATGATGTAAAAAATCACATGGAAGTGGACATTTGCAATTATGTCATGTCCTAGGGTGTTATTCTGCTTTTAAATGAAGAAAAACGGCTCAGATCTGTTCAAAATCGAAGATGGCGGACACCCATTGAATACAGCCACATTGTATTCCATCCCCCCATTGAATACAACATGTCCAGTACTGTTCTTTAGCAACGATCATATCTGCCATGATATAAAATTTTATTCAGCAATTATGTTTTTAGAAAGGTGCAAAACCTTTGATACTGTTAAATTATCCAATTTGAAATCCGTAAAAAAAAATGACATAAAGGTAAACACTTCAGGATGCGTGAAAATATGGTTGCACAAATATTTCTCCCTATGCCTGAAATCAATTCATTTTATACTAATACCATGATGAATTGTAAAAGAAAACCCCCAAAAAACATGGATAAACAAGGTAAATTTACAGAAAGCCCCAATCGTTAGTCACAAATATTTCTCCCTGCACCTGAAATCAATTCATTATGATTGAATATCATATCAAATTGTAAAAAAAGTGAGATAAATCTACAGAAAGCCCCAATCAAAAATACTACTTACTAGATATAAGCTTCCATAAATGGAAAAGGTCTCTTTAGCTGAATTCTGAAAATTGAAATCCAGTTCATTGTTTTGTCAATTGCAATAGTGTAGTACACCCTTAAAAGGGGAGGGGGTTTCGGGTTTTAGACCATTATAGGGGAGAAAGAAATTTTCCTGCTATCGGTGAAAATGCCAACACATTACGGCTGGTTTGAAAGGCACAATTTGCCCTCTAGAGGGGAGAAGAAATTTATGTTAATTGTTCTTTGGGGACATTTTTCATTTACTCCAAACTGTTGCCTCCTCAGATTTGAATGTAGTTATATGTTCAACTAAAAAGAAGAAAATAGTACCTGTAAATATTACGTCAATTTCTGCAATAAAAGAAATTGTACCAAAAAGTAATACTTTATGCCAAACATACTAACTCTTCTTCGTGACAGGTCGTACTGGGACTCGTCCTTCCATTAGCCAGTTATATAGCTTCAAATCTGCTGAATCTGGAGTAACAGTGAGTAATAGAAAGTCAATTGGGCACATATGCATGAGAGTAGCCATGGGTATTACTGGCACGGGGGTATTACTTTCACCCTATCGTAGTGCAGCAGATTTAGCAATATGTAAATGAAGTTGCAGGTGTTTTTCCACTTTGAGCCTATTCTTGGGACCTTCCTCTCTTACCCCATGTGCCAAATGAGTGGTAAATCAGGTTTATAAGATATGATACTTCCCTTTGAAAGTTTAGTCTATGATTCACCAACTAATAAGATAATGTTATTATGGCTTTTGCTAAGTGGGTGATCAACTTCAGTCCATTTTCTATCTTATTCAAGTTGAGTCTTTTGTGAACTTCTCTGATAAGTCCTTTACCTAATGGTGTCATCTGTCTACCAGAACAGTTATTTTGAATTAGATTTTCAAAATGGATGACTTGATAGGGGGTGCTAGTAACACCATAGTAGCATATTATGGCTGGGTTATATATATATATATATATATATATATATATATATATATATTTTTTTTTTTAAGATCTTTATTGACCGATCCACTACATGCCGTAGTAATAATATAAGTCAGTCAAATGTGCGGCCTGTGGTATTTCACCTTGATTCATATACAAAAGAAAAGAAAATTAAATATAAATTAGATGATATACCACTCTCCAGATCACACACCTAAGGTGTCCGGAAAGCAGAAATGATATTTACAATGATCAGTGAGTTTACCTTTGGATCAATGGTGAGAAAAATGACTCAGTTTCCATCCCCAAGTCAGGAGAAAGAGTTATAGTATTATACCCGAATACACAGAAAAAATAAAGAACAGTGGAAAAAGACAATAGATATAAAGAATATAAAGACACCAGCTGCATGGCTGGCATGATTTCGATAAACTGAAACCAGATGCCTCTCATTATTTAGAGTATGTGCATTGTGTGTACGGTGAATAATATGTTTTGAAGGGTATCTGGACTATGATTGCTCATTACCATCTTCAGAAAGTGCCCCTATTGCAGGCTAAATAAAAGATAAGTAACCTAGGGGGAGGCAACAAAATGAGAACTAAACAGTATGATAGTTTCTTGGTAACCCTTCACAAGCTGATAGTGAATAAATGCATAATGCAAACAGTTTGCTATGATGTGTGACTTCAGCAATGCCACATGCATTATACTGACCTATGGGGTTGATTTAGATACCCCCCATGCGTTTGCATGATGCATGAATGCAGTCCTGGTGAGTAGACCTGTCAGGTCGTTGGCATTCATGCATCATGCTGACCAATAGCCACGAATCATTGATATATAATAGGGAGGTTTAGCAGGCACTACGTGGGCAATATAACGCAGACGTACAGCATACCTACAGCATTGCTACGTCTATGTAAAATTAGAAAAAGGTGACATACGTCGTGGTTGCTAAACCTCCCTATAAGCAGCCCATAAAGCGTTAACTGGTATGAAGTTAGTTTTCATGTATATATTGATTTAAGTGTTGGACCAGGAAATAAACATTAAAACCAGAGGTTCAAACATGCACGCATCATGTTGAACACAACAGCTTGTGACTCTTCTGCACATTATTCAACAACTTAAATACTGCTAGATCAGACTAACGATCGATTTCCGGTAGCAGAAGAGATGTTGGGGCCAAATGAGACAACTTGATGTATTGACAGGTCCTCTAAGAGGTCCAAATGATATAGGTTGGTGAAAAATAGGTTTGCAGGTGATTAGTAGGTGAAAATGTGGGTGCCCGTGATACATTCAGCCATGCCAGTAATACCCACGTCCATGCTAGTAATTCCCACAAAATCTACAATCGCATAATCATAAATAATTATAGACCTTTTTAATGCATTTTCATTAAAAAAACTTGTGGATAATGTGTAAAAGGCCTCCTTCATGAATCTGTAAAGTAAATCGTGCAACTAAATCCATGCGGAAGCCACCAGGCTGGGGAAGGCCCTTAAGGTGCCAGTAATACCAACAGCTACTCCAGTTCATCATGCCCATCGTTTTACATGGTGCCCCTATGAACAGTGCCTAGTCAGCTTGTCAGTACTTCATTGGAGCATCATTCCAACCTGGGATTGTATCAGTCTACGGGGATTGGCATGATGTATGAATATGGCCAGGGAGGCGGTGAGTTAGTCCAAAGGTCTGCATGAATTCATCCATCCTGATGTCTGATGGATTAATGCACTACTGCATCTTATAAGGTTAATGATTTCTTTTTTAAATACACCTGTTCAACAAATGTTGCTTATATATGTTCTTTTTATAAACAAGGACCCACATAATACTCATTAAATCATGAAAGCAATTGTTCCTGGATGGAAAAGAGATTGATATACATTTGCACCTTTAAAAATCAATTTTCATGAGTACAATATGATGTCAAAATATCTCAGATGGAATTTCTATTTGCAGAAGTCCATGGAATCGAGAACAGTGTAGATACTTGCCATTAATGTTGATACAGGAAACATCATGTACAAGCAGCAAGATGGTAAGAAGGATGTGAATTAAGTGATGCCTCATGGCTGGAGACTTGAACCTTTAACAATGAAAACACACAGCAATACATACTTGGCCTTTTTCAAGATCGCACATTAAGAGTCGATTTGCAGTATTGCAGCGATTGCTCAGAATAAGTCTTAAATTGATGATGAATTAATGTGTTTAATGTCACATCCGTTTGTCAAGTCCTCATCCTCTGAAGGAACTGACTAATCAGCTAACATGGCTATATAGATATCCTCACTAGAAATAAATATAGCATGTATACAAAATTTAATACAGCAATTCAATATTTTGCCAGGCTATGCATGCCCTAAATGTCCTTACTAGAACTAAATTTATTCCATGATGCTAAGTCTCAGTGTTTTGAAGATCATTATGAGATGATATATAATATGTCATCAAGCAAAACCGCACTAGAATATATGCAAATGTTAAAATAATATAATCCAACCAGGTTTGTTTGAAAAAAAAAGATGATGAAAGAAATACCCACTTGGATCTTTTGTTCTTGAGAAGGTTTGATATATCTCCTCATGTCCATGTTGACTGAATTTACCCTAAGTATAACATGTACCTTAGCAATTAAGGTATATTAATATAGATGTTCAATATTTCACCATACTTTATGTCGGAACAAATCCTCAACCTGCATGTTGAGACATACCCTGAAGGTCAATGTGGCGCACTAATGAGGGTCTAATGAGCTGACTATCTCTATGTAAATAGGATGCACTGTTCACTACTACAATCTTATGGCCTGCAGTTGGGTCCATGTAATCATCCAACATGTCCTGATTAGTTCATGTAATAAAGGAAGAGAGAGAGAGAGAGAGAGAGAGAGGGAGAGAGAGAGAATAATGGCAATAAGCAGCAAATGTCAGCTTATCAGTGTCTATTGCCACTGTTACTCATAAAAGGACAGCTCAGTCCAGGCAGGTACCGTAATGGTCCATTTAAACTCACCGAGTGCTCATCAATTACGATACTTCTGTACACCATGCCCTTACTTCAGACAGAAGCTTATTTTGATACTGTATTTAGCCCATAAGATTTCTATAGATTTCCCTGTACCTCAATGCTTATATTGATGATTTCTTTTAGGGCTTGTAGTCCAATATCTTTTGATCCAATTCAATAAGATCAAACAATATCGTTTTAATGGATCGGATCGGGTGGCCTGTAGAAGAACCCCACATAGGGTGCAACGGATACAGTTTAATACCCACTTACTCTTGTCAGAATATTAGACTGGGGTCCACATGGGGACCCTATACCTGAAGGGATGTAGTCATGAAAGTTACAATCATGCAAGCTGCACACGGATCCACATGGTACGACTGGACACAAAGCAATATAAGTGGCTTGTCTGGTACGATCCCCCAGACTGACATGAACTATTCCCCTTCCTGCACCCCACTAAGTTCTGAGCCCCAGTCAGTCAGCCTAATCGTACCAGGCTAGTCGTAGTGAGGAAGGGTCTAATATACTGGCTGGCATAAGCTGGGAAATTGTTGGGTGCACTCATCATGTCAAAAGGAAACCTTGTCTCTATGTAGGCGTAAACAATGTTTTAGATGGGGGGGGGGGGCACTTCTTAACACTTTCAGCCTGGGTGTTGGATTTTCCCAAGTGTTGGGAGACCCAAACCTCCCCAGTGTACCTTCAATTCACTGTCTTTTCAAGGTTATTTTCTTTTCTTTTTTGCTTACTCTCTGATCTATGAGTAAGAGGATTTCATCATTCACTGAAGTGTCATTATATTCAAGAGTTTTGTTACAATGTCAGTTCTCTATTAATTATCATCATAATGAATCACTCTTGAGAGTTTTACCCCTGGTAACAACAGTTTTTTTTTGTTTATTTGGTTTCCATTCTAATATAAAATAATGATTTTAGTTCAACTTACACCCTAGATATTCTTACTGATCAGGAAAACCATTTAGGATATATTGTAGGCCTGCACTTATCAAATTTTAGAGCAGCCAATGCTAACATAAACCTATTCAAAATCTAGTTTTTCAGTGAAAATTATATATGCTATTGCCACGTTTATAAGGTGAACTATCTTTTAACAACATAAATATAACTCTTAGATACTGACCCATAAATTATTACATAAGGCTATGTGTCACCACTGTGATGTAACTCTAAGCAGGAAGGTTTCTGACCTGACCGGGGAGGTTTCTGACTGGACATGACAGTGCAGGTAATCAACAACACATTTCTGAACACATATCAAACAAAATTAAGCATTAAATATCCTTAATGAGGCTGCAAACTTCATGTTTGTGATAGAATCAAACTACAGCTCAATAAAGCAGGGGGTCAGAAGTGGTCAGAAACAGTCAGAAACGAATTTTGCACATGCATCACTTATATGAGACATATAGCCAATACAGCATGTCCCACATTTTGAAATGTAAGTAACCCCTTACCACACTCCAGCAATCATGTCATCTATGTGTATACAGGGTGCCTAGCTGCAGGCAAACATTCCAAACATAGGGTTAGGTAGCTATGCCCCTATTCCAAAGCAGCATATAGGCATAGCCCTATGCTTCACACAACTAGAGCTTAAGTTAAGGTAAGTGGGTCGTAAAACATGGCATGGTAATGCTATTGCAAATTAAATACACATACGTGAAAGCAAGTGCAGACTGAATGCTTGGTGCCCAGCTTGGATATGATGTCTGTGGAAGTAGGAGCAATGCCACACAAAGTCCTGCCCTTTGTTTTGACATTTATAATAAAAGGTACTAATTTAGAGCTGTTCTATAAATACACCATGCACACTGCTATAACTAGTATGCACAAATAACAATCAATCTTCAAGATACAATTCTTGAATAAAATGAACACAGAAGGGTCCCTACTTGTGAAGAAGAGTGCAAGCCATGTAATACAGGTGGTACAACTGAGGTGCCTGAAACAATTATAAGTAGGGAGCAGCCTCTAGTCGCACCAGGAAAGCATTTCTGAAGATGGTACAACTAGACCCCCTTCAAGTCGTAGTGAGATCCTTCAGTTAAATGGCCATTACATCCCTACATCTACTAGTTGCTAATAATTGCACGGGTACAACTGTCCTAACAAACCCTATGTGATTACTGACATAAGTCCTGATCATACAGAGAAGTCGTAGTGCGTTACATACGATCAGTGACTCTGATATTGAGAGTTTCAAGTTGTACTGGTTCCCAGCAAATTGTCGTTATCTGTCGCCATGATCGGTCATCAATGGTGACTCCTTTTTGAGTGATAACTCACTGCGTCATCTTTCGCCACTGTGTGTCAGTCTCACATGGCATGGCAATTTATCACAACAGTCACCAACATGATCTCACTCACTGCGTGAGTATGTGCCACCCCTTGTCATCCCTCACAAAGCATGGTGACTTATCACCACCATCGCCAACATGGATCTAACTCACTGCGTGAGTATGTGCCACTGCCTGTCAACTCTCACTCAGAATGGCGGCTTATCACAAGCATCGCCAACATGGATCTGACTCACTGTGTGATTATGTACCACTCCCGGTCAGCTCTCAATCAGAATGGCAGGTTATCACCACCATCGCCAACATAGATCTCACTCACTCCGTCAATACATGCCACTGCCTGTCAACTCTCACTCAGAATGGCGGCTTATCACAAGCATTGCCAACATGGATCTGACTCACTGTGTGATTATGTACCACTCCCGTGCCACTGGCATCAACTCTCACACAAAATGGCGACTTATCACTACCATTGCCAACATTGGTCTCACTCAATACGTGAACTTGTGTCACTCCATGTCAATGCTCTCTGAGGATTGCATCATCTGTCACTCACTCTCACTCAGAATGGCAACTTATCACCACCATTGCCTAGGTTGTTGAGACAGCACCACTGTTCAACATGTAGCCTATCTAGGAAGTGTGGGCATGAAGTATAAGTCCCATACTTATCAAATGTGCTTTGTTGCACACTGATTTCCATGTAATACTTCAGGGTTGAATCAAACAAGATTATATAGAGAAAATATCAATTGAATTTAGATAGAGGTATCTCTAAAATAAAAGCAACTATCCATAAACACCTTTTCTCTGGTTACAGGAAAAATACATAAGGAAGTATCTACATGAACACCTTGTCTGTGGTTAGAGGGAAGATACATATGGCAATACCTTCTCTGGCAAAACCTACATTGATCTGGCAGATGTGAGGCTGCATGATTACCAATGTCGATGATCATGAGCTCTTCATCTAACAAGATGAGTGATCACCAGCATCGCCATCACTGGTGAGTCTGAGTGATCACCACTCTCGCCATCCATGGTGAACCTACGCTATGACGTGGTGCGCATTTCATCTAGCGAGGTGAGTTATCAACCGCCTTGCCATCCCTGGTGAGTGTGAGTCATCACGATCCTCGCCAACCGTGGTGAACGTGCATTATGGCATGGTGTGCGTTTCATCTAGCGAGATGAATGATCACCTGAGTGACCATCCCCCGTGAGTGTGAGTGATCACAATCCTTGACATCTGTGGTGAATGTGTGTTATGACGTGGTGTGCGTCTCATCTAGCGAAGTGAGTGATCACTCATGTCGCCATCCCTGGTGAGGATGAGTGATCACTCATGTCGCCATCCCTGGTGAGGATGAGTGATCACTCATGTCGCCATCCCTGGTGAACATGCACTATGACGAGGTGCGTGTTCCATCTAGCGAGGTGAGTGATCACCTGCGTCGCCATCCCTGGTGAGTCTGAGTGATCACCATCCTCGCCATCTGAGGTGAGGCCATGTGATCACCACCATTGCTATTCCTGGTGATCTTGTGCTATAGCGACGTTGTGTTCCATCTAGCGACATGTGTGAGCCACTTCACACAGGTTGACGAGGAATCACGACAATTTGCTGGGTTGTGTCTAGTTGTACCATCTTGAGAAATGCCTCCTGGCTAAGGGATGATTCTGGTACGACTGGCCTGGACAATTGGACACCATATTGGAGTGTAACCAGGTAGTCGTAGGCAAATTCTGGTATGACTGGACCAGCTTCAGGTGGTACTAGATATATCTAGTCATGCCATCTTGAGAAATGCCTTCCGAGATGGTCTACTGCATTGGCACGTAAAACTGTTGGGTATTGAATAACCACATGACGTAATAAGTGATGGGGTTCAGGGTCATTGATATCTTAGAAATATTCGGGTAGTTCTTCTTGAACTACTAAGCTAATTTTAAGGCTACACACTGGAGACATCCCCTGCCCCCTGACTTACACTACTCTGGCAACTTTGGGACAGCTTTTGCTGTAATTTAACAGAGATTCCTAATGATACTGTTACTCTAATTGTATTGCTTTCTAGGGCTTCATTCCTCAAATTACATTACTTCACTTCATCAGAATTACAATGATTCACTGTATAGTTCATGGTGATAGCTAGTAAATTCAAAAGTCATTTCCCAGAGTGTACTAGACAAGTACACTGGAGGGTATCTCAAAAGGATTGGGAAACCAGTTCTCACCGTAACTATTTGATCCTGCAGTTCTCCTACATTTCTCACCCTAAGAACAGACTTCCCTGCTTGACTTCTGCTACAAGTGAACTGCATGGAAATAGGTCGAGTTGCAAAATAAGAGACTGGACCCCTCCAATACCACTCCTATAACTGACTCCCTCTTTACAATAAAAGAGGGAATCCACTCCAGAAGGTCAGTGAGTTCAATTTTGGAATTATCACCTCCGACAGGATCAATTCCAAATCTTTTTAAGATACCCTCCTGTACCCACAGAATGGGTGGGCATATATTGTACATAATAGGTGGAGCAATTGGGATGAATTCCATTTGCTTTACCCTCACACAGATAGGATATGAATGATACGCAAAAAAACGAAGCACTGTAAATCTATATGGGAAAGATAGTTTTCCCATAAATCATAGACACAAAAGGTGGGATATTCGAAGTGGTGCAATGGCAATGGGGACGTACAAATCTCCCTGAGAAGGCCCCAAATATGAAAGTCAGAAAAGGAATTAATCACTTTAGGGGTCAGGTCGCCAGAAAGCAGTAGATTTTGTGTTTTTGGGTCATTTTGGACTCTTATGGCTCTAGAGAAAGAAGTTGCAAATCAATTTTGTCTAACATAGACTCATTTGATAGAGAACACTTAAGGCTATCAGAAAGATGTAAATTTTTGGTCATCCATCAAAAAGTCTCAGACTTATAGCTTGCCGAAGTGAAAACCCAAGGAACCCAAACTTATTTTTTGTATTGTTTATGATCATAGGTATCATTTCCATGAGGTTTGGACATGTTACTGAGTGAAAATTCTTATTACATTGAAAGAACAATGTCTTGGCTCCTTGGAACCACCAATTATACACAGTTATCCCTACCAGTTCCATTTTTATAGCTGTGTCTTAACAATTTGTCATTTTTTGTGTCCATCCGACAGATTTAATCAGTGATAGGATTTTGTTACCAATATATACACCACAGAAACTTCTAATTTTGTTTACCAGCTCTTACAGTATACAAGTTTAGTAAGCTCAAGAATAAACATCACTTTTCAAACATCTTTTGAGATATAGGCTGATGAAATTCAGCAATCTTGTGAAAAAATGAAAATTCTTGTAAAAAATGCTATTTACCCTCTAGTTCTCTAGAAAATGCTTAAATACTCATTAAAATCAATCTTCATTAAGTTCAGCATGCCTACTCTAAGAAATAATGATCATCATAACCTAATGGACTACCAACTCAGCAAAGCATTAGCTTTAAATGACCCTAAAATTCAGACTTTATCTGTCGGATGGACACTTTTTTTCATATTACAGTGTATGAAACATACTTATGGAGAGACTTATGGTACAAATGTTATTAAATAGTGTTCAAGGGATGACTGAGCTTGATTTAAAACATAAAGGATGCATCCAAATGCATTACTTTGAGATTAAGAAATTTGTCCATCCGACAGAAAAATGTGTATACGGATGCACTCATTGGTATAAGAGGAAGAATTCAGGCTACAGCAAAAAAATCTTTGTGGCAGCTTAAGCACCCTAGTGCCCCTCAATTCTGAGCAGAGTAAGGATAATGTATTGACTGTCTTAGTTCAGAATATGTGATGGTTTTAGTTTTACTGTCGGATGGACATTTGAGTGTCATTTTACACTGAATGTTACACGAACAAATACTTATGCTCTACAATACCCAAAAACATTCTGAATCATTAACACAAAAGTTATATCAATGAGGAAAAGCTATATCTTAGGTTCTGGAACCCCTCTGGGATATATGCCAGGGCTGTAAAAAACCTGCTTTTCGTCAAATTTGCCTTTTTTCACTATTTTTCAACTTTGGAAGCCAACTAATCCAAATATTATGGTTGGATATGCAAGAGAGTACATGCATTTGAAAGGTTGTGGTATTACCTTCCAAATGGGACCATAAAGGAGGATATTGGTTCATAAGTTTTTATTCTGTAGGTGCATAAGCATACAAAAGTGTGAAAAATGCCAATTGTACGTGCCCAGAAAATCTAACCCATCTATAAACCCAGCAATATTCAGACATATATCATTATGCCAGAAATCCACTGGTGGCATACCTGGCACCTCCATTCCCTGTGACACTTTTTATCAAAGTTATCAGACTAATCCACTTCTCTGTTACCAGCTTTTCTTAACATTTGGATGCCATCAAATGGTCTCCTACAATCTTCAAAATGTTCTTTTAAGGAGATACATAGTGCCGTATGGGTCACCGAATATTATAATCTTACCATGCCAACCAAACATAATACCAAAATATCACAGTATGCACTATGAGTGCCATACTGACCAGATCAATATATATGTCTGTACATTACCATTCATGAAATATTGATTATAATGAATCCTAAGTATATGGGTCAGGTCGCCAGAAGGCAGTAGATTTTGTATTTTTGGATCATTTGGGACTCTTATGGCCCTGGAGAAAAAAGATGTGAACCAATCTTATCTTACAGGGACTCATTTGATATAGAACACTTAGGGCTATCAGAAAAATGTAAATTTGTGGTCATCCATTAGAAACACTCAGAGATATAGCCTGCTGAAGCGAAAAAAACAGCCAAATTTGTTATTTTTTGACTTTTTGTATTTCTTACAAGTGTCCTGTATTGAATAAATAACATCTGGAGTATCCCAAAATTAGTTTTGGATTGTATATGATCATAGGTATCATTTTTATGAGGTTTGGACATGTTACTGAATGAGAATCTTTCATCATGTGTCTTTGAAAATGGAAATCTATAATTTGTAACGTCCAGTACCTAAATCTAAATCAGCTGTAAAACATGAAAAAAATGGAGCTTCAAAATCTTTGTTATTACCCATATGAAGGACCCTATTATCACCTACTTTGGTGAGAAAACTGTATGTTTATCTGCATCCTTAGCAGCCGCCTACGCTCTCTCAATGGCAGCCTCCTGTAACTCCTCAATAATGTCCTCATTTTCCAGGTTAATTGCAGCTAACCTGGCCTCAAGATCTACCATATCTTGTTTCATTTTAAGTAGGGATTGTCTCTCCTCTGCCAACTTAATCTGCTTGTGGATGGCCACTTCCTTGGCTGTTAGATCCTGCTATACTGGGTAGGTCTCCTGCTGTTGTGTACCACCTGTGGCCAGGTCAATACCACCTGTGTCGGCCATGTTGGCTTCAGTGATATGGGGTTCCTTATAAAAAACTACAAAGTCCCCCTGAGAGTTCTTCCTGTAGTGAGGGATAGGCTCATTACACTGTGGGCCCGGCTGATGTTCCCATGGTAACTATGTCCACAACTGGGGTTTGTACACTGCATCATTGTGCACAAAATATAGAAAATCCAGAGGACAAACCACTTCATTGAACTGCCAGCTATGCCTGCCTGCCTGCTGCCTGTGAGTGGTTGACTGCACACCTGGAGACCTAGTTGACCCAGGTTGACTGGAGGCCCTTGTATTTAATACCCGAATCAGTCAAGTATTATGGACTGATTCTAACCATAAAGTAATTAGAAAATTAATTTTTCAGGCCCTTCTTAGGCAAGATTTTACACTTTCTGACGACCTAACCCATACAGTTAGTGATATAATCTCTGAGAGGACAGACATAGGGACAGACATAGGGAATGATACAGGGAAGGGTTATTGCACATGGAATGTGTATGATATGGAGGTTCTTGGCTAAACCTATGGAGCCATCACTTTCAACTTGAGATAAATGAACTTATACTCCATTATTAATTAACTTTTGTAGTTGATGTTGGTACTGGTCCTTGGAGGATGCCTGAATGAGTTTCTTCTATCATACAGTAAAGACGCGTTCACATGGCCTTGTACTTACCACCTCTACCGTCTGGGAATGTTAGACATTGATGAAACCAAGACAAGGCCACTGTGGTCAATGTAAACAACTGGCCTGTTTTGTGTTTCTTTGTATCAATATGTCTATATTGTTTCTTTTCATATCAATATTTCCTACTCATTCAATTTGAGCTTAATTTCTCCCTACACATGCCATAGTGCTCTCATTCAAAGTTCAGAGTTACAGAGTTTAGAAGGAACAAATGATATTTCCATTAGTTACTGAAGTCAAAATTTAACCTCAGGTCTAATAAGTATATACTGTAAGATATAACTTTTGAATCTACAAGGGGTCCCTGTAAAAACTGAACAAATTACACAGCAGGGAGCCAGTGTATAATCTCCACGTGGCAAATTTGTTGTACAAGGAATCTCTGTGAAAACGATGTGAAAATAAGCAAGTGAAGAAACAGCCTGAAATGACAAATCATTTGAACTGTATGTTTATTTCATGGTTTTACAGTGATAATTACATTTATTTAGCTCCTTGCTCGACCGGCATTGTTATTGCCACCATCTTGGATTTAGTAAGGTACCGTAGTGCGCTGTGCATGCGTGAGCCCCAGAGCTGTTGGAAAAGGCAGACAGTGAAGAATGCGAACGGGTTTCTTCAAGCTCACCTATGGAATGGGATTCCTGTACTAATATATAGTGGACTACGTTCTTACCATGAAATAGAATATAATACAAGCCTTGGAAATAGGGTGGATAGCTGTCCTCTGTTGCTAAGTATAGGTTCCGTTTGCTCAAAATTCTATTTATTGGTTCTAGAGGCTTAAGATTACCTATGGTAAAGTTAGGAACTGATGCTACTTTCTCTGCAACCTTTACAAGCTGAAATATGTCAAAATATAGATCGTCATCCACTTTGACAAGGTGTTTGGCATTACTACAGAATCCATTGAACCATTGGAGTTGCAATGTGGCTTTATGTGAAAGGTTCAGAAAGGAATCAGCAAATTGTCCTTGTACTATATCCCCATACTTGAGACTTTCTACTGATATAACATTCTGTAATATTGTATTGATGACCTTTCCAAGAAAGAACACAATTTTTGATGGATATCTGAAACAGAAGAACATGGGTTTAAATCTCAAATCCAATAATGGTAATAGGAACATTCACCTTTAATTTCTTGAAAATCTCAACCATTCTCAGTAATGCATTCATTTTTTCAAGTTTCTTGAAGCAGTAATCCATTATTGTCTAGTCGAAGCTCTGGGAAGGATAACCAAAGTTGCTAACTGCTGTTTAGCTACCGTCACAGAGTGACCCGGCACTTTATTAAAGAAAAAATCTGAAAAAAAAATCAAAGTCCTTGTCTTGCACTGTCTGTCTGCCATGGGTGGATGCTGCTTGCTGAATGCTGCTAACCCCACTGTGGGGAGAGAGTGTATAGGCGAACTGTTCTACACCAGATGGTGGTAGCGTAGCGTCTAGTGTCACGTGATCCCTTTCGGGGAGAAACTGTATGATCGGAAGTGTGTCTGTGGTTCCGGTGGCGAATATGCGAAAGTCTACTGCTCATATTTTACAAGCGAAAATGGCGCAGCGTTAGCGCTTCTCCTCGAAAGACGTAACCCTAGTGTCAATAGGCCAATAGATCACACGCTTGTGATCTATTTGGACCATTGACATGTCGAAGCTCTGGGAAGGATAACCAAAGTCGCTAACTGCCATTTAGCCAACCATCACAGAGTGACCCGGCATACCCAGAAATATGACGAGTAAGTTAAATGCAAATATAAAGTCAATAAACTCTCACTTCAGTAAGGCAGACGGTATAACATTGTCAAGTTTGATCCTTGTAACCATAGGCTTTGCCAGGTAAATAAGCGCTGTCAATCCTGCCCAGTCCCCTGCCTGCCGTATATCTACCAACAGGATGCCTGACTCATGGAAGAACACTGCCCCTGATCTTCATAAACTGTGTACTCAAGCCCTTTCAGGGTTCACCCCAATGCTCTTAATTATTCCCTTTAGGAACTTGAGCAGGACCAAGTAAGTGAGAGGAACTTCTCGCGCCCTCTTTTATGAATAACAAACAATGTTGAGTTGGGTGAAGCAGGAGTGTCAATCATATGCATTTGAATCAAGGAGGCTGCACAGAAAGGTGAACCAGGAGGGTGTTGCGAAAGGACAGGAATTCAATTCTGTCGGAGGTGCTATTCCCAAATGGGAACTGACTACCCCCAAGCAATGACTTCTCCCCTGTTTTGCAGCAAGGTAATAGGTTATATAATTGATTCTTAAGATTTCATGAATTGGGGAATGCTTCCCAGTATGACTCACATTAAGAGGATTAATTCTGAGTGAAAGGTGAGAAGTTTGTTCTGAGCAGCAGAACAGCCAGGAACTGGAAGGTGAGTTACGTCAGTGAGAATCCGGTTCCGATTCTTTTCGCAATAGCCTCCTGGGCTGTAGGTTATGGGAACTAGGTGCACTCTCTGCCCATATTGAATAGTTTTTGAGCTACTAATCTCAAGCATCATGCCCCATGGGTGAAAGGTGACTGATTTCTTTTTCAAGAAGTGGCCTGACACATCAGAGGATGAATTAGGTACCAAATTACTTTTGCTCAGTAATGAGCGAAAGCTTAAAGTCCACATAACACAATAGTTGCTAATAGATAGATCCACTTTCTTGAACATGTCACATAAGTTAGCGAATGTTAATGTCACTCTAATAGGGACTGGATGGCCCAGTATCCTGCGCAACCCATGAAGCGCTGCACTGAATGCAAAGTCTTCGTGAATCCAGCCCACCTCATTGCCAAAATAGCGGTTTAAGCTTATTACTCCACTCACATAATTATCAATAGTGCTGTAACTTAGACGTCAGTAAGATACATGATGTAACGAGTCATGGTTAGCACATCTGTAGGAAGAACTCTCACTCTGAGCCAAGTACAGAACACAATATAGCGTTTCCACTGCAATGATTTTGTGCGCCAGGTTGATGGGGACCACACGTGAGCTCTCGAGCTTAATTCAAAAGATCCTGGGATCACGACCACAGCGATCTTAGGAATAAATCAGCCTTATCCTATTAAGCGATCTTAAGAGTTGATTGGGTTCACATTTCCTAGCCAGCACTAAGATCGCATCGATCTTAGCCTCAGCCCTCCTACACTATTCCAAGAAGAACTGACTAAGCACAGGGGTAAGAGTCCCAAAAAAAAGGAATAGCTGTGGAGTCACTCTTCTTCACAAGAGTGCTTATACCGCCATCCCCATATGGGCTAACAAAAGAGCACAGGGTGCAGTTGACCCCCGTACAGTATTCAAGAGTTGTTCCCATGAATGTATGATTTATACTTGCCTATTACTTGCATTGTGCCCTCCCCCCAGGACAAAGAGAAAGAAGGGAATAATTACCTTACAGTGCACTTAATGCATGAGTAGCCCTATGAGCCCTCAAGGACACTCAGCAAACGTCCTCCCTCCCCTCTTTATGTATGCAGCAGGCTATTCACTCTTTCAATCAGGAGTGTTCCCTGTAAGTGCTCTTGTACCCTGGTGAAACCACTATGCATTTCTTTCACTAAGATCGCAGTGATCTTAGTGGTGGAAATGGAATAGTGAAGTGACCCCAGGACTAGCTATTCTGGACAGGCCTGCAACCACTGAATTACATAGGGTAGACCAGCCAGGTCTTATGATATGTGCCTACACTAAGATCGCTGGGGTTGGGATCCCAGGATGTTTTGAATTAAGCTCCTGGCCTCTGCCCCTACCCTATCTAACTTCATACACCACTAGGAAACCGCTACAACATAAAAATAAGAGAAAGTCTGCATTACCATCTAGTAACCTTGATAATTTATCCACCATCACATTGAGACGGCCTGGAATGTGGCGTGCCATACATGACAATTGTACAATACAGATAGCCAGAAAACTCTTCTCAAGATCGACATAGCAACTTTATTTTCACTGCACCCCAAGTTTATTGCTGCCACCACTTGAGTGTTGTCCGAGCTTACCATCTCTGAATATAGTACCCCCACTTCAAAGAGACTCAAATAGAGGGTAGAATTCTTGTACATTTATGTTATCTGGAATGGCCATGTCTGGTTCTGGTTGCATAATTATGGCCATGAAGGTCTACCACATTTTCCAATGAACTCTGCCATGCCCGGCCAACCATTCTCCCATACACTCAACTCCATAACACTTGCCTGAGGCATCCATGGATAGAGTTAATTCCTGGTCAGAGTCCAATTTAATGATATGGGCTTCCCCGTCGAACCATCTAGAGAATGATGCCCACCAGTCCAAATCCTTGTGAAAACCTTTAGTCAAGGAGATATATCGCTGGCCCTGAAAACCTTTCAGCCTTTAACCAATGAGGAGCAATGAGACAAAATGCGACAAAGTTGTTGCAGTTGCTTATGTGTTGCCTTACGGCGACCATTGAAAAACGCAATCTCCTGCTTTAACTTTGTCAATTTCTCCAGTGGTAATTTAAGTCTCATGTTGATCGTAGTAATCTCAATTCCGAGGTACCGCAGATACATCAAATGTCTCAAGTGTTTATAGTACCTCTTGTTAGTGATTAATCCTGATACCAAAATGGTTGTTTGACCCACCCTAAAATATATTCTAGAACAATGATGTGGGTGATTCTTCTCAACTGCCCCACCTTTTGTTTTCGGGGGGTCTTTTTGGATACATATGCCATTAGAATACAAATTATCTAACCATTCCTCCTATTTCTGGTCTCATTTGCAAGAAAACACCTAGGGCTTCAAAAAGAGGGCAAATTTGTGTATGTCAGACCAATATGGTGGCCCAAAGTTGGAAAATGGCCTGAAATTGGCTTTCTGGCACTCAGAGTGTATTTCTGGCACTGTGAGGGGTCTGAGACCAAACCTTGGAGGATCCAAAATTATTCCTGTGCATAGTGTATAGGTGTTGGGGTATCTCCTCACGAAATATTATCAGTTAAATGTGAAAACCGTTGGAAGCTATATACCCTGGAAATGATGTCCATGCGAGTGACCTTAGGGGGTATTTTCCCCTTGTGCCTCCAAAATCATTTGATATGTCATTTTAACCCATTGATATATTGTTTTATGGTACTACTGGGTCTAAGGATTTGGTTTAGAGAGTTGTATTTAGATTTTCTGGGTTTCACCATGGTCCATTTCCCTGCAGGACTTAGATGGGATTTTAAGTGAATGTCCAGATAGCAGATATCAGCTTATTCGTAGGGGGGAGGTTAAAACAAAACTTTTTCTCGCAACATGAGATAGATAGAAAGATTTCCTCAGTTTGGTCTGACTTATGGCAGTGTAACTTAACTTCGCCTCAATGGGATAACCCTTACTTGCACCGATCCGAGTGAACCTCCGTCAATATAGCAATCAGAGCTAATCCGTGCCCTCATTTCGACATCACTACCCGGGTCTACAAAATGATTACAGACTGGATTATCCCAGAGTCAAAGGCCATGCCTGATATCGCGCACAGGTCTTTGTGAGTTGCAGGTAGCATGCTGAGTAGAATAGGTAAGGAGGGGCACATACCTTTTCATTTATGTATTTACATTTATTTTTACATTTTAGAAAGAAAAAGGACGAGAGAAAAGCAGACAAAAATAATAAAAAAAATAAAACACATGGAAAGTTGGGGTTGATCATGTTTAGATTGTAATAAATAGAGCTTGGAGGCCTGACACACACATCATGTTAATCAAGTTCTGCAGGGCATTTCCCAAGATGGTACGACTGCACATATCTACCATGATTTGAAACATTCAAAAGTAGATTTGGTGATTATAGGTTATTCTTTATGACTGATCTGTACATTCAGTGCTTAATGTAATAATTACATAAGGTTTGGTAAGGCAGCCATACCAGAGTATTCAGTAGTAACCACTAGATCTATGCAGGAATGTAACTGCATTAGAGTGAGGGATCACACTACGATTTGTAGGAGGTCTAATCATATCATCTTGAGAAATGCCATCCTAAAACACTATGGTAGGTGGTTTTTATCTCTGTTAACTCTCACCAGTAGCACAGAGTGATAAGGACCTTAGACTGCACTGTAAAAATAACAGTTACTGTTGAATCTACAAGGGATCCTTGTAAACTGAACAGTGAAGCACTGTAAAGCAGCGTACTACTATAGTTTTTACAATAATCCCCAGTTGGCATTGCAGTGGTACAAGGAATCTCTTTGAAAATAATATCATCTCTGTGAAAATAACAAACAGCAACTTTGGGATGAGGAATCCTTCGTTACACTGAAAGCACCAAGGTCGTCAGACTGACGATACCCAAAACTACAACCTTAGGTACTCAGATTGAACACCTAGGGTAGTTAACCTAATAAGTTTAGGTCAACACACTCACCCAAGGTAGTCAAACTGATTACATAATGTTGTTAGAGTGACAACCTTGGTGCTGACTACCTTGGGTCCTCAATCTGACTACCTAAAGCTGTAGATTTGGGTATCGTCATCTTGAGCACCTAAAGTCCTCAGCGGTGAAGACCTTCAGTTGAAGACTGAAGGCCTGATCATCAAACATGAGTGGCACATACCTGCCACCTTGTGAGTATGTTACATATTGTCAACAGAATGCCATAGACTCATACTGGGGAGAGGTAGACTAAGGGATTTCACTTCCTGTAAGGTGCTGCCCCCTGTCTGTACCTCTTCCGACGACTCTAGGTCCTCAATCTGACGAGTTTAAAGATCTGCAGGGTTTTCAGTGTATTTTGATGACACTTATATTTTACAGTGTTGACACCTCCCAATGATATCCTCACTTTCAGGTCATTGCGCCTTTCATCACCAAACAGACAGGACCCTGCACATTATAGGGAGGCTCTTGGATTTGAACAGCAAGTCATTTGTTTCAGCTTGTATGATGTTACATTCAGTAGCATAGCTACCTGCTCTGCTGCAACAAACTGAACTCAGACTTGATGCCAGTGATTCTTGACTACCAGCTTTTGCAGCTTCTTGATGTGTATGTGGAGTACAGGGTCAGCCAGTTAATGTGAGGAGACCATGTGGGTCTATTCTACGTAGCTTTGGGGCAATGATATGTGATAGCTGTTATCAATGCAAGGTACCGATGAAGCAATTGCATCCCGGGGCCAACTGATCTATAAGCATGGAGGCCTGGATTATTGTTGTCCTGGTGATACTTGGCTTCCTCTTCATGACAACAGTAGCTAGTAACATTATCCTCCTCCTTATGATATCCCACCCAGATGATCTAGTTCCAAACCACAAGGTGGCACCACCATTACTTGGATCTGGACTACTCGTTACAATTGTTAATGTACCATTGACCTTCATTGTCCTGTTTGAACTTGTGCCTACTGGAGGAGGTTCAATGGGATGCCACCTGGTGTTAGCAACGCAAATTTGCACTGGGATGAACCTTGTTCTTTCAGTAACTGTGTCCGTTATTTGGAATTATGTGATATTCAAATACCCTCTCCATGTACCTATAAATATGACTCGGATACGAATCATATTGTCCTACATAGCAACCATTGCGATATCTTTGGTATTTGCATATGGATTTTTTATGAACTTTAGACTTCCGACTCCTTTAAAGCTGGTTGGATCAAAGTGTTCTGAGGTGCTATTTAACCTGGATTCAAAATTCGCTTTCATAACAGGTTCAGTTCTTGTGTTGCCATGTATCATTACTATTACTGCCATCTTTGTGGATGGACTTCGCATTATCCAACATCACAGACGAAGCATCGCTGCTCAACATCAGGTTTTTGGAAATGTTGCTGTATCCAAATCCCGGCCATGGAGGGCATTACTGGTGGTACTTATAGCTGGATTTTGTACGTGGTTGATGTTTATCTGGCCCTTTGTACTGTTTGCTATATGTAGAAAGTGTTCCGGTGCTGCAGTTATGTACTCAATACTGACTATGTCATTCACTATCGCCGCCGGGCTGCCATTGCCTATATTACTCACTATGAAACAGTACAGGCTACTTCTTCACAAAACAGTGAGCCCTTGTAGAAAGAATCTAGTGGATTTCTAAATCCTGACTAGCATAGATTAAAGGTGTGACCTATATGTGAAACAAACTTCATGTGTTTGGTACAGGATCAACCCAAAACCAGTATGCACCTTACAGGGTTACCCTTTTTTAATATCTACCTCATAATACTGACCACTTTGCTATAATCATGTTAAATGCTATCTATTTTTGTTACTGGTAGGCCATGATAATATATCACTCCAACAGCACTTCAGTTTCAGCGCCTTCTTGGTACAATTGTTGTCCTGTTATACATTACTACTCTGTTCATGACTACAGTTGGAGCCACTATGCTATTGTAAATAGTTTTGGTGAAGCAGTACCTTTTATGTGTTCTAGAACTAGATGGCATTCCCCACATGTCACAGAAAAATATCTTGTATGGCTAAATTAGAGCAAACAGATCAATTGTAGTGTCTCTGATCCTACCTCCATAGATATGGGTGTATTTTCTCTGCCCCATGTGGAGTACAGACCCCATTTAGTGTGGATGGTGGGGTAAAACAAGCATAGTATGTTGTATATACACTGAGACCGTCACCATGACAAAAGATGTATAAAAGGCTTTATTTCATGTAAAAAAAACAACATCCTGTAAAGATCACTTTCCAGCGTTGATTGTCACCCCACCATATTTCAATCGCCACTGCTCGTCATGCTACATAATGATTATTTAGAATGCCAAAACATTTAAGCACTTTTAAATCAAAATGAATGAAATAGATACAGAACTGTTCTCCCTGGCGTACATTTTCATCAGATTGAGAACAATATACACCATCGTCAATCAGTTCTATCTATGGTACTACAGTTCTCAAGGTCCCCCATCCCCCCAGGACATGGAAAGTTGTCATGACTGGCACAGTGTTGCCAACTTGTAGAGGTTTCTCAAACTAGATGTCCTATGATACTCTCAGTGCTGCCCACTGGTGTGGAAAATGAACATCAGAATCTTTCACAGCTAAGTCTAAAGAACCGAACTCTTAGAGCCAATTGAAGGATTTGGGTTGATTTGAATTGGATTCGAGGCAAAACAGATTCAGAAATCTTCAGTACTCTGTGGAAAGGATAAAATCCAAAATGGTTTCGGAGGCTTTATGATGAAATTTAGTGTGCAAATGATCAGGAGGGCAAAAAAGCGAATGATCGAATTAGCGGTTCTTAAAGGGTCAATTAGAAATCAAACATAAACTGAAGGTCATGACGCTCAGCTCTGCCTCTTGTAATTATCCTCAGAGCTGCCCAATTTTCGTGCACCTTTGTCTATTAATTTCATGTTAAATTCATTAATTCACTGATTTTAAGCAGGTCAAGTGACCAGGGGTGGCGATTGGGATTTTGCATGGGGGTGTGACAATTGGCAATCCTTGGTTAAGCCTATCAGGCAGAGTTATTTACATGAAGTAATTGTTAATGATGTATTTCTTGTTGAGAACAAACCTTACTATAGAATTATGTATGGAATTGGTGAAAATGAAGTTCATTCTCCATGGCCCAATTGTCCACTGTCATATCATCAAAACAACTTCCAGCCTATTATAAAAAGTGATTTTGTGGGTTTCTTACCATGCTATCATGAAATAAATACAGAGTTTCACTTGATTAGCTAAAAACTGATCATTTCTTCTTTTTTTTTTTTTTTAGCTTCAAAGCATATTTCACTATGCAAGTATACTGCTCCAAGGTTAAATCATGAAGAAACATTTAATTTGCAGCAGTTCTCTACTTTTTATTCAAAGGTTTAAAGCGAGCACGTCCGCTAATGTGTGATTGATTTTCTATCATGCTGATGGATGTGATGGATCCAGTGCCCAGAACAAGCTGTTAAAATATCAAGACTTAATTTGAAGTTTTTCTATGGAAAACTAAGTGAAAACTTATAGGTTGATTTATTCCTATCCTAGTTTTTATTCCAGACAACATCAGGCCCTCTGATAACACCAGTGCACGGGGCTGTTACTCACATACACACACATCAAGCTATAATTAACAGGTCAGGCACTAGAACCTGCAAACTGTGCACACCACTGTGTGCAGGCATTGGAGTTATGGGGTGCTGAATGCAAAAGTATAGAGGGCATTTGTATGAAATGAGGTTTACTTTTTGGACTGTTGACAGGTATTTTCACAGAAGCCAATTTGATACAGCACCATATATTTGGGTTCAGGGGGATATTCCTCTAGGATTACAGCTTTTTATATTGTAGGTAAGATGAGGTTTGTGCCCTTATGTCAAATCAATTCACTTAATTTATCTCTAGCAGACTGGGCTCTGGCTTAAAGTTTCATCATGTACCATTCATATTTTCTGTCATTTCCTATGTTTTTGGATCCAGATGCATAGTTTGAGCTGGTATCTTAACAAAAGTAGATGTATCCCCCCTTTATTATCAGAAAAGGAATTATACTGTTTGGGGACACATATAATATGCACTATTGAGAGGATATGATAAAACCTACAGTGCCAAAGGAAAATCACCTGTATGATATTTTCACTGTAACAAATCAGACAGATTGGATATAGTCCATTTGAAACATTTGGCACAGCAAACCTGGCTGTTGTTCAGGGGACAAAGGACAGGTAAGGGCAGTTTTTGGTAACCCTGTAACCAAGTGTAATGGTCCCTTACATGTATATGTATCTGTCCATCATAAGTTGTTTGGGATGGGCATGATGAGTGTGAATTTCTATGATCAATCCATCCTCTTGTTATCATATATGATACTTTCTCACTAGCCCCAATGCATCAGGGTGTCACAGCCTGAGAATTAGGACCTCAGCACTGCTTTGCTAGTGTAGGGGCAGTAATATTCCCCGTACCTGGTGGAGATACCGAGTGGTCCCGCCTCGCGAGGGGGATCTCTAGAGAGCTCGGTACCAGGTAATCACTGCCCCCTAGTGTGTGTATCATACCGATCCAGGTGTAGTTAGAAGGTAGAGAATGTCAGGCCAGGGGAAGTAGCTCAGGGGTAGAGATTCCGCTTCAAAGTTGGAGGGTCCCGGGTTTGAGTCCCAGTTTCTCCATGACATTTTCCGCTGACCACTACACTAGCAAGGATTCCTGAATATCACCTTATCTGTGTCAACTCATTGATTACAATAGCACTGCTAGTAAGGGGTATTTTTAACCTTTGAACCCAGATGTACCCTCCCATGATAGATTTTTAAAACAGAAGGCAGTAACATCATGTTGCTAAGTGTTAATCTCTTGACCTCTCTACCCCCACCTATTCCTCATTAAATGACTTTCCCCATGAATGTCTACCTAGGTTATGGGTGAGTAGGAGGTACTCTGGTGCCCTGAGGTATAAACACTCAGGCTACCACCATAGAGGAAACAACAAGGCACAGTGGGAGTAGACTATATATAACTACCACTATGCCTTGCTTCCAGGCACAGGAACATTGAATGGAACTGGAAATACTGCTCACTCTTCAAGCATAGGTTGTATTTTAACAATCTCTGTTTGCAGAGTGTCAAGTTCAGGATAATGCTGGTGTCTACCAGTGTCATTTTATATGATGCTAAGTACTGTGTGGTTAGGATTGAAGTTAGCGTGACTAGCACAGGGAAGGAAGGTAGGTCCAAATGCCCCTGTACTCTGGTGCCCTGAGGTATAAACCATCTGCATACCACTGTGCAAGAAGCAGACAGGCATAGTGGTCCTAGACTATATAGTTAACTCCCACCATGCCCCTAGCTCAGTCACAAGAAAAGGAAATGGAACTGCAAATGCTGCTCACTCTTCAAGCATAGGTTGCAGCTATGTAGGCTGAGGCATATGCTTGCAGAGTGACAAGCTCAAAGTCATAGTGGTGCTCACTAGTGCTATAATATGGCAATTGGTACAAGTGTAATGCCACTGGGTCACTGACCAGAGACCTTTCCTGGTCTCCCTCCTGAGCAGTGCTGCCATCTGGTGGAAATAACATGCAAACTCCAACTTTAGTCAAGCAATGTCCTTTTTCCCCCCGCCATAAACCCTCTTTTGTGGTATTTGGAGCTATCAAGTTGAATACTATAGAAGTAGTATATACATGCAAACTGAGCGCAATGGATTAGCTACTAACTAGGTCATGACCTACTGGTAGACCGGAAGTGACCTAGTTTCAGCCAATCAGAGGGCTGGATTTGACAGGAAGTGACGTCATAAGGTCATGACCTAGTTTTTTCGACCAATCAGAGAGCTGGATTCCATTTGACCTAGTGACCTGACCTAGTTACATAAATTAAAAGAATTGTGCAATACCTAGAGCTGACCTACTTGCAAACCGGAAGTGACCTACAAACCTACTTGCAAAAACGTATGACCTACGTATGAGGGTGCATTGCGCAATGCTTGTAAGAATTTACACAATGTTCTGATGCAATACTTTTATGGATTTACGCAATACTTATGACTCATTTTGTTATGTCTCTTCATTTCATGCATTAAAATAAAACACAACTCATTTATTTCACATAACAGATTATATTTTTATTAGACACAATATTTACAGATGAAGACAGATTTTCCATTTCCGGGGCGTGCACATATACTACAAAAACATTTGTTGTGTGTGAATTTACTTGCTTGATACCAGCTTTGGCCAGTGAGACTAGTTTTCCATGTGTTGTGGAAACAATAACTGTTAAGTTTGGCTATGTTAGATATAGCATGCTCGAACAAAGCCTGGGCCAGGAAGTATGTTTGACTGTTTTTGGGTCCAGATAAAAGACCAGATAAAAAACCATCCTTAAAGTTTACCTCAAAGGAGAAATGATTTTTCACTCCAGGTATACTTAAGGCATGAAGTTCCAGTGAGACCTGCAGACATGTGAAACAAATAGTTTTAGCAATAGCAGATACTTCCAGTTTACAATTACACTGACAAAACACTCCTACTATGGGATTACATTCTAACTCTTGGAGAGTAAGAGCAAACTTTCTTACACTTCCTAAAGTGTACCTTGTGTAGTGTCTTGGGCAGCCAGGTTCAGTGTGCAATTGATATACTCCTATACACCAATCATGCATTATCAAGTTAACTTTTTTCACTCGACAATAGTACATGCAGTTTCTGTAGGCGTCCCAAAAAGCTGAAGAGAAATATTTGTACATTTTAACACTAGTTATACAGTGGTCAACAGTGTCTGGTTCAGCTCCTCTAAAATAACCAATGTTTTCTGCAGGTATTATTTCCCAAAAGAAATTCTCTGAACATCCACATGCTACAGAACTTATATCATTGTCAGGTGTTATAGAAGAAGCTTGATTATATGAAGCAACACTTTGTAAAACTGGACGCATGTAATAGTCATAAGGTGGAGTTTCTGTGGTTTGCTCCACAAGCATAGCTTCTAAACTTTCCATGTTAAAATGGTTGCTTAAATCTAACCAGATACTAATAATCTGGTGAACGTGACGCTATGAGTTAAGAAATCTGGTACCACTTTCTTTTTCTGTTCCAACTTAATTTCTTCAGCGCCGGATTTTTTATTTTTTGTCGTGAACATGTACAGCGTTCACTTTTGTGAAAAGTTTTTTTTATTTTTTGGGTGATACAGTTCACTTTTCTTACTTTTTTATTAGTTTTTTTTCATGATACAGTACACATTTTTTTTACCTTTGTTTTTTATTTGAAAAATGTTCATTTGAACAAAAAATATTTTCCAGTTTAACACTGTTTTCTATGGAAAAAAATGTTCATTTGAACAAATGTTCGTTTGAACATTTGTTCAAATGAACATTTTTCAGTTTAACACTGTTTTCTATGGAAAAAAATGTTCATTTGAACAAATGTTCGTTTGAACAATTGTTTAAATGAACATTTTCCATTTTAACACTGTTTTCTATGGGAAAAAATGTTCATTTGATCAAATGTTCGTTTGAACAATTGTTCAAATGAACATTTTCCAGTTTAACACTGTTTTCTATGGGGAAAAATGTTCATTTGAACAAATGTTCTTTTGAACAATTGTTCAAATGAACATTTTCCATTTTAACACTGTTTTCTATGGGGAAAAATGTTCATTTGAACAAATGTTCATTTGAACAATTTTTCAAATGAACATTTTCCATTTTAACACTGTTTTCTATGAAGGAAATTTGAACAATTTGTTTAAAAATTTTTTTCTTTCAACGAAATGTACAACTGGAAGTGAAACTAGAAAAAGAAACCATTTTTTATATAGAAAGGGGTAGGGTGCTTACACCGTCTTCACATACTTGTCTCTTTATGTACTGATAGGTTAGACCTTGTTTCCTTTGAGAGTAAGTCGTAACGCTGTGGTTAACTACTTTAAATCCTTTGTTGACTACCGTGACAACATTTTCACTGTCCAGTACTTCTTTGTACTTGTCAGTGGTCAGGGGGTTTTGTTTTTGAATTACACCTTTGCAACTCATTTTAACGGGCACATTTACTCCTGTGCCTATGTAACATTTGGAGTTCAAGGCAGTCATTTCATCACCTTCCCACTCCACTTTGAATAACCCGGGGGTTCTCTTGTCAAACGCCAGACGGCTCTTACAGCATGGTTGAGGCAACCACAGCTCACCCAAAACTTTGGTCTGAACATAGGTCTCTCTGTGGTGACTGTTGTCACATGATTCAGAGGGCAACCATTTGTGACGTTCTCTGAAGAAAGCTTCACGTTTTTCAGGAATAATTACGTCTTCTATTTTCTCTGCACTTAAAGCAAAGTAAAAACTGTCAGTGTCCATTTCACACATTTCAAAATCTTTCTCGTCTATGTATTCAAGGAGAAAGTCGTAATAGAAAGCCAACATTTTAAGTTTGGCATATTGGTATACCATGAACCCTATTTGAACTGGGAGGTCGTAGGTGATGGAGGTGGGCAAACAGGACAGTTCTACCGTGTTGTCACTTATGTCTTGCACATCTTGCACTGACCAGTGCATGGCCAAACGTCTTGCCTTAGAGGGGTGAAGATACTTTGTTTGAACAAAGTTTTGTTTGTTGCATATGGTTTTTCCGTATGAACCATTTCCCAAAAGTTTGTACAGATCTGACAAAATCTTACAGTCTATATTTTCGTCTCCCTTCCTCCTAGCTTTGGTTACTTCGTCCATGAAAGGTAAAAAAGTCTGTTCTGGTGTGTATTCTACGAGAAGGTGTACTGTCGTAACTACCAAACCTTTCTCCAGGTACCACTTCAAGAGAGGAGTTCCCAACAAAATTCCCTCTGCGTGGTAGCTGCCTATAAGTTGGCGTTGCGGTTGTTTTAGCTTACCTGCTGCTTCCAGGTAACGTTTCATATGTTCACCTACGTCTTTTTTTCCTACTAAACAGTTTTTGAAAATAGGTGTCATTTCACTGAATTTTTCTTTCAAGGATTCAGGTGTTTCTATGTCTACCTGAATAAGTCCAAAAGTTGTTCCTTTAGAAACCCCTCTCAGTATTTCATCCTGACTTTTTCTGCCTTGGCACAACGGTCTTTTAATTTCCCATTCACTTTTTGTTTCTCTGCACAAGTTTTCAGTTTTTTCTTTCAACCACATACACTCATACTTTTCCTCTACTTGGTAACCTAACGACTGAAGATATAGGGTAGTCAAAATGGTATTTTGTTTTTTTTCTTCTAACCATGCCTTTCCATTGGGGTCTCTCAAAACTGATTTAGTGAGGTGACATATGTGACCATGCCAGTAGCACCCGTGAAACTGGTATACTTTTTTTGAAGCTGGATTATATCCGTCCACTTTTATTTTCCTTGAACCCAATACTACTTCCCCGTAGTTGTATTGGTGTAATATCTTAACTTTGTCTGTCACAGTTTTGTATCGCAACCATTCTGTGGCTGAGTAGCTAATTTGTTGACTGCAGACAGCTTGAAAATCGTTTTCTTTCCTGCGCACCACATAATAACCTGTGCAGTGCTCTTCACCCATGCACTTGAGGTACAAGCTGTTAGCATCTACCCCTACTATGTGTCTGCATACTTTGCTTTGTGACCCGTATTTTTTTTGTCTTATTCTTGTTTCTCCACTTTTGTGATGTCTGTGAAAAATAATAGAGGGACCCCCTACTAAGTTGCGTCTGAGCAAGGAGTGAACATCCTTTTCTTTCTCACCAAAAAGAATGTAAGGAGTGGCATTAGGTGCAGTGTTGTTGAAAAGAAACTTCAAGGTTAAACCTGGCAAAGTTAAACCGTCTTTGAACATGTCTACCCCACGATCTATAAAAAATTTTGTGTGCTCGTTTATGGCTAAAACAAAGGGTTTAACATCCAGGTTGTTGTAATATATCAAGTAGTCCTTCATAGTTTTCATTTTGTTTTCTGTCCAGACCTTTTTACATTCAAGATAATCTTCTTTGCTTATTCCACTACCCGACAAAGAACTGTAGAAGCAGTGGCGTGGAGGAAGAGCTTTGTTGTTCAGTTTTCTTATGTTGTCCATCCACTCGTAGGGAAAAAAACCTTTTTCAGCTTTCCCTTTTAGAAAGGCTTTCAGGTAGTTTGCGTAGGAATAACCTGGTGCCAAATAGTTAAACATGTCAAGGAAAAGAAGATGGTCTGTGTACACTGCTATGTACTTGTTGCATTTTTTTATGGTTTTCATTTCTGTTTTGTCTGTGTCTATAAAAAAAGAATGAAATTCCTTTTTTATTAAATTAATGTCATACTTTCCAGAGTTGAAACCTAGAACAGGGACTCTTTCTATGTAGGTAAGAAGTTTTTCCTTCACTTCAAGAACATGGGAGATTTTTTTTTTGGGATTTTTTTTGTTCTTTGCTGGAAAAACTTTGCTAGCTTTATGTTCTAGTTCCTTTTGTTTTTCTTCTAGAGAGTCTAGTTCGTCTAAAACATCTCTAAAATTCTCTTTCACCTGTTCTCCTATCAACTGCCCCAAGTTGTTTATGTGTTCCAACACATTTTTAACCAAAGGATCGTCGTCCCTGTTGGAATTTCTGACAAAACACACTGGTTCTGTATGACCAGGAAAATCAGAAGCTACACTGGCAGAAAGGGGTATGTGAGTTTTTTCTATCACAGTGTTAGCATTTTCTGGGGACGAATTTTCAGGTTGGACGAAATAGCTTTCAAAGTCAAAAACAATTTTATAGGGGTATATTTTTTTCTCAGGTGAACAAACTATTCCCAGTTCCTCTAAAACTTGAAAAACTGTTTTGGATGGATTGTATGCTCCACCTTTGTACCTGAAGCTGACTTTGGTGCAATCTTTTTTCACCCCATTGTGTTGTTTCAAAAGGAAGCTACGAGTGAAAACTTTATGACACTTTTCACAGGGGTACATTTTACCATACAGTCCCATGTTAGTTATTAAACTTACATGGTTTCTGTGTAAGTTCAAGTTGATGATTTTTTTGGATGAACACATGTTTGACCTTATAATTTTAGGTCGCCCCTTTCTTTTACCAAAAGAGGGAAGGTAAAAAATTCTTATGTTAACTTCAAACATTTTTTCTAACCTGTCTAAATCTCTTATGTTAACACCCTCAAAAGTCTCCTTGTTCACCCCTGGATAGGCTTCAAGGAAAAGCTCTTGAGTTTTTTCTAAAGATTCATACAGGAAGAAAGACAGACATCTAAAGAAACACAAGTTGTCCTTGTACGCCCTTTTGGTTTTAGGGTCTCTGTGAAAGTGTTGCATTCCTCTTTGTCTTAAACCTGGTGGAACAGTTTTCATTTTACCTAAAAGATATTCTCCTCCCGTAGCCCTTATGAGTGTGATGTTGGCGTTCACGTTGCCTATTACACTCCATTTAGTAGAGGGTCTTTGAGTGTCTTCTTTAATGTTGTTTTCTATTAAATCTAAACACTCTGCAAAGTCTTTGTCGTCCCTTATAAAAATGTAAGGGTCTCTATGACTTTCACTGTCATAGAACAAAGACGAGTTGTTGGCAGAAGCATGAAAGTACATGACTTTCTCTTCTTCTTCCTCCTTAGAGGAAGACAACAACCTTCCAAAAGAGACAGCCACTTTGTAAGCCATAACTTGATTTCTATGAATAGAGGTAAGCGCCTCTGTTACCTGTTTGGCTCCCAAGTCTTTGTTGAAACTTGTCATTCTGACGTTGAAAATGGACTGAAGCTTACCAAGCACAGCCAAACCTGAAGCTATGGACTTGAAGTTGTCACGGTAACTGCTTTTATGCAAAGAATTTTTTTCTATTTCTTTTGGAAGTTCTAAGCTGTCGGAAAAAGTTTCTCTTCTACAAGAATCTGAGTTACATAAAGTTTTTCCACTGTTTTCTACAGTAACCAAACGTTGAGGTCTAGGGGTGTTACACATTGGACAGTTGACGGTGTAAAGTTGTTTTACCTTTTTGGGCGGCATTTTTCTTAAGGTTTCTTTTTCTTGTTTCACTTTATGTTCTGTGTACAAACTTATAACTAAAACCTAACCTAAGTATACATGGAGTACATATGGAACTTAAACCTACGCTGGGCTATGTTGACTAAAAACGGAGTACATCTAAATCTAACTACAAATTAGCTGATATACATGATAATGTAAAAGCACTGAACAAGGAGCTGTTGACCAGACACTATACAAAGTTGACCACTTACCCAGAGTAGAAATCGGTCGTTTCGTCTAGGAAGGGCCCAACTCGTGATTTTATGTCCTCCAGAATGAAGGGGGACACAGTGTGGCCGCAGTGTGTGGCTGAGGGGGGCATTCTGAAGCTGGAAGACACCGAGGCGTTCATTTCCTCCACGTAGCTGGTTGTTCCTATGTGAACTTTAGGAGTTCCCTTGTACAAGTTTACCAGGACCATAGCCCGGCCTCCACTGGGGTCGGTGCAGTCTTGGTTCAAGGACAACAAAAGATTATCCACCTTCCTCTCTCCAAGGGCAGCTAGGCGGTGTAACTCCTTGTACTTTCCTAGGATGCACTCTATCTGGTCCACTAAGTTCCTGAATTCACGCGCCTCTAGGTTTAAGCACCGCTCGTAAGGTTTGTCCAGGTAGGTTCTCAAGCATACTCCCCTGATGCTAGGTTCCCTGTATATTTCTATGCAGGCGTTGTTATCCCCTTCCGGATAAAAAACTTGGTTGGGGGCAGGTGACTTTTCTTGGAAACCAAATCGAGCAGGCCACTTTTTTACCACCAAAGGCACTGACCTAAAGCCCACAAGCTTGCTGGAAGAACTGGGGGCAGTGCCCTCCCCAAACTTTTGCCTGTGTGACTTGTCTTTAGGAGACGGAACACCTGGGACAGAACCAATGGGCTCGGCACCATAGGATGAAGTCGCTGAGGAATCTGAAGCAGGGGTAGAGACAGGGGTTTTCTTGTGGTAGGCGCGCTTCTGTCTTTTTTTCTTAGGCTCCCCTTCTCTCTCACTGGAACAGTTTCTTTTTTCCGGCGGGCTTTTAAGAAGCAGCTCCTCTACCGGAACCGGGAGAGAGTACAGAGGAGAAGGGCCGGTTAAATCTATAACCTCTACCTGCGAATACCCCCCGCGGTGAGCAGGTGAAGGTGTCCCTTGTGTTAAGTCCACCACTTCTATGGGTTTAACTGCCGGTGATGAGGTTGTAAGGTCTATAACCTTAATTGGACTGACCTGGGGAGAAGGTTCCTCCGGAGTCACGGGTGAGTAAGAGGCGGACGTAGGTGCTTCAGTGGGGGGTTGGTAGTTCAAAGGTGCCGGGGGATTGATGTATTCCCTGATGTCAAAATCGCCGTCGCCAGCTTCCTGAGGAGAGCGATCCCGGACGCGATCCAGGAAATCAGTGATTTCGCCATGAAGAGCTGCAAGAGCGGCTTCCTGTTCTCCTGCATCAGGCACTTCAGTTGGAAGCCGAGCAGGAGTTGCAGGTGGTTTATCAGGTGAGGCTGGAGAGGTAGGAGGAGGGGCGATGCCCGACGCCTTTTCCACTGTCTGTTTAGAAGTAGTAAAAGTTAGTGGAGCCAGTTTTTTAGCTCCTCCTCTCCTGACACTAAGTCCCGTCTTCATGCGACCAGGCATTGTTCTCCTTGAAGATGAAAGGGTGGCAGGGCTGGAAGGTGCAGGAGCAAAACGGCGAACAGCAGACAAACGTCAGAAAAGGTTTGATGAAGATCGAGCAGCTCAAGTCTACTTTATAGTAACTATCCTGATACGATGCTGGGACGTTCCCTTGTCGTTCAGATAACGTACAACCACGTCCATGAGTCGTAGATAACCGTGCTTTCCATTCATAGTATGTTTTACACTTAGTCAGTGTTGTTTTGGAAAAAAGTAAAAAAGCTTTACTCAAATAAAAAACGTGATAACGTTCAGTCAACGTTCAGGGTGAGGCTTGTAAAACGAATCTTGTTGTTACCATTCTATAATTAACGCAGACCATTCGTCATTTATCAGAACTAGCTTCTCTCAAGCAGACATGGCTAACTTTTGTCCTTTGCCTTTGTCTTTGACCGTAGGTCACAAAAGGCGTCAGGAGGTGTTTATTTCAGACATCAGGAGGGGCGTAGAAGAAGGTAAGGTGTGGGCTGTGTGGAAATTCTGTCCTGAAAATTTGAACAGGGATCTTTACATCCCTCCTAACTGTAACTTCAAACAATGCTTTTTGCACAACCAAACCACTGCATTGGTTCCTGGTGGACCCTCTGTGAAAAAACTTATCTCAGAAAATGGGGAAAGTTTTTTTTCAGGTGTTCTTTTGGGACATGGTGCCATGGTACACTTGATGTCTAGACATTCCATTTCCTCTGGAAGTTCAAAGAAATTCATTTCAGACAGACAAAAACCCTTTTTTCTAAGGGATCAACCTTTGGGGGGAGGGCCTGGTAATTCAGTTTTCATCGATTCTACTATGGTGAAGGCTTTAATTAAAGCCACTTTACTTCACCCAGACAAAATTACACACTCTTTAGGTTCAAAAATTTTCTATGAAAGAGGATTCAGGACAGAGATTGGACACAATTACCATGGATGCTGTCATGTTGTGAGAGTTATTACTGAAATAACTACCTCCCATGAAAAAGGTCAGCTGAAGGTGGTAACAGCCTACCCCGTATCTAATTTTTGGTCCTCCTAATAAAACTGAACAAAAATAAACGATGATCCTCCGGGTAAGGCCCCTGGGCCAAACCCACCCTTCCACATGTTTTCCCCTCTTTTCAAAACGCTCAGGCACTGACCCTGACGTTTGTTTCGTCCTTCAGCAATAAATCATTTCAGGAAAGTGCGATAAGGAAAGACTGACAGGTTTCCTATAAAGGTTAAACGGGGACTAAACCATCGTTATTTGACACAACAACCTTCGCCCTACTATGTCGCGTTACTCCCTGCAGCGTGTATTAGAACAACGTCACCCCGACGACACTCAAGTTCTGACATACGTGAGGGAAAGAAATGAAATTATATGTTGCTCTTCAATTTGTTTCAGGTACGTGTGCAAATACTTGAAAGAATGTGTTCTTCACCGGAAAAAATTATACTTAGTTTTTTCTTCAGTGCAATCAAGTTTTACATCCAAAGACAGAAAAACCTTGAGGAAAATGGTTTTGAGTCATAACTTGTCGAAATTTTCAGCGGTGGAAACCTTGGGTTATGCCCTGAAGCATGGAAGAAAGGGAAAAGGCCCACTGAAAAACCCCTTCCATGTGGAAGCATTGAAAGCGGCAGAAGAGCATCACGCCAAAGAAAATCCCCGCCTACTTAACCAGCGTCTTCATTTCTTCATGTCTATTTTGGAACTTCTAGCTGAGTGCTTAGAAACCAAAACTTTGTTTTCCTCCTGCCCCATATTTCACATCCCATCATCGTCCCTGGATCGTTTCAGTGTAGAGGAGAAAGAAAAAGTTTGGTTTTATCTGGCTATGTGGTGCACCCAGCCTATCTCCCTTACTCACTGTTTTCACCACAATCAGCTCGCTTTACACTCAACGTCATAACAAATTTAAACGAACGAAGAACGATGTAACATGCTTACCTAAACAGGGGGAAGGGAATGGGAGAGATATATAGAATAGGATAGAATAGGGTAGGATAATATAGGGTAGGGTAGGGTAGGGTAGGGTAGGGTAGGGTAAAAAAGGGTGGGGTTGGGTTTAAAAAACTATGGGGTGGGGGGGTGGGGGCACCCCTCAAGTATGGGGGGTTTGGGGCTTGTTGGCCCGGGCTGGCCGCCCAAATAACCCACCTAACCCACCCACCCACCCACCCACCTAAACCACCTACCCACCTACCCTACCCTACCCTACCCTACCCTACCCTACCCTATATAAGTCAACTGTATGCTTTCTAGCCTGTCATAACCTGCCTGCCTTCCTACCTGCCTGCCTTACTTGCTCAACACCTTTTATTTGGACGCTATGGAGTTTCACCTTTCGGACGAGTTGTTATTCAAGGTCAGTGAAAAAATATCTGAAAAAGACTACCCTCGATTAGGGGTTTACTTAGGACTCAGACTAAGTTTAATGGATTACATGGAAAAAATACCGTCTCTTCGTTCTATGGGGAGAGAAATGCTTATTTCATGGAGCAGAAAGAACGTGCGTTGCAAGTGGATGGTATTGAGACATGCATTAAGTGACATAGGTCGTTACGATCTAACTGATTATTGTAGATGGTACATGGGATATTACAACGTAGTGGACCATTGTGAAATTCCTCCAGAACAGTGGAAAGTTGATACTTTGTTCGTCAAACTGGCAGACAAGTTCGAAATGCTTGACTGGAGGAAACTGGGAACTCAACTTGGACTGAGCGACCACGAGCTTAACCTGATATCCACCCCTGTTCCAGGGAAAAAAGGTGTCACAAATCCTGTTTTCGAAGTTCTGATGGTTTGGAAATATAGAGAAATATCTCATCCAAGCTGCCTAATAGCCAGTCTATACAACATGGGACTTTCTGATGTAGCTCTTTACGTGGAAGGTTTGAACAAGGGTTCTACTGGTTTAAAAGAGGACGAGATTGCTCCTTTGGTCACTTTGGTTTAAGATATCGTCCAACATGGATCACAAGGAAAAGGAGATCATTTTTGACCCACGTCTACAAAGCCCCTTCACAATGATCATAGCTGGACCTACTTCTTGTGGAAAAAGTCAACTTGTTTTCAAGTTGATTAAAGGTGTAGACGAGCTTCTTACTCCAAAAATACACGACATATACTACTGCTACAGTCAATGGCAAGATGGATTCGACGAAATGGTGAAGTTGGGGGTTAAGTTTAACAAAGGTCTTCTTTCAGAAGACTTTTTGTTCGAGGATGAAAGAGACGTGACTAAACATGGACTGGTCGTAATAGACGATCTCATGGATCCCGAGTACGTTCCCACCATAATGAAACTTTTCACTGTGGGCTCTCACCATCGCAGTTTAAGTGTAATTTTTATTACTCAAAACTTGTTTTTCAACAATCCTGCCTTCAGAACCTTGAGCTTAAATGCACACTACCTAGTTGTTTTTAAAAACCCTAGAGACATGAGTCAAATAGGGCACATTAGCAAACAGGCCTTTCCAGGACAGAAATCCTTTTTGACGGAGGTATATAACTCAGAAACCAAAGAGAAACATTCATACATCCTATTGGACTTTAAGCAGAGCACACCTAACGAGCTTAGGGTAAGAAACAGCATAACAACTCCTTGGAACACCTTGGTTTTCATTCCTCAAGCTTCAGCTTCGAAAAGAAAAAGATAGAATGGTGACCAAAAGATCTCCTTCTGGAGGAAAATTTAAAACAATTAGGAAACATTACCACTTGTTGAAACACATATCCAAGTGTTCCTCGGCAGAGTGTTCCCACATTATCAAAGGTCTCAGCGATGAGGTCATTAGGTTGATGAGTCAAATTTGCGTCAACGTAATGAACAAAAACCTGTTGCGTAACGAGTCTGACGCAGTCAAACGTTTATCACCCTACAAGAAAGAACTCAAGTCAGTCACAAGGCACAAGGCTACCGTTAAGCAGAAGAGGAAAACCTTTGAGCAAAAGGGTGGATTTTTGGGAACCATTTTGGGCCTCGCCTTACCCCTGATAACAGGTCTCATAGGAGCACGTCGATAAAAAATCATGTCTTATTCAAGGATGGCCCTCGTAAGGGCGGATCTTGTTCCCCGAGAAAAAAAACCTTCTTTTGTTAGTCCTTCCTCTCCTCCCCAGCCTGGACCTAGTGTTCAAGACCAGTACTACAGCACTCAACTTTTAAGAGAAGGTTTAACTCCTGATTCCAGCCTGGTTCAAGTCCTGAACCACCTTCAAAGTAAAGCACATGAGGTGCTTAACTCTCCTAACCTCAAACTGAAGGAAAAGTTAAGGCAGTACAATCAACTTATGATAAAGTCGGGAATTTTAACTAAAAAAGCCAAGGCCTTAGGACAACGTAGGGAAGGTCCCTATCCTGGTCGAGCAGTAGGACAAGGCCCTGCAGGAGCAGCAGCAGCAGTAGCTGGGGGTGTAAACAATTCTTTAGAAGACACCGACGACGGCGACGACGATGATGACCACACTTTCACAGAGACTAGAGACGATCCACCACTTCCTGACGATTCAGACGGAGACAGTGTAGACGAGTTCAAAGGGGAGGAAGGCTTTAAACCTCGTGCAAGAGACAACACAGAGGGTATGGACGCCGACATAAAAGAAAGAATACCTGCAAGTTACAGAACGACTGCTAAAAATCTCTACAGAGAATTATCTCGTCACGGAAGTGAAATTTTGAATTGGAACAGAGACGGAGAAATATATGTTAACGGGGAACGTGTGCCTGGAACTGACATAACAGATTTGTTAGCTTTTGCTGCCCGACCAAAGTCTTTGAAAAAGGACCAACCTAAAGGAAGCCAGGTTTTCATGAGAGCAGTTAAAAGGCTGAACCCCACCTTAAAATTTGTCAAAAACAAGTCGGCTTTTGCAGGGCACAGTCCTTCCTTTGCTGCCAGTCCCTTGAAAAGAGCTTCCCCTATTAAGAAGAGGAAAGTAAGTCAAAAAGGAACTGGACGTAAGTTTATATGGCGCACAAGGCTTTGAAAAAAGATGTCCTCAGGTTTTACACAGATCCTAAACAACCTGGAAGTTTCACCAGCGTATCTAAACTTCAACGTCATCACTTCAAGAAAACAAAGAAAAAAAACATAGAACAAGCTTTGGAAGATGTAGACGCTTACACCAGACACAAACCTTACAAGAGAAGATTTCCAAGAAGAAAAACACAAACATGGGGGATAGACAAACAGTGGCAACTTGACCTCATAGACATGCGAGAATTTTCAAAGGAAAACAAAGGATACCAGTACATTCTAGCGGGAATAGATGTTTTTTCAAGGTATGGTTTTGGACAACCTGTGAAAAGTAAGAGAGCTGATGACGTGACAGAGGCTTTCAAAAAAATGAGCAAAGAAAGAAAACCTCAACAAATTCAAACTGACAAGGGCAAAGAGTTTGTCAACAAAATTTTCAAAAAACACTGTGAAGATCAAAAAATCAATTTTTTCACAGGAGAGAACGACGACGTGAAGTGTGCCTTAGCCGAAAGGTTCAACTCTACTTTACAAGGAAAAATGTGGAGATGTTTTTCTCATTTCAATAACTACAAATGGGTTGACTTGCTGCCCGACTTGGTTAAGTCCTACAATTTGACTTACCACAAATCCTTAGGAGCTGCCCCTTCAGACATAAATAAAGACAACTCTGAAGTCTTGTTCTACAGGTTGTACGATCAACCTCAAAAGAAAAAAGTTCCTGTCCTTCAGTTGAAGAGAAAAAATCAAGTGCGAATGTTGAAAACAAAGAAAACATTTAACAGAGGGTACGAACCTAACTGGACTGAGGAAATATACACAGTCGACAACATTTCGCCCAAAGGGTACCACCTGAAAGATCTCCTTGGAGAAGAGATAAAAGGAAGCTTCTACGAACCTGAAGTTCAGAAGGTGCAAGTCCGTCACGGAAGACGCTACAACATAGAAAAAATAGTAAAATACAGAGGAAAAGGCAAGAAAAGAGAAGCCTTGATCAAGTGGAAGGGTTATGGAGACAAGTTTAACTCTTGGGAACCTGTCAAAAACATAAACAAATGGCGTTTACCTTAACTTTACCTAGTAACTCATCTATGAACGTTTTTCCTGACAACACTTTAACTAGTTACAATACAATTTTGGCAGAATACATTAACTCTCCTACTCAGTTAGAGTGTGCTCTTCAAGAAATAACCTGTTCTACCACGTGGTACAACGTCAAAGAAGAACCCATTCTCTTGGTACAGGGAGAAAACGACCTGACAAACAACCTCCGCTCTGTAGTAGCTTTATTGAACAAACGCAGAAGAGAATTTTTTCCTCTGGAAAAACCAGGAGCCCATAGTGTCTTCAGTAGAGCTTCAAGCTCTACATCAAATTTATCAGCCCAATCTGCTTTGAAGAGAGGAGTAAAAATAACAAAAAACCTACGTCATGTCAACCCTGTGGGATCGACTGAAACCATTCCTCCTGCTGGTCCTGCAAGTGAAAGTCCACCAACTCCTGCTGCTGCGACTGAGACGCCATCTGGAGGATTCACTTCTAACCAACCCACGCCAGAGAAGGAGGAAAAGGAAGAGGAGGAGGGTGAGGGGGAGCGTGACACGGCAGGCAGAGAGAAAAGGGAAATATCGTCGGCTGTGGCTGAAGTGATGTCTATGGATGACAGGGAAAAAAGGTCTCTTTCTTTTTTTGAAGAAAAGGCCATCTTCACAGACTCTGCTAATGTTTCTCCTCTCTCTCCCAGTCAGTTACAGGCTGTGAAAATATGTACACGCTTCAAGGAAATTAGCAGATACCTGTCTAAGTATTACTTCAAGGAAGGTAGTATCTACAATATGTTTGCCTTAGAAGGTGTGAACCTGGAAAGCAACTCAGAGTTAATAGGATACTTGAACAGGACCATAAATAAACTACAGAGCATGTTGGTGAGAAAACTAAGAAACTACAGGAAAAACAACAAAGCCACCGTGTTTCACTACAACAAATACACAATGAAAAGTGTAGTTTCCTTGCCTCCTGGTGTGGTCATGCAACTCCCAGAAAACTTAGGGAAACAATTAGGTTTTGACGGAAGTGTTTTCCTAAGTGGAAAAACACAAAGCCCCTACGTGGTAGACCTTCAGTACAAAAGTCGATGTGCTTTCGTGTACTCTGACATAGTCAAGCACAGTCTTGTGGGTGACTCTAAAGCACCCCTTCTGAGGCAAATCAACATAAATCGCTACAACGGTGACATGCAGACCATAAGTTTCCAGAACTTGATATATCTGCCAGTCACTAAAACCACCTTCAGGCAGATAGGGATATACTTAAGAGACAAGACTGGGGAACCTATACCATTTGAAAGCGGATCAGTGTCGGTGGTACTTGCCTTCAGACCTCTTCAAGGATAGGAGTATATTACCATGCTTCACTACTATGGAACACCTCCATACCTGGCCCCTAGGGGTCAGTATGCTGAATACTACAGAAAATCACAGTTTGGGAACGGTGCTTTACCAGCGTACGGTGGCAGGGGCAGACAAAGAGGGCACGGACTTGGTTCGTTAATAGGTGGTTTACTGAGAGGAGCTGTTCCCCTCTTAAGTAAACTAGGACGCTCAGCTGCCAAATCTGCAGGCAAAGCCTTGCTTACTACAGGAGCTGGAGTCTTGTCCGACGTGGTAACAGGAAAAGGCCTACATTTTGGACACAATTTGTTGCAACAAAGAAGACAAAGAGACTCGGTTGAAAGGGTGTCAAAAGTACATGAAAGACACCTGTGGTCACATGGAAGCCAGAGCGGGCGAAAATGCTGGATGGACGGCACGGAGAGCAGAGTTCAGTGCCCGCAACAAGCATGCCTTAGTAATGAAGCCGCACCTGGATTTAATTAAACAGTGCAAGGTGCTGCCTCCGAACTGTGAAATCAAGTTCATATTTGAAAAAAATCAGCCCAATTACTACATGATGCAAGCAGCCGATCAAAACTACTGGGTCAAAATCACCAAAGCTGAAATGACACTTCTCCAAAAATGTGTCGACGACGAGGTGGTGAAAACTCACGTCAGCAGTGTCAGGAATCCACATTGGGGCCCTTTCAACTATCACATAGCCAGGTGTAAAGTAACTAAACACACTTTGGACGGCGGCTCACAAGACTACAGTTGGACTCAACCTGACACTACTCAGATCCCCACCAGGATAGTCTTGTGTATGATAAAGGAAACAGCAGCTGCTGGGACTAAGACAGAAAATCCTTTCAACTGCAGGCATTTCAACGTGAAGGAAATATGCGTGAGATATGACGATCAAAAGTTTGAGTTGAAGACCGACTTCGAAACAGGCAACTGCATCAGAGCCTACAGTCAAATGTTTATAGACAGTGGGCTGTCGGCTTTGGGGCAAGACTGTGGCATAACTTTGGAAGATTTCAAAGATGGATATTCCTTCTTTGTTTTCGACCTCACCCCAGACAGAGCACCTGAAGACAGTCGTATAAATCTCATCAAGCAAGGAAAGCTGGGCATTTCCCTTAGGTTTGCCGCCCCGACTACTCACGCCATATCTGCCGTCTTGTGTTCCTTCTACGACAACAACATCCAACTAACGGCTGACTGTCTTCCTGTCACAGACTACCACATGAACTGAGAAAAAAATGAGAACTTCAGACATAACAGGTGCACTGGGAAACCATCCACACACAAGGCGTTTCTACCTGGGAACTTTTGCCAGTAATCAATGTCCTAAAAAACCAATTCCCTCTACATGTTTCGTCAGTAACACAGATCCAAGCTCTAAACCTGGTCAGCACTGGGTGGCATTTTACGTTTCTCATAACGGGAATGTATTCTACTTTGATCCCTATGGCTTACCTCCGTTTACTATATATCACCAAAGGTTCATGCAAAAGTCGTCAGATGGTCACGGGTCGTTCAGCAGAAAACAAGTGCAAAACTTTTACGCTAAAACGTGTGGAGCCCACTGCATTAACTTCCTCATAGAAACATGTCGGACCAAGGATCCACACCACACTGTGAAAAGGTTTTCTCAGGTCCCCTTCAACTTAATGGACAAAATAGTCAGGCCCTTCCTGAGAAAAAGAGAGAAGAAGAGGCAATGAATTTCGAGATGAGTCCAGAAGAAGTAGCAGTCAAAGCAGACGTGAGCAATCTTTTGGTGAAAGGAAAAGTTAAACGTGAACTGGACGTGATAGACGGGCTTCAGAGCACGGCGGAAGTAATAGACAAGATTCTCATCATCATGGCCGAGTTAATGGACAAAGTGGTAGCCCTGGAGGAGAACGACATAGGAAGAAAGGCCTTGAAGGATTTAATGGAGAGAATGCGGGCCTTAGAGGACCGTAGTCAAAGTCCTACTCCAGCCAAGACCGGGTGCAGTTGGTACTGCAACAAGAATTCATTTTCCATATAATATCCATGTACTCTGTTTGCAAAGCATATCTGATTATAATGATTCATACCTAGCATGTACTCTGATAGGAAGAAAAAATAAAAAGATTGAATTAAAAAAACCGAGTTGTGTCTTTGTTGCATTTAATCTCATATCAAAATAGTGAGTCATAAGTATTGCTTAAATTCATAGGAACATTGCATCAGAAAATGAGTCATGGTTATTGTGTAATTTTTTTCAAGGATTGCACAATACACCCTTATACGTAGGTCATACGTTTTTGCAAGTAGGTTAGTAGGTCACTTCCGGTTTGTAAGTAGGTCAGCTCTAGGTATTGCACAATTCTTTTAATTTATGTAACTAGGTCAGGTCACTAGGTCAAATGGAATCCAGCTCTCTGATTGGTCGAAAAAACTAGGTCATAACCTTATGACGTCACTTCCTGTCAAATCCAGCCCTCTGATTGGTTAAAACTAGGTCACTTCCGGTCTACCAGTAGGTCATGACCTAGTTAGTAGCTAATCCATTGCGCTCAGTTTGCATGTATATACTACTTATAGACCAGCTGTTGGTAGATGTAGTGCACACAAAGGACAATAGATTCATATATAAAAGTGTTTTAGCCATGTTTCAATTGAATTTCAGATTGGTCATTTGAGCGGACTTGCCCACTTTAAGAGAACCATGTGACTGGTTTCTGATCTCAAGGGATTATTCATAAATGGGTAGAACCTCCATTTTATGACCACAATTAGGGATGACATATATTAGATTTTAAATATTCAGAGGTTTCATAGAGCTCATATGCGCTGCTATACAACCCTGATGGACAAGCTGTCAAATGCTAAAGTAATGGAAACTGGCCCGGTCTAGAGGGCACTTAATTTGTTTTGACCATTGACAAGCCTTTGCTTGGTAAGAGGGATATGCACCAAAAGTCGAATCTCGGTTAAAGGGATAATTGTCAAAAATGACCCTTGGTGAGAGGAGTCTTCACCAATAGTCTTCATTAATGGAAGTTAATTTGGTGAAAATGCCAACCACCGGAGCTGATCATTCCAGATTTCTGCACCAGCCAAAGTGGGTTGGCGATCAATCTAAAAAAATTCTTTTAGGGCTTGTATTCCAATCTCCCCTGATTCAATAAATTGTCTGTAATGTCGCATCAACTCATGTGGTTCCTAGCCATAACAAATTATTATGGTAAATATTCCTACCCCTGGCTTGCACTACTCCTACCCCGCAGCTAACCCCTGTCCGGTGGCTCCACCTGATAACCCCTCTGCTACATATTGGGATATATGTGTGTGGATTCATCATAATGATGTAACATTATATAAATTGAAACTTATATATGTGGAATCATCTATGACATTGTAAGAATACTGTATTGATACACATTTGGTTGTTAATTTTGAATTGTTTGTGGTGGCCTATGGTTACTACAGTCTACCTGGAGTTGGGACAAGGTGTGAAAGCAGATTATAGGGGGGCAGAATCTCCAGTAGGAATGTGCTGTGACAGGTATTGAGGGGTCAGCTTTCTATCCTTGGCAACTAGTGAAAACACAAACAGGGAAGGGGTATATATATGCGGCTGGGTCTCAGTCGAGAGACACACCCCTTACCAGAGGCAGGACAGGATATCAGGACAGCACACAGCAGCCAAGAGCACCATGGAGGAGGCATGGTTGAGGTTTGGGTGCAGCTCTGTCCTGGGCCAGGAACAGTTACATAGGTGCAGTAGTCCCAACAAAAAGGACCTTAGGCAGGTATGAGGTTGAGTTACACCTTGGAACTGTGGAGGCCACCCTGGACTGTCTCGGGTGGGTGAGGTGCTAGGAAGGCATTTTGCCCAATAAGGTATTGTGATCTTTACTTTGATTCTGCTTTGTATTGTATCCTTGCTCTATAGTGTTGGAAGAGTTGTACTTGTACATCCACTGTGCTAATGGTTTTGTAGATGCACATTGCTATAATCTGAGTGATATGGCTATGTGCTATGGAGCTATTGTTTGCCATTTGAGATGTAAATAGAGATTTGTACATAATTGAAACTATTGTGAATAATTTGTGACATATTGATAAAGATATCTCTCGAGATTGTGAATAACACCAATAAATGTATTATGAAACCGCATTCTAGCTCCCTTTTGATATGCAATAATACATTTAGATCCTGAGAATTTTGATAGTTATTAGTAACTGGAATATAGTATAAAGAGTGATATAAATGTTAAGGGGAAAGGACTTGATTCTACCCCCTAATCCAAATTTATCTAGAGTGGGTGATTTCACCCTCCCCCTAACATACAACACAAACAAATGAGCTGCTCACCCACCCCCTCCTGTGTACTGTGTAGAGTACATCAACCCACTATAGAGTTGAAATGATGCATGCATTCAACAACGGTGGATGGGGGTGGGGGTTTTGCCAGGAGGATATTTCAAAAGAGTGGAAAATTAGTGTTTTTTTTTTGTAAAAATGATAAGAGTCGATAAGTTATGCATGCTCTAAAAGGGTTAATCAGAATTACAATTGTCCACCCTGCAGTTTATGGGGATAACTAGTAGATTCAACAGTCATTTCCTAGAGTATAGACAAATGCAATGTAATCATAATTCTGCACACAGAATGGGTGGTCATATATTGTACATAGTTGATACAAAAAAAACAACAACAAAAAAACTACTATAAAGCTATGTGGGAAAGATAATTTCCCCATAAAGCAAATACACAAAAGGTGAGGTATTTGAAGTGGTGCATCGGAAATATATACATGAGCCAAGCGATATCCAGATATATATCATTATGCGATAGATCCACTGGTGGCATACAGGCACCTGCAAATCCTGAGACCTTTTTCATCTTTTTTTCGTTGACATTACACATCAGTTTCTTCTCAACATGAGCACAGCCACTATAATAAGATAGGTTATAAAGTTCTGGGGCGAGATAGCAATTATCATTATTAACAAGTTGGCAATAAATAATTTCTAAGTGGAATAAATATAGAAGTCATTATGAGATTAGGTGTGACTACTTAACAAGTCCCTGGGATCACTTCAGGGTCCTATTATTATAACTAGAATATATGGGTGGACTACTTTACATCTCCCTGGGCATGCTCAGGGGTCCAAACATTAGCTAAGTATAAGTGAGTGAAAAGACACAAGACAGGAGTTTGGCGGAAAATCACAATAACACCACCCAAACACATGTAACATTACATCAAATAACTAAATAACATGGTAAAACCTCCAGTTTTAACATTTCATTGACCAACTGGTGTAGGTACCTGTACACCGCCGCTGACCTCCAGTTGCCCTTCTGCATTATGGCTGATACAGGGGGCCCTAGATTTTGCAACAAAGTTGAACCCCTGTGCCTGAAACAGTGGGTCCCAATACTTGCAAGTAGAAGGCCAATTCTACTGGCCAGAGATTTAAGTTAACAATTAATATACTCATATGGAAAAGGGGACTGGTATTTACCCCAGACATGACACAAGAGTGATGAGTTCAAGGGGGCAATGGGGAGCAGAAGGGTGAATCTGGTAGGTCAAGCAGGTATAGATTGTAAAGATGCCTACCATATTGGTCTGTCTTGGAGGAGGATATCCTGATGGACACATGATCAGAATTCACCTGGATATTTCCACTATGCCATTGTATGGGGGGATTGCACAACATGAGAAACCCTAAGGAGGCCCCTGTAGCACAACAGGGCTGCAATCCAAAACAATAAATCATCATAATTTGACATATCCAAAAATTTGTACATTTTAAGCATCACATGGAGTCAATGGATATTTTGTCAACTTTTCAACAGTGACATCATGTTCAATACCATTCAAAGTCTGCTTTAGTACAAAATCATCACTGTAGTTGGGATAACCTAACATTTTCTGCTTGTACCAAATAGTGGAGATGTAGTTCCTAACCAAAGAAGGGCATATTTCTGAAGCCAAAGAGGTAGCATAAATACAAGCGCGGTGCGTGGAGCCAGGAAATAATTTCAGGTTAAATTTTCTACAAAATTTGTACCTCATTAACTGGCTCCTTCTAGCCCTCTCCGTATTGGAAGATACTCCATCGTCCGCTTACGAGGACTAGGCTGACCTCAGCTCATTCCACAGCTTTGCTGGAAATCACAGCACACATTATGGGTTACATTTTGTAAGATTTCCCCTATATGGCAAGCAGGATAGGTGGTCAGCTCATAAATTATCCTCTGATTTAATATAAGAAGCATGCAATTCCATGTTATTGATAAAACACAACCAGCATTTTTCCCTTAACCAAGACATTTACACAGCTTTTTTTGCTTCTACCAGTGTTCAGCTTACTCAATGATGTTTTGATCGACTCCATTGAAGTGGTGAGGCTGTATAATCCAGATTCCAACCTTGAAATTTAGCTCTCCACGTCGGCAACGAATGAGATGACAAACAACTCATCTGGTCAAGGATCAGCTCGTTGGACCCTCCAGTGCCCCCCCCCCCCCGACTGGGGACTGAGACGGGCTGCTACCCACCCCCTGGTCCATGCCGGTCCCTCTAGATCCTACAGCTGACTTTTTAGCCTTCTTGGCCGCCTTCCCTGGAGCCATTCTACTGTAAGTTCAAAATTAAAACAATTGGTAAGAATGGTGTGACATGCCCTAGAGAAGCGTTCACCTCAGCTAGTTGAAGTCAACTGACGATAGAATTAAAAAGGGCCTTTAAATAGCACCAGTACAACAATTGGAATGTACCTAAGTAACTGCTACGTCATACGGGGGAACCACCTGACAGCAGTTGTGAGAAGCAGGAGGATGCAACTTGTTACGTCGGACTATGCCCTAAGGGCATTCAGCGCCGCCCCACTGGTGACGCGTATATTTCTGGGACTGCCGCGCGGGATTCAGCATGATCTGGGGGCATATTGCTGGCCTTTACATATCAACAATTGACCTATTCTAGTGTATGCCCTCAGGGCATTGTGCATCGGTCCTGAGGGCATATTCCTACTCTTTTACTCAGGGCAACACCAGGCCACTCTCTCCACCATAGCATCATTTTAGCATGCCCTTAGGGCATTACTAGTGTATGAATGCCCCAAGGGCATTACTTTGAATACAAAAACTATACCATCCTTAGGTAGGGAATTATGCCCTATAAAAAAGGGGGTAATTATTATCTCCAGGAGATATTTCTGAGAAGAGACATTCCCTGGGGGCATCAATGAGTGAGCACTGATGCCTTCAGGGCATTGATAATAAAAATGCCATTAGAGCTTCATAGCCTAAACGTGCAGATGTCCTGATGATAAACATTCCCGTATAGGGGGCCTAGTCCAGATCAGGCCCTAAGGGCTCAATATAGTGGTAGGCTATGCCCCAAGGGCATAGTGTCCTTGGGCATATATGTTGGTCTACTTCCATAGAGTATATAATTGACCAATATAATTATACCCTCAGGGCATATTTATCACATCCATAGACTATAGGTTTGTTGTAGGTCGATGCCCCCAGGGCATTAGTGATTATCAGCCCAAGGCTATCCTCCATGTTATAGCCTAGAGTTACCGGTAATTGACTAGTGCATGCCCTCAGGGCAGCACAAGCACGATCTATGCCCTCAGGGCATGTCCCTTCTATAGACTGTATTAAAATAACAAAATAACAATTAAGTGAGGGGGCAGGGCTCTCTTGACATTCCCTGAGGGCACAGCTAGGTCTATTGGCTGTAGGAGCTCTCATTATACAAGATCGCAGTACATATATGCCCCAGGGGCATCGATGCCCCGGGGGCATGCATTCTCCTCTGCCCGCTTCCCACACCAAGTGTGGGAAAGTAATTTCCGCGTCAGTCCCACGCGGAAATCTGAATGCCCCTAGGGCATAGTCCGATGTAACAAGTTGCGTTCTGCTGAGAAGCACTGGATCTGTGCGCCATCTAGTGTGCAGCACCCAAACTAGTGGTTTGTGACATGTCCACACTCTATACTCACGTACGGTGTACACTGCCTAAAAATCAGAGTGGGCAGTCCTGAGTAATGACCTATAGCAGCCCGTGGGGTTGGTTCATGGGCACAGACAATATAACCTTATCCCCATTTACGAGGCCATCAGTGTGTAGGCATCAGGAATGTGAATGCACCGGTCTAGATTGTCTACTATGTATATATTGTATATACAGAGAGAGAGAGAGAGAGAGAGAGAGAGAGAGAGAGTGAGAGAGAGAAAGAGAGAAAGAGAGAGATAGAGAGAATACAGCCAACGTGAACAGCCAGTTCCTAGGTTGTGCATCAGACAGAAAAAAATGTATGCTGCCTTGTGATGTCGTCCAGCCAAAATGAGGTTTGTTTTGTACGATAAGCACTTAATAGCCCTGCTTCCATCAAGACGGATCTTGCACGATTTTGGTATGGGTTTGCATCGGCAACGGTTTTGGACCATCGGCCAGCTATTTGCCAGAAATCGTTCAACAACTGTTCAACAATCGGCTTCAGTGAAGAGGTCAAAGTTGGCCATAGTTTTGCATCGGCGATGCATCGTTTTGAAATGGCGATGCGCCGGATAGCTGGCCAACAATATCAAATCATTTTGATTTTATCGGCCACCTCTCGGCCTCTATGCAAAATGGGCCTGATAATCGTGAACGATTTTATTTTCCCCTTTATGGAAGAGGTAAAAATGTCAGCTCTCTGGCTGAAACTTCTCATATCGTGCTGCTATTGGCCTGACAGAAATATCTGGCTGATAGGGACTTGATGCCCCTAACCCATGCTATCGGCCCACAATCGGCCCAGGAAACCCGAGGGTTGTGATGGAAGCACCGCTAATGTAGTATAATTGTACATATCAGTAGTTTTGGTAGGGCAGTCATTCCAGTGCAATTATTAATGACCACTAAAGAAGTTAGCAATCCCTCAAATCTCCCCACTCATTGATGAATATTTACAACACCCAGAAAAAAGGTTGCATTTAAGGTCACCAAACCCTAGCTGTCAGTACTATTAGATTTCTGGTCTTTTAAATTCTGGGTCTCAAACGTTTTAAGAACTTATTTCTTATTTCCATCTACATTAAGTGATTTTTTTCGGTTCCATTTTGCCTAGGTTACTTTGTTGAACCACATGGTTTTATCCCCCTGATGAGACCACACATACGCAAGGTCTAAGAGTTTGCGATAATAACCCATTGGATCTTGAGAGGGATGATGTAATATCTTATAATAAGACCGAATACTGACTTCAAAATCTTGTAGATCTAGAAGCATCACTGGAATTGTTAATCAGTAAATTACGAGAAAAATGATGCCCCCAATATGTTGCATCGATAATCCACATATGAGACACTAGCCACGGAGAAGCAAAATTATTTTGTTCTATGAGTTTTTTTGTAGAATTTTCATGCATTAGATGCCACTTGCATGCCTAAAATCAGGGAAAATAACGTGTTTGCAGCCGCTGCACCAGTCTAGAACTAGGGATTATTACCTTAGGCTGCACCGGAACTATGTGATACTGGTTTTCTCTTAAATCCTTTGTTCTGCTCTTATGTGTTGAAAATATCCAGTGCATTGTCCAGAGTATCCAATGTTGCAAAAAATCCAGGCAACCCTAGAGGAAAATGTAACAGGAGATGAATAGACATAATTCGTTAAACCCTAAACGGCTTCAATTTTCTTTCATCATTTAATTTAAACATTGATTGTTCAACCATTCTTTAAAATGACTGAACTCAATATCTATCGACTATGAAACAATGGGACATGCTTTATTATACCACTATGCTGGCACCTACCGTACTGTTATGCCCTCTCCTACCAGTGCATTATGAGAGCATATACGCACATGTTCATTTTAGGGATTTTTGGATATACTTTTTCGAGGTCAAGTTGCCAACTCGTAGGAGAATTGAACCCCGGCCGCAGTGGTGGTAGGCGAAGGCCTTAGCCATAGCGCCACACTGAACGGTGATGAAATCCAATGCGAAAATAAATAAGTTCTAACCTGAGGTCCTAGTCCTATGCTTTCACTCGGTTTTCGTCTTGATTCCAAGCTTGTCATGTTATGATATTAAAATCCCAAGAAGTATTCGATCCATAGACGAGGAATGCGTGCTAATTTTCTCCATTTTGTTCAATATAAATAAGAATCCATTGATTTTTCTATCGCGGTCTGGCCATTCCCACCCACCTCCTTGCTTGGCGAAAGTGTGTCAGTGCCCCGGATGTAGATATAGGTCACGTGCTCGTCGTACGAGGAAGACGGCGAAAATTTCAGACCGTGTTGGAAAATCAATGGATTCTTATTTATTTTGAATATATTGGACATAATACGTATGGAGGGATCATCTAGACTATCTAAGGATTATTCTTTTTAATATCTTGACATGTCATAGTTGGATTCCATACGAAAAGTGTGTGTAAACACGGCGGTACCTCTCCCGGCAAGGAACAAAAACAATGGCTTCGCGCAGAGCGCTGACCCGGGCCGTATCGCTTGCTTTTACAAAATGGCTACTCGTGGCTATATTCTGTGGATATCAGGTAAGAAATTAATACAAAATGGAGGAAAAGGTGGTATAAATGCAATATGGCATAAATATGCCAGCACATGGGTGGTATATTGACGATATTGCACTCGGCCTAATGGCCTCGTGCAATATTCGTCAATATACCACCCTTGTGCTGCCATATTTATGCTATATTCCATTAATATCCATCTAATGAACATTAATTAAGGATTATATTCATGATACCGGTAATGGCATCATTGATGCAGCATCTCAAATTGATGGAGAATCAATCTGGTTGATATCCAAGGCATAATTCATGATGGTTCTATAGGGAGGGCAGCATCTTTATCAGGACAGGTTAATGACACTCTGGTAATTAATAGCCACATGAATAAAAAGAAAGTTGTCTAAATTACAGCGGAATCCTTGTCCGATCAAAAATAGAAATATATACGTGAGATCTCGAAAATAGCTCACGACCCAAATGTGGACCAGATTATACAAGTGAAGAACAGGTTCCTTAAAAGGTCGTGCAGGGTCCCAAGGGGGGTTCTGAACAGATTCCTACCCAAAATAAGTAATGTTGATAAGCAAATACAGCAGATGTTGAGTAATAGCTGTAGAGACATGATATTGTCAAACTTGGAGAAGTTCTCTGGTGATCCCCGCAGATTCTGGGATGAGGTAAATAAGATCTGGAATGGGCTAAAGTCAAATTGAAGATCCAGGATGATGCTGGTGTAACTATTCATGATAATGATTTAGCAAACTTTGTAAATGAGTTCTATGTTGCTCTTGGCTAAGATCTAGCAAGAGCAATACCCACATTGGCGGCACCAAATCAAATAGTGGACCCTGCACCAGCACCAGTGGATCCCGATGAACATTGCATTGGACATTGAGGCTAGGGAGCATGGGGAAGAAAATAATGAGGTAACAAGCCTTATTTTGGGTAAAATCGATATGACTAGGACCAAGCATATAGTGTCAGAGATTAAAGTACAGTCTTTTAATATTGACCATATAAGATCAAATGTCATTAAGGATCTGTTACGTGCCAAACCAGAGATATTACAAAAAGTTGTTAATGATTCTATTGAAAGACAGTGTGTCCTCCCCGAGTTCAAAACGGCTTGTGTTATCCTCTTCCAAAGGTGGGAAATCTGAATAAAATTTCAAACTGGAGACCCGTCAGCCAACTGAAATATCATTTATAAATTATTAGAAAAGGCAGTGCATAAGCAAGTTATGAATTATTTATTAAAACAGGCTGTTTTTCACTTGATACAGCATCTTTTCGAGTTTAGAAATAGAGGTCAATCATTTGTCATGGCCTTCCTCGATCTGAGGAAGGCTTTCAATACTGTAGATCACGTGATACTCTTAGAAATTTAGACTTTTCTGAGAATACCATAAGTTGGTTCAGAAGTTATCTACAAGGTAGAACACAGCAAAGTTTAGTAAATGGAATTTTATCTGATAAGCTAGATATAACATGCGGGGTTCCTGAGGGCTTGGTTCTCAGGCCGCTGCTGTTTGTGATTTACATAAACAAAATGTGGATCAACACCGTAAAAGGTACGCCCGCGCACCCCGTCGCGGGCGTACCATTTACCGTGTTGATCCACAAATATCCACCGTTATAAAGAATTGTAGATTCCTAATGTATGCGGACGATTTGGTCATATATGCAGGGGGAAATGATAATGACATTATTGCAGCTTTGTTACGAGAAGATATGGATATCAATTAAAAAAGGTCAGAAAATACATGACCCACAAACGGTCAATTAAGTTATACAAACAAATGATTATCCCAGTGTTAGACTTGTACCACCATACTGCAACCTGGGGCTTATTGTAAAAACGAGATTGGCTCACTGCAATACAAATAGGGTGGTTCACTGTTGAATAATATAAGGATACCTGGTCAAGCTTGACCCACCTCACCCAACGCTGGCTTACAGGACTTCTGTAGTTCTTCCTGCTTGTTGCCGTAATCATAATATGTAGGCAGGTACTTTGCATAGTAGTCTTCCATACAATATGAGGACTATAATTCCTAAATGCGAGAATGCCTTTTCCTAGAATGAGTGAGAATACCCTTGGGCCTGTGTCAAGCTTATAAAGGGGTGATACACATCTCCTTTTTGTTGTCAATCCTGCGAAATAGTTCTATAAGGGGATTAATCAGCCATTGTCGCAGCAAGGGATTAATCAGCCCTGCCAATAAACAGGCCGCAGCAGGTGTGGGGGTCGTCCATAAATGACATCATACTTTCTTGACAAATTTGACGTGAACTTTGCCTATTATATCTCCTATATATCAGATGCACCTCACAAAGTGCAGACTCTAATACCAGGTGCATCTAGGACATTGAGCAGTTTTATATTCTGTTATTATACCACGATTTCGGCACTTCCAGTGGTTTTCTATGTGATATATACGTGGTATATTCTGCATATACCACCCTTGTGCATTTTTGAAACTTTTGGTATATACTTTTTCAAGGTCAAGTTGGACTTAGAATATTTTGGGAGACGCTGGCGGACATAGAAATTTAGTCTCACCATTGTTTCAAGGTGAAAAATCGTCCCAACTCTTATGAGGATTGAACCCCGGCCGCAGTGGTGGTAGGCGAAGGCCTTAGCCATAGCGCCACACTGAACGGTGATGAAACCCAATGCGAAGGTAAATAAGTTCTAACCTGGAGTCCTAGTCGTATGTTTTCAATCAGTTTTTGTCCTGAATCCAACCTTTTCATGTTATAATATCGAAATCCCAAGAAGTTTTCGATCCATAGACGAGGAATGCGTGCTAATTTTCTCCATTTTCTTCGATATAAATAAGAATCCATTGATTTTTCCATGGTAAGCGAGTCGCGGTCCGGCCATTCCCACCCGCCTCCTTGTTCGGCGAAAGTGTGTCAGGGGCCCGGATGTGGATATAGGTCATCCGCTCGCCGTACGAGGAAGACGCCGAAAATTTCGGACCGTTTTGGAAAATCAATGGATTCTTATTTATTTTGAAGATATCGGACATATCAAGCATGGAGTACTCATCTAGAATGTCTAAGGATATGTATGTTTTAATTTGAAAACTTGTCATGGTTGGATTCCATACGAAAAATGAGTGTCAACACGGCGGTACCTGTCCCGGCAAGGAACAAAAACAATGGCTTCGCACAGGTAAGAAATTGATACAAAATGGAGGAAATGGTGGTATAAACCTATTAGGTCATGGATGTTGGAGCCCACAGGGAGTCTATGCTGGATATACCCTCGCCACTCTGTGGCTCGGGTATATCCAGCATAGACTCCCCTAGGGCTCCAACATCCATGATCTATTAGCTTATTCAAAGGCCATCTGGAGGTTTTATGAATTAGGTCAGTTTTGGCAGGAGGTTTTGTGAATTGAATCAGGTCTGACAGGAGGTTTTGTGTTATAGGTCAAGTGGGAGTCATACCCATGTGCCTGAGAGTGCTAGGATCTAGAGTCCCATGTGCTAACCATTACACCATATGCATGGAACCTCATCTGATGCTGTGGGTGTTGGAGTGAGTTAGTAATAGGTGTTTAATGCCATTTCGACAGCTAAGGTCATATTCATGGCAAGAACGACATTACACAATTTCACTGAGGAAGTGTCGGTGCCTGCTCATATGTGCACCAGACATCCTTAGGGGATAGGAAAGAAGAGATATAGAGCCCTTTTAAGTGGGCTAGGGAGGTCCGTGGGTGTTGGAACATCTACTCAATGGCAATATGCTCCTACTATGACTGAGTAATCAATTATAGATAAACAGGGTAATTTCACTTTGAAAGTTTGACCAGTCAATGTAGTGTAGTGGTTAAGGCCTGAAACTAGAAATCTGGACCACACAGGTTCAAACCCCAGCTGTGATTTTATTTTCATTCAGTTTGCACTGCCATTTTTGCAACAAATTCTAAAAAAATAATGTATTATAATGAATATCCCCTGAATGCCAACAAGATAAAAGGGGCTTCATGGAACTTCCCCCTTTTACCCTGTATGTCTATGTTAAAAATGTTTTCCCCATGCAGTCTTAAATCATGGCCTATCAGAGTTATGCTAAGCTGGGCAATCTAATTGTTATTCAGACACAATAGAAGCTCAGAGTGCTAAGTACATAAGTGCTAACATATTCATTGAATCTAGCATCTAAGCAAGTTAAGTGGCCGGAGGTACAGATCGAAACCTTGGGATGAAGATTTTGGTTCTTAAGATCAGATCATTCTAAGGGGTCTGGCTCTAGTCCTGCCAAAATGGGGGTGTTCTAAAGGGAAGTTTACAGCAGTTGTCATCCAATTTAAATGAATATTCTCAAATCTAAAAGTGCACTTTAATCATTATGATGTCTGTTGGTAAAGGACTCATACTGGGTGACATGTTCCACATAAATGGTGTTTGTTTTGAGCTGATATTCCTCATACCATATTGTCACGTTTAAGCGACGGGCCTGGGGTTTGGATAACTGGAGGGTGTTGCTCCTATAGTAAAAGGAAGAGCTGGCTAAAAATGCCCTCAGGTGACTTTTCAGACTAATGTGGTGAGTGCAAATACTTAGGTGAAGCAGCGCACAACTTGTTTAGAAAAGAGGGCACATACTCACAGCTCTTTTTACAATAGGAGCAACATCCTCCAGGCCTTCTAGTATAAGTGACAGGGGTATGGGGCTAATAAAACATGGCTTAAACCCTAAAAATAGACCTTGAATAAGCAGCTCTTTTTTAACAGCCCTTTCATACACATAAGCACCTGGGCGGTTATTGATGTCAATAGTGTATAGTCAATAGCCAGCCATCTAAACAGTTGTCACATGCCTGAAACCTGCAGGTGACAGCAGTGTAAGCTGTTTTGACACAGGTGATGATGCATTCATGACCCGCATCAGCCCAGTGGCGACGGCAAGTCGTTAAAGGCATCGAACCTGACTGAGAGCTGAGTGAATCCATGAGATAAGGGCGAGATTTGGTCACTGGTGGAGAGTCTATACTGAAATAAGCCACTTGGCTGCATTCATGCACAATGAAAAGCACATGGTTATGATCCATTATTATATCATCTGGACCTCAATGGGTTAGTATGAGAAGTCGCAGCAATTATTACAATAGTTTAGTTCTACAAACAGCAAACTACATTGACCAATTATTGCATTAGCTTGTGGGCGGAAATTGCTGAAATTTGCTGCTGTTTAAGCATGAGTAATGCATCTTGTAGATCCAGTCAGGAATGATATGGGTCTAAGTAGTCCTGAAGCTTCACCTGATACATATGGCCATTACTATTTGCTGCACTGCATATTTTCTGCTGTTATAGATAAAGTGTACCATTTGCTATATCATTTGATAGAATATGTGGCCCAACGGGGGAGAACGCGCCTCCGGTTTTTTTAGTACTGGTTTTGGCCACCAGGGGGCAGTATAATATGGGTAAAACACTGAAAAATATGCTAAAAAAAGCTCTAGACCAATTTTTGATAAGGAATCCAGTGGTATGCTTAAAATCATTCCATCTCCACTGAAAATGTTTTGTGGAATGTTAGTTGCCATGGAAACATAGAAAATTGGTAGATAAGGCAATTTCTGGTTGCCATGGAAACCACTCCCCTATTCCCCTACACTAAGTCAGTTTCCTGCCGAGTGGTGCCGGGCAGTGGTGGCAGGGGAAGTGGCCATTCTTGTGGGAGGGGGGGGGATAAAGCAGCTGTCTACCTTGAAGGAGAGACGATACTCAATCTATCTCTTGACACATCATTCCATATGCATAGATCTAGGGGGGGGGTGCTAGCCATTTTTAGCCATTTTTTAATACCATACCGGTACCTGGCATTTTACAAAAATTAGTTGTTGGGGGCTGGAAGCGTTGTAGCTATCAGGGCCCTAATTCCAGCTATGTCTAGACCTACTAATTTCAACAATATAGAAGAGTGGCTAGACTGGACGGTCCAGCAGACGATGCGTTGTTCCCTGCTTGATGGAACTGACACAGAGAAAAAAGTAAGAATTTGCAGAAAACCACCCCTCCAGCTGCTGAGGGACGAGAAGTTTCACCACAAAATGCAAAAAAGACCATTCCTTTTTTTTCCTGTGGTGGGAGCTAAAATTTTAATTTAATCACATTGGTAATTATTCTGAGTGCCATAAACTGCCCTGTACAAGCCAAGGTGTATAGACCATTTCAGACCATTTCAGACCGTTTAAAGCATACTCCAAAAGTCAGGATGTGGCTTATAGGCAGGATATTGTATATATATATATATATATATATATATATATATATATATATATATAGACTATTCCTGATTAGCGGGATCCTTAGTTGGCTGGACCCTGCTTGAGCTGGGACCTTGTGAGATAAGGACTGGTAACAGCCACCATCATGGGTACCAGGTCTTATATTATAACGCACCCTAAAAGGTCTGCACTGAATAAAAATGAATATTCTCATTAGTCAGTAATAATATTCTCAAAGGTCGGAATAGGCTACAGGACTAGAATTTTGTGGTACCTGAGGTATAGTCAGGGGCTAAACTCTCCTTTGGCCTCTTTGTGTAATTTAGTTTGATGCATCTTTCCACAACTCAATTACATCAAATTGAGTCCATCAGGTAAATTGACCACTGCCCAATATAATTGCCTGTACTTAGAAGTATTTTAATGTGCTACAATTTATCATGACATTAATCATTACCTTGAAGTATCAGCTCTATTAAAGAGGCTGAGCAAAAGTAGTGCACTACCACTGCCCTGTATGATCAGCACTTATGCAGTAAGTACATAGTAGGGTTTGGAAGGCCAGTGTTACCAGTGCAAATACCACACAATCATTCCCGTCAGTGAAGGGAAAAATGAAAACAAAACAGAGCTTGCCATCTTAACCATTTAACTCATTTAGATGTCTAAATTTCCGAGGGACCCTTGTAGAACAAGCGTATACAGTAATTGAAGAAATGCTGCCACATTTTCTGTAGATGCAGACACTTCATCAGTGTTCATAACTGGTTGTCATTGCAACCAACTACTCCTTGTTTATTCAATTATCTTACAGAATCTCCTCTGGCTGATGTACATTTCAGGACATACAGTATCATAAAGTAGAGCCTAGGCTTGAAAGAAGTTTGGTTTCCAGTAACCTGACCGACCCTAGGAAAACAGGGCCAACCCTACACTTTTTTTCCATCTTGACCATTTTCTCTTGGTCTCCAGTCATTAGCTTATATTCATATCTTTAACATGTTTGTCACATTTCTCATATGCTTTTCATATTTTCTACCGCTTAATCAAAGAATCTGACATATCTACCCATACATTTCTACACAACATGATAAAGGGGAATATCCAACCTACCGACCCTTGATCTCTGGGCCATATTACTAGAAACACACAAAATTTCTTTGGGCCCTATCAGGAAATGGCAATAAAAATGGGATATTTTGACATTAAATTCCCCAAATTGGATCTGGCCTGTATCCCTTCGGCTATCTCAAATTATTCCACAATTTCTGGGATTCTCAGTGCTTTTCCTGGATATTCCCATGCACATACCTGTCGATATTGCACACCATGAAGGCTGTAGCATCAATTTTGTAAGGCGTGTGGTTATCCATGGATAACCTGCATGCCATGCGGTTATCCATGGATAACCTGCACGCCTCTCGTGTCCTTACATGTCCTATCTTACATGTTAAAACCCACAAAATTTTCAAAGCCAGGGCAGGGCTCGAACCTGCAGTCTCAGATCCCTAGTACAACTCCCTATGTATTGCACCACAGGGACTGACTGGTAGTGGCTGGCTAGAACCAGGTCTAAATATGATACAAAGCCCGGGGAGGTCACTCACATATAACTACTATACATTCAAAGTGTGAAAATCCCCAGCATTCTGGGTTGTGACCCACCCTAGCAAGCCTAGCCGGGCACCGAGGTGTGTGTACCGATCGTGTATACATAACCACAGGACGCAGAAGCATTCAAACCAAAGCAAGCCAGGCCGGGCACTGTAGAAGGAGACGCGGTGGTCTAGTGGTTAGTGCATTGCTCTCAGCCGTCAAAGGTAGGCGGGCCAAGTCCCAGTCCGGGCGCAACTTTTTTTCGGTCCGTGTGCCCGCTGCCATAACCGCGAGACGCATTGAAACAAAGCCAAGTCGACTGACCCATAGCTACATACCATATTTCCGCGTTTATACGCCCAGGCTTGTATTAGTACCTAAACCTCCTTACTAAGTGGCAAATTGACCAGGCCTTAACACGAGGATATATACGGTACTGCGGGACACATTCAGACTAAACCAACAGCTGCCGGGCGCCGAGGTGTGTGTACCGATCGTGTACATACATAACTGCGAGACGCATTCAAAGCAAGCCAAGCCGAGACGGGTGCTGTCGCTGTCCGCTGCCGGGCGACGAGGTGTATGTACCGATCGTGTACACACAATGGCTGGTTTCGAGTCCCGGGGAAGGGGAAAAAATTTTGTTTTCAACTTGAATTTATTGGTATTCTATTGATTATCTATTGGTTTCGTGGAATAAAATAACTAGCCAAGCCCAGACGGGCACTGTCTCTGTCCGCTGCCGGGCGACGAGGTGTATGTACTGATCGTGTACACACAATGCCTGGCTTCGAGTCCCGGGGAAGGGGAAAAATTTTTGTTTTCAACTTGAATTTATTGGTATTCTATTGATTATCTATTGGTTTTACGGAATAAAATAAGTAGTCAATGGATAATTCATGACTTGTGTGTGTTAGCAAAGGCTAATTACATTCGGGCTATGCCCTCGTGTAATTATCCTTCACTAACACACACTCGTCATGAATTATCCATTGATTACTTGTTAAAAATACCCTCTTGGGAATATTAAGAAAAGTGGCATTGCATCTGGTTCCCTTCCCAAGAGGGGAGTTATTCCAAGGGATGGCCGATGGGATACGGGCCAGATCCAATTTTGGGAATTTAATGTCAAAATATCCCATTTTTACTGACATTTGTCTGATAGGGCCCAAAGCAATTTTGTGTGTTTCTAGTAATATGGCCCAGAGATCAAGGGTCGGTAGGTCGGATATTCTTGTTTATCATTTTGTGTAGAAATGTATGGGTAGCTATGTCAGATTCTTTGATTTAGTAGAAAATATGAAAATCATATATGAAATGTGACAAACATTTTAAAGATATGAATATAAGCTATTGACTGGAGACCAAGAGAAAATGGATGAAAAGTTAAGAAAAATATGAAAGAAATTCATGCAAAATGAAAGAAAAATCATGAAATATGAGAAAATTCTTTAAAATTCTGAAGATGAAACAAAAAGTGTAGGGTTGGCCCTGTTTTGCTAGGGTCAGTTGCATTACTGGAAACCAAACTTCATTTTAGGCCTAGGCTCTACTTTATGATACCGTATGTCCTGAAATGTACATCAGCCAGAGGAGATTCTGTAAGATAATTAAATGGACAAGGAGTAGTTGACTTGGTTGCAATGACAACCAGTTATGAAGTGTCTGCATCTACAGAAAAGTGGCAGCATTTCTTCAATTACTGTATAAGCTCATTCTACAAGGGTCCCTTGGAAATTTAGACATCTAAATGAGTTAAATGGTTGAGATAGTAAGTTCTGTTTTGTTTTCATTTTTCCCTTCACTAACAGGAATTATTGTGTGGTATTTGCACTGATAACACTGGCCTTCCAAACCCTACTATGTACTTACTGCATAAGTGCTGATCATACAGGGCAGTGGTAGTGCACAGCTTTTGCTCAGCCTCTTTAATTTTGAGATTTTGTTGAGAAATGCTCTCCCGAGGAAAACCGAGTGGTTTCTGAAGAGCTGATAGTAGAGACACTTAAGTCAAGCCTCCACTAGCAGCACTAGATTTTAGGTAATGCAGCGTTTCGCTGCAGCTGGTGTCGCATAGTGGAGGCTCGAGAATATGACAATCATTACTGCCCGGGCTCCACTAGCCTCACAGTCATGGTAGCGTTTTCCTTTGATCTATTTGTTAAAGTTTGAATGTTATATAGCCCACTGGAATATCCTTTCTGCTGGTCTCTCCAATATCAGATGTAAATGAAAGCAAACAGAACAGAAGAAAAGGTGTTCCCCAAGAAACTCTGTTGCAGCTCCTGCTCCGGTTTCAAAATCTCAATTCATAACATCTTCCTTGAGGTTGCAAATAAAATAAAATAGATAAATAAATTAATAATAGAAATAAATTGAGAAATGCTATCCAGCCTGCACGAGCTGATAGTTCAAGGTAATGATTGACGTCATGATAAATTGTAACATATTAAAATACTTCTAAGTACAGGCATTTATAATGGGCAGTGGTCAATTTACCTGATGGACTCAATTAGATGTAATTGAGTTGTGGAAAGAAATTTAACATCACTTTTGCATCAAATCATGATTAAGGTGTATAATGGGGTCTATGACCTGATCGATACTTCCATAAAATTCCACGTATAAGCTGCACCCTGGCTTTAGTAGAATGCTATAAGCCGCGTCTGGGGCCTGGAAAAGTTGCCATTCATCACTATTTGGCATCGAACATATCAGGTCGTTGATTCCGCCATTTTGTTTTGCATTGTTGGTAGCCCCCTAAGTGGAGAATAGTGCATTCTGGGTAATTTCCTGTTCACACCTCTGAACAATGGTCACTGATAAAAGTGATAAGGAGACAATACCCTGATTGCACTCTCATAACTCAATTCCAAGCTCATCTACTTGAAGCTGATAGTATTAAGCCTGATTGGCATGATTCATAGAGAAGTAGTATGGATACAATCCAATGAGAGTCCATGAAACTAAATTACACAAAGAGGCCAAAGGAGATTTTAGCCCCTGACTATACCTCAGGTATACCATGTACTACTATTCCTGTAGCCTATTCCGACCTATGAGAATATTGTTATTGACCAATGAGAATATTCCTTTCATTCAGTGCATACTTTTTAGGGTGCATTTCATAAGACTTGGTACCCATCATGCTGGATGTTTTCAATACTTATCTCACAAGGTCCCAGCTCAAGCAGGGGCCAGCCCACTAAGGATCCTGCTAATTGGGAATAGTCTATGTATATTCAATATCCTGCCTATAAGCCACATCCTGACTCTTGGAGTATGCTTTAAACGGTCTGAAAAGGTCTGAAATGGTCTATACACCATGGCTTGTACAGGGCAGTTTATGGTACTCAGAATAATTACCAATGTGATTAAAAAAACTTTAATTTGCAACTGCCGGGGTTCTGTGTTATTGTCATCTCCGAATGGACTAGCGCCAAAGACATACATGTGTAAGCAACAAATAGCCTAATTCAGCAAGATATAATATGTTGGTAAAAGACACCATTTAAGAGCCACTGATGCAGGAGTGAATCATACCCATTGGTCATAATGGATCCATGAAATGAAGTGATGTTGAGTCTGTACACTAGTACTTCATTTGAGCATCATGCTGATCCTTTGAATTACCTGTTCATGGAGGGTCGGCATGATGCATGAATGTGGCCCTGGGTGAGTTAGTTTATCATGGCGACCAATGGGCAGGATGCACCCCTGCATCAGTGGCCCTTAACACATTAAAAATAATTAAATGATTTTCTCTGCTAATAAAAACATCTTTTCAGATATCTATTTGCAAAAGAAGAGAAAAATGGAAAATGGGGAAAAATGTTTGAAAAAGAATAACTTTAACTTATGCACTGGTCAATGGACCTTGTTGACCCTCATCCCACCATGAACCCAGCCATGACTGCATTATGATGAGCAAAGGGCATGATACCTTTCTGTATACATGACCTTTCGGGTCTGGTCATTATTTATCAAGAGGAGTGGTGGCACTACCCACTCCAGAGCAGTCAGATTTTTTTTTGCAGGCATAGATTGAGGCAGGGGAAATTTTCACGCCACTCTTTGAACCAACAGTAGTGTGTGGGGGCTTTATTCTGCCAAAAAGAGGCAAGACCCCCCCCCCCCCCTTCAAAGGGGTCAACACTTTTTACACCCCCCCATGGAGGAATCAAACTTCTTTACAGACCCCTTTAAACCCACCACCCCATGTTGGTGGTAATTAATGGCCACTACCTTCAGAACCAAATACCTGTACCTTAAGTAGAGTGGGTGTGTCAGTAGTAGTGTTAAAAAGGCGGAAACGTGTATTTATAATATTGAATGACTCGTTAAAGACCACTGGTTGAGTATCAAGAACTTCATTACCATGGTTTTATAACCATACAAGTGTAAATGGCAGCACTATAATGGGTGAAAGGTTTATTAACTAATGCCGAAATGATTGATTTTACCTAAACCTTTAAGGGCCGCTAATACACTTATGCATTAAGCTTCCCAGCAAATTGTCGTGAGTCCTCGTCAACCTGTGTGAAGTGGCTCACACATGTCGCTAGATAGAACACGACGTCGTTATAGCACAAGATCACCAGGAATAGCAATTGCTATGCCACGTGAGTCTAACACACAGTGGCGAAAGATGACGGAATGAGTTATCACTCAAAAAGGAGTCACCATTGATGACCAATCATGGCGACAGATGACGACAATTTGCTGGGTTATTGGTCATCATCCAGCCCCATGGAAACATCACATGCCTGAAGCATGCAGCACTGACCAAGATAACTGTATGGGGAATGTCATTGCTGTTTCAGCCTGAAGGCCGTGGTGGCAATCAGGGCACAGCTACAGGCTGCTGATGATGGCTAGCCTCGTTTTTAGTCCAATTAGTTCATGAGGTTATGACATAACACACAGTGATGGCAGCCTGCAGTTAACCGCTGGTGTGCAGTCATAGTGGAATCTAAAAGATTATGACTTAATTGTGAACCAAAAATAACAAACTTCAAGATCTAATAGTACTAGAAAGCCGGGGACACTAAGGATACTGTCCCTATGCTGTCATGCTGTAACTGATGGCCATCAGTTTATTTTGTTTACTTTGTCAGTGAATGATCACAGCCTTTAGGGCGAAACAGTGATGAAATTCCACATAGCATTAAGACCACGACTTCATCAATGTTGCATGCTTCAGACATGTTACAACATGTCCATAGGGGACCATCATCATTCAGCACCAAGTGTTGGTAGATCTACTCGCCAGCACTTCATTGGTGCATCATGCCGACCCTCTGGGACTGGAGTGTATAAACCGCGTAGGCACAGCATGATGCTCACATTTAGCACCGGGTATAGTTACTCACCAGAGCAGCGTTCATGCATCATAACGATGGATTGGCATGATGCTTTGTAAAAGATAACCAGGGATCCTTGTAAAACTGAACAGTGAACCACTGTAATCATATAGCATGGAACCCGTGTGGTTTTTACAAGAAGCCCAAGCTTGCAGTAGGTGGTGCAAGGAATCGCTGTGAAAATGACCTCATCTCAGTGAAAATAATGACGGACCTATGGCAATTTTTGAATGAGGAGTCCATCGTTATTTTGACGACTTCTTTTTTTACAGTGACATCTATTAATATATAATAATACATTAATGGGGAAGGGAAACTATGAACAGGTAATGAACCCTTAGTATAGGGGGTCTGATATTTGGTTGTGTTTAAAGAGTTCTGCTCAAATGTTCCAAATTATTCTAAATATCTGAATATATATGAATAATAATTTCCGTAAGATGCGTGTCATGTGTGTTAGTACTTAAAAAAAAAGATTTAGCTTAAATCCACAACATTTGACATGTAAAACTGAAATAAATTGAGTATCTCAGCTTATCGCACTCGAGGTGTAGTTTGAATATAATATCAAGTCACCGAGTATCATGAGCGATAACCCATGTTGTTGAGCTATATCTAATTGTGTAGTACAGAATGGACTATATTGTCATGATAGTGAAAGCAGGGTGCCGACATTAGCTATTCAAGTGTCGATGAGATCACAATCATGGTAATATCCTGAATTTGGCCCTCGATTGAATCTACCACTTTGCATTAAGTGAATCTTCAATTTCTAAAGGGATCATCCAAGATAAATGACTGTAACTTCATCTGAGAGGTAATAAGACATATATATATATATATATATATATATATATATATATATATATATATATATACATATATATATATATATATATATAAATATCACTGAGCTTTAATCACTCAGAAATGGAGATGTCTGATCATCTACAGTGACATCGTACTGAGAGCGTGGACGTTATTAATATATGTGGCTCCTTGGCAACAGAATGCACTTCCATTTCTATAGAAGGGCGTAGCCCCTTCAGGTGATACAAGGTGGTACCACCCTAAATCAGGTCACTTCCGAGTAGAATGGTAAAAGTCCTGCACTAAATACAGTCAATTTTTCACTTCTAGGCTATAAAATGGGTTCTAAATAGGCTGTCTGTGTATATATTGGCATTAAAATTATCCTGGAGGCTTGGAGAATATTAAAAAAAAGATTGGAAAAGAATGAAAATAATTTAGATAATTTACTGTGGACCAAAGGGACCTATGATAGATGTGTAGTGACTCAGGTGGCAGACCACAAAATCACATAGGTGGTTTCCATGGCGATTTGCAAAAAATCTGATTGCACTTTGTTATGACAGACCTAGTGTATGATTTTTGCCATTTCAAAACCTACAATCTGGTATATTTGGCTTAGTTCTGAGGAAATTTTAAGTATTTGAAATATTTTGTCAAGCGTCAGCGATAGTGGATTTTTTCGGGTTGCAGCGCATATTTAGGGTGGTACCACCACAAAGACTTGAAGTATTTAAGGGCTGCTGATGCTGGAATGTACACGTCTATAGCTGTGGCTGACATATTTGGAGACTTTGACAAGTAAATACCTGCTGATGTCTCCCCCCCCAGTAAATGAGAAATCAAACAATGCATACATGTCAGCAAACCTTAACTCTTCATCAAATCATTTAAACATCTAAACACAAAAATTCATAAACACCTAAACACAAAAATTCATAAGGTAGTGTTGACTCGAGGGTCTTGCCAAAAGATGCCAAGGAGGAAATCTATAAATCTATTCAGACAGTACTGAGGGAAACGTGCATAGCCTAATTAAGTCTCATAGCATGGACAGAAAATGTTACAGCATAATTCATGGATTATGATGAGTTATATGCAAAATGTACATTTTATCTAAAAAGGTTTATGAACTTTTATTTGGCAACACAAAGACGGGCATCTTTCATTTTTTTGGTTCTGGCTTCATTTGTGGCAAGACCCTCATGAACAGGCTAAAAACTTGTTGTCGACCGATTACTATTGTCCCAGGGTTTAAAATGTGTATGATCTGTAATTGTTATGACAGCCAAAGTGATGAGTAGGCTAATATAATGTGCTATGTACAATGATTTGATATTTCTTAATAAGTAGGTATTTGCTATACAGAAGTGAATTGATGGAGGGAAAAGCAGGAACAAGCCTACTTAATGTTGAACATGATATGACCTGTTCTGAAGAAATCCATCTTACCGCATTAACCTGTATAAGCGCCGGGGTGCTCATTTACCCCCGGCCCAAGACTGGCGCTTATTCAAGACTTATATTAAAGAGGATTTTCAAAGTTCAATACCCTTGTACCCCAGGCGCTTATTCAAAGACCAGGCGCTTATGCAGGTCAATGCGGCACCAGTCCCTCACTATCGACGTCAATTACCTGAATAAAAAAGAAAAAGACAAAAAAAGATGAAGATAGGGCGCTCTTTTCCGTGACACCTGTGCGTATTGTGGAAATAGTACTGGTATTCTTAATGCATATAAAGATAGAGTCATGCTCCTAAATGAATTTGATTTTTTCAGCAGATCCTATCAGATAACGACCTGTCTATTCAGTGAACTAAGTTTCCCTGTTGTAGTTAAACCCTGCTTCAGCTGATCAATATAATTATGTCCCATGTACAATGTACCCCTAACTTGTGATGAACGTTATAACGAAACCAGCGATACGTTCAGGTAGAGTGGTTAAATGTGGTATGAAAATAATAACCCTGGTGGTGAAAAGGCATATTGAACCAACAACAATGAGGACATAATGATACTTTATATGTCATTAGTCATGGGAAAGCATTTTTGCTGGATATGATAATTGAAATCGATGTAAGTAATATTGTTTTCTGACTCCTTATACACCTCTGGATCCTTGAAAAGCCCATTCTCGTATCATATTTCGAAATCCAATGAGATTAAACTCATTTATGACAGACCTTAGTGGCCAGTTTAAGCGCCGGGGCACTCATTAATTTCAACTAGACAATACCCCGGCCCTTGTTCAAGACCGGCGCTCATTCTAGACTTAAATTATAGTGCATTTTAAAATTTCAAAACCCGTGTAGCCCCAGCACTTATTTCAAGACTGGTGTTTATTCAAAGGCTCGGTGTTTATACAGTACGGTACTCAATTTTGAGATGGTGGCCTTGTAGATTTTCGAAGGAGCTGAGAGTTTTTCCGCACCATTGGAATAGGATTTATGACAGCATGTCATAATTACTGTAAAAGCCCAGTCATAAGTAGGTCTTGTTTTGTTGCTTTTACTTCCGTCTTATGACAGGGGTCTGCTTATGACCTAGGTATTACAGGACAATATAATTTGGATCAACACGGTAAAAGGTACGTCCGCGCACCCCCTCGCGGGCGTACCTTTTACCGTGTTGATCCACATATATGCATTATCAAGAGCTGGGTACATCCATTAAGAGGACTACCACAAAGAGGATAATGTGGCACCTGATAGCAATTAATACATTACCTTACTGCTATAAACAAGCAATTACATTAAGTGAAACATATTGCTTGTGGGCGTAATTTGGTATCATTAACGGCATTTAAGCACCATGCATTATAAACTCCTACTTAGCATCGATATAGAGGCCTTGGTATAGCACTGGAGAGGTTACATGAAAGGACCCTAAGGAAGTGGTCATTATTTATCAACCTGGGGTGATGGGTCTTCGAGCAGGCGTGCAAAATCTGTTTATCCCCCCTCAACTCAGAGGCAGTCAAAATTTCAATTTCTTTTATACCCGCTTAGAAGGGGTGGTAGTACGTTCCTCACATGTAACGTTTTTGTCATGATAGAGATAATTTTTTATTTTAAAGAATGGCATGACTATTTGCTTACCAATGCGCACATGTTAAATGCTTATAAATCTAGGGATTTCCTTTGTTACCTAAACTGGGATAGACTGCAGTGGATTTCGTTCTGGCTAATTGGTTTACAAATTTAAGTGCCTATCGTCTATGACTCCTAGATACAAGAAAACGTCAACAAAATGTGTGTTGCGAGCCCTCAGGTAATAGACATGAAGTCATTGAAAACAAACTCAATCCAGTATGGCCTTTCTGTAACACCAACCGGCTTACAAACAATGTCTTTTGACCTCTAACGTCCCTCAAAACCCTACGAACTAAAAAAGGAGGGAAACCCCCCTCTTCCCCTTTCCACCAAGAAACAAGGACAGAAAGATGAGAACCCCCTCCTCCTCCCATTTTTAAATTCTCCTCCTCAATTATCAATTTGTTTGGTTTAAGAATGAATATGGTCTATGAATGCATATAATCTAGACATCTTTTATTTGGCACACGAGAATTTACATTTTTTTCTGAAAGGTCAGGGTGTTTCAAGTCTATAGCTGCATGTAGGTGGCGACGCATAAAAGTGTCACTTCTGGAGATTTCTACTTCAGTTCCATATAAGGAGATAAACGTCAGGGTGTGCGGGTGGTGGGTGTGGTGGGTATAAGCAGACATGACTTCAGACGCAGGTAGAGACGCTGACCAGTAATGATGCTGGCAAAGACGCAGGTACAGACGCAGGTAGCAAATCACAGACGCTGACTGAACGCTGCACATACAAGACACCATCCCATACACATGGTGGGTAAGACTTAATAGTGCATATTGGTTTTACTTTTTGAGCCCTGAATTATCTTAATTTCGTAGGTTTCACTGCTTGAAACTTTCATTTTTTTAAAGCAGCTGTAAGCAATGTTTAACGGTTATTAATGGCCATAGTTGGTTGCAGGAGCAGGAACTATGGCCCATAAACGGAATTTAAGTTCTTCTAAAATTTAAGTTCTTCTAAAATTTAAGTTATGCTTAAAGCTGCTCAATATCCAATTCATCCGACAGTTGTCAATATTGGCAAGTTAACAGAGCAATTTAGGATCCCAAGTTAAAAAGGAAAATTTCCTTCCTACATAACGTACATCCCTGCACCACACAACTTAAATCACTTATTCCTTTTTAATTGACTTTAGATCTCATTTTAAAGGTCTTTTCTGCAAGAGACGGTTTTAAAACTGTTTATGGGTGTGAATAGTATCATTCCTATGTAAGACAGTGCTGGCAGAAAAGAAAATCGTAATTAGCATGTGGATGAGGATGCCCCTCAAAGCACATTGTTTTATTTTTTTTATAGAACACTAGGAATTGTAAATGCTAAGGATATATTGGGTAAAAATGTTAGTCAATATATTATGCCAAATTAAGTCAAGTTACAAATTAGGTGAAAGAAACAGCTCTGGGTAGATTATAATCATTTCCAAGTTATCACCGAGAAAGAAAAACAACAACAACATCAACAACAACAACAACAAAACAAAAACAGGGGGAAAAACCTAGCTCAGGCAAAATATAAAAGATAATGTGATGAGGGTGATGGTGAAATTGTTTACATTCTAGGGCAAGATGTAGGACAGTACAACACGGTTCCAAGTATTAGCTCAAAGAGATGGCCATGATATTGAAAAAAATGTCTTGATTTGTCACCCAAAAGGACCAAGATCTCGATGGCCAATGGCCAGTAGTCTTGACTGTGGGCTTTCTTTTGAAATGTATTGCCATACTAGAGTTAAGATGTCTGCCTACCTATTTAACCATGGTCACAGTGCATAACACTTTAAGGGCTCCTGATGCAGGAATTCATCTCACCCCTTGATCTTCATGTTGTGCCAATAAAGTACTGACTAATCTACTTGCCTGTACTGCATTGGATACTCATTATTGGGAATGTATCAGGCAAGATGATACATAGATGACGCATTGGCGAGTTACTCACCAGAGCTGGATTCATGCATTATGCCAATAAATGTGTATGCACTATGCACCATTTCGACCTTCGAGAGTCAAAACTGGGCTGCCATAGGATTCAATCGAAGTGGAAGGGCTCTGTCGGCGGACATCAGCATTCACTGTGAGTCTATTGGCCGATAGAGGGGCCATATCGGGTGGTGGAAAATGGGCCTTAGACAAATGATGGTCATCAGGTGCATTAGAATCTCCATTAGATGGTGATGTACTAACATTACAATTATCAAATCATTCAAACTAAAATAAAGCCCTCCTACTCACCAATTACACTTAATACCTGGCAGGTGATGTAAGAGAACACGCCCGTAGCATTTTCTAATGCCTCTTCTCCACCATAGCCTATGTCGTATTGGTCAGATTTCTGTGGCCTAAAAATTCTCTGCGAAAAATAACTATTAACTACCAGGGGTCCTCATAAAACTGAACAGCGAACCACCGTTACTGTATTAAAATGAACCGTTGTAGTTTTTACAAGAACCCGAGGTAGCAGTATGGTGGTACAAAAATGTACAAGGTATCTGTCAGAATTTAACAACTGAATCTCTGGTAATTTTGGGACACGAATTCCAACATTATTTCGATGACATAACTTACGTCATTTCCTCATGTCTGTGATTGGTATGTCTATTTCCGACTACAAAAATCAAACATGTTAGACTTTTGTCGGAAATGGACGACAAAAGTGGTTTTGTTGTCGGAAATTTTGTCACTCACCAATTCTGTAGCCCAGTGGACACACAGCTTCAGACTACTTTCCCAGTAAATGAACATTTCCATTAGGCAACCCTTCAAGGGTCGCTGATGCATTATTGCATCATGCCCATTGGTCGTCATGATACATGAATGCAGCCCTGGTGAATGACTTCGCAGGGCTACATTCATGCATCACACAGACCCTACAATTTTTTTACACTCCTGTAGGGTCGGCATGATGCACCAATGAAGTGCTGGCTTACGGACTCACCAGCACTTCATTGGTGCATCATGCCGACCTATGAGTATGACAGATCCTAAATCAGCAGCCCTCAAGTGGTTAATAGAGTTGACGTAAAAAAGCTGACACGTGAGTCTGGTTCTGAGACAGTAATAAAGACAATCAATGTGACGTATGTCCAGTGGTTGTCTGGAAGGTGCTATTCTCAGACCTCCACCAGGTGAGAGCTCCAACCTTATTTACTGCTTGTAATGCATGAGATGCAAAGCCCAATATGTGGGTAAAACAGAACGGCCCATAAAGAAAAGGTTGGGAGAACACATTTGTAGAATTGATATAAAATCAGGCAACATGGATGTTGTCTGGCACTTCAATCAATCAGGTCACAAAAAATCAGACGAAGTAAAAATATACATCGTCGACTTCATCAACCGACACCCTAAGAGTGAGGAGGGCAAAAGTCTCCTCGCCTTGGTGGAATTTCACTGGATTGAGAAATTACGGACAAAATGCCCACAAGGCATGAACACCATGGATGGAAAATATGGCTAGGGGGGACTTAAAGAGCCTCGTTCCACGACACCCACACCCTGTCCCCCCGAGTCCAGCCACAAACTTGGTGATGCTCACCCACTTGTTCTTTTCCCTTTAAAATAAGTTTTTGTGGAATTCAGTTTACATACACTCATTTCTAGAATCCTATACCCCCAATGGATTTCTACATGACACCAATTAAAGTTCAACTGACGTCAGGGCATTGTTACCTCTGTCAGTCCACCTGATGAGATGCCTAAGGGTCAAAACCACAAGAGAGCTTGCTGAAGCAACCACCCACATTTACTGTATAAATGTGGACAGACCTTCACCCCAAGGATCATGTGTTGTGAACCCAACCCTATGCCTTCCCTATAGCCCCACAGGCTAAGGAACAGTCCCCCAGTCTAAATAGCAGAGCGATTTAGAGGTCTCCAGCCTACCCCCTCACACCTGAGAGGTATACCACTACCATTCTGTGTGTGGAGGAGGGCATGTCTTTGGGTGGGGGGGGCATACATAGAGGGTGCAGTCTACCTGCACCCCCCCTCCAACCACAGGCTTAGGATATATCCAGTCATGTTAGTTGTAACAACACTGGTGGGGTGAGAGTGTATGCACACCTGAGGGGAATTAAATAGGCTGCACGCCCAGCAATCGGCAGGCGCCCGGACCTGGATCGTGTTTCAATAGTTTCCACGACAGGTTCAGCCAGCTACGACTGGAGATGGGTCAAATCTTAGCAGGTGATCTTAGGATTTTGGCCTTGGTGACTAAATAGCTGGCTACATTACTGGGTGATCGTACTGCCTGCTGACTAAATAGCCACCACAGCAGTGCTTCAATGAGGGACCCTGGTATGACAACCCTCTGTGTGAATAATTAGTGGGTAGCCTTAGCTGCTGCCCTCTGCACTCCTTTGCTCAAATGTATCCAATCTGGGTTCTTCACATTACTACCTATAACCCTGTGGCCAGCGCCTTTGACTCTGGGATGGCGGTTTTTTTTCTAAAAAATATAATATCATTTGGAAAAGTGTGGTGTTTCACCTAAGAATTGAGCATTACTTCCACACATGGGCCAACTATGTAGTTACTAGTATGCAGTGGTGTAGATAGACCACTAGGCCTTACAAGGCTGTCATGCCTGTCATACCTAACCCTCACTCACCATGGCTTTCTAATAAAATTACAAAGGATTTCACACCTAGCTGACACCTCAGCCCTACTATTAAGAAAGAATAACAGCATACATTGTTTTAGATACAATTAGGTCATTAGATATAGATCTATCAGATGTAATTTGAAAGGGAATTATGTAGAACAATTATACATCATCATGTCTTCCTAAAACCACCTAAAACTGGCCCCACCAGGCCCCTATTCAAGGCCTGGCCCCTATTTGACACCGATTTGACAGCCCTCCTACCCCGGCCCCTATTCAAGGGTAGCTGCTATTCAAGGCCCGGCTCCTATATGAGACATTATGGTAGTTACTGCAGCCCTATGCTATTTTGAACACAGGAGTGCATACTAGACCATAAAGGAGTTATGACTGGTCACTATGTGGCCAATAGTGGCCCCTACGGCTGGGTGCTATGACTTCATAGTGGTGTGTATTGAGCCAGTAGTTGAATAAATAGCAGCTGCTATTTTGAGGCCTCTACTGGAGCTCACTATGGAGTCAATGGTATGGAGTCATTTCTTACACCTCCCACTACGATTTGAGGGTGTCCAGTCATGGAAACTATTGAAACACGATCCTGAACATGCTCGCACTCCAGCTAGAGCGTGGCTGGCGTGCGGCTAATGAATACCCGGCTGTCCAGACTGGTGGCAGGCAGGTGAGCGGTCACTCTTGTGGTACTGGTCAACAGAAGAGGTACCCTAGTCCTCGTTTCTACACAGACCACCACCAGGTGGCTGCACTGGCCACCTGTAGCACTATGATACTTTGGGGATCCACTGGCACGAGTTTCTTGCAACTTGCATTCGTACATGTCCTCTCCCCGAGCTGGCGTAAATATCAACTTATTTTGATTTCTGTGAATCTAGTCACCGGCTGCACAAATGTCACACAAGTGTACAATTCGCAAGAACTTCCTGGCAGTGGATTCCTCATCATACTCTGGTGCTCTTAGGTATCAACCTTTAGGGTAGCACCATGCATGAAGCAGCCAAGCAAAGTGGTCTTAGAATTATATAAATTTTTGAAGCATTTGCTTGCTTAGTGCCAAGTTCAGAGCCTCTTCGGCTGTTATGCTGCGACTTTCTGGCACGAGCATAGCACTATAGCAGCAAATAGACTTGTAAGGACATTTAATTAAAATAACTGAGATTTTTCTAAGAGCTTTGGTGAAAAAAATAAAGAAAAGTACATGATGAGCCGCAATTCTCAAGAGGCCCCTTTCTTTAGATGACTGAAAAGTGTTTTTGGGGCATTCTAGGTGGATTTTCTTTTGCCTTTGGCTGCTGGAAAATGTTGATACCAAATTCAGACATTTTTTTTTTACCTTTTGGCCACCAACAAATCTCAGCTTTAAAAAATCCTGTAATCCAAGTTATCATAATAACATGGCCTAACACAGATCTGAAGTGCTCCCAGGATCGTGTTTCAATAGTTTCCACGACTAGACACCCTCAAATCATAGTGGGAGGTGTAAGAAATGACTCCATAACAGTGACTACATAGTTAGCTCCAGTAGAGGCCTCAAAATAACAGCTGCTATTTATTCAACTACTGGTTCAATACGAACCACTATGAAGTCATAGCACCCAGTCGTAGGGGCCACTATTGGCTACATAGTGACCAGTCATACCTCTTTCATGGTCTAGTATGCACTCCTGTGTTCAAATGAGCATAGGGTTGCAGTAACTACCGTAATGTCTCATATAGGAGCCGGGCCTTAAATAGAAGCCTCCCTTGAATAGGGGCCGGGGTTAGAGGGCTGTCAAATCAATAGGGGCCGGGCCTTGAATAGGGGCCTGGTGGGGCCAGTTTTTGGTGGTTTTAGGAAGACAACCGAGACCCCCAGCCCAAATGATGTTTAATTGTTCTAGATACTTCCCTTTAAAATCACATATGATAGATCTATATCTAATGACCTAATTGTATCTAAAACAATGTACGCTCTGTTATTCTTTCTTAATAGTGGGGCTTAGGTGTCAGCTAGGTGTGATATCCTTTGTAATTTTATTAGAAAGCCATGGTGGGTGAGGAGGGTTGGGTATGACATGCATGACTGATTTGTAAGGCCTAGTGCTCTATCTACACCACTGCATACTAGTAACTACATAGTGTGGCCATAATGCTCAATTCTTAGGTGAAACACCACACTTTTCCAAATGATATTTTATTCTTTTGAAAAAGAAACCTGCCATCCCAGAGACAAAGGCGCTGGCCACAGGGTTTTAGGTAGTAGTGTAAAGAGCTCAGATTGGGTACATTTGAGCAAAGGAGTGCAGAGGGCAGCAGCTAAGGCTACCCACTAATTATTCACATGGAGGGTTGTCATACCAGGATCCCTTATTGAGTCACTGCTGTGGTGGCTATTTAGCCAGCAGGCAGTATGATCACCCAGTAATGTAGCCAGCTATTTAGTCACCATGGCCAAAATCCTAAGATCACCTGATAAGATTGGACCCATCTCCAGTCGTAGCTAGCTGAACCTGTCGTGGAAACTATTGAAACACGATCCTGATCCCCCAACTCCAGGTTTTTGGTTTGATATGCGTTGTTAAAAGGCATGAATCAATGGATATCATTCTATTTCAGGATTATTTGTGTCCAGAGCTTTGAAAGTAGTTCTTTAAGCCTGAAATTGAAATAGAACTCATTCCATTCAAGGAGAGTTATCCTGAGTCGACTAAACTGTGAAGTTCAAATCTAACCTAGCTGAATTACACTCGAGTATTCTCTATCAAATTGTCTGGTAGAAATATATAGTTTGGGAACTAGAATGCTGTTTACATTCAGAATTTGACAGATGATGTTATTTACTGATTGATCAATTGATGGTCTATGATGTAGCCTTGTCATCAACCTGAGGAGTCAGTGTAATACTATTCTATCTCGGATCTGGTGAATTTCTCTGATGTAAGTCAGTAAGGCCTTATTTGGAATATACTATCAAATAAAAGCAACAATTTCTTAAAATATTGTTGAGTTCAGGTTCTCATATCCACTGGACTAATTTATGGGAACAGTCCCTACTAATTGGGTGAGCCTATTCCCCCCCAAAAATATGCAAGATCAGGATTAAGGATTTGAAACTTCTAAAAATACAGAACAACTCATATTCCTCACCATCAAACAAACAATCCCCCATAGGCCATCATGATTTGCCTAGTCTAGGCTGAGGGGTAAGGTCATATAGCAATCTTAGATAAAGGCTTGGTTACCTACACAATAATTCCACAACTATGCTTTGGGGATATAGGTCTTGTATTCAGCAGGTCAGTTCTACAAACTAAAATTTCTACAGATATCCACTGATATCTTAGTAAAATGTGAAAAAATAATTTTTAAAAGGTTCGACCCAAAACCACTTTAAAGGTCCATATTTCGGCATCTCAATGTGTTTTCTTCCAGACCAGTTTGTAAGAATGGGTCACATTCGCTTTTCATCAATCCTTTTGATATTGCTAAGGATATAAGGATATATTTTCTAGTGAACTCATGAAAAATCAGTTCCCTAATCTTTAAGGCAAACACTACATATTCTGCTGTGCTGTGTTCCATAGCACAACCTTAGGGAGCGGTCAAATAAATGTTCTTCATCAACAGTTGGGATGGTGGGTTTGGGCGGGGGGGGGGATTCAAAAGCTTTTGATCCCTCATGAGGGGGTGTAAAATCTTTTGACTCCTCTTGAGGAAAGAGGGGCATCTAAAAATTGACCCAGAGGTAGGGGAGGTGCAAAACACTTTGATTGCCGTCAAGGTGTGGGACATAAAGAATTTACGCGTAGCCGCGTGAAAACCCACCAAGCCACTTTTGATATTAATGACCACTGCCTTATTCTTAACAATGCAAAGGTCAGTGTAATAGAAGAAATAACTCAGAGGGATAATACACACACCTTAACTGAATTACCGTAACACATTTATCATAGAATTACCATAATAATCTAGATCTCCAAGGCCTGAATTACAACAAACCCTCTCTTAAATTACCGTAATACATAAAACAATCTTTCAAGGTTGATGTTGCAAAAGTTATCAGACACTTAGGTTCACTGAAACCCATGCCTTTTTACTTTCCACTGATCACACATTGTTCTTTCCATGATACAGACTGGCATATCTGATAATAATCCCCCTATTCATATTAGATGAAGTGTCATGAAGTTTCCAGTTTTCATTCTAGCCCTGAGAATAACACTGAAAACATGGAAGATCCGAAACTAGTCAGCGGTGACCACTTTAGGTCCTCAAGTTGACGATACCTAAAACTACAGCTTTAGGTAGTCAAAATGATGACTTTAAGTCTTCATCCTGACGACCTGAGTCATCAGGATGACAATACTGACAGTACAGAGTCGTCATATTGACGACTCAGGTCATCAGGATGATGACCTAAAGTCGTCATTTTGACTACCTAAAGTTGTAGTTTTAGGTATCGTCAACTTGAGGACCTAAAGTGGTCACCGCTGACTAGTTTCGGATCTTCCATGTTTTCAGTGAAACTCATTATTCTAGTAGGTAGTTCTTGTGCTGTGAACTCCATTGATGACTCATTATTGTTTCTGTGATATAGATTGGCATACAAATACTAATCATTGTATTCATACTTTATGAAGTCTTGTGGAGTTTCCAGTATAGATTGACTGTAGCATTAATTACATCAACATTGATGTCAAAGTGTCTGTAGCACTGAGAGTAAACTCATTATTCCAGTAGGTAGTTGTAAATTTACTGTACCCTGACCATATCAATTGTTAATCTCATCCTGGAGACCTGAAAGCTTTTACCCTTTAAGGTCAGTAATGCAGGAGTGCAAAATGCCCATTGGTCATCAATGAAGTGCTGGCCAGCGCTTGTCCAAACATCACTGAAGCATCAGGCCAACCCTTTTGCAGGGCATCAACCCTATAAGGTCGCCATAATACATGAATGCAGCTCTGGCAAGTCTACACACCAGGATTGCATTCATTACAGCCAATATAATGCATGATGCAAAAATCACCTATCGGTCCTTTAAGGGTTAATAATGAACTATTGTCTTTTTACTGTAGTCTCTGACAGATTGTGTAACAGCTATGATGAACTCATCAAAGCAGTCAATGTAACTGGAGAGGAGGACGTATTGAGCTCTGCAAGCTGTACTTGTTATCTATTGGCTGGCAATGCACATATTTAATTATGCATCAAACCTACACAATGCATGAATATGAGTAACTCAATTTGGCTATATTCATCCATCATGCTAAACCTTCAGGTTTGACATAAGTCATTAAGTGCTGGCAAACCTGCTGATGAACAGAATACATTCCTACATTATAGCCTCCTGAACCCTTTAATGGCTACTGATGTATTAATGCAATATGCCCATTGGTCAGCTTGGTGCATAAGTGTAGCCCTGGTGAGGAACTTGCCAAGCTACATTCATGTGCATTTGAAGATGTATGAAAGAGGCTTCAATGAATAAATGATGGAAAAAAATAACGTTTTTTTTTGTGATTCATTCAGAATCTCTTGATAGGAAAACATGTATGAAAGTTTGTGAAATCCAAATAAAATAAAAGTTAAAATGAGAAATGTGTATTCCCGAGGGGTGATTACTGTTACCTTGTCCTTTCCTTACAGAATGACACAACAATGGACGTCTTCACATCCATGAGTTCAGAAAGTCTGCTGTCACTAAACAGCAAAATGAACATGGCTACCACTGCATCTATAGAGCCTTCAAACAATATCAGCCGGTTGGGAAACCATACTGACAGCCAAGATGACAGTCATGACCCAAAGCTGTCCACAACCTTCATGGCTGTTTACTTCTCCATCCGGATGCTGTTCTCATGCTTTGCTATGTTTGGTAACATGATGACCATAGTGGCAGTGATCCGCTTTGAACGGCTTCAGAACACCACTAACTTTCTGATCTGTAGTCTTGCTGCTGCTGACATGTTGGGTGGAAGTTTGACGCCCCTCACTATTGTACATCAGATGCTGTCTGATAACCCAATCTATGTACCTCTGTGCTTGATTGACAAGACAATAAGTATTATATCTGTGGGCACCAACCTGTTCAGCATCATGTGGATAGCTATCGACAGGTAGGTGAAATGGGAAGATAAAATTAGAGCACCCTCATTAAGACCAATGTGAGTGAACCTTTTCTCGGGATATGTTCGAAATTGCACAATCATGTTTTGCTGTTACCATCGTGTTCTAATAAGAATTAACAATGTTGCACAGCCATGTCTTGAGGTAACAGCCTTTTAATGAGCTGGTTGCCTGAGTTATTGGCAACATTTGATTATTGCCTGAGTTGACAGATATCATATTGAGACTTGACTGTACTCTTATTTTAATTGAGCATTCCAAGGCTTATCCAGTCTTCTTAAAATCTTATTCCACCAGGTACATCTACATTGCTCACCCTCTTCACTACCACACCTATGTAACCAAGACTAAGGTCTTCCTCATGATCGGACTGACCTGGCTGTTTTGTGTGGCTGAGATAACTACCGTCTTCATTTTGACGCACAACCTGAAAAAGGGTGTGACATGCAAGTTTGCTGTGTTCCTGTCCAGTCTTGGCTACAGCAAGATCTTGATGCCACAGGTTGGTGTGTATGCAGGGACAACCGTTATCTGCTACATCGCCATCGGACGAATCGCCTACAAGCAAGGTGTGTTAATTTTCATTTCGACTGCCTTCAAAGCCTAAGCCCATATTAAGCCCTCACTGTGGGTATGTTTAATTCGGATTGTATATTTGAAGTTAATCTGTTCAAGGCTGAAGCTTAAAAGATGTAAAAAGCTTAATAATTATCAGGTTTACAAGGTACAAAAATTGGCAGACTGTTCAAACAACTGGCTTGAGCATGGTCAAGGTACCATAGGCTACTGTTTGTGGCATGCCCATGCCAGATGCCTTCAATGCTATTCTGACCTAAATCAGCCCTGTAATACATTCAAGTGTGCCTTATACCTAAGTGCATTAAAATATGTCATTAAGCATTATGCCCACTGAATGGTGCCCTGGGAAGGAATTCCCCAAGGCAGCATTCATGCATCATGCTGACCCTACCGGTGAAACTCTCCGGGTTCGAAAAAAATTTAATACCCATCTTGTGATCCAATGAAGTGGCGGGCAAGCATACTCATTGGAATTTCATTGGTGTATCATGCTGATCAATGAGCCTTAGTGACCCTTACTGGATTAATACATATTATTTCTGATACAGGTCAATTTTTGCCAATGCTCTGGTTGGTTTCTGTAGGTCTGTGGGTGTTCATCAGCTCAGAACAACCACCATCGGCTTGTAATGGTCCAAAAGAAATAATAATATGCTCCAATATGGGTGAGAATACTCGCCCACACTTCATTGGTGTATCATGCTGATAAACTGGAATGATGCGCTCCTGCATTAGTGGCATTAATGAAAGGATCAATGCATCTGTATTCTGTTACAGGAAAAGCAATCGCTGCCCTGAACCAACCATATGACACTTATGAGGCTGCCATGAACAGACAGCAGAAAAAGATTGCCAAGATGATGGGCATGGTCCTTGGGACGTACTTCGCCTGTTACAGTCCCCAAGTCATTGTGAGTGTCATCCTCAAGTCATCCAGGACCATCTTCTGGTTGCGCATTGAGAAGGTAACTGTTTAACAAACATTTCCTTAGAAGTTTTCCACCAAATATATCCATGTAGTATCATCTAACAGAAATCCCCATCTGTATATGGATGTGAAGGTTTCCACAAAGTGTGCTCTGTCACCAGGAACATCGTCGTCACAAGCCTGCTGTGTGCAATGACTTCATCACCTCATTTACAAATAATATGAGATCTATGTCATGTGACCAGATCCCCATTACCTTGGCTGAGTTGTCTCTCATAATGTTGGTTATGGGAGGAGTCAAACAACCATCAACTATGTCTATTACAGACCTAGTTTGGGAGGTACTGAACACTCATGTCTTTACCCTGATCATATGATAATAACCCATCTCCCTTTTTTTTAAGCCTTTACGTATAGAAAAGGCCTAATTTTTACAATTTGAGAATCAGTCAGGTTTTGAACTACAGATGATTATATCTAAGCACTCTCAGCATAGATATGTATGTCAAATACATTAGATAAAAATAGCTTTTATTGACAACAAAATTAAGGTTATTTCTGACTTTTACATTTATTTTCTACAGTAAAGCGTATCAGAGGTTATTCTCAACAGGGGTACGAGGAAACTGAATCTCATTCTCCACTGCCTCTTTCCGCATTGTGAATTCATTAAAATGGCCTTACACTCCTCATCCAAAAGTGATAATTGAGGGATTTTCACAAATATAACATAGAATAGATACAGAGATCCAGTCAAATTGTTCAAATTTTCTCTCTCATTAGCCTAGAAGTAGCATTTGCCAAGGCTAACCAAAAAGGGAAACTTTCAGTTTGGAACAATTTTCATGAATTTTTGTCTCTATATGATTACAGGTTACGGTCCTCATCTACTGGGCCAACACATGGCTGAATCCGCTCATCTACGCCTGGAAGAGTGAGGACTTCAGGGTCGCCTTTAGGAAACTGCTCGGACTAAAACCGTCCAATGTGGTCGCTCCAATGGAGCCTCCATGAATGCATAGTGAGCTCTGACCTGGCCTCTAATGCATTGAGGCATCATGCCCATTGGTCCACTGAATGTAGCCCTGAGGAGTAACTCGCCAGGGCTACATTTCTGCACCAGGCTAACCCGACACTCCCATTAAGTTTGAATGATGCTTCAATGAAGTGCTTGTGAACAGACTAGCTAGCACTTAATTGGACTGACGGAAATGTCCCCCATGTGGACCTATGGGCATGGTGCACCTATGGGCATGGTGCACTCCTGCAATACCAGCCCTTAAACCTAAAGTGTATATGTAAAGGGAGGCCTCAATCTATGATGACTTAGGGAGTGATCATTTTTTAACAACAGGGGGGGGGCTGGTGGGTTTGAGGGGGGGTCAGAATTTTTTCAACCCCTTGACCAGGGGGTCAGAATTTTTTCAACCCCTTGACTAGGGGGGGCAAAATAATTTCACCTGTTTTCAGTGAAAAAGCCCGCGCGTTACTATAGGTTAAAAGGGCGCGTTCGCACACGACTTTTGCCTGCCGAGGGGGTCGAAAAAATTTTGACCCCTGGAGATGGGAGGGCCGGGATTTTTTTTTCGCGTCCATGCACAAACCCACCACCACCCCCTGTTGTTAAAAAATGATCACTCTCTTAGCTCACAATGGTCCTGCCTTTATTGGAGGCGTCATTTTTTAACAACAGGGAGGTTGTAGATTTTCATGTGTGCACGGAAATATTTTCCAGCCCTGTGGACACATAGTACGGCCCTGAAGCACGCTGCTGATGGTGGTGTCACATGCTCCAAGGGCCGTGACGACACACTGATGCCCACTTTGAGTCCAATTAGGTCATTTACATTAGGTCATGGCATCACACAGAGTTCATACCCAATTCATCCCAAAAGATATGGGATGGATTTTGAACCAATGATAGCGTACTCAAAGCTCTAATAAGACTAGGGCCCCTAAGGGTACTATCAGTACTCTGTCCACGAGTGACTGATGGCCATCAGTCGGCCCTCAATTTTTTTCCTATACAAACAGTAGGAATGGTCTTGTGGCCTCCCCGCATAGTTAGGGGCCTGAGGCATGCCATTTACAGTGCGCCATCAACGGCATACTCGCTGCTGGATGTATGTAGATTTTTGAATTTTGAAAATTGAATCATTAGAACTTCAATGCTCAAACTATCCATATCTTACTTTAGCATTTAAAATGTTTTGGAAGCCACTGCTGAATTTAATGGTCACTCTGTGAGGACCCAGATATACCTGTATAAGCATATTTATTGAGATAGTAGTGGCTACGCCACTATATTGTGAAGCATTGCTGCCCGCTGGTGGCTTACACTAGAAACGCTTGAGTTGGTGACACAGAACCTAGTAACAGTGTGTAACATAGCAACATCAAACAATGTTACACTCTCCAAGCAGATCCTCTTGGAGATTTGATTTTTATGGAATTTCTCTAGAAATATCCATCACATCTTAACATATGACATATCAAATTAAATGTATCAGAGAGTGCAATCCAGATCTTTAATCGTTATGCAGCTGTTCCAATCGATTACATAGGAAAGGGTGCTGCTCTCTCTCAATTGAGACCCAAGATGGCAGCCACTGTCAGTTTTGAACGACTTTTGAAGCTATAAAGTTTTTCTTTTTTAGATATGGTTAAAAGAACACTTCAATGAAAATCAATAAGGGTAGAACCAGAAGGATACCTAAAATTAAATCAAGGTAATATTTCTTGTCCAACTCTGAATGGCTAGATCGAGTTAGTTGGTGTTTTCATAACTGGTTCATAGCCTGGAAATTTTGCTTCATCTGGTACCCCAAGGGTACTCTATAGGCTGAAGCAGTCACAAATCGAACATTTCTAACCAGCGACCAAATAACCTATTTTTATATATAGGGTAATGATATGTTTATAGTCCCGTGACTTTGATGTAAACACTAGTAGGTTTACCCTGAATTTCTGTTAATCTATGGGATTTGCGTGCAAATCCTGCTTTATGGGGTTGAAGGTGTTAAATTAATTCATATGTGCTTCTCTTTTGAAGCTCCACTTCCATTGCCGTCACCCTATTCTGTCTCGATTCTGTCACAATTCCGTCCAAAATTGTGATGGAACGGCAATGGAATAATGACGGAATACAAGTTTGTCACCATCCCGCCACATTGGTGTCACCATTCCGTCCAAAATCGTGACGGAATTGTGACTTACGGGAAGGGTGGCAGTGAAAAGGAAGACTGGTCAAGCAAGTGAAATGGGCTGAAACCAAATTTGTTGAAGAATTGCTATATGTGACAGGTGTGGCATGCAAAATCTGGTCCATGCAAATTATGGTCGCCAAAATTAAATTATTTCTAAAATCCCACTTTACCCATATCCTTTGTTCTACGAATGGGACAATATCCGTAGGATTGTCGTGCATTAAAATTTTATTAGATCTTGGAGGATGTTATAAAGATTATTTCCCTTCAAAATATAAATCTGATTTGTTTTGAGACTATCAGAGATGCATCACTCTCCAAACAGATAATTGTATCTGTTGCCCTTGGATGCTAGCGTAAGGAGTCTGTTCGAAGAGTGAGCGACCAGATTTCTCACGGACCAGAAAACGCATGCGACACCTGAACCCAAATCACATTGCTAGACACCTGGGATGAACAGCTTAGCCTAATAGAGGAACCTAAAGACTTAACAAAGGTTGAGAATGACCTGGTCTGTATGAGGCTGCCACCTGGTGTTGGATATCAACATTATTATCAATGATTACGCAATGCATCGATGTATCTTGCAGGATTCCGAGGCTGAGCTAGGTACTCAAGATGTCTATCAAAGTGATCTGAGGTCTTAAGACATGGACATGTACAAACCCAAAAAAACATTGTGAGGTTTATTATCCAACGTAGGTACTGAGAAATGTCTGAACCCAAGCAGAACATAAACTCTGGGCATAAACTATACGAAGAAAACAAAGGTGTCCCCTACCATTAAGTCAGAGAGGGATCAAATTGTCTTGATATATTGCTGATCAGCGGAAAAAATAAATTGGGCATCCACAGGGATATCTATGTAAAGAATGTCCTCTTACAGATACAAGCACTTTTACACATCACTGATAATAAGACTATGATTGTGTCTCACATCTAAAATGACATTAGCGGGGATAATGCCTTTAAGTATGCCGCAGTTAGAAGGATCTCTCCCCTTTCCTCTCTCTGCACCTGTTACCTGGAGGCCATTTCTTAACACACTACCAATCATATAGTGAGGACCCTTAGTTTAGTGTCATGTGAGGCCACTAGTACTGGTCATGTTGGACCTTCAGCACTATGGCTGCCCTAGAAAACTCTATGTAATGACAAGCTATGTGCTGACCATAGGGAAACTACTGGTCAATGATTGCTGCCACAACATATTTGGGTTTCAAATCGTAGTGGTTGTGTGCAGTCGTAGTGTCTTAAGAAATGACCCCCTGATCATACAGAGCAGTCGTAGGGAACCACCAACAATTGTTGACAATAAGTATTTTGGTTTCAAATCGCAATGACTGTCTGCAGTCTTCAGATATTATGCCTTAAGAAATGACCTCCTGAGTGCAATGTATACATGGATGTTGTTATTAAGTTGACTATTGATACATGATCTCTGTCTTCAATTCAATATTTCAACGGGTTTCACTAAACAATGTAAGAGGGACACATACATCATTTCGGGATATATATATATATATATATATATATATATATATATATATATATAAATATATATATACATATATATATAATATATATATATTATATATATATATATATGGGTCAGGTTGCCAGAAAGCAGTAGATTTTGTGTTTTTTGGGTCATTTTGGACTCTTGTGGCTCTAGAGAAAGAAGTTGTGAACCAATCTTGCCTTACATAGACTTATTTGATAGAGGACACGTAGGGCTATCAGAAAGTTGTAAATTTGTGGTCATCCATCAAAAACTTTCAGACTCATAGCCTGCTGAAGTGAAAAAAACAGCCAAATTTGTTCTTTTTTAACTTTTTGTATTTTCTAAAAGTGTCCTGTACTGAAAAAGAACATTTGGAGTATTCCAAAGTTATTTTTTGTATTGTATATGATTATATGTATCATTTCCATGAGGTTTGGATATGTTACTGAATGAGAATTTTTCATCATGTGTCTTTGAATATGGAAATCTGTAATTTGTAACGTCCGGTACCTAAATCTAAATCAGTTATAAAACATGGAAAAAAGGAAGCTTCAAAATCTTAGTTATCACCCAAATGAAGGGCCCTATTATCCCCTACTTTGATGAAAAAATTGTGTGTCTATCTGCATTTGTCTCCATTTGAGATCAGCTTATGTGAAATAATTCTGATAAATTTGTTAAGGTTATATAAAGTAACTAGAAAAATAATTTTAAGGCCCTCCAAAGGCAAAATCTTACACTTTCTGACGACCTGACCCATATAATATAGGTTTGATGGTATATAAATGTATATATTAATGTGTTAGAAACTTTATTGTACTTTTAACAGGCTACTCTTGCATTTATTCTCTGCTGGGTAGTGTTGACTCGAGGGTCTTGCCAAAAGATGCCAAGGAGGAAATCTATAAATCTATTCAGACAGTACTGAGGGAAACGTGCATAGCCTAATTAAGTCTCATAGCATGGACATAAAATGTTACAGCAGAATTCATGGATTATGATGAGTTATATGCAAAATGTACATTTTATCTAAAAAAAGTTTATGAACTTTTATTTGGCAACACAAAGACGGGCATCTTTCATTTTTTTGGTTCTGGCTTCATTTGTGGCAAGACCCTCATGAACAGGCTAAAAACTTGGCGTCGACCAATTACTATTGTCCCAGGGTTTAAAATGTGTATGATCTGTAATTGTTATGACAGCCAAAGTGATGAGTAGGCTAATATAATGTGCTATGTACAATGATTTGATATTTCTTAATAAGTAGGTATTTGCTATTCAGAAGTGAATTGATGGAGGGAAAAGCAGGAACAAGCCTACTTAATGTTGAACATGATATGACCTGTTCTGAAGAAATCCATCTTACCGCATTAACCTGTATAAGCGCCGGGGCACTCATTAATTTCAAGTCTACAGGCTTTACCCCCTGCCCAAGACTGGCGCTTATTCAAGACTTATATTAAAGAGGATTTTCAAAGTTCTATACCCTTGTACCCCATTATTATTATTATTCAAAGACCAGGCGCTTATGCAGGTCAACGCGGCACCAGTCCCTCACTATCGACGTCAATTACCTGAATAAAAAAGAAAAAGACAAAAAAAGATGAAGATAGGGCGCTCTTTTCCGTGACACCTGTGCGTATTGTGGAAATAGTACTGGTATTCTTAATGCTCCTAAATGAATTTGATTTTTTTCAGCAGATCCTATCAGATAACGACCTGTCTATTCAGTGAACTAAGTTTCCCTGTTGTAGTTAAACCCTGCTTCAGCTGATCAATATAATTATGTCCCATGTACAATGTACCCCTAACTTGTGATGAACGTTATAACGAAACCAGCGATACGTTCAGGTAGAGCGGTTAAATGTGGTATGAAAATAATAACCCTGGTGGTGAAAAGGCATATTGAACCAACAACAATGAGGACGTAATGATACTTTATATGTCATTAGTCATGGGAAAGCATTTTTGCTGGATATGATAATTGAAATCGATGTAAGTAATATTGTTTTCTGACTCCTTATACACCTCTGGATCCTTGAAAAGCCCATTCTCGTATCATATTTCGAAATCCAATGAGATTAAACTCATTTATGACAGACCGTAGTGGCCAGTTTAAGCGCCGGGGCACTCATTAATTTCAACTAGACAATACCCCGGCCCTTGTTCAAGACCGGCGCTCATTCTAGACTTAAATTATAGTGCATTTTAAAATTTCAAAACCCGTGTAGCCCCAGCGCTTATTTCAAGACTGGTGTTTATTCAAAGGCTCAGTGTTTATACAGTACGGTACTCAATTTTGAGATGGTGGCCTTGTAGATTTTCGAAGGAGCTGAGAGTTTTTCCGCACCATTGGAATAGGATTTATGACAGCATGTCATAATTACTGTAAAAGCCCAGTCATAAGCCGGTCTTGTTTTGTTGCTTTTACTTCCCTCTTATGACAGGGGTCTGCTTATGACCTAGGTATTACAGGAAAATATAATTTGGATCAACACGGTAAAAGGTACGTCCACGCACCCCCTCGCGGGCGTACCTTTTACCGTGTTGATCCACAGCATTATCAAGAGCTGGGTACATCCATTAAGAGGACTACCACAAAGAGGATAATGTGGCACCTGATAGCAATTAATACATTACCTTACTGCTATAAACAAGCAATTACATTAAGTGAAACATATTGCTTGTGGGCGTAATTTGGTATCATTAACGGCATTTAAGCACCATGCATTATAAACTCCTACTTAGCATCGATATAGAGGCCTTGGTATAGCACTGGAGAGGTTACATGAAAGGACCCTAAGGAAGTGGTCATTATTTATCAACCTGGGGTGATGGGTCTTCGAGCAGGCGTGCAAAATCTTTTTATCCCCCCCCCTCAACTCAGAGGTAGTCAAAATTTCAATTTCTTTTATACCCGCTTAGAAGGGGTGGTAGTACGTTCCTCACATGTGACTTTTTGTCATGATGGAGATAATTTTTTATTTTAAAGAATGGCATGACTATTTGCTTACCAATGCACACATGTTAAATGCTTATAAATCTAGGGATTTCCTTTGTTTCCTAAACTGGGATGGACTGCAGTGGATTTCGTTCTGGCTAATTGGTTTACAAATTTAAGTGCCTATCGTCTATGACTCCTAGATACAAGAAAACGTCAACAAAATGTGTGTTGCGAGCCCTCAAGTAATAGACATGAAGTCATTGAAAACAAACTCAATCCTATTGCAGTGTCCCCATCGCCTTGGTGTTTCATTCACATTTCCCACCACATTACCGTGATAACAATTGGCAGCATGTCGATATTTGAGTTTCCTTAGACTCACGTCTGTATAGGGCAACAAGATCAGTCCTATAGGACAGTCACATCAGTCCAATATTTATAGTATTATCCATTATGGCCGCACATTTTTCCTCACTGGAGTCTTTAGTACTCTTAACACTAATAAATTTCCTCTTATCTATTAGTGGCCTTAAGCCTTTCTATTATCAAATAATTATCATGTTGGTATATTCTAAACCCCTGAGCATTTACACAATCGACTGGAGTGGTTGTAACCACAGGTACCTTTACACTGCCTAAACTATTTCAGTATAAATAAATAAATTTCAATCAATCAATCAGCAGTGGTCCAATGACAGACCCCTGTCGCACTCTGCAATGGATATGCTACGATAGGAGTCAAATCTAGTGTTGAACCTAACAACCCAATACAAGATGCCTCAGCCTCTCATGTAGGAGATTCACTGAATTGAAGGCCTTCCTCTTAGCGAGAAAGGCTGTAGCATTCAAATCACCAAGAATCCCCACCTCATTCAAGTCCTGAACCAATTCAAAGAGTGGATGTCATAACTTACTGTACTGCTTGCATGTGCAATATATCTGACATATACTCAATGCGCGTGAACCTTTGCCTATATATACATATATATATATATATATATATATATATATATATATATATATATATTTATAAAACGGCTGGCAGTGCTCTGCTGCATGACAGAAGTGACCTTGAGTGCATTATAGGAGTGTAGTGCACACCTGAGCAAGGTCACCATAGCTGTAAACACGTCAAGGGCCATTAATTGGTCTAGACATACCTTAATTGGGTACTTAAGTGATTAGAATGATCAATGAAATGTACAACATTTTATAAAGACAATAGACAACTCCTTCTTCACATCGTGACTGCCTGTTGTCCTATAATGCGCTCAGATGTATTCGTGCATTATAGGACAACAGACAGTCTTGATGTGAAGAAGATTGTTGTCTATTCTCTCTCTCTCTCTCTCTCTCTCTCTCTCTCTCTCTCTCTCTATATATATATATATATATATATATATATATATATATATATATTTATATATATATATATATATATATATATATATATATATATATATCCCATGGGATTGAAAATTCAGACAACACTTCTATGGGGTTCACTCAGTATATGACACTTTGGCTTGGCCATTTGAGGCACTTGTTAAATACCTCGTAAACATGCAGAACTGTGATCTAGCTCATGCATCATGACAATTGGCACACTGCAGAAATGGACCTTAACTCTTAAGTAGCCCCTGGTGCAGGAGTGCATCATGTCCATCGGTTGGCATGATGCGCCAATTAAATGCTGGTGAGACTGCGCGTCAGCACCTTTTTGGAGCATCATTTCTCTGTGACAGTATCAACCATGTAGGGTTACTAGCCAGGGATGTATTCATGCATCATGACGACCAATGAGCACATTGCATTAATGCATTACCGACCCTTAAAGGCTTAATGCTGCCACGCCCAGCAGAGGTATATACTAGTGATGATAATTATCACATTACTAAACTCATGCAAGTACATTAAGCACCAATCAATCGACCTCTATGTGGACTCAATTTGTTGTTGATATAGTATCATCACCACTAATGCATCAATTCATCAGATGATGTATATTTGATAGTATACAGTCTAAATTCGAGGAGCTATAAAGAGACCCTGCTTATACAGAGCATATTTTTCTAGCACTGGCCAAATCTTTACCCTTACATTAAGGAAACATGTTTTGGATGAGGGCCTTACTCTATGATAATAGGGGCAACCGCTATATCTAATTGTCAGATTTATTTTGCAACACCAGACCCAAAATTTCGCCTAGAAGAGCAAAAACCTATCAGGTATTTAAAGAAGGTTTATTTAACTTGTAAAACGGTATATGAAACTTCACGATTTAATCCAACGAGAGAAAAAAACAACAACCATTTCGTTTTCCATTTGTTTTCTTTGATTAGTGTTGTTTTTAGTCGCGTCATAGGTCTTAACTATTCCAACTCAGGCCACCCAGTCCGTGCTAGCATTACAAAGGCGGAATAAGACATTTACATATACACAAATTATATAACTTGTCAATTACCTCTGATTGGCTGGGTATGAATTAGCACATTACACTGAAAACATGGAAAATCTTTATGGAAGTCAAAATGACAACTTTAGGTCATCATCCTGATGACCTGAGTCATCAATATGACGACTCTGTACTGTCAGTTTTGTCATTTTGACTACCTAAAGTGGTAATTCTAGGTATTGTCAACTTGAGGACCTAAAGTGGTCACTGCTGACTAGTTTCGGATCTTCCATGTTTTCAGTGTACCATGCTTTATTAAGCAATAGATCTGGACCAAAAACACATAGGTAAGGGCCAACTACCAAAGGTGCTGCAGCTAGGAACAGCTACCTGGAGGGTGTTGCTCCTATTGTAAAAAGAGCTGTGAGTATGTGCCCTCTTTTCTAAACAAGTCGTGCACTGCTTTACCTAAGTACTTGCACTCACCACATTAGTCTGAAAAGCCACCTGCCTTGTTTAAAGTAGAGAGAGCTGCACTACCAGGTACCTACTCATGTCACATGCTCTATAGTTTATTATACTGACTGACTTCTCCCAACTAGGTACCTACTCAAATCCCCCTTTTTTAGCACCATACTTGAATGACCACTTGTGAGCAACAAAAGGGACAAGTCATAGCTACATGAAAAGAAAGGACTGGAAATGAGGGCATTTTTAGCCAGCTCTTCCTTTTACTATAGGAGCAACACCCTCCAGTAGCCTAACTGGAGGCTGTTGCACATAAGCTGAGGAGAGCAGTAAGTAGGTACTCTTTCACATTAAAAAGTCGCGCTGTGCTTAACCATTCAACTCGTACTCAACAAGGCTCTTAAATCCCTTCATTCTGAGGTTCACGTGATGAGCAGTACTGAGCGTTGTGTGGTTATGGATTTTTCTCAAAAAATCAAAGTGACCATCTTGTTTTGTTTTTTTGATGATAGGAATTGAATCAACAACTTGGAAAGTCCTTGAAGTGGTCTGGTCTCCTTATTCCCTTCATTTTGAGGCATAACAAGACAAGGAATGGTTAATTTTGTGTGTTTTCTGATATTTTTCAAAACCCGCTGGCAGCCATTTTATTTTTGGTGTTTTGACCCAGAAGTAGCCATTTTTGAGCTTGGCTACAGGGACTTTCTTGTTCAGCATACCCAAATTACCCAGAATAGCACTGTAGCCGACTTGTACAAAAAATGTCTCTAGGAAGATTTAGAGCTGTATTTGATGGGATTTTGCCTAGTCTATGACACATGTTCACATCTTGAGTTATCCCTGGGAACTAACTGGGTAGATTCTTGTGGCAATCAGGATTACTGACACAAGTGTACGTCAAGAATTGTTCACAGGAATTAGATATTATTCCTAACTGGATAGATTCTTGTGGCAATCACAAGTACTGACACAAGTCATGAGTTGTTCCCAGGAATTAGATATGTTCCTTCTAAACAAAACTCAAAAATTAAATGTTCTGATGACATGGAGGATGCTCATGGAGAAAACATGAGTAAACATCCCAAGTCATTCTCGGGAATTGAACAAGTGCATTCTCATGTGGATTACAAGTGATAACACAAGTTTGTATCTCGAGGTATCCCCAGGAATAGAACATTTTTAAATGCATCAGTGAAGTCTTGTAAGAATGACAAGTCAAAACATGAGGCTTTATCTTGTATTATTCCCCATAAAGGAACATGAATAACTGGGGCAAATCCGGGGTATGCACCATGACATGAGAAAGACACAGGAGATTCTTGAGAATTATGAACTATGTTTTTTTCCTGTGGAAATCACAAATCAAAATCTCGTGAAGTGAAAGTGTACAATTCTTGGGGGCTGCACAAGTCATGACAAGAGAATGTCTCAAGTACATCTCAGGATTGTGTTTGCAGGGTAGGTACCATACTTGCAGGTAGCAAGACATGCCAGGAACAAGTCAGGTGCCAGATCAGAACCAGAAGTCGCAGATACCCGCGTGCACATGGTGCTGCGGGAGTCGGAACGATCCTGATTGGTCGTTATATGAGTCAGCGTGTGTGGGTGGGTGTGGTGGTTACTTAAGCAGGGAAGGCCTTCAGAGACGCTGATAGAGATGCAGGTAGAGACGCTGATGGAGACACAGGTATGACATCCCAGACGCTGACTAACTGAATGCCTCCTACAGGAGGACACCATCTCACACTCTGGGTAAGTAAGCCTACATGTTAGTGTGCATGTCTGTGGCCAGTCACTCTTATATCATGTTACAGTTCTTGTGTTGCATATCAAATTTCATAACTGTAATACTTTATTAATATATTGTTGTTTTCGAATCAGTCTCAAGGAATATTACACAAAAGGCTGTTTTAGATTAGCTGATATAGCTTTTCGTAAAATAAAAAGCTTTAAAAAGCTTTGTAGACCTTAATGATTAGAATATCCTCTAAACGTTTCCCAAGTAACTGATCTCTAGATTACATTCAAATCATCACTTTGATTAATCCATGATCCCATTACAACAATGATTATTCAATTCTATAGGTGTTTTCAAAGAAAGGTAATGTGAAAAAGAACGTTTTTGTTTAAATAGTAGTCTGTCCCTAGCAACCGACCTCCTAATGCCAGGAAACGAAAAGAAACAAAATGTGTAATCAAAATCAGGTATACACAATTGAATATTTAGAGACAGTTAAAAGGATGGCGGGGGGGGGGCGAGTAGTATAAATTATCCTTAACTTGTTACAAGAATGTGCACCAGAATTCAGGTGTTTGACCACCTTTAGAAACCCCTTGCGGTAAGTCTGAGCCACGGATGACATTCCAATAGATAGTAGACTTCGCACATCTTTCACATGATTTATTTTATCTGTTTTCGTCGGACATTGTGTAAACCACTCACTGGAGTTCTCACCAAAAGTATAAAACAAAAATGAGGCCATTTGAAATTGCCTTCTTGACAACGTAAATGCTGGAAGATATAGAAACATGAAGGGGAAACTTACTAGAAACTGTTCTACTCCAAACTGCTATTCAATTGCGACATAAATGCTAAAAGTGCATTACTGCTTCAGAACCATTGCTTGTTTTAATGGATGACTGCGGCCACGATGAGTAACTTAATGGGGCTGCATTGGAGGGGCAAAATTACTCTAAAATATTTATAAAAATACATTAAGCTAATTGTTTATGTGGAATCCAATGGTCTCATTTAAAAAGCTCCATTTTGGGTAGAAATGCCCATATTTGGATGGTAACATGAACATTTTTATTTCATGAAAAAATCAACCTATATCCCTGTTCCTGGCTGCCATGGCAACGATTCCAATAATCAAACTTTTACAGATTTTTATGCCAATTTTTGGGGATACTCACCAAAGACCCAAAAACTGAAAAAGGAACATTCCTTCTAGATCAAAACCTATGATAAAAACCACTATATTGAAATGTATTTTTCATGAAAAAGGCTGATTTTTTGGCGAGCAGTCTTACCAACACTTCATTGGTGCATCATGAAGACCCATGGGCATGATGCATTAATGCATCAGCGGCCCTTAAAAGGTTATATATTGTAGTTTGGACAGTTGGTGGTGAGTCAGGTTTCAGACACCTGTTTGAGACATCTACCTGTATGACGCACCTGGAATTCTCACAAGTACATGGACACGTGACTACTTTCGCAGTAAATAAATGAATTATTTAATACTCTTTAAATCAAAAAGCTTGCACGGGAGTCTGGTACTGACACAGTAAATGAATATTGATACAGTTGAGGTCAAAAAGCTGTAATATGAGTCTGGTTTTGACACAGTAATAAAGACAATGCGACATGTGGCTGGTGGCTGTGCTATTCTCAGTCTGCCCATAACCTGCAAGCAGGTGGCCGCAGTGGACACCTGTAGATTGCATGACAACTGCAAGCCAGGAGAGTGTTGCTCCTATGGTAAATAGAGCTGTCAGTATTTTCCCTCTTTTTGAGACAAGTCACACTCTGCTTCACCATTCAACTTGCACTCACCACATTAGTCTGAAAAGTCACCTGCCTTGTTTAAAATAGAGAGACCTGCACTATCAGGTACCTACTCATGTCATACCCTTTATACTATACTATACTGACTAACTCCTCCTGACTAGGTAAAAAGTGAAAAGTTATCGTTACATGGAAAGCCAGTTCTGCAGAAGAGGCACTTCTTAGTCAGTACTACCGTTTCCCATGTGAGCAAAACCCTCCAAGGATCTCACATACAGCTGCACGCATGTTGGAGCCCACTTGGCAAAAAACATATTTTTAACGTTTGCAAACGTTTTTATTTGGTTTGGGTAAAAAACGTTTAAAAAACATGTTATTTTGACGTTTAAAAAACGTTTAAAAACGTTTTCCAACCAATTTTCAACCAAATAATACGTTTTTTATTTACGTTTCTTTTACATAAAAAAAAACGTTTATTTAACCTGATATAAAAACGGGCTTTGACTTCCTTATTTTGTTTTTCACACATTTAAGTGCTTGGCTAATGTAATTTTCTATATAGAGGTAGCGGATTGTCCAATGGGTGTGGCCATTACCACCTGCCCCTCGAGAGGCCCGCGGTGAATGAATCTGGCCTCACCTCGACCACTGCCGGGAGTCTCTGGCAGCCTGGGAATTAGGGTAAAAGTTGTTCTGTCCACTGGGGGTCGAATGACGGCAGGTTCCTTGTGTAGTAATATTCCCCAGAAAATGGGGACCTATAATTCCTAAGTGGAGAGAGGTATCCCCTACAAAATGCGTAACGGGTGAGATGGCAGTGAATACCATAAGTCAACCTCAGTCATAAGCCAGGGGCAGACTTTAGGAAAAAGTTATTAGCCGATTTTGGGGCCAAATATTCGACACTTTCTCCTTAATCTATTGTAATAAAAACCTAGTTAAAACCCGAGGTGGGCTTTAGGAATAATTTAGAAGCCGATTTTGATCAAAAATAGCAAAAAAAGATCGGCTTATGGCCAGAGTTTTAAGGTAGTTGTGATAACTTTCATTGGCTGATAATTACTCCTGCCAAGTCTGTGCAGAGAAAACTGCACAAAACCCTTATTCCTGTGGGTTATGGAGGGTCCAGTTACAGCCCATTATCTAACTATCTGGGCCTCAACAGTGCTTTTTTGCTCATAACCCCAGTTCCTTATCCAGCCATAACGCACTCTGAGACCTTTTCTTCATTTTCAAGAAGCTGCTGGTTTCAATACAGACATGTTAATAAATTGGGGGAATATACAAAGTCAACTCCTCCATACATTTCCTGTTAAAACCGTTTAGTTTCAACGGGGAATCGATCCCCGGCCGCTGGGGCAGGAGGCGAGCTCGCTGTCCACTATACCAAGCCGACCGGTGCTAGAAACCACTGCACATGGAGGATTTGAAAAAGTTTTCCGACATACCTGAAGTTTACACACCTCGTTAGCCTAGAATATATGGAGCCTGGTGGAGTTATTAACAGAGAACCATCCTTAGATATCCTAGATGAACATGCCATGCCAAATTCCTCCATTTTCTTCGAAATAAATAAGAATCAATTGATTTTCCATAGCGATACGTGTCGGCACCCGCCTCGTACGGCCATTCCTTGTTCGACGCGTGGCTGACCTAGTTCTTACATCCGGGCACCTACCCACTCTGTCAACAAAAAGCAATTGCCGTGTACCGGGCCGTGTGTGTTGGATCGGTATGGAAAATCAATGGATTCTTATTTATTTCGAAGAAAATGGAGACAAAATGTATGCGAACACCAAATAGAGATCGTATATTTGGCGCTGCTAGAATAACAGGGGTTGACATCCTTGGATTATACCCGAAAATTCGTTGGAAATACGAGGGTTTGACGGGTGGACTAAAAACAATGGCTATGCTGGCTTGGCAAACCGTGCGGATAGGATGCACTTACAAAATGTCTTCTCCTGGATTAATTCTTGGGTTATAAGGTAAGAAATTAATACAAAATGGAGAAATATGTTCAATAAACGCTTTAATGTATGTTATGGGAAAGCACTTGTGGATTTACGGGTTAATAATCCACTCCCCCTTCGGGGTCGTGGATTATTAACCCGTAAATCCACTAGTGCTTTCCCATAACATACATTAAACGCTAATTAAGGAATGATCCCCTGGGGGTGAATTATTCCTTAACATGGTACAACCTTAGCTGTTCCTGCTTCGAGGCTAACAATTAGTTTATTCCATGATATCTCGGTAAAGGGTTGGTTCCACAGAGTCAGTCGGGTCCATTTTTTGCTAATCTGGCCGATTTTTATATAGGGAATGTATGGACAAAATCGTCGAATTCGCAGAAAATGGTCCCGACCGACACTGTGGAACCAACCGTTAAGAAAATAATACAAGATTCACACAAGGGGGTTAAGGCTATTTTGATGATATCATAGTAGTGAACGGGGCCATAGAGGATGGTATTCAGTTTCTTCACGCCCCTATTAGCAATGAGTGTTCTCTAGAGTAAGGCTAATTAATAAATAGACAGAACTACACGAACGTGGGATACATTTGAAAACATCAATCTGCCCCGAGGGTGGGTCAAGGTAGGGATGGATCAATATATATATAAATATTCCTGTTCTGTGTCTACTTCATATTATTTTGATTTAAATGTGATTATGTTCACTTAAATCAAAATATAAATAAGTCACGTGACCAGCAGTGGAAATCGTGGCATGTTATTTGATTAGGTTGCGGCCAACGCAACATTGTCCCCATGGGCCGTTGTTATTCAAATAAAGTGCACTACTTCAGAGCGTCAGGGCCTCTACTCATACCTTTATTGCACACACCCTGGGGCCTATTTCAACAGAACTGACAATTTGAAAATTCATTGATAATATTCGTCTTAATGGAGAGGCAGGCTCTCATCCGGCACTGATGCCTCTCATTTCAGAAGGCTGCACAGAGCCATTTCAATTTAAAACTCAAAGAATAAGACTCAACATTGACTGTTTGACCAATGAAATGCGAATGTGCGCAATCTTCAGTATATGGGTTTCACGACCCGTAGCAAAATAAAGCCAATCTTTAATTAGCAATCAATGTCCCAGCTCCTGGATGATTTCTTATCCATCAAGTCGTTTTTGATCTTAGAACAGGTTTTCGTATTGGGATCAGGAACAGCCATTAGATTTTTCATGGAAGTGTTTATTAGGTGGTGATGAATTGTAACATTTATTTATGTACCACTATAAAAACGACAACCATTTTTTGAGAATTATAGCTGTTGCATACATTAACCAATATATCTCTCTAAATGCACATAGACAGCAGTATAAATTTTAAAGCTGATTCTAAGGGGTGATAATCATGGTGATACAAACACATGGTGAAAAAAGGGTGATTCAGTGAGCTGTGTTCACCACCCTGAGGGCCATTGCATTCACAAACTCAATATTACTTAATGACATATTATTTAATTGAAAGCCCTATGTCTTGGCTAATTAGAAAGGTTGATTCATGTCTACAACTCCTAAGGGGTCAGTTTTTATAACCCGCTGCATGAAAGGATAGTTTTTTTAACCTCCTGGGGGCAATGGTTTTAATCAGACAATTATTAAACCTATTATTATCATCCTATGTACATCATCTTGCATGTCCATAATGTTACAATATATGTTTTTAAGAGTAGTTAATTCAAATATGATTTGTCAAGAATCTGTTTTATTACACCTCATTGCCAAATTTGGAGATTATTAAAAATTTTGAAAATGTGGCTTAGCATTCTCAACTTTACTTTTAAAGGATGACTAGATCTGTATCAAAATCAATCCTTTTGCAACAATATTTGATACAGCTAGTATGGTCCAGATCTGTGTGGACACTTCCCAATACCGAAAAAAAATGTTGCGTATGTGGGGTTTTCAATAGAATTTTCTACCTGAGCAATATTTTAAACATCACAGATCATCTACATCACTACATTTTGTACAGCACAAGTTCAATTACTATTTCAAAGCCATATCTAGACAGCTTAAGTGTATTATTGGTCATTTTGACTGTTTTGAAAAAAAAATCTCATACTTTTACAACACTTCTCCAATCATATGTTATGTACTACTTAAATACAGACTAGGGCACCTGAATTACTCTTTTTTTTTTACAAGGCACATAACTCTTTTACTCATTGCAAAAAAGAAAATCAACATAGAACATCACTCAGGTCCATTGATATGTACCTATACTAAACCCCTACAGCTCCACTATAGTTACAAGCACATGAGATATGCGGTGGTTTGGGTCTCTAAAGGGCCGTCCATAAATTACGTCAAACAGGAGGGGGTGGGGGGGGTATTTTGTAAAGTGAGACAGGGGGTGGGGGGTGTCAAGGATTGTGTGATGTCACATTTTTAAAAAGTAATTTTAAGGCCCATATTAAAGACTTCATATAAAACAAGGTAAATATGTTAGCTAGAAGGGAACTACAGAAGGACAGCACTGTAATGAGAGAGGCGAAATTCAGGGGGCTGGGCCCCCAACCCCTTGCCCATAGTCAGGTAAGCTTTTATTATACCCCCAAGTCCCTGTTTCTCAGGTAAAATTCTAATAAGATTCAGATAAGATATTAATTATTATTATTGGAAGCTTAGCTGAGTCAACAGAATGGCTGAAGGGGGGGTTCAGCCAAGTGTGACGTGATTTTTGAGGGGGGTGGTGGCTGTGTGTGACTAAGTGTGACGGGGGATGGGGGGTGTTGAAAATGGCCCAAAAAAGGTGTGATGTAATTAATGGACGGCCCCTAATGAAAAGACGGGTGGACTCGGGTGCATGGCAATGGTTTTATTTCTGGTTGTTAAAGATTCTTGCCTGCCAGTAGGCAGCATAATTATAATACAAATGATCATAGGCAGTGGGTGGTTATAGAATAGACCCTCAAATTAAGGTAGGGTAGTGGCATACCTTCTGATGGGACCACTGAGCCTCACCTGTATAAATATATATGCAGGTGGATCACAGCGCCACCCAGTGTTACCCTCTCGGAGCCAGATAGGTGCTGCCACCTTCCCACTTACCTTACAACTCTTGTAATTATAATGCAGTGAGGCAGTATAGGTTCTACAATGAAACCCCAGATGGCAGTGCGGTAAAATACAGTTTTACAAGGAAGCTCTGTGAAAATAACAGCAAAATACTTAAAATACTTAAAAATGTTAACCAGAGATCCTACATTATTTTGACTTTTGGTTATTATGACCATCGATGACCCTTTGTCCTTTCTATAATATCGATAAATGATAACCATCATATTGATACTTGATGAAGCATTTTTAATTTTCTACCACACGCTGCAGTGTTTATATTGTTTTAACATTGACGTCATATCCTATATATACAGCCCCTGGTATAAGCTAATTATATCAGCTCTCAAGCTTGGCATTTGTTGAACTTTGACCACACCAATTAACTTGGCATTCTGAATTACTAACAATTGTTCTTTTAACCCTGTACACTGTATACATGACGACCAATGATGCATTAATGTACAATAAGTCCTTGAAGGGTTAATAATGACCTATTGTCCTTTCCGCCATCATTTCCGACAGATCTTGTAAGGGCTATAATGAACTAATCAAACTAGCCACTGACACTCGAGAACTACAGAACTCATTAAGCTCTGCAAACTGTACTTAATGTTTTTGGCTGATAATGCACCGTGAATAATGTGTGAATTTAATTTTGAAATTATTCGAGATTTACCTGTAAATTGAGGTATAATTAAGATTATACCGAGGAACCTAGCGGTTCAGGGAATATACGACCCAGAAGACTGAAAGGAGGAAAAATTTACATAAAGTTACTCCTCCAGGTTATTGACATGGCATCAATCTCCCAGGCACCCGGTTGAGGTCCCCAGGAGATGAAAATTTCAACCTTTCTGTTTGCTTGGGATGCAAAAAAAAATCAACTTTGGGCTTCCCGAAGATATCAGAAGCTTTCTTAAATATTTTATCACTGACTGTGCATGCGCGACTCCACCTCTCGTAGGTTCCTGGAAACGCTTAGGTTTCTGAGGGATAATTATGCACCAAACCTTCATAATGCATGAATACTAGAGACTCTCTTGTGCTATATTTATGCTAAATCTTTAGGCTTGACTCAGTTCATGAGGGTTAGCATTATGCAGCACTCAAGTGGAGGTGAATGCATTCCAGTGTAAGTGTTTCTAGAGAGGCCGACCCTTTAAAATCTGCTGATGCATTACTGCAATATGCAAAATGGTTGGCATGATGCATGAATGTAGCTATAACAGAACAAAGACTACATGCTGCATCCAAATTAATTCTAAGTTGTGTCCATGATGCAGAGGAGCTGTGTCATACTTAATAACGTTGATCAACTATGTTCAAAATGACACAGTTTGTTGAATCAAAATTGAAATAATGACGATCAAATTTCTATGTTCAGCATTTTTTCAACATTGATTCAATGTTCCATGCCAACTTGATGTCAGGGCTATCGCCCCTAGTACATTTTATCATTTGAAAATGTTTGGAAAAGGTTTTGATGAATAAACATAGACAAAAAGATGTCCATTGGTAATTTGAAACTATCAATTTTAGATGAAGCAAAGAAAATATTCAATTGAGAACTCAAAAATATTTTCCTACCCCCAGAATCACAATTTTTGAGGTACAAAAAGTTATGTATTACTGAATTCCCAAAGGGTGATAACTGTTTCTTTTTGTTATTAAACATAATATCACTCATCCCTTACAGAATGGTACAACGATGGACGTCTTCACATCCATAACCACAGAGAGTCTGATGTCTCCAAACAGCACAATAAACATGGCCCCAGCTGTACCTATAGAGCCCACAGACAATATCAGCCTATTGGGAAACCATACTGACAGCCAAGATGACAGTCATGACCCAAAGCTGTCCATGACCTTCATGGCTGTTTACTTCTCCATCCGGGTCCTGTTCTCAGGATTTGCTGTTTTTGGTAACATGTTGACCATAGTCGCAGTCATCCGCTATGAGCGGCTTCAAAACACCACTAACTTTCTTATCTGTAGTCTGGCCGCTGCTGACATGTTGGGTGGGTGCTTGACGCCACTTGCCATTGTGCATCAGACGCATTCGGAACAACCAATCTTTGTACCACTATGCCTGATTGACAAGACAATAGGTGTTGTTTCAGTGGGCACCAATCTGTTCAGCATTTTGTGGATAGCTATTGATAGGTAGGTAAAAATTGATAGTATGATACTTTAACACTGATAAAAATACAGTTGAATATCTTAGTCAGTAGTGACTAACTTTAGTTAGTCAAATGATAGTGCGATTTTTGGCTATCCCTCTATAGTAACCTGTCACTAACTTAGGTTAGTCATATAGTCAATGTATAGTCATGCCTTTAAACCATTGTAAAATGACTTAGTCAGATGACTATCAATTTGATGCCTGGCATCATTTAGTTAGTCATTGCTGCTAACATGTACAGTCAGTACTGACTATACCTCCTACAGAGGATCTGTCTCTGTGTTTATCTCTCTGCCCGTTAGACTGCCTGTCTGTCTGTCTGTCCACTGTGGTCTGTCTGTCTGCATTTTTTTCTGTCTGTCTGTCTAGAGCTGTCTGTCATCTCCATGATCTCTGTGATGCTGTCCCTTGACCATCACCCTGTGATCCTATCAACAAAGGTTTAAGACAGAGCAATGTGAACAAAATTCATCCACCCAGTTCAATATGGCTGCCATACACCTCCTATTTATGATCAGTTTAGGTCAAAAATAACTCTCCTATTTCTGCAATACCTGCCAATATCATGACAAATAGATGACTTACCTATGTACTGATGAGTAGACATAGTCATTATCCATGGATGGAGTAGCTATGATGATGATAATGCCTGATTTTAATTGTCCTGATAAGGTATGTCCAAGAATCCAAAAATATGTGCTCTTTGTTGATGGCATCTTTGTGCACAGAAAACTGTGACATCATCACTTTGTGAGCTCTAGACATAGTCAGATTTACTAATTCTATGACTAATACGTGACTAAGGCATATAGTCATCTGACCACAGGGGTCAAAATCTGGAGGTATAGTCACTACTGACTATAGATTTTATTACCAGTGAAGGTTTTTTTTTTTAAATGCAGTAGTAAATCATGCCGAACTTCCATTAACTATATAAACTTCAAAATATAACTGTTGAATCTATCATAAAACTGTAGAACAGTAGACTACCATAATTGTATTACAGTGATCCAGTGCAGTTTTTATTTACAAGAATCCACACGTGGCGAAATGGTGGGACAAGGATTTTCTGTGAAAATTACAATAGGTCTCTGGCAATTTTGGGACAAGGAATTTGTTATTATTTCAACAACATTTTTTTACAGTGTATATATTAATCCTGTAGGGCCATAAGCAAATATCCTCAACCATGGAATATCTTATTCCTTGTGGTTACATTGTATTTATCTCACGATGCCTTAGAGGCAACCTAACCAATGTAACAAATCTGATTATGGCTATTCCAATGTATATCAAACTGCTGATACATGGACAAATCAGAGAGTTGGCTGATGTATAAAGACATGGCTGCAACACAATTTTATTCTTATCCAGCATCCTAGTGTTTATTACATTCTTTTTACCATCTTGTCTCAGGTATATCTACATTGCACACCCCCTTCACTATCACACCTATGTGACAAGAACTAAAGTCTTCAGCGTGATTGGACTGACATGGGTGTTTTGTGTCGCTCAGATAACAGCCGTCTTCATCTTTGCAAACAACCTGAGGATAGGCGTAACATGCAAGTTTGCTGTGTTCCTGTCCAATCTTGGCTATGGCAAGATCCTAATGCCGCAGGTTGCTGTGATCGCTGGAACAACCGTCATAGTCTACATTGCCATTGGACGGATCGCCTACAAGCAAGGTGTGTTAATTTTGATTGCCATAGCTTTCTATATATACCATTGCCCTTATTGAATCAAGATAAGTCCTTGTTTAAGGTCTGCTGCTCAGTGTTTAAAACATTTAATTCAATACCTAGCACTTAAACACACCACTGCAATAAATGACTTTCAGACTAACCGGTAGCCCTCATCTTTGTACATGCATATGGCTTGTTCTCACCAATGTGATGCAACTCCATTGGGGGAGGTTTTGAAATTGGTCACAGAAAGGTACTGTTTTTTTCACTTCCCCCACTTTCCTTATGGTCCAGGGGAACTTATCCTGTTTCTCATTAGGGGGTTCAGTGTATAACTTGCAGCACAGTGCTTCCTCTTTTTCCACCCTTTCATCTGAAACAGGTCTCTCCTCTCCTAACCCTCCTTGGAGAAGACCCTTGCACTTCTCTTGGAGTTTTTCCTTCACCTATGGGTGAGAGAAGATTTCTCCTTATATGTGTCTTCTATTTTTCACCCTTCCCCCCTCCTTCCTCTCTTTTTCCCCCTTTTTCTCCTTCATTTCAGTTTTGAGGTTTCTGACAGGTCGTCTCCATCATGCTTTTATTGGCCCCTCCTGTTCCCCCATTCACTGGTTTGCACTCAGAGGATGTGGGCCAATTTTTTTTCTTCCGTTCCCTGTGCTTTTTGTTCCTTTCCAGACTCGAGAAGGAACATTTTCTTGACTTCCTCCTCTCCCAAAGAGGTTTCTGACCAGGGAGGTTTCTGACCGGCAGTTATAAAAGACATCTATTGACCTATAGTTTGAATTCCATCACAGAAAGGCATAGTTTTTTTTTCAGTCAACATAGGATTGATCCTATCTTGGCTCTATAGACAAATGTCTTGCCACCCCTTATATTTATGGCACAATTGGCCTTATGTTTTTCCTAGTCAGAAATCTGGATCAGAAACCTCAGTCAGAAACCTCGGTCGGAAACAGTCAGAAACCTCCCCGAACAGAGTTGCATCACATTGGTGAAAACAAACCATATTTGATTTGTGATAGCATCATTTTACAAAATCAGTTCCTAATTGTTCAATTTAGAGTCCCACAGAAACTGGAATGTGGTATTATTATTTCCATTATCATAGTGGTTAGGGTTGAAATTTGCTTGGTCACCAGATCCCTGTGCAGGGACTCACTTAATCCAATGACCACCAAGGGCCCTGCAGTTTATATCATGCATGACCCGTTATAAATATCCATTAGGTTGTCGGGCTTCCCTAACCAACTTGAAAGAGTCTATATCTTGTCTTTTCTATCCCCTCAGATATGTGTGGTGCACATATGTGCGGGCACTAACACATTCCCCTGTGAAATTGTGTAATGTAGTTCTCACCAGGAATATGACCTCAGCTATCTAAATGACGTTAAACCCTCACTCACTCACTCCATAAGGTTGTTGCTTCATTGAACCTGCCATATTTTCTGTTGAAGGTAAAGCTATTGCTGCCCTTAACCAGCCATATGACACGTATGAGGCTGCTGTAAACAGACAGCAGAAGAAGATTGCCAAGATGATGGGCATGGTCCTGGGGACGTACTTCGCATGTTACACTCCCCAAGTCATTGTGAGCGTCATCCTAAAGTCATCCAGGACCATCTTCTGGTTGCGCATTGAGAAGGTAATTGTTATCAAACATTTCCTTAGTTTTCTACCGCACATGTTCATGCTTTATTATCTAAAAGAAAGTCTTTATTTTTACATGTATGTGGAGGTTCCCACAAAGTGTGCTCTGTTGACATACAGCAGGGATGGCAGGGGTCTGTTACACAAATGGTGCTCTTTAATTTGTGCTCTTAACTGATAAAATGTTTAAAATAAAGATCATGAAGCAGAGTAAGAAATAATTCTGTTTCATAAATTCTATTCGTCTGGAAGAGTACCAAATACATTCATGTTGGTTAATATTTATGTTCTTCAATTATTTCCTGTTAGTTAATATTGGTGCTCATCCATAAAGTATGGGGTACATGGTAAACTACACATTTTTGTGTACTACATCATCACAGGGCCCCATAACACCTGCAAAATATATGCAAACCCCATATGATGTTAAAAATAATTTAATGAACCTATACAGATTTAAGCTAAATATAGATTTAAAGGCCCTCTACGACAACTAAAATCATGTTAAATGGCCCCTAAAGGCAATTAAAAATATGCCCGTAATATTAAAGAGCATGATATTAAACAAAAATTAAAAGAGCATGAAATAGTGAGCAAGATTAAGGTGCTTTTATAGGGCCAAAACTATTAGAATAATATCCTAATCAAACAAGTTGTTATCTTTATGTGTGTATTTTAGGACTTCCTGTTATATTACTATAACAAAATTACATCGTTTTCAATTTATTAAAAAACTTAGTACCCCCATTTAGGTCTGTATAACCTTTATTTATGTAATACTGGATAAACCCCTTTACGATCACCAGAAATAAATTAAAGAACACCATTAAAATATTAAAGAATAGTTATGAAATACCTAACAATTTCTATAGAAATAAGGGGATCTTGCTCATCTACTAAAGAGCACGAAAATTAGTGAACACCACCTAGATTTATGCTTGTAACACATTTTCTAATAAATTATAATTAGGGACCACACATTCGATTGTGTAACAGACCCCAGGTGTAGTAGACTGTGGGGCTTTGGCAACCTGGGTCCACTGTCGTCTGTGGACTACATACATGTGAGAAAATCTATACCCTACTCATTCTAATAAGCGCACCTGTGTTCAAAATAATTTGTTAGGTGCTCAAAACTCAATACAAAAATTAATTCTGATAAGGGCACCCACACCCTCCCTTTTCATTGATTTATTTTTTTCTTTGCATCTGAGGTGGAAATACTACCATAAAAGCTGTACCAGGGATGACAGAGGTTTACAGTAACAATAGTTAAATAAATCTAATTTTTTGCATGATTTTCCACCAAGAACAGGTGTGCATATGCCCCAAAAATAATTGGGTGTGCTTATTAGGGCAGCCGCACTTATTATAATGAATATGGCAGGTCCAATTGGCTTTTACAGTGAATCATTTAGATGTATCACGGGCCCAGGCTTAAAATCATGGGCCAATCATGGGCCAGCATTAACCCTGCCTTATACTTAGTACCATAGCATTGCAAGTGCACCAAACAGGCAAAGTGCAATAAAACACTATGTCTACAATAAAAGATTTAGTTTTGGATGTAGTAAGCATTCACTGATAACCACCCATCCCCTTTTTCAGGCTTTTCACACTAGAAAAGACCCAATTTTCATAATTTGAGAGTCAGTTAAATCATAGACCTACACAATGTGTAGGTCTATGGTTAAATGTTTAACTGCTGGAGAGCTACAAAGGAATATGTATGTTTACATATATTTAGGTGTTCTGGGCTATTGGGAAATATGTCAAATACCAAAAATGATAGTGCTGATACATACATTTATGTCAAGGTGAATATCGATGCTCCATTGACAATGCACTAAACCCCCGTATTGCACCCCTGCGTTAAATAACCCACGGGAAATCCGCACGGTGACGTTATAGGTCCACCGCGCATGCGCAGCCTTTTTGAAATGTAAACATCCAAGATGGCGGCGGTCAGGATTCGCGATGAAGACGGGTAAATAAGGGTTTAATTTCAATCTTTTTGATGAAATTAATTGATCCTATCTTGATCCTATATTGATCCTGCCCACTGCGGACTCGGCCTACCGGCCTCGTGCGGAACGGGCAGGACACGCTCGTGAAGAAAAGGTCAGCTCAAACTGCTAATCGTTCACCTTTACCATTTTATTTCATGTTGAAAAGGAGACTTCCTACAGTAATGTGTATGGGAGGCCATCCGGAACAAGTCTATGAGGAAACTAAATCTCAGCCAAGTCATTTCTTCAGAATAGCCTAAATTCCCTTATCAAAAAGAGAGGGATTTTCTTTTTATTAATGTATATAATAATATATAAATATATAAACGGTCACATATTGTTGTCATTACAGGTGACTGTCATTATCTACTGGGCCAACACGTGGCTGAATCCGCTCATCTACGCCTGGAAGAGTGAAGACTTCAGGGTCGCCTTCAGAAAACTGCTGGGACTGAAACCATCCAATGTGGTCGCTCCTATGGGGCCACCATGAATCCATAGTGGGCTCTGTTCCAAACGCTATAGTACTTTTATAATGACTAGTAATGATCATGTTATTCATGGACATGTAGCAAGGCTTCAGGTCTGGAGAAACCATGATATCCCTGCACTGAATTTCCAATGTATCTACAACATTGCCTCTGTATGATTATATTTATTGAGAAGTATAACCAGAAATATTTCCTGTGACTGTGATGTAAACACATGGTAGATTTGAGTGTTGACTGATGGTTTATACAATGTCTTCATGTATAATTAGGTAAAGCTGTGTACGATGTACTATCGCATTAGCAAAGAATGGATTCAGAATATAGATCATTCACTTGAATAAACACCACACTGTCCGCCTGCCACAAGGGTCTTACAGTAGAGTACTTCTTATTCTGAAATACAGTTGTACCTGCCTGTAGGTATAAAACCAATGACCCAAAGGGCATTCTGCTGTAGGCACAACAGGGATATTTACATAGCACATAATTTACAATTGCGGCTGAGAGTGCAAAGTCTGTAATTGTGGATCAACATCGTAAAAGGTATGCCCGCGCACCCCCTCGCGGGCTTACCTTTTACCGTGTTGATCCACAATTGCTTTCTCTGTATAGTGTACATAGGGTAGATCAATCTAAAGACGGCCGTTCCTGGACAGGATTTCAATAAGTGATTTGTAGAAGCTAATAGCTCTGAGACTAATTACTCCTCATGATAACCCAAGGTACCGGGTGAAAGACATTTGTGTGGAGATTTGTACCTGTTATATTTCTTAAATCTATGTTAACACTTTACTTCCAGTTTCCCATCACTTTTAAAAACATTCTATTTGATCTATTTTCACCTTGAGACATCCACTTTGCACCTTGAGACGTAGGATTACAACAGAAGCTGGAATGAATACATCAGAGGATTATCCAGTGAAATCATTACTCCCAAACTATTCTGGCCATGAATCTTGTAATGTAGCCCTACATAATCAATGCTTTCTATGCAATTAAATGCATAAATTAATTGTGTTAAGGAGTGGTTGACTCAAGGTGAAATGGTGGTAGTCTCATGGTAAAATTGGTAGGTCTTAGGAAATATGTCCAAAACAGAAAGTATTTGAAATTTCTGTCCTTTTGTTTATGCTATCATCAGGTCTAAGCTAAAGTATAGAAATGACCCTGGGTGATTTTTGACCTGTAGTCATTTTTGACACTGCCCCCCACCATCCCCCCACTCACCCTACTTGAAGAATTTTCACCCCAGCGTCATTTTTGACCCTGGGTCATTTTTGACCCAGTGTCATTTATGACCCTGCCCCCTCCCCTCCCCTTAACCCTCTCTCTGCCTTATCAGTTGACCTAGATAAGTGGCCTCTCCCCTATACTGGCTTTCAGTTATGAATGGGCAGCAGATTAAGTTTCAAAATGTGTTTTCTCAACTGCTATAGTTCATATCCAAAGGTTATTTTAGATTTAACTAGGATACATATTGATCTTTGCAGTGATGTATGATTTATTAATCTCAAATATGATACAATCTTATCATTTGCATTATTGTGAGCCCAGAGAGCTATTTTCCCTCATACCCACTGCAATAATTAAAACAGAAAGTAAAATTAGATGGCTAAAAAGTAGTTTGGTATTCTACACTACCATTATCAATCCTCCTCTTTTCATATATGATGGGTTTATGATGGATAGATAAAGAAAAATGGCCCAAAAAAGCAAATTAAAATTGCTTTTTCCATGGCAGACAGAGCAGGGTCATTTTTCACCCTGGGTCATTTTTCACCCTGGGTCATTTTTCACCCAGGGTCATTTTTGGGGTTTTACAAAAACCTTAGTAATGACATTTATCTTTATCTAGATTTAAAAAAAGTATATACATACATGTATATGAGCATTTGGAATGTTCATATCATGCAATCAAAGTTGGAAAATTCTGATGAAATGGTAAGTTGGTCATGCCACAAACCAGTCAAACATGGCAACTTCAGTGTATTATTATACAATGACAATTACACAATACATACCAGGACATAGTTCCATAAGTACTATGACACCTCTATTTTAACAATATTAGGATACCAGATCCACAGAATGCATGGAACTGTCAGGAAAACAAGGTGATAGGTGGTTGACTCAAGGTGTGTGGTCGTCTTTAGGTTAATCTACCCTACAAGAACGACTACAGACCAGTTTTAAAGAAATGATGCATATAGGGGCAGTGTGTGTGTGTGTGTGTGTGTGTGTGTGTGGGTGTGTGTGTGTGTGTGTGTGTGTGTGTGTGTTTGGGGGGGGTCCCACAGAAATGTTGCCGCAGAATGATCTTCCTCTTCATCGGCGATATTATCTTAATGTGCACATTATTGCTACAATAACCATTAGAAGAGGGTTTCTAGTCATCATGTCAACCTTTCTCTGGACAAAAGTTGACAGTACAAACACAGCAATTTATATCATTTTTGTAAAGGGGTGAAGGCCTTTTTGCTGGCCAGAGTACGCCATAACCCATTACACACTTTTGGTGAGTTTCAGCCATAAAATACAAAGTTACACTATTGTCACTAGAAAGGTTGACAATATAAAACAACCATCAATCAGGTTGTGTATGGGTGAAGAAGCATATCTGGTGCTAATAAGTAGAATATATACTTTTGCCCATACAACATACAACAAATTCGGTTAAAAGGAAAAGACCACCCCTTTTCCAAGATGGCCGCTTTGGTACGTTTCAAAGTAAATAAAAAAAAAAAATGACATTTTCTACACTCCATCTCTTATCTTAAGGACAGAGAGCGGACTTCTGTGATGACCCATGACGTCACAATTGGTCAAATGCATCAGTTGCTGCATTGCTTATGGTTTGGTGCTGTTGCAAAACACCCAGCAAATTGTCGTCATCTGTCGCCATGATTGGTCATCAATGGTGACTCCGTTTTGAGTGATAACTCATTCCATCATCTTTCATCACTGTGTGTTAGACTCACTTGGCATAGCAATTGCTATTCCTGGTGATCTTGTGCTATAACAACATCATAAGCCACTTCACACAGGTTGACGAGGACTCATGACAATTTGCTGGGCATGTTGTTTACTGTAATAGTATAGTGTGTTGCACCATTATATCCAGTAAAATAACTCAATAGTGTTATTAGGTGTTAATAATCAAAAGATATCTACAAGTAATGTTGAAAAACACCAATGATAAACATTTACTGTACATGTGCAGTCAACACTGGGGTGCATTCGACCAATTGTGACATCATAGACTGCATAGGAGAAGCCTGCTAGCTGCCCTTGTAAAAGCAGATGAGATACAGGCTATATAAGAATTGTTTTATTCCCCATAAAGATTACATAATGAGGCCATGATGAAAATTGGGTGGTCTTTTCTTTTAAGGGGAGATGAGGCCCCCCCCCCTCCCCGAGGGGTGGATGGATGACAAAGTATACCTGTGAGTTCTTCTGTGTACTGATTTTATAAATGCTATAATTATAATACTAAAGCTGATGGAAATGTACAGATTGTCATGACCGTATCATCATGGCTGTGCTGCTGTCGGCCATTTTGAATAGATATTTGCACTCAAACTTAGACTCCATTGCTGATTGGCTCAGAGTAGTGAGTGGGAGCATTTCATAACGATTTTCATCAAACAATATAAGAGAGATACGCAACTTTTATTTTGTAATGGGTAGAGTCGACTGAACAGACTTTTAGCCTCAACCTATTAGTATTGTCCAAGGGTATAAAACGTGCATGATTTATGATAAGAGATTGTTTTATCAGCTGAAAGGACATTAATATGGAACTTTGTAAAGTGATTTACCTGAATAGGATGTCATCATCTTGGAGATAGATAAGATCATCAAAGTCTTGTGGATTGACAACAGATTAAGGTGAGACTTGGTTGTATCTGTTTGAAGGAGTTATACTACTGAAAAATGATACGACCATGTCGATCCTTGATCTGCCGTCAATCCTCATGACAACCATTACCCAAAGCTGTCTACCACCTTCATGGCTATCTACTATTCAATCCGTGTCCTCTTCTCAGGATTTAACATCTATTGGCCCTTATCTACCTCCAGTGAAAATACTGAGGCTTTGTCTATAAAATATGTGCCTACACTTATCAAAGACATTTCTTTAGCCTCTCCTGTAAAACTTGGAAAAGTTATGCGGTTACCTGTTTGGTTTTATGTGTTAATTCTCAGTTCAGATTCAGATTCATTTATTAGCAGACTCGTCCCCAGGGGACGGTTTTCCGCAGCCAGTCACGGTGTACATTTTAGCTGACTAAGTCGACGGAATTGGCTTGTCGGGTAATAAATCATAAGATAGTCTATAAGTTTCACAACATAGTATAAGATTAATGTAAGGTTGAGGAAGGTGATAATTTTGAAGACCATGTTCACTGATGTTCACCTGTGTTTAAAATCAAATCAGGCCTGACTTTTTAATCTTTTATTAATCCTGCGTTTAGTCGGGAGAGCTTGTACTTCGGCACTTAGGTTATCCCATAGATCAATTCCTCTATAATAGGGGGATTTCTGGTAAAAGCTAGTTCTGGCATATCTTCTAGCAAATTTCATTTTTCTATCGGCCCTAGTTCTCATATTTTGTATAACTGTGGCTTCCCCGTTATGGGCTTTCTTCAACATTAGGTTTAGCAGTTGAATTTTTCTTCTTTTATCTAGCTTGTCCACCTTGCATTCTGAGTGTAATTCTTCAATACTTATTTGCCTGACCCTACCTTGAAGACAAACTCTTAGGGTAGCATTTTGCATACGCTGTAATTTTTGCAATTCAGCGACATGAGCACTTCCAGTATAAAAAGAGCAGTAGTCAACAGACAGGGCTATCATAACCTTGTATATTTCAAGGCCTTCCTTTGACATTGACTTTCGTAATTTACTAAGTTTATACAGCTTGTTTCCAAGTTACTTCTTTAAATTGGTTATCTGCGGTGTTACACTTAACCTGGTGTCAAATTCCACTCCTAAATAATTATATGATTTACAAGATTGTAGTTCAGCATTTCCAATGTTGAGTTTAGGGTCAGGCAAATTCTTAAGTCTATGGGCAGAGCCAAAATGCATGCACATGGATTTTGTCTCATTCACAGTCATTCTGTTCTCCACACACCAGTTATGCACACGATTTAGATCGTCTTGCAGCAAATTTATGGCATCATTTTGCTCTCTCCCTCCTACATATATTATGACATCATCAGCATACATCACATATTTACAGTTGATAAGTCTCGTGGGAAGATTATTATGAATGGCACGAGTAACAGTGGCGCTAAAATCGAGCCCTGGGGTACTCCAAAATTAACCTGCGACTCTTTAGATTGAATATCATTTGCTATTGTTTCATGTGATCTGTGCGCCAAGTGATCCATTAGCGGTTTTTTCAATTTCCCATGGATGTTCAGTGAATTTTTCTTTTGAAGCAATCTGGGGTGATAGACACTATCAAATGGTTTGCAGTTATCAATAAAGCAGGCCACTGTTATCAATTCGTCATCAATGTTATCATGAATGTCCTTCACCACATGGAAGACAGCATCAGTTGTTCCTCTGCCAGGGCATAAGCCGAACTAAGTTTCACAAAATATTTGTTCCCTCTCTAAATGTTCAGTCAATACTTTGTGAATTATTTTTTTCTAAATTATTTTTTTCTAATAATTTTCCTGGAAGAGGGAGTAACGTTATTGGTCTCCAATTTTTAATACAATCTGTGTTCCCCTTCTTTGGAATTGGCACAAGAGTCCCTTTTGACCAGGCTAATGGGAAGATTCCTTCATTGACAGAATTCCTGAAGATATTAGTTAATACAGCTGATAGATAGAGCAGTGTGTCCTTTAATAGCCTACTATTAATACCTTTAAGCCTGATGACTTATTTATGTTAATCTTTTTGATTAGATTGAGTACCCCCTCAGTATTAATTAATCCATACTAGTCTAGCTCTTCACCATCATCTGGTATTTAAAGATCTGGGATCAATATGTCTGCAGAAGGCAGACTAGTAAAGAGGTCCTGCCCAATATCGGCAAAATAATCATTTATAAATCCGCCATGCTTTCCGTGGGAATAGCAACACCGGTAATTTCATTGGTCAATTGTATTTTAAGATTTTTTGTAGTTGGGTTTACTAGTTCACTTCCTTCCCGCCAAAATCTCACCGGGTCTCCTGCTGCTTCATCAAGTAGACAAAGTGCAAATTCATTTTTCCTATTATCTAACTGTCTTTGTGTCCTATTTCAGATTACCCGTACTTGATGTAATAAGTCTCTTTCGAGCCGTCTTTGTAGCTCCTGTAGCATCCTATGCCTGTCATTTATTTATTCAATAGTTACATTGCTTCACCATCATATGGTCAGTGTTTGGTGGTGATAGCAACCTTTGTTAAAAAGCCATTTTTCAGCATGCTATGTTTTCAAACAGCCAACATGAATTGAAATTAGCCTGGATAATTGTAGGGAATGCGCTACGGCTACTCTGTACAATCAGCGTTTAATGTAGTATTACATATGGTATGGCAGGGCAGTCATAGCAGGCTGATAGGTGGGAATGGGTCACTATGCAACAAAACCCTCATATTTTACAGCCCTGTGGACAGACATCATATGGCTGAATGTGGCTGGTGGCACGAGTTTACGTGCATCTTGTGCATAAGGTTTACCTCAAGTATTAAGGACACCTCAAGTATAAAGTTCACCTCATACATGAGGTGCACCTCCTGTATAAGGTGCACCTTATGGATAAGGCACACATTGTACACGTATAACGCATAAGTTGATAAAAGTTGCACCTTTTTTGGACAATTTAGTCCAATGTAGCTGAAAACGTCTCCTAAGGACTGCCCATGAGTTATTTAGTACGTTTGGAATAAACATGGTAAATCATGTCTGTAATTAATCAATTTCCTTTCTCTTATTCATAGCTGTAAACATGGCTCCTAAGATGAGACTTATATTCTCCTTGGTTTTAACCTTTGGGGTCCTGCTTGTGATGTTTACATGGAAATGGTCAGAAATGAATCTATTGCAGATTCACAAAACTAAGCTTACAAGGAATTCATGTAGAAGATGTGAAATTGAAAATGATAATCTTCAACCTATCCCTGGGATTCCTTACAAGTATCACAATGAGGTAAACTTACGATTTATAGTCATGGTTTACAACCGTCCCACATCACTTCAGAAATGTTTAAACCGGCTCAGTGAGGTAATATTGGATGCAGGGGTAACATCGGCCATTGAGATCTGGGTTGACCGTAGTAAGTCAGGACAGGTTGATTCCAAGGTTTTGAAGGTAGCTGAAAACTTTCTGTGGAAGCACGGTTCAGTAAGGGTTCATATTTGGCCCCATCATGTCGGGCTCTATGGACAGTGGATCGACACTTGGCGCCCAACAGAGGGAAGTAAAGAAATTGCAGTTTTCCTTGAGGATGACATAGATGTATCTCCATACGTCTACAAGTGGTTGAACTCTGCCCGAAAAGCATTTCAAGTCAATCCTGCCATTGGAGATATAACACTAAGTGATATGGCTCAGGTGTCAGATGGGAGGCGAATACATAGACAGCTGATCAAACCAAAGAAAGACATTGTCTATCTTTATCCAATAGTAATCAGTTGGGGGATGTCCCCTTTTCCAACTCCATGGAGGAAATTTCAAGACTGGTTCCATAATGTAACTGGAAACAGCAACATCACCTATCATCCATACACGCCTGAGGCAAGGCTGCAAACTGGATGGTATAAAGACTTTGAAAAGAAGAAAATGCAGGATTCCATGTGGACTATGTGGTATATCCACTTTTGTTATCTTAACAGGCTATTTACCTTGCACCCCAACCTAGGTGCTGTAAAGGGGAACGCGTTGGCTGTGCATAGGCAGAAAAAAGGCCTACATTATTTCAGTAATAGACCAGTTAACACAACAACGAAACTACTATTTCAATGGAAAAATGAATATATTCAATTCCCTGTGAGTCTAGTGAAGTATAATTACAGAGGAGAACCTATGCCCTAAAAAGTCCCCACTTGTGAACATCCTGTGGTTGGATTGTTGATAATATGCACGATATTTTTATGGCAATACTATGGTAGCTATCTTTGACTTCCCATACACTCTCAATTGCAATTGTAACTGTGCTATAAATACCCCTATTATGCCTACTTCGACTCTTTTGGTTTTTACCTAGAGCAGGTACAACTGCATATCAGAGTAAGAAGTACTGTATTGTAAAAGCCCTTGTGGTGGGCAGATGGTGTATCTCTTTGTGGGGATATGAGATGTTGGAAGAGTATGACAAGCAGATGTTGATAGTTATGATCATATCTGCCATGACATAAAATGCAACTGTCCCACACAAGGTGGCATTGCTATTCAGTGACAAAACCAACTGAACCAGCTTGAAGGCTGCAGGACACTAATTATTTTCTCACTGTTGGCTTATATAGCATATGGGCGAAAATAAAATATTTGTGCAAATTTTTGGGCTCAGCCACTGTTATTTGTTTGTAGGCACATATTTTCCCCTTTAATTTAGGGCCATGAGATGTGGTACAATGTAATTAACTTTTCCGCTATCAGCCATAGAGTGTGGACATACCCAGATTTGGGGGTTTTGCAGTGAATGATTTCAATAAATTCTCTAATTAAATAGAGTGCACCCCTCTCAACTTACCATCAAATATCAGCCTAAATAACCCTCAAATTGATTAATATACACCCTAAGGATTAATTTGATACCTGGTTTGCCTACCCACTGTCAGATTTAAGACCAATATTCATTGTACAACACCCTTCAGTGCGGAGCTACAAAGTGTCTCCTGCTGCCACCTCCCGTCAATTGGTGTTCTGCAACCTGCAATGATCATTTAGCCTACTGCTCAGTTGATGGAACATCTATTCTGGTAAGGAGAGACCTCAACTGCTTTTATTTTATTACTATATTGTATATTATACAACATATTATGTCATCCATTATCGCCCACTACACTGTAGTTGCCTATAATATATGCAGTAGTACCACATCCTACCACTATTTGTGGTACAGTGGATAGTTACTAAGTATGTACAACCACCTGTCAGCAATTCAAACTAGCTACTAGGTACCACCCTAATTCAGCCGCTTCCGGGTAGAATGGCCAAACAGTTCCTCAGAAATTTTGTCATTTCAAGGAATTCGGACCATTTGTGAGGAGAGAAAGGCTTAGACCCATGGTTATTTGGTATCAAAATAATCAGGAAGTGTATTTCTTTAGTCCAGAGTCAATTTTTTATTGATATCAAGAAAACAGTGGAGGGTTATGGGGGTGAAATGACCATATAGTGTATTCCTACACTAGTCAGGTCTCACTGCTCAAAATCAGTGTGGTGGTTGCCATGGTGATTTAAAAAAAATCGAGCCCGACTTTTACATTCTGGACCTACTGCATAATTTTCTCCATTTCAAAAGCTAAATTTTGGTGTATTGTCCTAAGCTGTCAGAGAATTTTAAGTATTTCAAATGTTACATCCAAGGTCGCCAACACTGGTATTTTCTGGTCCGCACTGGGTATTTAGGGTGGTATCACCTTATAATCTAACCAGCATGTACCTTTGTATGATAAAGCTATCAAAAATTATCCATTAATCACCAACTTCTTATCACTATGTTCATACAATGGCTATATCAACCCTTTAGCTAGATATGACACTATGAGTATAATGATTTTATTGAGAATTGAGTTAGCTTATTCAGTCACATTGATGATAGCAGTGCGAGTAAACCTCCAAAATATGCTACTCATCATGAGAAACAAGAATCTGGGATTCTTTTTTGATTTTGGGTGCTATTACAACCCGACCACCCACTCCGAAGGTAAAAAGTTGTATTGCTAGATGGTCCATTTCAGGCCTCCCACCACAAAACTTTAAACTTTGGAGAACCCCAAAATGCACATTTCTCAACAATAAAGAATCAAGAGGTCAGCGATAAACACAGATGTGCCTATTCCTATTGAATTTAGTATAACAGCTGTTTCTAAAGTCATAATAGATGGGCATTCAGGTAACTGGTACACATTAAATCAGTAATATGTATTTTTTATCAAGAGGTAGTGTTTAATAGTGCCAGCAGAGTTATGTTTCTGCTGGAAGCCGTGGTTAAAGTCTTTATGTTTTGATTATACTTAGAGAATAGACAACGATCGTCTTCACATCAAGACTGTCTATTGCCCTATAATGCACAAATGCATGTGACCATGGGTGTTAAATCAGTGGTCCTCACATAACACAAGTCCTAATATTTCTATATTACAAATAAACAAAGTTTAGTTTGTGGCTGTATGTTTATAGCTTTTACAACAGCTTAATAGGCCATCAGCAGGGGAGACTCAATGGGTTGGGTGGTAGGTGGAGCAGCTCTAAAGATCACCACCATCTAAAGAATCGAAGGTACAGCATAGACCCTGTATACACGTCATGGTTTATAAACCATTTCAGATCATTGGTGCAGCTTTTAGGATTATTTTAAGTGCAACTTATACAAGGGTTTTATATACATACAGACTACACTAAGCAATGGAAGCTTTTAGCTTTCTTCCAAAGTCAGTGTGCAGCTTCTACATGGGTGTGGCTTCTATTTTATTTTTTTTAAATATCAACAGTTGATCTGATTCTGAGGTTTATGATGGAAGAAATATGTCGTGGAGTTCAGCTAGATCTTCTACTCTAGCACTCATGCAAAGTTTTTGATTAAATGGATTAAAGATTATACATTAAGCTGTTACATGTACTCACAACACCCAAGTTTATTTGAGGCTGTTGTCTCACATTGCCACCCCCCACTTCCCATTAAGGGGGCACAATAGGGTGGTTTAAGCAGAACACTTTAGCCAGTGTGGTTTAGAAGAAATGTTTCATACCCATGCATATCATATACCATTATGACTGTCTAAAATAATTTTATAAATTTTCTCCTGTATTGAGGCTTTCGAGAGCCATAATGGAACAAAAATCTTCTATATTAGCTTCTTTGGCTTTGAACAACACTATGAAATGGAATTTCTGAGATTTGCTGAACTAGAATTGAAAAAGAAGTAATTTTTTAGGGCGCTTTTTTGTTAGCTGATGCTCCAATTATAAAGGCTTACAGAGTGTTTGAATTTCCATAGTTACCAAAAAACAGAGTTTTCTTTTTAATTTTTTCCCAATCTTTTGGTAACTATGGAAATTCAAATGGCTCTGTAGACCTTAATAAATGGAGTATCTGCTAACGAAAAAATAAATACCCTCAGAAATGACTTCTTTCTCAATTCTCTTTAATTAAATCTCAGAAATATGCATAAATTCATACTGCTGTTCAAAGCCAAAGAAGTGAAAAAAGAACATTTTTGTTCCATTCTGGCTTTGTAACCATGGAAACACATTGATTCAGGAGAAATTTGATAAAACTATTATAGACGGTCATAATGGTGTATGATATGTAGGTATGAAACATTTCTTCTAAACCATACTGGCTAAAGTGTTCTCCTGAACCACGCTATTGTGCCCCCTTAAGTTCTCAAGCTGTACCCTGTAAAAATAGGCATAGTTCACAGTGCTTAACTTCTAGTATTTTTCTTTGATTGTTATTCTCTGCAATGTAATGCAAGAGCGATGTCTGTATATTAACATCATTGTGAACCTGCTCAATTTACTTACTTGACGAGCAGCAGTTACCAAAACACCCATTTACTATGACTTTAAAAACAGTTCTTATACTATAAGTTTTCCTTATGATGCTAGACCTTACCTTACTCATAATTACAAATTGCAAGTGTCTATTTACCTTCTCATCTGTATCAATGCCCCCTAAAGTGTTAAGCTCATGTAGTCACCCATGTCTATTTACCTTCTCAAATCGCTAGACCCCAAGCGCTTTTATTTATTCTTTTTTATTTTATTTCTATTACAGAGTGACTGTGATGGAAGACCCGTGTTAGTGAAGTGGACCACATTAACCACATTTCAGATGGTGATAAATAACACAAGGAGTCTAGGATTTTGTCTGACTTCCACTGCAGTACCAAACAGTAAAATTAGGCTCCATTTCAAATACTCTAAAATGTACATAGTCGCCTTAAGGCAAGGACGTTGTACCTGAAATTTTGGCAAAATTAAGTCTGCTTCTGTTTTAACATGTATTGGCCCTTATCTACCTCCAGTGAAAATACTGAAGCTCTGTCTATAAAATATGTGCCTACACTTATCAAAGAACTTCTTTGGCCTCTTCTGTAAAACTGGCAAAAGTTATGCGGTTACCTGCTTGGTTTTATGTGTTAATTCTCAGTTTAGATTCAGATTCAGATTCAGATTCATTTATTAGCAGACTCGTCACCAGGGGACGTTTTTCCGCAGCCAGTCACGGTTTACATTTTAGCTTACTGAGTCGACGGAATTTGCTTGTCGGGTAATAAATCACAAGATTCTCTATAAGTTTCACAACATTGTATAAGATTTATGTGAGGTAGAGCAAGGTGATGATTTTGACGACCATGTTCACTGATGTTCACCTGTGTTTAAAATCAAATCAGGCCTGTCTTTTTAATTGAGGAGTTAAACCTGGGTTTAGTCGGGAGAGCTTGTACTTCCACACTTAGGTTATCCCATAGATCAACTCCCCTATAATAGGGGGATTTCTGGTAAAAGCTAGTTCTGGTGCATCTTCTGGCAAATTTTGTGACTCTTCCCCGTTTTGCCCAGCAAAAGTTTTGTTAGAGTTGATATGTTAATATACCGGTAACTACCTAACAGGACTAACTAAAGTATATTAATCTACCGGTAGTAGTTAACCGGTATTGTAGTCCCCCCTTGTTAACTTATACAAAATATCAGAACTAGGGCCGATCGAAAAAATGAAATTTGCTAGAAATTATGGCATCATTTTGCTCTCTCGCTCCAACATATTTACAGTTGATAAGTCTCGTGGGGAGGTCATTTATGAATAGCACGAATAACAGTGGCCCTAAAATTGAGCCCTGGGGTACTCTAAAATTAACCTGTGACTGTTTAGATCGACCATTATTTGCTATTGTTTCATGTGATCTGTGCACCAAGTAATCCATTAGCTATTTTTCCCATGGATGTTCAGTGATTTTTTATTTAAACAATCTGGAGTGATAGACACTATCAAATGCTTTGCAGTAATCAAAAAAGCAGGCCACTGTTATCAATCCATCATCAATGTTATCATGAATGTCCTTCACCACATGGAATACAGCATCAGTTGTTCCTCTGCCAGTGTGGAAGCTGAACTGATTTTAACATAATATTTGTTCCCTCTCTAAATGTTGAGGCAATATTTTGTGAATTATTTTTTCTAATAACTTTCCTGGAAGAGGGAGTAACGTTAATGGTCTCCAAATTTTAATATTATCTAAGTTCCCCTTCTTTGGAATTGGCACAAGAGTCCCTTTTGACCAGGCTAACGGGAAGATTCCTTCATTAACAGAATTCCTGAAGATATCAGTTAATTTTGCTGATAGATAGAGCAGTGCATCCTTTAATACCCTACTATTAATACCCTTTAAGCCTGATGACTTATCTATGTTAATCTTTTTGATTAGATTGAGTACCTCGTCAGTGTCAATCAATCTATACAAGTCTAGCTCTTCACCATTATCTGGTATTTCAAGATTAGGATCAATATGCCTGCAGGAGGCAGCTTAGTGAAGAGGTCCCGTCCAATATTGGGAAATAATCATTTATAAATCCGCCATGCTTTCCGTTGGAATAGTAACATCGGTAATTTCATTGGTCAATTGTATCTTAAGATTCTTTGTAGTTGGGTTTACTAGTTCACTTACTTCCCGCCAAAATTTCACTAAGTCTCCTGCTGCTTCATCAAGAAGACGAAGTGCAAATTCATTTTTCCCATTATCTAACTGTCTTTGTGTCCTATTTCAGATTACCCGTACTTGATGTAATAAGTCTCTATATTTGTAGCTCCAATAGCATGATATGCCTGTCATTTATTAATTCAATAATTTCATTGCTTACCCACGCTTTTGATTTTTTTCTTAGAGTAAAAGTTTTCAGGGGGAAGGTTATATCAAGGTAATCAATTAATTGAGTATATATATTTAAAATCCCATTGCTCATTAGGGTCATGGCTCATCAAGAAGGGGGTCCAGTCTAAATTACTTAAGTACTCAATCATATCATCCCTGTTATATTTCCTGTAGCTACGACCAGTGAAGGATACATTACAAGGCATTTCTCGAGGTTTCTTCCTGCATGCATATAAATCATAGTGATCTGCTATAAGGCAGTGCAGTGTCCCTGACTTACTTACAATATTGCAATTTGTCAGCATGTCGTCAATACAGGTTCCCCCACGATTATGTTCATTAGGCGGGGTGATGTCATCATTCAATCTTTGTAGGCTATATTTTCTACATTTATCAAATATCCCTTTAATCACACTTTGACTACATGATTGTGCACCTTGCAGAATGAATATAAACTTTTCAAACCTCTTTTCTTTCATACAATGAATAATAATCATGAATATGACCACTTGGCCTATTATGAAAAAATGTTTGTAGTATGTAAATAATTTTGTCTGTAACAGAATGAATTTATAACCCTTTCGCCCTGTATTACATTGTCTAAGGTATTTTTTTGTTTCTAAAACAAAGCCATTAACATTCAGAGGTGCCTATAAAGGTGTCAAATCTTGCAATATCATTTAAAGACTTTCCTTTCAATAGGCTGCACATTTTTACTCGAGGAAACAGTTTTTAACATTATTCATTTGACATATAACTGTAGTGTTCTACCCCTCGATGCTAATCAAATCTTTCGATAGACAATGAAGAACAACTATTCATGTTCCAGTTAAAACTTTATTGTCAATAACGCATAGGCATCAGCCGTTCTCGATTACAGTTTACAGGTAGTAGTGTTTGACCTACTAAGCACTCTCGACACTAGACGACGAGCACAGCCTTCTAGTGTCTATGTTGAACAAGTGTGTATAGCCAAGGAAAAAGGGTCCCCCAGGGAAAAAGTCCATTTTTAAAGTCAGGGCATGAACTTTCCAATGATGTATTACATGAGAGAATATCTCTGCTAGTTTTAGAGTTACGGCTCTATGAACTTAGATGGTTGCTGACCTATCCTAATCCCAAATAAGGCCTAACTTGTATATTTCACGAGATATATCATATGATATGTATAGTTAAGCATAATTATGCAAATTAGGGAAATTGTCATATTCTTCATATTCTTTTTCTCATCTTTTAATCAGATTTTAACCATTTTTCAACACATCGGTCCTTGTAGGGGTAGCTACATATAGGTTTTTTTGATTCCTCAGTTTTTAGTGAAAATAATGTTTCCATGGCAACCAATATCAACAAAAGCACTGAATTTTGCCCCCAAATGCCCAAAAACATTCTATTTACATTCAAAATTTGGAAGGTTTTCCTCAAAAATGGGAATTTCCCTTTATGACTATTGTAATCTACATAAAAAAGTAGTATACAGCAATTTTTGGTATATTTTCCCCTCTTTAGTCCATAGTTGTGTCCCTCTGGTGACCAGAATTGGTACTAATCCCCCCTGGACGGTCCTTTTAACTTGCCTCCTCACAAGTAACATATACCTTCTCTGTGCAACAGCACAGAGAAGTATTATAACATGGTAGTCGGGCAGCTGCCAACCATCGCTCATGATGGTCCCTCATGACTGGACTGACCCTGAGGAAGGCTGTACAACGGCCTTATATATACACCAGAGTCGAGGGCCATGTGACAAGTGGTGATTTGGTGCTGGACTCCAGCGCCCCCAGGTATTGGGTAAGAGAGGTGCTCTCGATGTCGCCCACGAGGACCATGAAGGTACCTCGAGGACAACTCGTGACCACCACATAACATTCACTCTTGGACCTTGCCAACAGGCAGAACATGTTTGAGCAAAATGTCAACTTCTGCAGTACTCTTTTTTTCCGTTTAGATCCTCGTTATTGTCTCAACAGCGGAGTGAGTATTGTGAGCATAGTGAGTAAGATCCTCATCAAACTGACCCTCTGTATTCAATGCATTGTACAACATGATAATAAATTGGTGACCCTGTTCATTGTTGAATCAGTTATCGTGCACCCGGTGTTTATCATGGTCAAAATTCCTTGTTAAATCTTAATTTCTTAACAAACAACTACTGCTCACTCTAGTGGTGGGAACCATTAATTTAATGACATTACAGCCCAATATTATTTGCCATAGTGCTGCCCTGCCACACTGTAGATGAGTTTGCTAAGTAAGTGCTGGTCGTACAGAGCAGTCGAAGGCTATTGCCTATGATAGCTAACACTTATTTTAGGGTGGCAAATTGTGGTGGCTTTGCGCTGTCACACTGCCTTAAGAAATGTCCTACTGCAGTGACTCTCTGTATATCCCATGGTAACACTTGAAGAATAACATGTTCTCTATTTCGTTAAATATCAAAGCATATTTGTATTGCCTTTCGGGAAGTTTATTGGAAATTCTCAATTCTATAACATCATCCTGTTTGCCTGTAGTATGTATGTACACACCAATGTCAGTGTATTCTTACATTTGAACAGGAACCTGTACAAGGTATTACTCTCCCCAGCACACCAGCATATTGGCAATTGTTCCTCGACTAAATCAGTTGGACACACATTCCAGTCAATCCTCAACCACTATTAAGTCTCTTCCCATTCCATCCCTCACTGGGAGTTGTTTTAATATCCCTGAGGTGGCACAGGCCACAATTCACCAAGAAACTCAGTGTTTGGTGGTGATAGCAACCTATGTTAGAAAGGCATTTTTCAGCATGCTACATTTTCAAACAGCCAAAATGAATTGAAATTAGCCTGGATAATTGTAGGGAATGCTCTACGGCTACTCTGTACAAACAGCATATAATGCAGTATTACATATGGTATGGCAGGGCAGTCATAGCAGTATAATAATTAGTGACCACTAGATGCAAAGGTAATCACATCTGGAATGCCTTTCTGTAGATGGTGCGACTAGACCCCCTTCAAGTCGTAGTGAAATCCCTCAGTTAAATACCATTACAGTCCTGAATCTCACGGTCGCTAATAATTGCACTGGTATGACTGCCCTACCAGACCTTATCTAATAACTGTTCTAGTTGTACAGAGTAGTCGTAGTGTATTACCTATGATCACCCACTCTGACACTGAGGGTTTCAAGTCGTACTGGTCTGTACCTAGTCGTACCATCTTGAGAAATGCCCTCCAGAGTGAGCAATCCCACTATGGATTTAATGGATCAAGTTGTACCATCTTGAGAGTCCGCATCACTAAAATTATTCTCTCAGATTTAATATGGGTGAATACATAGGGACCTTTTTTATTGATAGTGGGGGTGTGAAGGTCACATGACATAGCAGAGTTCTTGACAGTTTTAGGCATTCATTGTCCTTAGATATGTATAAATAAGGCCAATGACTGAAAGAAACCTCTAAAGTACTTGGCAGTCCATTGATTGTTAACATATTGGCTTGAATAAGTCTCTGTATTAGCCTGAGTGGCTATTAATTTCAAGCTGTCAATACCCCGGTGCTAATTCAAGACCAGCACTCATTTAAGACTTAGATTACTGTGCATTTTATATGTCAAAGACCCTGTAGCCCTGTTGCCTTTTCAAGGCTGGCAAATCATTTATGACTCAGTGCTTATACAGGCCAATAAGCTATAGATCTGTCAACGTTCCATACAAAATGCTCTGCAGGGTGATTCATAAATATTCATGATGTTGTCAAGGATGTTATTAAGGAAAAACGACCATGTAATTCGTCAATACTGAAGTAAGAGAAACACAACCTTTGGAACACACTATTTCATTCACAATAATCATTGATTCAATCAATATTCCTTTAGGGCATGAAAGATTGTAAAAGATTTGCATTTTCTGCAAATAATTCCAGAAATACTTTTCTAGAAGGATCGTTTCTAAATTTACCATTTAATTCAAGATGGGTCGTCATCTTGCTGACCACTTAACATGTCCCCTGGGTCTCATTGCACTGACCATCTGGCTGTACACTGTACAGTAATAAATCTGTACTCAGTGTGTTTTAGTCCATATACCCACCCACTCCTACATTGTAAAAAAAAAACCTGTTGAATCTATGAGGGATCCTTGTAAAACTGAACAGTGAATCAGCATTATTAGATAATAGGGGGCCAGTGTAGTATTTACAAGAAACTCCAGGTGGCAGTGTGGTGGTACAAGGAATCTCTATGAAAATAATGACATCTCTGTGAAAATAACTATGGATCTCTGGCAACTATGGGATGAGGAATCCTTCAATATTTCAACGATCACAGGCTAGAAAGTGTCCACACTCAATCAACAAAGTAGCTGGATAAAAAAGAACATATACTTAGTACACAATCTAGTTTGGATTTAGTACATATATATCCAGTTTCATGTGGATAACATACTAAGATAACTATGTAGCCAGTTTGGTGATTTGTTTACATTCTAGCATATTATTGACAGAACATCTCCCCTGCACAAATCTGGCAGAAATAAATGTCTGTATAACAAATCACGGACTACCCTGTCAACCTCCATAGCAGCTACTCTTAGTGTACCCATATATTATGTGCAAATGAGGGAATCTACATAAAAAGAGAAATGTAGAAATAAAGACAAATGCTACAGCATGCCAGGATTTGGTTCTGCTACTGATAATCTTAAATAACTCTGCATCATGTTTGTATGATGACCTGACAATAAGAAAATGCAAAAAGTATGTCATGGTGGTTATTTTTACAGTGTACCAATTTAAGTGAGAAATGCCTTAACAATAGAAACAAATGGGAAAACAACTTTTTCATATCAGGCCACATAGCTAATGCCCCTCTACTGAGGAAAATAACATGTATAGAAACATTCTAACAAAGAAAAATGGGGGGTCATGGATGAATTGAAAAACGTTATGATCTTTTTTTTTCAAAAGAAATATTGATTTTCCCTTAATAAACACTTGAGCTGCTCTAAACCTCCTCTCCTAAGTGTGACAAAAATCACATATCATTTACGGTCAACACATTTGGCCCCAACATTTCACTTCCTATTCAAAGCTGACTTTACACCCTTTCTGTACTCCCTGACTTGTCCTCAATTGCAGAATCTGTTGGTGTCTTAACAGCCAGAGAAATCAGAGGTGGATGTGTTGATAAAATAAAACTGCTGATTCATCAAGATGGAGCTCAGGAAGGCATTTCTCAAGATGGTATGACTAGACCCCCTTCAAGCCATAGTGAGATCCCTCGGTTAAATGACATTACAGCCCTGCATCTAGTGGTCCCTAATAATTGCACTGGTATGACTGCCCTATCAAACCCTATGTAATTACTGCCTTAAGTACTGATCATTCAGAGTAGTTGTAGTGTGTTGCCTATGATCACCCACTCTGATATTGAGGGTTTCAATTCTTACTGGTTGAGTCTAGTCCTACCTAATCATCCGACTGGTTCGATATGGACGAGGAATTGATGCAAAGACTACTTGAGATCAAATTCACAGACCCAGCACTGCTACATCAGCTTATTCAAACCAAGGGCAAGTACCTCTATGAAGCAACACTCCACCATATGTATGGGACTGGTTTTCAACTAGGACAGAAAAATGACATTATTATCCAGAAGGTTGCCCATAATCAATCTGAGTGTGCCAACAAGTTGGGAGAATTTCTCATGAACATAAGGTATAAGCACACTGGTGAAGGACCCCTCCCAACTGCCGAAGTAGTATGTCTCCAAGATGCAGCAAACCAGCAGCTGAATCCATAATTTGTAACACCTGATCTCTCAATTCACCCATAGGCATCTAATATTTTTCTTTAAATTTCTGACTCTACTATTGTGTACGTATATTATTCTTATGACCATTAATTATAAACTATGACTAATATCCATACCATCTACAAGATCCCAAGGTGATGGAAAACTCCCTGTCAGTAGCCTTATGATATCAATTCACTATACCGGTATATGGGGCGGCATAAAGGCTGATGTCCCTTTATTGGTTATTATACAGAAAATGGGAGCCACACTGGAATCTTTTTTGTGTAAGTTATCATACTATGTAATAATTTATAGAACTGATGTATTATCAACTCTACATTATTATACTTTTTGCAATATAACAGTGTAATGCACTTGAAGGGCACTAAAGGTCTGCACTTTATGCAAGAAGTATTAAAGTCAATTATGCATCTATATGTGCTGAAATATATCCTCCCTCTAGTAAATACATTATTGAGTGTGAGTAAACAGTTTCACTCTCTGATCAAGATAAACACAGGATGTGTAGACATGATAAGGCACCCACATCCCTACACTAAGACATACCAAAATTATGTTTGGTTCATACATGTGAGGTCTAATGCATACTCCAACCTATAAGAAAGTAGACTGAGATAAACCACAGCAGATTTTGTCCCAAAATTAAATAGCATTTCCTATGGAGTCGCTTAGCAAAGTCACTGGTTATTCCATTGAAAGGCTGAAATGTGAAACAAGTATCAAAGTTGCTATGCCCCAGTCTCTTTATAGAGAGTAAGCTAGTACTTAACTGCTTTAAAAGGGCAAATATAGTCAATAGGGGAAGTGCATCACCTTATAATGAAGCCTAATAAGTCTAGGATCTACATGTGAAAACAGCTAACCATTTTAAAAGGTGGTGACATGTAAAAGCCCATCCTCGTAGTCCCTCAATCTAAAGGTACTCATCATCTTCAAGGAAAGGAATATTGAATTATCCAGAGACACTTTATGAAGATCTTCATAAAAAATTCAACTCTCTCAGACAGCTTTTTGCACCAAGTTCCTCAGTCTTTGTGAATGTTCACATCAAAGGATAGAAGAGTTCATCAGACCATAGAAGGCGGGAAAATAAATAATAATATATCCATAACATCATCATTTATTTTAGAATCCTCACTCTATGCGAATACTGCCCCAGGTAGCACACAAAAATTCGCCAACGTTGGCCCGACGCATCGGGCCAACGTTGGGCCAATGTTGGCTGCCCATCGGGCCTACGTAGGCCCGACCAGTGGCATTTGCCACCCAAATGCCAACATTGGCCCAATGTTGGCAGGACATTTGCAAATGGTCGGCCCCTGGCCGACCATTTGCCGATGCTAATGTTTGCCGACCAAAAGCCAACGTTGGGCCTACATTGGCATTTGGTTGGCACCGTCGGGCCTACGTAGGCAGGATGGGCAGCCTATGTAAAGCTGATGGTTGGGCCAATGTTGGCCCAACGTTATGCCAATGTCTCTGTGCTACCTGGGGCACTACCTATTTAGCTATCACAATATTGCTGAATTAAAAATGGAGACCCCAAGAGATACACACTTCAACTTTTAATTGCATGAAAATGCACCTGTTCTATCATTGACTCGACCTACTATAATCTATATATAATAACAGGTCATAGATAACACTGATGTCCTGATAGCTATATATATTCAGATAAGTTAGATGAAACTAGCACAATTAGGAGTGTGGGACCCATAGGGGTGTAACGTTTTCACCTATCGGCTCTCAAACTTAAATAATGATAAGCCTACAGTAAATCCTTATTCATTTATAGATACCTACTAATCACAAATACCACTCTACCTAAGATAATATACTTTATCACTGAGTGAAGCAGTTCTTTTATAGACCAGATAAATATAGATAACATACTGATGACTGTGCACAAATATAATATCAGATAAATAACCCCATAACACACCACCTATAAACATTAGATATAAATAACCCTAGATTCAAAATGGCGACCCCTGTCAAAATAACCTTTTACAACATTTATACCCTGCAGATAACATTTGCATGTGAGACTCAGTATACTAATACTTATGTTTATTATAGATGGAGCTCATACAAGGTAGATATAAGGGTCAATAGATGAAACAGAAGAAAACACAATTTTGCAAAAATGTCAGTTACAATCTTGTTGCACTGAGGTGACAATGGTGTCACTGACCAGCCCACAAGGCAGTTATGATCGTTAGTGTGACAGGGTCACGTGACCACTCCTGTTTCATGTACCTGTTCATATATGGGTGAACAAGGTCATGACGTCATATGCAACAACGGCGGCCGGGGACCTGGGGGTCATTACAGAAAATAGGATGTTTGCGCTAGTGCAAATTGGGCTAATTATGCGTAGGTTATAGCGACATACCCTGAAACCCATTACAGAAAAGGGACCCCATCTCATTAGCGTCAGATGCTGTTGCAGCGTCTCTAGATCAGGGCCCACTTGCGCAGCTGCAGCGCCTATCATCCCTAACGTCAAAAAGCATGCCTGAACCAATGAAAGTTGACCTACTGACCTCCCAAACGTCACTTCCGGCTTTGGCAGACGACTCCACTCGTAGTTCCGATACAACGAGAAAGAAACATGTCTCTCTCAGCTTCTTTGGTAAGTAAACATGCAGAATCAATTTAAAACCATGTAATAATTCACCCCGCTTCTCGCTATGTCTATCATGTAAAGTGTAAACCCCCCAGATTCTCCTGGTCCGTCTTCCTTTCTTGATGTGGTTGGGCGATAATAGGGGATTTAGTGCAAAAACATTGGCAAACTGTTTTAAGAGGAAATTATCTCTGTTCTCATTGTTTTATGATCTTTCAGTCTATTTGAAAGGGACAAGTACCTATTTTGCGTTTCTTTTGGAAATTTTATTTGCTTTTCTGTGTGCTTGCATCCTAACTTTAGGATAGTACTGAGGCTTAATTTAAATATTATCATTTTTAATTATCTCCAGAATGACCAGGATTATGCTCCCAGCGGCTCCTCATCCTCAGAAGAAGAGGACGACAACATATATCAACCCTCGAGTAAGAGTTTTTCCTCTGACTCCAAAGATCTTCCTGATCTCTCCCACTATGGGCGACATGTCAGTTCATCAACAAAAGTTCAGGCCCAATAGGAGTCAGTGAGTAGCGTTTTATCAGAAAGCAGTGGTGAGGAGGGGAAATCAGCCTCTTTACAACCCAAAGCCCAAGCGAGGGTGAAAAAACCCCAGCACAAAAAGACAGTAGTTAAAACTGAGCCTTTCGCTAAACCTGCAGCGCACGTTCCTACTCCAGTCAAGAAGAAGTCTCCTAAACCAGGAGCCCCTTCTAAGAAGGATAAAACTCAAGTCCTTCCTTCTTCCACTCCCTTTTTATTGCCACAGTCTCCCTCAGTCAAGCTTACCGCTAGAGGTGAAAAACGTGAACGTGATTACCTTTGGTCCCTAAGTGAGAACGAATCCCTGTTCTGGCAGCTGAAAGATCTCCACGAAGACCTTTAGAGCAGGGGAACAGCTAACTTTGAGCGAAGAAGGCTGGCCTGGGATACAGTCATAGGTAATTTTTGTTGTTGTTTCAGTTCAATTTTTTTCTACTTGAAATAAAGTCTTTCCCCCTTATTTTTTGTAGAAGAAAAAATTCTCAAAAAGTTACACTGAGGTTCCTTAAGCTATAAACGTTTCTTGTCCACCTTTCTATGTCTGTCCACACGTCATGTAAAGCTGGGGGGGGAAGGGGCTCAGGCATGGAGCAACGGTATTTTGATTTGAATTGATTTTGTTGTCAAAGAAAATCACAAGGGGGGGATAACAAGTTGAAATATTTTTGCTTCATCTTATTCATGGATCCCCCTTTGAACCTTTTTTTTCAGCCAACCTCAGAAGCATTGGAGGAAAGGACAAGGATAAGCAGCGCGACCTGAAAACATAACATATCAATGATTTCTACACGAGAGCCTCCAGAAAGGTAAATTCTTTTTCTTAATGTGTTGCCTTATATTAGGACTAACATTGTCGTAGCGTTATTTTCTGTTATAAATTAATTTGCTTTCCTCTTTGGCCTTTTAGAACCGACAGCACTTGGCCCTGATCAAGAGTGGTAAAGAAGCAGCAGGCTGCAACCAGGCAGAGATTCTGTCCCTTCAGTATAAGGACGTGGAGGAAATAGCAAGTCATTTTTCATATTTTATTGCACCTGACCTAAAAAGAGGGTGGGATGTTGAAGAAGAGAACACAGAGAGTCTTACTGTTGATATTTCTCTGACCCCTTTTTTTATTGTAAGGATTTCTAAAAATGACGTTGTCAACTGCATAAAAAAATTAGATCATCTCTTTAAGTATCACTTTCTATTCTAGCAGACCTAACAATGCATGGATAATAAACTCAAGAATGTTTTCTACCCCCTCTTCTTTGCTTTCGCAGGTCCCAACCAGAAGGAAATATATTATACTTTTGAGAAGAAGCAAAGAAAAAGAGACAGAGCCTTAGCCAAGGAAGCAAGAAAAACTGAGGGTGCTGTGGTCCCCAAACAAAAAAACCATAAGGCTGTGAAGCAGGAGCCTGTAGTTCACACAAAGAAAGTGCTGCCACTCGAACTGAAATAGACTTAACTGCCGAGGAACAGTACATGCCTGGTTCTCTCTTTAAGAAGCACAAGCTGAAAAAAAAAACCAGTGCATCTTCTGACGATATGAAGGTTTGCCTCTTTGGTTTCTCAGGTTCAGATATGGTGGAACCTGACGCTAACACAGACATTGCCGTAGACCTAACTAACCCTGATCCTAAAACTTCTACCCCAAAACAGACTACAGGCAAAGAACCCAGATGCAGCCCAAGACTGCAAGACATCGCTAAAGCCAAGAAAAATTTATCTTTCTCTCCAGAGGTCAGCGGAGAAGGTCCCCTGTTGCACGAGGATACCCCTTAACGCAATCAAGTTGAGGTACAGGAAATAAGGGACATGAATGTACGCGTGACACATCTTGAAAACCTTTTGGTTTCTGTAAAAGAAAACAGAAGACAAACTGACGCGCACCTCAAATCATTGCTGTACAGACAGACAGAGGCCCATGAAATGTTTATCTCTCTATTTGAAAGAACTGTGGATGACAGGACGCTGATACTAAGCTCTCAAACCCAGGGCTTGAAAAATCAGTCACAAATCCTGAAAAGTAAGTGTTTTTTTCATAGTGTGAATATAGAAGATGCCTATAGTCTATGAAACGTACACTTCAACTTTAAATGTCGGGCACTGTAAATAAAGTCATGTAGGTTGCGTTCAGGTTTCACACAGAGATAAATTTTTTCTTTGTTTTATTTTCCTCAGTCATCGGCTCAATGGTGCGCTATATAGAGGGGACTACAAGGACCATAACCAGGTACACTCAAACTCCAGGCCAGATGATGACAGCAGCTATGAACGTCCAAACAGAACCTGTACCACTTTTGGAATCTCGCCCTCTCATCTTGCAGTATGTGGGTCCACATGGCATTCAGCCATACCATGTGAGGACAGCAGCAATATTGAAAGTGAAACATGCATGCCAAGTGCTATATTCGACACACCTCTACCTGTGTAAGAAGGAACATCTCCCTTTATGAAAACCTTGATTTGGTATAGCGTCTACCTAAATGGTGCTGATTAAGAGTCCTTGCATTCTTGACTAAATTTTTCTGTTATAAGGTCCGTCCTATACACATTTTCTTGAAAGATGTCACAAAGATGTCATTTAAGGAAAAGATATGTTCTGTGTTCTTGAGAAGAAAAATAAAGTTGAAAGTTTGAAAACATGTCTCTCACTTTTCATTTACAGAGAAAGATAGAAAAAATATATTATTAGAAATGTATGTATATATGTCATACAGAAATCTGAACAAAAGAAGCTTCCAAAGTAGGCTTATTTACCCTAAAAAGGGACGAAAAGGGGGAAATGATCCATAGTAGGAGGTCCAATGAAAAATACTCTATGAAAACCTTTCTGAAGCTAAAAGAAAAATTGGTTCCAAGTTTTGGGGAAAGGTTGTGCCACTAGGTTTTTTCACAAATGACATCATACATGCACTTCGTTTCCAGCTGAGCTATGGGCAAAAAATCCACAAAAGTCCTGTCTAAGCGACTAGTTATTAGCGTCTTTTTCTCTAGGTAAAAGACGCTCCTTTACCGGTATTTAAGTAGATGCGGTTTCTTATACAACAAGCTATAACAAAGAAATGATTTTTTTTTCATTTCTCTTGTAAGGGTTTGTGGCCTTACGGACCTGGGGGGTTCGGGTCTTACGATTCGAAAAGAAAGAGTAAGACAGTATTCCAAGTGTATGCCAACGGTTAGTTTTATTTCTTATTGTACACTCACGGCTGCCGGATGATGTCAGAGAGGCAGCTAATATCAAGGAATAATGGTTCACATGGTGTGGAGGCCAGAAGGGCCTCTGACGTAGCGGCTGAGCCCTGGGCTTTATATACGGACCCAGGTGTTCGTCGTCAGATGTCCCCACAGACCCGGATCAGTGCTGCCACCTATCCGGAACCTGAGGAACGTCCGACGACTCGACTCACCCGCCACGTCAGACGGTACCCAACTCCTATGGTTTAATAACGTGTACCTCTACACCACTCCCCCAGACATTTAGGAGGGTGTTATAGTTATAATAATATTACTAGGATAACATTTCTATATGTCTAAACCTTTAGTAATAGAGGTACAACCATAGGTATAACATTAACACCAAATTGAGTATGAAACGAATGTCATATATATATATTCGATAGTGAATGTAGTTACAAATAACAATTAGGATGTCGAAGTATTATACGAATTACTTGAATAAGTGACAGTTGTGTGAACTGTTAGTTAAATTACTATACCATATAATATCATATTATATCTACGGTATAATTAATAAGACAAGTAATATGAATCGTATACATGTGATAATGACAGTTATATGTAACGGAACTGTCGATAAATAAATCACATAATAACATCCGTATGTGTGTTTGTAGTTATTAACACCACATTTAAATATATATATAGTCTTGAAGAAGACTGTTATAGTAACTTCACTATATAATGACATGTCGTATATTATTAACATACGAATCCGTTAAGGATTCCGTGAGTAGTACGAATAGGACCATTTATACCATACACTTGAAAAGAAAAGAAAAAAAAATCACGGTGTAGTAATGAATATAATAATAATATAATATCACCGTGTACCTAATAACCTTTATAGCATCAGATCAATATACTTATTATACAGTTTGCCTCGCAGGACAATAATGTGTGTGTTCTGGTGAAGTTTAACGGATTCTTATAATATGAATATTAATAATAATCAGAGATCCGTATCAAGAAATATCTATGTACCCGTATCATAATATGTATCTAGTGGATATGCACATACATATAATATTATAGAAAAATAGAAATATGACATTATATACAATATACAGAAATTATAGGTGCTGCTGGAGTCTTCTGCTGTAATCCTCCGGGTACTAGTAGGTATGTGTGGTCAGCTAACCACGGGATGGACGTGCTAAAGTTTATGGTTTCCATATATAGAGTGAACACGGTAGATGAATTTGGGGCAGCTACCCACAATCCTCTAGTAGTGCTAAAGTTTATAAGTAAATCTGAATGGTGTAGAATGTAGAATAATAGTCCGGATGTGTCAACTATGTAGAAAACGTAATCCTTTTTTAAGTTTAGTTGACATAAGTAAAGAATAGTCCAGTATTGGTTGATCCGGAAGTAATAGTAGTAGTTGGTATGAGTCCATTCGGGAGTATAGATGAGTTGTATAGGTAAATCGTAAAGTCCATCCTAGTAAGTGGTTAGCACGGGTAACAGCAGGAGTCTGGAACTGGTATCCGGATACATCTTCACAGCAGCAAGTCTACTATCGGATTGTTCATGGAAGAAGTTATAAATCCGAATAGACTATTCAGGGTGCAATAAGGGTTATACAGCCTGAATTATACAATAGACTGGTCATAAGAGGGACCCGGAACACATGCCATAGGTGTTCATACACTAGTGAAGAAAACTTTCGCAGACCTGCAGGGTTCTGCAAAGACTATATCTGGTTATGGGGAAAAGAAAAAAAATTATGGGAGAAATAACCCGTAGCATGCTTAAGCGGATTTCTTAGCATGCTTCTTCTTAAGAAGAGCTAGAGCCGACTCGGGAGTGCCGTCCCACTCGTCCAAGTCGACTCCGAACACCCTCATGAACTTAGTGTTCAGGTTGGTGTTCCGAGTTATCTCCTCTTTTACACGTTTCTCCAGTAAGTGTACATCCATAGCTGCCTTTTCTTGGGCAGCTGTGGCAGCCTCCTCCTGGGCCTTCACATCGCTCCGGATGAGGGTCTCGAGGCGTTGCTTTTCAGCATCCGCGACCTCCTTCATACACAACAGGGTGTCGTTTAGGAGACCCTGATGGAACTCGGTCGCTTTTTCGCGAACACACTTCTCCCAGTGAGTGTAGATGGCCTTCTGGACATCTGCCTCTCCCTGGCGAGATTTCTCAAACCAAACTTCCGCATTACCGGTTTTAATGGTAATAGCGTCTTTTGGTTTCGCAGGTGCAGCGACAGCCTTGGGAGGAGTCGAGGCGGCCTGTGGACCACTTCCGGGTTTAGGGCTTCCGGCACACCTGCCGTTGGTACACAGTAGGCAGGTGGTGCGTTTTGTTTCAATCCCATTTGCAGGTACATGTTCAACTGCTCCTGGGTAAAGGTAACTGGTGGGGCGGCTGGAGCGGATGCAGATCCGGCGGCAGCAGATGCGGTGGTCTTCTTTGGCATAAGGCGACCATCCTTTCCTACCACCAAGGTCTGGCTCTCAGGTCCAGGTCCCTGGTTTAAGGACGGAAAGTTTCGAGAAGTAACTTTCCCAGGCTTAGATACGGCTCCAGCGTATCTGGCAGGTTCGGGCTTCTTGAACACCGGAATGCCCTGAGCCTGCTCTGCGGGGTGCCTAGCCAGAGGGGACCTGGAACGGTCCTCTGCTCTGACTTTCGGTTTAGTGGTGCCCTGACCATTACCGTTGCCGCCACGGTTCTGATCTCTCCTGCTCCTTTCACGAGCTCTCTTTGCATCCTTTCCGGATTCCTCGCATTTCTGCCAGAGAGACTCGTGCATGTCCAGTTTACCCTTTCCAGGAGTCAGGACTATCTTTGCTCGGAGTTTCGAATCCTTGGTCTTCGGAACTTCGCAGAGGACTTGGTCCCCCGGTCGGATCTTAGACCAAGCATCCTCGCTCAGACTGTCGAACTCTTTCATGAGTTCCTGATGAAGCTCCATGATGCGCTTCCGTGCCCCGTCCAAACCTTCTGCGTGGCATTTCTTCTGGTGTCTAGCCAGATCACTACGTCGGTTGTATTGCACCTTCGTAGTACACTTCTTGCCCTTCTTACCATAACTCGGATCACAAATGTAAACCGGGTGATGGTGGAAGTGGGCCTCTACCAGATGCCGTTGAAACCGGGCTGGAGTACTCCAGGTCCGGATCATGACATCACTCGCATCCTGGCAGATAGAGAAGGGACAGGACTTTTGGTCATCACCGTACCACTTCTCTAAAGCCCAACGCAGCTTCCTCCTCTGGGTATAAGTGTAATACCCTTCGGTGTGGTTTAGCATAAGCCACATCTTTCGATAGGCTTTGCTCGGATTGGGATCCTCGTCCGAAAGACGCATCCAATCTTCATCGTCTGACTCATCATTTTTATTGACTGAGTCCGGGCAGGCATAGAGGGTAGAGCCGTCCTTCTTTACTCCATACGCACAGTCGGAGAAGCACGTCGGAATCCGGGATTTGAATCCGGACTTGGCGTTAGCCCAGCGTTCGGCCTCGGTTTGAGTTGATGGAGTGGCCTTCTCATCATACTCAACCGAGGACTCGTGCACAGACTCCTCGTCAGACGATTCAACCTCCATGGCAGAACTACCAGTGGCTGAAGTGCTGGGTTTAGGCTCGGCTCTAGCAGAATCCGGGAGATTCTTAAGCTTCCGAGCAGCGGACCTTCGGTTCTTGCTGACCTTCCAGTCTTCCTCCGGTTCCTGGGTTCCGGATGCGCTGGAGGTCGAGGCTTCTACCTGTGTGGTAGTACTGCAGGTGGCTGGTGTAGCACTGGCTGAACTCCTGGCGGCAAGTTTCAGGTCGGGGATAGGAGGTGCGGGTACTTCCGCGGCCCTCTTAGCCTCTTCCTGAGCCTCCCGTTCGGCAGTCATTCGACGGACGATAACCGTCCGAAGGGCTGCGCCTCGGTCCAAACCGATTAGTGACGTGTTCTGGACGTCCACTAATTCTTGCTCTGTAATATAAATACCTTCATCCCACTGCTCGAAGTTAGCAGCGGCCTCCCGATACTCCTTAGTGGTCCGGTACTGGGGCCGGGTAGCACAAGGGCGTGGGTAAGTCTGCCCCTCGGAATCCGAGACGCAGCCTACCCAGTTAATATTCGTAGCCTTGACGTTCCACAGGGACTTGTCAGGCTTCGGGTACGTTCCGAGCTCGAAGGCTCGGTTGGCTTCATACACTGTCTCGCGGAAGTCAGCGTCTACCATAAGTCCCCGTTGGAACCACGGCCAGTCTCGAAGCCACTCGGGAGGCGTCCTGGTCAGCTGGTCGGGAACCATAACGCCCTCAACAGCTATCCTAACCTTCGGGTCCAACCTGACTGGTGTCCCGTCCGCGTAGGTCACTTGAGCCTGCAGTTCCGGGTGGACATACAGGTAGCGACCATCGTACTCTACTGGGAACGGGTCAGCCACTGCTGGCTTCCACTGGTCCTCCGCGCCGTCGACTTGTGTGGTCTCGGACTCTGTCGCTGCGGGTTCGGCACTCGCAGTCGCTCCGGATCCCTCTGGTGGGAGTGGAGATAACATCTTCTCTGGCTCATTTAGTGAAAATGAAGCCAGTTTCTCCTCGAACGAGCGATCCGTGGATTCCTCCACATCCATCATCTCGCTCTCTTCCTGTGTAACAGGAGACAAAGCTTCCGGAAAAGCTTCTGCGGACGGAGTCAGCTTATCCGGGTCACCGGATAGCTTGGCTGCAGCTACGGATTCCTCAGCCATGACTGGGGAATCGCCCACGGGAGTAAACTACTCCTTTTTCCGGCCTTTACGGCGCCGGGGCCGACACAAACGGAGTCTGTCTACCAGGAGACAGACTCTGGAGGAGCAGCGAGGGGTTTGCTAGCCGGTAAAATCCAAGAAGGGAGCGAGCTCGACCGTCTTGGACGTTACCGAAAAACAATATGGCGACAGGCCAGCATTCGTGACGTCATTTCCCCGTTGCGCGCGGGGTCACGAGAGGTCAGCCGAGACTGGACGCTGTGACGTCATGCGGAAACGCACGTGCTACAGACTGTACATCAACAAACTGATTGTTTTTAGGTAATTATCGCTCACACCGATGACTCGTCCGGGGATTTAAGTGGAGATTATGGAAAGCTTAAGCCAATCCACCGGATTATCCGTCCACTACCCATTGGTACATCATGCGGCGGCGACAAATAAGCCTTTCGGGTCAGTTGTCATCCGTTCATCTAAATGTAAACATTACACTCGTTATGTATACAGGTTAGGTCACTGCAGTCCTCTGGGCAATTCGGGGGCTGCGGCGAACGTATCTCCCCTTCTCGGATAGTTCTTTATCGGACCTGACAGTCTGAAGAGCTTTCTCTAGGTGCTTCTTAGCCTTAGAAACACCTTTCCTCTTCTTTTTGTCTTCACCTGCCGAGACTTTTTTAACTCCCCCACGCTTAATCAGTGTTGGCGTGGGTGTCACTGATTCGGAACACTTTTTAGGTCTACCACGACCACGCTTCACTGTAGTGTTCTTTACCTGGTCTATTATGCGATTCTGGTTCAGGATCTTTCCGGAACCTTCACCATACATTTCTGTGGAGGTCTCCCTCCCAGACCATTTCCTTAATCTAGCCACATTAGACTTATAAAGTCGACCTAGGTCAGATTTGATGATTACGGTACAGTCACTGATAACTTGTGTTATAGTAAAGGGACCATCCCAATTAGACGCTAATTTTATGTGTCTAAGTGGTTCATGTAATCTGAGAACTCTGTCTCCGGATTGGAATTTCGGATACTTTAGATCGGTATCGTATCCTACTTTCTGCCATTTGGCACTTTTCTCCAAATCAATTCGGACAGACTTATATGCCTTTTTAAATCTGTCTCTTAAGCATTCCACAAAAACTACATGGCAAGGTAGTTCCGGGTCCATCCCTACAACTCCAAATACTAAGTCAGCAGGCATTATCAGATCCTCTCTGAATACTAAAAGGTTCGGAGTACAATTTGTACTTGAATGTACCGTACTGTTATAAGCATGTGTCACAAAGTGGCATTGCTCATCCCAGTCGTCCATGTGTTCATTGACGAGTGACTTTAGGACTTGGATAAGGGTTCTATTGAACCTTTCTACCAATCCGTCGCTTTGTGGCCTATACGGGTTGGTTCTAGTCTTGCAAATAGCTAAGTATTCGCACATACCCTGCCAGAGATTTGATTCGAATTCTCTGCCTTGGTCACTGTGTAACATCAATGGTACACCGAAACTTAGTACCCAACCTTTTACAAAGGCTTCGGCACAAGTAATTGCTTTGTGGTCCGGTAGTGGAAATACTTTAGTATATTTCGTATAATAATCACAAACTACCATCATACAGGTATTATCATTAGCGGTTGTATTAAATCCACTAATAATATCTACCCCGATTCTTGCGAATCTAACTCCGAAAAGTTCTTGGGATAGGGGAAGTTTGCCCATCCCGGGTCCGGGTTTGTTTTTACATCTTTGCAAGTCCCGTGTCATGCCAGGCCAATAGTATTTCTTGGAAAGTCGTGCTAACGATCGTTTCCTTCCGAAATGACCACTGGTCCGATGTCCATGACAGAAGTACATAATGTCATGCCTCATAGCATGTGGTATCACCACTTGCATGATTCTCTCACCATTATTGCATGGCTTCCAACGGTATAACACGCCTTTCCGGACTTCAAGCTCGGTCCATTGAGCAAGAAACCTTCTCATTTCTCGATTTTCCAGGGAGACCTCTGGTCTAACTGGACGTATACCCTTTGGTACCAATTGCAGTAGCTGCGCAGTTATCGAGTCAGCTTCCTGGAAATGTCGTATGTGATCCATAGACCAATCCAGTATACTGGCAACTAGGGGTACGAATGGTCTTCGAATCCCTGCTAACACTGCCCTATGAGCTCCACAATCAGTGCAATCCGGATTATCACATTTCCGAATTGGTATTCGAGACAAAGCATCAGCATTTAAATGCTTAACTCCGGGTCTATGCTGAATCTGTTGATGTTCAAGCCCATATTCGGATAAATGGGCTAGCCATCGGCCTAACATTCCTTCAGCATCTCGGAAGTTCAGTAGCCACCTTAAAGAGGAGTGATCCGTACGTAAAGTAAAGTTCGTTCCCCATAGAAAATGTTTGAACTTCTTGGTATATACGACTACTGCTAACAACTCTCTTTTGGTTGTGCAGTAATTGCACTGAGTCTTGCTCAGTGTGTTGCTGGCAAAGGCAATCGGTACTTCTCTCCCATTTTGGACTTGCGAGAGAGCTGCACCAATGCTATCATTACTAGCATCAGTATCCAGTATGAAATGATCCGTTTCATTCGGATATTGCAATACAGGAGTACTCGTGAACAGGTCTTTTAGCTTTTGAAAAGCGGTTTCCTGTTCATGCGTCCAAGGAAATTTTTCCTTGGTACTTCCTGGAGTCCAGTTAGCTATTGCTTGTAATGGATAACTGACTCTAGAATAATTCGGAATAAATTCCCTGTAATAGGAACAGAATCCTAAAAAGGACCTCACTTCTTTGGGTGTTTTAGGTCTATTCCAATTCATAACTGATTCGATTTTTTCCGGATCAGCCTTTATCCCTTCATCACTAATGATGCGGCCCAAATAATTTATGGACTTTCTAAACATGTGGCATTTCTTGGGTTTCAATTTGAGACCATTAGAAATAATATGTTCTAGTACCATTTTTAGGTTATTAGAACACTCTTCGAATGTTTTTCCGAAAACTATGACATCGTCAAGATATACAAGACATTTTTTCCACAATAAATCACTTAGGATTGTTTCCATCATTGCTTCAAATGTTGCCGGTGCATTGCACAATCCAAACGGCATTACGTTATATTGGAATAATCCAATATGACTCGAAAATGCAGTTTTCTCCATATCTGAAGGGTTCATTCCTACTTGCCAATAACCTGATTGCAAGTCTAGGGTACAAAACCAACTGTTCCCTCCTAAGGAGTCAATGGTTTCGTCTATTCTCGGTAATGGATACGAATTCTTTTTCGTTATTCCATTCAACTTCCTGTAGTCTATGCAAAAGCGGATAGTACCGTCTTTCTTTGTTACCATACACACAGGACTACTCCATGGACTATTGGAAGGGACTATTACATCCTGTTCCAACATCTTGTTTATCTCATCTTCAGCTACTCTCTTTTTCGCTAAAGGTAACCGTCTATACGGTATCTTAAAGGGTGCAGCATCTCCAGTATCTATTTTATGTAATACCTTATTTGTCGTACCTAGTTTTTCACCAGGTTTGGCAAAGGCAGTATTATACTGACAGAGCATCTCATAGAACTCTTTCCGGTGTTCCGGATCTTCTAATGAAGTTTCTTCATACAACTTAAGTAAGTCTTCCGAAATTTCACCATCCCCTGTTACCTTTTGTAAGCTTAGCTTACTATCCGTTACAGTTTCCGAAAGGGTCACTTTTCCAAAAACTTGTCCCTTTTTCAAGTAGATAGTACTGTTTCCAGTATTGGAGACAGGTACTACCGACCAGGATGCATTCGCTACTATCGTGTCTACAGAATTTAATCCGATACTTGACAAAGTAACTACATCCGGTTCTATCACTGCAGGTTTATTACGCATTGCAGGGTCACTTCTTACAAGCACATCACAGGCTACTCCCGGGGGGATTCGCACAGTGTGTGCCACACTAGCCATACTGCTCACTTGTCTCAGTACACATCTAACCTTTACGGGATACGGGTATCTCACACTCAACACTCCTGTTTGAGGTTCCAACACAGCACCATACAGGGATGCGAAATCCAACCCAAGTATCCCCTCATCTGCTATATCCGCAATGGTGGCGCTCATGACATAGTCATGTATACCATCCAACTGTAGTTTCACACAAGTACTACCATACGTTTGCAAGGTACTGCCGTCGGCCGTCTGAGCACTTCCCTTCCGATTTGAGAGTATCATGTTCATCCGGTATAAGATCGTAGAACCCCTTGGAGATACAAGAGTGGCTAGCTCCCATATCCACAAGGAATTCGGCAGATCTTCCGTTAACAGTGAGGCAAACATACCACCGCCTTCAGTTTAGAACAGAGGGCATGTCCGTGATGATCGGAACGTCATTTTTCACACCAGGAGTCGATCCACATCCTTTCAGGAATTCCAGACAAGGATGACCCGGGGGCAGGTGGGCACCACAGACCTTGGCTAATTCATAGCCGCCTGCCTCGTTACTGATATTGGGTTTCCCCTGTGCTCCCATGGCACCTGTTATATCAGCTTCCCTAACCTTCCGGGTGTCTACAACCACCTCGGTGTTAGGCGATCTTGTTACTACATGCGAACTATCATCACGGATGGTGATATCATGGCAAGATTTGTCACTGGGATCCCCTTCTTTGCCCCTCGGGAGATCCCTTTCTAGTTTTCCTCTGTACTTATCCCAGAGACACCCTCCTGTTTACGCGGGACAGGCTTCTCAGCCATACATTCTGGAGCAAAATGCCCTAGTTTCTGGCATCTGAAACATCTCCTTTGAGATTTGTCAATTCTTGGTCTCTTCAGAGCTTCTGTTAATCCGGCTATTAATGTTTCCATCATATTAGTCAGAGCAACAGTGGCTGCTACGGTTGGTTTCGCCGTAGAGGCTACACTGCCCGGTTGAGTTGATCCGGAAGCTGTTTTACCAGCGACAGATCCTCCTCTCCCTCTCGAATGAACCTTCCTATACCGCTTTTGTCGGTAATACTTTCCAGCTATCTGGACTGAACCAATATATTCTCCGTTTTCATCGGAGATATAGTCATACTCCTCATCAGCTTCATTCGATTCAATTGGAGCTAATTGGGAAGTATCATATACCGGAGCAGGTGTACCTCCATATTGGAATGGAGCTGCTCTTACTGGACTAGGTCCAAGACCTACCAATCGTTTCTTCATGTCATGTCCATCAATTGCTATGAACAGGTCACTGAAGGAAGTGTCATCTTTCCAAGAATCCCAGACCACTTGCTTGTGATCCGGATCCCGCAATCCACTATAGAATTGTATAAACAATTCTTGTAGATAGCAATCATCGTCATGAGCCCAATTTGGACGTGCTTTTGAAAGCAAATCCTGCAGCTCCAAACCAAAGACTTTGTGTGATTCCTTAGGTTTTTGTGTTCTCTTCTTGAAACTTACCCACGGATCTTCTCTAACGATTGATCCAAATAGGTATGCGGCACATTCTACCAATTGGTCATAGGTACCATATAATCCGTAAGCTGCTCTCCATTGGTTGAGAGCTACTTTTCCGCCTTTATTTAACCAACAGATCAAATATGGCAGAGCTTCTTCTTTTGTCCAGCCACTACAATTGACTTCGTCGACAAAAGCTTGATACCTGTCCTTCCATGGATCATTAGAATCATATGGAGGGGGTATCCGTGCCTGCCTACGTGCCGGATTATTACATCCGCGTAGTCTATCCGCTTCTCGGATGCTCCAGTTCATGACTTCCATGCCGTCTGCTCCCTTCCGGTAGCAGTCAATGCCAAGGTTTTGGATACATTGGCTCCTATCAAAGATGGTTTGCATCCCTGCAGGCATAGAAGTTCTCCTATTTGGTTTCTTTCCATCTCCTCCTGATCCTGATCCTCCGGATCCGGATCCTCCTGGGCCGCCTGGAGGATTTCCTCCTGGTGGACCATTATTATTATAGCTTCCAGAAGAACCGCCTGAGCATCCACCATTGTAACCGGCGTTTCCAGAAGACGCATATCTAGGGTAAGAATTATTTTGATTCCATCCCTGGTTATAGCTATTACCATTTTGGTAATTACCATTTCCTGATGGATTATAATTATTTCTATATCCATAGGAAGATATTCTTGGTTGATACGTACCGCCATTAGCATTGATTTGTGGCGGGTTTGGTCTTGGGAAACGTCCATTGGTAGGACCATTACCAGAACCCGGAGGTGGATTCGGTAATCTTGGCACTGCTGGTGTACTGTGGCCGGGTTGGGGGAAATATGAAGGTGGTGTCAACATATGCCTCATTGGTCCGGGTGCTCTTGGTTGTGCCACGGGTGTAATATTATTAGTCCCAGTAGCACCATCGTGAGTCGCTTTAATTTTGTGACTCAAATCTGGTATGGGTGGTGCCGGACCTATCGTATCCAGCATCGGGGTTGCTGGTTTAGGTGCGGTTCCATTTACTGCGGTATTATCCGGTTTCTTGTAGATTCCGGATACTACATTCTTGTCAGCCCCATCATCAACGAATGGGCTGTATCTAATTGGGGTTGCATCTTTCGATGTCTTTCCCAACATTGTAGATACCACAGCTGGATCAATATTGCCTATAGTTAACTGGGCTGCTTCTACATATTTATCTAGAGTTATTGCAGTATTCTGCAATTCCTGAAGCTCATTTGTGAGTTTCTGTCTATCTTCCTCCAGTTGTTTGTTGTAAGCTATAATACCTACCCGGATGGTTTCATTGTCTTCAGCTTGTTTACTACACTGAAGTTTCAATTTATCCAACTCGTCCTGATAATGGCGAATTTCGGATTCGAATTTTGCCTTATCAAGGTTTAATTGGTCGTTCGTATCTATGTATGTTTGGATACGAATGTGCCTATTATCATATTCCTTGTTGAATGATTCTCTCATGGAATGAAGTTTTAATTCTTCATTCTCGAGTTCTTTCATGTACTCACTCCTTCTGGCTTCGAATTCCTTTCGCATGCCAGTTAGGTCTTCTTCCAACTGAAGTTTTTCATGGAATACTTCGTCTTTAGCTTTGACCAAGGTATTTAGGTTCTCGTTCAAAGTTACATAAGTTTCATTCAACAACATGACATCCGGTCGTTTGAATTCCTCACCTTCCGGTACCGCATAGGTTAAGTCGCCATCTATAGCGCTGTAATCTAATATTGGTAATTCGGGCCTGGGTAATCTATAGGTAGTTCTCCGAATGTTACCCTTTTTGGCATTGGTGCTGGATGTTCTGGGTTAGTACTACCACCAACTTCGAACATCGAATTACTTAACTCATCAACAAGTGATTGTTGACCTATTAAGTTACTCTGTCTCTGTATAGACTGTTCGCGTCGTACAGAGTCTGGCAGATTCTCCTCACTATCATTATAGTGGGGTCCGGGATCTCTCCAAGATGCAGATTCCGCATCTTGTGAGTTCGAATGGGTTTGGAGCATTAATGATCCATTTCCATTCTCTTGGGCAACCGATTGCCCTGCTGGGTTAGCTTCCCTGAGGGTGTCTAACCCATGTACTAGCCGTTCGGACGTTATAACGTCCGGGCTATACACCAGAATTAACTGGTCACGGCACCAGTGTAAGGGTTTGTGGCCTTACGGACCTGGGGGGTTCGGGTCTTACGATTCGAAAAGAAAGAGTAAGACAGTATTCCAAGTGTATGCCAACGGTTAGTTTTATTTCTTATTGTACACTCACGGCTGCCGGATGATGTCAGAGAGGCAGCTAATATCAAGGAATAATGGTTCACATGGTGTGGAGGCCAGAAGGGCCTCTGACGTAGCGGCTGAGCCCTGGGCTTTATATACGGACCCAGGTGTTCGTCGTCAGATGTCCCCACAGACCCGGATCAGTGCTGCCACCTATCCGGAACCTGAGGAACGTCCGACGACTCGACTCACCCGCCCCGTCAGACGGTACCCAACTTCTATGGTTTAATAACGTGTACCTCTACACCCTTCTCAAGAATGAGACATCAAACCTCAAAAAGAAAAGGAAGCAGCTTGTCTTGCATCCTAAAGAGGGAGAACTTGTTGATTCAGAGGCTTCAACTTTGTTGGAGCCAAAGCTTCATCAAAGTTTAAACCTTCAAGGTCCAGCGTCTGCACAAGGGGACAAACAGCCTCAGTTGGATGTCAATGTCAGGGGAGAGGCACACAAAGACTCTTAATCTGAGGGATCCAACACAAGTAACCCTGAAGACTTTGCTGTCAGGGAAGATATGCCAATAAAAGAAGGACAATGGTCTGATGATGAGGTGGACGCTCTCAGGACAGCTGTCAACATTGACAGAGATGCCTTGAAGTTTAAGTTCAAGGGGACTGCTGAAGGGAAGGACGTAAAGAAGAAAGGTTGGCGAGATGTGCAAGGTTTTCACTTTCTTTCCCTTTCATTATAGTGGAGGATAACTGTTTTTTAAGGTCTCACCTAAGTTGTAAGAGGTACCGTGAATTTAATAGGTGATATATATTTTAATGAAAGTATATTTCTTTCAGCTTATGTCAATGACGTTGCTGACACACATAGGACAGTAAAACAGTGTGTCAAGAAGACATCTGATTTCACACAGGCATTGAAAAAAAAATTCAATTTACTCCGTAGGGGAGTAGGCAACATGGGCAGAGGCAAGATACCAAACAGCATGCACCTCAAGGGGACACAGCAGAAAGCATTCAACTACTTGCATGCAGAAGCAGTGAAAGGTAAGAGAAATTGAGTCATACTTTGGTAAAAAAAAAAAAAATAAATAAAAATTAAAGCTAAAAGTTTTTAGGTCTACAAGACTCATGGCCATGTCCAACTTTGCTTTTATTCTGATTTCATGAATGGCATACAGAACATAAAAGTTTCAATGTCTCACGGTTGCAGGTATACCAGGAATAGAGCCTATGCCTATATCTGCCAAGCCTAAAGTTGCCCCCTCTCAAGAAACCCTTGCACTGCTTTGGACACAAGACAGGCCCAACAAGGTCAAGTATGACAAGATACCTATGCCCAGAACTGTAGTACCACCAGAGCTGCGCAAGAAAGCAAACTCAAGAGAGGCAAGACTTAGGAAGCAACGGAGGAGTAAGGAGCACAAGACAAAGATGCTAAAAGAAAGAAAGAAAGAGGAAAAAGAAGCTAGGAGGAGAGAGAAGCAGGATCAGATAAGTAAAGAGAAGAATAGGGAGCTGATAGAGACATTAGGCGTAGACATTGGAAAGGCAGTCAGGCAAAGAGAGAGAGAGAGTTGCAATCAGAGGGGAAAGGGAGGAGAGTAGAAGGAAGAAGCAAAGAGAAGCAGAAGCTAAGACTCCACAAGAAGCAGAGGAAGAAAAGAGGAAAAGGGAGAAGGCAGAGAGAAAAAGACAGAGAGCACTGATAAGAGAGGAGAGGAATAAAAGGAGGGAAGAAAGAGAAGCCATAAACTAAAATTTAAACACCTGAGATTATTTATTACGCACAGATGATTATAAGTCCTTTATTTTGTTCAGAAATTCTCAGTCTGGAGGAAAAGTTAAGTTATAGACGCTCCTGACTTGGTGACGCTAAGGACTATGATATTTACATCATTTACATGGTATACAATATACAAAACATGGAAAATTCATTGCATTTTTTACTTATGTACTCCATATTTACTTTGCTGTCCCCATGTAGGTAACAAATCTTGAATCACAAAGCAGTACACTGGGCAAAGAAGTCAATGAGGTATCTAAAAGTACTTTCGGGCATAGTAGTCACAGTGGTCTTTCATACTTTGCCTCTTCTCCTCTTGGGTCTTCTGGCTTGGCTGCCTGACAGGGCGACTCATTGGTGTCCATGGATCAGAGGGAAGGTTGATGATGCATACTTCTTGATCAATCGCGACATTTTGCAGGCAGCAGCATGTAACTATAACATGCAAGGCTCTGCAAGGTTCATGCCGGACTAACCCTCCTAAAGAATCCAGGATCCTTGACAAACAAATAAGATTACACTTTATAGGAATAGGGGGAAAATTCAGTTAATATCCTTAAAAAAAGACTTCTTAGTGTAATAATTTCAACAAATAAACTTACTTTTTTTTTATTTACCTCCATCACTGCTTCAGAACACTGATGGTTTGTTCAACCCGGGCCCTTGTTCTCTTATGCCACTTGTTGTATGCTTCCTGCTTCCGGTTTCCTACCTGTGTCTTGCGATATGGAGTCAGGAGGTCTTTTCGAAGGCTGTACCTGCAAGAAGTCAAGAAAATATAGCACAAGGAAAATAAATTTATTTTTCCCGAGGATTGCTTTATCAAGGAAAAATAAACAAAAGTTGTTTGTTTCTTTAAATTGACCCGAGTCTGTCTGCCTACTGCTATAGACCTAAAGAACCTTGGAGTCGTAAGACTCACCCTTTGAGTCGCCCCATTCCTCTGTCTCGATCTCATGTCCGACCGGGCTTGCATGTAGGGCATATGCATTGTTTACACTGCCTGGCCATCTAGGGTCTACGTTGATGATGCGGCGGTCAAAGTCAGCTACAAAAAGTAAAGAATAAAGTGATGGAGCTCACTGTATTTTTTTACTTGAAATCTCAATAATTGTAGATAACTTCTTGATAACTTGGAGCAAATTTATTATAATCATGGTCCATCAACGTTAAGTGAAATATTTAGTTGTAGTTATACTGGAAAAAAGATGAGTTCATTACCATGGTGTTTATGCTGTGATAGCCCTTCCGGCACACAAAGACTGCCTCGTTGACGGTGGGTGTTTTGACAGGTATATGTGTACCATCGACAAGCCCAAAAATGAAGGGTGTCTCCTGCTCCTCCTCCGAGTTCTTTTGCTTCTGGGGGAAAATCTTTAGAGCAAGGACCATTATCTCCTGGAAAGTTCTGGGCCACCGTATATACTTGCATCTATTCTTGTAGAAGAAGTCGCTGACGTCTTGAACTGATCGGCAAATGTTAGCAGTGGACACACTTTGACCGTCACCCGTGGGGCAATAAAACGATCCTGTGGCAAAATGCCTCAACACGAGGCACAACTGGAAAAAAAAATGAAACATATGATATTTTAGACTTAAACAGACCACCCTCCCCATAGTCTCTTCATTAAGTCCTGTTCATGCAATGCTGAAGGTATTTGGTGAATTTATTCCATCATGTAAGGCATGAGCACCCCTAACCCCCCCCTCTCTAGCATGACCCCCACTACTGGATGATCCCTCAGTACTAAATCTAGTGAAGTACATGTACAAGATAATTTACCTCATCCCGCCCCCCCAAAAAAATATATAATATATATAAATATGTATGAACCCGTCCTCTCTTTATCCATCCACAGCAGTAACTTAAATACATAAAATCACAGCATATATTTATTGAAAGGCCTAGTATAAAATAAGTTAAGAGAGAGGCACGATGAATAAAAACATCAAAATTAGAAAAGAGTAATTACCCTGTCTGTATGTGTAAGACCTCCACCTGTAGTGCTGCCCTTGAATCTGCTCCCTTTGGCATAATCCTTTACAAGTTGCCTTACCACCTTCTTCGAAAGGCGATACCTGGCCTGGAACTCCTTCTTTGTGTATATGCCTTTCCTTCACTTTTCTGGTCAATCTTCCCAAAGAATCGTGTGAACTGTCCATGTTGACTTGTTTTGAATATGGTGCCACCAAAAATGTTACCTCATTATCATATATCCACTGGTTCCCATACATCCCAACATGGAAAAACTGACGCTAGCGCCTGTTCGGAACCTCTAAAGTAATCCGGGTTTCTGTGATGCTAAAGAAAAAACAGAGCATGTAGGAGTGTCTCAAGATTAGCGCAAATAGATTTGTGTAACGGATTTCGTGACGCTAGGGATTTGCATCATTTCATGGGGGGAAAGAATTAGCGCAATTTCTTTTGTGTAACGGAAAATGACGTTGAGGACATTGATGCTGTTTTCTGTAATGACCCCCTGGAGAAGAAGAGGAACCAAGAGAACATACACCAAGCTCTAATAAACCTTAAAAAAAAGAAAAGAAAAAAACTCTAAGGATAATGGATTGGTCGTCCATCAGTGGCTGACTAACTCGGGGTGTGACTCCTTTCATTTTTCTAATCTTGTATCCGGAGTTAATTTATATCTATGAAAGCTAATAGGATAAAATATAAATGCATTTGAATTAAAAGCATACCATTTCTGTTACAAAAGTAAATGTTCTCATACAATATTTGTATGACTTCTCCCAAATGTAACTAATGGTGCGTCCAGAGTGGCATTGTCTTTGTGACTAGTCATTCTTATCGGGAACTGTGCTATCCACCTTAGGAGAGACCACTCCCTAGTGGCTATTGCAATGATTGTTGTGCTCCTAATCTTCAGCCATGAGGATGTGCAAAAACCTATGAAGTTCTTTCAAAAGGAGTATTAGAATACAAAGTAACTCGTAGGTAAGTCGTCAGGAGAGCATTTCTAACTGGGTTTGACTAGGAATGGGGCAGAGTTATGACCCTTATCGGTCTTATCGATAACCATTGTTCCGTGGTGGATGAGAGTGAATAGAGAATATTACCCAGATTCTGAGATAGACTCCAAGATGGCACCAGGGGCAGGAATAAAGATGCCAACCTCTATCCAGAGATGGCCATGTTCCTTCATAATGATCGAGCAACCTAGAAATGTTCTGTACAAGAACCGGAAGTCAATGATTTTGTTGTACAGGGACTTTTGTTAAGACTTCAATAGTACTAGTCATGGGATGTTGAGAAATGTCATCCTGGGTGATACTGAGACCACACAGGTTTGAAGGATTTTATTTTGGAAAAATTATTCAAGGCTGGCCATAACTCTTTTATACCCATGGACATGGTTTTGATGTAAACATTTCTAATGTTTCCATTTCTCTACAAACCCTCCAAAAATCAAATTAACCTATCCAAAGGGCCAATAATATAATTTGGGTACGGCAACAGAAATAGTGCAGATGGTGTGTCACCTAAATGCAACAAATTTTTAGGCCTCAGAGTTCTACTCGCTGAGAATCATATTATTTCCATCCCGCTGGCAGTAATAAATTCCATAGAGGTTTCAAAATTAATAATGCTACAAACAAAAACAACCGGGAAATGTAATGCTTTGGAGTGTCTAAAAAGTGTTTTGGTAAAACAAATGGCCAAACAAATTTGCAAAAGGCTGATAGGTGTGAAAGGGTCACTATGCAACAAAACCCTCATATTTTACAGCCCTGTGGACAGACATCATGAGGCTGAATGTGGCTGGTGGCACGAGTTTACGCGCATCTTGTGCATAAGGTTTACCTCAAGTATTAAGGACACCTCAAGAATAAAGTTCACCTCATATATCAGGTGCACCTCCTGTATAAGGTGCACCTTATGGATAAGGCACACATTGTGTATAACGCATAAGTTGATAAAAGTTGCACCTTTTTTGGACAATTTAGTCCAATGTAGCTGAAAACGTCTCCTAAGGACTGCCCATGAGTTATTTAGTACGTTTGGAATAAACATGGTAAATCATGTCTGTAATTAATCAATTGCCTTTCTCTTATTTTATAGATTGCTATAATCTCCTTGATTTTAACCTTTGGGGTCCTGCTTGTGATGTTTACATGGAAATGGTCAGAAATGAATCTGTTGCAGATTCACAAAACTAAGCTTACAAGGAATTCATGTAGAAGATGTGAAATTGAAAATGATAATCTTCAACCTATCCCTGGGATTCCTTACAAGTATCACAATGAGGTAAACTTACGATTTATAGTCATGGTTTACAACCGTCCCACATCACTTCAGAAATGTTTAAACCGGCTCAGTGAGGTAATATTGGATGCAGGGGTAACATCGGCCATTGAGATCTGGGTTGACCGTAGTAAGTCAGGACAGGTTGATTCCAAGGTTTTGAAGGTAGCTGAAAACTTTCTGTGGAAGCACGGTTCAGTAAGGGTTCATATTTGGCCCCATCATGTCGGGCTCTATGGACAGTGGATCGACACTTGGCGCCCAACAGAGGGAAGTAAAGAAATTGCAGTTTTCCTTGAGGATGACATAGATGTATCTCCATATGTCTACAAGTGGTTGAACTCTGCCCGAAAAGCATTTCAAGTCAATCCTGCCATTGGAGATATAACACTAAGTGATATGGCTCAGGTGTCAGATGGGAGGCGAATACATAGACAGCTGATCAAACCAAAGAAAGACATTGTCTATCTTTATCCAATAGTAATCAGTTGGGGGATGTCCCCTTTTCCAACTCCATGGAGGAAATTTCAAGACTGGTTCCATAATGTAACTGGAAACAGCAACATCACCTATCATCCATACACGCCTGAGGCAAGGCTGCAAACTGGATGGTATAAAGACTTTGAAAAGAAGAAAATGCAGGATTCCATGTGGACTATGTGGTATATCCACTTTTGTCATCTTAACAGGCTATTTACCTTGCACCCCAACCTAGGTGCTGTAAAGGGGAAGGCGTTGGCTGTGCATAGGCAGGAAAAAGGCCTACATTATTTCAGTAATAGACCAGTTAACACAACAACGAAACTACTATTTCAATGGAAAAATGAATATATTCAATTCCCTGTGAGTCTAGTGAAGTATAATTACAGAGGAGAACCTATGCCCTAAAAAGTCCCCACTTGTGAACATCCTGTGGTTGGATTGTTGATAATATGCACGATATTTTTATGGCAATACTATGGTAGCTATCTTTGACTTCCCATACACTCTCAATTGCAATTGTAACTGTGCTATAAATACCCCTATTATGCCTACTTCGACTCTTTTGGCTTTTACCTAGAGCAGGTACAACTGCATATCAGAGTAAGAAGTACTGTATTGTAAAAGCCCTTGTGGTGGGCAGATGGTGTATCTCTTTGTGGGGATATGAGATGTTGGAAGAGTATGACAAGCAGATGTTGATAGTTATGATCATATCTGCCATGACATAAAATGCAACTGTCCCACACAAGGTGGCATTGCTATTCAGTGACAAAACCAACTGAACCAGCTTGAAGGCTGCAGGACACTAATTATTTTCTCACTGTTGGCTTATATAGCATATGGGCGAAAATAAAATATTTGTGCAAACTTTTGGGCTCAGCCACTGTTATTTGTTTGTAGGCACATATTTTCCCCTTTAATTTAGGGCCATGAGATGTGGTACAATGTAATTAACTTTTCCGCTATCAGCCATAGAGTGTGGACATACCCAGATTTGGGGGTTTTGCAGTGAATGATTTCAATAAATTCTCTAATTAAATAGAGTGCACCCCTCTCAACTTACCATCAAATATCAGCCTAAATAACCCTCAAATTGATTAATATACACCCTAAGGATTAATTTGATACCTGGTTTGCCTACCCACTGTCAGATTTAAGACCAATATTCATTGTACAACACCCTTCAGTGCGGAGCTACAAAGTGTCTCCTGCTGCCACCTCCCGTCAATTGGTGTTCTGCAACCTGCAATGATCATTTAGCCTACTGCTCAGTTGATGGAACATCTATTCTGGTAAGGAGAGACCTCAACTGCTTTTATTTTATTACTATATTGTATATTATACAACATATTATGTCATCCATTATCGCCCACTACACTGTAGTTGCCTATAATATATGCAGTAGTACCACATCCTACCACTATTTGTGGTACAGTGGATAGTTACTAAGTATGTACAACCACCTGTCAGCAATTCAAACTAGCTACTAGGTACCACCCTAATTCAGCCACTTCCGGGTAGAATGGCCAAACAGTTCCTCAGAAATTTTGTCATTTCAAGGAATTCGGACCATTTGTGAGGAGAGAAAGGCTTAGACCCATGGTTATTTGGTATCAAAATAATCAGGAAGTGTATTTCTTTAGTCCAGAGTCAATTTTTTATTGATATCAAGAAAACAGTGGAGGTATATGGGGGTGAAATGACCATATAGTGTATTCCTACACTAGTCAGGTCTCACTGCTCAAAATCAGTGTGGTGGTTGCCATGGTGATTTAAAAAAAATCGAGCCCGACTTTTACATTCTGGACCTACTGCATAATTTTCTCCATTTCAAAAGCTAAATTTTGGTGTATTGTCCTAAGCTGTCAGAGAATTTTAAGTATTTCAAATGTTACATCCAAGGTCGCCAACACTGGTATTTTCTGGTCCGCACTGGGTATTTAGGGTGGTATCACCTTATAATCTAACCAGCATGTACCTTTGTATGATAAAGCTATCAAAAATTATCCATTAATCACCAACTTCTTATCACTATGTGCATACAATGGCTATATCAACCCTTTAGCTAGATATGACACTATGAGTATAATGATTTTATTGAGAATTGAGTTAGCTTATTCAGTCACATTGATGATAGCAGTGCGAGTAAACCTCCAAAATATGCTACTCATCATGAGAAACAAGAATCTGGGATTCCTTTTTGATTTTGGGTGCTATTACAACCCGACCACCCACTCCGAAGGTAAAAAGTTGTATTGCTAGATGGTCCATTTCAGGCCTCCCACCACAAAACTTTAAACTTTGGAGAACCCCAAAATGCACATTTCTCAACAATAAAGAATCAAGAGGTCAGCGATAAACACAGATGTGCCTATTCCTATTGAATTTAGTATAACAGCTGTTTCTAAAGTCATAATAGATGGGCATTCAGGTAACTGGTACACATTAAATCAATAATATGTATTTTTTATCAAGAGGTAGTGTTTAATAGTGCCAGCAGAGTTATGTTTCTGCTGGAAGCCGTGGTTAAAGTCTTTATGTTTTGATTATACTTAGAGAATAGACAACGATCGTCTTCACATCAAGACTGTCTGTTGCCCTATAATGCACAAATGCATGTGACCATGGGTGTTAAATCAGTGGTCCTCACATAACACAAGTCCTAATATTCCTATATTACAAATAAACAAAGTTTAGTTTGTGGCTGTATGTTTATAGCTTTTACAACAGCTTAATAGGCCATCAGCAGGGGAGACTCAATGGGTTGGGTGGTAGGTGGAGCAGCTCTAAAGATCACCACCATCTAAAGAATCGAAGGTACAGCATAGACCCTGTATACACGTCATGGTTTATAAACCATTTCAGATCATTGGTGCAGCTTTTAGGATTATTTTAAGTGCAACTTATACAAGGGTTTTATATACATACAGACTGCACTAAGCAATGGAAGCTTTTAGCTTTCTTCCAAAGTCAGTGTGCAGCTTCTACATGGGTGTGGCTTCTATTTTATTTTTTTTAAATATCAACAGTTGATCTGATTCTGAGGTTTATGATGGAAGAAATATGTCGTGGAGTTCAGCTAGATCTTCTACTCTAGCACTCATGCAAAGTTTTTGATTAAATGGATTAAAGATTATACATTAAGCTGTTACATGTACTCACAACACCCAAGTTTATTTGAGGCTGTTGTCTCACATTGCCACCCCCCACTTCCCATTAAGGGGGCACAATAGGGTGGTTTAAGCAGAACACTTTAGCCAGTGTGGTTTAGAAGAAATGTTTCATACCCATGCATATCATATACCATTATGACTGTCTAAAATAATTTTATAAATTTTCTCCTGTATTGAGGCTTTCGAGAGCCATAATGGAACAAAAATCTTCTATATTAGCTTCTTTGGCTTTGAACAACACTATGAAATGGAATTTCTGAGATTTGCTGAACTAGAATTGAAAAAGAAGTAATTTTTTAGGGCGCTTTTTTGTTAGCTGATGCTCCAATTATAAAGGCTTACAGAGTGTTTGAATTTCCATAGTTACCAAAAAACAGAGTTTTCTTTTTAATTTTTTTCCCAATCTTTTGGTAACTATGGAAATTCAAATGGCTCTGTAGACCTTAATAAATGGAGTATCTGCTAACGAAAAAATAAATACCCTCAGAAATGACTTCTTTCTCAATTCTCTTTAATTAAATCTCAGAAATATGCATAAATTCATACTGCTGTTCAAAGCCAAAGAAGTGAAAAAAAACATTTATAGACGGTCATAATGGTGTATGATATGTAGGTATGAAACATTTCTTCTAAACCATACTGGCTAAAGTGTTCTCCTGAAACCACGCTATTGTGCCCCCTTAAGTTCTCAAGCTGTACCCTGTAAAAATAGGCATAGTTCACAGTGCTTAACTTCTAGTATTTTTCTTTGATTGTTATTCTCTGCGATGTAATGCAAGAGCGATGTCTGTATATTAACATCATTGTGAACCTGCTCAATTTACTTACTTGACGAGCAGCAGTTACCAAAACACCCATTTACTATGACTTTAAAAACAGTTCTTTTACTATAAGTTTTCCTTATGATGCTAGACCTTACCTTACTCATAATTACAAATTGCAAGTGTTGCCTACATGTGTGCTTAAAATACCCGTTTTAGGCCCGTGGTGGCCATATTGTTTTTTTTTTGTTTTTTTTTCTCGAAAAATTCAAAATTATGTTATTTTGTCTTTTGATTTATATCAGAGGATAATAGGCTCAAAAGCATTATATGCTGTTAGAAGGGTTTACACCTGCTATTATATAAATGTCTCTCTGTGTTCCCCACATTTAGCTTTGACTTGTACACACAGATAGGCAGAGGAATAATTAAGTGGCACAGGGTGCCCTAGAGCAGCATATTAACCATCGCACATCACAGCGAGGGACAACACTGGGGATGTTGTACCATTATAGGAAGGGATGGATTCATCTGGGCTTACATGAACACCAACCATCAAGTGGAAGCAGATTTGTTTAAATTATGGTAACTATTCTCATTCAAATCCCTGGTAGTCATTTTCCTATGTGCATTTATAACTAGACAATTGATGATGTCTGCAAGACCATTTAAATGTTAAATCATGCAGTGTGCTGTGCACCACTGAAACACTACTGAGACTATAAAACAGAAGATCATTCCATAATGACTTCGATAGCAGCCAAAACATAGCCACTAGATGATAAACCAAGTACAGAAAAATACAGAAAAGATATCTCCACACTCTTTTTTCTGACTATAGCTATTGTAAATTAATTATAACCTCTAGTTCTAGAAATGGGATACGATGCATGCCATTGAAATATTCCATCTGTCAGAATTACTTAATTATAGAATTTTCACTCTTTTTCTGTCTTCCCCTTATTCCCAATATGACTCTAAATTCTGTAAAATAAATTGCTAAAGGGGTCTAAGCATTTAAAAGATTTCACAAGACTGTTTAACTGTGGATTTAACTTTTTTTTTGTATATATACTTGGCTATAAATCATGTTAGACCATCCATCCATGACATGAGTACAACCATGCATGGTTATTTAGTGCTTATGTGTTATGTTTCAAAACAAGTCAGGCTAGCCTGGTCCCCAGTTGAGAGTCAGAGGCAATCATGGGAAGAGCTAACACAGGAGGGATTGAAAGACATTGAGATGAGGATATGACAACAAACAGTGTTTTTTCATGCTCTCATCTCTCGCTTTCAATGTGTTGGCACAGTGTTATTCCAAGACTAGTAGAGAGAACATTATCTAATTGGCCTGTATTACGAGTGGTTAACACCTATGATGTAACAGATAAAAAACAAGGCAATAATAGATAATAGCATTTGGTATGAACATTATTCAGATTGATAAGATTTAATCTCAGTATAACGAGAACGATACGTGGCTAAGCAGGCACTCTGGCTGGTCATTAGCATTGGATAACCAGCCCTCGTGCTAGCTTAAACATCTATTAGTCCCTCAATGCCTCATAAAACCGAGGCCGGAAAAATCATGCTGAATGGGAACTACAGTAAAATTAATTTAACCATTTTGTACACTTCAGATCATAAATAGCTCTACATAAAATTGTCATGGTGTTCCCTTGAGGAGCCGCTTTGGTTACACTTCATTGGTATACCATTATAACCAATGGACATCTGTATCAATGCCCCCTAAAGTGTTAAGCTCATGTAGTCACCCATGTCTATTTACCTTCTCAAATCGCTAGACCCCAGGCGGTTTACATCGGTGTCAGGAAGGCCCAACAGGAAGCTGGAACACAGGAACAGTGACCACAGATTTGTCATTCATCTTTTATTTATTCTTTTTTATTTTATTTCTATTACAGAGTGACTGTGATGGAAGACTCGTGTTAGTGAAGTGGACCACATTAACCACATTTCAGATGGTGATAAATAACACAAGGAGTCTAGGATTTTGTCTGACTTCCACTGCAGTACCAAACAGTAAAATTAGGCTCCATTTCAAATACTCTAAAATGTACATAGTCGCCTTAAGGCAAGGACGTTGTACCTGAAATTTTGGCAAAATTAAGTCTTCTTCTGTTTTAACATGTATTGGCCCTTATCTACCTCCAGTGAAAATACTGAAGCTCTGTCTATAAAATATGTGCCTACACTTATCAAAGAACTTCTTTGGCCTCTTCTGTAAAACTGGCAAAAGTTATGCGGTTACCTGCTTGGTTTTATGTGTTAATTCTCAGTTTAGATTCAGATTCAGATTCAGATTCATTTATTAGCAGACTCGTCACCAGGGGACGTTTTTCCGCAGCCAGTCACGGTTTACATTTTAGCTTACTGAGTCGACGGAATTTGCTTGTCGGGTAATAAATCACAAGATTCTCTATAAGTTTCACAACATTGTATAAGATTTATGTGAGGTAGAGCAAGGTGATGATTTTGACGACCATGTTCACTGATGTTCACCTGTGTTTAAAATCAAATCAGGCCTGTCTTTTTAATTGAGGAGTTAAACCTGGGTTTAGTCGGGAGAGCTTGTACTTCCACACTTAGGTTATCCCATAGATCAACTCCCCTATAATAGGGGGATTTCTGGTAAAAGCTAGTTCTGGTGCATCTTCTGGCAAATTTTGTGACTCTTCCCCGTTTTGCCCAGCAAAAGTTTTGTTAGAGTTGATATGTTAATATACCGGTAACTACCTAACAGGACTAACTAAAGTATATTAATCTACCGGTAGTAGTTAACCGGTATTGTAGTCCCCCCTTGTTAACTTATACAAAATATCAGAACTAGGGCCGATCGAAAAAATGAAATTTGCTAGAAATTATGGCATCATTTTGCTCTCTCGCTCCAACATATTTACAGTTGATAAGTCTCGTGGGGAGGTCATTTATGAATAGCACGAATAACAGTGGCCCTAAAATTGAGCCCTGGGGTACTCTAAAATTAACCTGTGACTGTTTAGATCGACCATTATTTGCTAATGTTTCATGTGATCTGTGCACCAAGTAATCCATTAGCTATTTTTCCCATGGATGTTCAGTGATTTTTTATTTAAACAATCTGGAGTGATAGACACTATCAAATGCTTTGCAGTAATCAAAAAAGCAGGCCACTGTTATCAATCCATCATCAATGTTATCATGAATGTCCTTCACCACATGGAATACAGCATCAGTTGTTCCTCTGCCAGTGTGGAAGCTGAACTGATTTTAACATAATATTTGTTCCCTCTCTAAATGTTGAGGCAATATTTTGTGAATTATTTTTTCTAATAACTTTCCTGGAAGAGGGAGTAACGTTAATGGTCTCCAAATTTTAATATTATCTAAGTTCCCCTTCTTTGGAATTGGCACAAGAGTCCCTTTTGACCAGGCTAATGGGAAGATTCCTTCATTAACAGAATTCCTGAAGATATCAGTTAATTTTGCTGATAGATAGAGCAGTGCATCCTTTAATACCCTACTATTAATACCCTTTAAGCCTGATGACTTATCTATGTTAATCTTTTTGATTAGATTGAGTACCTCGTCAGTGTCAATCAATCTATACAAGTCTAGCTCTTCACCATTATCTGGTATTTCAAGATAAGAATCAATATGCCTGCAGGAGGCAGCTTAGTGAAGAGGTCCCGTCCAATATTGGGAAATAATCATTTATAAATCCGCCATGCTTTCCGTTGGAATAGTAACATCGGTAATTTCATTGGTCAATTGTATCTTAAGATTCTTTGTAGTTGGGTTTACTAGTTCACTTACTTCCCGCCAAAATTTCACTAAGTCTCCTGCTGCTTCATCAAGAAGACGAAGTGCAAATTCATTTTTCCCATTATCTAACTGTCTTTGTGTCCTATTTCAGATTACCCGTACTTGATGTAATAAGTCTCTATATTTGTAGCTCCAATAGCATGATATGCCTGTCATTTATTAATTCAATAATTTCATTGCTTACCCACGCTTTTGATTTTTTTCTTAGAGTAAAAGTTTTCAGGGGGAAGGTTATATCAAGGTAATCAATTAATTGAGTATATATATTTAAAATCCCATTGCTCATTAGGGTCATGGCTCATCAAGAAGGGGGTCCAGTCTAAATTACTTAAGTACTCAATCATATCATCCCTGTTATATTTCCTGTAGCTACGACCAGTGAAGGATACATTACAAGGCATTTCTCAAGGTTTCTTCCTGCATGCATATAAATCATAGTGATCTGCTATAAGGCAGTGCAGTGTCCCTGACTTACTTACAATATTGCAATTTGTCAGCATGTCGTCAATACAGGTTCCCCCACGATTATGTTCATTAGGCAGGCGGGGTGATGTCATCATTCAATCTTTGTAGGCTATATTTTCTACATTTATCAAATATCCCTTTAATCACACTTTGACTACATGATTGTGCACCTTGCAGAATGAATATAAACTTTTCAAACCTCTTTTCTTTCATACAATGAATAATAATCATGAATATGACCACTTGGCCTATTATGAAAAAATGTTTGTAGTATGTAAATAATTTTGTCTGTAACAGAATGAATTTTTTACCCTTTCGGCCTGTATTACATTGTCTAAGGTATTTTTTTGTTTCTAAAACAAAGCCATTAACATTCAGAGGTGCCTATAAAGGTGTCAAATCTGGCAATATCATTTAAAGACTTTCCTTTCAATAGGCTGCACATTTTTACTCGAGGAAACAGTTTTTAACATTATTCATTTGACATATAACTGTAGTGTTCTACCCCTCGATGCTAATCAAATCTTTCGATAGACAATGAAGAACAACTATTCATGTTCCAGTTAAAACTTTATTGTCAATAACGCATAGGCATCAGCCGTTCTCGATTACAGTTTACAGGTAGTAGTGTTTGACCTACTAAGCACTCTCGACACTAGACGACGAGCACAGCCTTCTAGTGTCTATGTTGAACAAGTGTGTATAGCCAAGGAAAAAGGGTCCCCCAGGGAAAAAGTCCATTTTTAAAGTCAGGGCATGAACTTTCCAATGATGTATTACATGAGAGAATATCTCTGCTAGTTTTAGAGTTACGGCTCTATGAACTTAGATGGTTGCTGACCTATCCTAATCCCAAATAAGGCCTAACTTGTATATTTCACGAGATATATCATATGATATGTATAGTAAAGCATAATTATGCAAATTAGGGAAATTGTCATATTCTTCATATTCTTTTTCTCATCTTTTAATCAGATTTTAACCATTTTTCAACACATCGGTCCTTGTAGGGGTAGCTACATATAGGTTTTTTTGATTCCTCAGTTTTTAGTGAAAATAATGTTTCCATGGCAACCAATATCAACAAAAGCACTGAATTTTGCCCCCAAATGCCCAAAAACATTCTATTTACATTCAAAATTTGGAAGGTTTTCCTCAAAAATGGGAATTTCCCTTTATGACTATTGTAATCTACATAAAAAAGTAGTATACAGCAATTTTTGGTATATTTTCCCCTCTTTAGTCCATAGTTGTGTCCCTCTGGTGACCAGAATTGGTACTAATCCCCCCTGGACGGTCCTTTTAACTTGCCTCCTCACAAGTAACATATACCTTCTCTGTGCAACAGCACAGAGAAGTATTATAACATGGTAGTCGGGCAGCCGCCAACCATCGCTCACGATGGTCCCTCATGACTGGACTGACCCTGAGAAAGGCTGTACAACGGCCTTATATACACCAGAGTCGAGGGCCATGTGACAAGTGGTGATTTGGTGCTGGACTCCAGCGCCCCCAGGCGTTGGGTAAGAGAGGTGCTCTCGATGTCGCCCACGAGGACCATGAAGGTACCTCGAGGACAACTCGTGACCACCACATAACATTCACTCTTGGACCTTGCCAACAGGCAGAACATGTTTGAGCAAAATGTCAACTTCTGCAGTACTCTTTTTTTCCGTTTAGATCCTCGTTATTGTCTCAACAGCGGAGGGAGTATTGTGAGCATAGTGAGTAAGATCCTCATCAAACTGACCCTCTGTATTCAATGCATTGTACAACATGATAATAAATTGGTGACCCTGTTCATTGTTGAATCAGTTATCGTGCACCCGGTGTTTATCATGGTCAAAATTCCTTGTTAAATCTTAATTTCTTAACAAACAACTACTGCTCACTCTAGTGGTGGGAACCATTAATTTAATGACATTACAGCCCAATATTATTTGCCATAGTGCTGCCCTGCCACACTGTAGATGAGTTTGCTAAGTAAGTGCTGGTCGTACAGAGCAGTCGAAGGCTATTGCCTATGATAGCTAACACTTATTTTAGGGTGGCAAATTGTGGTGGCTTTGCGCTGTCACACTGCCTTAAGAAATGTCCTACTGCAGTGACTCTCTGTATATCCCATGGTAACACTTGAAGAATAACATGTTCTCTATTTCGTTAAATATCAAAGCATATTTGTATTGCCTTTCGGGAAGTTTATTGGAAATTCTCAATTCTATAACATCATCTGAACAGTGAATCAGCATTATTAGATAATAGGGGGCCAGTGTAGTATTTACAAGAAACTCCAGGTGGCAGTGTGGTGGTACAAGGAATCTCTATGAAAATAATGACATCTCTGTGAAAATAACTATGGATCTCTGGCAACTATGGGATGAGGAATCCTTCAATATTTCAACGATCACAGGCTAGAAAGTGTCCACACTCAATCAACAAAGTAGCTGGATAAAAAAGAACATATACTTAGTACACAATCTAGTTTGGATTTAGTACATATATATCCAGTTTCATGTGGATAACATACTAAGATAACTATGTAGCCAGTTTGGTGATTTGTTTACATTCTAGCATATTATTGACAGAACATCTCCCCTGCACAAATCTGGCAGAAATAAATGTCTGTATAACAAATCACGGACTACCCTGTCAACCTTCATAGCAGCTACTCTTAGTGTACCCATATATTATGTGCAAATGAGGGAATCTACATAAAACGAGAAATGTAGAAATAAAGACAAATGCTACAGCATGCCAGGATTTGGTTCTGCTACTGATAATCCTAAATAACTCTGCATCATGTTTGTATGATGACCTGACAATAAGAAAATGCAAAAAGTATGTCATGGTGGTTATTTTTACAGTGTACCAATTTAAGTGAGAAATGCCTTAACAATAGAAACAAATGGGAAAACAACTTTTTCATATCAGGCCACATAGCTAATGCCCCTCTACTGAGGAAAATAACATGCATAGAAACATTCTAACAAAGAAAAATGGGGGGTCATGGATGAATTGAAAAACGTTATGATCTTTTTCAAAAGAAATATTGATTTTCCCTTAATAAACACTTGAGCTGCTCTAAACCTTGTCTCCTAAGTGTGACAAAAATCACATATCATTTACAGTCAACACATTTGGCCCCAACATTTCACTTCCTATTCAAAGCTGACTTTACACCCTTTCTGTACTCCCTGACTTGTCCTCAATTGCAGAATCTGTTGGTGTCTTAACAGCCAGAGAAATCAGAGATGGATGTGTTGATAAAACAAAACTGCTGATTCATCAAGATGGAGCTCAGGAAGGCATTTCTCAATATGGTACGACTAGACCCCCTTCAAGCCATAGTGAGATCCCTCAGTTAAATGCCATTACAGTCCTGCGTCTAGTGGTCACTAATAATTGCACTGGTACTACTGCCCTATCAAACCGTATGTAATTACTGACTTAAGTACTGATCTTACAGAGTAGTCATAGTGTGTTGCCTACGATCACCCACTGTGATATCGAGGGTTTCAAGTCATACTGGTTGTGTCTATTCACACTTGTCTACTTCTTTTCATCCCTTGGTGCATATATAGTTCTTGGGATCAGATTGAGTATACTGGAAAGAGCAATATTATTGCCAGGCAGTTAATGGTCCATTACCACCAGTTAGGCCAAGATATCAGAGAGAGGTGCGATATGGTTTTCACCTGACACCTGATCTTGTAGATCTTCCGCAGGCGAACCTTTCATCTTTTTCTTTTAGGAAAGGAATGTTGAGAAGGAGAAATAAACCTATCTTCATGATTTAATGCATTTGAGGTATTCAGATTCTGAGGAAACCTTTACATAGTACAGTGTCTTTTGTTTTACACTATAAAAAGCCTTGTATTAGTCTGATTTGCAATCCATGTATGTTCCATGTCCTCGCAGGTACACCATGGTTTCATTTATACATCCTGACATTGAAAGGGTATGATGCAAGCAATAATACATTATCAGGGCTCCCTTATTGGTGCAATTACGGGGGGGAGGTAAGGGCATCATAACAGTGCCTTCTTAATCCAGTTGGCCCTTGCTTCCTCGACCCTCTAACTCCTCAGATCCCTCATTACCTCAGACAAAAAAACTGCAACTAGCTCTATGTTTTCTATTATATTTGGACTTACATCCTCAGATAATTTGCTTCCTCAGACTTCTTTCCTTGCTTTTTCCAAATCTGAGGAAGCAAGGGCCGACTGTAGTAAAGTAGCTTTGAAGTCTCATTTTCTCTATGTTCAACAGTTCAAAGGATATGGCTAGGTAGATAAGGGAGGGGGGCTAAGGATCAATGGGGAGATGAGGATTTATTATATCATGAATTCTAATACATAGAGAGAACTAAACGACCATGAGGGAGTCGTCTCCCCCGAGGGGTGGATCGGCCACCAGGGGAGTTTAGTTCTCTATTTATTTTATGTTTTTAGAGGGTTTAAATAAGGAAAAATCAACAAAATCCGTTACCGTCGTTGCCCGTACAAGCGGCGGTCCATCATTTTGAATGTTTACATGCGCCTGGAACGAGGCTGCGGTACTGGATCGGCCGCTGTGGTGGTTCGAGACACATTACACCACTGGGGGTGTGGCGATCGGCGGCTCAACGTTAAACCTATGGGAAGAAGTTATTCACATAAAATAAAAACCTTATACTTCCAGGCTGCACAGCTAGAGAGAAATATGTATACAATATTAGGCTGTACCAGCTTCAGGGCGCTCATTGATGCCAATAACACTGTACCCTCATTCACGTATAGGAAACAGGTGCCTATTTGAATACTGTATTTAGTGCTTAAGACTAATTTCAATACTCTTACACCTTGGCACTTATTCGAGACCGGTGCTTATCTTAACTCACATGCTTAACCGGGCCATTATGGCTTTTGAAGAAATTTAATGAGGGACTCTAATACAGGTGTGTATTGTAGTTAAAAGGAAGAACAGTCAAGAAGAAGAAATAAGTCTTTTAATACTAAACAAAAAAAAAACAAGAATTTGTTCACTCGAGTACAAATATTAAGTATATTTCTTTTTTACTGTAACATCAAATTAGACTAGAAGTGCTCAGTGGTGCTGTTCTCTATATTATATATTTCTTATTCCTGCTTCCTTCTGCTTGTTATATATATATATATATATATATATATATATATATATATATATATATATATATATATATATAGCCTGCCCCGCAATCACTAAATTCAACATTCTTCGTTTTCCACTATGTGAAGTCTTAGTTACCATTTGAAAGAGATCCAATTTTATCATGGCATTCAGAGGCATGGCGTACAATTTGTCATACACCACACCAGTGGGCATACAGGTTCCAGTATTGTAGATATAGGACTCCCTTATGTTTTGTTGTTGGAGGTAGAATAAGTGCTGATCGTACACACAGTCAAAGAACACTACCTGTGACCACTGACACTACGTGGCTGTGTACAGTCAGAGTGCCTTAAGAAAAAGCCCCCTGAGGCACCCACTGACGGAACCATGTGCAATTAGGACTAGCCATGAGATGGATTATTAATTAACTTGACTGCTTTTAGCCAAATTATGATAGAGGGGTTTCTGCGCAAATGGTTTCCCAAGATAATGACAAAAATTATCATGGTCATGAAGCCAGACTCACACAGTAAAAATGCGTTAATGTATACACCCGATTGGCTGCAAAATTAGAATACTAGAAATATTCCTCGAGATGATTCCAAGCCCATAATCGTTGAGAGGAATGATACCAGTATTCTAATGATTGCTGCCAATCCAGCATTTATTATTCTATGGTTGATACAGTTAATGCCCCATGTTTGATTGTATATACTCCATAGTCAGTATCCCTTTATAGATACTTGGAAATGAAGAATATAAATATTATCCTGTCGGGAAACCTACAAAAAAGCTCCCCATGGGTGATTTAAAAGGGTCATGGCACACCAGTGATCACATGACACACGTTCACTAACCACCTGATGCTTAGCTAGTATAAACTACCAGCATAACTTCTAAGCCTCTGCTAGCAGAGTGACTCAGAACGTGTATTGCTTGGCCCTGGACGACAATGCCTGGAGGCCATTTCTTAACACACTACGACTGCTGTCCTAAAAATTGTAGTGAGAACCTAATAATGTGGCCTTAATAGCACCATGAACTAGTAGTCCCTAATGTCTGCACCAGTATCACTGCCCTACTAAACCTTATGTATAATTAGTGCATAGCTGCTAATCGTAGTGAGCAGTCGTAGGGCAGTTCCTACAATAGCCTGGCTTATTCTTGGCATTTTTAAATTGTAGTGGCTGTGTGCAGTTGTAGTACATTGAGAAATGGCCTGCAGATATTGGCAAGGAAAGCAATATGCACCTCTGTTGTTAGGTGATTCTAAGAGTTAAGTGTACCGCCGTCCTACCGAATAATTGTTGCTCATATCTCTATATGGCAAAGGGATTTACACACTTAAATATGAATTATACCACGATTTCTGGGTTACACAGTGCTTTTTGGTGGCTATTCCCATCCACATATCTGTCGATATTGCACACCCTGTAGGCTGTAACATCAATTTTGTAAGGCGTGCGGTTATCCATGGATAACCCGCACCCAGTGCCGTTATCCATGGATAACCAGCACACCTTACATGTCCTTCCATGTCATATGTTACATGTTAAAACCCACGAAATACTCCAGGCCAGGGTAGGGATCGAACCTGCAGTCTCACATCCCAAATCCAACTCCCTATGCACTGCGCCACAGGGACTGACGAGAAACGCTCGGTTCGAACCAAGTCTGGATATGATACAAAGCCGTGTGCGCTGTCGCTGTCTGCTGCCGGGCGAGGAGGTGTATTATACACAAACATAACTGCGAGACGCATTCAAAGCTTTAGCTGTCCGCTGCCGGGCGACAAGGTGTATCATACACAAACATAACCGCGAGACGCATTGAAAGGAGGAGACGCAGTGGTCTAGCGGTTAGCGCCTTGTGCTCAGCCGCGTGAGGTACGCGGTTCGAGTCCCGGTCCGGGCGCATCTTTTTTCGCAGTGTACGCTGTCGCTGTTCACTGCCGGGCGACGAGGTGTATTATACACAAACATAACAGCGAGACGCATCTTTTTTCGCCGTGTGCGCTGTCGCTGTCTGCTGCCGGTCGACGAGGTGTATGTATCGATTGTACACAAACTTAACCGCGAGACGCATTCAAAGCAAGCCAAGCTGAGACCGGGGCTGTCGCTGTCCGCTGCCGGGCACTGAGGTGTATGTACCTGTACACACACTATGGCTGGCTTCGAGTCCCGGGGAGGGGGAATAAATTTTTTTTTAAAGTTGAATTTATTGGTATTATATTGATTATTTATTGGTTTCGTGGTATAAAATAAGTAGTCAATGGATAGTTCATGACTCGTGTGTTAGCAAAGTCTAATAACACTCGTCATGAATTATCTATTGGTTACTTGTTCGATAATTATCTGCTCCAGACTTCATAGACATTACAGAGGTCATTATTAATTGTTACAGGATTGTTATTAGTTCATCATTGATGGTCCCGCTTGCAGTTGGCTGTAAAATTAAATATAATATTCCCAGTCAATCTCAGAAATATTGAAAACCAACACAGATTGATCCACTGTTAACGCTTTTTGTGAAGACTCTCAGCCTTCCCGATGTAGGTTTAAGATAAGTACCTCATTATATCCAAATTAGATTGGCTTTCAGATGGCATTCAGATCATGTGTCAAACGCCTTTGATGGATAATTAGTTTCCCTGAAATGTTCTGCCAAGGGCATGGAATTTGAGTTTCTCTCTGAAAGCTGACAGGATATAATTAATCAGAAATCAGCATATTGTTTTTCTCTGAAAGCTGCTCATTCTGCTTTGACAGGGAGGGCATTTCCCAACTAGAGACAGCCATTATGGCTTAGAACACCTACCATTGTTTGGGAGGGTGTTTCAAATAAACGGAATTTAGTTCTATAGGCGGAGTTCCGTAAAAGGAACTGAATGATCTGTGGTTTTGCTTAATTCACGAGGGTTCCCAAATGCATGGGGACTTACCCTGTAACAACCAATTCCAAAGTACCATCTTTTTTCATGTCCCTAGCCTGAGTAGGTTCACCTCCAGTTGGAAATCTTTTATCTTTATATAATGATAACTCTATACGTATTTCTATCGTTAAACATTGTATATCATAGTACTATGTGTACTGTACACTGTGCACACACCTCCCCCTTAGTTACACATACTGATGTAGAGGTAGATAACATGTAACCATAGCGTTGGGTACCGTCTGACGTGGCGGGTGAGTCGAGTCGTCGGACGTTCCTCAGGTTCCGGATAGGTGGCAGCACCGATCCGGGTCTGTGGGGACATCTGACGACGAACACCTGGGTCCTTATATAAAGCCCAGGGCTCAGCCGCTACGTCAGAGGCCCTTCTGGCCTCCAAGCATGTAGAACACCATTGATGATTATTAGCTGCCCTCTTCATACTACCGGGTAGCCGTGAGTGTGCATTCGTAATAAAATCTATCTGTTGGCATACACTTGAAACACCGTCTTACTCTTTCTTTCCGAATCGTAAGACCCGAACCCCCCAGGTCCGTAAGACCACAACCCCTTACACTGGTGCCGTGACCAGTTAGTTCTGGTGTATAGCCTGGACGTTATAACGTCCGAACGGCTAGTACATGGGTTAGATAGCCTCGCGGAAACTAACCCAGCAGGGCAACTAGTTGCCCAGGAGAATGGCAATGGATCATTAGTGATCCAAACCCATTCGAACTCCCGAGACAAATATGTAGAAGCCGGCCAATTGACTATAGGTACTATAGATCCAGCTGTGGTGTCTACAATGTTGGCGAAAACATTCAAAGATGCAACTCCAACTAGATACAACCCATTCATTGACGATGGGGCTGATAAGAATGTAGTATCCGGAATCTATAAGAAACCGGATGATACCACAGGTAGTGGAAAGATTGTCCAAAATAGTAATTGCCAACAGGGAACTACTATTAAAGGACCAATAAATAATGCACCTATACCAGCAACTCCTATGTTGGATACAATAGGTCCGGCACCCCCAATACCAGATTTGAGTCATAAAATTAGAGCGACTCACGTTAATGCTATTGGTGCCAACAATAATACACCAGTAGCACAACCGAGAGTACCGGGACCACTGACACATATGTTAACGCCACCTTCATATTTCTCTCAACCCGGCCATAGTACATCAGCAGGCCCAAGATTGCCGAACCCGTCTTCGGGTCAAGGTAATGGACCTAATGATGGACGTTGTCCCAGACCGAATCCTCCACAACCTAATGTTAACGGCGGTACGTACCAACCAAGAACAACTCCCTATGGATATAGATATAATTATAGTCCGGCAGGAGGTAGTATTAACCAAAATGGTAATACCTACAATCAGGGATGGAATCAAAATAATTCTTACCCTAGGTATGCATCTTCCGGATCAACTGGAAATGCCAGTTACGGTGACGGATAGGCTAACGGTTCATCCGGGCACTACCCTAATAACGGTCCACCAGGAGGTAATCCTCCAGGCGGCCCAGGAGGATCCGGATCCGGAGGATCAGGTTCGGGAGGAGATGGCAGGAAGCCAAATAGAAGAACTTCCATGCCTGCAGGGATGCAAACCATCTTTGATAGAAGCCAATGTATCCAAAACCTTGGCATTGACTGCTACCGAATAGGGAACAGATGGCATGGAAGTCATGAACTGGAGCATGCGAGAAGCAGATAGACTACGCGGATGTAATAATCCGGCACCTAGACAGGCATGGATACCCCCTCCATATGATTCTAATGATCCATGGAAGGATAGGTATCAAGCTTTTGTCGACGAAGTCAACTGTAGTGGTTGGACAAAAGAAGCTCTGCCTTACTTAATCTGTTGGTTGAATAAAGGTGGAAAAGTAGCCCTCAACCAATGGAGAGCAGCATACGGAATATACGGCACCTATGATCAACTGGTCGAATGTGCCGCATACCTATTCGGATCAATCGTTAGAGATGATCCATGGGTAAGCTTTAAGAAGAGGACACAGAAACCTAAAGAATCTCACAAGGTCTTTGGTTTGGAGCTACAGGACTTGCTATCGAAAGCGCTTCCAAATTGGGCTCATGACGATGACTGCTATCTACAGGAGTTGTTTATACAATTCTACAATGGACTGCGGGATCCGGATCACAAACAAGTGGTATGGGATTCTTGGAAGGATGACACTTCCTTCAGTGACCTGTTCATATTAATCGATGGACATGACATGAAGAAGAGATTGGTAGTTCTAGGACTATGAATTAGCCAGGGTTGGTAGTGCCCACCTGCCCCCGGGTCATCCTTGTCTGGAATACCTGAAAGGATGTGGATCGACTCCAGGTGTGAACAATGACGTCCCGATCATCACGGACATGCCCTCTGTTTTGAACGGAAGGCGGTGGTATGTTTGCCTCACTGTTAACGGAAGATCTGCCGAATTTCTTATGGATACGGGTGCTAGCCACTCCTGTATCTCCAAGAAGTTCTATGATCTTATCCCGGATGAACATGATACTCTCAAATCGAGAGGAAGTGCTCAGACGGCCGATGGCAGTACCTTGGAGACGTATGGTAGAACTTGTGTAAAGCTGCAATTGGATGGAGTACATGACTATGTCATGAGCGCCACCGTTGCGGATATAGCAGATGAGGGGATACTCGGGTTGGATTTCGCATCCCTGTATGGAGTTGTGTTAGAACCCCGATCAGGAGTGTTGAGTGTGAAATACCCATATCCTGTAAAGGTTAGATGTGTACTGAGACAAGTTAGCAGTATGGCTAGTGTAGCACACACAGTGCGAATCCCTCCGGGAGTAGCCTGTGATGTGCTGGTAAGAAGTAATCCTGCAATGCGCAATAAGCCTGCAGTGATAGAACCGGATGTAGCTACTCTGTCAAGTATCAGATTAATATCTGTAGACACTATAGTAGCAAATGCATCCTGGTCGGTAGTACCTGTCTCCAATACTGGAAACACTACTATCTACCTGAAAAAGGGACAAGTTTTTGGTAACGTGACCCTTTCGGAAACTGTAACGGATAGTAGGTTAAACTTGCAGAAGGTAACAGGAAATGATGAAATTTCGGAAGACTTACTCAAGTTGTATGAGGAAACTTCATTAGAAGATCCGGAACACCGGAAAGAGTTCTATGATATGCTCTGTCAGTATAAGACTGCCTTTGCCAAACCTGGTGAAAAACTAGGCACGACAAATAAGGTAGTACATAAAATAGATACTGGAGATGCGAAACCCTTTAAAATAACGTATAGACGGTTACCTTTAGCGAAAAAGAGAGTAGCTGAAGAAGAAATAAACAAGATGTTCGAACAGGATGTAATAGTCCCTTCCAATAGTCCATGGAGTAGTCCTGTGTGTATGGTAACAAAGAAAGACGGTACTATCCGCTTTTGCATAGACTACAGGAAGCTGAATGGAGTAACGAAAAAGAATTCGTATCCATTACCGAGAATAGACGAAACCATTGACTCTTTAGGAGGAAACAGTTGGTTTTGTACCCTAGACTTGCAATCAGCTTACTGGCAAGTGGGGATGAATCCTTCAGATATGGAGAAGACTGCATTTTCGAGTCATATTGGATTATTCCAATATAACGTAATGCCATTTGGTTTGTGCAATGCACCAGCAACATTTGAAGCAATGATGGAAACAATCCTAAGTAATTTATTGTGGAAAAGATGTCTTGTATACCTTGACGATGTCATAGTCTTCGGAAAAACATTCGAAGAGTGTTCTAATAACCTAAAAATGGTATTAAAACGCATTATTTCTAATGGTCTCAAATTGAAACCTAAGAAATGCCACATGTTTAGAAAGTCCATAAATTATTTGGGCCGCATCATTAGTGATGAAGGAATAAAAGCTGATCCGGAGAAAATCGAATCAGTTACAAATTGGAATAGACCTAAAACACCCAAAGAAGTGAGGTCCTTTTTAGGATTCTGTTCCTATTATAGGGAATTTATTCCGAATTATTCTAGAGTCAGTTACCCATTACAAGCAATAGCTAACTGGACTCCAGGAAGTACCAAGGAAATATTTCCTTGGGCGCATGAACAGGAATCTGCTTTTCAAAAGCTAAAAGACCTGTTCACGAGTACTCCGGTATTACAATATCCGAATGAAACGGATCATTTCATACTGGATACTGATGCTAGTAATGATAGCATTGGTGCAGCTCTCTCGCAAGTCCAAAATGGGAGAGAGGTACCTATTGCCTTTGCCAGCAATACACTGAGCAAAACTCAGCGCAATTACTGCACAACCAAAAGAGAGTTGTTAGCAGTAGTCGTATATACCAAGAAGTTCAAACATTTTCTATGGGGAACGAACTTTACTTTACGTACGGATCACTCCTCTTTAAGATGGCTACTGAACTTCCGAGATGCTGAAGGAATGTTAGGCCGATGGCTAGCCCATCTATCCGAATATGGGCTTGAACATCACCAGATTCAGCATAGACCCGGAGTGTAGCATTTAAATGCTGATGCTTTATCTCGAATACCAATTCGGAAATGTGATAATCCGGATTGTACTGATTGTGGAGCTCATAGGGCAGTATTAGCAGGGATTCGAAAACCATTTGAACCACTAGTTGCCAGTATAATGGATTGGTCTATGGATCACATACAACGTTTCCAGGAAGCCGACTCGATAACTGCGCAGCTACTGCAATTAGTACCAAAGGGTATACGTCCAGTTAGACCTGAGGTCTCTCTGGAAAATCGAGAAATGAGAAGGTTTCTTGCTCAATGGACCGAGCTTGAAGTCCGGAAAGGCGTGTTATACCGTTGGAAGCCATGTTATAATGGTGAGAAAATCATGCAAGTGGTAATACCACATGCTATGAGATATGACATAATGTACTTCTGTAATGGACATCGGACCAGTGGTCATTTCGGAAGGAAACGCTCGTTAGCATGACTTTCCAAGAAATACTATTGGCCTGGCATGACACGGGACTTGCAAAGATGGGTAACCACCTGTCCGGATTGTTGGGCAAACTTCCCCTATCCCAAGAACTTTTCGGAGTTAGATTCGCAAGAATCGGGGTAGATATCATTATTGGATTGAATACAACCACCAATGATAATACCTGTATGATGGTAGTGTGTGATTATTATATGAAATACACTAAAGTATTTCCACTACCGGACCACAAAGCAGTTACTTGTGCCGAAGCCTTTGTAAAAGGTTGGGTACTAAGTTTCGGTGTACCATTAATGTTACACAGTGACCAAGGCAGAGAATTCGAATCAAATCTCTGGCAGGGTATGTGCGAATACTTAGCTATTTGCAAGACTAGAACCAACCCGTATAGGCCACAAAGCGACGGATTGGTAGAAAGGTTCAATAGAACCCTTATCCAAGTCCTAAAGTCACTCGTCAATGAACACATGGACGACTGGGATGAGCAATGCCATTTTGTGACACATGCTTATAACAGTACGGTACATTCAAGTACAAATTGTACTCCGAACCTTTTAGTTTTTGGAGAGGATCTGATAATGCCTGCTGACTTAGTATTTGGAGTCATAGGGATGGACCCGGAACTACCTTGCCATGTAGTTTTTGTGGAATGCTTAAGAGACAGATTCAAAAAGGCATATGAGTCTGTCCGAATTGATTTGGAGAAAAGTGCCAAATGGCAAAAAGCTGGATACGATACCGATCTAAAGCATCGGAAATTCCAATCCGGAGACAGGGTTCTGAGACTACATGAACCACTTAGACACATAAAATTAGCGTCTAATTGGGATGGTCCCTTTACTGTAACACAAATTATCAGTGATTGTACCGTAATTATAAAATCTGACCTTAGTCGACTTTATAAGTCAAATGTGGCTAGATTAAGGAAATGGTCTGGGAGGGAGACCTCCACAGAAATGTATGGTGAAGGTTCCGGAAAGATCCTGAACCAGAATCGTATAATAGACCAGGTAAAGAACACTACAGTGAAGCGAGGCCGTGGTAGGCCTAAGAAGTGTTCCGAATCAGTGTCACCCACGCCAACACCGATTAAGCGTGGGGGAGTTAAAAAAGTCTCGGCAGGTGAAGACAAGAAGAAGAGGAAAGGTGTTTCGAAGGCCAAGAAATACCTAGAAAAGGCTCTTCAGACTGTCAGGTCCGATAAAGAACTATCCGAGAAGGGGAGATACGTTCGTCGCAGCCCTCGAATTGCCCAGAGGACTGCAGTGACCTAACCTGTATACACAACGGGTGTAATGTTTACATTTAGAGGAACGGATGACAACTGACCCGAAAGGCTTATTTGTCACCGCCGCATGATGTACCAATGGGTAGTGGACGGATAACCCGGTGGATTTGCTTAAGCTTTCCATAATCTCCACTTAAATCCCCAGACGAGTCATCGGCGTGAGCGATAATTACCTAAAAACAATCAGTTTGTTGATGTTCCGCTTGTAGCACGTGCGTTTCCGCATGACGTCACCGCGTCCAGTCTCGGCTGACCTCTCGTGACCCCGCGAACTTGCGGGGAAATGACGTCACGAAAGCTGGCCTGTCGCCATCTTGTTCTTTGGTAGTGTTGAAGGCGGACGCGTTAGCTCCCTCCTTTAATTTCTACCGTCCAAGAAACCCTCCGGTGAGCCCTCAGAGTCTGTCTCCTTGTAGGCAGACTCCGTCTGTGTCGGCCCCGGCACTCTGAAGGCCGGGAAAAAGGAGTATTTGACTCCCGAGTCGATTCCCCAGTCATGCCTGAGGAATCCGTAGCTGCAGCCAAGCTATCCAGTGACCCGGATAAGCTGACTCCGCCCGCAGAAGCTTTCCCGGAAGCTTTGTCACCTGTTACACAGGAAGAGAGCGAGATGATGGATGTGGAGGAACCCACGGATCGCTCGTTCGAGAAGCTGGCCTCATTCTCTCTGAATGAGCCCGAGAAAATGTTGTCGCCACTCCCACCCGAGGGATCCGGAGAGGCTACGAGTGCTGAACCCGCAGCAACTGGTTCTGAGACTGCGCAAGTCGACGGACCGAAGGATCAGTGGAAGCCAGCAGTGGCTGACCCGTTCCCTGCAGAGTACGACGGTCGGTACCTGTACGTCCACCCGGAACTACAGGCACAAGTGACCTACGCTGATGGTACACCAGTTAGGTTGGACCCAAAGGTGAGAATAGCTGTCGAGGGCGTCATGGCTTCCGAACAGTTGGATAGGACGCCTCCCGAATGGCTCTGAGACTGGCCGTGGTTCCAACGGGGACTCATGGTGGACGCTGCTTTCCGCAGTGTACGAAGCCAACAGAGCTTTCCTGCTCGGAGCGTATCCGAAGCCGGACAAGTCCCTGTGGAACGTCAAACAGACGAACATTGATTGGGTAGGCTGCGTCTCGGAACCCGAGGGGCAGACTTACCCACGTCCTTGTGCCACCCGGCCCCAGTACCGGACCATGAAGGAGTTCCGTGAAGCCGCTGCCAACTTCGAACAGTGGGACGACGGTTATTACATAACCGAGGAGGAGTTAGTGGATGTACAGAACAAGTCACTAACCGGCATGAACAGAGGTGCAGCCCTTCGGACGGTTCTCGTCCGTCGTCTGACTGCTGAACAGGAGGCTTTGGAAGAGGCTAAGAGGGAAGCGGAAGTACCCGCACCTCCGATCCCCGACCTGAAGCTTGCCACCCGAAGCACAGCCGGTTCTGCATCAGCCACCGGCAGTACTACCACCCCGGTAGAAGCCTCGACCTCCAGCGCGTCCGGAACCCAGGAACCGGATGAGGACTGGAAGGTCAGCAAGAACAGGAGGTCCGCTGCTCGGAAGCTCAAGAATCTTCCGGATTCTGCTAGAGCCGAACCGAAAGCTAGCACCTCAGCCACTGGTAGTACTGCCATGGAGGTTGTTTCCTTGGACGAGGAATCAGTGCACGAGTCCTCGGTTGAGTATGATGAGAAGGCCACCCCATCAACTCAAACCGAGGCTGAACGGTGGGCTAATGCCAAATCCGGATTTAAAACCCGGATTCCGACGTGTTTCTCAGACTGTGCCTACGGAGTAAAGAAGGACGGCTCTACCTTGTACGCCTGCCCGGACTCTGTAAATAAAAACAACGAGTCAGATGACGAAGATTGGATGTGTCTTTCGGACGAGGATCCCAATCCGAGCAAGGCCTATCGCAAGATGTGGCTTATGCTAAACCACACCAAAGGGTATTACACTTATACCCAGAGGCGCAAGCTGCGTTGGGCTCTTGACAAGTGGTACGGTGACGACCAGAAGTCATGTCCCTTCTCTATCTGCCAGGATGCGAGTGATGTCTCGGTCCGGACCTGGAGTACTCCAGCCCGGTTCCAAAGGCATCTGGTAGAGGCCCACTTCCACCATCACCCGGTTTACATTTGTGATCCGAGTTATGGTAAGAAGGGCAAGAAATGTACTACGAAGGTTCAGTATAACCGACATAGCGATCTGGCGAGACACCAGAAGAAATGCCACGCAGAAGGATTAGATGGAGCTCGTAAGCGTATTATGGAGCTCCATCAGGAACTCATGAAGGAGTTCGACAGTCTGAGCGAGGATGCTTGGTCTAAGATCCGACCAGGGGACCAAGTCCTCTGCGAGGTTCCGATGACCAAGGATTCGAAACTCCGCGCCAAGATAGTCCTGACTCCTGGAAAGGGAAAACTGGACATGCACGAGTCTCTCTGGCAGAAATGCGAAGAATCCGGTAAGAAGGGAAAGAGAGCTCGTGAAAAAGACTTCCGCATTACCATCAAAAATGGTAATGCGGAAGTTTGGTTTGAGAAGTCTCGCCAGGGGAAAGCGGATGTCCAAAAGGCCATCTACACCCACTGGGAGAAATGTGTCCGCGAGAAAGCGACAGAGTTCCATCAGGGTCTTCTTAATGATACCCTGTTGTGCATGAAGGAGGTTGCGGATGCTGAAAATCAGCACCTCGAGACCCTCATTCGGGACGATGTAAAGTCCCAGGAGGATGCAGCCGCAGCTGCCAAGGAGCAGGCAGCTATGGACGTACACGTCTTGGAGAAGCGTGTTAAAGATGAAATCACCCGGAATACCAACTTAAACACTAAGTTTATGAGGGTATTCGGAGTCGATATCGACGAGTGGGACGGCACTCCCGAATCGGCTCTAGATCTTCTTAGGAAGAAGCATGCGAAGAAATCCACCTAAGCATGCTACCGGTTATTTTTCTAAAATTTTTTTTCTTCTCCACTAATAACCAGATTTAGTCTTTGCGGAACCCTACAGGTCTGCGAATGTCTTTTATTAGAATATGAACACCTGTTCTTTGTGTTCCGGGTTCCTTTTATGACCAGCTTATTGTATGATTCAGGCCGTATAATTTTTATTATACCCTGAATAGTCTATTCGGATTCGGAACTACACTTATAAAAAATCCGATAGTAGACTTGCTGCTGTCAGACGTATCCGGATGCTGGTTCCAGACTTCTGCTGCTATCTGTGCTAACCACTATATTAGGATGGACTTTACGATTCTGTGTTACCTCTACAATTACCTATACTCCCGAATGGACTAAAACTACATATTACTACTACTTCCGGACCAGCCTATATTGGACTTTCACTTATGTCAACAATACTTAAATGGATTACGCTTCTACACTGTTGACAAAACCGGATTGATACTCTACTTCTACTCTACACCATTCGGATATACCTATGAACTATAGCACTTCTAGAGGATTGTGGGTAGCTGCCCCAAATTCATCTACCATGTTCACTTTATTAACCTGGAATCATAGACTTTAGCACGTCCATCCCGTGGTTAGCTGACCACACTTACCTTCTAGTATCCGGAAGACTACAGCACAAGACTCCAGCAGCATTTACCATTTTGTATTGTATATAATGTCACATATCTATTTTTCTATAATATCATTTGTATGTGCATATTCACACTGTGGTGATAACTTACTGTATATTATGATACGGGTACATACATATCTATTAGTACGGATCTCAGATTACTGTTCATATTTATAATATAAGATCCAATAAACCACACCAGATTGTTCATATTATTGTCCTGCGAGGCATATTGTATTATAAATGTATTGATCTGGTGTTATAAAGATTATTTAGTACATGGTGATATCATATATAGTATCATATTCACTACTACACCATGACTTTTTTTTCTTTCAAGTGTATAATTTATAACGGTTCTATTCGTAATACTCACGGAATCCTTAACGGATTCATATGGTTATAACATACAATATGTCATTAGATAGTGTAGTTACTTTTAAAGTCTTTTTTAAGACTATATAATCAAATGTGGTATTAATAACTACAAACGCATATGGATGTTATTATGTGATTTATTTAATATTAACAGTTCCGCTACACATAACTGTCACTATCACATATATACGAATTATGATATTTGTCCTATTACTTATACCGTAAACATAAAATGATATTATATTGTATAAAAGGTTAATTAACAGTTTTGTTACATACAACTGTTATTCATTTAAGTAATTCGTATCATATTCCGACATCCGATTTGTTATTATGTAACTACATACACTATCAAATATATGTAATTGACATCCGAATCATATTTAACTTGGTGTTAATGTTATATCTATGGTTGTACCTCTATTACTAAGGGTTTAGACATATGTGACATGAACTGGGAATAGGGACCTTATTGCACCCTGCACTAAGGGCCTTTTTCGCAGATCGTGTCACATATAGAAATGTTATCCCTGTAATATTACTATAACTATAACACCCTCCTAAATGTCTGGGGGAGTGGTGTAGAGGTACATAACATGTAACCATAGCGTTGGGTACCGTCTGACGTGGCGGGTGAGTCGAGTCGTCGGACGTTCCTCAGGTTCCGGATAGGTGGCAGCACCGATCCGGGTCTGTGGGGACATCTGACGACGAACACCTGGGTCCTTATATAAAGCCCAGGGCTCAGCCGCTACGTCAGAGGCCCTTCTGGCCTCCAAGCATGTAGAACACCATTGATGATTATTAGCTGCCCTCTTCATACTACCGGGTAGCCGTGAGTGTGCATTCGTAATAAAATCTATCTGTTGGCATACACTTGAAACACCGTCTTACTCTTTCTTTCCGAATCGTAAGACCCAAACCCCCCAGGTCCGTAAGACCACAACCCCTTACACTGATAATAGGGGTCACCTCCATCACCACCATACCTACCTGCTACGTCCTACCTGTAACCTCAGACCAGCATAGGCCACTAACCTGTACACTAGTATCATTGTAAAATATGCTGTAATAAATACAACTGGATTATCAACTGACACAAGGTCTTGCCTTTTAGTCATGTATACGTGAGAGCATTTATAGCACATCAAGATTTAACACTATGGGAAGCAGTTAGTCGTGACCGCTCATGGAATTGGTTCTACCACTTTTCTCAAAACAGTTCGACTTGTTGGAAAGTGAGTACTTTTGGAGTACAGTGTGGGAAGTACTTTTGAATGGTCAAGAAAAAGGGAATGGAGAAGTAAGGTACCTACCATGAGAATGCAATGGCCAATCTTTTGAATACAGCCTCCAGGAGGGTGATTCTTAAAAACGATATAGAATTACAATTTTCGTCAGGACACAAAGGTCTCTAAATCAGGTCTAATCAAGTTCATAACTGATATTTCTGCATAATCTCTGCATGAAATATGCATATGTAACACTAGAAATGTATAATCATTTGAAAATATGGCTATCTTCTCTTTCTAAAATGATTGTTTATATATGCATAACATGGCCACAAAAAGGTCGTCAGTTTTTTAGAATTGCCCTCCTGATTAATCTTATCGAAATAAAGCTCTACTGTTCACAGTGGGGTGGGGAAAACATTCTGAACTCTATAGAGCTGCTTCAATAACTCTGTATGACCAGGCTGTAACCCTGTGGTACACGATGCTTCCTGTACAACTTGATAAAACCCCAGCTTTATGTTGAGAAATGCCATCCTGGAATGTTCTATGCTATACACCATACACTTCAAAGATATTTGGCTCTAATACTACAGTTTATACCGAAAGCTAACTTTGCATATTTTCTGTAGTCCCTGACTTGTCCTCAGAGACAGAATCTGTTGGCATCTTGGCTGCTAAATGAATAAGTGGTGGATGTCTTGATAAGAAATCAGAGATGGTTCATCAATACAAGTTCTGAAGATTTCACACTTGACTGCTTTTGTTCAGGCCAAAAAAAAGGTGTGTTTCCATTTCCAGTGACATGGACTGAAATACAAAGCTCGGTAGTTCGGATTTTTTTTTCTTTTTGGGGGGATGGGGCTTTCATTTCCCTTACCACAGACGAGCCTTCCTGCTGTCCAATATAGACATGTAATATATCAAAAGAAACATAATTTCAAGGCAAATTTGAGGGAATATGTGGACACAATAATCCCACAATATACAGTTATACTTAATGCCGGTCATTGCGTAGTAAGGCAAAAGAAAATGTGTTTCAGGTAACATGTTAAAAAAATAGGTAGGGTGGGCTGGAGTTTTCTCTTTTCTTTTTGTACAACAAAGACGCGCAATGACTCACGACAACTCATGTCAACTCGCAGAACACTACAATGACTAACATATACCCAAACAATGTATGATTTCTTCAAAAATGCTAGGTAGGGTCCAGTGACCTGAAACAGTTTATTTTCTGGGACTAACACGATTTCACTATGGGGATCGACCATGATAACATCATCATGCCTTATAGAATTTGAAAAGGATACTGCCTTATGCCATAGGACTACTTTTGCTACACCTAATATTTCTCATACAATGACAATATGAACACTGGGATATTAGTCAGCAGATCAAGAACTTTCCAAAAAGTGGTCTGCCATTTTTGTACCTCCATTGGTATCGTTATTAATACTATGGTCCTGTCAAAAACTGGAAACAAACTTTTTTTTTTGTTTTTGGCCTCAGTCTCTGGTGCAGTTAGGTCTACACCCAAGACTGGGTATACTGCATAAAGGACTATCATTGCCAGGGTTCATTTCTACAGCTTTGGCCAAAATTTTAGAAGGTAAGAGTAGGTGGCAGTGAAATGGGGGCTTATTTGCATCTGGTAAGAACCTCAGAAAAGGCAACCAAAATTTATGAGGAGAATTCCCAGAACAATGACTTGAGAGATAGTGTGAATAACGTGCAGTTGAAGTGGAAAATAAGCCACATCCCTACCGTAAGACAAAGATTACTGTGGAATTTAACATCAAAATTACCACACTTTGCGAGTGTTTCAAACAGTATGTCACATGACTGCATTTTACAATTAAGCTGGATTTATCAGGAGGTATGCGGTGCACAGTATGATCATCATAAGAATCAACTATGTATGTTTAATTTCTCTACTAACTCTCCTCTCAAACTCTATTTCTCATCACTCATCCCTACTTGCATTCCATTATGTTCACCTGTATATAAAAACATGATGAACATTACACATTACCATAGACTGAAATAAAGTAACGGAAATCGGGATGATATAGCAAGGACACACACTTACCGGGCCATCTGCCATTAGGTCCAGATATGAGGTAAATTCATAATTAACCTGGCAGCTTTTAGCGAAATGATGAAAAAAGGGTTCCCTCACACTGGTTTCCTGACCTAATTGTGTGGCAATGAAGCAGGATCCTACGGTATAAATATTGATGATATGGGTACCCCTAGTCCAAAAGTCCAGTCTTAGGAAAGGAGAGTGCACTCAAAACGGAAACTCATCAACGCCTCATCGCTAGTGATTAGTTTGTGATTAGTTTTGCCTTGTCTTGTACATATCATGAGCCAGACTAATCAGTAATGAGCATCCAGACTCATCAAACTGATGAGCGAAACTTATCACACTGAGTAGATAAACCAGAGTTGTAACTGGTTACAGGTAGGGTTCAGTGGGAGTTGCGTATCACCTTTTTTACATAAACAAAACAAAACAGCACAGAGATAATATTGGTATTGAGATGTGTGTTGAAGGGGACAGGAGGCATACAGGTGAGTTTCTGTGTTTCTGTGTGTTGTAGGCCTATGACCAGTATGTGTACATGAGTTGCAGGCCGGAAGTGGACCACCACTGAAGGGTTGGAAAGGGGGCACACAGTGACATTGTGTTCTGGTGTGGGTGCCTTTTAGGGTTAGAGGCAGTGTGAGGCTAGTGTGTGTACATTGCAACATACAAGTAAACTGTGCACGTGAGGTGATATTTATGATGTGGGATGTTGTCTGTTGTATAGATCTATAGATCTAGTCATGCTATATGTTATAGGCTAGGTGATGTGTTTTTGTCTCACTATTGGCATATTTGATGTTCTATTCTGTGTGATGTGTATTATTAATATGTTATGTTACCTTACATTATGTCATTATGTTATTATGCTATTTTGTGCGAGGTGTTCTTTGTTTTGCTTTACTATATTGAATCACTTATACCATGTCCTGTTGTTACATGTTGCATACCATATCATGTTGCATTACACTTATCATATTTGGTGATGTGCTATATATGTTGGATCTTGTGTCATGCCATGGAATGTGGTATACTTTATGTATCATATCATGTTTTGCATTGTGTCAAGTTAACTTTTAGTTTGTTGTGCTATGCTGTGTTATGTTGTGCCCACTTGTGAGATCTCTGAGTATGATGTTAATGGATTTGAGGTGATACTTGTAATATGTTATGCTGTGTTTCATGTTGTGTTATGTGTCATCTGATAAGATGTGGAATTCATATATATGTCATTTGTGTCATGTCATGACATATATTGTACACGGGTTTCTTCTGATGTGATGAGTTACCATATTTTGTCAGGGCTGACCATACTGATGCACTACTTTTTGCCATGAATATGACTAGAGCTGTCATATCATGTGAGGGTCTTATTACATCATAATCTGTTGCATTGTGACATATATGCCTTGTTGTGAGCCACACTGTATTGGGTGATATGCATTTTTTAAAGATGTTTGACACTGCTATGCACAGAAATTCATGAAATCAGCCTAAAAACAGATGTCTTAATAATTCTGCTCCAGTCTTATACATGAAGTTATCGATACCTTTTATGTGTATTGAAGCTATGGTCCTAAGTAGATATTAACATCTGTTTGAGGGTCCTGTGTAAGGTCTTAATCTCTGGAAGAGGGTTATCTGTTAGGTCCCACCACACTGCAAGCATTGATTTTACCATACTTTTTACAATGAATCAGTTAAGTAAGGCTATATGAGCCACCCTAACCCTTTAAAGGTCACTAATGCAGAAGTGCATCATGCCCTTAGGTCGGCATGATGCACCAATGAAGAGCTGGTGAGTCTGCTCAACTGCACTTCTTTTGACCATCATGTCGATCCTCTGGGAGTTTAATAAGCCTTATGCACAAATATAGGCCTCATGAGTTACTCACTAGTATACTAGAGCTACATTTATGCATACTGATAACCAATAGGCACCCTGCATTTACATCAGCAGGCCTTCAAATGGAAATTCCAGCAAATTCATAGTACATGTATTTGAGTTTCAGTTTCTCTTGATTGCTGGAAAGCACACATAGAAAGTAAGATTAGAAATCTGCAGAAATCACTTTTATTTCAAATCTGCCCATCTTCTATTCTTCCTGCATTGTCTTGGTATTTCCTAGGCTGTCAGAGAGTGCCTCTGGATTACGTCCATGCTATCTTTACAGATACCTTTAAAAATTGATATCTTTGTGCTGAGTTGAAGAAGTAGCATACAATAATCTAAAGTGATTGGCATATGTCCATTTTATTTGCTTGGCAATTGTACATGTTCATCAAAACCAGATCAAATCATGCGTCGATATATCTCACTTCACATGTCCATTTCATTCATGTCTAATAATTGTTGACAATTATCACTGTTTTATCATATCATGGCGAGTTGGAGAGAATATCAAAGTGACACTCAATTGCACAGCATGTTATGTCTGTTTTCTCACTAGAACATTTCACAAGAATTTGATGATCCTACAGGTCCAGATAAAAAGCCATTTGACCCTATTATCCGCTTGTTTCTTACCTATGTGGTGGAAAATCTATTTTAAGTCTGTTTAATTCAGGTTAAGAGATGTCCAACACCGATTTCACTCTAGATCTAGACATACTAAAAACTGCACTAACATAAACCTTGCTCACTAGCTTCCTGTCTCTGTTTACTTCACCTCATGAAATACATAGTTCTTCGCACAGACACTTTTCAGTACCTATGTTGGAGGGTTAACCTGACACTGTTGTTGGGAACTGTACATGTCCAAGGGCCCCAGATCACTTTCCTAGACATTTGGCTGCCCAGCTCAGCCTCACAATCCCACAAGATGTACTGTACCATTGATTAGCTATTGACAATACTACCATTATCCAATACTAGATGGCAGCATTATACAGATAGGTGACCAGGTCATTTTCAACATCTGCCAATGCATCAACTCTTGCTATGATATATTTTCCTAGTTATGCTACGATGGGCAATCCAGGTGTCTAGTAAAATGATATTGATTGTTATACCACGATTTCTGGCTTACACAGTGCTTTTTGGGGTCTATTCCCATCCACATATCTGTCGATATTGCACACCCTGTAGGCTTTACCATTGATTTTGTAAGGCGTGCTGTTATCCATTTAAGGCGTGCTGTTATCCATGTAAGGCATGCTGTTATCCAGGATCTCATGTCCTTCCATGTCATATGTTACATGTTAAAACCCATGATAGACTTGACCAGGGCAGGGCTCGGACCTGCAGCCTAAGATCCCTAGTCCAACCCCCTATGCAGTGCGCCACAGGGACTGACGAGAAACTCTCGGTTCGAACCACGTCTTGCTATGATACAAAGCCCAGGAAGGCGACGACTGCGGGCTGTCCGCTACCATAACCACGGGACGCATTCAAATCAATCCAAGCCGAGACTGCTGCGGGAGGAGGAGACGCAGTAGTCTAGCAGTTAGTGCCTTGCGCCAAGCCGTCAGAGGTACATGGATCGAGCCCCGGTCCGGGCGCATCTTTTTTCGCCGTGTGCGCTGTTGCTGTCCGCTGCCGGTCGAGGAGGTGTATTCTACACAAACATAACAGCGAGACGCATTGAAATCTTTAGCCGTGTGCCGCTGCCTGTCCGCTGCCGGGCGACGAGGTGTATGTACCTATCGTGTACAAACACTACTTTTCACCTTGTGCCGCTGCCAAGCCTAGCCGAGACGGGGGCTGTCACTGTCCGCTGCCGGGCGAGGAGGTGTATGTACCGATCGTGTACACACAATGGCTGGCATCGAGTCCTGGGGAGGGGGAATAATTTTTGTTTTCAACTTGAATTTATTGGTATAATATTGATTATTTATTGGTTTCGTGGTATAAAATAAGTAGTCAATGGATAACTCATGACTGGTGTGTGTTAGCAAAGGCTAATAACACTCAGCCTACGGCCTCGTGTCATTATCCTTCACTAACACACACGTGTCATGAGTTATCCATTGATTACTTGTTCAATTTTTAGCAATTCAAAAAGCATTATGTGGTTTACAATCCAAAATTGGTACTCAAACACATTGAAAGCTCATTGGGGCCCAATGACTACAATTTTCACAATATTACTGAAATGTAAAGATAAACTGGAGGGTTAAAAAAAAGAACTTGAAAAGTCGGTTATGGTAGGTACATAACTTCTGAAGGTCATGCTCTCCTTTACCCTACACGAGTCACTCACCACCTACTAAAAATGCGCTTGCTTTACCATAGACCAGACTATGTCACCCTACCTCCTCCCACAAAGCAAAACATATCATGCACCTTGTCAGAAATAAAGGGTGTTTATATAGATACAGTGATAACTTTGGTATAACTGTAAGGCACTACATTGATGCCTCTGAAATGATTCAGCAGACATCTAGATCTTACATAACAACAGTGTTAGCAGATGACTGGGAAGTGTCTGGACCAACTATGTGCTTTCTGACCACCCTTTACTGATTATTTACCATATTCCCATTAGTCAAAGCTAGGACCATCTCCCTAGGGTCGACATCTCCTGCTCACTGGTCATAAATCTGTGGTCCTTGTTTCTGCCTCCCTCCTGCTCCTCCAACATACATGCAATGCTCTTTTAACATCCTTCCTCTGACTGCTTGAACCAGCTCTATATAGGACCAGCAAGGACAAGTCCCCAGGTTCTCCTAGATTTAGAATCACGTTGACTTAATGCCCCTTCTCTTTGTTGGCCACACATTCTCAAAAGACCAGGAACACATCTAGGGTCATTGGGGGCTATTGGAGACTATTGGTCAAACCGGGTATTCAGGTATAAGCAGTACACTATGGGTATTATATGGTACATATTTGATTAGTGATCGTGTTTTAGTGTTTATAAATGGCCCAGAATTGTATAGTATGGACACTTTCTCAACACAATTTGACATATACCTTGGTTTTACTAACAATGTATGGATTGATCATAATACTCCCTATAGATTGCCGTCAGAAATGCAGCAATTCAAGCAACTACAACTACACCATCTCATTAAACAGGTAGCCCTTGGAACTAGCTTTAATTTCCACCCACCCCTAGTTACTGCATCTAATCATTCACACGATTCTATATTACTTTTTTCTAATATCCAACTTTTAGCTTCTGCCCAATTTTGAAATTGGAACATATCAGTAACATCTAGTTTTGATGATTTGAAATTTGAAATGTTCAAAAGCTCCTAAAGTCTAATTCTGACAAACTTTTAAATTTGACTGTGTGGGCTTTCCAAACTATTTTAATCTGGTGAATCAAGTTTCCAATAACTGACTCTGAGATCGTAAATGGTAGTGCAGCATTGGCTCTGACAGCATTCTTCACACTTTTTCCAGGAATAACTTCAGCAATGGCAGGAATAATTGAATCCATTAGCAAGTACAGGAGGGGATTTGTCATTAGCACTTCCGATATCCACTATGATTTGATGCCCTCAGAATAACAGTGGTTGATCATTAGCAGTGTACTACAACTTTCCTGTATGATCAGCAGTGAAAGTAGTATTACCAGTATCAGTTTGGTAGGGCGGTCATGGCATTGCAATCATTATATGTAGGGCTGTAATGGCCTCAGAATGAGTGATCCCAATATGATTTGAAGGTTTTTAGTCAAGCTGTCTTGAACAACGCCTTATTGATTCAGCGATCAGTGGCACAATAGAGGCAGTCTGTTCAATGCGTATTCAACAAGGCAGTATATTCCATGTCATACATTGTGTCAAAACAGGTAGGCATGACATCCCTGGAGTGTGAGCAAAATTAATGATGACATGGCCAATTTCCAAGCTATGATTAAATAGCTTTTGTTTTATATACAATATAGACAACATGCACTGTAAAAAAACCCAGTTGAACTTAACACAGATCTTCTTAAAACTAAGCAATGAAGCACTGTTATTGTATAACAGTGAACCAGTTGTTTTTACAAGAAGCCTCTGCAGGGAATTCGGAAATTATGTCTATGTATACCTATGGGTTTGAATTGCCCTTCAGGCAACAGTACAGTTTTACAAGGAATCTCTGTAAACATATCGATGGATCTCTGCCAAAATTGTGATGAGGATTCTGTTGTTATTGTTTCAACTGCTCAACACACAAATCAAAAATTTCTAAGGGTTTCCTCTGTATTTTTTCTATAAGATCATTTGGGCAGACCCATACAGTATTTGCAGCATGATAGAATAAGAAAAATTGATATATTATATAAATTAAGCCAGATAAATCAATAGCCATGTAGGTTCAGTACATAATAGCTAACTTAAATGATGTCCTAGCTATCATCCATTGGCCTTTATTTATTAATGCCTTTGGGAGAACACATGACATGCGACTGCTCTCCAACACACAGCCCTTGATTAAATCTGCTTAGCTTTCAGTTGATAGTATTCATGTGAAGCCATAGTCCCAAGCGATATATCCCGCCATATTTTGCGATGGTTAATAGACTGGTCTGGGTCACCCTGTGCCACTTAATTATATCTCTGTCTCCCTCTGTCTACATGCCAAAGCCAAGCCAAGCCAAAGTGGGGAACAAAGAGAAAGAGATGTATAATGTCGGCTTTCAACCTTTTAGTCACTGTATTGTGCATTTAGATGTGTTCTTATTGTGTTATCTTGGTCCCTCTTTTATCAATATAAATCATGTCAGTACATCATAATGGATACGATTCAATGAGGAAACTAGAGAAACTTCACATGCTTAGTATGTAGGAAAATAGACCCCCTGCAAAATGTAGCATCGGGTTGCATATATATATATATATATATATATATATATATATATATATATATATATATATATATATATATATATGTTCGTTGGGTATATAATTATAATAACAGATATTATAATAAATATTATAAAATATCACAAGTGGAATAAGGAAGGAGACAGTGTGTTTGGTGAGAATTGATCTGGTCAATACCAATTCTATACATGCCTTTATTAATAAGACAATAATTTAAGAATACAATACATAAATACAATAACAATATAAATACAATATATACAATAATAGATATAATATAACAATGTAAGTACAATATATACAAGAAAATTAAAAGTTTAAAATTCCCGGCACCACCCAGCGTGGTGTGTGCCGCTCTGAGGAAACTCGCCAACTGACGGTTAATTTGGATCCCGCAGCTTATATAGGCGCTGGATGTTTACGGTGACGTCACACATACCAATGCGCGCCCTGGAGGAAAAGTAGTTCCAACCACTGCACATATTAATTATATATATATACACGGGTGTATATAGTCCCATAAGTTAATATGTTCGTTGGGTATATAATAATAATAACAGATATTATAATAAATATTATAAAATATCACAAGTGGAATAAGGAAGGAGACAGTGTGTTTGGTGAGAATTGATCTGGTCAATACCAATTCTATACATGCCAAAAACCGCCAAACACAATGGATACACCATTCCACACTATAACATCACATCCAGAGCTAACAGGTCCTGTTTAGAATCATGCAAATAATTATACACAACATTAGATTTCCAATTTGCCCTCCTTTTAATATCATTGACCTTTAAACCTGAATTTTTTAACAAAGTTGCTCCACCATGTCGGAGTGAATGAGTTGAAACTCTGTAGGGAATACCACAGTTTAAGGAAATAGACTTCAACCTGGTATTAACATAGTTATAAGTCAAGGGTTTGTTATCTATAGTGAACAATAATTTACTGTTAGATTTTTTACAAATTTCCAAGTACCTAGCTGGACATAGACCGGAAAAATCATTTCTCTTCAAATATACCACATAAGGTTTCCTACCATACTGGTCAGTTTTAGACGATCTAACATCAATGCGAATGCAATCAACAGACAAAGAAATATCTCTGGCTTTAAAGTTATGAGGGGAATCGACTACATGACCCACCCTGAACACACCTCGGTAACACAATAAGATTGCTGACCAGAAGACTAAGTCCTCATACACAGACAAATCCAACTTAGATTTGATTTTCAGCATATCACTTGGAGTAAAAGGAATAGTTTTAACAGAGGAACATTTATAATTACGTTCAATACCATCCAGAGTCTTTTTCACAATAAAATTACCACTATAATCAGAATAACCTTTTAATTTCTGATAATACCATAACGCAGACAAATAGTTTCGAACAGATACAGGTTTCATTTTATCTGATAAGTATACACTATACAAAGAGGCTTGAGAAGGAGAACATGGTAGGGGAATGAGGTCAAAAACTTTACAAAATTTTTTGTACCTACTAAACTGCTGTCTGCGAACCTTACGTGTGGACTCTGCCACGCCCCTATACAAAAACCTTCTCCTTCTACGCTCTAGCTCCCTCAGGCCTGGAATTATAACAGCACATGTTATACATTTCTACATTTCTTTGGGACACCTTTGTAATTTAGCCTAGACAAATGGTCAGCCAAAATATTCTCCTCCGACCTAATATATGTAGAATATATTTCAATGTTATGTATAAAACATAGCCAAAAAATTTCTCTCAACCAGGACATACACAACTTATTCCTGGACCTACCGGTATTCAACATAGCCAATACTTGCATGTTGTCCGTAATGCAATGAACTCTGGTATTAGAAAACTTTTTAATCCAGCGCTTAAGGCCTACCACCACTGGATAAAGCTCGTAAACATTTATATTTCTATGGTGAAGTTTGAGATTATCAAGCTTAGGGGCCTGAACAAAATGACCTGTACAGTCCACCATAGGATTAGAATCATTCCAAGTACCATAAAAATAGTCTTTATCAAACCAGGCCCCAAAGCCCTGTACAGAGGAATCGGAGTACATAGGAGTACATTCATTATCATTTAGAATGATATTCCTACAATTAAAAATCCTGCAAAAATCCCTCCACCACAGTAGGTCATTCTGGGTTTCCTCATTAAGTTTAATAACACCTCTAGTCCTGGCCTTTGCACAAAGATCAAACAATCTCCTGCTGAAAGTTCTACCACCACGTACTACTTGGGAGCAAAAAGACATCAAACCACCAATCTTTTGCAATGTTTTCTTAGATACGAATTTTCTACCTAGGCATTCGTCTATTGCCCGGCTCATTTTATCTAGTTTACTCTGTGGTAGGGACAGCTCCATACACCTAGAGTCAATTGTTATACCCAGAAAAACACACACCTGGCTGGGCTCTGTAACCTTTTCCTTCGACACAACAAACCCTAAGTACTCCATACATTCAATGAGGATATTCCTTTTCCGTAAACATTCCTCTCTAGACTGAGCTATGACAATAAAATCGTCCAAGTAATTTACTATTCTGTCCACACCATAGAATTTAGCTACAGCCGTAAGAAAATCAGATATCCTACTAAAGATATACGGAGCACACTTTAGACCAAACGTCAGACGGTTACTTACATAATACTCGTCTCCAGTACCAAAATTCCACCTGAAACCTTGATAGCTTACGTGCGGGCCATAGACATTAACACTTCTATACGCAGATTTTAAATCTACAACACACATAAAATCGTCCCTGTCTAACTGAGCTGTAACAGTATTAATAGAATTGTATGAAAAAGGACTAGAAGTGGTGTCCATGTAATTATTTATAGATATCTTATCTGGCATACTGCAGTCAGTGATAGGACGGAGCTTCCCATTTGATTTTTCCACACCGCCCAAAGCATGAACACACCTGGGTTTGACATCCGACTTTGTAACTAAACCCTGGGCTGACTCCTCCTCAATAATACCACACATCTCGTCATAAAATCTACCTTCTATAATAGACTTATAATTTTTACAATCATACGTTGTATCACACCCTGGGTCAATAATTTTGAACCCCTCGGTAAAACCACACCATAGAAAATCAGACTCAATCTGATTGATATTAATAAGGTCTGACTGCCTGAGAAAACTGGCCAGCCGACACGGGAGTATCTGAGCCTTGCTACCGTAAATGAAGTGCTCACACATACATACCCCATTTACACAACTGTCATAGACCCTGATGCTGGGTCTATTTAAACATTCCACCGTAAAAAGTGGGTCAACCTCACCCTGTACTGGGTGACTGTAAGAATTAAATAAATTCTTTGACAATTCACAAGGATTATACATATTTACACTACCATTATTATTTTTATCACCCGGAATGATAGAAACGGGGGGCTTAGGCGGGTCTACCATACAAACTACATCAAAATCGGGCATCAAATATTCAGATTCCAACGTAGGACCCTGCCTAAGGGCTACACATTAATCCTTTTTGTTCTTTTGGCATTTATCCTTGCCGTGGCTAGGAGAATTACATGCCTCACAAACATGGCGGTATTTACAGGGATCTTCCCTACAGCCCTCAGCTCTATTAAAAGCAAAACAGGTACGAGCTGACCTAGTTTTGAACGGTTTAGACTTTGCCACCTGCCCCTTCTGGGCCTGAACGGTCCCGTCGTAAGACAAATACCTAAGGATATCAGAGTTATCCACCCTCTCAAATGCCTTCAATCCGTTCTTGTTTGCCCTATCCTTTACAGACTTGTCATATTTAGATAAAGCTGACACCGTATAGATTCTTGTACTAGATTTTTCGATCAGCATCTCAAGGTGGTCAAGCACATGGAAAATGTCCTCGCCCTCCTCATACTTTTCTTTCGCAAGACGTACATTTACCAGCATTAACTGTTCGATACAATCAATTTTAGACTTCCTATCTAGGTAATTCTTCTGATCGAACTCACCCCGGTGCTTTCTCCGTGTAGAACGTGTAGTACCACTAGAAGAACTCCTTGAACAAGACGAATCTTTATCCCACTCCGACGACGTAGAACGGTCCCGCCGCCATCTTGGATTCTTGTCGTCATGGCTTCTCCGGTCACTAGGCGAGCGCTGTCTACGTCTCCCCCGTTGCTTGGTTACCGCGCATTTGGAATCCTGCGTCAAAACATCCCCACGTGAGTCCGCTCGACACGCCCCTTCTACCGGATTGTTCTGTTTAGCCGCTATGGTCTCAAGAAGATCTTTGATATCAGCAAGCTGGTCCTCCATTACCGTAGTCCTCTCCTCCAGATTGATGAACGTCTGGTCAGCAGCTAGACCCAAATTAACTCCTGAAGCTTTTGGAGCAGGTGACACCGGATCAACCATACTTGGATCTGAGCTGCTCGAAATCCTAGAGTTAGCCTTATTCCTCGCATTCTTTGTAATTTTCTTCGTACCAGGCTTGGCATTAGCCCCACCTGTCGATTTCCTACCCATATTGCAGGGTATTATACCGTAGAATTCGAACAAACAAAGAATAAAGTTTAAAATTCCCGGCACCACCCAGCGTGGTGTGTGCCGCTCTGAGGAAACTCGCCAACTGACGGTTAATTTGGATCCCGCAGCTTATATAGGCGCTGGATGTTTACGGTGACGTCACACATACCAATGCGCGCCCTGGAGGAAAAGTAGTTCCAACCACTGCACATATTAATTATATATATATACACGGGTGTATATAGTCCCATATATATATATATATATATATATATATATATATAAATCATGTTATAATGCATTAGTCCTTTTAGGCCCACTGATGCAGGAGTGCCTTATGCCCATTAGTTGTCATTATGAACATCTATAAACGATGTAGATCTAGAGCATAAGAGCACAGAAGCATCGGCTGCCCAGAACTGGGATGTATGTACTCCTAAACATTACAACATGTTGAGTCTAAGGCCTGACAAGTTAAGATCCACTGCATAATCATTGCTTGGAACCATTTGGACAAATCTCTTAGAGAGTAAGGCCTACATCCAAAGAAATCCATGTGAAATGTATGATCACTGCAGAGCTTGTAGGTTGAAGGCCTATACCCAAGGGTCAGTGATATTAGGTCGGGTTGATTAACCTTGAGCCTTTCATGTTCCTCGGGACGTTCACTTATTGGCCATATACATCTGGTTGAACAGCATTTTTAAAAACATCTAACCTTTATTGTTAATAAAAGGGGTGGAGTCATCAAAGCATGCCGATAGTTTACAGTTATTTTTAATAGAGGGTTGTAATGTGAACATTTAGTCTTTATTCATGCTTGCATGACAACATCTACTGTGAACAGCAAGTTACTATAGGCTATAATGTGGAGAAACAGGATAATATGAAGTATGATTGGAGCTCAGTGGCTCCCTCTGTCTCTTGAGATTGGAACTAGTAGTGTGTACACTCCAGCACCTTGGTGACAACTGCCATAGGTGAAGTGAACAAGGACCAGTAAACATGTACTCAGAATGTAATATATAATGATTAGACTTGAACGAATGCCTTTCAGGGCATGATATAGGCACGACGCGGAGCGGAGTGCCTATATATGCCCTGAAAGGCATGAGTTCAAGTCTAATCATTACATATTACATTTATAACACGGTTTCCACCATTAATTTTAAGTATTTACCTTCAAAAATGATCTAATCCATTCATTTCTTATGCCAGTCGACAAGACGGCCCTCCGCCATCTTGGTTTCATGTTGTCATATGCTTAGGCTGGCGAACTCCTCAAACTCCAACTCTCATAGACCTACTACTGCGAACACGTCGAGATATGTCAAGATATCTCCAGTTGGCTCCATCAGAAACTATTGGCCTACCAAAGGTAAAATTCAGCTAGGCATCTCACTTCATTCAGATATCTTGGATGAGCCACCTTTCAGAGTATGTCTCAAGTTCCTTTGATGGATTTCTTCACCTCAGATTCCTTCTGTCTTTTCCTGGTATTTTTTAGGCGGACAAGGCACTCCCTAGAAACAAGACATGGGAAAATCCCGTGACCGACTGGTGAATCTGTGAGCACATATTCTTGGGAAGATCCTGGGAATAGTACCTACAATCCTGTGAATTACCCCGATATTCCCCAGTTTTTAACAGGGCCCTCTAGTGAGATTTATGACCAATAGTCACAGATCATCGTCAAATAGGTTGTCTTTGCCTCCTAGTTAATAAATTCTTCAAAATTTGAGATATATTTGCTTTTCTTATGTATTCTGGTCCACAAGGCTTAGAGCTTGAAGGGGAATCTTGGTTTTGACTATCTGTGATGTATAATAAGTCACCGGCAGGGCTTAGAATGGCCAAAAAGGGTGATATTTGGGACAAAAACGATGAGCTGTTAAAAGATTTCAAAGAGCTTCATGCTTATTTATTTTACTTAATAAGTTCCCTCTAGGGTAGAGAAATCTTTAGTAACAGTGGGGGACCTATGCACAGTCTTGCATGAACACTAGGTACATTTACCCTTAGGTGTAACTCTTGTGAGGACACGTCTACGACCTTTTTAAGATACCCTTGACTCTATATTTATATATCACATATAATCAAGTATATCATGTAGAGACATAGCACCAACCTTCATAACACACAAAAAATATTTAAGATTGCTGAATTATTCTGGTCTTCAGAGGCCATCCATTGGTTTTTGGGTAGTTTGGGCATGGACACGTCTACAACCACATTTTCAGTCATACTGCAAGATGCTTAATATTTAACTATCCTCATTATGCGCTAATTGTACCTTGACATGATAGGAACATTGCATGTTAGTGTGAATATTCTGTCTTACTGAACCTTGGAGCTATTGCATAAAATCCAAGGGTGTGGACACATCTACGACCATGGACACGTCTACAACCATGGACATGTCTACAGTTTTACCACAAGGTGCTTGATACTTGACTGTACTTGTTATATGTTAATCATACCTAGATATGAGGGGAACATTGTATATGAGTGTGGTCATTCTTCATGATTGGATCATTGAGCTATAGCATTGAAGACAAGTGCATGGACATGTCTACGACCAGGGACATGTCTACGACCATACATGCAACCATACTGCAAAGTCATTGATATCTAACAGTAACATTCATGTGTAAATTATACCTTGATGTAAGAGGAACATTGCCTGTTAATATGGTTATTCTGTCTTACTGCATCTCTGAGGTGTGGCAATCGAATACAAGGGCATGGACACGTCTACAACCCTGAAATTTGACATTGTGATAATGGTATGCTAAGATATATATTTAACCTTCCCCAATATATGGGGCCCATAGCCCAACATATGTACCTTATGCACACAAAGGGATTTCACACTACTGCTACATTTATTTTTGACCCTCCTGCTCACCTATTTGACGATGATCTGTGACTATCAGTTTTATACACATAAGTCTGATTCTTCAGCATAAAGTGAAGATGCCAGAGTCCACCAGGGGCCTCTGTGTGAGCATGGAATCCTGGTTTGGTCCAAAGAACAGAGAGAGGAAGTGAGATGGAAAGAAATGAGAGGGCAAGAGAGGCACAGAGAGAGCAAGAGTGCTAGATATAAAGAGAGAAAGAGAGAGAGATGGAGAGGGAAAGGAGAGAGAGAAAGGGAGAGGGAAAAGGGAGAAAGAGAGGAAGGCAATAGAGGGAGGGAAGAGAGAGAAAGAGAGAAAAATAGAAAGAGAGCGAGGCAGAAAAACAAAGAGGGAGAGCCTTGCCCCCCAAAAAAAAGGAAAATTGATTGACTTAAGCTACTGACATAATTGATACATAAAGTTGATTGAATCATAATGTTATGTGTTCCGTTCTAATAATTATGACCCTTATTGATATCTCACTAAATGTGCATGTTTGCTAGACATGTCTTGAACAGAGTTGAACCCTTTAAGGGCTTACCCTAATGTATTAATGCATTTTGGTTGTCATGATGCATTAATGCAGCCAGGGCTACATTCAAGCGTCATGTTTACGCTTTGGGAAGATCAGCATGATGCCCCAATGAAGTGCTGGCAAGCAGACTCCCCAACTCTTCATTGGTAAAACATGCCAGCCAATGGGCATGTTACACTACTGCATCAGCAGACCTTAAAGAGTTAGGTAGCATTTAGAGGCCTGGCAAATAGGCACTCAATGATTATAGGGCATGCTAAGTTGTTTATGGGCACTAGGTAAAGAGTCAGCTAAATTTAGACTGTCAAGGCGGTAGGGTGCAGGCAAACCACCTGTGGTACACACTTAAGTCAGATGGGGAGGGGGATTTCTGGGGTATAAGTGGGTGAATGTAAAAGCATATCTAAACTCAACCTCCCATGAAAAAAAATACTGGCATCATTTAACACTGTCTGTGCTGTCTACTTAACCATGCAAAAGCACCCAAAATCTCACTGTGCCTTATTCACTGTACTAAATAGATACCCAGACATTTGGTTTGGTCTTTACCCCTGGTCCATATCCAAGACAGGTACTTATGAAATTTTAGTGCTGAAGAGTTATTTTAACACCTCCCCACCCCCACTAACCACTGGCACTTATATGAGACCAGCAATTATGGCTGAGTGTCAAGAATTAATCTTCTCAAAAATGAGCATGGATCAAGATACTCACATGGACAACTTTTCTGACTCTCTTTTGTGTCATTTTTGGGGGAAAATATTTGGGGAAATCTAAAATTTACACCAGACTTCCTTCATATGGGATGCATGCCATAGTTCCATCCATTGAAAATACACTGTAACAGGTTTATGCCTAGGTCCATCACACCTCATGTATAGACTAATTATGAACTATGTGATATTTAATGGACTATAACTATGTGATATTTAATGGACTATTAACACATAAATACCATGTTATGACATGTGTCCATCGAGAACATGTTTGAGTATGATTTGAAAAATGAACGTGACATATCAGATGGAAATAGAACCACCCCTGTACCCCCTCAGCCCCTGCTGATACCTACTGAACACTCCCAAACACCAACAGGACCAACCAGTTTGGGCTACACTACCCCACATCAGCTATCATTTCCACCTGGCTCATCTACACACAAGACCTGTTGTCTCCAAAAACTGAGGGTAACAGTGGGTAAGCATAAATCTGCCATTTTTCACCATTTTCTATTCATTATGACATGCAAAGGTCACCATTTTCTTGCTGCTCTATTCATAAGGGCACTTACAATCCTAAATAGGATATGGCACTAGTATCTCAATATTACCAATGGCATTGTACCTTGTTGTGTGCAATATTCATGAATGCTAATTCAAGCACTTTACCAGCCTTTGCAATGATCCATAAAAGAAATCCTAAGTACTTGACTGGATCTTTATTTGCAATAATATGTGATATTGTATATCTGAAGGCATGATTGCAACCCTATACATGTAATTATGTGGCCACTGGCTGTGTTCAGAAATAGCCCTCCTTATTGCAGCTGTATACTACTACTAAACAACTATTTGTGAGAGGCAGTCAGACCCTTTTCCAATCCAGGTCATAGTGGGCCCACATTGTGTACTGATTACCTTACCTCTTATACAGTGTACCCCTTCCCAGCCAGCCTAATTTGGGTAAACCACACAAGCACCTAGCAGAAGGTGACTTAACTTGTATGCAGGGTTGTTGTAGATTGCAACACTCATGGTCAGATTCCCCTTCTGTCCCAGTATATTTACATGTCCGTATTTGTGTCCACACTCACATCCATTTATGTGCATACATTCCCTTTTATCCACATACACTCACATGCCTTATGTACACATGCACCCCCTCACACATCAACACCCTCGCTATGCCCACATCCCCTCTATGTGCACACACACCTCCCTCTATATGCACACCCACCTCCCTCTGTGTCCACACCCACCTCCCTCTGTGTCCACACCCACCTGCCTCTGTGTCCACTCTCACCCCCCTCTATGTCTACAGACAGCTCCCTCTTTGTCCACACCCACCTCCCTCACTGTCCACACCCACTGCCTTCTGTGTCCACTCTCACCTCTCTCTATGTCCACATACACCTCCCTCTTTGTCCACACCAATCTCCCTCTTTGTCCACTCTCACCTCCCTCTATGCCCACACTCACAACCCTCTGTGTTCACACCCACCTCCCTCTATGTCCACACTCACATCCCTTTGTGTCCACTCTCATTTCCCTCTATGTCCACATACACCTCCCTCTCTGTAGATACCCACTGCCTTCTTTGTCCACTCTACCCTCCAACTATGTCCACATCCTTTTCCTTCTGTATCCACACCCACCTCCCTCTATGTCCACACCCACCTCCCTCTGTGTCCACTCTCACATCCCTCTATGTCCACACTCACATCCTTTGTGTCCACTCTCATCTCCCTTTTTGTCCACATACACCTCCCTCATTGTCGACACCCACTGCCTTCTTTGTCCACTCCCCTCTCCCACTATGTCCACATCCATTTCCTTTTGTGTCCACACCCACATCCATCTATGTCCACACCCACCTCCCTCTATATCTACACCCACATACCTCTTTGTACACACCCACTTACCTTTTTGTCCACACCTACTCACCTCTATGTCCACACCCACCTCCCTCCATTTCCACACCCACCTCCCTCAGTGTCCACACCCACCCCCTGTGTCCACTCTCACCTCCTTCTATGTCCACACCCACCTCCCTCTATGTCCACACCTACCTCCCTCTGTTTGGTTTGGCATAACCTAGTGAGTAATGGATATACCTTTGTCTTTATAGGTGCATGAAGTTGGACCAATGAAGACCTGGAGGCAACATCCTACTTAGTAGTTCAAGAGGACAACACATTCTACTCCATACGTTTTTTCAAAATTTTCAAAGGTTCTCTAAAATTGTTATTTGACATGTATGCACATATTTGCCAATGTTTTTTTTCTGATATCCCAAGCAGGAAATGAACATTTCTAACACCCACCAGTGAAAACCCAGCAAAGAATAATTGTTATTCAGTGACCATGATCACTGAATAGTTGATAGTATGGAAAAACAACAAATTTCTACAACATGCTTGGCAAAGTCCTAGATTTTTTTTTGTTTTTGTGGCCCATAGCCTTTAACCATTACAGCTATGTAATAATGCTATCCGTAGTATCAAGCACATCTAACAAACTGTGAACAGGTCAGCTTGACTCATACACCTGGCCTTCAGAACTGATCATGTGACCATAGCACTGAGACACACCTAGAGGACCTGCCCCCCCCCCCCCCACTTGGCCCTTCATAGGGTGTGTTATAGTTACGGATTGTTACTATTTATGGGTCTTTTCAGGCAAAGAAACCAATGCACTGAGTTGACCTTTGGGTAAGATGACTAGGATGCACTTACCTGAAAAATATACACACATTGCAATTAGATCTTCATCTCCTATTGTACATGTTAAATCATGTAATTCACATACCAATCATAGGAGCATTCCATATAGTCATCTAACGATATCCTATCTAATATATTCCAATATATTGAGGAGCTTCTACTCATGGTGTAGTCACCTAACCATGTGTTGCCAATGTCTGCCTGCAGCTAACCATGCTGTGACATCACAGAGGCCTAACTGTAACACACCCTAATGGTCACGACTTTGACAGCTCTCATACCCCTTCCTCCACAGTAGGGCTGCACACACCTCTTAACCCTTCAAGGGCCTCTGATGCATTAATGCATCATGTCTATTGGGCATCATGATGCAGCAATGTATGAAGTGCATATTAGGAGTTCAAAGTGACATGGCATTGGTTAATTGGAGTCTTAGAATGGTAAACAAGCATGTCTTTCCCATATTAGGAGCCCAGTCACATTATTGTTATATTTGGAGCAGTTACTGCTACAAATACACATATTAAAGACTGGTAATTCCTACACAGCCATTGTTCTGTTAACTGGTGTTTATTTTTACACATCCCAGGTCACTTCAGGTACATACAGAGTGATTGGTGGTTTTCGGTTTTCGGTATTTAACACAGGGCCATCCTGGATAGTCATTGGTAGGCATCACACACTGCTATTTTACAGGCTGGGTTTATATAAATACATGTTTATTTTAGTTATTGTTAATGTGGGTTAGAGTAATCCTGGACAGTCAGCAGTACTGGGGTAGGCATCGCACACTGCTATGTACAGGCTGGTTTCAATTTTATTGGTTGGTAAGGTGGGATTAGAGTCTGCGTGCTCTCCAACACTTAATTGGAGCATTATGCCGACCCTTTTGCAGTGTGTGTACCCAGTCAACAAAAAACGTTGCAAAATGTTTCGGAACGTTTCCCTATGGCTCTTTATCATGGCAAAACGTTTTAAAATGTTAAAAAACGTTTTTTGATGTTAAATAATGTTTTTTTGTGGACTGGGTCAACTCATGTGGTCGACATGATGCATGAATGTAGCATCATGATGACCGATAGGCATGATGCTTTAATGCATTAGTGGTCCTTCAAGGGATGTAATGGCTGGTGAGTTGGGATGTAGTGGTTCAGGTTGGTCAGTTGATGCATTTGATGCATGGCCATCACAATTTATATGATGCCAAACTATAGTCCATCCCTGATTACTTGTCACTTGTACATATAATAACTGCAACCTATAGTCCATACTGAACTTATCTAAAGTTTCTCATGGACATTATTGATATAGGTATTTGCATACCAGAAATGGACTCTGATGAATTCTGATGAACCTATATGGGCAGGAACCTTTGCTGTAGGCCCAAATCCAAATGGTAGCAACCCACCTTAACAACCACTTACCCTTATTTACATTCCCTGAAAGTATTATACAGTAAAAATTCTTTACTATGAATCCTGTTATAATGAAATTTCCTTATAACAAACAAAATGCTTGGTACCACGCCATACATTTTATAGTAAAATAATCCCTTTATAATGAAGTTTGGGCATAATAATTCAGATATAATGAAGTAATTTTGTCATAAAAACACCCTTTCAAAGTGTAGAATACAGGGTCTAGAGGAGTTGGAAGATCTGAGAAGCATGAGTTGGTGTGATAGGGCTTCTACAGCCACCTCCTTTCTCACCTGGCATGCCATTTATCTTAGACGCTGGTGGTATGTTCAGAGGGTTCGCTGGGTCATTAAGGCCCTTCCTTCCATATGCGGAAATCACCAGCCTTGCCTTCTGACCCTATGTCTACATAAATGAACCTGTAGTAGGAGTCTACGACAGCCATCAACATAACACTGAAATACTTCTTATAATTGTAGAAGGTGGTTCCACTCTTGCGGGGTTGGCGAATGCGAATGTGCTTCCCGTCCACTGCCCGATCATGTGAGGGACTTGCCATTCCTTCCAAAATCCATCTGCAATGTCCTTCCACTCTGCTTCTGTTTGTGGAACCTGAAGGGAGAAAAGGGAAGCCATATAGAAGATGTTAAATTATGTTTCTTGTATAAATCCCAAGATTGTTTTGTGGGAGACAAGACCTTCGGCTAGGTAAATCCCAGACTTTATAATTGAAACACTTGATACCCCAAAGAAAAGAAAAGAAACAAACAAATCTTCAAGAAATCTTTAGGAACGGCAGTCAGGGCAATGCAGGTGTCTCTTATTATAGGGTAGACTGTTGACCCCCTACTAAATGACCATGGTGTAGAGTTTGACTGCTGTCTCCTACAAAATAAACAGGAAATTAAGTCAGGTGTCTCCGATAGTTAAAATGCCCAAAAAAAAAGACGCTATCAATACATATTTTATCATTAATATTCTACATTTGTAACTTCACGGGATACATTTTATGTGTCATACATTTTATAGAAAATAAAACAAAAGCTCACCTAAAGCCAAATACCGTAGGGTTATGTCAAGGTGTTCCTCTGGCTTAATAGACTGTCTGAAGTTTGTGTCACGCCTGTATATCAGGGGGTAGACCTTGCTCAGGAGCTCTTTGTACTCTCCAGGGCCCATCCTGAGAGTGTGGCGAAACTCATTCACCTCATCCATCTGAAATTATTTTATTTTATTTTTATCTCTGATAAATTTTATCTTGGACAAAAAAGGACTGACATTTCCTTTTTTCATTATGACCTCACAGCATCCCCATTTAACCCCCCCCCCTTTCCGATGGTTACCTCCCCAAATCATGGGAACATGAAGCCACAAACCAGTGCCCCTTGACTCCTCCCCCCTAAGTAAAAAAGGAAGACAGACTACTTACAGCCATTAGGTCCCTGTGCAGTTTAGTGAAGGTGTTTCGCTGCAGATTGTCTGTCCGGTCCTTCAAGTATGGAGCCATGTGGTACTTGTGCTTCCTCTTCTGGCCTTGAAGTATCTCAGCATCTTCCTCATCCAGTTTCATTAGCATTAAAGTGGCGTGAGCGACCAAGAGCACATCTGTGGGCTCCATGTTGGATTTGCTCAGTATGTACGTCATGGTTGATACTAGATCATTGCCGATGAAGAGGCCTCTTGTGGAAGAGGGTGGAACTTGCATCCGCAATGACTGTTGGCGATGATAATCCGACAATTTTGTCCTTGGTGGAAGAGTGAATTTTAGGCTGATTTTGAGACCCGATTTCACTGTCCCAGATAAAATTTGACTATCGGGCCGGCAAAATTGTCGGCCCGACAGGTGCCCAATGACCGCCGCCGATAGCAAAAACCCACTATCGGGCCAACAATTCTGCCAGTTTTGGTGGAATACCCCCATAATGATGATTTTTATAAAGAAGTCATTCTACCCAATTTACAAATAGATATTCATGTAGTAGATTAATTTGTTATCATTCCATAATAAAACTGATTTAAACTAAAACTTTCCCAAAAATATTATTTAGATGACTTGTTTTAAGATAAGTGGAATTTTTATCAGTGGTCTCATGCATTGGTCATTTGAATTTGTGTAGAAAAGTAATTTTTGTTCAAATTATAATTTTTTTTTTAATACGTTGCAAAATTTGAGGGGCCCAGATAAACTTCCTTTATAATTGAGGCTGGTGCCCCTTTTCCTATGCCCCTGATTCATGTTCCACTTGAAATAAATACTACCCACACATTCATTTTAACTCACGGGCATGTACTTTTGTTATATTTATGCAGGTAGTCAATTACAACACAGGAGCTTGGTGAAATCTGCTAGATAGCACATGTTAAGAGAGGTACTCCAGAGAAGAGGGCTGGCTGATAAACAGCACAGTGATGCCACCCATATGATATTTTTATTGCTGTCATAGATGTTCTGTCAGAAATAAGATACATTAATTATGGCTATTTAGGGAAACCAACCTTTGAGAGGCTTGCATTGTTGATAAAAGGAAATACAACCCTGGAGTCATCATGCCTTCTTTGGTAGATTTGAATAAAAAGATTCAGACATGCAGTCTTGAATTCTAAACAAAAGAAAATGTAGTTACAATACCCTGTCTATAAGGTGCACCCCACATTTAAGGCACACCTAGACCTTTCTAATATGAGAAAAGGAAATGTAAATGTTGTACATTTTGTTCTAATCAATGGATCTTCAAAATTTAAGAACCAATAGCCATCCCAGTGCTTCCGTCACCCACCTTTACCACTGTATGTGAATGGGGGAATAATGCAGAGATTTTTGGGGAAAATTTACTCCCAGAGAGAAAATGTACTCCCAGTTTTGCTGCGTCTAGAAGATGCACCAAAGGGCAATTCTTGCATATAAGACATGTCATATACATGGTGTATTACAGTATAATATTGCAAAGGCATTTTATGTTGTGTTCCTGCCCCCTGGTGGCCAAGACTAGAACTTCAAATCCTCTATGTAAGAATGTATGGTAGTAATAGCAGTGTAGATGTAAGGGTAAATGGTTTTCCATGTTAAAAATCAATTATCAAATTGAGATCACACCTTTCAGAGTTATATTGCATAAGAAAATACTCTTGATAGTTTGAGAGAAATAGCTTGCTAGATATGAACCCATGAGTATTTATAACCATATCCCCAATCTCAATATGTTCTAGCTCTATTTGGCCTTGAATTACATCAATGAAATACATTTATTTCATTATAACTTCTGATGTAAGAATGGTACGTTCTTTCTGTCTTCACCATAGTAAACCATGGAACTTTCCCTCAAATGGGTTCCTTGATTTTCTTTTGCTCCCTTGTTCTCCCTTGTGGCAAAATTAGGAAATAAATTTAGCACGAGCTAGGTACCAATCCTGTTTACCTGCTCAAGACTATATGTGTGATGAAAAACCTGAATATTTTCATTGTGGTAGAGCTTACTCTATTCAATATGCTGATGCTGGCTTTTTTAAGGTAGATGGCTCTAATGCCAAACATGTTCTCTGTGCAGGTTTTTGCACATGTGTACTTCTCTATGGCTAGTGAATGATTATACAAAATCATAGCAGGCCCATGGCATGAAGCTGGGGTGAACTCTCAACCTTCTATGTCTACACCAGGCACACTTACTAGTTAGGCCACAAGGCCAGCTGGCTGTGTGGGGGTTTATGAGCAGTATTTAGCCTGCATGGTATAATTCTATTATTTTCAGGAGATTTTCAATGTGGAAAAACAATTCAAAAGTGCGTGGGACCACATGATGGTAATAGATTTTCTGGGTGCAGAAAGTTGATGAAAATATTCTGGGAAAGTAAGACAAAAAATTAGCTACTCTTTAGAGAGATTCCATGCAAATTATGGCAAAACACTGTATAACCCTATGGTAGATTCTTAGATAAATATCTCATAAACTAGCATGGGACCCTATGCTAGTTTATAAGACTGCTTTCTTTGTACTATTAGAAAGAGAAAGTAATTATAAACTTGGTGAAAATCCGGCGAAAATTTAGCTACTTTTAGCCTATGGGCGCCATCCACGTTCCCCATTTATTGCCCCCATTCTAGATGTATTTATTATCCAAATAAAGGCTCAAATCAAAATATAAGTCAATGTGTCTAGTTTTGTTTGAATTTCTATATTGCTCAGAATCTATCAATCGAAATGATGGTATTTTTCAAGGCTAGATCTACATCAAAGACAAATACAGAAAGTCTCATCATAGGAATACAAACTATCGATTTCAAATCTTAAATTGAGGGTAGAAGTGGGGGTTATTTGCAAAAGTATTTTCAATATTCCCGTGATATCACATGAATTTACTGTCATTTCACATGATCCCTTAATATCATGTGAATTTCTGCTCACAGAATCCCGTGAATTAAACACCAGTTCAACACGTGATTTTACTGGTGAATTCATGGGAAATTGTTTCAAGGGCTGTCACTGACGCAGGCTCCAGCTATCTTTTCTGATAGTTGAAATAACAGCTACATTTGTGCTGAATTGAAAAAAAAGAGTCTACAGTTATCTAAATTAGATGTTCTTTTCATTTGCTTTTGCAATTCTATATTTTTTAAAACCAATCCATAAACATCTGGATTTCATGTGTCAAATTCATACATTTAACAGTTAAACCTTTTTGTCATATAATGATAGATTGCACAGAAACCTACCATCAAATAAGAACTGATGATCATAATATTCTGTTCAGCAAGATATGTCTGCTTTTTAGCAATTTAAAATAAAAAAAATTCAAGAAAATTGGATGATCCTACAGGTTCTTCCAAATAGCCATTTCTGGTACTCTCCAACCTATGTGGTGGAAAAATCTGTTTTTTTTTTTGTTTCTTTAAATTTGGTTAAATGATGTTCTACCTCAATTACACTCTAGATGCCAGTTACACAAAAAACCTGGAGCTTAATTCAAAACATCCTGGGATCCCAACCCCAGCATTCTTAGTGTAGGCACATATCATAAGACCTGGCTGGTCTACCCTATGTAATGCAGTGGTTGCAGGCCTGTCCAGAATAGCTAGTCCTGGGATCACTTCACTATTCCATTTCCACCACTAAGATCACTGCGATCTTATTGAAAGAAATGCCTAGTGGTTTCACCTGAGTACAATAGCACTTACAGGGAACACTCCTGATCGAAAGAGTGAATAGCCTGCTGCATACATAAAGAGGGGAGGGAGGACGTTTGCTGAGTGTCCTTGAGGGCTCTAAGGGCTACTCATGCGTTAAGTGCACTGTAAGGTAATTCTTCCCTTCTCTCTCTTTGTCCTGGGGGGAGGGCACAATGCTTCTAATAGGCAAGCATAAATCATACATTCATGGGAAAACTGTACGGGGGTCAACTGCACCCTGTGCTCTTTTGTTAGCCCATATGGGGATGGGGAACGATGGTATAAGCACTCTTGTGAAGACGAGTGTCTCCAAAGCTATTCCTTTATTTTGGGACTCTTACCCCTGTGCCTAGTCACTTCTTCTTGGAAGAGTGTAGGAGGGCTGAGGCTAAGATCGATGTGATCTTAGTGCTGGCTAGGATATGTGAACCCAGTCAACTCTTAAGATCGCTTAATAGGATAAGGCTGATTTATTCCTAAGATCGCTGGGGTCGTGATCCCAGGATGTTTTGAATTACGCTCCTGGCTTAGTAGCTTCCTCTGTCTGTTTTTGTGTTCATTTCAATACACTTCATACAGGGTAAACATCGTTACTGAAAAGTCCAAAGTTATGTGTATGGACCAGGCTCCACTACCGGTACTATCATGGCAGTGTCCCTTGTGCCACAGATATTCATTTGTTCTTTTTCACATTTGGCATAGAGAGGACAAGCACAAAAGATACATCAGTGTACAATACTCTCTAAAAGAAAAAGTGTTGCTGCACTGCCACAGCTGTCCCACTAGTGAGCCTTGGCATATATGTGTATCTTGACATCTGTATACCAACAATTCACATGTAAAGAGGAATGTGGTATGTGTTTAAAGGAAAAGACAACCCTAATTTCATGATGACTTATTTTGGTGGTATTTTCACACACATCTACTACTCGAAAGGCAGGAGAGAGACAATTCTGAAGCAGAGTATGACGTCGTTGTCTTTTCCTTTAAGGTACAACATTGATGCCTGTGAAATGGCTCAGGTACATAGATAGAACTAAACAACCGTGGTGTACGAGGTGGCCGATCCACCACAAGGGGAAGGTCTCCCCCTCGGGCTAACGCCCTGGGGGGCGACCCCCCTTGAGGGGTGGATTGGCCACTGAGGACACCAGGGGAGTTTAGCTCTATATTTATTTTATGTTTTTAGAGGGTTTAAATAAGGAAAATTTATCAAAATCTGGTACCGTAGTTCCTCGTATGAGCGCCGGTCCACCATTTTGAATGTTTACATGCACCCAGAACGAGGCTGCAGTGGTGGATCAGCACACGTTATGCCACTGGGGGTGTGCGGATCGGCCCTGCAATGCTATCTCTATGGGAAGAAGAGTGTTAGTAGATGACTGGGCAGTGTCAGGACTTACTCAAGGCTTTCTGATGACCCTTAACTGACCATTTACCACATTCCCATCAGTCAGACCTAGCACAATTTACCATGTCCCTAGGGTCTACGTCTCCTGCTCACTGGTCATAAATCTGTGTTCCTTGTGTGTTCTTCTCCCCTCACCCTCCTCTTACACAAATGCAATTCTCTTTTTAGCATCCTTCCTCTGACTGCATAAACCAGCTCTGAAGATGTATGTAGTACCAGCATGGACTAGTCCCCGGGCTCTCTTAGATTGAGAGTCTCGTTGACTTAACGCCCCCCCATTTTTGCTGTTCTCACAATTTCAGTAGACCAGGAATCTATCTAAGGCCCTGAGGGTCCTTGAAAGGGTTAATAGATGAAAGTTACAAAGGTACAATACACTATTAGTGAAAGTGGGTTAGTTAATTTAATTCCCAATGCTAAAAATGCCCTTCACCAGCATTTGTTTACTCTAGTAATTACTACACATTTGAATGCCTCCTGCGTCTTATCATGGATCATGTAAATTCTACGACACAAAAATATCAGTAGTAACATTATGATACGGGTACTGTACATAGTGTTGTGATCACCCACTCCCTAATAAGCACCGATCCCTATTTTTGGGCCCTTTGCCACTAGTGCTTGAGGCATTAGCATATGATATAGGCCCTATCAATAATACAAATAGGCCTACATCTCTGTCATTCTGTAAGTGTGCCCCCCCTGGTTCTGGCACTATGGGTATGGAGGACCCTATTTGAACCACCCCCCGCCCCCCATCTCAACAGTGTCCAGAGTAGTGTGGGAATCTTCTATACAATGGAGACACTGGCAATGTTCGTCTGACCCATATCATCACCAAAGCAACATAGACTTTTGTGTTGATTTTATGGGAAAGTATGTAATTTCTTGCTAAAATGAAGTGAACACATCCTTAATCATTCCAGGTGGGTTTAAATTCAACTATTATATTTACATTGAATGTAAGTGAGATTGAAGCCATACACTGTTTAAAATTTCAGTTTGAAAGTCCAAAAGATTGGAATGGAGAGATTTGGTTGCGGTGCTTAGTTATGTGGATTTTCTCGGAAGACTCCACTTCAGAAGTTTTGATGAAAATATCTTAGCAATTTTATTAAATTTTAACGCCACATTTCAGGGGTTTGTAATATGTATATATACAAACATTGTCATGCATTATACACTATTTTAAGAAATGCTTATTTGAATGATTTAATTAATGAAACAACAATGGCGGTTTTCTTCTAGGTGTTTTGCCATGTTGCTAGGCCCCTTTGTCAAGGGTATGTGTGTAAATGTTTTCTAATGAATTCAATTTCATTCTGGACAAAAGTTGGATTTGGTTGGAGCTAGAGACATTTCAAAGTTTGAAAATGTAAATTTTGATAGAAATAAAAAGAAAAATCGAGTTAACTCAGAATTTCCTAAAGCGGGTATTCCATTGCCATTGATCGGCCGAGATTTTGCTAATTCGATTATTTTTGATTATACAAAAGTATAGAAAAAATCGGTCGGATTAGTAAAAATACAGCCGACCGACGGCAGTGGAATACCTGCTTAACTGGATCACAGCCTGAAAATTTTACTTCATATGGTACCCCAAGGGTACTCAAGGCTAAAGCAGTCAATAAATTAGATTCTATAACCAGCGAACCAATAATGCCTTTTTTAATATAGTGTAATAAAAAGGCCAAAGTCTCACAATTTTAGAGTAGGTTTCACTCTGTACAACTGCCCTTTGCACTAATTAGATTGAATATGGTTATCTATCAGACTTCCAAATGTACTGTTACACCTTGCATATCCTGAGCATGGGGAGCACCCTCAACTGCAAAGAAAGCTTCAAGGTGTACAGCTTTTTTTTAGTAGTTCAATACTCCTTTTTAGTATAATACTAGTGGCTTCGCCACTAGATAGTGAGGGCACATTGTACCCCCCCAACATACAGTCCAAAGGGTAGAGGTTATCTGTCACTTTCGCTAGTTCTAGTTAAATTTATTGAGGTCGCCACTACGTTGCACCAAATAACACATGTACATGTACTCCTGCTGAGAGGGCGTCCGACATCTAGATTCTGCGAGTCCAAAGTATGGTCCAGTGCTGCCCCCTGGTGTCTTACTTTAGAAGCTCTTATCTTAGCGGCGTTTAACTTAGCAACGATACTTATTATAGCAACGTCAAACAAATTAACACTCACCCAGCAGATTCTCTTGGGGGATTGACTTTTAATGAAATCTCTGGAACTATTCATCATATTTCAACATATGACCTATCAAATTAAAGATATTGATGAGTGCAACTCAGATCTTTAATCGGCCAGCAGTTTCCCTTATGTGTAACTGAGATAGTGGCGCCGATTTCTTTGGATCGAGACCCAAGATGGCGGCCTTTGCAGCTTGAAAAACGATTTTTTTTTTGAGGTTATAAAATGTTTTATACAAGTATTAAGTAAGGAAAACTTGAATATCAAGATATTGGTATGAATCAAGCAGGGTAGATATTTCATAGTTCTGAAAATGTTTTTTGTTTAAATGTCTATATAGTAAGTTGAGTTAGCTGGGGTTTTCCTCACTGCTTCATAGCCTAGAAATTTTGCTTCATCTGGTACCCCAAGGGTACTCTGGGCTGAAGCAGTCATAAATATTGATTTAGTAACCAGCAATCTACTAAACCATTTTTATATATAGTGTAACTAGTGGCTTCGCCACTAGATAGTGAGGGCACATTGTACCCCCCCCCCCACATACAGTCCAAAGTATGGTCCAGTGCTGCCCCCTGGTGTCTTACATTAGAAGCTCTTATCTTAGCGGCGTTTAACTTAGCAACGATACTTATCATAGCAACTTCAAACAAATTAACACTCTCCCAGCAGATTCTCTTGGGGGATTGACTTTTAATGAAATCTCTGAAACTATTCATCACATTTCAACATATGACCTATCAAATTAAAGGTATTGATGAGTGCAACTCAGATCTTTAATCGGCCAGCAGTTTCCCTTATGTGTAACTGATATAGTGGCACCAATTTCTTTGGATCGAGACCCAAGATGGCGGCCTTTGCAGCTTGAAAAACGATTTTTTTTTTTGAGGTTATGAAATGTTTTATACAAGTATTAAGTAAGGAAAACTTGAATATCAAGATATTGGTATGAATCAAGCAGGGTAGATATTTCATAGTTCTGAAAATGTTTTTTGTTTAAATGTCTATATAGTAAGTCGAGTTAGCTGGGGTTTTCCTCACTGCTTCATAGCCTAGAAATTTTGCTTCATCTGGTACCCCAAAGGTACTCTGGGTTGAAGCAGTCATAAATATTGATTTAGTAACCAGCGATCTACTAAACCATTTTTATATATAGTGTGATTATCCCCTGTAAGGCCCACGTTTCTACTCGGCACAGTAAGGTTTCATCCACAGGTATAAGCCATTCCTTACACAAAGGTCTTGCTCTATATATTTAGTTGGTAATCAGGTTTTTATGTTTTACATGTTCTATGGAAGGTTTCTCAGGGAAAACTTTGACATGGAACCTTGGTTTTGCTAAAAATTAATTGCTGGTCCATAATAGTAAAATTCGTAGTAAATGAATGCAGAAAGTATTCAAGCAATCTTTCATTTCATTAAACAGGTAGTGCTTGTAACTTGTTCAAATTCCCCAACACCAAGTCGCTGTGTCTAATCATTTATGAGATTTTCAGCTTCTAACCGATTTTGAAATTGCACCATCTCAATGCCAGCTTGTCTTGATGAATTAAAGTTTGAGGTGTTTAAAAGTTCCCGAAGGCTAATTTTGATGAATTTGCACCTTGGAATGTGTGGGCTTTCCCAACTGTTTTAATCCCGAGCATCTAGTATCCAATAACTGACTCTGAGATCATAATGGCATTGCAGTGTTGGGTTTAATAATTTACACCTCCTGATTAACTCTGACAGCATTCTTTAAGCTTCATACAGGAATAACCACAGCCGAGATGAAAATAATAATTACCTAACAAGAAATGCCGTTGTGACCGCATAAAAAAACGCCTCCCACTGTTATTTTGTATTGTGAGACCTCATCACATGGGGCAAATGAAATCATCATAGTGCACTCCCGTACCGCTTCGCGGTACCGCCGCTACGCGGCGTGGGAGGCGCTAAAAAAACTAGAGTGGGAGATCATGAGTAGTGCACTACAACTACTCTGTATGATCAGCACTGAAAGTAGTAATTACACAAAGTTTGGTTGGACAGTCATAGCAGTGCAATCATTGGTGACCTATAGACAACTGTAATGGCCTTAGAGTGAGTGATCCCACCGAGATTTGAAGGAGTCTACTCATACCATCTCAATCAATGCCCTTTAGATTTAGTGATCAGTGGCACTATAGAGGCAGTCACTTCAATGCGTTTTCATTAAGGCAGTATACTCCATGCCATGTATTGTGTCAAAATGGGTAGACATAGGACCTTAGAGTGTAAGCAAAATATTTGATGACATGGTGAATGTCTAAGCTATTAAGAAATAGCATTTGTTTTTGATATAGTATAGACAACATGCACTGTAAAAATTAACTGTTGAACTTACCAGGGATCTTTGTAAAACTGAGCAATGAACCACTGTAACTGTATAGTGGTGAACCAGTGTAGTTTTTACAAGAAACCTCTGCAGAGCATTTCAAAATTATAACTATACCCATGGTTTTAAAATGCCCTCCAGGTATCAGTGCAGTTTTACAAGGAATCTCTGCAAAAATAACAATGGATCTCTGCCAACATTAGGATTCCATTGTTCCCAGCAAATTGTTGTGACTCCTCGTCAACCTGTGTGAAGTGGCTCACACATGTCGCTAGATGGAACACGACGTCGCTATAGCACAAGATCACCAGGAATAGCAATGGTGGTGATCACATGGCCTCACCTCAGATGGCGAGGATGGTGATCACTCAAACTCACCAGGGATGGCGACGCGGGTGATCACTCACCTCGCTAGATGAAACACGCACCTCGTCATAGCACATGTTCACCAGGGATGGCGAGGATCGTGATCACTCATCCTCACCAGGGATGGCGACATGAGTGATCACTCCCTTCGCTAGATGAGACGCACACCTCGTCATAATGCACATTCACCACGGATGGCAAGAATTGTGATCAGTCACCTCGCTAGATAAAACGCGTACCTCGTGATAGCACAGGTTCACCACAGATGGTGAGGATCTTGATCACCCACACTCACCAGGGATGGCGACACGAGTGATCACTCACCTCGCTAGATGAAACGCACACCATGCCATAGCGCATGTTAACCACGGCTGGCGAGGATTGTGATGACTCACACTCACCAGGGATGGCAAGGCGGTTGATCACTCACCTCGCTAGATGAAACGCGCACCACATCATAGCGCAGGTTCACCATGAATGGCGAGAGTGGTGATCACTCAGACTCACCAGTGATGGCGACGCTGGTGATCACTCACCTTGTTAGATGAAAAGCTCATGATCATCGACATTGGTAATCATGCAGCCTCACATCTGCCAGATCAAAGTATGTTTTGCCAGAGAAGGTATTGCCATATGTATCTTCCCTCTAACCACAGACAAGGTGTTCATGTTGATATTTCCCTATGTATTTTTCCTGTAACCAGAGAAAAGGTGTTTATGGATAGTTGCTTTCATTTTAGAGATACCTCTATCTAAATTCAATTGATATTCTCTCTATATAATCTTGTTTGATTCAACTCTGAAGTATTACATGGAAATCAGTGTGAAACAAAGCACATTTGATACGTATGGGACTTATACTTCATGCCCACACTTCCTAGATAGGCTACATGTGGAACAGTGGTGCTGTCTCAACACCTTTGGCAATGGTGGTGATAAGTTGCCACTGTGAGTGAGAGTGAGTGACAGATGATGCAATCCTCAGAGAGCATTGACTTGGAGTGACACAAATTCACGCATTGAGTGAGACAAAGGCTGGCAATGGTGGTGATAAGTTGCCATTCTTAGTGAGAGTGAGTGACAGATGATGCAATCCTTAGAGAGCATTGACATGGAGTGACACAAGTTCACGCATTGAGTGAGACCAATGTTGGCAATGGTAGTGATAAGTCGCCATTATGTGTGAGAGTTGATGCCAGTGGCACGGGAGTGGTACATAATCACACAGTGAGTCAGATCCATGTTGGCGATGCTTGTGATAAGCCGCCATTCTGAGTGAGAGTTGACAGGCAGTGGCACATACTCACACAGTGAGTTAGATCCATGTTGGCGATGGTGGTGATAAGTCACCATGCTTTGTGAGGGATGACAAGGGGTGGCACATACTCACGCAGTGAGTGAGATCATGTTGGTGACTGTTGTGATAAATTGCCATGCCATGTGAGACTGACACACAGTGGCGAAAGATGACGCAGTGAGTTATCACTCAGAAAGGAGTCACCATTGATGACCAATCATGGCGACAGATAACGACAATTTGCTGGGTTATTGTTTTTACTGCTCAACAGACAAATCAAATGATTCTAAAGATTCCACATTATATGATGTCCTAGATATAATCTTTTGGCCTTTATTTATGAATGCATTTGGGAGAACACATGACATGTGACTGCACACAGCCCTTGATTAAATCTACTTAGCTTTCAGTTGATAGTATTCATGTGAGACCATATCACATCCTATTCCCTTGGGTATGATCCCAAACAGTATTTCCTGCCGTATTTTGTGATGGTTAATACAACAAAGAGAGAGAGAGAGAGAGATGTATAATGTCGGCATTCAACCGTTTAGTCACCACAATGTGCCTTCAGATGTGTTGTTATAGTGTTATCTTGGTCCCACTTTTATTAAGATTAATCATGTCAGTACATTGTAATGGATGATGTTCAATCAAGAAATTAGAGAGACTTCACATTGCTTAGTATGTAGGATAATAGACCCCCTGCAAAATGTAGCATCGGTTTGCATATATATATAAATCATAGTATAACGCATTAGCCCTTTTAGGTCCACTGATGCAGGAGTGCATTATGCCCATTAGTTGTCATTATGAAGATCTATAGATGGTGTAGATCTATCTAGAGTGTAAGCCTTGGCTGACACGAACTAGGATGTGTTTTACTCCTAAGCATTGAGTCAAATGATCTTTTTCTTTCCAAGTATTGTGTCTAAGATCTGGAACCATTTGGACAAACCTCTTAGAGATTAAGGCCTACATGCTGAGAATTCCATGTGAAATGTATGATAACTGCAGAGCTTAAAGGCCTATACCCAAGGGTCAGGGTAACCTTGAGCCTTTCATGTTCATCTTCCTCAAGACTTTGTCAGGCGATGAATTTAATAAAATTAATAAGAATTAGAGACTCGCAAATAAAGTTAAGAAATCTTTATTGTAGTGTTGATCCATCGTCGACATAAACTGTGTGCTGTTCTACACTGCAAAAATGTTGTTTAGATCCTAAACACAATTCTAAACATATTCTTGCAACGTTTTTGTAATCACATTAATTTCCTAAACATGTTTAGCCAAACAATGTGCTTAGCTCAACTGTTTAGAAATGTAGGTGTTTAGGTTAAAACTTTTGTGTTTAGATATATGAATTTTTGTGTTTAGGTGTTTAAGAATTTTTGTATTTAGATGTTTAAATGATTTGATGGAGAGTTAAGGTTCGCAGACATGTATGCATTAAAAAACAGAGATGTATTTTTTTTTCTCATTTACTGGGGGGGGGGCATCAGCAGGTATTTACTTGTCAAAGTCTCCAAAGATGTCAGCCACAGCTATATATGTGTACATATATTACACACTGCATCAGAATGAGAGACTTGAGAAAGTACAACAGCATGGCAGGAAGGACATTGCCTTATCTATTCCAGAATAATATCAAATAGGTGTCAGTCATGGAGTTTATTGATTATTTTATGGTAATGATGGTGGCATGAGGTGAATCTAGTCAATTTTCTATTGCCCTTTCTATTCACATGACATTCTATGACATGAAACCATGATAAACATGGGATTTGGGGACATTTGTCACAACAATTGATTATAACTGTGTGCAGATAGTCCAGTCAAAGGTAGTGCTGCTACCTGGTGTGGATTCAACATCCAAGTATCTAAACATATTGATGTTTAAATCTAAACACCTATTATTCAACTGTCTCAACTCTAAACATCTAAACATGTTTAGCATAAATGTTTATGTAGTTAGAATAAAAGTGTTCATTTCCTAAATGTGTAGTCCATGAGACACCTAACTGACCTATGTGTTTAGGTTTTAAACATGTTTAGACCTAAACATGTTTAAAATCTAAACACCATTTTTGCAGTGTATGACACATATTGTTAATTCAGAATAACAATAAGGATAATAATAATAATAGACAAGCTCAATACACTGAGTTTCATATTGGCCTTACCTAATAAGATATACAGAATCCATCATAGGCTCCTGAAGGTACAATCCCCTATATGTCCACACTAATGGTGGAAGTGTGTGGACTGGCTCCAAGCTGGAATGAGACCCCTGTGTCCCCAGTGCTCATTATTTATACTACTCTATCCGGTGACCAGAAGCCCCCATGGTTTCTATTTTATAACCATATCCGATCTTATAGGATAACAGGCTGGGGGACCCTTCATGGCGGAACATATCCCATAATATGAGACATCCATAATGCCCAATACGATTCTATTATAATCGTAGGTTTTAAATAGGTGATTAATGTTGGGCTATTAATTTAGTGTATTCTATAGTCTAACAACTTTCACCTCAGCTATTGGTCATAGAAATCTGGTTGATCAGCATTTTTTCAAACATCCAACCTCAAGTTATTGCTTATAAACATGGTGGAGAAATCAAAGCATGTAGATGGTTTACAGATATTTCTATCAGGGGGTAGTAATAGAGAGGTTAAGATTTGGGAACTTGTACCTGTACGGGAACGCCAAGGTCTACAAGTACAGGTTGCAGTACAGGTACAGGTAATTAACAGAGAGTTTAAGATCAGGACTTGTATGGCAACGTGTCCTTCTAGAATGGTAAGAAATGGTAGGCTAGATGTTGCCGTACACGTTACAAGTAGGCAAATCTTAAACTCTCTTACAATGTAGTTAAGATGAAATTACCCTTATTTGGCTATCTACACTTGGAGCTAGCGTTCCCCAGAGAATGACCTAAGGGGTCCAAACAAAAGGTAATTGCCATGTGATATGATTAGGTTTGGGCCAATTTACACCTGCAGCAGGTATTCACACATGTATTTGTTAGTATACCTATTTCATTTAAACCTACATTTAATTCTTTATTATATCTATTCTCCCTACATATACGTGTAGAACACTCCCTACATGTCCAAAACGCCTAGTCTACAAGTTGTATACGGCTAGGTTGGGATTCCTGCCATGACGTATGACGTTACACTTACAGGTAGCCGTTCCCATCCATATCTTAACCTCACTATTATGAACATTGAGACTGTATTGATGCTTGTACGACAACATCTTCTATGAACAGCAATTAAGTTACTATAGACTAGAATGTGGAAAAGCAGGATAATATGAAGTGTGGCAGCAGAGACACCTGTTTACAGGGCCAGGTGCAATTAGGTCCAAGTATGAGGCAAATCCATTATTAACAGGGAAGCTTTTAGCAAGAAGATGAAAAATGGGTTCCCTTACACTGGTCTCCTTACCTAATTATGTGGTGATGAAGCTGGACCCCACTGTAGGAATATTAATGATATGGGTAATGGATCGTGCCCATGACTTCATCTTGGGAAAACGACCTGTGGCTCTACAAGGGAAGAGGGACCTCCATGCAGGACTTTTAGTACTAGTTGGGGTTCCACAGGGCTAACTAAGTGAAAAATTATGATGCCACATGGGAAAAGGTAACATAATGGGATTTTTTGGCTATTCACAGCCACTATGGAGCAAAACCAAATGATACAAGAGGGCAATTTCGCTGTATCCTATCATAATACTTTCTGTAGGTCTTCCTTTATATTTGGACACTGACAGAATCTGAAAAAAATGGACACAGGTTTCTTTTACAGCACAAATCATTGAACATGCCCTTAAGCACAATGCCAATATTATCTATGCAATTTGAAAGAAATTGTAAAATCTTTAGTTCAGGTATGTCTGTCTGATTTAAGTGATCAGTCGACCAAGATAATATCTAATGAACTTATCAAACCATTATTTGTTTTAATTGAAATGGAGAGGTCTTGGGGATCAATTCAGTATAAGGGTCATCAAAATCTGCCAAGCAGAAGCAAGGGAAGGTTCCCTGACAATGTATGATGTAATACCATGCAAAGCACTGCTGGAGCCACCTGCTGGCCATAGATAACACTAGATCCCTGTAATGGTGCGTTTTCCCACGTTTTGTCACAATTGATGAAAAATCATTCTAGGCCAAGTTTTTATGCTGAATTCAATGAAACTGTAAGTTCTATTCTTGTTGAAAACATTCAATTTTGCGAATGTTAAAGGAACATTTTAGACCTGAAATGGCTGTTTTTGTTGACTTGTGTCGCCATGGCAATGTAAATTTTACTAAAATTTGAACAAATCAGAAATTACATTGTCTAATGTGATACACCATCCGAAATCTTGATATTTCATATTTAAAATCCATTTTCACTTTGGGGGACCCTTTTTCCTTGACTGGTACCCAGTGGTTCCCAGGGGCCTAATGACACAATGCATACATAAAGAGTCTTACCACAGTACAGTACTGTTTTGTTTACAAGCATTTGCTTTGCCCACCTGATGTAGATTTTCAGCAATAAAACCAACATGGCAATGAGAAATATCAACCTGAAATTTGGATCTGTTATTTTCTAAATCACATAAAATTCATCAAACTTGGGGTGTTTGATATTGTATGGAATCTAGCCTTGATGGTCCCTTATACTATCTTATTGTCATATTGGGGTTTTAATCTGTAGATATTTATAGCAGCAGTGGTGTGTCAAGATATCCCCATGAGACTTCATCAGAAGACTATTGGATCACAAGGCAAAATTCATCTAGGCATCTCATTAAATCAAATTATAGTCTTGCATTAGCCACCTTTCAGATCATGTCTCAAATTCCTTTGATTGATTCCAGCAAAGATTTTGAGTTTCGCTCTGAAAAGGGACACAAGATGGAGAAATCCCTCTTTTTCAATTTCTTCATCTTTTACTTCTTTTGTCTGGTATTTTCTAGGCAGACAAGTGAGTGTCGCTGATGTAGGTTCCTGCTATCTTTTCTGAGAGTTGATATCACAGCTACTTTTGTGCTAAATTAAAGAAGAAGTGAACAATAATATAAATTGGACATACTTTTCATTTGGTTTTGCAATTCTACATTTTTAAAACAAATCCATAAACATGTAGATTTCATGTGTGAAATTCATGCATTTGACAGTAATACCATTCTTTTTTGTCATATTATCATAAATTGCACAGAACCTGACTATCAAATTAGAACTCATAATCAAGTTATGTCTGTTTTTTACACTTAAAAATAATAAAAAAAAATCAAGAGAATTCAATGATCCTACAGGGCCTTCTCAATAGCCATTTGAACCTCTCTCTGGTACTCTCCAACCTATGTGGTGGAAAAATCTGTTTTGTAGTGTGTTTAAATCAGGTTAAATCATGTTCTACACCGTTATCACTCTAGACAGCAGATATACTAAAACTGCACTAACATAAACCTTGCTCAGTGGTTTATGTTAGTGCAGTTTTAGTGCATTATAAGGTGAGTACTGTATATAGTGTAATAATCACCCACTTCCTAATAAGCACCGACCCCTCCCTTTGAGCCCTGTTTGACACCAAAGGCCAAAGTTTCTCAATTTTAGAGTAGGTTTGATAATATACTACTGCCCTTTACACTAATTAGGCTGAATATGGTTATCTATTTGAAATGGTTTGAACAGATTTATAGATGCTGATATTTTTACATGTACAACCAAATCCCTTTGATTTATAAATGTGCAAGTTTCTTTGATATAACAGTCTACTGAGACTTCCAAATACATTATACACCTTGCAATCATTAGCATAAAGAGCACTCACAACTGGAAAGAAAGCTTCAAGGTGTACAGCTTTTTTGTAGTAGTTCAATTCTTTCTTATGATATCATTACTTGTAAGCCCCACATTTCTATTTGGCATAAAAAAGGTTTTTTCACAGGTATAAGCCATGCCTTACACAAAAGCTTTGCTCTATATATTAAATTGTAATCAGGTTTTTATGTTTAGCATTTTGTTTTGAAAGTTTTTCAGGGAAAATTTTCTCAGAAAAATTTGAATTTGAACCTTGGTTTTACTAACAAGAAAATGTAGCAAGGATCACGGATAGGAGTTACCACCCCTATCCCAATCTGGCTGGCCCTCGAACGTCCGATGCAGTCCCACTATAGTTCCCAGTGACGATGCAAGGAAGTATGCCCCTATCCGTGGCCCAAGCCATGGCTAACGATGTTGCTACGCAACATCACGGAGTTGCGTGACATCACTGGGACTTTGTGATGTCACTACCGATGTCATAGGCGCCCAGGGGCAAAACCAAAAACATTAAGGAGTTGCTACGTTCGCTACGCTCCCGGCCGCTGCGCGGCAAGCAACTCTCAAATATTAATTGCTAAACCAGAATAGTAGAATTCCCAGTAGATGAATGCAAAAAAAAAACAATTTAAGCAACTTCAACTACAGTACATCTTTCATTCCACTAAACAGGTACCTCTTGGAATTAGCTTAAATTTCCCCCACCCCAGGTTTCTGTGTCTAATCATTCATGAGATTTTAATGTATTCTGTCTGGTTTTTAATTTTCAACTTCTAACCAATTTTGAAATTGCACCATCTCAGTGACAGCCTGTCTTAATGATTTGAAGTTTTAGGTGGTTAAAAGTTCCCAAAGGCTAATTTTGATGAATTTGCACCTTGCACTGTGGGCTTTCCCTACTATTTCCATCAGTAAGTACGGGAAAGGATATGATTTGAAGCCCTCAAAATTAGAGTGGGTGATCATGAGTAGTGCACTTCAACTGCCCTGTATGATCAGCACTGAAATTAGTAATTAGGTGAAGTTTAAATCGATTTTTAAGTCTCTTTAATTCTGGTTAAGAGATGTCCAACTCTGATATCACTCCAGACGGCCGATCTAGACATTAAAAAAACTGCACTAACATAAACATTGCTCACTAGATTTCTCTGTCTGTTTACTTTGACTCATGAAATACATAGTCCTTGGGCACAGACACTTTTAAGTACCTATGTTAGAGGGTAAACCTGACAATGTTGTTAGGAAGAGTACATGTCCAAGGGCCCCAGATCACATTCCTAGACATTTGGCTGCCCAGCTCAGCCTCATAATCCTGCATGATGTGCTCTACCATTGATGAGCTATTTGAAATACTACCATTTGCCAATACTAGATGACAGCATTATGTATACAGATAGGCCACCAGGTCATTTTCAACATCTGCCAATGTGTAAACTCTTGCTATGATATGTTGTTCTAGTTATGCTAAGGTGGGCAATCCAGGTGTCTAGTAAAATCATACTGATTGCCTGGACATTTAGCAATCCAAAAAGCATTATGTGGTTTACAATACAAGATAGGTACTCAGACACAATAGAAGCTCATTTTGGGCCCAAGGACAAAAACTTTTCACAGTATAGTTACTGACATTACTCTTCCTGCTCCTACAAATCACAACATATCATGCACCTTGTAAAGGATGTTTCTACAGTAATAGCTTTAGTATGACAGTAAGGCACTATATTGCTGCCTCTGAAATGGCTCAGTTAACATCTAGACCTTACATAACAACAGTGTTAGCAGACAACTGGGAAGTGTCTGGACCAACTCGATGCTTCCTGATCACCCTGTACTGACCATTTACCATATTCCCAGGAGTCAGAGCTAGCACCATTTACCATGTCCCTAGGGTCTCCTGCTCACTGGGCATAAATCTGTGGTTCTTGTGTGTTCGTGCCCCCCTCCCCATCCTCCAACACACATGTAATGCTCTTTTAACATCCTTCCTCTGACTGTCTGAGCCACCCGTACAGATATATATTGGACCAGCAAGGACACGTCCCCAGGCACCATTAGATTTAGAGTCTTGTTGACTTAATGCCCCTTCTCTTTGATGGCCACACCGTCTCAATAGACCTGAAACCCATTTAGGGACCCTGAGGGTCATTGAAAGGGTTAAGATGGAAGTTCCAAAGATACAAGACACTATTGGTTAAAGTAGGTATATATGTATATGATGCATCCCAAGAAGATTTGATGACACCATTATGCTATTAGCATCATGGAGCCAGTAATCTATAGCTTGAACCAAGTCCCTTATAAATATTTACATACAATGGTCTTTGATCTAACAGTCTATTTACACTTCTTAATATACATTTACACCTCGCACATCATGTACATAAGAAACACCACAACTGGAGAGAAAGCTTTGTGTGTGTATCATACCAATCCAGGTGTAGTCAGAAGGTAGAGAATGTCAGGCCAGGGGAAGTAGCTGAGGGGTAGAGCTTCCACTTCGAAGTTGCAGGGTCCCGGGTTTGAGTCCTGGTTTCTCCATGACATTTCCGCTGACCACTACAGTTGTATAGTATGGGATCATTACCTATAAGGCACAATCCCAACTTTTACCAACTATATTTGGCAATTTTAGAGTTCATTCCCATGTATAAGCCAAGCCTTAGACAATAATTTTGTGATATATTTAACAGTTTATCAGGTTTTTTTATGTTTATAAATGGTCCAAAATGCGTGCAATATGCAATGCAATTTGGCATGGAATCTTGACTTAGAATTAATTGATGGACCACAATAATTAAATTTCCCGTAGATATGTGTAAAGAAATTGAGCAATTCAAGCAACTACAACTCCACCGCCTCCCTCATCTCTTTGGATAGGTAGCCCTTGGAACTATTGCCAATGTCCACTCATCCCAAGTTGCTGCATCTAATCATTAAAAAGATTTTAACATGATTTGTTTTGTTTAATTCTAATTTTCAGCTTCTGCTCAATTTTGAAACTGCAACACCTCAGTGAAAGTGAGCCTTGATGTTTTGAAATTGGATGTAATTAAAAGCTCCTAGAGGCAAATGTCATGCATTTGCGCCCTGGACTGTGTAGGCGTTCCAGACTATTTTTATCTTGGGAATAACTGACTCTCAGATCATAATGGCAGTGCATTGTTCGGCTCAATAATCTCTTGATTAGCTCTGGAGGCCATTTCTTAATGTACTATGATCACTTACATTCCTACAACTACAAAATGCCAATGCTATTCATATGGGGATTTTGGTACGACTTGAAGGGTGTAGTCGTAGGCTGTTCAGAAGTGGCCTCCAGACAATATTCTGCACTCTTCATGAAGGAACTCCAGCCATGGCAGAAGTAATTCATTTCATCAGTTAATACAGGAGGGTTTAGCTAGTATCTACAACTGCCAACATCCACTCCAAATTAAAGCCCTCAAAATTAGAGTGAGTGATTGTAGTGCACTACAGTAGTAATTACTGTCATATACACTTTGGCTTCTACTAAGAAGCCGGACGTAATGGTAATGGTTCGTATCGACTTATATGTTGGGTGGCTCTTTGGCTCGCTTATCACTAGAGATACCAACACAACACGAGTAGCCCCAGACTCTCTACCGCTCGGGTAGGACTTTATTCACTTCTCTCAGAGCATACGTCTGGACTGCACTATGTCCAGTCCCCTTCTGCGGATTGTCCGGCTTCTTAGTAGAAGCTGGACGCGAGGCATGGTGCTGCCCCCTCTTGTACCAAACGGGTATCGCGAAGCGACAACTGGTTGGCATAGAAGGAACGAGCACCACACGAGCGCGTCTCTCTGATGAAGCGCACTAATATATATACAACGATGCCGGCCCCTACACCACTCTCCCCCCTAGACTTTACCTAGGGTAGGTGTTAAAAATTACCTATTGTTAAAGTTATATAACAATATATACACACAGGTAAGTCTATTATAACAATGTTATATAGAATATTTAACATTAAAGGGGCATTATAAATAATATGTACATAGTAATAGGCATCGTCGCATATAACCCGAAGTAACTAAATAATAACATGAATAGGAGGTGGCGCCTTATGCACCATCAACCTATGGTGGTATATGTGTGTAACAGAGTTATTACAGTTGAGACGTATTTAAATATGTTAAGTTATATGGAGTTTTTGTAGTATTATATACAATACGAAGTAAAGTAACCCGAGAGGCTAGGTAACCCGAAGAAAAAAATTTTCCGTTCAGTTTATATAAAAATATAGTTTTCATAGAAAAATAAGTTATACATAATAAAATATGAGTTTAAGAGGTGTCCTACCTGGGTAGCAGGATCACCCTTACACTACTAATAAACTTCCGGCGAACCTGGAATGACTGGTTTTTGCAGCTCCCTTCGGTGACAAACCAGTGGTGGCAAGCCACGTTGCTGTGTGTTGTGCCCTGGTGAGGATGGGAAGATGGAGCCCCGGGTTTATGTGGTAATCCCTTGATGTTTCGGGTGGTGTCCATCTTAGCTGCAGGTTGTTATTCCGGTCCGTTGGGTCCTTTTTAAGAAGTTAATCTTCTGGCATAAAGTATGCCTTTACTCTCGGGTACTGGTGGGGTTACGCCGGCAGATGGACACTTACAGATCCTCGGGATCGTCTTCAGTGTCCATCTTCTCAGCTGGCTCCGGGTTAGTAGTGGGAGCCGAGCTGCTGCTGCTGCTCGTGGCAAGTAGCTTAAGGGCTTCCGTGCTCGGGTCACTGAGTAGACTCAGAGCACCCATGCCCTCGGAGGGACTATCTACCGCCGCGACGCGGACTAGGGACGACGCGGAGCCATCCCATTCGTCTAGGTGCTTGCCGAAGCAGAGGAAGAACTTCAGGTCTGCCTCCTTGTACCTATGAATGTACTTCGAGTTCTCAGCAGCGTGGAACTCCTTAAGCTTCTCGACTTCCCTCTGCTTTTCCCAGCAGGATTTATAGGCCTCCTCTACCCTTTTAATTTCCTGCTCCTTGATTTTGTCTTCCTCCATCTTCTGGATCTCGTAGACCAGATTGAAGGTGGCTTCAGTCATTGTCCGCCAGTAGTCAATCGACTTCTGGCGATGAAAAGACTGCCACTCAGCCATCAGGTCATTCTGGATCTTGATGGTACGTACATCTCTATGATCGACGAACGTATCCGGATCCTGAAGACCTGACAGGGTACTGGCTACCAGTCCCATAACGGGGACCCGAGGGACCGCGGATGGGGTGGTAGCTGGTTCTGGTGCAGGAGCCTGCGCAGTAACAGGCGAAGCGCCTGCAGAAGGGACCTGGGTACTCTCAACTGTGGTGCCTCCCGGGCCTCGGCCGTAGCCCGGGGGCACTCGGGTGGACTCGAGTCCATCACGGTCTCTACCCCGAGCTTTAGCTTGGCCCAAGAAGGTCAGGACCTGTGATTCGGGTCCCGGTGGTCCCATGGCAGGGAACTTCGCCGCATACTCGCTGTAAGTCGGCCGCTTACCAGAAGACTCCTCTCTGGCCCACCATGCACTGTGGCCAGATGGGGCACCGAAAAAGGTGCTCCAATCAGGTGGGGGTGTTACCTGACTAACCACCCCATGGGTCTGGTTGTTAGGCATATCGAGAGCTGAGACTTGTTGTCCCGACTGGCGACGGTCAGCTGGATTAGCTGGTCTGGGCTGATCCTTATTGCCCGTCGGGCTTATGGATTGGTCCGTGCGGGTCCGTTTGGAGGTACTGGTGGCGGGAGCCGAACCTCCATTGGTTCCCTTCGAACGAGACTTCCCTTTCTCTCGTTTGTCGTCGCCCCGCCACTTTTCCACCTTCAGGTGCACCTCGGTGGGCATCCCGAACTTTGTGCTGGAGGGGTTCACAGCAAAATAAGTGACGAGGTTGCCACTCCTCCAGGCGCAGAACTCGGGTTCAATCGACTGCTCTTTTACGTCCTTTACACTCAACGTAGCCCACTTTGCAAGGAGCTCGTTGAAGCACTTGACAGCACGCTTCCGGGTCTTCTCCAGGCCAGTACCTATGGCTTTCTGCAGATGCAGAGCCAGGTCCCGGCGCCGGTTGGTCATGAAGGTGCCGTCACACAACTTGCCTGGGCAGGGCTGCAGGGACACACTGCATCAAAGGCTTGTGGTGCATATGGTGCTTCACTATATGCCGAGCGAAGCGAGGCTTCGTCTCAAATGTCTTCTTGCCGGTGATTGAGAGCTGACAGGACTCGAACAGGCACTTACGGTGGCTGCCACTCAGTCCCCATTGAGTCATAGCCCACTGAATTTTCGTTCTGGACTCATAGTGGTAAAGGGTACCCAGTTTGGACTTGAGTTGGTCAATCCAATCAGGCGTATCGTGAGGACCGGACTTCATCCACTACTCATCGTCGCTATCACCATCCTTATTGACGGCGTCCGGGCACATGAAATGGATTGTGTCGTATGCACAATCCGAGAAGCAGCGGGGGACACGGTCTTTAAATCCCTCAGCTGCATTCTTCCACATCCACTTCTGGTTTTCGTCCTTGGGGACGTCCGTGGTCATTTCTTACCACATCGTCATGAACTCCAAATCAGTCCCTGCTCGTGTAGATGCCCGCTCCTCTAGGCTGGGCTCGGCTGGTGGTGGTAGTACCAGTCAAAGCCACAACCGAGGTGGTGGCGGCCGTCCCGCTGGTGGTAGCAGTGGGCGCTGCAGTAACCGGGGTGGCTACTGTGACTGCAGTTGCTGCAGACTTCGGGTCGCCCTTACCCCTCTTCTTGGTAGTAGAGGGTTCTGGCTCCGCCGGAGACGCTTTTGCTCCATTCTTCTTCTTCTTACGGGTTGCCTTGGGCGGCTGTGGCGGGACTTCGGGACTGGAATCCGACTTGTGGGGATCCTTGTCCTTAGCCCGAGTGCTTCTCCTGCTACTGACTGGTGAGTCAGTGCTGGAGGCGGCACTCGCCTGGAGTTGAGCCTGCTGCTTGCGGTGGGCCCGACGGGTAGCGGCTTACTCCTTCTGCTGTTCGTCAAGCTCAGGTCGCTTGGCTTCAACAGCAGCTTGCTGGCGAGAGATGTCCTCGTCCGAGATACTACCAGCTGCCTCAGGTATACTGGCGCCTGGCTCCTTCTAGGACTTGGATCTCTCGATTTCTATCCAAAGATCAGACTCGGTAAGTGGCCCCTTCGGTGTAGGCTTACAGCTCAATTTCTTGGTCCGTCCGGATTCCACCGACGACTGTGTGACGGTGGAGTCTGTGTCCATGTCCGACTTGGACTCTCTAAGCTGGCTCGCCTTCTGGGTTATCCCTTCAGACAGAAGCACAGCACGAGCCAAGTTCTCATCCAGCGCCATAGCTCCGGCCAACTGTCTATAGTTGCGGAACCACGACACCGGCATGTTCTCGGCCAACTCGTCCGTACACAAGTCTATCACCAGAGTTTTGAAATAGTCTGGGATATTCTCGGGTTGGCCGGGCACTTCCGCTAAGGGACCGCATCCAAACATGGAGGGATGCATGGGGATGTACATCCCCCCGCTGGTGTAGACCACACCCTCTTCCTCATCCACATGGGTGAGGCGCTGGGTGCAGGTTCTGAATCCTGGAGGATACAGAGGAATGTCCATGACATCTATTCCCAGATGGGCAAGGCGGGTTCGCTGGACCCCGTACCGTGGGTACTGGACCCGGATTCGGAGGAGGAGGCATCTGCTCTCTGTCTGCGACCTCGGTCAACATGGCAGAGAGAGTCTTGGCGGCCTCTTCCACTTCTGGTTCTCGTCCGAGACCAGTGTTAGAGGATTCCATGGTCTCCTCTACCCGAGACGAGACCGTCGGGTCCTCGCCTTCATCCAACTCAACATTGGCCGTTTGACGCGCAGCGTCAATCATCCCCTGTGCCATCACAGTGGGGCAATCTTCCAATATAAAATTGGCAGTAGTTGTGTTGGACTACTCCCGAAGGATTTGTCCAACAAAATAAGCTATAAGCTGCCGCAGGGTGTAAAAGAACTGGAGCAAAACTAGTGACGTCTTACCGCCAAGATTTCGCCCTAGTTATGAACAACATGGCGCCTGACCTCTCGTCTCGCGAGATCCTGCTATGGGCTATCCGGTGACCTAGTTCCGCGCTTTCCTGCCACTCCAGTGGCCTCACCTAGCGGACTAGATCCGAACTAAAATTCGGCTCGGTATACGAGACGCAGGTTGCTACCCAGGTGCTATCATCTGGAGTTTGGTGGTATATACATCGCTATAAAGCAAATGTACCGGTTAATTCGTCCACCGCTCACTGGATACGGCTACCCGAGGAACACGCGCTCGACACCCCCAGCCGCGGTACGTATGCTATTCGCCTACGGCGGACAACACGCAGCAGCTCGTTGTGTACTGAGTAAGGTAACGGCAGACCTCAACCGAGGACTGCGTCTAACGCCTTGGGTTAGCATTTTATTCTTCCCGGCTCTACATAAGGCCTTCTCCGGGTCGCGCCTAGCCACGGCGAGACCACTCCCATATGTAATGCCTTCACTCAGGGAGTTTCTTACGATTAGGCCGTTTCCTGGCTGTTGTCTTCTTTTTAGACACTACCATTGCTTCCAGCTGCTTCATAGGCTGACCTCTGGGGCATTTCTCAGGTACCGTTACGCTGGGCCAACTTAACGTTGGCTCAGGCAGCTGGTATCCGAACTCCCTTTCCGCCGCTTAGCGTCCGTTCCAGGGCCGAAGCTTCCCAACATTCCCAACATTAGGAGATGATGCGTACAATCTTGAATGGACCCTCCCAAGGCACTACGAGCTTCAAGCGTTCAAGTGGCTCGTAATACCTTAGTACCTTGTCCCCAACATTAAAGCGTATTCTTTTTGCATTGGTGTCATACCCCACCCCTGCCATTTAGCACTTTTCAGCAGTTCTTTACGAACGGCCTCGTATGCATGCTTGAATCTGTCCCGTAACGACTCCACAAACAACACAGTGCAGGGCGCCTCCGGGTCTATCCCAACCACTCCATACACCAAGTCGGCAGGCATAATTATGTCCTGGCCGAACACTAGAATGTTTGGAGTGCAATTAGTAGATGAATGAACGGTGTTGTTGTAGGCGTGTACTACAAACTCGCACTGTTCATCCCAGTCGTCCTGGTGGGTATTAACCAGGGGTTTTAGTACTTGTATCAAAGTCCTATTGAACCTTTCCACCTGACCATCCGACTGTGGTCAGTATGGGTTGGTTCGGTTCCTGCCATAACTCTGACTCAAACTCTCTTCCTTGGTCACTGTGCATCATGAGGGGGATACCCAAATGTAGCACCCAGCCTTTTACAAGCGCTTCAGCACATGTAGCGGCTTTGTGATTCGGAAGAGGAAACACCCGAGTGTACTTTGTATAGTAGTCTGTAACAACCATCATACAGGTGTTCTCTCTGGGCGTCGTTTTAAATCCACTGATGATGTCGATTGCTACTCGAGCAAATATGACACCAAACAATTCCTGGGACAAGGGTAACTTGCCTAGGCCGGGTCCTGGCTTGTTTTTACAACAATCCGGGCAAGCTGCGATCCACCGAAGTAGGTCGCTTCTCATTCTGGGCCAGTAGTAACCCTGCGACCACAGCGTTGTGGGCCCCTCAGTCTTCACAAGTGGCATTCTGGCACTTTCGGATGGGTTGCCTTGATAAGGCATCCGTATTAATATGCTTTGCACCCGGTCGGTGCTCAATTTGCTTATGCTCCAAACTGAATTCGGATAGATGAGCTAACCATCTCCCAATCATCCCTTCGGCGTCCTTAAAATTAAGAAGCCACCTTAGAGACGAATGGTCGGTCCGCAAAGTAAAGTCAGCTCCCCACAGGAAATGCTTAAACTTCTTCGTATACACCACTACTGCGAGGAGTTCTTGTTTAGTGGTACAATAATTACGCTGGGTCTTGCTTAACGTGTTGCTAGCAAATGCCAATGGGACCTTGACTCCATTCTGGACCTGAGAGAGGGCTGCCTCTATAGCGTCGTTGCTCGCCTCGGTGTCTAGTATGAAATGCCCTTCGGGATTAGGATATTTCAATACCGGTGTATTCCTAAACAAATCTTTTATTTTATTAAAAGATTCTTCCTGCTCGCTGGTCCATGGGAATGGTTCCCGAGCCCTACCCGGGGTCCAGTAAGCTAAGCATTGCATGGGAAAGCTTACACGGGAGTTATTCGGTATAAAATCATGGTAATAGGAACAGAATCCTAAAAATGATCTAACCTCCTTAGCACTCGTGGGCCTTTCCCAATTCTCAACTGCTTCCAACTTCTCCGGATCTGCACTCACTCCGTTAGGGGTGATGATCCTTCCCAAATATGTTATTGTTTTCTTGAACTGGTTATATTTCTTGGGTTTGAGTTTTAGACCGTTGGATAGAATCCGATCCAGTACCAGCTGCAGGTTTGAGTGGCATTCCTTAAACGACTTGCCGAATACGACAACGTCGTCCAAGTAGACCAAACACTTCTTCCACAGCAAGTCGCTGAGTAAGGATTCCATCATTGCCTCAAATGTAGCCGGGGGCGTTACACAATCTGAAGGGCAAGACATTATACTCGAATAGTCCCATATGGCTAGAGAAAGCTGTTTTCTCTATGTCATCGGGATGCATCGGTATCTGCCAATACCCGGATTGTAAGTCCCAGGTACAGAACCATTGGTTCCCACCCAAGCTATCCAACGTCTCGTCTATCCATGAGTTCTCCTTTGTCATATTGTTTAGTTTTCGGTAATCGACACAAAAGCGGATTGTACCGTCCTTCTTAGTAGTCATACAAACGGGGCTGGACCAAGGGCTCGAGCTTGGCACGATTACCCCTAGTTCCAGTTGCTTTTGTATTTCTTGTTCGCATATCAACTTCTTCTTAAGAGGAAGTCTACGATACGGAATCTTGAAAGGTCTCTCGTCGCCGACATGAATACATATAACTCCATATGAGCATTCACGGTCCACTGACCACCAGCTATATATCATATAAACCTCTAGGCACCCGCTAAGGTGCTATAGGGGGACAAAGGATGGTAAAGGTGACATGTTGTGAATTTCAGGCAGCTCTCAGGCGGCTCTCAAGCCGCCCCACGGCCGCCCAGCCCGGATATCGGACCAGTTCTGTAAACGCTGGTCCATAACAGACCCCATGGGCTTAATCTGGGCGCACAACTCCCCCTTCGCGCATGCGCAATCACTAAGCTCTAGGATTACCAGCGGCCGAGATGCGGGCATCTAAAGATACAATACTGAGCGGGACAATGAGGGCCCCACACTGATGATGGGGGCACCCTATGTACCCCCATGGACATGAAACACTCAGCACTAATGGACAATAGCAGTGGCAGTTGCTGTTGGCTCCAGCTAGTCTAGAGGAAGGATGCTAGGGTTGGCTATTTAAGCTCAACCCTACCTTCCACCCAGGCAGTATCCAGAGAACAGCTTCAATGACAACATCTGCAGTCCAGCTCTCCTGAAGCCTGCTATGCATCTGCCACAAGAACACTCTGCTGGGTTAGACTATGTCAGACAGACATAGGACTACACCCCACTTGTGGCCAGAGGCTATCTTCTTTCATCTATCTACGAGAGGGTAAAGTTGCACATTTATAGTATCTCTCTATCAGCAGGCCAGGAGCTAGGTTGTGGGAACCCAGCTAGAACCTATATTGGACAATGTATTATTACTATTACACATACTTATATTATATTTACTGTGTGTGAATTACCTGTGTATTGACATTTGTATTACTGATACATAAGTTCTACCTAAACCTTGAATACATACATTGTAGGGCAGGCATTGCAGTGCAAACATTAGTGACCACTAGATGCAGGGCTAAATTGGGCTTAGAGTGAGGGATCCAACTATGTTTACAAGGGGTCTACTAGTACCGTCTTCAGCAATGCTTGGGAATGTTCACAACTTGGGCAAGAGAACATAATTATCTCCAGAAATTTGGACACGCCAGAACATCATATACTCGAGAGAAAAAAAAGTCCATGTCCTGAGAATATCCCGACTCTTACCCAAGTACCAGTCTTTCAGAAGAGAAAGGGAGGGAAAAGATGGAGAGAAAGAGAGAGAAAAAAGAGGGAGAGAGAGAGAGACAGAGAGAGAGAGAGAGAGAGGGAGAGAGAGAGAGAGAGAAAGAGAGAGAGAGAAGAGATCCAGATGGAAACAGAGAGAGATAGACAAAGAGAAGTACAGAGAGACAAACACACACACACACACACACACACACAGAAAGAGAGACTGGTACTTATCACCCCCCCTCGTTTTTTGTGGGGGGAGGGGATTTGACATTATTTGATATATTAAATGACTTGATCAAAATGTTATATGTCCTGATTCAATATGACTCCAATTTATATTCCACTAAATGTGTGTTAGTTAAACATGGTTTGAACAACCAAGCACTATACGCCTGAGCTCTTTGGGTGTATAGTGACTCTTATATGCCCAAGTAGCATGTACTGGACTATAGTATATACTGGACTCCGTCCGAGCCAGTCGATATACAGGACGTCACCCGAGGAGCATACCCAGGACTTATAGCCCATCAGATACACTGGATCTTACATGAGGCATTTATATGCCTAGCTCTCACTCCGAAAGTTCAATACCCGGCCGTGCCACAAGACTGTTGGACAGGACTGGCAGAGTCAGCTAAATTTAGACTGGCTAGGTGGTGTGGTACAGGCAAACAACCTGTGGTACACACTTACGGAACAGGTCATATTAGTAGAGGGGGTCAAAAATCAAACTCCTAAAAAATGATCCAGGATATTCACATTGACTAATCTTCCTAAAGTCGGTCTTCCAAAATAGCGGATAAAAAGACATCATGCATGATATTTTGCCGAAAATGTTTTTTTTTAGAAATATTTTTTTAACAAAATTAGGGGCAAAAATCATGTCTTTGAAAATTTCCATGAGATAATCACATTCTCAATTCTTGTTGTATTCATGAGTTGGGGCTAAGCCATTCTCGAGATCCAGACTCGAGAACTTGAATATAAGATGTTTTGGTCTGTCCAAATTTCCAGGGAAAAAGAGATTCTTAATTCTTGTTGTATTCCCAAGTCGGGACTCGAGAAATTCCCGAGTAATGCTCGAGATCTTAGTCAGTGGGTTATGGGTTCAGCGATCAGTGGCACAATATAGGCAGTCACTTCAATGCTTATTCATCAAGGCAGTAAATTCCATCCCATATAAAAAATAGGCCAGCATAGCACCCCATGGCCAATGTCCAAGCTATCGTGTAGTTGCATTTTTGTTTTTTTAATATATGATATACAACATGCACTGTAACAAGAAATGCGGTTGTGACTGCATAAAAAACGCCTCCCGGCGTTTTTTTAAGTGGTCACCTCATCACATGGGGGAAATGCAATCATCGTAGCACCTCCCATCCCGCTTCGCGGGACCACCGCTACGCGGTGTGGGGAGGCGCTAAAAAATAACAAATTTACAAGGGATCATCGTAAGGCTGAACAATGAACCACTGTAACAGTAAAGGAGTGAACCAGTTTTTTTTTCAAAATGATATCTATACCTATCATTTTGTAATACCCTCCAGGTAGCAGTACAGTCTTACAAGGAACCTCTGTGAAAATAACGATGGATCACTGGCAACTTCAGGATAAGGATGCCTTAACTTAGTCATATAATGTTTGTCTGTTGATTTGTTATGTGTTAAAAAAACTGCTCTGGGGCACACAGTGCCACTCAATTATACCTGGTCCCTACAGTGTAGTAAACAAGGCGTGTTGACTACTGAGACTGTACTGAATGGACTATGTAAGCTTAGACCCCTTGCCTTTGAGGGTGGAATTGATAATTCAGATAACTCATCTTACTCCATTGTCAGTAGACCGTTATAGGTATTGTACTTATCATATTTATTTTTCACCTTTGACTCTACCATGTAACCCAGTGTCCGAGTCTACCCACAAGCCAAGCCATACCCATAGACCAAAGGCTGGCGGTGTCAACTGCACTCAGTGACCCCGCCTCCTCCCACTGGAGGATACGCCGTCAATCACAAGCAGCCCACTGCATGCTGGAAATTCCTAGCAGACAATGTTTAGAAACAACTCCTCCTGCTGGAGGACATGCCCATTGATCATGAGCAGCTCACAGCATACCGGGAGTTCCCAGCAGCTATATTTAGAACCACACTGAACTCTGTGAACCCCAGTGCTATGTTTGGGATCCCCCCTACATACCTGCACTGGAGTTCCCCAGTTACTATATTTAGCTCACCTGATACTATTTTTAGGATGAGCTGGGTGAGCAGCTCCTACTACAAATACCTGTGGAGGGAGCAGCTCACTCATCTTTCCACCTTCGTACTTCATACCTCACACACTCACGTGAGATCAAGGCCCTTGGCTCAAGGGCTAGGCTTGGACACTGTTGGGCACCTTTATACTGTATCACCAACTATACCTCGTGGACTTCAATGAATAAAGTGGATATCAAACTGGATTCCTGATTCGTCTGTATTCATCCTTATTCATCATTTACGGACTCGTTGACAATGGTGGAAAACCCTCACGTATCATCCCACAAGTTACCACCTCTCATGAGCCATGGACAACAGTGAGACCCTACCAAAGGAGCCAGCCCCACAACGTATCCCTACATCTCAAGACAGAGACCAGCAAGAAGCCACCAGTACACAGTACGCCGCCCCGATAGACTCCTCGCCAGACGCGCTCCAGCTGGACCCAGTGCTACCAGCCCATAGACGCACACATAAACAGACACCTGTGAGTTCAAACACCTTACATTTCTCATCTACCATAGTGGACACCAACACAGGTGCACCTACCAGTACACCAGCAGGAGCCCCACCACCAGGTTTAAACCTCACCCTACCTGGCTATTCACCCTCAGAATCACCACCCCTAAGATTAGGTGGTCTTCAAAGTACCACATACAGCACGCCTGAAAATCAATCACCTGGTTACCTCCACCTAGATAGCCATCTAGAGGAAAGATCCAATAGCCTGCAGGAAGCCCTGGAAGCTGCCGGACGGTCACCCTCATCCAGCAGTGATTCTGACCCACAGTGTACACCTGACCTAAGTTGGGACAACCTTACTGTACCGGACATCCAAGCCCACCCATCAGTAGCAGACAATTACTGGAGGAGCAGGCTAGACTCAGCAATCCACAGGTGGAGAGAAAACAGACTCAACACAGGACGTGCACAACAGATACCAACCGGAGCTACACCAAGCTACCAGTGTGGTGAGAGTCCCTCTGTTTTTCTAGACAGGATAAACCGTATTCTAGAAGAGCAGTGGCAAGACAACTCCAATCCCACCAATCTGCTAAGGCCGCACCAAAACCCACAGCCTGATAGCAATCCACCTGGAGGAGACCCTAGGCCTTACTACCCCTACTCTACCTCCGAGGAAGACAGGGCGACACCTCCAGCACCAAATTCATCCCTGAGCACGCCTCCAAGAGCCAGATCCTTTGAAAGGCCATACCCCACCCATAGACCCAGGAGAAGAGTGCAATCATCCTCCCCTCAAAGGCCAAATACACCTGTATTTTACAGACTTCAAAGAAGCTTGGACTCTGCAGCTAGAAGAGGCGACCTTGTGGCCACTACTCCCATACTACACAGAAACAGTCACTTCCCCGCCCATTTACAAACAGAATCCACCTCTGAAGAAGACACAGAAGTAACCTTCCCCCACCTGCGCAGAGCACCTGCCTACCCAAACATGGCCACCGCAGCTCCACCTCCAGAATACAACCAGGATGACATGACGAGGAACATAGTCAGAGAATGCACCCAGGCAGTCAATGACTCCCTCTCCAACCTACTAACAGGACAAATGAACTTATTGTCCGCTGAAATAAAAAGGATTGGGGACGACTCCTCCTGCCAACTGTCAAGAATAAATGACAGGTTGAATGACATGGACACTTGGAAATCGCACCTGGAGAATGACATTGGCCAAATACAAAGAAGAGCAGCTCAGGACAACGCTGATGTACTGAGAAGGTCTGAAATAGCGTCAGCCAATCTGTCTGACAGAATCAACAGAAATATTGATGGAATGAGATCTGAAATATTCAGGGCCATTGATAGGACAAGAACACCTACCAGCCAAGGCCAAAACAGCCTTTTCTCACCCACCAACACTAGGCTACCCCCTTCAGGCCAACCTTCACAGGTTATGAGCACCTCTACCAGAATGCCGACATCTGTACCGGTAGGATACAGGCTCAGTCCCCCAAGCCTTTTCCAAAATACAACCCGAATGATAGCGACAGGTGCCACGCCCACCCAACAAGGCGCGACACATGCAGGTCTTGGTAGTTCAGCCACAACCCACCAGATGGCGCCCTCTACCACTCGTCCATCACCGGTAGCCGCCACATCACTTTCAGGCAGTGTTTACAACCATGTATACATACCCCACCAGGCACACACGCCCTACAACAACCCTATACCAATGTATAGTTTGTTTACAAACACTCCACCTGCCCAAGCAGCTGCCCACCAGCCTGCAGCTCAGTCCACACCAATGATACCAAATCTAGGACAATCCAATTTCTCCGCTCCTACTGGATACAGGAGTTTTGAACCTGAGCGACTCACATCTGCTCAATTAAGCTGTTTTAACAAGCCAGAACCCTTTGACAAACCCTCGCCCTACAGGTCTGCAGCCAGATTCCTGGCAGAATTCAAATTCTATATAAGAAATGCATACCCCCGCAGCCCAACAATGCATGCATCCTGTATGTATACCTTTTTAAAGGGCAGAGCAGCACAATGGTTTTTCACAAACATTTTTGACAAACCAATCATGTATGACACTGAGGCAGTCTATGCCGCCTTTCTCAGCAGATTCAGCCAGCCTGACCCTGCCACAATAATCAAAGGATATAGAAACAGAAAGCAGCAACCCAAAGAGACTGTGGAGGAATACATAGCAGATATGACCTTATTGCTATCCAACAGCAACCTGGATGAATCTGTACAAGTGGACTATCTCATAAATGGCCTCAAAGATGAAATAAAAAACGTTGTACTCTCAGACAGCCCCAAAAGCATTAGGGAAGCCGAGACTGCAGCATTAAAACAAGAATTAGTCATGGAAGCAGCCAAAGCAGCCCATGCCTCAAACCAATCTTCAGACTTGTGCGCCATGAACTATAATAACTACAATGGGCAAAGGAACAACAACAACAACAACAACAACAACAATAACAGATCCAGGAAGGACCAGTACAATAACAACAGTTATAACAACAAGCCCCCTGGAAATGGCAATATTAAGCAGTATGACGATAAACCCAAGTCAGGATACAACCAAAATCAACAAGGTTATAACAACCCCAGATCCGGCTCAAACAGCAGATCAGGCTCCAAGAACAGGTATCAGTCGCCAGGCAGGAGCAAATCTCAGGAAGGAAACAGAAGCAGGTCCAAATCCAGCGACACAAGAAACAACTTTGTTTTCATCCCTGTTGCCTCCACCCCCACCAACACCCGCCAGGTGTCCTTCCAGAAACTACTGGTCCCAGCAGATTTCCCAATCCCTGATGATTGGACCCAGCAACAAAAGAAATCCAGGGACCCAACACCAGGCAGAAATGACAACAAAAAGACAGGAGACAACCATCCTGACAACCAACCTCCTGATTCTGGACAAGGAGAACACTACAATGACAATATTGAATAGGATACAGGGGAGGGCCACCATGCATCTTACAGCCCCGCCCCCACCTTGGACAACAAAATTGGAACGTCCCCCACATGCCATATTTCACACACAAATAATGGAGCAGAATTAAATTCGGCAGAACAACAGAACCACGGCCCCCAGCCTGTGAATTGTGACGAAGACTCCTCATCAGACAGTGAGGACCTCTATGAGAACCAGAACAAGAGAATTTCCACCCTCCAATTAAAAGTCGAGACCAGTAAGTATGGGCAGCAAGGTAAGACCTCTTACATTAATACTGAATTGACTAAAGGCGCAGTTAATGTTGATATCAATGGCAGTTCTTACAGAGCCCTTGTAGACTCTGGAGCCTCCCTTTCCTTTATCAGCCAGAAAATGGCAGATAAAATCATATCAACCCCCAATTTCAGACATGGTAGGAGATCTCGCATGGTTATCCTACTAGCTGATAAATCCTCAGTTCAGGTCAACAATTCCATCACTATAACTTTCCTAATCAATAACACAGAGTTTAAAACAAGACTACATGTTGTTCCAAAGCTAAATCACCCCATAATTCTTGGCGTAAATTTTATGACCAAATATAGGGCCAAAATTTCCTTTGGAACCAAGTCCCCTTCACCACACTTCATTAGAGCAGCCAAAGGCCTAACCATGCCACCAAACTCTGAATCCACATTCAATGCAATCGTCATAGGACCTGATTCCTTAATAGGTAAAACAGGCATCACAGAAAATGTCGACACGACATTACCGGTACTAATGAAACACGCCCTTGTTGAACCAAGGTCAACAAGAAAAATCATACCGGTAACGGTGGCCAACCCAAATGATTTTTCCATCAATATCAAAAAGCACATGAACCTAGGCATTTTTGCACTTAACAATCTAAACAAAGCCATTCCCATTGGGAAACTGAACAGCCAACACTCCCTCAACAGCATAATCTCCGACAAAGACATGCTCCCCATCAATTGTGGAGATGATCCCCTAGATCAGCTACCCAAAGGGGACGACCCTCTAAAATATACAATATGTGACAAGCTCACTGATGCCCAAAAACAACAAATCAAAAACATTGTTGTATCAAATAGAGAGGCTTTTGTATTAAATGAAAGTGCTATAGGATTAAATGTTGAAAATGAGGTCAAATTAGAATTAATCCCTGATTTCAAACCCTGCAACAGACCATCCTACAGAATGTCACCCAAGAAAGAGATTTTTCAAAGAGAGCTGTTAGATAAACATTTACAGCAAGGTGTCATTGAAGAATGCACCAAACCCTGTGAGTGGAACTCCCCAGCTTTCTTAGTACCCAAACCCCAGGGAGACAGGTCTGTGGCCTCAGGATGGAGAATAGTCGTGGATTATAGATGGGTTAACCAAAACTTAAAATCTTTTTCCTACTCCTTCCCCAGAGCAGACGACCTCATGCAACAAGTTGGCAGAACAGGTGCTAAATATTTTTCCAAATTGGATGTATACAGCACCTACCATCAAATTCCTCTAGCTAAAGAATCAAGGCCTTTAACAACTTTCTCCGCCAATGGCACAAGATATATGGCCAAAGTATTACCCATGGGTTTAAAAACTTCTGGTTTGTCATTCATGAATGTAATGGAACAATTGCTCATTAAGTGCAAATACAGAAATGCAGTAGCCTATGTGGATGATGTGGCCATATACAGCCCCACATGGGAAAGACACCTGCAAGACCTAGATGAAGTGCTAAAACTTTTCACCAAAGGAAACATCAAATTAAAGTCAGAAAAATGTGAGTTTGGCACCACCAAAATGGAATTCTTAGGTTTTACCTTAGATCAACACGGCATCTCACCTTCCCCAGACAAAATCTCACCGGTTAAAACCTTCCCAGCACCTAAAAACATCCACGACCTTAGGTGTTTCAATGGAATGGCACAATTCTATAAGAGATTCATTAGAGGTTTTGCCCATATAATGAAGCCCTTATATGAAGCCACAAAGGGTACCTTCAAATGGACCACTCAATGCCAAACAGCCTTTGAAAAAATCAAAGCATCAATTTGCACTGAGGCAGTCCTAAAATTCCCAGACTATAACAAACCCTTTATCATCTTCACAGACTCCAGCAATTTCAGCTTAGGAGCAGTTATTACACAGGTAGATGAACATGGTTTTTATAGACCCATTGAATTCTCTGGGAGAGGTCTAACACCTCAGGAAACCAGATATGGAATAACTGACAAAGAGCTACTTGGGATAATCTTCGCTGTCAAAAAGTTCCACCATTATGTGGACGGCACTCACTTCAAAGTATATTCAGATCACACTGCCCTAGTCTCCCTCTTCAACAAAAAGGAGAATATCACCAATGGGAGATTGGCAAGATGGATAGATACTGTTATGTCCTATGATTTTGAAGTAAAATACCTACAAGGTAGAGCCAATTTAGTGGCAGATTGCCTGTCTAGAAGAAAATATCCCCCTGGCTCTGATGATCCAATACCAATTAGATCACAAGGTAAAATTATCCTCCCACCAAAGAGGGTACAATTTTCAGATATATCCATGACAAAGGTTTTCGGATCAGACGACCCAATCCCCAATAATCCCATCTGTTTGGGACCTCCTAGATCAATATTAAAAGGAGGCAAAATTTGGGGAAGCACAAATAAACCACCAAAAGGCGTCATAGCAAGAAAGGGCACCCCAGAAAGGCAGCAAGGTGTGAATCCTGACCTGTGTGTACTCACTCGAGCACAGTCCCAGTCCCAGGATGACACACCTCCAGCAGCCAGCCAATCAGCGCCCAGTAAAAAGACCCGCCCACTCAAGCCTAAGTGCAGCAGTCCTCGCCCCAGAGGCAGGCCCGCCAAATCTAGGTCACCTAGGGTCTCCATCAAAGCTGCAAACGCCAAGAGAGCTAAGCTCTCCCGCCGTGTGCTACCTCTAGCTGAAAGGGCAATTCAGGAAATCTGTAAACACCAATCCCTGACACCTTCTAGAGAAACACTGATTAAAAGCCAAAAAGAAGACCTTTTTGATTCCTCCATGGCAAACTACATTGAAAAAGGTAGCCTGCCACACGACTCAGGATTAATGAATCAAATACTACGTAACCACGACCAATTCATCTTACTGGATGAAGTCCTCTTTAGAATTACTGATACCAACTTGGGTAAAACCCTAGAGCCCACACTGCAAATTGTAATTCCAGAAAAGTGGACAGAATCTTTAGTGGAAGCAACCCATTGCTCTCCCCTAGGTGGACACCTAGGTCCGGTCAAAACCTATACAGCCATAAGGGCTAGGTATTACTGGAGATCAATGTTTAAAGAAGTTTTTGACTTCTGCGGTACTTGCCACACATGCCTGACCACCAAAAAGAGACCCAAAAACCTGAAAACTCCAATGAAACTACGTGACCCAGTACTCACAGCATACTCTCACGTCACCATGGACACAATAGGCCCTTTTTCCAAGGCCGCTGATGGCTCCCACTACATACATGTGGTGACCGACCATGCCACCAGGCATGTGACTGCCTGGACAAGTGAAGAAAATACTGCTGCAGTTGTAGCACTTGGTTTCTTCCAAAGAGTCATATGTATCCATGGCACTCCCTCAGTACTAAACACAGATAATGCCCAGCAATACGTCTCAAAATTATTCAAGTATTTTTGTGAAAAGTTCGGCATCAAACATGTGACAGGAAGTGCACATTGGTCTAGGTCCCAAGGTCTCTGTGAGCGCCAACATCAAACCATAGAATCATCCCTCAGAGCCTTTGTATCAAAATCACAAAAACACTGGTCAACCTTCCTGCAAGCTGTAATCTTCAGTATCAATAATACTATAAGCAGCGCCCTAGGCTACTCACCAAATCTGTTAGTCTTTGGCAAGCAGACACACCTACCAACTGAAGCAGCTTTGTCCTTGATTAAAACTGAAAAAGACTCAAGTACCAGGGAGAAAATTATGACCAGCCTACTACAGTTTAGGGATGATATTCAAATGAAAGCTGCAGAAAACATGATCTCTGCTCACAAAAAGATGAAAGCCAGACATGACATTTCAGCAGAACTCAGCTCATATAACACAGGCCAGTTGGTATATTTACATATACCAACCCTACTAGTCAAATGTACATCAAAAAAGTTGCAACCCACATACTCAGGCCCCTACATCATAATGAAGATGACCTCACCAGTTACAGCTATTCTAAAAAGGCTACAAGATGGAAAAGTACTGAAGAAATCAGTACATGTATCAAGGCTGAGGAGACCAATCACAAGAGCTAGCGCCAAAGCCGTCATAAAAAGGCTACAATCAGGGCCCACAAGCTCACTCCACGACCCCGACCAAGACGACCCCTCCAATGTGAGTCTCACCACTCACAAAACAAAGAAAAAGAGAGGAAGGCCAGCCAAAAAGGGAATAATCTCCTTCAGCCCCATGCCCTCCAGAAAATCAAGAAAAATTTCTAAGCGTCCATTATAGGCCATAAGTCGTTGTGTCAAACACCAAACATCTATATAAACAAACCTCCTTCATTCCCCACAGGCGCCACGCGCCCCAACCAAATTAATCAACCATTAATACACCAACCACTTAAACACACTGACAGCAATAGTCACAGACCAACGCCCAACCTATTTATACTAACAGCCATAAAAATTCCTATGCATCCAAAATCAACACCGCCTTGATTAACTGTATATACACACACCTACCCTTTCTAAGTGGAACGCCAAACACTGGCAAATGGATTATCAAATAATTAGGTTAGGTTACACACGCCACATACCGACCGCCCAAGGCAGCGCTGTATCCTCGGTTTGTGTATAAACTTAAATACACACATGCGACGGCTTGTTACCACTTCAAGACCACTATTTCCAATGATAAACCTATTGTAGGAAGATGGACCTCTGACACCCACACCCCATGTTTACACCGCTGTCTCTGCCAACCCTTAAGTGCTGTGGTGGCACATATACAAATCAATAACACACTGCCCTCAAGGTCTTCAAAAGCTACAGGGACGCCATAGCGACCATATCACCTTGGCCAGGGATAAAACACCCCCCGCCAAGCTTCCCAATATGCTATCTTTAGACAATATCTCACCACCAACCAATCCAGGCCAGGATAACCCTAATTTGCATATGGGACCGTACAACCCCACTTGCATCCACCAATAATATTTGGCCTACGCCTCTTTCAGGGCAAGACATACCACCTATGGGAGATCTCAGACTGAGAAGTAGCCAAACTCAATCTCAGGTTTATAAGCGCTTGCCCACCCACATCTGATCACAACACAACCCACAACCAATACCACCACACCTTAAGCACGGCAACAAGTGTCTGGGAAGGGACCATGGCAGACCCATCATGCAACCAGCCCAGGTAGGATTATCTTATGGGTCTATTTTAGCATTTAGGATTTTTAACAGTCGTTCTAGCATTGTACATGATAGTAGTTTTATTATCATGGTGCCCAGGTACCCCTATTAACCAATGGCGGTGTGAGCCTTAAGTGTGTGTAAAATGTGGAAGAACTTCTCCACTATCCTATAATTTTTAACATTGATAATCCAATTTACTAAACCTCTTCAGCCAAGCAAATTCCCCACCTTTACCTCTCCCCCCATCCACAGCCCACTTAGACCCCTTTTTCCTTTTATGACTTACAGCCTGGACCCACCGGCAAATAAGCACGGCCCAAATGCTACATGGACCATACACAGCCTCCTTGGACCACATGGGATCAGGAGTGATCTCATGGATCCTTTTGAAATTAGGAGCATAATCATGGAACAGCAACACCTCATCACCTTCCTCGCCCAGGAAGATATTAAACATTACCTCAGCAGCCCTGTGCTAAGACAGGAGCTGGACATGAACAATCACTCCATAGCAGCAACCATAAAAGCCTTCATGGTCGCTGTAGCTGGGGATAATCCCCGCCGGCCTCCATGGGGCAGGTTTAACCATAGATCTGCATCATACATAGCACTCTTATGTGCTCGCACTCTTCTAGCGTCAGAACAGCCCCTCAGGGACTTACCCCGCCAATACTCCAGAATTGGACGCGAATTGGCCATAAGGAATACAGCCAGCCTGGTATTCCAATTTGCTGTTTTTGAGATAAACAGATTCCATGCCCAAGCTCGTGTGCCGCCCCTGACGGTGACAACAGGCACCAGTCCATCTGCATAAAACCATCCATGTAACAACAACCCCACCACCCACGGAATCCCCGACCTTTGTAAATACTTGACCATACTAACATCCCATTTTTGTGACTAAGCTAATGCTATTTTTAAGTGAACCCCACCATCAAAATTCCAAAAACCTCAAAATTTCTCAATTTTTCTCATTTTTCTAGAGCAGCAGCCATCCTAGCAGTCTGTATATTCTTACATCTGCTCCTCGGCTGCACCTCAACATCAGATAACAATCTGAACACCATCTTCAGACCCAACTATGGCGCACTGTTTACCAAGTTACCCCAAACATTACTAGCCAATTACATGGACTATCCATTGACCTTCAGCCTCAACTTGACCTTTGACCAGAACTTAAGCCAGCCAGAACTGCTCAGCCCACTCATCGCCACTGATGCACCCCAATACATTAAGCACACAGCCCATGCCCTAGATAACATGATACAAAGCCTATTCTCCAAGTCAAAAACAACACTAGAAACCTTGTCAAAATTAATTTCCCCATCAAACGTCAGACAAGCCAGAAACGCCCCAGGCCAAGTCATTGGTGACATTTTAAGAGCTTCAATAGGCCTCGGTACTCAACCAGAAATTGATATTTTGAATTCTGAAATGTCTGACCTGGATAAAAAGTTAGCCACCAAAATGCACGTGGTAGAATTAGCCACACATTTCTTGTTAAATATTTCGGAATTTAATTACAATTCTGTCAACATCTTCTCAAAATTCCAAAACGACACTGATGATGCTCTATCTTTCATTTCCGGAAAATTAGAGCATTTAAATTCAAACATCTCATCAATATTATTAAAATTAGAACTCCAATCCAGACAAGACACCTTCTATTCCATGTTATTCACAGCAGCAAATTCACAAATAGAATCCTTAATTGACCTCCAAAGCGACTTGGAGAATCTGCTCTTAACCATTAATAATCTACTTGAAGGCACCCTACCCCAGTCCATCATCACACAAGACGACCTCAGTTTAGGTTTAAACAATTTATCCAGCCTCCTGCACGAGGCACACCACGGCATTATTTTAGAAGGCCTACCCATAAGTTATTATTATCAGCGCCGAGTACATGTGCACTGGAGCCATAACTCGAGCCTGTTAATAACCATACCAGTACCCATAACCAGAGGGGGAAGCACCTTTTCTATATTTAGAATAGAAACCTTCCCCGTACCTTTCGACACCTCCGACACTAAGTCAGTAGGTCACACCCAGGTGGAGCCACTTCCCGGCTACTTGGCTATGTCCAAGACCCACTCACACTATATACAGTTTACACAAGCTGACCTGGATATGTGTGACCTCGGCCACCTTATCAGCTGTAACCTACCCCTACCCCTATTGTCAGCCACACACCCCACATGCACTCTATCCTTATTTTTAGATCTACCAGAGGCGGTGCACCATACCTGCAGTTTTAAAGCACACATGGCGGCACCCATACCAAATCTCATCCAACCCCTATCTCACAGCACTTTCCTATTAATAACTGACCATCCCTCTTCCATGCTCCAATGCACAGATTCAGGCCAAGTCGAAATTAAAAATAGCGCATACTCAGTCATCTCAGTCCCATGCCTGTGCTCCATCAAAAATGCCGGCATGATTTTAACCAATTCTGATTTATCTTGCACCCAAAATTTCACCCTAGAACCCATATCAAAGGCCTATTTCAATTTACCACTGTGGCGACATTTTGGTCAACCTCCAGCCAATGTTTCCGGCATCACCATGGCAACCACTACCCAGACCCTTCACCTGCCCAATTTTGAAAAATTAAAACACCTACACAATCAAAAAATAGCACCCCTCTTCCAAGACACCCTAACCCTTAAAAGAGCCGCACAGGGACTTAAGGACCAATCCGCCCTCCTATCCACCAACTCCCTGATGCATCTGGGATATCACCTCCAGTTCTCACCCTGGATACACTTGGTATCACCCCTCCTGGCACTACTTTGCTGCGCATTAACCCTTAAAAACCATCTTCGTGTCAATCAGTTGGCGCGCTTTATCACACTAGTCTCAGCAACCCGAACACCCAAGATGGCTAATGCGGAGAGTTGGGATCGTTTTAAAGATCTGATACGCCAGGCTAACAAAAACTGGCCAGCCCCACAAACGACCCCAGACACCGATCTAGATTTTGTACAGTCGCCTGACCGCTACCAGGACATGTTCACCTGGATTTTAATGGCAACCCTCCTATACATCACATGGAGTACCGCCAAGAGGTGCCTGCGACACTGGCCCTACTGCAAAAAGGACAGCCACAGGACACCTTCAATTGTGGCCAAGATTCATGCTAACGGTCAAACCTTTGACTTCACCGTTGGCAAGATGATCTATGGACAAAATCTCTGGGCACCCACCATCACAGCCCCTAAGGTCTCCCCAGCCCGCCTTACAGCACCCCTAGGCAGACACTTGGATCTTCATTGGAAGTCCGACATCAGGACGATGATCGGGGGACAAGTCCGGCAGATCCCGCTGCAGCGCTATCCTCCGGTACCACTTCTATGGAGAATACCACTGTACAGAATCTTGAAGGGAGCCCACCACATGACAGTGGTCATCTCTTCAGAAGGACAGCCCGATTTCCAACTGGCCTCTAGTGACACTGACTCAGCCATACAGCTACCCTGTGAGTCCTGGCCAGCTGATCGCCATGACTCCCCGGCAGAGCTCACTAAGTACACCCCACTCCGGCATCAGCCAAAAATGGGCAAATACATGTACAAACCACCGGAGATGATGCTCACACCACCCTCAACATCAACCAGCGGTAAGTTTTTCATCAGAAACCTACTTTTGATCCTCATGTGGGGATCAATTAACCGCCGGCCACCCCCCCATATAACCTGGTAATGGACTCTCCCGGTCGCCCAATCCACCGGATAGCCCCATCTAACACCTTCATGTGGGGATCATCCCCATCCTCAATAGCTCTAAAACCGACACCACCCACAATTAAAACCTTTTTAACAACATCTCCAGTACCATAGCACAGCTTTGACCCACAATAACACAGTTATTTCGACTCACTGTGAAGGCCCACTGCACGATGAGACGTCGCCATCTTGCTTCTGACGTCGCGTCTGGTTCCCCGCCAAACGCTGCGTCAGAACGCCGGCGCTGCGTCTCACCACTGCCGTCGGCCTCCCCAACGTCAGATCTCCTTCATTTTTCCCACGTTGGCATGACAACTTAACGTCAGTCAGGACACCCGCACTCAATATCTGCGTCAAAACAATAACATAAGCACGTGTTAGCAATATCACTAGACTTGTTTTAGACCCAAGCTAACAATACCACCCCGCATGAGATTTGAAAGCCCGACCTTTCAATTTGGAAGCCCAGAATAAACAACATAACTCCTAAATGGTGGTGGACTTTCAAGTATATTATTGGCGTAGAATTATCACAGTGAATCAAGCTCTGGCATATATTAATTATCACAGTTTTCTCATTGCACAAATCACAGTTCAATCATATATCCGCATTTGGCAGTGCTACCTTCTGATTTTTCTTCTTCTTCTTCATCGTTCTCCATCAATCATCCTCCCATAGATCATCGCGACCTGATCCTTCAAGATCATACCCGTCGCCCGCCTACGACCGAATTTCTGAAATCAGAATCAATATCCCCACTTATAAAAAGCCACCACTCATGCCAAAATTCCAAATTCCAAAATTTTCTTTTTCTTTCCAGCCTAAGTTACCTAACCCGACTTCAATAAAACCCCAGCTACCGCAACCCAAAAATTCAGCAAATTAAGACTATACATACCGTCCACTCTAACCAAAAACGGTGCAGGGCCCGCTCGAGCCTCCCTCCGGGCCATCAAAAGGGCCAACGACCCGGTGGCAGTGGGGAGGAGACCACCCCACGATAACCCACAGAAGCACGACACTAAAAACATAAGAAACAGCACAGTGTCAGACCACCGGCGCACTAATGAGTTGCTCACCATCTCAAATTTCAAAATCAGCTCTCATGTCAGTACTCACCCGAAGTAGCCTACGACCACTATGGCCAGGACAACCAATCCCGAAGGCATGGTGACAAGTCGGGCACAAACAATCATCCCGAATCAAAATGTCCTCCCTTTTTAGCCGTCAAAGTTAAGGGTATCTCCCAATAAGACTTCGGTCGCCTCTCTGATCCCAAAATAGCCTCCGCTCCCTTTTATATCAGGATCCAAAACGGGAGCATAAAGTTAATTTTTGGACCTATTTTTCGAAAAGCGCATCATCAAAATTCAAAATTCCAGCCAACCAAACCCACCTTTGGGACCCAGAATCACCCAACCAAAAGTTGAGACAACCCTTACACATGAACCCAATGAGTCCATGGCAAGTCTACACCATTGACCATGCCATTTGACCATGTCCTTACACGAACGCTGAACAAACGCCAGCTCAGTGGCGCCAGCCAATGTTTCTCGCATGAACTAAATAAGAACAGATCCCCATGCAGTGGCGCTACCCGCACCGCGCAGCAGAACTAACCTGGACCCTGGATATTCCAGTTTCCCGCTCACCTTTTGCCATAAGTCTACACCGGCTCGGTGACACTGCACATCAGTATGCACTGCCTAATTCACTGCCTTACCTGTCAATTTGGTATTTTTGTTGGTCGCCTTGTGATCCATGCACTATGATCGACCCTATAACTAAAAATCCCCCCTTCTCTTGTTCTGTTTTTCAATACAGAGGCCAACGACCTAATCGAGGAGGCGGAGACCGTATTGACAGGCCAGCAGGAGTTTCCAGCAGCAGGCCAGGCACGCCCATCCCAACCGGCCTGCCCCATTGGAGCACACGAGTCTGCTCTCCAATAGGGCCACCTACTAGATTCGCCACCCTGGGAACAAACTGTCCCCACCTAATGTACAGCTACAGCTGCCCATGCAGTATCAACAAAGACAATAGACCAGAAACCTTCAAAACAATTGGCTCGACCCAGGTCTGGAGACCCCTACCCAAAATTAACCAAGCTTCATCTGAGGAGGATAGTGACTCTAGCACCTCCCTCTCGACAGAACCAATAGACATGGACCCTGCATACAGTTCCGATCTGAATTTGCAGCCTGACTCAGGCAAGCCTAGCAGAATGCACTTCAGCAAAATCGTAAACTTTGTCCCCAACACCAAAAAATCCAGATCCAGGAGAAGACCCTCACTAGGTCGCTCCCTCAACCCAAACGTCTTTAACCACCAAGACCCACCACCAAAGGGTCTTGCAAACCAAAGTCGCCATAGAAGGAGAAAATAATTTCAATAACCATCCTTTATTTATTTTATTTGTTTTTTGGAACTGTCTTTAAACTTATGGACTAAAAGTGTAGAGACACACTTCACTCACCGACCGCCCATGGACACTATGAACACTGACTCAGTCAGCCTAGTCAACTGATTTTTAAAGCCAGTTTTTCTTGTTTGTATAGGGCTATGATACATAACCATGAAAACACGCTGCATTTTTACATTTATTTTCCCTTATAAGAACATTATGAAGAGCACAAGCCAGGCAGCAGGTTTTTGTAATCCTAAGATGCCATAAAGTTCTTTTTCTTTTTCACACTGTACCTTTTTCAAACCCAACCATGTCAAATATTTATGGGTTTTAGCTAGTTTATACTTTTCTAAAAATTTTTACAAGGAAGCGCTGGCAACCAGTATTTTTGCAGGATCAACTGAGATCCAATCCAAATATCAGCCAGAGCCACCATCTTTTTTTGTATTAACCTTGTCCTTTTTCAGCAAATGATAACCCCAGGTAGACTGAAGGCTAAACATGCTAAATTTTCCATTGACTAAGACAAACCTTCTACAAAATTAACAGAAACTTCTACAGATAAATAAAAGACCAAAAATCCAAAATTTTTTTTTTTTAGAAAATTGCTTAAACATACCACCTAAAAGCCTTCAGACTCCCTAAAGCCTTACCAGTATTATAAGGAATGATTGATCAACTTGCCAGTCATCAATTACCTTACCTCTGTTTTTATTTATTATGTTGTATTGTATATTGGCTCAAGACCTAAATAATAAGTGCCTACCGGTACTGAAACAAACTTCAGTATTAACGTGTCTACCTCAAGGTCTGCCTTAAATCCAATAACTGCATGTTTTAGGATAGATTTTATTCCTCTATCCTCGTGTGAACTTTAGTACTACATAAATAATCCAGCCCTTGTATCCTACCACGACCTGAATTTTTCATATTCTTCTTGTCAAAATTACAAACAACACCTCTTTGGCACAGTTTCGTTTTGTACTGTTTATAAATTATTCATGTTCAATCAAAAACCAATATTAAATATCTCCTTAATACTGTAAACTTTCAACTTAAATGATAAGATGTAATACCTATTATTACACATCAAACATATTGTCAGTAGACCTTTTCTCACGAACTTCCTCCTTAAAACCTCGCGTGGAATCGAGTAGGAATGTGGGGATTTGTCAGTAGACCGTTATAGGTATTGTACTTATCATATTTATTTTTCACCTTTGACTCTACCATGTAACCCAGTGTCCGAGTCTACCCACAAGCCAAGCCATACCCATAGACCAAAGGCTGGCGGTGTCAACTGCACTCAGTGACCCCGCCTCCTCCCACTGGAGGATACGCCGTCAATCACAAGCAGCCCACTGCATGCTGGAAATTCCTAGCAGACAATGTTTAGAAACAACTCCTCCTGCTGGAGGACATGCCCATTGATCATGAGCAGCTCACAGCATACCGGGAGTTCCCAGCAGCTATATTTAGAACCACACTGAACTCTGTGAACCCCAGTGCTATGTTTGGGATCCCCCCTACATACCTGCACTGGAGTTCCCCAGTTACTATATTTAGCTCACCTGATACTATTTTTAGGATGAGCTGGGTGAGCAGCTCCTACTACAAATACCTGTGGAGGGAGCAGCTCACTCATCTTTCCACCTTCGTACTTCATACCTCACACACTCACGTGAGATCAAGGCCCTTGGCTCAAGGGCTAGGCTTGGACACTGTTGGGCACCTTTATACTGTATCACCAACTATACCTCGTGGACTTCAATGAATAAAGTGGATATCAAACTGGATTCCTGATTCGTCTGTATTCATCCTTATTCATCATTTACGGACTCGTTGACACCATTGTGACCATACCTGTGGATGACAATGATAATTTGCTATAAAGACAATTCCATTGAAGTACTTGTGCAGATGGACAGCTTGCACTCTCACTAACCAGAATGTTATACAATGCCCTGGAGGCCATTTCTTAACAAACTATGACAGCTGCCGTTTAGATCATAGTGAGAACCTAATAAATTGGCCATAACAGTACGATGTACTAGTAGTCCCTAATGTCTGCACCAGTACGACTGCCCTACTAATCCTGCTAATTGTAGTGAGCAGTCATGGGGCATTTCCTACGATAGCCTGGCTTATTCTTTGCATTTTTAAATCGTAGTGGCTGTGTGCAGTCGTAGTACATTGAGAAATGGCCTGCTGGACTGAATTCCATGGAGAGAGAACTGCCTATTTAGGAGTCAGGGCAGACACAAACAGGGGATATCCTCCTCTCAAATAAGGGACTCTCTATACAGCCCTGCCACCAAAGGCACATGACAACCAATACCTGTATAAATGTCTAATAAGCTCTTAATAAGCCAAGTGATGTCCAACATCTTCATGTGTATTTTATTCATCAAAGTGGTGGGTAGTATGCTAAAGGATGCCTCTGCAGTCGTACTGACTTGAAGTTCACCTTAACCCTTCTGACTACTGCTCAACATACAAATCAAATGATTTTACAGGTTTCTTCTGTATTTTGTTATATAGATATCATTTTGGCATATATACCATACATTATTTGGAGCATGATAGAATAAGGACAATTAATCCAACAAATCACTAGCTTAATATTTACTAAGCTACGTAGCTTCAGCATTCTTTAGCCAAATATATGATACCTCAGCTATCATGAATTGGCCTTTATTCATAAATCGATTTGGGAAAAAGACATAACCTGCAACTGCGTTCTGGTTCACAGCCTTGATTGAATTCCCTTTGCTTTCAGTTAACGGTATTCAACTGAGGCCATATCACATCTTCTAGTGTATGGTCCCAAACAGTATGCCTCACTGGGTTTTTTGTGATTGTTAATAGACTGCTCTGGGGAACTCTCTGCCACTCAATTGTACCTCAACTTCCTCTGTGCATGAGCAAAAGCTAAATGTGGGGAACACAGAGAGACAGATGCATAATATAGGCATTCAACCATTTAGTCAGTGTATACATGGTGCCCTCAGATGTGTGCTTCTTGACTTGTGTAAGTACCTCTTTTGTAAAGATAAATCATATCATAATAGATAAAGTTACACTTATAAAGTTACTTCAGGTTACGAGATAGGGAGCATATAAAAAACTGATTCAACCATGTTGCTTTTGCTTGTCTTGTGAGTATACCTGGAGCTTAATTCAAAACATCCTGGGATCCCAACCCCAGCAATCTTAGTGTAGGCACATATCATAAGACCTGGCTGGTCTACCCTATGTAATGCAGTGGTTGCAGGCCTGTCCAGAATAGCTAGTCCTGGGATCACTTCACTATTCCATTTCCACCACTAAGATCACTGCGATCTTAGTGAAAGAAATGCATAGTGGTTTCACCTGAGTACAAGAGCACTTACAGGGAACACTCCTGATCGAAAGAGTGAATAGCCTGCTGCATACATAAAGAGGGGAGGGAGGATGTTTGCTGAGTGTCCTTGAGGGCTCTTAGGGCTACTCATGAATTAAGTGCACTGTAAGGTAATTCTTCCCTTCTCTCTCTTTGTCCTGGGGGGAGGGCACAATGCTTCTAATAGGCAAGCATAAATCATACATTCATGGGAACAACTCTTGAATACTGTACGGGGGTCAACTGCACCCTGTGCTCTTTTGTTAGCCCATATGGGGACGGGGAACGTTGGTATAAGCACTCTTGTGAAGGAGAGTGACTCCACAGCTATTCCTTTATTTTGGGACTCTTACCCCTGTGCCCAGTCAGTTCTTCTTGGAATAGTGTAGGAGGGCTGAGGCTAAGATTGATGCCATCTTAGTGCTGGCTAGGATCAGCTCTTAAGATCGCTTAATAGGATAAGGCTGATTTATTCCTAAGATCGCTGGGGTCGTCATCCCAGGATGTTTTGAATTAAGCACCAGGAGCTTAATTCAAAACATCCTGGGATCCCAACCCCAGCGATCTTAGTGTAGGCACATATCATAAGACCTGGCTGGTCTACCCTATGTAATGCAGTGGTTGCAGGCCTTTCCAGAATAGCTAGTCCTGGGATCACTTCACTATTCCATTTCCACCACTAAGATCACTGCAATCTTAGTGAAAGAAATGCATAGTGGTTTCACCTGAGTACAAGAGCACTTACAGGGAACACTCCTGATCGAAAGAGTGAATAGCCTGCTGCATGCATAAAGAGGGGAGGGAGGACATTTGCTGAGTGTCCTTGAGAGCTCTTAGGGCTACTCATGCATTAAGTGCACTGTAAGGTAATTCTTCCCTTCTCTCTCTTTGTCCTGGGGGGAGGGCACAATGCTTCTAATAGGCAAGCATAAATCATACATTCATGGGAACACTGTACTGGGTCAACTGCATCCTGTGCTCTTTTGTTAGCCCATATGGGGACGGGGAACGATGGTATAAGCACTCTTGTGAAGAAGAGTGACTCCACAGCTATTCCTTTATTTTGGGACTCTTACCCCTGTGCCTAGTCAGTTCTTCTTGGAATAGTGTAGGAGGGCTGAGGCTAAGATCGATGTGATCTTAGTGCTGGCTAGGATATGTGAACCCAGTCAACTCTTAAGATCGCTTAATAGGATAAGGCTGATTTATTCCTAAGATCGCTGGGGTCGTGATCCCAGGATGTTTCGAATTAAGCTCCAGATGAGAATATATGTCAAATTCATGGTCTTACATATGAAAATTATGACATGTGCTTTGAAGGCTGGTATCAGCATGTTTTCAGGAAGTGTTCAGTAACGCAGATATTCTGTAGAATATAATGTGCTGTGTCAAAGGAATGATATTTATTTCATGGTAGGAACGTAGTCTACTATAGATTAGTACTATTAGCTTCGATACACTTGCTCCTCTATGTACTACTTCAGTCCTACTCCACTTTGTCAATAGTCTGATATATTGGATTTTTAAGCAGGGTTATTCTTGCTATAACACATTGGAAACAATATGTTCTCGATTTCTTGTGCCTTTATCACTCACTTGCCATGACACCTTTATATGGCCATACTACAAAAACATGTGCTTAAAACCAGGTCTAGGCAATTAGCGTGTGCAACCACTAGGAATACTGGAATACAATACCACTATCGTAGTATCTTATGTACAATGCGACCCTGTGTATAAGATGGATTGAGTTTGAGCCAATTTTGGGCCACTTCAGCCTAATTCAATAAAATTTACGCCATATGTAAGGCGCACTAAGAATCTGGGGGTCTTATAAGGCACACATTATGGTTAGTTTCACCTATGACAAGCGGCACCTTATACACAAGGCAATTCACTCTGAATTTCATGGACTAAAACCTGTCCAGTTAGTATCCAGAGCATGCAGAGAAGGTACAGGTTGGAGCCTGCAAATTGAGGCACTTTCTATACAGTTCTACAACCCTAGGCCCATCACGACCAATAGTAGATGTATGTCCAGGAGGGTGTTGCTCCTATAGTAAAAGGAAGAGCTGGCTAAAAATGCCCTCGCTTCCAGTCCTTTCTTTTCATGTAGCTATAACTTGTCCCTTTTGTTGCTCACAAGTGGTCATTCAAGTATGGTGCTAAAAAAGGGGATTTGAGTAGGTACCCAAAAGCACCGAAGGTCTTTCTAGTGCACCCCAAAGTCAGTAATCTGTTGGTCCCCTAAACCCATTGACACACTGCTAACTCCACTGACCATAACTGGCCAGGAGGGTATTTCTCAACATGGTATGACTAGACACAGCCACTAAGACTTGAAACCTTCAAAATTAGGGTGGGAGGTTGTACAGGTTAGGTGAAATACCTTTGAAAGACGTTGATGTGGCATGGCAGAACAAAGCAAAGCAGCCGCCCCCCTACATATGGTAGTTCTCATATGTTGGCAAAGACTTCTATATATTTTGTTGCCCAACTTTATAGCATAGCATCAACAGCAGACTGAGAGGGTAGGCAGATTCCACCAGACTCATGGCTGGATTGGTATAGGAGGAACTATAGCAAACTGCACAATCACAGCAACACTATATGGACAATCAATTCACTAGTAATATATGAAGGCAGTGCAATCAATGGCAGAGAGGATACTATTTACCCTTGTTGGTTGTGCAGAGGCAATAGCAATATGCTAACTGGAAGGAATATCTCAAGATGGTGAGTAGGCTCCTTGAAATCGCAATGGAATCGCACACTCCAATACCATTAGAAGCTTACATCTAATGCTCTCTAATGATTGGACTGGTATGAAGGCTCTACTTAGCCCTCTGTAAATATTACATCAAAATCAACTACAAATTCTATAGACTGTATAACGAATGGTCAGCAAAGATGGTAATAATCCCCGCGGGGACCATTCCTTAAGTTAAAAAGGCCCGGCAGAATTCCTTTCTTGAATATTTATATATAAAGGGTCTTTATAGGTATATTCAGGTGGGTATTGGCATGTGATGGATGTGAATGCTTTTTGTCATTGTATTCAATAGATCTATTATATGGGAATATTATCAAAGTGCTATCAATATTGGTATCAACACATAAAAGAGAGTCAATGGCAGTTGAAAAAGTAACAAGGTTTAGACAACATTTATTCTTTGGTATGATGACCTAGATATCATGTTTTTATGTAGGGCTGCAGAAAAAAAAGCATGAGCTGTGCCCTTGCCCAGCTGCGTTGTTTTAATTAACCTTGCTCTCAGTTGATGACTGACACTCATTTAAGCCCATACAACATCAACATTATGATAGAAGTCCAAAATGGTGTGCCTGCCAGTGCTTTGTGATAATTAATAAACTGCTCTCGGGCACCCTCAGCCTCTCAATTATACCTCAGCCTCCGCCAGTGTGTTCAAGCCACATATAAAAGTAGGAGCATCATAAAAAACATGTATACATAATGAAGAGTGCTGCGACTGCAATCTCGCTCTAACATCCCTTTGGCACAGTGTGTCTAAATAAGTCCTACATACTCATTTAAAGAGGCCCTATCATGTTTTAATCCCCCCAAAGAAATCATTGTATATCCAGTGTCTCTCTCTCTCTCTCTCTCTCTCTCTCTCTCTCTCTCTCTCTCTCTCTCTCTATATATATATATATATATATATATATATATATATATATATATATGTATATATATATATATATGTGTATATATATATATATATATATATATATATATATATATATATACATATATAACTTTTGAAAGGGCCGCGCTCTGCTTCAAGTCCTTTCTACCAATAATGCCTCACTGTATCAGGAGAACATTTCTTAATAATGCTGAGTTAAAATTATTGAGAAATACTCTCCTGAGGAGTGTCCCTTACCAGAAGTGTGATAAACGTGCTAATCGCCCTACTAAGTCAAGATGACTGACCAATACATTTTACCTTCCAACACAATCCTATAGACATGGCTCTTTCAGGCATCATTCTCCAATGTAAGGGCTGGAAAGCCCAGATGTTTCTTTCAGCTGTTGGTTATTTGTTGTTTATGTAACACATAAATGCATAATTATTATGTCACGTTTATGGGCAAACTAACCAGGATGACTGACTCACCCGCCACGCCAGACAGTACCCTAATATGTGCACAACATACCTCTACATTACGATTCCACACAGAATATCAGTAAGTCGTGTCTTTTCCATTCAGAATTCTGTCAAGTCAGACCCATCTAATTAAGATCCAGGGCGGGTAGAGGTTGTGGATACCCTACTGTGAAATGAGGCACTTTCTATACAATTTTACAACCCTAGGCACATCATGACAAATAGCTGTGGATGTCACTATGCGCTGTATGCACTTTAAAACGTAGCTGTTACAAAACTATCTTGTTTGTTATGTATTACAACAAACAAGAGAACTTTGCATGGCTATTGCAAATGTTTCGACTAGGGTTCAACTTTAATAAGAAACAATAATTCCTGTTCAATAAAATTTCAATTATACATACAAACTCTTATTAATAGTGTATATCAGGAAAACTTCTATGCCTTTTTGTATAGCACATAGGTTTAATTACTTTGCTCTCCTTTGATGACTTCTGTTTATCTCAGCCAATACAACATCCTAATCTCTGGTACATGGTCCCAAATGGTGTGTCTCGCTGTGTTTTGTGATGGTTAATAAGCTGCTCTGCAGGACCCTCCCTCCCTTAGCTCAACAAGTTCAACAAGTCTATACAAGCCATATATGAAAAGCAAGGACAATTAAAAAGATGTATATCATCCCAGAGTTCATGGTACTTTATAGTCAAAAATTGGCCCTCCCTCTGAACTCAACATCACTACAAGTATCTTTGTGATTTTGAGTCTCATGCATGTCAGACCCATATTCGTATTGTGTTATATGATAGGAGATTGTTTCTGTATGGTATTTGGATAAACCCTAATGATTAATATATATATATATATATATATATATATATATATATATATATATATATATATATATATATATATGTATGTATGTATATATATATATATATATATATATATATATATATATATATATATATATATATATATATATATGTGTGTGTGTGTGTGCCTACATGAAAAGAGTTCTTTCATGTATACAGAGGTGTTTTTATTCACCATGGGGGCTGCTATGGACTAACATGCCAACACCCATTTTGGTGATATTCTATAGATTTTGCTAAATTGGCTACGGTGTTGAGAATTGTTTCTGTATGATGTCCAGTCTTTGCGAAAACTTTTTCACCATGCAGGACATTCCCGGTTCAACATTTGTAGGACCGAAACATTTTGAGTATCCAAGGACATTCTCTGGGATTAAAGAAATAGCATAAAACAGAAATATACATTCTATCTTTATCATTAAATCCATTAGGATTCATGAAATTCTGAGAAAAAATAATTATATGATAATGCTTTTTGTTTTACACTGTAAAAACCTTAATAATGGTCTGATTTGGAAGCCGTAAAAAATAGCATGTAGCCCAAGGTCTTGGGATGCGAGCCAGACATTTGGTCAGGCAGTGTGACAATTTTTGTTGGCCACAGAGCCATTTAGACGGCTATAGCCCATGTCCGACGTGTTTTCTGAAAGACTGGATGTCTGTATGAGATTGTATTCTAACTGTTATTAGACATGTGTTCCTATGTGAAAAGAGTTATTTCATGTATGCAGGGTTATTTTTGTTCATCATGGGTGCTGCTTGCCGTCTGAGATGGGCTAAAAATAGTTTGAATTATAAGGCATGGTAGAAACTCAAGATAGGTGAGGCAAAAGACAAAATTTCATGTGTTTCCAGTAACATGACTCAAAGACCTAGGGTTGGTATGTCGGATTTTTCTAAATTTTTTTTGTTGATTTTGTGTAGAAATGTATGGGCAAGTCTATCTGATTCTTTTGAGATAGTTCAAACCAGTTTGCAGGAACATGAAAAATATGCAAAGGATATGCCTAGTGATGCTATCAACTAGACACTTTTCGTGGACGTTTTGGAACAAAACCTGGTGGACACAATGAAAATAGTAAATTTTGGCGGACTTTCCAGTACAGAGCATGGTTGACACAATGGAATTAAGGATCTGGTGGATAAATTGGAATGGGTGGACATAGTGGAACCCAACACATGTACCTTACAAACCAAATTAATCATTTTACCAAGAGTGGTACAAGGAATCTCCAGGAAAATAACAATGCATATTTGGCAACTTTGGGAGAAGGATTTTGCCATTATTTTACATCAATCTTTTTACAGTGCAAGCACTTCGGTACCGCCTATGTTGAAAGATGGTTGGCTATATTGAGTGTGCTTTGACTTGACCTCCTTATACAGAGGCGTAACCGTCAAGCGCACCATAGTGTTAATGCCTGTATTGAACTCCTCATGAATGTTACACCTATTTCCCCTAAGGTGAAAATTATACATGACCGGATGTCGTAGTGTTTGTATACATATGCGGTTGCCTCCGATCCCGTCAACACATTTCCTTAACAATTTGGCCCACTCTCTTTTTTTTTCTTTATTTTTCTTTATTCCAATTGTGTTAACATAAATAGTTCACCCGTTATTTAGAAAATTCCATTAACGTTACACCTAGTGGTGTAACGTTAATGGAATACCTGTGCATTGAAAATCACATATATCTACCTGGCTTGGGCAATTCCTAAGGTAGGTCAAAAGTTTTTCTATGGAAGTTACCCCCCTAGGGTACCTCTTAATTGTATATATTAAGAACACTATTGCTAATTCTTAAGTAGGCTAGATGGTCACTTGAAGAAAATTCCATTAACGTTACATTTATCTTTTAATGCGTGTAGAAAAAAATGTTGTGAGCCCTATCCAAAACCTGCTGTTTGGAAGACAACCATTATTCTGACCTATAACTTGTTTTTGATTCTAAATATAAACACAAAGAAATAAGATAAATGTTATACGAAAACAGAAATAACCACAAATTTTATATAGGGACTTAAAATATTGGCGGATTTTGTGATAAATCTTTGGAGTAATAATATATATATTTTTTTTTTTCAACCCACTGCCCCCTCCTGTAATGACCACTTCCTAAACAAACCAAACCATCATTTGACAGACATTGCCAAAGGTGCTCAACTTTAGTTCAGTATCGACAGATGACTGAGCTGAGGAGTACTGGACATTGCACCAGACTCATAGTTGGAATGTTTCAGGAAGTAGCTTAGCAAAGTGCACAATCACAGCCACAATATGGACAATCTATTCCGAAGGCATATATCAAGGCAGTCCAATCAATGGCAGAGGGCATACTATTTAAACCTTGAGGGCTGTGTAGTGGCAATGGCAATATACAAGTAGATGTATGATTAACCTCCAGGACACCATCTTCCTCTGTTACTTGCAACTCCTAGAACACTTTTGAATCTATAGAATCACAGCATTTGCGATGCAATGGGGCGTTTTTAAAGCCAAACGCTACCTGGTACACAGAAGCCACACTGGTGGCAGAAATCAAAACCCATCAGTTATATTATTTTATGGTATTTCTTACCCTAACTGTACCACTTTACATGTACATATTTTTTTCAGTTCATTTCTGGTCACTATAGATACATCCAAGATATTCCCATAGGGCCTTATAATTGAGGCAAAATTAATTTTTTTGAGAATTTCGCAACTTTTACATTTCAACCGTGACCCCCCATTTTTCTTTCATCACAATGTTTGTATAGATGTCCTCTTTCAACCCAGAGAGTCTTGTAGAGAAATCAGTAGAGGGTCAGAATGTATGAGACATTATATGAAAAAATAGTTTTTACCATACACTTCCATAGTTAAGGTATTTTACACTTAAATTGCCATACTGTGAAAGTAAGCACCATGACATAGGGATTTTTAGTGAAAGAAATGCATAGTGGTTTAACCTGAGTACAAGAGCACTTACAGGGAACACTCCTGATTGAAAGAGTGAATAGCCTGCTGCATACATATATAGAAGGGAGGGAGGACATTTGCTGACAGTCCTTGAGAGCTCTTAGGTCTACTCATGCGTTAAGTGCACTGTAAAGTAATTCTTCCCTTCTCTCTCTTTGTCCTGGGGGCACAATGCTTCTGATAGGCAAGCATAAATCATACATTCATGGGAACAACTCTTGAATACTGTACGGGGTCAACTGCACCCTGTTCTCTTTTGTTAGCCCATATGGGGACGGGGAACGATGGTATAAGCACTCTTGTGAAGGAGAGTGACTCCACAGCTATTCTTTTATTTTGGGACTCTTACCCCTGTGCCCAGTCAGTACTTCTTGGAATAGTGTAGGAGGGCTGAGGCTAAGATCGATGCATTCTTAGTGCTGGCTAGGAAATGTGAACGCAGTCAATTCTAAGATCGCTTAATAGGATAAGGTAGAATAATTCCTAAGATTGCTGAGGTTGCGATCCCAGGACGTTTTGAATTAACCTCCTGACTTATTTGAGATTATCAGCAGCAGAACATGTTCCGGACATGTGGTAGCATTTGTCTTTAATTCTATGATGAAGCACTGAAAACAGAACAGCAAAGCAATGTGTTATGAGGACTCTCCATTATTTCATGTTTGCGCTGACATGTAATTGACTTACTATGAGAAAGGCAAAGTGTGGCAAGTTCCCACGTTGGTCACATTTTAGGAAGGTCACCTGACTTGTACCTGGTTGCGTAACTTATGTAACTGCATTCATTCATTATTCCATGACATTTTCTTTTATCAGTCACTATAATTGGTATATGGAGGATAGTTTCATTAGTTTGTTAAGAAATTAATGAGTCTAAAGACCAGTATAGCGAGACTTAACTGCACTCCAATTCTTTATGTTTAAAGGTTTTGCAAAATTGCCTAGAAATGACAAAAGAAGTAGGGGTAAAAAGGGCCCCAGTTGTAGAAAGGCATTTCTCAACATCGTACAACTGTGTACAGCCACTATGAGTTGAAACAAATAACTCTTTAATGGCTGCTGATGCAGGAGTGCATCATGCCCATTGGTCGTCATGATGCACAGATGAAGTGCTGGCAAGACTACTCACCAGGACTTCATTCGAGCATCATGGAGGCCCTCAAAGGGTATGTATCAACCCCGTAGGGTCAGCATGATGCTCCAATGATGTGCTGGTGAGCAGCCTCGCCAGCACATCATTCGTGCATCATGCTGACCAATGGGCATGATGCACTCCTGCACCAGAAGCCTTTGAAGGGATAAAATTAGAGTGAGTGATTGTACTTAATTCCCACGATCTCCTGAACAACCAGTGTGTAATGTAGTAATTACATAGGGTTTGATAGGACTGTAGTGTCATTACAAGCATTAGTAACCACTCGCTGCAGCGCCGTAATGGCATTCACGTGACGGATCCCACTTTGGTTAAAAGGGGTCTTACTGTACCATCTTGAGAAATACCTTCCTTAAGTTGGTTTTGTACTCAGTACTCTGTGGGATGTATCCAAATATTTTAAGTAGGAACACCCTGCAGGGAAGGTTCCAAAGACCATTCTCGGCATACACTAGGGGGTTCGGGCTTTCACGCTGAGGCAATTAAGGCCAAAGGTAATTTGAATTCAATGATGTCTGGGTTTGCATTACTGTAAGCCTAGCCATGCGGTGGGGGCTATGTCCTTGCAGGAGGTCTGAGAGTTGAATTGACACAAAAGAGCACACAGGGTAAATTAGTTCTATTCATGGGCTTTTGAGAGAGGTTCCTGCAAAAGCCAATTACCCTATAACTGTGACTCAGGATCTGATTAAAGCTGAAGGGTCTAGTCCTAGCAGCATGGGAGGTGCCCCTGTAGGTTTTTTTTCCAAACTCCACCTTAGAAAAACCCTGCCAGTAAAATTTCAAAGACCATGTCCTGGTATACACTTAGGGTCTTTAGGTTTGCAAGTAAAAGTAATTGAGTCCGAAGGCAGTTTGACAACAATGATTCAATCAGACCACCCTTTTTGTATGGAGTCCCTTAGATTTCGCCTTCTCTGACATTGATGATGTTCACATATAGCCTCAGTCTTGTCATCTTCTCGCAGTGCCTTTTGTGAAACTCATCAATGGCAGACTGCAGCATCCCCATTTAAACTAATTGACACGATGACAGATTTGACAGCCTGTATTATGGACGGTAACCACCATCATTGCCCATTGTCTGTCTAGAGCTCCGTAAAGGCCGATGATTTAAATGCAGGATCGCATCAAGTCCATTTGTTGGCGTAATGCAGCAACCGAGTTCTGGTAAGGTGTCTTGATTGGTGCATCCAGCCTATGCTAATATAGGGAACTTCTTCCTGCAGGGGGTGGATTTGTGAAAAAAAACAGTGTGATGGGCTTCTGTAGGTCTTTTGGTCTACGTTATACACACATCCAGCCTATGCTGTTAGAGTTTTAAACATGTATGGGGTCAGCATGATGCATCAAGGTAGCCTGGCACATTACTCATTCTTTATTCATGCATCATGATGGTGTCAACGGACTATTCTGCAGCTAAAAAAAAGGTTTGTTTCCAGTTAGCCAACCGACCCTAGCAAAACTGATCAACAGTGGGGGGGGGGGCTGGAGAGTTTGCGCATGGGCCCGCAAAAAGATTTTGGCCGGGTATTATCATTATTTTACATCTTTATTAACTTCTTCACCACACAGGCCTAAGCTCTGCCCACAAGCCCACAACTCACACCCAAGCCTTTACTCAATTATAAGCAGAGACTGCGCGTTAATGAACAATAACAAACCTTGTCTGCCCCAGTGGGACCAGTAGATTACCCCATGCGACCACTGGTGTATAAAATCAACATTGTTCTTAAACAACAGCTCTATGGAGATATTGCGACATACCAGATCCTACTAGATCCAGCTGGATCCAACCAGATACAACTGGATCATACCAGATCATACCAGTCACAACCAGTGAGCTGCTCGCTGCCTTGAGCAATGCAGATTGCGACATCTGCATTGTGACATACAGTGAGCAGATTCCTACATATGTGAGCTGCTCATTGTGTATATAATAGACCCCAGGAGCAGCTCACATCATCTCTCCCTACCCATACCTACACCTCACACCTACAACCTACGACAGGTTGAGCCACAGGCTGAGGGGCAGAGCTTGGACACTGGTGAGTGTATCATTGTTACCACCTGTATTAACACTCATGTCAGCTGTGCAATAAAGAGGATCAAATGAACTTCTCTGGATTCAGTGTTTATCACTTCACCCACATGTAACGGTTCGTTGACAATGGCTAAAGGGCGTGATGCCTTGATTCACCTTAGGCCTTTAAATGACTAACAAGGAGCTAAAAGTATAAAGTGGTGACAGCCACATATTAAATACAGCCCAGTGGCAGTAAATGGAAAATTGCTAGCATTTCTTTATGGCCAGCTGCTCACTGCTCGCAATAACTCAACTTTTGCAACCTTATTGCCAATTCGTCCATAGTTTTCGTTGAATTCAACACACAATTCATTGAATCCTATTTTCTTGCTGCAGTAACTGGTGCCATACTTTTAATAGTTGACAAGACAGATGACTTGAATTAAACATCTACCCACCTTTCATTCCTCTCCTTATATTAGCAGGTTTAGTCTAGCTTGAACATTTTTTTTTTCATCTTGTCATATGGAGTTTTAATATTAAAACATTTTTCCTTGATGCAGTTCTCTGCAGGAATGGCCTTTCCGTGTGACTAATTTAATCTTTCTCTTTCTATCACCAGTCTCAAGATGAAAGAGCACCAACCATCAAATAAATTCACCCTACTTTACAAAGGAATTGGAACTTTTCATGACTGTTTATATGCTTTAGTGCATGATGACCATTGGTAGTCGTAATACATGGCAGAAGTCCTATAGGGAATCCTTTCGCCTGGAGGGCATTTCTTAATGTACTACGACTACACACATCTACTACGATTTAAAACTGCCAAGAATAAGCCAGGCTGTCGTAAGTAAGGCCCTAGGACTGCTCAGTATGATTAGCACCTATGCAGTAATTACATAAGATTTGGTAGAGCAGTCGTACTGGTGCAGGCATTACTGGTTACTAATGCATAATACTGTAATGGCATTAACTCAAGGCTTCTGTTTCTCACTATGACCTGAAGGACAGCAGTCGTAGTGTGTTAAGAAATGCCCTCCAAGACTGCATACATGCACCATGCCAATGTTTTACTTTTAGCTTGAAGAAAGAATGGAAAGCTTTGGTGTTCTAAAACTTAGCCCTTTGTGGTGTTTCTAAAACTTTGCCCTTTAAGACCTGCTCATTGACAAGGCCGTTATGCAAATTGAATTAGTCGGCATGTGTGAAGGATGAATGCCTCCATGGAGGTTAATTCAAAACAGTGGTAAATTAGCAACTCCAGTTATCATGGCATGTGACATAATTGCTTTGGAGAGTGTTGAAGATAAAGCTTTTTTTTTCATTGTGCCTTTGTAATTTAAGTTAAGCACCCGGTTAAGCCACACCTGTAATTATATTCTCTTCTTCATATATTTTTAGAACTATTATCGACTTATCTGTGGTCCTCCATCTAAGTTTCTAAATATATCTGAGGACATTATACTCCCTTTACCAATCAAAGAGCACGGAACCGCCAGACTCATACAACATCTTTGTGTCTGATTGGAACCACTCTGTGACTGTTGCAAGTAATCTGTTCATCAATGACCTCAATACTAGCCAAGATCCCATACATTATCAAAGATCCCACTTATAGTTGCAGAAGTAGCTCACCCTTTGTTGAAGCTAATCTGGGTACATACAGGTATATAGTGTTACCTGAGTGCCTTTGATATGAGTATGGTACTTTATCTCAGGTAGGTTCTGGACGGTCCATTGTAGTTGACATCAAAGAACCGCATTAAGAACTGTAAGGTCTACTGTGGGATGTCATGTTATTCTTAGAATAGGCATCCAGCAGGGTTAGCCTCTACCTAATTTCCTGCCTCCCCTCCCATGTCTCTCTGTTTGTCTCTCCTTGTCTGGTCTCTCTCTCTCTCTCTCTCTCTCTCTCTCTCTCTCTCTCTCTCTCTCTCTCTCTCTCTAAAACACATGAATTATTGAATGTGTGAGTACCAACGGACATGAGAAGCAGGCCTACAGAGGGGCAGACAGTTATTATTCAGACCCATTTAAGTTGGTAAATCTTTTTTTAACAAACTGATGGAGGCTGGGGACAGGGTTGGGCTTGCATTCGGATATGTAAAAGAATTTTGCCCCCTACTCTTAAGGTTTAACAATTTCTACATACCTCGAGGGACGGAAAACCACAAACTGAAAACAATTAAAATTATTTTGCCCCGGAGACGTTGAAAAAAAGCTCCTTCCCCCTTAAAAGAGACTTCCTAAGATAGGTCAAGGAATCCCACCTAGCATTAGAACGTTGTAGCTGGATGAGATCTCTATGTTCTCACCCACCACCAGCCTGCCCCCTCTCGGCACTGTTTGGTACCAAACTGGTGGGTGGATGTGAGTAGGTGGTGGTGGAGGAGGAGGCGGGGCCCCTCTCAGTCCCTTAGTCTCCACCCAACCGTGCCAGGGGGAGGAAGCCCGGCACAACCATACAGCAGGGTGGTGCCTACAGCACTCTTAGTGCAACTATTCCTACTACTCTTGCTGTAGGCTCCAGGATCCATGCACATATTTATACACTGTAGTATTCATAGTTCTTAACTATGATACAGCGTGGAGGTCAGTGACATTGGAGTTACATCAAACGGAGACTACTTTATTTAACCTTGTTGGTTATAATTTACTTTTGGAGACCTTTTATGACTGCCAACGCATTCAAACTCCAGCTGGACTACTTATCCATCCTGTGGCACTTATAGAAATGAAACAGAGCGGATTAGAATTGGATAATTCCTAAAGTCACAACCTTGTTTCCGTGTCTTGCCACCTCTAGGCTAACAGAAGTATATTGCTGACAAAGTGTATTATTATCATTTCTCTTTTTCCTTTTGAGAGGATCGCACTTGGAGAATCAACCTTTATTAGATTCACACAAACCTACTTAGAATCACTTGTCAGTGGACCTAATATCTCTCACTATGTTCTATAGGTGACTATGGACGCTTGTTCACCGGATTATGATACTATATTCCACCTACTTTAAAGCGACTACATCAACTTGGTGTGTTTAGTGATTTGTAAATCAAGTCTATAAGTTATCGTCCCTACATCTCAGTCAGACATGGCCTAGATGTGCTACAGAATAGAACCATCTCACCTTCACGCCCCACATAGGGTGAAGAGTTCATCTATATCTAGATTTAAAAACGTTTAGGCCTTGGGAATTCACAGGACAAAATATTGTTGAAAGGGTGGACTGCAAACCAGAGGTGGCAACAAGGCAATGGGTCTACCCATGTGACAGCTCTGTTTGTCAATGGATAGAAAGGAATTTATATTGTGCTTTTTTTGTATAGACAGGAGTTTGTTGTGTGCTTTATTTTCAATGGGACCTTTTCCTTCCTTTACCTGCAGTGTACGATCAAACTTCACCAGTAAATGGTAAACAAGAATCGACCTGCCAAAACGCCTGTACATGTTCCCCAATATATATAGGAAACAAAAAACAAAGTTATACACATTGAATGATCGTAAATGCTTTTCATTCCTTTTGGGCTATTTTAAATTGACTTTATACACGAAAAAGCGGGATTTTTTGTTACGTTCACAAGGGATTAGAGCCCCTTTTTGTGCAGCCGACGTAAATGTGGCATGAAGCAGAAGATTCAAAGAACAATATTTGTCTGTTTGCAGTATATGGAAAGTAAAGGTGGGGAATACAGATAAAATGAATGTGGATTCTGAGATATAAACGATATCTTCTCGATACCTCTCATTACTAGCTGTGACACTGAAGAAAACGATAAAATCACCATGTTTCCGAAGTGAACACAGATTGTGACATTCTATCTGTGCTGATGGATGGAGAAAAACTTATGCTCTTAAGTACAGCAAACATAATTATTGGTTATCTCTACTGATGGCCCCAACAGATGCAACTCTAAATGACTCACCTTCCAAGCATATGGGCCTATACCTACGGCGTGGGAGTAAGAGTGGTGCATCAAAAGTATGCTTTGATTGTATTGTTACATATGGAAAACACAACACCAGAACCAAAGCGAGGCTTGGTGAGTAAATTAACACGCTGCTGTGGGACGCTGTGACAGACGCAGGGGGGACGCAGACAGCTTAGGTGTGGGAATGTTTACCCAGAGGTGACACATCTCTCTGTGAAACAACCACTGGAGGAGACTATGATCAACATCTCCACCAACCTCTGGTTATATAAATGTATGTCTACACAGAGAGAAAGATACAGGCTCCTCAAGACTATTGCCCAATGCTTATTGCAGGAATAAGGCTGGAAGTACTGATGGACTTTTAGGAGGCGATTCCAGCACAATCTAGATCCTTATCTAATAGGATGTATTTGAGGGATCACATTAGGAGGATCTAGTACCTAAAGCTAGTATGTGTGTATTGGGACCAATGGTAATGAGTGGTTTAAGAGCCAATTCTAGGAGCGCCTGATGTACATAAAAGGTATAACTCCTCTTGTTACCAAACTCACCTAAACGGCAGACAATAACTAGACTAGTTGGAACCTAAATGTAACAGCTCCATATTCAGACTATTGGTGCGAATTCATTTAGGAACTAGCCCCAGGAGTGTGATGTACATACAGGACATATCTCGCAGGTGAGATCATTGTTAAGTGCTGTTCAAAGACGGTTCTAGGAACCCCTTGCGCCTAAAGGTCGTATACCTGTTTTAAAACCAACGGTCAGGATATATTCTGGAAACATATTCTTCAGTCCCTCTTAAAACTTAAAGGTATATCTCTCAATTGGTCATATTGCCAAGGACCCATTTAGGAGGCATTCTAGTCCTCAGCATCTGTCACCTAAAAACAGGCTCTCTATGGTTAGCCCAATTGTAAGGCATTATTTAGGAACCACCCCCAGAGGCGTCTGGTGAGATGATGAGATGGCTGATTGTTACTTTTGTAGCGGGGAGGCTGTGAAATGGCCCTAGGAGACGACCCCTTAGGATGCAATAGAAGATTGTCCTCAAGAGGGGTCAGTGGTGCTACGGCCTTAAAGGAGCAACGGTATACAAAGCAACACTCCTGTATTAAATGGGGAGGAAGAAGGAGCTGTCATTATTATGTTGTCACTCAGTCCCTGATGTCTTAAAACGCAGGGATACCCAATATGAAAAGAAGAATGGGCCTTTAAGATTCCAAAACACATTCTCACATACAGAATTAATAAGCCAGTATTTAAATGGACAGAATAATTTGTCGCAGATAGAAGATCCATCCTCAACTCTACAAATGTACAAGTCCATAATTGTGTCTCAATATATAACACATAACTAATTCTAATCATGTGGATGTTGTTTTCTGAATAAATCCAAACATTTTGTGTGAATAAGCAGTGGAAAAGGCAGGAACTGAGGATTCTAGATTTAAATAGACTGAACACAGCCTTACCCGATTATTAAGACCATTTATTACCATGGAGATGGTGTGAAAACCACATCTCAGATCATCAGAGTGTGGGCCTTTTATTCTGAAATATAATCCCATAACAGAACCGACATGATGTCTGACATTGGCCCAACCACCACTGCCGGAAGGAAAGAGGAGGTGGGGACAAGCCGACCGGAAGTTGGCACCATTAATGCATCATCGCCTCAGAGCAATGGCAGCCTCGGCTTCGAAGTCTCGCTATTCATGTGGATGTATGTGTGCCCCATTATCCTCATCGCTGGAGTCATCGGTAACTGTCTGACAATAGCTGTAATGCGAAGAAAAAGGCTGCGAGGTGGGACAGTTGCAATATATCTCATCCTAATGGCCATTGCCGATTCATGTTTTCTCATCGTTGGCATCATTCCAGAATGGATGGAGGCCATGGATATAGTAGTCTTTAAAAAGATCCATCCGGCAACTTGTAAAATTGAAAAATTTATTGGTTACACTGCAGGCGACACTGCAATATGGCTACTGGTTGTATTTACATTTGACCGTTTTGTCGCTGTGTGCTTTCCACTAAGGAAAAGTGAAGTTTGCACAACAACACGGGCTCGGATTCTGGGGACATCATGCTTACTGTTCAGTGTAGTAAAGAATTTCCATGTCTTCTGGACACGTGGGGCTGAGTACAATCCAGATACTGGAAAAACTAATAACTGCGGGCGCCCGACTAAGGAATATGACCACTTTGAGAGCTTTATCAGGCCTTGGATAGCCTTTGCTCTGGTCAGTGTGATCCCATTTTTCCTCATCTGTACATTTAATATAGGTATTGTCAAGACACTACTCTGTATGCCTACAACCCAAGTCAGCCCGAGCAGTGGGCCAAATCGAGCTGAGCGTAAGTATTCCCAAACTACGCTAATGTGCATCAGTGTTTCGATTCTATTCCTTGTCACTATAACCCCAAGTATGGTTATAGTGATTGGGAGGCCATATTGGGATTCAGACAGAGAGAACCCTAACTATATGTACAAGACAGCTAAAGGCATAAACAATGCTCTGGTTTTCATGAACCATTCTTTGAACTTCTTCCTCTACTGTCTTACGGGGCGGAGATTCAGGGAGCAACTGGTATTGATGTTTAAATCGTGTTGCCGGATCAATGATGGTTTCCCTAATTCAGCTGCACAGAAAGCCTCATTGTACCTGAAAACCTTTCACAAGTTTAGCCAGGAGTTTATCAGCACTGGTCAGCGTACCGAGGAAACCACCGCCGGAACCTCAGTCAGTACCGGACTAACAAACAATACTGCCTCATCTAGGCAGTCTACAAAATCACACAAGAAAATGAAATCAGACAAATCTAAGGAGTCTTTTAAGTCACTTGACTCTGAGTCTTCTCTGAGTGGAGTACCCGTAGGAGTCGAAATGCAGGAGGATTATGAGCGTGAGGTGAGATGCCTAGTACAGTTGTCTACATCGGTTGGGCCAAAAACGGGGGACAAACCACGGACTATAATCACCCGTCCACCCACTCCTGGGCCCATGGGTGAGACTCACAAACATAAAGTGTCCCACAACATGGCTGCCAATGCTACCCATATTGCACAGCAACCCCCGCTCAGACGGCAATCCTCGGGCAGACGAGTAGGGGGCACAGGAGTAGTATTAAGGACAGGTGTAAGACCAGCTAGTGAACATGACGATGTAAGCAGCACCTCCCCATCATCCCCACCTGCTGGAGTCACTAAGACGGAAACTCGCTGTTCAGTTTACCTTAGTGACGACAGGGAGCAAGATAATGAAGAGCCAATAGTGGCACCCCAGTCGGGGGAGCTCGGGGAGGTCAACTGGGGAGGATCTGGTAGAGACATTTGCACAAAGGAGCAGCCAGATCCAGTTTCTACTAATCCCCAAGATGGAGCTAGTAGTACTTCTCCTTCTGACAGTCCCAGCTCCTCCATGGTGGGAGGAGCAGCAGACAGTAACGATGCTTGTGTGGGTGGTGGTGGGGAGACACAGGTGGATGATATTACCACCAGTCACAATCCTCCCACAGAGGGCCGCAGGGTGGTGTGTGAGGGGGGCATCAGGCTCCAACTCAATGGCAATGAACTAGAGTCTGCAGCTATAGCAGACCCTGAGAGACAACTGGAGTTTATACCAGCCAAAGATAAAGTACAAGGTGAGGGGGTGGGTGTAAAAGTTGGGGATGGGGGATGTCTGCAGCTGGAGCTACAGCAGCAATGCCAGGAACAGGAGCAGGAGGAGGGCATATGGCCTGGACAAGTTACTTCCTGTTAACATTGATTCCCCCTAGTGGCAGTGTCCGAGAACTAAATGATAAGTATAGCTATTAATGTATATTGTAAATAACTTTACTGAGGATAGTATATAGGGGTATGCCACAAGAGTGTTATTGATCATGAAATGGAAGTGGATTAGGGGTGGGGGCGGGTTAGAGGGGAAGCTTACTGGTCATTCCGATTGAGTAATTACAGTATAGGACATATAGTACAGGTTATTAATGCTATTGGTAAATGAGATTTGACTGTGTATACTCTGTGATGTTGATACTGGACCGTGTAAATATACTCATGTATAAATGTGTGGTTAGGTCCTGTTCCGGGCTATCATTATATGGCTAATATCGATGACACTATAGATTAGTACTACTTACTCCGTATTCAATGGGGGGGGGGGGGGGTGGAATACGATCCTCGCATATTCAGCAGAGCCATTTTGAAATTTATACAGAGCTAACTAGTTTCGTATGTAGGTATGGTTATTAGAAGTTTTACGGTAAAACTATGATTAAACTAGTTAAATAATATGTTATGAATTGTTTAAGGAATATCTATGTGTTAGCGCCATGTTAAAAAAGGAGATATTGTCCTGCGCAAGGAACATTTATATCGAAACTAAAAGCAGCGGCGAGCAAGGTGTCATGGCGGATCAAAACAAACCGGGACGAGTCTATGCCTTCAAAACCCGTAAATATTGTTGAAATCCTTAATTTAAAAGCAATTTAAACCTGTGGGCCATATAATAAATGCAAATGTCCACGACCAGTGAATAATTTTACAGCGTATAACGGCTTCATTGAATACGGGCAGCCCCACCTTGGTGAATACGCTGTAAAATTATTCACTGGTCGTGGACATTTGCTTATTTCATTTCAAGTACTTGTCTAATCACATCAAAGAATTTGACATTCAATTCTTATAATACAATAATAGGAGCAGAGTAAATTTGATACATATTTTCCTCTTGTTTAGCATATGAGCTTCAGGTCGCATTGACAATGGGATCTCTCATAGTTTCATCTGAATTCCAATGGTAATAATTATGTATATTTCTGTGAGTATTGATATAAATGGCATTGTCCAGTTTTCAATGAATGAGTGGGAGAGAACTTTAGTCCGGCGTTCAAAGAATGCTCATACATAGTCATATTAAATGAAAAATAGATGTGTACTATAGCCTTGTCCAATGTGTCATCTGGTTGGTTCTCGCGAGTATACGGCCTAAATTGATTTAAAGTAATGGCTTATTAAAGTGAAGAAGTGTCCAAATAAGCGCTACTCAAATGAGTTTTATATTAAGTAGCAAATTTAAAAGTTACCATTGTTCTCACTGCGAACATGAGAGGGCTAACTGCAAGAGTGGTATTTCACCAATATGTAAAAATACCTCCTATTGCAACCCTATGGCACCTGAAGGGGGTGAGGGGTACATTAAAGGCATGGGCACGGTAAAAGGTATACCTGCGAGGGGCCTCCCAGGTGTACCTTTTACCATTGGTATGCTGTGTTGTCCATGTAAAATGAAATAAGGGGACGAATGGATTATACTCAAAGGGTAACAGCTTTGTTGACCTATGCTCGACTATAGGCTTGGTTCCTTGTTAATTCCCATTGGGGTATTTTGGGGAGTGGTCAGGTTTGGTGAGAATGGCATTTCTTAACACCACCACTATGATCTTAAAACCTCAAAATGTGAGTGGGGGATCGTAGGTATAATGCCCCACGACTGCTCTCTATGATGAACACTTATGACTTATGTAGTAATTATATAGTAGGTAGGGTTTGGTAGGGCAGTTGTACCAGTATCATTCATGACTACTATATCATTTGGGATTGTGTAATGGCATTAGAGTTAGAGCTCTCAGTATGATTTCAAGTTAGGTAGCCATACCATATTGAGAAATGCCCTCCAGATTATAAACCTTGAACCACTGTGCTGCCCTTTGGAGATTTTCATGTTATTTAGGTGTGGGTTTACAAGATTCAACACATCCATGCCAAGAGTGGTAGCCGTCTGTTATTTTGCCTTGCCGCATCAATTTCACATTCTGTTCACTGGTTACGCATGGCAATAGCTCAGAAATATTATTTGCTTTGCTCGAGCCGTGACCCAATTAAAACATTGGGTCAAAGTATCCCCATATGTGCTTTTTACATGTCTAACTAGATTTATAATCAGGCAAGCAGAAAAGATATCCCGTTGGCATTCTTATAGGATTTACTATTTGCCTGCCTACATAAAAAGGGATAGGGCAGACTCTGAAACACAAAATGTAACCCTGTGCGTCTTGTATACCTTCCTTATACATATTTCCTTCTCCGGTGACTGCAGTTTTAAAAATAAAGACTTGTGATACTTGTGAATAACTAAATGAAACCCTTGAAACAGCTGATATATATTTACCTTTGCATTTGGAAGTGAAGGAATTCTTTAGAATAAGATTCACCTGTTATGCAACTTCCCTTAATTAAGCAACATCAAATGCAAGGGCTAAGATCATTAACATAGGATCTGTTTATGCACCGGGTCTTGGATAACTGCTGGGAGTATAACCTGCTTTGCAATTAATTAGTACTCAGGTGCTCATACAGGGTAATTCATAGATAGAACTAAACGACCGTGGTGTACGAGGTGGCCGATCCACCACGAGGGGGGGAGACTCCCCCGAGGGTTGGATCGGCCACCAAGGACACCAGGGGAGTTTAGTTCTATATTTATTTTATGTTTTTAGAGTATTTAATTAACTGAAAATTAACAAATTCCGTTACCGTAGTGCCCCGTAGGAGCGGCAGTCCACCATTTTGAATGTTTACATGCACCCAGAACGAGGCTGCAGTGGTGGATTGGCCGGTGTGGTGGATCGGCACACGTTACGCCACTGGGGGTGTGCGGATCGGCCCTGCAATGCTATCTCTATGGGAAGAAGTTATTCACATAAAATAAAGTAGGTTATTTGACCTGAGGATGTGTTAGTCTAATTAAACCCAGGTGCTAGTGTAATATTGCAGTGATACCAGGAGGCTATTGCGAAAAGAATCGGATGCGGATTCTCACTGTCATAACTCACCTTCCAGTTCCAGGTGGCTGTTGCTAAACCCTTGGAAGTCACTTCTGTTGGAGGTGTACTTCCAAAAACGGAAGGCACTCATCTTTGGTAGTCTCTTCTCTATTGCATTGCCAAATGGCACTTCCCAACAGAAGTGGTCCAGAAGTGGTTACTAACAACCCCTCAACTGGAAGTTGCTCCCTACACTCTGTGGCATAAGTATATAGTTGTGGGCAGTCTGGGAAGCACTCAGGTGTGACCACTTTTCGCAACACAGTTTGATATGCGGGAAAGTGACTACTTCTGGACTACAGTGTTGGAAGTGATACTGAGTGGTTAAGTAGAGGAGGGAAGTGGGAAGTGAGGTACCTACCCTGGAAAGAAACAACTCAATCTTTTCGCAACAGCCTCCTGGCTGTTCTGCTGCTCAGAACCAACTTCTCACCTTACACTCAGAATCAATCCTCTTAGTGTGAGTCATACTGGGAAGCATTCCCAAATTCATGAAAACTTAAGAATCAATTCTATGACCTATTACCTTGCTGCAAAACAGGGGAGAAGTCATTGCCTGAGGGTAGTCAGTTCCCATTTGGGAATAGCACCTCCGACAGAATTGAATTCCTGTCCTTTCGCAACACCCTCCTGTACAACACACCTGTATTGAATGTGATTAGAATCCCATCAAGTTGGTGCTTCAGAGCAACATATTCATGGCCACTATAATGGCCCAACAGGTGCCACCTATGGCTATTCCCTAAGGTACTACGATTGCACCTAGTAATATGACTGCGAATTCCTCTGCAAATCGTTTGAGGCTTTTCTTATGCGACTAGTCATTTAGAAATGATCTCCTGATAGGGCTTTGATTATACCAATACCAAATGAATGACTGCATTTGCAAATAATGACAACCTATTCGAAATAGACCTAAAGTTTGATACACTTTAGCACAGTGAACTGTTGCATCATCCAAGCATGCTGTTATGATACATGATTTGCCATTATGATACATGAATTTATACACAACTCCAAGTATGCCATCTCACCAGAGCACCCCTCGAACAAATCCCTGCCCTATTAATTGTAGTGCATTAAAGTACATAGCAAAAAAGCTATTCGCAAAAGCGCAAAACCTTGAAACCGCCAACTTAATGTGGCCCACTCAAGGGTGGTGTAGTATTGACTCAGGCTCCTCAAGGTCCTGTTCCAAACAGAGCATGGTTGGCATGATGCATGAATGCAGCCCTGGTGAGTAACTCACCAGGGCTGCATTCATGCATCATGACGACCAAGGCAATAAGGGATTAAAGCATTGTGCTGCCCCTTTAATAGAGAGGATTTAATTGACTTCTTATTACATTTCAAATTCAATAATTCCTGTGTTTTCATCTTTCGAATATTTAATCAGGAAATTTCAACAGTGATTTTTCCCAAATGCCCCTGATAAAATTGTAATCATTAAGAGTTATTCAACTTAAATGGTCGTTGCGGACATCCTTGGTTTAATAAAGAAGTGGCTTTTAAGGGTTTTTATGTTATCCCTGTGGCTATGGGGAGTACGCGATTCAACATTTCTTAAAGGCCATCCAGGACTTGTAATTTTAACATCTTGCAAGGGCTTTTAAGAAATTTAGCTCACTTGTGCACTCTCCAGGGTGGTGACGTAAATGCGCCATTTAAGAGCGCAATTATCAGAAGGAATTATTAGGGATCAATTTTATAATGTAATTTGTTAATGCAACCCTGCTTAAACACTAATTAGAGAATAGACAACAATCTTGTTCACATCGAGACTGTCTGTTGTCCTATAATGCACGAAAGCATCTGAGTGCATTATAGGACAACAGACAGTCAGTCAAGATGTGAAGAAGGAGTTGTCTATTGTTTTTATCAAATGTTTTACATTTCATTCCACTCAATCAAGTACCCAATCAAGGTATATCTAGAAGAATTAAGGGTACCTGACTGGTTTACAACTATGGTGACCTTGCTCAGCTGTGCACTGTATTCCTATAATGCACTCAAGTCACTTCTATCGTGCACCTGTAGCTGTTATTAAAAGTGATAAAGCAGGGAGAGAATACACACTTTAAGCTAACACTTAATCATAACTGAACACAATTGAGAGGTTGGTTTGGGTGACATTGCTTTAATTAAAAATGATCTAAGTGAACATAAGATCTGAATGTGAGAAAATGAGAAAGTGTATCAGTTGACAACGAAAAGTAGGTTCTTGATACCTTGGGCTCTTAATTCTGTCTGGGGACCTTAATTAAATGTTGCCTCATTTATGATGGATGTGGGTTGATTACTATTCAAATTTCCTCATCGAAAATTGTAAAAGCAATATCAGACAGGAGAGCGGTGTGTAATGCCCAACTTTGCCTGTATACTTGAATTAATCAGTTTTATTGCAACAACAATTCCATTACAACTGTAATCCATTTTGTGTGTGTTAATACATCATGGAATATATATATATATGGTTCGTATTGACTTATATGTTGGGTGGCTCTTTGGCTCGCTTACCACTAGATGTACCAACACAACACGAGTAGTTCGGGTTGGGCAAAGCCCCAGAAACCCCTACCTCTCGGGTAGGACTTTATTCAATCTCTCTGATGACAAAGTATTAGCGTCTGGACTGGACCATGTCCAGTCCTCTTCTGCCGCTCGTCCGGCTCCTTAGTAGGAGCTGGACGCGAGGCATGGTGCTGCCCCCTCTTGTACCAACGAGGTATCGCAAAGCGACACCTAGCTAGCATAGAAGGAACAAGCACCACACGAACACGTCTCTCGGATGAACGGCACTAATATATATACAATGATGCCGGCCCCTACACCACCCCCACTAGACTTTACCTAGGGTTGTGTGTAATTAACAAGTAACTATTGTTGACTTTATATAGTGGTGTTATAAATAAATAGGTAAGTCTATATATACACAGTTCGTATTAAATATAGAACATTTAAGGGGCATTATAAGTTATATGTACACAATAAGGCATCATCGTATATAACCCGAAGTGTTTATAAATAATAACAAAAATAGGAAGTGGCCCCTTATGGACCATCGACCTATGGTGATAATATTACACGTGTGTTATTATTAAACATGAGACGCGACGAAGAATATTCGATGTGTAGTAAGGTGATATTGAAAAAATTTTTACAATGTTTTTACCGACCCGAGGTGGGGTAAATAACCCGAAAAAATTTTGACTTTTACTTACAAGAATATAATATACGATATATATAAAAAATTTATACAAAATATGAAATATAGGTGTCCTACCAGGGTAGCAGGATCACCCTTACAATATACCGGACTTCCGGCGAACCTGGAACGACTGGTTTCTGCAGCTCCATCCGGCGACATATGTGTGGTGGCAAACCACGTTGCTGTTATGATGTGCCCTGATGAAGATGGGAAGATGGAGACCCGGTTAGATGTTGTAGTCCATTGGGTGTTCGGGTTAGCGTCCATCCTCGCTGCAGGTTACGATCCAGGTATCAGGAGTCCAGCGTAAGGAACAGTGCCTCTGGCATATTAAATGCATTTACCCTCGGGTACCAGGAGACACCAACAGATGGACACTCAAAGATCTTCAGGATCTGTGTCCATCTTCTCAGCCGGCTCAACTGAGGCAGATGGAGCCGAGCTGCTACAGCTGCTCGTAGAGAGCGCCGCTGAAGCCTCGCTGGGAGTCTCGCTCCCCAAGCTCAAGGCCCTCATCACTGCGGACGGGCTGTCCATTGCCTCGGATGCTGGTGCAGCAACCGTGGCAGTTGGGACAGCCCGGTTCCAAGTGGGGGGTGGGAGCAAGAGAGCTGCCGGAATCGGCGGAGCAGCCGGGACCGGTGGAGTGGCCAGGACCGGTGGAGTAGCCGGGGCTGGCGGGGCATCCGGGGGTATCTCTGGAACGAAGATGAGAGACGACGGTAAGCCGTCCCACTCCTCCAGATGTTTCCCGAATGCCAAGAAAAACTTGAGGTCCGCCTCCTTAAATCGATGGATATATCTGGAGTTTTCAGCTTCGTGAAACTCTTTAAGCTTTTCGGCTTCCTTCTGTTTTCGCCGGCAGGACTCGAGGGCCTCCTCGACCTTCTTCCTTTCCAGCTCCCTGATTTTATCTTCCTCCCGCCTCTGGATCTCGTAGACCAGATTGACGGTGGCTTCAGTCATCACACGCCAGTAGTCAACAGACTTCTGGCGGTGCAATGCCTGCCATTCTTCCATCAGCTCATTCTGGATCTGAACCGTTCGGACATCGCGGTGGTCGACGAACGTGTTCGGATCCTGAAGACCTGACAGGGTACCGGAGATTAGTTCCATTAGGGGTACCCGAGGACCTGTTGGTGGAACTATCACTGGTGGTGGCGCTGGGGCCTCCACTGAGACAGGCGGGGTGCCTGTTGGAGGAGCAGACGGGCCCTCTACCGTGATGCCTCCTCGGCCTCGGCCACCACCCGGAGAGCCTCGGGTGGACTCCAGCCCACCGCGGCCCCTACCACGAGCTTTGGCCCGGCCCAAGGGGGTAAGGACCTGCGACTCGGGTCCAGCCGGTCCCATTGAAGGGAACTTCGCCGCGTACTCACTGTACGTGGGGCGTTTGCCGGAGGATCCCTCTCCAGCCCACCAAGTAGAATACCCGGATGGGGGAGCGAGCAGTTCGCCCCCATCATCCTGGCCGCCAGAGGCTTCGCCCGGGCGTTGTTCCGCGGGTGCAGGTGTGGAGGTGGCTGGAGTCGCCGATGCGGTCGCCTGGCTACCCGACCTGCGGGCCTGGTTGCCAGGCATCTCCAGAGCCGAGACCTGTTGTCCCGACTCGCGACGATCAGCTGGATTGGCTGGTCTGGGCTGGTCCTTGCCACCCGAAGGGCTCACGGACCGGTCTGCTCGGGTCCTCTTGGAAGCAGTAGTCGTGACTGTGCCTCCGTTTGGACCTTTAGAGCGGGCTTTGGCCTTCTCTCGCTTGTCGTCTCCTCGCCACTTTTTCACCTTCAGGTGCACCTCGCTGGGCATCCCGAATTTTGTGGACGAGGAGTTCGTCTGGAAGTAAGTCAGCAAGTTGCCGCTCTTCCACGAGCAGAATCCGGTCTCGAATGCCTGCTCTTTCACTTCCTTGATGCTCAGCGCGGACCAATTTGCAAGGAGCTCGCTGAAGCACTTGATGGCTCGTTTCCTGGTCTTCTCCAGGCCGATGCCATGGGCCTTCTGCAAATGCAGAGCCATGTCTCGGCGCCGGTGAGTGCTGAACGAGCCATCACAATGTTTACTCGGGCGGTCCCCGAGCACACACATCATCACAGGCTTGTGATGCATATGAAATTCAACGATGTGTCGAGCGAAGCGGGGCTTCGTCTCGAACATCTTCTCACCCGTGAGAGACAGCTGGCAAGACTCAAACGGGCACCTTCGGCGGTTGCCGGTTGGTCCCCATTGGGTCATTGCCCACTGGACTTTCGTCCGGGCCTCGTAGCTGTAGGTCGAGCCTAATTTGGACTTGAGCTGGTCAATCCAAATCAGGTAGAACTTGCCTACTGGCGTATCTGAGGGGCCGGACTTCATCCACTCCTCGTCATCGCTGTCACCGTCCTTATTGACGGCGCTCGGACACATATAATGGACTGTGTCGTAAGCACAGTCCGCGAAGCAGCGGGGAGTCCGTTCCTTGAACCCCTCGGCTGCATTCTTCCACATCCACTTCTGATTGTCGTCCTTGGGAACATCCGTGGTCATTTCTTCCCACGTTGTCACGGACTCCAAATCAGATTTGGCAGACTCGGGCAGCTCTGGATCGCTTTCGCTTTCCTCGCTGTCCGTGTATATGTCAGCTCCCCTACGGCCGGCTCGGCTGGAGGTGGTAGTACCAGTCGGAGCCTTGGTAGGGGACTTCGTCTTTGCACCCGACGTGCTGGCTGCAGAAGATGCAGTAACCGAGGTGGCTACCGTGGTGGTTGTAGTGGTGGGAGCGGGCGTCTTCGGTTTGCCCTTACCCCTCGGCTTGGTGGGGGGCGTGGGCTCTACCGGAGACGCTTTCGCTCCATTCTTCTTCTTCCGGCGCACAACCTTAGTCGGTTGGGCCGGAACTTCGGGACTGGAATCCGACTCGCGTCGGCTCCTGTCCCCTGTCCGAGGGCTCCTCCTTCCGCTGACTGGGGAGTCAGAGTCGGAAGAGATCTCTGTTTTTCGTTGGGCCTGCTGCTTGCGATGGGCCCGGCGAGCTGCGGTGAGCTCCTTCTGCTGCTTGGCAAGCTCGATTCGCTTTGCCTCTACAGCAGCCTGCTGGCGTGAGATGTCCTCTTCAGAGATCTCGCCAGGTGCCTCTGGGATGTCGGCAGCTGGGTCGGTCTCGGTCGTGGACCTCTCGACGGCGATGCGGACATCTTCAGCCTCCAGGTCGCTCTCAGTGAGAGGACCCTTGGGTGCAGGTTTACGGGTCAATCGCTTGACCCGGTCGGTTTCCACCGACGACAAGGTTACCGTGGAGTCTGTATCCATGTCGGATTCGGACTCCCTTAACTCCGTGGCCTTCTGGATGATGCCCGCAGAGATCAAGACGGCTCGAGCTAAATTCTCGTTAGTCGCCATATTCTCCGCCAACTTTAGGTAGTTGCGGAGCCAAGAAACTGGCATGTTGTCAGCCAGCTCGTCACTACACGAGTCCATTACCATAGTTTTGAGTTCATCTGGTATGGGCTCGGGCACGCCCTGCTCCACCGCCATGGGCCCGCATCCGAACATGGAGGCGTGCATAGGGATGTACGTACCCCAGGAGGTATACACGATACCTTCCTGGCGATCGACGTGTGCTAGACGTCTGATCTGCGTCCTGAATCCCGGAGGATACATTGGAATGTCCAGGACATCCACTTTGCTACCCGAAGCGTCTGTTGTTGACGGGCGCTCCGGGCGTGGCGGGGGTGGAGGTGGCATCCTCTCCCGGTCGGTTGCCTCGGCCATAGCCGTGAGCGTCCGGGCGGCCTCCTCTGTCGAAGAATCCATAGATTCCTCGACCCGAGACGGGACCTTCGGGTCCTCGTCTTGTTCCAACGGAATGTTGGCTGTTTGACGCGCAGCGTCAATCGTTCCCTGTGCCATGGCACCGGGTTCGACTTCCAAAATTAATTGGCAAGTTTTGTTGGACTCCTCCCGAAGGATTCGTCCAACAGAAAGGCTTTTGGGGGGTTAGCTAGGCTAACACGACAGCTACAGGCTGTATAACCGCCGACAAATAACTAGAGCAAAAACGGGTGGCGTCTAACCACCACGAGTCCGCTCTAGTTATGACCAGTATGACGTCAGACCTCTCGTCTCGCGAGATCCCGCCATGGCTATCCGGTGACCTAGTTCCGCGCTTTCCCGCCACACCAGCAGCGCCACCTAGGGAACTAGATCCGAACCAACATTCGACTCGACATGTGAGACGCGGCCTACTACCCGAGTGCTATCGTCTGGAGCTTAGCGGTGTATACAACGCTTCAAAGCGAATGTACCGGTTAATCCGACCGCCACTCACGGGATACAGCCACCCGGGGAGGGCGCGTTCGACATCTCAGGCCGTGGAACGTATGTTGCCTGCCTATGGCGGACAACACGCAGCAGCTCGTTGTGTACTGAGTTAGGTTACAGCAGACCTCAACCGGGGGCTGCGTCTAACGCCTTCGGTTAGCATTTTATTTTTCCCGGCTTTACGTACGGCCTTTTCTGGATCTCGCTTAGTCAGAGCGGGACCCTTCCCATACGTAATGCCTTCACTCAGCGAGACTTTCTTCCATTTCTTACGATTAGGTCGTTTCCTGGCCTTCGTCTTCTTTTTTACTATAACCTCGTCTCCCGGCGTCTTTCTCGGCCGGCCTCTAGGGCGTTTCGTCGGTACTACCACGCTCGGTCCGCTAGGGACAGATTCAGGTGGTTTGTAACCGAACTCCCTCTCCGCCTCTTCGCGCCCCTTCCAGGGCCGAAGTTTTCCGACATTTGTCTTCCATTTCCTACCCGTCAGGCAGTCCTCTATCATCACCGTGGACTCGGAGATGACGCGAACGATTTTAAATGGACCTTCCCAAGGCGTTACGAGCTTCAGCTTATCCAGCGGCTCGTAGTACCTTAGTACTTTGTCCCCAACATTAAAACGAATTCGTTTAGCATTGGTGTCATAGCCCACCTTCTGCCACTTCGCACTCTTCAGCAGTTCTTTCCGAACGGCCTCGTATGCCTGTTTGAACCGGTCCCTTAATGACTCTACAAACAGCACCGTGCAGGGCGCCTCCGGGTCTATTCCAACCACTCCATACACTAAGTCGGCGGGCATTATGATGTCCTCGCCGAACACTAGCATGTTTGGGGTGCAGTTAGTTGATGAATGGACAGTGTTGTTGTAGGCATGTACTACAAACTCGCACTGTTCATCCCAGTCATCCTGGTGGGTATTAACCAGGGGCTTTAGTACTTGTATGAGGGTTCTATTGAAGCGTTCTACCTGCCCATCCGACTGTGGTCGGTACGGGTTTGTTCGGGTCTTACAAATGGCTAGGTAATGGCACATTTCCTGCCAAAGTTCTGACTCGAACTCCCTTCCCTGGTCACTGTGCATCATAAGGGGAACACCCAAATGCAGCACCCAGCCTTTCACAAATGCCTCCGCGCATGTGGCGGCTTTGTGGTTGGGAAGGGGGAACACCCGAGTGTACTTAGTATAATAGTCAGTTACGACCATCATACAAGTGTTGTCTCGCGGCGTCGTTTTAATCCCACTGATGATGTCTATCGCTATTCGAGCAAATCTGACACCAAACAATTCCTGTGATAAGGGTTGCTTACCCAGGCCGGGTCCCGGTTTGTTTTTACAACAATCCGGGCAAGTGGCGATCCACCGGAGCAGGTCGCCTCTCATACCGGGCCAGTAGTAACGCCTTTGTAGACGCTCTATCGACCTTCTCTTACCGAAATGGCCACTCGTTTGGTGGCCATGGCAATAATACATGATATCCCTCCTCATCGGGGCGGGTATCACTATTTGCAACAGCCTACCGTTGGTGGGAGTTGTCTTCCACCTACATAGTATGCCGTCTCGGATCTCTAGCTCGGCCCATTGAGCCAGCAACCGCCTCGCTTCCCTATCCTCCAGGGAAACTAGAGGCCTTGCCGGTTTAATGCCTGACCGTAGGTATTCCATTATGCGCGCAGTGGTGGGGTCTGACTGTTGAAACTTCTTGATGGTCTCCGGGGACCAATCGAGATAGCTGCATACAGCCTCCTCCCAGGGGATACGGGGGGTGGTATAATTAAATACCAACCCGGCTACCACAGCATTGTGGGCCCCGCAGTCTTCACATGTGGCATTTTGGCACCTTCGGATAGGCCGTCTTGACAAGGCATCCGCATTGATGTGTTTAGCACCGGGTCGGTGCTCTATTTGTTTATGCTCTAATCCGAATTCGGATAGGTGAGCTAACCAACGTCCAATCATCCCCTCGGCGTCCTTGAAGTTAAGGAGCCACCTAAGAGACGAATGGTCCGTTCTTAAAGTAAAGTCACTTCCCCAAAGGAAATGCTTAAACTTCTTCGTATACACCACCACAGCGAGGAGTTCTCGCTTGGTGGTACAATAATTTCGCTGTGTCTTGCTTAACGTGTTGCTAGCAAATGCTATTGGCACTTCGACTCCCTCTTGGACCTGAGAGAGAGCTGCCCCAATCGCATCATTGCTCGCATCGGTGTCTAAGATGAAATGTCCCTCGGGAGTGGGATATTTCAACACGGGTGTATTCCTAAATAAATCTTTTATTTTATTAAAAGACTCTTCTTGCTCGCTGGTCCATGGGAATGGGTCCCGTGCCCTACCCGGGGTCCAGTGAGCTAAGCACTGCATGGGGAAGCTGACACGAGAGTAATTCGGTATGAAATCACGATAATAGGAACAAAATCCTAAAAATGATCTCACCTCCTTAGCACTCGTGGGTCTTTCCCAATTTTCTACAGCTTCTAATTTTTCCGGATCCGCTCTTACCCCGTTAGGAGTAATGATCCTTCCCAAGTATGTAATGGTTTTCTTAAACAAATTACATTTCTTGGGTTTAAGTTTAAGACCGTTTGATAGTATCCGGTCGAGGACTAGTTGCAGATTTGCCAGGCATTCCTTGAATGACTTGCCGAACACGACCACATCATCCAAGTAAACCAGGCATTTCTTCCACAAAAGGTCACTCAGTAAGGATTCCATCATGGCCTCGAATGTAGCGGGGGCGTTACACAATCCGAAGGGTAGGACATTATACTCAAACAGCCCCATATGACTGGAGAATGCTGTCTTCTCCTTGTCTTTGGGGTGCATTGGTATTTGCCAATATCCGGACTGTAAATCCAAGGTACAGAACCATTGGTTTCCGCCCAAGCTATCTAAAGTCTCGTCTATCCTTGGTAAAGGATACGAGTTCTTCTTTGTTATACCGTTCAATTTCCGGTAGTCGACACAAAAGCGGATTGTACCGTCTTTCTTAGTAGTCATACAAACAGGGCTGGACCAGGGACTCGAGCTAGGCACGATTACCCCTAGGTCCAACTGTTTCTGTATTTGCTCTTCACAGATTAACTTCTTTTTAAGGGGAAGTCTACGATACGGGATTTTAAAAGGTTTCTCGCTGCCCACATCTATGGTGTGCAACACCTTATCGGATCTACCCACCGGGCCTCCTTCCCTACCAAAAGCACCTTCGTACTTTTGTAGAAGTCTCGCTAGGCAATCCTTATCGTCCGTATTCTTTAAATCTGACTGATCAATCAGCTTTTGGAATTCTTCATCCATAGGATGCTGACTAACTGGGTTTAGTGGTTTGTTAAATTTAGCCTCGGCGACATGTTCTACCGAACTCATCCTTCCAACACTGTCGCCTCGCCTCAAATAAACCACTGAACCACTTCGGTTAGTTATGGGTAATACGGACCAAGCTGCATTAGCCACTAATGTATCCACTGAGTCTAACCCGATGCTTGACAAATACACCGTGTCGGGTTCGTAGACTCCAGCTTCATTCCTCTGAGCCATGGATCCGCCACAAAGGACATCGCAAGTGGTACCCGGTGGGATCTTCACCGTATGTACCACTGCTGCGACCGAAGACACCTGTCTCAATACGCATTGGACATGCAAGCCATACGGGTTCCGTATACTCATCATACCGTCCCTCGGGTCCAAGACGGCCCCGTATAAGCTTGCAAAATCCAATCCGAGGATTCCGTCATCACTAACCTCTGCTATAGTTGGCGAAAGAACAAACTCTTTGCCTCCTATATGGATAGGCATAAACGTCCTACCAAATGTACGCATACTGCTTCCGTCGGCCGTGCAAGCATTTACCCCCGTTTTGAGGTTCTCATGGCTGCCGGCCACCGAATCGAAGAATCTTTTGGACACACATGAATGACTAGCTCCAGTATCCACCAAGAATTCCCCTACCCGGCCTTCCACAGATATGGGTACATACCACCGTCTCCCCCCTAAAGGCGAGGGGTTACTGGTAAACTGGTGAAAGTCTCCCGAATCACCAAGATTCAATCCGAGTCCTCTCAGGAATTCCAGACACGGATGACTTGGGGGAAGGTGTGTCCCACACACTCGAATCAACTCTTTGATCCATCCTTCCTCTCCCCTAGTGCGGCCACTCGCCTCCATATGATCACTCCTGCACATATCAACACTAGGGTCCCTGGCCCCGGCCGAGGTGCAGGGGTGCGCACCCTCAGCCACCCGGCCTCCAGGTGTAATTGACTCGAAATCTTCCACCGGGATACCCCCGGTAGCATTTTGGCATTCGTTCCCACTCGGGGCCATGTCAGATGCCGTTGACACAACCCCCACTAGTTTTCCACATCTGTGGAATCCCTAGCATTCTCCCTTTCTACGCCGTCGTCTTCGGCTTCATAGAAGGCAGCCATTACCGGCTTAGTAGCGGTACATTCAGATGAGTAGTGTCCCATGCGCTGGCACCTGAAACACTTAACCGTTCGGCGATCCACCCGGGGTCTTTGCCGATTGGCTTGGATGGCATCTGTAATTTTCTTACACATGTCTTCCAGAAGTTTGGTCATGTCCGGGGACTGAATCTTCACTTTGTCAGTGCTTACAATGGACTTGACCGCCTTATCGACAGCCTTCGGGTCACTCTTGACCTCGGATGGAGGTCTAGAGTCCCTTTGTTTATTGAAAGATTTCCTGGGAATATACTTCCTACCTGAAGTATTCTTCCTTAATTGCATCGAACAGAAGGTGCCGTCTTCCTGTTCGATATCAATCAATTCGAAGTCGTCTGATGGAGTATTGACCTCCGACTGCTGGGTCACCGATGCTAGGGGTACCAAGCCGCTGGCATTAGGTATGTCCCCAGCTAACATAGCTCGCTTCTTCACGGCCATATCTATACCATTAAAAATGCCGTGTAGTGTTATGCCCTCCTTCCAGGCGTCCCTCGCTGCTATTTGTTCATCTCGGTCTCTTAGACCCTTGACGAATTGAGTGATCAAATCGTCCATATACCAGTCCTGGTTTTCAGTACCGGGTCTGGCCTTACTTAGCAGGGCATGGAGTTCCATACCGTATGCTCTGAAAGCTTCATTCGGCTTCTGTGTGCGTTTCTTAAAACGGACCATCGGGTCTTCCTTGACCATATTACATAACAGTCCACTAGCAGTTTCTACTAACTGCTCAAAACTCCCAACGAGGCCGTACCAGGTTCGCCATTGCTCTACAGCCATGCGACCCGGCCCGCCTTTCAGACATCTCACCAGATGTGGCTTGGCCTCGTATGGGGTCCATCCATTACAGTTCATCACATCGATGAAATCTTCAAACCACTCTTTCCATGGTCGAGTACCGTCATATTCTTTAGGAATAACGGCTACCCTTCGGGCAGAATTGGGAGCATTCATCAATCTAGTGCATTGCTGTTTGCTCCATTCAATCGCCTTGGTTTCATTCAAGGTCCGATTGCCCCCTATACCACCGAAGCTAGAATTGCCAGGTGGAGGCGGTGGTGGAGGTTGAGTATACGTCCACTGTGTACCACCGTGGTTCGTATAACTCGCACTACCTTGGTTGGGGCCGGTACCCGAGGTACCACTATGGCTTGTGGCACCCGAAGCAGCGCCCCCCCCTTGCGCGCCTTGGTACCCGCCATCGGATTGCTGGTTTCCCGTTGACTGGCCGCCATCGTTTGATGGATTCGGTTGGGTGTTGTCATTACCAGCACCCAGCCCCGGGTCGTTACTAGGATCCACATGAATGTGGAACCCACTGGTCTCCGCACTACTGTCGGAAGCCTCTCTAGGGGTATAGTCCGGGTCCAGGTTGTGGACTATGGGCACCTCACTTATCCGGACTCTACTAGTTCGGCCATGCTTATCCTGGGTTCTGATGTAAACACCCCCTTGATCTACGTTCCGCGAAGCATTATCATTTACAAAAGGATTATACTGCGGATTCTTCGGTGTAGAACAGGAGACCGGGTCGCCCTGTTTCACGAACGTCGAGTTCGGGTTTATCACCCTACTCGCCGGAGGGGCATGTGTTTCCTCTTGCTCCTGTAAATAACTCTCCATAGTGGACTTATTTATTGTGAGGGTAGCTACGTCTGTAGTCAGGTTTCGCTGTTCCTCCCTAAGCTGTGCGTTTTCTGCCAAGATTTCGGATCGAATCTTTTCATTTTCAGTCACAGCTCGGTTTCTTTCTTCTTGGGCGATCATTGCCTCTCGCTTAAAAGTATCCTTAAGTAGGCGGTACTTTTCACCCTTCTCTTTCTGAGACCTGTTATATTCAGTAGTCTCCTTCCTAATCTCGGCTTGTTCCGAGACCATCTTGGCTTCTGTCTCAGCTTTCCGGAGTTGAAGTTTCTTAAGCTTCTCCTCCATTGCGTGCAACTCAGTTTGTAATTTATTTACATCCCGAGCCTTAGCAACCTCCTCGGCTCTAGCCTTGTCGATTGCTCTAAGTTTATTGGCTTCCTCGATTTCCAACTCAGCCAGCCTCTTTTCTTTTTCCTGTGCGTCTCTTTCCTTCCGCTCCAACCGATGGGATACGGAGGATAGACGATATTTGAGGTCGGATTCTTTTAGAATCGCCTCCTGCTCCACGGATCGTAATTTTCCGATCCGGGACTTAGCTTCCTCCTCTATTTTGGATTGGGCTAACATGAATTGTTCATGTTGCCTCTTTGCCTGTAACTCTACCTGTTCCTTGGCTTTCAAATAGGCCTGAGTATTTTTATACCCGGGACCCATCCGCCGTCCGTAGATAGACTTGCGATTGCCTCCAGGGTAAAACATGGAGTCAGACAAGCCTTCGTCTAGAGATCGGCCTAGGTGATGCCTTTCCGAGCTTTTCGGTCCGATACCACTAGGCTTATCTCTTGATTTCGCGTCTGGGACTATTGCGTCCCTTTTGGTTTTACCATCGTCGCTGTCATGATCCGACGATGTCATTAGTGGGGCTACTTCGGTTCCACCACCGGGTGCTGAACCCTGGGGGGTTGCAGTACGCTGCATAGGGCTTTGTGCAATTGGTGTACCCAAGCCGCTAGCCGAGCCTGTTGGTACCATAGGACCTAGCTGGCGTCTACTAGTTATAACTTGGGACCAATCGCTCAAGTCTAAAGTTGGGGGTCTTAACACTCCCCTGAACAATCCGGTATCCGGTACTCCTGTCTGGGGTGTAGCCGGATACAATTTTACGATGCCATCTCTGGTGGCATTGTCCCTAAGGTCGGGTGTAGAAAAAATATTTCGTACACCCTCCTGGTTAAACATTTGTTGTTGACCGGGTTTCCAGTCTAACAACAGATGCTGGGATGTGTAATCATCCTCTTCGAATCCCTCTAGCCCAGGGCTGGGGGGATCCGCTTCGGGTTGCCCGAGGCTTTCGGCCAATGTGGCCGCGCACCACCCCCGAACCGACTGGTCACGGCACCAGTGTAATGGTTCGTATTGACTTATATGTTGGGTGGCTCTTTGGCTCGCTTACCACTAGATGTACCAACACAACACGAGTAGTTCGGGTTGGGCAAAGCCCCAGAAACCCCTACCTCTCGGGTAGGACTTTATTCAATCTCTCTGATGACAAAGTATTAGCGTCTGGACTGGACCATGTCCAGTCCTCTTCTGCCGCTCGTCCGGCTCCTTAGTAGGAGCTGGACGCGAGGCATGGTGCTGCCCCCTCTTGTACCAACGAGGTATCGCAAAGCGACACCTAGCTAGCATAGAAGGAACAAGCACCACACGAACACGTCTCTCGGATGAACGGCACTAATATATATACAATGATGCCGGCCCCTACATATATATATATATATATATATATATATATATATATATATATATATATATATAGACTCTCCAAAAGTTAGATAAGTACCTAAAACGACAAAGGAACCTTGGGACACTGTGGTGGCTTTCAACAGTGGGCTAATTTTCTAGTCCTGTACAATGCACCCCAAGGCTATTTCTCCAAGGCTGAGGGAATGTTTAGGACAGGTAAAAGAAAACAAAAACCTACCCCTTCCCAACCACAATGAGACAAGACTTCTCACTAGAGGGAGCCATTGTTTCTGTCCTTACATGGACCCTGCCTCATGGTGCACTTTGCACGTGACCCACGTGACCTCTTAGGAGAGCCAGTCACGTGACCTTTCAGTAGAATGTACAGGCCTTAGTATTGAGCATCCTGAGAACTCAAACAAAGAGGCAGATGGATATACAATATAGTGTTTAGATATTCCAGGATGGAATACTGTATAGTGGGTTGTTAAATAGCATGAACGCTTACCGATATCAAATCCCTTGTACCCTTATTTCAAACTGGTGCTTATGATGCTTAACCCTTTAAAGGCCACTGAAGCGTTAGTGCATCATGCCCATTGGTCTACAAGATGCACCAATGAAGTGCTAGCGAGACTGTATTCTTTATACACCATGCATATGAGGGCATGAAAGTGATAAAAAGGCACAGTGCTGGACAATGAAAAATTCTGAGCCATACAAAATATACATGAGTACAATAGGGTGTAGGCTTGAAGGGGAGGGTTAGTCCAGTCGATATTTGGGGTTGTTGAAAAAGGGGGGCCGTCAATGTCTAGGTTATCAGTCAAGTAGGGCGGTCAGATTTCAAGATCACTGGGTGATAGGGCGGTAGGGCGGCAGTTGAGGGTGACCAACATAGAGTCAGTGCCCCCCCCCCCGGCAGACGTACCTTGTTATGAAATAACCTCCACAGCTACTCGGACTTGTGTAATCTTAGGATTGAACACAAGACAATATGGCTTAATTACCTGTATAATAAAACAGTCCAGCAACTACCTTTCCTGACTTATCTTTAATTCCACCCACACTGGCGAGAGGCCATAGTGCTTCCATTCCCAAAACCAAGCAAAGACTTGTCAAACCCAAAGAACTATAGACCCATAGCTCTAACGAGCTGCATCTGCAAAACCCTCAAAAGAATGGTAAACACCAGACTGGTCTGGTACCTAGAAAAGAAAAAGATCCTTAAGACAGAGCAATGTGGCTTCAGAAAGGGTCGCTCGACACAGGATGCCCTAACTACCCTCGAGACCTATGTACGAGATGCCTTTATAAATAAGGAGCAAGTGGTAGCAGTCTTCTTTGATCTGGAGAAGGCATATGATACCACCTGGCAATATGGTATCCTTAAGGACCTCAAAGATGCAGACCTGAAAGGTCGGCTCCCTCATTTCATCAACCAATACCTATCAAACCGTTGCTTCAGGATCAGAGTAAACAACATCCACTCTGATGTCTTCAATCAGGAGTCTGGAGTTCCACAGGGAGGCATTCTCTCAGTGACCCTATTTCTATTGAAGATCAACAACATCGTCTCTAAACTGGAACTGAAGCCAGAGATAGGCCGAACATTATATGTTGATGATTTCTTCATGTGTTTCCGTGGCAAGAGCCTGAGAACCATTGAACGACACCTCCAACTTGCCATAGATGAAACAGTGAAGTGGGCAGACCAAAATGGCTTCCGATTTTCTCTAGACAAGACATCAGTTATGCACTTCCACTACCGCACTACAACAGACAGACAACCAAATATTGAAATCAACAAGAAACGTATTTCTGTAGTGGAAAATACCAAATTCCTTGGGCTAGTCATAGATCGCAAACTTATCTTTGATAAACATATTAAGTACCTCAAGGATAAATGTAACAAAGCTTTCAACCTACTGAAAGTAGTGGCACATCCATGCTGGGGTGGAGACCAGGACACACTCCTCAAACTATATAGAGCACTGGTCCAGTCTCAACTGGACTATGGTCTGTGTATTTATGGATCAACCTGGGCGACATACCTAGCAATGGCAGAGCGGATCCTGAGCCATGGACTCCGCATTTGTTTGGGAGCATTCAGAACATCCAGAATTAAGAGTTTGCAAGTCGCTGCTAGAGAACTACCCTTAGCCCTTAGACGAGAGAAACTCTCCCTTGAATATGCTATCCGGATTGCCACAAATCTTAACAACCCAGCCGCAGCATTGTTGACAAACCCCAAGCACAAGGCAAAATATGAAGCAAAGAAGAACCAATACATTGCACCCCTTCAGGTGAGGGTATCCCACCTATTAGAAGAAGCGGGAATGTCTCTGGATAATGTACTTAATGTAGAGTACCCGGAAATGCCCCCATGGACATATCACAAACCAGAGGTCAGAATAGACCTTACCGCGCTTAAGAAAGGGGTAACATCTAGAACCACATATCAAGCAGCATTCAATGAACTGCGTGACAGTTACAGAGATCACATACCAATCTACACCGACGGATCACATATGGCAGACAAAACAGCATCTGCAGCCGTTCTAGGACCTCACGCCTTCAAAGAACGCCTGCCAGACGAAGCCTCTATCTACACAGCAGAGCTACATGCATTATACCTAGCACAAGATCACATTGAGACATCAGAAACCAACAACTACCTGATTGTATCTGACTCCAAATCATCACTGTCAGCAATGCAGCATAGCAAGTGGACACACCCTCTCGTGAAAAGAGTGTTGGAATGACACTATAGTCTTGCTCTAGCTGGAAAGAAGATAACGTATGCTTGGGTACCAGGCCATGAAGGAATCCATGGCAATGACCTAGCAGACGTTGCTGCCAAGGATGCAACAAATCAAGTTCCAATAGATATGCCTCTACCATCAGAGGACCTCAAATGGAAAATCAGGAAATACGTCCAACAAAAGTGGCAAGAGTTATGGGACGCTGAAAGACACAATAAACTTTACAAAATACAGCCCAAGATAGGCACAACCAAGAAAGCCAAATGCAAGAGCAGAAGAGAAGAAATTGTCATGAACAGACTAAGAATAGGCCACACCAGACTAACGCATTCACACCTCATGAAGCGAGAACCCAGACCGCTTTGCAACAGGTGTCAAAAACACCTGACGGTGGAACATTTCCTTGTGGAATGTAGCCAGTGCCCCATCAGGGCACAATACCATCAATGTACAACACTGAAAGAGTTATTTGATACCTGCAGACCGGATACAATACTTGCATATGTCAAGAACCTGGGATACTACAGTCAAATTTAAACAGTAGAAACTTTCTTCCATAAAACCTTTAGGCACAAATAGCCATCACCAGTAGCTGACGTGCCGTAAAACACTAACTAACTAACTAACTAACTCCACCCAGCAATGGAGCAGGTTAAAGGAAGCTTCTGTTATGACATGGTATTAACAAAAATACAGGAAGACATCAAAAGTCTCTTCTGTTATCCTAATTATCACTGATTATACCCCTGGGATTAGAGTATTTGATTATGTGTGGTACATAATACTATGGAGAAGCCTCATGGACATGGGTTCTTCAAGGGGATGGTTCCACCACCGTCAGCCGGGCAAATATTTGCTAAGGCCAAAAAAAAAAGTTGTGTTTCCAGTTACATGCCTTAAATATCTAGGGTCGGTAGGTCAGATTTTTTTTTCTTTGTTTTGATTTTGTATAGAAATGTATGGGCAGACATGTTGGATTCTATGATTTTACAGTAGAATTATGAAAAACACAAGAAATGTGAAACACATGTAAAAGATATGAATGACTGTAATGAACTATGTGCCAATAGATGAGAACCTAGATAAACTCCATGAAAAATTGATGAAAAAATATGAAAATTATGGGGAAATTGCCAAAAAATGTCAAAAATTCACAAAATAAAAAAAAAAAAATCCAGAATCGGCCCTGTTTTGCTAGGGACGGTCTGGTAACTGGTAACAAACCTTTTTTTTTAGGCCTAATTAGAGGATTTCTTTTTTCATAGCGCTAGTTCCACAGGCATTAAAACGGTCATAATAGCCCTAATCCAACGATTTATGATATATCAAAGGTATAGAAAAAAAAACAGTTGGATCGGTTCTAATCCTGCCAAGTTATTCCTGTGGCACCAGTGCTTTTTGCAAATGACTGTTTAAAAAATGCCAGATTAGCAAAGTTCCATCAAAATGGCGGCAGTGGAACCCACCAAAATGGCGGTATCGGAACCAGTCCTTTAGGTTGGCTTCTTAGCCTTTTGAAACCCCTTACTAAAAGACCATTTCCAAAGTAATTTCTTTTCAGAATACCTAATTTCTAATTATCATGCTGATACTTCAAAAGAAGTATAAAACTGAGCTTTTGAAAAAGGGACATCCAAGCACGGTCACATATTCATAAGAGTTGTATGGTAAATTCAGGTCCATCCTTGTTGGTCATTATGAGGCGCCATGCTGGAAAGTCTATATAGATTCTCTAGCACCGCATTGATGAATGTGCCTATACATGGCAACACAGAGGGGTCATATAAAAATCAACACAGAGGACACAGCACTTTTAAAATGCGATAAAAATGCGATAAAAATTGAAAGCCCAATATAGGCATGTAATGGCCTGTTGTGAGCCACAGGTAGCTCTGTTGTGCGTTGGTTAAGCACCTTCCCAGTAGCTCAGTGTAGTGACTCGATGTGAGTCACATACGGGTCAGTCCACGGAAAGTAGGCACCTAGGTCTTTTTTGGTATTTTTTGGATAAAGGGGTTTAAAAAATAAAAGGTATTTAACCATTCTTCTCATTTCTTGTTTCATTTGAAAGAAAACACCTTGGGCTTCAAAAGAAATTTACGTATGTCGGCCTGCTATTTTTTTTAGATATAATGAAGCTACTTATATGCGCGCATATAAGTGGTGATAAATGGGCAGTAGCAGTTCCCAAATGTATTACCAGATGTCACCACTTCCACTCACCTGTTATGTAACAGGTTCCTTCACTGGTGGCCTTGTAGTCGGCCATATTGCCTAGCCCCAGGAAGGACCACCGGTCTCACATTGGAGCCGTGGTGATCCCGATGATAATCTTAAAAGTATTAATGACTTTATGTACACAACTTGCCAACCGTTTCATTATACTCAAGTAGATAGTGTTACTGATGTCATACATGAGGGCTCGTTTTTATGTGTATTGGACATCCAATCTGCTTATCGCAGTGTGGCTGTTCATCCGGACGATCGTTCCAAGCAAGGTTTTGTCTGGAGTCTGGACGGTGCACCAGAATATTTCGAAGATCAAGCCTTATCGTTTGGTCTTAGATGTGCACCATTTATCTTTACTCAACTAACCGAGTTTGTCATCCGGTGTATGAATCGTAGAGGTATTTTCAATGTTTTCGGTTACCTGGATGACTTTGTCATTGTGGCTGACAACTACGAGGAGTGTGCGAGGCGTCAGGCGATATTGGTAGATCTGCTCCGACGTCTCGGTTTCCATATTGCATGGAAAAAAATCTTAACCCCTGCTACCAAAGTCCAGTATTTGGGTCTGGTAATTGACACAGTGAAAATGGAAATCAGCTTACCCCCACAAAAGTTAGACAACTTATTGGTACTGATCGACAAGTTCTTGGGTAAAACTGTTGCTACCAAAAAAGAATTACAAGAACTGTGTGGTCATTTGGCACACGCTAGTAGAGTTATTCGGGGAGGCAGAACATTTTCACGTAGAGTCATTAACCTACTCAAATACATGGCCGACAGTGTCACGGTGGTCAAACTACCTGATTGGTTTATGGATGACATCCGCTGGTGGAAAAGGTTCAGTTATGTATTCAATGGTTCTGCAAAAATCCTACGTACCTTTGATTATCATCCTATCGTAGACACTGACTCATCACTAACTGGTTTTGGCTCATGTTATAATGGTGATTGGTTAGTAGGTGCATGGAAATTACCTGCCTACAATCAGTTGTATAATCGCTTTCCATTATATCATACTGTTAAACCCCCTTGTGAATATGATGAGACAGCTGATATTAACCTACTGGAAGTCTGGCCAGTGGTTGCCGCAGCGCAACGTTGGGGAAATGATTGGTCGGATACAAAAGTTGTAGTCAGAACCGACAATACCCAAGTCCAACGCATGATAAATACTGGCAGATCGCGGAGTGTTCGCTGTATGTGGTGGATAAGAGAATTATTTTGGTTATCAGTTGTACATAATTTTCATATTGTTGCTACTCGCGTTAAATCTAAAGACAATATTGTTCCTGACTTTTTGTCGCGCTGTACGGATAAAAGGTGTGCAAAAGGATTGCCTTCATTTCTGATAAATGACTTCTGCTGCAGGGGATGTCTTGACTCACAAACTACGGAACTACCAGTCACAGTGGATGGCTGGAGCCATGGAGCGTACTAGAAAGAGCCAATGGAACTCTTATTTGGAATTTTGCATATTATATGGTGTGCTTGTTCCATTCCCCGCTAGTATAGAAGTTGTGTTGTTATATGTTACACACTTGGCTGAGAGACTGCGCTACAGCTCTATTAAACAGTACCTAGGAGGACTTTGGGTGTTGCACAAGGTCCTAGGTTATTCACATGTCAACCCTAATACATTTGAACTCTACATCACTATGAGAGGTATCCGAAGGACCCTAGGTGATCATGTGGACCAGGCGCGACCAGCGTCAGTGCAGGACTTAAAGCGTATTTATAAACTATTGGATATGTCATGTTCTGAAGATGTGGCATTTTGGATCACTGTTATCATGTGCTTCAGAGGCTTATTACGTAAGTCCAATGTGGTTGAACAAGGACTGGCAGTCTGCTTGTCAGATTTGACCTGGGAAGTCTGGGGGGTCTCCGTCAGACTTCGTCGTACAAAGACTATTTCATTTAAGGAGCGGGTCTTGTTCATACCCTTCACATTCATCTATGACTCTATCTTCTGCCTTCATCATTACCTGACCTTGCTGTTATCTATGGTGAACTACCCATCCAGTGACTCACAAGTAGTGTCGTACATGAAAAATGGCCAATGGTGTCGTGGCAGTTACTCATGGTACTTAGGCAAATTGCACAAGTTGTGTGCCAAGTCAGGCATCGATAAGTTGTCTTCACACTCGTTACGAAGAGGAGGTGCATCAGCCTTGGCAGATGCAGGGTTCAGTCTATTGGACATCAAGAACATTGGTGACTGGAAATCATTGAGTGTGTTGCATTATTTGACAAAATCCAAACAAGCTCGTGTCGATCTTGATCGGCGTATGGTCAGCGCCTTATTCGTGTAAAATCTGGTTATGTATTTTTGTTTTGTTTTTTTTTGTTGTTTTTTTTTTGTTTGTTCTCCATTCTGTTTGGCGTGTTGGCCTGGTTATGTATGTTTATTGGCCAGGTCCAATAAAATATTCGCCCAAACTAGATTGGAGTTGTCGTACGTCTATTTATAAGCTACTTATATGCGCGCATATAAGTGGTGATAAATGGGCAGTAGCAGTTCCCAAATGTATTACCAGATGTCACCACTTCCACTCACCTGTTATGTAACAGGTTCCTTCACTGGTGGCCTTGTAGTCGGCCATATTGCCTAGCCCCAGGAAGGACCACCGGTCTCACATTGGAGATTTTTTTTCTTTCTTCTTGTGTTACTTAGGCCTGGTTATGTATGTTTATTGGCCAGGTCCAATAAAATATTCGCCCAAACTAGATTGGAGTTGTCGTACGTCTATTTATGCCCAAAGTTGAAAAATTGCAAAGAATTACCTTTTTTCAATTTCCACCTCACTCCAGGCTCTATACCATCAAGCCAAGCAGCAACATACTGATATAATTTTATTTCTTCCTTAGTGGGGGTCTTATCTAATATTTTCATGTGGTTTAGAGGTGCTCTTGTTGGCATTCTTTTTCCCCTGTTCATTTTTGTAACCAAATAAAGTTGATGTAATGGGCATGATCAAAATAAAAGTATACCAGTATGCCTACTAAAACACTATCCTCAATCTTATTTCCCACCAAGATTAGGGTTCTCATAGGTTTGTCTTTCTGGTACAGAAGCCTAGGGTCTACTTGCAGGCATGACTATGCAATACATATTCAAGTATTTTCAAGTCCATTTTGCTCACGCCCATTACATTCATATTTCTGCATCCAGGACAAATACTATCAGAGTTTTCTTTCTTTCAACCAGCCTAGCAGGAAGATCTATTGCCAATAAGTCATTTTGAAAAAAATAATGGAGTCTCTACAAGCCTTGGTTATGCCAAACAGAGGGGTCAACTGACAGAGGTAATGGCCATGTCTGAAGCCTGGAAAAGTTGTTTCGCTCACGCCCATAACATTCATATTATTTCCTTATGTATTGTCAATATAAATACTTTTTTTTATTTTTTTCTTCATAGTGTTTCTTTCCGACCTTTTGTCAAATATGCTAACTGAAAATCATGTAGTTATGACAAACATTTCTGTGATTTAGAGAAGAATTCATTTTGCTCACGTCCATTACATTTTCATATTTTTGAATATCTGCAATAAAAACTGATCGCTTGGGATGTAGTGACTTGAATAAACCTTTCCAAAGAGTCAAGATATAGGGCTATCAATAAAACTAAGTTTCATGATCTTATTCTGAGTTTTCTAAAATGACACTCTACCATGGACAAGTGCCCACTTTCAGTGGATTAAACCATACATAGTTGTGTTATGCATTGGTTAAGCAGTATCCCAATAGATCAGGGGTAGAGTGTCCACTTTGGAATTGGAGAACCCGGGTTCGACCTCCAGTTAGGATATGGACTTTTCCACTTCAGGCACATGTTGTGAAATCTGACACTGCAGCCTGTGCCAAATTCTCAGGACCCATGTAGGGTCCCATGAATTATGTCAACTTCCCCTTCAGGAATGTATACTATCTACCCTTAAGTTACGATAGGTATGAATCATTAATGTGGCCAAGATGAGTCGCTAACCTGATGCGAGTTTACACAACAATTGGTGCTATGTCGTGTTGCTCTTAGATACTCTGCTGGGAGAGTGATGCTTGGTGTGGGTCACATGATCTGGTCACATGGTACACAGGAGGTAACTGTGAGATAATTGTGTGATATTGTTTACTGCACTAGTTCCACCATCTGTAGGGACATAACGTTCCTCGGTCCTGGCCCCACACATTCCTCTGTGAAATTGTGTAATGTCGTTCTTGCCATGAATATGACCTTAGCTGTCGAAATGGCGTTAAACACTTATTACTCACTCACTCCATAACGGGTCGACTGTAGAAACATGATTCTAATAGGACATACTGGGATACATTTCAAAACTAATGAAATGATTCCTTCCATTCCCTCCACTCACTTTAGTGCACAAGCCTGTACCCATCCTGACAGTGGTTGTTTCACCTGGAATGCATGTCTCAAGATGGTAGAAATATAGACCCCTTCAAATCATAGTGGGGTCCCTTGCCCTTAGCACCATTACAGTCCTGTATCTAGTGGTCACTAATGATTGCACTGGTACGACTGCCCTACCAAACTCTATGTAATAACTACATGAGGTGCTGATCGCACATGAGCAGGAGGGTATTGCTCCTATGGTAAAAGGAAGAGCTGGCTAAAAATGCCCTCGTTTCCAGTCCTTTCTTTTTATGTAGATATAACTTGTCCCTATTGTTGCTCACAAGTATTCATTCAAGTATGGTGCTAAAAAGGGGGATTTGATTTCATCTTGATGCCATTGGGTACCTAGTTGGGAGAAGTCAGTCAGTATAATATACTATAGAGTGTGTAATATGAGTAGGTATCTGGTAGTGCAGCTCTCTCTGTTTTAAACAAGGCAGGTGACTTTTCAGACTAATGTGGTGAGTGCAAGTTGAATGGTGAAGCAGAGCATGACTTCTTTTGAAAAGAGGGTATCTACTGACAGCTCTTTTTACCATAGGAGCAACATGCTCAGGAGGGTGTTGCTCCTATGAGCTGGCTAAAAATACACATGAACTTGTGACCCTACTTTGTTTTCATCTTCATGCCATTGGGTCACTTAGATCCCACCACAGTGGGTCCAACTCAATTCATTTAGGGGCAATTGGATCCTGGTCAACAGTGAACGGACCTCAATTGATTACATGCCGGCAGATCAATGTTACCACCCCTAGGTATCTGAGGTTGCCTCAATGTGAATTTTCGTATATATATATATATATATATATATATATATATATATATATATATATATATATATATACTAACTACCAGATGGAAAAAGTCCCAGAGATATAGGTTGTGTTCAAGCCAATGTGCAGAAAACTAGATAAAAGTCTAAATCTAGACCTCACCTTTACCTGCATAAACTGCATACTGTGCAGTTTATTGCATTATGGTAGAGGTTTGTTGTGTCATGCTATCATTTAGGGACGTATTGAGCCGATAGATTCAGCGTGATGCAAGACTGTAGTATTCATGGGATATTCACCATTGGTCCATTCTAGATCCCCCAGTAAGCACGCAAAATAACTATACAAAGATAATTGCTGCTTGCACTGTCCTGCATTCGAACATGTCTTCCTACAAATCAGACCATATAAAAAGAATGAGCAACAATATAATATTCAAATCCATTTTCTAGCATGATGTTTACTTTGTTAGGGGTACAAGATGGCGACCTCTAAGAGTTAACCAGTTAGTTCTATATAACCTATCTTAGTCAGGTCGTTCTGGTTAGGATCTGTTAAGTAAACTAAGGTGTCTATGAGTCCACCTCCTACAGTTGTGTACCACCTAGACTGACTTGAGCCCCTACCTCCCCTCCCTGCAAGAAAAGAAAAGCTAGATGAATTATGAACAGATAAAATCATTAGAATAGAGATCACTTATATTGACTGATCAATTGATAAAAATCTAGACCTGAAATGCTGTATCTGCTGTGTAAAACAAATGTGCTAGCTGAAATAAATTGCTCATCAATTTCTTTGATATAACACTTCCACAGAGCTACAGCTGATACATATTCTTGGACATTCAGACAAGATTTCAAATATTCTACTGCCTTTGTCAGCTGTTTATCTATCAACATTTAGGATATGGTATCGTGACATACATCCTAATTTCCAATTGTTATCAGAAAATCACAAGAGGCCTGAGCATCTCTACACACCACCCCCAGCACAACATAAAGACATGTTTACAAGACCCCAAAGCCCCACGTGCCAAATAGCCCAGATTAGGCCTGAGCCAGTTTGTAGGGTTATGTGCACTGTTTGGTCTTAAGCTAGGGATCCACTGCCGCGAATTTCTTGCGTATTGTACTCGTGCGTGTCTTATCGCAGAGCAGTCACAAATATCAAATTATTTAGATTTCTGCGAATCTAGTCGCAGGCCGCACCAACGTCACATGTATGTAGTCGCAGCAGCAGATCCACTGGTGGAAGGTTTTCTGCGAGTAGGCACGCACGACTACAATTCGCAAGTAACTCGGGGCAGTGGATCTGTACCTTTATACAGGCAGGGAGGAAACGGGATGGCGGGGGTGTGGTGTTAGGGGCTAGGGACTCAAGGATAAAATTCTTTTCTTACCAATACTCAATACTTGGGTTGGAGAATTCAAAATGATTCAAGGTACCCCATGTATGACTGATAGGTCATCAGTGCCCCGAGAATGTAACAGTTACTATAGTCTACAAGTATCTATCCAGCTGCCAGTAGGCCTATTGATCCACTGAAAACCTCGAAGTTCTGAAACTAGTCAGTGGTGACCACTTTAGGTCCTCAAGTTGACGATACCTAAAACTACAGCTTTAGGTAGTCAAAATGACGACTTTAAGTCGTCATCAATATGATGACTCTGTACTGTCAGTATTGTCATCCTGATGACTCAGGTCATCAGGATGACGACCTAAAGTCGTCATTTTGACTACCTAAAGCTGTAGTTTTAGGTATCGTCAACTTGAGGACCTAAAGTGGTCACCGCTGACTAGGTTTGGATCTTCCATGTTTTCAGTGTCGTCATGATACCAGATGTAGTACACCAGGGCTGCATTCATGCATCAAGCCGGCCATATAGGACTGATACACTCACAGAGGGTCAACATGATACCCTAATGAAGTACTGGCGAGCATACTTGTCTGCACTTCATCTGTGCATCGTGACAATACATCAGCATGATGCACTCCTGCATTAGCATCCTTGACAGGGTTAGCATGATATATATCTTGCAGTGCCATGCTGCCCTTCAAGGTTTAAAAAGGCAGTGGGTGGTCCTAGAGATAGACATAACATTCAGATAAACAAAAAAGAAATATCGACAGAGAAGCTGAGCTTAAGATATGATTTGTTGGCATATCACAAGTGTTAAGGACACTTTTTTACACACCATTGGGCTTGGAATAGTTTGTTATTTTTGCATTATTATGTCCTTAGAGACTCTATGATGTGCGTTCAGCCCATGTAAAGGCAGCATTGATGAATATGTTTTAGCCTGATAACATTGTTTTCCAATGCACTCAAAGCCATATGAAGGCAGACAGAGGCGGCTTGAGCCCATCAACTTATGCCACTTATGCCCCTGTCCATGTCCCGGGGGACACTTCATAGATTTTGCTGACACATGTGTGCGTCTGGCAACAAGGGCACTTTTTCATCAAAATTACCCTAACAAGGGTCCCATTTTCAGACCAATATCCCCCTAACAAGGGTAAACTATGAACAAAATTCCACTAAAAAGGGTCCGATTTTGACCGAAATGCTAGCAATCGTATGAAAACGTCAATAATTTTGGGAGATTTTTCAATCGCATAGGATTAATTCTCACAGACAACGTTTATTGGACAACTTTTTCTTTAAAAACATTGAGTTTTTGGTCAAAAGTGCCCTAACAATGGTACAGTTTTCTAGGCAAAGTCCCACTGACAATGTAAGGGAACAATGTGAGTGTCCCCCCCCAGGGGTCCATGTTTCTTTAGAGGGAACCATGGGAAGGGACCTGCAAGCTCTCTCTCTCTCTCCCTCCCTCCCTCCCTCCCTCCCTCCCGCCCTCCCTCCCTCCCTCTCTCTCTCCCTCTCTCTCTCTCCCTCTCTCTCTCTCTCTAAAGTCGTCATTTTGACTACCTAAAGCTGTAGTTTTAGGTATCGTCAACTTGAGGACCTAAAGTGGTCACCGCTGACTAGGTTTGGATCTTCCATGTTTTCAGTGTCGTCATGATACAGGATGTAGTACACCAGGGCTGCATTCATGCATCAAGCCGGCCATATAGGACTGATACACTCACAGAGGGTCGACATGATACCCTAATGAAGTACTGGCGAGCATACTTGTCTGCACTTCATCTGTGCATCGTGACAATACATCAGCATGATGCACTCCTGCATTAGCATCCTTGACAGGGTTAGCATGATATATATCTTGCAGTGCCATGCTGCCCTTCAAGGTTTAAAAAGGCAGTGGGTGGTCCTAGAGATAGACATAACATTCAGATAAACAAAAAAGAAATATCGACAGAGAAGCTGAGCTTAAGATATGATTTGTTGGCATATCACAAGTGTTAAGGACACTTTTTTACACACCATTGGGCTTGGAATAGTTTGTTATTTTTGCATTATTATGTCCTTAGAGACTCTATGATGTGCGTTCAGCCCATGTAAAGGCAGCATTGATGAATATGTTTTAGCCTGATAACATTGTTTTCCAATGCACTCAAAGCCATATGAAGGCAGACAGAGGCGGCTTGAGCCCATCAACTTATGCCGCTTATGCCCCTGTCCATGTCCCGGGGGACACTTCATAGATTTTGCTGACACATGTGTGCGTCTGGCAACAAGGGCACTTTTTCATCAAAATTACCCTAACAAGGGTCCCATTTTCAGACCAATATCCCCCTAACAAGGGTAAACTATGAACAAAATTCCACTAAAAAGGGTCCGATTTTGACCGAAATGCTAGCAATCGTATGAAAACGTCAATAATTTTGGGAGATTTTTCAATCGCATAGGATTAATTCTCACAGACAACGTTTATTGGACAACTTTTTCTTTAAAAACATTGAGTTTTTGGTCAAAAGTGCCCTAACAATGGTACAGTTTTCTAGGCAAAGTCCCACTGACAATGTAAGGGAACAATGTGAGTGTCCCCCCCCAGGGGTCCATGTTTCTTTAGAGGGAACCATGGGAAGGGACCTGCAAGCTCTCTCTCTCTCTCCCTCCCTCCCTCCCTCCCTCCCTCCCGCCCTCCCTCCCTCCCTCTCTCTCTCCCTCTCTCTCTCTCCCTCTCTCTCTCTCTCTCTCTCTCTCTCTCTCTCTCGGAATTAAAGGGTATTTTATGTAATGTATGACTCACAGAAGTACCACCTGGAGAGATACATGTTTTTGCTTTTTGCTGTGAGACGTGGGGGTAAAGAGGTGGGGAGGAATGAGATAAGGGTAGATTATATCAGTCCTCTGGTATCATAACAGACCATGATTCAGAGGGCAGGAACACCCCGCGCCCCATCCTTCAAGGCCAAAGTCTTTGAGATCCCTGCAGAAAAGGAAGAGCTACTCTTTTTCTATCAAATGTAGGAGGCACAACTCACATTTTATGGGCAAATCAAGGGCTACATTATGAATTTAGCTCAGGAGGCTATTTCTTAATGACATTGTACTACGAATGCACACAACCACTACAGTTTGAAACTCGCAAGGATTTATAAGGCAGGTGATCGTAGGTACTACCGTACGATTTCAAGGAGAGCATAGTATGTCAAGCAATTACCTGCAGTGGGGATTATTTACCAAGTCTGTGGTTTTTAAGCACTACACTACTCTCTGACTGCTTAGTATAAGAGCAGGGTCTATCCGATCAGCAACTAGGGCCAATCTGACCTTATCCGATTGAGAAAATCAACCATTGCCAGTTCCAATCAGACATCATCCCTACTGAGTCTCAAACTCCCAGTGGTGTTCTTAATCAGTGCTGGAGGTAATTTCTTAACACACTATGACTGCTTGCTCTCAAATTGTACACTCTCAGGTTTCAACAGTAGATTGCTTCTATTTCTGGCCTACAGTGGCAGTTGCTGTCAGTACAAAACCAATGATCCGATGTTGATTGTTCTGTATCCACTACAGTGATCTTCATCCCAATTACAATTGGGACTGAGAGTGAAGTGGAAAACACTATCCTAGTGACAACACAGACCAGCAGTATGTAGTATCTACAGCACTCTGACTGTCCTACCAAACTCTATGCTTTATAGGTACTGATTGTACAGAACAGTCAGAGGGTATAACCTATGAGCAATGGTACTAACTTTCAGGCTGTCAAATCGTAGTGGCTGTAGGCAGTCGTATGCCTTATGAAATGGCCTTCAGCCGTCTCACCTGGCAGGGCATTTCTTAAGTCGGTATGAATAGGCCCTTTCACAATGTACGAAAAGGACCCTCTGCATCTATATTAGTGTCTGATTATGCAGTTCAGTTCTAGTCCTACCTCCATATGCCTCAGCGTACTTTGGTTATACTCAGTCTAAGAGGTAGCTCTAGGTTCACTGGAGGGTGTTGTGAAAGGACAGGAATTCAATTCTGTCGGAGGTGCTATTTCCAAATGGGAACTGACTACCCCCAAGCAATGACTTCTCCCCTGTTTTGCAGCAAGGTAATAGATTATAGAATTGATTCTTAAGTTTTCATGAATTGGGGAATGCTTTCCAGTATGACTCACATTAAGAGGATTGATTCTGAGTGTACACTGCAAAAAAGGTGTTCAGATTTTAAACATGTTTAGGTCTAAACATGTTTAAAACCTAAACATATAGGTCAGTTAGGTGTCTCATCGACTACACATTTAGGAAATGAACACTTTTATTCTAACTACATAAACATTTTTGCTAAACATGTTTAGATATTTAGAGTTTAAACAGTTGAATAATAGGTGTTTAGATTTAAACATCAATATGTTTAGATGCTTGAATGTTGAATCCACACCAGGTAGCAGCACTACCTTTGAATGGACTATCCTTACACAATTATAATCAATTTTTGTGACAAATGTACCCAAGCCACATGTTTATTATAGTTTCTATTCATTAAATGTCATGAGAATAGAAGGGCAATAGAAAGTTGACTAGATTCACCTTACACCACCATCATTAGCATGAAATAATCAATAAGCTCAATGACTGACACCTATTTCATGTTATTCTGGAATAGACAAAGCAATTTCCTACCTGCCAAGCTGTTGTACTTTCTCAAGTCTCTCATTCTGATGCAGTGTGCACATACATGCACATGTAAATATGTGTGGCTGACATCTTCGGAGACTTTGACATGTAAATACCCCCTCCCCAAGTAAATGAGAAAACAAACAAAAGACATCTTTTTTTTAATGTATACATGTCTGCACACCCCAACTCTCCGTCAAAGCATTTAGACATCTAAACACAAAAATTCATAGATATCTAAACACAAAGTTTAAACCTAAACACCTAGATTTCTAAACACTTGAACTAAGCACATTGTTTGGCTAAACATGTGTAGGAAATTAATGTGATTACAAAAACGTTGCAAGAATATGTTTAGAATTGTGTTTAGGATCTAAACACCATTTTTGCAGTGTAAGGTAAGAAGTTTGTTCTGAGCAGCAGAACAGCCAGGAAGGTGAGTTACGTCAGTGAGAATCCGTTTCCGATTCTTTTCGCAATAGCCTCCTGGGCTCAAACCTAAAAGACCATGAACACCATATATAGTAGCCCTTAAAAGTGCCGAGATGTTCATTGATTGCAACCACACTGTACCCCTGGCGCTTTTACCAGATGCGCTTATTTTGTATGCTTAAGGGCCTGTTACACTGGCAGCATTTGCAGCACTGCATATGCCGCAGCAACTTGCTGCAGCAAAGCAAACACTGTCAGCTTTTGCTGCTGCAAGTTCCTGCAGCAAGTTGCGGCAAGTTTTTGCCCAGTTACACTAGATGCAGATGCAGCACAGCAAGGTCTGCTGCAGATGCCGTCAGTGTAACAGGGCCTTTAATATTACTTTCGAAAGCCCTATACTCCCAGTACTTACCCAAGACCGACGCTTAACCAGAACATTATGGTACTTTGATTTATAATGTACTAAATGCATGAAGGACGTTTATTTATGGTACCCTTCAGTACAGCAATAAAGTGCAACCCTGAGACAGCATCCAACCTTCTCCTTATTACACAGAAGAAAATATCCTATTATAGGTTACCTTGCTGGAAGTGAGTTCAGAAAGATTTTCTCATCAGCAAAGTCCTTTCCAATGAAGTTTTCCGAAATCCTCTGGACAAATCACTGTTCCTATTGCACATAATCAATGCATCTGTCAGAGGTATTTCTTTCTTACTCAGACAATTAGCGACATGGGTTATCTTTCAAGCTAGAAAACCCTTTCCATTTCACCTTTGTTTTCAAATTCTCAAATATAAAAAATGCAAACCAGAACTTATAGCCCTATGGCAGCTGCTTGATAAAATCCTGCTTTTAATCAAGGAAATTCACTACCCATTAGATTTTTTATTTTCCTATTTGGTAAAAAGTCAATTTATTTACCGCTGCAGTCACTGGAGTAAGGATGATGCATTTTGTGGCAGGTTTTCTCCCACGCATTCGTAGAGAAATAAATTCCGTCACCAGTGCATGATTATTTAAGAGGTGGTCCGGACCTCCAGATTCATGTTAGCTCGTTGCCATGATGTACCAATGAAGTGTTAGTCTAATACACATTGCTTTGGTGCATCTTACAAACCTATTTGTACAAATCCTGTTTGGCTGACATTTTGAATGAATGCAGCCAAGAAGAGTTACTCAGCTTGGCTGCATTTGGGTATCTAGCCGACAAATGATACATTGCAATTAAGAGTAAGCGCATTAATTAAAGCATGTTTTGCCATTAAATGTCCCATCGCTCTTAATTATTAGATTGCAGTATCGGTGCTAGTTAGACCTTGTGCAGTTAAAATTTACATAGTTTTATCATCTGAAAATATGAAGCGCGAATGTGATGAATCTGTTAATTAGATGAAACTAACGAGTTGTGCGATTCCATTTATTTTAGGCTGTATACGAAATCAGGGTAGGTGGTTTGGAAGAAACATGTACCTGCTAACATATGTGAACATACATGTTAACCCTCCCAGTACCTGCTAACATATGTGAACATACATGTTAACCCTCCCAGTACCTGCTTACATATGTGAACATACATGTTAACCCTCCCAGTACCTGCTAACATATGTGAACATACATGTTAACCCTCCCAGTACCTGCTAACATATGTGAACATACATGTTAACCCTCCCAGTACCTGCTAACATATGTGAATATCCATGTTAACCCTTCCAGTACCTGCTAACATATGTGAAAATACATGTTAACCCTTCAAGTACCTGCTAACATATGTGAACATCCATGTTAACCCTCCCAGTACCTGCTAACATATGTGAAAATACATGTTAACCCTTCATGTACCTGCTAACATATGTGAACATACATGTTAACCCTCCCAGTACCTGCTAACATATGTGAATATCCATGTTAACCCTTCCAGTACCTGCTAACATATGTGAAAATACATGTTAACCCTTCAAGTACCTGCTAACATATGTGAACATCCATGTTAACCCTCCCAGTACCTGCTAACATATGTGAAAATACATGTTAACCCTTCATGTACCTGCTAACATATGTGAACATCCATGTTAACCCTCCCAGTACCTGCTAACATATGTGAACATCCATGTTAACCCTCCCAGTACCTGCTAACATATGTGAAAATACATGTTAACCCTTCATGTACCTGCTAACATATGTGAACATACATGTTAACCCTCCCAGTACCTGCTAACATATGTGAACATACATGTTAACCCTCCCAGTACCTGCTAACATATGTGAACATACATGTTAACCCTCCCAGTACCTGCTAACATATGTGAATATCCATGTTAACCCTCCCAGTACCTGCTAACATATGTGAATATCCATGTTAACCCTTCCAGTACCTGCTAACATATGTGAAAATACATGTTAACCCTTCAAGTACCTGCTAACATATGTGAACATCCATGTTAACCCTTCAAGTACCTGCTAACATATGTGAACATCCATGTTAACCCTCCCAGTACCTGCTAACATATGTGAACATACATGTTAACCCTTCAAGCACAATAGAAAGTATTTATATGCGATTCCCGGTGGTCATTATGATACATAATGAAACCATGTACGAAACTCACACTCTATTATTTTTGATGGGGCTCGGCAGATCTTCTTAAGGTGGTTGGGTGGTATTTGAAAATAAAATGTACAGTTAAAAACGCTCCCATTTTCTCTCGAGCTGCCGGATCGCGTGCAGTGTAGCTTACCTGTTTAGGTTACAAGTGAGATGGTTGGTCTCTAATAGATCTGTGTATGGGCTTTAAGTAGATTATTAGGTTTAATTATCCTTTTCGTTTTTTAGAAATTATCAAAGAATAATGGGATTGACCTGTTTGTGATTGGATTCAAAAACCAATATGTGGGTCCTACAATGAAACGGAAGTTTTCTTAACCTTTTGTAGAACCTGATTTTTGGCCTATTGAAATCATACTCAGTAATGTTCCCCATGTATGATATTCACGTGGTGCAGGACTAACGAAAGTTGACAGTTGCCAATTGTCTTGACAATTCTTTGCAAACCTGCTTTGAAGGAGGGCCTACTCATTAGCCTTGGATTCACCAGAGCCAATCGGTTTCCTGATATGTTAATCTAGAGGGAATCAGAAACGATTGACAGCCCAATACATACGATTGACTTAAAGCTTTAGGGCATTCAATTGGATATCATGAGGAATAAAATCCATGAAAGAATCATCAAATTACACCAATTTTATCCTTCTCAAATCTGACTGGGCTGATTTTTCCTTATCTAATGGGTTCCGGTAAAACCGCTCATTTTATATGCGTTGAACCAGATTGTATAAATGTATAAATGTAAGTCTGTTACTACAAGAAAATAGCCATGGTGCACCTTATACCACAGAGTTAAATCATATAGTTATTATTCCCTGACTATGGACACCATCATTATGGGCTGGCAGTACTGCAAAGACATCCCAAAACCTATAGAGAACTTATACTCTATTTTTCTAACCTTGTACATACTTGAATTGTTCACCTTGGCTATACTCAATTTCAGATATATGTAATTTTACCTGAGGGTAACAAAGGATTATATTTATGTCTATGATATGGTGTTATAAACTCACTTGTTTGATGATTATGGTTGTGGTAGTAAGTTTTGTGGATTGTGAAATTTGTATAAAGTTGCAGAATAAAGTGGATATAATGAATGTATACATTCTTGTTTGCTTTTTTTCATTTTGTATTCATATATGTGAACAGTATTAAAGTAGATGATAAAAACGGCTTTCTAGGACAACCAAGATTTAGTTTGAAATCAAATAGTGTTGATACATACCAAGACAATGATTAGACCTATGACATATTTGAAAAATTCTTATTTCAAATTAAAGAGACCCCCTCAACATGGGTCTTGGGTTCGCATTCCTCAAAATATGGGGCTGTAAAAGTTAGGTCATTTTTAGCATCTGTAAAGTGGCCCAAGGGTGTTCGCGTCTGGAGACCTTTCACACATGGTACATGGTAAAAATTGGATATTTCCCAGTCCTACTCTCCTTGACATTATCAACATCATTTTTCTTACACTTGTTCACATGAATACTGTCTAATCTGCTATTCACATACCAGTCATGACTTTAACTCTTTGAGGGCTGCGGGAGTGCATCGTGGCCATCGGTTGGCATGATTCAGCAACGAAGTGATAGTGAGCATCGATGGCACCCCACGTTGACCCTACGGGAGTATATATAGAGCCTGTAGCTAGGGTCTCCATGAACCTCCTGCACTAAGCCCCCCTTTTCGCAGATCACGTCATATTTATGCATTTTGAAGACCAGTAGGTGCGATCCAGTGGTGCACTGCGGCCTTCAAAGGGTGAAAACACATTGGAAACCGAAAAGCAAAATCTCTCTAGTGGCTCTCTGGTAGCCAGGAAAAAGTCCCTTCAGACATCTGAGGCACTTCAGATGTAACATTATCAGAGGACCCAGAGGAGTAAAATCGACTAAGGGACAAAGCCAGTTCTTTAAAATCGACAAGGGACATGGAGTTGAGAGACAAGGGACAAGGTGCACCTCTTAAAATCGACAAGGGACATTGGCTTAGAGACAAGGGACAAGAGCACTTCTTAAAATCGACAAGGGACACGGGGGTGAGAGACAAGGCACAAGGACCATTTCTTAAAATCGACAAAGGACATGGGACCCCCCCCCCTGTCTATGGCCCTTATTAGTGGTGCTCAGTCAAATCATGAGGTGCGTATGTCAGCTGATATCAGATCCTTTAGATGAATATCCTGAATTTATCTGCAGAACCAAAGAGAAAGGCATAAATCCCTCTCTAAGAACTGGATAGTGTCCAGATATAAATATCCATCTCCAGACACCCACGCCACCTCAGGATCGTGTTTCAATAGTTTCCACGACAGGTTCAGCCTGCTATGACTGGAGATGGGTCAAATCTTAGCAGGTGATCTTAGGATTTTGGCCTTGGTGACTAAATAGCTGGCTACATTACTGGGTGATCGTACTGCCTGCTGGCTAAATAGCCACCACAGCAGTGACTCAATAAGGGATCCTGGTATGACAACCCTCAATGTGAATAATTAGTGGGTAGCCTTAGCTGCTGCCCTCTGCACTCCTTTGCTCAAATGTACCCAATCTGGGCTCTTTACACTACTACCTATATCCCTGTGGCCAGCGCCTTTGCCTCTGGGATGGCAGTTTTTTTTTCCAAAAGAATAAAATATCATTGGAAAATTGTGGTGTTTCACCTAAGAATTGAGCATTATGGCCACACATGGGCCAACTATGTAGTTACTAGTATGCAGTGGTGTAGATAGAGCACTAGGCCTTACAAAGCTGTCATGCCTGTCATACCCAACCCTCACCCACCATGGCTTCTAATAAAATTACAAAGGATATCACACCTAGCTGACACCTCAGCCCTACTATTAAGAAAGAATAACAGAGCGTACATTGTTTTAGACACAATTAGGTCATTAAAATCTTTGTAACACAATCTGTGAAAAAGGCCCTTAGTGCAGGCTACATTAAGGGCCCTATTCCCAGTACATGTCACAGATATAGATCTATCATATGTGATTTGAAAGGGAATTATCTAGAACAAATATACATCTTTTGGGCTGGGGGTCTCGGTTGTCTTCCTAAAACCACCTAAAACTGGCCCCACCAGGCCCCTGTTCAAGGCCCGGCCCCTATTGATTTGACAGCCCTCCTACCCCAGCCCCTATTCAAGGGAGGCTGCTATTTAAGGCCCAGCTCCTATATGAGACAGTACGGTAGTTACTGCAGCCCTATGCTCATTTGAACACAGGAGTGCATACTAGACCATGAAGGAGGTATGACTGGTCACTATGTAGCCAATAGTGGCCCCTACGACTGGGTGCTATGACTTCATAGTGGTGCGTATTGAGCCAGTAGTTGAATAAATAGTAGCTGCTATTTTGAGGCCTCTACTGGAGCTCACTTTGTAGTCACTGGTATGGAGTCATTTCTTACACCTTCCACTACGATTTGAGGGTGTCTAGTCGTGGAAACTATTGAAACACGATCCAGAGGTGATGCTATCAATGCTGGGAAAATTTCCCCTCATTTAATACTAGTAGACAAAGATAATCTTATCTTAATCTCTTTGCTGTTTGGATCATTTTTGGGAGCTTTGTTAATCTAAAGGTATGAGAAGTGTCTTAAAAGATTCACTCCTTGTATTACCACTATGCAATAAAACAGTGTTTTAGTTGTAATAATCATACCATTCCAATCTTTGCCTTATTCTAGCCAATGAGAGTAGTCATTCTGAATCTAAGGTCAAGGAGAGTTAAATAAATATGGGGGTGCCTGGACACCCCTATCAGGAGGGCACTTCTTAACAATGCGTATTAGCATTGTTAAGAAATGGCCTCCACGGCCACTCTTGTTTTGAGGTTGAAATCCCTATCTAACTCTATATGTGCAGTTATAGGACTTAGTGTAAGAATGCCATCTCCAATCTTGGCTAACCGGTCAAGGATTTTCCACCATTCAAACATCACTTCAAAGGAAGGCAAATGACTTCAAAGTACCTGAGAAGATACATACAGCTCCATGTTACTCACCGAGACTAAGTTATTCATCTGGAAGAACTTCATAGGTTATATATGATGGGATGAAGGCTAATCACAGCCTTATAAAGAAGCCAGTATTTTTGATCTGTTACTATATTGTTTTGTTGTTGATGCTTTTTTTCAGAAGACAACACGTGAAGCAGGAGCATGATGTATTATAGTAGCTTTCAGTCCATTTGGGCATTTACTTATCCATACTCTACTCTACTGCCCTAGTAATAATCTAATTACACACTTTTGAATGATGCTTCTTGTATCATATCACTATTTAGACATTTTGAACCAGGTCTGAATGGAATTTGAGTTGGCACAATCGGAACGTATATGCTCCTGACTATATCCTATACACGTGGTGACTAACGTATTAATTCCTCATGCCCATTAGTCGTCATGATGCATGCATTCAGCACTGTGATTAAGTCACCTGAGTAGTTTTTCTCTTATTTTCAAGAAATCTTTATATAATCTTTTTAGAGAAAAGATCTAATAAAGAAAATATTCAACTTGGAAAGAAAACCCATTTCTCCCTTTGAATTCTTTTCTGTGTATTTCAATATATTTTGAAGAAAATGAACATGTAAAGAATATAGAAAGAAAATCTGTTTCATTCTTTGGATTTTCTTTAGAATACTAAAATCTTTATTAGATTCTCAGAAAATGAATTCTAATTTGTTTCTATGCTGATATGTTCAATTTGATGAACAGACCTGGGAAACACCCTATGAAGTCATAATGTCAAGAGGGGATCCCTTCAATCCTTGGCTCTCAGGGATTATGTGACAAAAATTAAATATTCATGTAATGATTTTCTTGGTATCTTCTTTTTCAAATGAGAAAGGCTATATTTCTCTCTGTAATCTATGACTGCACCTTCTCAACTGTCCCTTTCCCCATTGGTACAAGACGAAATAGCACCTTTGATGACAAAGGATGTCTAAATGTTCTGGGTAGTTTTCTCTTATTTTGAAGAAATCTTATGTAATCGTTTTAGAGAAAAGATCTAATAAAGAAAATATTCAACTTGGAAAGAAAACCCATTTCTCCCTTTAAATTCATTTCAGTGTATTTAGATATATTTTGAAGAAAATGAACATGTAAAGAATATAGAAAGAAAATCTGTTTCATTCTTTGGATTTTCTTTAGAATATTAAAATATTTATTAGATTCTCAGAGAATGAATTCTACTTGTTTCTATGCTGATATGTGCAATTTGATGAACAGACCTCGGAAACACCCTACGATGTCATAATGTCAGGAGGGGATCCCTTCAATCATTGGCTCTCAGGGATCCTGTGACAAAAATTAAATATTCATTTAATGATTTTCTTTGTATTTTCTTTGTAATTTCGTTTTTCTCCTTTAAAGATTATAGAGGTAAAATTTGCTTAACGATTTCAAAAAGATTATCCATAGACCAACCAGGTCGGGAGCAGAACCCTGGTTGCTAGGGACCAGACAAAGGGTCAAATTACATAGGCAATGTAATAGAAAAAGTAGCCTTTTTGCTGTTTTCTTTTCAAATATTGGAATTAGAACATAATGCTTCAAGTATATGATGCAAATTTTGAATATCTCTCTGATTTTGGAATGCATTTTGCTGTATGATGCCTAGATCTTTTCTGATAAGGGTTTTAACACCTTTTTCTAGTACATTTCCTATTTAATTTAACCCTTCATCTGGATCCTTATTGGTAGGTAGATAATCCTGATAAGGGCCACGCTGGTTGCTATGACGTCACTGCTGCTCCCTAGAATAGGGTAGGGTCACACGACCCTATCTGCATATCCATAAAAAGATTTTGGAAAGATTTGATAAAGAACAAAAAATATAAAGAAAATATAAAGAAACACTACCAAATTCATTGTTGTGAATTCTTTTATGTTTATAGCCTTTGTAAAGTCATATTCTTTGATAATCTGAAGAAAAATATATTTAAAAAAGTATGTGGAAGTTTCTGAATTCCTTATCCCCACCTCAAGAGGTGGTCCTAACTTGACCCTGAGCAACAGGTTTTGGACAAAAGAAAATACCAAAATATTTTCTTTTAACTAAAAGAAAATAAAAAGGTTTTGTAAAGATTACAAAGAGCAATACTTCAAATCTTTCTTCAAACGATTTTATTTGGACCATTTTAGACGGTTTTGTAAAGAATGAAAATTTGAAAAGAAAATAGAAAGAGAAATGGTTTTGAAAACGATTTTTAAAAGATTAGACTTAGTATCTTCTTTTTAAAAAGAGAAAAACCACCCTGGGGCTATTTGTCATGATTCCCATCTTTCCTTCTTTTATGAATTATCTTTGTGCTACTATTATTTATATGCAAATACATGCTATTCCACCGCAAAGCAAATAATAGACACACGAGTTTGAGTTAATGAAAGTAAGTACATGTAATTTCTGCTATAGTTTGTACATATAAAGAGTTATAAATGTATAAATAAATAATGATGTGGATATGGTTTTATTAAATCCAAGGTAGGATGTGATCCATGTGTGACGATCAATAACAGCAATCGTTTTATTAGATTTTCTGTTATTTGGTGTTGAATGCACTTTGATCGAACAGTTCCTGTTACACTTATTGAAATGCTAGGTTCAGCACCTATTTTGTGTGTCACCGAAACATAATTTTCGCTGACAACTTTGTTCCCTCTCCAAAGGGGGGTAGAAACAAAGGCAGAGATACAGAGACAGAGACAGACAGATAGGGAGACAGGGAATGATTTAGAGAGATAGAGAAAGCAACATAGATAGAGACAGAAAGAAAAATGCAGGGACAATGGCAGAGAAAGAGATGGACAGAGAACTGTTTATGAGGCAAAGAGACAGAGAGGGACCGCCCATCATGTTAAATACAACTGGGTAGTTTTTCTCTTATTTTGAAGAAATCTTTATATAATCGTTTTAGAGAAAAGATCTAATAAAGAAAACATTCAACTTGGAAAGAAAACCCATTTCTCCCTTTAAATTCTTTTCAGTGTATTTCAATATATTTTGAAGAAAATGAACATGTAAAGAATATAGAAAGAAAATCTGTTTCATTCTTTGGATTTTCTTTAGAATACTAAAATCTTTATTAGATTCTCAGAGAATGAATTCTACATTGTTTCTATGCTGATACGTACAATTTGATGAACAGACCTGGGAAACACCCTATGAGGTCATAATGTCAGGAGGGGATCCCTTCAATCATTGGCTCTCAGGGATCATGTGACAAAAATTAAATATTCATGTAATGATTTTCTTTGTATTTTCTTTTTCAAATGAGAAAGGCTATATTTCTCTTTGTAATTTCGTTTTTCACCTTTAAAGATTATAGAGGTAAAATTTGCTTAACAATTTCAAAAAGATAGGAGAAGGTCACATGACCCTATTTGCATATTCATAAAAAGATTTTGGAAAGATTTTATAAAGAACGAAAATATAAAGAAAATATGAAGAAAATCTTACACATGACTTGAATCTTTCTAAAACAAAACACTACCAGATTCATTGTTGGGAATTCTTTTATGATTATAGCCTTTGTAAAGTCATATTATTTGATAATCTGAAGAAAAATATATTTAAAAAAGTATGGGTAAGTTTTCGAATTCCTTATCCCCACCTCAAGAGGTGGTCCTAACTTGACCCTAAGCAACAGGTTTTGGACAAAAGAAGATACCAAAATATTTTCTTTTCACTAAAAGAAAATAAAAAGATGTTGTAAAGATTACAAAGAGCAATACTTCAAATCTTTCTTCAAACAATTTCATTTGGACCATTTTACACGGTTTTGTAAAGAATGAAAATTTGAAAAGAAAATAGAAAGAGAAATGGTTTTGAAAACGATTTTTAAAAGATTAGACTTAGTATATTCTTTTTAAAAAGAGAAAAAACACCCTGCAAACTTTTTAACATGTAACTATAAGGTAAGACGTACACAATCTGTACGATAATAGAGCTAGCTCTGATGGTCTAGATACACACAGACTTTTAGTTTTCCTAATGTATCCGAATTCATTTAATTCCGTTTATCTTGACTCCCTTTCATCAATGGCATACTGCATGTAGAAGACAATGCTTTAGGTTATCTATTTGAAGTACTATCCGACATTCCCATCAGTGTTATCTAATATTAAAAGGGCGCTCTTTTGGTCAGAAGAGTAGATTCTGAGTAGCAATCTTTGAAGCATTGTTTGTCTCATCATGAATATAATGAAACGATAGTATCAAAATTCTGTGACTGTGGCTATGAAAGCACAAATCCGATCCTGTTGAGTTTCCTGTATAGTTAAATAGACAATGCAATGACATTCAGACTATGACTGCACCCAGCAAATTGTCGTCATCTGTCACCATGATTGGTTATCGATGGTGACTCCTTTTTGAGTGATAACTCATTCCGTCATCTTTCGCCACTGTGTGTTAGACTCACATGGCATGGCAATTGCTATTCCTGGTGATATTGTGGTATAACGAAGTCGTGTTCCATCTAGCGACATTTGTCAGCCACTTCACACAGGTTGACGAGGACTCACGAGAGTTTGCTGGGCACCTTCTCAACTGCCCCTTTGCCCATTGGTACAAGACAAAATAGCACCTTTGATGACAAAGGATGTCTAAATGTTCTGGGGCTATTTGTCATGATGCATAAACCCATACCTGGAGATCGATCATTACTTTACAGAATCCAGCCACCAATGATGATTTGATAGGCCTGGGGGTTAATTCATAACTCTAAAAGAATATTCTTTCATTGAAATGATCAGCTTAACATGGCCGTTTCCTGCTGAGAATACTACTTTCATTGAAATGATTAAAAAACAATTTAATAGAACTCAATAGAGCATGTGAAATACATCAAAACAATGAGAGTTCTTTTCCTAGAACAAACTAGGTTGTTTCTGAACATAATTTATAGCTAAATGGACCTAAATACCATCAACTTATAAATCGCCATCTTGATACACTCCAGAAGTCTCATCATAGGTGGTGCCAGTGCTGCATAGACTATTGCAGTGAAGGGGGATAGACTGAGATTGTGACCACTGTAACTATTATCCAGTCTGAAATTGATCTGCAAACGATCAGATAGGGAAGACAGTGTTATATCTAATGATATTCTTTTATTTCAGAAGAAGACATGAGCATGATTTTAGCTAGGACTTATTTGCATTACGCCGCTGCCCTGGCATTACGTACTATCCAATATATGCTTTCTTACAATCAAATGCGTCTTATATTAGTGTCAGACCTTGATAGTCTGGCCCCTTTGGTTGCGGGAAAGATGATGATGGACGATTAAGTAACTTTTTTAATGCTAATATATTAGAACTGTCCAGCAAAATGCATGGCAGATCATGTGTATGCCGGACTATCAAGAGATGGACTATCTATAGGTCTCATTTGTATTTTATTAAGATATTCTGAACCAAGTCCGAGTTGAATTTTAGTTAGCTCGCTCAGGGGGCTATATATATGCTCCTGACTATATCCTGTGCACTTAGGAATATTTACATCTATGGGGTGATGAGGTGAGCAGTGTGCACATTGTTGATATCAAACCACAGACACGGAGGGCCATGGTCCCCACATCCTTAATGTTATAAATATACACCACTCCTCCAGGGTCCCCCACAATAAGTTAAAGCACTACCTTACATACAAATCTAATTTTGTACCACTCAAAGAGTGCATTGAGAACCTAGACCTGTATGAAAGTAAACAGTTTTAGTTTGGTCAATGATAGTTACATGTAGCCTACAGGTGAGAGAGAGAGAGAGAGAGAGAGAGAGAGAGAGAGAGAGAGAGAGATACAGGGAATGACTTAGAGAGACAGAGCCATCAACATAGATAAAGTCAGACAGAGAAAGGCAGAGACATTGACAGAGACAAACAGAGAACTGTTTAAGAGGCAGAGGGACAACTGCAAACTTGTAAGGATGTAACTAAAGTAAGACTTACAGAGTCTGTACAACAACAGCTGTTCTAGAAACACAGACCTTTTCTTTTCCCTAATGTATCTGAATTCATTTCAATCCATTTATCTTGATTCATTTTTTTACTGTCATACAGCCTTTAACACAATGCTTTGGATCTTCCTTTTGATGTATTATCCGACATTTCCATCAGTGTTATTTGATATTAAAAGGGTGCTCCTTTGGTCAGAAGACCTGAGTAGCAGTCTTTAAAGTTCTGTTTGTCTCCTCTTGAATATAAAGACATGGTAGTATCTTAACACTGTGACTGTTGCTAAGTTTGCCCTGTGAAAGCACAAATCTGTGAAAGCACATTTCGAAATATATGAGGCACACAGCCGGAGGAAGGCATTTCTCATGGTGGTACGACCAGACCCCTTCAAATCATAGTGTGATCCCTCACTCTAATTCCACTAAAGACCTAATTCCACTAAAGACACTGGTATGGAAACCCTACCAAAGCCTATGTTATTACTTCATTAAGTGCAATAGTAAGTGATGATTGTGCATTACGCACGATCGATCATGCAATCTAAATCTGAGGATTTCAAATCACAGTCGCTGTGTCTGGTTAAGAATAAGTAACTTAAGAAATGGCCTCCTGTAGGTGATTCCCCAGGGCTGTATTCATGCATGAGGACGATAAACTATGCATGTATTATGCTGTCCTTTAGGGGTTCATATTAGGAACAATACAATGACATTATGCCCTCACCTGATGCTATGTACACTCTGTGAAAGGTAGAATACAATGAACGGTAGAATACAGAGCATATGTTAGAATACAGCGAAATCATAATGACAACCCAACTATGACTGCACATTCACAGCTTCTTTCCTGTCCAAGTAAAAAAAAAGAGTGGGGTCAGGGAGGGGAGGCGATTTTGGGGCTAGCGCGAGGTGGGGTATAGAAGGAATGTCATATTCCTAGAATTTATATTTTCTAAGTCACAGCAAGCATTACCATGCAACTATAGGAAGCTGTATTTGTAATATAAGTACCCTAAATGCCACAGGCTATTTAAATGTCCACATGATGCTTAAAAAATATCCAGCCATTAATGATGACCTAAGAAGCTGTATCCCATGCCCAAAGATGGACCATCTGTATCCCTTCATCCATCGCCCCCCCCATAGAAATTAATCATAAATAAAAGCCAATGCGTGGTCCATCCCTGGGAGGTGGATGTGGCCCTTTTAGAGGCCTGATACACTCAGACCTGTTGGGTCATCATGGTATACCAACATAGTTCCAGAGCTGCCCTGATGCATTAGATTAAGGCAGCAAAGGCATAAATTGAGGTCTTATATATAAATTAAAATATCCTGTAAGAAATGCACTGGCTCACTACGGCTGCATCCATGCATCATATCATCCTTGTGTGGCTGACACACTCCAAAAGATAGGAAAGATGTACCAAGGCCTAAAAAAAAAGGTTTGTTTCCAGTTACCCGACCGACCCTAGCAAAAGAGGGTAAAGAACTTCTTTTTTTTTATTCTGAGAATTTTTGGTAATTTTTCAATCATTTTTTTTTTCGTACTTTTCCTGATTTTCTATCCATTTTTCATGAAGATCATCTCTGTGTGCACAGTTGAGGGCTTAGATATTATATCTTTTCCATATTTTTCACTTGTCTCATAAGTATTTCATATCATATTATAATTTCAAAGAAATAACTTATCTGCCCATTTATTTCAATACAAAATAATAAAAAAAAATATTAAAAAAACCGACCTACCGACCCTAGGTCTGGGAGGTATGTAACTGGAAACACAGGATATTTTTTATTTTGGCCCAATGGGAATCATGCATTTTTTTATCAGCTGTCTCTGAAGGGTTACCACATCCATTTATTTGCCTTATTGAAGACACATACCACATGATATCATCATGATGACCCCTATATATATAGGTCTACTACTAGTACCATGACCACCACCCTCAGGGTGTACTTGATACCCATGGGACCAGCTTCAGTGTAAGAACTCACCATACATCTGTATAACAGGCGCAGCTACTACATGCATACAGTCTGTTATCTGAGAGAACAATTCACAATGTTAAGCCTATTCCAGACAGCATGCAGCACAAGCATCTCAGGAGGGCATTTCTTAACAGTGTTAACTAACATTGTTAAGAAATGCCCTCCAGGTAAGTGTTTTACTTTAGCCAATAGGAAATAAGCAGCACTGCCCAGACCAACCAACGCAGGCATCTATTGGGGTAGTGCCGCAGTTAAATGAATGACTCAACTTTCAGTTCATTAATGATATATTATGTGAAACAGCAGCATCATATTGAGATAAACCAAGGAGTCTGGCGAAGTGATTGCCAGTTAGTCCAAACTGTTTACTCCTCAGTTTTATTATAGACACGTTTATAATACGAAAACAAAAACAAAAGTACTAGCACTGTATTATACACCTGCAATAAAAGATCTGTAAAAAAAAAAGAAGCTCGCCAGCACTTCATTCGAGCATCATGCGCACCCTTCGGGGGTATATGTATCAACCCTGTATGGTCAGCATGATGCTCCAATAAAGTGCTGGCAGGCAATCTCGCCACCACTTCACTGGTGCATCATGATGACCAATGGGCATGATGCATTCCTGCATCAGCGGCCCTTAAAGGGTTAAGGGTGTTTCTTGGGTATTTAGCTATTCCTTGTACGTGGGGCATTAGAGTAATTAATAAATACATTAACAAATTAATGAAGAGTGAACTAATGAATAAAAGATACTTTATAAACATATATGCGGTTCTCAAGGAAGGGAATGATTTATAGAGCCCGGACATGGATATCAGCCATCATTATACCGTAACAGTCCTTGTGTAGTTATATTTGTCACTTACTGGTTGTAGGAGAGAGCTGTTTCTCAATATGGGTTCATCCCGGGAGGTCTGTTCCGTGTGATGATCCTTAGTCATTCCGGAAATAGCATATCAATCATCCAGTCATGGTTACTTGACATACGTCATATTGTTCTGTCCTTTGTCTATATATAAAGGAATGGTCAAAATAAACCATACTTGTAGGAATAACTAATTTTTTCCCATTTTGTATCCAATGCTAGTTCGCCTATATCTCAATAGAGGCTTGGGACAAACCTACCATGACAGCGACTTTGGGGAACATATTTCCTCCATTTGTGAAGTTTAAAGAGCGAACCAGATGTAATCGTTCCACTAGAACCATCTATATATGTGAGTCCCACTGGAGTGGAATCCATGAAATAAATGAGAAAAATAATAAAAATGACTCGAAAACCTTCGAAGTGAGCCGTCCTCTGGTCGGGCTGTTAGAGGAACTCTATAAAGGTAAAGCTGTGTAGACTTCTGGCAAGGGGTCTGCTCGCGGGGCAAAGCGAGAGAAAATTCTTCAACATATTCTGTCCATTTTTGAGGATAAATAGGCTTCAAATAAGGCATTCTACAACAGGAGGACTTAATAGAATCTGTATACTTTCTTCTATTAAATAGATAATGCAAGGTTTGGCCTTTAAAGTGTGTAAATGGAGTGTAATTTTTGGCGGCGTGCCGGGTTGGGGAAACATCAACGAGAAACCAAAATGATGGAGGCCCTTCTCATCTGATTGGACTCACAACAGAAAGCAATGAATTTCTCTGATTTTAAAGGTAAGAAATTGGAACATGATGGTGGAAACCATGATATAAAGGCAATGTGTGATGATTAGGCTTAAAATCATGAATTTAGGCTACTTGGTGAATTACTCCCCACCATTGTATTGACTGCTCATTACTACCTGGCCATTGTAAGACATGAATGGAGCCCTGAAGAGGCTCTGTAATTATGCATCTGGACAACCAAAGGGCTAGTGTAATGAAGAACGCTGCACCCCGTACAGGACTAACATACCTAGGTGCAGAGTACATATAATATAGGCCCCTAAATACATCATCTTATAGGCCTGTAGGAGTATGTCTTATATTTAGGAGTTGATCCTGGGTCAGGGGGGGGGGGGAGGAGACAGAAGGCAGGATGCAGTACCATGGTTATCTTAGGTACAGTCCAGGCCACATTATGCTGCTCTCTGTGTCAATATATGTATAATATTTACACTCGTGTTAAATAGTTAGATGACAAGTGGTAAATGTCCATAAGTTGCATTGTTCTCACACGACCTGCATGCAGCATTTTAGCTTAATAAATTTACACTGTCAAAGGTGTGGGGCGCTGTGGACCTGGAAGTAAGGGGAAAAGAGCTCTATACATGGACACATTGCAATTCAACATTAATTATTCCTATTTTTCATTTTCAAAGTTAAATCATGGTAACAGACATTTAATTTGTAATCCTGTACTTAGGATCACAACCAAGACGAATTAATATACGTTTTGATTTGATTAATCATCTTTTCTTGGTCAACATGAGCTTTATTTCTTTTTTTATTCATCTATTTTTTTTTGTACAAAATACTGCTGACAGTTTTCTCCCCCACTGTCCATGCTATACCCATCAGAGTTTGTGTACATGTACATGTAGATTGGTTGTGTGGGTGGTTGTGTAGAATGGGACATATGACTAAGATCACAACCCCACCCTCTCACCCATATACTTGTTATATACAATGTTAACATGCTATAGCTAGACTAGTACCCGAGAGCCATCATGGCTGCCTCTTGTATTTGGCACACCTAACCTATATTGTTAGGAATCCTTCCTTCTAAAGAATCGGTTTATGCTCTTTCATTGCTACAATAATAAAGTACAGATTTGCTGCTAAATTTACATTTTATTTTCACAGCTAAAAATAATTTTCTTATCCAAGAAAATAAACTTGATATAAGATATCTTTTCTAGTTATGAGAAAAATTCTGGTTATAAGATTCATCAGCCATCTTGTCTTTAAGAAAAAAAATCAAGTTTAGAACAAATCTTGAGCTGCCTTCTTGATTTGAGTTTTCAAGATTATTTTTCTTAAGAAAATTTCTCAAAATTGGTAGTTTTGTCCACCAGGTAACATTATTTATCTTATAATTTAAAACAAGAAAGTCTGATTTCTTAATATGAGATTTATTAAACTAGAAGTGTTTTCTTACTTCTAGTTAAAGGTAGAACTAAGATCTTGTTACAAATTGACCAAGGAATATTTTCTAACATGCCAGATGTGTATTATTTTCTTAAAATGAGGGAATTATCTAGTCTTCCACTAGGTGCCAGCACTACCTGTTATGGTGAATTATTTGCAATACAAAGTACAAATTCCTAGCTTAAACTCGGTCCTAAAATATTAGATGTGGTAAGATAAAGTGAAAACTGAAGGAAACTTATTTGGAATTAATTTAGTATTAGGTCCATTGGTCTGATAGTTGATTGAGGGAAATTCAAGGCATAAAGGAAGTTAAACACGTTTTGTGTAGATGATATGATAATGTAAGGGTGGGATGTGCCACAGCCTTTCATTAAGTCAAAGACTTTGAATAAAGGTCTGATTCACTTAAGAAAATGTGGCTTCAAAGAGCTGCATGTAATCTGATAAATCTCTGTCACTGAGTCACCTATACTGATAACCTTCCATTCAATCTAAAGCATTTCCATAATAGATAAAAATCATATCCACTTTACAAACAAGGAAATTCATGTTTTTTTTGTAATATTGGGAATGAGAAAATATAACTTATATTAAGAAAAGGTATGAGTAAGTTTATCTTGAAATAATCCTCTTCCATAAGAAAAATTTTGTTACCTGGCAGACAAACTTGTTTCAAGTTAATTTTACTTAAAATGAGAAATAATTTCTTAAAATAAGAAAGTTATTTTTGGCTGTGTTCTGTTGCTGTTGACAATTTTTTTGTTCATTCCACTACTTGTCATATCCTTTATATATTGGGTTTCTTAGAATCCCCTACTTTCATTTGATCCTGAAAAGAAAAAAAACAAGAGAGCATTTTGGTTTTCAGGAGGACCTGGTTGAATTTTGTCCTTGCCACTAGCTTAAATAGAATAAAATCAAGGTCGCCTCAGTTCAAGACCTTAGTACAGCATCTACTTCAGACTATTTCCCGCCTTGGTAATTTTCTCTCATAACACATATCTAGACCCGGCATCCGGGTGGGTCATTGGTAGTATTCTGTCAAAACATACATGATCATGCACAAAATACTATGATTTTCTATTATTTTTATGGTTGTACCCCGGTGGTTCCCAGTCAACAATAAAACGTTGCAAAACGTTTCAGAACGTTTCCCTATGGCTCCTTACCATGGCAAAACCTTTTCAAATGTTGAAAGCGTTTTTTTTTTACGTTAGAATAACGTGTTTTTTGTTGTTGTTGAGTGGGTTGTTTTGAATGTTGAGAACAACATGGAAATGATTATTTGTGTTTTGGTTAGCCTGTCCATCTGTTCACCACCAAAGAAATCCCAACTTACGTGGAACCTTTGAATTGTCATCCTTGTATGAGAGACAATTAATCATATCATCGAAACTATATCACACTGCAGGACAGATATTTCTGTGATGCAAATAATGAATAACTCCATTCACATTATCCAGTCAGGTGGGAAGGGAAGGTGGATCTCACTTTGAAAAATAACGATATAATGATGAATTATGGCTTAATGATTAAACAACCCATTATTATCTATGTGGTTTATAATGAAATAAAAATTGCAAACCAACCAAACAAATAAAAAATCACTGTCCATGAACAATGGGATGGTTTCCTAGAATCGCTCTATACACAATCCATCAGTCCCTTGCCAACTCCTCCTCCAAATACCTAGAATCATCGTAACCTCCAGAGCTCCATTTAGCCTTGGGGTATGTTATGTTACTTCAGCCCATTATGAGCCTCACCCTCCCAGCAAATTGTCGTCATCTGTCGTCATGATTGGTCATCAATGGTGACTCCTTTTTGAGTGATAACTCATTCCGTCATCTTTCGCCACTGTGTGTTAGACTCATGTGGCATAATTTGCTGGGTTATTTAATCTTAACCCAAGCATGATCAAGATTCACCGATGCAGTGCTGTTGAATACTATAGAATCTGTGGCAGAACCAGTATTTGGAAAAGGAGGGCACACGCCTCATTCTTTTGGGGTCCAAAATAATCAAACAAACTCTCAACTATAGACCAAAAATGCCCCCATCCCCTTGTCTAATATCCGCCACTAGTAATGCATCAGATTCTTTTGCATCATGTTGATCACCTGTGCATGAGTGTATCGAGTAGTGCATCATATCATTATGCAAGAGTGGATAGTACATCAGAGTATTGTGCTGCAGTTATAGGGTTAAAGGTTATTTGAGTGTGGGAGGTTCTTTGACAATCTGCCCCATGATGAATGAGTAGACAAGGGACATACAGGGAGAAATACGCCAATTCATGTCACATGTTTGTATCATTTCCATGAAGCAAACACCATCTACATAATCAAACAAATTCTTGAAGCATGCTGCTTTAACAGGTATGCAGTCAATACGGATCCATGTGCAGTAATTTTTAGGAGGGCATTTCTCAGCATACTACGATAGGCACATTTAAAGTCGTAGTCTTTGGTGACATTGGTCTGTGTTTTGAAGCTTATTTCCCTTATTCCATTAACATATGGGTGGAAAATCTAAGATAGGTCTAGGGAAACTTGTCCATTTTACAACGATTCTTGGTAAATATTGGGGATCTGCTGCTTTAACTCCTACTTCCGTACAGACCTGTCACATCCGGCCGCTACAATTGGCCACATTATTTCGACAATTATTCCTACCGTATGTAATAACGACACACATTCACACATATTAGACAGGTTGGAATGTGCCCACAGTCTATGATTACTTACATGGACACTCATCAGCCATGTTTGTCGACAATGGAGGGTATCAGCATACAACCAGGATGCACTGGCCGGGTAATTGGCGTCCATTATGTACTTACCTCTCATATAGCGTATTATGAACACAGGGCTTTTACGTGGTGACTCTTAGCTCTTCGGCCTGGAGTCACTATTAGCTGTCCTATTAGCTCTCCGGCCGTATACACAAAAAAACTCCCTCTGGCACAGAGGAAGCCTCAAGGGCTGCATATGGAACTTTATGTCATGGCAGATATGACCGTTACTCTAGAACAGTACTGGAAATGTTGTATTCAATGGGGGGCATGAAATACAATGTGGCCCTATTTAATTGGTATCCACCATCTTGGATTTTGAACAGAGCTGAGCCATTTTTCTTTATTTAAAAGCAATTCAAGGCCATGACATAAATGCAAATGTCCATGACCAGGGAATAAATTTGCATCGTATTCACCAAGGTGAGGCTGTCCGCATTCAACTCCGCCTATAAGGCTTATGGGCGGAGTTAAATGCGGACAGCCTCACCTCGGTGAATACAATGCAAATTTATTCCCTGGTCATGGACATTTGCTTATATATACTATACCCATACCTAAAACATTGGAACCACTGTTGTCCGGAGTTGTACTGAAAGAGGGCGCTTCTTTACAAGAGAGAAAGGCTGGACAAGAGAGTTCCAGAGGGAAGCCACCGATAAACAGAAAATACTCTACACAGAAAACCTGCCGCTGCCTAAAACTCGTCATTATAGAGGAGTTGAGGGTAGTCAAGGTCAATTGACCACCTACACTCGTCATACTAACGATAGAAAGTCATCATACTGATGACTTAGGTGGTCAGGATGACAACCTAAAGTCATCACTTTGACTACCTAAAGCTGTAGTTTTAGGTATCGTCAACCTGAGGACTTAAAGTCGTCTGCACTGACTAGTTTCGTGCCTCTCAGCTTTTCAGTGTAGGTTGAGACATTTTCCTTACCTACTCTTTGTTATTGGGTAAGGTAAGGTAACTGAATCCACTTCATATTCTAAGAACAACTGAATCCACTTCATAATCTTAGCCCAACTGAATTGAGTTCATAACCTCAGCTGAATTCTTGATTTTTGCTAAGATCTATATGGTCGTCTCAGCTGGATGCTTCTCCAGAGGTTGCTTTTAGCTGAGATCTCAGCTGAATCTCAGCTGACCGGAAGTGTACCCCAGTATTTGTGCCTCCCATCCAGTTACAGTAAGTGGAATTTGTTTTCAGATTTTGCTCTCTTCAATTCTATTGTCATTTCGCAATCATTATGTAACCTTTCCCTGCAATCATATGGGTAAAATATGCTTTCTATTACCATTCTGTTAACAATTGCCCAACATCATAGTCCACCGAATAAAGATGGAAGAGTGACTGATGGAATGGTTGATCGCGGTGGATTTAACACATTATAGTTCATTATCTACATTGCAAAAATGGTGTTTAGGTTTTAAACATGTTCACGTCTAAACATGTTTAAAAACTTAACATTTCGGTTCATCAAGTGTTTAGTTTACCACATGTTTAGGATTTAAACATTTAAATTCTAAACAGCTAAACAGTTACACTAAACTTGTTTCTATGTTTATACTTTAAATGGACAAAAAAGTAGGTGTTTAGCTTTTAAATGTTATATTTCTAGGCGTTTAGACAAAAAAAATATCCACCAGATGGCAGATGTATGCTATAAAGGACTTCCTACATGGATCCATCTACTATTGTTAGGTAATGATACTTTGCAGCATTATCCTAAACTGCAGTGCCACATAATTTAATATTTACATACTTTTAACAATAGAAGACTATGCAATTAAACCCTGTGTCATTGCTATTTGTGTTCCAAAAGGAAGCAACCAGTGCTTGAACACCTACTTTGTGAATTACAAGAATTGATCAAGCTGAATGCTCTCTGTCTCTCTGCTGTATTTGATGGTGAGTCCCTGATACTATTATGATTTGGATTCAATACAATATGGATGAAATGCTTGGACAGTATAGTTGTCCTTGGAGACTGACATGTATTAATCCCTATTAGAATCTGGGCATGAATGAAATTGGGTCCCCAACCTTAATGAATGCACAAGCCAATTCCTAAATACAAACTTTGAATATAAAGAAAAATCAAAATATTTAAATGAAATTCATCAAATCACCAAGAGAAAATGATCCTAAACACTTCATAATAAAAAGCACTTTTGCTAAACATGTTTTTTTTCTAAACACATTACATGTGTTTAGGAGGATATTGTGTTTACAAAAACGTTGCAAGATTATGTTTAGAATTGTGTTTAGGATCTATACAGGGAAGTGATATTCGCACGGGTATCCTGTGAGAATAACCCTCCTATTCGCACAGGATTTTCTGGTACACAGAAATTAGAATTCTGGGAAACATGACTCCATGAGAAGTTCTGGGAAACAGGACTAGTTATTTGGGAAACAGGACTAATTATTTAGGAAATGGGACTAATTATTTGGGAAACGGGACTAATGATTTGGGAAATGGGACATTTTTAGCACAGGGATTAATATTCCATAAACAGGACAATGTCAGTACCATGGGATGAAGAAGGTCCCCGGAATTCGGGACATTTGGGAAACAGGACATCTAGAATTATGAGGAAATAAGGCACAATAATAAATTTGGTAAAAGGGACATTTGGTATCCTGGTGTAGTCCCGTTTCCAAGATATTATGGTTTTTGTCCTGTTTCTCACGTGTCCTGTTTCCAAGATTTCTTGGTTTTGTCCTATTTCTCAGATGTCCAGGTTCCTAGACAATCTCGTGCAAATAAGAATCTTACTTGCACGAGATGCCCGTGCTAGTATCATCTCCATCTATACACCATTTTTGCAGTGTACTTTCTAATTAGGTCTTCTTACCCTTTTTGGTCACTTACTGCCAATTCTTGCACTGGTCCCCGTACATCCTGCAGTAACTCGCCAGTTACCAGTGGATACTTGTATCGTACTGTACTGTGGTCTGAATAATCAAACGCTGCCATGAGGCCGTTCACCTTGGGCAATCTCCTTCAAAATATGTGTGTTCTGAGCCCGAATAGAAGCCAATTCCAATTCCAATTCCTTTTTCTTCCCCAATTGTTGTATCTGCTTCTCCCTGGTCTTCTCTGCCTCAATCTGTGCCTGCAAATCCTGTAGTTTCTAATGAAAGGTATCGTCCGTGTTCCCAGGCTGCATTGGAGGTTGTTGGCCAGTGGTCCGGCCATCCTGCCTGGGCACCCCGGCGTCCTGCATGGCCCCGGGGTGGTCATGGCCGACTGACTCCATGGTAGCCGGTGGTCCCCCATGGCCTGCTTGCTCCTTTAGGGCCCCTAACTGCCGCTGCGCGTCCCATTTGGGGTTAGGGTGCTTGCATGCGGGACACAATCTTGCGTTTCCGTGGTACTGCTCCTCGCAGGAGTCAGCAATGACTCCCATAATAGAGAAAATTAACAAAAAAATCAAAGTTCTTGTCCTGCCTGCCATGTGCGGCTGCTGCTTGCTGAACTGCTGTCACCCCTGCTATGGGGGGAGAGGGTGATGGGGTAACTGTTCTAAACCACACCAGGTGGAGGTGGTGCAGTGTCTCAAAGTCAATAGGCCAATAGATCACCCGGGTGATCTATTTGGACCAATTAGGTCTTCTTATTCGGCTCATTTGATGCCCTGAATATTATTCAACCCTGTGTGGAATTATGGGTCACTAAGATGCGTTGGGATCACAATTTATAGAATAAATCTACAAGCAAGGACATGAAAATGAACCCTCATTGCTTTTTGCAATTTTTTTCGCCTTTAAAGTACAATGGTAAAGGGTTCACGAGAATTGGCCACACCTTATATACCAGGCATTACAGTACGCTGTGAAATAATTGTCTTCAAAATAACAGTTAAATCCTTGTTCTAAAGTTGTCAGAGATCCCCTGTCACTACCACAGAGATGCCTTGTATCACAGTGCTTTGTAGAAACTACTCTGGAGGGCGTTGCTCCTATAGTAAAAGGAAGAGCTGGCTAAAAATGCCCTCATTTCCAGTCCTTTCTTTTCATGTCACTATAACTTGTCCCTTTTGTTGCTCACAAGTGGTCATTCAAGTACGGTGCTAAAAAAGGGGGATTTGAGTAGGTACCTAGTTGGGAGAAGTGAGTCAGTATAATAAACTATAGAGTGTGTGACATGAGTAGTGCAGCTCTCTCTATTTTAAACAAGGCAGGTGACTTTTCAGACTGATGTGGTGAGTGCAAGTACTTAGGTGAAGCAGTGCACGACTTGTTAAGAAAAGAGGGCACATACTCACTGCTCTTTTTACAATAGGAGCAACACGCTCCTGCTTCACTATGTTACAATTACAGTGGTTTACTGCTCCATTTTACAGGGATCCCTTGTAGAATCAACATGCATTTTCAGAGTGTCCTCTGAATGAGGTTAAAGGACGTTATTTTTCTGCCTTGATTGCTTCACACTTGGGCAGCCATTTGAAACCATCGTGCCAGCCCATTCCTAACTTTAGAACCACTTTCATCGGTCATTGATCAGTATGCATGCCCCTGAGACCTACGAAGGTGAAATAATGAGTGTTTTGTGTTTAAGTCTATTGAGATCTAGGAGATTTTTTGAGCTGCTAGATTAGAAGGATTGTCTTCGTTATTAAGAATCCCAAAGTGACTTTTGATTTTCAATTTTCGAATATCCTATCACATCCTAGTTGACCAGCAAGGTGATTCATAAAAACTGACGACATTCTCATCCTGTTGAAATTAGAACATGGATTTTATTTCATTGATTTTTTATTGATGACAGATTTAAGGCCAAAAAAAGTTTTTACTTATTTACAATTAACAAAGAAAAAGACATAAATGACAGAGGAATCCAAATTGATCTTTTAATATGCATCTATGAATATATGAAATCTTTTAAGATTGGTCGTTTTAGTAGATGTATTCCATGAAATAAATGCATGTTTTATAAAAGTAACTCAATGAGACTCAGATCAACACTCGAACACACCCTCTATGACATCATTGATTCTTAGGAATACCCTATATTCATAGAATCTAATTAGAGGATATTCCTAATCATTATTTCAAGGGACATTCCTGGATAAGATGCATGTTCAAAAATGCATGTTCAAAAATGCATCATTTATTACAGAGAGACTATTTTCTTTTCAATTCAAAGGCAACTTATATTCAGGATTTTTTTTATGGTAAAGGCCTCTTACAAAAAATATTACTTACAACAATGGAAATTAATATACCAACATGGAATAGAAATAATTTGACAAAATCAAATACAACATGAATTTTTCACTTCTTTATAATTATTTCCTCTCCTTCATTTACAGGCATAATTATGACTACATTATAAAGAAAAAAATTAGGCAATTTCTTATGCCTTTCACTAGTAGATATATCCAGAAATAAACATTTTTGAAAAGGTTAGTGGGACCTAATTACCATGGAATTGCTTGATGAATTGGCTTTTTCCCATTTGAAACGCATGTCTTAACAGACTTTTATAAGAAAACCCTGGTTAGAACGGTTAATTCTAACAAAAAGTAGCTTGCTGAATTGGCTTATTTCCATTTAAAACACATGTTTTAACAGACTTTTATAAGAAAGCCCTGGTTAGAACGCCAATTCTAACCATCTATTAAACATGTTCAAAACTTTTTTAATTGACCCTTTAGTAAAAGAACAATGCAATTTAATGACCAACTTTAAGAACACATGTTCTATCAATGAATACCCTAATTATTTTGACGAGATTCCAAAAGTCAAAGTCTTTTTTTATATAACATGTTGTCACATTTTTTTAATCAGCTTGCTGAGGAAACATCAGTGGAAAATAGAGATATTTCAACATAACCAGCAGCTAAATGGCTCTAATAGTGTTTTGTAACAAAATGCTGTTTATGGTAATTTAAATTGTAATTAAAGTTATAATCAAAATAGCATCCCGGGCCTTTCGCCTACACAGGACATCAAGAAAAAAACATGTTCCTTACTTCCAATGCTATTTCCTCATGCAACTACATGTGCTAAGAGGATATTCTACCCTGTGAGAAACTGAAATCCCACAAAGTTAACTAAATTATATTCACTGATGTGTTGGTGGCTGGTGGGATACACTGTAAAGCCAACTGATGACAAAAGCTAACACAGCATAGATAACACTACATTATGTATGGGTCATGTGCTTCAAGACCCATACTATTTGTTCCTGTTATTTTTCATAATTTCAACAAAATAACTTATGCTGGAGGGCATTTCTCAAGACGGTACAGCTTGACAGACCCAGTAGGACTTGAAACCCTCAATGTCAGAGTGGGTGATCATAGGTAAAACACTGCGACTACTCTGTACAATCAGCACTTAAGGCAGTAATAACATAGTATTTAGTAGAGCAGTCGTACCAGTGCAATTATTAGCGACCACTAGATGCAGGGCTGTAATGGCATTTAACTGAGGGATCTCACTACGACTTGAAGGGGGTCTAGTCATACTAGTTTGAGAAATGCCTTCCAGAATTAGGGACAGATGGAACCTCACATGTACTAAATGACTGTCGAATCTACGAGGAATATTAATTTAATTGAACAATGCAATGAACCAAAGTTACTGCATTGCAGTGAAGCAGTACAAGAATTTCACTGGTATTTCGATAATATATGCTTTTATAGTGTAGCTTTGTGTCAGATGTTCATACAATGGCCTTTTTCATCATAGCAACCGCACATATGCTCATACAATTTCCTCGAATTGAACATCAAACAAGCACAAAACAAGCACACTCAATGAATTGGAATCCTCTTTTTGGATGTGTACATGTGACTTTCCTCATGCAAACTCATATCCCATTAAGCTAACAAAAAAAACTAAATTATTCACTGATGTTTGACAGTTTTGGAAACACATACTATTTCAAAGGGGGGGGGGCGTTGTAGAAATCCTATACTGCTAATTCCCTTAGGTTGTTCTTGAGTCTGATAGTGATATGAAGGATACAGCAGGAAACCCAGCAAATTGTCGTGAGTCCTCGTCAATCTGTGTGAAGTGGCTCACACATGTCGCTAGATGGAACACAATGTTGTTATAGCACAAGATCACCAGGAATAGTAATTGCTATGCCACATGAGTCTAACACACAGTGGCGAAGGCTGATGGTATGAGTTATCACTCAAAAAGGAATCAGCATTGATGACCGATCATGGCGACAGATGACGACAATTTGCTGGGAATGTGAATAAATCATATATCAAGGCATAATGTTAACACATAGGACTACTACTCTCTGATCCCACATACTCACATTATTTCATAAAGACAATAGACTAGAAAAAAGGGAAATGTTTGATTTCTAAGCCTTTGCAATAATGTATCCATAGGTAACACCCAGAGGGCAGAGAAATAGGCAGGAAGTACATAAGATAAACATTGGCAAAGAGGCATGTCATAATCGGTAAAATATGACGCTACATACAACACATTCTCTATTCCCATTACCCATGTATAAGAACATAAAAAACATACCTCCCATTAATTTGTATAAACTGTATAAAGGTATTGTCAAATTATTGCAAGATCCCTGTCAGGTTTGGCACAAGGATTTCACCGTTATTTTTACAGAGATACCGCAGTATACTGCCATTTCGGCTTCATTGTAGAAACAACAAATACTGTTTCACTGCATTAGAATAATGATGGTTTGCGATTAACAGGATGCCTGTAGATTCCAGTGTTATTTATTAGAGTGTGCCCTCTCTAACCTACTTGTTTATTTATGATTACATCTCCTCTCTAGACAGGATACAGCACTCTTGGCCACTATTCAAATTCACCAGGCATAGTTCTATGTATCAATCACACATTGGTTGTGAAAACCAACTATTTACTAGGGCAGTTACACTTAAGGTTTGTATGTCTAGGTAATTATAAATTTTGGCCTGATTTCAACAGAAACACAAAATATGTGATCTATTAAATAGCTAATGTGTAGGAAAAAGATCAACCAGGAGCTTAATTCAAAACATCCTGGGATCGCAACCCCAGCGATCTTAGTGTAGGCACATATCATAAGGCCTGGCCAGTCTACCCTATCTAATGTAGTGGTTGCAGGCCTGTCAGGAATAGTAAGTCCTGGGATCACTTCACTGTTCCTTTTCCAGCACTAAAATCACTGCGATCTTAGTGAAAGAATTGCATAGTGGTTTCACCTGAGTACAAGAGCACTTACAGGGAACACTCCTGATTGAAAGAGTGAATAGCCTGCTGCATATATATAAACAGGGGAGGGAGGATGTTTACTGAGAGTCCTTGAGGGCCCCTAGGTCTACTCATGTCTTAAGGGCACTCTAAGGTAATTCTTCCTTCTCAAGTTTTGAAGTGAAGTGCTACCCCACTTCCTTTGGTATCCTCTTGCTGCAAACCAGACTCTGTCTTCGGGGAATTTCATCTGTCTCTCTGTATTGAGAAAAGATATTTTTTATTCTATCCTGGTTGAACATTTGCATCAAAGTTACCTTATTTACAGATGGAATCTGATATATTTCTTAGCCCATATGGGGACGGGGAACTCCACAGCTATTCCTTTATTTTGGGACTCTTACCCCTGTGCCAAGTCAGTACTTCTTGGAATAGTGTAGGAGGGCTGAGGCTAAGATCGATGCGATCTTAGTGCTGGCTAGGAAATGTGAACGCAGTCTGATCTTAAGATCGCTTAATAGGATAAGGTAGAATAATTCCTAAGATCGCTGGGGTTGGGATCCCAGGATGTTGTGAATTAACCTCCAGGTACTAAATCTCCCCAGACTGATGGCATTGGAACAGACCCTTTACCAGAAAAACCCTACACGACTAAAAAAAAGAGAACATTCACTAAGAGCAGTCCGTCGGCATCCAGTGCTTCGTAGGCCTCAATGCACTCTCCCTATTCTCCTTGTCCTAAGACTAGTTGTGTCTGCTCATGAATAACATCTTAGGAAGTACAGCAATCCATCAAAACAAGATGACAGTCTCTAGCATCATATGAATCACCTACTACACTTCATTTATTATATACAAAAGTCACAAAGGTATATCTGCAATTCCCAAAAGGTTAATCTGTCATGTTCCTTTGCCAAATGAGACAGCAGAGAATACAATCTGGTCGCATAGTGTTAACAACAATGGTCAAAATATGAACAGAAAGACAGCAAATGGCGTCAATATACCTTGTCTAATCTGCTGGTAACGCTGGCAGATGCTGCCTCTAAATCGTTCATGGTATAGCAATACATTTAGGAGATAACAACCTCTTGATATCATGTCTTAGCATACTAGATCTGAACCAGTGAAGGCACACCAAATTGCAATAGATATACCTCAGACATATATGCAGTTTTTCAGTATACCCCTTTGTATTCGAAATACAGACCCTAAAATTCAAATACTGATCTCTGTAATCGTAAATACCAATGGTCATATTTATGGCTCAGACGAGGTGAATCTCCTGCTGTCCATTTGTCTTAGGTTGTGTGATAGTTCTAGGCCTTACACAAACAACATTGAATAAGTTATCCAGCTTTGCTAGGCTCCAATTTCTTACGGTGTAGAATATCTTCACAGTGCATGTACGTGTATAAAATAAAAGGATTAGGTATGATCTGTGGGTTGGAGTTCTATCCAAAAATGCTGCATTACTGAAACAAATTGCAATTTTGTCCCTGTGTTAATCATTAAGTATTGCAAAAGAATAAGAAAAGAAATGAATTATTACATCTGTCTTCTCTACAGAGAATAATGTTGGATAGTCAGCACAAGGTAAAAAAATGAATCCACAACAAAAGGTGGTTGATGGGTGGGTGGTCATAAGTGCAAAAAAAAAAGAAAGTATAAAAACAGTACTTTTTAGTAAAATGATGAGTGGAAGGTCCTATTGCAGTCTATCAAATTGTGATGGCTTGCTGATTCAATTGCTGTCTGATGGTCTGGCAGCAAGTGCCTCCATTACTATGCTACACTAGTTCTTTACCATATACACGTGGGCCGATGGGAAGTGTCAGAGGGCCAATCCATCACCAGCCTTTACCTACCTCCCCTAATGGGAAGTAGACCTCTGGAGGCAATTTCTTAACACACTAAGAATGCTTGTAGTGATGACCGTTGAAGGGATTCATCACCATCTATGCCATCGCCACCTGGTGGCCAAAAATTGAAACTACCTAATTTTACCAAAACTCATGATATATGCTTATTTACCTTTTGCATATGTCCTAACTCATCACACTCAAGCTGTTGAATCATCACTGGTCAATTTTTAGATATTTGAGAAAATGATGAAAAATTAGGGTTTCTCCCATAAGTGGCAATAGTTAATGATTCCCCATCTTCAGATGTCAATAAATCTGAATCTAGCACAATGAACCATAGTTTTTATTGCTTCATCTATCTCATAATACATACAACCTAAATAGTCCCAAGTGATTTGGAGAAACTTCTGGTAGTTTAGGATTTACTGAATAGTGGAATATCCCTTTAATTTAGTGACATTACAGCATTATAGTATTGGCCACGTAGTGCCTGCACCAGCATGACTGCCCTACCAAATGCTATGGAATAACATCATAAGTGCTAATCATACAGAGCTGACACTAAATTTTAATGTTTCAAAGTTCAGAAATGACATTAAGGGCTTGATTTTAAATGTTGACATTCCCCAAAGGTTTGATAGCAAGTTCATTGCAGAAAACTACACTGGTTCAAGACAACATGATTATATCAGTGCACAGTTTGGTTTTATGAGGATCCCTGGTAGATTGAATAGTTTTTATACAGTGTATTACGTTAGCTGTTTGAGTTGAGCTGCGGCAACTATTAGAGGGTCCATAGGTGATGCATCCTTACCTAATCAGTTACATGTCGGGAAAGTTGATTCACGATTATACTGGATTCACAGACAGTACATTACGAGCTTCAGAATACTTTTGATTTCATCGAAATTTCTTTATTTCCTAATTCTTGCTGAATTTTGAAAGTCATAAAGTGAACATAGCTGGCATAAGCTGGGAAATTGTTGAGTGCACTCATTATCTCAAAAGGAAACCTTGTTTTTATGTAGGGGAAAACAGTGTTTTAGACTGGGAGGGCACTTCTTAACACTTTGAGCCTGGGTGTTTGATTTTCCCAGGTGTTTGGAACCCCAAACCTCCCCAGTGTACCTTCATAGCACGGTCTTTTCAAGGTTATTTTCTTTTCCTTTTTACTTACTCTGTGATCTATAAGTAAGAGGATTCCATCATTTGCTGAAGTGTCATTATATTCAAGAGCTTTGTTCTCTAATAATTATCATCATAAAGGCCAAGAATCACTCTTGACAGTTTTCCCCCTGGTAGCAACAGTAAGTCAGAGTTTAGAATAATTTTGTGCACTTGAGGTTTCTGTGGTATATCAATCTATCAAAAATGGCATTTTCTTGTTTATTTGGTTGCCATTATAAGATAAAAGAATGATTTTAATTCCAAACACAGGGTTAGGTAGCTATACCCCTATTCTAAAGCAGCACAGAGGCATAGCCCTATGCTTCATACAACTAGAGCTTAGGTTAAGGCAAGTGGGTTGTAAAACATGGTGTGGTAATGATATTGCAAATGAAATACACATACGTGAAAGCAAGTGCAGACTGAATGCTTAGTGCCCGACTTGGATGTGACGTCTGTGGAAGTAGGAGCAATGCCACACGAAGTCCTGCCCTCTGTTTCGACATTTATAATGTATAGGTACTAATTTATAACTGTTCTATAAACACACCATGCACTCTGCTATAACTAGTATGCACAAACAACAACCAACCTTCAAGATACAATTTTTGAATAAATGAACGCAGATGAGTCCCCACTTGTGAAGAAGAGTGCAAGCCATGAAATACAAGTGGTACAACTGAGGTGCCTGGAACAACTATAAGTAGGGAGCAGCCTCTAGTTGCACCAGACTAAAGGCTCATTCTGGTACGACTGGCCTGTGGAGTGTGCCAAGGCAGTCGTAGGCAAATTCTGGTACAACTGGACCAGCTTCTAATCGTAATAGATGTGTCTAGTCGTACCATCTTGAGAAATGCCTTCTTGTTGATGCATGCCTGTGATGGTTTTAGAGTGAGGGATCCCGCTAGGATTTAAAGGGGTGTACATAGTCTTATCATCTTGAGAAATGCCTTCATGGCTGAGTCATCACCCTCTCTCAGCTGACCATGAGCTACTCCATGTCAATCTGTCCCCTAATCACACTCAACCTGTACCTCTATCTATTAGCTACATGGCTATTTTTAGTACCTATTCAGGACAGTGCATGGAACTGAGGCCCATATGAATCTGACTCTACTGTATTTTGTTTCTTAACAGCCCAACAACACTCCCAGCATTCTCTCTCACTACCCAACCATGTCCCCCTTCTCCCTCCATACATCATCAACTCTCCATATTATCTTTATATATTACTGATGCTAGTGGAAGTAATATTCTCTCCTTGGACACTCTTGGCATTGTTAGCTGTGCCCTGGACGTTTTAAAGATGTAGCAGTGTCAGTTTATTGTTTACCACTGGGCACCAGCATATTGCCTATATATGGCACTGAAGTTGCCTATACTTGAATATTAGGTGCGATAAACTGTTGTCAAAATGTTGTCAAAATAAAAGTGAAATCCAAAATGTGCCAGAGAACCATCATTATTCTCGAATATACCTTTTACTACAGTGTTTATTGCAGTGGTGTATTCAGAGGGGGTGCGGTTTCTTGTTCAGTTTTATGAGGATCACGGGTAGATTCAATAGTTATTTCTTAGAGACCATCTCTGCATCTTCATCCTCAGTCCACTTCCAATACCTATGGAGATGCCTTTTTCATTAAAGTGGTTTAGCTGGATAGCGTTGTCTCATTGGAAGAATCAGATTTGCAAATGGTTTTCCAGTCTACCTGTATGGATATATGTGATGTATGGCACATCAGTGTCTGGTAGGGAATACTACCTAATCTTGTAGCGTTTGAAATCACTTTTTGAAATCACTTTTTGAAATCACTTTTTGAAATCACTTAGCAGATGGATCATAAATGTAATAGCTTAAAATTAGGATTAAACAGGCTTCGTTTCCAAACACACACAAGCAGTCATAAAAAGTGTGTTCAAAGTGGATCACTCTTCGAGGTCTCATGACAGAAGTGAAGCTAGGGTATAGTGACAAGTTTAAATGTGACTAAGATTGAAATAGGAACAGTAACTTGAAGGCTGCTTTGATTTCTGAGGACCAAGTATGTTTCTTATGATTCACCACATGCCATTTAGTCTTTGGAAAGTGTTATTATATTATTCATAAAGTAGTTATTTAGTCTACACTTGCTGGAAAAGTCCAAAAATGCTTCATCATAAATATTCATATTGGTTCATGAGATAAACAAAGGACTTGGAAGGCATTTCTCAAGATGGTACACTTAGATCTCTTTCAAATCGTACTGGAATCCCCTACTCTATAGTAAAATGAAGAGCTGGCTAAAAATGCTCTCTTTTCCAGTCCTTTCTGTTCATGTAGCTATAACTTGTCCCTTTTGTTGCTCACAAGTGGTCATTCAAGTATGGTGCTAAAAAAGGCAGATTTGAGTAGGTACCTAGTTGGGAGAAGTCAGTCAGTATAATGTAGTATAGAGTGTGTGACATGAGTAGGTACCTGATAGTACGGCTCTCTATTTTAAACAAGGCAGGTGACTTTTCAAACTAATGTGGTGAGTGCAAGTTAAATGGTGAAGCAGTGCACTACTTGTTTTGAAAAGAGGGCACATACTGACAGCTCTATTTATCATAGGAGCAACACTCTCCAGGTACGGCTGCCCTGCCAAACCCTACGTTATTACTTCATTGAGTCCTGATGGTACAGGTGAGATGTATCACATCTCCTACAATCACTTAATCTTATACCGAGGTAGCGGATTGTCTTATGGACATCGCCCATGCTCAAGCTTCTTACCAGCTTTTTCTACTGATAAGAGCTATCAGATGGATACAGGTCTGCTGCCCCCAGGGTACATGGAGGAAGACAAACAGAAACACAACAAGGACATATTTCATGGCCAATATCAAACTTTGCCTTGCCCCAACATGCCCCCTATATTATTTAGTTTTTTTTGCTTTTGATCATCACTTATCTCTATACATCAAAAATGCCAATGATGAATTTGATGCTTGAAAGTTTCCTCTTGAAACGGTTGTACTTTGTATCTGATCAATTAGAATGTACATGTAAAAGACTCACCAGTAGAGGAGTGAACCTGTTAGAACGTACATTGATCCCGTTGACGTCACTGACGGACGGCGTAGGGACAGTATAATTAGCCCTTTAATTGTTTCCAGTTCTATTAGAGTATGATTATTTGGTTCACTTTTTATCCCAATTCGTTATAATTCCACTATCACTGCACACCGGGTCTGACTCCAGCCACCAGCCAGCCACCATCACTGTATGTGAGGTCATGACCTACTTGGGACTCAAAAAAAGGCTCACAGAGATCAGGTGCCTCTAGCAGCAGCCTTATTCGGATCATCTACCAGTGATCTTACTCCCATAGCGTAATGGCCCCAATGGGATCAGTGCCACTAGCTAGAGGCACGTGATTTCTGTTCAGAAACCTGGAATCTACCAGAGATCCTTGTAAAATGAACAAGGGAATCTCTGTTAAAATAACAATGGATCTCTGGGAACTTTGGCACAAGGTTTATTTCAATGCCATTTCTTTGACAGTGTTGATACACCATGCATGCTTTGGTTGAAAGCACAATCAAGTCCAGATGATAGCTTTTGAATCAAAACACCTCACTGTATGAAAATTCTACTTAAAGCAGTGATCTAGACTTAAGGCGTCTGCAAAAAAGAAAACAATGTGTAGATACTGAAGGCACCCCTTTGTATTGATTTTGTGATTGCACTGTCAGACCAGAAACAGCCATTCCCAGGGTCAGAATTATACAGTCTCCATTGACTAAGTCATTGACTTAACATCAAGAGCATAATGGTGACAATTTGTGTAACCGGTATAACCATGTTTAGGCAGTAGGAGCTTCAATTACCAGCTGTTCTGCCAATGAAAATCACTATCAAATTTTGCCACCTGGGGTTACTACAGTGTGAGGAAGGTGTGTGTATGATCAAGTTGTCATATGAGAAGTATCATATTGACTAGTAGTTATAACGTGAAAGAATATCAAACTCTTATATGGATTCCAGTTATCACTGGTTTATTCAAGCTTAGGCAGTAGTTATGCATTAATAGTATAATGTCAATACACAAGTGTTCCACACAAAGCAATGGTAATGATTGTGTCCATGAGGAAGGTGTTCCTTATGGAAATGTCTATATAGTTCTCACACTCCAGCTCTGCTTTGCGGTCCGTGCAGCCGGTCGGTAGGGATGCGGGCAGCACTGAGTGTAGGTCTTAAAGGTGTTTCATATATATGTGACAATGGCTCCCCCCTCCAGGGAAAATTGTGAATCTCTGACTATTCACCTTGTAATATACAATTTTTTTAATTACCTTGACAAACATACAATTGTGTGAGTGGATTTGAAGTAATAGGGAGTGCTTCAAATATGAGTTTTTGTGGTATTGAGACTTTCAGTCTGTACAACATTTTTGGGTAAAATACATTTCCTTAATTCCTTAATTCTAGGCATGCAATTGTAAACTGCAACTTTTCTGGTTTTGATGCCAAACAGACCTTAGTATGCTTGACATACAACATGGCTTTGAAGTTGTCTTAATTTCCATAGAAATGGGTATACATATGTGTACAAATGTTTTACATGTGTACAAATCGTGTGCAACATACAATTCTTTTGTGCAGAATTTGAGTACAAACTGATGTAAAAAAAATACAAATTGGTGTACAATTGTGTACAATGTGCAAATTAGGGTACAAATGTACAACTCAAGTACAAAATACAAATTGGCGTAAAATTGGGTACGAAGTATGAATTGGGGTACAACTTTTGAGACAAATTTTTCTGAGGGCCAGAAAAAAATGGAGTACTTTATGTACAATAGACTTGTTTGTCTGTGACTTACTCTAAGTTTGCTGTGTGGGTGTATAATTGGCACTTGCGGCAGTGGGCCGCTGCTTAATTGACTTAATTGCCGGTATGCTTCTAGAGTATGTGCGCTGTAAAAGGTTTTTCATGTTAATTTCTTAAGTAGCTACAACATTTTTAATACATTTCGTGTGAAATGAGAATTCTTTTATTGTTTGGTGTATAAGAATTTTCCACATTGTTCTACATTTTACACATTTCATTTTTACTATTAATTCCTTCGGTTAGGGCCTAAACCCATTACACGATTGTAAAACTAGACAATTATTAGGATACAAATCGGTTGCAGAATCGGCAATTGTAGAGTTTGAGAAGGATAACCATTGTACTAGGTGGTACAAATCGGGTGGAAATCAATGCTACTACACATTAATTCCACAAAAGGGATGGTACAACCTTGAAGGATTTTCTCACATGTTTAATTTGTTAAAATCAAAATGAAAATAAGAATCATCTGTGTGCTGCACAATCGGCCACATAATCGGGAGTTTATTCCTAGATTTTACCACCGTATCAGCTCAAACTGAGCAATATTGATGTGTATTATACAATATCTGGCCGATAATCGTAAGGATTATTATAAAATCGGGTAATGGGTTTTGGCCCTTAACTAAAGTGTGTTTCTTCATGTAAACCTTTGGTGTAGTATAAAAGTTCTAAATTGAGGTACAACTTTTAGTACAATGTACAAATTGTGGTAAAAACATACAAATCATTGGTGCAACATACAAATTATGATACAACATACAAATTATGTGTGAATTGGGGACTAAGGGGCATGGTCTATTATTGTAAATCGGTACCTTGTGGCACTTTTATGAGGGCACAGGACACAGATTGGTCTACATTTGTGCTGTCTTCCACTTTTCTATGTTTATAACAAATGTTACGTCTCATACCCTGGAGAATAGAGCAGCTCAGACTGACATGAAAAATCAAGATGGTTATCATGGGGGTTGGCATATCTGAAACCTTAATAATTATTTGTTACAGACAAAGACATTGTTATGTGTTAACTAGATTGTAGTCTCAGTAGTTATGCACTGATATGGGACTATGTAGGGGTATATCCATGAATAGATAACTGATTTACATGATGAATTCCATATTATCATGTCATTAACTCACAGTTGATTTGTCAAAACTATTTTAGAAAGTAGCTGAGGATTGTAATCTACTGCAAACTGTACATTGATAATGGTTATTTGTTATCATATATAGGTTGTTTACCTGCACTGCTCAGGGCTGTGAAAACAGCCCTTGTAGAGTACACCATTATAAATGTGGAGTAGGGGACTTTGTGTACAGGATGACCAATTTCCCCTGCAGCTTGAATGGAAAATGAAAACTACTGACTTTATCTCATATTTACTTCAATATCTCAGTCACTAGATAAGATATCAAGGTGTTTTTTTTTTCAAACATATTAAACCTCTCATAGATAGGTCTTAGTATGATGTACACTATTATGTAGAGTATGCAGGGAGTGAGGAACAACTATGGGAATGAGGCCAGGCTGCTGTCAGTTCAAGTGATTTCGTCAATATCTATTAGCACTGAGTCACTATCTTTTTAGTCATTACTAAATCACTTTCTATTTAGTCAGTATATGCAAGCTCTTAATCACTATTTTTCAGCTATTTGGTCAAAATATGCCACTACTTCACTATTTTCAGCATTTAGATATTGTATGTCAGCTCTTAGTCAGTATATTTGCCAGTGATTTACCCGATGCATGCTCTACGTTGCAAACACTGAGTCACACAGATGTATCACACATTTAATCTTTTATATCAAAGGTTACTTCATTTATATATAATGAATGTGTTTATTTTACCAATATTTAATTTCAGATACAGTCAACTGTTTATTATCTGGCCACCATTATGACTTTCTGAAAGTGGTGGTATTATAGATTTTGGAACATTAAAGTCTGGTAGGGTTTGGCACTTTTAAACAAACTTCATTATTCTGTACACAGAGCAACCTAAACTGAACACAATGCTTTCTCCATGACGTGTAACAGAGAAATGTCCCCCAGTGACTGGGGTACCAATGCACAACATCACTCACAACTATTGTACTAGGTATGCATGTTTCTAAGGGTGTGTAAGCCATAACCCCTCCCCCATCTCCACTTTACTCTGTGTCTCACTGGTGGAAACCACTTCTAATCTGTAAGAAGCATTGCCTGTTCTGCAAGTCTCCCTCTACCCCACCCCCTATATATCCCTATGCCATGGAGAGTTAAGCAGCGGCTCACTCGCCAAATTCTGTGTGTTGACATGAATGAGAGGCATAAGGGATGACTGTGCATCCTGGGCATCACTGACAGACCTAGGAATTCTAAATAATCTTTCCACTAATGAATGTATTTGTGGGCACAGCAGTGACATCAATGCAACCAATTTGCAATGCATACTTGATGCACTGTTTTCTAATCCTGATATAAGAAAAGAAAACAGCAAAAAGGGGGCTTTTTCTGCCTACATAATTTGACCCTTTTTCAGGTTCCCACAACCAGGTTCCACTCCCAAGAATAGTCTATTTGTCAGTGTATCATAAACAAATTGATGATTGTGAAATATTGAAGCTGCAATAAAATAATACATCTACAACTCCCCTATACTAACAAACTTGTATGATAATACCCTGTCATAAGATGATCTGTTTTCTTTACTTAGAGCTTGACCTACTGATCTAATTAGTCTCAAATATTAGTCCAGAGATGAAGTGATAAATACAATCATGGTCAAGGATAGACAGGAGTATATCTTTAGTAACATCCCATGTGCATAAATAAAACTTCCATAGTATTAGATAACTTTCTGGCAGGTAAAGTGTGGTGTTACTATGATATGTTTCATACAACAGTTGTCCTGTTTTCATTGTTTGAAAATGGCTTCATCATAATTTGAAATCAGTTGTCAATAATAAATGAATAAAAATTACAAGTATAGGTTTGCATTCCTAAAGTTTGCACTCATTGCAGCCCTGTAGATCTATAGAACATGGATATAGTTTAACAGAAGATGACTCATTTTCATGACATGACTATTAACCTACTGACCTAATTAGTCTTAACATATGATCTTTATGTTAAACACATGTATTACACTTGTTCAATTACAGGTTGTAGCATTATACAATGAAAATTCCATTAACATTAGGATTTGATGAATTAATTTGAATTAAAAATGATTAAATTACTTTTTTACATCAAACTCAAATTCTGCAGACACTGTTTGTGGATTTTATTACACCTGGCATATCTGTAATCCTGCCATTCTAAGCTTTAACTTGGTGTATAGCATGTTTTGTTTTTCTTTGGTGACGAGTACATCTTGAAAAACAGCTCCTAGCTCAGCCATGCTGCAGCAGTATATTTATTTTATGTGAATAACTTCTTCCCGTAGAGATAGCATTGCGCGGCCGATCCGCACACCCCCAGTGGCGTAATGTGTGCCGATCCACCACAGCGGCCGATCCACCACTGCAGCCTCGTTCTGGGTGCATGTAACCATTCAAAATGGCGGACCGCTGCTCGTACGGGGCAATACGGTAACGGATTTCGTTAATTTTCAGTTAATTAAAGACTCTAAAAACATAAAATAAATATAAAACTAAACTCCCCTGGTGTCCTCGGTGGCCGATCCACCCCTCGGGAGTTGTCTCCCTCGTGGTGGATCGGCCACCTCGTACACCACGGTCGTTTAGTTCTATCTATATATTTGACATATAAGTACAGTGGGCCACTGACTATGACTGTCCTTAATGCAATCATTATGTGAGTCTATCAGTGGGTATATTTGACTCTAGAGATATTTCTGAAAAATCAATCTTCATAATTATTAATCATACATGCAATGAATGGCATAATATTTTACATAGTACAATTTTTGGTACACATACATAATTATACATGTACAAGGACACATACAGTCTTTCTTATATCTTTTCTCTTTCTGATTTTCGCATTTCTTTTTCACATTAGAAAATTTTAAATATTATTTTTTCTCTCAGAAGATTTTCTTCAACAAAGATTTTTCTTAATAATTTCTCTCTTTCAAAAAAGAATATTTGGAAAAAATTTCTCATTCCTTCAATAGATTTAAAATATTTCTTATGGAATTTTCTCAAAAAAGTTTTTATTTTCTGATTCCTTCAATAGAAGGTTTTTTGAAAACATTTCCACAACTTTTCCTTCTAAATGTTTTTCGATGATGAAAGGGAATGACTACAATACCCTTTTTTTTCAAACAATTTCTTTTCTTTTCAATAATCAAAGGAATTTCTAAAATACCTTTTTTTCCAAAGATTTTTTATATTTTTTTTATAATAATCTTCTTTCTTATAGCTTTTCTTCTTTACTATGGATTGGGGGTAGATACTTTTTTTTGTGCAGTCACTCCTAAGATGGAGAAGGGGTGTGGCTAGTTCCCAAGTGGGGTCCTAAGACTTTTATTCCTGAGAAAAACTAATGTTGTCCCATGGACCACAGTGACACCAATGTGGCTAGTACCACCAAATTCCATTTTTGGCTGGGACCTTGTTTCACTGAAAGCTTGAGCTCTAAGACTTTCAGTTTTGGCATCTGTGGTAGTAAAGGGATGATCTGTGATAAGGTGTTAGGCTCCACTGTCATCCAAGGGCAGTCCTATTGGACCCCTAGACAGCTATATAGGAGCACTTTATAAGGTCAGGTATTCTCTAGATCCATTAGAGACATTAGAGACACAATTCTTAGGCTTCTTAGTACCAGATGGGGGTCTCCTGAGTGGCGGATGCCGCCTGCTATGCGGGCAGCGCTGCCGGTCGGTAGGGATGTGGGCAGCACTGAGTCTGGGTCTTAAAGGTGTTTCGTATATATTTGACAAAGTAACGCCTTCATTGAGAAAAGCATCCTTACTTGCCTCATGTGTATTAAAATATCTCAAATTTGGTACCAGTCTGTGGGGGGGGGGGATTTAAGGGTATATGACTCTCCCTTTATCATGTATTCTTTGTGAGCTAACAAAAAAAGACAGCCTAGGTGAGATACATTGTCTAGACAGCATCTGTGCAAATTAAATTACTGGGGCGACCAGCAGGCTGTCATTTTGAGTGTCAAAGTAGCTTCTAGGGAAGGTTTTATTGGTCTAATGACCTATCATAATGCCATTTGTCAACTGCCAACTGCAGACCTTCTCATGGGGATAGCCACAGGATATCAATTGAGCTGAGATGCTACATGAACAATCACTGAAATATTCTACTTGATGTAAGTGTGGGATTAACATTGAGCTGGCGAAGGGGACATCTATCTGGAAAGGGTTACCATCAGTTGTGTCACATTTATTAATAAGATGTACTGTAAACTAAAAAAGATAATAATAAAGATGCCGGCAAGATAACGGCAGGGTCACAAAGTTGCCAGTGATCTATCACTATTTTCTCAGAGATTCTTTGTATGACTGCACTGTCATCTGGGGCTTCTTGAAAAAACTACACTGCTTCATTGCATTATGATTATGGTGCTTTTGATTATCACTTCATTTCCTTACATAAAACATTCCCCTTATAAGTTAAATGCCTGTAGGTTTTCTAATTCATCAATGGTTGTGGTCTTTTCTAGTCAGGACACACATATAGGAAGAAGAGTTAACCATTTAAATCCTTGACAGCACCAAACAAGCCATATCCTTTGACGGCAACTTACCAGATTAAAGGTGGCAGGTCTTGGATTCTGAAAAAATAAGTATTCGATATATTACATACACAGTGTAGCTTTTGAATTCCTCATGCTTTGATGTCTAATCACTGGCCTTTATAACTAAATGTCAACTGAATGTTTGTTACAGGAATCTCCATAGATGCCTAAAGCATCACTGATGAAAGGTATGGTATCTCAGTACTGACTTAAATTGGTGCAACTGATCAAGCTCAACTTGCTACCTAAAAAGAAATATGGGAGGAAATTATATGAAGTTGCTCAGATTGATTGACAGTTTAAGTTGATTTGGTACATGTGGTATAGATCTATATTTCACCTAGGTGCTTTATCAGCGTGAGGAAACTTTGCAGTAGAAGCCAAGTAGCTTGTTGGGAATAGAATGAAATCAATCAAATCTTATCAAACCCTTGACCATCCATGCCCACCCTTACCCGTCTCCATCCACACCTATAGCTCTCTCCCACTCCACATACACTGTAAAGAAATGTTTTCAAAATGATAATGACCTCCTTGTCCCAAAATTATGAGATATTATTTGTGACTTTAATGGAATATCCTTGAGGCACTGTACTGCCATCTGGGGCCTCATTGTAGAAACTACACTGCCTTCCTGCAATAAGATTCCAGTGGGTTACCATTCAGTTCTGGCTAGTAGATTGAACAGTTATTTCTTTGAGTGTACCCTACTATTTCTCTCTCTGAAGTCCCTGCAGCCATGCCCCTGTCATAAACCGCATGGCTAGATAGTGTTAGCAAGCAGAGAATCAGATTTGTGGGCAGTTTGTCAGTCAGTACATCTTGAGTAAATGTATTGAAAATAAATCCATTATCCTACAGAAATCGCCTTCAGATAGGATCAATTGAAGCAATTGAGTGAACATTAAAGCACATGGTTGTGGTGTGTTACAAATCAAAGGCTGAGAGTGAAGACTACATGGACTAATACTGTCAATTCTATCTTAGGTAAATTGGAGAGTGAGTAATAGATGTTTAACGCCATTTCGACAGCTGAGGTCATATTCATGGCGAGAACAACATTACACAATTTCACAGAGGAATGTGTAAGAACCCGTGCATATGTGCACCACACACATCCTGAGGGGATAGGAAAGACGAGAAATAGACCCTTTAAGTGGGCTAGGGAGGCCCAGCTAAATTGGAAATTGGATTAAAGCAGGCTTATTCGCACACACTTCATACCGTTAACAGCTATTTACCAAAGTGGATTTCACCTTAGGCATATTTTTTGCATCTTCATTTCTATCTCCTGAATATCATCATCCATGTTTGTCCAAGGTTTGGAACTTCATGCAACAAGAATTGCTCAGCTGAAAGGGTTGGCAGCCATCATGTACATTTTGCACTTCCAGAGATATTTAGGAAATGGCCAAAGGTTAGATTGAAATGATCAAGTGCACATGCATTACTACCATTTACACTTTTTCATAAAAAAAAGGCAGCTCCTTCACCAATTAAAAGAAGAGACCATCCTATTTTCATGATAACTTCTTTTGATAGGCTCTTCACTATATAAAATGACCGAGGAGGGTGTTGCTCCTATAGTAAAAGGAAGAGCTTGCTAAAAATGCCCTTGTTTCCAGTCCTTTCTTTTCATGTAGCTATAACTTGTCCCTTTTGTTGCTCACAAGTGGTCATTCAAGTACGGTGTTAAAAAGGGGGGATTTGAGTAGGTACCTAGTTGGGAGAAGTCAGTCAATATAACAAACTATAGAGCGGTGGCATGAGTAGGTACCTGGTAGTACAGCTCTCTCTATTTTAAACAAGGCAGGTGACTTTTCAGACTAATGTGGTGAGTGCAAGTTGAATGGTGAAGCAGTGCACGACTTGTTTAGAAAAGAGGGCACATACTCACAGCTCTATTTATCATAGGAGCAACACTCTCCAGGAGGTCATTACACAATGAAAGAGGACTCGTTATGATGCTTCCTCGTACATCGGCGAGAAAAGATACGAGCATTTTTCACTCCCGTTACACAATACCTTCTGCCCTTCCCGAGCGAGTCTCGTAGCCGAAATGAGACGAGGAAAGTAATCGTCGTTCCGATTTCCTCGTAAGAGCAACGAGGGTTCAGCACAGCGAGAAAAAAGTGCGGGACACCAGCGAAACTTGACCTATATACTGCTGAACGTCACTTCCGGGTAGTCCACCGCCACCAAAACAAAGAACAGTGGAGAGTTACTGGACTGCGGCTTGCACCATGTATTTCGACGAAACACAGGTAATTAAAGTAAACTGATAAAAGCAATCTTGTTTCATCTATTCCGATCTTCAGGATAATAGTGGTATTCAAAGTTGTTCTGTCTTTTCTTTGCTGTTATCTCCATTTCTCCGCCAGCCGGCATGAGCGATAATAGAGTAAAAGCACACGCCCTTCTCTCTTGTGTCGATATGGCTGTCTCTCTCTTCCTCCCTGTAGCACTGGCTAGTTTCCTTGTGCCTATAGAGCATTTTTCTTCTTCTTTTACCTTTCCTACCCTGACTTCTGTTAAATGAAGCGTCCAAATTTGTGTCTTAAAGTTTAATTATGACAGAAAATGTCCCCCCCCTCTGCTTCCTGTGGTTTCCTCCAGAAGTAATATAATATTAGTGTAATTTTTTTTTATTTATCAGTACCAAAAAGGTTACGACTTGAGCTCCACTGACGAGGACGACAGTTATATGGAAGTTTGTCCAGGAGAGGAGGTATTGGAGCATCACCAAAGTTTTGAGCTCCCCGAGATACTAACCATGTCTAAAGTTAAGCAGGAATATGTCGTGGAAGACTCAAGTGAAATCAGCGACGAGGAGAACACAGAACACGTACCTGGCCCTGTCACTCCTCGAAAAACCACACGAGGAACTATTAGCAAGAAGGAGTCTGTTTGAAACGACAGGGAGCACAGGGCTCTGTTTTACTCGTGCTATAACCAAAAGCACTTGTTGAAAGCTCGAGGTAAAAACTCTGCTCAATTGAGGAAGGAAAGCTGGGACACTGTCCTAGGTGAGTCTTTTTTTTTGTCTTAATTTTTTACTTTGGTTTATGTCTAATGTGTCCATGAATTAATTGAGGTTTTCCCTTTAATATTTTTTATATTTATCACTTCATACCTTGCCTTCTTTTTAAAACAAGATAAACCAAGCATAGACATAGAAATTTTTTTTTTATCCATATCAAAAAAGCTTTTCTTTCAATTTTTCAGCCACTGTGAACAGTGTGAAGAACGAGGACCGCAACATAGAGAAGATGAGGAACCATATTAACGATTACTTCTGGAAGGTCAAAGCTAAGGTAAAAGAAATATTTCAACTCTCTTTTCTTTTTCTCTTAGTGATTCTTTCCTAAAAATCATGACATGGTACGAAAAAATAAATTTATATGTAAGAACCTGCTTCTTCTCGTCTTTTGAAATCAATGAACTTATTTTTCGAAGGAGGATATTTAAAATTAAGTTATGAAAAATGCAAACTATTTTATGTTCTTTCTTCCTTTCAGAACAAGCAAATGCTTGCGGCTATAGACAAGGGTTGTAAAGTGGATGGTGTGACGCTGACCGAGGCTCTATGCCTTAAGTACAAGGGGGTGTCACGCATAGCAGGTAAGCAATCATCTTCTCTTAAAGAACATTCTTTCTGTCGTTATCATTTACTGCTGTACGTTTTGTTGTCTTCTTCTACCAAGAAGCTCTTGGTTCAAGTTATTAAATAATTTAGGCCAAAAAAAATACATTTCTGTTTTCCTTAGTGTGAAAGCGTGTCACAATAAATTTTGCTTTGATCTGTTGTTTGTTTTGACTTATTTTCCTGAAGGTGAAGGCGGCGTAGTGATATACCACACCGACAAGGTCGAGGAAGAGAAACAAAGACGCCACAAAGCTAAAGAACAGAGAAAACCCCAGCCTAAGGCTTCTCCCCACCAAGCAGCTTCCCCCAGGCACTTTCCCACCCCCAAAAAGGTTATTGTAGTGCCTTCTGAGGAGGACATAAAGGCAGAAGATCAGCTTTTTTCTACCATGAAGACAGTTAAGGCAACCTCTGCTAAAAGTAACAAAACATCAACCCCCCCCCTTCCAAGGCTTCTACCTCAGGTGTTTAAAAGAAATCCCCTCCTGTTAAGCCACCTGTTGCTAAGCGTCCTGCTGCGGCAAGTTCTTCTGCCAAAGAGCACAAGCCATTCGTCAAGCCGGGGAAGAAAGGTGTGAGAGGGGCAGCTTCTAGGGAGGTCCATATTGACCTCACCGGGGAAAGCCACTTCAAAGACGACTTGTCAGATGACATGGTAGTGAACTTTGTAGACGACGATATAGTAGATATGACTGGGTGTGAGAACCCTGTGACCTCCACTCCTAAAGGATCAGAACTGAAATCATCTTTGCGTAGGAGCCCACGGCTGCAAGAGAAGGATAAGCCACCTAAAAGTGGAAAAAGCAGCAGGAAACTGAGCTTCGAAGATGAGACAGAACAGGAATGTGGAACACAGGAACATAATGCCAAGGACCTTCCCCCCCTTTCTCGTTAGACCATGACTTGAGGATAGCCAAGATAGAGTCTCTTCTGTCCACGATAGAAGTGAACAGGCGGCAGACAGATGAGCACCTTCAGTCTCTCCTGTACCGTAACACTGAGGTAAATGAAAGGACGCTATCTGTTTTAGAGAGAATCGCCAGCGATCGACACCTGCTGTTGGAGTCGCATGCCCTTTCTACTAAAAATTCAACCCAGGTCGTACAAGGTACTAGCAAGAATAGTATAGGTTCCCTAGGATATGTTACTCCATAGAGTCCTATAGTGCAAGCCACCCCCCTCTACCCCCCCTTCAAAGTAGGCTCCCTTTTGTGTTCAGTATTGAGTCCTATGTAGGATAAGGGGGTTTATAGAGATGTCAGGAATCTTTATCAGAGTGATATGAAATGGAAACAAGGGGCCACCGATACCAGAAAATCCTGCTGAATCCAAAATTTGTGGTCTTGATTATCAAAATTTGGCCAAAGGTACCTAAAAATGAGGTTTGTTGATGAGAATATTTTAAAAATGTACAAAAGTTATATTGAAAATGATTGGAACTTTTTATAGATGCAACATGCTAATCAAAGTCAGTACCTCAATCTACATATCCCAATGTTTGCCTATCCGAACCTGACAAGTACTCTGCTTGCGTATGGCTCTACCTCTCCCACATACTGCCTATCCCTTAGTCTGCCTATCACTCATACTACCTATCCCCTGAAACATCTAGAGTTTAATTAGGTTTTCCCTCACATGGCTTAAAGGATTAAAGTTTACCCCTCACCTTTGTACCTAATTTTCTCTGTACATTCTTACCATTAGTCTACCTATCCTCAATCTGCCTATCATTCACTTTACCTATCCCTCATGGTGACTATCCCCCAAATCTGCACATCCCTCATATTTGACTGGCACATCTGTGATATTACCTAGCACCAACGTATCTTTTGAATATGCTCACCTTACAAGGGACCCTCTGTACCTATCTCTTAAACTGTTTATTACCTATCCTCCTTGCTACCCATCCTTTTCAATACCTATCCCTCAAGCTCACTTTATAGCTTTCCTGCCTATCACAGCTTGATCAGCTGGGATAGCTCACATCCAACCTTTGTTATGATCTCTTAGTCAACCTATCCCCTAAAGAACAAATCCAACAGTCTACCTCAAGCATACATCTACTGTTCACTCATGCTATATATCTTTGAGGTTACCTAGCCTTCAGGCTGCCTATCCTTCATGGCATATAGCCCTCTGCCTACCTAACCAGCTATCTATGTATCTCTCACCTTGTATGCTATTCTTTCTACCTTTATAGTAGCTCTTATAGTCTATGCCTTGTGAAATATACCTATCGCTCATTGCACCTATCCTCAAGTCTGCATAACACTCATGTTTACCTTACATATCCCTCAGGCCATTGAATTATCATGATTTTCAAAAATGCCTCACCATGGCTATCATTAGACTAGCTAACTTCCTATCCTACATGTATGTTGTTTATTCCCCTCTTCCTATCCTTCATGCTGCATATCGTTCATGCTATCCCACTTGACAAGTTAAAAAACTGAGGGCTATATACCATGAAGGATAGGCAGCCTGAAGGATAGGTAACCTCAATGATATATAGCATGAGTGATAGGTAGATGTATGTGTGAGGAAGACTGTTAAATTTGTTCCTTAGGGGATAGGTTGACTAAGAGATCAAAATGAAGGTTGGTTGTGAGCTATCCCAGCTGATCAAGCTGTGATAGGTAGGAAAGCTATAAAGTGAGCTTGGGGGATAGGTGTTGAAGAGGATGGGTAGCAAGGAGGATAGGTAATAAACAGTTTAAGAGATAGGTACAGAGGGTACCTTGTAAGGTGAGCATATTCAAAAGATACATTGGTGCTAGGTAATATCACAGATGTGCCAGTCAAATATGAGGGATGTGAAGAGTTGGGGGATAGTCACCATGAGGGATAGGTAAAGTGAATGATAGGCAGATTGAGGATAGGTAGACTAATGGTAAGAATGTACAGAGAAAATTAGGTACAAAGGTGAAGGGTAAACTTTAATCCTTTAAGCCATTTGAGAGAAACTTAATTAAACTCTAGATGTTTCAAGGGATAGGTAGTATGAGTGATAGGTAGACTAAGGGATAGGCAGTATGCGGGAGAGGCAGAGCCATACACAGGTAGAGTACTTGTCAGGTTGAGATAGGCACACATTAGGATATGTAGATTGAGGTACTGACTTTGATTAGCATGTTGCATCTATAAATAGTTCCAATCATTTTCAATATAACTTTTGTACATTTTTAAAATATTCTCATCATCAAACCTCCTTTTTAGGTACCTTTGGTCAAATTTTGAGAATCAAGATCACAAATTCTGGATTCAGCAGGATTTTCTGGTATAGGTGGCCCCTTGTTTCCATTTGATATCACTCTGATAAAGATTCCTGACATCTCTATAAACCCCCTTATCCTACATAGGACTCCATACTGAACATAGAAGGGAGCCTACTTTGAAGGGGGGGTAGAGGGGGGGGGGCTGTTACACTGTGTCCATAGGTAAAGCTCTGAGTTTCACCTCCTATCTATTGAAGCTTCTTGGTACTAGTACAATTTTTTTTACTTTTTCTCTCTAAACATAAAGAATTATATGTTTTCTCTCTCTTTCATGTGAACAAAAGAAAAAAGAGATGTCTTCACTTAAAAATTTCAGTTGAAGCAAAAAATTAGATGTCCCTGTCCTTTCAATATTAAAACTTGACATCCCTTCCTTGTTTACTTCAGAGTACTATGATTCCTCTCAATTCATTCTTCCCTCCTCCTTTCCTTCAGCCCTCGGGAAGCTGATATATGTGACAGAGGGACTCGTGTTCAAGACTCCCCAGAAGCAAGAGGCCCCTCTTCCGCAAAATTGGGAAGTACGGCCCTTAGGTCTCCAGCCAAACCCCCGTACCGGTGATTTACAAAGTAAGACTTTATTCTTCTTCAAAAGTTATTTTCTCTGTTAAGATGATAGAATATTAATCCCAAATCTGACTAGACCAAACTAAACTAAATATGAAATTTTGTCTTCTTTTCTCTTTTTGTTTTTCTTGAAAAAAACCTTACCTTATTCATTTTCTTTTTCTGACAGTCGTGTCCCTGGATCCTAACTCTGCAGACACCAACAAGCTGCTGCACCTGAACCCTGATGGATCTCTTGTGGTGGGTCCTTCTCCGTCCGCTGCCCGCCCAGTCACCCTTACCCGTAGCCCACCTAAAGGTGACTCCCAACCCGCTGATGACACTCGAGGAGCAAAGCCTCGTTCAGAGGAGCAATTGCCTTGTGAGAAGCCAACAACAGAGGCCACAGAGAGACGGCAGGAAGAAGGGGACGACGAAAAGGAAGGAGACGGGGGAGAAAACCTAGAACATAATGCTGAAACACAAGAGGATGTACAAGTAGGCACTTGAACAAAATTTGTAATGTGTTCTAAGTACCACACTTATGGCCCAGTCTTGTAGAGCTTAGTGAGACCTTTTCAAAACCTTTGGAATCATGTTGATATCTTGATTAGGGCCTGAGATATCAAGATTTTCGTTCCCAGATCAAAAGCTAATAAGATTCCCATAGAGACAATGGTTAAGCTGGATTAATTATTGTTATCATATATTGATGAAAACCTCATGAAAATATTGGAAAATATGAGGTTATTTCATCATAACTCAGCCATTTTTTAATATTTCTGCACAAAATTTTCAGAAAATGTTGGTAACAATATATTCAATCATGTGACCTCATTTTACGATATTTGACCTAATTTCAGATGACCTTTGACCTACTTATGTCCTATTTTTACAGGTCAAGCTACAAAAGTAGAAAACACCAAATATAATTGTGCTATTGCTATAACAGAGCCATTTATTCAAGTTTCTTCACAAATCATTGTGGGAATGTTCCATTACTATGTCTTTCATTATGTGACCACACTATATTAAAGGTCTTTATTATTTGACCTACTTACAGGTGACCTTTGACCTATTTAATTATGTTAAGCCGTGAAATAGGTACACACTTAATGTAGAGGTTCTACTGCTGTAACACAACCAATTATACAAGTTTCTTTACAAATCTTTCAAAGAAAGCCCATTTCCATGCATTAGATCAGGTGACCACCCCATATTAAAGGTCTGTACTATTTGACCTATTTAAGGGTGACCCTTGACCTATTTAATGATGTTAAGCTGTGAAATAGGAACACGCAAATGTAGAGGTTCTACTCCTGTAACACAACCATTTATACAAATTTCTTTACAATTCTTTCAAAGAAAGTTCATTTCCATACATTAGATCATGTGATCACACCATATTAAACATCTGTACCATTTGACCTACTTACAGGTGACCTTTGACCTATCTAATGATGTTAAGCCACGAAATAGGAACACACCCAATATTTGTTCACAGATGTTTCTAAGATCATGTGACCTCACCTTATTTTGCATCATTTGACCTAGTTACAGATAACCGTTGACCTATTTAATGAAGTCAACTTATTAATGTGAATTTACAGGGCTTAGATGACAAGGTCAGCAATCAGTGACCTAGATAAAGTGAAGCTTGACCTACTTCATGAATATGAATTATCAATGTGCTTTCCGTTGACTTTCAGCTATATTCGCAGCTGCATAAACCCTCTGTATATAATCTAGTGTAGTACCGACTGTGATCAGGAACTAGCTCTCTTGGATTTAACGTCTGCTTGAATCATCGTTAGCCTAATTATCAATTGCACACTCCAGTACCATGGCCCTGAAAATGAAAAAGGATTACACAAGCTTTTCTGCCTTTCATGCAAAGTTAAGCACAAATTCAACAATCAATTATAACAAAGACTACTCATCTTGTTCGACCAGGGTCCACTGTGCAGCACTGGCTATGTTAAAAGAGTTCTCTAAAAATTTTGACAAAAGTTACAGAACTGAATTTCACATGCTATATTTTGATTCAACTTTCACAAGTCAGCCTCTTTGAACATAGCCAGTACTACACAGGGGACCCCCGGCCATTGTCTGCAAAAGAAAACTCGATTTTAGCCTGGTTTTGATGGGATGGCATTTGTTGATGTTCAATCTAGAAACTACCATATATTCAGATTCTATGTGTCATTGATTTCAGTGTACTCTAATATTAAGTTATGCTATTCCTTAGATAAATCATTATCTACTTAATTGGTGCAGCTAAATAGCATCTTTACCAATACCCTATCTACTTAATCTCTTACGACAGCTATCTAAACTACTTAACTTTTGCAACTGGTATCCAAGTTTTATGGGAAAGACATACATCAAAACCGTATCAATGCAACATCAGTCTGAAAGCAGAAAAATACATATCATTCAGTCATACAGTTCCTTGAACCTTAGCCTCAACTTTTCAGCTTCATAGTGATCACATCAGCTATCAAAAGCGAAACTAGAGAAGTAATGGCATGATATGTGCAATGGTAGTTAAGCTATCTATAGATAATTATCTTAGGAGCAGGAGCATTAAATGTTTACTTATCTTTTTTTTTCCAGTACTAGTGTGACTACTGGTCTCATACAAAGCACAGCAGCACTCTGATAAACTGAAGGTTGACTACTGGTCTCATGCAAAACACAGTAGCCCTCTGCTAAACTGAAGGTTGACTACTGGTCTCATACAAAACACAGTAGCACTCTGATAAACTGAAGGTTGACTACTGGTCTCATACAAAACACAGTAGCACTCTGATAAATTGATGGTTGACTACTGGTCTCATGCAAAACACAGTAGCACTCTGCTAAACTTAAGGTTGACTACTGGTCTCATACAAAACACAGTAGGTTTCTGATAAACTGAAGGTTGACTACTGGTCTTATACAAAACACAGTAGCTTTCTGATAAACTGAAGGTTGACTACTGGTCTCATGCAAAACACAGTAGCACTCTGCTAAACTGAAGGTTGACTACTGGTCTCATACAAAACACAGTAGCTTTCTGATGAACTGAAGGTTGACTACTGGTCTCATACAAAACACAGTAGCACTCTGCTCAACTGAAGGTTGACTACTGGTCTCATGCAAAACACTGTAGCACTCTGCTAAACTGAAGGTTGACTACTGGTCTCATACAAAACACAGTAGCTTTCTGATAAACTGAAGGTTGACTACTGGTCTCATGCAAAACACAGTAGCACTCTGCTAAACTGAAGGTTGACTACTGGTCTCATGCAAAACACAGTAGCACTCTGCTAAACTGAAGGTTGACTACTGGTCTCATACAAAACACAGTAGCTTTCTGATAAACTGAAGGTTGACTACTGGTCTCATGCAAAACACAGTGGCACTCTTGATAAACTAGTGGGACTACTGGTCTATTCATAGTTTTGATCATCAGTTATTTCCTGGTCCTCAATGAACACAAGGTCTCCAATTAAGATGTCAGCAACAAGTTCCTCAATGTTCAACTCATCATCTTCACTTTTTGCTATTTTCATGCCAGGAAGCCAGTACCTAATGGTTACAATGTATCCTTTCTTTGCCTTTTCCACACGGTAGATCTCACCATTGTAGAGGACATCAGATGCTCTATCACCGTTTTCCTTCTCTACGAACCAAGTGTGGTTGATATGATGCCCCTCAATGCTGGATGGATCTGTTATGATATTCAAGATCCTCTGCTGGCTGGTTGGGGGAACATCTGTAGTGGTGAATAGGTCACTTGGATCTATAGTTTTGTCCATTGCTCTTTTGACCTTTCTCTCAAGATCTCTCCGTGCCTTCTTCTCTCTCTGTTTGATGCGTTCCTGTTGACGCTTGGCAATGATATCAGCCATTTTCATTGCCCGCTTGGCCCGTACAGCTCGTACCATTCTTGATTCCTTTACAGCAAACTTGACGATACGTTTCTGCTCACTCTCTGGCAAGGCCACAATCCAATCAAAGATGTGATTCTTGCTGAACTTGACCTTCCCATCAATGAAGCCACTTGTAGCATTTGGTGCCCGACGGGTTTGGGCATCAGTCATACCAAGGGTCTGTTCTGCAAATATATTGTGTATGGAGGAAGATTTGACTTGGTTCCTGTGAACATGGGTAAGCTTAGATAAGTCCCCACTGAGGTGTCGCTGAAGCTGGCGCTCAAGTAGTGTGATAGATTCTTCTACGAGCTTGGCGAGAATGTGTGTCAACATTTCCTCTTCTATTAGATCATGAATGGGTTCCTGTAGTGATGTCAGAACAGGATCATCCAAGTCTTTGCCAAACACATTCTTCTTTGTTGTCAATAGGCACAGTGGGTTGTCTTTGTACCTCCTCAGGCTGGTCATGCAATCTTGTAACTTGCCATTAAAGAAGTTGATGTTCCCTCTCTCATGCTCAGCAGTGTAGAAGAGGGCCATATAAGGCCCAGTGAGGACCTTTCCTAACAGTCCCAAACCTCGGAGCTGTAGGATTACGCCACGGTTCTTTAAGTCCTTTATCAGGGCATCACGCATGCTGTTCCGGAGTCCACATTCCTTTTCCATGAAGTACAGAAGTTGTCTTCTCCATCTGTAGATCACTCCAGCTAAATGGAACATGACGTGAAATCTATTGCCAACATATCTCACAAATGTACCAGAGGAGATCTTCTCTTTGTCGCTGAAACTTTTGAACCCTGGTGGATCACCCGTGCGTGGATGATATCGCAGTTTGGCCATGGTGAAGATTACCTTGTCTGCTGAACAATCAGACCCATAGGATGCAGTTTGAATTCCATAATCCAGGTCGATTTTCTTCAGGGTCTTCCTAGCAGTAGTGGCCAGGCCATCTAGGGGATGAAGGTTACACTTCAGTTCCAATAGCTCGCTCTCAAAAAGATTCCCAAGCATCTTGTGAACAACAGAATTCACACTTACTCTGTCACTCATGGTATTCTTGAAGTGACTGTGGACTTCATTTAGCAGTGTGGTCTCATCACGTCCAGAATATCGGGCATAAGTTGCTACTACATCAGAGATTGAATCTGATATGTGTTGACAATAATCTTCAGCCTTTCCTCCTGGAATCTTGTCAACTTGCAACACAAGTGATTTTGAAGTTGTAGTGATGTGGACCTCATTGATATGGCTACCATCAACACTTGTTCCATCCCAACCAATGGTGATGTTGTCTTCAGTTGCAAGTATTTCTCCAACCCGGACATCATTCACTACTCCCATCTCATAACCCCAATGACTGGTTGTTGATTTGTCAGGTAAGCTCTTGATGGTTTTACCTGCAATCTTGGCAACAATTGTTTCTATGACATCTGAGACACCCGATACGGGAACCTGTCGTTCCAGGCACTTGTACCCTGACAAACGCAGACCAACTCCGTATGTCTTGCCGTCTTCTTTGAGGTCCAAGACATCTGTCTCAGTTGAAGCTTCCTCATTCTCAGCATTCACACAGTCCAGTGCTCTCTCTAACTGAAGATTGTCTTTTTGCAGTTGCTTGTTTTGAGACTTGAGCTCCTTTTCTCTCACACTTAATACCTTAGGCTTCCGGGGTCTCTTCCGCTTGGCCGTGGTTGGCTGTGCTGTGTTTGTTTGTTCTTCTAATTGTCTTTCAAGGCGTCTGATTGTTGACTCTCTTGCTCTCAGATGCATCTTTGTTGTGGCCAATCTAGATCTTAGCTCTTTTTCAATCACCTCTTTCCGCTTCACCTTCTGATTCGCTGCTGATACAGCCTTGCGCCTTTTTTCAGCTTGAGCCTGCTTTGTCACTCTTTTCTTCTCCAATCTTGTCTCAATTTTCTCTACCTTTTTCTGCAAGAGCTCACATTGTCTGGTCAATCTGAGATTTTCAGCTTCCAGTTGACTGCATTGCTTGGCAAAGTCTTTCCCCATTGCCTCATTAACAGCTCGTAAGGTTTCACATTGACATTTTGAAGTATCAGCTTCCCTCTTACGTGAAGCAGTAGCTGGCTGTGTTATGGGAAGATTGTAGGATGTTTGTTCCCAGATTCTAAGTTGCTCTGCTGTAGATGCATTTTTCTTCAAGTTGCGCTCTGTTTCTGCAAGGGTTTTCAGATTAGACACTAAACTTGGCTGTTTGTAATCCTTTTCATCTTTTCCACATTTTGCTATTACAGCCCTGATTGCTCTACCCTGATCCTTCTTCCTGAATTCTTTCCAGATTTCCACTATTTCCTTATTCATAGGAGAATGGTTGATTTCGATTTCCATATCTCTGAATAAACACAAAATGAAATCATCTAAAAAAGGGAATCTGAAGGAACCTATTGTCGCTTTGGTGCAAGAATGTTGCCACTGCAGCAGGGTCAACAAGGTAGATAATACTACCATGAGTAGAATCTCTGAGATACCAGTTACGTACCATAAAACCTCCCTCAGAAGCCGACCCCCTAACTTCAGGGCAATTTAGAAGCCAAATTTTGTCTCATTAATTTTAAATAGTAATCTGTAATTCACTTCATTTGAAACCTCCATTATAAGCCGATCCCCCAACTTAAGTAAATGCTAAAGGCCAAATTTGGGCCCAAATCCCAAATTTTGGTTGGCTTCTGGAGGTTTTATGGTAGTTGATCCAGATGCAGCAATAACATTGTTGCAGTTTCTAACTGCTATAAACTATGTTCCACTGCCAGACACAAGCTCAGAAAATCTTACACATGACAACTTCAATTCACACATTCACATAATATGCTACCTAAGGTTGAGAAAAGAAAGGGCTGGATGCCCTTCATCTAATGAGGCATTCCCATGAGGACTTTAGACATTAAACAAATCAATAGAGCAGTCAATCAATACAACCTTCTTGCAGTAAGGCAACTATCTGTAATCATTCGAAATAATCACATCTTCATAATATTGTAAAATTCTATAGAGAGTCTAAAGTTCTCGCTTTGAAAAAGTACTTTCTTAAAGCAAAATTTCATAATAATTTCGGTCAGAAGTAGTGTAATATTAGATGAAGCAAGGAGGCAGGTTAGAATGAGATTAATATATGCCATGTCTTTATTAGCATTTATTTTCAACCATTGCTCATACTGAGGAGTTATAATACTGTAGTAATCTTTGATATTCAAATCATTTGTATGGTAGTCAGAGAGCCAAGCTTAGATACTAGGAAGTAGTTCAGTTCTTTTCATATGCTGCTGGTCCAAACTCATTCAAATCTGGAACCAAACAACTATTTATGAAGTACAAGGATTTTTCACCTCATGGAATTATTCATTATAATAGTAATGTTCTGAGTTGTGGTGGTCACTGTGTAATACCATAAGTAAGGCAGGTAATGCATAAACTCTGCAAGCTTCTAAATGTGATTCTACTACATATTTATGGCTTAATAAGTCTGCAGAAGTATTGTAATCATCTATCATATTTACATACATGTGTATAGTATAGGATACAAATAGAATAACAGATAAACCATTTTCTATACCAGGACATTATATTCCATACTGCTGTCAAATCCTAAGTATACAGAGATGTTAAGAGGTCTAGCGATGGCAAACAAAGGGACCTGATATCTCCCCAATAAGAGATTTTGCAGCTGGAACAGTTACTGTATACTTGGTGTTCACTCGAGGCATAGGGTCCTGGTACAGCTGGACAACTTTGTTGGAGGCTTCTTGCGATTCCACATGGCAAGGATCAATATAAGGTACACCTAAGATCTTGGAGATGGTTTTGGCATATTTTATAGCCATCTTCCCTCTGAGTTTTTCATTTGGGTGAACCCCGTCAAACAGTTTTCCATACCTGTACACAGTCTTGTGCCTCCTTGTTTCATTATGTTTAACGAACCCTTCAAGATGTACTGTTGGGGTGCCCAGATCAACGCTTTTTTGCATTATCTTTCCATTGATATCTACAATGGTTCTGTGAAGGCTATGCTGGTCTGGTGTGTCGTCAAATGTCTCTTGTTCGCAGAGGATTGTCTCTCGCTGGGCCTGAGAGAGAACCCTACCTTCCTTACCTTGTACCTCAGCCAATTTCTTCTGATATTGATTAGCTTTTGCTATGTTTACCGGCAGAATGGTAGAAAGTGCTACCTGTGGGGCCACCTCTTTTGCTTTTTCAACAAGATAAGCCAAGTCATCAATTACTGTGTTTATACAGGTGGCCACATCTTGGTCAAAACTAATGACCGAGCCATGTTTTGAAGTGATACCACATATCCCTCCAGATATTATTATTAACTGGAACATATCCTTGGGAATCTCATGCTTGATTACCCTAGCTAAGTCTGCTAGACTTGCCCCTGGATACGACCATAAAGATATGGTACTCTTGATTTGAGCTTGAATTCTATCCTTTAACAGTTTGCCTCGGGAATCGAAGATCAATAGGGTTTGAGACATTTTTGGGGCCTGCTGGAGAAATTTACCTGTAAGGAGAGCAGTGTGCAGATAAGCCAAGGAAGGGTTTGAGGAAGGCAGTTCAGGATGTAACAGCGGCAGGTCAGGATGTAACAGCGGCAGGTCAGGGTGTAACAGCAGTAGGTCAGGGTGTAACAGCGACAGGTCAGGGTGTAACAGCAGCAGGTGAGGTTGTAACAGGGGCAAGTCAGGGTGTAACAGCCAGAGATGTAAGTCAGGTACTGGGAAAATCCCTGAAAAGCAGTTATCGCGACACTGGGAGAGTTTGCAGGTCCCCCTGGTATTAAAGCAGAGTGTTCAGGGCAGACTCTGACCAGCACAGCATCATGGCACCCCCTGGTGTTAACAATTGTACTATGTTGCTTCCTGATGATTTTAGACCAATCAGAGAGCAGCATTTCCTTCATTTCTCCCTAGGAGGATCTGCCCCTGAGATTCCCTGCCCAGAGTCTCCCCTGGACCAGTGAGTCCCTCTGCTTACACCAGGGGGGCTTAGTGGAGTCCCTAGTTGAAAATAAAACTGAGGACTGGGTCTGTGTGAAGAAAATGACTAGGGAAAGAAGGCTGTGAATAAATTCTGTCCCTGAAGACCCTGGATATACCTATTCAGACTACATTTTAACATTTTTGAATTCCCTATTTTCAGGGAAATCCCTGACAACTTACATCTCTGAACAGCGGTAGGTCAGGGTGTAACAGTGGTAAGTGTGGGTGTAACAGTGGTAGGTCAGGGTGTAACAATGGTAGGTCAGGGTGTAACAGCACAGGTGAGGGAGTAACAGCAGCAGATGAGGGTGTAAAAGCAGTGGTGTGAGGAAGGCAGGGCAGTTCAGGATTTAATAGAGGCAGGTAGAGGTGTAATTATGAGAGAAAAAAAGTCCTAAAAGCCCCTAAACTTTAAACTAATCATCCAAACTTTTGGAACCAAGATCTATCTTCTGTCTGCAGAAGGTCTATGGAAAATTTCGGTAGGGGGGGTCTGGGAAGGATGGCCCCCAACATCCAAGATAGGGATATATCTCCTGACCCCTCTCCCTAGGTTTACAGTTGTCTTTGGTGTTGTAATCATCCAAACTTTTACAACCTAGATCTATCTTCTGTCTGCAGCTGTGAGAAAAAAAAATTGAACTTCGCAAGGGGGGGCTCTCGGGAGGATGGCCCCGACACCCAAGCTAGGGATATATCTCTTGCTCCCGCCTCCTAAGTCCACAGATGTGATTGGTGCTCTAAAATTATCCAAAAGTTTGCAACCTAGTTGTCTGCAGAAAGCACCTGAAAGATAACTAAAATTTTCATGGGGGGGGGGCTGGGGAGAATGGCCCAATCCCCCAAATTATGAGAGAAGAAAACTCCTACCCCTCAACTTTAAACAGTAATCATCCAAACATTTGGAACATAGAACTATCTTTTGCCTGCAGCTGTGAAAAAAAAAATTGAAATTCTCCAAAGGGGGGGGGGTCTGGGTAGGATGGCCCCCAACACCCAAACAAGGGATATATCTCCTGCCCCCTTCCTAAGTTCAAAGATGTCATTGGTGCTCTAAAATGATCTAAAAGTGTGCAACCTAGTTGTCTGCAGAAATCACCTGAAAGATAACTCAAATTTTCATGGGGGGGGGGGTGGACTGGGATGAATGACCCCATCACACAAATTATGAGAAAGAAAATTCCTACCCCCCTCAACCTCTATGAATTAGAATTATCCAAACTTTGCAACCTAGATCTATTTTTCTGCAGGTCTCTGAAAGATAATCAAATTTCCTAGGGGGGGCTGGGGTGAGGGGTGAATGGCCCCATCCCACAAATTACGAGAAAGAATGCTCCTACTACCCCCCTCTATGAATTGTAATTATCTAAACTTTGCAACATAGATCAATTTTTCTGTAGGTCTCTAAAAGATAATTCAAATTTTCTGGGGGGGGGGCTTGGGGTGAATGGCCCCATCACACAAATTATGAGAAAGAAAACTCCAACCCCCAACCCTCTATGAATGAGAATTATCCAAACTTTGCAACCTAGATCTATTTTTCTGTAGGTCTCTAAAAGATAATTCAAATTTTCTGAGGGGGGGCTGGGGTGAGTAGCCCCATCACACAAATTATGAGAAAGAAAATTCCTACCCCCCCCCACTACCCTCTATGAATTGTATTTATCTAAACTTTGCAACCTAGATCTATTTTTTCTGCAGGTTTCTGAAAGATAATTCAAATTTTCTGGGGGGGGCTGGGGGTGAATGGCCCCATCCCACAAATTACGAGAAAGAATGCTCCTACTACCCCCCTCTTTGAATTGTAATTATCTAAACTTTGCAACATAGATCAATTTTTCTGTAGGTCTCTAAAAGATAATTCAAATTTTCTGGGGGGGGGGCTTGGGGTGAATGGCCCCATCACACAAATTATGAGAAAGAAAACTCCAACCCCCAACCCTCTATGAATGAGAATTATCCAAACTTTGCAACCTAGATTTATTTTTCTGTAGGTCTCTAAAAGATAATTCAAATTTTCTGAGGGGGGCTGGGGGTGAGTAGCCCCATCACACAAATTATGAGAAAGAAAATTCCTAGCCCCCCCCCACTACCCTCTATGAATTGTATTTATCTAAACTTTGCAACCTAGATCTATTTTTTCTGCAGGTTTCTGAAAGATAATTCAAATTTTCTGGGGGAGGCTGGGGGTGAATGGCCCCATCCCACAAATCATGAGAAAGAAATCTCCTACCCCTCCCCCACCCTATGACTTGGAATTATCCAAACTTTGCAGCCTAGATCTATCATTCTGCAGGTCTCTGAAACATAATTCAAATTTTCTGGAGGGGGGCTGGGGGTGAATGGCCCCATCCCCCATATGTGAAAGAAAACTCCTACTCCCCCGATAAATTGTAATTTTCTAAACTTTACAGCCTAGATCTATTATTCTGCAGGTATCTGAAAGATAATTCAAATTTTCTGAGGGGGGGGGGTGGGGGTGAATGGCCCCATCCCACAAATCATGAGAAAGAAATCTACCCCTCCCCCACCCTATGACTTGGAATTATCCAAACTTTGCAGCCTAGATCTATCATTCTGCAGGTCTCTGAAACATAATTCAAATTTTCTGGAGGGGGGGCTGGGGGTGAATGGCCCCATCCCACAAATTATGAGAAAGAAAACTCCTACTCTCCCCAACCCTCTATGAATTGTAATTACCAGTATCTAAACTTTGCAACCTAGATCTATTTTTCTGGAGGTATAGAAATTGAAAATTTTTTCAGGGGGGGGGGCTGGGGGGAATGGCCCCAACATCCAAAATATGGACCCTCCCTATATTTGTAACTGTTGGTGCCCTGGAATCTTCTAATTATACAGGGCAGTAAACAGTGAGAGTGTGTGGCAGTCTCCCAGTGGCACTTAGATGACGACAGCCCCAACATGTCACCTGATAGCTTGGGCAGTTCGTGTCTTCACCTCAATAGACCATGATCAACCTCTCCAAAAATGACCTCCAAATTTTGAATGATTCCAAAAATTAGCAAAAACTTTACTTTTTCATCATCAGGAATAGTGACCCTACTAAATTGTTTGACAAGATGTGGAAATCGGTTTCTTAAAGGTGGATTATATGGCCAAGATGTACAGATAAGTCAGGTTGGGTTAGACTGGGTAGATCAGGTTGACTCCCAAACTTTCCTAGTGATTTTTTGTCTGTTGCTCGATAACGGTTCACGACAGGAGCGACGACGATCGTACAGAATTAGAATACACTTGTCATCAGTGAACTCACATCATTGAGATTCCTAATCAACACAATTTATAGGGAATAATTTACATTACAGAAGGACTATGAGTGAGTAACCTTCATCTAAAATTACAGTAGCAGTACCGGTCGGTCTACTAACAAACGTCGCTACCCGAACGGCACTTGTGATGTCAAACTGCACTTCGCTCTGCCGACATTGGTCACTGCCGATGGCCTCAGGCATGACCAGGCATTTCTCAATCCACTATTCCTTTTACACAGAGTAACAGTGACCTATAAATCACTGGCCTGTGCCTTCAAACTTTTTCAAACCCTACTATTTCACCTTTTTTCAATCATTTGAAGTGCTACACACATTGGATAAAATCAGAAGAGTTGATTTCTTACCTTGTCTGTGATGCGGCGGATATCAAAAGAACCGCCGTTTCTCCAAATTGAAAACGAGACTGACAGCTATGACGTAAGAGAGAAATCAGTTTTAGTGTGGGAAAATTCCTCTAGGGGAGCTGCAGTGGCTGTTCTGAAGCGCCACTGAGTTTTGATCACGAAAATCGCCCGTATGAACGTTGCTTAATTGACGTCGCCACACAGGCTTTCTGCAAGTGCCTAGTACAAGATGATGCCGAAAGAGAGAAAGAGGAAGAAGTAAACGAGACAGAAGAAAAAGAGCCTGCAGGAAACAACAATGAAGCAGAAAATGGTGACGACATTGAACCTCAAGTTAATGAGGGTACAGATAAGAAGTCTGAACTGAGCCCACCTGAAGAGAAACAAACTGAAGGAAATGAGGCTACAGACAACAACTGTGAACCTAACCAGGCCCAGCTGAAAGAAAATGAATCAAATGACTGTAGAGAGAAAAGCTCTGAACCTAACGAGGACCACCTGAAAGAAACAGAAGGAAACGAGGCTACAGAGCACGGCTCTGAACCACAGAAAGAGGATGGACTCAAAGAGACTACTGAGAAGCAGGACATTCAAAAGGTGCCTGTTAATTTATCAGAAGAAGCTATAGAGGAAAGAGGTTCAAATGAGGACAATCCAAATAATCAGGTAGGGGATCAACAGGGGCTGTCTCAGCAGGCTGAAAAAAACCATGACTCTATCATAGACATAGTGAATGATGACCTCCCCAAAGAACCTTTAAACCTTCATCTTGATGTTCTTTCTTCTGCCCGTACTAGGGGAGAACATGTCAGAAAGCCTGCCCCTTCCGGCTCTTCTGTCCGACATGAAGTAGATGTGTCAAAAGGTGGAGTCAGGATCCATGTTAAAACACTCGGACCCGGAAAAAACAAAGGAACCAAAACAAGATGCTGATATTTCAAAGTTATGGAAGCAGCTAATGTGCTGCATAACATGCACATGTATGAAGAAAAACGCGTACCAAAGGAAAAGTCCCGGCCCCCCCCTGTCGTGCCAGGTCCCCCCACTACTAGGAAACGCGCAGCAGTTGCTAATGCTGCAGCTTCTGGCAAAAGCAAGAAACCCAAGAAAGGGTTCCCCAAAAAGAACTAGACTGATATATGTGAAGACTATATTTCTGTCAAAGGACATCCTTTCTTTTTAATCCTGTTTAAAAATTTTCCGTTCTAGTCAACTTGTACATGAACAGCAAAAATCAAAACAGATATATCATGCAGTAGGAGCAAGAAAATGTCAAGAGATAATTTGCTATTCTTTTTCTCTTTATCTTATGCATGTATGTGTAAAAAGTTAATTACACTAGTGAAGAAGGAAATCATATCTTCATACAGCTTGGCTCCAGAAGAGATAGCACAATTAATGTGTATCTTCTTTATAGATATAAGAGAAGAAAAAATTGCCATGTTCGGCTTTTTTTTATGAAGTTTTACGGTGCTGATGTGAGTTCTCAAAGAGAATAAGCATGTTATTTATCCAAGACGCCATATGTCTTCGTCTCAGAAGGAAAGAGGACATTAAGGTCATTGTTATAAGAGACAATAAAGAGTTTGTTCACCTTCAGACCTGTTTATTTCCCTTTATGGTAATTATTATAAAAAAAAAAGGCTACTAAACAACAGAAATAAAGATTCATCTTCTTCTGAAAATCCCATCCTGATAAAAGATGGCTGACTATGATCATGACCATTTAAATATCAAAATTGAACCTCTCTTATAAAACAGAGAATGAGATGAAGGATAAAAAAGGTTTTCTCCCCTGTCAGAAATGCCACGCAGCACAACGAGAAAAGGGCAATCTTTCTCGTTGTGCGAAGGTGGCGCCACTGAAACACAACTAGTGTGACGTCATCTTTCACCCAACGTCGTGAGTTCAACTCCTAACAAAATGGACGATAACCAAGGAAACAAGGTTCAGGTGGGTGTATTTCAGAATAAATTTACTGCTATATATATTCAGACCTATAAAAGCAGTCTTTTAATGAGGAGTTTGTCATATAAAAAGGGAACATCTGTTTTGTAAGACGTCGCTGCGCGGGAGGCAAGGCGATGAAGCACAACGAGAAAAGGATGTTAACCCTCGTTACTAGAGTTTTTGTCTCGTTCTGCTGTACGGTAATATAAAAGACATATTCTTTGCTGTTATTCTACTTGTCTTTATTTTTTCTTCTCCCTTTTCTGTCACAGGTTACCCGCCCGAAGAAAAAGAAAAGGCAGATGACATTAAAACCCTTAGACAACCAGTCAGTCGACTCTGCTGCCTCTACAGTGCTCTATGTTCCAGATGTAAATGACACTAATAGACCCTTGAATGAGACTCTGTATGGCAAACAAGGAGCTGCGGATGATAATTCTAATGCCAGTTCATCTGAGAGCGAGGCAGATGACACACCCCTGAGAGAGGACATGCCTGTGTCGACTGATAGGTGGAAAAAGAGGGAGGTAGATGCCTTAATGGACGCTGTGAACCATAACAGAGCAGCCCTTAAGTACCACTTCAGTGGGACAGGGGGTGGAAAGGACATCAGGAGGCAGGCATGGAGGGATGTAGCTTGTGAGTAACATAAGAGATATCAAATGGCCTCTTTTTTTTTCTGTCTGTGTCGGTTTTCTATAAGAACAAGATATTTTTAATCTGAAATAATTTTTAAGAATTAATTGCTCAATTAAATCCCTTCTTTTTTTGCAGTGTATGTTAATGCAGAAGCTAAAACCCATTGCACAGTTAAACAATGTTCCTATAAAACCTTTGATTTCACCCAGAAGAACAAGCAAAAGGTGAGACACAAAATTAGAACTGTAAACTTTCAAAGAGATTTTTAACGTAAAAAGGTGCCCTTGTCTAGCATAAACCTTCTCTTAAGAGTAGGAAACTTTAATTATTTTCTTGTTTTGTTCTAGTACAACAAGCTGAGGAGGGAATTGAGCAAGACTGGCAGTGGCCCTGTGGACAAGAAAAAGAAGTTAACCGAGACACAGGAAAAGGCACTGGAATACCTGAAGCCCGAGGCAGTGAGAGGTAAGGTGTGGCTCTTGTCTTACACCTTATTTGTGGCCGGAATTTAGAATAAATTTCTTAACAAAAATAAAAATGAAGGATAATGTTTAATTACTCAATTATTTATTTCGTAAAGGTATTCCTGGCATAAAACCGATGGCTTTGAACCCAGCAGAACACAAAAAGGCCTTCGATGAGGACGCTCTCTGGAAACATTGGTCCTGTGATTTCACTAAAGTTCAGGGATCAATGAAAGTTACAAAGATGCCAAGGAAAGATAAAGACAAGGAAAAAAAGAGGAAAGAAAGGATGAGGAAAGAGGAAAGAAAGAGGGCCCATGAGAAAAAAATGAAAGAGGAGAGAAGAAAAGAGGAAATAGATGCCAGAATACAGAAAGAGGTTAATGACATGTCGATAAAAAAAGAGAAGGAGAGGAAGAGACTTTTGGCTCAACAAAAGCAGGAAGTCAAACCCAAACTAGGACTGAAGGTCATCCAGTGCACTGAGGAAGAGTGGAAAATAATATGCGCTGAAAAGGCTAAGAGGAAAGCTGAAAGAGCAGCCATAAGGGCAGAAAGAATGGCAAGAAAGATGAAACAAGGAAAATGAGCTCATTCTGTTTTAAAAAACTAAACAAGAAGAGAAATAAGGCCTATAATTACATTTCCTTTATTAAAGACAGTGCGTGGATAGACTTTCGTGGTTACATGTTAAACAAAAACACAAAAATCTTTTTTTTTCTTTCTTTAAACAGAAATCTTTCTGTTATGAAAATACTGGTAATTTAGGTGGCACATAGAATAACAACTACATGGCTATAAAAGAATACTGCCAGGACTAGGTCAGTTTTTGGACATCTAGAAATACTTCTCAGCATAGTCTTTCCTGAACTTCTTGACATAGTCACTTTGTTCCAGCTTTTTTAAAGGGAGGACCATCTCGTTATTTTTGAGTTCCTTTGATAAATAAAAAGATGTTTACAATCAAATAAAGATTCAATTTTTCTCACCTCCAACGCTGCTTGAGTATCCCAATGCAGTGCTCTACTCGTACTCTGCTCCTCTTGTGCCACACATTGAAGGAGCGCTGTTTAGGAGTCTCCTCATCCTTGAAGGGGGTGAAGAGATTTCTCCTCAGACCGTATCTGAGAAAGGAGCCAAAAGATAATAAGATGAAGAGAAAAAAAGAAGAAGGTGCCCTAACTGTGTTAAGAAATTTTTGTTTTCCTCTCTGAAAAAAAAGAAATGGGGGAGGACGTTCATATAGGAAGCCCTTGAGTATCCTTTTAAGTAACTCCAGAGTACGAATAAAAAAAAAAGAAGAATAAAAAAAAAAACTCACCCAGAGTCCTCTAAGAGGACAAAGTCCTCCCAAGCCTCCGCCTCCAATTCGTCTCTAACCGGGCTGGAATTCAGGGAATATGCCTCGTGCACCGATCCAGGCCAGCGGGGGTCCACAAAGAGGATTCTTTTGTCATAGTCACAGATCACCTGATAGAACCAAGAATAAAAATTAATTTGGGAAAAGAGAAAACTATGTAAGAGAACTTGTTCATGCACACTTATGAAGACTCTTACTTAAGAGAAGAAATTTTCTGAGCCAGTAAGATATATTGTTTTATATGTATAAAGAACTACTATTACAACAACAACAACAACAACTTACGGTAGTGTTAATAGAATGGTACCCATTCCTGTTCACATACACGCTCTTGTTCTGGTATTCAGTAGGGGTTTTAACAGGTACATGAGTCCCATCTACGTATCCAAAAACGTATGGTGTCTTCTGCTCCTCTTCCTCCGTCCCAGGCTTCGGATGGCGATAGAGCTTCAGTGCGAGATGGAGCTTCTCCTCGAAAGAGTGAGGCCATTGTATAAAGAGATGGCTGTTCCTGTAAAAGAAACCGGCTACATCCTTCACAGCACGGCATACGGCAGTTCTTGACACCTTCTGGGAATCACCTGTGAGTGCATAGAAGCTGCCTGTCGCAAAATAACGGAGGACCAGGCAAAACTGAAAAGAAAGATGAAAAGTTACTTGCAAGAAGATAAGGGTGAAGGGGGGGGTCTCATAAAGAGGAGAGGAGAGAAGGAGTAAGAAGAATATATCCTGAATCAGTCTCCTTCTCTTCACTTTTAATATATCCGTGTTTAGCAATTAATTCGACATGGTGACATGGTCAGTTCTTAATATCTACATGTGACATGGGCATTAGTGAGATGAGGCAAAAAATTAGGTACATGAGATAGGTGTTTTCTTATATTTGACATGGGACATGACAGGTTGTTACAGGTGACATGTGACATGGGGATTCAAGTGACATGTGACATGACCATTTTTTAAAATCGACATGTGACATGGGGGACACACCATCCACACCCCCTAACATGAAATGAAACCTAAGAGACATGAGTGACATAAGTGGGCTGCTGCAACTTTTTTATTCAAAAAGAGAATAAGACAGAAAGGAAAGGGGAGGGGAATAGGATGTCTGATAAAGAAAAAAAAAATAAAACAGTTTCATTTAGATTGAAGAGAAAAATTTTTACCCTGTCAATATGTGTCATGCCTCCTGCCCTCTTGGTACCCTTGAAAGCACTGTGCTTCTTGTATTCTTCTACTAGTTTCCTGACTATGTCTTTGCTGAGGCGATACCTTGCCACAAATTCCTCATCGTTGAACAAAGAAAAAGGCGACTCCCTTGGCTTACACTTGCGGGTTTTCCTGCCCAAGCGATCCCTTAAAGGAGGCATGATGTCTTCTTCCTTCAAATTTACCTCAGAAAACAGAGTGTACACTGGTACCCAACTTGTCAGGATCAAAACGATGGTCCCCATTGAAAACAATGCTGAAGAAGTAAAAGGCAGAACATCTAGAGTAACTGCCTTTTTTTGTCTCATGACAGACTCAAAGAGGACACAAAACGAGACTTTCACAACGAGACTTTATTTGTGTTACGCTTTTTTTCTCGTTCTGAGGTCACACCAGGCAAAACAGAACGAGATTTCTTTTGTGTAACGGTTGCACAGCAGCTCTACGAGAAACACTGCATTCTCGTGGATTCTGTAACGACCTCCAGGTATGGCTGCCCTGCCAAACCCTACATTATTACTATACATTGAGTCCTAATGGTACAGGTAAGATGTATCATATTTCCTACAATCACCTAATCTCACAGCTCTTTTTACAATAGGAACACCACCCTTCTGGTATACTTAGTAACACATCTGCTAGCATAAGGGCAGGAGGCAGGGTTATGTCCTGCATTGTATGATGTCATAATTGGTCAAAATGTACGAGATGCGGTATAAGACTCAGAGGCTGTTTTTAACATGTCCCTAATTACAATACCAAAGTGTTCATTTTGATTCTGTCATGTAATACTATGGTTATTGTGTCGTGTAATATTATGGGTTATCTTATGATAATCTTCAAATCAAATGTCCAAGTACAGTCAATGTTACATGTATGGATATCATCTGCTTGAAGCTGAGCAGTGCTGTGCAGTCAATACTGTCATGCATTTGACCAATTGTGATGTTATACAATGCATCACAAACGCCTGCCTCCCGCACATATTATAGCCGATATGTGTCTGAGTATACCTGAGTCATTTTATAAAAATAAAAGCCTTCTAAAAGAAGGCACCATGAAAATAGGTTGGTCTCTTCTTTAAAGGATGGCTAAATGACTCAAAACCCACCTTTTTGTCAAAAACTCGTATATCTGATTATTTTGTCAGATACAAACTTCCACTCGAGGCAGGTTCCATGAAGCCAGACGGTAGACTATTTGTCGCATTGATGACTAATTACCCATAATTAGGAAGTGACCCGTCAACAGGGCTGACACAGACACAGGTGATTTACTGCATTGGTCAGCCCCAGGGACGGGCTTATTATGTAAAATTGATGATCCCCAAACGCAGCCATGGCAGACAGCCATGGCAGACAGCCCAGCAGCCAAGAGGTGGCCTTTTCCCCTTGAATGATAAAAATAAAGTGACAAGGGTGTAATATCAATACATATTATATCAGAAATAGCATCACATAGGCCATGTGAATGTACAGTTAAATTATGGTAAATAGTTTTATAAAACAGCTAACTATTACCCATATCACCCAGCAAATTCTCGTGAGTCCTCCTCACTCTGTGTGAAGTGGCTCACACATGTCGCTAGATGGAACACAACGACGTTATAGCACAAGATCACCAGGAATAGCAATTGCTATGCCACATGAGTTTAACACACAGTGGCGAAAGATGACAGAATGAGTTATCACTCAAAAAGGAGTCACCATTGATGACCAATCATGGCGACAGATGACGACAATTTGCTGGGCAATGACAATTTCTGTTCTTACATTAGCGCTTTTTACCATGTAGCTGTAACAATGGGCGCCACGACAGTGAGGAAAGAGGGTGCTTTTTCAGATTTTTTTTTCTAGATTGAAACAAAACTGTGATTGAGATGGAGAAGCTTTTACGATAAAGTATAAATAGCTAGATTACAGCCAAAACTATTTGTTGTAGGTCCATACAATACCTGTATAATTCATCACTAGGGACTGACTTCATAGGTCTTTAGTTACAATTACAAGGATATGATTCCTCAATTGTGCTAATTAACAAAATTGAGAAAAAGAATACTAGTGATGTTTAGCAGGTTTCAGATGCTGTAGTTTAGTGTTAGTTTCAAATCAGCTCACGTCATTGAAAAGGAATTAATAAGTTTTTCCATGCCCAATTCATCTCTAATTATACCTATTTGATGTTTTATTTACCCTTGCTCAAAGAATTTCTACCTTGACAATTTTGTGCTATTAGGTTTAAATACTGTCTGCATTATCAATATCAGAGACTGTTGGGCTGTGGCAAGTTAAGAAATAAATGTTGGATTTATAACTGAAAAATAACAGTGAAAGGAATGGAATTCAGTTCACCGAAAAATTATATAGATTGTGTATTTCATATGGAATGGGTGCCTTTGTTTATTTTTCCGAAAAGGGAGGAAATACCCTAATGAGGATGTTTTTCATTTCACCTTATGCATATTTTCTGCACCTTCATTTTGTAAAGAGCTCCTCAACAGGTTAATATGACAAAATGCAGTTGACTATTCAATATCTGTCAAATGAAAAATCAGTAAAGAACCTTTAGAGCAAAGAAAAAAAGGTTTTGATGACAGAGAATATTTTGCCATCTCTCTTAAATAATGAAACAAGATTACAATGAGGTTTAGCTGACCTTTTGAAAAGACATCAGCTTGCTTTTTTGCACTGCAGAATCAGGCAACATGTATGGAGAGGATATACAGCTTGATGGTAGCAACCTTTAGTGTGTCCTTGCAGCTGGCCTTGTAGTGCACATCTTCTACTAACAGCAAACAAGCCTAAATTTTACTAACAGCAAACAAGCCTAAATTCTACTTCTTTGAAATTACCCTCCTGTTTTATCAAAAATGCTTTATCGCTGACACAACTTTTAATGATCTCTGTTTAGGGAATATTTGAATATGAAAAAAAGAAAAATTCTGTGATGCTTCTCTGCAGAGAGTTATGGTGAATTTGAATAATATATAAAAAAGAAACATCACAAGAATAAAGAAAAAGAAATCTATCCAAAACAAAAACAAAGTTGCTGATCTGCGAGTGAAAAAAGATATTAAGTGCAGTAATTTATGGGATACTGATGAGTGGCTTGGCCAATTGCGATCTATCAAATTGTGATGGCTTGCTGATTTAATTGCTTTCTGATGGTTTGGCAGCGAGTGAATCCATTACTACGCTACACTTGTTTCGTACCATATACACTTGGGGCAGCGGGAAGTGTCAGTAGGGCAATCCATCACCTGTCCCTAACCCTGCCAATAGGATGAAGACCTCTTGGCTTATTGTCAAAAGTCGACATTCTTCCTGTGTTTGATAGCAAGTTGTTTGTGCATCAGACCCTAATGGTTGCTTTTCAGAACAGACCAGCAAATAAAAGTCAAGCGTCGATTACCATGAGGGCTTTTCATTATCTATTACATAGCTGACTAAGCCAAAATTATTTTGGGTTCTTACTCAGAAGATATGCTGTCATTTTGGGTTCCTACTCAGAAGGCATGCTGTCATTGGCAACTCATTTTTATTACAAAAATGGTGACGTAGTCATAGCAAGGTAAGCACTGATGAAGAACTGCATGCCATGGTACATTGTGAATTTGAAAGGGAACTGTTGTAAGCTTTATAGAAATGCCCTCCAGGGGCTAATTTCAATATCCCTAATGACAGCCTAGGTGTCGAGTAATAAAAAAACCACCGTATGATGCTCATAGCTACCTGCATTAGCATTAGAAGTACTAGGGCTAATCTACTAAATCCTGTATGTAAATAATCACATGCTTTGTAAGTAATGTCTGAGGAAAGCATGCATCTCCAGAATGAAATCCAAATTGTCTGTTAATCCTTAGATAAGCCCCAGGAATGAGTTAGCCGTTTTCTCACACTCTGTGGTGGAGGAGTGACGATGATATTGGATTAGCTGTTAGAGTGTAGCTGCTGCAGCTATCATATTATCCATGTGGGTGGGTAATCCAGCTATGGCAGCTCTGCTGAGGCATCTCCCACTCTGAGTTGACCTCTGGAAGTTTGATTAACTACCCATACTTGACTACGTCAGGAGGCTGTTGCGAAAAGAAATGGAATTAAATTCTCACTGTAGCTATTTGATCTTCCAATTCTTGGCTCTTCCCCACCATGAGAATCGACTTCCCAAGAGAATTGGTTCCTACTTGAGAATTACACCCCGACTCTGGACCACTCCTATACCACTCCTCTGACCGATTCCTTTTTTGCAACACACAAGGGAATCAATTCCTTGAGGTGAGTGAGTTCTATTTTGGGAATAGCACCTCCTACAGAACCAATTCCAAATCTTTTCGCAATGGCCTCCAGTCTGTCTAGTGATCCCACTCAACTTGTACCTACGTCTACGTGGGAACTTACCTTATTGGCCAGTATTTACAAACGCTGGTAAGTGCCGGTGTTGGAGAAGCACTGGGAGTAGATGGGTGTTGAAATTTTCAAGATACTCTATAAACTCAATCTTGAATAAGTGTCAGAGGTAGGGCCTATTTGAAACCAATGAGCACCTGGGCCCTTAAATATAGGCATTTTGAAGGTTTGAAAGCCCAAAGTGCAGAGCATTGAGGGGTAGGTTTTATACAATAAAGATTCAAACCAAACAAAAATCATAAATACAGCTCTGATTTAAGTCCCCTTCAGGACCATACAGTGAACTTAGATCCTGCTGGATCTGATGGTACTGTGCTGTTTATCCTCCCAAAAATACCAGGAGGCTGTTGCTCCTATAGTAAAAGGAAGAGCTGGCAAAAAATGCCCTCATTTCCAGTCCTTTCTTTTCATGTAGCTATAACTTGTCCCTTTTGTTGCTCACAAGTGGTCATTCAAGTACGGTGCTCAAAAAGGGGGATTTGAGTAGGTGCCTAGTTGGAAGAAGTCAGTCAGTACTATAAACTATAAATAAACTATAGAGCGTGTGACATGAGTAGGTACCTGGTAGTGCAGCTCTATCTATTTTAAACAAGGCAGTTGACTTTTCAGACTAATGTGGTGAGTGCAAGTACTTAGGTGAAGCAGTGCACGACTTGTTTAGAAAAGAGGGCACATACTCACTGCTCTTTTTACAATAGGAGCAACAGCCTACAGGTCTTTCTCACATGGACTACTGGACCAAACTCAACTTCTCCTGCACCCTCCAAAATGCACATTCAATTTCATCACATTCGCAATGCATAATTTAATTTCCCCATTTTTTCTAAATTAGATTTCACAGGGAAATGTCTTGTGATTGTTCATTCCTGGAATACTGGAGACAGAGTCATAATCTAAAGCATCTCTGATTTTGAATCTACCAGGGATAATTGTGTCTATGGACGATTCTGAGTATTATAATTATTCGATATATATTTACTTTTTCACCACTAAGCTTATCCAACTGAACAGTACTACCAACTTTAATTGTATTGCAATGAACTCAAGAAGTTTGTGCAAGAAGCCCCAGTTGGCAGTACGGAATCTCTGTGAATATAAAAATTGATCTTTGGCAACTTTTGGGCAAGGTTTATTTTGCTGACACTTGTTTACAGAGGTGGTCCTCATGCATGCCTTGGTCTATAGAACAATCAGGTCCAACTTTGACTCCCAATACCTCACTGTATAAAGTCTGGGGTGAGATAGTAATATACCAGTAGCAATAAAGGAGTGTGGAATAAATTACTATGTGCATATGAGATAATGCATTAGATCTAATAAATTCTACTTTACAAATCCCTGGCAGCGCTCAGGGTCCAGAATAACAATTGTAACTATAGCCTACTTTAAATTACCCTGGGTGCGCTCAGGGGTTCAGTCATTAGCTCAGCATGACAAGAAAGACACAGGGCAATGTGTTTGGCAGAACAACACCCCTTTATTACAAGTATAAACAACAGTTACATCTAGGAAAACTGGGGGTGGATAATAAGTATACAATAAATATACAACAATAAATATATACCGTATTCAAACTAATTAGTACCGTGTGCTTAAAAAATATCTAAAATGTATGTCCCGTAGTTAAGAGTGTAATTGGGCTTAAAAATCTGACAATTTTGGGTAATTTCCAGTTCAAAATCTGACGAAAAAGAGGGGGTGTGTGCTTATTAGGGTATGCACTAATTAGGTCGAATACGGTATATACAATACAAGTACAATAATACAGAAGTATTCGCGATAACCAGTAAAATTTTTCAAATAGCTCTTACAATGAATCGACATGCCCTGGAGTAGCGTGCACCTTGGCTTTGGGAAGTCGACTGAGTCCTTTACGCCCACAAGTGCTTACTTTTAGTAGCAAATCGATTAAACCAGGGCAACCATGACATCATTGATGGCGCCATCTGGCAGGGGCGGATGGTACTACGATGGAGCAATGCACCATCTGCCGGGCTGCTACGGAACCATCGACTCGCGCCACGCCCACACTCTATACTCGCATACTTGTACCCTGCATATAAAGTCTGGGGTGAGATAGTAATATACCAGTAGCAATAAAGGAGTGTGGAATAAATTACTATGTACATAAGATAATGCATTAGATCTAAGAAATTCAACTTTACAAATCCCTGGGAACACTCAAGGTTCAGAACAATAACTGTAACTATTGCCTACTTTAAATCACCCTGGGTGCACTCAGCGGTTCCATCCTTAGCTAAGCATGACAAGAAAGACACAGGGCAATGTGTTTGGTGGAAATTTACAATAACAACACTTGAACACCCGCCAAACTCATGGAAAATCATACTAAACCAGAGAAGAATCTACATGGAGTAGTATCAAGCTTTAACAATTTAGTTGGAGACTGGTGCAAGAACTTGTACATGGCCGCCTATCTCCAGTTACCCTTCTGCATTATTCCTGAGACAGTCATACCCAGGTTCTGGAGTGATGTTGATTCCCCATGTCTGAACGAATGAGTACATAAGTTGTGAAGAGGGAGGCCCAGCTTCAAGCCCAAAGATCTCAGTTTACAACGCATAAAGTCATAAGTTAATGGGGTGCAGATTTTTACCCACACATAACATGGGGAATTTTCTGAACCCAAATTTAGTCTACCTAAATAATGTCTCAAGCATAAAGGGGAACCAGGTAGGTCTTGGAGAAACAATGTGTATTGGTACCTACCGTATTGATCGGTTATTGAGGTAGGAATTCTGATAGCCAAGTGGTCAGAATTCACCAGGGTATCTCCACATACCATCATATGGGGCGACTGAACTACATGGAAGACCCATAGGAGGCCTTTGTAATACAGAAGTGCTGCAACCAGGAATAACAAATCGTCAGTAACATTTATGTCCAGCAGTGAGTACATTTGTAACATATCAATGGCTGAAAAAGGATATTTTTCAGACTTTCTAACAAATAATTGTGACCCATCAAGGTGAAACACCCCTCCGCGGGGGATTTTTAATTCCCCATTTGGCCACGAGGGGGCATTGGAGGGGCAATATTACTCTTAAATCACTATAAAAATATGTTAAGCTAATTTTTTTATGCAAAATTCAATGGTCTCATTTAAAATGCACCATTTTCAGTAGAAATGACCCATATTTGGAAGGTAAAATGAACATTTTTCATGAAAAATCAACCTATATGCCTGTTCCTGGTTGCCATAGCAACCATTCCAATTATCAAAATTTGCAGATTGTTATGCCAATTTTTGGGGATATTCACCAAAAACCTAGAACTGAAAAAAGAAATGAAAAATTCCTTCTAGGTCAAAATCTGTGATAAAAATCACCATATTGTTATGTATTTTCTTTTATGAAAAAGGCAGATTATTGTGTTTTTAAACATTGTTATGGTTAATAATGTATTTCGAGCTTGATCCTTGATTTCAAATATGAATCACAACCTATGTGCAAGGAGGAGTTCTGACATAACTACTGGGAATATTTAAGCCAATGATGTCTCATTTTAAAGATCTTGAGGTGAACTTTGATAAAGAATTTCCCTGCAGAGGGTTTTTTTGCTTGCCTGGTCACAATTGTCGTTCTATACCGTTAAGTGTTTGCTTTAATATAAAGTCCTCACTGAAAACAGGATGACCTAACATGTTTTGCTTATACCAAATGGCCGATAAGTAGTTCCTCACTGAGGATGGGCAACAATCTTTAGCCACCACTCCCCCAGACATTTAGGAGGGTGTTATAGTTATAGTAGTATTACTAGGATAACATATCTATATGTCTAAACCATTAGTAATAGAGGTACAACCATAGATATAACGTTAACACCAGGTTAAGTATGATTTGAATGTCATATACATATATTTGATAGTGTATGTAGTTACATAATAAAAATTCGAATGCTGGAATATGATACCGATTACTTGAATAAATAACAGTTATATGTATTGAAACTGTTAATTAGCTTATTATACCATAGGATAACATATCATGTGTACCGTATAATTAATAGGACAAGTATCATAATTCGTATACATGTGACAGTAACAGTTATGTGTAACGGAACTGTTAGCATTAAATACATCATGTAATAACATTCATATGCGTTTGTAGTTATTAATACTACATTTGATTATATAGTCTTGAAAAAGACTGTAAGAGTAACTGCACTATCTAATGACATATAATCTTGTAACATCATTGTATGATATAACCATATGAATCCGTTAAGGATTCAGTGAGTAGTACGAATAGAACCATTTGCATTATACACTTGAAAAGAAAAAAATCATGGTGTAGTAATGAATATATTGATATATATGATATCATCGTGTACCAAATAACCTTTATAACACCAGATTAATATATTTATGATACAACATGTCTCGCAGGACAATAATACGTATGTTCTGGTGTAGTTTACCGGATCTCATATTATAAATATAAACAGTAATTTGAGATCCGTACCAACAGACATATATATACCCGTATCACAATATATAGTAAGTTATAACCAGTGTAGTGGATATGCACATACAAATAACATTATAGAAAAATAGACATATGATGTTATATACAATATGGTAATGGTAGATGCTGCTGGAGTCTTCTGCTGTAGTTTTCCGGATACTAGATGGTAGGTGTGGTCAGCTAACCACGGGATGGACGTGCTAAAGTCTATAGTTATTAGAGTGAACACGGTAGATGAATTTGGGGCAGCTACCCACAATCCTCTAGAAGTGCTATAGTTCATAGGTATATCCGAATGGTGTAGAGTGTAGAAGTAAAGTGTAGATCCGGTTTTGTCAACAGTGTAGAATCGTAATCCGTTTAAGTGTTGTTAACATAAGTAAAAAGTCCAATATAGGCTGGTCCGGAAGTAGTAGTAACATGTAGTATAAGTCCATTCGGGAGTATAGATGAATTGTAGAGGTAAATCGTAAAGTCCATCCTAGTAAGTGGTTAGCACAGGTAGCAGCAGAAGTCTGGAACCGGCATCCGGATACGTTTGACAGCAGCAAGTCTACTATCGGATTGTCCATAAGTGAAGTTCTGAATCCGAATAGACTATTCAGGGTACAATAAGGATTATACAGCCTGAATTATACAATAAGCTGGTCATAAAAAGAACCCGGAACACATACAACAGGTGTTCATATACTAATGAAGAAAACATTCGCAGACCTGTAGGGTTCCGCAAAGACTATATCTGGTTATTTAGTGGTGGAAAAAATTATGGAAAATAACCCGTAGCAAGCTTAGGCGGATTTCTTTGCATGCTTCTTCTTAAGAAGAGCTAGAGCCGACTCGGGAGTGCCGTCCCACTCGTCGAGGTCGACTCCGAATACCCTCATGAACTTAGTGTTCAAGTTGGTATTCCGGGTAATCTCCTCTTTTACACGTTTCTCCAAGACGTGTACGTCCATAGCCGCCTTTTCTTGGGCAGCTGCGGCAGCCTCCTCCTGGGCCTTTACGTCGTCCCGAATGAGGGTCTCAAGGCGCTGCTTTTCAGCATCCGCAACCTCCTTCATGCACAACAGGTTGTCATTAAGAAGTCCCTGATGGAACTCTGTGGCCTTCTCACGGACACACTTCTCCCAGTGGGTGTAGATGGCCTTCTGGACATCTGCCTCCCCTTGGCGAGACTTCTCAAACCAAACTTCCGCATTACCGGTTTTAATGGTAATGGCGTCCTTTGGTTTCGCAGGTGCAGCGACAGCCTTGGGGGGAGTCGATGCGGCCTGAGGACCACTTCTGGGTGTGGGGCTTCCGGACACGCCTGCTGATGGCACACAGTAGGCAGGAGGCTGGTTCTGCTTCAATCCCATTTGCAGGTAGAGGCTTAACTGCTCCTGGGTGAAGTTGACTGGCAGGGCGGCTGGAGCGGATGCGGATCCGGTGGCAGCAGGTGCTGAGGTCTTCTTAGGGACAAGACGACCACCCTTTCCTACGACCAAGGTCTGGCTCTCAGGTCCAGGTCCCTGGGTCAAGGACGGAAAGTTACGGGGATTAACCTTCCCAGGCTTTGATACGGCTCCAGCGTATCCGGCAGGTTCGGGCTTCTTGAACACCGGAGTGCCCTGAACCTGCTCGTGGGGGTGCCGAGCCAGAGGAGACCTGGAGCGGTCGTCTGCTCTGACTTTAGCAGTGGTGGTCTGACCATTACCGTTGCCACCACGGTTCTGGTCTCTTCTGCTCCTTTCACGAGCTCTCTTTTCCTCCTTGCCGGATTCCTCGCATTTCTGCCAGAGAGACTTGTGCATGTCCAGCTTACCTTTTCCAGGAGTCAGGACTATCTTCGCGCGGAGTTTCGAATCCTTGGTCTTCGGAACCTCGCAGAGGACTTGGTCCCCCGGTCGGTTCTTAGACCAAGCATCCTCGCTCAGACTATCGAACTCCTTCATGAGTTCCTGATGAAGCTCCATGATGCGCTTCCGAGCCCCGTCTAAACCTTCTGCGTGGCATTTCTTCTGGTGTCTCGCCAGATCACTACGTCGGCTATATTGCACCTTCGTAGTACACTTCTTGCCCTTCTTACAATAACTCGGGTCACAAATGTAAACTGGGTGATGTTGGAAGTGGGCCTCTACCAGATGCCTTTGGAACCGGGCTGGAGTACTCCAGGTCCGGACCGAGACATCACTCGCATCCTGGCAGATAGAGAAGGGACAGGACTTCTCGTCGTCACCGTACCACTTCTCTAGAGCCCAACGCAGCTTCCTCCTCTGGGTATAAGTGTAATACCCTTCGGTGTGGTTTAGCATAAGCCACATCTTTCGATAGGCTTTGCTCGGATTGGGGTCCTCGTCCGAAAGACGCATCCAATCTTCATCATCTGACTCGTTATTCTTGTTGACTGAGTCCGGGCAGGCATAGAGGGTAGAGCCGTCCTTCTTTACTCCATAGGCACAGTCCGAGAAACAAGTCGGAATCCGGGTTTTGAATCCGGATTTGGCGTTAGCCCATCGCTCGGCCTCGGTTTGAGTTGATGGAGTGGCCTTCTCATCATACTCAACCGAGGATTCGTGCACCGACTCCTCGTCTGACGACTCAACCTCCATGGCAGTACTACCAGTGGCTGAGGTGCTGGGTTTCGGGTGGGCTCTAGCAGAATCCGGGAGATTCTTGAGCTTCCGAGCAGCGGACCTCCTGTTCTTGCTGACCTTCCAGTCTTCCTCCGGTTCCTGGGTTCCGGATGCGCTGGAGGTCGAGGCTTGTACCGGGGTGGTAGTACTGCCGGTGGCTGGTGTAGCACTGGCTGAGCTCCTGGTGGCAAGCTTCAGGTCGGGGATAGGAGGTGCGGGTACTTCCGCGGCCCTCTTAGCCTCTTCCTGGGCCTCCTGTTCAGCAGTCATTCGGCGGACGAGAACCGTCCGAAGGGCTGCTTTACGGTCCATACCAGTTAGTGAGTTGTTTTGGACATCCACTAACTCTTGCTCGGTTATGTAAAAACCGTCGTCCCACTGTTCGAAGTTAGCAGCGGCTTCCCGGTACTGGGGCCGGGTGGCACAAGGACGTGGGTAAGTCTGCCCCTCGGGATCCGAGATGCAGCCTACCCAATCAATATTCGTAGCCTTGACGTTCCACAGGGACTTGTCAGGCTTCTGGTACGCTCCGAGCTCGAAGGCTCGGTTGGCTTCATACACGGTTTCACAGAAACCAGGGTCCACCATAAGTCCCCGTTGGAACCACGGCCAGTCTCGAAGCCATTCGGGAGGCGTCCTGGTCAGCTGTTCGGGAACCATGACGCCCTCGATAGCTATCCTTACTTTCGGGTCCATCCTGACTGGTGTACCGTCCGCGTAGGTCACTTGTGCCTGCAGTTCCAGGTGGACATACAGGTAGCGACCATCGTACTCTACTGGGAACGGGTCAGCCACTGCTGGCTTTCACCGATCCTTCGGTCCGTCGACTTGTGTGGTCTCGGACTCAGTCGCTGCGGGTTCAGCACTCGCAGCCCCTCCGGATCCCTCGGGTGGGAGTGGAGATAGCATCTTCTCTGGCTCATTCAGTGAAAATGAAGCCAGCTTCTCCTCGAACGAGCGATCCGTGGGTTCCTCCACGTCCATCATCTCGCTCTCTTCCTGTGTTACAGGTGACAAAGCTTCCGGAAAAGCTTCTGCGGACGGAGTCAGCTTATCCGGGTCACCGGATAGCTTGGCTGCAGCTACGGATTCCTCAGCCATGACTGGGGAATCGCCCACGGGAGTAGACTACTCCTTTTTCCGGCTTTTACGGCGCCGGGGCCGACACGGACGGAGTCTGCCTGCTGAGAGACAGACTCTGAGGGCGCACAAGAGGTTTGCTAGATGGTAGAATTTAAGAGAGAAGGGGTGACCTGACTGTCCCAAACGCTACCAAAAAACAATATGGCGACAGGCCAGCTTTCGTGACGTCATTTCCCCGCAGCCCGCGAGGTCACGAGAGGTCAGCCGAGACTGGACACGGTGACGTCATGCGGAACGCACATGCTACAAGCGGAACATCAACAAACTGATTGTTTTTAGGTAATTATCGCTCACGCCGATGACTCGTCTGGGGATTTAAGTGGAGATTATGGAAAGCTTAAGCAAATCCACCGGATTATCCGTCCACTACCCATTGGTACATCATGCGGCGGCGACAAATAAGCCTTTCGGGTCAGTTGTCATCCGTTCCTCTAAATGTAAACATTACACCCGTTGTGTATACAGGTTAGGTCACTGCAGTCCTCTGGGCAATTCGTGGGCTGCGACGAACGTATCTCCCCTTCTCGGATAGTTCTTTATCGGACCTGACAGTCTGAAGAGCCTTTTCTAGGTGTTTCTTAGCCTTAGGGACACCTTTCCTCTTCTTTTTGTCTTCACCTGCCGAGACTTTTTAACTCCCCCACGCTTAATCGGTGTTGGCGTGGGTGTCACTGATTCGGAACACATTTTAGGCCTACCACGGCCTCGCTTTACTGTAGTGTTCTTTACCTGGTCTATTATGCGATTCTGGTTCAGGATCTTTCCGGAACCTTCACCATACATTTCTGTGGAGGTCTCCCTCCCAGACCATTTCCGTAATCTGGCCACATTTGACTTATAAAGTCGACCAAGGTCAGATTTAATAATTACGGTACAATCACTGATAACTTGTGTTACCGTGAAGGGACCATCCCAATTAGACACTAATTTTATGTGTCTAAGTGGTTCATGTAGTCTGAGAACTCTGTCTCCGGATTGGAATTTCCGATGCTTTAGATTGGTATTATATCCAACTTTCTGCCATTTGGCACTTTTCTCCAAATCGATTCGGACAGACTCATATGCTTTTTTAAATCTGTCTCTTAAACATTCCACAAAAACTACATGGCAAGGTAGTTCCGGGTCAATCCCTACGACTCCAAATACTAAGTCGGCAGGCATTATTAGATCTTCTCCGAATACTAAAAGATTCGGAGTACAATTTGTACTTGAATGTACCGTACTGTTATAAGCATGTGTCACAAAATGACATTGCTCATCCCAGTCATCCATATGTTCATTGACGAGCGACTTTAGAACTTGGATAAGGGTTCTGTTGAACCTTTCTACCAATCCGTCGCTTTGTGGCCTATACGGATTGGTTCTAGTCTTACAAATAGCTAAGTATTCGCACATACCCTGCCAGAGATTTGATTTGAATTCTCTGCCTTGGTCACTGTGTAACATTAATGGTACACCGAAACTTAGTACCCAGCCTTTTACAAAAGCTTCGGCACAAGTAACTGCTTTGTGATCCGGTAGTGGAAATACTTTAGTGTATTTTGTGTAATAATCACACACTACCATCATACAGGTATTATCATTAGCGGTTGTATTCAATCCACTTATGATGTCTACCCCGATTCTTGCGAATCTAACTCCGAAAAGTTCTTGGGATAGGGGAAGTTTGCCCATCCCGGGTCCGGGTTTGTTTTTACAACAATCCGGACAGGTGATTACCCATCTTTGCAAGTCTCTGGTCATGCCAGGCCAGTAGTATTTTTTGGAAAGTCGTGCCAACGAACGTTTCCTTCCAAAATGACCACTGGTCCGATGTCCATGACAGAAGTACATAATGTCATGTCTCATGGCATGTGGTATTACCACTTGCATGATTTTCTCACCATTATTACATGGCTTCCAACGGTATAACTCGCCCTTCCGGACTTCAAGCTCGGTCCATTGAGCAAGAAACCTTCTCATTTCTCGATTGTCCAGAGAGACCTCGGGTCTAACTGGACGTATACTCTTTGGTACTAATTGCAATAGCTGCGCAGTTATCGAGTCAGTTTCCTGGAAACGTCGTATGTGATCCATAGACCAATCCAGTACACTGGCAACTAGGGGTTCGAATGGTCTTCGAATCCCTGCTAACACTGCCCTATGAGCTCCACAATCAGTACAATCCGGATTATCACATTTCTGGATTGGTATTCGAGACAAGGCATCAGCATTCAAATGCTTCACTCCAGGTCTATGCTGAATCTGGTGATGTTCTAGCCCATATTCTGATAGATAGGCTAACCATCGGCCTAACATTCTTTCAGCATCTCGGAAGTTCAGTAGCCATCTTAAAGAGGAATGATCCGTACGTAATGTAAAGTTCGTTCCCCATAGAAAATGTTTGAACTTCTTGGTATATACGACTACTGCTAACAACTTTCTTTTGGTTGTGCAGTAATTGCGCTGAGTCTTGCTCAGTGTATTGCTGGCAAAGGCAATCGGTACTTCTCTCCCATTTTGGACTTGCGAGAGAGCTGCACCAATGCTATCATTACTAGCATCAGTATCCAGTATGAAATGATCCGTTTCATTCGGATATTGTAATACCGGAGTACTCGTGAACAGGTCTTTTAGCTTTTGAAAAGCAGATTCCTGTTCATGCGTCCAAGGAAATTTTTCCTTGGAACTTCCTGGAGTCCAGTTAGCTATTGCTTGTAATGGAAAACTGACTCTAGAATAGTTCGGAATAAATTCCCTATAATAGGAACAGAATCCTAAAAAGGACCTCACTTCTTTGGGTGTTTTAGGTCTTTTCCAATTCGTAACTGATTCGATTTTCTCCGGATCAGCTTTTATTCCTTCATCACTAATGATGCGGCCCAAATAATTTATGGACTTTCTAAACATGTGGCATTTCTTAGGTTTCAATTTGAGACCATTAGAAATAATACGTTCTAGTACCATTTTTAGGTTATTAGAACACTCTTCGAATGTTTTTCCGAAGACTATGACATCGTCAAGATATACAAGACATCTTTTCCACAATAAATCGATTAGGATTGTTTCCATCATTGCTTCAAACGTTGCTGGTGCATTGCACAAACCAAACGGCATTACGTTATATTGGAATAGCCCAATATGACTCGAAAATGCAGTTTTTTCCATATCTGAAGGGTTCATTCCCACTTGCCAGTAACCTGATTGCAAGTCTAGGGTACAAAACCAACTGTTCCCTCCTAAGGAGTCAATGGTTTCGTCTATTCTCGGTAATTGATATGAATTCTTTTTCGTCACTCCATTCAATTTCCTGTAGTCTATGCAAAAGCGGATAGTACCGTCTTCCTTTGTTACCATACACACAGGACTACTCCATGGACTATTGGAAGGGACTATTACATCCTGTTCCAACATCTTGTTTATCTCCTCTTCAGCTACTCTCTTTTTCGCTAAAGGTAACCGCCTATACGGTATTTTAAAGGGTTCCGCATCTCCAGTATCTATTTTATGTACTACCTTGTTTGTCGTACCTAGTTTTTCACCAGGTTTGGCAAAGGCAGTCCTATACTGACAGAGCAAATCATAGACCTCTTTCCGGTCTTCCGGATTTTCTAATGAAGTTTCTTCATACAACTTGAGTAAGTCTTCCGAAATTTCATCATTTCCTGTTACCTTTTGTAAGTTTAACTTACTATCCGTTACAGTTTCCGAAAGGGTCACGTTTCCAAAAACTTGTCCCTTTTTCAAGTAGATAGTACTGTTTCCAGTATTGGAGACAGGTACTACCGACCAGGATGCATTTGCTACAATAGTGTCTGCGGATACTAATCCAATACTTGACAGAGTAGCTACATCCGGTTCTATCACTGCAGGCTTATTGCGCATTGCAGGATCACTTCTTACAAGCACATCACAGGCTACTCCTGGAGGGATTCACACAGTGTGTGCTACACTAGCCATACTGCTCACTTGTCTCAGTACACACCTAACCTTTACGGGATACGGGTATTTCACACTCAACACTCCTGATTGGGGTTCCAACACAACAGAGTATCCCCTCATCTGCTATATCCGCGACGGTGGCGCTCATGACATAGTCATGTACTCCATCCAACTGTAGTTTTACACAAGTTCTACCATACGTTTGCAAGGTACTGCCATTGGCCGTCTGAGCACTTCCTCCCGATTTGAGAGTATCATGTTCATCCGGTATAGAATCGTAGAACCTCCTGGAGATACAGGAGTGGCTAGCTCCCGTATCCACAAGAAATTCGGCAGATCTTCCGTTAACAGTAAGGCAAACATACCACCGCCTTCCGTTTAGAACAGAGGGCATATCCATGAGAATCGGAACGTCATTGTTCACACCAGGAGTCGATCCACATCCTTTCAGGAATTCCAGACAAGGATGACCCGGGGGCAGGTGGGCACTACCAACCCTGGCTAACTCGTAGCCGCCTGCCTCGTTACTGATATTGGGTTTCCCCTGTGCTCCCGTGGCACCTGTTATATCAGCTTCCCTAACCTTCCGGGTGTCTACAACCACCTCGGTGCTAGGCGAGTTTGCTACTACTTGCGAACTATCATCACGGATGGTGATATCATGGCAAGATTTGTCACTGGGATCCCCTTCTTTGCCCCTCGGGAGACCCCTCCCTAGTTTTCCTCTGTACTTATTCCAGAGACACCTTCCTGTCTACGAGGGACAGGTTTCTCAGCCATACATTCAGGAGCGTAGTGCCCCAGTTTCTGGCATCTGAAACATCTCCTTTGAGATTTATCAACTCTCGGTCTTTTTAGGGCTTCTGTTAGTCCGGCTATTAATGTTTCCATCACATTAGTAGGAGCAACAGTGGCTGCCACAGTTGGCTTCGCCGTAGAGGCTGCATTGCTAGGTTGAGTTGATCCGGAAGCTGTTTTACCAGCAACAGATCCTCCCTTTCCTCTCGAATGTACCTTCCTATACCGCTTTTGTCGGTAATACTTTCCAGCTACCTGGACTGATCCAATATATTCTCCGTTTTCATCGGAGACATATTCATCCTCCTCATCAGCTTCATGCGAATCAACCTCCGTATTGAAAAGGGGCTGCTCTTACCGGGTTAGGTCCTAGACCTACCAATCGTTTCTTCATGTCATGTCCATCTATTGATATGAACAGGTCACTGAAGAAAGTGTCATCCACCTTTATTCAACCAACAGATCAAATACGGCAGAGCTTCTTCTTTTGTCCAGCCACTGCAATTGACTTCGTCGACAAAAGCTTGGTACCTGTCCTTCCATGGATCATTAGAATCATATGGAGGGGGTATTCGTGCCTGTCTACGTGCCGGATTATTACATCCGCGTAGTCTATCTGCTTCTCGCATGCTCCAGTTCATGACTTCCATGCCATCTGCTCCCTTTCGGTAGCAGTCAATGCCAAGGTTTTGGATACATTGGCTCCTGTCAAAGATGGTTTGCATCCCTGCAGGCATGGAAGTTCTTCTATTTGGCTTCCTGCCATCTCCTCCTGATCCTGATCCTCCGGATCCGGATCCTCCTGGGCCGCCTGGAGGGTTCCCTCCTGGTGGACCATTATTATGATAGTTTCCGGATGAACCGCCAGGGCATCCACCATTGTAACCGGCGTTTCCAGAAGACGCATACCTAGGGTAAGAATTATTTTGATTCCATCCCTGGTTATAGTTATTACCATTTTGATAATTACCACTTCCTGATGGATTATAATTATATCTATATCCATAGGAAGATGTTCTTGGTTGATACATACCGCCATTAACATTGTTTTGTGGCGGGTTTGGTCTTGGAAAACGTCCATCAGTAGGACCATTACCGGGACCCGGAGATGGGTTCGGTAATCTTGGACCTGCTGGTGTACTATGGCCAGGTTGGGAGAAATATGAAGGTGGTGTTAACATATGCCTCGGTGGTCCCGGTACTCTTGGTTGTGCTACGGGTGTATTATTGTTAGTTCCAGTAGCACTATCGTGAGTCGCTTTAATTTTGTGACTCAAATCTGGTATTGGTGGTGCCGGACCTATCGTATCCAGCACTGGAGTTGCTGGTGTAGGTGTGGTTTCATTACCTGCGGTATTATCCGGTTTCTTATAGACTCCGGATACTACATTCTTATCAGCCCCGTCGTCAACGAATGGGTTGTATCTAGTTGAAGTTGCATCCTTGGATGTTTTCCCCAACATTTTAGACACCACAGCTGGATCTATATTACCTATAGTCAACTGGGCGGCTTCTACATATTTATCTAAGGTTATTGCAGTAGTCTGCAATTCCTGAAGCTCATTCGTGAGTTTCTGTCTGTCTTCTTCCAGTTGTTTATTGTAAGCTATAATGCCTACCCGGATAGTTTCATTGTCTTCAGCCTGTTTAGTACACTGAAGTTTCAATTCCTCTAACTCGCTTTGATAATGGCATATTTCGGATTCAAATTTTGCCTTATCAAGACTTAGTTGGTCGTTCGTATCTATGTATGTTTGGATACGAATGTGTCTATTGTCATATTCCTTATTGAATGACTCTCTCATTTCCTGAAGTTTTAATTCTTCATTCTCGAGTTCCTTCATGTACTCACTCCTTCTGGCTTTGAATTCTTTCCGCATGCCAGTTAGGTCCTCTTCCAGCTGAAGTTTTTCATGGAATACTTCATCTTTAGCTTTGACCAAGGTATTTAGGTTCTCGTTCAAAGTTACATAAGTTTCATTTAACAACAGGATATCCGGTCGTTTAAATTCCTCACCTTCCGGTACCGCATAGGTTAAGTCGCCATCTATAGCGCTGTAATCTAATATTGGTAGTCCGGGTCTGGGTAATCTATAAGGTAGTTCTCCGAATGTTACCCTTTTTGGCATTGGTGCCGGATGTTCTGGATTAGTACTACCACCAACTTCGAACATCGAATTAGTTAACTCGTCAACAAGTGATTGTTGGCTCATTAACTTACCCTGTCTCTGTATGGACTGTTCACGTCGTACAGAGTCTGGTAGATTCTCCTCACTATCATTATAGTGGGGTTCGGGATCTCTCCAAGATGCAGATTCCGCATCTTGGGAGTTCGAATGGGTTTGGAGCACTAATGATCCATTGCCATTCTCCTGGGCAATTAATTGCCCTGCTGGGTTAGCTTCCGTGAGGCTATCTAACCCATGTACCAGCCGTTCGGACGTTATAACGTCCGGGCTATACACCAGAATTAACTGGTCATGGCACCAGTGTAAGGGTTTGTGGCCTTACGGACCTGGGGGGTTCGGGTCTTACGATTCGGAAAGAAAGAATAAGACAGTATTTCAAGTGTATGCCAACGGTTAGTTTTATTACTTAGTGCACACTCATGGCTGCCGAATGGTATAGAAGAGGAAGCTAATATTGATGGATAATGGTCTACATGGTACGGAGGCCAGAAGGGCCTCTGACGTAGCGGCTGAGCCCTGGGCTTTATATAAGGACCCAGGTGTTCGTCGTCAGATGTCCCCACAGACCCGGATCGGTGCTGCCACCTATCCGGAACCTGAGGAACGTCCGACGACTCGACTCACCCGCCACGTCAGACGGTACCCAACTCTATGGTTAGACAATGCGTACCTCTACACTAGCTTGTCTAGAAGAACATGGGAAATTTAATCAGGCCATATTTTTCAAAAAAACGTTTTGTACCTCTTATGCTGACTCTTCCTTGCCACCTTGGTTCTGGAGGAAATACCATCATCGGCGTACACAAACTCATTACACAGCATTGCTGGAAGGTACAGCATATGTTATTAGTCAACAAAGTTGCATTGCATTTATCTACATAGCCTTTATAAGATAAGCGGGAAAGGTGATCAGCTATTAAATTGTCTTCAGACTTAATATAAGTAGCATTAATCTCCATATCATGAATAAAACAAAGCCAATAGATTTTACGAAGCCAGGACATACAGATTTTGTTTTTGCTTCTGCCCGTGTTTATCATGGCTAATTCTTGCATGTTGTCTGTAACCACATGAACTTTTGAATTTGTATAATGAGGAGACCAACGACACAGACCAACACAGGCCATAACTCGTAAACATAAATGTTTCCCTCGTGAACCAATATATGATCCACTTCCGGGGGTGACTCAAGGTGGGGAAAATTAGCCACCTTTGCAGAGTAGCCTTCCCAGAGGCAATAGAAATAATCTTCGCTCATCCAGGCTCCAAACCCCCTTTTTGAAGCATAAGACACCATTGAAACTTCATGGAACTTTGTTCTTGTCAGGCTCTTGCAATTAAAAACCAAGCAGAATTGCAACCACCAGTCAAGGTCTAATCTCGTGGTTTCATCCAAGAAAATATTATGTCTTGAACTAGCTCTAGCACATAAATCAAATAACCTCCTAGAGAAGGTCCTACCCCCATGGACAATCTGGGAGCAAAAGCTAATTAATCCCCCAATTTTTTGCAGGCAGTTTTTAGAAAAGCTCTTCACTTTAGGCATTGGGAGATTGAAATATTCAATTTTGATTTTTTTTTTTCTGGAGGCAGTGAATCAATGGTGATGCCTAAAAAAGTAGTGATCTGACTAGAGTTGTTCACCCTATTGTAGGACACATCAGAACCCAAGTATTCCATCACTTCAATGAGCAAATTTCGTTGACGTAGACATTCCTGCTCAGAATCAGCAACCACTATAAAATCATCTAGTTAGTTGGTTAATTTTGAAACTGCATATGCTCTAGCAATTTTGGCAACAAAATTGGAAATGCTGTCAAAAATGTTTGGGGCGCACTTTAGCCCGAAACTGAGCCTATTATTCACAAAGTGTTCTGGACCATTTCCAGAGTCCCAAGTAAACCCCTGAAGTTCTGTATGAGGTCCATAAATGTTAATGGTTCTGGAAGGATATTTTAAATCTACCACTGACATCCAACTGTTTTGCTTCATATCCTCGACCACAGTATTTATTGAATCGTAAGTGAACGGTTTGTAACTGGTGAGCTAGTAATATGGCAGATTATGGTATCAATCAAAGTAAATCCGCATCCAATAGTGCTCAAGGGTCTGCTGATGGTCTATTGGCTATCATGATATGTCTACTTTAAATTAATGCATGCAACTCCATAGTTAGGGAATAATGCACGGGGCATGGCAGTGGGGGTGGTCTAGACTGTATTGAGACATAGAGGGGCCTCATAGACCCGAGATTTCTTACTACAGTCTAGAGCAGGATCACAGCCATGACCAAGTGCATTATTCCTGTTATAACACTGACAAATCACCCGCCATACACCTGGCAATACATGAATATCAATTGTGAAGTCTAAAGGTGATATGAAGTTAACCTCCTTTGCCAGGAGTGCATTATCTAGATCAATCAGCCAATCAGAATGCAGCATTCAGGATAATGCACTCTGACTTTGCCCAGCAGTGTTATAACCAGGATTAAACAACTGGCACTATGATAGCTGTGATTTCTTCTGCATTTTCTTAAGCTTTTATGTACGATGGATTAACATGCTAAACTGAATCTTGGTGAGAGGAATCAAAGAAGACCCATTCACACCAAGTGCCCTCTATGTGAAATGATATGAATCCAAAGGATCAAAAGATATGTAGAGTTTCACTGGCACTAGACCCATACTAATGGATCTTTGCTATTTTATGCTTTTATTCCTTCATATCTGCAAGACGCATGAGGTATATTGTTTGTGTAAGACAACTTATTTGCATTATACAAAAAGTTGAGCTTTGTGCAATATATAATGTTTGTGAAGCTGTTTCTTCTGTGTGATCTATTATAGTACTTGGCTATGTCTCATAGGACCAGTGCAAGTCAGAAATCAAGGTTTCTGACCGAGGTTTCTGACTGTTTAGATCGAGGTTTCTGACATTTTCTTCAGACACCTGTCATTTGAAATTGGTTACAGAAAGGTACTGTGCAATGATAACATTAGCATTCCTGCACCTCTTGTGCCCAAAGAACAAGTCTAGTTATGTTGCGTAGCCTGCAGAATCAAGGTTCTGGGGCCTAAATGTAAGTCAAAGTCCAATTTCTTTTCATAATGTTTCAGTCTAGATTTAATCTATTACCCAAAAAATTCCTATGTATCCCTTGAAGATAGGCATATCATGTTTCATTTTTGAATGGGAAAGAATCCGAAATACCCTCACCAAGTACCAAAAAGCCTATTTTTTTCATTAACACATCAAGGTTTCTAACCGAGCTTTATGACCGGATAGCATTAAACAACTCCTTCTTCCTGTCTCAGAGTACTTTTTGATAAGCTTTTATGAATAGGAATTGAGACTGACAGTAAATAACATCTTTTCCTGCACAATGTTATAGTTAAATCATGTTTCTAAAGCTGCAGAATTTTAACAGTTACAAATATATATATATATATATATATATATATATATATATATATTGGTCTGTACTTTGAAATCTATCAAAAGAAGGTATATATGTTTCAGTGAATTTAGGTTTGTCTGTGGCCTGAGCTCATCTGTGAGTCAAAATCTTTTTCACACCCCTTTTGTTTATGACAAAGTTGGTCAATTTCTTCAAAATCAAGGTTTCTGACCGGGAAGGTCTCTGACCGTTTAGAACATATTAAGTTTAAATTCTATGATAGAAAATTGCATTTTCCTGTGAAATATGGTTCCCCTGTGTCCAGGCTCCATCTTTCAGTGAAAATCTTTTCCCCACCCCTTTTATCAATGACAGAATTGGCTTATCTGTTTTTGGTCCTTTATTTATTTGGAAAGGTTTGAGGAGTTATTACAGGTAGGATTTTGATATCTAAAAAATAATTCTTGCAGTATCTTATAAGGAATGATTTCCTCTAATAGATAATGGAGTAGAAAATTAACATTTCTGTCTATTTCTGTGCATTCTGCATCTTTTTCTACCCATCAGAAACCTTCATGGTCGATTGAGGTTTCTGACCGGTCAGAATCCTCGATGATCTGACTTGCATTGGTTCTATTAGACATAATCACTTATTATTTGCCTTATATATATGGCCATACTACTGGGTAAATGTAACTCCTCATTTCAGAATCCAGAGTTAGATCTGCAGCATCATTTGCCATGTTTATCGACGGATCGGAGCATCACATAACAAGAATACTCAGTGGCAGCCATCATGTACACTTGCCTCTTGTATAGCATGTATACCATTGGACCTTCCACCATGTTTTCAGCATCTATTAATCTTTTTGTCACAATGCATGTATAAAACTATGGCTCTTGCTACTGCCCAAGTGTTCTGTAGATCTGTCTAATAGGCTGCAAAATAATGCAATTTCAAGTTTCAGCAGAAGACTCATATGTTATTTCCCTCCATGCCCTAGATTCACATGAATTCTTGGACAGTTTAATGAATGGCAAAATATATAAGCTTGAAGTAATAAAGGGTCTACCAATCACTCTTATCAGTATCTAAGGATGGCTCAATGACTCAAAACATATTTGTTAGAATGATGCACTAATCTATGAAATAAAACGTTGAGGTTTTTGTGATCACCTTTACTTCAAGAAAACACCTATGTTTACAATCATTTTGTCACATACAAACTTCCACCAGAGGCAAATTCCACTTAGCCATAGGGAAGTCAATTAATAGTCCCATCAATGACTAATTACCATTAAGGAAGTGACCCATTAATAGGGCTGACACCACAGAGAAAGGTGATCTATTGCATGGGTCAACCCCTGGGACTGGCTTATTATGTAAAATTGATGATTCCTGAAGGTGCAATGGTAGATGGCTCACCAGCCAAGAGACCAAGAGGCAGCCTTTTGCCCTTGAATTTTAACAGTAAAATGAAGTGACAAGGGTCTAATATCACTGGTAGACCTACGTATTATATCATGACTATGCCAAAAAAAGAGAAGTTGTGTTCCCAGCTACATGCCTCAAATATCTAGGGTTGGTAGGTTCGATTCTTTTTTTAGTTTTTGTTTTTGATTTTATATAGAAATGTATGGGGTAGATCTTTGATTTGTGGTAGAACTATGGAAGTATGAGGAAGGTGAAAATAAAAATGTATGTTAAGCTATTGAGTCAAGACCCATAGAAAGATTGATGAAAAGATATAAAAAGAAATATGGAAAATTAATGATAAATATGAACAATTTCCTAAAGATTTTCCAAAATTCTCAAAATTTCCAAAAGAAAAACCAGTTAGGGTCGGCTTTTATTTTGCTAGGGTCGGTCGGGTAACTGGAAACACAACTTTTATTTGGCCCTGACACCAAAATTTAATGTTTGTAATACCATGGGTACAGGTCGTTATTTGCAATTTGGAGGAAAGCCTGTCTCTGTTGCCCTAATCAACATGATTGAGAAATATAGTACTGTTGATATTTAACAAGTTTAAGTGCAGTGTGGGTGATCTTTTGCATAACGGTCCAACTGATTACACTCTACTCTGCCCATGTCATAAAAGAAGGAATTGAAATAGTGTTTCCATGTCCAAATAACCTCCGGTTATACCCAATTTGATCTTTTATTTTGCCCTTGATCAAAGAATTACTAGCTTCACAATTCTGGGCTATTACGTTTAAATGGCAATGCATGCTGCCCATTATCGACACCAGAAACTATTAGACTGTGGCAGGTTTAGAACTAAAATGTTCTAACATGAAAATGAATACAAAAGGAATGGAAATTCACTGAAAACCATAATGAGAATGTTCTATTTCACCCTTACAATGGGGTTCAGGTGACCTTTTCTAAAGGCATCAGCTTGCGTCTTGTGCACTGCAGAATCAGAAAACATGTATGGAGAGGATATACAGCTTGATGGTAGCAACCTTTAGTGTGTCCTTTCAGCTGGCCTTGTAGATCTTGCACATCATCTATGGGAGAATTTTCTCCTCCAACAGTAACCAAGCCACTCTGCTATGTTGATCCACTAGAATCTCTCTGATTCCTGCCTACCCAGTTAGAAGCCAAGTCCCGCCAATCCCCATCCCTGACACTGTCGTCACCCATTGGAGTCCTATGGCTCTGGAGGCCATTTCTGAACACACTACGACTGCTGTCCTTTAAATCGTAGTGAGAACCTAATAATTTGGCCTTAACAGTACCATGCACTAGTAGTCCCTAATGTCTGCACCAGTACGACTGCCCTACTAAACCTTGTGTAATTACTGCATAGCTGCTAATCATAGTGAGCAGTCGTAGGGCAGTTCCTATGATAGCCTGGCTTATCCTTGGCATTTTTAAATGGTAGTGGCTGTGTGTAGTCGTAGTACATTGAGAAATGGCCTCCTGGCTTGTTGCCTATCTTCTGTTCTGTATATTGCTAGTGAAAAACCTCTCACATACCCTGAAGGTATGCCATCCACCTACCTTCAGGGTATACTAGAGCAAAATATGATCTAGCTACATGTCATTGACTTAATCAAAATTATACAGACCTTCCTCATAAGTCTATTTCCGACTTCAAGAAAAGTGATATCAGCAAAATATGGCTTCTAACCCGAAAACTTGGTCTGCCTTTAAGAGGGTGTTTAAAGTAGCTCCAGGCAAACCTATAAGATATCAATGTCCCGCTCTAACTTATCTCCTGTCCACGGCTATGCCTGTTTTGTTTCAATGATGTTCTTCCAAAGATCACTAAGGCCAAATTCAGTCATCATTAAATTAAACAAAGCACAACGATTATAGTCACAAAGGTGTATTTTCTTCAATTATTTCAGATGCCATCTTTGAATTCCAATAAGGCGTAATTGAAATTCTAACACATCAATAATTGTCATCAATCATTATCGTGAAAAGCTAAACATTCATATATGTGACCTATAGACTTTCATACTTTGACTCTAGAGAGGTCAAATACCCTAATATCACTTCAGCAGGCTTGGGAAAAGGTAATACAGTGCCAATAGTGGACTGGGGAAAAACGTTGGCCATATCTCCACCAATAGAACTGTATGTTGAGTAGCCTGAACCACTGTTGGACAACTCTCCACTGTTGGACAGTGGGGGCCTTGGTCACTGCTGGGTAATTGTAAGGCCTACCACTATACAGGTATACTTCTTTGCACAAATCAATAATGCCTTGCACAAATTGCCTTTTCTATTCTTAACCTTATGGTATATGAAATACATCCAGAAATGTTGGAGGATAGGCCAACGTTTAGCCCTCCTCCTATAGTGGAGGGGAGTCAATGTTTTCCAAGCCTGTTCAGGTTGCTGACTACTTGTGAGGTGCGTCCATCATTTCTATGCTACTACAGGGGCTGTTATAGAATTTCTAAAGGCCTATCCATCTTTCACTCTATCTATCACAATCCATTACTCACAAACTAACATGGGAGGTATCAGGGTTCACAAGAAGAAACAACTTCGGCTTTAGGAGAACATGCTGAGACAGTATGGTAATGTTGAAGGTTTTGTATACAGACCAATAAATAAGCAAATGTCAACAATCAGGCCTCGTTGAATACGGGCAGAAGCACCTCTGGAATACGATCCTAAATTATTCACTGTGAGTTGACATTTGCATTTATTATATGGCTCACGGGTTTAAATTGCTTTTAAATAAGGGATTTCAACAATATTTACTGATTTTGAAGACATTGTGTCGTCTCGATTTGTTTTGATCCGCCATGACACCTTGCTCGACGAAATTGGTCACGTGATACGGAGCTAGACGCTACTTTTAGTTTCGATATAAATGTTCCTTGCGCAGGACAATATCTTCATTTTTAACATGGCGCTAATACATAGATATACCTTAAAGAATTCATAACATATTATTTAACTAGTTCAATCATTCTTTTTTTTGCGTAAAACTTCTAATAACCATACCTAAATTCGAAACTAATTACCTCTGTATAAATTTCAAAATGGCACCACGGAATATGCGAGGATCGTATTCCACCCCCCCATTGAATACGGCGTAAGTAGTACTAATCTATAGTGTCATCGATATTAGCCATATAATAAGACACTTTTCTCAAAGCAATATGTCTTATTGGCCTGTATACATGTATACTATATATCGCACATTATCATGGATTGCATTCATGTCTAAATCTCTGTACAATCAGATTTCAGGGACTGATATTCAGACGTCAGATGTCTAAAGAGGCAAATGAGACCTGAAAAGACAGTGAACATATGTCATTATTTGCTACCCATGTTTTCTTTTTAGGTTTTGTTGAGGGCATTAGCTGTGGAAGGACTTTTTTTTATTAGATTTCGTCATTTATTGTCACGTGAGTGATTTTCTATGACTGCATAAAATTCTGGTATTTGTCAAATATATTGCTTAGAAAACAAGGTTAGAAACCATTTTATGTGATTGTATTAGATTAGAGAAAAAATAAGGGAAAATAAAAAAGTTTAAGGATGGTGTTATTATGGACAAGACCATACCTTGCCAAGGGTAGGTTTTGCTTCATGGTAAGATGAAGTTACATTGAGGTGAAGTATAAGGGACAATACAATTTAGTTGCCTGAGGAGGGAAAGAGGAAAAAACATTCAATCAGGGGAGAAGTGGTATCCACTTTATATAGGCACAGAGATATGATGTAGGAGGACAGGATGCTCAGTATACGTTGATGAGGAAGTGAGCTTTTGTAGTTATAAGGGAGAGTGAGTTGAAACTAATTTAAACTAAACAACTGTGGGGGGATCAAGGGCTGTTGAGTTGAATTTGGATTTAAATTCAGTAACATCTACTGCAGTTTAGACATCCGCATTAATTCTGTTCCAAAGGGAGATACCTCTGTATATGGGACTTCGCTTGTATTTCTCAAGCCTGGGACATCTCTCTTTGAACTTGACCTTCAGCTCTCCCCTCATTCTGAGGTTCTTGGTTGGTCTCAGCTCAAGTTTTTGAGAGAGTTTGTACATATGTACAAGGTGGCCTTATGCTTTTAAACAAATCTTTAAGCCCCTGTTTTGCAGCAGTTGCAGCTTCAGAATATGTTGCTGTGTAGCACCTTCTAGCACAAAGATACAATAATCAAAATAAGGTAGTACTATCTGGTTATATATGGCTATGGCACCCGACTGAGACATTAGGTGGCGGAGTTTTCAAAACATGAATAATTAATTTGTAATTTTCTTTCTAGTGACTTTTAGATGCTCATGTGAGGTCAGGTCGCTATCTATCCATATGCCCAAGTACTTATAGCATTTGGGTGTCGCTAAGGTGGTGCTACCCATGGTAATTGGGATCTCTTTGGCCTTCTCAACTTGAGCTTTATAGCCGTACCAAACCACTTGTTTTTTTTTGCATTTATAGTGAGCCTATGCTCGGCACACCATTTACCTACTCTATTCAAATTAGCCTGTATGTTCTCTGCTGCTACTGCCTGTTCTATGTTTTTAGCTAACAAGACGATATCATCAGCATATAACAAGATATCAGTGTCGTAACTTGGTTGATATATAAGATGAAGAGCAAGGGGCCTAGAATTGAGTCCTGGGGGACACCATAATTAACCTGAAGTTTTCGAGATGTCAACTTGAGGGGGACCTATGGTGGTTGGGGGTAGCTGTAAATACTCCATCAATTCCAAGACCCAGGGAGGTGGCTCATATCCTTGAATATTCTGGGTATCTATATTATTAAAAAGTTTCACACTGATACAGTGTTCAGCAGCTTTGGGGCCATCATGTCATACTCCTTCTAAGTCGACAAAAGAGGCCTTATTCAGGGCATTACATGGTTTAAGGATTTTATTCAATTCCCTCCAGAATTGCTGACTATCCCCTTTACAATCGCCCAAGGTTGTTTCAACTGTACTGTCCTTGGCCTCTCTACAGGCTTTTATAATCCAGTATCTGATACGCTGTGCTCTATGGAAATATTGAATATTATGGGTCTCTCTATGTAGAGTGACCATATCCCCGCGATTGGCCATCCTCTCCCTAATCTCCTTTGTAATCCAGTTATCATGGATCAACCTATAAGTAATTTGTTTCATCGGACAGATATTATCTAAATAGAGCTTTACCTGTGACAGGATTAACTGCGATTGGTTTAAGGGATCATGCTCGGTGAAAAAATCGGACCAGTCTTCACAGACCAGGTCCTCCATTAGTTGGTTCCTGTCGTAATACCTATGAAGGAGCTCATTGGGGCCTTTACTCTATTTATTTTCTGAACTACGACAACCAGCAGGTGATCACTGATCAGGTCTGGGAGAGGCCCTTCCATGGGGATATGGTCCGAGTAAGTCAGAATAAGATCCAGGCAGGTTCCAGCCGGTTCCAGATTTAGGACAAGTGACCTGGACTGTAATGAGGTGCCTTCGACCAACAACAGCAGCACTGTTTATTAGAGCCTCGGTTTTCAGACTCATCAACATCTAGCATGTTAACATTAAAGTCCCCAAGGACCCATATTTCAATAAAACCATCATCAATATTATTGACACAGGCCTCAATGAGATCGGTGAAACCCTTCAAGCGCATCTTGAGGAGGCCTGTAAACATTTAATATAGCTGTGCGTTTATACTTGGGATTTTCAATTTTTACGGTCAAACATTAAAAATCATCCTTTTGTATACTGGAGGTCTCGATTAGATCAGCATAGGTGAACAAATCCTGTGATATGTATGTGAGTAGCCCACTCCCTACAGTGTTGGTCAATCAATCTTGTCTAAAATACTCACCAATGTAGGCCAATACAGAGGGGATTGATCATATCCCTCATGAAGCCAGGTCTCACAGAGTGCTAAAATATCAAGATCCTATAGATCTAAGTAATATCATCCTGTTTCCCATTTAGACTCCTGCAGTTCTGAGTGCCAATCTTGAGTCCCCTGGTAATGCCAAGGGCATGGTTTAGTTAAGGTTGATTCAACTGCTAGCAGTCGGCACATCCTGCAGCAGATCTAAGTGCAAAAGTCCAACACTATCCAACCATCCCCTCTCAGTATTAAAAAAGGGGCCTTATAACAGATACTTCAACATGGCACAGAGTAAGGCATTTCGGGTTAATTTGACATGAGTAAGTAGAGGGGTAAAGGGGAGGTCAGATATGTACAGATATGTGATCAAAACTAGTGCCCCTCATTATAAATTGAGAGCAACCTCAGTGTGCTGTGTGGTGTTTCACAAGGTGGCAATATTTACAACTGGTTATAACGAGATGTGATAGCAGTTTTAAGATTAGTTGTAGAGTTACAATAGCAGGTGTTTCTACAAAGACCATTAGTATATTCTTATATATTTCTCTATACAGATAGGAGTGGTTGTAACTTTACAACAGTCATAATAGGGTTTTAGAAATGGCTATTTTATGACCATAATTATCTTCGGCTTGTGAAACACCACATTGGTATGATGTCCAATCCTTGAAAGAAGCCCCTATTTACAGTGTATGCCTCAAATAATAAGTAATAGCACTATGTGCATCAAATACTGATTTACACTTCTGCCTACAGTGTTATAACTACTCCAGCAAACCCATCGAGACACATTTAAGGGAGTCATCTCTCATGACAGCATGCCTCTCCATTGACATGATGATATCATCATACCGAAATAGGGAGGATTGCATTTGTTTGTTGGATTAGTTGTGTAGGTGGAGCTGCTGCAGCTACTACAGGTGTCCAGGCTGGAAAGCCAGCTCAAAATATGGCAACTCTGCTGAGGTATCCTCTAGTCTATGCTGACCTTTGAAGCTATGACTAACTTACCTAACTCCACCACATCACCCTTCTACTTATTCTCCTCAACCTGCATCTACCTTACGCCCCTACTTGCAGTCACTCTGGACCGACTTCACTGTCCTAATAATGCACCACATACACCACAATCTTAAACAGATATATTGCTAAACCAAAAAAAACCCTCTATGTTTTAATTCCTCGCCGTTTCAGACAAAACTGTAGGTATTATGAGTGGTCTTGGTGTTACTGACATGTGTGTTGACAATGACACTATGGACAGCAACACTGTCCCTCCCCACCCATACCTCTTATCAACCTCATTCTCAATGATTTTGTTGAATGGAGATAATCATTTATAACCATTTACCCAAAAAAGACTATGATTGATTCAATGCTGGCAAGTTTCTAATTCTTTAATGGTTCTGCCATTTATGCAATCCATTGGAAGACTCAGATGTAGAAGGGTGAAACTGTTACCTGTGACAGAACAAACCAGAACACCTTGATAATAAATTGACAGATTATATTTGACAGGTCTTATTGATCCTTAACAATCCACATTCATTTTCATCAAAATTACAATACAACTTTTAGATTCCAGGAGAAGACATTTTGTAAGGGCATGCGGTCCGCACACTTTGCCGAGCTGCTGTGGCCATGTTGTTACTCCACCCGTCATACCCTTGCATGTACACACATTTTTTGGGTATAATCCAACATTGTCATGTGGAGAAATTAAGCATGAGGCATCTGTAAAACCTCAAGGTAATGGTGCCAGGCCAAATAACTCCATAACCTTCGATATATAAGAGGATTAAATGATTTTTCATAGCGTAACATCTTGCCACCCTCCTCAAACATGATCGGCATCATGTTGACAGTGCGCGAAATGCCCGGATGTGTGTCAAGTTTTCGTTAACTAGGTGAATTTCCCACAAGCAGAAGCCAGCCGGTGGTGGGACGTATCGCTATGGAAAACCATAGGATTCTTCTTTATTTTGAATGATATGGAGAAATTTGGCTTTTTCAAATTTAAACTCAATCAGGTAGAATAGTGCATTGGTGAGTGAGTGAGTGAGTGAGTAATAGATGTTTAACGCCATTTCAACACCTTAGGTCATATTCATGGTGAGAACTACATTACACAATTTCACAGAGGATTGTGTCAGTGCCCGCGCATATGTGCACCACACACATCCTGAGGGATAGGAAAGAGGAGATATAGACCCTTTTAAGTGGGCTAGGGAAGCCCTGCATTGGTGAGAGCGGGGAACAAGTGGGCTCAGTGCGCTACTACCACCTGGTGTTCATTTTAGGGGTAGGTCCATGACTTTAAACATTCAACATGGTGGTTCAACAGTGAGCAGTGTGCAGTCAGCATTTATCAATTATTTTCTTCATAATTGTTATCCCTTAATAGATAGGCCTATGTGTTCGGACAGCATGCCCGAGTCCACTTATCTCTTTTGTCACTCTGTCCCTCCTCGGACCAATAAAGGAGCTGCATTGTTTGCCATGCTTGTCAATGATGGTGGATGTCACAAAACTAGGATGCTCAGCCAGACTATTTGCTGCCATGTACCTACCTCTAATGTATACTACTATAGGAAATGACTGTTGAATTTGCAGGCATCAAGCTTCCCTGTAAAATTTCACTTTACTTGCGATACAGAGAAATAACGTCTTCTCTGAAAACCCAGAGCCTGTACAGTTAACCACTGTGTTGTGGGGATTATCTCTGATAGTTACAGCGAAAGCTTTGTCCTATAGCTGCTAACAAAATAAGCAAAACGAGGGAATGGAGTTGAAATGTAACTTTTCATGTAAGTCATTTGAGCTAGCAACATGTAATCCCTCTCTTTTATGAAAGGAAAAAAAAGTCACCTGTTTAGTTTGATTATAGATCTAGTTGTGATAACTTATTCATCACTATTCTTTACGACAGCCAGTGTCAATAGCATCTAAGAGTGGTGACTGAAGACTTTATTCTATTAAGACTGATACACCTATACCTGTACCATGTGTTAGTAACTTGATAGATTCTGGCTCATACTTCTTCTTCAATAACTTCTACACTGCTGATTCTTATGGTACATACTTGTAAGCTTTAGGTCTATTGAAACTGACTCCAGTAAGCCAGATGCTCCGGTATGAGCAGCATGGACTAGTTACTCATGGTTAGGTAGTGACCTATCAATGCCATTGACATCAGTGGCGGAGATGAGCTATTGCTGGATACATAGATAGAACTAAACGACCGTGGTGTACGAGGTGGCCGATCCACCACGAGGGAGACAACTCCCGAGGGGTGGATCGGCCACCGAGGACACCAGGGGAGTTTAGTTCTATATTTATTTTATGTTTTTAGAGTATTTAATTTACTGAAAATGAACAAAACCCGTTACCGTAGTTCCCCGTACAAGCGCCGGTCCGCCATTTTGAATGTTTACATGCACCCAGATCGAGGCTGCAGTACTGGATCGGCCGCTGTGGTGGATCGAGACACGTTACGCCACTCGGGGTGTGGCGATCGGCTCCACAATGCTATCTCTACGGGAAGAAGTTATTCACATAAAATAAAGTACCTTGGATAGTCTAATCATCTGAAATTGGTGATCCATAAATGCACTGCTGGAGGGTGTTGCTCCTATAGTAAAAGGAAGAGCTGGCTAAAAATGCCCTTGTTTCCAGTCCTTTCTTTTCATGTAGCTATGACTTGTCCCTTTTGTTGCTCACAAGTGGTCATTCAAGTACGGTGCTAAAAAAGGGGGATTTGAGTAGGTACCTAGTTGGGAGAAGTCAGTCAGTATAATAAACTATAGAGGGTGTGACATGAGTAGGTACCTGGTAGTGCAGCTCTCTCTATTTTAAAAAAGACAGGTGACTTTTCAGACTAATGTGGTGAGTGCAAGTACTTAGGTGAAACAGTGCACGACTTGTTTAGAATAGAGGGCACACACTCACAGCACTTTTTACAATAGGAGCAACACCCTCCTGGCTGGCAGCTGACGGCAAGGACAAAAAATAAAATCTGCCTTTTCCCTTTATCCATACCTGTAATATGAAGTCATGAGGGTCTAAGAACAATGGTACTTATCATTGTCAGGGGGGATATCAAAATAACTATTTTAAAAAAGACAGGTGACTTTTCAGACTAATGTGGTGAGTGCAAGTACTTAGGTGAAACAGTGCACGACTTGTTTAGAATAGAGGGCACACACTCACAGCACTTTTTACAATAGGAGCAACACCCTCCTGGCTGGCAGCTGACGGCAAGGACAAAAAAAAAATCTGCCTTTTCCCTTTATCCATACCTGTAATATGAAGTCATGAGGGTCTAAGAACAATGGTACTTATCATTGTCAGGGGGGATATCAAAATAATATGCCCTATTAATTTATGGAACAAGGGATGTATGGATTAGTGACGAAAAAAGAGGAAGGCTGGTCTTCCAGTTTATTGGCCCAGCCCCAGGCTTTGGAATAGCTACAGCATAGGACAATCAGACGTTGTATGAACAGCTGAAATACAGGCTACGTCAGTGGTTAAATGTCCTTACAATACATTAACCGCTCTATCACGTCCTTCAAATTTCATTACTAAAGAGATGATTATAGTTCATTATTGAGCAGTTTTTCCAATTACTAGGACAGCAGTGGATGTTTAGCAAGCTTTAGATTGTAGTAGTATTTGTGATCGTTTGCAGAAGGATCTCGATTTCATTATGCCATCTATAATTAGCCCCACGTCATTAGAGAAGGAATAAAAAGAGTGTTTCCATCTCTAAATAAACACCAATTATACCCTATTCTGTCTTTGATTATGTAATTACTACCATGATAATTCTGAACTTAATGGTTTTAACTCCAAATGCTGCTCACTAAAATTAGTTTTAATAACAGCGGAAAAGAGAAGCAGAGTGTACCGATGACTGTCATAGTTTTTGCATTTCATATAAAAAGAGTATCTTTTGTTTTGTGAGAAGGGATAATATACTATGTGTAAAAATATGTCTCAATTCCATATAATGTAATTCTTCATCAGGCCTCAAAAGCTTCATTGTCTTTTTAACTCTGAAGTGCAGTAAAATATAAAACATGATTTGATGTTTGTGTGAAATGATAAATCACTTTGTAGCTCCTTTTTAAATAGAAAAAGGCTCTGCCGATAGGATACATGACTTGCCATCAGTTTTAAGGAAGGAGGTAGGCAAACATTGATGGTTTGATTGCCTCTTATAAAGTCATTTTTGTCAACCCTGTCTTAGCACTGTTCAATCAGAACGATGATATTTGAGGGGAAAGATGGTATGATGGATCCAGGAAGGCCTCCTTTAGTGTGACCCTGCTCAGTAATGCCTTCACCCTCAGGAGGACAAAATACCATGTGTCTAAAAATTGTCTTCCATTCGTTTGTAGGCAATTAATCATCAGGCCAAAACAGCTTCATTTCCCTTTTGGTTCTGGAGCAGATTAAAGAAATAAGAAACAGGAGATAATTTAACGTTTGTGTGAAATGATTGGTCACTTTTGTAGCTTCAGTGCAATAAAATGGTTCAGTGGTAATAGGGTATGTTTTGTCTTCAGTCTTAAAAAAAGAGAAAAAGGCTTACAACAAGGTTCTGATGGCCTGTTATAAATGCATTTATCACTCTTCTCTGAGCACTCTAGAATCAGGAAATTTATGTAGACATGATTGAAGAGCTTCTTTAGTCTGGAGGGTATCTCAAAAAGATTTGGAATTGATCCTGCCGGAGGTGATAATTCCAAAATTGAACTCACTGACCTTCTGGAGTGGATTCCCTCTTGTATTGTAAAGAGGGAGTCAGTTATAGGAGTGGTATAGGAGGGATCCAGTCTCTTATTTTGCAACTCGACCTATTTCCGTGCAGTTCACTTGTAGCAGAAGTCAAGCAGGGAAGTCTGTTCTTAGGGTGAGAAATGTAGGAGAACTGCAGGATCAAATAGTTACGGTGAGAACTGGTTTCCCAATCTTTTTGAGATACCCTCCTGACCCTGCAAATGGCTCGGTATTGCTTGCTGTCTTAGGGCAATTCCTAACATGGTGAGACTGGATATAACCAGAAAGACTCCGAAGGATTCTACTCCTTGCCATATGTCCTCTACCATGTCTATGGCAGGTGAGCAATTTGCTCTGGAAGTCGTTTCTTAACACACTACAACGGGCCGTTATGGAGTCGTGGTGAAAACCCTTGATTAGTTTCGACCTAATAGTATTGGTCATATAGTACCTGCAGTAGTATGACTGCTCTACCAAACACCATGAAATAACTATATAAGTTAATAGTATAAGTGCGTGCTGATTGTACAGAGCAGTCGTAGGCCACTACCTACGATTATTGGCACTAGGTTTGAGGTTTTCAAATCATAGTGGCTGTGTGTGATTGCACTGTCTTATGAAATTGCCACTTGAGATGTATGGAGGTATGACTGGAGACTGGGGGAACAATCTGCGTTAATGGACTGTATTGTTTGTTTGTTTTTATAGTTCTTGTTGGCTCATTTTATCCTCCAAGGTGATCTCCTACACAAACCATCAAATACATAGATAGATATCATGCAGCCCAGCAAGATGCTCAATATGTAAATAAATAAGAGATCATTTACACAGAAAATGACAGTCACAAATGAGAATAATGCAAATGTAGAGGATGCTGGTTATTTGAATAACTCTAGTTATACATACTTTTGAAATGCCATCCACTCAGAACAGCCAAGTTGAGTTTGCTATACTGACCCAACATCTGTCTTGCCATTGGCAAGAGGGGGGTCATTCTGTCTCAGTTTCTGTAGTGCAGTACCGACCCTGAAGAGTGGTGGCTGATGTGTCAAAGGTGGGGGGGGGAGGACTTCAACGGAATATCAAGTTTACAATCAGGGAACTTTGATACTCTTACAATTGATATTTTATAAAATAACACTCAGGTTTCATATATTTATCCCAGGGCCATGATGCATCATTATGTAAAAACCCTTTGCAAGTCAAAGAGAGCTCGAAGAAAGGGGCCCGTCAGTTGACTTTCTGAAAAAAAGGGGGGCTGTAAAAGCAATGTAGCTTTGCAAGGGGCTGTCAAATGGCAGCTCCGCCGAAGAGTTAACCCCAGGTGTACTGTGAAATGGCAGAAGCAAGGCTTTAGTTTTAGAGTTGGCACCTACCATCAAAGGGTTAGTCCCCTTGAATTCCCCATCCATGGCACTGACATCTCCTATCAGATTCTTATGACCCTGCCGTGATGCCTATCTTCGCCTGTATATAACTGATCCTTCTCCTCACCATTAACCCTGTTTTGTTATCCCCTCAATCTCTCTGCAGAGACCCTCACTCATGTTACTACCTGTCCCCTATCTTCCTGTATGATTTATGAGTATAGTTCTGGTTCCTGTGCTAATCCTATCAATACTGACATTATTGAGATCAGAACCGTCATAGCCGTTAATACACATCATCCACAATCCTCGATATAGTTACAGAAGCATTGAAATTGAATCAAATTTAGTCTTGGATAGGTGTGAGACTTGAATATCAGCTAGGGATAGAGGTATATTGAAAGCTAGAAATGCCAGGGAAAACACGACACGACAGTGTCTTTAACACAAGTGATGATTAGAACTGGAAGGATTATAACGTGTAGACAAACATCCAGTTGGTCACTCTATTCAATATATTCACCGCAGGCTATGCACTGTCAACTTGACACCCACTCAAACCATTCACAACCTTGGGAATGGGGAGGTTGTATGTGCCTAGTGGACTTACAGCAGCTATACGAAATATATGTATTAAGGTTCCATGCTTTTCAATTGTCTCTCCACCAAAGTGTGGTATAAGTTACTATAATGTAATTGTTACTCTCTACAGTACACCAATAAGGAATTCCGATTCTACCCATGTTCTACCTTTCTTGCTTCCATTTTCATGCATTCATTATCTGGACATATCCATTAATTTCTGCCTGTGACTTCAACATCATTACTAAGTGATCTTAATCTGTCTTATATTTTCATTGCTTCACATCACAACTATTGCATGTTTCTGTCTGTCCCTGGCTGTTTCTCTTCTCTTTCTTCGTCTCTCCCTTTGTCTTTCTCTGTCTCTCTCTTTTTCTCTCTGTCTCATTTTCTCTCCCTTTCTTTCTTCATACTGAATATATTTCCAAGCTATGGCTGTATTATAATGAACCATGTTTTAAGAGTGTTTTGGCTGGGGGATATATCACTGAGGACAGCTTAGCACGCCTGCTCCCTCAAAAGCCCTTTCCATCATCATCCTTAGTGTAGTCCATATCCCTCACAGTGTAAAGTCCCTAGAGCCAGGTCTCTGTCATGGAGATGGGATGGTTGGATAGTGCTAGCTAAGTGGACAAATCTGTCTTGCTAACACCTGAATGGTCGAGTCATCTCGAATAAAAGTGTTATAAAACGTTTTTATTCAGTACACTGTAACAAAAGATGTCATCGAAAAAATGAAGGATCTCTCGTCCCAAAGTTGCCAGAGATCCTTTGTAACTTTCACATATTTTTCACAGAGATTCCTTGTACCACCACACTGCCACCTGGAGATCATACACTGGATCCCTGTTGTGTCATTACGGTGGTTCACTGTTCAGTCTTTACAAGGACCCCTTGCAGATTTAACAGTTATTTCTTACAGTGCAGATGTTTGTCTTTGTACTAAAGTTCATCAAATGTTGATATTTTAATCTTATCGTTAATGATGGTCCATTTCACCGCATACTGCAGAAGGCAAATGGCAAGGAATGCTCTGAGAAAAAAAATAGCAGACTTCATACAGCATCACCCTGCTGGTGGGTCCCCTTGAAATGTGTCTGTATTTATCCTATTGGCATTTCAATTTTGAATAAGGTAAACTTCATACATTCATGTCTAAATCTGTACAGCAAAATCAGATTTCAGGAAAAGATATTCAGATATCAACTATCTGCAGAGTCTAATGTAATATGATTAGAGTCTGTTCCTTACCAACTTCTGTTAGTGATCGCATGTCATGCGCTCATATAATTTGATCTTCACACATTGTTTGTATGACTTCATTAAAGGGTGATAACTGTAAGATAAAAGACTTATTTTCAACCCTTTTACTCTAGATGGACTCATCCGCTAACCCTTTAAGGGCAGAGCAAAAATTGTTGCCCTGGCCATGGGGACGGCCTCTGAAAAAAGTATAGTTCCTAAAGGACGAGCCTATTTTCAATTCCTATACTAATCCTATATAACTGGCATCGACTATAGTCGACGCTAGGCCTGCCATGGTGTTGACTATAGTCGATGCTAGGCCTACCATGGTGTCGACTATAGTCGATGCTAGCCCTCAATGGGTTAACTGGTAGCAATGCAGATAATTCACTCAGGTAACACTGTCAAGCCTTTCTCTTCTAATAACTAGCGCCACAGGGACTTCAGAGGGAGTGGGCGTGTCTGACAGTGTCCGATCGAGTACCAGGAAGTGTAATGCAGAAGAAGCTCTGAGGAGCTTCACTTCATAGATCATGAAATAATTAACAGTTTTTAAAAGGCCTTATCTTGCCGTTGAGACATGGGGGAAAGTGTTTAAAGGGAAATCTGATTTCAAAAAGAGAAATTCAGATGAAGTGAAATTCAGATGACAGATGCCTGTACAGGCAAACTTGATATGTACTTTTGATCAGCCTTTGATAGTGAACACAAGCAATGTATTCATATGATATTGCCTTTAAAATTAGCACCTTTTTATTATAAATTCAAAGGCACTTGCTGTAGGTAAAGAGACTTATTTTTAGCCATTGTAGTCAAGATGGATTCACCAGCTAGCTGGCAGTAAAGCCCACCGTGAACCAGATTGATGTGCTGGACTAACACTACCTAGCCATACCCTCATACTGAGAGGGGCCTCACCAATGGGATTTCAGAGGGATATGGAGTAGGGGATTGTTTGATGGCAGCACGTTCAACACTAGGAAGGTTGAGGCCACTGCTGAGGATAGAAGAAACATAAGCTGTCTCCAGTGTCATATCGATCGGCCAACACTAAGTTCAGAGGGGATGTATTAATCTGTAGATCATGTATGACATTATCGCCTTATGTGAAATCAGAAAGATGACTTTATAACATGCATTTATACACTCATCTCTGCAAACTAAAGATGTGTCGGGCATACCTGTTCATCGTAATACACAATGTATTGTCTTGTATCATCGTGACTTTCAATAAATTCAGATTCCATTTGGCCTAGCTATATAAAATTTATTCACCATCTCATTCATATATCAATTTATTTCATCTCTCTTACTGGACCAGCATACTAACGATCATCATTTTATGACCACTGTATTAAATGTGGTTGTAATGGAACCTGGACCTTGTTTCAATAGTCTCTATGACAGGTTCAGCCACCTACAACTTGAGATGGGCCAAATCTTACCAGGTGATCTTAGGATTTTGGCCATAGTGACCAAATAGCAGGCTACATTACTGGGTGACCGTACTTCCTGCTGGCTCTAAATAGCCACCACACCAGTAACTGAATATAAGGGAGCCTAGTATGACAGCCCTCTGTGTGAATAATTAGTGGGTAGTCTTAGCTGTTGCCCTCTGCACTCCTTTAATCAAATGTACCCTATCTGTGTTCTTTTCTTTGTAACAATAGTTAAAGTACTCTATATATAGACTAATGATCAAAAAGGTCCTGACCCCATACCACTCATGGACTTCACCTTATATAGCATGGTGCAAGTTGAGGGACCTGCTACCAAACTACTGTTTTTTTTTGTGAGTAGATGGTAAGTTTTCATGTCCCTTAAGTATAAAAAGCATAGATCTTTATTTCTATTTGTTCATTATCCACTCAGGATAAAGGATGGCAATGACCCACTTTATTGAGCTACATGAGAAGATATTCCAAAAAAGGTATCTGTACTTCATGGGGCCATGGGCGATCACCTATAGACAGTCACTGCAGCCCTATGCTCGTTTGAACACAGGATTGCAAACTAGACCATGAGGGAGGTACGACTGGTCACTATGTTGACAATAGTGGCTCCTATGACTGGCTGCTATGACTTCATAGTGGTGGGTATCCAGCCACTATAGTTGAATAAATAGCTGGAGCGTGTTGCTCCTATGGTAAAAAGAGCTGTCAGTAGGTACCCTCTTTCAAAAGAAGTCACGCTCTGCTTCACCATTCAACTTGCACTCACCACATTAGTCTGAAAAGTCACCTGCCTTGTTTAAAACAGAGAGAGCTGCACTATCAGGTACCTACTCATGTCACACACTCTATAGTATATTATACTGACTGACTTCTCCCAACTAGGTACCTACTCAAATCCCCCTTTTTTAGCACTGTACTTGAATGACCACTTGTGAGCAACAAAAGGGACAAGTTATAGCTTCATGAAAAGAAAGGACTGGAAATGAGGGCATTTTTAGCCAGCTCTTCCTTTTACTATAGGAGCAACACCCTCCTGTACTGTAGCTCACTATGTAGTCACTGGTATGGAGTCATTTCTCAGGAGGGTGTTGCTCCTCTTGTAAAAAGAGCTGTGAGTATGTACCCTCTTTTCTAAACAAGTCATGCACTGCTTCACCAAAGTACTTGCACTCACCACATCAGTCTCAGAAGTGGCCTGCCTTGTTTAGAACAGAGAGAGCTGCACTATCATGTACCTACTGATGTCACACACTCTATAGTATACTGACTGACTTCTCCCAACTAGGTACCTACTCAAAGGTGGCTTTTGTAGCACCGTACTTGAATGACCACTTGTGAGCAACAAAAGGGACAAGTTATAGCTACATGAAAAGAAAGGACTGGAAACAAGGGCATTTTTAGCCAGCTTTTCCTTTTACTATAGGGGCAACACCCTCCATACATCCCACTATGATTCTTAAAGACTGGGGTAGAGGACTGTATTCCATGATTAAGCCCAAAAGAACCATCTGATGGTTCACATATAACCTTTTTTTCTGTTCACAAACTAAATATTCTATGATCAATAGAATAATATCTACTAGTAAACTTACTAACTGTTCAATACTGCCATGACGCCCATGAGTCGCCCAGAAATGTGTCAATTTGTGTTAAGCCTCTGACTGTTTTTGATTATTTGTAATGTCCCAGACTGCTGGCTAGGAAAGAATATTTTGATAGAGATCTATGGAATTGAGTTGTCTCAGGGTAAGAAATTGTATGAACTAATGCAAAATGCATTCTCATCAAACAGCCTATTCATGAAATCAAATATCACCCTATTCTTTGTCTACAAGCAATGGGAATGGCTGAATAGTTTCTTTATGTCCTTGCATTCTTGCATAAATTGAATGATGTCTCACTGTTGTCAGATAAATTATATCGTTTAACTTCACTTTTTTACTAGAATAATGGTTTGAGTTATTATATAACTTCGGTTCAGTTCGAGATATGTCAATATCAAGCAAAACCAGACAAGTTAGCTCGGGTTAGTGCAACCGGCACATGTTTATTTCAGGATTACATAAGTTCGAAGTGGCGCTATGAAGATAGCTCTGTTCTCTTCAGGTGTTGTCCTGGCTGCAGCCAGAAACCAACTGAGCTCACTACGCGGTCCCAGGTAGGGACTGGAGCAGCGAAGACTAGTGCTGCCACCACCCCATAGTGGCCAAAGATCGAAGCGACCTCTGGTCCCACCATTGCTAACTGCACCGATCGACCTGCCCCCTCGAATAGGGAGCAAACACTATATACAACGCTCCACGAGCCCCTACACTAGTCTGACAGGCTGTGCTGAATTTCCCTCTCCCATTCTGTAACTAATGAGAGGAAATTGTTCATGATGGTAATGTATAACAAAGTACTTCTCACCTATCCACCGATGTAAAACTGATGATGTGCCAGGAAGAAAGAAAGTAATACCAGCTCATCCTTGCTCAGTACCTCAATCAGGTAAATCCCATTTGACTGCAATTTCACTGCTTTGTCATCTAATCAAGTCAAATTGATCGAGTCATTCTCTAATAGATCGATTCCATGTAGAGGGGGTAATTTATGATAGGCTTCATTACAGACAATTAAATCCTCTCTAAAATGCTTCTTTTACACCCAAAACAACATCATCATATTTCAAAATTGCACTCTTCATAACAAATAGCTTAATCTCAATTTGCCATTACATTATAACCTTTCCAATCACACAATTTAATCTTCTTTCCTCTCAGCACCCATACTTTTAAATTGTCCTTCAGTCAGTGATCGAAGCAATATTTCATCAAGGTATCAATTTTTTTAGTATTACCAGTATTGTTTTTTGTTTTTACAGCTCGACTGACAACAATTTCATACTTAGATGTATATGTCTTGTAAAACCTCTCTCTATTTCTTACAACCTAAAGAAATACCATCCAGTAGGGGAAGTTTGAATGTGATATCTATGACTTGGAGCCAACATATTTATGATAAACACTAACCAATTATCATACTTATTCATCCCACATCTTTCGTATTAGCTGATCTATGCTGATTCAATTAATCCTTCAATAGGATGTACGACATTGATCTTTTCTCTTAAATAGCATCAATATTTTGCCGTTTCCAAGTACTTCTCTCACATCTAGCTATGGGGTTTAAATAGCCAATGCATGAACATAGTGATAACAAGAAGTTGGTGATTAGTGCATAATTGATGATAGCTTTATTGTTCAAAGTACATGCTGGTTAGATGTTAACTCAGCAAGTAGCTAGTTGGTAATGTTGGCAGGTGTACTATAGCGCCTGGCTGTATATACACAATGACCATCTGGAGACCATTCCTTAAGGTGCTACGACCACATACCACCACTACGACCTGAGACCCCCAGGAATAGTGCAGGTGATCGTAGTCACTGCACTACGACTGCTCTGTACGATCACCACCTATGCAATAATTACATAAGTTTTGGTAGAGCAGTCATACTGGTGCAGGCATTAGAACCAATTATCTCACGATTCTGGCCTATACAGTGCCTTTTTGGTCATAACCCCAGTTCCTTATCCAGCCATAACGCACTCTGAGACCTTTTCTTCGTCTTCAAGAAGCTGCTGGTTTCAATCCGGACTTGTTATTAAATTGGAGAAGTATACAAAGTCAACTCCTCCATACATTTCCAGTTAAAAACGTTTAGGTTCAACAAGGAATCCATCCCCGGCCGCTGAGGCAGGAGGTGAGCTCGCTGTCCACTATACCAAGGCGACCGGTGCTAGAAACCAATGTCCATCAAGTATTTGAAAAATTTTTCCGACATACCTGATGTTTACAGACCTCGTTAGCATAGATTTCAATGGTGCCAGGTGGAGTTATTAACAGAGAACCATCCTTAGATATCCTATATGAACGTGCCATGCCTAATTTCTCCATTTTCTTCGAAATAGATAAGAATCCAATCATTTTCCATAGCGATACAAGTCGGGACCCGTCCCGTATGGCCATTTCTTGTTCGACGTGTGGTTGACCTAGTTCTTACATCCGGGCACCTACCAGCATCGTCAACAATACGAAATGGCCGTGTACCGGGCCTTGTGCGTTGGAGCGGTATGGAAAATCAATGGATTCTTGTTTATTTCGAAGAAAATGGATACCAAATGTAGGCGAACACCAACTAGAGATCATATATTTGGCGGTGTTAGAAGAACAGGGCTGGACATGCTTGGATTCTACCCGAAAAATGTGTGTAAAGGTGGAGATATGTCGGACAGAGTGACAACATAGCCACGACGGCTTGGCAAACCGTGCGGATAGCATGCACTTACAAAATGTCTTCTCCCCTTATTAAATACAGGGTTATACGGTAAGAAATTAATACAAAATGGAGAAGAATGTGAGATAAACGCCTTAATGTATGTTATGGGAATGCACTCGTGGATTTACGGGTTAATAATAATCCACTCCCCCTTCGGGGTCGTGGATTATTAACCCGTAAATTCACTCGTGCGTTCCCATAACATACATTAAACGCATACTAATGCATGATACTGTAATGGCCTTATTTTAAGGTCTGCCACTACGATTCAAAGTACAGCAGTCATAGTGTGTTAAGAAATGACCTCCAGGTGTACATATCAACTCTAGCAGTAGGATGTGGTACTACTGCATATATATTATAGGCAACTACAGTGTAGTTGGCAATAATGGGTGATATATGTAGTATAATGTACAATATAGTAATGAAGTAAAAGCGGCCGAGTTCTCTACTCATCACACTTTAACTCATGTACCTGCCATATGGAAGCCATTAACCTAGTAAATAAGTGATTCAAAGTCCCCTAAAGAGGAAGTAATGCCTCATGATTTAAAATCATGGCCCAACAATATAACCATAAGGCATCAGGCATTGCATTATGCACCTTCGGAGACTGTATTATCACTAAAAAGACCTCTAACTATGAATCTTGACCACCACACTGATAGTATGCATTATTCCATGGCAATCTTGGAATCTAAAGGGAACACTGACCTCATTCTTTACGGCTAATCCACGTAATCTCAATGGAATGAACAAAAGCTTTGTTCTCTTCACTCACAATGCATTGCACAATAACTAAGAAATTAGGGTACCACCAACCCCTCTCTTGTCAATTCAAAAGAGATAAGTTTTGCAAGGTTTGAGTCACTAGTGTCAATACCATATTTTTTTGAGTAGTCGTAGGTTATGTGGCGCTCAGACCACTTAACAATTCTGAATGATAAGATAAATGTCACTGATTATTTAGGCTATGGTCAAAGTTCACAGAGGGCTGGTTCCTGTCTAAAAACTGTCCTATATTTTGGAAAATATACAGTTATTTATTTATAAATATAAAGTTATACGTCAGGAAATGATCCTGAGTGGATAGCCCCTTTCATGATTCCCATTTCATCCTTAATTAAACCAATGTTTTAGCTCTCAAGATTCAAACTTTAGATGATAATCTACTAGAACATACTTTATAAGAAACTGAGTGAGTCCTCATCTATGGACAGTCCTCTTTTTATAGTGCCTGCTTAAACCCTAATTGCATTTCAACTTTTTTTTTCTCAGATGTACAATGATATTGATGCCTAGATCTTAATAAAATAACTTTTCAGGCAGTGATTTGCAAAGTGATTATAATGTTCTTAGGTCAAATGTGACAGCATTAGGCAGTGTTTTCTTTCAGCATCTGACGCGGCAGGCACCATATGTTAGGAGTTCACAGTCGCTTTATGATCGAATACAAAGGCAGTGGCCAATGGATAAAAGACTTATTTTCAGAGTGTTTATTTTGGATGGATCGGCTCGCTAGCTGCCAGTTCATCTGATTCTTCCACTTGCTTAACACTATCCATCCACCCTCTCCCAGTAACAGGGACAGTTGCCTCACCAAAGGAACTTCAGAGAGAGATGTATTAGGGTTGCTTGTGGGAACCATCTGGTAGTTAGGATAGGGGTGATATAAGGATGGGTATTGAGGGGACTTGCACTGTCATCAGTGTCATATCTCTCTCACATAACACATACTTTCAGTTGGAGTCTCTACTTTGATGCATACAATTAGAGAATATACATGAACACTTGTGTGGGAAGGAGGTATTATGGGGTCTGAAAATGCATCATGGTAGTGTAGGTTATATCTGCTGTAACACAATTATCTTTTCATGTAACAGCAAGACCCTGTAGAGGTAGTAAATATGTAATGGCGGCCAATTTTCCAGTTGTTAACCCTGCCTGCGTGATGGTCATCACTGTCCACAAACATGGCTGATGAGCAGCAAGGCCGTATCTGTAATGGGGAGATGCACTGAAAACCTGGAAGATCCGAAACTAGTCAGTGGTAACGACTCTACACTGAAAACCTGGAAGATCCGAAACTAGTCAGTGGTAACGACTCTACACTGAAAACCTGGAAGATCCGAAACTAGTCAGTGGTAACGACTCTACACTGAAAACCTGGAAGATCCGAAACTAGTCAGCTGTGACCACTTTGGGTCCTCAAGTTGACGATACCTAAACTACAGCTTTAGGTAGTCACAATGATGACTTTAAGTCATAATCCTGATGACCTGAGTCATCAGGATGACAATACTGACAGTACAGAGTCATCATATTGACGACTCAGGTCATCAGGATGATGACCTAAAGTCATCATTTTGACTACCTAAAGTTGTAGTTTTAGGTATCGTCAACTTAAGGACCTAAAGTGGTCACTGCTGACTAGTTTTGGATCTTCCATGTTTTCAGTGTAGGTCCTCAGGTTGACAAAACCTAAAACTACAAATTTAGGTTTTCAAAATGACGACTTTAGGTCATCAGAATCGTCAGTATAACAATACTGACAATACAGAGTCGTCACACTGATTACAGAGGTCGTCAGGATGATTATCTAGAGTTGTGATTTTGACCACCTAAAGTTGTAGTTTTAGGTATTTTTAACCTGAGGACCTAGAGTCGTCCCTAGTTTCGAATCTTTCAGGTTTTCAGTGATGTCCCATAGTTGTATATTGATATCATGATGGCTATACACAATGATATTGAAGCTACCACCTGGCTACTACAGACTGCACTACAGCTTAAGATTTTTAGCATTATATGTGGCTTATATCGTAATGAATTCGAAAAATATTGAAAAATGATTTATTGTCCCAGCTGCACTGTTGTCTAGATGAGAAAAACTTATAATGAGTTGCAAAGACTTCCTAACTTTCTATTATCTTGAGCAGATGGCTTCAGTATAGGCTTTTGTTAATACCATGAATGGCCTAAAATCAAATCATTTCTCAATCAGACTCATTTCCATCTTTTTGTGCTTTCATACCCAGCATGAAGTCAGAGGCGTAGGAAGCAAATCTTCATTGGGGGGGTCCGGCGAGGGCACCATCGCGACTACCTTGAATTGTAGGCTGATGCGTGATGGCGTCTATATATGTGTATTTAGAATTCATATAGAAAAGTGATTTTTGGTAAATTTGGATCTGACTTTAGGCTCAGACCCCCATTCTCCCTATGACATCACCATAATAATCTAATTTGAGATGTAAAGTTTTAGCTTCTTTTCCATTGTGTTTATGAGTTCTTGGAAAATATTGGGGGGGCCCAGACATACTCAGGCCCCACCTCCTTCATGATTGAGGGGGCCCAGGCCCCCCTGGCCCCCCCTTTTCCTACGCCCCTGTGAAGTATTGACATCTAATAACACTTTCCAATTTTCAGATGCATAAGTCAATCCAGTGTTGATTTCTTCCCATTTCGTAAATAATTATAGGAAATTGGCATAAAGTTATTATGAATTGAGTAGATTTTTATCCTTTGTTTGTGTTTACAATCGGGAATTGGTGAGGTATTGTACCATCAAAACAACACTTCAATAGTCATCAGATTAAAAGATCAATGCCACCGAAAAGCTGTTTCCTACTGTCAAAGTACACTTATTGAAAGAGGTATACTTCTAGCTGTAAATTCCCATTGATAAGTTCAAATACACAATCACTCAAAATTCTTTATAGCTTGAAAATATTCTCATGTTGCATGATTTAATAGCAATTTGTAAAGAATCAAAATGATAAAGATATCCCTTTGGTCTTGTGCAATGAAGACAATTTAATCAAAGAGAAATTTACAATATCTCATGAAGAGAAAAGATTCATATCAGCTTAGGCCAAATAAAAAAAAAGGTTTGTTTCCAGTTACTCGACCGACCCTAGCAAAACAGGGCCGACCATAGAATTCTTTTTTATTTTGAGAATTTTTAAGAATTTTTGAAATTTTCTTTTCGATTTTTATGAATTTTTCAACAATTTTTCATGGATATAATCTTTAGGTGTACAGGTAATGGCTGTATAAGACACATCTTTAGCATATATTTCACATTTCTTATTTTTTTGCCAATGTGCTTACCTTGATATAAAAAATCAGATAGGTTTGCCTATACATTTCTATGCAAAATCAAAAAAAAAAAAATCAAAAAAAAAAATAATCCGACCTACCAACCCTAGCTCTGTGAATCATGTAACTGGAAACACATGAACTTTTTTGTCGGTCTTTTCCTTTCTGAATGAAGTAGATGACGCTGGAAATGACAGTATGTTATCATCATATTTCAAAACTGTGCTCATGGTGTCGAAAGGTTTATTTCAATTTGCGCAGGTAAAACAAGTGTCTATTGTCCTCTATGGACACTTGGTAACATGCATGAAGCATGGCGGCATCAGATGGTTGGAAGCAGGTAATGGCACACTCGATGCCCTGCTTTAGGTCACCTATGCAGACTGACTGATGTCATTCAGACAGCGTAGGGACAGTATCCTAAGGGTCCCCTGCTTTCTAGTTCTATTAGAGCTTGGAGTATGTTATATCGGTTCCTAACTGATCCCAGATCTTTTAGATTCCATTATCACTGCACACCAATGGCCGATGAGACGCTGCTACACTGCATGTGACGTCATGACCTACTGTACTCAAATCGAGGCTATCCACTGTTAGTACACCCCCATGTGCCTTGAAACAACATATTGCTCTTTGGTCATTTCGGCCAGTGACATCCAAAAATGGTCATGTGATCTGGGTCCTTGGAAGTAGCTATCCCTAAAGTATGTTACCCATTTGAACCTAAATTCCATCATGATTTTTATGAGGTTACTTCACATTCATGACTGACACCATAGATGCTAATCCACTTCAAATACTTCTCAAGACATGGAATGAGTGCTTTAAAGGTCCGCTTTGTATAGAGCCATTTCATTCCTCTGAAATTGGGCATTACATGCCTAAATGTCTACAAAATTAGTTTTCAGGGAGTGACTTTGTAATGTGATTATAATGCTCTTTAAGTCAAATGTGACAGGATTAGACTTAAGACTGGAACTTTATTTGCTAATCCACGTCAAAATAAATTGTTTTTAAGAACAGTATTGCGTGCTTATGAATGGACGATCCACTATGTATTATCCTTGCTTCAACGTTTATTGCATTTCAACTTTTTCTCAAATGCAGAATTACATTGCTGTTTAAATCTAAATGAAATAAATTTTCATGGAGTGATTTTCAATGTCAAAAGTGACAGGATTAGGCAGCGTGAGCTAAAACTCTCTGATGTCTCACATACCATGTATTCATGCATTTATGTCTTTGGATGATTACGCCAAGATCTAAACCAAAGGATAAAAGACCTATTTTCAGTGCTTTGATTCTAGATGGACCAGCCCACTGGCTGCCAGCTAATCCGATTCTTCCACTTGATTAACACTATCCAGCCATCCCCACTCTCAGTGACAGTGGCAGGGCCTTGCCAAAGGGACTTCAGAGTGAGATATATTGGGGGATATTTGTGGACACCACCCGAAGGTGAGGGTGGGAGTGATCTGAGGATATCATATCTCTCCGACAACATGCAGGAATGTTAGGGTCAATCTTACTATCAGCTTCATGTCAGAATACAAAAAAAGGAATAAAGGGACAGAGTTAGTGAGAATGATAGGCAAAGGAAGAGGTCGGTTTTATTAATGAAGTAAGGTTGGTTTTGTGGCTGGAGAGAGCTAAAAGGAATTACAGAATCAGAGAGTTTTAGCTCACACTGCCTAATCCTGTCACTTTTGACATTGAAGATCACTCCATGAAAATTGATTTCATTTAGATTTAAACACCAATGTAATTCAATTGCAAAATGCACTGAAAACATGTGCCATACTAGGCACTGCATCCTAGGATAACAACTACTTTGAAAGGTAGTCACGATCTCATTTGTATAGTCTAATAATATATGTCCATGCTACAATGCCCAACTCAGACTAACTTGGAGCCTGTGGTGGTATGTACATGTGAGGAGTGGGGACTGAGAGCTTACATTGCTTACTTGCTTACATGTAAGTTATGCTAGGCCAACATTTAGTCTGTCATTATCAATTAACAAATGGTATCATTAAGAATTTACAATAGTACGGTTTTCTGGGGAAAATGGCCAATTTATGTTATAAGATAAAATAGAAAATCTGAAATTCTGATTCTTTGTGCCATCTACAGGTTTGCCTAGATGAGAAGAGTTTGATTTAAAAAATGGGATGATGAATACTTGTCTTTGGGTCTGAAGGCAGGGATAATATTTTATTGAGAAAAGCAGATGACTTCAGCATGGCTCATGTCAATGCAGTGAATAGCCAATTGATAGAGGCAAATCTTTATTCCATTAGACTCATGTCCAACTTATCATGTTTTTATACTCAAGCCTGAATTCTTGGAATCCAATGACATTTTCTCATTTTTACATCAATGAAACGATCTAGCAATGATTTCTTCCATCCTGTTATGTAGATAATAACAGGAACTTGATGTTCATGTCAGAGAAATGGCTCTGAGAAGAATACAGTTACCGGGTTATTTTCAGTAATTTTTATGATTTTTGCACTGTTGTTTGTCTAGTAATGGGGAATTGATGAGAATTTGTTTTGTTCATTCATTAGCAAAAATGAAGCAAGAGTCATTACATCAGATAGAAGATCAACACCACTGACATGTATGGGAATTTAGTCCCATGTATGGATTTAGAAAACAAACAGAAGCATAATGTGCACTCAAAACTATTTTATTTGACAGTAGCTCTGTATACTAATTTTGCAAATTTTTATCTTCGTTTTGTTTCAAGGTGAGACTATAATTTGACAGATAATGACTAGAAGCTGCAAGAATCTTCTAGTCTAGTAATGAAGGGAAGTGGTCATGTTTATAGACTTTTAGACTTATAGAGTTTATAAACACATTCTAGAGGCGCTGAATTGTGAAATGTTAATATCTAAATCTTATACTTATTGTAGATTCTCTTTAGGACTTCCAATCTTCTAAAGACAGCTTAATTTATAGGTCCTATAAATAACCCTTTTTAAAATTGATACCTGCAACTGAATACCAACATTATATTATTGATGAAACTAAATAGGTGAACCTAGACTGTAAAAGAAATCCACACAGAATTGACCTTGCCCTTATCATTACCTATAAGCCTAAATCTGAAAGCTTCCACATTGACCCCCCTCCCTAGGCTTTTCATATTATTTAAAGCTGAAGTGCAGAATTGCTTTTACCCTTTTTCATACCCTAGCTAATCCATAACAATCCGCTCCACCCTCTATCATTATTCTCCAGCATTATATTCCATTTGTGTCCCTGTTAAGAAGTAATGATTATGAAGAAGTTATTTGGTTCACAGAATTGAAAAAAAGACATAATTAGAGTCGTTGACATTTTCATACTTTATCTATGAAAGGAAAAAATGATTTCTTTCACAGCATGCTAATAACCATAGTTAGTGCCCCTCTCTTACATTGCTTATTACAAGACTCCTACAAATGCACTGTTAAAAAAGTCATCGAAATAATGGCAGAATCCTTGTACCAAAGTTTCCAAGGATTCATTATTATTTTCATGGAGGTCCCTTGTACCACTTAATTGCCATCTGGGGCTTCATTGTAAACACTACACTGTTTCACTGCAATACAATTATGGTGGTTCACTGTTCAGTTTTAGGAGGATCTCTGGTAGGTTCAACAGTTATCTTTTAGAGATGTGTGTTACTACCATATTAACCTGCAGGTTCTTATGGAATAGGAAATTAGATGCAATGGGTTAAGAGGAATATCACAAGGAAACAAATATATTGTTCATGCTATATGAAAAAAGTCTTGCTTTGTTAAATGATACTCAATCTAACAGCAACTTATATCAAAATGTAATTTCTAAAACAAGCTCATAATTATGTCTACCATATATTCTCATTAACTAAAATCAATGAGTCATCATTTACCATCGAAGCTGAATTCATACATCAGTTTGCCACGTTCCGCCTTCTGGTCTCTAATCAGAAGCAAACAGCATTATAATGGGTCATTAAAAACTCTCCTAAAAGCTACTTTGACACTCAATATCACAGCCTGCTTGTCTGCATTCATTACTTTTACCATGCACTCGTGCCAACAAAAAGATCTATATGACCTCACTATAGAAAAGAAAAACACAAGTTGTCTATCATAAGGCCTCTTCTTGATCAGCATATGCAGAGTAAGAGTTTTGTCTTTTCAAATGCCTTATCCAATGTATATCCAATTCAAAGCAACCCTTAATCATTGGTTTTACTGTCATCAGTCTGACAAATTCTTGCAAATCCAATGATTATTCATTATCCATTTGCTGCCTTCTTTGTGCCATCACCTTCATTTTATAATATTTCATCATGATTAAATGTTTGACATGATTTTGAATGATCAAATACATAAGGTCGATAGCAAGGTATCTTGTTTATGTGTGCGTATGGCCATGACAGTTCTGATCCCGCAAGCTGTTATGAGATTAAGTAGAAACTATACTTCCATGTAGTGTGATATGCAAGGAACAAGTGTGGTGCGAGATTAGAACTGGATATCGCTGATGTTAGCATGCACATAGTGCTCCCAGGAAGCAGTGCACTCCCGATGGTCGCTACCCAGCAAATTGTCGTCATCTGTCACCATGATTGGTCATCAATGGTGACTCCTTTTTGAGTTATAACTCATTCCGTCATCTTTCGCCACTGTGTGTTAGACTCACGTGGCATAGCAATTGCTATTCCTGGTGATCTTGTGCTATAACAACGTCATGTTCCTTCTAGCGACATGTGTGAGACACTTCACACAGGTTGACGAGAACTCACGACAATTTGCTGGGTAAAGACCAGAGACCAAAGGTAATTGACAACCCCGCCATCCAGCCATAAAATCTTCATCTACCCAAATTCTTCATGATAGCGGCTCTCTCAGGAGTCAATGGCTCAGTAATGTAGTGTGTTTCTTATCACCAGTCCCAGTGTCTCTGGATGGCATTTCTCAAGTTGCTATGACTACACATTTCCAGTATGACTCAGCGTGCATAAAGTCTAACCAGAATATGTCTATGACTGCTTGCTCACCCATCCATAATACTGCATTCATCCATGCTAGTCTTACAACAAGTGCCAATGTCACAACTAGGAAACATCCACTCTATTCATGACTGATGAGGTAGGGAGACGTGCACAAAGGTATCTGGTGGTAGGGGGATCTATGACTGCCCTGTATGACTAGGCAGTGCAATTACAGGTACATGAAGAGTGATGATAAAGCTCTGGGGCTATCATGGTTAGTCTGGGTAGTTGTTCGAGAACATGGCTTAGTGAGGCCTTATTATCAGTTGTACATGGGCCACCGCAGTAGAACCCGCAGTAAGGCCTCCATATCTAACCAAGGGTGTAATGTCATTGTCAGAAAAACTGTACATATACAGGTACACCATACAGAAAGACAAAAGTCAAAATAACATCACGAAACTTTATTATATTGATAAAGCATCATCTTGGCCATCTGAAAACCCCTGGTGGACTGGCAGTTTTTATTCCTGGTCAACCAAATCTCAGCGACTTTTGGTACACTGAAAACATGGAAGATCCGAAACTAGTCAGCGGTGACCACTTTAGGTCCTCAAGTTGACGATACCTAAAACTACAGCTTTAGGTAGTCAAAATGACGACTTTAGGTCGTCATCCTGACCACCTGAGTCATCAGGATGACAATACTGACAGTACAGAGTGGTCATATTGATGACTCAGGTCGTCAGGATGACGACTTAAAGTCGTCATTTTGACTACCTAAAGCTGTAGTTTTATGTATCGTCAACTTGAGGACCTAAAGTGGTCACCGCTGACTAGTTTCAAAACTTCTAGGTTTTCAGTGTAACTGTCTGTTACGAAAACTCTAGTATTGCTATAAAACAATGGATGATCACAGCAACATAAAATTTGGTCTGCAAGTTCTTATTACTTCGTGAGTTAAGCATGCAGGAAGTCAAAACTTTATCTTGAAATTCTTTTTCGAGAGCCCAGGCAAAAAGGATTAGTTAGTGAGGGTTTCTATTGTTTTCTTCTTTATATAAACAATCGCTTGCTTCAGTACCTCTACAGGTAGGACCTGAGCATTTTTACTAAGTATGGAATTTACATTTAAATCTTAGCTCCTGTGTGGTGTTTCACAAGTTGGCAATATTTACAACCAGTCACAACTAGATGTGATAGTAGTTTTAAGATTGGTTGTAAGCTTACAATTGCAGGTGTTTCTATAAAGGTTTCCAGTATGTTCTAATGTATTTTTCTGTATGACCATGCCAAGATAGGAGTGGTTGGAACTTTGCAACAGTCATAGTTTGGTTTTAGAAATGAATATTTCATGACTATTATTATCTTTGGCTTGTGAAACACCCATCTATCAATGGCGTGATGATCGTGCATAACCCATTAATTATTTGTGTCCACTAATGCATTAGGTTTTTATATAATGCCTATTTGTAGCCATGATACATAAATTCAAGCATTATGCAGACCATACATGTATAATGAAAAACTATACACCTTTGAATATCATATTCTAAGTGAACTGATTGATAGCATATAACCATTTTACATGTCTGCCTCCCATCCAAGCTGAGCTAGGTGCCGCTTGGAGAGTGGCTAAAGTGTTAACTTAGTATAACATGATAGCCCTGCTCCTCTGACACTTCCCAGAACAACCTGAAATGCAATTAACAGATGATACTCCTTTTCAAAGTAGGAATTACTTCACCAGAGTCCTTTTTAAACTAAAGTGCCTGTGCAGCCCTGTAAACACTGTTACCACCCTACTGGTATAGAACCACTACTGGTGTCGTCATGCTTAAGGCAAGGGAGACATTGTACCAGCGCCTGTGCATGCCTATGTTGGGATGTTTATCCATACATGACCTCCCTTGTCAATATACGGACAAGGGAGGTCATGCAGTCATGATGTCAGTTTGCCCCTGGCTGTCTTCAGGAGGTCATGTGATGATCAAATCTGATAGATTTTGAGAAAAAGCGTGATCAAGATAACATACTGCAAGCTCTAACTGAACTAGAAAAAATTAATAACTCTAGGGATACTGCCCCCTGCCTATAAATGCATTGAGACTGTTTAGAATTATAGCCCTTCTCCTCTCAATTTGTGTTGGTCAGTCTTTCTTGTTCTGCAGGCATTTGATCATGCAGATTTCAAGTTCTTTAGGGTTCAACAGGATTCAAAGCTTTCAGAGGTGTTGCAGAGATTACTGATTATAAATACTGCATGTACAGCTTTATGAATTTGGGGGATAGAATAGAAGTTTTTACCTTGTTCTGTCCATTCATTCACATACATTGGAGACTATATCCAAAATTGTAACCCCTGATAAAGCTAATGGCAAACAGGTCACCAGGCACCAAAACTATACAGGGGGGTAGGGCTGTGGATTAGAGGGATTTGGGGGGGCTAATGCTAAGACTAATACTTGTAATACAGAATAGAAGATAGGCAACATACCAGAGCCATACCAATCCAATGGCTGATGACTGAAGTATCATAGAAAGGGATCTCGGGGACTTTGCTCAGCTCTGCTGGATGTATAGCTTGGGTCAGTTGAGGAAAACCATATGGCATCTTGGAGCATGCTGCCTTGTCAAGCCGACACAGAAAGGGACGTCAAAAGGTTTCTTTATAGGGTATGGCATTTGCATTATAACTAAGCTAAGGTGCATTTTCTTGATACAATCAGGGCTAACACCTACTTGGGAAAAAAGGAGTCTAAAAACAAGGTTTGATCTTTATTGTTTTCTCATGAAGACCAGAGAGAACTACAATATGTATTAGTAAGTGGAACAATATCATGTTGTATGTTCTCACAGATTGTCAGATGAGAATCAATTAATATCAATCTGCCTTTCACATCTCATTTAAATGACTGTCTTTGAATTTGTAAGCTTCACTCAATTAATGCTTAGCTTCTTCAATAGTGTTGGGAAATACAAATGGAATTTCAGTGTAATGACTCAATTCAAGTCAATTATAATCATATTAGTTCATACCCAGCAAATTGTTGTGACTCCTCGTCACCTAGTGTGAAGTGGCTCACTCATGTCGCTAGATGGAACACAATGTCGCTATAGCACAGGTTCACCAGGAATTGCCATGGTGGTGATCACATGGCCTCACCTCAGATTGCGCGGATAATGATCACTCAGACTCACCAGGGATGGTGATGCGGGTGATCACTCACCTCGCTAGATGAAACGCGGACCTCATGCTAGTACAGGTTTACCATGGATGGTGAGTGTGTTGATAACTCAAACTCACCAGTGATGGTGACACTGGTGATCACTCACCTCGCTAGATGAAAAGCTCAAGATCACAGACACATCATCGACATTGGTAATCATTCAGCCTCACATCTGCCAGATGAAAGTTTCTTTTGCCAGAAAAGATATTGCAATATGTATTTTCCCTCTAGCCACAGAAAAGGTGTTCATGTAGATGTTTCACTATATATTTTTCCTCTAACTAGAGAAAAGGTGTTTATGGATAGTTGTTTTCATTTTAGAGATACCCCTATCTTAATTCAATTGATATTTTCTTTATACAATCTTGTTTGATTCAACTCATAATAATTACATTGAATTTGATGTGAAACAATGCACACATCGGATACTTTTTGGAAGTGATATAGCCTCACACCTCTGTAATGGTTCAGACATCGAACAGTGCTGCTACCTGAACACCAAAGGAGGAAAATAAGTTAGGTTCCACCATTTGTGTGAATGTGAGGGCTGCATAGTCACACAGTGAGTGAGAATCATGTTGGCAACAGTAGTGAGGCTTCCCCACACTGAGTGAGAGTTGACGATGAGTGGCACAGAGTCACCAATTAGGTGATAATCATGATGGACAGAGTGGTGGAGATTCTCTATTATGAGTGAGAGCTGACTGTGACTGACAGAAAGTGACAAAATGAGTGAGGACAATGTTGGCAACAACCGTGAAGAGTCATGACACTGAGTGAAAGGTGACACGCAGTGGCAGAGTGGCAGACAGTCACGAGGTGTGTGAGAAAATTGATGATGACAGCATTGAAGATTGGCCATGCAATGCATGATCACGACAGTGCGTTTCATCTAGTGACATGGATGATCACTCAAAAAGGCCTCACCATGGATCACCAATCATGGTGACAGGTGACTACAATTTGCTGGTACCTATCTATAAAAGGTCTGTTTCTTCCTATCACCTTCAGCGATTTGGCAAAAGGAAGAAAAGAATGCGCGAAATTGAGTTTCTGAAATGTGAATCTAGAGATTAGATTTCAGATCCAACGCTGATGACTGCATTATCCTTGATGTCAATGGCAGAAAGGCCTATAACCCTTTCTCGATTACAGTGCATTTCATCTAGTGACATGGGTGATCACTCAAAAAGGCCTCACCATGGATCACCAATCATGGAGACAGGTGACAACAATTTGCTGGTACCTATCTATAAAAGGTCTGTTTCTTCCTATCACCTGCAGCGATTTGGCAAAAGTAAGAAAAGAATGCGCGAAATTGAGTTTCTGAAATGTGAATCTAGAGATTAGATTTCAGATCCAACGCTGATGACTGCATTATCCTTGATGTCAATGGCAGAAAGGCCTATAACCCTTTCTCGATTACAGTGCATTTCATCTAGTGACATGGGTGATCACTCAAAAAGGCCTCACCATGGATCACCAATCATGGAGACAGGTGACAACAATTTGCTGGTACCTATCTATAAAAGGTCTGTTTCTTCCTATCACCTGCAGCGATTTGGCAAAAGTAAGAAAAGAATGCGCGAAATTGAGTTTCTGAAATGTGAATCTAGAGATTAGATTTCAGATCCAACGCTGATGACTGCATTATCCTTGATGTCAATGGCAGAAAGGCCTATAACCCTTTCTCGATTACAGTGCGTTTCATCTAGTGACATGGGTGATCACTCAAAAAGGCCTCACCATGGATCACCAATCATGGACACAGGTGACGACAATTTGCTGGTACCTATCTATAAAAGGTCTGTTTCTTCCTATCACCTGCAGCAATTTGGCAAAAGGAAGAAAAGAATGCGCGAAATTGAGTTTCTGAATTGTGAATCTAGAGATTAGTTTTCAGATCCAACGCTGATGACTGCATTATCCTTGATGTCAATGGCAGAAAGGCCTATAACCCTTTCTCGATTGCAGACAGTCTAATTCACATTGTCATTTCTCATTGGCATTATGTTTGGTGAGAAGTTTGCATCATGTAGGTGCAGCGCTAAGAAATAACGTACCATCAGCACATAAGAAATGCATCATTACTCTACAGGATGCTTTAAACCAACCACTCCTGGTTTGAGCTTCATAATAGACCAACTACTAAGACTGGTAGACCGAGCACATATTCATTCTGTAATATAGGTAAAATTTGATAAGCTTATTCTAGTATCATTTTTGGTAACTACCTGACATGCAAACCTATTCCTTTGGACCTTGTCTACTATGTGTAAATGGTAATGCCGCCTTCAGGAAAGTTATCCGATGTTTTTGTCTACATTGACTTAGTTTTATTTATAAAAAGAAACAGCTCTCCAGTGTCTGTTATATCATTATAGACTTAACTGGAATCTAACAAAATTAGACTCAAATAAATTCTTTTCAGAATTTTCAAATTCAGCACATGTCTCAACACCCTGCTCAATATTAGGAGACCAGACTGACCCTGAGGTCACTGTGGTAAGTGATGTCCCACCTGCTGAGTGCCAAGGCCTGTGGTGTTACCCCAGTTAAGACAGAAACATACATGTGTACATTCTGATTTCTATAATGGTTGGATCCTAAACTAACAGATACAGATATATTTGTAATGTATTCAAAATGGTATATAACTCATATATTTACTTGTATATGCAATTACCACCAATAGCTATAGGAGAGGAATTGCTATCAAAACACTATAGGTAACTCTGTATGTGTTCTATGTGTAGTCAGATGTATCTATAGGTATGTGGCATTTATTCCACAATATTACATATATCTTTCTAATGCAGTCCCTAAATGCATGGCTGTGTACTAGTTGACTGGGATATTATGCTTACTGAAGCATAATCTATATATTTACATGAATGATAGATGATATATGGTCGATAGGCACCACTTGTCGTCATTTGGTCGTTTTGCCTTCTGTGCTTTACATATCATTCAAAATAGCATATATATCTGTTATTATCATTTATTCTGATAGCCCTGGGTTAGGACTACATCGGGAACCCTGATTTTCCATACATCTGAAGCATATTTTGGGAGTGAGGGGCCTAAAACTATCCCAAAAGACTCATTTTTTATCGATAAAATCAAAAAACCCACATAGAGAGATGAATAAAAAAAAATTAAAAGGTAGGAGGGCAGATATATATTTCTAGGTATGATTATAATTAGTTGAAGAATATTTTTAGACCTTTTGGACTTGTATAGACTGATTTATTATTATGCTGTAAGTAAAAACGTGTTTGGTTAATTTTCAAGGCGAATCGTCTCACACCCAAAGATTGGGCCCTATCTCTAACATAAACAGACTAAATGGACTAATGAAATGTGGCATAATTATCCTTAATATCTACCTATTATGCATAAAAAAATTGGGATCCTGGGTCTTACATAGAGCTGTACAGATGGATGGAAGCATGCTGGGGTAATTTTAGGGGGCGAATCGTCTCACGCCCTGTCTTTCCATATATACAAATATCACTATTAGGATTTTTATATTTAACCATCCTCAATATTATCAATGAGTACCTACATATGAAACGGTTAAGACCTGTGAACGGCTTTTTCCTACTACAAACTTGACCAGAGATATACACATTTCTATTGGGAGGGAGAATCGTCTCACGCCCAGAGATTCGTCTCACGCCCTGTATAGACAGGTAGATATAAGTACCAAGACATCATGATTAATAATGCTCATTATGATTCTTAAGTACCTATATAATAAAGGATTAATATACCTGAATGCCATTCTCCTGCTACCATCATAGCCAGAGATATAGCTATTGTAATGGAAGAGGGAATCGTCTCACACCCAGGAGAATCGTCTCACGCCCTGGCTATACTGCACAAAATCATATCTTTTCTTCTCAGACTAGAAAATGAAGAAAATATAAGCCAATGTAGGTGTTATATGGCTCATATTAATGGGTAAGGTGTCTATTTTCATCAACGATAATAAAATTGAAGATAAATTCAATTTTGGATAATGCAGGGGGCTACCATAGAACACAAGGGTAGGGCGTGAGACGAATCGCCCTCACACATTTTTCAGTCAAAGTTTGCTGCTGTGCTTTCCCTTTAGTTTTCATATTTAACCTACCCCAATATGTGGATGTTATGGTCCAATCCCTGTAGTAAACACACAAAAAAACCTTTACATGTCCTACTATATTTATTCTGGGGCCCCTCCCACCCCAAATGACGACAAGTGGTGCCTATTGACCATATCTACTTGCTCACATTAGTATTATGTATATATCTATCTATCTATCTATCTATCTATATATATATATATATATATATATATATATATATATATATATATATATATATATATATGCTGGTAGGTATCTACATTATCAGAATAACTATTTTTCGAACATAGGAGAGGAGCTTGCTATGCGACATCCCACTGTACATATACCCTTCCTGCCTGCAGATAATCCCTCAGACATTGAACTACTTCATACAATGATCTCCACAGAGGAAATGTTAAAAGTAATTAGAAAGATTGATTGTAGTAAGTCATCCAACATCAAAGATGTCAAAACATTTATCCTAAAGAAGTCATTTTTATGTGATCCTGGCAAACTGGTTCTTATTTTTAACAAATGCCTACAAAGTAGTTCCTTCCCCAATCTGTGGAAAGCAGCCATAGTTATACCCATACCCAAGAAAGGGAATTGTAAACTAGTTACTAATCTTAGGCCTTTAAGTCTTTTGCCCTTACCGGGAAAGATTTTTGAAAAAATAATGGTCAATAGGTTAAGAGGTTTCTTGGAGGAAAGGGATATTATGACCAACACTCAACATGGTTTTAGGCCAGGACGGTCCACATTAACTGCAACTACCACATACCTAAACTGTCTGTTTAATGCCATAGATAAGAATAAGGACACATATAGCCTGTTCTTAGATTATTCCAAATTTTCTTTTTTTGGACTTGCTCATTGCATTAATGAACTGCTATGTTCATTTAAATAATGCTATAGAAATTAAAAGACATGGGTTTATCAAGAAATACTTGTACTTGGTTCTCCAGCTACTTAACTGGCACAACACAGGGGGTTATGGTAAATAATTTCGTATCACAGGTAAAGGCAGTGAAGTATGGGGTACCACAAGGGTCAATACTAGGTCCCATATTGTTTACATTATATATAAATGAACAACCAACATGTTTCCCCTTGTGTTCAACTGTCTTATATGCTGATGTCAGTCCATAATTTTGGACAGATGAGGCAGATGGTCCCTGCTGTGAACCAATGGTGTTGTTCCAACCTGTTGCCTATCAATAAGGATAAAACAAAATGGATGCACTTTGGTCCAAATAGTGAAGATGCAAATGACAACCAGGTTGATATAAATAATCAGCAACTAGAACGTTTTAAGGAGTATAAATACCTTAGTGTATTGATAGATGATGAAGTGTCTTTTGATAAGCAGAGGCAAAGAACTGAATCAAATGTCATGTTTAGGGTGCACCAGTTAGCAAAGATTAGGAGATATCTTGATGTACCAGGTGCAGTTAAGTTGTATAAAAGTAAGATCCTACCAATATTTGACTATGACGATATCATATGGGACAACCACCAAGCAACATATGCCCAAGATTTACAATTAATCCAGAACAGGGCATTAAGAATTGCCTACAAGGTTAGGTTAGAGAAGAACCCCTTGCACACTACTAATGAGCTTCGTGATATGAGTAAATGTAAGAAATTGGAAGATAGACGTGACAAACATCTTTTAATTTATGCATATAGTATTCAAAATCAACCAAATGTTATTGATATTAGACCCAGGAATACAAGACAGCAATTAGGCCTGAGATAAGGATATCCAGGAATCCGGTTGTATATAAGAGTTTCAATCAGGAGGCCATTAGAAGATTGAATAAGCTTAAGATAAAGTATACACTGATTAAGGAAAAAGCGGTCTTTAAAGAAAAAATTAAAAGAGATTATCCTAAATGTTACATCAATGATAAATATACCATACTTGTCTAGTATACACACTCTTTTTGAATTGTATGATAAACTATGATTGTGTGCTGGGTCCTCTTATGACAGCTATGTATGAATCTTCCATGTATTAAGCTATTAATGTATAGATATTCTGGGACAAGGTGAGGTTTGCTTGTAATATACGCCCGACCGCAGAGCGGGAGGGCGAATATTTCAAGCTAACCTCACCGAGTCCCAGAATATCTATGTATTAATGCGTTTATCACACTTATTCATCCATTATGTATTAATTTCTTACCTTATAACCCCAGAATTAATCCATGAGAAGACATTTTGTAAGTGCATGCAATCCGCTCAGTTTGCCAAGCCGTCGTGGCCATGTTGTCACCCTGCCCGACATACCTCCACCTTTACACACACTTTTCGGGTATAATCCAAGCGTGTCAAGCCCTGTTCTTCTAGCACCGCCAAATATACGATCTCTAGTTGGTGTTCGCCTACATTTTGTATCCATTTTCTTATAAATAAATAAGAATCCATTGATCTTCCATAATGGCAAAATGGCGAATTTAGGCATGCCATGTTCATATAGGGTATCTAAGGATGTTTCTCTGTTAATAACTCCACCTGGCACCATTGAATTCTATGCTAACGAGGTCTGTAAACATCAGGTATGTTGGACAAATTTTTCAAATCCTTGATGTACATTGCTTTGTATCACCAGTCGGCTTGGTATAGTGGACAGGTAGCTCATCTCCTACCACAGCGGCTGGGGAACGATTCCCCGTTGAACCCTAAATGGTTTTATCAGGAAACTAATGACGTAGTTGACTTTGTATACTTTGCCAATTTATTAACATGTCCAGGTTCTAACCAGGATCGTCTTAGAAAAAAAAGTGGACTCTGAGAATGCGGTTATACCCTGATAACCGAACGGGGTTATGACCAAAAAGGCACTGTAGAGGCCAGAATCGTGAGATAAACCTGGTTAATGACAGATATGTGTGTGGTGCATTAAAATGAAACAGACTGTTTGTATTATATATTGGTACCATGTAATCTACACCATTACATGAACTCATCATTCATCCCCATCTTATTATGTGTTATATTGCATTGTGCAGATATAACTATGAGTGGTCTCTATGTGACATGTAACATTGTGTGCCATTACACTGATTATTAAATAGATTGAATAAGTCACCTATAAAGAAGGGCCGAGCATCATAACGGCTTTGCCGAGCTTGGAGACAGGTTATGTTTTTACATTATTTCTGTGAACCTTAATAAAACACTTTAAAAAAGAATTAGGTAGAATGTCTTACTTCCTCTGTGATGCATTGTTTCCACTCCAATACTGCTGTAGAATTATAGACCTTTATCACAATGGTGACTAAAAACCCGCCTAATTAGCAACGTTGGGTAATATAGCCTAAAAGCTACACACAGAGAAATGACAATCAGGAAGGTGCCCGGCAGCAGTAACAATGGTATGTATGAGGTTTGTGTGTGAAGACTGGGTGCTTGATTAGAGGGAAATAACATAATAAAGGAGACAAATACGCAGAATTGGCATCCTTGCATAAGATAAGGAATATGACAGTTAGGGCTAGCTTTTAAAAAAAAGAGATTTTTCACGGCTATGAGAAATATGTATAACTTTATAAAACCAGATATCAGTGAATGCACATTCATTATTGATATCATTATTGATATCGGAAAAGGTAGAATGTCAATATCGTTCATTAGATTCACTGCAGTTTCTGCAGCATCCTTGAATAGAATCACAAATATCCAGTTCATCAAATTCAATTTCATTCATTTTCATGATTTTGAATTTTACTTCACAGACATTTGATTTGTTAAGCACAGAATGTTCCTTTTAAGAACATCTCTCTGTTGTTACATCGATATTGGAGATGATCCGCCATCTCCCACACATGTACACGCAATTCAAGCACTGATGTTGTGCCTTGGATCAAACTGTCACCTTAGTGCAATTAGGTGGTAACTAAAATGTCGGCAAAAAATGATTTTCTCCTGTTTTGACTTCTATCTAGATATTATGGAAGTACCGAGGCCTGTCAAACATATTGTAACAGTCGGGCCACCCGTCGGTAAGCCTATCGGGTTATCTGTCCATGCAATACTTAGAGACAAAAACACAAGGAACTTAGAGTTTCCGAAGCTTTATTACTTTGTTGAACATGGGTTGCTTGGTTCAATAGCGAAGTGAAGGCGTATCGATACTATAAGTGTAATACTGTATGACTCTATCTGCCTAGGTATAGACAGTAGGTTTTTAACAGATATTCAATAGTAAGAAGGTGCGAGAGGTCTTAGCGCCTAAGACACACTCTCTCTAGGTAGGGACATGTGGTCCTTTATATAGTAGGTTCATTAACACGTGATATCATCAACACGTGAATCACCATGACATAATAAGCCTGTGTCAGTACAGTATTATTTATGATTAAGGGTGAACTAACAGAGTTAACTCTGGCATTTAACATACAAATCAGCAAGAAGACCCTCAATATTTATACTGCAGATGATAATGTGAGGGACACCAAAGCGAAGCAAAGTAATAAAACAAACAAAACTGGCTCCAAATTGAGTCAGCTAAACTCAAATTAAAACTAGGAGGTCAATTCTCAAGATGGCATGACAAGACCTTTACAAATTGTGGTGGGATCCCTCACTCTAATGAAATTACAGCCCTGCTTCAATGATACTACAGGGATATATAGCTCCTTGCCTGAATCTTGTGGGCACTGATAATTACTCTGTTTCGACTACCCTGCCAAACATTATGTAACTACTGCATTAGGTGCTGCTCATACAAAGCAGCCATATGGCATCACCTGGGGTATGTTACACAAATGGTGCTCGTTAATTTCTGCTCTTAACTGATAAAATGTTTAAAATAAAGAGCATGAAGCAGAGTAAGAAATAAATCTGTTTTATTATATGTATTCGACTGGAAGAGTACCAATACATTCATGTTGGTTAATTTTCATGTTCTTTAATTATTTCCTGTTAATATTGGTGCTTGTCCACACATTATGGGGTACATGGTAAACTACACATTTTTGTGTACTACATCATCACAGGGCCCCATAACACCTGAAAAATAAATGCAAACCCCATACAATGTTAAAAATAGTTTAATTAACCTATACAGATTTAAGCTAAATATAGATTTAAAGGCCCTCTACAACAACTAAAATCCTGTTAAATGGCCACTAAAGGCAATTAAAAATATGCCCATAATATTAAAGAGCATGATATTAAACAAAAAATAAATAGCACGAAATAGTGAGCAAGATTAAGGTGCTTTTATAGGGCCAAAACTATTGGAATAATTAAACAAGTTGTTATCTTTATGTGTGTATTCTGGGACTTCCTGTTATGTAACTATAACAAAGTTACATTGTTTTCAATTTATTAAAAAACTTAGTACCCCCATTTAGGTCTGTATAACTTTTATTTATGTAACACTGGATAAACCCCTTTACGACCACCAGAAATAAATTAAAGAACACCATCAAAATATCAAAATATATCATAGAATAGTTAACAATTTCTATAGAAATAAGGCAATCTTGCTCATCTACTAAGAGCACGAAAATTAGTGAACACCATCTAGATTTATACTTTTAACACATTTTCTAATAAATTATAATTAGGGACCACAAATTTCGATTGTGTAACAGACCCCTGAGGGTTTCAAATCATAGAGGATGTTCTCAGTCATACCATGTTGAGAAATCCTTTCCTTAAGTCTTAAAATCCAGTGACATTTTCTCATTTTCACATGAAAGAACCAATCTAGCGATGAGTTCTTCCATCCTGTTTTGTAGATGATAGCAGGAAATTGGTCTTGATGGCACAGAACTGACTCCAAGAAGAACACAGTTACTGAATCATTATCTGTAATTTGCATGGATTTTGCCCTAATCTTTGTGCTTGCAATGGTGGATTGGTGAGAAATTGCCTCATTCCTTCATCAGCAACAATGACACAAAGGTCATTAGATTTAACGAAACATCAAAATCACTGAAAATTATAGGATGCTCTTCTATGTATGGATTTAGAAAACCAGTAGAACCATAACATACAATTAAATCTAAGATTTTGACACATATTTTGTACACTGAATTTGTATACTTATATATGTTTTCAATTTTGCACGATTTTGCAAGATGCACAGGCATGACTTGCCTACTGAACCTTTTGCAGTTTATCCCTGAGCATGTAGAATTTATAGATTTTGGAATTGAACACAAATCTAGATACATGGAATTATAAATATTAATATCTAGAAATTTTGCTTATTAACCTTAATCACTTGCAATCATGTAGCAACAGCCTGATATATTTGTCCTGGGAATAACCCCCTTTAAAACTAATGTTTGCATGTGAAAACCACTGCTGTATTGATAAAGCTAAATAAGTGAGTGAGTGAGTAATAGATGTTTACCGCCATTTCAACGGCTAAGGTCATATTCATGGCGAGAACGACATTACACATTTCACAGGGGAATGTGTCAGTGCCCAAGGGAATAGGAAAGAGGATATTTAGACACTTTTAAGTGGGCTAGGGAAGCCCGCCAAATAAGTGAACGTAGAGAGTATGAAATTAAAAAGTAAAAATGACTTTGGCAGCTTCTAATGAGTAGATAACTGCAGTATACAGGCTCTATTCAGAAACAGTATTTAACAGTGCTCCTAACAGAACACAACAACACTGGAAAAAAGGGATATAATGAAATGTGGGTATTCAGAGCAAGTATTGCCATTATCCTAGTCTCACAGGGTATTCAAATTAAGATACATAATGTAAAAATCCAAAATGACCTCAAAATTGACTTTTGACCCCATATTGATATTTTTCACTCATTTAGGTGATAAAACAAGTGCAGTAAAGTCTATTAAACATAAACTCCCCCATACCTGTTTCCCAGCCAACATCATATATATATATATATATATATATATATATATATATATATATATATATGTATATATATATATATATATATAAGTTACCTCGCTACCAGGGAATAAATATATATACCGGTAATAACAGATAATAATGTAATACTACAGGTACTAACATATACCTGTAATAAAAGGACATTAATATAATATTAAACAATGAATATATATGATAATAAATGATCTATCACAGAACACATGAGTTTGGTGGGTTACTGACCTTGGGTCTATCAGCACCATACATGCCTTTATTAATAACAACTATAAAAATTAGTTGACAATAAGCCTAGTCAGTAAAATGCATAATATAATAACAATAGTATAAGTAATAAATATAGTAATAACAATAGTACTAACAATAGTAAAATTTAAAAATCAAGGGAACACCCAGCGTGGTGTTACCTGACCAGGTGAGATTCGCCAACTGACGGTTACTTCAAAACTGCTCCTTATAATGACTTTATGTATACTAAAAAGTTAAAGTAGGGCTCAAAAACTCTGGAAGTTACGCATTGGCGGAAAAATTAGAAAGTCTGAAAATTTGGGAATTCATTCTTCCATTTCTTAACTTTAACCTAGCTTATTCAAAATCCTTTATACAATGACTATATTAACTGTCCATTGTTTCTAGTAGAACTACTGTACAGAATAGTTACAATTAGTCTGATATATAATACTTTTTCTGCATAGTCAGTACCTGCGTAGAGGCCATATCGCTTGTACCATTAGTAACGTTCCCAATTCATTAACCTCACAAAGAATGGCTGGCCACAGCTCATCTATACATCATCATATTCCATTGGCATCACATAAACAATGATAAAAGAGTTTGTACTGCATATCTAGAGTCATTTAAACATGTACAAGGTCCATCTTTGGTATCTAATATCACTTTGAAAATTTAAAATCATAACTTTTTGTACATTTGTCACTACTCGCACATCCCATATGGTGCTAAGATATATCTTTCCATACACCAAATAGTCTTTTCACATAAGCCAAACATGTCTACAATTGAATACAAATGATAGAAACACCATACAAGATAATAGGTTGGTACTATAAAAGTAGAACTCTAATCATCTCAAAAATGCTTGTAGCCATTAGTAACGTTCCCTATTCATATGTGGTGCTAAAATGTATCTTTACATACACCAAGTACTCTTTTTCACATAAGCCAGATACATCTACAATTGAGAAGAAATGCTACAAACAATATACAAGGTAGTAGGTTGATTCTATGAAAATATAACTTTGACCATCCAGTAATATCTGTAACCATCAGTATCGTCCCTGGAACGTTACTGATCGCAGTGTGCATTGAAATTTTTTTTTTATGGAAGACCCCCAACAGGGTACCCCTTTATTGCATATAATAAGAAGACTGGTGATATTCCCTAACCAGGTTAGATAGACTCTATCAGTAATGTTGCACTCTTGAAAATTTATAATTAATTGCATATAAAAAATAAATTATGCCCCAAGACTCACCCGTATGGAAATATTAGCTATGACCCCGCACTAAGGAATAAAAAAAATATTATTGTTGATGTAGAAGTGTTTCCCTTGCTATTATATGCCCAAGGAACCACATGTGCAGTAGATCTTGGAATGACCCATATATATATATATATATATATATATATATATATATATATATTCCTCTGAATGGTCTCTGAGCTCATCCTCGACTGCTCAATACAACTTTCGCTCTATCATTTGATCCCAGGCATTCCACCTTCCACCAATCTATCCCAGTAGTACGGCCACATATAAATAGACACTGCAAAGGTCAAGATAACTAAATCCACACAGAATTGACCCTACCCTTCCATCGACTTACCATTACCTGTAAGCCTCAATCTGAAAGCTTTCACATTGACCCCCATCTCTAGGCTACTCATTTTTTGTAAGCTGGGGTGGAGAATTGCTTCACCCTTCTTCATACCCTAGCTAATCCATAACAACCCATTCCACCCTTTATCACCATTCTCCAGACAGTGCTATATTTCCTGTTTTTAACCCATTTAGAACTAATGAATATGGAGATGTTCTTTGGTTCGCGGAATCAAAAAAAAAAAGACATAATTAGTGTCATTGATATTTTCAGACGTTTTTGATAAACAGAAAAAGGATTTCTTTCACCATATCCTCACACTTACAATGCACTTTACATGACTCCTACAAATGCACTCTAAAAAAATATCATCTAAAAACAATGGCAAAACCTTTGTCCAAAAGTCAGCAAAGATCCATAGTTATTTTCAAGGAGATTCCTTGTACCAGAGTTATGCCATCTGGGGCTTCATTGTAGAAAATACATTCACTGCAATATGATAACGGTGGTTCACTGTTCAGTCTTATGAGGGTCCCTGGTAGATTCAACAGTTATATTTCTAGAGTGTGGGGGTGTTTGAAGCAAAGGTGTGTTACTCCCTGGGGTACCATTTAAGTGTAGGTTCTTATGGAATAGGCGATCAGATGCAATGAATTAAAGGGAATATCAACAGGACACAAATCTTTTATGATGTGTGAAAGAAGTCTTGATTTGTTGAATGATGCTCAGTCTATAAGCCACTTATATCAAAATGTGATTTATAATACCAGCTCATAATTCTTCCATATCTCAATAACTAAAATCCCTGAGTCATCATTTAGCGTCTAAGCTGAATTCATGCATCATTTTACTATTTCCTGCATGCCGGTCTCCAATATGAAGCAAATGACACTATAATGGGGCATTAAAAACTCTTCTAAAAGCTAGTTTGACACCTCACATGACAGCCTGCTTGTCTCCTATAATTCTTTTTTACCATGCACTCATGATAACAAAAAAAATCTATATCACCTCGCTAAAGAAACCAAAAAAAAACACACAAGTGGTCTATCTATATCACGAGGCCTCTTCCTAATTAATACTTGCAGAGTTATGGCATGGAATGCGAGCATATTCTGTCTTTACAAATGCCTTGACTGTTATATATCCAATTCGAAGAATTGGTTTCAATGCCATCAGTCAGGCAGGTTTTTGCTGATCCAATGATTTATTTATTATTCTTTTACAGCCGCCTGTGTCCCATCACCATCATTCGATAACATTTCATCATGATTGTATGCTTGAAATGTTTTTGAATGAATAATAACATAAATATCACAAATTAATCTATGCAATCTAGCACCGAGTATGAGGGGGCTGGAACTGGAGTAAAGGTTGGTGAAGGGTATGGTTATATATATTGACTTAGCTTTCTCTCATTGAATTATTATTATGCCATAGTGCAATTATTCTGATGGGGAATTCAGTCTATAAATAAGAGCCCTCAGGCAATTGCCAACCCCATATTATCTTCGCTGTGTATAAGTATATGGCTTAGGTAATGTAGTGTGTTTCTTAACCCAAGTCCTATTGTCTTTGGATGGTATTTCTCAGTTTCATATGACTACATAATTCAAGTAGGAGTCAGAGTGCATGAACTATAACCAGAATATGCCTGAAACTGCTTGGTCACTCTATCTGTACACTGCACTAATCCAGCCTTGTCTCACAACTAGTGTCCCTTTCCATGGTATAACTAGGAATCATCCTCTCCATCCATGTCTGGAGGCCATTTCTTAACAAGCTACGACTGCTTACTTTCAAGTCGTAGTGGTAACCCTTAATTTAGTAACATTACAGCCCAATAGTATTGACCATGTAATGCCTGCAGCAATACGACTGCCCATACCGAATGCTATGTGATTGCTACATAAGGAGTGATCGTACTGAGCAGTCGTAGTGCATTCCCTACGATCACTGGTACTAACTTTCAGGTTGCGAAGTCGTAGTAGCTGTATGCAGTCGTAGTGGTTTAAGAAATGGCCTCCTGAAATGGTAGTGAGAAATACACGGAGGTCTACTGTGGCATATGACTAGGGGTCCTACGCCTGCAAAGTATGACTAGGCAATGCAAAATATTTACATGAAGACGTGTGCTAATGCTTTGGGTCTGATTATGGGTATTAGGTGGTTGTAGGTAAAAAAACAGCTTTAATAGTTAAGCCTTATTCCTAGTTGTAGAAAGGGCAGTGCAGTGCAATATGAGAAGGCCTAGTCATTCGAACTTGAGAAATACTCTCTAAATCTAACTAGCTAACCAAGGCAATAAGAGAGTCTGGAAGCCATTTCTAAAGGCACTACGACTGCATAGAGTCATAACAATTTGAAAACCCACAATCGTAGGTAGTCCCTTCGACTGATCTGTACGATCAGCACTTATGTAGTAATCACATAGCATTTGATAGGGCAGTCGTAGTACTGCCGACACTACATGACCAACACTATTTGGTTATAATGGCACTAAATCAAGGGTCCTCACTATAACTTGAAGGTGAGCAGTCGTAGTGTGTTAAGAAATGGCCTCCAGTACACTGAGAGCTCCTATGGGCGTCTTCTGTACATTTGATAGTTACTTGCTTCTGTACCTCCATAGGTAAGGCCTGAAATGCATTTTCACTAAGTATGATGATGCCTAGCCCTTTAGCGGCCACTAATGCATTAATGCATCCCATCCATTTCTTGTCATGGCAGAAGAATTCAAGCATCATGTAGACAATTCTTTACAATGAAAACCTTTTAAATATTATATTCATGTAAAAAATCTTTTTGTCTGACCACCTTTGGATGATATCGGAGATCTTCGATATAGTGATATTACAGCCCTATGTTAATGGTCACATTGTAAATGCTATACAACAAATCCCCTACTATAATAATGCCATAGGATAATTACCAGTCTTGATGCATTACCTACAATCACTGGCTCTAGTTCTAAAGGTTCCAAATTGTTGTGGATGTGTAGGGTCGTAGTGGACAAAGAAATGCCCTTCAGATGCGCTGGATGTATGTGTAGGGTCAGTTGACGTACACCCAGCAAATTGTCGTGAGCCCTCGTCAACCTGTGTGAAGTGGCTCAAACATGTTGCTAGATGGAACACGACGTCGTTATAGCACCAGGAATAGCAATTGCTATGCCATGTGAGTCTAACACACAGTGGCGAAAGATGACGGAATGAGTTATCACTCAAAAAGGACTCACCATTGATGACGAATGATGGCGACAGATGACGACAATTTGTTGGGCAATGTATTATGCAGGGAGTTCTCTCACAATAACTACATTTTTTCTGACAGTGGCCTCTGGTGCCCAGAATGAAGGGTATTCAAAACCTTCAGATAGTTTCTCTACCGGGTATGCCATATTTCTGATGTAACTGAGAATATCTTCCTTGAACAAACTGACAAATGCTTAGCTTCTCAAATTGTGTTTGTCAACACACATGGAATTTCAGGTTGATTATGCATTTCAAGTCACATTTATTCATACCTGTCTAGTATTGGGATACTACTTAATTACAATGATCTTGATTCTTCCTGGCTCCTGCCACCAATCTTGGGAAAAGAAGAAAAGAATGAGGGAATTAAGTTTTAAGACTGTGCAGCTAGAGTTTAGATTTCAGATCCAACACTGATGACGTTGTTTGAAACCATGATGTCATCAGCAGAAATGTCTTTAACCCTTTCTGGATTGCAGACAGTTCTAATGCACATTATCCTTTCTCTTTATCATGTTTTCAATATACTGGTCAGAAATCTGCATAGAATAAGTGCAGAACTGGGTACTTTTGATGTTTCAAAATGGATTTTGCAGAAAACTATAGTATATACCGCCAACCAGTCAAGCTTGATTTGAGCTTTACCACAGACCAACTGGTATAGGGTGATGCCTGACTACTCAGGATGTTATGCCAGTGAAATTTTACCAAAGGAATAAAAGGGTTGAACAAATCTAATTGATTTAAACTCCTTTGATGCAGGTGTTCCTCCAATTTCTTCTCTTTTCTACAATTAGCCCTTTCAATATGAGTCTGGTTCATTATCACATGTATACTTAACTGAACTCTGATAAAAGTAGATTCACATTAGAATTTTTTCCTATTTTGAGGCATGTGTCAACACTTTTGTTCTATGATGTTTTTATTTCTTAATTCCCTACTCAATATTAGGGGAAATACTTACTTCAGTGGCCGATTTAGACGGGGGCAGCGGGTGAACGTTCCCTTCTTTTCCTATTGCTCAGAATTTATTTGGCTCATTCAATCCTGAAATTCAGCTAAAAAATATAGGCTAAATGACAGTCGTTCCTCCTGCTTTTCAAAATCCTCGACCAGCCATTCCAATTCCCCTAAAGTGTCATGGAGGGTAGCCAAAGAAGAATGCAATGATGCTGTAAACCTATATACCTTAGTGGCAATAGTTACTAAATACCCGCCTAATAAGCAAGGTAGGGAAATATAGCCTAAAAGCTACAGGCAGAGAAATGGCAATCAAGAAGGTGCCCATTAGCAGTAACAATGGTATGTTGGAGGTTTGTGTCTGAAGACTTGGTGCTCAATTAGGGTGAAGTAATTTTATCAAGGAGACTCATGCATATAATTTGCACATAAACAAGGATTATTCACCCAGGTATGAGAAATATCTATAGCTTATAGCACTAAATAAGGATAGATCATTGACATGGGCTATGATTATGAATATAACTATTATCATATCTTTTTCTGACCATAATTGACACTCAGAACAGGTAGACTGACCATGTCTCTAAACTCTACACAGCTTCACTTTACTTTCTCAAAAATTCCACAGAGTACAGTAAGTAAATCTTAATTGAATGACCTATCATCTAGGCCTATCCATTTGTCTGATCAGAAGAGTTTAAGGACAACATGACAGGGATCCAGGAATTCATTATCTTGATTAGCACTCAAGGATCCTATTAAAAAAGAGATGTTTCTGCTGGTTTTACCTGTTTGCTTAAATTGTAGTATCATTTGATGTGATCACTTCTTATTCAAAACATCAGAGTAATTTAAACATGTTTCCACCATGAAATAAAATGATAAATCGTTCTCACACACTACTTTTTCATATCATGACATGGGACATTTATAAATCGGAGCTGATACTTTGAAGTGTAATGCCTGGAAATTACCCCAGGCCAGGGAATAATCTCATGTTAGGATCACCCTTGTCATTTGTATAAATGACAAGGTTGAACTGTCAGCATTTAGTCATGCCTGCAAGTTGTTAGTATTGTGTAGTGCTGCTTCAAGCCTTTAAGCTGACAGCACTGCTAAACAGATGTTGACTGCAACACTGCTTCATGCCTGTACATTGTTAGCATTGCTAAATGCCAGCTATTTATCAGCACTTCACATAGCCTGCAAAATGGTAGCAGGACCTTTAGGCTTGCTATATATTACATTTTCCATCTCAACTTAAGTCGCTACGTTATAGAGATGGACTTTCCATGACTAAAAAGACATGGTAAATTCCCCAACTATCAATATATATTCACCAGTGAAATGAACATTGATACTTCCAGAATGAAGGAAAAACTGATGAAATTTAATGATATGCTCTGCTGCTGGCAGGTTCACTCTAGTGGGTTGGGTTAGCTAATTTATAAGAGATATCCTAGGTGACATTCATGTTAGTTTTGCATTAGGTGATAGTCCAGAGTTTTATAAATGGCTTAAGCAACCTGAAACTTAATTAACATCAACTGGCTAGTTTTATTTATAAATTATCTCAACCAAGTGTTTTTGATGAGGAAATTGTTTGGCGGAAGTAGTTAATTAGATTTGCAGCACCCATCATTGTAACTAGTGATGAACTGAACTTTTGAGAATAAAATGCTATTTAAAAAGCAGAGTACTGAAATCTAAATTTTACAAGTTTCTACTTCATGGTAGATACATCTCACATATTTATTTTCACCAGTTTCCCATACGCATTGTCTTCTCAAGCTGAAAGGAGCCTAGAATATTAATAATGCATTTTTCTGATAGATAATGACAGTGCTGTAACTTCCATATCTATTTGTTGAACCTAAGAAGAAAAAGGCCGAATCTTCTTTGAAAAGCCACATTTCCTTGCTGCATTAATTGGTCTATAGTGTACTTGTATCACCTACGCAAGCAATTATTACGATCACACCTACACCAGTTAGCTGCAATGTAAGTACCACTATTATACTAAGTTGTATTTGCCTCCCTTGACCTGTACCGCTACCTGCTCTATCACCAAGGACTTCAGCAGTATCAACACCTACATGGGAGCACCTTATTGATAGGGGTGACGACAGGTCAGAGATAGGGAACAGTTTTTCTCACTTGTAACTAGCCCTAGTTGTTTTGCTTTATTTACTCTTTTGCTGTAAGAAATAGAGAAAAACAATACATCAACTCAAAGGGAATATGGAAATAGAGACATTATAATCATTACACTATATATTAAAATGGTTAATTAGGTCGCTGGTTATAAACTACAGATTGTTGACTGCTTCAGCCCACAGTACCCTTGGGGTACCAGATGAAGCAAAATTTTTAGGCTGTGAAGCAGTTAGGACAATGCCAGCCAACTCGGCGCGCTTGATACAGAGTTCAACAAAAATATTTTCAGAATCATGCAGTATTTGGGCTTCTTAAATTATTCCAATGTTTCATATTGAGGTTTTCTATAACTGATATCTTTTAAAAATGATCTATAGTCTCAAAAATCGTCAGTCATCTTGGATCTCGACTGAAGGAGATCGGCCCCTTCACCAGTGTTTTTCTGAGAGGAAACTGCCATCCGAAATGAGATCTGGATTGTACCCTATGAGACCTTTCATTTGATATCTCATATGTTTAGATGTGACGAGTACTTCCAGAGATACCAGTGATGCAAGTGCAAATCTAGTTTGCCTATAAAGTTATATTTACCCAAATTTCCTTTCCCAGGTCAAAGTTCTGGCGTATTTTACAGTAAATTCAGAATTTCTGTGTATCTTCAGAATTTCCATTGCACTCTGTCCCACGGGAGTGGTCATTTTTTTAACAACATGGGGGGGGGCTAGTGGGTTTGCACCTGGAGGCGCGAAAAAATTCTTGTTCATTATAAGAACAGGAGTTAAAAAGAAGACATCATGTCAGAGAGGAAAACATTTGCTAAACTGTATCATTGTGGAGGGGAGTTTTAGTCTAGAAGACACCCATTTACTATCAGCTAGTACTACTGTGATTTAGGTCCTGCAGGAGTTGACACCATCTTGGTCATTATGCAGGTAATCTTGAACACAGGTGGAGGTGACATGTGATATTGTTAATCAATTAGGAACTACTTGTTTTAAAAAGAGGGGATACAATATGTTTTAGAAAAGGTACATGCAAAATATTTTACTATGGAGCATGCCCATGCAACATTTTGCATATATCCTTGCTAATAATTATGGTGGTGATAAAACCTTTATCTCTATTTCCTGTTCAGCCTGTATCAAGATCTCTTTGCATTGTTGTCAAATTCATCCTCTTATGCCATGGCTAATATCGACGACACTATAGATTAGTACTACTTACGCCGTATTCAATGGGGGGGGGTGGAATACGATCCTCGCATATTCCGCGAGGAGCTAACTAGTTTCGTATTTAGGTATGGTTATTAGAAGTTTTACGCAAAAAAAGAATGATTAAACTAGTTAAATAATATGTTATGATTTGTTTAAGGTATATCTATGTATTAGCGCCATGTTAAAAAAGAAGATATTGTCCTGTGCAAGTAACATTTCTATCGAAACTAAAAGTAGCGGCTAGCTCCGTATCACGTGACCAATTTCGTCGAGCAAGGTGTCATGGCGGATGAAAACAAATCGGGACGACTCGACACGTTGAAAAACAGTAAATATGTTTGTGTTTCTTGATTTTAAAGCAAATTCATCCTGTAGGGCCATGGCATAAATGCAAATGTCCACTCCAATGATTAATTTTACAGCGTATTCACCTCAGTGGGGCTGCCAGCATTCAACTCAGCCGTATAACGGCTTCGTTGAATACTGGCAGCCCCACCTTGGTGAATACGCTGTAAAATTATTCACTGGTCGTGGACATTTGCTTATTTCCTCCTATAAAGAGTTCCCCAGCAAAAGTCCAATATATATATATATATATATATATATATATATATATATTTATTTATATTTATATATATATATTTATATATATATATATATATATATATATATATATATATATATATATGTGCGCTTTACTGCTAGTATCAGGAACTCCCTTCCCCTCTAGTAGATGGGGTGCAGCAGAGTAGTGACTGCTTTGACTTAGTCAATATCTATGTGGGTGGAGCAGAAGATGGCATGGGGATTATGAGGAGGATTGATGTAGTCCAGTAGATAGGGAATGGTTGTCTCAGGTGGGACTACTCTCAAGAGATTGCCCATTTCTCAGATGGAGCTGATATCACCCAACATGTACATGCCATTCAAGCACTGATGATGTGTCTTGGATCAAACAGTTGCCTTAGTAAAAGAAGGATATCGGTCACATATGCTCACACCACTGAAGCTATCGGCCACACATGCTCACACCATTGAAGCACTGATGTTGTGCCCTGGACCAAACAATCTATTTTGGATTTGGATGTTTCCACAGCTACCAAAGACCCTTGTTTACAGATGACTTTGCCAATAGACTCTAGGCCAAGACTTGAGTATCATCTGGCAAAGTGATTTGGGTTCCTAAAATATGAGGTGATCTTTAAAGCACTTTAGGTGTTATTTGCAAGATCGGTATAAGATGATATCTGTGTCTGTGTCTCTTTTGACATGTTATCTTCCATTTTAGTATACAGGCAAAAGAGGGGGGCTAATTTTTTTAGGTGGTTGAAATTTGGCAATATGGCCAAATCTGAGCTAAAAAAGGTGCTCTTTAAGAATTTCAATGTTGCGAAATTTTCAATTCACCCATACGGGGTGTAACCAGGCACGAGCCCCTACACAAGCAAGACACAATGTTTTCAGTTGTTTAAACATTTGATATCTACCAATTTGCTAGATTGGATATTTTTGTGTTCACTAGGTTAAGCTGTGATCAAATTTTGTAGAAGGCTGGGTCCTGTCAATAGACTTACCCTAGCTCTAAGCCTATCTGGATATGATTCAAATGGTGGATAGCCCCTATTGCAGTGCCCTTTCAACCTTAACTGCAGCATTGTTTTTAAAATCTAACTTTACTCTCAAGATTCAAACTTTAGATGATTTATAATCCTCTTCAGCATACTTTATTAGTCACTGAGTGAGTCCTCATCTATGGATGGTCGTCTTTGTATAGTGCTGCTTAAACCCTAATTGCATTCAAACTATTTTCTCTGATGTAGAATGATATTGATGCCTGTATCTAAATAAAACTGGTTTACTTGAAGTGATTCTGCAATGTGCTGATTTTGCAAAATGTTTTTAAGTCAAATATAACAGAATTATTCAGTGTTTGCCTTCAGATTCTGGCATCCACAGTGTGCCATATATATTAGGAGTTCACACCATTGCTTCATGATCCAATCAAAAGGCAATAGCTGCACAGCACAAAAGACTTAATTTCAGTGCTTGTATTGAAGATAGATCGCCCTGCTAGCTGCCAGCTAATCTGATTCTTCCACTTGACTAACCCTATCCAGCCATGCCCTCTCAGTGACAGGGGCCTCACCAAAGGGACTTCAGAGGGAGATAGTGTAGGGAGTGTGTGGTTTGGTTGCCACCCTAGGGTAAGGATGGATGATATAAGGATGGTGGTACAGGGGATTTGAGCTGTCATCACTGTCATATCTCTCTAATTACACATGGTATACCGTCAAAGTCAAAATTACTATAAGCTTCTTTGGGGAATGCAAAAATGGAATAGATGGACAGGGTTTGTGGGAAGAGGTTGGCTCTGTGAATGGAGAGAAGGACAGCCTATAGAATAATATTACCAGAAATGTGAACTAGCTTCAGAGGATGATTGTCCTATGGATCTGTTTACTTAATGATATAAGGAACATCTTCTAAAATGATATTAACATAGCTCTCCTTTCTTTGTGGACCATTGCTCTTGAATCCTTCTGCATTAACCTATAGCAACACCAGTTGGTGCCCTATTTTGAATTTGGCTGGACTTCTTCACATTTGCAGGACACACTTGTAGAAACTAAAGAATTTGAGGGTGACCACCTCATACTCACTTATGTGCATGCCACAAGACCCAAATCCAGTGCAACCTGGTTGATGTTCATGTTAAACAGCATGTTTTTGAATTAGCTGCAATTTTTAGCATACCCTATACAAAGGGATCCTTTCACTGTATGCCTTACAGTCTTCTCTGAGATTCAATCACTTTTATAGATGTACACATGATAAATAACTTCTGAATTACTTCATAGAATTTGATTAATGTACTGTTTGTATTTAGTGCAAGGTACGATTAGAAATTCTTATTTGAGAATTATGTATACTTTTATATTGACAGCTATTAAGAGATGATTGTGATCTGGGAAAGATTTTTTAAGGCTCATTTCTAGTATCACTTATATGCGAAACTGTTTTTCTACCGATCTGACTGATACGATGTTGCAAATGGTTCATGAAAAATTAATTTTAGGAATTTGTGGCACTAAGAGACTATGGTAAGATGTGTCTTTACCCTGGAGACATTGTATTGTAAGGTATCAATATCTAAAGTTAATGCTTCTTGTAAGTATGTATTTTTAGCAGTTGCAAACTTATGAAGACAGCTTGAATTAGTAAAGTTAAGCATATGAAGTAAGAGACAGACTTTAACATAAAAAGCTCCATTAAAATAAGACTTTGGCAGCTTCCTATGGGTAGACAAGCGTGATATGAAGGCTTTATTCAAAAACAAGCTTTAATAATACTTCTCCTAGAACTCACCACAACTAGAAATTAAAAAAAGGGAAGCAGCTAATAGCATTGTCAGAAAAGACCAAACTTGAAACGACAGAGTGAGAGATGAGTGCTTGTGGAACAATGCTGAAGTGGGATTCTTATTTGAAGGGGTTCAATATGATAATGGGGACCCATGCATGGAATAGAAATTACTGCTTGATGTAAAAGAGAAATATAATGGCATGACATGATGTAAATATACTTATAAACTACGCTTAATCAATATCTAGGAGTAATCCAACATTGCAAGATGAGAACTATCCTATAGCTGTAACCGTTATATGAATAGCAGCACCTGCAGCACCAGCCCCTGGCTTGGAACACCCATATCTGGCTTGAAATAATTAAAAGGGATTATCAATAGTGTTTAGAAGTATTTTACAGCAAGATGTTCCAAAATGTAGTTTCCTATACCAGCTTATATTTCTTTGACATTCTTATCAACAAAAGTCCATTTGAATGAATCTTCATTTGATGTCTAAGGTGGTGTCACATATTATATTGATGCCCGCTGCTCGCTAATCTCAAAGCATAAGCAAACAACATTGTAATTCACAATTAAATACTCTCTACTAAAAGCTGCTTGGACACTAGAAATGTCTAGGTTGCCTTTCTGCCTTCATTATTTCTTTTCATATTGCACTTATTGTATTAAAACGATCTCATCTGACCATTAAAATAATATTTCGTCATCTTTTTTTATTACAAAGGTTATGCCACAGACAGCTCCAAGAGAGATGATATGGAGTATCAGATGCTCACCTCTGATTTATTGCACGATCGTCTCATTAGGACGATTTTCCAGGCACACGCAAGGGATCACAATTATTCCTGGTTCACCTCACGGTGCATTGTGTGCTGCTGTGTGCTAATTATGCCTTGTTACTAAATTCGGTTTACATTAATGTAACCACAAGTATAAGTAGTGACCAGTGCACGAGATAAATGGTTAATACTAATTAGGCCAACATTGCTTACCAAGTGCCTATAACACCTTTTATTTTCAACAGCATGGCGGAACCATTCTTTTGTTGGCAACTTTTGAATGTGATGGTCTATTTGGTCCCATAGTGTTACCCCTCTATAATAGGGGCATTTCTGATTAAAAGCTGTTTTCGCGCGTCGTTTTAAAAAGTGTAGCATAACATGAGCTTCCTCTAACACCTCACCACATTGTGCTGTCTTCCACATTATGAATAATAGATGTAATTTTCTGCGCCGATCTAGTTTGTCAATTTTATACTCTCTATGTAGATCATCTATTTTAATCTCTCTAATTCGTACTTTGAGACAAACCTGCAATGCATGGTTCTGAAGCCGTTGAAGTTTTGTTAAGTCACCTTGGTGAGCACTACCGGTGTAAAAGGAACAGTATTCAAAACTTGGACAAATCATGAACTATTACTTTCAAACTTGTTCAGATCTCAGCTTAAATCCCACCTCCATTCCCGTCATCCTATCAGTCCTCATTCCATCACAATTTTGGACTGAATGGCGACGAATTGCAATTCTGTCCAAATTCATGACACAGTCCTGACTGACGGAAAAGAGTGATGACAATGGAAGTGCCTTTTAATATCAGTCAACATTTAACATCTAATCTGAATTCATACTTCATTGTGCTATTTCCAGATTCCTGGTATGCAACCAGTGGCAGATGACATCATAATAGTTCATTAAAAACTTTGCTGAAAGCTAATTTCACACCAGAAATGACAGCCTGCTTGTCTGCCATCATTATTCTATACCGCGAGGCCCCTCTTTCGAAAGCCTTGAATGTTACTCGATTAACTTTACATCATTACATCAAAGCTTCAATCTGAGGTCTTGGCTAAGCCAAGTGAGATAACCCCCTGTCAGACCTAATATGAGTGAACCTAATTTGTATTTATTTCATGTTATCTCAGTCAGTCAAAAGTCATCGAAGATAAAATAAAAAGATGATAACATATCTGTTTAGGAACATTTGACTAGATTCATTTTTACAGGCTGTGAGATACAGGGAAGGGTTACCTCACGGGGTTTGTGAGAAATAGAGCTCCCATGTTAAGTCTATGGGATGTCTGTATTCCACTGCTCCCAACATGAAATAAGTTTAGAGTGGTGATAAGCCTAAAAATTGGGTCATTCTGGTTAGTTTGAGTGGTTGTAGAATGACACAGCTTAGTGAAGGCCTATTCTTCATGGGGAACTGCCGTACGACTTGAGAAAGTCCAGCCATACCAACTTAGGAAATGCCCTCCATATCTAACCATGGGTAAAAAAGAGAATAAATACATTGAGGGTTCCGATGGGTGCATTCTGCAAATTCTAGGTGTACTGATTGATACATGAGACCTGCCCGAAAATCATCTTCCATGTCTGCCTTCCATCCAGCTGGCTGAACTAAAGTGGCTGCTGGTGAGTGGCTGAATAGTTAATTTAGTATAATATGATAGCCAAGCTACTCCTGTGTTACTAAGAATAATCTGAAATGCAATTAACATCTGATACTCTTTTCAAAGTGGAAATTACTTCACCAGAAGTGCCTCTGCGTCCCTGTGGACCCCATTACTAAGCCACTTAGGTACAGCCACTACAGAAGTCCTAATGCTTAAAGTGGCATTGTCTGATGGTTGGGGCCAAAAAATCAATCTTCTCAAAAATGAATGTTCACATAAATCATACCTCCGATGCTATCTACTTTATTTGCTTTCCTTCCCCATGATTAAGCTCATATTTGTAGGAATTGTCAGATTCATACCCAACTTTCTACTTATGTAGTGTACACCAAAAGTCCATCCATTTCAAATACAATGTAAATTTAAATGCCTATGGCATGGCCCATGGTACCCCCCTGTCTAAGCTTGAATGAGCTATAAAAAAGATAACAATGAATTGTCCACAAACACCTAAATATGGTGTTATTACACTGTAAGGAACAAATACGAACAGAATTTGAAAAATGAAAAAAAGATCGGACTGTGTCACTTTAAGGAAAGGGAAACATTGTGCCCTAGGCGCCTAAGCCAGTGGGTGTGTCATATTATCAGTTAGTTATTTCCTCAATCATAAGCTGGGCCCTAAACATAAGCCTGCCTCATTTATAAGCAGGATCAAAAGTACCACTGGACATAATATAAGCTGCGCCCTGAATATAAGCCTGGTCATAACAGTTTTATAAAGCTTAAGTCCTATTCTTTAAACTCATTACACAATCAAGATAGATAGAGTTGACACTTAACTACTCAAAGTTGGAGAAGTATGTAGAAATAGTGAATACATATTGGAACTTTTGATAGGATTCTAGAGTACAAAAATTATAAGGCTGCCTCAAATATAAGCCTGCCACGCTTATAAGCCGGTTCAATATCCCACCGGTATTCCTGTCATCTGGACCTCCCTTCCTCTGTGGTAGAGGTGGTGCAACAGGAGTAGCAACTGCTTTGACTTAGTCCATGTTGATGTGGGTGGGCAGAGGATGGGATGGGGATTCTGGGGAGGATTGATGTAGTTCAGTAGATAAGAGATGATTGTCTCAGGTGGGACTTCTCTCAGGAGATTGCCCATTCTCAGATGGAGCTGATATCGCCCAACATGTACATGCCATTCAAGCACTGATGTTGTGTCTTGGATCAAACAGTTGCCTTAGTAAAAGAAGGATATTAACATTTAGCCTAAATGAGTTTTTTTTTGTTTTGCCATCTATTGACACTACTATTAATGTACTGAAGCTCTGTCCATGAAATCCACCTGGTGCTTTGGTAAGTGGACCTCCTCCCTCTTGGTCCTCTCAAACCCCTGCCTTGATGAATAATGACCACTCCCTAAGAGAGTAACCGAGGTTTTAACAAACCTAAATTTGAAATCGGATGAGCAATAAGGAAATGTCATACAGTTCTGAGTGAGAAAAAGAGATCGAGTGTGCACTCTCCTGAGCCTCCAAATCCTTTTCATCATCGCCTGCCACTTGCTGTGAAAATAATTTCATTAAGGAAATACATGTACCTCCTGGCTATTATTCTATACATGGAACTCCCTCCCACTGTTTCCCATTATCATGTAATCCAAGTGGCTGTAGGGCACAAATACATCAGCTGTCACAAATTGCTGTTCTGTTGATGAATTGTCCTGAAGAAAACGATACCCGCAGACACTTCAGGAGGGTGTTGCTCCTATAGTAATAGGAAGAGCTGGCTAAAAATTCCCTTGTTTCCAGTCCTTTCTTTTCATGTAGCTATAACTTGTCCCTTTTGTTGCTCACAAGTGGTCATTCAAGTACGGTGCTAAAAAAGGGGGATTTGATTAGGTACCTAGTTGGGAGAGGTCAGTCAGCATAATATAGTATAGAGTGTGTGACATGAGTAGGTACCTGACAGTGCATCTCTCTCTGTTTTAAACAAGGCAGGTGACTATCAGACTTATGTGGTGAGTGCAAGTTGAATGCTGAAAAGAGGGTACCTACTGACAGCTCTTTTTACCATAGGAGAAATACGCTCCTGGAAAAAGCATATTAGTAGGGCAACCTACCCATGTTAGGATTAATACATCACATTTACAGGCTTTCTTATTCGTATTAACTATTAGATCCAATAAAAACTATTATTCTTAAACCACTTAGGTAAAAACTGTGCTTTTCTATACTCTTCTCATTCTTTTGGTTGACACCATTTCAAGTGAGAAGTTGCCTATCACAATGTGACCTAAAATAGCTAAAATGTCATCTCGAAATATGATCAGTTTCAGTTACTTACATGTCTTAACTAATAGTTCTTTTTGTAAAAGTATCTGTTTTGATAACAAATAATTGAGTTGATACATTCTATTTGGGTGTGCAAGAAAATGATATCATGCCAAGATTGCCCTTGATAATTGCAAGGCAGCACAGCTTCATATGTGCGAAGTTTCAGCACTCCTCCATGGCTGGTCATTAGCAGCAATGTTTCATGGATGAAAGGTGTCAGCACTACTCCATGGCTGCTTATGTGAGCAGTATATCATGGATGCAAAGTGTCAACGCCTCCCATGGCCTTTAATCGGCAGCAAAACTCCATAGCTGCAAATTGACAGCACTACCCCATAGCTGCTAATTGGAAGCACTACATCATGGCTGCCAAGTGTCAGCACTACTTCATGGCTACTAATTCGGAACATTTGCATCATGGCTGCAAAGTGTCAGCACTTCTTCATGGCTGCTAATTGGGAGCACTGCATCATGGCTGCAAAGTGTCAGCACTTCATTATGGCTGCTAATTGGGAGCACTGCATCATGGCTGCAAAGTGTCAGCACTTCTTCATGGCTGCTAATTGGGAGCACTGCATCATGGCTGCAAAGTGTCAGCACTTCTTCATGGCTGCTAATTGGGAGCACTGCATCATGGCTGCAAAGTGTCAGCACTTCTTCATGGCTGCTAATTGGGAGCACTGCATCATGGCTGCAAAGTGTCAGCACTACTTCATGGCTGCTAATTGGGAGCACTGCATCATGGCTGCAAAGTGTCAGCACTACTTCATGGCTACTAATTGGGAACATTTGCATAATGTGTCAGTGTCTTAAGTGCATTAAAAAGATTCACCATGGTCTAAAAGATATTGCATGGTAGATGTTCACCAAAGATTACAAGCACACTTTCCTAAGTCTATTTGCTAACCTTATCGAGATGGGTTTTCCAAAACTATGATAAAGTACTAAATTCTACAATCATCAATAATCTTTATCACTGAAATACCTGAAAATTGACTGCGAAACAGGCAGAACAAAGTAGGCATTTAAAGTAACGTGAAACTCTGCCCCTGGAGCCTTCACTGTATTAGAGGTGCCCAGCTATCTGAATTATTGTAAGTGACAGATATGCTAATTTTTCATAAAATGATAGGCCATCTCCTCTAGAACTGCCGGAAGCAACATGAAATGTAATTAAAATCAAATATCCTGTTATAATTGTGAGTTATCTTAACTGAGCTTTTGTTCACAAGAAATTGCTCCGAGGTAGTCATTTTTTAGAATTGTTCTGGATGTTATTCTGACTTGTGATGTATTGTGATAAAAAATATTCTAATAAAAATGAAACTTCGAAAATAAAGTTTGAAAGTTGAAGTCAAGAAATATTCAAGTATGCAATAAAATATCTTGATATTTTGTTCCTGATTCTGTTACCCTTAAACCCACCCACATCCTTTCTCTTGAGATTAACCTCGATGAAAAGTATTTTCTTTCACTGAGGTTTCTCGGTGAAAATTATCATTTCTATCATCTCCAAGGATTTCTTCACAGGGATACTGTGATAGATAGCTGTGCAAATTTTCACAGATACAAAGACAGAGAACAAAGTGTGAACATATCACACTGCTGCTGGCAGGTTCACTGTAGTGGACTAAACTAATAAAGGCTACCATGAGTGACAGGTATGTACAGGTTACAATATTCCTCTAGCACTGCCTCCTACTTGTACTTATAATTAACGTCAACTATCTTGTTCCAACTATTGTTAATTATCTCAGACAGGCATTTTTGTTTAGGAATTGCTGGGAGGCAGTATTTGATTAGAATAGCAGCATCTGCCTTTCTGACTTGCAATGAAAGGAACGGTAGAGGACGCTTAAAAATCAGATCAAATATCCATAAAAAGATGAATCAAGACTTTCATTCTTTTAAGCAGTATTCGTAATGCTAAGGTATCGAATCCTTAGACAGAGCCCTTTGCTACTACAATGTCATTAATCTTTGAGGTGGTTCTGCATTTTGGTGAAGAATAAAGGACGAAGGTAGAATCATATTTGAGCTATAGTGTCTTAGAAAGGTCTTTGTCACATTCAATAAAGTTCAAAAGAAAGCTAATGTGGGCACCAAATGCACAAAGGGGTTGGGGAACCATAAAGGTCCTTTTAAGACGGGGTAGAGAAAGCAGTATCAAAGTGAGACAGAAAGATACCCCATAATGATGGAGATGGAGAAAGAGGCAATAGCAGCATCAAGAGAAAACTGGCACACATGTTAAAAATGAAAAGCTCCTGGAGTAAGGGATTGGTCATTTTTTAACAACCAGGGAGGGGTGGTGGATTTTCGCAGGCATGGACCAATATTGTCCCAGCCCTCCCCATTGGAGGGGTCTGGAGGCTGTTGCGAAAAGATTGAGTTGTTGCTTTCCAGGGTAGGTACATCATTTCCCACATCCCTCTTCTACTTAACCACTCTGGATCACTTCCAACACTGTAGTACAGAAGTAGTCACTTTCCCACAAATCAAACTGTGTTGCGAAAAGTGGTCACACCTGAGTGCTTCCCAGACTGCCCACACCTACATACTTATGCGACAGAGTGGAGGAAGCAACTTCCAGTTGAGGGGTTGTTAGTAACCACTTCTGGACCACTTCTGTTTGGAAGTGTCATTTGGCAATGCAATAGAGAAGAGACTACCAAAGATGAGTGCCTTCCATTTTTGGAAGTACACCTCCAACAGAAGTGACTTCCAAGGGTTTAGCAACAGCCATCTGAGAGGTTTTACCCCTCCCTTTTGTCTATAGTACCATGCAGACCTTTTTTTCTGTTAAGAAGGAGTGATATTTATTTTGGCCCTCCCCCAAATCTATCACCCAATTCCAGTTATGTACTGCCAGTTTTGTATGAGAATTGTATGGATAGTATTTGAAAGGACCTGGCTATAGATAAGAAAAAAAAATGTAAAATCAACGAAATACATGTGTAATAGATAGGACACTCTAGCATCAACAGAATATAGGGACAGATTCTGGGTACTTGCATTGGTGATATAAAGGCCCTCCCAAGCCAGTGTCATTGAAGTGATGAGCCACACCTCTTAGAAACATTGAACCAAAAATGTGAGTTTCTCTTGATATTTTTTTTGTCTACCTTCAATCCAGCAGAATGCTGGTAGCTTCCCCTTGAAGACCAACAAGGGAAACATGCTGCATCAGGAGATTCAAAGGGCAATTCACAAAAGGGTGCTAAAACCTTATCAATAACTTCTTCATCCTATCTTTCAGCACTACCCTGCAGTGTACTTGCAAACACAAAGACAGTCCATATCATCATGCCTCCCACACATTAGCTGGAATGTATAGGCACAGCTACTTGTATCCCCTACACATATAGGCAACCTCAGTCATCACACCTACACTGGTTAGGTAGGATGAAAGCACTACTGCTATTTATATACCAAGATGTATTGCCTACCTTCACTATCCCTACCTCCTGTATCACTACAGACCATGACATTACCAACACCTAGACCGAAGCACTCTATTGGTGGAGCCGATAATGGGTTAGAGATAGGGAACAGGTTTTTCCACTAGTAACTGGTGTGTGTCTCTATGCTTCTGCTCTGTATAAAAGAGAATAACGTGTTTAAAGTAAGGTTTTCTGTGTGGGGAATCAACTAGCCTATGGCAATAGTGATAATGTTATGATAACAATGTACTGTTTGGCACTTTGTCTAGTCATACTTCTTACAGTTTTTCTAAGTAAACAAATATGTCATCAGAATAATGACAAATCTCTGTAGCAACTTTGGACAGGAGTTCCACCATAACTTTCACAGAGATTCTTTGTACCATAATGTTTTATTGTGCTGCCATCTGGGGCTTCATTGTATAAGTTACTTTACTACATTATAATTAGGGAGATTCCCTTTTCATTTTCATGAGGAAGGCATAACAATGCCACAGGCTCACTTCGGCAATGAGTTCAAATATTACAAAAGTGTTATTAGAATGCCAACTCGCAACCAGCTGGCCGTTATCTTGACTACATGTTTTTACAGTCTACCTTCCTCTGTAAACACTGGTGAAGCTTTCCAAAGTGGTGACCTCCTGAACACCAAGAACTCCCTCCCCTGTCCCTGATGGGGTGTAGCTGGAGTAGTGGTTGCAAGAATTGCTGAAACTGCTGGACACGTGATTTGAAGGCAAATCAGAAGACTGACCAGGGTCAATGAGGAAGATGATAACTAGCAAAAAAGAAGGTATCAAGCACTGAGTAATGACAGTATCAACAAGAGGGCAACTCCTACATCTTAACCTTAAGAATGTATGGCTGTGGTAGGAATATTAATCTTATCCAGTAGGATTGTCAAAGAGTAGGTATCTACAGACGCTGTGAGGTCCCTCAAAATCATGGAACTTTTGCAAAATGTACCTTATCTTACCAATGATCTTGCTGCCAAAAGTGGTCCATATTTGTGGATGGGATAATAGATGGAATGGGAATTATGCAGAGTATTACTGGATTTAGTCCAAGAGGTCATGGAAGACTAACTTAACTACACAGAGAGAAGAACACTGATCGCTTTAACACATACTGCACAGGTCACAATTTGTCTCCCACATGACATGTATGAAGGCATGTCAAATGAGGTTGACGCTCTCATATTTGGTTTGTCAACTCCACTTGACCTGCGTAATGAAGACAGGTCACATATTTCTGATCCATTCACCTGAGTGCTAGGTAATACTGTGAGACAGTTTTGTAAGTATCAAGAGCAGTCAATAGCTATGTACCAATGGTTCAATCAAGGCAGGCCTATAATAGAAGGCAGGGGATATCATAGTCCCACAGGCCTGCAACACTAAGTCACTTTTTCCTATCTACAGAACTTTTACTTGACTGAGGACCTCTATGCAGTCCATAAGACAAGGGCATGGAGGTGCACAGCACTGCCACTTGTCTCCATGTAATGAAGATACTGAGATTATAGACTGTGGGTTAGCATACAATCTTTTGGTATTTAATAATTATTCACATAAGGTGTCTAACCTCTCCAGTTGAGGAATTCAGGATTGTGGGTGTCTATTCTGATATTCAATAACAAATGCCAATTTAACAATGAAATAGAATTCACTACCATTCATTGATAGTATTTACAGACCTTAGTGATCTATTCTTCATGAAAACAAAATGACACAAATACATTAAATGTCTCAAGTGTTGGTAGTACCTCTTGGTAGTAATTAATCCTGGTACCAAAATGTTTTTTTGCCCCATCTAGTGGAATATCCTAGAACAATTATGTATGTCAAACCATCACGTGTCAAGTGCCTTTGACATGGCCGTGGCCCTAGTCAACTCACAGATGACGTGGTATTTTAAGGCATGTCAAAACATATGAGGATTACTGTGTGCTACACTTGTCATGGTGACATTTATACACATGTCCCAATGACGTGTGCTCTCTGTGTCAAATCAAGTTGACATCGGTATACATGTCACTTTGTCAGGAAGACTTTTTTCAGTGTAGGGCTTTTCTCAAGTGGTTGCTAAAAGAGAGTTATCATTTTCTGCACATAAATAATAGACAATCTCTTTATTATAGGTTCTTCATCAAGTAGAGAAAATGATGCTTTATTATCAATGTTGTGGGTAAATTCAATAATTCATACTTCCTATTAGATACCTAATGTTGCTGCTAAAAGATTCTCAGCCAGGAATTCTCTACTGGCCTGTAAAGGGATTCAGGTGTTCAAAACATGTAGCATGCTCAGAAGCATCATAAGGTATAACATATATAAGACCTATAAGATAAAACAAGATTCAGTATGCTTCGTTTTTTCTCATAGATACTTAACACTACACATACAAAGTTCCAATGTGCATACAAAGAGCTTGCATCCCCTGAGGATAGACTTGAAAAGGAGTAATTGCTTTCATGTTAGACTTGAAAAGGAGTGATTGTTTTCATGTTTTATTTATGTCAAACAGAAGTCCCTCTTTGATACAATCAAATTTAGCTGATATAACACAACAGTTTCTTTGATTAAAAAAACTGCAGTCAACAGTGCTGTCCTCAAAGCGAAAGGATTCTCATGTGCTATACACAAATTATCTGTTGTTCAGCCATCTCCATAACCCAGAGATAAAAGGATCAATTTCAAAGCTCTTATATGCTAGACAAATTGACTACACAGCTTTGTGGCAATTCTGATTCTTCCATGTGACTAACACCATCCAGCCATCCCCTCTCATTGACAAGGGCCTGCCTTCTGTCAGTGGGAGAGGTAAGGTGGGGGGGGGGGTGATGTTAGACAGGACACAGAGTAGTGGTTGAAACAAAGATTTGAGAGTATGAATAGAGATGGCTTGACCAATATGCCACCAACTTCACACCTCCTCAAAGATACTCTCACACCATGAAAAAAATATTTCTAACATATATTTGTGATAGCAGGGATGGGGTGAACTGGGTAACCAGGAGTATTGGAGTATAGGAAGTCAAAAGTTAGCACTGAAATTGCAGGTCACTTGATGTGAAGGCAAAAAGGAAGACTGACCAGGGTCGATAAGAAAGATGATTGCAAAATAAAATAAGGCACTAAGGCCACGGCTAATCATCGGAATTCATTGGATAGTGACATGTTTCTTACAGCATCCAGATTTTAGCGAACCCATTCGTTATGCACATTAGCGAACCCATTTAGCGAACCCATTCTCATGTTCATCATGAGCTATGACTTTAAATTGAGAATTTCTTATGATCGCTCACATGAGATTGTTTTTATATATCCAAAACGTCTTTCAGTATCCAATAAAGATCCAATGAAATTCGAATAACTTAAAGAAGAAAGACAATGAGACAGTTCTAGAAAAGTAGTGATTACTATAGTGTCAGATGGAGGAGGGGAAATCAGCCTGACCCTCCGGCCACCCTATTCATGAAGATCTAACACCACAATGCACCGATGCAGTGTAGGATGGTGACCCAAATGGAACTGGACAGGATATCTTTTCTACTGTTCTCATGTTTATTATCCCCACAGAGGTAGCATGAGGAATAAATGCAGCTCCATACTGTTAGCAAATATTATACGATAAGAATAACGTGAAATCTTGTATATATCTGACTTATAAGCTATACAGAGCCCTGTAAGCGTTGACTTAATGGCAGCTCATTGGCATATCCTACATCTGATCAGATAATTTAACACTCACTTTACCAGAGTATTGTAGAGGTACATAACATATAAACCATAGCGTTGGGTACCGTCTGACGTGGCGGGTGAGTCGAGTCGTCGGACGTTCCTCAGGTTCCAGATAGGTGGCAGCACCGATCCGGGTCTGTGGGGACATCTGACGACGAACACCTGGGTCCTTATATAAAGCCCAGGGCTCAGCCGCTACGTCAGAGGCCCTTCTGGCCTCCGAAGAATGTAGAACACCATTGATAATTATTAGCTGCCCCCTCTATACTATCGGGTAGCCGTGAGTGTGCATTAGTAATAAAATCTATCCGTTGGCATACACTTGAAACACCGTCTTACTCTTTCTTTCCGAATCGTAAGACCCGAACCCCCAGGTCCGTAAGGCCACAACCCTTTACACTGGTGCCGTGACCAGTTAATTCTGGTGTATAGCCCGGACGTTATAACGTCCGAACGGACATGGATTAGATAGCCTCACGAAAGCTAACCCAGCAGGGCAATTAGTTGCCCAGGAGAATGGCAATGGATCGTTAGTGCTCCAAACCCATTTGAACTCCCAAGATGCGGAATCTGCATCTTGGGGAGATCCCGAACCCCACTATAATGATAGTGAGGAAAATCTACCAGACTCTGTACGACGTGAACAGTCCATACAGAGACAGAGTAATTTAATAGGCCAACAATCACTTGTTGACGAGTTGAGTAATTCGATGTTCGAAGTTGGTGGTAGTACTTATCCAGAACATCTGGCACCAATGCCAAAAAGGGTAACATTTGAGAACTACCTTATAGATTACCCAGACCCGGACTACCAATATTAGATTATAGCGCTATAGACGGCGACTTAACCTATGCGGTACCGGAAGGTGAGGAATTTAAACGACCGGATCTCCTGTTGTTAAATGAAACCTATGTAACTTTGAACGAGAACCTAAATACCTTGGTCAAAGCTAAAGATGAAGTATTCCATGAAAAACTTCAGCTGGAAGAGGACCTGACTGGCATGCGAAGCAAATTCGAAGCCAGAAGGAGTGAGTACATGAAGGAATTAGAAAATGAAGAAATGAAACTTCAAGAAATGAGAAAGTCATTCAATAAAGAATATGACAATAGACACATCCATATCCAAACATACATAGATACGAACGATCAACTAAGTCTTGATAAGGCAAAATACGAATCCGAAATATGCCATTATCAGAGCGAGTTAGAGAAATTGAAACTTCAGTGTAGTAAACAAGCTGAAGACAATGAAACCATCCGGGTAGGCATTATAGCCTACAATAAACAACTGGAGGAAGATAGACAGAAACTCACGAATGAGCTTCAGGAATTGCAGACTACTGCAATAACCCTAGACAAATACGTAGAAGCCGCCCAATTGACTATAGGTACTATAGATCCAGCTGTGGTGTCTACAATGTTGGGGAAAACATCCAAAGATGCAACTCCAATTAGATACAACCCATTCGTTGACGACTGGGCTGATAAGAATGTAGTATCCGGAATCTATAAGAAACCGGATAATACCGCAGGTAATGGAAACGCACCTACACCAGCAACTCCTGTGCTGGATATAATAGGTCCGGCACCGCCAATACCAGATTTGAGTCATAAAATTAAAGCGACTGACGATAGTGCTATTGGTGCTAACAGTAATCACAACCGAGAGTACCAGGACCACCGAGACATACGTTAACGCCACCTTCATATTTCTCTCAACCCGGCCACAGTACACCAGCAGGCCCAAGATTACCGAACCCATCTTCGGGTCAAGGTAATGGTCCTAATGATGGACTTTTTCCCAGACCAAACCCACCACAAACCAATGTTAACGGCGGTACGTACCAACCAAGAACAACTTCCTATGGATATAGATATAATTATAATCCGGCAGGAAGTAGTAATTACCAAAATGGTAATAACTATAATCAGGGATGGAATCAAAATAATTCTTACCCCAGATATGCATCTTCCGGAACAACTGGAAATGCCGGTTATAGTAGCGGATGCCCTAGCGGTTCATCCGGGCACTATCCTAACAATGGTCCACCAGGAGGAAATCCTCCAGGCGGCCCAGGAGGATCTGGATCTGGAGGATCAGGATCAGGAGGAGATGGCAGGAAGCCAAACAGAAGAACTTCCATGCCTGCAGGGATGCAAACCATCTTTGATAGAAGCCAATGTATTCAAAACCTTGGCATTGACTGCTACCGAAAGGGAGCAGATGGCATGGAAGTCATGAACTGGAGCATGCGAGAAGCAGATAGACTACGCGGATGTAACAATCCGGCACGTAGACAGGCACGGATACCCCCTCCATATGATTCCAATGATCCATGGAAGGATAGGTATCAAGCTTTTGTCGACAAAGTCAATTGTAGTGGCTGGACAAAAGAAGAAGCTCTGCCCTATTTGATCTGTTGGTTGAATAAAGGTGGAAAAGTAGCCCTCAATCAATGGAGAGCAGCATATGGAATATACGGCACCTATGATCAATTGGTCGAATGTGCTGCATACCTATTCGGATCAATCGTTAGAGAAGATCCATGGGTAAGCTTCAAGAAAAGGACACAGAAACCTAAAGAATCTCATAAGGTCTTTGGTTTAAAGGTACAGGACTTGCTATCAAAAGCACGTCCGAATTGGGCTCATGACGATGACTGCTATCTACAGGAATTGTTTATACAATTCTATAATGGATTGCGGGATCCGGATCACAAACAAGTAGTTTGGGATTCTTGGATGGATGACACTTCCTTCAGTGACCTGTTCATATCAATCGATGGACATGATATGAAGAAACGATTGGTAGGTCTAGGACCTAACCCGGTAAGAGCAGCTCCGTTCCAATACGGAGGTACACCTGCTCCGGTATACGAAACTTCCCAGTTAGCCCCAGTCGATTCGCATGAGGCTGAACAGGAGGACGAATATGTCTCCGATGAAAACGGAGAATATATTGGATCAGTCCAGGTAGCTGGAAAGTATTACCGACAGAAGCGGTATAGGAAGGTACATTCGAGAGGGAGGGGAGGATCCGTTGCTAGTAAAACAGCTTCCGGACCGACCCAATCTGGCAATGTAACCTCTATGGCCAAGCCAGCTGTGGCAGCCGCTGTTGCTCCGACTAATATGATGGAAACATTAATAGCCGGATTCACAGAAGCTCTGAAGAGACCGAGAGTTGATAAATCTCAAAGGAGATGTTTCAGATGCCAGAAACTGGGGCATTATGCTCCCGAATGTATGGCTGAGAAACCTGTCCCTCGTAGACAGGAGGGTGTCTCTGGAATAAGTACAGAGGAAAACTAAGGAGGGGTCTTCCGATGGGCAAAGAAGGGGATCCCAGTGACAAATCTTGCCATGATATCACCATCCATGATAATAGTTCGCATGTAGTAGCAAACTCGCCTAGCACCGAGGTGGTTGTAGACACCCGGAAGGTTAGGGAAGCTGATATAACAGGTGCCACGGGAGCACAGGGGAAACCCAGTATCAGTAACGAGGTAGGCGGCTATGAATTAGCCAGGGTTGGTAGTGCCCACCTGCCCCCGGGTCATCCTTGTCTGGAATACCTGAAAGGATGTGGATCGACTCCAGGTGTGAACAATGACGTTCCGATCATCACGGACATGCCCTCTGTCCTAAACGGAAGGCGGTGGTATGTTTGCCTTACTGTTAACGGAAGATCTGCCGAATTTCTCATGGATACAGGAGCTAGCCACTCCTGTATCTCCAAGAGATTCTATGATCTTATTCCGGACGAACATGATACTCTGAAATCAGGAGGAAGTGCTCAGACGGCCGATGGCAGTACCTTGCAGACGTATGTAGAACTTGTGTAAAGCTACAATTAGATGGAGTACATGACTATGTCATGAGCGCCACTGTTGCGGATATAGCAGATGAGGGGATACTCGGGTTGGATTTCGCATCCCTGTATGGAGTTGTGTTGGAACCCCAATTAGGTGTGTTGAGTGTGAAATACCCGTATCCTGTAAAGGTTAGATGTGTACTGAGACAAGTGAGCAGTATGGCTAGTGTGGCACACACTGTGCGAATCCCTCCGGGAGTAGCCTGTGTTGTGCTGGTGAGAAGTGATCCTGCAATGCGCAATAAGCCTGCAGTGATAGAACCGGATGTAGCTACTCTGTCAAGTATCGGATTAATATCTGTAGACACTATTGTAGCAAATGCGTCCTGGTCGGTAGTACCTGTCTCTAATACTGGAAACAGTACTATCTACTTAAAAAAGGGACAAGTTTTTGGAAACGTGACCCTTTCGGAAACTGTAATGGATAGTAAGTTAAACTTACAAAAGGTAACAGGAAATGATGAAATTTCGGAAGACTTACTCAAGTTGTATGAAGAAACTTCATTAGAAGATCCGGAACACCGGAAAGAGTTCTATGATATGCTCTGTCAGTATAGGACTGCCTTTGCCAAACCTGGTGAAAAACTAGGTACGACAAATAAGGTAGTACATAAAATTGATACTGGAGATGCGGAACCCTTTAAAATACCGTATAGACGGTTGCCTTTAGCGAAAAAGAGAGTAGCTGAAGAGGAAATAAACAAGATGTTGGAACAGGATATAATAGTCCCTTCCAATAGTCCATGGAGTAGTCCTGTGTGTATGGTAACAAAAAAAGACGGTACTATCCGCTTTTGCATAGACTACAGGAAGCTGAATGGAGTAACGAAAAAGAATTCGTATCCATTACCGAGAATAGACGAAACCATTGACTCCTTAGGAGGAAACAGTTGGTTTTGTACCCTAGACTTGCAATCAGGTTACTGGCAAGTGGGGATGAATCCTTCAGATATGGAGAAAACTGCATTTTCGAGCCATATTGGATTATTCCAATATAACGTAATGCCGTTTGGTTTGTGCAATGCACCAGCAACATTTGAAGCAATGATGGAAACAATCCTAAGTGATTTATTGTGGAAAAGATGTCTTGTATACCTTGACGATGTCATAGTCTTCGGAAAAACATTCGAAGAGTGTTCTAATAACCTAAAAATGGTACTAGAACGTATTATTTCTAATGGTCTCAAATTGAAACCTAAGAAATGCCACATGTTTAGAAAGTCCATAAATTATTTGGGCCGCATCATTAGTGATGAAGGAATAAAAGCTGATCCGGAGAAAATCGAATCAGTTACGAATTGGAATAGACCTAAAACACCCAAAGAAGTGAGGTCCTTTTTAGGATTCTGTTCCTATTATAGGGAATTTATTCCGAATTATTCTAGAGTCAGTTACCCATTACAAGCAATAGCTAACTGGACTCCAGGAAGTACCAAGGAAAAATTTCCTTGGACGCATGAACAGGAATCTGCTTTTCAAAAGCTAAAAGACCTGTTCACTAGTACTCCGGTATTACAATATCCGAATGAAACGGATCATTTCATACTGGATACTGATGCTAGTAATGATAGCATTGGTGCAGCTCTCTCGCAAGTCCAAAATGGGAGAGAGGTACCTATTGCCTTTGCCAGCAATACACTGAGCAAAACTCAGCGCAATTACTGCACAACCAAAAGAGAGTTGTTAGCAGTAGTCATATATACCAAGAAGTTCAAACATTTTCTATGGGGAACGAACTTTACTTTACGTACGGATCACTCCTCTTTAAGATGGCTACTGAACTTCCGAGATGCTGAAGGAATGTTAGGCCGATGGCTAGCCCATCTATCAGAATATGGGCTTGAACATCACCAGATTCAGCATAGACCTGGAGTGAAGCATTTAAATGCTGATGCTTTATCTCGAATACCAATCCGGAAATGTGATAATCCGGATTGTACTGATTGCGGAGCTCATAGGGCAGTGTTAGCAGGGATTCGAAGACCATTCGAACCCCCAGTTGCCAGTATACTGGATTGGTCTATGGATCACATACGACGTTTCCAGGAAGCTGACTCGATAACTGCGCAGCTACTGCAATTAGTACCAAAGGGTATACGTCCAGTTAGACCCGAGGTCTCTCTGGAAAATCAAGAAATGAGAAGGTTTCTTGCTCAATGGACCGAGCTTGAAGTCCGGAAAGGCGTCTTATATCGTTGGAAGCCATGTAATAATGGTGAGAAAATCATGCAAGTGGTGATACCACATGCCATGAGACATGACATTATGTACTTTTGTCATGGACATCGGACCAGTGGTCATTTCGGAAGGAAACGCTCGTTAGCACGACTTTCCAAGAAATACTATTGGCCTGGCATGACAAGAGACTTGCAAAGATGGGTAACCACCTGTCCGGATTGTTGTAAAAACAAACCCGGACCCGGGATGGGCAAACTTCCCCTATCCCCTATCACTTTTCGGAGTTAGATTCGCAAGAATCGGGGTAGATATCATTCGTTGATTGAATACAACCGCTAATGATAATACCTGTATGATGGTAGTGTGTGATTATTACACAAAATACACTAAAGTATTTCCACTACCGGACCACAAAGCAGTTACTTGTGCCGAAGCCTTTGTAAAAGGTTGGGTACTAAGTTTCGGTGTACCATTAATGCTACACAGTGACCAAGGCAGAGAATTCGAATCAAATCTCTGCAGGGTATGTGCGAATACTTAGCTATTTGTAAGACTAGAACCAACCCGTATAGGCCACAAAGCGACGGATTGGTAGAAAGGTTCAATAGAACCCTTATCTTATTCCGGACGAACATGATACTCTGAAATCAGGAGGAAGTGCTCAGACGGCCGATGGCAGTACCTTGCAGACGTATGTAGAACTTGTGTAAAGCTACAATTAGATGGAGTACATGACTATGTCATGAGCGCCACTGTTGCGGATATAGCAGATGAGGGGATACTCGGGTTGGATTTCGCATCCCTGTATGGAGTTGTGTTGGAACCCCAATTAGGTGTGTTGAGTGTGAAATACCCGTATCCTGTAAAGGTTAGATGTGTACTGAGACAAGTGAGCAGTATGGCTAGTGTGGCACACACTGTGCGAATCCCTCCGGGAGTAGCCTGTGTTGTGCTGGTGAGAAGTGATCCTGCAATGCGCAATAAGCCTGCAGTGATAGAACCGGATGTAGCTACTCTGTCAAGTATCGGATTAATATCTGTAGACACTATTGTAGCAAATGCGTCCTGGTCGGTAGTACCTGTCTCTAATACTGGAAACAGTACTATCTACTTAAAAAAGGGACAAGTTTTTGGAAACGTGACCCTTTCGGAAACTGTAATGGATAGTAAGTTAAACTTACAAAAGGTAACAGGAAATGATGAAATTTCGGAAGACTTACTCAAGTTGTATGAAGAAACTTCATTAGAAGATCCGGAACACCGGAAAGAGTTCTATGATATGCTCTGTCAGTATAGGACTGCCTTTGCCAAACCTGGTGAAAAACTAGGTACGACAAATAAGGTAGTACATAAAATTGATACTGGAGATGCGGAACCCTTTAAAATACCGTATAGACGGTTGCCTTTAGCGAAAAAGAGAGTAGCTGAAGAGGAAATAAACAAGATGTTGGAACAGGATATAATAGTCCCTTCCAATAGTCCATGGAGTAGTCCTGTGTGTATGGTAACAAAAAAAGACGGTACTATCCGCTTTTGCATAGACTACAGGAAGCTGAATGGAGTAACGAAAAAGAATTCGTATCCATTACCGAGAATAGACGAAACCATTGACTCCTTAGGAGGAAACAGTTGGTTTTGTACCCTAGACTTGCAATCAGGTTACTGGCAAGTGGGGATGAATCCTTCAGATATGGAGAAAACTGCATTTTCGAGCCATATTGGATTATTCCAATATAACGTAATGCCGTTTGGTTTGTGCAATGCACCAGCAACATTTGAAGCAATGATGGAAACAATCCTAAGTGATTTATTGTGGAAAAGATGTCTTATATACCTTGACGATGTCATAGTCTTCGGAAAAACATTCGAAGAGTGTTCTAATAACCTAAAAATGGTACTAGAACGTATTATTTCTAATGGTCTCAAATTGAAACCTAAGAAATGCCACATGTTTAGAAAGTCCATAAATTATTTGGGCCGCATCATTAGTGATGAAGGAATAAAAGCTGATCCGGAGAAAATCGAATCAGTTACGAATTGGAATAGACCTAAAACACCCAAAGAAGTGAGGTCCTTTTTAGGATTCTGTTCCTATTATAGGGAATTTATTCCGAATTATTCTAGAGTCAGTTACCCATTACAAGCAATAGCTAACTGGACTCCAGGAAGTACCAAGGAAAAATTTCCTTGGACGCATGAACAGGAATCTGCTTTTCAAAAGCTAAAAGACCTGTTCACTAGTACTCCGGTATTACAATATCCGAATGAAACGGATCATTTCATACTGGATACTGATGCTAGTAATGATAGCATTGGTGCAGCTCTCTCGCAAGTCCAAAATGGGAGAGAGGTACCTATTGCCTTTGCCAGCAATACACTGAGCAAAACTCAGCGCAATTACTGCACAACCAAAAGAGAGTTGTTAGCAGTAGTCATATATACCAAGAAGTTCAAACATTTTCTATGGGGAACGAACTTTACTTTACGTACGGATCACTCCTCTTTAAGATGGCTACTGAACTTCCGAGATGCTGAAGGAATGTTAGGCCGATGGCTAGCCCATCTATCAGAATATGGGCTTGAACATCACCAGATTCAGCATAGACCTGGAGTGAAGCATTTAAATGCTGATGCTTTATCTCGAATACCAATCCGGAAATGTGATAATCCGGATTGTACTGATTGCGGAGCTCATAGGGCAGTGTTAGCAGGGATTCGAAGACCATTCGAACCCCCAGTTGCCAGTATACTGGATTGGTCTATGGATCACATACGACGTTTCCAGGAAGCTGACTCGATAACTGCGCAGCTACTGCAATTAGTACCAAAGGGTATACGTCCAGTTAGACCCGAGGTCTCTCTGGAAAATCAAGAAATGAGAAGGTTTCTTGCTCAATGGACCGAGCTTGAAGTCCGGAAAGGCGTCTTATATCGTTGGAAGCCATGTAATAATGGTGAGAAAATCATGCAAGTGGTGATACCACATGCCATGAGACATGACATTATGTACTTTTGTCATGGACATCGGACCAGTGGTCATTTCGGAAGGAAACGCTCGTTAGCACGACTTTCCAAGAAATACTATTGGCCTGGCATGACAAGAGACTTGCAAAGATGGGTAACCACCTGTCCGGATTGTTGTAAAAACAAACCCGGACCCGGGATGGGCAAACTTCCCCTATCCCCTATCACTTTTCGGAGTTAGATTCGCAAGAATCGGGGTAGATATCATTCGTTGATTGAATACAACCGCTAATGATAATACCTGTATGATGGTAGTGTGTGATTATTACACAAAATACACTAAAGTATTTCCACTACCGGACCACAAAGCAGTTACTTGTGCCGAAGCCTTTGTAAAAGGTTGGGTACTAAGTTTCGGTGTACCATTAATGCTACACAGTGACCAAGGCAGAGAATTCGAATCAAATCTCTGCAGGGTATGTGCGAATACTTAGCTATTTGTAAGACTAGAACCAACCCGTATAGGCCACAAAGCGACGGATTGGTAGAAAGGTTCAATAGAACCCTTATCCAAGTTCTAAAGTCACTCGTCAATGAACATATGGACGACTGGGATGAGCAATGCCATTTTGTGACACATGCTTATAACAGTACGGTACATTCAAGTACAAATTGTACTCCGAACCTTTTAGTATTCGGAGAGGATCTGATGATGCCTGCCGACTTAGTATTTGGAGTCATAGGGATGGACCCAGAACTACCTTGACATGTAGTTTTTGTGGAATGTTTAAGAGACAGATTTAAAAAAGCATATGAGTCTGTCCGAATTGATTTGGAGAAAAGTGCCAAATGGCAAAAAGCTGGATACGATACCGATCTAAAGCATCGGAAATTCCAATCCGGAGACAGAGTTCTAAGATTACATGAACCACTTAGACACATAAAATTAGCGTCTAATTGGGATGGTCCCTTCACTGTAACACAAGTTATCAGTGATTGTACCGTAATTATAAAATCTGACCTTGGTCGACTTTACAAGTCAAATGTGGCTAGATTGAGGAAATGGTCTGGGAGGGAGACCTCCACAAAAAATGTATGGTGAAGGTTCCGGAAAGATCCTGAACCAGAATCGTATAATAGACCAGGTAAAGAACACTACAGTGAAACGAGGCCGTGGTAGGCCTAAAAATTGTTCCGAATCAGTGGCACCCACGCCAACACCGATTAAGCGTGGGGGAGTTAAAAAAGTCTCGGCAGGTGAAGACAAGAAGAAGAGGAAAGGTGTCTCGAAGGCTAAGAAATACCTAGAGAAGGCTCTTCAGACTGTCAGGTCCGATAAAGAACTATCCGAGAAGGGGCGATACGTTCGTCGCAGCCCTCGAATTGCCCAGAGGACTGCAGTGACCTAACCTGTATACACAACGGGTGTAATGTTTACATTTAGAGGAACGGATGACAACTGACCCGAAAGGCTTATTTGTCGCTGACGCATGATGTACCAATGGGTAGTGGACGGATAATCCGGTGGATTTGCTTAAGCTTTCCATAATCTCCACTTAAATCCCCAGACGAGTCATCGGCGTGAGTGATAATTACCTAAAAACAATCAGTTTGTTGATGTTCCGCCTGTAGCACGTGCGTTTCCGCATGACGTCACCGCGTCCAGTCTTGGCTAACCCCTCGTGACCTCGCAAACTCGCGGGGAAATGACGTCACAAAAGCTGGCCTGTCGCCATATTGTTTTTCGGTAACGTCTGAGACGGTCGAGCTCACTCCCCTCTTGGATTTTACCGGCTAGCAAACCCTTGCTGCTCCTCCAGAGTCTGTCTCTTAGTAGGCAGACTCTGTCTGTGTCGGCCCCGGCGCCGTAAAAGCCGGAAAAAGGAGTAGTTTACTCCCGTGAGTGATTCCCCAGTCATGGCTGAGGAATCCGTAGCTGCAGCCAAGCTATCCCGTGACCCGGATAAGCTGACTCCGTCCGCAGAAGCTTTTCCGGAAGCTTTGTCGCCTGTTACACAGGAAGAGAGCGAGATGATGGACGTGGAGGAACCCACGGATCGCTCGTTCGAGGAGAAGCTGGCCTCATTCTCACTGAATGAGCCAGAGAAAATGCTGTCTCCACTCCCACTCGAGGGATCCGGAGGGGCTACGAGTGCTGAACCCGCAGCGACTGGGTCCGAGACCGCACAGGTCGACGGACCGAAGGACCAGTGGAAGCCAGCAGTGGCTGACCCGTTCCCGATAGAATATGATGGTCGCTACCTGTACGTCCACCCGGAACTACAGGCACAAGTGACCTATGCTGACGGTACACCAGTTAGGTTGGACCCGAAGGTGAGGATAGCTGTCGAGGGTGTCATGGTTCCCGAACAGCTGGACAGGACGCCTCCCGAATGGCTCCGAGACTGGCCGTGGTTCCAACGGAGACTCATGGTGGACGCTGCTTTCCGCGAAGCAGTGTATGAAGCCAACAAAGCTTTCCTGCTCGGAGCGTATCCGAAGCCGGATAAGACCCTGTGGAACGTCAAGGCGACGAACATCGATTGGGTAGGCTGCGTCTCGGAACCCGAGGGGCAGACTTACCCACGTCCTTGTGCCACCCGGCCCCAGTACCGGACCACGAAGGAGTTTCGGGAAGCCGCTGCCAACTTTGAACAGTGGAACGACGGTTTTTACATAACCGAGCAGGAGTAAGTGGATGTTCAAAACAATTCGCTAATCGGCATGGACCGAGGTGCAGCCCTTCGGACGGTTCTCGTCCGTCGAATGACTGCAGAACAGGAGGCCCAGGAAGAGGCTAAGAGGGCAGCGGAAGTACCTGCACCTCCTATCCCCGACCTGAAGCTTGCCACCCGAAGCACAGCCGGTTCTGCATCAGCCACCGGCAGTACTACCACCCCGGTAGAAGCCTCGACCTCCAGCGCATCCGGAACCCAGGAACCGGAGGAAGACTGGAAGGTCAGTAAGAACAGGAGGTCCACTGCTCGGAAGCTCAAGAATCTACCGGATTCTGCTAGAGCCGAGCCGAAAGCTAGCACCTCAACCACTGGTAGTACTGCCATGGAGGTTGAGTCGTCGGACGAGGAGTCGGTACACGAGTCCTTGGTTGAGTATGATGAGAAGGCCACCCCATCAACTCAAACCGAGGCTGAATGATGGGCTAACGCCAAATCCGGATTCAAAACCCGGATTCCGACGTGTTTCTCCGACTGTGCCTTCGGAGTAAAGAAGGACGGCTCCACCTTATATGCCTGCCCGGACTCAGTTAACAAAAATAGTGAGTCAGATGATGAAGATTGGATGCGTCTTTCGGACGAGGATCCCAATCCGAGCAAGGCCTATCGAAAGATGTGGCTCATGCTAAACCACACCGAAGGGTATTACACTTATACCCAGAGGCGAAAGCTGCGTTGGGCTCTTGAGAAGTGGTACGGTGACGACCAGAAGTCCTGTCCCTTCTCTATCTGCCAGGATGCGAGTGATGTCTCGGTCCGGACCTGGAGTACTCCAGCCCGGTTCCAAAGGCATCTGGTAGAGGCCCACTTCCACCATCACCCGGTTTACATTTGTGATCCGAGTTATGGTAAGAAGGGCAAGAAGTGCACTACGAAGGTTCAATATAACCGACGTAGCGATCTGGCGAGGCACCAGAAGAAATGCCACGCAGAAGGTTTAGATGGGGCTCGGAAGCGTATCATAGAGCTTCATCAGGAACTCATGAAGGAGTTCGACAGTCTGAGCGAGGATGCTTGGTCTAAGATCCGACCAGGGGACCAAGTCCTCTGTGAGGTTCCGAAGACCAAGGATTCGAAACTCCGCGCAAAGATAGTCCTGACTCCTGGAAAGGGTAAGCTGGACATGCACGAGTCTCTCTGGCAGAAATGCGAGGAATCCGGCAAGGAGGTAAAGAGAGCTCGTGAAAGGAGCAGAAGGGACCAGAACCGTGGTGGTAACGGTAATGGTCAGACCACCACTACTAAAGTCAGAGCAGATGACCGCTCCAGGTCTCCTCTGTCTCGGCACCCCCATGAGCAGGCTCAGGGCACTCCTGTGTTCAAGAAACCCGAACCTGCCGGATACGCTGGCGCCGTATCAAAGCCTGGGAAAGTTAACCCCCGCAACTTTCCGTCCTTGTCCCAGGGACCTGGACCTTGGTCGTTGGAAAGGGTGGTCGACTTGTTCCCAAGAAGACCTCAGCACCTGCTGCTGCCGGATCCGCATCCGCTCCAGCTGCCCTCCCAGTTAACTTCACCCCGGTGCAGTTAAACCTTTATTTGCAGATGGGGCTGAAGCAGAACCAGCCTCCAACCTACTGTGTACCAACAGCAGGCGTGTCCGGAAGCCCCACACCCGGAAGTGGTCCTCAGGCTGTATCGACTCCCCACAAGGCTGTCGCTACACCAGAGAAACCAAAAGACGCCATTACCATTAAAACCGGTAATGCGGAAGTTTGGTTTGAGAAGTCTCGCCAGGGGGAAGCGGCTGTCCAGAAGGCCATCTACACCCACTGGGAGAAATGTGTCCGCGAGAAAGCGACAGCGTTCCATCAGGGTCTTCTTAATGACACCCTGTTGTGCATGAAGGAGGTTGCGGATGCTGAAAAGCAGAGCCTCGAGACCCTCATTCAGGACGATGTAAAGTCCCAGGAGGAAGTAGCCGCAGCTGCCCAAGAAAAGGCAGCTATGGACGTACACGTCTTGGAGAACGTGTTAAAGAAGAAATCACCCGGAATACCAACTTGAACACTCAGTTCATGAGGGTATTCGGAGTCGATCTCGACGAGTGGGATGGCACTCCTGAATCGGCTCTAGCTCTTCTTAAGAAGAAGCATGCGAAGAAATCCACCTAAGCATGCTACGGGTTATTTTCTAAAAAATTTTTCTTCTCCACTAAATAACCAGATATAGTCTTTGCGGAACCCTACAGGTCTGCAAATGTCTTTTATTAGTATATGAACACCTGTTCTTTGTGTTCCGGGTTCCTTTTATGACCAGCTTATTGTATGATTCAGGCTGTATAATTTTTATTATACCTTGAATAGCCTATTCGGATTCAGAACTACAATTATAAAAAATCCAATAGTAGACTTGCTGCTGTCAGACATATCCGGATGCTGGTTCCAGACTTCTGCTGCTATCTGTGCTGACCACTATACTAGGATGGACTTTACGATTCTGTGTTACCTCTACATTTCACCTATACTCCCGAATGGACTTATACTACATATTACTACTACTTCCGGACCAGCCTATATTGGACTTTTCACTTATGTCAACATTACTTAAATGGATTATGTTTCTACACTGTTGACAAAACCGGATCTACACTCTACTTCTACTCTACATCATTCGGATATACTTATGAACTATAGCACTTCCAGAGGATTGTGGGTAGCTGCCCCAAATTCATCTACCGTGTTCACTTTAATAACCAGGAATCATAGACTTTAGCACGTCCATCCCGTGGTTAGCTGACCACACGTACCTTTAAGTATCCGGAAACTACAGCAGAAGACTCCAGCAGCATCTACCATTTTTATATTGTACATAATGTCACATATCTATTTTTCTATGATATCATTTGTATGTGCATATTCACATTGTGGTCATAACTTACTATATATTGTGATACGGGTATATATATATATCTATTAGTACGGATCTCAGAGTACTGTTTATATTTATAATATAAGATCCGATAAACTACACCAGAATGTACATATCATTGTCCTGCGAGGCATGTTACATTATATATATATTAATCTGGTGTTATAGAGGTTATTTGGTACACGGTGATATCATATATATTATCATATTCATTACTACACCGTGATTTTTTTCTTTTCAAGTGTATAAATTATAACGGTTCTATTCATACTACTCACGGAATCCTTAACGGATTCATATGGTTATATCATACTATGATGATACATGATTATATGTCATTAGATAGTGTAGTTACTTTTAAAGTCTTTTTCAAGACTACATAATCAAATGTGTTATTAATAACTACAAACGCATATGGATGTTATTATGTGATTTATTTAATATTAACAGTTCCGTTACACATAACTGTTACTATCACATGTATACGAATTATGATACTTGTCCTATTACTTATACCGTAAACATGATATGTTATCCTAAGGTATAATAAGCTAATTAACAGTTTTGATACATACAACTGTTATTCATTCAAGTAATTCGTATCATATTACAACATCCAATTTGTTATTATGTAACTACATATACTATCAAATATATGTATATGACATTTGAATCATATTTAACTTGGTGTTAATGTTATATCTATGGTTGTACCTCTATTACTAATGGTTTAGACATATAGAAATGTTATCCTAGTAATATTACTATAACACCCTCCTAAATGTCTGGGGCAATGGTGTAGAGGTACATAACATATAAACCATAGCGTTGGGTACTGTCTGACGTGGCGGGTGAGTCGAGTCGTCGGACGTTCCTCAGGTTCCGGATAGGTGGCAGCACCGATCTGGGTCTGTGGGGACATCTGACGACGAACACCTGGGTCCTTATATAAAGCCCAGGGCTCAGCCGCTACGTCAGAGGCCCTTCTGGCCTCCGAAGAATGTAGAACACCATTGATAATTATTAGCTGCCCCCTCTATACTATCGGGTAGCCGTGAGTGTGCATTAGTAATAAAAACTATCCGTTGGCATACACTTGAAACACCGTCTTACTCTTTCTTTCCGAATCGTAAGACCCGAACCCCCAGGTCCGTAAGGCCACAACCCCTTACAGTATTTTATGGCAAATTTTGGCTTGTAGTATGTGGCATGACCTCTCAGAAACTGTTGGAATTGTGTGAATATTCCAATTATCAAGGAAATGGTGATGGATTAAGCTAAGCTAGTTGATTGCAAAGAGCAATACTCACGTTACCTTTTTCTACATTGCATTAATAAGAAATATCATGACAACTGTGGTGTTCTGAGGAGAAAATCGTATCAATCAACCAAGCTTCAAATTGCAAATATCTCAGCACTCCCTGTATCAATTGTAATGGAATAAATTGCATATTGTAGGAAATGTGAAGTTTTTCTGTGAATTGTGATAATGGTAAAATTTAGAAAACATTCTTTTTGGTTACCATGGCCACCAAAACTATGCAAATTCGTGATTTTTAGCATATCTGTTGCCATGGTAACCAGCCCAAATGGGCAGAAATGCATGAAAAAAACACTGCAAATTTGTATGTCATCTTGTTTAGCATGAAAAAATGTACAAAATCAATTTTCACCAAAAAAATATTATTTTTTTAGGTTTTTCGTGACTTTTAGCCTAAATATTGATTAATCCATGGAAAACTTTTAGGGTGATATTAATTTTTGTCTCAAGTTTGCAAGACTGCCATATTAAAAGTATGATAGGTAGGGACTAATACTTTGGGCTCTGTTTAGGACAGAACTCCACCTCAGCCAGGTAAAAAGAAAATCTAGGAGTTTCAATGGATTTTGAGGAAGTAACAGAGTAGTGAAAATCGGTCAAAAATCGGCCAAAATCGGCCAAAACTACGCATAAATGCATAATCGGTAAAGGAAGAGTTAAATATTAAAGACTTCCGCACTGCACATACAAGGAGAAAAGTTTGCTTTCAAATGCAAGTTTCATTCAAATGCAAGGAACTGCTCTGAGGCCGAAGGTGGGAGAATGGATTGAGATTTGCTTAAAAAACTCTACTATTAGGGATGTCTTTGCAATGAATCACCTATCTGGAAATGAATAGCCAATAATTGGGAAATTCATCATGAATTATTTTATTCAGAAATCTTTATCCCTGAAAATGCCACAGGGCTCATTTTTGGTGAGATGAAACGTAATTGAGAGTGACCTGCCAATAGTGCTGTATTTTATGCAAATCTTAACGTACAGGTGTAATCATGACTTCAAGTTATTTATTAACTCTCCTCCAATGCATTTGACAGTAGAAAAACAGAGTTCAATGAAGGCACTTAGCTGTGCTTAAGGGGTTGAACATGCGAGTTTATTCATATTCCCATTACTTCTGAACATTTCAACTGAATTGTTACAATTTAATTTGTGCTCTGTTAATTGAGATGTGATGCTTGATTTTCAAAACCAGTTTCCTTCTTCTCATGTACTCAATGGAATTGGTGGTATGTTGGAGAAATGCTTCTGACTAGGATTTTGCAATTACCATTAAATTTCGATTCAATTGACGTCTCTAGGCATTCTAGAGAATTCCCAGAGCCATGGCCAAGTGTCCTATTCACGTTATAACACATTCATCATGCTTGGACAATTGTTCAGAACTGCCCATCACAGACCTTTGAATCATCAAAATTTTGGACTGGATAGAACACGTTATAAGCCTAAATAATAAGCAGTTATAGGGTGTAGTTCTGTTCTATTAGCTGACACAGGAATAAGACTTTTTTTTTATTGATTAGTCTGTACTGTTAGTGTTGATATCTGACTGCCTCATCCACCCACACTTGGGCTTACTGAGACATGGTTTGTGTTACATGACTTCCACAGATGTGGACACAGTAGTGATGTCAGGAAAGCTTTATAATGTACCCACCATCTGGGAGAGGAAATCATTCTTATTTGTCTTGCTTTCTATTGCAGACTGTTGAGTACAGATATGCACATGCATTATGACCCTATTTGTTATATTCATGCCTGCACAGTTACAAATCAATCAATCAATCAAACAGTTACTTTATCACATCTAGGCATCACATCTTATGAATTATGCCAAATAAAAAAACGTTTGTCCCCAGTTACCCGACCGACCCTAGCAAAACAGGGGCAAAGAAACAACACCTTTATTTTGGAGTTTTAGCAATCTTGTCTAATTCTTTTTTTTATATTTTAAAGAAACTTTTCATTACTCATTGAAGATTTTTCCTGTATCCCTTTCGTGTTCTTGCCCTCTCTCACAGTTGTCATTTCCCATCATAATTTTACAAGAATTTGATACATCTATTAATATGTGCCTTAACATTCCGTATATGAATGTAAACAAAATTTAAAAAAGAAAATTAAAAAAAGAAAATCCGAACCTACCTTATCAAGTCATGTTACTAGGACACACCTTTATATATTTTTGGCCTGAATGGTGTCCTATTGAGGGGTAATTTTACTCATAGTCTCACTCATAATCTGTGATTTGAATGATAGCATTACCACTTTGCAGGGTATTGGCTATAAAGGTATTATCATTTGAAAGGAGCAATTTATCAAAAAGGAAATAAAAGTCATCTTTTGAAACCTCAGTGAAGCCTACTAGTGGAGCCTCCTCTACATTAGCATAAACCCATTAACACAGGCCATCCTTTAAAACATGTGCCTCTTTACTGCTATTTGGCACCATCAAATGATAAAGATCACTATTTGTACCAGGTATATAACAGGCTAGTATATAGGGTGTGGGGAAAACCAGCAATGCTGGTATAACAGCCATGGGAGTTTGATTATGAACTGTCAAATATCAGTGTAAATTTGTCATGAAACTCGTCTCTTCTTTCTATAAATATGCCTTTGCATTTCTCAACAATGCAAACGCTAGTTTTAGAGGATAGGAGAGAAAACAGACAGTTGAATTGGTCTAATTTGTTGGTGTCTTTTTCTTCACAGACAGTGTCTGTGAGTGGCAGAGGGCACAAAGAGCAGTGCTTACAGAGAGGGAAGAGAACACTGTAGAAAATGTCATCGAAATAACAAATAATCCATTATCTTTCATTCTTTTCATGGAGATTCCTTCTACCAGCGGTCATCTGGGCCTTCCATTGGAGAAAGTACACTGCTTCACTGCATAAGATTATATTGGTCCGATCAGTTAAACAAGAATCTCTGTTTGATTCAAAATTTTTTTTTTAGAGTGTAGACTGTGCATTATATCACAGCCTCCATACATATTGTGATGTGATGCAGGTCTGGTTGGGATGGGTTATCTGTGGTCAATAAGGTCCTTACATCCTTACGAGTAGATCTATGTACAGAGTCTGAAACCAGACAAGGCAACAACAGGCCACTCAGTAATTGGGCAGAGGCTTAACCTTTAAAAGTCTGCAAAGCGCTTCCATGCCTTAATCTTTGGATGTAATGCATTACCTGGACTGAATGACTTAATAATGTTAAATGTTTCTTTTTATGAATTATTAAAACCATAAAGTTAGATGTATTTAAAAAGTATGGTATGATTCACCAGATAGCTCTGAAGTGCCTTTCCAGCACTCTGCTCTAACATCCCTGATTTGTAAATGGACCACACTTGGCTACGTTAATTATGCCTAAAATAGACTTAAGAATAAACTATCAGTTTAGATTACATGAGTCTCTGTGGCCTTTTTCATAGGCTGCTTAAAAAAGCAAAAAAAAATGAGAGACCTAGTGGCTCGACAGACAGAAACTAATCAAGAAATACAGAATCTGATCATAAAAGGGGGAAGATGGTTAACTCTTTTTTCCTACCTCCAGTTTCTTATCAGAAAGACTTTGTCTCTATGGCTGGTAAAACGTTTCCTGTCAATTCAAAATCTAGTAAGGCCATGATTAATGAAATAATGGCAACTGAGATGCAAAGATAGCAGCATGAGAAATAAGAACTCTTGAAATGGGTTGATATGGGAATTTAATCTTGCAGTGTATCTTGCACTAGGAATAAGAAGACATGCCTACAATTGTGCTTCATTTTATGTTGAGAATGGGATTATACACATTAAAGCAGAATTACCATTTTGTCTTTGTGTTATGTATTATGTTTTCCTTTCTCTTTAAGGCAGCGTTTCAGGTTTGTTATTCTGAATATATTTTAGTGCATAATTTGCTATAATCATATGTTTTATACACCACTGTAACAGGAATTGATGCTTCCTTCTTATAAGTTCCATTTTATAAGGCATTGCTAGACATGGAATGAAAATGGAACAAAAATGTTTCAGCTTCTCTTTTTTTAAATGAATAGATGGAAATTCATCATGATTATCAGTTCTGGTGATTGGAAACTAATCTTGGAGTCATTCGCTGAAGACGTTTTTCGAATTTTCTCCATATTCCAAATATTGATTTCAGGAGAGCTCTTCAAAGCTGCTTAGTTACTTAAAATCTACAACCATTTCCTGTAAAATTCAGCACTTTTTAGTAACTATGCAACTTTGAAGAGCTCTACTGACCATAAAAATTGGAATATCAGCACAGTTAAAAAAGACTCCTCAGAAATTGACTTCAAGATAAGTCTCCAACTTTTAGAACTTGTAATCATGATCAATTTCCATACCATGATTCCGTTTTTGTTCCATTTTCATTTCGTGCATAGCAACGCCTTATAAAATGCATTTTATTTGAAGGAGACATTAAGTACGTTCACATTGGTGTATAATACATATAACTATAACATTCCTGTAAGAAATAATGGGCTATACTGTTTTAAGCTAAACAAACCTGAAATGCTGCCTTAAGAACTGTATTCATGTTGAATGGCTCTGTGTGTAAAAGCGAAATGCAGACAAATAAACTGTGGATCTCCTGCAACTTTAGAACAAGGACTTTGCTAATATTTTTATACAGATTCCTTGTAAATCACTGATTTTCTGTACTGCCATCTGGGGCTTCCTTTTAGAACTATTCTTACACTGCATCACTGCATTATGAGGATTAGCAATGGATCCTTTTGACCCAAAAAGGTTGGGACTCCTAATGGTTATTTCAACTGATGAATCCCTAGACAGAATCTGATCAAGATAAAGGGAGGGCGATTCCCATAATTACCCCTCTCCAGTTTATTCTTCCAGAACTTTGTCTCCTTCCTTTTGAATAATATTCTCCTGCTGAATTAAAATTCTAATACTGGCAATGACTAATTACTTTTGAATCAGAAATAAAGCGGTCAGGTCAGAGGCCTAACAGATGATGTCTAAAACACATAATCAGGTCTGAGCCACTGCTGGAAAGAGAGGACGCACTGTCTTGAGAACTGCATCCTCACTGCCGGGTACGCCCGCATCATCCCCCCTTCCCTGACAACCCCCTTCCCCCTGTCCCCTTAGACTATACCTGCCATGGTAGCATTTTTTTTTTTTTTTTTTTTTTGGGGGGGGGGGTTGGTGATTTCATCTTGCCATATCCTATACCTGCAAGGGTGCATGGGGGCCTTGTTTGGAAGGTACCCATTTTGATATTTAGGTAAACCCAATATATCTCTGTTATTGGTGTTTTTCTGGCAGTGATAAATGAGGACACTGCCATATCCCAGTACACAGGGTGTCCTGTGTCATGAGGACGGCATCCTGAGTCTTGAGGACGCCATGGGAGCTAGCCATGTCCTGTGTGGACAGTGTTGACGGGACCTGATAATTATACTGACCTAACATAAATGGCCATGAGGTTGTCTCGCCATGAATCCTAGCTTTTCAGATGGCCTGATAGAACTCTTTCTCACGCACTCACTAACACTTACAGAATATGTATTCAGCTAACATTGTTGTGCTGGAAGAATCAATTCATTACCTGATACAGGAAAAAGACTTGCTATTGACTAGCTTGTAAGAAGGATGTAAATTGGTACCTAATACAGTGGCCATCTCACAGAATGTAAGACCCACAGTTTCCTTTACATGACCTCCACAGATGAATCGAGGTGTGTGAAAAAATCAGGGTCTAATGCATCATTATCTAAAGTGACAGTTATGCTAATTATGCACAATATGATGAGCCATCCCCTCTAGCACTGCCTCAAGCAACCTGAAATGTACTTATCATCAAATATCCGGTGATAATTGTGGGATTTCTCAACTGCATGTTTGTGCACAAGAAATTGCTATGAGGTAATAATTGATAAGAACTGCTGCAGCTGTCATTCTGACTTGTAATGTATTGTGATAAACAATTCCAATCAAATGACACTGTAGGGGAATGTGATTTCCTGCACCCGGTTGGCCGACCCGCAGGGGCCGGTCACTGTCTAATCACAGGTTCCCCTGTCGGTATCATACCGGTCCAGGTGTGGATGGAAGGTGGTGATCGTCAGGCAGGAGGTTGTGGTCTAGTGGTATGACGCCCGTCTGCAGATGTGGAGACCGGGGTTCGATTCCCTGAAACTCCAGAATGACGTTTTCACCTATTAACCTCTACAACACCTAGTAAATTAAAACTTAAAGTCATGAAATGTTCAAGTATGTGATGAAAGTATCTTGATATCTAGTTCCTGATTATTGATACCCTCATGTGCATCACTTTCCTACTATCTATGAAAGAATGATGGTTAGAATAATTTTTCACAAGATATATAGGGCCAAGCTTTGAAAAACAGCAAATTTCCAAACTAATGATTTTCAAATTTACAATTTGTCCTTTAAAATAATGGTAAACTATGCACTACATGAATGTATAACATCTCTCCTGGCCTGAAAGCCATGACTTTCATCTTTCATTTGCTGCAAATATTGTTTAAATCAGATAAGTTTTGGCTAAACTACAGCAATTTTTAGCGAAAATCCAGGAAAAACTAACTTGCTGCATTGAGCTTTATAGCTACGCAGGGTGTATGATGTTTCAGCATGTTTGTCTAACCAAGTCGGAAAATAGGCTAATAGAAAGTCTACTTAAGGTCAAGAGATGGTTGGAGTGTGCATATTAGAGGTATTGGGCTGTTTGTGACAGACTAGTCCCAGCTGATCAGAAGATGTGTATTTGACTCTGATTGGCCTTATCATTTCCTGAGCTTCATCTTAGGATCATGATCAGTTTGAATTACCTTCCCATCACACAGGTCAATCAAAGTGGCCTCTCTTGTTTTAATGTTCTGTGATTGGGCTTTTCCTGATACACTTACTCATCCCTGAAAAAGGCTGTTACCTAATGTTCCAAAATAAATACAGCCTGATGAAAACAATGAATTCTGGTTATATCAATAGAGGAACATCATCTTAACCATTTTGATGCTGTTTGCAGCTAGTCCAGAGAGACTCGGACTGTAGGTATAGGCTACAGTACGAGTTAGGTCTATACAATTTAGGTAAGTACATGAAAATGGCAGTGCAAATGGTCTAAATATCCATCTTTGGCTGTGGTAATTTATTTGTAGCAAGAGCCAGAGTCTATCAGGGCTATTTTGACATACCTTCCCTAATGGAGGTCAGTATGGTGCCCAAACGAACATGATTAACATGACTGCATCAGAATATCTTTTAGAAATCATTATAAATGTCACCTCTGCAAAAGTATAGGGACCAGGGTCTCTTATTTTCCTCTGGTAAAGTTAATGTCCGGCCAAAGTTCCAATAAACTGCATAAATCTTCATAATTTGTACAATGACTTCAACTCTATGCCACCTGCAGCCTAAATCAAAACATCCTGGGATCGCAACCCCAGCAATCTTAGTGTAGGCACATATCATAAGGCCTGGCCAGTCTACCCTATCTAATGCAGTGGTTGCAGGCCTGTCAGGAATAGTGGGTCCTGGGATCACTTCACTGTTCCTTTTCCAGCACTAAGATCACTGCGATCTTAGTGAAAGAATTGCATAGTGGTTTCACCTGAGTACAAGAGCACAGGGAACACTCCTGATTGAAAGAGTGAATAGCCTGCTGCATATACATACACAGGGGAGTCCTTGAGGGCTCTTAGGCCTACTCATGCGTTAAGGGCACTCTAAGGTAATTCTTCCTTCTCAAGTTTTGAAGTGAAGTCCTACCCCACTCCCTGTGGTATCCTCTTGCTGCAAGCCAGACTCTGTCTTCGGGGAATTTCATCTGTCTCTCTCTATTGAGGTAAGATATTTTTATTTTATCCTGGTTGAACATTTGCATTAAAGTTACCTTATTTACAGATGGAATCTAATATATTTCTTAACCCATATGGGGAAGGGGAACGATGGTATAAGCCCTCTACAAGAAGAGTGACTCCACAGCTATTCCTTTATCTTGGGACTCTTACCCCTGTGCCTAGTCAGTACTTCTTAAAAATAGTGTAGGAGGGCTGAGGCTAAGATCGATGCGATCTTAGTACTGGCTAAGAAACGCAGTCTGATCTTAAAATCGCTTAATAGGATAAGGTAGAATAATTCCTAAGATCGCTGGGGTTGCGATCCCAGGATGTTTTGAATTAACCTCCTGTCTTGGCGATTTGTGTGTGCCCTTGGATCCTGTTTGAAATAAGCATGTCTAAACGGAAATATAGACTGATGGAAGAAAAAAGAAATCCTAGTCCGCAACCAGTTCATTCTCACATGTTCATATTTATCTGACGAAATCAAATTTGTACTAAGCCTTCTCAAATTTTGGAAGGATGCCCACTGTTCTAGTTCTCTGATGTGCATTCCAGCCTGTACCCACCATCAGCTAGATTGCTTTATTCTCATAAACAGCGATGCAGCAACAAGGATGCATGTAATTATGTCATAGAATTATAGATTATTGTTCGATTGTTGAGATTCATACCCGTCTGATTAGGAATGAGGGGATAGCCTTAAGGGTACAAGAAGAAAAGTGGCAATCAAGAGGATACCTTGAAGCAGTAATAACAGTATGTATGAGATATATGTATGGACATTGGATGATTAAGGGGAAGTTTTGTTTTTTGTGAAAAAAGGAGAATTACGCTCAGAATTGGCCGACAAGGTTTGGTAAATGGCACTTTGGGGTAAATATGACTAGGGTTTTCACTGAAAAAGTGTTAAATTCAAATCAATGATATCACATTATTATAGTCATATATATCTATCAATATGAAAATTTATCATTATAAATATCTTGTATTGCATGTTTTATGCCACATACCTACTGCTGATAACAAGTAGTTTAACTGTGCATCATATAGTCTTGTGCTTAAGTGTTAAGGGTTTTGAATAGCTGCCGGTCTCATACATACCTACTGGAGGCAGCAGTCTGTTGCCATATCTATTACATACACTGCAAAAATGGTGTTTAGATTTTAAACATGTTTAGGTCTAAACACGTTTAAAACCTAAACATATAGGTCAGTTAGGTGTCTCATAGACTACACATTTAGGAAATGAACACTTTTATTCTAACTACATAAACATTTATGCTAAACATGTTTAGATGTTTAGAGTTGAGACAGTTGAATAATAGGTGTTTAGATTTAAACATCGATATGTTTAGATACTTGGATGTTGAATCCACACCAGGTAGCAGCACTACCGTTGACTGGACTATCGGCACACAGTTATAATCAATTGTTGTGACAAATGTCCCCAAATCCCATGTATATCATGGTTTCATTTCATAGAATGTCATGTGAATAGAAAGGGCAATAGAAAATTGACTAGATTCACCTCATGCCACCATCATTACCATAAAATAATCAATAAACCTCATGACTGACACCTATTTGATGTTATTCTGGAATAGATAAGGCAATTTCCTTCCTGCCAAGCTGTTGTACTTTCTCAAGTCTCTCATTCTGATGCAGTGTGTAATATATGTGCACGTATATAGCTGTGGCTGCCCCCCCCCCCCAGTAAATGAGAAAAAAAATATATCTCTGTTTTTTAATGCATACATGTCTGCAAACCTTAAATCTCCATCAAATCATTTAAACATCTAAACACAAAAATTGATAAACACCTAAACACAAAAATTCATATATCTAAACACAAAAGTTTTAACCTAAACACCTACATTTCTAAACACTTGAGCTAAGCACATTGTTTGGCTAAACATGTTTAGGAAATTAATGTGATTACAAAAACGTTGCAAGAATATGTTTAGAATTGTGTTTAGGATCTAAACACCATTTTTGCAGTGTACTGAAAACAAATTTTGAATAAGCACCTATCTTGAATAAGCACCTGTTTTTTATGTCATGGCTGATACGAACGTCACTATAGATTAGTACTAGAACCACCATATTCAATGGGGGGCATTGAATACAATGTGTCCGTATTCAATGGGTGTCCGCCATCTTGGATTTTAAACAGATCTGAGCTGTTTTTCTTTATTTTAAAGCAAAATAACTCCTTAAGCTATGACACAAATGCAAATGTCCACTTCCATGGAATTTTTTACATCGCATTGCCCTCTGTGAAAAATATCCCATGGTCGTGGACATTTGCTTATGTATTAGGGTCAGGGGTAAACATCCCTTCAACTCCTTAAGCGCTGGGATGCGCATCACAATGTAGAGTTTTCTCAATCATGTGTGTATATATATGTATATCAACTCAACTACACTACTGTTTAGCTAATGAACCTTTGTATAGTAATACACACAACCCACCTTCAAATTCATCTGTCGATTTTCTGATCTTGTGCATAAGAGGTCACTGTACCCACTTAGACACAAACTGATGCACTTGTTTTCATTAACATACAACTGCCAACTGTATATGTTTCTGTTTCATTGATTTCTATCTCTTTGTTTATTCTGTTATCATTGTATGTGACCCAGTTCTCATTCCATACATCAGAGAAATGTTTATTGATAACATGAATCTAACATGCAAGGAAGTCATACATTATTAAGCTGTCCTTGAAGTTGATGATACTGCCAGAAAATGATGCCAAAATTGGCTGGGTACCTGCCCATATGCTGCCGACACATAAAGGCCAGTCATTTCAAAGAATTAACTGTCTCTCTTGTAAGCTGAAGACGTTTGCCAACTTAACTTTCACTGCCCTAAATACCTGCAAGGGACCAAAGGATTGAGGGCCGGATCTATTGCCATGGGATGGACCATCCATGGGTTTCATTCTATTGATTTATCATTCATTTCTCTGAAAGGGGATGGATGAAGACACTAGGATGGTCCATCCATAGGTAGTACTTATAGCCCTTAATGCTCAAATTGCCCTTTGTACTTGCAATATAGTCATCACAGAGCTTCCAATGCCTGCAAATCACTAAACATGCATGTAAAAATCGCTTCTTGATGCCTACAAATTAACAATACTGCTTAATGCCTGCAAATTATCAAGAAAACTTAAAATTAATATTTGGTCTTTTGGCCCTGTGTTGTGCCTGCATCATCATGAGGTAAATGGCACACACGGTGATATCATCGAGAAGAGCTTCCGTAAAGGTGGGCAGAAAGGATTAATTAAAAATATTAAACCAGAACGTACAAACCTTCCAGGATAAACAACGATGAATGTACTGCTGGTAATGTTAGAGAATTGTATGGATAATGGGAGAGGGGACCTGATTGTTAAGTGCAAAGAAAGGTAAATTCAGCCGAAAAGGGGATCCATAAAGAGCAGTTGGGAAGGCATTAGTATACAGCTAGAAGAGAGCTTGGAGTCTGTTGTATAAAGTGTGATATACTGTGGATAGCACACTTGATGGGACTATCCAACTATGATTAACAGAATGTCTGAGGTGATTCAAAAGGTTACAATTTTTACTGTAGCTAACTCAGCTCTCAGTTCCTCGTTCCTTTCCACCCTCACTTAAGCAACTTCCCACCTGCAATGGAGTTTACTGCTTCTGAATCAGACAGTGGTTTGAAAATTAGGGGAAGTGGTTCCATGATTCGTCACACTTGAATGCTTCAGGATTCAAATTATATATATCAGTTATGCCAGGGATGTAGACCAATTATGAACCACCCCTGAACCACACCTCTTACCTTTTAGCAACACAACGGATATTGAATTCCCTAAGGTTTGTCATTCTCCCAAGCTGGTGTCACTAAGGGAATAACCATCCCAGCAAATTGCCGTGACTCCTCGTCAACTTCTGTGAAGTGGCTCACACATGTCACTAGATGGAACATGGCATCGCTATAGCACAAGATCACCAGGAATAGCAATTGTAGTGATCACATGGCCTCACCTCAGATGGCGAGGATGGTGATCACTCATCCTCACCAGTGATGACAACATGACTGATCACTCATCCTCACCAGGGATGGCGACATGAGTGATCACTCACGTTCACCATGGATGGCAAGGATTGTGATCACTCACACTCACGGGGGATGGTCACTCGGGTGATCACTCACCTCACTAGATGAAACGGCTACCTCGTGATAGCACAGGTTCACCACAGATGGTGAGGATCTTGATCACCCACACTCAACAGGGATGGCGACACGAGTGATCACTCACCTCGCTAGATGAAACACACACCATGCCATAGCGCATGTTCACCATGGTTGGCGAGGATCATGATGACTCACACTCCCCAGGGATGGCAAGGCGGTTGATCACTCACATCGCTAGATGAAACGCGCACCACGTCATAGCGCCGGTTCACCATGGATGGCGAGAGTGATGATCACTCAGACTCACCAGTGATGGCGATGCTGGTGATAACTCACCTTGTTAGATGAAAAGCTCATGATCATCGACATTGGTAATCATGCAGCCTCACATCTGCCAGATCACAGTATGTTTTGCCAGAGAAGGTATTGCCATATGTATCTTCCCTCTAACCACAGACAAGGTGTTCATGTAGATATTTCCCTATGTATTTTTTCCTGTAACCAGACAAAAGGTGTTTATGGATAGTGGCTTTCATTTTAGAGATATGTCTATCTAAATTCAATTGATTTTTTCTGTATATGATCTTGTTTGATTCAACTCTGAAGTATTACGTGGAAATAAGTGTGAAACAAAGCACATTTGATACGTATGGGACTTATACTTCATGCCCACACTTCCTAGATAGGCTGCATGTTGAACAGTGGTGCTGTCTTAACAACTTTGGCAATGGTGGTGATAAGTTGCCATTCTGAGCGAGAGTGAGTGACAGATGATGCAATCCTCAGAGAGCATTGACTTGGAGTGACACAAATTCACGCATTGAGTGAGACCAATGTTGGCAATGGTGGTGATAAGTCAACATTTTGTGTGAGAGTTGATGACAGTGGCACACACTCACACAGTGAGTGACATCCATGTCAGTGATGGTGGTGATAAGTCGCCATTTTGAGAGAAGAATACTTAGGAGTGACACAAACTCATGCAGTGAGTGAAATCCATGTTGCAATGCAGGTGAAAATTCGCCATTCTGAGTGAGAGTTGACAGACAGTGGCAAATATTGACAGAGTGAGTGAGATCCATGTTGGCAATGGTGGTAATAAGCTGCAATTCTGAGTGAGAGTTGACTGGGAGTGGCGAATACTCACGCAGGGAGTGAGATCCATATTAGCGATGTTGGTGATAAATTGCCATGCTTTGTGATGGATGACAATGGGTGGCACATACTCAGGCAGTGAGTGAGATCGTGTTGGCGACTGTTATAAATCGCCATGCCATGTGAGACTGACACACAGTGGTGAAAGATGACGCAGTGAGTTATCACTCAAAAAGGAGTCACCATTGATGACGAATCATGGTGACAGATAACGACAATTTGCTGGGATACCTCCTAAAAACATTTAAACAAATTGAGTGCCTTCCCCTTGATGAAATTGTGTTATTCTTCAATCTAGCTGAATGCTGACTTCTGGATTTGCCTTTGAAGGGCACCAAAGCAAACATGCTGCATAAGGAGATTCAGAGAGCAATTCACAATATAGTGCTAAATCATCATCAATTACTTCTCTGAAAAGTCATCCTATCTTACCAAACTGCTCTACAGTGTACTTGTATCACACAGACACAGGAGGTTAATTCAAAAGGCTCTGCCATCGCTACCTATTAGATGTTAGTGATTTCCCCCCCCCCCCTTATTCCTTATTGCAATGGTAAGGCCAGGCTGCCTTCCTTTCTGAAAGCCAGCTAATTTTTAGTGAGCGCTGTTAGCGTCAGCCCTGCTTTCACTATTCCAAGCAGAAAGTAACTGTGCACAGTGGCAACAGGTTCACAGAGAAAAAAATAGCAGTGGAAGAAAAAAATAGCATTGGAAAAACTAGTTCTCTCAAGAGTGGCTACACTGGGGTTCAGAATACCCTGTCGGGTGCACTTGACCCTGAAATGTCTTCAAGTGCGTCACCCATGTATATATTTAGAAGGGTTCTTCTCAAGGAGGGCTGAAAGGAAAACAAGAGGTGCATGACAGCATTTGGTCAGTCACCTTGATCCTAGGAATAGGAACGAAGACAGAAATTTAAGAGGCAAGGCAAATGGATTTACAGAAGCCGAATAAAAAGGGGGAAAGCTTCCTATATATGACGTATAGTCTAGAAAGAGAATATTTTGAGAACAAGATATGACATGTGACCCAGCTCTTTCAAATCTTAATATGCATGTAAGTTTTAAAAAGTATATTCATACCTATATGTACTGGAGAAAAATAAAGCTACCAGGAGATACCATTAAATAAAAGCTTGTATTTTAGAAGTACAGTGCCCCCCCCCCCCCCCCCCTGCACCAACTAAGAGAGAGAAGGGAAGCATGACGCTACTTTGCCCTTAAGGTAGGTAAACACAGCTAAACACATTTTCAGTACAATAATTGTCACAGGTATGATGGAATTACTTGTAATATACACCAATATGACCTTAGTTGATGTCTTATTCAAATGACTTCCATTTTATAAGGTGTTGCTAGGCATGGAATGAAAATGAAATGAAAACATTCTTTTTTAGCTTCTATTTCTTTGAATTGCATTACAGGTGTGAAATATATCATAATTATTAGTGTTAATGGTTGGAGAATAATCATGAAGTAATTTCCTGGAGATATTTTTTTTTATTTTGTCTATATTCCAATTATTCAGGTCAGGAGAGCTCTTCAAAGTTGCTTAGGCACTAAAAGAGGGTACATTCCTGAGAAAAAAATGGGTGAAAATCACACTTTTTTAGTAACTCGGCAACTTTGAAGAGCTCTCCTGACCCTAATAATTGGAATATTGACAAAATAAAAAAAAAGGTCTCCAGGAAATGACTTCATAATAATTCTCCAATCAACGAATCCGGAAACCATGCTGGATTTCTATCCCATAATACCATTCAAAGAAAAAGAAGTTAAAAAAGAACATTTTTGTTCCATTTTCATTCCAGCCCTAGCAACGCCTTATAAAATGGAACCTATTTGAATCAGCCATCAACTGCGGTCATATTGATGCATTTTACATGTAATTCCATCATACCTGTTACAAATAATGCACCAAAATGTATTCTGCTGAATTACCCTGGAACCCTACCTTAACGCATGTGTAGACTCAAGAGCCCTGAAGGACTATGAGAAAATCCATTCAAGTGCTCTTAACTCATGAGTAGCCTCAATGGCCTACAAGGACTGTCAGCAGGTGCATTCACTTTTGTGATGAGGGATTTCCCCCCACACAGGAGCTCTTGCACTCAGGAGAAACCACTATTGTTTCTCAGAATAAAATAAGGGGTGGTGTTAGTACTGGGAGTGGAATAGTGAAGGACTGCATAGTACTTCCTATTACTGACTGGCCTAACACCACTAGCTATTATAGTGTTGTAACACTAGGTCTTATGGTATGGTAAGAGGTATGCCTAAGCTAACATTGTATAGGTAGCGATGGCAGAGCCTTTTGAATTAACCTCCCTAGTCCATACTATCACACCTCCAACACATTACCTGTGTAAGGGAGTGGAAATCCCTGTATCTGGTAGACTGACTCTCAGGAGCCAGTTACCTCATCGTCACTGCTCCCCTAGTGTGTGTCATTCCGATCCAGGTGTAGGTGGAAGGTAGAGAACGTCAGGTCTGGGAATGTAGCTCAGTGGTAGAGCGCTCGCTTGCAAGTTGAGAGGTCCCGGGTTTGAAACCCGGTGTTTCCAAGTAATTTTTGCCGACCTCTACATTGGTGGAAACATCGAGCCGGTCCTCGTGCCACTTAATAGGGGGATTGGGGAACTCGGTGCCTGGGCGGGTATGACACAGATATGCTTCAGCCTGCTAGTACTGCATTGGGGCCTTGGAAACAGGGGGCACCTCCAGGAGTTTCTGGGAACGGAAAAGTCCTACGACCTGGATGTGACTCAGTACTGGTCCTGGGAGTCTGAAGGAACCCTAGGTTGAAGCTGGTTGGGAGGAGTGTAGGGGATGGGAAATCCCTGTACCTGGTAGACCGACTCTCAGGAGCCGGTTACTGCTCTCCTAGTGTGTGTCATACCAATCCAGTTGTAGGTGGAAGGTAGAGAACGTCAGCTTTGGGGATGTAGCTCAGTGGTAGAGTGCTTGCTTGCAAGTTGAGAGGTCCCAGGTACGAAACCCGGTGTTTCCAAGTATGTTTTCGCCGACCTCTACAGCTGTATGTATTGCCTCCCTTTACCCCTATCAATACCTACTTTATCACTACAGACCATGGCAGTGTCAACACCTACACCGAAGCACTCTATTGGTAAAGCCAATGATGGGTTAGAAAAAGGGAACAGGTTTTTCCACTATTAACTTGTCTGTGTCTCTTGGCTCCTGCTGTTAAAATATCATGGTCAGAAATGCCATAATGACACTACTAATAGCACTATGATGATTGTAGGTGTTTGGCCATTTGCCTAGTTTTCTTGTGCTGGACTAAATCAGTATGCTCTCTAAACATTCCAGCAAAAAGCAGCACACAAGACAAACAACATGGGACTTTTGCACTGGAAGATATGAGTGGTAAGTTGGGTAACCGTGCTTCAGCAAGTATGAAAAAGCAGTAGAACTGTACTTACCACTTTCTGATTTAGGACAGCTCAGGTACCAGAGCTAGATTATCTTGCAAGTACGCCCCAATCGCAGGTATGAAACTAGCAAGTATGCTCAAAAGTGGCAATATGGTAATAATAGCCAGATTAAAAGCACACTAGTACTTACAATAATTGCTGGACTTACGTAAACACAACTTTGTAACATACTCACATCTTTGCTCATTTTTGGCAATTACCCCTATTATCACTCTCTTTATGCTGTCTCTAGTCTCATGGTTGCGTTAACGCAAGTTTGTGTACTTGCGGAACAGCAACTTTGTCTGTGTAACACCCTAGATTTCTGCTTGCCTGCTACTCACAAATTCTCCAAAAGTTGTGTTAAGACAAGTTTCATACTAGTAAATATTGGACTGACAGACCCCAGGAGCTGTCAAGACAAGACTTACATAGATCTGCATCGCTACCAGTCTGTATCAAACCTATATATTCACGGCAATGTTAAAAAACAGTTAAAGGTATCCAGATCCAGGTGTTTGACGTATGATAAGTCACCACTGTACAGGGGGTGTGTCCTTTGAGACAAATTGGATGCAAATACTCAGTAGATAGGCAGTAAGAAAGAATTCATGAACAAAATCTGAATGTATTTGGTGAATAACCGTCACTTGATAGACTACAGAATTATTTTTGAAAGATGTAATATACACGCTGCCTGCGGATAATCGACTTGTGCAAATCATGGTGATACATACAGCCCCTAAGAGGCTTTAGTTATGTCTTTAGTAATATTGTAATGATCTACACCCAAAATGATGCCTGCCTGATGTAACTTTGTACAACCTGATTGAGCGCTACACTATTTCTTTCCTGTTGCCGTGTTTTGGCCGATCTGAAAAACGTACATGTATGATTTCTGCCAATAAACTTGTTAAAACTCAAACTGTTATTCTTTGATTGTGTAGAGCCAATGAGAGACTTGTTGATACTTTACACTGGCCAATCATAAAATGCTAACGTGTTCACTTTAATGTTGATATCTGTACCATCAAATCCTGATTCCTCCTTCATATTTTTCATGGGTATGGGTCCTTCTCCCTCAGTAGCTAGACTCCAATCTACAGAGTAAAAAAATAACTGTTAAATACACCCTGAATGCCTGGATATCTTTATTCAATGATAATAACACCAAAATAAGTTATCATGAAAATAGGGTTGTCTTTTTCCTTTAAGTTCCAGTTGTTAGTATGGTGGTAAAAGGAATCTCTGTGAAAAGAACAATAAATCTCTTGGAACCTTGGGACAAGGATTTCACCATTATTTTGAGGCCATTTCTTTTTACAGTGTAGCTACCACTGTAAACACTGGTGAATTCCTCCAATGTGATGACTTCCTGATTATCAGGAACTCCCTTCACATGTCGCTGATGGGTTGCAGCAGAAGTAGTGCTTGCAAGAATTGCTGAAACTGCAGGACACCTGATTGGAAGGCAAATTGGAAGAATGAGGAATATGGTTACCAGCAAAAAGGAAGGCATCAAAGCACAGGCTAGGCATAAGAATCGTTTGGATAATGACAGTATCAACAAGGGGGCAACTCTTAAATCTCACATAAAGATGTGTGGGTGGGTTAGGAATATGAATCTCGTCTAGTAGGATTGTCTTAGATTAAGTATACCACAGAAGTGCTGCACTCCATCGAAATTAAAGACCTTTTGCAAAAAGTATCTTATCTTTCCAAGGCTCTTGCAGCCAAAATACTTACCTGTGTGCGGGGACTAAAGTTCACTAATTTATCAGTGTTGTCAGCATTTAGGCATTTGCTCTCTTATATATATTTTAGTGACAGATGCAGGAGGAAAGAAGGAAGGAGCAGTGAAGCATGGCTTTGGTCCATATCAATGCTGATGGTGTAAAGGGTGGGATGGGAATCATGCAGAGGATAAATGTATGGGTGTATTAGGGATGTTGATCTAGACTAGTACTATCAGTAGTAGCTCATTTCCTACACATACTTTAATTAAAGGTTGCCACACACTAATAATTATCATTCATGCACCTTTGTTGTTTACTCCATCTCTATATTGAATGTAGAAATTATCTCAAGACAATAGCCTTAGTGTAAAGGGCTCATTTTCAATGCCTTTCCATGAGACAAATCGATCACACAGCTTCCTGGCAAATTTGATTCTTCCACTTGGCTAACACTTTCCAGCCATCCCAGTTCAGTGGCAGGAGGCCTGACTCCTGTCAGAGAGTGAGGTAGAGTTGGGAGAGATGATGTGAGATAGGGCAAGGAGTAGTGATGGAAACAGACTACAGTATGAACAGAGATGTCTTAACCCACATGTCCACAGCGTGCCATATGTCTCCACCAAAAAACATGGTTGATATCTTTAGACATTTTGATGTGTGGAGTGAAGAATGGCCAGAGGGGAGGGGGTGACAAGTTTACATACTGAAACGGCAGTGCACTTGATGGGCTGATAATATGTGCACAACCAGGTCGTGTGTATTTGAATTTTTATACACACGACCAGATTGCGGGTATAAGTACCCACTATACACACGACCATCTGAGAAACAGGACAGGTCGTGTGTATAACTATCTACTATATACACGACCATCTGAGAAACACGACTATCTTGGTAACAGGACACAATGAAATTATCTAAGAAACAGGATGGGTGGAAAGGTATGGAGAGAAAGAGAGATGTCTGTCATAGAAAGTGGAGCTGTTCGCAATGTTGAATCTCTCAGCCAACAAAAATCATTTCTACGGTTGATTGTACTAGATAATAGCTTGTAAAAGAACAATGAACAGAGCTTGCCTAGATGCATGACAGGAAAGAAATGGTAAAATCTAAATCCATAAGTATTTGTCCTCGCCTGTTATTTCCATGATCATAATCAATTTGACTACGCCTTCCCCTCTTACAGAATCCAATAAATACCAACAAAATAAACAAGTCTGGTTATACAATTAAGTGTTTTAGAGGTGAGCTGAGGATGCCGGCTGGGCACATGCAAATTGTTATAACATGCTAGTTACCAAACTGATTAGCATTAGCATTTCATATTCAAATGGCTTAAGATACTACTCACCCTAATATTACCATTGAAATCAGTTCAAGTTATTTTCTTGTTGCCAAAGTCCAATAAGCTGTAATTCATGTTTTTGTAAAGGTGTGTGGTGTTTCAGATATACATGATTCAATTACTCATTTCTGAAAGAAGAAATCAATAAATACTAGTGCAGTGAAATTGTGTTTATGATAGTTGCAGCTATAAATACATCTCAATGTCTCTTTCAGGAGACTTCAATTTTGGTTATAGAATTTGGTTACCAAAGAGAACCTAATCATTATGTTACAAGTATGTTTACATAATTGAGACTTTAATGCATCCAGATACAGACATAGAGATCAAATGATCCAGCTTAAGTTTAAGGACACGAAAGGACCATATTCAGAAGTTCCTCCACAGATCTAGATCTAGAAGATATAGATAATCTTGGTAGAACACCGCTAGGCTTGTAACAAACTTGCAACACCATGATACTATCATATACCATTTTATTATTCCATAAATTGTAACATATTTTGTATTAATCAAAGGATATCTATGAAATTAATACATAGGTTGGTTCTAAGAGCTATAAGAGCGCTCAAACTTTGTATAAGAGCGTTCATGCCCCACTGCACACCAGCCAGGTCAGTTACAAACACTCTCTCTGACATCAAAGGCTCCGACCTAATGGTTCACTGCACAATATAATAAAAATGAGGGTCTCAGTGTGCGACCTCATGGTTCAGTGCACAAACTAATAACTTGTAAGTGAAGGCAACCGGCCGTCACGGGTGCCTGAGCACCGCTGACGCCGTCATGAGTGTCTGAGCACTCTAATAACTGAACAATGGGTTACATAAGCACGACGCCATAACTGTCCGGTCGCTCTAGCGTCGCTCCTGAGCGAGCTAGGTCAAATATCAAAATAGCATTTATGGAAAGCCCATAATTGGACGGTCAGAATGAGCCCAAGATCAAGGCGGAACTCCCATTATTAAGGAAGTTATGCCATGGAGACTGAATGGAGCTCCAAGTGCACTACAGACAAACCGGCGGGAGTTACGTGCCTATCCAGCGGGCAGTTCAAATTTGGCATATTCAACTCCGCGCATGCGCAAAATGGCGGCTGTAGCTGCGTAAACGACCGAGTTATGAGGGTTTGAAGTTACAGAACCGACCAAGACAATGGGGGACACAGCGGCGTCCATGGGGGTCCTTTGTGCACCCAGTGACACATGAAAGGCTCCCCTCTAACAATTGTAGAGTTAGGCAGATGCTACTGGCCCCAGTCAGTCTGGAGGTGCTTTTCCAAGATTTGCTACAAATAGCCTGTCTGCACCTCCAGGAGGACAGAACACCAAGAACCGCTCTAGAGGTAACATCTCCAGTCATCTCCTGCTACCTGCTATACCACTGCACTATGGTGAAACTATGCTAGACAGGCATTGGTTTCCATCATTAGTGGCCAGAGGGTATCTTCCTCAAGACTTCCACCAGAGGGTAAAGTTATTCATTATTACATTATTCCTCTAGGCAGCAGGTCAGGAGCTAGGTGTGGGAACCCACCTAGAACTATGCTGGACATTGTATTATTATTACCTCACAGGTGGAGTGAAACAGAACATTATACTTTATATCTTACTGTATATTTACTGTATGTACAAATTACCTACATACTAACTACTGTATGATTGATATTTCTTACATGTTGCCTAAAGCTGAATAAACCAGTGACAACTGGAAATAACACTATTTTATGAGAGCTTAATGTATTTACACTATATACCACTAGTCTTATGATATTTCTCATATGACAACTTGATCATGCGCAAACACTAGTATGACAAAGTGGTGGAGAACATCCTACTAAGATCCCAAATTACCTTATGCTCTCTAAAAATTAAGCTGGCAACACTACTAAAAACAATCATACACACAGTAAACACCACTCCACCAACCCAGTGACCTTGACACCATGCCCACCAAGGTCACCAGTGAGATCTCCCACACATCAGTGAGATCTCCCACACACCAGTGAGATCTCCCACACATCAATGAGATCTCCCACACATCAGTGAGATCTCCCACACATCAATGAGATCTCCCACACATCAGTGAGATCGCCCACACATCAGTGAGATCTCCCACACATCAGTGAGATCTCCCACACATCAGTGAGATCTCCCACACACCAGTGAGATCTCCCACACATCAGTGAGATCTCCCACACATCAATGAGATCTCCCACACACCAGTGAGATCGCCCACACATCAGTGAGATCTCCCACACATCAGTGAGATCTCCCACACATCAATAAGATCTCCCAAACATCGATGAGATCTCCCACACGATCAGTGAGATCTCCCACATACCAGTGAGATCTCCCACACACCAATGAGATCTCCCACAGGATCAGTGAGACCTCCCACATGTCAGTGAGGTCTCCCCCACGTCAGTGAGGTCTCCCACACGTCAGTGAGGTCTCCCACACGTCAGTGAGGTCTCCCACACGTCAGTGAGGTCTCCCGCACGTCAGTGAGGTCTCCCGCACGTCAGTGAGGTCTCCCGCACGTCAGTGAGGTCTCCCGCACGTCAGTGAGGTCTCCCACACGCCAGTGAGGTCTCCCACACGTCAGTGAGGTTTACCCCACACATCAAGGTCTTATCAGTCAAGCTGGCAGAACAACACACAAAGACCTTACGTAGTCAGGGGCCTGTTGAAGAGGTCTCCCTCCCACCTAGATCTAGGAGGCCCACAGGAGGCAAACCAGCCTCCAGTACAACAGACCCACACTCAGTAGATCCCACAACACCCACCCTGTCTACTCAGGGAACAACCAGTTCTCAGGGATCCAACATTTCCCAGGGATCTCTACAGGACGCTCAACTCACGCTATCTACCTCAGGGGAAGAAGGATCTGCCTCAGGGGGTGGATCCACACCCTCATCTAGATCCTCCACCCCAGCTCCGGCCTTTGACAGCCACTCCTCCAGAGACACTTCTCCCACACCCTCCATCATGGACACCGATGAAGGCCCCCAACCTAATCAGACAGCTGAGAAGATAAGGGCCTACGAGAAGGCCATCCAAGATGCAGTTACTGCCCTAGAGACCAACAAGTCCCAGCAGGAGGAAAGGGAGAGGATCCTCAACCAACAACTGGCAGAAAGGAATGCAGCAATAGATGCTCAACAGAAGGCCATGGAAGATCAGCGGAAGTCCCTAGAGAGACAACAACAACAGATAGCAGATCTCATGAAAATGGTATCATCCCAGACCCCACAGCCTCCCACACCTGCCATCACACCTGTTGTCACACCATCTGCCTCTGGATCAAAGGATGACATCATAATCTCCATGGTGTCCAACATGACCAAACTCATAGACAGAAAACAACAGGATGACAGAAAGATCAGGCTACATGAGGTAACAAAACCCAAAGCCTTCTCACACCCATCACCACTCATGTCAACAGCATTATTTATTGATCACAAATTCCCAGAATATCTGAAGGATAAGTACAAAGTAACAGACAGTGACACCATGGTAACATATTTACCCAAGTACCTTGAAGGACAAGCACTAGCTTGGTTTGAATCCTTCAGGGAAAGTGCCACACCTGATATGTTGACATGGACCAATGTAGTGAATAAATTAAAAGAGTATTTTGCTACTCGAGACAATATCATCTCAAGGACAGCACTCCGTGCACAAAAGATAGATGAACCTGTCCTAGACTATGCATGCCATCTCAGGAAAGTGTGTAATGCCCAACGCCAAAGCGATGAAATCCTAAGCAAGGCATTTACCCAAGGCATGAGGCCCTGGATCTCTGTAGCTCTTGAGAACAAGAAAATAGACTCTTTTGACCAGGCCCTAGACCTAGCCCTAGAGGTTGAGACCCAAGAGAGATCTAGGAAGGTGAGGGATGCAGAGTCTAACCTACAGCCTACTAAGAAAAAGGTCCAGGAAATCAGCACTAGTGCAGATGAAGATGTTAACCTAATGTCTAGTGCCCATGTAAGGCAACAGGAGGCTAAGGTTACATCAAGAGACCCTACCGGTAGATATAGAGGAAACAATTATGACCCCAACTACCAATCCAATACAGGTAGAGGTAGAGGGGGCAACAACAACAACCGGGGGGGGTCACAACAGTAGGAAAGACAACAACTCTTCCAACTCCAACAATGGTAACTCTTCATACAGTGATAGAAGAGACAGAACCCCAAGTAATGGCGGATCCTATAATAATCAAGGATCCAACAGTAGGAGCCAGAGTCCACATAGGAACTACAACTCTGGATCCTACAACAACTCTGGATCCTACAACAACAGCCAGGGTTCAAACAACTCTGGATCCTATAATCAAGGATCCAACAGTAGGAGCCAGAGTCCACATAGGAACTACAACAGTGGATCCTACAACAACAATGGCGCCTACAACAACCAGAGATCCAACAACTCCGGTCAATACAGCAACTCTGGTCAATATAACCAGGGTTCCAACTCGCGCCAGGAGGATTACAAACCTGACACAAGAGGTTACCAGGGGAACCAACACAGTAACCCCCAAATACCACCTCATGTAATGGATCAGATCTCCAAGCTCCTGGTGGCAAGCATCTCAACCACCCCACAGAACCAGGAAAACTAGCATGTCACAGTGCCGATGGGCCAGTGCACTGTGACACCCCAAATACAAACAATCAATCAGGATTAACAAAGATCCAACCAGAGACAATTGCTAGTGCCAATCTAGCAGACAGAGACGTCCATCAGTGATACACATCACCCCACCAGATTCATCATCAAAGGATACAGGTGAGAGTACCAAGCTTTCTATTGTACTTCTTCAAAATGGCTGTATCAATGCAAATCTATATGATGTTTCAGATGTACAATGTTTGGTTGATACAGGTGCTACTATCACCTGTGTCAGACAACCATTCCTCATGGATCTCCAAAAGAGATTCCATATCCAACTGAGGAAATCTAAAATCAACATCCACTTGGCAGATGGATCGGTGTGTCATGTTAGACATTCAGCTATGCTGAACTTTAGAATCCAAGGTGTCAGATTCCAATACCAATTTGCTGTAATACCCAACCTCACACAGCCCGTTGTTCTCGGCACAGATTTCTTAAGCACTACAAAATCTCAAATTGAATTTAATGTTGATCCTGAAACTCAATTATATGTGGGTATGACCTAAATGTCCTCCACAGATCTAAATCAGGGCTAGAAGATATAGATAATCTTTGGAGAACACTGCTAGGCTTGTAACAAACTTACAACACCATGAAACTCTGCCTCAATTTAGGTCATACCCACATATAATTATAAGATGAATTTATATAATAACCTTGTATGAGCCACAACCTGAGTTCAGGTTGTGCCTCTCCCTTGCTATTCGGCACCATCAGATTATCCACATGGATATATGACATGGACATCATTTCTATATAAATGCTATGTGTGGGTCAGTCCCTACTTGAGCATCATCAGTCCAATGTACTGCTGAAAAAAATGTATCATGAGCATCTTGGAGGTAAATTGAAAAGTGATACCATCCCTTAGGAAGTTATGTCTTGATGACAACCAAACTTTGCATTCATAGTGAGCTCATGCATACGTTAGGCATGCAGGGGAAATCATTGCTGACATCTGATGGTTCAATTCCCACTCTTCACACCCCCCTGGTGACATACCCAATACCTAATTACCACATCTACATACCCTCCTGCCGCTCTACGGCACCCTCCCGCTCTCCTCCATTCACTTCACTGTCTCTGCCCGCCCAACAACAATTTTCTTCCACCCGCCCACACCTTTTATCAATATATAGGTGTATATTTTTACAAAGTCCTGCCTCCCCTCTACCTTTTCTACTTTAGACAGCTGGGTAAGCAATGAACTTGTACAGTTGAATATCAGTTTTCCATTTCAACTAACTTGTAAACACCAAGCACTAAGATATCTGATAAAATGACCAGGTTCATTTTCCCAATTTGCCTTTTTGCCTACATTCAGATTTTGTGGTATTTTGGTTATGAACTGGTTATGGCAACCATTAGAAAACTGGTCTGCCACTTCATTTTTGATAAGATAATGGATCTTATTTTCACACTGGGAGGAATATGTTTCCTTAATGGTACTGTAAGTGACCTACATGTAGGTCGTTATTATAATCAGGGTTAACAACAGCAAAAGTCCTATTGTTATCCTTATTTTTTACATTAAACCTTTAGTATTCAAGGAATATATATATATATATATATATATATATATATATATATATATATATATATATATATATATATATATCCCAAGGCAGTTTATCCACATGTCATGTCTGCACCTCTTTGGAACTACATATTTATATACCAGTATGAATCGTATGTAGATTTCTTTATCCAACTTCTTATACATCTGACAGTAGTCACCTAGCATCACAGAGAACAGTGTGTACTAGGCTGGAAGAGAAGACTATGTGTACCACTAAAAATGTGTGATGTGCTATAGGTCTCTAATTGGGCAAAGGCTTAACCCTTTAAAGTATGCAGATTCACAATACGACATAATGCAATATAGCCTATAGACCTTTATATACTCTGCAAAAAGAATTTGTTTCTCCTGCACAGATTTCACTTTTAATCTTTTACATATTCCTTATAACACAGTGGTTTTCTGTACTGCCATCTGGGGCTTCATTGTAGCGTCTGTACTACAGTGTAGCATTACAGTTATGGGATTTGTTCGTATGTGGAGTGAATCCTTTTGTGTCTCTGTATACCTTTGCATAGGTTGCTCAAAAAGAAGAATAAGAGTCCTAATGGTTATTTGCCACTCATGAATCACCACGGCAGAATCTGATAGATATAAAGATTTACTCTTATTCTTAACTTAAGGTTTGTAAGAACAGTCTAGATAGGTGTCTAATACAGCTGCCCACTCATACAATGTGGGACACATATTTTCTGTCACATGGCTTGCACAGATGGCCACATTAAAATGGGCATCTTATTGGGTATTTGCGTCTTAAAGATAATGGTGTATGGTTGTTTTTATTGGTGTTGTCACAGTTCAGGACCTGGAACTGGAGGTTATCTCTGAACATACTATGACTATAACCTTCAACCATTACCTAAATTCCCATATCAATACAATTGCTATTTGCAGCCCTAGGACTGTTTGCAGTCAAATTGTCTTACAAAAAGGCATTTTGGCTACTTTGCTCCTTCTGAGAAGGTCATCAGGGGCACATCTATATACCATGGCAACTTCATGATGTTTACTCATGCAGCATCTGCAGCTTGATTGGTTTGCCAAAAAGAAATGAATGTAAAGACTGAGCTTGTCAAAAAACAAAAAGTTTTAGATTCTTGTCAGGATTAATGAGTCCAAAGATGATTCTCTTCAAGCTAAATCTTTGCTGAGGTTCCTTTCATAAAAAAGTTATGATGAGTCAGTTGATGCTTGATTGAGAGCAGACGCATACAGTGTAATACTGTTGATTAAAATTGAGGCTGAGAAATGAGAACTTTCAAAAAAGATGAAATGAGTCTCATGTCTCTATTTAAAGAGGAAGTCTAGTAAGCATTTGCAAGTATGGGCAAGAAGACACATGGTACCATAAAACTTAATGCATAGGGTGCTGCTTATACATGACGATAGCCAATCACTGATTTTATACAATGGAACACTATTAAACACCTTATAAAGCAAGCCCTAGACATGCCTAATAGGAAAAGTCTGAGTTTAGGGTGCACCTTACATGCAACGTGTGGCTTATGAATATGGCACTTGTATCAAGAATAAATGGAGAAAGTATAAACCTTGAATTCATCAATTTACCATAAATGTGATTTGAAAATATTGTGATAGGAACAGCAGGGCAGGTGAGTTGTAAGCTGCCACCTTCTTGGCAGGTGTGAGGCGTAGTTCTCTCATGGGCACGATAAGAGCGTAGGGAAGGCGGTGACTTCACACCTTGTGACGTAAAAGACCCTGGAGGAATCTATAAATGAAGGAACTGGGGGAAATTCGGAGCCTTAGACCTCTTTTAAGACCAGGAAATGGACACGGAAAGAACTGGAGGAACAATAGGAACCAGGAAAGGACCTAAAAGGCGGGTGACAGGGGTTGAGCTGGCAGGCTTGGGGGGCTTGGCCGGGACAGAGAGGCTGCTCTGATTCATTGGTATTTAGATATAATAAGTCATACACATTCCTGAGTTATAATCAAGCATCTATTCAGCCTAGATCTCATAGAGATATGTCGGGGAAGTAGTTGACACTAAATATACAGCCTTGGTAGTTTCTGATACTTTACATACTTGCGTTTGTCTTTTTGAATTATGTTCATCCTTATTAGCAATAATTTATAGAGTTTAGAGTCAGAGTTGGTGTTCTCGGTGACATAATATTTGTACATGATCAAATCATTATTGTTCATATATTCCATTGTTTACAAAATAGTCATAATTTTGAGATTACATCTGATAATGAATATTAGAATGGTTGTATCTTTAGCTCGTTGGGTAGGAGCTTATTAATTGATACAACCGTACCTTTTTTTTTGCAAAATTACAATTGTGAGACGCAGTGTCTCTTGTAAAATACTTATTGTTAATTCAATAACATAATATATTTGAGAAAATTGTCTTCATTTTGATTTATGATTGCATGTGGTTAGTTATGGTTAGTAGTACAAATTGAGTTTTCTCTGGGGGCTATGGATTGGCGGGTTAGGCCTCTGGTGGTTTGTTGATAGAATCCCTTTAGAAAATCTTTTAAAATTGTCAAGAGTTTCAATATTTCTAGTTTGTGAATTTAAACTGTTCCTTAGAAAACCTAATGAGAATTCCAAGTTCCTTGTATAGGAAGTTCCATTGGGTGTATGGTACTTTAGAATTGGACCATCCCAAGCTCTAGTGTGTAAATTTCTATGATCTCTGTATTTGTCTTGTTTTGATCTACTGAATGCCTCGTTTAGTTGATGAACCTCCATTCTGGCACATAAGAGGTTGAGCCCTGCCAATCCATTTACATCATATGCAGGAGTTCTATATGGTTTCCTCATAGCAACCTTTAGCCCTCTGTTTTGTGCCTTCTGTCTCTTATCTAGTAGTGTATTTGTAATACCTGCTAATAATATATCTGCATATTCTAATATAGGTAGGATAAAAGCTTTGTATAACAATACAGCCGTTATGATTATATCTGTTATTTATTATGAGTTCTTTAACCCAATTCTTCATACATACATCAAAGAAAATAGACAATGGGTAGAATATGATATTGGCATTTCTAGTTTTGTTGCATAGCATGTATTGATATTACAAATAAAGAGTGATTATGTAGGATATGGAAGTGTACTCAGAACTTATTGAGGGAGCCATTCAGAGTGAAAAGTTAATTGCATTTCAATGATAGGATTTAAATAGGCCTAGGGTGTGGGCTGCTAGCTGGATATTATTCCTATCCATCCAATTATCGAGTAATAAAGATAATTATCTCAAAATATCCTGGCACTACCACCTGCCACCTGTGGCTTCTTGTAAAAACGAGACTGGTTTACTGCAAAACAATTATGGTGGTTCAGTGTTCAGTTTTACCAGTATCCCTGGTAGATTTAACAATAATTTTTAATGTTGTCCTCTTACAATAAAGATGAGCACAATAAAGCCCAGCCAATATTAATAACAATCCGTGTTTGATGGGGATGCCCTTCACTTTCCAATCCTTGTAGATTAGATTTGTTGTTTTTAGTGTTACTTCTGCAATTTCCTTACACCTACATAATATCCTTCATCTTTAATGGTGCCATCAGGAAGAAGTTTCCAGCAGCAAAGTCAACATTTTCTTTTATATTCCTCTATCTGCACTCTACACTTAAAAAATAACTGTTTAATCTACCAAGGATTTACATAAAACAGACCACTGAACCACTGTAATCGTATTGCAGTGTAGTTTCTGCAATGAAGCCACGAATTGCAGTATAGTGGGCCAAACAATCTCTCCAGCATCTCACTACCATAGACAGACCTATCCACTTCAGACAAGGCCATTTACTTACAAGGTATCCCTTAACAAGCCAACTCTCATCCCTGACTGTAAGCCCTGCTCTGGTTGCCTGTCAGCCTCGAGTCTGGCTTCTCAGTGGAGGCTTTTATAGTGTGGTACGGAGGGCTAAAAGCACCATGGGTAAACACTACTTGGTACTAATACAGGCTTCTAGCCACCATCCTGCAAATGCAGCTACTGACATCCATTGGTCTATAAGAGTATGTTTCTATATGTAAATACCATAGGCTCCATCATAATGATCAGGGGGTTATACAAGTCTTTTGTTGGCTATGCATATTGATGTATGCACACAGAGGTGACAGCTCAGCATTTTCCATAAGCAATTGTCATTTTTAGTGAATATACCCCAATGTGAGCAGAGGGAGTAGCCATATACGATCTGGGGAGAGACTTTGGATATCCTTTGTTTGGCAAAATGATGTGCATCAATAGTCCAACCTATAAGGGAGTAATTTGTAAGTAGTCAGCTAGCCAGCTGCCAACCAATTTCCATGCTTTAAAGGTTGGGCTAAATTCATGCATAATGATATCCAAATGGCAGTGTACTACAGTATCAACACTTTTGCAATGTGTTTCCTTATTGTGGGAATAACTTCCTGCATGGTTGTCTCTAATGCCAACACTAAACATGAATACCAATGGTGTTGGAAAGCAGTGTTTCACATAGAACCTTCCTTTTGAAGTTGTATATGAGGGGACAAGATGGTAGCATACTCAGGATTGATGCATAAAGTCCTAACTATAGCATACCCCCTTTTTGAGAGTCAGGCGTCATACATGTCAGTGTATTTAGCAGTAGTATCCAGCCTTGAGCCTCAATCACCGGCAGGAGCTATATGGGCAGGGTTTTCAGAGTTAAGCAGTAACAAAGTTAAACAGAAAGATACCCCATAATGATGGAAATTGAGAAGGGGATTAGCAGTATCAATATGTAAGTGGCACACATGTCAGTATCAAAAAGGAGAGTTCTGGACTGACTGGGGCCAAAATGAATGGTTAATGAATGTACAAAATGGTAAATTTACTACCATTTGTCTCAAAGAATCGTATTGATAATATAAACATTCAACAGAAATTGGGACTTTCCCTTGATACAATTGTGTTTACCTTCTTTGTCTTTGAATGGCCTGGAAGCAAACAATGCTAAAACCTAATCAATAACTTTCATGAAAAGTTATCCTTTCTTGCTGCACTACTGTATACTGTACTTGTATCTCTCACCCATAAATATTCCATACTATCACACCTCCCACATGTTAGCTTGAATGTATAAGCACTGCTGTTATTTATATATTAACTAAGTAATGTATGGGCTAACAGGCACCGAATAGCATGTATCGTAGGATATCGTAACGAGTGACCGTAGTTTATTACATGATTAATCAATAAAAAAATCAATAAATAATCAATAGAATATCAATAAAAACAAGTTGAAAACAAAATTCCTTCCCCGGGACGCGAAGCCTGCCATAGTGTTTCTACACGATCGGTACACACAGCTCGGTGCCCGGCAGCGGACAGCGACAGCCCCGGTCTCGGCTTGGCTTGCTTTGAATGCGTCTCGCAGTTATGTTTGTGTACAATCGATACATACAACTCCTCGTCCGGCAGCGGACAGCAACAGTGCACACGGCGAAAAAAGATGCGTCTCCCGGTTATGTTTGTGTTTAATACACCTCCTCGCCCGGCAGCGGACAGCGACAGCGCACATGGCGAAAAAAGATGCGGCCGGACCGGGGCTCGATCCGCGGACCTCTCACGGCTGAGCGCAAGGCGCTAACCGCTAGACCACCGCGTCTCCTCAATTCACTGCGTCTTGCGGTTATGTTTGTGTATAATACACCTCGTCTCCCGGCAGCGGACAGCGACAGCGCACACGGCTTTGTATCATATCCAGACGGGGTTCGAACCAAGCGTTTCTCTTCAGTCCCTGTGGCGCAATGCATAGGGAGTTGGATTAGGGATCTGAGACTGCAGGTTCGACCCCTACCCTGGCCATGAAAATTTTATGGGTTTTAACGTGTGACATGTGACATGGACAAGGAGTGCTGATATCCACCCCTAACCATATCCACCTCAAAGAGTTCTGATATCCACCAAGGATCTACTCATAAGGGGTCGCACAATATGCAGGAATATCAGAACTGGGATATCCAGAAAAAGCACCCAAAATCACAGAGGTCGTGTAATAATAAGACATATTGCCTCCCTTCACCCCTATCACCTACTTGTATCACTACAGGTCATGGTAGTGTCAACGCCTACACTGAAGTACCCTATTGGTAGAGCCAATGACGGGTTAGAGATAGGGAAAAGGTTTTTTCACTAGTAACTGGTTTGTGTCTCCAGGCTGTCATGATCAGAAAAAGAGAAAGACGGTTTTCAAAGTAATGTGTTCGGGGAGTGGATTAACCTAAGCCATTGGTAATAATACACAATAATTTTTTTAAGTGTTTGGCCATTTGCCCAGTCCACTTGTACACTGTTTGCTGGCCTAACACTCTATATTCTGTAAACATTCAAGTAAAAAGCAGCACACAAGGCAAACAAAATGGGAGTGTGTCACTGCAGAAGCTGTCAAGGCGAGACATACATCTGTGTCACTTTTTGCAGGCTATCAGCCTGAGTCAGGTCTACACATTTTTTTATTGTGTTGTGCCAATGAAAACATGCGAACCTGTTCACTTCAATATCAATGTCGGTACCATCGGATCCTGATGTCTTTGCCTCTCATTTTTTTCATGGGTATGTGTCTTCCTCCCTCAGTAGCTGGAGTCTAATCTACATTGTAGAAAAACTGTTGAATCTACCAGGGATCCGTGACATTTACCAACTGAACTTGTATTGCATTGAAGTAGTGTAGTTTTAACAAGAAGCAAATACATGCAGCCCCAGGTGTTAGTACAGTGGAATCTCTAGGAAAATAACGATAGATAACTGGTGCTTTGAAGCCATCTCTTTTTTGCAGTGTACCTACCATTGTAAACACTGGTGAAGACCTCTAATGTGATGATTTTCTGATTATCAGGAACTCCTTTCCCCTGCCACTGATGGGTGGCAGCAGGAGTACTGCTTGCAAAAATTGCTGAAACTACAGGGCACTTTATTGAAAGGCAAATTGGAAGACTGATCAGAGCCAGTGAGGAAGATAATTAGTAGCAAAAAGGAAAGCATCAAGGCAAAGGCTATGCATAAGAATCCATTGGATAATGACAGTATCAACGAGGGGGAAACTCTTACATCTCAGATAAAGATGTGTGGTTGTGTTGGGAATATTGATCTAGTCCCATAGGATTGTCTTAAAGTAGGTATCCCACTGGAGCACTGTACTTCATCAAAGTCGCAGAACTTTTGCAAAAAGTATCTTATCTTTGCTAGGCGCTTGCAGCCAAAATAATCTATACATATTAAAAGTGAAAAATGTAAGTTGGGACTTCACACATTCTAAGGCTCAACAAGTTATCAGTGTCGGCATTGTTTAGGCATTTCTTTTTCTTATATACCTTTCAAAGGTTTCCTTCACAAATAAAATAAGTAGGGGAAGTGACGGGCATAGGAGGGAAGGAGGAAGGAGCAGTGACACATGGATTTGCTGCATCTAATTTCATTCTATGTGGATATATGATAGCCCAAGAGAGCCGCATGGATATGAACTATGCATGTGTTAGAACATGACTCTTTAACACCCAGTGTCCGACTATTACAATGATGTGAACAATTAAAACTGTGCTTCACCAACATGTGACTCATATCTTTTAGCATTGGGAAAGATATAGGATTGTAATATGATGGACTCCTCATGACTTTGGCAAATTCCAAAGTTAGGAAATTTGCTGAATGGAGTAAACAAAAACCTCAGAACAGGGCTGGGTAAATTTAATACAGGTAGGCTATTAGATTTCCTTTAGCATAGGGGCTGTGTACAAATGACGTCATGCATTTTTGGACCATTTTGGACCCCCCCTCCCCCCTTGTCATGTTTCGTCATACAACACTTGACCCCCCCTTAGCATGACGTCATGCAGAGAGATACCCCCCCAGGTGCATGAATAGTGAAGGTCTATAGGCTATAAACAAATTAAAATGGTTCAAAGGGACATATAGTGGGTGTGAATTGGCAATAAAGGATAACATATGGTCAATTCTCACGAAAATGGAGCACAGGGTCACCATAACGTTCTTGTTTCACAAACACTTAATAAGGGGGGGATGGCTTTGTTGTGCATACTTTTGCATTACTGTCAGTAATATCTTGCTGTGGGCACATACTTTTGCATGTCTACCATCAGTATCTATGCCAATATAGGGTGAGATGTGTGAATTTTGAATGTTTCAAGGTGAGACTTCAAATTCATTTTTCAATAACTTCTTGGGGGTTTGGAAAGAAATAAGTAGTTGTTTAACTTTTGCATCACCGTACGTAGGTACATTAAATTAAATATAACATCAGGGAGAATGCTCCTTTGGAATAAATGAATACCTCATTTCATAGGTTTTAATAAGGGGAACATAGAGTCAAACATAAAATTCCCCAACACATGCACAAAAATAATCTATAGCAATGACAAGCATGTGGTGTACCTACTGGCATCACCGTACGTAGGTCCACTAAAACTGTTATAAGAGAAAGTCTGTTGATATTTAATGAAACATTTTCTAGTACAAAAGTTTAGCTTGTCTTGTGAATATATGTGCAAATTATTATAGATGAAGGCTGCTTTCCCTTCATTTGATACAGCAAATCTATGGAAACATCACCGTACGTAGGTACATCACCATGGATTGATTTCAGGCTAAAAATGGATGTAATAATAAAAATGGTGAAGGTGCAATGTTTTTTCAATATAGCCAGATGACCAGTCATTCAATTTGTGCAGGAAAAAATATTACTTTCCTAAAGCATTCTACTCATGGCAAGCAGAAACCATGGTCCATCACCGTACGTAGGTACATGGTCATGGGTAGGTCCCTTACTAGAGTGGGTATGATCAAAGTGAACATATCACCAATCATGATCAATAGAAATCGACGATATCATATGTCAACTATTATTTAGGCTATATTGACTAATAATATTCAATATCATGCTAATTATTTGACACTTAGGCTAATTATGTAGTCTGCTCATGCCTAGGATGCATCACCGTACGTAGGTCCACTTTCAAACACAATAAGAAATGGCATAGAATGTTCAATTTACATGATTAGTGTTCCCAATTTTGTCAGGAATCTGTATTGCCCAATAGCTTTCAGCCAAAAGAGAATTGGAATGATACAAGAAGTTCACGATTTTCCCCTTCCCAAGCACTGTGCTCCATTTTCGTGAGAATTGACCATATATGCAAAGTGAAAAAAAAACAACTAGCACTGATCAACAAATGAACAGAGAAACATGCCAAACACTGTCAGCTTATATATTGTATGGGTCCCTATATGCAGGATGTACCATTTCCATGCTTTATAGTTTTACACGGAGTACTATGTTAGTGATCATACACAAGTATTTCCTGTCACAAAAGGGCTTAAAAACTGTCTAGATCAGTAATCCAATACAGTTAATAGTCTGCCTTCTTTACAGTGAAAGTTGTACACTTGTCAGCGAAGAGAAAATCCCATATAGTTCAAGAGCTTGAATGTATTGATATATTGAATGTATTGATTTAATCTGTAACTTGAACCATATACAAGTGTACTAGAAATAGGTTTCAGGCAGAACATTTGAATTTAGTGAGTGGCCTATTAGAAAAAAAAACTCAGAAAGCATCACAAATTCTCAGGAGACCATCAATTGCAATCATAGTTCCAATTTGTGATCTTACAAAGCAATCAAGTCACCTCAGCATTTTACTGTAGAATCTGCAAATAAGGTGAGTCCGATAGAGTTCCATACAGACAAAGATGTGGAGAGTAAGTTTAGAGGGAGGTCCCCTTTATATCTCCCCAAGCATCCCCTCAGTGAAAATAGCAACAGGGTGGTGGAGAGCTCCAGGGGAGTGTTCATTATTTATCAACAGTGGGACTCCGAGAGGGGGTGGATTGGGAGAGGAGCAAAATAATTTTGACATCTCAAGGAGGGGGGGGGGGCAATATCACACCTTTTAAAAAAGAAGCCTGTGGATTACTATGGATGCTGACCTGAGGCAACAGCAGCAGTTCAGGGGTATTTTAGATGCATCATTTTAGATCCTGAGTGCAGCAGTGGTCCTTTTCAAAAAGGGTTAAATTGGTATAGGTAGGATAGAGTAGTAGTGCCCCCTTATAGTGGCCTGGACATCACCTTGATTTTACACTGACATTGATGGCAGTGACACTCATTGAGTGTGATGTCTGAGGAATGCATGCATGTAGGGCCTATACTATAGGTAATAAATATATGTCAGATGAATGCATTAAACTTTCCTACCTTTACAAATCTTTTTACAAAAGTTTTTGTTCTTGCCAAAACCAAAGCATATTGTGATTTCTTGATGACATGATGTCATGCAGCCCATGACCCCCCCCTCCCCCCCTTGTCATGCTTGGTCATGGCAAGTGGACCCCCCCCTCCCCCCCTCCTGCATGACGGCATTTGTACACAGCCCCATAGATTGATGTCATAGTGTGGTAAAATAATATAGAATCATGCATAAGCTAAGTTTTGGGCAAACTCAAAGAAGGGATTCATCATGTCAGTCACATAGGGGTGCTGCATGCTGCACCAATGAATGACTGCATTCTGATGACCAGCGAACATGAATCCATAAAGCATTGTGCAGCCCTTAAACGGTTTATGCCCGCTCGGCATAAATGTTTTTTAAGGAATGTTTTTATTTCAGTTTTTATTTCAGTTTGCCAAAAATTGTAAAAAAAAAGATATTAAAACATTTACTGAAAAATGTTCTTTACGTTCTAAAGTGTCATTTGACCAGTACTTCATTTTCAGTTGTTTTTTTAGAAAAAAAAAAGTTTTTGATGTAAAGGAACATTTTGTTACAAATATTCCTTTTTACCTAAATCTTTTCCGAAAACATAGCTGAATTTACTCAGATAATTTTCTGACTTTGAAATTTGGCCGAAGTTATAAGGAGTCAACCACTTCCCCACTCTTTACCACTAAAAGATACCTGTCACAACCTGGTGTGGAAGGGGTCGACAGTGACAGCACAATTTTAATTTGTCAGACATTGAGTGATAAAGGGTCATGCAGTAGCACTATCACATTCATAGTTCGTATATCTATGTGACCCTCATGGGCCACCATTGTGTAGGGGCGGGCATCATCATATATATTAGTGCAGATCATCCAAGAGACGTGTTCGTGTGTTGCTTGTTCCTTCTATGCCAACCAGGCGTCACTTTGCGACACTTGTTTGGGGCAGCACCATACCTCGCGTCCAGCTCGTACTAAGGAGCCGGGTGATCTGCAGAAGGTGACTGGATTTCATCCAGTCAAGACGCACTATCTTACTTTCCAGTTACATAACTAAATAAAGGCGATCCGAGCGGTTGAAATTTTAAGGGCTTTGCCCAACCCGAACCATTCGTGTCGTGTTGGTTTCTATAGCTACTAAGCAAGCCAAAGAGCCACCCTTATATTCATAAGAATACAAGCCATTACAATAGTATGGGGTAGAATGGGATGGGAATCATGCAGATAATAACAATGTGAATCAATATAGTCCAGATGGTTGGGGATGGCTGTTTCAGTGTTCAAGAGGTAGCTCAAAGAGAGCTACCATTTTTTAGACATACATACTAGATGATCTCTATCATCATAGGTTATTTGTACACCTTTGTCATACATATGTGGATCAACAAGGTAAAACGTAACTTCGTGAGGGGGTTCGCGAAGGTACTTTTTACCTTGTTGATCCACATATGATCTTTATATGAAATGTACAAATGATCTCAAGACAATAGCCTTAGGATAACAGACTCATTTCCAAAGCCTTTCCATAGACAAATCGATCACACACCTACCTGGGAAATCTGATTCTTTGATCTGGATAACACTATCCAGCCATCCAAGCTCAGTGATGGGTAAGTAAGCCGGTAGTTCCTATCCAGATCTCTATTCTATTTGAACAATGCTCTAGCATAATCATGACTATGCCCTTTACCATCAAGGTTCCCTTTCCCAACCTAAGCTACTATTAAAAACTGTATGTCGCAAAACATCCCTGAGGCTAGACCATACACTTATCTGTGACTATCTGCATAGATTTTGACATGGGGTTCTATGTAATGCTGCAGTTGCTAGGCAACCACATGACATAGCAATCAATTCTATCTATGTTCATACTATGTGCTGTGCACAAGAGAGCTATATGCAATTTGAAATCAGTGAACTATGTCCTTGAGGGGAGACTATGCACAAGCCATAGTATATGCCTACGGGTATGAATCTAGCTTGTTGCTATACAAAACTGCTATTGCTAGTCCACCACACAACCTAGCAACCTTTTATCACCCATATTCCTAGTCTATGATGGAAATCACAGAAGAGTTATATACAAGTTTACATCAGGGGAGTTTGTTGCTGAAAGGAAACCATGCAGATATGAGCATTCAAGCATATTTTCAGGCTTGGTTTCTATGCAAAACTGCTGTTGCTAGGTAACTACACCACTTAGCAACAAAACAGCACTGTATCCTACTAAGCTGATTTATAGGGGGTAGGACCCACCAGATACTTTCTAGACTGCACATTTATGTAATTCAAAGTGACATCTGAATCTATTGTCGGCCATTTTGAATTTCAGCCATATACAGCCTCGCCATTAAATTTTATGAGTAGAAACATGCATATTCTTAATCAGCACTCTTTTTAGCATAAGAATCAGGAGAATTGATAAAGATTTAGCATGGAAAAACATCCATTTACATAAAGAGGGAGATTATTGAAATGGAACAGCATCGTATTGGTTCAAGGTAGTGTATTTGCGTCCAAGGCAATTAAGTTTGTCATAGTCATCCAGGAATTCTGCATATGTCTCATATTACTCAGAAAGGTTTGGCCTACATGAATCATATTAGATATTGTGCTTAGATGGGGATAAGGGCAAATATCTGGATCGCATTTAAGATTTTCAGTAAAAAAAAGGAATTTTGTAATTCAATCTTACGTCCTCCCGACTGTCTGGTACACTCAAATCTGAACTTAAAAACTTGTATTAGGGCTTAATTAAAAAGCTTAATATGACTTCTTTCCAGCAAGTCCGATAGCTTCAGGATCCTGACAAGGTAAGATAGTCTTAGAGCTTGGGGATTGAGCACACCCATTGAATAACATGGTACCAAAATTGACCCAAAAGTGATCTGAACACACACATGGATAATGAGCCAAAACCAGTAGTGCATCCCAGGATAATCAATGTTAACATCTTGAATCTTGTTCAGGGGACCCTAAGGATCGAAAAAACACCCATCGCGTTGGGATGTTAGGGGGGGGGGGGGTGCATGGTGGGCCCTATCAGTCCCCGGCCTACTGGATATCCTCTATGAACATGTCATGCCGAAACTCTCCATATTGTTCGAAATAGATAAGAATCCAATCATTTTACATAGCGATACGTCTCAGCACCTGCCATTGCGGCTTGCTGACCTTAGACCTGTAAGTGTAACATGCGTCGACATCCGGTCTACTTCCACAGTGTCAACACGGCCTGGCTTGGCTTTTCTCTTTGATTTATAAAGAATTTGTTGGTATTTGGCCTCTATACAGACCAGAATGGCACTGAAATTTGTTGAGAATAATCCTGGAAACATATATATACTAAAGGATAGATAGGTTAAAAGCTTAATATCACAACATTTCAATGTAAGAACTTGATTGTACACATGCCGGGGCTCTGCAGCGAAGAGGCCCGGCAATATGGACAAGAAAGCAGAGGATGACTTCCGCTCTCAACATGGCGAGGATTATTTTTCTACTGCTTGGCCTAACAAAATGTTTTCTCCTGGATTTATTATGGGGTTATAAGGTAAGAAATTAATACAAAACGGAGAAATATGTTAGATAAATGCATTAATCAAGTTATGAGACAGCACTCGTGGGTTTATGCGTTCAATATTACACTCCCCGCTGTGGGGGTCGTGGAATATTAAACCGATAAACCCACTTGTGCTGTCTCATAACATTGATTAAACGCTACATAAATTCAATGAAATACCAATAACCAATGTAATGAGCAATGAAAGATAAAGATGGAAGAGGCATTGGGCTTCCTATTACAGTAATGTAGCTAGTTGTGACAGATGATCAGACTAGGGGCATTGAATTTTGATCGGCTTTAGATCTTACTGAGCTTGCTTTTTCTAAAGATTATCATGGATCTTCTGTTTGAATCGTCTCATCATTGAAGCTGAACAAAGTAGCATTACTATTTTTTGGGGATATCCTGATTCAATTTTCCCAGCGTTGAACACATTATTCCAACCATGACCACAGGAGCAAGTCCAGTTATAGCAAGATAGGTATCTCTTTTTAATTCCTTTAGAGCTATACAGTGCATTTAAGCATCATACTCACCTAATGATCTTGATACACTCCTAGAGGTTGGCATGATGCTTGAACAACAGCGTTTCCGGTAATTTAAGTGGACTCACCAGGTTCAGGACTAACCTGTTTCTTAGTACGCCCTAAGATTCAATGATAGTCCCTGGATCATGGGGTGTACTAAGAACTTAGTACACTGTTTTATCATCAAATTTCTCTAACTTCTTCATCAAAATACATAATTCTAAAGTCACCTAAAGTGCATGGGGACTATATTTTACATATGCACTTTTTTACAGAACTAAAATCAGAATATTCTCTGAGAAATGGCTATATGTATAAATTTCCCCTTAGTCCTGGTATAGTAAAATCTATTTGCTAATTTTTTGTTAAATTTGCTAATAAATATGAACCCACAAGATTAAAGAATAGACAAATGCCTACAAAATGATGTTTTCATTTTAGCCAAGTGTTGTTTAATAAGGGAGTAAATGTATCATTTAATGTAAATGTAAGTACAAAATAGTGGAGTGGTTTCACCATCCCACCTTTGACCCCAATAATGTATGCACAGGTAGGTGTCATGGTCCAGTGACCAAGGCTCTGATTGGCCCATACACCTGCAGAGGTGAGTGTCATGGTCCAGTGCACACACAAGTGTACTAAGATCTCAGTACATCCTAAGACTGTGCATGGTATCAGAATCTTAGTACAGACTAAAATCAGACTCTTGTACTATGATCCTGGTGTGTCCTAACAAGATATTCCCGTCTCTAACCTGCTCACGCATGCACAGTCAGTTAGGGGTTTCATGGGAAAACAACAAGTTAGATTTCCTTGTACAGTACTGTTTTTGGCTGGTATACTATTTGACCTCATCATTACACCCTGTCCGCAAAGGCATATTGCCTATGGCATTCCTGTTAGAATGAAGTCATACAGATGCATTACCATATCATTTTGGAGTACATGCTGCATTGCCCTGGTCACAGAACCTCAAATTTACATGATTTTGAGGTCTGGTAGTCCAACCATCTTCTATATAGCTGAAAATTAATATGAAATTGCAGAGATGTCTGTACCAGATGAAGATAGAGATATCTAGTACATGCTTTGATCAGATAATCTGGATTGCTTTATATATATAGAGCGCAAATGATGATCCATATTGACATTTTTTGTGGGGGAACCCCTAGTTTTGCATCAACAGACCCCTACAGCTCCCCTATAGTGTGGTGCTTAAAATTATCCTTTGATGGGATTGAGAGAGGTTTATGAGATGAAACTGTACAAGCCTCTGTAAGATGACCTAAAAACAGAATTACACCCTAACTCCTCTCGTAAAAATTATGTTCTTATACCACTTTTATTTAATGTATAGCTGATCTTATTCCAGGGGAGATGTTGCCATTCTGCTACATGTTTAGATGTTCTTCATTGCAAGCATTTCCTAGAGTTTAAGGATCACAATGAAGACTCATATTTCATTCAAGACTAACACGACACCAATGTAGAGGTCTACCAAATCCACTGAATCAAAAGAGTAATAATTGAGTTACTTAATTGATTCAAAAAATGAATGATATAAGTAGTATGATCGAATGGTTATACATAGTGGAAAGTAAAGGAGGACCTAATCTGAGGTAAAGGTGTCCAACTGATAACTGATCAAAGCAAGGCAGTCTTTAAACAAAACTGACATCTGTATGCCTAAATAGCAGTCTTGGAGCATATGCTTTAATTATTCTATAATGGGACTTTCTCAAAATCTTTGCAACTGACCATTATTTTTAGGTCATAATTCGTACGTGAGGAATATATCGATCGTTCAGCGTACATGAATACTTCTGTGTAAACGTCTTTGAACAATCTTCTTTTCTGCCAAAAGGGGAGATAATGGATCCATCAGGCCCATATTGTTTTGTTGAAGCTATCAAAGCCCTTATAAAAAAAGGCTTCTAAGATGATTTATTTTGATATGAATTGAGAAAACTAAAACTATTCATGCATCCTCTCAAGAGGTCAATTATTTCTTAACAGCTCACTTCACGTCAAGTGAACGATTTAACCCCTCTCAAAGAAATGTAATTTTCCTTCTGAAAAGAAGGAATAGTTTGCAAAGGTTTATGGGGTATTTCTATGTGCTTGCTTAACACCGCATAGCTTGTTTAAGTTCCTCAGAGAGCAAGGCTCATTCGTTACACAGGGATTATTTTGTGGTAACATAAAGTAAACATGTTTACACACCATCAACCAATTGACAAAAATCAGCAGTTTTTCGAAATCATTCTAACTTCTTGACAATCAACTACAAAATATTAAAGGTAGTTTTGGTGCCTACCTATCTCTTTCCTACTTGTTATTAAACTATCAATTCCTTATCCATGTTTAAAATGATAGACCCTAGAGTAAGGCATAGGCAGAGCCATTCCCCATGAAGGCGTGCGGAAAGTGGATTTCCTTTGTCACGACCTCACATTCTACTTTGATGTCATAAAAGAGCTAGCCTCAAATTTATGCCTTATCAACATTTCATTTTTGACACTATCCTTATCAACATTAAATGAAATGAACAGAACATTCTCTGATTGAAACTGAATATTTCTTCCTGCAGTAGCCTTAATTAAAGCAGTGTAGCCCTTGGCTCCGCCTTGCGGAATACTAATTCTGGAGGCCATTTCTTAACACACTACAACTGCTCACGTTCAAGTCGTAGTGAGGACCCTTGATTTAGTGCCATTACAGCAAAATGGTGTTGGTCATGTAGCGTCGGCAGTACTACGACTGCCCTACCAAATGCTATGTAATTACTACATAAGTGCTGACCATACAGAGCAGTCATAGGGCACTACCTATGATTGCTGACGCTAAGTTGTGGGGTTCCAAATTGTAGTGACTGCACATGTGTGCAGTCGTAGTGCCTTAAGAAATGGCCTCCTGGGCTAATTCATAAAGAAACATAAATTTAGTTTGAAGCAGTTCTTATGGTCCTCTACATAATGCTCACATTCATGTTGGGGAGAGGCTCTAAGACAGCCTCCTAACATAGTGCTTGTCTACTGCAGAAAAAAAGAATTCCTTTTACTAAGAATGAGAACCGCTGTGATCCGAAACTCAAAGCACCACTGTGGTGGCTCATCAGTCTCACTTCTTGGTGGTGAACACCCCCAATTACGATCCCCAATTACCCTTTGATGTATGAGGTACCTTGAGTGAGGTTATAGTCCATCTTTCAACACTCAGAGCTTTCATGATTATTTTGCACAGGTAAGATATGTATACAAACAAAACAATGGTTTGCATATTACAACTAAATTCCAATGAGAAATGTGACAGGCAACTTTTAGAATTTCTGTATACCATGATAATTGAAATATCGCCTAAAGAAAACAAGAAAAATGTGGCAAGGACCATGGATAGGAGTTGCGTCTCTGTGGCCAACGTGTGACGTCACAAGGTGACCATGAGGTCACTGACAAACCAAAAACTAATGAAGTTGCTACGGTCGCTGCGCTCCTGGCCGCTACGTGGTAAGCAACTCCAAAAAAGGGCCCCGGGATATTACATTAAGCTCACACTCCAATAGATAACAATGCCCACTGGGCTGGATGATTAGACCCTGTGTTACATCAGTGTGTTGTATTGTAAGTTCAAGGGGAGGAATTTGGCTGTAATCATTAAGAGCTTCAATTCCTCACCAGGAGCTCTTCATACATGTGTAGTCATATCTTGATAGTCTAGGAATACTAGTTATAAAGACTTGATGTGTAGGGCGCAATCCCATATTAGTTTGCAGTTAATTTATGTATTCCAGCATATTGTACTAAGCTATTAATGTATTGATATTCGAGGACGAGGTGAGGTATATTTCAAGCTTACCTCACCGAGTCCTGAAATATCAATGCATTAATGCGTTTATCGCACTTATTCATCCATTATGTATTAATTTCTTACTGTTATGTTTCAATTTATTATTAACATGTCCAGGTTGAAATTAGCAGCCTCTTCGAGAAGAATAAAAGGTCTCAGAGTGTGGTTATACCCTGATAACAGAATGGGGTTATGACCAAAAAGGCACTGTAGAGGCCAGAATCATGAGATAAAGAGTCTTAAGGTATGGGTTGTAGCTTTAGTGTGGCTGTGCTGAGACTCTTCTCAGTGGGAGTGCACCATGCATATATATTTATGCCATGGCGAATATTGACGACACTATAGATTAGTACTACTTACGCTATATTCAATGGGGGGGTGGAATACGATCCTTGAATATTCAGCGGCGCCATTTTGAAATTTATACAGAGCTAATTACTTTCGTATTTGGGTATGGTTTTTAGAAGTTTTACGCAAAAAAAGAATGATTGAACTAGTTAAATAATATGTTATGAATTGTTTATGGTATTTCTATGTATTAGCACCATGTTAAAAAGAAGATATTGCCCTGTGCAAGGAACATTTATATCGAAACTAAAAGTAGCGGCTAGCTCCATATCACGTGACCAATTTCGTCGAGCAAGGTGTCATGGCGGATGAAAACAAACCGGGACGACTCGACATGTTGAAAAACAGTAAATATGGTTGTGTTTCTTGATTTTAAAGCAAATTCATACGTAGGGCCATGGCATAAATGCAAATGTCAACTCACAGTGAATAATTTAGGATCGTATTCCCAGAGGTGCTTCTGCCCGTATTCAACGAGGCCTTATAGCCGAGAGTGCTTCTGCCCATATTCAACGAGGCCTTATAGGCCGAGTTGAATGCGGGCAGAAGCACCTCTGGGAATACGATCCTAAATTATTCACTGTGAGTTGACATTTGCTTATATAGTATATATACAGTAAGGTATGTCACGCCCCCTGCATGGGAATATGGAATTAGGGCACAGCCTAGGCGTCGTTATGATATGTGGTACAGTAAAGTTTAACGTATATGGCAGTGAATAATATATAATAAAGATTAACATAAGTAGTTGGTCCTCTGAATATATGGCAGTAAAGTCAATTAAAAACAGTGCACCTGAGACATATCCCAAATATAGCAAGCAAGGGCATACAAAATAAGCCAAGAATCAGACATTTGATGAAATTATGTGACAAATTGTTTGAATATGTTCTTCGATTTTATAGATCTTTTTCTTAGGCAAAACAGTTATTTGTTCAAAAGTTTCACTTATCGTTTGCCTCTAGTGAAGTTAGGTCTAGCCTATAGGTCAGGTCTGGCTTTAAAGACAATATCTAAAGGTAAATAATATGCAACATGGGTAAGTATTTGCCTTCTTTGAAAAGTTGATAGTATTGATAAATATTGTAGACGGGAATACATCAAAAGCAATTTACAGCGTTTTTTCTGCTAATTCTTTTCATTGGTTGGAGTCTAAGAATATGTTGATATAGTGTGTGTTACTTTATTGAACAAGTAATTAATGTCCCATATGGGGACTGATATCAAACAATAACATTGCATGTTATTGTTTGATATCAGTCACAAGTCATGACATATCCATTAACTACTTATTTTATTACACGATTAATCAATAAAAAATCAATAGAATATCAATAAATTCAATTTGGAAAAAAATTCTTCACCTCCCCATTGGACTCGAACCCTGCCATAGTGTGTGTACACACAAGGTTTGAGGAGCCTAGGGTTAGGAGCGCGACTCGCTAACAAATGTACTATCAGTACACACACCTTGCCACCTGGCAGCTGCTGGTTTGGTTTGAACGCGTCCAGCAGTACCGTATATCCTCGCGTAAAGAGCTGGTCAATTTACCACTTAGTAAGGAGGTTTAGGTAGTAGGTAGTACTAATACAAACCCGGGCTTTTACAAGGGGAAATATGGTATGTGACTGTCTTGGCTATGTGTCAGGCAGCTATGCTCGTTAGTCCCTGTGGTGCAAGGCATAGGGAGTTGGATTTGGGATGAATAGAGGATGGGTTCGACCCCTGCCCTTGGCAATAGAATTATCGTAGGTTTTAACATGTGACATATGACATGTAAGGTGTGCCTGTTATCCATGGATAAAAGGCACCCAGTGCTGTTATCCATGGATAACAGCAAACCTTACAAAGGTCATGATGTGTGCATCATGGCATGCAATATCGACAAATATCAGAATGGGAATATCCACAAAAAGAACCCAAAATCACAAAACCCATGTAATAATGCCTGATACAGCAATAATCAATTATTGACTAGGCTGTATGGTTGATGTTGACATCTACCTGACTCACTCACCCACACTAAGGGCCACAGTTAGGGGTTGTGAGACATATGGTTTGTGTAGCATGACTTCCACAGATGTGTACACCATAGTAGGGTCAGGGAGGGTTTTCAAGTGTACCCACCATCTGGAAGAGGAAATCTTCATCCTACTTTTTTTGCTTTCTATTGCAGACTGATCCGATGAGCTCATGGATGTTATATACATGCCACACAGTTGACATCTAGGCATAATTTCAATGCATTAACAATGCATTGTTTAGGAGTAGTTTTAATCATAACCTTTCTCATAATTTTAACTTTGAAGACGTTATCTGTTAAGAGTTGCATCGCATATCTTTGAGGTACTTGGTAAAAAAACAAAACTACAATAAATATATGCTGTCCGGAACAGCAATGTTGTTTCTGCAGATTTAGTGCCTTCATTTATTCAAGGATTAAATAAAGCAAAAGCATCAGTTATCTGTAGATTAAAGGCAGTTATCTTAGGAAGAACCAATCTATATCCAAATTATTCACATTGACCTCCGGGAGATTTCGGGTATAACGTTCATTAGGTTTTGAACATAATCTCTGCCCAGATGACCCTCAATCCCCACCTGTATTATAACCTCTGCTTTTTGGCCATAATGTCACCCCCTGTCGAGGTTGTCCATCACATATCCATATCCAAATGCCCAATTGTGACCATTTCCTGTTTAGGAGAATTTTAATAAGACATGCATGGCTCCAGGCAGTATTTTTAAACATGCACCTCCCTCCTGCTATTTGGCATTATCAGATGACCACTTTCTATACAGTATACAACATAAGATCTACACCAGGTCTATCAGGCAGACCGTGCTCTATTCTTTCTATAATTATGTTGATATGTTTCTCATTGTTTGTCTTGCTCACCGAACACTAGTTACAGAGCATAGACAAAGGAGTGTACGAGAGCAAACAGATAGTGGAATTGGTCTAGTTTGTGGGTCTCTTTGTCTTCACAGACAGTGTCTGTGAGGGGGAGGGTACACAAAGGGCAGTGCTCACTGAGGCGAGATCTTTGCCCCAAACTCACTAGATATCTGACATCTGTCATTTCCGTTCATGCTTGTACCACCATCTGGCCATATGCATCAAGGACTTCATTGAAGTAACTACATGTCTTCACTTCAAAAGAGTATAGATTGGTTCACTGTTAAGTTTCATGAGGATCCCTCATATATTCAACAGTTATTTTCTAGAGTGTGCACTGCATGTAACACCACCTCTTATATACAGTGCAATGTGCTGTAGGCCTGGTTATGATGGGTTGTGTTTGGTCAAAAAGCTCCCTTCATCCTTACGAGTAGATCTATGTACAGAGTCTGAAATCAGACAAGGCAACCACATGCCATGCAGTAATTGGACGAAGGCTTAACTGTTTAAAGTCCACAAAGTATGTCCATGCAACATAGCCTTTAGATGTAATACATTAATGCAGCCTGAATGACTAAATGACGATAACTATTTTCCTTTTTTTGCAGCACTACAGTTATGGAGAGTCCAGTATGATGAACCAATTAACTATGAAGTGCCTATCTAACACTCTGTTTTATTTACCCTGTTCTTTAAATGAACATGTCTATGTTAATGTCTATGTTAACCATGCCTGATTTTTTGACATAAGAACAAAAAGACAATATGAATTGGTTTATTACATCAGCCTCTGTGAGGTTTTGCACAGGATGCCTTTAAAAAGGTAATGTGAGTGTCCTACTGGTTATTTGCCTCAAATCAATAACCCAGACGGAATCTGATCAAGAAAAGGGGAAGATGGTTGCCTCTTTTTCCTACATCCAGTTTCTTTTGAGACAGGCTGGTAAATATCTAATTCCTTGCTTCATATCAATTCAATATCTGGTGCAGGGAATTATCAATGAGATAATGATCACTGAAATTTAAACATAGCAGGATGAGACATAGGTACTCCTGAAATAAGTTGACATGGGATTATAATTTGGCAGTGTACAAGGTACTAAAGCTGACAAGACATGCATACAGCTCTGTTTCATCTTATGTTGAGAATGAGACCGTATACAGTAAAACATTATCATTTTGTCTACATACATGTTTTTTTTTTCATAAAAACTATAATCACGTTGAATGGTTCTTTGTGTGTCTAGATGTCAAAACCCACTTCTCCATTTATACATTTATAAGAGAAATGTAATCAGCTTGTCTATGAGTATCTGACACGCAAGGAAGTAATACATCAAGGCTGCTAGTTACATGTTACTTTCCATATGTCCATATTTACTCCATTGGTAATATTAGACATTCATTACCTTATATCACCAATTACCTTTTACTAAAGTTACAAAAATAAAAGGTGATCATTTATTGATGACTTCAAATCAATTCCTGTGCAGTCATTCACTATTCCTGTCCCAGCCCTACCATCACCTGATGTTACCAAACGAATGGAATAGTGGTTTCCCCTAAGTGCAAGTGCACCTGTGGGGGACACTCCTCCTCTCAAGAGTGAATGTGCCTGTTGAGAGTCCTTGAGGGCTCTTGAGGCTACTCATGCGTTAAGTGCATTTGAATACTGTACGGGGTCAACTGCACCCTACACACTATAAGTAGCTCATATAGGGAAGGGGAACGCTTGTGTGATCACTCTTGTGAGAAGGAGTGTTTCCACTGCTATTCCTTCACTGTGGGCCTCTTGCACCTGTGCACAGTGTGCTTGGAATAGTGAATGCAGGGCTGAGGTTAACACCACTGAAAAGATAGAGCTGGCTATGAGAAAGGAAGGGAGTGTCAAGTTACCATCGCTGAAAGGAATAAGGCAGAAAAATCGCTACCATTGCAAGGCTAGCGATGGCAGGGCCTTTTGAATTAACTTCCAGGTTGGTCACACAAAAATTGTTACGACAGGCTGGTTACCAAACTTATTAGCATTAGCATTACATATTTGAAAAGCTAAAGATGCTACTCACCTTAAGGTTACTAGTGAAATCAATTTAAGTTATTTTCTTGTTGCCAAAGTCCAACAAGCTGTCATTCCTGTTTTTGTTTGTGGTTTGTGTTTCAGATTTGCATGATTCAATAACTCATTTCTATAAGAATAAAACAATAATAATTCAAGACAATAAAACAATAAGAATATAATTTTGGTTATAGAATTCTGGTTACCAAAGAGAACCTTATCATAATGTTAACAGTATGTTTAAATCCAGATACAGACATAGAGATCAAATGATCCAGCTTAGGTTTAAGGTCACAAAAGGACCATATTCAGAAAGTCCTCCACAGATCTAAATCAGGGCTAGAAGATATAGATAATCTTTGGAGAACACTGCTAGGCTTGTAACAAACTTACAACACCATGAAACTCTGCCTCAATTTAGGTCATACCCACATATAATTATAAGTTGCATATTAAGCCTCTTTTGCGCCTGAACGGATGCCAATTCCTAAGTAAAATTTATATAATAACCTTGTATGAGCCACACCCTGAGTTCAGGATGGACCTAATATATAGTCACACTAAAGGGCTAAGATGGTCTTTAAGGCATAGCTTTTGCAGTATTAGATGAATATATTATAGCACAGTGCTCTGTCTGAAACCTATCCATCAGAATCCCCAACTCCAAGTCTGACACAATATTCATCAGAAATGCATTAAGAAGATATACATATACCTCTCACTGATGATTGCAAATGTGTGCCTCTCTCTTGCTATTCGACACCATCAGATTATCCACATGGATATATGACACGGTATATGATTTCTATATTTATGCTATGTTTGTGTCAGTCCCTACTTGAGCATCATCAGTCCAATGTACTGCTGAAAAAAATGTATCATGAGCATCTTGGAGATGAGTTGAAAGGTGATACCATCCCTTAGGAAGTTATGTATCGATGACACCAAACTTTGCATTCATAGTGAGCTCATGCTGACGTCTGGTGGTTCAATTCCCACTCTTCACACCCCCTGGTGACATACTCAATACCTAATTACTACATCTACCTTCCCTCCTGCCACTCTATGGCACCGACCCGCTCTCCTCCATTTCCTTCTCTGTCTCTGCCCGCCCAACAACAATTTTCTTTCACACACCCACACCTTTTATCAATATATAGGTGTATATATTATTTTATCCATACAGCATGTAAAATATTAATCTCTACAATTTTATTTCAAATACTCTCTTATCATCTCATAAACACATCATGTTACCAATATGTGTTTTATCATGTATAAATTAACTATTTATCATTATCACCATGTCAATGTTGTTATCACATATAACAAAAAATAATAAATAATTTTATTTCTCCTATTCGTGTCTCCCCTCTACCAGTTTTCCATTTCAACTAGCTCGTAAATACCAAGCACTAAGATATCTGATAAAATGACCAGGTTCATTTTCCCAATTTGCCTTTTTGCCTACATTCAGATTTTGTGGTATTTTGGTTATGAACTGGTTATGGCAACCATACAAACATTGGTTTGCCACTTGATTTTTGATAAGATAATGGATCTTATTTTCACATTGGGAGGAATAATATATGTCCTTAATGGTACTGTAAGTGACCTACATGTAAGTTGTTACTATAATCAGGGTTACCAATAGAAAAAGTCCTACTGTTATCCTTATTTTTTACATTAAACCCATAGTATTCAAGAGAAAATATTTCTTATTACAACAACATAAGGCATAGCATATAGACAATAGTGACAGTATGGGGAGGGGATAATTCATTACCCTTTCCTATATATATCCCAAGGCAGTTTCCACATGTCATTTCTGCACCTCTTTGGAATTATAATATTTATATACCAGTATGAATCATATGTAGATTTCTTTATCCAACTTCTTATACATCTGACAGTAGTCACCTAACATCACAGAGAACAGTGTGTACTGAGCTGGAGGAGGAGACTGTGTGTACCACTAAAAATGTGTGATGTGTTGTAGGTCTGATGAGAGTCAATAAGGTTCTTATATCCTTATCAGTCTATCTATGAACACAGTCTGTAACCAGACAAGCAAACCACAGGCCACTCTCTAATTGGGCAAAGGCTTAACCCTTTAAAGTATGCAATTTCACAATATGACATAATGCAATATAGCCTATAGACCTTTATATACTCTGCAAAAAGAACTTGTTTCTCCTGCACAGATTTCACTGTTAACTTTTTACATATTCCTTATTACACAGTGGTTACACAGTGTAGCATTACAGTTATGGAGTTTGTTATTTAATTGTATGTGGAGTGAATCCTTTTGTGTCTCTGTATACCTTTGCATAGGTTGCTCAAAAAGAAGAATAAGAGTCCTAATGGTTTTTGCCACTCATAAATCACCTCGTCAGAATCTGATAAAGATAAAGCGAGGATGATTTACTCTTATTCTTAACTTAAGTTTCAATTTTCCAGAACCACTTTGTCTCCTTCACTGTGAATTGTAAAACTTATTTCTCATGTTGACTTCAAATTCAATACTGCATATTCTTCTATTGTTCTGGTGGAGGAATCATAGACTCACTTGCTGACACAGGAATAAGACTCTGTTTTGACAGTGTAGATAGGTGTCTAATACAGGTGCCCACTCACACAATGTGGGACACATATTATCTGCCACATGGCTTGCACAGATGGCTACATTAAAATGGGCATCTTATTGGTTATGTCATTGCGTTGCATCTTAAAGATAATGATGTATGGTTGTCTTTATTGGCGCTGTCACAGTTCAGGACCTGGAACTGGAGGTTATCTCTTAACATACTATGACTATAACCTTCAATAATTACCTAAATTCCCATGTCAATACAATTGCTATTTGCAGCCCTAGGACTGTTTGCAGTCAAAGTGTCTTACAAAAAGGCCTTCTGGCTACTTTGATCCTTCTGAATAAGTCATCAGGGACACATCTCTACACCAGTTGAAATGAGTCTCATGTTTCTATTTAAAGAGGAAGTCTAGTAAGCATTTGCAAATATGGTCAAGAAGACACATGGTACCATGATACTTCATGCATAGGGGTTTTCCGAAATGGCTACCAGGAAAAAGATGACATTCAAAAAAACTAATTTCTTCCCAACTATAAGGCATAGAAATATGATTCTAACAGCAAATAATATATTTACAAGGTCATGCATTCATGTTCTGTTAATATCAATATGTTTGAAGGTCCATGTAAAGGTCAAATCCAACCTTCAATCTCATTTTCAGTTTTTTTCTCATGAAATCAATACACTAACATGTATACAATGGTTGGTGCCTATATCATATCATTACTCAATGTTAGTATAGTAGGTCACAAGGTCAAGGTCAAGTTCAACATTCAACCTCATTTTCAGCAGTTTTCGTGTAAAATCAATACAATTACAAGTATATAATGGTTGATAAGTACATCAAAGCACTACTTAAGGTTAGCCTCAAAAGTCATAAGGTTGAGGTCGAGGTCAATATCTAGGTCAAATTCATGAGGCCAATATCATGAGATGCACTGCCTAACAATTTAAGGTGTTGTAGGTCACAAGTTTGAATGTTAGTATAGTAGGTCAAAAGGTCAAGGTCAAGGTGAATTTAATGTGTGTCAAAGTTACATTATGATAATATTAGGAGAAAGATTATATCTATAACAAAGCACTACTTTATGCCAATGTTACATCGGAGCTTCATGGTCAATGTCATGGTCATTGACTAAGAAAACCTGTGGTTTACCTGGGGAGTAATAGTATATCGCATATCAAAACAGGCGTAAACCAATATTTAACAATAACAATGATATATATATGTAGGATATGGAAGTGTACTCAAAACTTATTGAGGGAGCAATTCAGAGTGAGAAATTAATTGCGTTTCAACGATAGGATGTGAATAGGCCTAGGGGTTGGGCTGCTAGCTGGATATTATTCCTATCCATCTGATGATCGAGTAATAAAAATAATTACATCATGCGGAATTTTCTTAACTGGCAAACCCTTTTTATGGAGGCCGTTTCACCGCATTTAATACAATAAACATGGAGGTCCGTGTTTTAAACATTGAGGTCCATGTTTTAAACATGGAGGTCCGTGTTTCAAATTTATGTCAATATTTGAATACCTACTGCCCCTACCCCCTTCCGCATTTACAATATGAAACATATTTTAAATGCAGAGAGTGGTAGGGGCAGTAGGTGTTCAAATGTGGACATAAATGTGAAACACGGACCTCCATGTTTAAAGTACGGACCTCCATGTTTAAAATATATACCTCCGTGTTTAGTGTATTAAATGCGGTGAAACGACACTCTGGAAGGTTTATACTAGCTTGAGTTACACTGTAAAAAAAATATCCTGGCACTACCATAGGCCTACTGCCACCTGTGGCTTCTTGTAAAAGCTAGACTGGTTTACTGCAAAACAATTATGGTGGTTAAGTGTTCAGTTTTACCAGGATTCCTGGTATATTCAACAATAATTTTTCATGTGCTCATGAAACTATCTTACAATAAAGCCCAGTCAATATTAATAACAGTCCAAGTTTGATGGGGATGTCCTTCACTCAGCTTTAATGGTGCCATCAGGAAGAGGTTTTCAGCAGCAAAGTCAACATTTTCTTTCGTATTCCTCTATCTGCACTCTACACTCAAACAATGTAACTGTTTAATCTACCAAGGATTTTTATAAAACAGACTAGGGAACCATTGTAATCGTATTGCAGTGTAGTTTCTGCATTGAAGCCACGAATGCAGGGTAATGGGCCAAAGAATCTCTCCAGCATCTTACTACCATAGACAGACCTATCCACTTGATACAAGGCCAGTTACTTACAAGGTATCCCTTAACAAGCCAACTCTCATCCCTGACTGTAAGCCCTGCTCTGGTGGCCTGTCAGCCTCGAGTCTGGTTTCTCAAAGCACCATGGGTAAACACTACTTGGTACTAACACAGGCTTCTAGCCACCTTCCTGCAAATGCAGCTACTGACATCCATTGGTCTATAAGAGTATGTTTTTATATGTAAATACCATGGGCTACATCATAATGACCGGGGGGTTATAGAAGTCTTTTGTTCATGAAGCAATAACATGTATCAGTAGCATAGGAACGTTCAGGGGACTCCATCCCTCCCCTCCAACCAAAAGTAAAGTGCCTCCTCACTCAATAAAAATTTGCTGTCTAACGCTATATATATTGATGTGTGCACACCACGCTGACAGCTCAGAATCTCTCATAAAACTGTTGTCAGCTTTAATTAATGTATCCCAATGTGAGCAGGGGGAATAGCCATATACTATCTGGGCAGAGACTTTGGATATCCTTCATTTGGCAAAATGATGTGCATCAATGGTCCAGCCTATGAGGGAGTATTTTGTAAGTAGTCAGCTAGCCACCTGCCAACCCATATCCATGCTTTAAAGATTGAGCTAATTTCATGCGTTATGAGGTCCAAATGGCAATTTATTACAGTATCACCCCTTTTGTGATATGTGTCTTTAATTTCCTGTGTTGATGTATCTAATGCCAACATTAAATATGACTACCAATGGTGTTGAAAAGCAGTGTTGAACATACAGCCTTTTATGTGAAGTTGTATATGAGGGGACAAGATGGCAGACTACTCAGGGTCCTACCAATTCCTACTATATGAGAGCCAGGCGGCATGTATGTGTATTTAGCAGTAGTATCCAGCCTTAAGCCTCAATCACCAGCAGAAGTTATATGGGCAGGGTTTTGGGAGAAAAACAGGATTGGCCACAATCTAGGGGTCTGTTACACAAATGGTGCTCATTAATTTGTGTTCTCAACTGATAAAATGTTTAAAAGAAAGATCATGAAGCAGAGTAAGAAATAATCTGTTTCATAATGTGTATTTGTCTGAAAGAGTACCAAATACATTAATGTTCATTAATTTTCATGTTCTTTAATCATTTCCTGTTAGTTAATATTGGTACTCGTCCACAAAGTATAGGGTACATCGTAAACTACCTGATTTTGTGTATTACATCATCATAGGACCCCATAACACCTGCAAAATAAATTCAAACACCATATGATGTTAAAAATAATTTGATTAACCTATACAGATTTAAGCTAAATATAGATTTAAAGGCCCTCTACAACAACTAAAATCCTGTTAAATGGCCACTAAAGGCAATTAAAAATATGCCCATAATATTAAAGAGCATGATATTAAACAAAAATCAATGAGCACAAAATAGTGAGCAAGATTTCGGTGCTTTTATAGTGCCAGAACTATTGGAATAATAACCTAATCAAACAAGTTATCTTTATGTGTATATTTAAGGACTTCCAGATATATAACTATAACAAAATTACATTGTTTTCAATTTATCAAAAAACTTAGTACCCCCATTTAGGTCTGTTTAACTTTTATATATGCAACACTGGATAAACCACCAGAAATGAATTAAAGAACATCAAAATATCAAAGAATAGTTATAGAAATAAGTGGATCTTGCTCATCTATTAAAGAGCACAAAAATTAGTTAACACCACCTAGATTTATACTTGTAACACATTTTCTAATAAATTATCATTAGGGATCACAAATTTTGATTGTGTAACAAATCCCTGGGCATATGGCCCTAGGTTTAAATATATTTTTACGATGCTAGTGACTAGGACTATCAAAACCATAACACTGAAATCCATGTGGGGACTATAGATCCATGCAACAAGAAAGGTTGACTTTTCATGAATAAAATTGTGTTAAGTTTAACTTTATTGTTATACCCATACATTTGCTTATAGTGTGCACATGATATACAAGGCCCATACATAAAATATATAAGTTTCACAAGACAATTATCTTTTCAAATCATGTATGCCATGTATTCATTGGCAGGTCTCCAAATGATTATTTGCAATCGCACTATGTTAATCTCAGGAAAGACCAACAACTCTATTAATAACACTCTTTCATCTATAGGTGATTAGAAGCATCTATTGTACTTTGTACTATCTCTATGATTCAGCAGCGTCCAAATCCCCAAACCATAATGTATGTGTGCACCTCATATTCAGCTATAAGAAAATGTTCATTACTTTAAAATAAAAGACCAAAGTGTTACATATTCAGAACTGCAAAATTCAGGTTCATAGGTGTGCAGGAAAGGTCGAGGGAATGAACTTTTTTATCGCACTGCCTAACCCTTCCGTCCAATGTTTTATATAAAGATTTTAGTCTATCTAACATTGATAGTCCACTAGTCCTCTGTCACAGAAATTTTTTGAGTTGCTTGCCGCATGGGGGCCGAGAGCGCAGCGACCGTAGCAACTTCATTATGTTTTCGGTTTGTCAGTGACGTCACGGTCACCTTGTGACGCAATTTGTGACGTCATACATCGGCTGTGACGTCACATGTCGGCCGCAGAGTGGCAACTCCTATCCGTGGTCCTTGCAACATTTTTCTTGTTATTTATGAAATGTATAGCTAAATTGTACAAGATAGGCCAAGTGGAATACAGGTTTTAGTAACAAAGACAACCCTAACTGCTTCAGCCAAAGACCTGTGATTCACAAGGTGTTCCTGTAGGAGTTAGCCTAATGTTAAGCCCTGCTATGATAGCCCATCAGTCTGGCTTAGCAGGGGCAGCTTACTAGGGTTGGATAGTAGGCTGGAAAATACTATAGGCAAGACACAGTGGTTGCTAGAAGTAAATACAGGTTTCAAGCCCATTCTGTCCATTGGACATCTGGCCTACACTTACACTGAAGATGCCTGGAGCTACAGGTTTAAGAGATCGAAGGTTTTGTTTCAACATCCATAGAACAATCTAATTGTCATCTAATTCAATAAGTATAAGTTCAGAAAATTTCAGAATGCATATATAGGGCAACAAAGCTGGAGGTGAGATAACCCTACCAGGTATACAGGTGCTCTTTGAAATCATCTCTTAGCTAGGGGACTTATAATCTTTTAACATAATTCCTTCATGCTTACCTCCAACCCTTGCAAATGGCTTGTCCTCATTACAATTTTTGTGCCATGATCTCAACAAAATCAACCACACAGTGTGTAAAAAAGGCATTGTATATACTTTATCCCTTGAACCATGGAACGATAATGCGAACATTTAGGGTATCTTGGTAATCCAAGGTACCCAAGGTATTTACCATGGACTAATGCATTGACATTCATTGGCACCCTTTATGGGGTCACAAGTGATCTATGACTTCTCTGGATTTTGCGGTGGGCCTTTAACCCTTCTAGGATATCACAAAGGAAGAGTCCTGTTCTGTAAATGTTGAAAATACTTTACTTAGGGTAAAGGAAGGGGTTGGGTCAAAATCAAAAAGAAATTTCAACACCATTTCCAGGCTTTTGCTCAGACCTGTGTGTGCAGCAGTATGATAGAAAAAGGTGCAGCCTTTTTATGTAAACGAAAAGGAACAAGGCACTCATAGCTAGATTTTACCACCCCCCTCCCTCAGTCACCGACAAGGAAAATCAAGGGATGATCAAGGTTAGTTGGCCTTGATTAGGGAGATCTAGGCCCGTAGCATCTCCTGTCACGAGCAATTACTACCTAATATTTGTCTAATTGTAGGATATTTTGCTAACGTCTCAATGAGCCGAGTTAGACTTATTGAAGTGAGTTTTTACATTAATTTTAACATAACATTTTACATTTTATTTTAGTGTCACATGTTAGAATCCAATTTATTTCGTATACAACATCGGGATGCCGATCATGAAATAAGGGATGTAAATCTCGGGGCTCCCTGGTTAAACCTACTGAGCTTCAGCATTTGGCTTTCATTGCATCAGGGTGGTTTGAAGGGGGGCAGGGCGTTATTCAGCCTTTAATGGCCTAATCTTCCTCTCCAATACCAGGTTACAGGTTAGACTGTCTTCAGAGTTTTTGTGCTCTTTTACACAGAACAGAGGTAGAAGCCACTATCCGCTGTGGCCTTTTCTGATTACATCTAAGACATATATCCACTAGACGAGACCCTTGACTCATGGAACTGGGCGGTGTGAAGGGATTGGGACAGTCTTAGATAGTAGGATATAGTAGATAGGTCAGATTATAGTAGGTGTGCCTATACACCAGGGGAGCTCATGAATGAGTATACCTACTTTTTATAGATCAGTGTAGTGTATAAACATTTTGTGGGTCAGAACTGTTTAGATGAAGTTAAATTTTGTTGCCAGTATTTTACACAAATCACAAGCTTTACAGTCATTTTGAAATCTCAGCTTTACTTAACAAATTCTAAAAGAAAAATGAAAAATGAACAACATCTGTCTGGTGATGGGTATTGAGGGAAATTTTGTCAGTTGTGTTTTTTAGGTAGCTATTGAATATACTGTGTTTTTTATTCAATACATCAAAGGATGGTAAATAAACACCAGTGTCAGACATCCGATGAAAACCAAATATTATTGGCCATTTAAAATGTTGAATATATCCATTGAAAGAATGATTTATTGATTCAGTTATTTAAATTATGTAAGGGATGACTGACTTTGAATATAAGTTTGATCATACTTTAGCAGCCCCAAAGGATTTTGCCTCAGTAAAGCATATACCAACTGAAAACATATTTTCATGTATCAATATAATGTTTCCTGTTGATTAATAGCTGTTTTGTAGAGAGCTCCTCATTTTCCCTGTTTTCATTCCACGAAGGAGATCAATGATACAGATTTATCAATGTAACGCTGTGTGCAGAGATTTGTACTCTCAGGGGACAAGACCTATTTCCTTACATGATTGTTGTGTTATAGCACTGGATAAACATGCATGCCCTAACATCATCTATTTCTCTAGGCAGTCATATAGAACATGTAGGAAGACTGATTTCATCTGATTAACCATGTGAATCTACACGTTTATCACTATTGTGGCTTCCCCGACTGTATTTCTGCCACTGAGTTTTTCTTCTGTTCGTTTCTTCATCCCTCTCTATTACTCTATGTCTGTCAATAGCTCTCTGCCTCCCTGTTTCCTCATGCCTTATCTCTCCCACCCTCTGACTTCATTTTCCCTATATCTCTTGCTTGCCAGTAATCTGCAAATAAAAGCCAATAGCCTGAGCTTACTAAAGGCAATAGGAGGTGCAAACACATCTCATTGCATGAAAGAGAGCTCCTATGTCTCCTTAATTATCTGACATGCAAAGAAGTGCTGCATCATGGCTGGTACATGATGATGATGATGATGATGATGATGATGATGATGATGATAAACCTTTAAAGTCCTTGTATAGGAATAGGAGACCCACATATTTGCTATTTGGTATCACGAGTTCATACAGATTATACCCAGCAAATTGTCATCATCTGTCGCCATGATTGGTCATCAATGGTGACTCCTTTTTGAGTGATAACTCATTCCGTCGTCTTTCGCCACTGTGTGTTAGACTCTCATGGCATAGCAATTGCTATTCCTGGTGATCTTGTGCTATGACGACGTCGTGTTCCATCTAGCGACATGTGTGAGCCACTTCACACAGGTTGACGAGGACTCACGACAATTTGCTGGGTAGTATACAACTTAGGTGTAGGCAGAGGCAAGGGTGTGTGGGGGGGGGGGTAGACATTGCCAGTTACCTCCAAAGGGAGTTTAATTATGAAATGTCAGCGCTCAGTGTAATTTGTATTATGATCATGCCACATTCTTTTAATAAGTATGTTGGTGTATTTCTCATTGATCATCTTCATTGCCAAACTCTAGTTATCAAGCATAGGCAAGAGATATATGTGAGAGTAAAGAGAAAGTGGGATCAGTCTCTTTGTCTTCAAAGACAGTGTCTGTGAGTGGGAGAGGGTACAAAGAGCCATGCTCACTGAGGAGGAAGAATTCACTATCAAAAGAATATGGTCCAAATAATGGCAAAATCCTTGTCCCAAAGTTGCCAGAGATCTGTGAGTATTTTCATGTCTATATTGCTTAATTTACTGCAAAAAAAGATATGCTGGTTCACTGCTCAGTTTTACGATGATTCCTGGTAGATTCAAAAGTTATTTTTAGATTGTGCACTATGTGTTACACCTCAACCTACATACAGTGTAACATGTTGTAGGTCTGGTTAGGATAGCTTGTCTGTGGTCAATGTGACACCCTTACAAGAAGATCTATGTACAGAGTCTAAAATGAGTCTGAGAAGGCATCCACAGGCCACTCAATACTTGGAAAAAGCTTAAAGTGTACAAACTGTGTCCGTGCAACGTAACCTTGTAATGAAATGCATTAATGCAGCCTAAATGACCCAATGATGTTAAGTACTTTTTCTTTCATTTTTAAGATGATACAGTTAACTAGTACTGTTACGTCTGGTATGATGCACAAATAACTGTGAAGAGCCAACCCAGCACTCTCATGTATCCCCCTGATCTGTAAATGGACCACACTTGGCTTTGCTAATGCCTGATTGTGAGAATAAACTGTCAGTTTGAATTGGGTTATTACATGAGCCTGTGTGGTCTTTTTCAAAGGCTGAAAAGAAAATACAAACGAAAGAGTCCTAGAGGTTAGACAGACAAAATCTAATTAAAAAAGACAGAATCTGATCAAGAAAATGGGAAGACGAATAACTCTTTTTCCTACCTCTAGTTTCTTATCAGACAGACTTTGTCTCTATGGCTGGTAAAAAGTTTGAATCCTTGTTTCCTGTCAATTCAAAATCTAGTAAGGCAATGATTAATGAAATAATGACTACTTAAATATGAAGATAACAGGATGAGAAATAAAGATTCTTAATATGGGTTGATATGGGAATTTAACCTTACAGTGCACAAGGCAGTAAGAATAACAATACATTCCTACAATTTATTGAGTCTCTCTACAGTAAAGCAGAATAATCATTTTGTCTTCGTGTTTTATCAATATATTTTCTTTTCTGCCAGAACTGTATACATGTTGAACTGTTGAATCGCCCTCTGTGTGTCTCAACCCACTTCTCTGTTTACACATCAGAGAAATATAATCACCTGGTCTATGAGTATCTGACATGCAAAGAAGTAATGCATCAAGCCTCAAAGGCTGCTATTTACATTGTACTTTTCATATTTACTCTGTTGGTGATATTAGACATTCATTACTTTATATCACCAATTACCTTTTAGCAATGGTACAAAAAACAATATTTCCATGTTTGTAAAACATGGTGTTTTTAGCAGGTCAGCTGGGCATTTATCAATGACCTTTGAAACACGCATCAAACCTAGCAGAAGTTTGGAAATATCCAAATCAATAGTTTATCATAACGAAAGGGATCCCCCCTAATAATAAAACATGTGATAAAGTTCTATGTGAGATTATTCAGCTTTAGCTACATTTGCATTATATAACTTGTAACTTGCATCAACTCAAAGGTACTGTCAGTTCTAAAACCTGCTAATGTGCTATGTGCTAATACACCTTAGCTGTTCACAGCATCTCTATATCACATTATAAAATAGCCTTTGGACAAAGCACCCAGTTCTAATGCTGTGAATTGACCACACCGCTTCCCGACAAATCTGATTCTTCCACTCGGCTAGCACTATCCTGCCATCCTTATTCAGTTATGAGGGGTTGACTGAAAGATAGAGTAGGTTTGAGGGAGAATGGGGTATGAAAATGAATGGATGAAGGTTGCAAAGGCACAGAGAGGGGTAGGTATGCTTACAATGTTGAAGCTCTCTGCCAGTGTTTTTATTGTTGATAATAGCTTATAAGAGAATAGTGGACAGAGGTTGCCTGGATGCATGACAAAAATAAAATTGGTAAAATTCAAAAGATTTCCATTGAAATCAGTTTGTGTTATTTTCCTGTTGCAACAAACTGTCATTCCTGTTTCTTTAGGTGTGTTGTGTTTCAGATTGCCTGATTCACTTACTCATTTCTGGAAGAATAAATCAATAAAAATCACTTTCCAAATTTGTGATGCAAAACAAGTCTTTATGAAAGATACAAGTACAAATACACCTCATCGACTGGTTCAGGAGAATTTAATTTTTAGGTTACAGAATTCTGGTTACCAAAGAGCATGTTTTTAACATATTATTGTGGTTGCTATATATATATATATATATATATATATATATATATATATATATATATATATATATATATATATACACATATCTGAGGCCTTAATGCATACAGATACACCCATAGAGATCAACTGATCCCGCTGCAGTTGAAGGACACAAATGGGCCATATTCAGAAGGTCCAGGTCTAGATCTGGTCAAGAAGATATAGATAATCTTAATAGAACACCCCTAGGCTTCTAGCAAGGTCACCTTGCCATCTTAAGGGCTCATCCGCACATATAAGCTGTATATGAAGTCTGTTTTGGGCTTGAACTGATGCCAGTTCCTAAATAAAATTTATATAATAACATGTATGAGCCAAAACCTAAGTTCTTCTTTTATATAAGTCACACTAAAGGTCTGGGATGGTCTATAAACTATGATTTATACAGTATTAGATGAAGGCATTATAGCATGGTGTGTTCTGTGAATCCTATGCATCACAATACCTAACCACAACTGTGACACAATATTCATGAGAAATACATTAAGAAGATATAAGCATGCGTCTCACTGATGGTTGTAAATATGTGCCTCCCTCCTGCTGTTTGGCACCATCAGATTATCCATATTACTATATGACACGGTACATCAGTTCTTTATGAATCCTATGTTTGGATCAGTCCCTCCATTGGTATATCAGTCCCATGTAATACTGACACAAAGCAAAATGCATCATGACCTTTTATGCAGGTGGGTTGGAAGATGACATTATCCCAGACCTTACTATTTTTAGATTTTCCATCCTCTGTTTATGACCTGCCCTGGCTTCAACGCAGGAAGTGAACAGAAAGGAAACTCATCTCCATAAAGAAACTGACATGATTGTCTCCTTTTCTCAACAACACCAAAAGTCCTTTTTTTATCCTAATTTGTGAAATCTGACCAATATTATTCAAGCAAATGTATACTTTTCATTTCAAAAAACACAAAGTATAGAGCATAGATGCAAGTGGGGGAAAAAAGGCATTGCCAGTTCCCTATTATGGCTGTTTCATTGTGACATCATCTGTACCTCTACGGAATAATGTATCTATATGGTTATCATATGTATATGTATAACTCTGGATATTTCGTTAACTATCTTTATATTCATCTCTGTAATCATTTTACATTAGCCACCTAACATCACAACTAGCACAATAATAATACAGAGGAAGAGACAGTGAACCAAGGAAAAAATTGGTCTAATTTGTGGGTATCTTTTTCTTCGCAGGCATTGTCCATGAGTGGCAGCACTACACTGAATAGTGTGTACCGAGGTGGAAGAGTGAACTGTGTCTTACACCACAACCTATGTATGGTGTGATGTGCTGTAGGTCTGATGAGGGGTGTCTGTAGTCAATACTTCTCAGTCAATATATATGAACACAGTCTGTAACGAGAAAAGGTGTCCACAGGCCACTCTCTAATGGGGTAAATGCTTAACCCTCTAGGTCCCAAATATGCTGTCACGCAATATTGAATTTAGACCAGCAAATTGTCGTCACCTGTCGCCATGATTGGTGATATATGTTGAGGCCTTTTTGAGTGATCACCCATGTTGCTAGATGAAACATGCCATTGTGATCATGCATGGCATGGCCAGTCATCACCCCTGTCGTCAACAAATTTCTCACCCATCTCATGACTGTCCGCCAATGCGTGTCAGCTTTCACTCAGTGTCGTGACTGTTCATGGTTTTTTACCACCATTGTCCTCACTCATTGTGTCATCTTTTGTCACTCACAGTCAAGTCTCACTCATAATGGAGAATCTCCACCACTCTGTCCATCATGATTATCACCCAATGGGTGATTGTGTGCCACTCGTCATCAAGCCTCACCACTGTCGCCTACATCATTCTCACTCACTGTGTGACTATTCAGCCCTCACTTTCACACAGATGGTGGAACGTCACTCATTTTCCTCCTTTGGTGTTCAGGTGGGACCACTGTTAGATGTCTGGACCATTACAGAGTTGTGAGCCTATATCACTCCCAAAAAGTATCCAATATGTGCCTTGTTTCACATCAAATTCCATGTAATTATTATGAGGTGAATCAAACAAGAGTATATAGAGAAATTATCATTTGAATTTAAAATGGAAACAACTATCCATAAACACCTTTTCTCTGGTTAGAGGAAAAAGATATAGTGAAATATATACATGAACACCTTTTCTGTGGTAAGAGGTAAAATTCATATGGCAATACCTTTTCTGCCAAAACATACTTTGATCTGGCAGATGTGAGGCTGCATGATTACCAATGTCGATGATGTGTCTGTGATCATGAGCTTTTCATCTAGCGAGGTGAGTGATCACCAGTGTCACTACGCTGGTGAGTTTGAGTGATCAACACACTGGCCATCCATGGTGAACCTGCACTATCACGAGGTGCGCATTTCATCTATCAAGGAAAGTGATCACCCGCGTCGCCATCCCTAGTGAGTGTGAGTGAACATGGTCCTTGCCATCTGTGGTGAACCTGTGTTATCACGAGGTACGCGTTTCATCTAGCGAGGTTAGTGATCACCCGCATCGCCATCCCCGGTGAGTTTGAGAGATCATGGTCCTCACCATCCGCGGTGAGTTATCATTATGATGTGCTGCGCGTTTCATCTAGCGAGGTGAGTGATCACCCGTGTTGCCATTCTGGTGAGTCTGAGTGATCACCATCCTCGCCATCTGAGGTAAGGCCATGTGATCACCACCATGGCAAACCTGGTGAACCTGTGCTATAGCAACGTTGTGTTCCATCTACCGACATGAGTGAGCCACTTCACACAGGGTGACGAGGAGTCACGACAATTTGCTTGGAGACTTTTCTACAAGTGCTGTAATAAGATATATGTTTGTGTACAAAAAGTGTAAGCTTCATTTCAGTTTCATTTTTCCATACTTTAAAAGAATTTCTTTTGAATAGAAAAAAAGCAAAACAACGAGACAAAAGACTAGCAGGTTCAGTCTAAAATGCAGTGACTTAATGATGAATCTAAGCTGTCAAAATGGCCTTAAATGACCCTTACTTACACACTCACTGAACCAGAAACAGCTGCAGAATATTGTCCTATCATCAGTGTGGCGTCCCCATTGTCTCGCTTGGTATGGCATGTTCAAACGCTCGTACCTCGGCGATGCGTGAGCCTGAACACTTGTAACTGCATGTGCATGGAGCTGAACCTGTCAGCTACCTATAGCCTGCCGCGCATATGAGCAGGTCACTTTGGCACATCTGTGGTGCACTGAGAGCTAGAAGCACTCTTGGCAGCCTAGTTTCCTTAATAATGAATCTTTTGACACCGGATTAAGACGATGGGATGCGGCATGGATGGGTGCATCCTGGCCTTGTCTGTTATTTGGGCTATGGCATCGTGTGTTGGCATCAGCACCGTCATGAGTTCACAACATGTGGCATTTAACATCTTCTGTCCCCCTATAGCATCCTAATGGGTCACTGGACCATGACCGGTGTTGCATATTAATCATTAACATTTATGTGCATCATTGTGTGTGTGCAGTGAACCATGAGGTCGGTCACTTTGGTCCCTTACATTATATATTCACATGGCTGTTAAGCAGTAGACCGTGAATGCTCGAATATAATTTTATATGCACTTATGCCTCATATAATATACATGTATAATTATATTATGTTGCAATTTATGGCATCAATAAATACATGGTAACAGAAATCTTCCCCCGCGCCAGAATCACGAAACTCTGTTATACTGTTCATACTTTCATACTGTGTGTAAGAGGGTTTGAAGTAATAGGGAGTGCTTCAAATACAAATTTCTTTGTGGTAGAGACTTTTCAGTATGTACATCTTTTGAGTGAGAATACATTTCCTTAATTCTAGGCGTATAACTGTAATCTTGTGAAACAAACAGACCTAAGTATGCTTGACATACAACATGGCTTTGAAGTTGCCTCACTTCCCTAGAAATGGGTGTATATGTGTACAAGTGTTTTTACATGCGTACAAATAGTGTGCAACATACCATTTTTGTGTAACATTGAGTACAAATTACAATTGGTGTACAAAATATAAATTAGTGTACAATTGCATACAACTGTGCAAAGTTGGGGTACAAATGTAAAAATGTGCAAGTTGGGGTACAAACGTACAAATGTGCAAATTGGGGTACAAATGTACAAACTTGGTGCAAAACATACAAATTGGTGTACGATTTTTTAGACAAGTTTTTCTGAGGGCCAGAAAAACGGAGTACTTTATGTACAATAGACTTGTGTGTCTGTGAGTAACTCTAAGTTTGCTGTATGGGTGTATAATTGACAATGTCCACAGTGGGCCACTGCTAAATTGACTTTTCCCTGGCATTTATGGAGCATACCGCCGATCAAGAATTTTGTGAGAATACCATAGACTTTCATATTATACATCAACAATATGGCTATGTATTTTCTGGCCATTTGCCAATTTTAGATGAATTAATTGACAGTGGAGTTGTGTGTCAGGTGTGAGATGTGTTTTTCTATAGGGTAGGAAATGACATGGTACTGCTTCAGGTTTTACATGTATAGAATGAGTATACAAGTGTGTAGCACCAATGTCTCCATCTCTTCCTACAAATATATCATCATATTTGGTCAGCAGTGATTTCAACCTATCATGCTGATCCTCTGATGTGAGCACAGATTTTGGTGGTATATTCTTTCCAATTCCTGCTCGAGGTCATGTGCCTCACTATGTATAGCTGCTACCTCAGTAAGTTTGATTGAGTTAGGTTCAGTGTCAGCATATATGTAGACTCACAGTCTGAGTCTGTATCACTGAATGATGGTTCATACTTAGGCTGTATGGATTGTTCAGTGGTGTTTTCTAAGTCAGATTCTTTGACTTCCCGAAATAGAGCTATGATGGCACCCTTTTTCGATTTTATGTGGTGCCTGCTGCTGTTGAGTAACACTAGGGGATGTTTGTTATTTTCCCTGGGGGTTACTGCTGCTCTCTGAACTAGATATGGGGCGTTGTTATTTCTCTGGAGATTATCTACTACTCCAGATTTGCCCTGCAGTGATTGGGTAGATGTGATTTTCCGAATACTGCAAGTTGAGAAAATGGAGGGATGGTAAAATCCTCACACCTTGGATTCTGAAATTCAGCATAGCTGAATGCCTAACATGACACACTGATCCATCTGCCAAATGGATTTTGATTTTTGACTTCCTCAATTGTGTGGCCTACACTGATAGGCCAGGAGCTGATAGGGCCCACTATACACCCCCCCCCACATCCCAATGCACCAGGTATTTTTTTCAATCCTTAGGGTCTCTTGAACAAGATTCAAGATGGTGATTATCTTAGAATGCACTACCGGTTTTCGCTCATTATCCATGTGCAGGTTCAGACCACTTTTGAGTCAATTCTGCTACCATGTTATTCAAGGGGTATGCTAAATCCCTAAGCTCTAAGACTATCTTACCTTGTCTGGATCCTGGTACGAATCTAGGTATTGTTGCTATGCAAAACTGCTATTGCTAGGCCAGCACACAACCTAGCAACCTTTTATCACGTATATTCCTAGTCTATGATGGAAGTCACAGAAGAGTTATATGCAAGTTTACATCAGGGGAGTATTTTGCTGAAAGGAAACCATGCAGATCTATATGCACATTCAAGCATATTTTCAGGCTTGGTTGCTATGCAAATCTACTGTTGCTAGGCAACCACACCACCTAGCAACAAAATAAAAGCACCACTGTATTCTACTAAGCTGATTTTTAGGGGATAGGACCCACCAGATACTTTCTAGACTGCACATATATAAGACTGCACATAATATTTTTATATGTAATTCAAAATGACATTTGAATCTGTTGTTGGCCATTTTAATTTTCAGCTCTATACAGCCTCACCATTAAACTTTTTGAAGTAGAAACAAGTATATTCTTAATCAGCACCCTTTTTCACATAAGAGTCAGGAGAATTGATAAAGATTTAGCATGGAAAAACATCCATTTAGATAAAGAGGGAGATTATTAAAATGGAACAGCATCCTATTGGCTCAAGGTAGTGTCTTCACTTCCAGGGCAATAACATGGGTCAGTCAACAAGGAATGCTGCAAAATGTCTCATATTACTCAGAAAGGTTTGGCCTACATAAATCATATTAGATATTGTGGTTAGATGGGGATAAGAGCAAGTTTTATACATGTATCTGGAGTGCATTTAAAATTTTCAGTTAAAAAAAGGAACTTTGTGATTTAAATCTTCCGTCTTCCCGACCATCTGGTATACTCAAATCTGAACTTAAAAACATGTATTTGGGCTTAATGAAAAGCTTATCATGTCTTTGTTTCAACAAGACCAATAGCTTTAGGATCCAGACAAGGTAAGATAGTCTTAGAGCTTAGGGATTGAGCATACCCCTTGAATAACATGGTAGCAAAATTAAATTACTCAAAAGTTAACATTTTGAATCCTGTCCAAGGGACCCTAAGGAACGAAAAAATAACTGGTGTGTTGGGATGTGAGGGGTGCATGGTGGGCCCTATCAGCCCCCGCCCATGATGTCTGTAGGCCACAAACACATATCATCCTCACTAATATGATGTATGCTTGTCCATGTAAGTATTGTCAGGCTCAGGACCTAGACCTGACATTTTTTATGCTTTCATGAGTTTTTAGTGTGTGTAATCTTGCTCATTTTGTCAAAATCCCTCTATGTATCTCGCCAACAGGTCATCAAGACATGATGACACCTGACCCCTTCACTGTATATAGCTTTTGACCATCTGTAGCTTCCTTGGTTAGCCTACGGGATATTCACTGAAACACTGGGCTTCTCAGAGCAGAAGTAGTTTCACATTCTTTTGAAGATTAATGAGTGAGTAAAGTAGCATAATCTTAAGATGTTCTCAAAGCAAGAAGGTTGCCATGGTTTCCTTTCAGAAAAAATAAAGATGAGTTAAATGATGCCTTGATTGGGAGCAGATGCATGCAGTCTAAGATTGTTGATTAAAATTGAGGCTGAGAAATGAGGACTTTAAAAATAATTGAAATGAGTCCCATGTCTCTATTTAAAGGGGATGTCTAGTAAGCATTATGGCCAAACTCAATATGACAAGAAGCCAAACAGTGCCATGAAACCTCGCATATAAGGTGTGGCTTGTACATTTGGATAGCCCCTTACTATGCCTGATAGCATCATAAATACAATGGGTTATCAATATAGCAGTTGTATCAAGAATAAAAACAGGCTGTCGATTGTTTGACAGCCAGTTTAAATCTTGAATTCATTATAATTGTGACATGAAATATGTTCATCCTTATGAGCAATATTTGTGTTGTATAATTATATCTGTATATTTATTATGAGTTTTTTAAACCAAGAAAATGTCTTTGAGCATATTTAATATTATCATTCGCTGCCAATGTCTGGCATGCAAAGTCGCAATAGACAACCAGTAAACTCTATTGACATTTCTAGTTTTGTTAACTTGCATGTATCGATATTACAAATTATGAGTGATTTGTAGGATATGGAAGTGTACTTAGAACTTAGTGAGGGAGCAATTTAGGGATAGAGGTTGTATTCCAATGATATGGAGTAAATAGGTCATGGGAGACCAACTATCAAGTTATACAGACAGTTATATCTTACTGAATTTTCTTAACTGGCAAACCCTTTCTGGCTGGGTTATTTTGGTTAGTTATTCATATCTTTGGGTTTTTATGGTGAGAAGTAACATACTGAAAATATTTGATGGAGATGTCACTGTATAACCAAATCCTTGAAGATTGAATTTGCTGTTTACAGTGATATTCCTGCTTTTTGCAAGTGAAGCTGTGTATATAGGTACCATAGGTAAGACGCCTCCAGCACTGAGCATTTAGTTTCTTATTCCACTATCAGCACTAGGTCTAACCTCTAGAAAATAGCTTTTATATATACTAGACATCCTAATAAAACTGACAGTGAACCACTGTGATAGTATCACAGTGATGCAGTGTCGTTTGTACAATGAGGCCCCAGATTGCAGTACAGTGGTACAAAACATCTCTCCAGCATGTAGGCAATGGTCTAGCAGAGGACATCCTTTAGTGCCATAGAAAGACCTATCCACTTCAGACAAGTCTAGTTACTTACAAGGTATCCCTGAACAAGCCACCTTTCATCCCTGCTCAAAGCCCTGCTCTGGTGCCCTGACAGCCCCGAGTCTGGCTTCTCAGGAGGGTGTTGCTCCTATAGTAAAAGGAAGAGCTGGCTAAAAATGCCCTCGTTTCCAGTCCTTTCTTTTCATGTAGCTATAACTTGTCCCTTTTGTTGCTCACAAGTGGTCATTCAAGTATGGTGCTAAAAAAGAGGGATTTGACTAGGTACCTAGTTGGGAGAAGTCAGAAAGTATAATAAACTATAGAGCGTGTGACATGAGAAGATAGCTGGTAGTGCAGCTCTCTCTATTTTAAACAAGGCAGGTGACTTTTCAGACTAATGTGGTGAGTGCAAGTACTTAGGTGAAGCAGTGCACGACTTGTTTAGAAAAGAGGGCATATACTCACAGCTCTTTTTACAATAGGAGCAACAGCCTACTGAACAAGCCACCTTTCATCCCTGCTCAAAGCCCTGCTCTGGTGGCCTGACAGCCTTGAGTCTGGCTTCTCTGTGAGGGCTTTTATAGTGTAGTACAGAGGACTAAAAGCACCATGGGTAAACATTACTCGATGCTAACACAGACTTCTAGTCATCGTCCTGCAAGACCTTTGGATATAGGCTGCAAAGATCCATGGGTCTAGAGGGGTATATTTCTACATGTCAACATCAAGAGCTACACCATCTAATTAATTATTGTAGGATATACTATTGTTGTGTTGTTATAGCAACAAGCTATATCAGCATAGAAAAAGGGGGGAAGCCCCACCCCACCAAAAGTAAATTGCCTCCCCCCAAAAAACTAAGACCTCTGCCCCCTTACCAATAAAGATTTGCGTCCTACGGCATTGTATATCGATGTATGTGCACCACGGTGAAGCTTAGAATTTCTCATACAACAGTTGTCAGCTTTAGTTAATGTACTCCACTATAAAGTAGCAATGTTTCAATGTTCTATGTAGCAGTTATTCGTAGGTAGTAGCATGCCAACTCCCAGCTCATATCCACGCTTCAAATACATTCATCACCAGGTCCTAATGGAAGTTCATCACAGTATTAACCGATTTGCAACGTGTTTCCTTATTGTAGGGATAATTTCCTGCATTGAAGTCTCTGATCCCTACATAGGCAATAACTACCAATGCTGTTGAAAAGTCCTATCTTTTTTCTTTTTTTTTATGTCCTATAAAATAGGCATTTATTGTAACTGCACATGGCAATTTTCTGTTACAATATGAAAACAGGATATACAAGATTGGATACATTTGCTTCCTGGAATAGATATAAAAACAGTTTCACAAAAAGCATATTGGCATCATGTTGGTATGTCGGTAATTCCAGTAAATTACTATAGCATATCCAATGGTGTTTGTATGGGTTTACAAAGCTTGTGTTTGTGTATGATTTCAGGAAATCTCTAGCAAAATTTAATTCTAATCACATAATAGTCATCTTTGATGTTTTAGATGAGGGCACAAGATGGTATACTACCTGGGGTGATGTATCAAGTCTGACTGAGAGCATTCCTACTATCTGAGAGAAAACCCTGATATCTCCAGATGCAACAGAGGTACAGCTCCAAAATTTTGTGCAGGGTATTTTTGGTAATATATTGGCCTGCTTATCACTTTTCGGCACTCTGCACTCAAAATTGCCACGTAAGCCTTATCTGTGTTAATGGTCTGAGCCTCCTCTTCAATACCTGACTTTCCATTCCATGGAGTGACAGGTTAGACTGTCATTAGAGTATTTGTGCTCTTGTACACAGAATAGAAGTAGCAGCCACTATTTGCTGTGGCCTTTTCTGATTGCATCTAGAGCATAGATCCACTAGAGGAGGCCCGTGATTCATGACAATAGTGTGCAGGGATTGGGACAGTGTTATATAGTAGGATATAGTAGATAGGACTGATTACAGGAGATGGGCCTTTAGGCCAGGGGGAGGCCATGAGTATATCTACTTGTTATAGATTAGTGTAACGTATGAACACATTTTATGGGTCAGAACTGTTTAGATGAATTTAAATTATGTTGCTAGCATTTATACACGAATAACAAGCTTTATAATCCTTCTAAAATTGTATGTAACAAATTCTAGAGGAAAAAAAGAAGAAAAATTATATAGATTTGATAATTTGTTGATTGACGTTAAGCACACTATGTACTGTAAAAGATGTTGAACTGTTGAATCTACCAGAGATCCTTGTAAAACTGAAAAGTGAACCACCACAAAGCAGATAGATGGATTTAACAATGTGTGCAGAGATTGGTACTCTCAGGGGACAAGAACCTTGTGGTTACAACATGATTGTTGTGTAGTAGCACCGGAAAAACATGCATACCGTAATGTCATCTTGTTGTCTATGCAGTCATCCAAAACATGTAGGAAGTCTGATTCAATCTGATTAATCATGTGAATCTACTCATTTACAACTGTCTTTGCTTCCCTAATCTTATTTCTACCATTGTATATTGTTTTCTCTGTTTCCTCATCCAATCTATTTTCTTATTATTCTGCCTGGCCTAATCTCTCTCCGCCTTTCTCTTTGTTATATCTGTCTCTATTCATAATGTCTCTCTATGTTCATTTGCAACTGTATATCTATCTATGTTTTACTCTTTTTAGCTGTCTGTATGTCTCTTTCTGTTGCTCTCTGCCAATCTCTCTGGCTCTCCCTTCCTTCATACCTTTGTCTGTAGGTCAGTCTGTCTGTATTCCCCCTCCCACCTTCAAACGGATCTGGCTATTTACAATGCTCTGCAAAAGCCTCCTATGCCCACTAACTAAGGTCAAAGCCCTACTGTGGCAGCCCTCCAGTCCAGTTTCTAAGGGGAGGCTCTTATAGGGCTGGCCAGAAGTCTGACTGCACCATGGGTAAACGACACTTGATGCCAACACAGGCATCCCACCATCTTCACCCGTTACCATTCGATGCATTAAATGCAATGAATTTAGTAGTAGGCATTGGGGCTTGGGTTTTTTCTTCAGTTTTTTTTTTCTTTTCACATTGTAAAAATAGCTTAAAACTAGTACTCATCAGTAGTCATGTTGCAAATACCCATCATGTTGCAAATACCCATCACCCATCACATAGATGGTACATGCCACGATCTTGTATAGTGAGTCAAAAATATGAATACAGTTTTGGCATCCAGCTGTGGCATCCTGAACCTTTCATAACTTGGTTGTTATTCATGCCATGTTGTTTACAGTGTCTGTTTCTGGTGTTAATTAAGGTGTTGGCCCCTTGTGCCTATTCCACATCATAACTAATTTGTCTAATAACACTTATGTAAAAAGGCAAAGCTGCTCTACCCTGCCCACAGTGTTTATTTTGTGCTGGAGGCCATTTCTTAACACACTACGACTGCTGTCCTTTAAATCATAGTGAAAACCTAACAGTTTGGCCTTAACAGTACCATACACTATTAGTCCCTAATGTCAGCACCAGTACGACTGCCCTACTAAACCTAATGTAATTACTGCATAGCTGCTTATCGTAGTGAGCAGTCGTAGGGCAGTTGCTACGATAGCCTGGCTTATTCATTGCATTTTTAAATTGTAGTGGCTATGTGTAGTTGTAGTACATTGAGAAATGGCCTCCTGTGTGAATAAGAGAACAGATCAGGCAGGCATTCCCCAACATGGTCTGGCTAGCCAAAGCCACTACAAGTTGAAACTTTGGAGTGGGCTATCATAGGTCATGTGGTATGACTCCTCTGCATGATCAGCACTTTATGTAGTAATGGCGTAGTGTTTGGTAGGGCAGACATACCAGTGCCACCATTAGTGATCGTAAAATGTCAGGACATGTCGGCATTAGAGTCAGGGATCCCACTACGATTTGAAAAAGTCTAGTCATATTATGCTGAGAAAGGCTTTCCAAAGTGGGTGTGAAATCAGTCACCATACTTCCCAGCGAATTGTCGTGAGTCCTCGTCAACCTGTGTGAAGTGGCTCACACATGTCGCTAGATGGAACACGACATTGTTATAGCACAAGATCACCAGGAATAGCAATTGCTATGCCATGTGCGTCTAATACATAGTGGCGAAAAATGATGGAATGAGTTATCACTCAAAAAGGAGTCACCATTGATGACAAATCATGGCGACAGATGACGACAATTTGCTGGGTTATGCCATAACTGATGTTTGAGGGCATAAAGTACAAGTAATTCCCACAACCAAATGAGAGTCTATAGGAAAAGTCCTAAAAGTTCATTATAAAACTTAATTTCAACTTAGTAGGTTTTTGTATTGATGATGGTGAGTTTTTTCTACTTTCTTATAGACCAATGGACTGAGTACATGGGGGAATTGTTTATAGAATGTCCCACCATTGCAAATGAAATCTTACACTCAAACTCATTCAATGTGGTCTAAGCTATCTGAAGCTGTTTTCGTGTGAATCTTATAAAATGAAGTTTGATAATTATGTTTTGGAGCTACCTACCGCAACTAACAGAGGGCCGGCCTTATAAACACTCATGGAAGTATAATATAAGCGTTACTGACTATGCCCTGTGGCTTGGTCTCGGGCCCAAGCACACAGCTATCTAGTTCGGTGTCAAAACAGATACCTTGAAATAGCCTAAACTGGTGGTTTTATGCTAACATGTCATCGCTCTAACTTCTCATACTTTCACCAAACAAAATAGCCTGGCACTACCACATGCCATTTCTGTCATATTTACCATCGGCAGGACTAATAAATGGTTCATAGGAAATGGGTGCAATACCCATTTGTTAGCATTATGCAAGAAAACAGGACCGGAAGGCATTTCTCATAATTGCATAACTAGACCTCTTCAAATCATAGCGAGATCCCTGACTCTAATGCAATTACAGCCATGCATCTAGTAAGGCAATAATGCATGGAAAACTTTGCCCGCATGTGGTATATTGGTAAATAATGCACTCAGCTTCGCCTTGTAAAATTGAGTAAAAAAGAGAACGTTCACCAGAGCAGGGATGGTCACCCGTTGACACCATGACCCTGTTCAGTGTTGCTCAACCTTGCCGTGAGCACTGAACCTAACCACCCTGTCAGTAGGTCTTGGGTCTGTTGTTATTCAACAGTACAATCATAGATGTAGCTTTTGCAGTTAGGAAACAATGTGGATGTAGGCTGGATTCATAGTAAAGCACCTACGACTCTATTGTCAATCCTCTTGTCAATCCTCTTGTCTGGCTTTGTGGTGTAATGGACAGCATGCTGGCAGGTTCGAGTCCCACCAAGGCATTTCTGTATTCATTGGTTTTAATTCACATATAGAATAGAAACCACAATTGGCCCATCAATCTTATCGGGGATCTCTGACCACGGTACACCTCACCGGTAACATAACCGAACCATCAGTCAATTCGAAATCGTCCGCTCAGTTGAAATACCCCCCTGCGGTGACAGGAGGCAGCTTTACAGCCAAAATGTTTTTATAGTAGCTCAAATTAAGTCTAAGCATTTTGAGTAGGGACAACCGTGACTAGAAATCAGATTTGTTAAGTGCCTATTGGGAGGCTCTTATTGATTTCTTCCTGCTAAGTTGGCCTGCACACTATCCACAGACAGACTGGGAGGTTAGGCCCATTGTGGACTGTATTATTGCGGTATAAATATAGGTGGTCAAGCCCAGTGGTCAAGGCACTTGAGTGTGAATTACACTGTAATAAAATGTCAAAATAACGGCATATTCCTCATCCCCAAATTGCCACATGTGGCTTCTTGTAAAAACAGTAGATTTAATAGTTATTTTCTTACAGTGTACTCATAACAGCCAAAGTGATATTGAGCATCCCATGTAAGGTGGCACTACTTGCAATCATTTTCAACTTCTGTGAGATGAAAATACTCACTCCACACTGTGTTAGTTGCTAAAGATGAAATTACTGTTGGTGAATTCTGGCGTAATATAGTCATGTTCCCCTTTTAAAATGCAGATGTTGTTGAACTAGTCCAGTTTTGATTTATTTCGGTCTATACAGATGATATAATCCACATGGTCTACATAGGCAGTGGCTCATGAAGTACCGTAAACAGCTCCACTGATGTTTCACGAGTTAACTTCAAACTGTATGTCATGGCTGATACGAACATCACTATATATTAGTACTAGAACCGCCATATTCAATGGGGGGCATTGAATGCCATGTGTCCATATTCAATGGGTGTCCGCCATCTGGGATTTGAGCTGTTTTTTTTCTTTATTTGAAAGCAAAACAACCCCCTAGGCCATGACATAAATGCAAATGTCCACTTCCATGGGATTTTTTACGTTGTATTGCTCGGGGTGGGACTGGCGTATCCCACAAAGCCATTATAGGAGTGAAAAATATCCCATGGTCGTGGACATTTGCTTATGTATTTCATGAGTCACATCCAAGTGAAATAGCTTGAGTGTTAGCATTGAGGAAAAAATGCAAGTCACTATAGCAATACCCTTTTTAACAGCACACTGTAAGAGATAACTGTTAAATCTACAAGGGGTCCTTGTAAAAACTGTACAATGAACCACCATAATTACACAACAGGGAGCCACTGAAGAATCTCCAGGTGGCAGTGTGGTGGTACAAGGAATCTCTGTGAAAACAATGTTAAGATAATGTAGAGGTCGGCAGAAAATGTCCTGGAGAAACCGGGAGTCAAACCCGGGACCCTCCAACCTGCAGACGGAAGCTCTACCGCTGAGCTACTTTCCGTCTGACATTCTCTACCTTCCATCTACATCTGGATCGGTAAAATACACACATAGGGGGAGCTACCCAGGGGCTGGCATCTCCAGAAACGGGGCTGCTACCTACGGGGGGTAGCTTATACCGGCTGACCAGCCCCTGAGGGCTGGTGCAACCGGAATGGGGACAGATGGCATACCGCCATGGACTCACAGCCAGAGCTGACCCCTACAATAACAATAATAAAGGATCTCTGGCAACTTTGGGACGAGAATCCTTCGTTATTTCGATGTCATTTTTTTACAGTGCATTCAAATATAAGATACCTATGCAGATACACACACCTCTACATTTCTTTCCACAAGAGCTCGAGAGATGCTAATAGCTCTAGCAAATTTCTTGCCAAGTTATTTCCTTGAGATGCAGCACCTACACAGATGCTGACACTGCGCTAGATAAAAAGTCCAGGGCAACACTATGAAAAAGAAACAACCAGAACAAAACAAGAAAAATGTGGCAAAGACAGGAGTTGCCACTCCTATCTTTTCTTGAGCTCTCAGGCAGCCCCCCTCCCAAAAAAAAAAACCCAACAAATGTTGACTTTAAGAAATAGCATGTCACATGCTTTATTTCCCCATGTCTTTGTCACTCTCACATGTCAATTTTAAGCCCCCGCCCACCCCCACCCCTCCCTTCACAACACACAGCCATCACCAGCACGGGAAACAGACCAGCGTCTGCCTGTCCAACTCCTGTGACGTGACACCCCTTAGTGATATCACCATGGGGACAGGAAAGTGTCCAACTATGCATTATAGTCTACTACTATGGCTATAGGAGTGTCAACGGCTTAAGTGTTAGAACTGATGTTAGTGGACATAAACCAGCTCGAATTGACATTACAGATTTAAGTCAATCTCAGTTTGCTACCAGCATCATGTGTGCTGCCCAATTGTGTCTGTGTGGCGTAAATAGTCACGTCAAATAGTCTATGATCAGTCTTGGTTGGCTGACATGCGTGCTGGCGTTGGCACACAGGATGCCAGGGACAAAGTGGTGCTCTGCGCTTGGTGCTCCCTGTCACATAGCATAATAATTTAAAGTCACTACACCGGCTTCAAAAGTTGGAATAAGGCCCTATACGGGGAAATCTATCCCATAGGCATGTTGAGTCTTGTCAGTGTCAGAGTGATGAATTCATGACGACATCTAGGAAACTTCTCTGATCGACGTCACTGGTGCTGTGTGACGTCAGTGTGGCTTTGTGACATCACTGGTGACGTAATAGACACAATGGCAGCGCCCAGAGACAGAACCGAAAACATAATAGGAGTTGCCCTATGATGTTGCTACGCAACATCGCTGGCCGCTTCGTGGCCTGGCAACTCCTAAAAACCTGCAAATACCGATTAGCGGACTGCCACACAGAATATCGCCTACATCTATTCAAATTTGATGACCAAACAATCCCAACATCGCTATTTCTAATCATTAATCCCACTTTCAATCATGTAAATAAGTAATCCTTTTTGAGAAATTCCCTCCTCTGCATTGATGCCTTGGCCACTAGCAGTGCCTGGCGTTCTCATATTTAACAAGAAATTACTGGAGATGCAAGCAACTCAAACAAGCAACTCAAACAAGTAAGATTCCTTATCAAAGGCACTAACAGAGATCTACTGTATCTGCTAACCAGAACTGTACTTTTGTACCACAGTTCTAACGCCTACTGCCATGCCCCTGTCTACCATGAGACATCTTCAAGTAGCACATACCACAGACAGCCCTAGGATCTACTTCAGACAAAAAGCAGTATGTACAGGCTGTAGAAGCCATCTCTTGTATGTAACTAATAGTTCTGCTGTGATGGCCCATCAGTCTGGTTCTCAGTCAAGCCCTTCATAGGATGGGATATAGGGACAAAAACGTATGGGTAAACACTCTGTACTTGATGTTAACACATGTCTCTGCCAATCACTGATGTCTCCACATCTATGGGGTGCCTAAAGTCTACTAAAACTCACGCCCTCAGAATAGTCTACGCATGGTCATGGCATGGAGACAGACAGCACCGTGATTCCTCAGTGAAACCCATGCTGATGACATCATTAAAAATGCCTTAGCTTAGTGTCTTTTCATATCTAATATATGTGGATCAACACGGTAAAAGGTATGCCCGTGCACCCCTTGCGGGCATACCTTTTAACGTGTTGAACCACATATGGGTAAATGAGGTGATGGAGTCATGCATGGGACTTGACCCTTACTCCAAGGTAATAATTTGATCAACACAATGTACATTTAGTCCTGCTGGAGTAGAATCCATGAATTTACAGGAGATTATTAAGCTAATAGATCATGGATGTTGGAGCCCTAGGGGAGTCTATGCTGGACTCCCCGAGCCGCGGAGCGGCGAGGGTATATCCAGCATAGACTCCCCATGGGCTTCAACATCCATGACCTAATACGTTTATACCACCATTTCCTCCATTTTGTATTAATTTCTTACCTGATATCCACAGAATATAGCCACGAGAAGACATTTTGTAAAAGCAAGTGACACGGCCCGTGTCCGCTCTGCGCAAAGCCATTGTTTTTGTTCCTTGCCGAGAGATGAACCGCCGTGTTCACACTCACTTTTCGTATGGAATCCAACCATGCCAAGTCTTCAAAATAAAACATACATATCCTTAGATAGTCTAGATGATCCCTCCATACGTATTATGTCCAATATATTCAAAATAAAGGAGAATCCATTGATTTTCCAAACGGGTCCAAAATTTTCGGCGTCTTCCTCGTACGGCGAGCGGATGACCTATATCTACATCCGGGCCACTGACACACTTTCGCCGAACAAGGAGGCGGGTGGGAATGGCCGGACCGCGACTCGCTTACCATGGGAAAATCAATGGATTCTTATTTATATCGAAGAAAATGGAGAAAATTAGCACGCATTCCTCTTCTATGGATCGAAAACTTCTTGGGATTTCAATATTATAACATGTCATGGTTGGATTCCATACGAAAACTGACTGGAAACATAGCAGGTTAGAACTTATTTATTTTCGCATTGGATTTCATCACCGTTCAGTGTGGCGCTATGGCTAAGGCCTTCGCCTACCGACACTGCGGCCGGGGTTCAATTCTCATGCAAGTTGGCACGATTTTTCAATATGGAAAATGGCTAGATTAACTTTGTATAGCTGCCATAATTTCCAAAAATATTCTAAGTCCAACTTGACCCCGAAAAAGTATATACCAAAAATTCTAAAAACACACATGGGTGGTATATGCAGAATATACCACGTATATATCGCATATAAAACCACCGGAAGTTCCGAAATCGTGGTATAACCTCAAATAAACCTAATAGTGGAGACTCCACTATGCGATATTTTGGTACAGTCTCATGAAATTTTATCCCTATAATGCCTAAGGTATAGGTGTTGACATTCCTACATTGTAAACATGAGATTTCAGGGGTCATTTTATGGGCGATCTCTCTTCTTGTGTGCCATATTTACAAACTAATCTGCACCTGCATAGACTCTGTGATTGGATGGGAGTTCAATATATAAACATCAACACAGCAAAATATAAATAACAACACAGTAGTTACACAGATCACAGGCACTTATACTGTAATAATCAAACCTGTCTATGTTGAATTACAAAGACTCCCCAAGATGACAGCCTGCAAAATTTACATAACACCAGCTTGATTTAGTAAACAAAAACATCTTTTTGACAACACAAGCATGCCTAATATCTAACAAAATAACACCCCCAGATAAACAAATAGCTCCCTCAATGTACAATTTCTAAATTGCAGTGATAACAAATCCCACTTTTAGTTTGTGTTTGTGTCCCACTTTGTGAGAATAGCTGCGATTCTGAGTAAAATTCATGTAGTGTAGCCTCTCCTTATAATACATCAAAGACAGTGATCGCTCTACCCTCTTTTGCATTATAGGGGAATCAATACTATCCATTTTCAGCTCTATATAAATCGCTCAAAAACTTGATAACTATGCATTGTATAATATCTCATATAAATACAGACAACACTGGTTAAAATCTCACCAAAAATAAATAAAATGTGGCCAAATGAGACTGAACTGATTTTCAACGTATTCGCTATGATTAGTCATCAGTCTCATTTGCATCTGTAAATTGAAAGTATGTCAATGGAATACCTAGAAAAAAGATTTCAGTCTCACTTCTGCTCTAAGGCCCATTTCTCACTACCCGCTAGAAACACGGTATCAGCCGATAGCTGCTCTATACTGCTAATTAGGATTCAGGGCATGGTCCTATCTCTGCTAACAGTTGCATCTACTGTGGGCTTATCGACCGATAGAGGCATCACATTGGGTGATGGAAGATGACCCTTAGTCATTCCCAACTTGACCAATGCAATAATAAACTTTCTCCAGGACTGTCCATTCCATCACAGGCTAATTGACTTGTCATATATTGATTATTTATTTTTGTAATCTTTGTTCCCCCTGCCGCAAAAAACAGACTGTTTAACCCTTGAATATAAAAATAGATGAGTATACAGTCCATGTGCACGTCCTACTTTCTTGCATTCTCCCAACACTATAATAGAGGATACATAATAGAAGGTTTTATAACCGAGAATCATTTAGCTAAATGTATATAGCCATCCTGTGGTTATCTGAAACCAATTGCCTAAAGACGTTGATATGGCTTGTGAAAATGCAAGCCTCCTTTTTTTTAATGTGCTTATTGATCGCTCGCGCCCCACTACGCAAAAGGGGTGATGATATTGCAACCAAAGAATTTAGGCTCAATTTCACTTTTTATTTTATGTATATAAAGACATGACAGTCCCATCCTGATTGATAGGACTTGTAACATAAAGATGAAATGATGCACATCGAGATGAGAGAAAAGATGAAATTTTAAGTTGATGTTCAATGTATAACCAAGTATACAACTCACTCTGTTTGGTGAGTGTTTTGGTCTCAATTACACTGACTGTTTAAAGACACAAACAAGGCAGGTAGACTGCTATGTAGCAGTCCTGATATACATATGTGGATCAACACGGTAAAAGGTACACCCGGTAGGGGGTGCGCGGGCGTACCTTTTACCGTGTTGATTCACATATATAATATGTATAGTACTCGGAAATTAATACAAGAAAAATACAAAACACAAAAAAACGATTATCAAAGTATAGCTTGTTCCTTGATAGTACTTGGTACATGTAATTAACATGAAAATGTGCAAAAACTAATGAAATTTGGAGAAATTGTGCATCAGTAATAAAAAATATCCAGATAAAAACACATTATTATTTACAAAATTTCAATATGACTTCATTCAGAAAAGCTACAGGGAACATTCAAGAAAGGATTAATGAAGGTTGGAAGTAGACTAAGCAATATTAGCCCTAGGTTTTCAGTTTGAATTTTTAGTACACTACACACTCACAGACTCCATCCACATAAGAAGTGATATTATAGGACAAGCACATATTTGACCATGAAAGACATGAAATTGAGCCAAGCCAATTAACAATTGCAACTTTTGGCTTTGTTTACGTAGATTTTGTATTTAACGTAAATGTGCATTGAACTGCAATTTTTGCTCAGAGTCTTGATGCCAGTGTGATAGTTTACTACACATCTGAAATCCTCTGTAAAAGGGAGATCTTTAAAAAAAAAGTCTTGTTTTGGCCTTTTCAGATCAAATTTCACCTTTCCTAGTGACCTTGTGGGTCTAGCTCTAGTAGTGTTTTTTTTCACAAATTTGCCTTGTTTGGCATGTTTGTACATATATACTAACAGGGTTTCATCCCTTCGTCTGTCTAGTTTTGGTACATTACATTTGTCATGCAGGTGGTCTATGGACATTTCTCTAACACTGGTTCTCATGCATATACACGCTCAATCCTCTATTCTGCAGGCGTTGCAATTTTGCAGTCAAGTCCTGGATGTGTAAGTCAGTCTGGTTATGGCAGTGGCTGATGTAGATCAGCTTAGGTCTGTTATTGAGACAGTCAATGGAGCCTGGTGATCCTCCCCTTAGACAGTCAATGGAGCCTGGTGATCCTCCCCTTAGACAGTCAATGGAGCCTGGTGATCCTCCTCCTTAGACAGTCAATGGAGCCTGGTGATCCTCCCCTTAGACAGTCAATGGAGCCTGGTGATCCTCCCCTTAGACAGTCAATGGAGCCTGGTGATCCTCCCCTTAGACAGTCAATGGAGCCTGGTGATCCTCCCCTTAGACAGTCAATGGAGCCTGGTGATCCTCCTCCTTAGACAGTCAATGGAGCCTGGTGATCCTCCCCTTAGACAGTCAATGGAGCCTGGTGATCCTCCCCTTAGACAGTCAATGGAGCCTGGTGATCCTCCCCTTAGACAGTCAATGGAGCCTGGTGATCCTCCCCTTAGACAGTCAATGGAGCCTGGTGATCCTCCCCTTAGACAGTCAATGGAGCCTGGTGATCCTCCCCTTAGACAGTCAATGGAGCCTGGTGATCCTCCCCTTAGACAGTCAATGGAGCCTGGTGATCCTCCTTCTTAGACAGTCAATGGAGCCTGGTGATCCTCCCCTTAGACAGTCAATGGAGCCTGGTGATCCTCCCCTTAGACAGTCAATGGAGCCTGGTGATCCTCCCCTTAGACAGTCAATGGAGCCTGGTGATCCTCCCCTTAGACAGTCAATGGAGCCTGGTGATCCTCCCCTTAGACAGTCAATGGAGCCTGGTGATCCTCCCCTTAGACAGTCAATGGAGCCTGGTGATCCTCCCCTTAGACAGTCAATGGAGCCTGGTGATCCTCCCCTTAGACGGTCAATGGAGCCTGGTGATCCTCCCCTTAGACAGTCAATGGAGCCTGGTGATCCTCCTCCTTAGACAGTCAATGGAGCCTGGTGATCCTCCCCTTAGACAGTCAATGGAGCCTGGTGATCCTCCCCTTAGACAGTCAATGGAGCCTGGTGATCCTCCCCTTAGACAGTCAATGGAGCCTGGTGATCCTCCCCTTAGACAGTCAATGGAGCCTGGTGATCCTCCTCCTTAGACAGTCAATGGAGCCTGGTGATCCTCCCCTTAGACAGTCAATGGAGCCTGGTGATCCTCCCCTTAGACAGTCAATGGAGCCTGGTGATCCTGCTCTTTAGAAATGGCACTGGTGTCCTTCTAAGCCCCACATGGCACTCTGACCGGGTTAAGGGTTAAGTGTGGGTGAAATGTAGGCACCCTGTCTGTCTGCCTACTGCAATATTAACCATTAAAGGCAACCATTCTGCTTCCTACCCCTCAAGGGTAGCATATGTCTCAGGGGGTAAATTCTCAACACACTACATCCCTACAATCTAAAACCTCAATGGTATTCCTATGAAAATTTCAGTTCGACTTCAAGGGTTCAGTCATAGTATGTTAGGCAACATAACCTCCAGACTCATTGTTAAATAGTCATCAGAGGGTCCTTGTGTTTTTGGGGAGGAACATCCGATGACAGTAAAAATAACCAAATCGCCATCAGATTTTGCAATGATGGTGGACATATTATTGTAAATATGCTACGCCCACACAACACTCATAATGGCAGACCAAAATTCAAGGCTCAATTCCATTAATGCAGCGTTTGACTTGAGGGCATTTTCCAAAATTCTAATTACCATTGTTGAAGAATTTCCTCAGGCAAATCTCTGGGAGTTTAATTAGTTTAAGCTGCCTAGGGCTGAATTTTGTAAAGCACCCAAATTTCATTTTTACCCATGGTAATGCCCCAGAATTCCGATTAATTCGAGAAGTAATTCGAGAACTAGACCATACTATAGGTTAATTTAGCTCAGTGTCTCGTAGACACCTGTCTGCTGCCGAATCAATTAAGGCCTGCTTATGCATCAAAATGCCTCTAACACGTTGATGCATTATTAAGCTTGGTATGACGGTCATCTTTTGAAAACCTCCTTGTTATGCACAGTTAATTATCTAAGACTTGTGTAAGAGATCTGCTGTAAACTTTGAGTATCAGCCCTGTAGGGTTGGCAGGATTGCAGTCCTGTTAAGTTACCAGCCAGGGTTGTATTCAGCAATGTCTATCTCTATCTAAAGGGTTTGACCATGTCTTCTTACATGGACCAGACCACTGCTGTCCTAGGGCAGGGTGTGGACCCTTGACTGACAAACACAGTGGAATGATATGAGTCTGAGCATGTTGAGAGAGAACAGTGATGACTTAAGGTGGCTGGCGGGGATAGACTGAAAGTAATTAAATTTTCGCCATATTCACACCAGTATCCCATAATGATTTGTACTTTTCATATATGCAAAAATAGTAGGGGGGTCCCGTGCATATTTTTGAGATACAGAAGATTCAACCCTATATAGGATCATATAGTGAATTGTCACATAAATCCCCATATTTGTATCCAAAAGTAATTAGATTTTGTTATAACTTCTTCAGCACTTAGATTTTCAGCATATCTTTTCAGTAGATACAATATTGACATAGGGTCCCGGGCATATTGTAATGTTTTGGATGATTGAAATAATAATTGTAAGGATATGGTTAGAATAGCGACATCTAGTTTATATAGTCTTTTCTAGGTGGTCATATACACCAGCCCCTATGGCTCATGTGTAATGTCTCTGTCTCACAGAAGATCTGGGGTTCAAATCCATGCCAGGCCTTCCTGTATTTTGCACATTTCATTTATCCATAATGCCAATGTAACAGAGGGACCCCTGGTGTTCAAATGCTGAACTAACAATCCCCGCCAGCCACCTTAAAACCATATTTGCTGAGTGTCCATCTGGGAGCTGTCATTGATTTCTTCCTTCTACATCTGGCTGCAGTATACCCACACCGAACGAGAGGATTATAATGGTTTCACCTGTATATTACATGGCCTTAGATATCAAAACCCCGTAGCGTCTTCTCTACATTGGTTTAGAATATCTACATTGATTTAGAATATAATGTAATTTAAAATGTACTGCTTCAAGGAGCATGTTTATTTCAGAATTATGGAGGCAAAATTTGAAACAAACCTATTACTTTTTGTGTTTTGTAAGGACGTTCAGCCATCAGAAGCTGATATGATGCAAGGTTGAAGTAGGGATGAAGTTGAAAGTTTACCTCAAGTCATCCATAACATTACAACTTCTACACTAAGCTGTCAGTCCTCTATGTTGATTCATTTTTAATGTCCCATAAAACTGTAAAATATTCAAGTCAATAGAAACAACATAAAAGCTGGATTAAGAACAATATTTCATCATATTTCAACTAGTTGTGAACATATTGCGGACACCAGAGTATGATTAATAAATTTTCAGTGCAAACAAAAAATATGTTGTCAAAGTAATAGTGAACTGCTTTTCCTGAAATTACCAGAGATACACAGAAATTCCCTGTCTCACTGTGAGTAACTCTACTGCCATTTGGGGCTTCATTGTAGAACTCACTGACCTGCACTGAAAACAGGATGACAATACTGACAATACAGAGTCGTCATATTGACGACTCAGTTCGTCAGGATGACCACCTAAAGTCTTCATTTTGACTACCTAAAGTTGTAGTTTTAGGTATCGTCAACTTGAGGACCTAAAGTTGTCACTGCTGACTAGTTTCGGATATTCTATGTTTTCAGTGTACTGCAATATGATTATCAGTATCCGCTGTTCAGTTTTATAAGGATCGCAGATAGTTTCAACAGCTATTTCTTAGAGTATACATTGGTTCAATCTGCTAGGGAAATGCATTGCTTATGTTTCTCCAAACTCATCATCCATCACCCTTAGTAATAACTTTACCTAAATTAATTGATTTCATGTTATAAGGCCTTTCAGTTTTGATTAATTTTGCCAGCAGCTATTATTTACTCATCGCACCACCAAGGATCATATAAGTTAATAAGAACTAGCCTAATGTATCAACAGATACACCAGAAAGACAATAAAAAGGGATATGGAAAAGACTCCTTATTTCATTCCCAGCGACCAATATCTACTCACTTTACCGAACCATGTGCCAAACTAAATGAAACACATATCTGATTGCTGCAGGCACACATTGGATTGGAAGAAAATCCTGCTGCTTTATGGTTGACCATTATTTCAGGTGTGCATGTCTTGGAACTTGTATGATTAGTTGTGTCAGTAACAATGTAACTGATTCACATAAGTTCTATGTCTCAGTTAATTGAATTAATGTTTATGGGGTCAGCAGTTTGGTTTAGATACAACATTATAAACGTTAAACAAGAAATGCCGTTGTGACCGCGTAAAAAAACGCCTCCAACTGTTATTTTGTATTGTGAGACCTCATAACATGGGGCAAATGAAATCATCATAGCGCACTCCCATACCGCTTCGCGGTAACGCCGCTACGCGGCGTGGGAGGCGCTAAAAAACACTCTATTGATATTTTATCGATCAAACATGTGAGAATCAACTAACTCCTTCCAGCTCACCCTTCCCTCGTCACATGACATGGAAAGCATAGATAAATACATTGAATAAGGGTTTTCAGTGAAAGTGTTGAAAAGTTTGTTTTTTTTTCACAATTTTCTCGGGTTATCCAAATAAGAATATGTAAATTCATTGACCTTACTGCTATGTCTTGTGAATCTCTTCATGCAAGTGGTTCACATATATGTGATCACTACAGGCGAAGCTTTCCACTAAGACTAACCTAGGCACAAATCTATTCATGCAAAGGTCAACCTGTCTTGCTGTCTGAGTCTATAGTTGGCCCCTGGTCGTTCTTTAATTAGTAGTCAGCACCCAATCACTATCTTACCATAGTCTAGTTTGGAGCCCAACAGAGGCTGTTAATTATGAAGGTCTTGAAGTTTCCTAGGGTGAGAATAACGTCATCTCTAAGGTTTTACTAGCCTGCTTAGAGCAATTATGAAAATTTACACATCATCACTCAATTATTCCTCAGGAATCCTCGGGGTTGGCAGGAATCGACGAGAGGTGGAGACACACATGCTCAGTCAGTCGAACGATTGCTTTGGGAGATCACCAACATGGTGAGCCCCATCATACCTCCACCACTGTGGATGACTTTTGCAGAGGTTGGAATGAAATTCATTCTGCAGGACATGGCTTGATTCTTATGCATATGACAGTGCCCCTGTTTACATTAAATTAATTAAATTTTCTCTTTTCATTCTTCGAAGAAAGACGATGGCCGACAAAACATCTAAAGCTAGGCCCACTAGAAGAACCCAAAGTACGCACACCATGAGTGATGCAGGGTCAGAGGCCCAAAGTCCTACATTTTCCATGCAGGACCAGAACCCGCAGAACCAGCAGGCTACCAGCCAGCCTGCCACTCCCCCGGGAGGAACTCCTGACCTGTCTACTATGTTCAAGAACATAGATATAGGGGCCATGATGTCACAATTCTTAGGATCCCTGACGATGCAGGCCATGTAGGGCCAAATGAGCCAACAGCCGGATGAGGAGCCGGAAGAAGAGCAAAAAGATGAGGGTCCTAAGACCTCCTCTCCACTGCCGGGTAAACTAAGATCGATCATGAAGGAGAAGTCATGGATTTGTGGATATCCCAAGGACAGTGGGACAACAGCTTGACAAAATCTCAGACCCGTTTGCGGACAGTATGCAGCTTATTGTCAGCACGGTCAATGCCATCACCGCCATCACCGTAAAGACCTACTAAAAGCTATGGTCATAGCTAAATATGGTGAGCATATCCTCAAGAAAGGCTGAGAGAACCCTAAGTTCTTGTTTCGAGGAGAACTGGATGAGGCCATAAAGGTGGTGGACTCAGCCCACAAAATGGCTAATAAAATCGACAAATGGTAGCCGGCACCAGGAAAGGCTAAGCCGGCCTATAGACAAAATCATCAACAGCAGCGCAAGTTCCTGGCTAGGTGACAGAACCAAGGGGAATGAACTCTGCTTCACTCATTGGGATGGGGTTTCCATGCTTCCCCATCGTCTTCTCTCAAATGGGATACAACTCAACCAAGTGTCGACCCCCGACAACCAAGACCCCCACCACCATCATCGGCGGCAGGCAGTACAACTTCAAAGAAACAGGGTTTTCAGAAGTAGAGGCCTCACACAAGCAGGTGAGTCCCCCTGCTTTTGTACATACTGCTCAAAATGTTGCCAGTAGTATTTCCCGTTATATTGCCAAATGGTCCGCCATCACCAAATACCCTTTGGTGTTCCCTTTGAAGATTTGGTCCCAAACCAAACCAATGTCTCGGGTCCTTATGCATTGGGCAAATCAGAAGCGGGTGAGGTAGACATTCAAAAAGTAAAGCTAGAGGAAAAGGCAGTTATTTACCAGGTTCCTTCCACACGAGATCAATTCTTGTCTAATGTCTTCTTAAGCCTTAAACCCGATGGAGATTTTAGGCTTATTCTAAATTTGTCAAAGATGAATGAATGTGTGGAGTACACACATTTCAAAATGAATAGTCTTCAAACGGCAGTCGAGTTGATGCGCCCAGGATGGTGGATGACATCCATAGACCTGAAGGACGCATACTATTCGGTCCTAGTAAGGGAGAAAGACAGAAAATATTTGCGCTTCAGTTGGAAGCACAAAATTTTTGAATTTAAGAGCATGCCCAACGGCCTTGATTGCGCCCCATGAATTTTCACTAAACTCCTCACCCCAATCTTTGTGAAGTTGAAGGAAGCCGGTCACACGTGCTTTTCGTACTTGGATGACTCCTTCATTCTCAAGAGAAGTGCAAACACACTACTGAATGTTGGCATGGGAGCTAGACAAATTGAGTTTTGTGGTCCATAGGGATAAATCAGTTTTTACCCCCACTCATGAAATAACCTTCCTAGGCTTTCTACTGAATTCACTGACCATGACAGTTACCCCTACCAGGGATAAAATTGATAAATTCAACAGGGTGGTGGCAGAGGAGTTATCCGTACAAACGCCGACCATTTGACAGGTAGCGGGTATAGTAGGTATTATGACCTCTAATTCACAGGGGATGCAATATGGGCCTGCCCATATTAAATGTCTCGAGAGGGAAAAGAACATAGCTCTAGAAAAGTATGATGGCAACTTTGACGCAACTTTGTGCATAGATGAGGGGGGCCTAGAGGACATTGATTGGTGGTGTGACCGCCTCCCAATAGCTTCAAAGAAAATAAGGAATAAAGGCGCTGACACAGAGTTGTGCACAGATGCTTCTGATGGAGGTTGGAGTGCCCACAGGGGTCCAATACCTACCGAGGAGTTGGAAACCTTTAGAAAGAATCCCACACACCAATGTGAAAGAGCTGAGAGCCATCCTGCTAGGTCTCCAGGCCCTAATCCCGGAAAAGGGCATTGCAGTTAAAGTCAGAACTGATAACACCACTGCCCTAGCCTACATATGACAGATGGGTGGGGCGAAGTCAATATAGTGTGATGAGATGGCAAAAGAAATCTGGGAATGGTGTGAGGAGAGAGATATGTGGCTACTTATAGCCCACATTCCAGGGATTGAGTATGTGTTAGCAGATTTCAAATCCTGCCACTTCTCAGATGACATTAAATGGGCACTTATCTTTGCTAAATTATGTGCCAGTATGGGGACCCCAGACATAGACCTGTTCACAACCCATACTAACAATAAAATAGATAAGTTTGTGTCCTGGAACCTTGAATCTGAGTCATCAGGAACAGATGCTTTCTCTCTGACATGGACTAATTGCTATGCTTACATCTTCCCTCCTTTCAGTCTGGCTGGAAGAGTGGTACAACAACTGACGCTACAACCGCCGGACACAGCACTGGTGACACCGGACTGGTTCAGCACTCTGTAGGGCAGCAGTCTGGAGAGAATGCGGTGTAGAAGGACCAACGGAAACCTCTGATAACACGGTCAACCAAGAAACCCAAACAGGATCCAAAGGATTCCTTTGGTGGCCTGGCTTTTCTACTCACCAAAACACTAAAGGAAGAAGGTTATGACCATGAAACAGTTGATCTCCTACTTGATGCTAGGAGAACTGGAACTCACTCAGCATATAATGTTTATGTCAAAAAATCGTGTGAATTTTGTAAAGTGCAAAACATCCCTACTTTAGAGCCTACTATACCCCAAATTTGTAGGTTTCTTAAGAATTACAGAAAGAAGGTTACAGCTACAGTGCTATAAACACGACACATTGTGCCCTGTCAGCTCTCCTACCACCGTTTGAAAACAACTCTGTTGGTCAGCATAAAAATGTATGTCTAGTTCTCAAGGGGTCATACGAGCGTGATCCACCACAGCCTAAACATGACACGTTCTGGGACGTACATAAGGTGTTCACAGAAATCACTAGTTGGGGAGAGAACCTATGTCTCTCATTCCTGGAGCAATGTGCTGATACCAAGACAAAGCAATGCCAGCTGTCTGATCTGTGAGGCACCTAACTGTTTTATATTTTATATAAGGTCTACCCCACATATTAGGTGCATCCTTTGCTCAAGTAGATGCTATACTGTACATCAGGGATATGATTTTGGACAGTTTAGTGAAAATGCAATCTAATCTGTAAATCTGTAAACAAATCAAAGTAAATATATATATATATATATATATATATATATATATATATATATATATATATATATATATATATATATATATGCGTGTTTGTGTGTGTGTGAAACATGACACATTTTTAGACTGGTCTGGACAGTGCATCAAGTGGCACGAAATGATACCAGACAAGATCAAGCACTATCAAGGTACTTTCAATAGGAAGCCCCTACTGTCTAATATTAAGTCCTTAGACACACTAAGTGGCCAGGGAGAGCCAACAATCGGCTAGTGCCACTGTTCAAAGTCTCTTTATGGTCTGCAGAGTTGTTAGTGATGCAAGGGGATAAGTTAAGGCTTCTGATGGGTGTGTGTATTGTACACTCTGACCAGATTAAAGATGGAAGTTGAGCTTATAAAGATTTAGTATTAAGGGCTGCATCCACTGTGAAAAATAAGGAGGATGAGACCAAGGGATGGTCCATACGTCGGCAGTGGATACACCCCTTTACTGCAAAAATTCATTAGATTTAAGGATTAGAGGTAATTTCTTACCTAGGAAGTATTCAAAACACCTTTTTTGGAAATTTCTACACTGCAATCATATTGAAGCTCTGACTTTTAATTCAAAGACAAAGCCCAAAAATAGTATAATTTTGAAGAATATATCCTACATGTGTAGGTACCTGTGCAGTGGGTTCACTTTGAACAAGCAGTGACCATCCTTAAGCAGATCAAGTTACCTATCATCGCCTGTAACAACCAAGGCAATTACTACCTCATTTGTATTGTTGTAGGATATGTTGTCAATGAATATTGTCACCGTTCTTGTCGGTATCAAAGAAAAATAATGATTAAAATTGTTTGCAAGGTTTTTTTGTGTGAATATTGGTAATGTTTATTCTTAAGGATAGGTATGAAGAAGAATACTGTATTTTGTTATACAATAGTTATTTAATCTGGCTATTTGTGGTGCTGCAGTGGGCCATTAAATGGGGGGGGGGTACAATATGGGCTCCTTTGTTAAGCCTACAGAGCTTGTGCATTCAATTTGGGATGCATTAAGGTGGTTTGAAGAGGTGAAGGGAGTTACTCTGCCTTTAATGGCATAATTTTCCTCTCCAATACCTGACTCTCCAATCCACTTTGTGATAAGTTAGACTGTTTGTAGAGTATTTGTGCTCATGCACACAGAAAAGAGGTGTCAGCCACTATTTGATGTGGCCTGTTTTGATTGCATCTAGAGCATAGATCCACTACAGGAGACCCCTGACTCATGGCAATGGTGCTCTGGGATTGGGACAGTGTTAGATAGTAGGATATAGTAGTAAGGTCTGATAACAGGGGATGGGCCTTTAGGGTGGGGGAGGCCATGAGTATACCTATTTTTTATAGATCAGTGTAACATAGACCATATTTTACAGGTCAGAACTGATTGGATGAATTTAAATTTTGTTGCTAGTATTTATACACGAATTACAAGCTTTACAATCCTCCTGAAATTTTACGTAACAAAATCTAAAAAACAAAGGAAGAAAGAAGAAGAATTATATAGATTTGATGATTTGTTGATTGATATTAAGCACACTTACACTGTAAAAGATAATTGTTGAATCTACCAGAGATCCTTGTAAAACCTAACTGTGAACCACCATAATTATCTAGCAGGGAGACTGTGTAGATTTTACAAGAATCTCCTTAGTGGCAGTAGAGTGGTACAAGGTATCTCTGTGAAAATAACAACATCTCTGTGTTATTTCAACACCTTTTTTTTACATTGTAGGATACCCAAAGGTTTGGCTTCTGTAAACTATATACCAACTAAGAAACATATTATCATGCTCCAATCTACATATTTCATGTATCAAACTACTGTAGCCTGTTCATAGCAGTTTTCTAGATCTCCTCATTCCCTGTTTTCAATCCACAAAGGAGATCAATGGTGCAGATTTATCAATAGAATGCTGTGTACAGAGATAGGTACTCTCAGGGGACAAGACCCTTGTCATTACAACATGATTGTTGTGTAGTAGCACTTGATAAACATGCATGCTGTAGCATCATCTATTTCTCTAAGCAGTCATGCAGACCACGAAGAAAGTTTGATTCAATCTGATTAACCATGTGAATCTACATATTTACTGCTTCCTTATTTCTCCCACTTTATATTGTTTTTTTCTGTTTCTTCATCCACTCTATTTTCCTATTACTCTGTCTGGCGTTATCTCCCTCCACCTTTACTTACCTGTTATGTCTGTCTCTATTTATCATGTCTCTCTATGTTCATTTACAGTTGTATATATGTCTCTGTCTATCTCTGTTTTACTGTCTGTCTCTGTTCCTTTCTGCCAATTTCCCTGGCTCTCCCCTCCTTCATACCTTTTCTTTCTATCTGTATGGCTGTCTCTATTTCTATCTCCTCCCTGCACTGAAAACATGGAAGACCACTTTAGGTCCTCAAGTTGACGATACCTAAAACTACAGCTTTAGGTAGTCAAAATGACAACTTTAGGTCATCATCCTGACGACCTGAGTCATCAGGATGACAATACTGACAGTACACAGTCGTCATGTTGACGACTCAGGTCGTCAGGATGACAACTTCAAGTCATCTTTTTGACTACCTAAAGTTGTAGTTTTAGGTATCGTCAACTTGAGGACCTAAAGTGGTCATCGCTGACTAGTTTCAGAACTTCAAGGTTTTCAGTGTGCTGCCTTAAAAAGAACTGACCATTTACAATACCCTGCAATACCTCCTATGCCCACTAACTGAGGTCAAAGCTTTACTGTGGTGGCCCTCCAGTCTGGCTTCTAATGGGAGGCTTTTATATGGCTGGCCAGAAGTCTGACCACACCATGGGTAAATACCACTTGATGCCAACACAGGCTTCCTGCCATTTTCACCCATTACCATTTGGTGCATTCACTAAAAACATGGAAGATCCGAAACTAGTCAGTGGTGACCACTTTAGGTCCTCAAGTTGACGATACCTAAAACTACAGCTTTAGGTAGTCAAAATAACGACTTTAGGTCGTCATCCTGACGACCTGAGTCATCAGGATGACAATACTGACAGTACAGAGTCATCATATTGATGACTCAGGTCGTCAGAATGATGACTTAAAGTCGTCATTTTGACTACCTAAAGCTGTAGTTTTAGGTATCGTCAACTTGAGGACCTACAGTGGTCACCGCTGACTAGTTTCAGAACTTCTAGGTTTTCAGTGTTGAAGGAAATGAATCTAGTAAGAGACATTTGGAGCTAGTGTTTTTTCTTCTCTTTTTTTTTCTTTTCACATTGTAAAAATAGCATAAAACTCATGATCATCAGTAGTCACGCTGCGAAAGAGCAAATACCCACCACTCTGGCATATGTGCTGTATGCCAGGATTTGATTGGAACAACCTTGTATAGTTAGTAAAATTATCAATACAGTTTTGGCATCGAGTTGTGGTAGCTTGCACCCTTTGTAACTTGGTTGTACTTTGGCTATGCATTGGAACAGAATATACCAGTTTGTTCACAGTACCTTATCTGGTTGATGGTGTTGAATAAGACCTTAGGCCCTTTTGTCTATTCCCTATCTAACTAATGAATCTAATAACACTCATGTAAAAAAGGCAAAGCTCCTCCACCCTGACCACATTGTGTATGTCAGGCTGATTAAGCTGTGTGACTAAGAGAACAGCTCAGGAAGGCATTTCCCAACATGGTGGGGACAGACAAAGCCACTACAAGATGTTCAAAACATTCAATATTAAAGTGTGTGATTGTATAGCTGAGGTGGTGTGACTGCTCTTCACGTCATCACGTTATGTAGTAATAACATAGGGTTCAGCAGGCCAGCCATACCAAATCAGTAGCGAGGGGATATATGACACTTATTGATGCACGATTTAGTGTTAGTTCCAGATAGACAGGAGCCGTCAGGCGAGTGGCTATATCAAGGGACTAACACTAACAAGCGTGTCAATAGGTGTCACATATTGACTTTATATCATGGTGTCATCGTCATTCTTTCTCGCCATGGTTAAATGCACTTCTTTTAACTACAAATATGAACGGAAATCAGAATGTTGATAACCATTATATAATGACTACTAGATGTATGCTGTAATGGCATAAGAGACAGGGATCCGGCTATGATTTGAAGGGGTCTAGTCATAACATGTTGAGAAATGCCTTCCAGAGTGAATGTGTTATCGATCAGCTTACTTACGCCATACCAGCCTTTAAAGGTGACACAGTACTTTGTGGATGATCCTCACATTTGAGTTCGATACAGATAAAAGTCAATAGGAAAATCCTACTGGTGTGTGGCTAAACTAATACAAAAGGAAGCCCTCGAAATAGCCCAAACTTATGGCCAATAGAAGATCTGCGGGGTGCCATTGCAGGAGTAGAATATATACAGCCTAAACTGCTACAACTGGCCTATGTTCATTAAACTACCATATATAAAATACCTCGGCCCTCGAATGCTGGCCACCGGAACTGTCAAGCATCAGCTCTATAGTTTACTTTAGTTTCTTTCAATCCTTCCATTGTGAGTCATTCTAGCTGACCTCAGGATATCTTGCAATCAACAGCCAATCTCTTTCGTTGCTGCCATATACCTATTCTTATTTAAATCTTAATGGAATTGGTCAATCATATCCGTATTTTGCACCGGATACAAGTGATTGAATTTTAAGTGTAAAGGTTGTGTAATGACCCTGTATCATTTTGAGACTATAAATATGTAAAGTAATGTCATCTTGTTTCGATGTCTCTTGCAAAGAGATCTATACAAACCACTTTCATCTTCAATACTGAACTGACACACGCACCAAGCAGTGAATTGGCAACGTGGTTGATTGACCAAGGGTGGGCTCCTGTAGTTAAAGGTATTTTACAATCTGATCCAGATTTGGCGAAGTTTTATAACATCGTGTCATTACCTTTCTTGATCTGTTGACAAGGTGCATTGCTCTACTGCTTCTTTGGTTTCAATGGAATTATGAACTAAAGTTATTAAAAGTTCTCAATACTTAATAATAGAGAAAAAGAACAACTTAAATGCACTGAAGTTCTATCAATATAAGCAAAGCCTAATACAGCTATTGAAACAAATAACAATGGACAGGGAATTGTTTTTAAATCAAAAGATAACCCTCCTTACTCAAAGGCCAATGCTTTCATTCTGTTCAGGGAATTTTTAGAGTCAGGAGAAATACCATTGTGCGTCTCACTGCAGATGGTTAAATTCTATAACTTCATTTTTGATTATATTTTCAAGCAGGCATGAACTACTCAGCTTATACCACGGTCATCACGTTTCAGAACTATGTTGGGTGCCCAAACTGGATAATCTTTACTACAAGCTCTTACTTAATCATTAGGCACACTCTGGTCGATGCATTTCAATGCATTTACTGTACTGTAAACATCAGACATTTTCAGAAAGTAAAGTGAGCGCTCAGGTAGACAGAGGGATGAAAAATGGCTACACTAATATAATTCCCCACAACAACTCAAAATGTCATCTTTTATCTCATCTCGATGTGCATCATATCATCTTTACATAACAAGTCCTATCAATCAGGATGGGACTGTCATGTCTTTATATACACAAAATAATAAGTGAAACTGAGCCTAATTTTTTTTGGTCGCAATATTATCACCTCCTTTGCGTAGTGAAGCAATCAATAAACACGTTTGAAAAAATATATATATAAGATACACCCTGAGTTTAGTGACAGCCTTTAAGATACTCTGGAGCATATATAATTTTGAACAATTTAGTACTAATCTAAGGCTATTTTTATTAGACACACCCTCGATCCATCCTAGAATAGAAGCTACACCTTTTAAGAAAAATACAACTGTGTCCAAATGAAGCATGACGGCATTGGCAGGCCCACTCACAGATGGTCTCTTTATCTCCTCTGTCCCCCTGCATCTTATGATCCCTTATGTGCATTTCTTTGGTAGCAGGTGGGGAGAACACAGTTGTCTGTTAGAGAGATCATAGAGTCACACGGTAAAGTGTCAACACGATCAGACTCCTCACATGTTGGTCTCAGGATGTTCCAAATGAGGCAAGAGGCCACGTTTTGAACAGCCCATAACAGCCCGAAAATGCAGGGAAATTAAAATTTAAATATTCCTGATTAAGAAGAGAAAGTTTGAAGGAACTAGGAACTTTTAAGATTTAAATGTGTTTTAGCTCCATTTTGAAAACTATTTAAACTTCCAATTTTCCAACTGGTTAAATCGGATCAGGACAATGCACAAATCAATAATGAAAAGACACAGATTGCACAGAAGAATACTGAAATAATGCTATTGAAAAAGATCATCAAAACAAATCCTTTGTCTTCGTAGGTCGATGCTGGCTTAGTGATAGCTGTGCAGTTCACTGTAAATGCACAGTTAAATCAGCTTGTTAGAGTAGAGTACGGAAAAAACCCATCTTACTCGAAGTAACTAATGATCCTGTTGATTTTAAACATGGGCCTGGGTAAGAACAATCATAGACCATTGTGCATAACAAAATATATATGTTTAAATTCAGTGAATTACCATAATTTGGAGAAAATAAATACATGATATACATCTAATTAAGGTGGCATGGGGCATTTCTACGGAGGTCATATGACTTCAGTGAAGTGTGCATGTTATATATTGTATAGTTCCCTGCAACAATGCAAAGAACAAGAACAACCCAGCAAATTGTCGTGAGTCCTCGTCAACCTGTGTGAAGTGGCTCACCCATGTCGCTAGATGGAACACGACGTCGTTATAGCACAAGATCACCAGGAAGAGCAATTGCTATGCCACGTGAGTCTAACACACAGTGGCGAAAGATGACGGAATGAGTTATCACTCAAAAAGGAGTCACCAATGATGACCAATCATGACGACAGATGACGATAATTTGCTGGGAAGTTTTGCTGATAAAGCACAGCCTGTGTGTCATTAAGAAAGGCAAAATCTAACTGATTTCAAAAGTCCTGCTCTAGACTCTAGGCTAGAGAAGTATACTGTTATAGTTATCTCTGAGGGAACAGGAAGGAAAAAGGCTGTATCTGAAGAGAGAGTGCTAGCCTCTATCAAAGCCTTTCAAATGCTCTATAGGCAGTGAGTGTCCTAAGCTAAGTGCTAGGAGAAAATGCTAGGTCTTCTGAAGGGTGCCTATGTCTTGCCACAGCCTTTTTGGCCTACAAGACAGTAGGCTGTTATCCAAGGATAACAGGCACACCTTACATGTCACATGTTAAATTTCATTGCAACAAATAGGGGTCGAACCCATACCCTACTGCTCTCTATGCCAGCGTCCTATGGATTGCGCCACAGGGGCTGACGAGTAAGAGTGTGTGTATGCCTGTATATACACAATGCCATATGTTTGACCTGGTCAGTAGCAACCCCAGCTTGTCACGAGTGCAAGGTGAGAATGGCATTGTAATTATAGAGGCAATCACACTGTGACAACATCCAAGTGCCTGTGGCTACGGTATAATGGATAGCAAGTTGCGCTCCTAACCCTAGGTACAGGCACTTGCGTCCAGGTCTGGTTCATCTTTTTTTGCAGTGCAAGCTGTAAAACCATGTGAGTATGCACACTATGGCAGGCTTCAAATCCCATTGGGAGGTGAAGAATTCTTTTTTTCAAATTGAATTTATTAATATTCTATTGTTTATCTATTGATTAATCATGTAATAAATTAAGTAGTTAATGAATATGTCATGACTTGTGCCTGATATCAAACAATAATATGCAATGGGGCGGGGGGCTTCGCCCCCTTGTTGCATGTTATTGTTTGATATCAGTCATGCGTCATGACATATCCATTAATTACTTGTTCATTATATGGACCAAGAAAGGACCCTGGAATTTCAACTGACAAGGCCTTTACATTCTTGCAGTATTTGTACTGATGTGAATTGAAACACATTCTTATACGGTCACCTATGTTGACATATAGAGAGAGCCATCATAATGTCTTTGTAGAGTTATGAAGAACACTAGAATTGTACAGTTAGCATTCTAGAGAAGACCTCATTTGTGAGACAATACTAAGGGCTATGATCTCTAACATGCCTAGTTTAAAAAGCCCAGGCAGGTACATGTTCTAAATAGGTTTTTTATGTTGAATATCCACACAAGTGCTCCCTAGATTCAATACATTGCACATCACACTTGTCAAAGGTTTAAATGGTGGCTGCTAATACACATTCCCTCTGCGTCAACATGTCTCAAGGGTGTTAACGGTTTCCACACATATGTGACTGTGCTGAATTTAATGAAATGTCAATACAATGCTCAATGTGACTCACTGTAAAACAGCATCCTTATTTGTAGCTGACCAAATGTGTGGTCATCATTTCCCTATCCAGTGTTATGCAAACAAATCCAATAATGAAACCCCCTAAAAGCTGATGCTAAATGTGCCACATGGCTTAATTTCAGGCAAACTATCTTAGCACATGCTTCTCCATCCTAATATAGAGAACCTACCTGATTAAAGAAGATTCTTCCTGGAGAATTAGAATTGAGCTAATAGAATGAATCCCTTCAGGGACTTTGTTTCAGTACTGAGCAGGTGCCTGATATTTGGAAGACGTAGGGATGTGCATTGTGTGCTCCTGCAGCCTTTCTCACCATTTTCATACTGTGGCAAGGAAATGTTTTCATTCTGACAGGTTCAAGAAGACATACCCCATTTCCCATAAACGTATTGAATTAAAAGACTATATCTTGTTGGCTACAGTGCTCAATAAGATGTGTCAGCTGTCTGATCTGCGAGTCACCTTATTGTTTTGACTTTTTTTATATTGCGTATATAAGGTCCACCCCACATATAAGGTGCATCTAGAGCTCAAGTTCATGCTATACAGAACATCAGGGCTACGATTTTGGACAGTTTAGTAAGAAACCTAAATCTAATCTGTAAATCATATTCAATACATATGTGAACTATAGGACATATTTAGGCTGGTCAAGACAATGTGTTAACAGGCACTGGATGATTGCAGACAATAGTAAGCACTGCCAAGCTGCTTTACCTATACTGTCTAGAAGCCCCTGTTGTCCACCATTAAGTCCTTAGACACTAAGTGGCCAGGGAGGAAGTAACATAAGGCTTGTGCCACATTCAATTTATTGAAGTCTCTAAAGTTATGGTCCTCAGAGTTGTTAGTGATACAAGAGGATCAGACCAGGCTTTTGAGTGGTGTAATGAAGATTGCAATCAGATTAAGGATGGAAGTTGAGCTCATGAGATTGATGGACATGTATCACAAGATGGATCATAAACAGCAATCTAAAAGAGAGCACTAATATTACATATAAGTTAATGTACTGATCCGATGTACCGGTAACAATTTATTATAACGAGATATTAATAGGGGATGTTAATAATACGATAATATGGAATAATAAAAAAGACATTGGGTTTGGTGAGAATTGATTCTGTCAATACCAATCCTATACATGCCTTTATTAAATAAGACAATAATTTACAATAGATACGATAACAAGCAATATAAGAATAACAATATAATACAATAAATAGTAAATGCAGATAATACAATATCACAGTAAAATTTAAAATTTCCAGCACCACCCAGCGTGGTGTATGCTGTCCGGGTATAAGAAGCCAATTGACGGTTAGTTCAACCGCTGGAGCTTTTATACTGGAGGAAAATGTTATGTGTGACGTCATAGAAAAATCATGCGCACAACAAGTAGTACCACCGTATCACTCATTAATTATATATATATACCTGGGAGTATATAGTCCCATAAGTTAATGTACTGATCCGATGTACCGGTAACAATTTATTATAACGAGATATTAATAGGGGATGTTAATAATACGATAATATGGAATAATAAAAAAGACATTGGGTTTGATGAGAATTGATTCTGTCAATACCAATCCTATACATGCCAACAACCGCCAAACACAATGTAACACATTCCATAATAAAACCACTAAAACATTACATCTAAAGCAAGCAAACTATCCTTTGACTCATGTAAATATTTAAAAACAGCATTAGATTTCCAATTTGCCCGTCTCATAATATCCTGAACACTCAAGCCTGCATTTTTTAATAAGGTAGCACCACCGTGCCTAAGGGAATGGCTTGAAACTTTACCTGATAAACCACATAGAAAGGCAAAGGATTTTAATCTCGTATTTACATAGCTATATTGTAAAGGTCTAGATTGAATCGAAAATAGAAACTTGCTATGTTTACATTTTTTACCACACATTTTAATATATCTAGCAGGGCACCAGTCGGAGCTATCGTCTCTTTTTAAGTACACAACATATGGAGACTTGCCAAACTGGTCCGTCTTAGAAGAATTAACTCTGATCTCTATACAATCAGAAGATACTTTGACATCCCTTCTTAAAAAATTATGAGGGGACTGGACTACATGTCCAATCCTGAAAACACCCCTGTAACATAACAATATAGCGGACCAAAACACCACATCTTCCATAAGATTGAAGTCAAGTTTAGATTTAATCCGTACCATATCAATCGGACTAAGGGGGTAGGTTGTACTACCAGACCCCTTACATAGCCTCTGTATCCCATCAAGTGTCTTTTTAACCACAAAGCTATTACTATAATCCACATAACCTTTTAATTTCTGATAATACCATACAGCAGATAAATAATTCCTGACCGAAGTAGGTCTCATAAAATCAGATAGATACACACAGTACAAAGAGGCTTGAGAAGGAGAACATGGAAAAAGGTTAAAGTTAAATCTTTTACAAAATTTTTTGTACCTACTAAGCTGCTGCCTACGAGTTCTACGAGTAGAATCAGCCACACCCCTATATAAGAATTTTTTCCTTCTCCTCTCCAACTCCCTGAGGTCTGCAATCATAACAGCACATGCTATATTCAGTCAAAACATCTTTACATTTCTTAGGAACACCCTTGTAATTTAGCCTAGACAAATGGTCAGCTAAAACATTTTCCTCAGACCTAATATACGTGGAATATATTTCAATGTTATGAATAAAGCATAGCCAAAAAATTTCTCTCAGCCAGGACATACACAATTTATTCCTGGATCTACCAGTATTTAACATAGCCAAAACCTGCATATTATCTGTGATACAATGAACTCTAGTATTAGAAAACTTCTTCACCCAGCGCTTTAGGCCAACCATCACTGGATAGAGTTCGTACACATTTATATTCCTGTGGTGGATTTTGAGATTATCAAGTTTAGGGGCTTGAACAAAATGACCCTCACAGTCTAACATAGGATTAGAATCATTCCAGGTGCCATACAAATAGTCTTTACCAAACCAGGCCCCAAAGCCCTGCACAGAGGAATCGGAATACATGGGGGTACATTCATTATCATTCAAGATGATATTTTTACAATTAAAAATCCTACAAAAATCCCTCCACCATAGTAGGTCATTTTGGGTTTCCTCATTAAGTTTAATAACACCCCTATTCCTAGCTTTTGCACAAAGATCAAACAATCTCCTGCTGAAAGTTCTACCACCACGTACCACTTGGGAACAGAAAGACATTAAACCACCAATACTCTGTAAAGTCTTCTTAGATACAAATTTTTTACCCAAGCACTCGTCTATTGCTAGGCTCATTTTATCTAGCTTACTCTGTGGTAGGGACAGCTCCATACACCTGGAGTCAATGGTTATACCTAGAAAAACACACACCTGGCTGGGCTCAGTCACCTTCTCTTTCGACACAACAAACCCCAAATACTCCATACACTCAATGAGGATATTCCTTTTACGTAAACATTCATCTCTAGACCGAGCTATGATAATAAAATCGTCTAGGTAGTTTACTATCCTATCTACACCATAGAATTTAGCTACAGCAGTCAAAAAATCAGATATTCTACTAAATATATAAGGAGCACACTTTAGACCAAATGTCAAACGGTTACTCTCAAAAAATTCATCTCCATTACCAAAATTCCACCTGAAACCTTGATAGGCCACATGTGGACCATAAACATTAATACTTCTATAGGCAGACTTCAAATCTACCACACACATAAAGTCATTCCTATCCAGTTGACAAGTAACAGTGTTAATAGAGTTATAGGAGAAGCTTTTGGATGTAGTGTTCATAAAATTATTTATAGATACCTCTGCTGGCATGCTACAGTCAGTGATAGGTCTCATTTTACCATTGGATTTTTCCACACCACCTAAAGAATGGATGCACCTAGGCTTATCGACTGTTCTCGTTACCAAGCCATTCGCTAACTCATCCTCAATTATACCACACATTTCAGTATAAAATCTACCTTCTGTGATAGACTTATAATTTCTACAATCATATGTTGTATTACAATCTGGGTCAACTATTTTGAACCCCTCGGTAAAACCACACCATAGAAAATCAGATTCTACCTGATTTATATTAATAATATCAGACTGTCTCAAAAAACTCGCCAGTCTACATGGTAAAATTTGAGCTTTCCTACCATAAATGAAATGCTCACACTCGCAAATACCATTGACACAACTATCATAGACCCTGATGCTAGGTCTATTAACACACTCCACTGTAAAAGGTGGCTCGAACTCGCCCTGTACTGGGCCACCATATGACATAAAAAGATTCTTGTTAAAACTACAAGATATACCAACATCATTTTCATTATTTTCACCCGAAATGACTGGAACGGGAGGCTCAGGAAGGTCTACCACATGTACTACACTAAAACCAGGCATCAGAAAATCAGATTTTAACGTAGGACCTTGCCTAAGTGGAAACTCCTAATCTTTTTTGTTCTTTTGACACTTGTCCTTGCCATGGTTTGACATGCTGCAGATCTCACAAATGTGACGATACCTGCACGGGTCTTCCCTACAACCTTCAGCCCTATTGAAGGCATAACAGGTTCGGTTGGATTGTTTTGACTTGAATGACTTAGGCTTAGCCCCACCCGCTTTCTGAGCTTGCACCGTTCCGTCATAAGACAGGTGCCTAAGAATATCCTCACTTTTAACATCACCAAACGATACCATTCCTTCAACATTAGCTCTATTTTTGACCGCTGAGTCGTAAGCTACAAGAGCTTTCAAAGTGTATATTCTGGTAGAGGATTTCAATGTGTTTAACCACATCAAAAACCAATGTGTTTAACCACATCAAAAACATCCTCACCCTCCTCTATCAACTGCTTTATCATCCTGACATTAACGAGCAGCAATTTCTCGATACTGTCCAATTTTTCACCCTTTTTTAAGAAATTTCTTTGGTCAAACGTACCTCTAGACTTTGTAGCATGTCGATGACCGTTCCATGAGGCATTAGTTCTAATAGAATCCGATGAATCCGTCGAAACAATACGGTATGAAGACGATCTGCTCGAAGATCCAAGATGGCCACGTACCCTCCTGTCGTCGTGGAGACCCCGGTAGTCAGGCGAGCGCTGCCGGCCCCGCCCCCGTTGCTTGGATACCGTATTGTCTATAGAATGTTTATCAACACCGCCACGTGTACGACCCGTCTCCGCCTCGCCAACAGCTGCCGAAGTAAATGTCCGTTTAACCACCTGCTCCTGCAGTAGGGATCTAATATTTTCAAGTTGCTGCTCCATACGAGTAGTTCGTTCCTCCAGCTCCCCGATATACGTCTGGTCAACGGGTGGATCCAACGAAACCCCAGTAGCATTTGGGGAAGGTGGCCCCTGACCACCCCCATTGGAATCCACACCGCTCGAAATCCTCGAATTGGCTATATTTCTTGATTTTTTAGGCGACTTCTTGGTCTTGGACCTTTGTATGCCGTTAACTGTTCCTTTCCTACCCATAATGATAGGTTGAACACCGTATTAACTTGGAAAAACGGATAAAACCGTTTAAAATTTCCAGCACCACCCAGCATGGTGTATGCTGTCCGGGTATAAGAAGCCAATTGACGGTTAGTTTAACCGCTGGAGCTTTTATACTGGAGGAAAATGTTATGTGTGACGTCATAGAAAAATCATGCGCACAACAAGTAGTACCACCGTATCACTCATTAATTATATATATATACCTGGGAGTATATAGTCCCATATGTACCAAATATCAATGCAAATGCTTATGGAAGTAATTCAACATAGGTTCACAACTCAGGATAGCACACAGACAGACAGTTGTAGACTTTATATTATAGAGCTTGATGATAACTTTTATATATGCATTTAAAGGTATATTCCACAATCTATGCCATCGCCACCTGGTGGCCAAAATTTTAAACTACCAAAACTTATGATTTATGCTCGTTTCCCTTTTGTATATACCCTAACTAATCACTATCAACCTGTTGAACAATAGATATTTGCATTCTTCCTACCGCAACACTAAGATTCGCCACTGGTATATTATCATACATCTGTCACTTCTAGATTCTGCGAGTAACCTTATAATTCTTTGCTCATAAAATGTTCATGATGATTGGATCTCAATCCCTGCAAAGTCTGGTGAAAAATGGGGGTTTCTCCCACTAGCAGCAATAGTTAAGGACTCCCCATCTTCAGATGTCAATAAATCTGAAACTAGTACAATGAACCATGGTTTTTATCGCTTTGGCTATCTCATAATATAGAAAACTTATATAATCCCATTTGGAGTCATTTGGAGAAACTGAGTGTAGTTTTTGATTTATTGAATAGTAGAATATACCTTTAATCTCAAGTAATCTCTAAATGTGCTCCCTGCATCTGCTACATACCACGCAGGTCTTTATCTTCTCTTCCTCAGACCCTGCTGGTTGCCCTAAGGTCCTGGAATGTGTCTGTAAATGACAGCTTTTTGATGCAAGGACCACTGGAGGTATAGCTCAAGGAAGGCTACCAATCAAACTATGCAGGAAAACAATTGTCCAGAGCTAGCCCTACACCTACCTAACCCATCTTGATGTATTGGTGTTACAATAACTTATATAACTGGTTGATGAAATAATTTATATATGACATTTAGGTACACAGATTCCATTTTTGGTAGGCACATACTTCCACTAGTCCTTAATACTCACAAGACATTTTAGGTTTATTTGACGAAAATTAGGCATTTGGTGAAGCTTTAAAATTTGTGTATATTTACATCTAGATTTATTTTACATTTTTCCAATGTTCTTTTATGGCTTATATTCATAACCTTCAAAAGTTCTAAATGAAATTTTGAAAGTTATTATAATGCTAAGAATATCAAAGGGTATAGTTAGAAACCAATCTATATTATAATTGTTGCATTTTACCCATAATGAAATGCTCCAAATGTGAGATTTTGTTCATTTTTGGAGTACTTTTTCATTTCAAGGGTATGAACCCTAAAATTATGTGTGGGACCATTGTGTCAAAACTATTTTCATAGAAAGGTATTTATGTAAGGTATTTTCTGAGAAAGTATGAAAAAATGCTGATGACTTTCAGTACTGTTTCCAGGCAAATTGACCCCACACAGCACGAAATTACCCAGAATGCCTTGCAATATGGCTAAAATATTATTTTTGTCATTTTCTTCTATAAAAAGGCCTTCTACATATGAAGTTTCATATTTCTGTGATTAATGGTTCATATGGTGTAAAATCAAGAAAGTTTACACTATATTTTTTTTCATTTGAAAGGGAAAAAAATGAAAAACTTTTACTTTTCAAAATATTGTATTTTAAAAAGTAGCTCGGAATCTCTTAACAAAAAATGAAGATTTTCTGATGGCTTAAGGAAAAGAGTATTGACCAACCTTAAACTGGACAAACTTGTATATTAATGCAATATAGCATAAATGTGACAGCCCAAGGTTTGTATATTAATGAATATTGCACAAGCCGAAGGCAAGTGCAATATCGTCAATATACAAACTGTGGTTTGTCATATTTATGCCATACCACCTTTTCCTCCATAATAACATTTATTTCTCACCTGATAGCCCCAGAATAAATACAGCAGAAGAAACTTTGTACGTAGCAGCGATAGACCCTGGTTTGCCCTGCTCAAAGCCATTGTTATTCACAGTGGGTGCTCGACATTACACACACTTTTCCTATGGAATCCAACCATGACAAGTCTCCATATTAAAACACACACATCCTTAGATAGTCTATATGATCCCTCCATGCTTATTATTTCCAATATATTCAAAATAAAGAAGAATCCATTGATTTTTCCATTGTAAGAGAGTCGCGGTCCGGCCATTCTCTGCGTCTTCTTCAACTGCGGCATGCAGCCCCTGACTCAGTTACGAATGAAAAATCAATTACCCCATTACCTCCTTGCCTTTTCTATGTCGCCATATTTATGAATAATTTTTTTACCCTTCCTTGCATCCAGAGAAGTGACCTGTTTTACCAAGTTTCACTCTGGGACTTAAGAGAGGATTGATCCACTCCGTAGTGTAGGAGCTCTAAATTGTTAATGAAAGCTGTCATGTTGCTATAGGGGAGTATCTAGTCAGTCATTTGACATCTACTGGAGTAGAACACTTCTACTTCATGTAGATACAATTGCCTGGATACTGCTGATGAAGAGCTTGAGTACCAATGAAAATTTACTTTTTCATTCACGGGTTCCAAGCTACCGTTGATGTAAAAGTTTAGTGTCCTTAATTATCACAGCCTTTTTCTTTTATTATAACACATAAGATCAAAAACTATGAGAAAGCAGTGGGAGGTATTCATAAGTTAGTATATGCATGGATCCTATCATAATTATGTCCTTGCATTTAAACATTACATTGATTCCATAGGGCTGCCCAATCAGCCATACAGTGCTAAAGAGGAGAAAACAAACATGTTGAGAGACAGGGTCAAGTAGTAAATAAGCTTGTAGAGATGCCCAACTCCAGCTGTCACCACCCATCTCCTCAGCTGCACATCCCACCTCCTCAGACTGACACCCACAGGACCCGCCCACAGCCCCACCCACAGACCTACCCATAGACCTCCCCTCATTGTACTTCAAGCGAAACACAGGATGTAAAGCAAGCATTCTAAAAGCCAAACTTTGTCCTTCACCACATTGCTCTTAGTGTGCCAGTTGAATGGCTCAGCCCAAGGCAGTTAGTTAGGTAGCAGTCCTCTTTTAGAATGAGAAACTGGGTGGTCAAAGCCTTCTTCAGGGAGACATTCTGGTTTGATCTGTTCAACTGTGAACACAGATGGTATCATAATAAATGTATTGATTACAGCCTTTGCAAACTTTAGATTCCCTCCTTCAATAGCCTCACAATTGAAGACATGATGCATATTGATACATGTGATTTATTTCACTTATTTACAAACAGGGGTTTCTGAGAGAGTTGTATAGTAGGGGCCTCTGGTGGCAGAAACAAGGTACTCAAAATGATGACCTTTGCTCTATTAGGAAAGATCACCTAAAATCATCTACACTGATCACTTTTCTACTAGTCTATGTTTTCTGTGGAGAGTTTTCTGTATAAAGTCCCTTTGTCAATTTAGGTATTAGGACATCTTTAAAGACAATGCTATTTCTATGCCAAGTCCCCCTATCTAGCCTCGACCAGTCAGTGACACAGCCAGCTGTTTGCTGGGGGCCCTCTCTCCATCTGTACAGATCAATATAGGGTCACGATTCTGGACCCTCCCTCTTAGTCATACCATGATCCTCCCTTAAGCTGGTGCTTAACTCTTTAGGCCTATAGAGGGAATGCAATGTCCTAGATCTCTGTCCCCTTGGTAATATTATATGATACATCTGGAAACAAGACCAGACACTGAGAAATATAGGGTCAGGACATTTCCTATAATTATTGCGATAATGCTTAACCAAAGCCTTCTCCTAGTAGGAAGACAAAAAGATTAGGAAACATGAAAGACTGACAGGGCTGAGGAAGAAACACCTCATCTGCTGGCCTATCTTGAAACAGAAGATTTTGTTAAGGAAAAAGCCATTATACTTAAAAGTAACTAATGCATGTATACAGAAGAATATAATGTAATGGAGCATGAGACATTCCTACTATGATATGACTTCAACCTATTGGTAATTTCATACCTGGTAATCCTGTAATTCTATTTGACTTGAGGTTGAAACCTTTGGAAAATCGTTTCTGTAGCAAGTTAATCTGTCTTTAAAAAAAAACTTTCCCACAGCAATGCAAACAGCAAGAATGCACAATAGATGCTAACAGAGAACAGCCTATGTGTCCTTGAGAATAGCAAAATCTAACTGCTTGCAGAAGTCCTCCCCTGCAAAAGTATTTTGTTACGGTTTTCTTTTAGGGTAGAAAAGAGCAAAGCCTGCACCTAAAGAGACAGCCTTCCACGAAGCCTTTCAAGTGCTTTATACAGTCATGAGTATCCTAATCTCTTTGGTGGGAGAAAATGCTGGGTCTTTTGGCTTATAAGATTATAAACTAGGTTTCACACTGAAAGGGGAGAGCATAAGAAAAGAGATGCATAAGATGCCTAGGTCACTGGTATCACTCACTTCATGGGGTGCCTTACTGGTATTCTCTTTCACTTCTTCAACAAAAGTACCCATGTCTCTATATATGAGGTCCAGAGGATCTGGGAGGGCTCAATACATAGTGTCAATAGAGGAAGCCCTGTCATGCTGGCTTTTTCAGAAGTAAATCATGTTAAGGCCTTTACTGATCTGGCATGATCTCCCCTTGTGTTATGTATGGGAAGGATGTCCAAAACTCATCCTTATGGATGCCTAATGAAAGAGTAGGGCCATGGTTAACCCTATTATTGCTTTATAAATATTTAATGTTAGACATTTTCTGTCAGTTAGGCAAATGCACGGAAGCAACCTTGATGCGCGAAAATCAAAAAGTTACTAAAGAATTTAAACCGATGATGCCTTTACATTCTAGGAGTAATTGTATTGGTATACAGTGAGGCTTTTTCTTATACCTATGTGGGCGATAAATACAAGGACTAAAAAGGTAATATTTCAGCATTGTTTAAAAATCCAAGCTGATACACATTTCATTTTAAGATACCTATATTATGAACTCGATGTGGTACCAATGTTTTTTTTTTCATGTCAAAAAATAACACAAGTGCTCCAACATCCTCTACATAACACGTGGGTTTCTACCTTACTCAGACCCTGCTGTCTGCCTTAAGGTCCCTACTTGGGCCTGTAAATTGCTATGATCATGTCAGGGTGCAGTGACAACAGCAGGCAAAGGTAAAAGAAGCCTGGCAATCAAACTATGTAGAGGAAGATGCTGGAACTAGCCCTAGTCAGCACGTATCGTGTTTACAACATATTAAAGATCTTAAAGGAATTACAGGGTAGAAGATTCTATATAAGCATGAGTTCTACCATACATTCTAACATTAAAATTTTAAACATTACTTTTTCTTTCCAGTAAGTCTCATATCAAGACACACAGTGAGGGAGATATGCAGATACCACCAGGTAAGTTAGTGTGGATTGTCAGAGATATCCAACTCTATCTGTTACCACCCTCCTCCTTAGCTCCTCAGACTGACACCCTGTTCACGCCAACAGTCCTGCCCTTTGCCATCCCCTCACTGTCCTTCCGGCTAAACACAAGATGTAAATGAAGCATTCTAAAAGTCAAATTTTGTCCTTCACCACATTGCTTCCAGCGTGGCACTTGAAAGGCTCAGACTATGGCAATCTATTTAGTAGACTTTTAGATTGAGAATCTATGTAGTGTTATTTCAATATGAACCATCGGGAGGCTGTTGCTCCTATAGTAAAAGGAAGAGCTGGCTAAAAATGCCCTTGTTTCCAGTCCTTTCTTTTCATGTAGCTATAACTTGTCCATTTTGTTGCACACAAGTGGTCAATCAAGTACGGTGCTGAAAAAGGGGGATTTGAGTAGGTACCTAGTTGGGAGAAATCAGTCAGTATCATAAACTATAGAGCATGTGATATGAGCAGGTACCTGGTATAGTGCAGCTCTCTCTATTTTAAACAAGGCAGGTGACTTTTCAGACTAATGTGGTGAGTGCAAGTACTTAGGTGAAGCAGTGCACGACTTGTTTAGAAAAGAGGGCACATACTCACAGCTCTTTTTACAATAGGAGCAACACCCTCCTGAGTTGTCTTCAGGTAAATCTTCTGGATCTGAGCTTTCCAACTGCAATCATGGATGTTATCATGATAAATGTATCCTGTTTATAAATATGCAGGGCAAAATTCTCACTCCAAAATCTTTACAACTATAAAAGGATTCATTAGTCCTGACCAGTTTTCAAATGGCGGGGCTGGGTTTGAGATTAGATGGTGTTTTATCCAGCACCTGTTTTATCCAGCACCAAGAGGGAACACTAATCAATGTCCTCATGGCGCTATCATTACCAACAACTCTTAGTTGATGGTAATGATAGATGATAGATGATGAAGCTAACTCCAGTCAATGTATTTATTATTAATATCACATGTTTTGAGAAAGAAAATGAGCAGGCAGAGAGACGGAGGAACGGAATGGGGCAATATTAGTTAGGGAGAGCGTGAAAATGAAACACACTAGCAGAATTAAGCGGGTCCATTTACACTTCCATATGTCTCATAATCCCTAATATGCATTTCTTGGGGAACAGCTGGGGGGAAAACAATAGTATTATTGTACGATGGGGATTCAGCATTTGATAGAGGCACGTAGGCATAAGGAGACGTTCATAATGAGAATGAAATGGGGTGATATTTTTATGACGTTTTTAAACAATCATAAATGTAAGTTCCCTCAGTGAAGCAATGACAGATGTTAAAAAGGCCTGGTCATATGGTTTTTAGGCATTTCTTTTTTACAGTAAAGTTTAGTCACTGTTACAGCATGGTAGTCTATCAATTAGTGTCAATGTACAACATCACCATAAACATTACAATTAGAAAGAGTAACTGAGTGAGTAATATATGTTTAATGCCATTTCGACAGATTAGGTTATATTCATGGCAAGAACTACATTACACAATTTTACAGAGGAATGTGTTGGTGCCCGTGAATATGTTCACAACACACAACAGAGGGGATAGGAAAAATCAGATATGGACCCTGTTAAGTGGACTGGGGAAGCCCAGTTGAGAGAAGAAGACACCTTTAGAGTTATGCAGAGCACAAATAAAACACACAAGTTTTGATTATGGTGATTTCATCATAAGGGGAGCACCTGACAATATAGTGAAAAAGCTACAGACGATCCAGAATTTCTGTCTCCGCCTATGCCTGGGCATAAGAGACCCACGTGACATGTCAAGGGATGATTTACATAGCCTAACTGGCTGTACCAAACTGCAAAATCACAGAGACAAGACCCTCTTGGGTCTTATTTTTGAATATAGTCTTAACAAGGACAATATTGTTATTCCAGCGAGAGTGTTACGTAAAAATAATAAGATTAAATTAAAAGTGAGTCGGAGCAATGGAATATTGTATGACAAGAGCCCCCTATTTAGGGGTAAGCACTTGTGGAACAAACTAGCAGCCGATGTCCAGCATGCTGAAAGCAAGGACAAATTTGTGAACTTAATCTGACAAGTAATATAACACAGAGCTGTACTGTTAATATACGGGACCTTAGTCTATGAAGCTATATCATTGCACATGTCCTCCGGTAAAACACCAGTTGACCCACTATTGTAATATTTTTTTTTTGTATTCATCTGGGCATACTTGAAAAGCATTCATTTATGTACGAATATTGTGCCAATAAACTACTTACTTACTTTACTTATAAAGTACACGTGTGCCATCTGAACACAAGAGCATAGGCACTCATTATGTTGTAAAGGCTGTGAGCGCGACCTGCAGCCACAGAAATGTTTGATCTTCTCCATGTAGAACCAGTTAGGTATGCTGCTATACAACAAAATATGACAAAAAGCTATAGATGTCACATGGGGTAGTGACAAAAGGGACAGGCAGCCATTGACTAATGTCTGCTGTCTGGGTGCTTTTATGTGAGTATCAAGGGAGCACACCAGCAGTGCAATTCTCATTAGGCTTGTCAGAGTTATCGAGAAATACCCTAACGGCGACATTTATCATAAAAATTGATTCTGTCGTTTTACATGCTGTAATATAATCTAATCTTTTTTATACGAACTGCTTACACATTTATTGCATTATGCCTCTTGGTCACCATGATACATAAATGCAACTTCTGCAAGAACTACCTTTCTGCTTCAGACAAAGCCTTTGGGAGTACCTCATTTCCTATGGTTCACCGTTGTAGACCTGGCGATGAGAGCTCTTACTATTGCCAATACAGATATACCTGTCCTAAACTAGTCGTCACTAAAAGTTGGACCAGTATGTCCGCTTTACAAATTTCTATCTGACTATATCTATGATTACCACATGCAAAAGGTATTAGTGGTTCCCTCAAGCCTGAAAAGCTGCTGGGTGCATTTTACTTTATTTGATGAGCATTAGAAAACATAGATTCAACTTCACTTTCCATGAAATTTCTGCAATGTTTTGTAGTTTTAAGGTGTAGCCTTGAACAGAGATCTAGACTTCTACTACTTTTATCCTGTTTAAACCATTTTAAAAACTTCTTGGAGTAGGTTTGTAGACAAGGTTTGTAGACACCAAAGATTTTAAAAACCATATCCAGTTCAACAGAAGACATTTTCCTACAAATCAAAGGCACAGCCAAGGGTACCAGATTGGCACCATCCTATGCCAATCTATACATGGAAGCCATAGAGAAAGCATTACTTATTAGCCATCCCCTCCAACCATCACTCTGGCTAAGGTGCATAGACGACTTTTTCTTCATATGGACACATGGAGAAGCACCTGATAAAATGGAGGAAACATATGAATGGTTTCAATGAGGCCATTAATTTCATCATTGAATGCTCCAAAACAGATGTGAGTTTTTTTGACACAACAGTGAAAAAGTGTCAGGAAACCGGTACACTGTGTACCAACCTATACAGAAAACCAACAGATGTGAATAATTATTTAAATTACACATCAGCACACCCCATTTGCACGAAAAAGAGCTTGCCATATTCACAACTTTTCAGATTACTGAGAATCTGCAAAAAAAAAGACAGATTTCCTCAAACACAGTGAGGCAAAGTTGAAAGAACTCGAGGCTAAGGGTTACCCTAGAAAATTACTGGAGGAGGCTCTAGAAAAGATCCTAAAAATGTCGAGAGAAGAAGCACTGAGAACAAAAACCAAAAAGGACAACAATCCAGATACCAGCTACCTAATCAGTACACATAGACCTGAAAACAACATTAGCAATGACACAGTTTCCAAAAATTGGGACCACCTAGGAGGTCCCAAAAAACGAAATTCATACAGAGAGGAGGCCTCATCAGAGGACAAAAAATACCGAAAAAATCATAAAGACTATTTTGGTAAAAGCAGCAACATTATCCCATGTCAGAGGATGACCCCTTCCATTGTCAGTGCCAAACCAATGCAAACATTATAAGCTCTGCATTGGCAATGGGGTTAATCAACAATGATGGTGGGGGGGGGGGGCTCCTGAGGTGTAAATAATTCTACAACCAGATTTTGTGAAGTTTGTGTCACTATCTTTCTTGCTCTGTCGACAAGTTTCATTGTGTTACTGTTCCTTTGGTTATGGCAAAATCCCTTAAGATTCCCCTGTGATGAAGAACAAAAGGCAAATTGCATTATTAGAAAATCTCTTTCACTGAGAAAAGAAAGTTCATTTCAATGGAATTAGAAACTGAAGTTATAAAAAGGGTTCTTAGTACTTGAAAAGGAATCCCTGTAGTGGGAGAAATGGGACGGGTAATGAAAACCATCCACAAGATAATCAATAAAGCGAAGCAATAAAGTTTTACCAATAGAAATAAAGCCAAATACTGCCATTGAGACAAATGACAAGGTACCCATGAGGGCACAGCCATACAAGTCCAAAGCAATCTGCAAAAGACCAACTTGTGAGAAATGTCCCCTGCTAGACAAAGGAGGGGTAATTTACTCAAAAACAAGTGGCAGAAATTTCCCAGCAAAATGGAACATAAGTTGTGAGAGTTCCAATCTGATATATTGCATACAATGCACCTGCTGTGATGCACAGTATGTAGGAAAAACAGAACGGTCCCTAAGAGAGAGACTGGGAGAACATCTTAACAGCATCACCAAAATTGAAGGCAAGACAGATTTACCATGGCACTTCAACCAGCCAGATCACCAGAAAACCAATGATGTCAAAATGTATGTGGTAGAATACATTAGCAGACATCCCAAGAGTGAGGAAGGCAAAAGACTTCTTCCACTGGCTGAGTTCCATTTGAAAGAGAAACTACTGAGCCATTAACCATGGGGAATGAATACCAAAGAAGGCAAATATGGTTAAAATACTGATATGGTCCTCGTTCACAAAACCTACAATTAATACTCAGTGATTAAACTAGACCATGTTCCCTTAGGGACATCCAAATCTGCCCAAACTGATTAGATAATGACTGTCCTAATGCTAGAAATGGGATACAGGTGTTTAGAACAACATGACAACATAATAAATCAGCATAGATATAAAGGAAGTGTACACAAGGACAAGGGGAGCTTTCAGTTTTTCATACCTGAAAAAAAGGTCCCCCCACTTCCGCCAATCAATATTTCTGATCAAACCGTACCACCTGACGATGATGCCAATCAGGGTCGAAACCACAAAATGGAGGAGTTAGATATATAACTCTTTTAAAATGTCATACCCGCGAGGGACTGTATAAACCTTCCCTTTAACACTTCCTATTAGTGACACACATTTGTCTATATTCACATTGGGTTTTAAAGAATCATTTCCCAAGACAGACAGAGTTATGTCAGTGATTGATCCTGGCCCAACACAGCAGCACCCCAAGCTAGCAGGGGTGCCTGGGAGCCTAGCAGCCATGGATACTGGTCAAGTTGAACCAATTGGGAGTGTGTATACATCCTTCCATGTTGCATGGAACTACTTTATCAGAGCTTTCTTCAGATAGAAAGACGGATTTTGAGGTCACTTTTGTGGTAGTGGTTAAGACGGGAACTTTGTTTTTTACAAACCCTCTTGGAGTATGTTGATGGTCCCAATGACCTTGGCCTTTTAGTCCTACTCTCTTGCTAGCACCTTTAGACTTCAGGAGAAACATCAACGATGAAATCAGGACCTTGAGTTTCTTTTTATCCCAGGAGATGTCTATATATAAAGTGTTTACTACAGTGGCCCACAAGGGTCAAATTGAAGTTGGATCAAAGAGTTGACTTTCACAAAAAAAGTTAAAGTCCAAAAGCAAAATCAATGTTCAAAGTCAATTTCATTTCATTGCTGTCAAGCTGTCAAGGTGTCAACTCATGAATGCAAACCCACTTGTGACAGGTATCTTTTGGCTTTGCATGGTACACTCTATGTCTTTCTATATGTCTATACCAGCAACTACTGGGTAGCTATTGGTTCCCTCACACAATAACTGATGGTTCCATACCAAGTAGCTGCTGGTTCCAGCATCGAATAACTGGTGGTTCCCACCCACTGTAACTGGTGTTTCCACACCAATCAGCTACTGATACTGGATCCCATACCAAGTAGCTGCTGGTTCCCACACCCAGCACTTGGTAGTCCAATACACATTAGTTGCTGTTTCCTGTACCCAGTACATGCTGGTTCTCACATACAGTAGCTACTGCTTCCCACATCAGGTAGCTGCTGGTTCCCATATAAACTGGTTCCTAACCCAAGTAGTTGCTGGATCCCACACCCTTGCTGGTTCTTGTACCCAATACCTGCTGGCTTTCACATAGAGTAACTGGTAGTGGTTCCCACATCCATTAGGTGCTGGTTCCTTCACTCACTACCTGCTGGTTCCCAAATAGAGTGCCTGCTGGTTCCCACATCAGGTAGCTGCTAGTTCTGAAAACAGTAGCTGTTGGTTCCCATACATAGCTACTTGTTCCCATATCCAGTAGCTGCTGGGTCTGATATAGAGTAGCTACCGGTTCCCATACCTAGTAGCAAAAGAGTGATCTGGATAAATTCTGGATGAAAAAGGTCATATAAGTCAAAAATGGGCAAATTGGTAAAGTTGTGTGAAACTAGGTCATAAGCAGTCAAGATAGTTAAAATTTGTTGAAATAGGTCAAATTGGTTCCAAGTAGGTAAAATTGAATGAAATTAGGTCAGACTAGGATAAATTATGTTAAATTGGTTGAAAATGGGTCAATCAGGTCAAATTCTATCAAATTAGGTCAACGGTGGTAAGAATAGATCACATTAGTCAAAATTAGGTCCAGTAGGTCAAAGTAGGCTAAGGTAGGTCAAATATGGCGAAAATAAGTCAATTTGGTTAAAGGTGGGTCAAGGAGGTTAAATCAGGTCAAATATGGTAAAAGTAGGTCAAATTGGTCAAAGGTAGGTCAGTAGGTCAAATCAGGCTAAGATAGGTCAAATTAGGTCAAATAATGGTGAAAATAGGTAAAATTGCTCAAAAGAAGGTCAATTAGGTAAGGATAGTTCAAATTAGGTCAAATATCTTAAAATAGGTCAAATCAGTCAAAAGTAGCATGATTAGGTCAAAGTAGGTTAGAATGGGTCATATTAGGTCAAATATAGTCAAAGTAGGTCAGATTGGTCAAAAATAGTCATAGTCGACCTTATTTTGACAAATTTCAGCATAATTTGACCTAAATTGACCTACTTTTGACCAATTTGATCTATTTCAACCGTATTTGATCTATCCTGACCTTATTGGACCTAATTGACCTACTTTTGATCAATATGATCTGTTTTCACTATATATGACCTTAATTGACCCATCCTGACCTTATTGACCTACTTTTGACCAATTCGACCTATTTTCACCATGTTTGACCTAATTTGATTTACTTTAACCTTATTGACCTATTTCTGACCAATTTGACTGGTTTTCACCATATTTGACCTAATTTGACCTATCCTACCCTAATTGACATGCTTTTGACCAATTTGGCCTATTTTCACCATATTTGACATAATTTGACCTATGCTACCCGAATAGACATACTTTTGACCAATATGACCTATTTTCAACATATTTGACCTAATTTGACCTATCCTGACCCAATTGACTTATTTTGACAGCTACTCTTTTAAGAACTCGCAATTACCTAATGTATGAACCAGCAGGCACTCTATTTGGGAACCAGCAGGAAGTGGGTGCAGGAACCAGCACCTAATGGATGTGGGAACCACTACCAGCTACTCTATGTGGAAGCCAGCAGGTACTGGGTGCAAGAACCAGCAAGGGTGTGGGATCCAGCAGCTACTTGGGTTAGGAACCATTTTATATGGGAACCAGCAGCTACTGGATGTGGGAACCAGCATGTACTGGGTACAGGAAACAGCAACTAATGTGCATGGGAACCACCAAGTGCTGGGTGTGGGAACCAGCAGCTACTTGGTATGGGATCCAGTGCCAGTAGCGGATAGGTGTGGAACCACAGTTACAGTGGGTGGGAACCACCAGTTACAGGATGCTGGAACCACCAACTACTTGGTGTGGAACCATCAGTTATTGTGTGAGGGAACTGATAGCTACCCAGTAGTTGCTGGTATAAACTTTGTTCATATAGAAAGACATAGAGTGCACAATGCAATGCTAAAAGATACCTGTCACAAGTTGGTTTTCATGAGTTGACACCTTGACAGTTTGACAGCAATGAAATGAAATTGACTTTGAACATTAATATTGGTTTTGGACTCTAACTTTTTTTGTGAAAGTCAACTCTTTACTTCAACTTCAATTTGACCCTTGTGGGCCACTGTAGTTTACTGTTTAATTTCATATATATATATATATATATATATATATATATATATATATATATATATATATATATATATATATATATAGGATACTTTGCATTGGATGCACTGATTGAATTGGTAGTGTAAAGGTGACCCTCTATCATTTCGGGATCCTTGATCAATAAATTGAAGTTATTTCATTTATATATCTCTAGCCAAAAGATCTAGACAAACCCCTTCCATTGTCAGTGCCAAACCAATCCAAACATTCAGCTCTGCATTGGCAATGGGGTTAATCAACAATGATGGTGGGGGGGCGGCTCCTTAGGTGTAAATAATTCTACAACCAGATTTTGTGGAGTTTGTGTCATTATCTTTCTTGCTCTGCCGACAAGTTTCATTGTTCTACTGTTCCTTTGGTTATGGCAAAATCCCTTTAGATTCCCCTGTGATGAAGAACAAAAGGCAGATTGCATTATTAGAAAATCTCTTTCACTAAGAAAAGAAAGTTCATTTCAATGGAATTAGAAATTGAAGTTATAAAAAAGGTTCTTAGTACTTGAAAAGGAATCCCTGTAGTGGGAGAAATGGGACGGGTAATGAAAACCATCCACAAGATAATCAATAAAGCGAAGCACTAAAGTTTTACCAATAGAAATAAAGCCAAATACTGCCATTGACACAAATGACAAGGGAAGGGGAAATCAATTGTTCAAAAAGATAATCCTCTTTATTCATAAGTCAATACTTTCATTAGCTTTAGGGAGTGTTTTTGAGAAATATTTGTGTACAGTTCTCTGCAAATGGACATTTCCATGACTTTTTTTTTGTCTTATATTTTCGAGCAGGCATGAACTAACCAGAATCTCCTTATGACATGGTTACCATATTGGCATGAATAAGTGCTGGCATGCTCGTTAACCTCAACGGATTGTATACCCGGTCCCTATTAAAGACCATGATTTTTCAGATTTCAACACACCTATGCCTCGATGCTTATGTGAGACCAGTGCTTATTCAAATACCTGACACTTATATAGGACAATATGCTGCCCTTTTCCTTACCAGATGAACTTCTTTCAGAGCTACTCAATGTAACATATATACAGTTGCCCTCTTTTTTTAACATAGAGGATGCAGTAACCAGGTGTTGATGAGAATTAAGATTTATCAAACCTTAAAATTTGATAGGATACTAAAGGCTTTAGAGGGAAAAAGTCTGAGACAACCAGAGTGTTGTTAGAAAAAAAAAGAGGCACAATACAAAACGAGTACTGTAATAGACCATTCAAGACCTTGGGTCTCAAATATGCTTTTGTTACAATTGAGCACCTTGTGGCAGGAGCATTGAAATAAAAAAGTAGCTGGATGCTAAAACTGGCCAGTACTGTTGGCCTTAATCCTTTGGCAGTTGGTTTTAGAGTGTTGTCCATATAGAGGCAAGCATATACTACATTGTACAAAAAGGACAACTTATAATCTCATAAATTTTAACAGTGTATCCTAGTTAAGACTCCTGTCTTTACCAATTGATTTCTGCTGAAATCTTACTACTGCTATGTGATTTAAGAATTATTCTTCTTGCATAGCAATGCCCCAAAGCAACATATTTAAGATGAAGAATACATGAAGAGAGCTAGAAAACATTTAGGCATATGAAAAGCCAAACTATTACTGGAACATCCCTTAAGCAAGACAATCATAATAGTTTTTTTTTCATGTACTGTTGTAATTGTGGCCATGAATTTTAGGCTGTCCCTACCTCCCTACCCACTCCTTCTGCCACTTCCCCGTGCATCATGCTCTGAGGCCCTCCCTACCTCCCTACCCACTCCTACTGCCCCACCTACCATACGTCATGCCTCTGAGGCTGCCCCTACCTTGCTCCCAAACCTCCCCAACCCTCCCACCTCTCCTTCCATGCATGATGCCTCTGAGATACTACCTACCTCCCTCCTCGACCCTCCCACCTGTCCTTCTATGCATGATGCCTCTGAGATACTACCTACCTCCCTCCCCGACCCTCCCACCTTTCCTTCCATGCATCATGCCTCTGAGACTGTACCTACTTCCCTCCCCAGCCTCCTGCCACTCCTCCCGGGCATCATGCCTCTGAGATTGTACCCCACCTCCTTCCCCACTTCTTCTTCCTCTCCTCCCAGACTGCCCATGCCTCTTCATCTGTCCCTTTTGCTCAAAAAGTACATCTCCAGATCTTGGGATTTACCGGGCTTTACATAAGTCAGTAAAATTATCTGGATAAACATAATCCTGCGTGATTGTATGAAAATATGAAACCTCAAAGCCGATCCACATTTATGTATGATTCCATTTCAGTAAGTCCCAATGTTGGTGCAGTGTTCGTACCCAATTGTATGCCAATTTGTATTTTGTACTTCAGTTGTACGTTTGTACCCAAATTTGCACAGTGTACAAAATTGTACTCCAATTTCTATTTTTGTACACCTAATTTGTACCTTGTACCCCTATGTTGCACAAAATGGTATGTTGTACACGATCTGTATGCATGAAAAAAAAAACAACAACAAAAACATTTGTAGACATATGTATACCCATTTCTATGGAAATTGAGACAACTTCAAAGCCATGTTGTATGTCAAGCATTCTTAGGTCTGTTTGGCATCCAAACCAGACAGTTGCACAGTAGAATTAAGGAAATGTATTCAACCCAAAAATGTTGTACATGGTTGAAAATCATAGAAGTGAGCCAAATAGAATGTTGTGGTCATTTGGAGGTCGCCGAGTCCCTGAGCTTAGGATTTTGATTTTTTCACTAATTTTCTTTGCTCATTTTTTCGGGCCCAATGAGTTCTTTCAAGGTTTTATTGGTCCAAAGTCGATTTCTTTTTTTGTGTGGAAATAGGACTGGGCATGTGTCTGTCCGCTTTTTATATGTAAACTATAGAGTCTTGGGGTGAAATTGAACCAAAGGTTGTGCCCCACATAAGCCTAAGTACACAATATATAGGACAAGTGATTGTTACCTTGCCTTGCCAGTAGCAAGGTTAAGAAGAGCTTTTTGTCCGGGCGAAATTGTGTCCGGTCGAGTGACCTTTCAGTAATATCTTATGTTCAGGGCTTCATTTTTTACATAAATAGTTGTCAGATCATCATAAAAGTCTTGGATCTGGACCATTCTGATCCAGTCCAATGTGTCTTTATTGTCAGGAAATGCACTTACTTTTGATAAACGTTTATCGTGATTTTGTTCAGTTTTCTTGTCTAGAGAAAAAAAAATACAACTCCTGCCCCTCCTGTGTACAATTTGCACATTCAACTATCCTAACCATGTCAGTTTTTTAAACCCCCCCCCCATATATCTAAGTATGTAATGTATAGAAAATTTTGTTATTGCTTTGCCTTGCATCAACAGGGGAGGAAATCTAATGTGGCTGTAAAGCAAATGTCCGAGCGAGTGACCAATTGCAATATTACAAGGTATTGTCAATGGTCATTCTAAGGTACAGACATATTTTTTCCCCACTATACCTATATACCAGCTGAAACCTTTTGTCATGGGCATTGTCTTACATATAGTCACCTGTGCTTGCAATACTCTGTGTCCCTTTTATGTACAACAGCAAGGAAAGAATATTTTAGGACCCATAATTGAGTGAAAACCCAGTCTTAAGTAAGGCAAAGGCCCAGAAAATATAGCTATATGTCTATGAACCCAACCACTAGACCTAGTTCTACAGGAAAAATAATATAACAGGGCACCAAAAATCTATTCCTATATGGAAGGCCTACAAGGCATATACCCCCCTATGGTCACTCACCCAGACACATTTCCAGGGTATCTATGTTGCATGCATTGCCATAGCAACAGTTTTCATATTTAAGTTATAATATTATCTCATAGTCAGTTACCCCAAAACCTATAGACTATGCACAACAAATAACTTGGAAATACTCCAAGGATTCTTCTGAGACCCCCAAAATGGCAACAAAATTCTATTTGGCTTATTTCTATGATTTTCAACCACATACTGAAAAGTCTCTATCACAAAACTTGTATTTGAAGTACTCCCTATTACTTCAAATCCTCTTACATACAGTATGAAACTAGACATTAGGTAAAGCGTTTTTATACATTCTCTCTGCGAAATGATGGAGTTTCACATCTTTATGCGGGAGGGGGACTATTCTGTCTTATACATTTTATTAATGCCATAAATTGTAACATATGATTATAGTAATGCATATAATATGAGGCATAAATGTAAATAGAACTACATTAGAGCATTCATGGTCCACTAATCACCAGAAATACATTAAATAAATGTTAAGGACCAGTGTGAGCCACCTCATGGTTGACTGACTATGAACAGTAGTGTATATAATTGTTTAAGGACAATTCAATGCAACCTCATGGTCCACTGACCCTGCCAGGCCACCATATACTAACAATAGTCTATAAAAGTGATGAGTCATGTACTTCCGGTTGTGTTCACGCCGGTGCATTAAAAACCCTAGGGCAGATCAAGGACCAGGCCTGGAAAGGCCAGTCCTTGGCACATCATATGACCTTAATCCCGTCTCAAAAGACCTATTATTACCGGAGTTACGCTGCGGAGAGTGTTTTCGCCACAGACCCATAAATAAGAGCTGCGTGCATGCGCGGCGGTCAGCAGGTAGCTGATACGTTCAGCTACCAGCATGTGCAGTTACTAAGCCACAGACCCACTGACGGCCGAGATACGGGCTGCCAAACTTTGAACGGTAGAATGGCCCTAACCTAGGCGAGAAACACAATCGGATACCTCTAACCTAGGCGGGGAACATAATAGAGCATCCTCTGTAGCTTGTACAAACCATAGGGGCTCAGTGTGTGAACCCCCTGCCCCAGCCAATTAGACTGGTACAGACAATAGACTGTCTCCACAACTCAGACATAGCATGGAAAGCGATACCAAATAAGGTATGGCCAGTCAACACCAGAGATGGGATATAAGGCCCCCTGTAGGAGGTCCCACCATCTCAGTAACCAGCAAGACAGCAAGAGGTACACACCTCCTCCAGCAGCAGAGCTCCAGGCCAAGACCACCTCTTCAGGGCAGACTATGCCCCACCAGCCATAGTTCTGTCCCCTAGTGGCTGGAGGCTCTGCCCAACTTTACTGCAGAGGGTAACATACTTTATACATATTTTATCTCTATATTAGACACTGGAGTCCAGCTGTAGGAATGCACCTAGCAACTTCTGTATTAACACTGCTAATACTTGCTATGAATTCTAAGAGCTGGAGTGTGAGAACTATATAGACATTTCCAAGAGTTGACCCTTTATAACAACTAGTCACATGAGATCTCTCATATGACAACTTGATCATACACACATAATCCTTGTATGACATTATGTACTTCCTGGCAGTTATTTAAGGTGTTTCGGTTGCCTGAAAACCAATATCCTATGATTTTGAAATAGCTGTAAACCAATGTCGAAGCTCCATAGTCATATTACCATTTATCGGTATTTTGTGGGGCTATAAATACAATATAATGGCCCCCAATAGGTGACCAAATCAGCTCGATCTGAATCTGCATGCTTTCCTCATGATTCTAGGCCTTACTTTGCCTATGATGACATAGTGCAAGTGGTGTTTTTTAATATATGGATGGAAATATACACAAAAATACCCATTTTTTGCTCCTGGCGGCCATATTGGATTTTTCAAAAATTTCAAAATCATGCTATTTTGACTTCTTGATTTTTTTATTGTGGATATAAAGTACAATGTTATTATCCTAGAGTGAACAAAGGCATAATATTATTAGCAAAATAGCAATAAATATGAATTAATTTAGTATTTTCCAATTTTTTATCCTTGGAGGGGGTGGTCAGGGGGGTTAGAGTGGCCAAAATCAAAAACGAACCCCAGATTCTTGTTTCTCATGATGAGTAGCAACTTTTGGAGGTGTCCCCAAAAAAGTTTTGGTCTAAACTCCCCCCTACTATTAACATAGCAATGTCTGTTGCGGTTTTGTTTTTTCATTTGTGAGGGGGGGGGGGAGGATTTGGTCCAGTACTGTATTTATGGGAATATTATGATACATAATGGTAAAGGTAACTGCTGATTAGTGTTTCTTCATAACCCTTTCCTGCCCAATCAACATGACGTCAATAGGCCGAGTAAGTAAATAAATAGAAGATACATCTTGGTACCTTTGCTATGACATCATGGTAGAAAAATTCACACAGGTTATTCAACACCTGGGTACAGTAGGTGGTCTTATTAGGGCATTGTCAGTGCACTGAAAACATGGAAGATCCGAAACTAGTCAGCGGTGACCACTTTAGGTCCTCAAGTTGACGATACCTAAAACTACAGCTTTAGGTAGTCAAAATGACGACTTTAGGTCATCATCCTGACGACCTGAGTCATCAGGATGACAATACTGACAGTACAGAGTCATCATATTGATGACTCAGGTCGTCAGGATGACAACTCAAAGTCTTCATTTTGACTACCTAAAGCTGTAGTTTTAGGTATCGTCAACTTGAGGACCTAAAGTGGTCACCGCTGACTAGTTTGAGAACTTCTAGGTTTTCAGTGTGGAGCCTCAGTATTTAGCATAACATTCACCTGAGGTCCCCTCAGGCACCAGTGTATCAGGTGTAAGGTCCATCAAGGAGACAGTGTATCAGATGTTTGAAGTGATAGGTTTGTTCTTGTGACCTTCTCTTATCTCTTAACTATTTAACACACTGATATGAACTGGTCATATCATTTACATATGAAAATATAGATTACAACCAAAAGAAATATTGATGAGTGAAGTATCAAAGAGGTCAAAGGAGAAAGGCTTTCAATGTTTTGTTCTCTTACTCTGAAAACATCCCTTCTTGAGATCACTGATGTACATCTCATGTTTTATTTTGGCTATACCTTTGGGAACAAGTGATTGGGGAAAATCCTAATAGCTCATTTGCTTTATCCCATCTAGGGTACTATGTTTTGTTTCAAAGTAATGAAGTATATAATGTGTGGCCAGAATTATGGAAGGAATATTTCCATTTCCCACAGACAAAAAAAAAATATTAATGTTACATGAAACACAGGAGTTTCCTTCCCTACCATTTGAATCATCAACATCAACATACGACTTCCCTTTTTGTAATGTGCAGACCAACTTGGTAGAAGGAAATCAGTGAGAGCCACCGAATAGAGACTTAACAAAACTGATTTGAAGTCAGGAGGGTGTTGCTCCTATTGTAAAAAGAGCTGCGAGTATGTGCCCTCTTTTCTAAACAAGTCGTGCGCTGCTTCACCTAAGTACTTGCACTCACCACATTCGTCTGAAAAGTCACCTGCCTTGTTTAAAATAGAGAGAGCTGCACTACCAGGTACCTATTCATCTCACACGCGCCATACTTTATTATACTGACTGACTTCTCCCAACTAGGTACCTACTCAAATCCCCCTTTTTTAGCACTGTACTTGAATGACCACTTGTGAGCAACAAAAGGGACAAGTTATATCTACATGAAAAGAAAGGACTGGAAATCAGGGCATTTTTAGCCAGCTCTTCCTTTTACTATAGGAGCAACAACCTCCTGGTCACTAACGTCCCCATTTCACGACCCTCAGACTCAAGTAGGACTATAAATACATCCAGAGGACTATTTGGCTACAGCTTTAATGTGAAGCTAGTAGGCTCCTCAGAAATAGCCTTCTGAATGTAAAAGTTCAGATTAGTTTCCTTACTTGAGGAGTTACCAGGCTAACAGGAAGAGTAGTACCAGTGGTGTAGGTCACTGAATGTCAACCGCCCCGTGCTCTTCTTTCTTGATAAAGCTCGTATACCTTGCCCTTTGTCCTCATCCTAGTGCCTCACTGGCAAAATGTATGTGCTAAATGAAGCATCCTGAAAGCAAGGTTTTAACCACAGAGAGCAAGATTTTGGTCTTTCCTTCCTGCAGTCACTATCCCTAAGGGTGTAGTTTATTTTTTTCATAATTCCTAGGGACGGGAGAGACTGTGGTTTTCCAATTTTCTTGAAAATGTCATTTCTCTTTAATTTGGTCTTGGCATTACTGTGTGTGTAGCCAGCCCTGAGAATGCTTGTCATGTCCTGACTGCCACCAGAAGGGATTTTCATTAGATCACCAGTGGTATGCACTAGGGCCTAGATAAAATTTTGTAGGTAGCGTGACATCCATATAATGGCAGATGAGGTCATGAGGTCATGACACCACATGTAGTGATGGCAGCCGGCTGGAGTAAGGTATATAGGAACCAAGATTACATACTCCAAGCTCTAAAAGAAGTTGAAAAAAACACCAATCCTAAGGACACAGAGCTACACTTTCCATTAGTGACTGATAGCTGTCAGTCTGCAGTTTATTTTGATTTGATTTCCAGTCACTGCCTTGCTGCATGTTTTCAGTGCATTTTCCACTGTCCTTGAGGGCCGCGACAAAGCCGTCACGAGCAACCAGTCTAACTAGTGATGAAGGGTACACAGTTGTTTGTTAGAAGTACAATTTTTGCCCTCACTAGTAATGATACAATGAACGTTAACAAGAAATACCCCCTCTGTTTTAATTGTAAAGAACAGATACACAATCATAACTTATATCAGCCAGATTCATGACAATTTGGACAAGAAGACAACATTCATGGTAGGGTTAGGCAGTGTCTTTCCAATAGCCACAGATAAGGGGAATTCAACGGAAGCCCAGCTATATCAATTGTTATCTTTCCTATTAAATGATTAAGTCCAAAAAATATGAAAAATAAATTCAAATTTTCTTCTGGGAGCATACAAATCTGGAAACATGGCAACAGTCTTTTTCTAAAACTCTATACCCAGGGTGTGACACTGTACTTGTTTTCGGCATCTTTTATAGATTTCCAAAATGGCATAAATTATTCAATTTATTTTCTGAAAAGCAAGGAATTTGCTTGAAGGTCCTCTTGGGGAGAGGGGAAAAAGGGGCGGGGAATGGTATTTCTTCTTGTGGCTAGTGGCTATCCATCTTGATTCCTGGTCTATGTGAGAGCAAGTCAAAGACCACCTGTAACCACCTGAATACCATTGATTGACCTATTCATGGTGTAAGTCACCAGCCTGCAGTATCCGACAGGTTGCGAGCTCGGGTCTAACTGACAAATCTACCAAGCAAATTGTCGTCCTTTGTCGCCATGATTGGTCATCAATAGTGACTCCTTTTTGAGTGATAAATCATTCCGTCATCTTTCGCCACTGTGTGTTAGACTCACATGGCATAGCAATTGCTATTCCTGGTGATCTTGTGCTATAACGACGTTGTGTTCCATGTAGCGACATGCGTGAGCCACTTCACACAGGTTGACGAGGACTCATGACAATTTGCTGGAATAGTCACTGCAGGCCATTTGTTTGTCAAGTTGCGTATTAAAGCTGCTCCACTACTGATTCATCCAGTATCTAATGCATTACTATCATATCCCTCCCTATTTTTTGAACAAGTGAAATCTAGATATGGTAGTCTTAAGAATGAGGTATTTCGAGCTGTAGGCTAGTTTCACAAAAAAAAAGTATATTTTAACCCTTCTTCTGTTTTCTTATAGAGAACTGGATGCTATTATGGCATTGGATAAGGTGATAGAAAGGGAGACAAAAGAACTCACTACCTTATTTTGTCTGTCTCTTTATTTACTTTGTTAATTATGAAGCCAACAAGATTTCTGTAATTTGTATTAATATCTAGACCATACTTATAAACTACTGTGATAGAGATAGCATTAGCTCTATCACATGCACCTATTACAGGGAACTCCATTATCAGTTATCTGGAAATCTATTGTTCAACCAGATGGCTGCCAGGCCACATTTAAATTCTCAGTGGCTCCTGACAGCTTGGTTCACTCCAACACCATTTTTTCTATCATATCAATTTCAATTTCTGAAAGGTCCCGCTTGATTTCAGGAATTCCATTTAAGACTCACTTAACAGCTAACAGCAGTCATTTCCTATTCCATGAGAGAATTCAGCAAATTCAGAAATGTTGGGTTTTATCAAATTAAAAGTTGAGAAGCCGGCATGGTGATGGTGCACATTTTGTCACAGTGTTGAGGGTCAATGTTCGTGATGCATTGGTTTATTCATAAAGCTTACAGGTCCATGTCACTTAGGGAGTAGTCATTATTTGTCAGCTGTTTTGACTGGTATCAGGGCGGGGGCGGGGGCGTAATAAATCTGTGCACATCAACATGAAAACTCTAATGTTGTTAGCTAATGATGCTTGTGGTTCTGGGTGCGACTTAGATATGGCCTCAGTATTTAGCATGACATTCACCTGAGGTCCCCTCAGGCACCAGTGTATCAGGTGTAAGGTCCATCAAGGAGACAGTGTATCAGATGTTTGAAGTGATAGGTTTGTTCTTGTGACCTTCTCTTATCTCTTAACTATTTAACACACTGATATGAACTGGTCATATCATTTACATATGAAAATATAGATTACAACCAAAAGAAATATTGATGAGTGATGTATCAAAGAGGTCAAAGGAGAAAGGCTTTCAATTTTTTGTTCTCTTACTCTGAAAACATCCCTTCTTGAGATCACTGATGTACATCTCATGTTTTATTTTGGCTATACCTTTGGGAACAAGTGATTGGGGAAAATCCTAATAGCTCATTTGCTTTATCCCATCTAGGGTACTATGTTTTGTTTCAAAGTAATGAAGTATATAATGTGTGGCCAGAATTATGGAAGGAATATTTCCATTTCCCACAGACAAAAAAAAATATTAATGTTACATGAAACACAGGAGTTTCCTTCCCTACCATTTGAATCATCAACATCAACATACGACTTCCCTTTTTGTAATGTGCAGACCAACTTGGTAGAAGGAAATCAGTGAGAGCCACCGAATAGAGACTTAACAAAACTGATTTGAAGTCAGGAGGGTGTTGCTCCTATTGTAAAAAGAGCTGCGAGTATGTGCCCTCTTTTCTAAACAAGTCGTGCGCTGCTTCACCTAAGTACTTGCGCTCACCACATTCGTCTGAAAAGTCACCTGCCTTGTTTAAAATAGAGAGAGCTGCACTACCAGGTACCTGTTCATCTCACACGCGCCATAGTTTATTATACTGACTGACTTCTCCCAACTAGGTACCTACTCAAATCCCCCTTTTTTAGCACCGTACTTGAATGACCACTTGTGAGCAACAAATGGGACAAGTTATATCTACATGAAAAGAAAGGACTGGAAATCAGGGCATTTTTAGCCAGCTCTTCCTTTTACTATAGGAGCAACAACCTCCTGGTCACTAACGTCCCCATTTCACGACCCTCAGACTCAAGTAGGACTATAAATACATCCAGAGGACTATTTGGCTACAGCTTTAATATGAAGCTAGTAGGCTCCTCAGAAATAGCCTTCTGAATGTAAAAGTTCAGATTAGTTTCCTTACTTGAGGAGTTACCAGGCTAACAGGAAAAGTAGTACCAGTGGTGTAGGTCACTGAATATCAACCGCCCCGCGCTCTTCTTTCTTGATAAAGCTTGTATACCTTGCCCTTTGGCCTCATCCTAGTGCCTCACTGGCAAAATGTATGTGCTAAATGAAGCATCCTGAAAGCAAGGTTTTGGTCTTTCCTTCCTGCAGTCACTATCCCTAAGGGTGTAGTTTATTTTTTTCATAATTCCTAGGGACGGGAGAGACTGTGGTTTTCCAATTTTCTTGAAAATGTCATTTCTCTTTAATTTGGTCTTGGCATTACTGTGTGTGTAGCCAGCCCTGAGAATGCTCGTCATTCCATGACTGCCACCAGAAGGGATTTTCATTAGATCACCAGTGGTATGCACTAGGGCCTAAATAAAATTTTGTAGGTAGCGTGACATCCATATAATGGCAGATGAGGTCATGAGATCATGACACCACATGTAGTGATGGCAGCCGGCTGGAGTAAGGTATATAGGAACCAAGATTACATACTCCAAGCTCTAAAAGAAGTTGAAAAAAACACCAATCCTAAGGACACAGAGCTACACTTTCCATTAGTGACTGATAGCTGTCAGTCTGCAGTTTATTTTGATTTGATTTCCAGTCACTGCCTTGCTGCATGTTTTCAGTACATTTTCCACTGTCCTTTAGGGCCGTGACAAAGCCGTCACGAACAACCAGTCTAACTAGTGATGAAGGGTACACAATTGTTTGTTAGAAGTACAATTTTCGCCTCACTAGTAATGATACAATGAACGTTAACAAGAAATACCCCCTCTGTTTTAATTGTAAAGAACAGATACACAATCATAACTTATATCAGCCAGATTCATGACAATTTGGACAAGAAGACAACATTCATGGTAGGGTTAGGCAGTGTCTTTCCAATAGCCACAGATCAGGGGAATTTAACGGAAGCCCAGCTATATCAATTGTTATCTTTCCTATTAAATGAACAGTCTTTTTCTTTTTCTAAAGCTCTACACCCAGGGTGTGACACTGTACTTGTTTTCGGCATCTTTTATAGATTTCCAAAATGGCATAAATTATTCAATTTATTTTCTGAAAAGCAAGGAATTTGCTTGAAGGTCCTCTTGGGGAGAGGGGAAAAAGGGGCGGGGAATGGTATTTCTTCTTGTGGCTAGTGGCTATCCATCTTGATTCCTGGTCTATGTGAGAGCAAGTCAAAGACCACCTGTAACCACCTGAATACCATTGATTGACCTATTCATGGTGTAAGTCACCAGCCTGCAGTATCCGACAGGTTGCGAGCTCGGGTCTAACTGACAAATCTACCAAGCAAATTGTCGTCCTTTGTCGCCATGATTGGTCATCAATAGTGACTCCTTTTTGAGTGATAAATCATTCCGTCATCTTTCGCCACTGTGTGTTAGACTCACATGGCATAGCAATTGCTATTCCTGGTGATCTTGTGCTATAACGACGTTGTGTTCCATGTAGCGACATGCGTGAGCCACTTCACACAGGTTGAAGAGGGCTCATGACAATTTGCTGGAATAGTCACTGCAGGCCATTTGTTTGTCAAGTCGCGTATTAAAGCTGCTCCACTACTGATTCATCCAGTATCTAATGCATTGCTATCATACCCCTCCCTATTTTTTGAACAAGTGAAATCTAGATATGGTAGTCTTAAGAATGAGGTATTTCGAGCTGTAGGCTAGTTTCACAAAAAAAAAAGTATATTTTAACCCTTCTTCTGTTTTCTTATAGAAGGACCCTGGAGAACTGGATGCTATTATGGCATTGGATAAGGTGATAGAAAGGGAGACAAAAGAACTCACTACCTTATTTAGTCAGTCTCTTTATTTTACTTTGTTAATTATGAAGCCAACAAGATTTCTGTAATTTGTATTAATATCTAGACCATACTTATAAACTACTGTGATAGAGATAGCATTAGCTCTATCACATGCACCTATTACAGGGAACTCCATTATCAGCTATCTGGAAATCTATTGTTCAACCAGATGGCTGCCAGGCCACATTTAAATTCTCAGTGGCTCCTGACAGCTTGGTTCACTCCAACACCATTTTTTCTATCATATCAATTTCAATTTCTGAAAGGTCCCGCTTGATTTCAGGAATTCCATTTAAGACTCACTTAACAGCTAACAGCAGTCATTTCCTATTCCATGAGAGAATTCAGCAAATTCAGAAATGTTGGGTTTTATCAAATTAAAAGTTGAGAAGCCGGCATGGTGATGGTGCACATTTTGTCACAGTGTTGAGGGTCAATGTTCGTGATGCATTGGTTTATTCATAAAGCTTTCAGGTCCATGTCACTTAGGGAGTAGTCATTATTTGTCAGCTGTTTTGACTGTTATCAGGGCGGGGGCGGGGGCTTAATAAATCTGTGCACATCAACATGAAAACTCTAATGTTGTTAGCTAATGATGCTTGTGGTTCTGGGTGCGACTTAGATATGGTTGTAATAGTGTGATGCATGAAAAAAGCTACGGTAAGTTACTCATCATGCCTACTACCATGCATTATGAAATTCCCAACTGAATGTAAAAGTTACCACATTTTACTTACTTTTTCTGTTTTCAGCCTCTCCAATAGGTATCTACAGATGACATCTACCTTGGTCAATATAGCAGGTTTGGGACGAGAATATCTTAGTCTGTACTTAATTTCTGATACCATGCACAGTCTTAGGATGTACTGGGATCTTAATACCCTTGTGTGTGCACTGGACCATGACACTCACCTCTACAGGTACATGGGCCAATCAGAGCCCTGGTCACTTGACCATGACATCTCTACATGTGCATCATTTAATGGGCATTTATATATTCTTTAATCTTGCGGGTTCATTTTTATTAGCAAATTTACCAAAAAAAAAATAGGAAATAGATTTTACTATACCAGAACTAAAGGGAAATTCATATGTATAGCCATTTCTCAGAGAATGTTCTGATTTTATTTCTGTAAAAACGTGTATATATGTGACAGGATCTGCGAAAAGGGCCCTTAGCGCAAGGTGCATTACGGTCCCTTTTCCCAGTATATGTCACATATTTTTTTTCCCTTTCTACTTATGATGGCTTCAATTATGTATTTTGATGCAGAGGTAAGAGAAATTTATTGATAAACAAGTGCACTAAGTTCTAAGTACACCCCATAATCCAGTCACTATCATTCAATCTTAGGGCATACTAAGAAACAGGTTTGTCCTGAACCTGATATAGGTACTTTAATTAAAGGTTTGTTCATTCCAGTATATTTCATCAATACAGCAGTTGAAGATCTGAACTCATCACTCTACATTTGCCAAAATTGCCTTTTTGTTCCACTGAACCAATTTTGAAGCAAAGACTCTTGGAAATTTCACCACCCATTCCTGGTTCAAACTTGTGAAACAATTTAGCTACGTTTTGTGCATAGATCTAGTAACAATAAGTGAAACGGAGGTGCATAGTGTGGAATTTGTGTAGCCCTTTAAAAGAAAAGACCAGCCTAGTTTTATGTCACCTTTTTTCAAATGCATTTGTGCTAATCAGAAATATTCTGGCATACATAGTGAAATAAGCAGTACTCTAAAGGAGAGAAGGAGGCTTCTTTGCTGCATTGTATGATGCCATAATTGACCAGATGCAGTAGGTGTTGCATTGGTTAAGCAGGGGCACTTCTGGAAGGCAGGTTATTTGAATGAAATAGTGTCCTCGCTACACAATGACATTACACAAGATCCCTATCATGGGTTATTCCATATTTATTAGCAAAATAAATAAACAACTGTTTGTATGGTAGAATCCTTTTATTTAGCACAAAGTTCATTGCAATAATGCCTTTTGGTCCATGTACATTTCAACTGTGATAGCTGTACCTGTTTGCATTCAAACATCACGCTGAAACTTCAGGAGTGTCAAGTTAGAGTTTCTCAATACCTGATCACATCATTGCTAGACATCTTACTACAGTAATACTTGGTTTGGCCAAAAGCATACATGCTTCACTAAATGTGCCTCCAATTCACTCATTATTGAAAAATATACCTCAATGTAGAAAATATCCTGTTTGACATACTTCCTGGTTTACACACTTGCAGCCCATGACTCCTGCCCTCTGCATAGCATGATCAGTAGTTGACCCCAGGAGGCCATTTCTTAACACACTACGACTGCTGCCCTTTAAATCGTAGTGAGAACCTAATAATTTGGCCATAACAGTACCATTCACTAGTAGTCCCTAATGTCTGCACCAGTATGACTGCCCTACCAAACTTTATGCAAAATACTGCATAGCTGCAAATCGTAGTGAGCAGTCGTAGGGCAGTTCCTACGATAGCCTGGTTTATTCTTGGCATTTTTAAAGCGTAGTGGCTGCGTGTAGTCGTAGTACATTGAGACTGTGAGTGGCAGTCAGTGCCCACCTCCTGTCCTGTGGTGAAATACCCTGTATTACCCTTGTCTTGGATGGACACTAGGGCCGTATAGATTGGTGCCTTGCCAGAGGTGAGACCTATGCCACCCTCCACTTTAGACTAAACAGGCCTCTCTGTCATGAAATTCAAACAGAAGCAAACATCTCCCAAACTGAACTAGTCTAAAGTCAGTGTGAGAGTCAAAATGAACAAGACGACAAATCCCAAGCCAGTGGGTGCTCTACCAGATCAAACTGTCCCTGCTCTGAACTGCATCAATATTTCAGGTTTTTTTTCACCTATTTTTTTTTTTGCATTTGTGGGTGTAGGGGTGGGGTGGATATTAGGTCCGATACTGTGTTTTATGCTGATATGGTGACACCAGTATATTAGAGGTGAGATCTATCTAGGGACCAGTTTATCAGATGTGAGGTCCATCTAGGCATCAGTGTAATCAATGTAAAGGAGTTATACGAGCCCACATCCTCTCCTACACTGATGTACCCTGCATTACCCTTGTCTTGTATGGATATGGGGTGTTGTATATGACCCTGAATCATCAATGAGGGCACACAGTTGCTTAGTAGAAGTACACCATATTCCCAACTCGAACATCAAATTACACCAAAATATCAGCCGGATTCATGACTGATTGGAAAGGAGACAAACCCCCTTGCAGGATTAGCCACAGTATTTCCAATAGCCACAGACCAGGGGCGTGAGGTACTGTAAAATAGGAGGAGGCTCATTTAGTATTACCTGTGATCTGTTCTCTCAAATGATAGCTCTAAAATTGTGTAAAATCCTTGAGAAAAACAACTCAGATCAAAATTGATCAAACTTTCCCGAGAACATTAATCACTAGCCATTTGTTTGTCAAGTAGGTGCTGCCCTACGATTTGCTTCACAACCCTCAGCACTACCCCTATGTTCCTGCCTACTTTCAGGAACTAGTTGTACCTTAATATGTATCTTTTTACCTCGTAGAAAACTGAATGATATTATGGCATAAGATACAAGGATAAAAATGGAGAAAAAACGTCATCTTCTTTTTTTTATTCCCTTTTTCCCCATAACAACAAACCTGTAATTTGCATTGGTATGCTCAGAAACTCATTTGATAGAGATTATATTTGCTGTATCATATACAGCTATTGCAGGAAACTCAGCTATTGTGAAATATGTTCAATATTCAGCCGGATGGCTAGCAGTCCTGCCACATTTACATTCTCAGTTGTTTCTGGCAACTTGGTTAATATCCATACCATAAGCTTTTTCATATCAATTTCAATTTTAGGGAGGTCCTGCTTGACTTCAGGAGGTTCATCTGAAGCTCCATTGACAGCTAACAACGGTCATTTCCGATTCCTGGAGAGAATTCAGGGAATTAAGAAATGTTGGGTTTTATCATATTGAAAGTTGAGAAGTGCTCATGCTGATGGTTCACGTTTTGTAACAGTGTAGTGCCTATACATGGGTAAAAAGTGACGCTTGTGATGCTGTGACGCAGCGGTTTTAAAAAGTGTTGCTTGTGACACAGGGGTTTTAAAAAGTGACGGACGGCGACACTAGCAAAAGTTCCCAGTACATTGGCATATATACATAAAAAGTGACGGAGGGACGCGCCATCCCTTCTAAAAAGTGACGATGTGACGTCCTTAAAATTTTGAGCATCCATGTGTATGAGGGGTCAATGTTTATGATGTACTGATTTACCATTTCAAAGTGACATGATGCCTCTATTGTATTTGTATTCATTTTACTAGATAAATGACCTTGACAAAAAATGACTTGTAATGAATGTTATAAAGTGAATTTTGGTGTCCCTTTCATGAAAGCTTTACCCATTATATTAAGTACCCTGAAAATGACATCCATGTGGGATCTACATCAATAAGTACATCAGTGAATAAAAAGCAGACTTTGTTCACTGTCACATTGAAATCTCAGTGAAGTTCTCTAGTCTCCTGAGGATAGTCTGCAGACACACCTGACAGGGGAAAAATCAATAAGGCCTGCAAACAGACACTTAACAAATCTGATTTGGAGTCAGGTCACCCACGTTCACATTTCGCCATACTCCGCCTCAAGTGGGACTGCTAAAATACCCCCAGGGGACCATTTCTCAAGGTCTAGATAAACTTTTCCTACTAGGTTTAGTACCCATTTCCAGTATGTGGGTTTGGTATGATTTGAGGGATACTTTACAGGACTCTTAGAGGTCCGCTGAATGTGAAAGTAAACACCTTTGTTTTTTTTCTTCATCATCTCCAATATGTATCTACAGATGACTAATATCTTTATTAATGAAGGTATTTTATTTGAAAGTGTGTTCATTCTAGTATATCACATTAGTTGAAGATGTAGACCCTTCAGTCCACAGTTGCTAAATGCTTTGTTCCACTGAATCAATTTTGAAGCAAGGACCTCTTGGCACTTTTCACTACCACTTCCTGGATGATATAAACATCTTAGATACTTTTTTTGTGCTTAGATAACAATATGTGATTAGGAGTTTAATTTCTGAATGCAGAGACCTTAGCTCTTAAAAGGAAAGACCACCCGATTTTTATGTCAACTTATTTTAATGCCATTTGTGCTAATCAGAAACATTCTGGCATACATAAAAAAAAAATAGGCAGTATTCTAAGAGATTTTTGTTAACTTGCATTTGTTAAGCATGGGCACTCCTAGTAAACATGTAATTTGATCTCTCACATGATATTACACAAGATCCCTATCCAGTGTTACTCCATTTTTATTAACAAAAGAAATAAACAATTAGTCTAACACAACAGCTGAGATGGTCATTTTTTGCAGACTCACAGTTCGTGCAGTCAATATAGTCCTGAATTTAGTCAATTATTATGTCATACAATGCATCAGAAACGTTTCCTACTCTCCCTTAGGTTATTGCATATTGTTCTATGTATGTCAGAATCTCTTTATTTAACACAAGGTCTATTGCAGTAATGCCTTTTTCTCCATGTAAATCATGATAGGTGTACTTGTTTGCATTCAAACATCTTAATTGCTCTTACTTCAATAATACCTGGTTTGGCCAAGACAATACATACTTCACTAAATGTGCCTTCAAATCATTGAGAAATTTAACTCAATTTAGAAAATGTCCTGTTCTGGTTCACACACGTCCAGCTTGGAGGCCCACTTGGAGGCCCACAGGAAGCAATTTCTTAACGCACTACGACCGCTCAGCTTCAAGTCGTAGTGAAGACCCTTGGTTTAGTGCCATTACTTCCCAATAGTATCGGCCATGTAGTACCTGCAGCACTGTGACTGCCCTACCAAACCCTATATAATAACTACTGATCATACAGAGCAGTCATATGGCACTATAGGTTACTGGCACTAAGTCTTGGGGTTTTCAATCGTAGTGGTTGTATGCAGTCATAGTGCCTTCTGAAGTGGCATCCAGTTCCTCTCCCCATTCTCTCCACATAGCATGTTCAGTAGTTAACCTCAGGGCTGCCTTGGTTTGGCAATAAGTCCTCACCCCCTGTCCTATGGTGAAGTACCCCATATTACCCTTGTCATGTATGGACACATAGAGCCATATACAATAGTGAATTGTAGCTGATGGGTACAGAGTCCCTTGCTAGAAGTGAGCTCTATGCCACCTCCCAGTTCAACCTAAACAGGTCTACCTGCCATTAAATTCAAATAAAAAGAAAACCAAAAGCATTCATTATGATAGTGAAAGATTGGCTCAAGAAGGCATTTCTGAATGGCACAATTAAACTCTACTGAGTCGTGACACCCTCCCCACCTTAAACTTTTCCCTGTATCAAAGAAGGTGCATACCAGGTTAAACATGAAGCAGCATGATGCCTTATAAAAGCCTCTCTCCCCTCTCTCTCCAAGGTTTTATTTTGCAGCACAGAAAGCTGTACAATGAGGTTAAGGGTTTTGAACCAATATCCCACCCTCAGTCACCCTCATCGATTAATGTCTCTAGGGTATGTTGACAATTAGACAACTGTCCGCAGCATAAAACGTGCTGCCAGGCACTGACGGCAAACAGGTTAGTGGCAGTCAGGGTGTTTACAGGTTTGAAATAGCAGGGGATTGCCCACCAGAATGGGGATGGTTGCATGCTTGCAGTTGGTCGGTGCATACACATATTTGGCAACAAAAATCACCACTAGCTGTTTATCAAACTATTATTTAACTTACATAGGAGCTATAAGGGAAACATTGATTATTCCTTTTTTTCATATTGGAGTTCACCATTACCTTTGGGTATATAAACAAATAATAGGTGAAAAAGGCCCCTGCGTGTCCCACTGTGTAGTTAATTTGCAGGTCTCCTTGACACTTGCCTCTTGCTTTCACTGCCTATACATTGTGATGGTGTCCCATTCAAAAACCTGATTCCTCCCTTATACTGTTAGAGTCTAAGCCGGCCATAGTAGTCAGTAGCAGGGATATTGTAATTTGTAGTCACTAGCAAGGGCCTTTCTACTGATTTGTATCAAACATCTAAAATCTACAATTAATACAGGTGTGAATATGTCTAGATTTCTTTTCATGTTGTGTTAAACTGTTAACCCATTAAGGGCTGGCTATGAGAGTATTTTGGAAAGCTATAGGGGACTGAATTTTGAGCAGTACATTTACCAGGGGGCGGGAGGGTGCAAGGTATAATACACTGTCCATGACTTTGATATCATTTTCAACCATTGTACAATGTCTCCATGACTGTAAACTTCTCAGATTCGAATTCCTCAGCCCCAAAAAAGGTAATAAATATCATCAACCCAAAAATAGCAATACACTTAAGTCTATCTCAAATTTCCAAACATGGCTGCCATATAATATATCTATGTCGATTATACTTAACATCAGCCCCTACATGGTGTTGAAAATACTCAACATCCGCCCCTACATGGATGTTGAGTATTCTCAACATCAGGCCTTAATAGGTTAAAAGATTATTGATCAATCAGTGGTCTCTGGGGGTGGTAGCTAGTGACCGACTTAACACTTTGATGGACCTATCAGTTATGCAATCCCCTTCCTTCAGCATTCCACAGGATGCAAACCTGGATTCCAATTCATAAATATTCCCACTAGACATTGTATCTATCCGGAAAAATACCTGAATGTACTCTCCTACTGATTCCTTCACTGCCTTATGTGTCCCGCTCTCTATTCTTAAACAAAACTAACCAAAACATCTGAGACTCTTCATTTCTATGTATTGTCATACTAGTGATTGGCATGATCAAGTTGTCATATGAGAAATATCATAAGACTAGTGGTATATAGTGTAATTATCTCAAGGCTCTTATAAATAGTGTTATTTCCAGTTGTCACTGGTTTATTCAGCTTTAGGCAACATGTAAGAAATATCAATCATACAGTAGTTAGTATGTAGGTATATGTACATACAGTAAACATACAGTAATTTATAAAGTACAATGTTCAGTTCCACTCCACCTGTGAGGTATTAATAATACAGTGTCCAGCATACTTCTAGGTGGGTTCCCACACCTAGCTCCTGACCTGCTGCTTAGAGGAATAATGTAATAATGGATAACTTTACCCTCTGGTGGAAGTCTTGAAGAAGATAGCCTCTGGCCACTAATGGTAGGAAACCAATGCCTGTCTAGCATAGTTTCCCCATAGTGCAGTGGTATAGCAGGTAGCAGGAGATGACTGGAGATGTTACCTCTAGAGCGGTTCTTGGTGATGTGTCTTCCTGGAGGTGCAGACAGGCTATTTGTAGCAAATCTTGGAAAAGCACCTCCAGACTGACTGGAGCCAGCAGCATCTGCCTAACTCTACAATTGTTTGAGGGGACCCTTTCAAGTGTCACAGGGGGACAAAGGACCCCCATGGACGCCGCTATGGCCCCCATTGTCTTGGTCGGTTCTGCATCTTCAAACCCTCATAACTCGGTCGTTTATGCTTGTATAACCGCCATTTTGGGCATGCGCGGAGCTGAATGTGCCAAGATTATAATGCCCGCTGGATAGGCGCGTAACTCCCGCCGGTTTGTCTGTAGCTCACTCGGAGGTTGATTCAGTCTCCATGGCGTAACTTCCTTAATACTGGGAGTTCCGCCTTGATCTTGGGCTCATTCTGACCGTCTAATTATGGGCTTTCCATAGATATTTTGATATTTGACCTAGGTTGCTCAGGAGCGACGCTAGAGCGACCGGAAGGTTATGGCGTCGTGCTTATGTAACCCATTGTTCAGTCCTTAGAGTGCTCAGACACTCATGACGGCGTCAGCGGTGCTCAGGCACCCGTGACGGCCGGTTGCATTCACTTACAAGTTATTAATTTGTGCATTGAACCATGAGGTCGCACACTGAGACCCTCATTTTTATTATATTGTGCAGTGAACCATTAGGTCGGAGCCTTTGATGTCAGAGAGTGTATGTAACTGACCTGGCTGGTGTGCAGTGGGGCATGAACGCTCTTATGTAAAGTTTGAGCGCTCTTATAGCTCTTAGAACCAACCTATGTATTAATTTCATAGATATCCTTTGATTAATACAAATTATGTTACAATTTATGGAATAATAAAATGGTATATGATAGAATACTCCCTCTCCCCCGAAAGAATGCGAAACTCCATCATTTCGCCGAGGGAATGTACAATTTATACAATTTTTACCTTATTTTGGAGTTATATACTGTTTTGTAAGAGGATTTGAAGTGATGGGGAGTGCTTCAAATGCAATTTTTGTGGTAGAGCTTTGTCAGTATAAACAATTTTCTCCTGGGTATAAGTACATTTCCGAGTTTCTATATCTTACCATACCATAGCTTATTTGCTCATGTGACATCAATTTTGGGTACAATTTCCCATTTTTATGTACAACATACAGTTTGGCAAATAGTGTGCAATTTTGGCATTCAATATTCAATTTAGCGTGCAAATTGAACATAAATGACAATTTTAGTGTGCAAATTTACAATTTCGCGTGTAATTGCGTTCAATTGACAATTTCAGTATGCAAATATATAATTTTCGCATATATTTGGCAATTTTAGTATGCAAATATATAATTTTCGCGTATATTTGGCAATTTTAGTGTGCAAATATATAATTTCGCGTACATTTGGCAATTTTAGTATGCAAATATATAATTTTGCGTTCAATTGATAGTTTCTGTATGTACATATATAATTTTGCGTACAGCTTGGATACACATAGAAATGTTGATTTTCTAAAAATCTGACTTCAGTGTATGAATTGGGTACAGACATACAGTATAATGTGCAACATATAATTCAAATGTAAATTGGATACAACTTACAATCTAGTGTGCAAACATACAATTTTAGTGTGCAAATTGGGTACGAGCGTACAATCTGGTGTGCAAACATACAATTTTAGTGTGCAAATTGGGTACAAGCGTACAATCTGGTGTGCAAATATACAATTTTAGTGTGCAAATTGGGTACGAGCGTACAATCTGGTGTGCAAACCTACAATTTTAGTGTGCAAATTGGGTACAAACGTACAATCTAGATTACACTATTCAATATATGGGATTTGAGACAAATTTTTCCGAGGGCCGGAAAAACAAAGTACTTCATGTACAATAGGCTTGTTTGTCTCTGAGTTACTCATTGATTTTGCTATATGGGTGTATTAATTGGCAATTTCGGCAGTGGGCCGCTGCTTAATTGACTTTTCCCCTAGCCTTTTGAGTATGTGTCCCTGAAAGAGATTTATTTGGTGAGTATCTTAAGTAAACATGTTTTATGTCAACAATTTTCTCAACAATTTTTTTTTTTTTTTTTTCATTCATTTTTCCAACAATTTTCTTGGATACCTAAAGTGTGTTACTTTAAGTAAACCTTGGCATAGTATACAAGTGCTAGTGGGTACAAAAACTGTCTTAGTTATCTACCTGCATTCATGTATATTAATGTTAGATTTGTACAATTTTACAATTTGTAATTTGCAATTTCGCAATTTTGCGCGTATATGCGCGCATTAATCATCGATTTTGTGAGAATACCATAGATTTTCATATTATACATCAACAAGTGGCTGTGTATATAATTTTTTTTTTTTCTAATACTTTGATAATTTCATTGACAGTGGAGGTGTGTCAGGAGTGAGATGTGAGTCTCCTCCCTGGTGTGCTCATGCAGTGGTGGCACTTGAGGTGTTAGGTGCCAGATTTTGGCATGTGTCTGTGGCAGTGCCTAGCTTGGTGTCAGTGGACAGTTCAGGGTGGGGGGGGGTGTGTGTGTGTCCATTTAAGGAGTGTGTGGCTGGTATTGGAGCATCAGTTCCTCTCTGGAAGTCACTGCTGTAGTACCATGGCCCACCTACAAGCTCTCTTTGCTCTGCCTGTCCCCCAGGTGATGGAGGTGGGGAGTCCAGCTAGGGCCCTGGTTGAGTCTAACCAGACCATCCATTATGGGTACATAGTGAGTAATTTCAAAGAGATCATTGAGCATGGTGATGTGATGGTCTGTAATTACTCCTGCCATTATTTCCTGGGCTCAGCCTTGCGTCGGGGGGCCACTGTGGCCCTTCTGACTAGGGCCTTGGGCAATATGGGTTTCTGGCCCATGGATTATAACCTAGGGCCGCGGGAGCGAGTGCTATGGGATTATTTGTTGGCGGCATCCCTCCTCGATCTTGCGGCATCCGGGAATCCATCCACGGCTGCCGAGTATGGACTGGGGATGCTGGAGGCCCGGCTCGCTGAGTGGGAGCAGGATCACGGCCATATGTATGGCTCGGACTCGGCCCCGGACTCTCCCATTGATGTTGAACCCGAGGATCTGTGGTAGGATCCCGACTGACTGAAACCTAGGGTGTAAAAACCCGCCATCCCAAAGGCCCTTTTCAGGGCCGGCAAATTGTCCGAAAAGTTCTGAATACTGTCTCTGATGTGTTGTCTCCTGGTGGTGGACTGGGGGCAGCCTAGGCTGTGGGCAGTCTAGGCTGTTTCCACAGTCACCGGGGAGGGCTGGTGGTTTAGAAAATTAGCAATAGTCTGCATGTTTGACCTTGCGGTCTCCTCCTGTTGTTCGTCAATAATTATATCTGTTGTATTTTCCAGTGCTGTCATGGTCACCGGGCTGGTGCCACAATCATTCTGGAGAAGCATGGAGTAGTACAGTCCTTTGTTTTTAAGGGCTGGTATAGTACTGAACCTAGTGCGCCAAGGTAGGTGTATCACCTGAGGGAGGTGATAAGCAAATTCTCCTCTCTGTGTTGTTATAACTGCTGGTCCATTCCAGGTAAATATAGCCTTAGGTAGTGGGAAGGTTTTAACCACTATATCCTTATAGGTAGGGGCAGCTGCTGATTTAATCTCATCAAATTCATGTGGTATTGGCCTCAAGGGTAGCGCGAAGTTTGAGTCTCCACAATATATTTTAAAATATATTGTGGGGTTTGTGCGCTTGGCCACATTTTTCTTGCCACAGTGTGTCTGTGCAAATTTCTTAAGGTACTTCATTATTCTGTAGGCTGAGTAGATGGTCAGGGTGAATAATATAGCAATTATCAGGGTGTGGGTTTCCTGAATTGTGAGGAAAGGGGTGTGGGTTTCCTCTGTAGGGGTTAGTTTGGTAGGATTCTTATCTGGGAGCAATTTGTGTAGGGGCAGCTCGGTGACTAGTCTGAATGCTTTGGCTGTAGGCAGGTAGGCTACAGTTCCTCCTAGTCTGTATAATTTGAGTAGTATGTATACTATAAAAATGTGAGCTGATATCCATAGGATGAGTGCTAAGCTTTGGAAGATTGGATGCTCTGTAACTCGACGTAGGTATGATTCCTCGTAGCGCGTTTCCATTTCCTTATTAAGGTTGGAGGCATCTTTTAATACTGTTTTGGCAAAGGGCTCTAAATTTAGTTGAGTAATATCATCCATGATTGGATTTTCCTGTAGTTTTTCTAAGGTTCTAGAAAGGTTCACTACTGGGAAATTTGGAAGATTCTCTCTTTCATCTGGTTTGGTTTCAGAAATTTTGTTAAGTGCTGCCATGAATGGTAAATTAATTGTCTTGAGAATGTAATGAAATGATAAGGTTGAGTTACAGGGCAACCTTGTGTTTGGAAGAGAAAATTCTCCTACACTGATCGTGCACCCACAGGGTACACCTATGATTGAGTAGGACTGGGCCTTCCGAGTTTCAGACGTTTTACCATGGCAGTTGATAAAGTAATGGGGTTCATTAGTAGTGACCAGATACTCATCTTCAGAAATGGAAATAGCATGGGTGGTAGGTGCTTGCAGTGGTGAAACTGTAAACTTGCAATGTTCCTTAATCTGTTGAGCCTGGTTAGTAAAAATGGCTACAGGGCATGTAGGCCTGTGTTTATAGATTCTACCATTTACATCTCTGCATACCTTTACTGTAGTACCTTCACATGCCTGCATATCTGCTGAGTCCAATTCGATAAATAATGATTCATCGTAAGATACTGCTAGAAACTCAGTTGTGGTTTGTAATTTGGTGACTCCTCTGGTGGGGGTCTCCTGTGTGTCTATAGGCATGGGTGATGTAATCATTTGGTACAGTTTGAAGGTTGAGGTGGTAGATTGAATTATAATGTCCAGATGAATATATATATGGTGAGCTGAGTAAGTGTATGAGGTCAGCTTCTGTGAATAATAGAAATCTAAGTCATTAATTGCGACTTGTGCTCCAGGGTGTGTAATCCTAAGTTTGTTATTAATGTCAATTAGATATCTAGCAAGGTCTGAGGGTGGCACTATATCAGGGGTTAGGATCCCTGATGATAGCATCCTCAGGGCTGCATTTGTCCTTTGCAGTGATTGAACTGTATTCATTCTTGCTGCTATGATAATTAGTGCATCATTTAATACTTGCATTTTTTCCCTTTGAGTTTTCTCGTGCCTTGAATATGAGTCAAGTGACCTGGACATGTTAGAGGCCCACAGGTTGACGGTGTCACCTATGGTGTTGATTGTGCTGTCCAGTACCTTCTTATCTTGGATGTATGCTTTAACAAACTTATCTTGTCTGTCTGTGATCTTTTCAATGAGATTAGCTGCTTCCTGATCCTGTTTAGCAAATTTTCTTAGTATTTCATCTATGTTCTTGAGCTGTCCCATTACTTGGTTTACATCTTCTACTGTGGCTAGACCTAGCACACCGCGAAACAGGGGTGCTAGAAAACCCAGTATGGCCTCTCTTTTGGCCTTGTCCAATGTGTTTATGGGGTTGGATAAGAACAATTTGATGGAGGCTAGTGTTTCATTTATCTCCTTGTCTGCAATTTCCAGCAAGGTGTCTAGCTCCTTAGCTTGTTGGATAATTTGGCCAGAGGTATGATCTTGTAGAGTAGGAGTGGTCAACTGGAGTATTCTATCCCTTATGGATCCTTGGGTAACGGGTGCCCGAGGTATCTTGTAGGGGATAGCTAACAATAGTGTTGTGGTTGTATGTCCATTGACCAATGGTTGAGGGCTAGGTTTGAATACTACTCCTATGTTTTGTCTCACCACAGGTGTATAACCTGCAGTAAGTGGTTCAATAGTATATAATAACAGCATAGTTAGCAGTATGGGTGAAACTCTCAGTGTCCCCATGGTGCTTGTGTAAAGCAAGTTTGCTGTTTAAAGTCTTGTCAAATTTGTAGTGATTTGGTGCTGGTAAAGTCTAAGTGTATGGTGTAACACTTTAAATGAAGTGGTTCAAACTGTACCTTTGCAAGATTGAGCTGTCTTGGCAATATGTCCGGTGAGTCTATAGAGATTGACCAGTAAATGGTAAGGTCAGGTTGAAGGTGAAGTAGGTGTGTTCTTTATCCTAGTGCAGTCTCTCCTAATGGAGAAGTGGGCTGGCTAATTCCCAAGTGGGGTCCTGTAGACTTGTGTTCCAGACTGCAGCTGGATGAAGACTGATGGTGGGCTATGGTCCACAGTGCTTCTTATGTAGCCTACCCTACCCACATCCATTGTGGGCCTGGTATTGTTTCTCTGGAGTCAAGGCCTTGATCTCCAGTGTCTGCAACTGTGGGGGTCTATTGTGTACTCTGTGTACTGGTAATTAGCTCCTCCTGCCATCCAGGACAGCCATTCATGACCGTCTAGACAGTTGTCTGAGTGTAGCTTATAAGGTCAATTGATCTCTATAGACTGCTGTGTTGGCATAGCGCGCTCTTTCATGTGGGGATTAGGCTTTAGACACTCCATTGTGTTACCCTTACTCTTCTTAGACTTCATGTCTGCTTTACTTGGGGGGTCCCAGTCTTTGACCCTTTCAGAGGCAATAACCTACTGATATATTTACAAATTTGATTGGCTTTATATACGTAGTAATTCATTATCAGTCACACATGTCTTATGTGTGGATGAAGAGAATTTGTAATACATTTTGAAAATCTTATGTCTTTTGGTATCTCAGTCTTGTTTCTAATTTCTTGAAACTGCACCACACCTAGATGTCTTCCTTAGTATGTGGTGTGCAGGCCTAGGCTTGATAGGGCCTATGCCTGTGGTTTCTCTTGTAAGGGTGATATCATTTTTGTTCCTTACAATTTTGCTGTAGTATTTGGCCTCATGTGGAATAAGCCTGTGTGCAAATTCATTGTTTCTGACAGCCATAACCTTTTTCAGTCTGTCTATGTGCACTGGTCTGGCCACCAATAGATTGGTGTCCAAGTTTTTGAGTTTGGCACTTGTCAAACTAGGTCTATCTACTACAACATATGGTCCCATAAAAAGGGGTTGAAGTTTCTTACACTCTGTGTTGGTCAGGATTCTTGGTATGTTTAGGTACACCATGTCGGTGACCTTGATTTCCTGTGGTGTAAGTTTCTTATCATATCTATCCTTCCTTTCCTTTTGTAGCTTGGCGACCCTTTCTATAGCTTTCCTCCTAGAGGTATCTTGATTTGTTATCATGTTAGCTACATGGTCTGCTACGGTGGATATGTCTTCCTGTATTCCCAGCCCTAAGTCCATTGGGGTGGCTGGGTTTCTTCCATGGAGTAGGAAGAAAGGGGTGAATCCTGTAGTTTGGGATTCAGTGTTGTTTAATGCAAAGGTTATGGGTTCAATAAATGAATCCCAATTGTTTTGGTGCTTTGAGCAGAATGCTCTGAGTGCTGTGCCTATGCTAGCATTGAATCTCTCTACAAGCCCATTTGATTGTGGCCTGTATGGTGAGGAGAATTTATGTTTGATCTTGAGGTGTTTAGTTAACTTTGTGAACTTTGCACCTGTATAACATGTCCCATTGTCTGTTTGAAGGGTGGCTGGTGTTCCATGATGACAGATTATATTCTTGTAGAACTCTGCTGCTGTTGTCTCAGCTTTTAAGTCAGTAGTAGCCCAAGCTGTTGCATATCTGGTAGCATAATCTATGCAGACTTGTATATGTTTGTTTCCCCTGGCAGTTGTGGGAAGTGGTCCCACCGCGTCTAGGTTTAGGAACTTCATTGGTGAAGTCATGTACTCTCTCACTGTCATTGGTGTTTTGTGTGAGTGTACTTGCCTTTTTGCTGTGAGGCATGTGTGGCAGGTGGAAACATATTTTGTTGTGTCTGCTAGCATAGACTTCCAATATACCCTAGGTCGGAGTGCTGACAGCATCCTACTTGAACCAAGATGGCCGCCTGTAGGTGAGTCATGGAAATACTGTAGTGTACTTGTTACCCATTGCTGTGGTATAACAATTTGAAGTGGTACAGTATTGGTTTTTCTCCAATTTATGGGGCATATATGGACTAATGTACCATTTACCAAGGTGTATGTCTGGCCTTGGTTGATGATTCTATTTCCTTGTGCTTTTGGTGCAGGCAAGGTCCCATCCTCAAGATACTGTATGAGGGGCAATAGGTCCTTGTCTTTCCTTTGTTCCAAGCCAAGGTTTGTACCTGAGATGGATGTGTCGGGAATCTGATCCAGTAGTTGATTTATATCTAGCACATGTTGTTTTATTCTGTCTCTTTCTTTTTCTTTTTCATCGACTATTGGCCTATCTTGTGCCTTTTGTTGGGGTGTGTCACTCTTGTTTTGGTGTGTAGGCTCCTTTGGAGGGCCTATTCTCGCCTTAATGGGAGTGGCAACCTTTTTCTTTAAAGGCACAATTTGCTTTTTGTCATTCTTCTTTGTCTCAGAGTTCTTTGACTTAGTAGATGCAGTGTCTTTTGCGACATTTTTCCTGGCAGGTGGGGTTTTGGTAGGTTTGTTTCCTGTGACCTTTTTCTCATTTAGAATAGTTTGTGATTGTGTGGGGGGTTTTGGTGTGCCCTCCTGAATCATTTCTCTAGTCTTTGAGCGTGTGGTCATAGGACACAAATGGTTTGATGTTTCCTCTCCCTGCATTGGTTCAAAGAATCCGACTGATTTAGAAGTTGCTTGAGTAATAGCGTATATTGTGTCTTCTGGATCTTCATCATCTGAGTCAGGTGGGGTGAAGGGTGGCTCCTTAGGAGTTGCCTTCAGCATTTGATTGAGTGATGAGAATTCAATAGGCTCGAAGTCATTATCTGGAAAGAGTTGTGAGTATTCTCTCTCACAGTGGCAAAACACATAGTGTGTAGATTGCTTCAAGATACCCCTAATGGGTGTCTCTGGCCTTTTAATGGTGTTGGGTGGATCATCCCTTTTGAATGGTACTTTCTTTGTTACTTTTGCAAACTTGGTTCTACTGGCTGCTCTAACTCTCCTTGGTGGGGGTGGAGGGTTAGTCATGGGTCCAGAATCTGGGTATTCTCTTCTAGACATAGCATCTGGTGGTGTGTTATCATCACCTTTCACGTGTTGGATGGTGAATGAAAATTGTTGTATATCTAGAGCCCATCTGGCCCATCTATGTGTGAGTCCTGTATTGGTTAGTAGTGGGATTAGGGCTGCATGGTCTGTGTATAATTGGAAATGTCTAGTCTCTAGATAGTGTCTGAAGTGTAATACTCCATACACTACTCCCAGTAGTTCTCTCTCTGTGGTATTGTAATTTCTCTCATGTTTTGAGAGGGTTCTACCTGCAAAGGCTACTGGTCTGAGCACTCCTTCATTATCTCTCTGTGAGAGTACAGCTCCTAAACTCACATTGGAAGCATCAGTTGCCAAACTGAACTCTTTCTCATAGTTTGGATATCTGAGAAGAGCATTGGTACAGAGGGCATGCTTTAATGTTTTGAAAGCATTATCTGCCTCTTCTGTCCAGACAAATGCTTTGAGATGTGTCTGTAGATCATACAATGGTCTAGCAATTTGGGCATAACCTTTGATAAACTTTTTGAAGTATTGGCATAGGCCTGTGAAGGATCGGACATTTTTGACTGATTTTGGTGTTGGGAAGGTTTTGATTGACTCCACCTTTGTGGGAGATGGTTGTAGTCCCATGGGTGTGACTCTCATTCCCAAGAAGTCTATTCTGTCTATGAAGTATTCACATTTTGATTTCTTCAGTTTGAGTTTACCAACTCTTAGGCTGTTGAACACATCTTCCAGGTCATGGAAGTGTTGTTCGATTGATGGTGATAATACCAATATGTCATCTAGGTATGGTAGGGCACATTTGTACTTGAGTTTGTTCAGAATTAATGTGACTAGATGGCAGAATCCCGCCGGTGCCGTCGCTAAACCCATCGGCATCCTTTCATAGACATATTTTTTGTCATTTGCTATGAATGCGGTTTTATGCTGATCCTCCTGTCTTATAGGAATTTGAAAAAATCCCTGTTGGGCATCTAGCTTACTGAATACTCTTGGTCTGAGTGACCCTATCATGTCTAGAGTGTCATCGGCCCGGGGTGTAGATAAGGCTTGATTTATCGTGTTCTGGTTCAAATAACGAAAATCTGTGACGAGCCGATGGCCTCCCGATGATTTTTGTACTAAAAAGGATCTGGAGGCCCAGGGGCCCTCGGCACATTCTCTCAGAATGCCCTGTTGCACTAGCCTTTCACACTCTTCCCCTATTGCGGCCTGTTTTTCTGGTGTTTGTCTATATGGTAGGAAATGACATGGTACTGCCTCAGGTTTTACATGTATTGAGTGTGTATACAGGTGTGTGGCACCAATGTCTCCATCTTTTCCTACAAATACATCATCATACTTGGTCAGCAGTGATTTTAATCTATCATGCTGATCTTTGGATGTGAGCACAGATTTTGGTGGAACATTCTCTTCCAATTCTGGCTCGAGGTCATGTGCCTCACTATGTATAGCAGCTATTTCAGAGAGTCTGATTGAGTTGGGTTCAGGGTCAGCATATGTGGACTCACAGTCTGAGTCTGTGTCACTGCATTGAGTTACATCCTCAGGCCGTATGGCTGAGATGGATTGATCAGTGTGTGTGGTAGTGTCTGACACCTGTTGGGGTTTTTCTAAATCAGATTCCTTGACTTCCTGAAATAGAGCTATGATGGCACCCTTTTTGATTTTATGTGGGCGCCTGCTGGTGTTGAGTAACACTAGGGGATGTTTGTTATTTTCCCTGGGGGTTACTGCTGCCCTTTGAACTAGATATGGGGCATTGTTATTTCTTTGGAGGTTATCTACTACTCCAGTTTTGCCTTGCAGTGATTGAGTAGATGTTACTTTACCCAATACTGCAAGTTCAGAGAATGGAGGGATGGTAAAATCCCTCACTGCCCTAATGGGTTTGAGAATTTGTTCAGGATCAACATTAAATTCAATTTGAGATTTTGTAGTGCTTAAGAAATCTGTGCCGAGTACAACGGGCTGTGTGAGGTTGGGAATTACAGCAAATTGGTATTGGAATCTGACACCTTGGATTCTAAAGTTCAGCATGGCTGAATGTCTAACATGACACACCGATCCGTCTGCCAAGTGGATGTTGATTTTTGATTTCCTCAGTTGGATATGGAATCTCTTTTGGAGATCCATGAGGAATGATTGTCTGACACAGGTGATAGTAGCACCTGTATCAACCAAACATTGTACATCTGAAACATCATATAGATTTGCATTGATACAGCCATTTTGAAGAAGTACAATGGAAAGCTTGGTACTCTCACCTGTATCCTTTGATGCTGAATCTGGTGGGGTGATGTGTATCACTGATGGACGTCTCTGTCTGTTAGATGGTAGATTGGCACTAGCAATTGTCTCTGGTTGGATCTTTGTTAATCCTGATTGATTGTTTGTATTTGGGGTGTCACAGTGCACTGGCCCATCGGCACTGTGACATCCTAGTTTTCCTGGTTCTGTGGGGTGGTTGAGATGCTTGCCACCAGGAGCTTAGAGATTTGATCCATCACATGAGGTGGTATTTGGGGGTTACTTTGTTGGTTCCCCTGGTAACCTCTTGTGTCAGGTTTGTAATCCTCCTGGCGTGGGTTGGAACCCTGGTTATATTGACCAGAGTTGCTGTATTGACCGGAGTTGTTGGATCTCTGGTTGTTGTAGGCGCCATTGTTGTTGTAGGATCCACTGTTGTAGTTCCTATGTGGACTCTGGCCCCTACTGTTGGATCCTTGATTATAGGATCCAGAGTTGTTTGAACCCTGGCTGTTGTTGTAGGATCCAGAGTTGTTGTAGGATCCAGAGTTGTAGTTCCTATGTGGACTCTGGCTCCTACTGTTGGATCCTTGATTATTATAGGATCTGCCATTACTTGGGGTTCTGTCTCTCCTATCACTGTATGAAGAGTTACCATTGTTGGAGTTGGAAGAGCTGTTGTCTTTCCTACTGTTGTGACCCCCCCGGTTGTTGTTGTTGCCCCCTCTACCTCTACCTCTATTGGATTGGTAGTTGGGGTCATAGTTATTTCCTCTGTATCTACCGGTAGGGTCTCTTGATGCAACCTTAGCTTCCTGTTGCCTTACATGGGCACTAGACATTAGGTTAACATCTTCATCTGAACTAGTGCTGATTTCCTGGACCTTTTTCTTAGTAGGCTGTGGGTTGGTTTCTGCATCCCTTACCTTCCTAGATCTCTCTTAGGTCTCAACCTCTAGGGCTAGGTCTAGGGCTTGGTCAAAAGAGTCTATTTTCTTGTTCTCAAGAGCTACAGAGTAGCAAAATACTCTTTTAATTTATTCACTACATTGGTCCATGTCAACATATCAGGTGTGGCACTCTCCCTGAAGGATTCAAACCAAGCTAGTGCTTGTCCTTCGAGGTACTTGGGTAAATATGTTACCATGGTGTCACTGTCTGTCACTTTGTACTTATCCTTCAGATATTCTGGGAATTTGTGATCAATGAATAATGCTGTTGACATGAGTGGTGATGGGTGTGAAAAGGTTTTGGGTTTTGTTACCTCATGTATCCTGATCTTTCTGTCGTCCTGCTGTTTATTGTCTATGAGCTTGGTCATGTTGGACACCATGGAGATTATGATGTCATCTTTGGATCCAGAGGCAGATGGTGTGACAACAGGTGTGATGGCAGGTGTGGGAGGTTGTGGGGTCTGGGATGATACCATCTTCATGAGATCTGCTATCTGTTGTTGTTGTCTCTCTAGGGACTTCCGCTGATCTTCCATGGCCTTCTGTTGAGCATCTATTGCTGCATTCCTCTCTGCCAGTTGTTGGTTGAGGATCCTCTCCCTTTCCTCCTGCTGGGACTTGTTGGTCTCTAGGGCAGTAACTGCATCTTGGATGGCCTTCTCATAGGCCCTTATCTTCTCAGCTGTCTGATTAGGTTGGGGGCCTTCATCGGTGTCCATGATGGAGGGTGTGGGGGAGGTGTCTCTGGAGGAGTGGCTGTCAAAGGCTGGAGCTGGGGTAGAGGATCTAGATGAGGGTGTGGATCCACCCCCTGAGGCAGATCCTTCTTCCCCTGAGGTAGATAGCGTGAGTTGAGCGTCCTGTAGAGATCCCTGGGAAATGTTGGATCCCTGAGAACTGGTTGTTCCCTGAGTAGACAGGGTGGGTGGTGTGGGGTCTACTGAGTGTGGGTCTGTTGTATTGGAGGCTGATTTGCCTCCTGTTGGCCTCCTAGATCTAGGTGGGAGGGAGACCTCTTCAACAGGCCCCTGACTACGTAAGGTCTTTGTGTGTTGTTCTGCCAGCTTGACTGATAAGACCTTGATGTGTGGGGTGGACCTCACTGACGTGTGGGAGACCTCACTGACGTGTGGGAGACCTCACTGACGTGTGGGAGACCTCACTGACGTGTGGGAGACCTCTCTGACGTGTGGGAGACCTCTCTGACGTGTGGGAGACCTCACTGACGTGTGGGAGACCTCACTGACGTGTGGGAGACCTCACTGACGTTTGGGAGACCTCACTGACGTTTGGGAGACCTCACTGACGTTTGGGAGACCTCTCTGATATATGAGAGATCTTTACTGTTGTGTGAGAGATCTCATTGATGTGTGGGAGATCTCATTGATGTGTGTGGGATCTCACTGATGTGTGGGAGATCTCATTGATGTGTGTGGGATCTCACTGATGTGTGGGAGATCTCATTGATGTGTGGGAGATCTCACTGATGTGTGTGGGAGATCTCACTGGTATGTGGGAGATCTCACTGGTGACCTTGGTGGGTATGGTGTCAAGGTCAAGGTCACTGGGTGGGTGGAGTGGGTCTTACTGTGTGTATGCGGTACCAGCTTTAATTTACTGTGTGCATGATTGTTCTTAGTTGCGGTACCAGCTTTAACTTACTGTGTGCATGATTGTTCTTAGTTGTGTTACCAGCTTTAATTTCTATGAGCCTGTGAGATATGGGATCTTAGTAGGATGTTCTCCACCACTTTGTCATACTAGTGATTGGCATGATCAAGTTGTCATATGAGAAATATCATAAGACTAGTGGTATATAGTGTAATTATCTCAAGGCTCTTATAAATAGTGTTATTTCCAGTTGTCACTGGTTTATTCAGCTTTAGGCAACATGTAAGAAATATCAATCATACAGTAGTTAGTATGTAGGTATATGTACATACAGTAAACATACAGTAATTTATAAAGTACAATGTTCAGTTCCACTCCACCTGTGAGGTATTAATAATACAGTGTCCAGCATACTTCTAGGTGGGTTCCCACACCTAGCTCCTGACCTGCTGCTTAGAGGAATAATGTAATAATGGATAACTTTACCCTCTGGTGGAAGTCTTGAAGAAGATAGCCTCTGGCCACTAATGGTAGGAAACCAATGCCTGTCTAGCATAGTTTCCCCATAGTGCAGTGGTATAGCAGGTAGCAGGAGATGACTGGAGATGTTACCTCTAGAGCGGTTCTTGGTGATGTGTCTTCCTGGAGGTGCAGACAGGCTATTTGTAGCAAATCTTGGAAAAGCACCTCCAGACTGACTGGAGCCAGCAGCATCTGCCTAACTCTACAATTGTTTGAGGGGACCCTTTCAAGTGTCACAGGGGGACAAAGGACCCCCATGGACGCCGCTATGGCCCCCATTGTCTTGGTCGGTTCTGCATCTTCAAACCCTCATAACTCGGTCGTTTATGCTTGTATAACCGCCATTTTGGGCATGCGAGGAGCTGAATGTGCCAAGATTATAATGCCTGCTGGATAGGCGCGTAACTCCCGCCGGTTTGTCTGTAGCTTACTCGGAGGTCAATTCAGTCTCCATGGCGTAACTTCCTTAATACTGGGAGTTCCGCCTTGATCTTGGGCTCATTCTGACCGTCTAATTATGGGCTTTCCATAGATATTTTGATATTTGACCTAGGTTGCTCAGGAGCGACGCTAGAGCGACCGGAAGGTTATGGCGTCGTGCTTATGTAACCCATTGTTCAGTCCTTAGAGTGCTCAGACACTCATGACGGCGTCAGCGGTGCTCAGGCACCCGTGACGGCCGGTTGCATTCACTTACAAGTTATTAATTTGTGCATTGAACCATGAGGTCGCACACTGAGACCCTCATTTTTATTATATTGTGCAGTGAACCATTAGGTCGGAGCCTTTGATGTCAGAGAGTGTATGTAACTGACCTGGCTGGTGTGCAGTGGGGCATAAACGCTCTTATGTAAAGTTTGGGCGCTCTTATAGCTCTTAGAACCAACCTATGTATTAATTTCATAGATATCCTTTGATTAATACAAATTATGTTACAATTTATGGAATAATAAAATGGTATATGATAGTATATTGTGTCCAAAGCATGACATATCAAATTATGAGAAGTAATAATTTGTCATCTCCTTAAAAGTGTAGATTGCCTCTGTCTGTGGTAGGAGGTAGCAGGAGGCATTAACAGCTAATGAGAAAATTCCCTTTATTCACTGCAGACCTTTAGGGCAATTACATAACAACTGGTACCAATCATGCGTGTTGTTATTAGTGTTTATCCCACAAGGTACCATATCAAGCAATGGCATATCCACTCGATAACCTAAAAGCTTGTTATAGGGTGTTAGTTTCTTTTTTTTTTTTTTTTTTTTTTGGAGTTGCTAGCCATGTAGCGGCTGGGAGTGCAGTGACCATAGCAACTCCATAATGTTTGCGGTTTCAGCCACAGGCGCCGCTGTGATGTCACTTGTGACGTCAGGCAGTAGCTGGTCAATTGCACTGATATGGGGACAAACCCATTTTTCACCATGGGAAGGGGGTAAATGTGACTAAAGATTGAACGTTTTGGATATTTTTCATTTCCATTAGGTGGGTAAGGTCAGGACCTTGTATCATTAATATTTAAAGCAACAGACTACAAAATATAAGCTTTTCATGGGATATTTCAAACGTCTTTTCATAGTGCTCCCAATGGTATGGGGCAAAGTAAAGAGAAAATGCATTGGAAATGTATAATTATTTTATATTTCCACTAGCCCCCAATATTTAGCATTATATATAATCAATTAGCGAACTATTCCCCTTATCTGCTTGGAGTTATTGCTAAAAACCTTGTGGTGTAGGTAAAGGGGAACCATATATGTGCATCATTCTTTAATACATGATAGTGGGGAGAAATAAATCATATTATTCAAATGCAAAAATATAATTAGAAAGCCTTAGGTGTCAACTATCAGTCATTAGGTAAAGAATTTTAGATTCATTAACATTATACCTCAGTATTGTCATATTGGAAATTGCAACGTAATTTGGTGTAGTTTTAGAGGAACCATATGTGCCACATAAAGTGATTCCTCCAGTGCACAACTATGGGAGTTCCTAGAGATGCATTGTGATTAACCACTTATGCACCTATCTACATGTAAATATTACAGTCCCATTATACAACTCAATGGAAATCTATGGCTGTTTTTCCATGTCAGGAACCATATGTGCCACATGGAACCATACGTGCCACAATATGTATTATGCCTGAAATATCATAAATTAAGAAACTTTGTTGTTTTGACAGATTATTTTTATAAAATGACAATGCCCAGCATCATGCAAAAATGATATCATATGAATCTGTTCACTTGATGGTGGAAAAATTAACTCCCCAAAAATGAGCCTATTTGGACCAGAATCCCATAGGAACTAATGCTAAATTATGGAATTGACTCTAAAATTGGCAATTTTTTATATGAGTGTTCCCAATTTTCAGGGTAGGTGCCTCAGTGCAACAGTATTTTGGACACACAATTTCAGAACAATCAAAGCAGTTTATCCGTGGTCCTTGCAACATTTTTTCTCGTTTCCCAAATTGACCAAAGATCGGACCCTCTGCACTGTCACTGACTTCATTTTAGTTTAAAAAAATCGGCATCTGATTTATTTCTTCTTCTTTTTATGTCATCCAGTACATATTAGCCTGCTAGGCTTTCAGGTATATATGGCAGAGTTAACAGTAGTCTAGGCACCACTTTAGATATGTTGACCACTATCAAGCTGAATTAAACAGAGTATCTGACAAACAGATAGACTGGTGGCCCATCTAGAAGCTCCCATTAACACTGTACAGGCTCGGCATTGTAACCTTTCTAGGCACATAGATATAGTTATAGGGAAAATATATACTTATAGGATGTGAAACCAATGTAGAGAATATAAGAACTCTGACCAGTGATTCTAATTACTCATATGTCTTCATTTTTGCACTCATTATTGCATATTTCTAAGAGGGATAACAAGACTTTGCCATTATAGATAATGATTATAAACAATTGGGTGGAAACTGGTTGTCAGGCCAATTAAAAAAAAAGGTTTGTTTCCAGTAACCTGACCGGCCCTAGCAAAACAGTGGCAAAAAGAACTTTTTTTTTTATTTTTATTTTGCATTACTTTTTGAGGATTTTTCCTGTATCCCTTTTGTGTTCTTCCCCTCTCTCACAGTTGTCATCTTCCCATCATTTTTTTATAATGAGATCAAAGAATTTGATACATCCATTGATTAGTGCCCTAACATTTCCTATATAAATGTAAAAAAAAATCAATAAAAAAAAAAAATCCGACCTACCGACCCTGGACATTTGGATCATGTTACTGGAAACACACTTGTAACCGTCAGGCCACCCGTCGGTAGGCCTGTCGGGTTATCTGTCTTATGCGACTCCAATACTTAGAGATAACAACACAAGGAACTTAGAGTTTCCGAGGCTTTATTACTTTGTTGAACATGGGTTGACAAAGTGAGCATGTATCGATACTCTAAAGGTAATACTGTATGACTCTATCTGCCTAGGTATAGGTAGTAGGTTTCCTACAGGTATTGGATATAGTACGGGGTGCGAGAGGTCTTAGTGTCTCAGACACACTCTGTAAGGTAGAGATATGTGGTCCTTTATATAGTAGACTCATTAACACGTGATATGATTAACATATAGATTGTAATAAGCAACGGCGGGAACCGTGCGGCAGATATTAATCTTCTTACATAACAGGCTTAGTGCCAAACTGGTTTGTAGAAACATGAGGTAACTGTCGGTACTGATAAGTACCCGTATTTACATTACTGGTCAATAAGATATTATCGACGTAGACATGTTATCGTTATAGTTATAGGTTGTTTATAGACCCGTTACACTACCCCCCTCAAGAATGAGAACATGGCTTTTACAGGAAAAACATTCGTAGCATTATTTACATAGTTCTATAGGCAACTTTGTTAAATGAACATGTTAATGTAAGAAGTATGAACAACATCATATGACCGAAATAGGTCAATATCACAGTATCAAATAGGTTCAGATTCCTCAGGTCTGGCTCACACAAATACGGGGCTAAGACGGATCTACTATGTATACAGCCCTCTATAGCAGCCGAAGTGTAGAACACAGACGTACAACTATTTGCTCCAATAAAACATAAGGGAAACTCCAATTGTTTTCTGTCTTTTGTTTCATAAAAACAATTTAGTCTGTAGAAGTCCAATAAGGGTAGGATATAATATAGTTAGAAGCTCCATAGTAAAAGTCTGTGAGCAAAATATGGCAGGTATCCTTCTTCCACAGGCTAGTAAATAATAGTTCATAAGAGATCGTCCTTTGTAGATAAGGCACTATCATCCTTCTGTCAGTATCACAGCAAGGCTACCGGGGTAATCAGGGTCCGTTATCGGTCGGGTTAGTCCATAGTCGTGGCCGGGTCTGCATCCGATAGAGATGGGGAACAGCTACCTAGACTAGGTAGTGTCACCATCTCCACGCGGCTTGTCCTCTTCTACAGGGGCTTCAGTTTCCATCCGCTCCTGCGGTGCCGGGGAGACATCCTCTGTAGGAGGCGTGTATTCCTCGGCCTGCTGACCATCACCTCCTGAAGGATGGAGTGTGAGCAACCCGGCCGGTGGCACAACAGGAGAGCCATGTGGTGACATTCCCTGACCTGTAAGACCGCTGGGGTTCCTCATACCTATCATGTGGAACATGTGGGTCTGGGATCCCATGGCCTGCCAGTCTGTAGGGGCAGACATCCTCGGGTCCAATGTCATGCTGGGCCCTAGGACGTGCCTACCCATCGGCGCGAGCGTCGGGTAGCCTTTGCTCGCCTGATTCCACTTGAGAGTTATTTCCTCGTGGCGTGCCTTATCGAAGGCAGCGTCTCAGGAAACCTGCTCTCTGTACTCATCTAGTTCTGCCTGAGCTCTCGCCTTCTCCTTAGCCCTCTTCTTCACGTCCTCTTTGGACAATATCGAAGAGGCCTTCAGTAACGACTGCTCGAAAGTCGCCACTTGAGAGGCTTGAGTTCGGCTGAACTGATCTGTCAGTGAGTCTTGAAGCTCACACACCGGGGCACTCATCCGCTCTGAGAACTCACTGCTCTCTTCTGGTAAGGGTCCAGGCAACAGGGGCCTGGCCATACCAGCAGGAACCGACGCACTGTCGGAGTTTAAGGAGCTCCGTCAGGAACAGGGGTCCCCATGAGGCAGTCCTTCCATCCCAGGCTTTGCCGTAACAGCAGGGCTGCTCCAGTTTATGCCATGGGGCGACTGGGCGGATGTCTCAGTGACCTGGCCACCGACCTCCAGGGTAAGAGCAATCATGCTGCTCACAGTGCTCGTGGCAGAGGCCAACGGTCGGGTCTGTTAGGGTTTAACCTTAATATCATCCAAGACCTTCAGGGATTGCTTTTGGCTTTCCAGGTAGGTCTGATGGATGACACTAGCTGCATCGGTGCCCCACACACCTTGCACGATAGAAGTCACTTTGTTGCACTCCCACATCTTGGTCCTCGAGAGAGAGCCAGTAGCGGTGAGGCCACCTGACTTGGCCGGGGTCTTAGCCTTTGGGGGGGGCGACCCGATGACTCGTCCCTGGCACTAAAAGACTTTCTGCTGGGCGGCCGAGAGCATTTCTAGCCGGCAGAGGCGGCTTCAAAGTCCTGCTCTCTCGGCAAGACATCGGACCCGGACTCTCCCATCTCCTGTTGGGGTCCATAGCCCTTGGTCTTACCAATACAGCGGTCCCACTCATGGTCCACAAGTTTGAACCGGTTGATGAGGCAGTTGGCTACTTGGTGTTTCTGGAGGCGACCGGCACAGATTTCTCCAACCATAGAGTTTATTTCAAACTGTGATATACTATGATATACTCTGAATGTACTACATAGTATGATTGATATGTCATACACATCTGCTAGCTGTTATTTATCAAGTTTTGCTATATTCCAGTGAGAACGGTAACTACAATGACTATTGTGATTTATTTAGGATGTTTGTAATGTCCACTCACAACCCAGCTGTTTGTATTCACTAATAGATATCTAGCACGGCTGGAGCATGATGCAAATAGGTTATTGATGGCAGACTGCCTAACCTTCTCCTACCTCCAGAATAAAAATTAACTTCAAAAAAAAAAAAAAATAGCCCCCCAACAAGTAGTCACCATACCGAGTGCTCTGGTGAGAGGGTGTTGGTGGTAGCCATTCTTCATCAGATGGCGTACCACTATCCCTCGATGAGCATTTCGGTGGTATTCACCATCATCCCACAGCCGACAGGCCGTCCTACCTTCGTCTGCTGGTACACAATAGATGAGGAGGTGGGTTGGGAGGTGGTTTTCACCCAGATTCCGAGCAAAGCAAGCCATGCTGGCGCATCTGATGGCGGGCCTAGCACCCGAGCATTCCTGGCACCTTTTAAAGGGACAGGGGTCGCCCGGGGCGTAGTTCCTCCAGAAACAGTTGAGCTTCATCCGAAGCTCATGACCCAGTGTCAGATTGTTGGAATCGAGGAGAGAGGTGAGTTCCTTCACATACCACTCGATAGGTTGGTCGGTGTCACTCATCCAGTCCTCGTTGTCCGGCAGACAGGTATCGGGGTCAAACAGCTTAGGCACCCAGTGACGACCATTCTTGTCTTGTAGACTTTCTAGTGTCACATTCGACCGGTTCACTGCTTTGACAGCATCGGCCTCCTGTGCTTTCTTAGCATGGCGCCGTCTGTCTTTGCAGGTTTCCGAAGGGCCGTAACAAGTAGTTACTGCCACCTCTTCTTCCGCAGGTTTCTCGGTTGGGTTGGTACCGGCATCCTCAGGGGCTTCAGATTCAGAAGAACGTTTCTTCTTCTTTTTCTTAGACCTCTTTTTTGGAATGTGTGTCAGTAGTCTCAGTGGAGTCAACCTCCATGGCCTCCTCTCTGAGAACTACTGGTTTCGGTACACCCTGCCCAGGCAGCGGAGGGAGAGGCGGCGGTGTCGGTATGGTTCGAGACGTGGTACTCTGGTCGGTAGGAAGCCGACCGGTACCCTCCTCACCATCCAAAGCCAGCAACCTCTCTTCCACTGCTGGTGTCAAGTTGTCTGCAGGAACCATACTGTTCGTATCAGAAAGCCAGTCAAATCTTCTAAGAGATGTTGACTGTAGAATCTGGAATCGATTCTGAATTCTGATCCCGTCCACGCCTCTATTTATAGAGGGCCATCCGTTGGAAGCGGACGGTGTGAACAGCCAATCAGCATGTCGCAATCTAGTACCACCAACCTTTGCCGCCAAAAGGACTTGACCAAATAAGGAGATAATTAGGATTGTTGACGCCCCCATCGGGTCATCTCGGATCATCGACTCCTTGATACTGCGCAAAAGTGTTTCATTTGCAGCTGACCATGGTACTGACAACATCTATTGGATACAAGTCGGTTCATCTTGATGTATAAAAAAATGCACAGTAATATGTGGACCAAACATTCCCATTAAACAGATGAATGCAGGCGACGCCTGTCCACCCACCCTGGTCTTAATATACTTCGCTCCCTGGCTGGATAAAAGATTGTGTAGTTACCATGAGGTAGTACTTCTCATTGTGTAATTTTATTCCATAGGATCATAAGATCCCATTGCGGCGAACGGGGGAAAGAAGGAGTATCTTACAACAAATAATCAAAACAATCAGGGTAATGTGATATACAGTCCTAGATGAGGACTGATTTATCACGACCACCCTTGCTAACCTTGCCTTCAATCTGTCTCCGTGGTCATGAGCCGTGGGTTCGATTGATACAACAGCCGGGGCTTTGTTGATTTTAGCCTTCCTTCCACATTTGCGACTTTTCTTCCTTTGTTGTTTGGTAGGGGCAGTCAGCGCCTTGACCTGCTGTGGTTTAGTGGTCGGTGTTGTTTTAGGAATTTTTCATTCTTCCTTATCGGTCGGTAGGTTAAACTCGTCGGCCGGTACCCCATTCCAGGGTCGCAAACAGGCCACATGAGAGTTATATTTCCTACCATGGGCTGACTTTAGAAGAACAGTGGTTTCATTAATCACTGCTAAAACTTCCAGAGGTCCAACCCAGTCATAGTTGATCTTTTCATTGGCTTGTGGAGTGCTATACTGAACTACCAAGTCCCCGGGTGCAAACCGTCTGGTCTTAAGTCCAGTATCGTAAGCCACTTTCTGTAATTTGGCCGATTGCTCCAAATTACTTCGTACCAATGAGTAAACCTCCCGCAACGTTTGTCTAAGTGCCTCGACAAAAGTCACGGTGCAGGGCTGCTCACCCGCTAACCCTGGGACTCCGTACACCATGTCAGAAGGCATGATAATCTCTTCTCCCATCACGTTCCCAACAGGTTAGGGGTACACCCGGTCGACGCATGCTCGGTAGCATTATAAGTATGGGCTACATAGCGAGACTGGTCATCCCAGTCGTCCCTATGTTCATTCACCATGGTGGTGGGGCAGCTTATAAGGGTCCGATTGAATTGTTCCACCAGACCGTCACTTTGAAGTTGGTAGGGATTCGTATGCGTCTTACAGATGTACGCCTTCTCACATAGTTCGGTCAAAAGGCGAGATTCGAACTCTCGCCCTTGGTCGGAATGCAACATCAATGGAGCTCCCCATATGAGAATCCAGTTCTCGAAGAGTGCTGTTGCACAGGTGACAGCAGTATGGTTCGGTAGAGGATATATTTGGACGTACTTTGTATAGTAGTCTTGCACTACCATCACACATGTGTTGCCTGCTGGGTTAGTGTGGAATCCACTGATGATATCCACAGCTATACGGCGAAACGGACACCAAAGATCTCTTGGCTTAATGGAAGCTTCCCTAGGCCGGGTCCTCGTTTGGCTAGACAACATTTATCACATTGTTTAACCCATCGAAGGATGTCCTCCGTCATACCTGGCCAATAGTAACGGGATTTGATCTTTTGCTCTGTTCTCTCCCTTTCAAAGTGTGCCGAGGTCCTATGCCCGTGGAAGAAGTCCATTATTTCCAGGTGGAGTTCATGTGGAACTACCGCCTGTAAATTTTTCCTTCTACCCGGTCGGGTTCTCCATCGACACAATACACTGTCCCTTACACATAGGTCGTCACATTGAGCCACTAGGGCTCGGGTCTCCTTGTGCTCTATAGACAATGCTGGCCTAGTTGGTTTCAGTTCACCTTTCTCAACCCAAAGTCTAACTTTAGAGATAATAGGTCTTCTAACTGCTTCCTTCCCAAGTCCTGGAGAGTCCAGTTGGGGATCGGCAATGCTACCGAAGCGATTGTTGCATTGTGACTCCCCCAATCTGTACAGTCTACTCAGTGACATTCCCGTATGGGGATGCGCGACAAGCAGTCGGCATTGATGTGCTTAGCACCACTCCTGTGTTCGATGTGAGTATTTGTCACAACAAACTCAGAGAGGTGGTTCAGCCATCTCCCCATCATTCCTTTGGCATCCTTAAAATTAAGGAGCCATTGGAGTGCGGAGTGGTCAGTACGCAGAACAAAATCTCTGCAGAAGAGAAAATGCCGGTACTTTTTTGTGTAGATGACCACAGCTCTCTTTTTGTGGTACAGTAATTGCGTTGAGCCTTGTTCACGCTGTTGGAGGCAAAGGCCAGGGGCACCTCCTTTCCATCTTGGATTTGAGACAATGCAGCTCCAATGCTTTCATTGGAGGCGTCGGTATCCAAAATGAACTTGCCGTCGGCTCTAGGGTAACTACGAACTGGAGTTTCTCTGAAGAGACATTTCAGTTCTTCCAATGCGTCTATGGCATCTTGTGTTAGTACAACCTTTTGTCTCCCCTTCTTTTTGTGGATTATCAGCTTTTGTAATAGAGCCGATATTCTCGAGAAGTTAGGGATAAAGTCCCAGTAGTAGGAGCAGAATCCGATAAAAGATCGGATCTCCTTGCTATCGGGTGGTCTACTGATTTCCTAAATAATTTGCATTTTTTAGGTTTCAGCTTTAGACCATTGGTTTGTAGTCGATCTAGGGCAGCGCAGAGGTTATCGAGACATTGTCGATATGTGACCCATCCTAACAAAATGGTACGGAAGTCGCAAATAGAAAATGTTTAGATATTGCCATATTCATTTAGAGCTCATCAAGAGCTTTCATTTGGTATATAACACTTGCATATTTGAACCAGGTTGCCCTCTGTGGGTCGTCTGGCAGTAAATGTAGTCGTATCAATCAATAAAAGATTAAACTGAGATAATTAACATATTAAACATATAATAATTCATAAATCCTATATAATTCCAATGTAATTCTATATAACCACAAAAGTTACAGCCATGTCTATTGGGCATTTGGGGCTTAAGGTAAGTTTAGTAAGCAAGGTTTCTAAAAGACATGTACCCATATGTTACAAAAATGCTAAAATATCAATTTTGAGACTTTTGATATTTTTGACACTATGCAACTTGAAAAGGCTATAGCTAGGCTTCTACATGTGCGACTTCAGTACCAATTTGTAAGGATGGGTCACATATGTGTTTCCATAGACGATGATGTCATCCAAATACACTAGGCATTTATCCCTCAGATAATCCCTAAGTATGGATTCCATCATTGCCTCGAACATCGCCGGGGCATTACATAGTCCAAATAGCATGACATTGAACTCGTATAGCCCCATATGAGTCACGAATGCTGTTTTCTCTCTATCTTTCGGGTCCATACCAAACTGCCTATATCCAGATTGCAGGTCAAGAGTGCCGAACCATTTGGCTCCACCGAGAGATTCTAGACATTTGTCGATTCGAGGTAAGGGGTATGCATTCTTCCTAGTGACTCCGTTCAGTTTTCTGTAATCGATACAGAACCGACGTGTTCCGTCTTTCTTCATTACCATAACGACATAGACCAGGGACTGTCACTGGGGGAAATTATTCCTTCTGCCAGCATCTTGTTCACTTCGTCTTCCATAGCAGATTTCTTAGCTATGGGTAGATGTTGGTAAGGCAGCTTGATAGGTCGGACATTGCCAGTGTCCACCTGGAGTTGAACCAGGTTGGTTCGACTGAGAGGTTCCCCAGGGGCAGTAAAAGCAGTCCCATACAGGGACAGCTTATCGATAACCTCCTGTTGATACTCCTCTCCTAAGTCAGAGTCCATGACTAATGGTACTAAATGCATTGGTAGGCTCGTGGGTGGGGGCACTCCCAACGTGGAGACATGCATTTCATTGTCTTGTGATGACGCGTGACTCGCAATGCAGGCCGAGGTACCGATTGTCATTCCTTTCTGCAGAACCACAGAGGTGGATCAGACCTTGTTGAAACAATGTCAACCGGGTTCGCAACGACTATCGTCTCGCCATCGATCTTGTTGGCTCTGCTTACTGAGGTTTGGGGCGATACTATGCCTTTAGCACCACCCCGCCCTAGTTTTCCGGAGCTGTTACATGTTCGGTTACCGAATTCTCTCTAGGAACTGGAGCTGGAGCTGGAGCTAACACCCCTAGTGTGGGGAACACAGCTTTTTTGGTCTCATAGACATCTGCGAAATCAAACAGTTCGGACATACTAATTTCAGGTTGCCATTTATCTTTGAGATACTGTTGACAACCTGGGTCTCTTAGCCCGTTTATAAACCGGGTGGTAGCTTCTTGAACTACTACGGGTGCGTCTGGTTGGCACCCGGCGTATAGCTCAGAAACAAGATCTTGTATCGCAAACCCGTAGACTCTCATCCCTTCTTTGGGTTTCTGAGTCCGTTTGTACAAGAGGGCTTTCGGATCTTCCTCACCTACTTTAACGGTTTTGATTAACCCCTGCAGGGTACCGTTACTATTTTTCTTGAAGGCTCGGATGACCAGCTGGCCGGGTCCTTCTTCTAATGCCTCCTTTAATGACATTAGCGCTTGGCGATCATTGGCTGCATTGGATAAGTTAACATTATGCCAATGGGACAGCCATTTCCGTTAAGGTGGATCGCCGGTAAAAGGTTTCACTTTTAGGGCCTTTGGCTTTGCAGCATCAGGGTCTCTGGTAGTGCCACAGTGTACCATTTTACAGGCATTCTGTGGCTCTCGGTACCACATCCAACCTTGTTGCTAGAATAGCCGGGTTGTGAGCAATTTTCTCCTGTTCCACAGGAGATAAGCCAGTCCGTATCTTTGGGGCGGTGGTACTCTGAGGTGTGGCCGAAGTCAACATACAAGTATTGTCATACTTCGGGACGGTATTGTTCCTCGGAAATTTTCATTTCCTTTATTTAAACCCGAATGCTTACCGAGCGAGGCATGTATTCCACCCCCTCTAGTTCTCATAGAACTATGAGAGTCAACTATCATATTTGGTTTATCGGGAATCTGGTTCAGCAAGATTTGCCGTTGTAGATCCACTGCCGATGCGCCACTCAAAAGTTCAGTTAAGTCTGTCTACCTTTTTTTACTTGAGCAGTTACTTGCTCATTAGTTTGTAAAAGCTCATTCAGCTGAACTTCTGTAGTCGTACCTTTTCTCTGTAAATCTTTTAATTCAAAAGATTTGGCAGCTAAATCGGTCGATATCTCTGATAGTTTTTTAGACTGTTCCTGGTAATCCGAGTTTAGAGAATTCTTTTTTTTTTCTAACTCTGTTACCTCAGCCCTTGCTTTCTTCAACTGCTTCAGTTTGACCAAGAGATCTTTATCCAGCATTTGACCAACCACCGATTTCTCTAGCGGTAAGCCGGACGGGGCTTCGGTAGGTGTTTTGACAAAAAAGCTGGGACCTGCTTGTTTTGGCTTGATATCCAAGAAGTGGTCTATTTCAGTCTCACTGAAAGCTTCAGTTATGGGTGTAACCATTGTTAAAGTACTACTATCGTCGATAGGTACTTAGTTTAGAGTCGAACGTTCCCCTTCTCTTCTCCTCACATTAGGAGTTGATGTAGTACCCTGTATTTCAAATACTGTGGTACTAATATCATCGAGGGAATGTGGAGTGTTAGGCTCTGTATGGGTAACAACCTGTGGGTCACCCATAGGTAACTGAGGTCCCTGACTGATAATGGTCTCATTTTGGTCGGTAGTGATCGGTCCCTCCTCCTGAGATGGTATCTGTCTAGGTACTGTTACAAGTGGGTTGGTATTTGGGGTTCCTTGATTATTTGTAAAAGATCGTACTGCTTGTATAGCAGCTTGTCTTTCATCAAATGAGGAATCCCACTGTCCGATAGATGTGAAGGATCGATAAAGACCTTGGACGTAGTCCATATCAATGCATAAAGCTTGATTAACTCCAAGAGTACTCTAGTGTTGTCAGGCAAGTTTAGGTGGTCAGGGCAGCAGTGTAACCGTCAGGCCACCCATCGGTAGGCCTGTCGGGTTATCTGTTTTATGCGACTCCAATACTTAGAGACAACAACACAGGGAACTTAGAGTTTCCACAGCTTTATCACTTTGTTAAACATGGGTTGCTTGGTTCAAATGACAAAGTGAGCACATATCAATATATAAAGGTAATACTGTATGACCCTATCTAAGTAGTAGGTTTGCAACAGGTATTGGATATAGTACGGAGGTGCGAGAGGTCTTAGCGTCTAAGACACACTCTGTAAGGTAGAGACATGTGGTCCTTTATATAGTAGACTCATTAACACGTGATATGGTTAACATATAGATTGTAACTAGCAACGGCTGGAACCGTGCGGCAGATATTAATCTTCTTACATAACAGGCATAGTGCCGAACTGGTTTGTAGAAACATAAGGTAACTGTCGGTACTGATAAGTACCCATATTTACATTACCGGTCGATAAGATATTATCGACATAGACATGTTATAGTTATAGGTTGTTTATAGACCCGTTACACACTTTTTTTTCTTGGCCTCAATGAGGCAATCACAGCTGCAATATCAGCAATGAAACCAGTGGGCTTTCGCAGAAGAAATTACTATTTACCCCTTCTGGCAACACAATTTTAACAACCATTGGTTGGGAATGGTTTAGGGTCCATTGCTAAATGTAACAAAAAGGAAATATCCGTTTAATGAATGCATTTATCAGTACTATTCTAATCAGAAGCACATTGTGATCGTAGCAAATCATTGAGGGAATATTGATTTATTGCTAAATGTGACCCATCCTTACAAAATGGTACGGAAGTCGCACATACAAAATGTTTAGTTATTGGCATATTCATTTACAGCTCATCAAGAGCTTTCATTTGGTATATAACACTTGCATATTTGAACCAGGTGGTCCTCAAAGGATCTGCCGTCGGTAAATTTAGTCGGATGAGGGAATATTGATTTATTGCTAAAATGGTATCGTTAGAAGATGAAAATTTACCATCACATCATAATCATACATAACTATCACTAACTACTGGTTATTTGTGGCATTCTGTAGCAACTCGGTCTATGATGGGTCAAAATGTCTAATTAGACTGAATATGTTCACAGCATTTAATAATTACGTGTTGTATAGCATTGATAACACCATAAACATTGCAAATTATATATTTTGCTTCCCTTATCAAGCAGTTATTAGCATAAATATCAGCATGACAAATTTCAAAATATGCCCCATCTCATTGTGAACTATTACCTTTGGCTACCAGCCTATTTAAGAAAATAGAAACATATGGTAAATCCTGAACTTTCTGCAAAAGGCATTGTAAAGGTATAACGATCACCCTGTACCATAATTGCCCATTTACCATAAGGAAATGACGACCAATGCCATTGCATTGCTAAAGGGGCCATATACCATTGTTCTGCACTGCCACCCATACCCATTGTGACAATCACCAATCTTACCATATCCATGTGCTTGTCAATTCTATTCTCGTCATATTTTACTGCTCTCGTAATTTGTCCTGCAAAAGACCTCAGCAATGTAAAGATCCCAAAGTGGAAGCCTCTTTTGGAATCAGCAGTATTTATAGATACTTGTAAAATTGACTGAACCTTATTCTTCTATTGTTTTTGGTTCACACAATACTTGAATTACTTCTGTGGCTGAATGAAGGTATTGGTATGATAAGAGTAATGTAATTCCCAGTAGGCAGATACAACCAGAAGCTACGCTACATACCCCTCTCAAAGCACAGGATCCTATTGATCAGCCTTTCCAAATCCCCTGAGTGACCTGTCGTATCTTATGTGCAGATAAGGGTACCCTCACTGAACACATTCTGGGATCTGATTTATCGTAATTATATAGTACATTTTGGTACTAATAGTGGGCATATCCGCTAAAAAGACAGATTTGAAAATTTATGGAAACTTGTCTAAATATTTGGTAAATGCTCATCTAATTTGCTATGCATTTAAGTTTTTCCAATCACTGCTTGTTCAAAGTGCCCCAAAAAATATCACAGCTCAATACACTTTACAGGATGACCCTTGACATTCCTGCTCACCACAGTACCACCTGACTGACAGGAGTAGTATTCATCACACCTTGACAATCAGGACTGGCTATTCATCCACAGCACACATGTTCCCTCTACAGGAAATCAGACACACCTGATTGAGTACGAGAACAGGAATAAATACACTTCATGGGCTTTCTTTGTTTCAGAGCAGAAATATTTCATACAATCATTAGATATTTTAGCACATGGTTTAGAATATTGTCTAGATGGCGACTGAAAAGAAACCCAAAATTCCATGCTGTGATAGGGGACATGCCAAATTTGATGTGATTGAATACAGCAATATCGGAATGAATCATTGGGAATCCCATTCACTGTAGAGAGAATCTGCCAGCAATGGTGAACACTAAAATATTTGGGAACCCTAGGCCCTCGCCATTGACAGTGATTAACTGTCTTTTTATGGACTTCCTTTTACTGTGATATATGAAATAAAAATACTCAGAAAGACCATTCTTCAGGCTTTTAGTTTAGATCCATATTCAAGGCACACATATTGGCAACACAGAATAAAAGCAATACTTTGAATTGTTCTTTGTCACTTGCAAAATGATTTTGTGCTCCTTTGTCAATTGGTTGAATGATCATTTCAAATATTAAGATAATGAGAATTATTATAAGACATTCATCTGAGAATTGATTTTGGAATGAAAAGTAATGAGCATATCAATCCCCTATCTGTTTTTGATTCAATAAGAATTGAGGGGGGGGGGTTGTTCGGTCATTGTGCTCTGTCATTCTTTCATGTCACAAAGGTGATAAGAGAAGAATTCAATTACCCTAATCAATCTTACCTTATTGTTCCCTTAATTCACTTGTGAAATTAAAAGATCACTTTACCAAATCAACTGTATGAAAGCAAAAGGTCACTGCCCTTAACCTGAAGTTTCCTTTGTCTTTAAGTATTTAACTCAATGTATCTCTCGATTCCTTCTTCAGTATGTTTGACTACTTTAAATTTTTATAAAGCTTACAGAGTTTTGTCTAGGATTTCTGAATTTTAAAAATTGATTGACTAGGACAGAAGACGTGACTCATTGAAACACAATGTGGAGAGAACTACTTATGCAGAGCATAAACATTTTAATGACACTTTAAAAGAGCACTTTGTGGCAAAGGAACTGCAAAATGGAGATCCCGACTTGCGCTATATGTACTATAGCAATATGTCATATCAGGACTCAAGGCATATTCCCTTTATAGCTTAGGGTTTAGCAAGAAAGCCGCAGGGTAATCTGTGGATTCTATATGAATGGCAACCTCTGATATGAACTTCCTACTGCTTAACTTTGATGTCTGCAAATGCATTGGGGCTGGTAAAGACACAGGGTGGACTTACATGTACCTAAGCTGCTTACCTCTGTGAGTCACCTTCATATCCTGTTGTATGAGTCCACTACAGAGGAATGATCCATTATTCCTGAGGAACCCTCAGGGGGTTTCAGGAATCCCTGTGGGTGAGGATCGTGCATGTGCAGTCAGTGCTTGGATTTATGTCGTAAACAGTCCATTCAGATTCAACTGATTCAAAGACCGGGTTCACAGCTACCCTAAAAAAAACTCAAGATAAATGGAAAATAGATATAATAGTCAGAATTGGCATTTTTAATCGTGATGGTTCCAGTCCTAGGTTCTGTCCAGGAGGTTAATTCAAAAGGCTCTGTCATTGCTACCTATGCGATGTTAGCGTAAGCACATCTCTTACGATCTCATAAGACCTAGTGTTACTACAATAAAATAGCTAGTGGTGTTAGGCCAGTAAGTAAAAGGAAGTACTATGCGGTCTTTCACTATTCTACTTCCAGTACTAACACCACCCCTTATTTTATACTGAGAAATGATAGTGGTTTCCCCTGAGTTCAAGAGCACCTGTCTGGGGGACATTCCTCATCACAAAAGTGAATGCACCTGCTGAGAGTCCTTGTGGGATATTGAGGCTACTCATGAGTTAAGAGCACTTGAATGAATTTTCTCATAGTCCTTGAGGGCTCTTGAGTCTAATCATGCATTAAGGGCATAGTAACGTCATGCTTCCCTTCTGTCTCTTAGTTGGTGCAGGGGGGGGGCATTGTACTTCTAAAATACAAGCTATAATTTGATCATACAGAAACAAGTGACTTACCAGTTCCTATGCCCAATGTGACTGACCAAAAGCTCTCATGCACCTCTTGTTCTCCTTTCAACCCTCCTTAAGAAGAAACTTTCTAAATATTTACATGGGTGATGCACTTGAAGACATTTCAGGGTCAAGTGCTCCCGGCAGGGTATATGTAATTAGCAGAACCCCAGTGTAGCCACTCTTTAGAGAACAGGTTTTTCCACTGCTAGTTTTTACCTTCCACTGCTAGTTTTTTTTCTCTGTGGACCTGGCTATCAGAAAGGATGGCAGGCCTACCTTACCATAGCAGTAAAGAATAAGGGAGGGACAACACTATATAGCATCTCATAGGTAGCGATGGCAGAGCCTTTTGAATTTACCTCCTGGGAGATTATAGAAGGAATGGAATGTTGTCTTTGGATCTTTTGAGGTGGGGAAGGTCGGAGAAAGGGTCTTTAATCTTCATTTAAAGGCAAATTTTATGGGTCACTCTTTAAATAGCTAATGTTCATAATTAGCTGTGGGACATATTAGATTCCCTTCAACAAGGTGTAAGGGGTAGTTAAGAAAATGACCACTAGGTGCCTGTAACGCTGGTGCTGAATCAAGACACTATGTTGTTGTTACTGCCCAATTACCTGTTGTGCTACAGTCACTTCATACCTAAAGGTCATGCATCATCAGAGGATGTGACCTGATTGGTAAAGCGAGGGACATGTGACTTGTGTCATGGCCCCTCAATGGCTCACCCTGACCCTGTCTGCACAATGCCCTTTTCTCTGAGTACTCCATTAAAGGAGGTATGCCAGAAATGGGCAGGGTTTTGATCGTGTGTCCACCAGAATGTGTTAGCTCCTGAAGGCCACACCCTAATGATATCATTATATTAGCTGCCTGACAACAATAATAGCAAATTCTTCTGGCCCAATGACCATGATCTTATTTCATGTTGATATGCCCGAGATACTGACAGCCCATAGCTCTAGCACTCGAGGGCCGTATCGCACACCCCCCGTGCGATAACCCGCGAAAATATCACACGCCGAGGTCATGTGACCATTTGATGACGTCATAGGTCCAAGATGGCGATGTAAACAGTGCGCACGGGGAGTCATTCTGGTAAATTTGATTCTATTTATCTGATTTAGATGAAAATAACATGAAATAAATGCAAAGGCACACTCGTTGGAGGAATATCGGGGGGTTATCGCACTTGCCGATCAGGTGCCGCATCGCACTCCACCCGGCGGGCGTCGTGCGATACGGCACCTGATCGGCGCGTGCGATAACCCCCCGACATTCCTCCAACTCGTGAACCTTTGCTTATATATCAATATCCTCTATCCTACTAGCTTGTCAGCACTCATACATGCCTCTGGGTGTGGGCACTAATTGTGAGGCTACTTAAGGTAAATGAAACATAAGTTATGCAATTTCAGCACATCACATTGACTAGGGGAGTATGTGCAAAGGCAAGCATAATGGGTTTTCATGAATCTCAGAATGGATCTCCTTTCCTATAAAGTATAATATCTATCCTTCTTTCCTTTCACTTAAGTTTCAGGGTACAGACATAAATTATGGCCTATGCTATCAAGTACATCAAAGGCACATGTGCAAGCATAATCATCACACATTGCGTTTAGACCACGGTCTGCACCTTTAGGATGCATTAGAATGCATGCTAGAATCTATGAGTGACTGTCTGGCGACAGCCACTGAGCACTGCATTGGGATTTCTGGAGTAAAGTGTGAGTGCACCCCCCTAGAAAGAAACACATAAAAGCGCTTTTACTGAATTAACTCCCACAATTACAATTGCGACTGATATTCAGTCATGCTTAACCCCGACCCTAAACCTAATCTTAGTCCTAATCTAAAATTTGAGCCTTAGCCCAATTATAACCCTACTACCACACTTCATCCTAACCTTAATCCATATCCTGAATCCAAGTCTAACACTAATTTTTACAACAATCCCAACACCATCACATCCTCATAACAACTCCTAAAATCCTATTGCCTGAGCCCAAAACTTCCACTAATACTAAAGCTAAACCCAACTCCAATTCAACTCTAGTTCAACCCAAGTCTAGGGTGAGGGGAAGGGTTAGTATTTGGGTCAATGTTAGGATAGATAAGGTGAGCAACACTGATCAACTGAATAGTTTATTTGTCCAGCAAGAAGGATTGACCATTTTATTTATATATTATTATTTTTATCTTTATTGTCAAACACACAATACATTTCTTGGTGGGTGTTTTACCACAGAGATATGGGGGATCCACATAATTATGCCACATATGGCTGTCTGTATGCCTGTTTCTGTTTCAGCTCACATTTCCATAAGTTAAAAGAAAACATACGGAGGTCTAAATGTGTATACATAAGGAAATTTACCTGTTTCAGCTCAACATATGGAAACAAAAAATCACACATAAATGCTGCAATATATTACTCTAAATACAAGGGGCTCATTTCCCCTGCCTTCCAATTCAATTTCCTTACATCCCCATTATATTACCCCCTATCATTTCCAGATTTCTTTGCTTCCCATTATAAAACAAAAAAAAGATTTTCACATTGTATAACATTTTTCTGATTACTGGGAGGTTATAATGCCGCATGTTATATGATGCATACATATATTGTGTATAACCTACGGAGAGGACACTGCCACCAATAAGAAACAAGAAATAAGAAATTCAATAATAAATGATTTCCTTTAGCTCACAGTGTCATCTACTGAGGAACTCATGAGTTTAAAGAGAGATTTTCACTAGGACAGGCCACTGAAAGTAATTGGTTATATATAATCTGTGCTGCTATCTACTGAGAAGCTTATTCATGAATGGATTAGATATTTTCACCAGGAATGGCTGGTGAAAATTGTTTTCATCCAGGTTTCCTGGTAAAAATCAGTGATATGTAGTGACTTTTCACAGTGCCATCTACTGACGGAACTCATAAATGTAGAGAGATTTTCACTGGGACAGGCCACTGAAAATAATTGGTTATGTAGAGGACAGTGAAAATATCTAGGATCACCGGGACTCGAACCCGGATCTCTGGCATGACATTCCAGCATGCTAACCATTACACCACAATCCCTTGCCTGATATTTCCACCTTCCAACTACACCTGGATCGATATGATACACACTAGGGGAGCAGTGAATACCATGTAACTGGCCCCTGAGGGTCAATCTACCAGGTACAGGGATTTCTGGTCCCCTACAGTTATATATGGTCTGTGCTGCCATCTACTGAAAAGCTTATTCATGAATGGATTAGATATTTTCACTGGGAAGGGCTGGTGAAAATTGTTTTCATCCAGGTTTCCTGGTGAAAATCAGTGATATGTAGAAGCTTTTATGTGAGACATGTGAGGAGGAATATTAGAATATTGGTGGACTCAGTAATATTAGTTTTTGAAGGGTTTGAACTTTGGCATCCTGAAGCTTATTCAGAATCAGTTATCATATACCCTAATAAAAATATTTTGATATGAGTCAGGGAAAATATAGTGAGATTGTGTATAAGAGTTTCATATGGCATGGCTGGTTAAAACATTTTGGAGTGGAGGGGCATGACAGGGACCCTTTGAAAACATTCTCATCAAAAATGAGTCAATTAAAATGTTTTCATACAAGATCGCACAATGAAATATTCTCTAGGTAGATCAAAGTTTTTCATATGTTCGGAGTTCCTAAAAATATTTTCATATGACACAACTCAATGAAATATATGACATATTGTTGCCTATAAAGTGGACCCCCAAATTTTGCTGATGATATTTAAAACAGGAAGGCATGTAGAAACTTGAGGTAGAAGGGAGGGATTATACAGATAAGGCAGAAGATGGAGGAAAAAACAGTAAGTGGGAGCAATTAGAAACATGTGAATGAGAGGCAAAAGCTAAAGAGGAAGAGAGGAGAGTGGGGTGAGAAGGGAATGGAGGAGAAATGGCATTTTCTTTGGGTAGCATACAATGAAAACTTTCATACGGGTGTAGATCATAGAAATCTAGGCATGGTACCTGGCCCTAAGAACAGAAAGCTTTTTATATGAGTCCTCTCCAGTAGAAAGCAGGGGTTGGGGCTGCACTGAGAGTGAATTTCCTGATTTTTCTCAGGGATAGCCCAATAAAATAATTTTCACAAGCATTTCCCAGTGAAAACAATTATTCTAATTCCTATTTGATTTTTCACAGGGGAAGCCCGATGAAAACAATTTTCACCGATCCTTCCCTGTGAAAATTATTATATCAGTTCTAGAATATTTTTAAGCTTCTTATGGAAGGACCCCATGACACAAATTTTTCTCCAAAAGAATCACATAGTGGTTAAGTACGGAGCCCCTAAGAGGACATGCCAAAAATAATTTTTTCACCAGAAAAAAATATTCTTGCAGGTACTGAACAATTCTTGCGGGTACAGAAACAATTCTTGCGGGTACTGAACAATTCTTGCGGGTACAGAAACAATTCTTGCGGGTACTGAACAATTCCTGCGGGTACAGAAATAATTCTTGCGGGTACTGAACAATTCTTGCGGGTACAGAAAGAATTCTTGCGAGTACTGAAGAATTCTTGCAGGTACAGAAACAATTCTTGCGGGTACTGAACAATTCTTGCGGGTACAGAAACAATTCTTGCGGGTACTGAACAATTCCTGCGGGTACAGAAATAATTCTTGCAGGTACAGAAACAATTCTTGCGGGTACTGAACAATTCCTCCGCGTACAGAAAGAATTCTTGCGAGTACTGAAGAATTCTTGTGGGTACAGAAACAATTCTTGCGGGTACTGAAGAATTCTTGCGGGTACTGAAGAATTCTTGCGGATACTGAACAATACCAAAAAGATTTTTTTCATGAAAAAAATATTCCTGCAGGTACTGGAAGATTTCTACGGATACTGGAAGATTCCTGCTAGTACTGGAAGATTCCTACAGGTACATGAACATTTTTGCAGGTACACAAAGAATTCTTGTGGGTGCACAAAGAATTCTTGTAGGTGCTAGAATTATCCCTGTGGGTGTTAGAATTATGCATTCACCTACGAAAAAGTATTTTTTTCCTCCAATAAAATCTTTCTTGTGCCAGCCAGAATTGTTCTAGTACCCGCAAGAATTGTTCAGTAGCCGCAAGAATTATTTCTGTACCCGCAAGAATTGTTCAGTACCTGCAAGAATTGTTTCTGTACCCGCAAGAATTGTTCAGTACCCGCAAGAATTGTTCCTGTTTCCGCAAGAATGTTCCTGTTTCCGCAGGAATATATTTTGCATGAAAAAATCTTTTTATTAGGTTCCTGTTTCCTCAGGAATGTTCCTGTTTCCGCAAGAATGTTCCTGTACCCGCAGGAATATATTTTGCATGGAAAAAGTCTTTTTATTATGTTCCTGTTTCCGCAGGAATGTTCCTGTTTCCGCAAGAATGTTCCTGTTTCCGCAAGAATGTCCCTGCTCCGCAGGAATGTTCCTGTACCCGCAGGAATATATTTTGCATGAAAAAAAATCTTTTTAGTATGTCCTATTAGGGGCTCCGTAGTTAAGGGTTTTCCTACTAGGCATAGATTTAGTTTTTCCACCTTATAGAACCTGACTTCACATTACTTCATGAAGGTGTCCTTTGCTAGGAGAGGCCTAGTCAGCATTAAAATCGTGAAATGTTGATGATGGAGAACCTTTAGATGAGCATTTTTTGTCCTTCTATTCTCAGTGCAACATTCCCTAGTAAATGAAATAGCCTCAGTGACTTACTTAAAAGCTGCATATTTCCTTTCTCTAAGAAAGCCCTATTGTCCTAATGATCTTCACCCTAAGCCTAGTTCTTTTTTGGCATTTCAGGTAAGGGCCAGAGTTGAATTAACAACCAAGGTTAATCACTGGCTTTTGGATAGTGCTAGAGTCAGCCAAGGCTAAGTAGTATATACACTATTAGGATTTAACAGTGCTTGCACTAATCCAAACTCAAGACCCAAAAGACACCTCTTCTAGCATCAAACTAGACCCAAAATTGACATTTCCCTACCTTGCTGTACCCCTTTATTCCCTTACCATGGCCATTGCACCTTTTCGCTAAAGTTAGGTCTAACCCTAGTCCTATCACCCACCCAACCCTAACCCTAACCTTACCCTAAACCTAACCCTATCCTCTTCCCTAATTCTTTGCCTAACACTAACCCTACCCCTAACCATAACCCTAACCCTACTCCTAACCAAAACTCCAGCCCCAACCCCAACCCTAACCCTAACCTCTCCCCTAACCCTTACCCTAATAGTAGCCCTAACCATAACCCTAATCCTTACCTTTCCCTTAACCCCAATCCTAACCCTAACCTTAACCCTAACCTTAACCTTAACCCTAACCTTAACCCTAACCCAAATCCTAACCCAAATCCTAACCTTACCCCTAATCTTAACTCTAAACTTAACCCTAACCCTTACCCTAACAGTAGCCCTGAGCCTAACCCTAACATTAACCCTTATTTTTCCCTTAACCCCAACCCTAACCCTGACCTTAATCCTAACCCTAACCCTAGCCCTAATCCTAACCATCGCTCTTTGCAATGTATACAAGTCTAAATATTATATCAACTGCAACATTTTGAATATGGAGGAATGCCAGGTCCAGGGAAAGAGTTCATACAGGATTAGAGTAAATGAACAAGGTTGGGTGAGGGGCAGATTAAGGTTAGGATTAGTATTAGGGTTAGGATAAGGGTTTGGGTTTGAGCTAGGGTTAGAGTTTGGGCTAGGGTAAGGGTAAGGTTTAGAGTTAAGATTGGGGCTGGGGTTAGTGTTAATGGTAGGGTTAGGGTTAGGGTTAAGGGTAAGGGTTAGGGTTGGGGTTAGGGTTAGGGTTAGGGTTAATGGTAGGGTTAGGGTTGGGGTTAGGGTTAGGGTTAAGGGTAAGGGTTAGGGGTTGGGTGAGTGTTACGTTTAGGGGTAGAGGCAGGGTAGGGGACATGGTTGGGGGTAGGGTTAGGGTTATGGTTAAGTTTAGAGTTAGGGTTAGGTCTGGGGTTAGGGTAGGGTTAGGGTTTAGGGTTAGAATTAGGGCTATGGCTAGGGCTAGGGCTGAGGGTAGGGTTAAGGTTAGGATTTAGGTTAGATTTAGGGTTACGGTTCGGGTTAGAGTAAGGGTTAGGGGAGAGGTTATGTTCAGGGTTATGGTTAGGGTTGGGGTAAGGGTTAAGGTTGGGGTAAGGGCTAGGGTTAATGGTAGGGGTAGGGGTAGGGTCATGGTTGGGGTCAGGGTTAGGTTTAGGGTCAGTGATAGGGTAAGGGTTAGGACAGAGGTTAGGATTAGGGTTGGGGTAAGGATCAAGGTTATGGTTAGGGTTGGGTTAAGGGTTAGGCTTTGGGTTTAGGTTAGGGTTAGAGCTAAGGTTAGGGTTTAGGTTAGGGTTAGGGTTACAGTTAGGGTTAGGGTTGGAGTCAACTTTAGGTTAACGTTAAGGTTAGGGTAACGGTTAGATTAAGTGTTTAACATCTGGTACCTCTTAACCATTTAGATCTAGGGTTAGGTTTAGGCAAACATTAGGACTACAGTACTTCTAATGTGATGAGCAGGGTAAGTTTTGGTATGGATTACTGTTTCTATTATCTTCTTAACATACTACGACTACCTTGAATTCCCTTAAAAGTATCGGCTACTCCTTCAATCTTCACAAACATTCACTATTTTCACAAAACATACAATGGATTTTTATGAATGAATTGGCTGCTTTACGAATAGGCAATTATGGTTTTATTACAGTTTACTAAAGTTTGGGTTGTCTCGGGTGAATACTTTTGTCCACACTTAATGCCCTGGACTCAAGGTGTACAATTACTCTATTAGTCGAGTTACATGTAAGGTTAGTTAGTGCTAAAGGTGCAAATTCAATTCATGGATTATGCCTCCAATTATTGACTACAGTGGGCCAAGGCTGAACCTGACATGTTGATAAAACCAGGCAGTTAATTCAGTGATCTTAGGAATCATTCTGCCTTATCCAATTAAGTGATCTTAAGATAAGACTGTCTTGCCTTTTCACAGCCAGCACTAAGATCGCAGTTATATTAGCCTCTGTCCTCCTACACCATTCCAAATAGAACACACTGTGCACAGGGGTAAGATGCCCATAGTGAAAGAATAACAGCGGAAACACTCCTTCTTACAAGAGTGATTACACAAGCATCCCTCCGTCTATATGAGCTACTTATAGAGAATAGGGTGCAGTTGTCCTTGTACAGTATTCAAGTGCACATCATGCCTGAGTAGCCTAAAGAGCCCTCAAGGACTCTCAGCAAATGTCCTCCCTTCCCTCTATATATGTATACAGCAGGGACATTCATTCTTGGGAGCAGGGGTGTTCCATGTGAGTGCTCTTGTACTCAGGTGAAACCACTATGCAGTCATTTCACTAAGATTGCAGTGATCTTACGGCTGGAGAAGGAATAGTGAAGGGATCTCAGGACTTGCTGTGCCTGGCTGGCCTGCAACCACTGTATTGGATAGGGTAGACTGGCTAGATCTTATGATATGTGCCTAGGCTAAGATCGCAGGGGTAGAAATCCCAGGACCTTTTGAATTAACCTCCTGGTTAAGCTTAGCCTCATTGCATATAAGACTTACTTATGAATTCCTGACTAAACAGGCTACCTGGAGGAAATGTATCTCACCCAAGCAAGCTCTAACCCCCACATCAATTTGTTTAGTCTCTAAAGGCTGTGAGTTAATCCATTAAGGGCCATTGGTGCATTTATGCATTGTGCCAATCTGTCATCATGATGCACAAATGAAGTGCTGGTGATTCTGGTAGTTGGTGTTCATGTCGACCCTATTCAACTGTATCAGCCAGGGCTGCAACCGTGCATCTTGCCAACCGATGGGCATGATACACTGATTAATGCATTGGCAGCCTTTATATGTAGGGTTCATTGCATCGAGTCCATTCCATGATTCATGAATGGACCTTGCAGAATATACAGAAGAAATTGATTAAAAGTCTGACGGGTCCACTTTCTGCTAATCTGGTTTACAATTATTTTGTGCATTTCCTATATAAAGATTGGTCGGACTAGCAGATAATCGAGCCAACCAACACAGTGGAGCCAGCCCTTAAAAGGATTAAATTAATCGAAAATGGCAGTCTCTAGTGCTGAGAAGCTCACACTGATTACAAAAATAGTAATTTTCCCTTTTGCCTCAGCCGTTGACATATATAATTATGAGTATGAATGACTTTCTACAGTCTAATCCATTCTTTTGATTGAGAATTCGACCCAATTCTACCATACACTATTCACAAGAAAATGTAGAGAACATTTTTTTCAGTGTGTGAACGTTCTACTAACTTCTACCACCTCCGGACACATTCCCTATCTGTGAATCAAAAGGCAAGGACCACTTGATAGCGGCAAAATGAGGCTTAATGACCATTTCAAGTCTGATCAGGGTTTCAAGACTTTCAATGCCGACTTTTTCCCATGTGTCAAGAGGTGAGATTAAAGGGCTTTCCTCAATGTATTGATATCAATGACCTTTTCTGTTATAATCATTCTTTTTAGAGGTTATTTGAGTGGATTCAAACTGATTCTCCCTTTGAATTAATCAATAATACTGGGTCAGCATAATGTGTAAATAATCTAGTTTATGCTTGTTTGTCTGTCCTTGCATCTTTTACTTGTAATCACAAGCGCACTTTTCAATGCACTCCGCAGGGCATTTCTGAACATATTACAATGACCACATGTCAAATTGTAGGGGAATGCCTTTGAACCCTTACATCTAGTGGTTGGCAATGACTGCACTGGGACAACCACCCTAGTAGTACTAAACCCTATCTGGTTCCCGTACAGAGCGGTCATAGGACATTACTTGCAATCACTGTCTTTAATGTTGAGGTTTTCAAAATGCAGTGGATGTGTGCAATCATAGCTTGTTAGGAATAGACTTGCAAGAGAGGCCGGGTATAAGAAAAGGAAACACTGACAAATGCCTCTTTCCCTGATTTAGTATGTGGTCGGGGGGTATTCTTGCATCTTGACAATCAATGTTCATCCTGGGCTCCAGTGTATGAACTGCACTACTTCACTGAAATATGGTCACAGTGCTTAACCGTTTAGCTTTACACGGGGACCTGGTAGATTCAATAATCCTATTTTAGAGTGAAAGCCCCACTTTCCCTTTTGAATTGGCTCTGTTCTGGAGAGATGCCTTTCATGATAACATAATCATCAAATGACTTGCCACACTTCATACCCAGCAAATTGTCATCACCCTGTGTAAAGTGGCTCACTCATGTCGCTAGATGGAACACAAAGTCGCTTTAGCACAGGTTCGCCAGGAATTGCCATGGTGGTGATCACATAGCCTCACCTCATATGCCGAGGATGGTGATCACTCACCAGGGATGGCGACACATGTGATCACTCACCTCACAATATGAGACGCGCATCACCTCATAACGCATGTTCACCACAGATGGCGAGGATTGTGATCACCCACACACACGGGGGATGGCGCGCGAGTGATCACTCACCTCACTAGATGAAAAGCGCACCTCATGATAGTGCAGATTCACCATGGATTGCAAGTGTGTTGATCACTCAAACTCACCAGCAATGGTGACACAGGTGATCACTCACCTCGCTAGATAAAAATCTCATGATCACAGACACATCATCGACATTGGTAATCATGCAGCCTCACATCCACCAGATCAAAGTATGTTTTGCCAGAAAAGGTATTACCATATGTATTTTCCCTTTAGCCATAGAAAAGGTGTTCATGTAGATATTTCACTATATATTTTTCCTCTAACCAGAGAAAAGGTGTTTATAGATAGTTGTTTTCAGTTTGGAGATACCTCTATCTAAATTCAGTTGATATTTTCTCTATATATTATCTTGTTTGATTCAACTCATATAATAATTACATGGAATTTGATGTGAAACAAGGCACACATTGGATACTTTTTGAAGTGATATCGGCTCACACCTCTGTAATGGTCCAGACATCGAACAGTGCTGCTACCTGAACACCAAAGGAGGAAAATGAGTGAGGTTCCACCATTTGTGTGAAAGTGAGGGCTGCATAGTCACACAGTGAGTTAGAATCATGTTGGCAACAGGGGTGAGGCTTCACCACACTGAGTGAGAGTTGATGATGAGTGGCACAGAGTCACCCATTGAGTGATAATCATGATGGTCAGAGATTCTCCATTATGAGTGAGACTTGACTGTGAGTGACAAAAGATGACACATTGAGTGAGATAAATGGTGGCAACAACCATGAACAGTCACAATGCTGAGTGAAAGGTGACACGCAGTGGCGGACAGTCATGAGGTGGGTGAGAAAATTGTTGATGACAGCGGTGATGATTGGCCATGCCATGCGTGATCACATCGGTGTGTTTCATCTAGCGACATGGGTGATCACACAAAAAGGCCTCACCATCGATCACCAATCATGGCGACAGGTGACGACAACTTGCTGGGTAATAACAATTAGGTACAATGCACCAATGTCAGGTAGTCCGTATCCATCGTGGTGGTGGCTTGGCAGGGCCTGCTGGTGACAGCTGGAAATCACAAGTAGCATGGAGTCCTGTTCTCAGGGATGCCAAGCATGACCAAATATTTATTGACATTTCAGGTTCAGCCCTAGCACTATTAGGCTGATAATTGGTAAAGGCATCACTAAACTTAAGTCGGAACACTAATGCCTCAATTAATCTCATGCCTTTAATACTAACTATCCTGGATAAGGAGCTAATTTTAAGTTGTAAATTGCGTGGTATGGTATCACCATGCCACTATACTGAGCTTTGCCAAAGCTTTTGCATCACTTCATGAATTATTTAATGACTTCTTTGGCACACTTTGGTTAAAAATGCTAAGTACACTTTAGGAGGGCAAAGTTAGTAGCTTTTGAAACTAACAAACAATAATTAGGCATAAACAATTTACAATTACTGTGCCATGTAAGTGATATGGGATAAACAGCTGAGAAGGTATAGCTGAACCTCAAAATCATTCCAAAGATCTGATGGAATCATACCTCCCACCAGGAAGGAGGGTAAATCAAGTTTCCCCACTCTTCATGCAGATTCATTGACCTGGAGAATGAGGGAAGAATCAACACTTCTGGCTCTGTGTAAAGAGTGAAAATATCCTAATAAGGCTGGTTTGTGAAAAGGCTATGATGGTACCAGGCTGGCTGACAATAAACATGTACCAGCCAATGGTTACCAGTGACAAACCCCTTCATTACTTATTGCAAGGGTTCTGAAAGTGGTCATTAACACTAACATGCCAGCTAGGCAGAATATGTCCAGTCAATATGTACATTAGGAATATGCTGTGGAAAATATATGTAATATGACATAGTTGACTGTTCTTCTCAAAGATACTGATATTGTAGATTATTAAATGCATGTTTGAAGTGATATATATGGGTCATTCCACCCAAAGTGGGCACCTAGGATAGGTAGGGGCCAATATGACAAAACTCAGAATTACATTATAAGACTTTATTTTCTTGATAGCCCTACATCTTGGCTTTATGAAAAGGTTCATTCAAGTCATTAACTCCCAGGGGGTCAGTTTTTATCACAGTCGCCATAAAACCATATAAAAACGTGTAATGGGCGTGAGCGAAATGAATGATATGCATATAACACCTCTAAAAATATTCTAATCTCTTAGATATTTTATGTCCAAACTAGTACAATGGGTGAGTAAGTGTATGCCGAAAATTATGAATGGGGCTCCAAAAGTTTTGAAAATATGACATGTCTCGTTCGGTGGAAAATTTGATTTTTGAATAATTTTTTGCTTGCAATCTTAACTTTAGCCTCTGTGGCTTCAAAACCATAGGATAAGCCTACAAATCACTCTATTGTATCTTCACTATGTATATTTCAAGAAACAAGCATCATTTACAGTCTCTATACCATCAACTCAGTAGTGTTGTTGCACAAAAATGACCTTTCAAAGTGCCCGTTTCGCTCACGCCCATTACACTATTACAGCATTTTACAAAGTCCTCAATACATTCACTTAGACCTCTCAGATCATGACTACCACACATATTATTAAAGGAAAGACTGTAGACTATTGATTTACACCGAAATATACACAATATCTGCCACTTTTGGGTGCTCCATGATGCTCGGAAAATGAAAAATCACTAATTTTTTTGCGTTTCTCAAAGTCAAGCGACACATAATGTTAAAAAATCTCACCTCAGAATACTGAATAAGGCTCTAAATACTAGCCACATATGTCTACTAATAGATTTAATAATATTACCCTAGCTCAGGTACATCACAGTTTGACCACAGCTCTACTGCTGCAACCTTACAAAAAGGCCTCTACGGGGTCGTTTCGCTCACGCCCATTACACTATTACAGCATCTTACAAAGTCCTCCTTACATGCACTTAGACCTCTCAGATCATGACTACCACACATATTATTAAAGGAAAGACTGTAGACTATTGATTTACACCAAAATATACACAATATCTGCCACTTTTGGGTGCTCCATGATGCTCGGAAAATGAAAAATCACTAATTTTTTTGCATTTCTCAAAGTCAAGCGACACACAATGTTAAAAAATCTCACCTCAGAATACTGAATAAGGCTCTAAATACTAGCCACATATGTCTACTAATAGATTTAATAATATTACCCTAGCTCAGGTACATCACAGTTTGACCACAGCTCTACTGCTGCAACCTTACAAAAAGGCCTCTACGGGGTCGTTTCGCTCACGCCCATTACACTATTACAGCATCTTAAAAAGTCCTCCATACATGCACTTAGACCTCTCAGATCATGACTACCACACATATTATTAAAGGAAAGACTGTAGACTATTGATTTACACCAAAATATACACAATATCTGCCACTTTTGGGTGCTCCATGATGCTCGGAAAATGAAAATCACTAATTTTTTTGCGTTTCTCAAAGTCAAGCGACACACAATGTTAAAAAATCTCACCTCAGAATACTGAATAAGGCTCTAAATACTAGCCACATATGTCTACTAATAGATTTAATAATATTACCCTAGCTCAGGTACATCACAGTTTGACCACAGCTCTACTGCTGCAACCTTACAAAAAGGCCTCTACGGGGTCGTTTCGCTCACGCCCATTACACTATTACAGCATCTTACAAAGTCCTCCTTACATGCACTTAGACCTCTCAGATCATGACTACCACACATATTATTAAAGGAAAGACTGTAGACTATTGATTTACACCAAAATATACACAATATCTGCCACTTTTGGGTGCTCCATGATGCTCGGAAAATGAAAAATCACTAATTTTTTTGCATTTCTCAAAGTCAAGCGACACACAATGTTAAAAAATCTCACCTCAGAATACTGAATAAGGCTCTAAATACTAGCCACATATGTCTACTAATAGATTTAATAATATTACCCTAGCTCAGGTACATCACAGTTTGACCACAGCTCTACTGCTGCAACCTTACAAAAAGGCCTCTACGGGGTCGTTTCGCTCACGCCCATTACACTATTACAGCATCTTACAAAGTCCTCCATACATGCACTTAGACCTCTCAGATCATGACTACCACACATATTATTAAAGGAAAGACTGTAGACTATTGATTTACACCAAAATATACACAATATCTGCCACTTTTGGGTGCTCCATGATGCTCGGAAAATGAAAATCACTAATTTTTTTGCGTTTCTCAAAGTCAAGCGACACACAATGTTAAAAAATCTCACCTCAGAATACTGAATAAGGCTCTAAATACTAGCCACATATGTCTACTAATAGATTTAATAATATTACCCTAGCTCAGGTACATCACAGTTTGACCACAGCTCTACTGCTGCAACCTTACAAAAAGGCCTCTACGGGGTCGTTTCGCTCACGCCCATTACACTATTACAGCATCTTACAAAGTCCTCCTTACATGCACTTAGACCTCTCAGATCATGACTACCACACATATTATTAAAGGAAAGACTGTAGACTATTGATTTACACCAAAATATACACAATATCTGCCACTTTTGGGTGCTCCATGATGCTCGGAAAATGAAAAATCACTAATTTTTTTGCATTTCTCAAAGTCAAGCGACACACAATGTTAAAAAATCTCACCTCAGAATACTGAATAAGGCTCTAAATACTAGCCACATATGTCTACTAATAGATTTAATAATATTACCCTAGCTCAGGTACATCACAGTTTGACCACAGCTCTACTGCTGCAACCTTACAAAAAGGCCTCTACGGGGTCGTTTCGCTCACGCCCATTACACTATTACAGCATCTTAAAAAGTCCTCCATACATGCACTTAGACCTCTCAGATCATGACTACCACACATATTATTAAAGGAAAGACTGTAGACTATTGATTTACACCAAAATATACACAATATCTGCCACTTTTGGGTGCTCCATGATGCTCGGAAAATGAAAATCACTAATTTTTTTGCGTTTCTCAAAGTCAAGCGACACACAATGTTAAAAAATCTCACCTCAGAATACTGAATAAGGCTCTAAATACTAGCCACATATGTCTACTAATAGATTTAATAATATTACCCTAGCTCAGGTACATCACAGTTTGACCACAGCTCTACTGCTGCAACCTTACAAAAAGGCCTCTACGGGGTCGTTTCGCTCACGCCCATTACACTATTACAGCATCTTACAAAGTCCTCCTTACATGCACTTAGACCTCTCAGATCATGACTACCACACATATTATTAAAGGAAAGACTGTAGACTATTGATTTACACCAAAATATACACAATATCTGCCACTTTTGGGTGCTCCATGATGCTCGGAAAATGAAAAATCACTAATTTTTTTGCATTTCTCAAAGTCAAGCGACACACAATGTTAAAAAATCTCACCTCAGAATACTGAATAAGGCTCTAAATACTAGCCACATATGTCTACTAATAGATTTAATAATATTACCCTAGCTCAGGTACATCACAGTTTGACCACAGCTCTACTGCTGCAACCTTACAAAAAGGCCTCTACGGGGTCGTTTCGCTCACGCCCATTACACTATTACAGCATCTTACAAAGTCCTCCATACATGCACTTAGACCTCTCAGATCATGACTACCACACATATTATTAAAGGAAAGACTGTAGACTATTGATTTACACCAAAATATACACAATATCTGCCACTTTTGGGTGCTCCATGATGCTCGGAAAATGAAAATCACTAATTTTTTTGCGTTTCTCAAAGTCAAGCGACACACAATGTTAAAAAATCTCACCTCAGAATACTGAATAAGGCTCTAAATACTAGCCACATATGTCTACTAATAGATTTAATAATATTACCCTAGCTCAGGTACATCACAGTTTGACCACAGCTCTACTGCTGCAACCTTACAAAAAGGCCTCTACGGGGTCGTTTCGCTCACGCCCATTACACTATTACAGCATCTTACAAAGTCCTCCTTACATGCACTTAGACCTCTCAGATCATGACTACCACACATATTATTAAAGGAAAGACTGTAGACTATTGATTTACACCAAAATATACACAATATCTGCCACTTTTGGGTGCTCCATGATGCTCGGAAAATGAAAAATCACTAATTTTTTTGCATTTCTCAAAGTCAAGCGACACACAATGTTAAAAAATCTCACCTCAGAATACTGAATAAGGCTCTAAATACTAGCCACATATGTCTACTAATAGATTTAATAATATTACCCTAGCTCAGGTACATCACAGTTTGACCACAGCTCTACTGCTGCAACCTTACAAAAAGGCCTCTACGGGGTCGTTTCGCTCACGCCCATTACACTATTACAGCATCTTAAAAAGTCCTCCATACATGCACTTAGACCTCTCAGATCATGACTACCACACATATTATTAAAGGAAAGACTGTAGACTATTGATTTACACCAAAATATACACAATATCTGCCACTTTTGGGTGCTCCATGATGCTCGGAAAATGAAAATCACTAATTTTTTTGCGTTTCTCAAAGTCAAGCGACACACAATGTTAAAAAATCTCACCTCAGAATACTGAATAAGGCTCTAAATACTAGCCACATATGTCTACTAATAGATTTAATAATATTACCCTAGCTCAGGTACATCACAGTTTGACCACAGCTCTACTGCTGCAACCTTACAAAAAGGCCTCTACGGGGTCGTTTCGCTCACGCCCATTACACTATTACAGCATCTTACAAAGTCCTCCTTACATGCACTTAGACCTCTCAGATCATGACTACCACACATATTATTAAAGGAAAGACTGTACACTATTGATTTACACCAAAATATACACAATATCTGCCACTTTTGGGTGCTCCATGATGCTCGGAAAATGAAAAATCACTAATTTTTTTGTATTTCTCAAAGTCAAGCGACACACAATGTTAAAAAATCTCACCTCAGAATACTGAATAAGGCTCTAAATACTAGCCACATATGTCTACTAATAGATTTAATAATATTACCCTAGCTCAGGTACATCACAGTTTGACCACAGCTCTACTGCTGCAACCTTACAAAAAGGCCTCTACGGGGTCGTTTCGCTCACGCCCATTACACTATTACAGCATCTTACAAAGTCCTCCATACATGCACTTAGACCTCTCAGATCATGACTACCACACATATTATTAAAGGAAAGACTGTAGACTATTGATTTACACCAAAATATACACAATATCTGCCACTTTTGGGTGCTCCATGATGCTCGGAAAATGAAAAATCACTAATTTTTTTGCGTTTCTCAAAGTCAAGCGACACACAATGTTAAAAAATCTCACCTCAGAATACTGAATAAGGCTCTAAATACTAGCCACATATGTCTACTAATAGATTTAATAATATTACCCTAGCTCAGGTACATCACAGTTTGACCACAGCTCTACTGCTGCAACCTTACAAAAAGGCCTCTACGGGGTCGTTTCGCTCACGCCCATTACACTATTACAGCATCTTACAAAGTCCTCCATACATGCACTTAGACCTCTCAGATCATGACTACCACACATATTATTAAAGGAAAGACTGTAGACTATTGATTTACACCAAAATATACACAATATCTGCCACTTTTGGGTGCTCCATGATGCTCGGAAAATGAAAAATCACTAATTTTTTTGCGTTTCTCAAAGTCAAGCGACACACAATGTTAAAAAATCTCTCCTCAGATTACTGAATTAGGCTCTAAATACTAGCCACATATGTCTACTAATAGATTTAAGTACCTTAGAATACATGGGGTAGCCTTTACTCACACTTATGATGGCCCAATAAAATGTTAGCTATATCGCTCACGCCCATTACACGATAGAGTTACCTTTAAAAGACAATCATACATGCACTTACACCTCTCAGATCATGACTACCACACATATTATTAAGGGAGAGACTGTAGACTATTGATTTACACCAAAATATATACAATATCTGCCACTTTTGGGTGCTCCATGATGCTCGGAAAATGAAAAATCACTAATTTTTTTGCGTTTCTCAAAGTCAAGCGACACACAATGTTAAAAAATCTCTCCTCAGATTACTGAATTAGGCTCTAAATACTAGCCACATATGTCTACTAATAGATTTAAGTACCTTAGAATACATGGGGTAGCCTTTACTCACACTTATGATGGCCCAATAAAATGTTAGCTATATCGCTCACGCCCATTACACGATAGAGTTACCTTTAAAAGACAATCATACATGCACTTACACCTCTCAGATCATGACTACCACACATATTATTAAAGGAGAGACTGTAGACTATTGATTTACACCAAAATATATACAATATCTGCCACTTTTGGGTGATCCATGTGGTAAAAGTGGTGATAACCAGGATCAATGACATCTAACCAGTGCACTCTCTGCGGAACTTGATAAGCTTTCGATCCGCCAGTTGGATCGTTAGGGGATGGAGTGTGAAGACAGCAGTCTTCGTGTTGCCGTATCGACTCGGCTTAGGAAGAGAGATCCTGCCAAGAATATTGAGGGGGTGGATCTTGGCTTCGATGATCTCCTTTCCCCACATGAAGCTTGACCCCAACGTGAATCTTCTCTTGTCTGATTTTGGAATGATGTTCCGCAGCATCTGGTGCACTAGATAGAAGCCCTTGTCCTTGGCTACCACCTTACCTACAAACCATATGTCGTTGTTGGAGTTGGTGCCGTCCAGGCTGGCAGTGACAAGGAAGTCACCTACCTGGTACTCATCTTGAACCAGCACCAACTTTCCAATACTGTCCTTAGGCAAGGTCGAGGTCGGTAGATCCTGTCGTGCTTGCTTTGTTGTAGGGACGGCGACAACGCGCTCTGCGGCACGCTTTCGTGCGGCACACGGGGCAACGTTCTCCTTGTCAGCCGTGGCAGGAGTTGGCACCCGGTCACTTCGGGTGCGCTTACGTGCCACGGCTTGTGTGTCGTCCCTGGTGCGCTTGCAGACAGTGGTGCGCACAACAGGATCGTAGTCGGGGTCCACGCCGTCCACCGTGACAGGAGACCTGGCAGGCCGCGTTTTCATCTGAACCAGGCCGCCCTGCTTTGGTGGGGGATGAAGACTTGCATCCGCGTCGTCCGCCACAGCAGGGACACGGGCAGGCCGCGTTTTCATCTGCCGTGTTTGCTTCGGCGGGGGCTTCTTCTTGTCGGTGAACTGCAGCTGATGCTCGATCCATCCCGGGCAGCCAAACATGGACCTACAGTCAACCCAACAGCAGGGGTCGAAGCAGGATTTGTCACGGACAGCGAGTGACCTTCCTTCCTGCTTGACCATGGCAGCGTGGACACGCAAGGTGCCCTGCACTGGTTTGTCTGCTGCCACTGAGCCGACAGTGAGGCGGGCGGAGGCGACATCCTGCAGAGGAACATGGATGTAGTGAATGCGGCCGTCTAGTGAATTTCCTTCGGCCGCAAACTCCTCTGCATTCTTGATGATGCGCTTCTGCTTGACGATGTTGTCGGCGTTGCGCTTTGCGGCAGCACCGACACCGTCGCAGGGGCCTTTTCCATGGCCCGCCTCAAAGTAGGTCCATGTTGCTCGGAGACCGTCTAGAAGCTCCGTGTGGCGCACGAGTATCGAAAATACCGAGATATTCCGATACTGGCTGGAGGGGGAATCGGAGGCATAATGAACCACCTTGACGTGTGGCAGGTTCTCCCGTAGGAATGCTGCCAGACAGCGTAGAAATGCCAAGATGGCACCAGTATCATGCCTCCGGTCGTCAGTACACAGAGCCACAGAGTGATGGTTTGTGGCGCCAGTGTCCTCATCACGGTAGTGGATGACTGCAGGGTGCAGGGTCACTGGCTCCTTCGCATAGTAGGTACTCTGTGGAGCATCGGGGTATGATACCATCCAATTTTCGGCAAAGTCCATTTGGATGGTAACTTCCAGCGACGACATCCCCGCTCGCAGCTCACGTATGATGCGGTGTTGATTGTGTGCACGATCGACATGGGCCGCCATGGTGATGAAGTGGGTTCTAGTCTCCTTAATGAAGGTCGCCCGAGATTTCTCTTCTATTTCAGGGCGAAGCTTCTTGATTGTAGACTTTTTCTTTGTTCCGTCTTTCCCTGTCGATACATACACAACATCCACATTTTTCCACACTTGATAGGAAACGGTCTCTGGGACCTTCTCTTGGAGCATTGTTTCCAAAGACTCCAAACCCATAGTCTCAAACATTTTGTCTGTCATTTTGATACCAACAGCCTTCATCCGTAGAGCGAAGTTTTGGTGCTTTTGGCACAGACAGACATCCTCACTCTGGAGATCCACCGGGATGAACCAGGGCAGGTGTTTACGACGAATCTTGTAGAACAGAGCGCGTTTGACTGGCAAGTGAGGATGTGTCTCCTGATACTTATGGTGAAGGACATAGAGAAACTCGTTCAGGTACACCTTCTGGTGCTTCACTATGCCGACAGTCTTTGTCTCTTTCTTGCCTGGTCTGACGCTGGAGTTCTCTGGGTCAGACAAGAACTTTTGGACGCTCTCTATCCTGGCCACCTGTTCCATCTTCCGGGATGAGAGCTGCTTTTTACGGGTTCGGTCCAGAGTCTGCCGATGCATGCGGAGGTCCTTTGCCAAGCACATAAGAATGCCCTTTTGCTTCATTACGGGTGGGGAAAGGACCTTTGACATTATGGCAACTTTGTCCTTGGTGTTGAGTCTGGCCAAACCTTCATATACAGCCCTCATACTCTTGGCTTTGACTGCCGGCAGAGCTGGTTCCACGTCATCCTGTGCAGCCACTGCAACGCGCTCCTCCGTGTGCGCTACAGTGGGTTCACCAGTGTCCTGTGCAGCCACTGTAACGCGCTCCTCCGTGTGCGCTACAGTGGGTTCACCAGTGTCCTGTGCAGCCACTGCAACGCGCTCCTCTGTGTGCGCTACAGCGGGTTCACCAGCGCCGTCCCGTGCAACGGGGGGTGGACTTTTGGACTGGGTCTGGGCAAGCTGAGCCTGCAGCTCAGCGATCTGTTGCTGCGCCTCAGTCAGGTCCCTGTTTATTCGCCAGCGTTGATAGTAGTGGCGGTTTGTTCTGGGAGTGTTTGTCTTCCTTGGCCGTTTTGACAGGTTTGTAGGGGTGGTCGGTGTTGGTGTGGTGGGCGGTCGTGTTGTCGGCATCGTTGGGGTCCGGTTGGGTCCTGCGCATGCACTGCAAACAAATGAACAATTATAAATTTCATGATTCATACAGGTATTAATTTAGGAGAACATGCAGGATTGAAAATGAGCGTTTCGCTCACGCCCATTACACTCGGACAAATTGCACTGCAAACAAATGGACAATTATAAATTTCATGATTCATACAGGTATTAATTTAGGAGAACATGCAGGATTGAAAATGAGCGTTTCGCTCACGCCCATTACACTCGGACAGCATCTTCCCAAAGCCATCATACAACCACTTAGACCTTTCAGTTCATTACATGAATAATATATTCTTGTAGGGGAGACAGTAGACTCATACCAAAATATACAAAATCACTTTTTTACACATTTTCAAAATAACTACCACATAGGGCAGAAATCTTAATTCTAATCATAACAACAAGTCAAACTGTTCAACAACAAAAGAAACATTCAACATGGAACTATATATATTCCAATTATAATAGTTACTTTCACTCAGTCGAGACTTTACGGACTGTCGCACTGTAAGTTAACAACGGTTATAAATATTAAAATTAATTATCTATAGGAAAAAATCATGCTAAGTTAGACAATACCGACAAAGTCTAGATTCACTTTAGATAAACATTCTTTATAGACAAAAGGATACAATAAATTTTATATTAAACCTGGATTGACAAATGATCATCATTCCTTATAAATACTTACGCGATGTCCTCTAGCAGAGAGACATTGTACGTTGTAGGAGAGCGCATCGGGGGCTCGGACACTGTCCGCGCGCTACGGCGCTTCTCAGGTGAGGGGCGGCGAGCAGCTTCCCGAGTCGGCCGGGTTTCGCGCTGATGTGGCATCTCCACTGCCGCACTCTGCTCAGCTGCTGGGGCACCCTGCTGGGTGGCTGGAACCTCAGGCTGTGGCTCTTCATCCGACAGGAGTAGAGGGTTGTCGATAGTGTCCTGAAGTATAGAGCAGGAAGAAAATACATAAATGATTGGAAATAGTCAATGCAGGGACAGCATATTAAAAAATCAGGATGCATGGTCAAAGCTCGAATGATAAATTAATTCTGTAAACATACACCTTATAAATAATTAATGCCTGTGACACTTAATTAATACTCACTCCAGGGTCGTCGAAGCAGTCAACTGACTGATAGCGCGGGCGATGGAAGTTGAGCGCAACCTTCAGTGTCGCACGCCCCGGGCGGCCTGCTGGCGTGTCACTCTTGCTCCTAGTACGGCCTTTGCCTCTACCAGTGGCAGGCGTCTTGCTGGTGCCGGAACGCGGCACGGCTTGGGCAGCAGCTGGTGGTGCTGCCGCTGCGGCCTCACCTGACCCCTCCTCACCGGCTGCAAGGGCAGCCGTAGCCTCCTCCGCCTCGAGGTTCCTAACATGCTGAATGAGAAGAACATGTGTATGTCAATTCAGGTAAAATTGAGACTTTAATCCATACACTCACTAGAAAAGAAAGTGAGCATTATTAAATACAGTCTAGATTCAATATCATCACTTTGCATACCTCTTCTGCTGATGTTTTAGTCCATTCCGGCGGAGGGACACCCTTCCTTCGGGCCGTAGCTACAGCACGGCAGCGACGTACGCGGTACGCATTTAGCCTCGATTCATGCAGTAGCTTCGCATCACTAGCCTCCGCCTTGCACTTGGCTTTGCTTATGCTTCTACGGACCTTCTCTTTCTCCTTGAAAGCCTCCTCGCCTAGAGTTTCGCAGAGCTTGTCGCGATAACGTGACTGGGACACCTTCCCCGGCACCTTTTCTTCTGGTGGCAGCTTGTGTCGCGGCATCTGTAGAGATAAAGAAAAAGTTATATTGAGAGGTGGTAAATTATTAAAATCAAAGGTACGTATTTGCAGTTTAAAAGCATGGAATTACAAGTGAAATGTGCATAAACCTTACCAGTATAGTGGACATTAATTTTAGAAAACCAGGGGAGATTGTACCAGAGTTAAGTGGATAAATGTGAGAAAATATGGAAAAATGGCCTAGGTCAGATACTTGGTCAAAAAAAATTTCCTAGAAATGGCTCAGTGACCATTTCATATTATGGGGGGACCATGTGCGCACATTCTGGTATTTTTTGGGGTGGCTGGCCTCAGTGGAAGTGATGTTTTTATCCATTTATGTAAAAATGTAATGGGCGTGAGCGAAACAAAAACTTCATTAAATCAAAGAAATATTTGGCAAACCAACATGGTTTTGGGTCAGGATAGTGGACAATAGGCCCAAATATAACACTAAGCAAAAAAATTGGAATAGAAATGTGTATTGGCCATGTAAGAGGAAATATTCAAAATTGTGTAATGGGCGTGAGTGAAACGTCACCAAAAGGCCTTAGACAGTCACTGTGGCAATATAATCAAACCCAGCAGCAATGTAACACAATTAAACAATGATAAATACATGGAGGATGTATAATTTCCACACAATAGTATGTAAATAGTGAGTAATTGGTGAAAATTCAATGGCTAAAGGTGAGAAATTTGGTATGAAGGGGTAAAAAAAATAGTTTCAAATGACCCATGGGCTTCCAATATGGCAGAAAGTGGACTGAACTAGCTCAAAATGAAAGATTATACCCTATTCTAACGTAAAAACCACACTTAGTACACTAAAACAACACAAAACAGTGAATGAGAGACCAGATACACCTAACCGGCACTCGAATTTTATTTCGCTCACGCCCATTACATATTATTTCTTGGGGGACCAGAACCTTTAAAAATGGCGTCACAGCACGGATTTTCGGCCGGGTCGATCGTTTTTCACATATTCTTCAATATGTACACACTTTCGGTACACAAAAAGCAAATCAAAACATGCCATCAGCATTCAACATCAATATTTCATCGAGTTTGGGTCAATACTACTCACCTTTTTGTCGATATTTGCAAAATATTTGGAAGATTCTCAGTGTCGATCGCTTCCAAACAAACAACAAGGTTTCTTTTTCCGGTCTAGCCAAAGTCCCGGATGCAGCGACTTCCTGTCGGGTAACACGACGTAGTTTTCTTTTCCCGCCGAAAATTGGCGCTATTTCGCTCACGCCCATTACATCGATTGAATGCTCTCAGTTTGGCATAACCAAGGCACATAGAGACACCATTTTTTTTTTAAATCGTCTCAAAAACAGTAGTTCTTTAAGTTAGGATGGATGGCAGAATCAAAACTTCAACAGTTTTCGACGTACATGCGGAAAAGTGAATGTAATGGGCGTGAGCGAAATGTACTTGAAAATCACTCCGATGTGTATTGTGTGGTCATGTCTGCATACAGACCCTAGACTTCTGTACCAGAAAATCCCCTATGGGGACCCTAATTATTGTGGCATATAAGATTAATGAGGATGGTTTCTTAGTAGGCCTACCAGTACATTTTTATTTCAATCACGCCCATTACATCGCCGGTATTTGGTTATAAAAACCATCAGGGGAAACAATTTGCCATCCAGACAACCTCCAAACCACATGGAAATATTAGATAGGATCCCCCACTAAGGTATAGATAAAATTGTACATGTCTATTGATGCTTGGTTTGATGTTATAGAGCCTGTATTGAGGTGGAGATTGAAAAAAAAGGCAATTTTTGGCCATTTTTCAACTTTGGACTTCCATATCTAAAAAAAAAAACGGGCCGACATCCGCAAATCTGCCCTCATTTTAAAGCCCAGGGTGTTTTCTTTCTAATTAAACCAAAAATAAGAAGAGTTGATCATAAGTTTTTATTCTACAGCCTCCTGTATCCAAAAAAGACCCAAAATACCCCAAGTGCCCACTTTGGGTGGAATGGCCCATATATATATAAATATATATATATATATATATATATATATATATATATATATATATGTATTATATATAGGCCAAAGTTGTGAGAAGGAGCATCTAGTGCATGTGCTCTGTTTTCTTGTTGCCCCTGTCTTCATTTCCAACTATGCCTTTATATGTAAGGTTAAAGCTCAGCTACAATGACATAACTACTTTGTTTAGAAAATACCAAATGCAAAAACCTAAAGCCACAAATTTTTAGAAGTAAAAGTCTTAAGATTCTATTTATTGAGTAAAAGGAAACTGGCATGTTTTTCAATCAAATGAATCACCTTTCTGGTATTTCTACCTGAGTGGTGTATAATGTAATATTGTCCCATGTCCTGTCCTCTTGGGGAATCTATAACACTCAATATGTGACCACTACTTAGGTTGCCTTTGCATAGCAGGAAACCTATACCCCAATCCAAATAAGCATCTAGCCACAAGGTCTCCAGAGGAGAGATGCTGCTATGGATTATTTATACATCTGTGCGTTTGTGAAGGAACCCATGGCAAGCTTCATTTTCCAGACAAGGTTTGGCCCAAGTAAATACTGCCTCTGCAGTACATTGGGTGCCAAGCCCATCTTTTATAAAGCTGCAACAAAATCCTTACTGCTGCCAAACAGGCTAGGCTGAATTCACCTGAGCCATGTTCATGTCAGGTGGTTAAAGCTCTAAGTTTAGTAGAGATGATTCCATGCTATTGAAGAATTTCTTTCTTAATATTTAGAACTTTTTTTTCATTGATGTGAAATTTCCAAAAGTATGTATTTAAAAATGCTAACATTTATTTAAAAACAAAAAGATGACATAAACTCTAATAAGATGCATGCAGCAAGTAAATCTCATTTTATTTCTTCAATGCCCCCAGCTGGAAACTGGTGAACTCTAATGATGCCTAACTAACTGGTAATTTCTTGCAATGTTCTGGTCTGCCCCTCATATTTCATATATGAAGGAAGTGTGCAGGCCATAAATTGCATGTAAAATGCCTCAAGTGCACTAGTATATAGAATCATATCAACTTTTTTTGTAGTCTGAAATGATTGAAAGCAAATTGATTCCCAATCAGGGAGCATGGTCTACAATAGACATAAGTCATGCCCATTGTAACGATGATGAACCAGAATCCACACTACAGATACTTTTGTATATAGATTCACCAGATATCTGAATTTCCACATGCCATAGCTGCCTGTATCAATAAAGGAACATGGCATGCATTTTGACTTGCTTTAAATCAGCTGTCATACCTAGACAACAGGGCTAATACAGTCTATCCAAAGCCCTGCCTAGAAATGAATTCCACAAGTTACCAACTGTATGAGCTTGATGAACACCAGATGATTCACCGTAATCCATCAATTTAGTATGATTTCATTTGTTCCATTGTGCAGTAGGCACCCCTCAAATGCAATGCAAGGAGAAGACTAAAATTTTATGTTTCCATACAATACAAGTTTTGTTGATGAATATTTTCTGTTGACCTTAATCTCTGAGTGAACTTCTTCATATGATAAATGATGAGAAACTATGGGTATCATTGAGTATGTTATGCTTGAAAACAGTCAACCATATATTCACGGCCCTATCAAAACACACCAAACCTAAAAGAAGAAACTATTATGCTCATTTGTACACTGATAATGTGCTTTCAGACTTTCAATGGTGATCATAATGCCATTGCTTTACAGGATTGTAGATATGACTGCATAATACACGTCAACAAGAAATGCAGTTGTGACTGCGTAAAAAAACACCTCCCGCCGTTAATGTCGGTATACCAGCTGTTTGATGACATGTCTTATAAAAACAGACATAAAGAAGATTTCACAATTATCAATTTCCCTATTCAGTAATTTTGTATTGTGAGACCTCATCATATGGGGCAAATGCAATCATCATAGCACACTCCCGTACCGCTTCGCGGTACCGCCGCTACGCGGCGTGGGAGGCGCTAAAAAATGGCAATGCTATTATCTAGCTTATGTGTCATATACATGTACCCCTAACATGAGGTAAAGTGTGGCTAAATGAGCAATCTCCTTACAAACTCAGAACATTTACCATGTTCTATACCACCTACACACCCAATAGTCATTTAGTTGGCACATAGTAACTTTTTAGTGGTAATGGTGATGGCCAAACATTCCAGTCTACCTCTTTATTTCATCAGCCCTGCTCTCCCTTTTACCTATTCACCCATGAAAATGGACATGGATATGTATATTAACTCCTTTATAGTTATAAATATGCTTAATATTTATTACTTATATCCGGGGAAGGGTTCAGGACATCAGCTCTGCCCTCCGCCTCCTTATAGCAATCGGATACCTAATCTTCGATTGCCCAGCTGGTCTCCCATAATCAACTTAACTCCTTGTATAAAATAGTCAACCTATAAGACAAACACTGCTACTTGTGTAAACTGCTATAGACGAATCTATTTATGTTTGTTGTACATACGTTATAAACAGTTTCATGATGCTGTCATTTGTATGATATTAAACAGGATGAAACGTCATGGTGCAAACCGCATAACTTTGTTGCAATAAAAAATCAAATCAAATTTATTTGCACCCTTACTAATAAAACTTTACACTATCGCAGACTAGAATGATATCCCCGCTTGTTGTTGTAAAACTATGGTGTAACCATTGTATATGATTAGAGGAATTGCATTGTAGAAGGACCCATTGCAATTCCTTCTAGAAGACATGCCAGAAATTATTTTTGCCAGAATTTATGTGCGACTAAAAATAAATTATTGAGTTATCGATAGACATAATTATCAGGTGCAACCTTGTTCTTATTATTTTCATGTCATCTGAATAAAATATTCCAAGGGAATCAAGACAGCAACTATATCATCTTAAAAATGCATTCAGCATTTCAATCTTTTAATTACATATTCACTTTCCTGATGATAGGCTTTGCGAGCAGCTAGGCAACAGTCTAGGCATGTCGTCATATTATGGAGCTGAAGTAACTAAAGAATCTGACAGACATGAAGACTAATGGCCCATTAAGAAGACCATATTGTGCCACTGTTTAGGCTTGGGATGGCAGCTATTGTCAAGCAATGGACTTAATAAAATAAATTGGAACTCGCCAATAAAATTACAATATCTTTATTGCATTAGTGACTCCATCGTTGACATGATTAATCTGCTATGAGCAGTACATGCTATTGGAATGGAATTAATAAACATTGTGATGAGACAAGCTTAATACACTGAGTTTCCTCATTGGCCTTACCTCCTAATAAGATATACAGAATCCATCACTGCTCCTTAGTAAAGGGATTGTTACTACTATGTACTACATGGTCTCTCAGAGCTACACCGCTGGTGTGTGTAGTTTAGCTCCTCTCTCATAAAAGACACCCAACTGTCTATTGTGTTTACTATTTATAATGCTACACTGAGGGACTGGAGGATATCTATGGTTTCGGTTTCATAACACTATCCGATCCTTGGGATACCACGCTGGAGGACCCTCCATGGCAAAAACCATTCTATGCATTATTATGAAGTACACAATTCTATTATAATCATAGGTTTTAAATAGGCGATTAATATAGGGCTATTATTTATCATATTCTATAGTCTAACGCTATTCCCAATGCCTAACAACCAGTGGCATATAGATGTGCTTATGAGATGCGAAAATACGCAACTTGAAAAATAAAATAATTCTTACCTGCAATTCTGAGTACAGTTATAACATTAGGAAACTATCTGTTTTGCCCTCTGGATACATTTGCACTTTCTAACATGGAAACAATGACTATGCACACTGTCATTCCAAACTAAATTGCTATTACCTCATAGGCAATAAGACCACTTTGAGTGTTTCCATATAAAAGAGTATTATAAGATATGTGATGAGTATGACATACTTGTATCATTAATTGGAACACTTGCCTGTATACACTATGCCTAATCCCCCCACTATTTGCATTCCTGTCAAGGCTGAATGACAGTCTGAATTTGAAGGTACCACGAGTAATGTAATTACCCAAAGGCAGACACAGCCAGAAGCTACTCTAGATACCCCATCTTACTCTCCAAGCACATGATCGAACCTATTGATGGTACTTCACATCTGGCATGCGGCCCTACAACAGTTTCATGTCTCTTTTACACCTTAAGACAGATTATTAATCCCTGGTTTTGTATTATTTGTAACCTTGCAATATCTGCTATATTAGCACAGTCAGTGATAAAGCAACAATAGTAATATGGGGAGTATACACTGTTTGTAGATCGATATGCTAGCTTTCTCTGTTGGAAGATGTCTGATTTTTGCAAGCTTAAAGATAAAGGCTGCGGCCTTTCTTACAGTGCCATTTAAGAAGGAGGCCATGAATGAAGCACACTAAGAGCCAAACGCTGTCCTCAGCCATGTGGCTCTCAGTAAGGCACTTGAAGGGCTTAGCCTAGGCCAGTCTATTTGCTCGCATCACACCCTTACAGTCTAAAAATAAACCACTTTAATGGGATTCCATGGTGTTACAAATGCATCTTGCTGGACATCTATGCTTTGACAACATAATTGTCTGTTCCTGTACCAGGGCAGCTTTAATACCTTATTTAAATCTCACGGGACTGATGCAGTCCTGGGGAAGATGCAGGCAATCAGTAGCACTGTATAAGTACATCGTTAAGTATGTCAGGCTGCTTAAACTGGTCACTAACCTTTCTCTTATCCTATTTAATTGTGCCCTAATATTGAAGCCTTATATCATAACGGAACCACGATCCTGTTAGCTCTTGGGATCTACAAGTAAAATGTGTCTAGCTTTTGACAGGAATTGTTTCAAAGTCCTTAGCTGCTGACTATTGATGTCCATATGAATCAATGTCCCTATTGGGCAATGTCAACTCCTGCATAGTGGTGAAGGTTATCCAAGAAAATCCTTATTTTTGGTGAGAGGAGTTTCTGGCAAAGAGAAGGGGGGAGCAAAGATTAACTGTTAGTCAAAGTCGAATTGCTGCTTTTAAGGACTTTACTAACTCGCCAGTTTCACAAAAAAAACGTCTTTTTAATATTACTGTGTTAACTTATGGAAGGACCCACTAGAAACCATGGCATGAGAAATATGAAAAGAATAGGCAGAACAGATTTCGTTACCCTACTTTATATCCATGTTTGGCCCTACCATTTCAGGTAACGAGACACCTGCCATTTCTATGTGTGTGCAGAAAATGTATAGACACCAATTCGATAGATATTATATCCACTCTATTCCATTCACCTTTTATAGAAAACTCAGCTTTTGAAATTCTGAAATCTCTTGAATATTCAGACAAATGCCTGACAGCCTTGCCACATTTACAATCTCTGTGGCTCCTGACTCTTGGCAGCTTGCTTAATTTCCACTACTAAACATTTTGTCCATTTTGCTCTCAATTTCAAGAAGGTTCTGATTGATTTCAGGAAGTCCATTTTAACACCCACTTCACACTGACAGATAACAGCACTTGTTTCATATTACCGGAAGAATTCAAGGAATTCTGGGAAGGTGGCTTTTATCGCTTTGAAAGTTGAGATGTCTGCATGGTGATGATGGACATTTCCAAATAATATCCAGGGCTTCGGGTCATAGCCAGTAACTTTTAAAGGCTGCATGTCTTCAGGTTCACGTTTCAGTGCTACTCCAATGGAAATCCTCATATTTGACTTGATGGGCACAGTGAGTCATAGTATAAATATACCCAAGCAGTGTATTGTTGAGCCCTTTAAGCTCAGTAAGTTGCTTGAATGTATCCAGGGAAAGTCGCTCATATATAAATATATGTCATAGACCTGCATCAGGAGCTTAATTCAAAACATCCTGGGATCGCAACCCCAGCGATCTCAGTGTAGGCACGTACATATCATAAGACCTGGCTGGTCTACCCTATCTAATGCAGTGGTTGCAGGCCTGACAGGAATAGCAAGTCCTGGGGTCACTTCACTTCACTATTCCTTTTCCAGCACTAAGATCACTGCGGTCTTAGTGAAAGAATTGCATAGTGGTTTCACCTAAGTACAAGAGCACTTACAGGGAACACTCCTGATTGAAAGAGTAAATAGCCTGCTGCATACATATAGAGGGGAGGGAGGATGTTTGCTGAGTGTCCTTGAGGGCTCTTAGGGCTACTCATGCATTAAGTACACTGTAAGGTAATTCTTCCCTTCGCTCTCTTTGTCCTGGGGGGACGGCACAATGCTTCTAATAGGCAAGCATAAATCATACATTTATTGGAACAACTCTTGAATACTGTACGGGGGGTCAACTGTGCTCTTTTGTTAGCCCATATGGGGATGGGGAACGATGGTATAAATACTGCTGTGAAGAAGAGTGGCTACACAGCTATTCCTTTATTTTGGGACACTTACCCCTGTGCCCAGTCAGTACTTCTTGGAATAGTGTAGGAGGGCTGAGGCTAAGATCGATGCAATCTTAGTGCTGGCTAGGAAATGTGAACGCAGTCTAATCTTAAGATCGCTTAATAGGATAAGGTAGAATAATTCCTAAGATCGCTGAGGTTGCGATCCCAGGATGTTTTTAATTACCCTCCAGAGGTCTATTATAATGTGCGCAAATTATTCACACCTAGATGTTTATGAACCACTTTATATAAAAGGCAACCAAATGGCCTAAATTTTCAGAACTTTGAAGTGTCATGCTATTTCTATTTCATATGTCACAGTATTACACTATATTCAAAAGCCGTATCAGATGACTGGTTATGAAATCAAAATTAGTGACTTCTTCAGCCTATTGTGCCCTTTCCAGAGACTCCAGATGAAGCAAAATGTCCAGGCTTTGAAAGTCTGAGTTAACTTGATTTGCCAATCTAAATTACAGTTTGACAGCTATTTTTCTCTTAATATGAGTGATTTGAAGTTTTAAAGTGTACTTTTTCACTGTAGCATCTAAATGTCAGTGAACTTGCAGGGATTGTGCAGACTGACCGAGTAGGACAAAATCAATAAGAGCTCCAAAACAGACACTTCCAAATAAATTGGATTTGAAGTCAGGTCACTACGGAGCCCCTAAGAGGACATGCCAAAAATGATTTTTTTTCACCAGAAAAAATATTCTTGCGGGTATTGAACAATTCTTGCGGGTATTGAACAATTCTTGCAGATACTGAACAATTCTTGCGGATACTGGACAATTCTTGCTGATACTGAACAATTCTTGCTGGTACTGGACAACTCTTACAGGTACTGGACAATGCTTATGGATACTAAACAATTTTTGTAGATACTGAACCCTGGATAGGACATGCAAAACATATTTTTTTACCCATAAAATTTATTCCTGCGGGTACAGGAACAATTCTTGTGGGTACAGATAGATACCTGCAGATACAGAAGGTTTCCTGAGGGTACAGGAACAATTGTTGTGGGTACAGAAAATATTCTGGTGGGTGCAGAAAAAATTCTAGCTGGTGCAAGAAAGATTTTATGGGAGAAAAAGAAGACATTTTGACAGGTGAATGCATAATTCTAGTACCCACAAGGATAATTTTAGCACCTACAAGAATTCTCTGTGTACCCGCAAGAATTTTTTGTGCACTTGTGAAAATGTTTGTGTACCCGCAGAATGTTCCCGTACCTGCAAAAGTGTCCCTTCACCTGCAAGAACCCGCAATAATGTGCCTGTACCTGCAGGAATCCCCCTGTACCCGCAGGAATTCTCCTGTGTCCCAGGAGTGTTCCTGTACCTGCAGGAATTCTCCTGTATCCACAGGAATGGTCCTGTACCCATAGGAATTCTCCTTTACCCGCAGGAATGTTCCTATACCCCCAGGAATATTTTTTGCATGAAAAAAATCTTTTTGGTATGTCCTCTTAGGGGCTCCATACTCTGTTTCCGCAGGATTGTTCCTGTTTCCACAGGAATTTTCCACTACCTGCAGGATTGTTCCAGTATCCGCAGGAATGTTCCAGTACCCTCAGGAATGTTCCAGTACCTGCAGGAGTGTTCCAGTATCAACAAGAATGTTCCAGTACCCGCAAGAATGTTCCAGTACCCGCAGGAAAAATATTTTTGGTATGTCCTATTATTGGCTCAGAGGTCACTGACAGCACTATTCTAATACCCATCAGACAGTTTTTTTACTCTCTCCGTCTTCCCCTTGCTCCCTGATTTTTCATATTCCTTATCCTCATTTTGATACCTTTCTTCAAAACTAACCTCTGATTAGAAATCAACGCATTCAATTATTGGGAAAAGACGAACATTTATTTTGCTGGAAAGAGAAAGCTGCTGACTGAGGATTTCTATCAGTTTCCTGTCTGCAGTCTCCCTCATCGATAAATGTCTTGTGAGAAGGTTGGCAATTAGAGATATGTCTACAGCACAAAAGGCACCGCAAGGCACTGATGGCAAACATGGTAGGGGGCAATAGGTCCTTTACAAGTTTTGAAAAGCTGGCAGAGCCAAACCAGGGCAGGATAGTTGCATCATTTCATAAGCAGTGGACAATGGGTCAGTGCATACAGTTACACACACATATTTGGACTAGAAATTGATCATTACCTGGGGATGATTTGAAATCAAATGTTAAGGGAGTTTAAATCATGTATTGACATAAAGGTTTAGCACATTCAATTGTGTTCCCTTATTTAGTTTCATTGGCAGTGCCATGTTGTGGCCAATGTTTATCCATCCTGATTTCCTCATGCAGTGGTTTCTGTGGTTGTGGGTTCAAGGCCAACTGTAAATAATTGGTACCTATGGTTGAACCTATTCATGGGTCGATCCCCTGCCTTCATCATTTGAGAAGATGCAAAAGGGGCCTAATTGACAAATATTTCCACTAGCCATGTATTTATCAGGTAAAGTGACTGTGGTTGTGCATCAAAGACCAACTATAAATACTTGTAACCCTTTGGTGAACCTCTTCACGGTCCAATTCAATGCCTGCAGCAATTGGCAAGAAGCTAAAGGGGCCTAATTGACAAATACTCCCATAAGCCATCTATTTATCAGGTTAATTACCTGAAGATTCCCTCTATTGATTCCTTCACTACCTCATGTGTCCTGCTCTCCATGCATGAGAGAAATCAAATCAAACATATGAGGCTCATCATCCAACAAACCATCAATGTGAGTTCGCCACAAGAAGTAGTAATTTAAAACCCTGCTAAAAGTAGGAATTTGGATTGAAGTGCCAGGGGTCTTCGGGTCTAAATTTGCAAAAAGAAAGAAAAAATCATCATTTTGATCACAATCATTTTGTCCGCACCTGAACTCATGATATTCAATGAGAAATGATATTTATTATCTCCTCAAAAGTGTAAATCGGCTGTGCCTGTGGCTGTATTTTTTTTCATACTCTGGAATATCTATGCTAGACTCAGTTTTGATAACTCTGAGGGGCAATATTAAGAGATTTGGATAATTTGGAGAATATCCATCATCTTGAGGAAATAGTTAGTTGCCTGAACACACCTCTTTCTCTCCCTATTGAAATCACAATAGATGCCTCTATTCCCTCTGGGTAGTGTGCAGGGGGAACTGAGCCTGTAGAAATCCCCAAACAGACACTTAACAAATCTGATGTGAAGTCAGGTCACCATCGTCCCCATTCCAATATGCTTAGACTTGAATGGGCCTTCTATAAACATCTCCAGGGGACCTCCATAGAAGTCTACAAGAGAAAAGGGTCCTTCTGGATTCAAGGGCCATTTGAGGTTGTGGTAGAATTTCAGGGTGTTTTAGTAAGCTCCTTAGAAATGGCCCCTTCAGTGTCAAGCTTCTTGTCATCACAAAATCTTGTCTTGCCCTATCATCAGCATCTTCAGTTGGTGTATGAAAAATAGTTTGTAACTTCATATGGCTAAATTGTGGTGAGTGTTGTTCATCAATGCATTATATTTGGCAGTTTGTTCCTCTAAAATGCTGGAAGATTTACATAATCCAGTTTGAACAGTCATTTCATTGCGATTCCCTTATCACTGAACTCTCACTCAACTGGATGGAAGCATTGACCTTTGAAGTACAGGTATTACTGTGCTGTGACATGTTTTATTAGTCAATAAACATCTTTAAAACTCAATCTCTGAGTTTGATAATTGTTTCCTCTCCCATTCTGATTTATTTCAATGCAATATCTGGGGTTTTGTTCATGTAATGGGAATTCAATATCCTGTGTCTAACTGTTATTGATTTGTGAATTGCCATAAAGCACCCTTTCTATTCCCCATCACATTTCACCGATTTTACTTTTTTTCACGTGCAGACACAAATATTTAGATTTTCCAATTCACTTTTTATTGCTAAATCCTTCCTCAATGAAAGAAGTCTTATTTGGTTGCAATTGACTCAATATTCATCATCACATGGGGCTTGTTCTCCTTTAACTGAAACTTTTTTTCAGAACTCTTGGGCAAATGTAAAACCATTTTTGTTTTGAAAGATTGATTTTAAAAGATCACTAAAATCTTCTGAATAATCTTTTCACTATTTGAAGCAGGCATTCTATAGTCAAGGGCCCTATTCAGAACTTCTAAGGAAGGTCTCTTGCTGACAGAATACTATCATGTATCTAGGAGTGTAAAATGAAAATACTAACGTGATCCAAAGAAGCTTCCTTCAGAATGATATTACAACTTTTACTTGTTTTCAAACTCATAGATTTAGAGAGAGTTTTTAATTCCTAGATATCATAGCTTTGGGACCTTTAGGAATTTATTGATTACTTTAATGAGAAACTTCAATTAGCAAAAGTCAAACTTCCCAATATATCTGATTGTAACGGGAACCCCTATGGGCGGGAACCACCGGGTAACATTACATCACCCTCTTGTGGCTCCACCTGTAGGGCTGGAGGTCATGTGACCTAGGCAGGCAGGCTGGTGGGGACTGTGTAACTGACCACTGGACATTTGCACCAGAGACCAGTCAGCCAGGAAGGTAAGCCATAGAGCTCCATTTTTTTGTGGGTGGTTTGTGCAGGGTCAGGATTATTACATTATTACTGCTGACTTGTGACTATCATATTGTATTTGAGGCTTTGTACCATTTGTGGACAATATAAGTATTAATTATAGTTGAAAGAGTCTGTCTTGTTTCCATTATGTAGACTTTATAGAATTGGCCATCTTCAATCATCCCCAGCCTTAGTCTCCCCCTGGAGTTAGGCTTATAGTTTAATCTAAATTACCCAATAATTCTCCAATGCCCAAAAACCATTACATGATTCCTGATGGCATGTGGGGAGACTTCTTTAGATCATTGTATGACCAGAGGGGAAACTTCTAGAGGGCTGAAATGTCTAACTATTACTAAGTTGAAAGCTTTGTAAATCAATAGGATTTACATAAGCTCTGTCTTGTAACAGCATTCCCTATGGCAACTATAGATTTCCCTGCTAGAGGGGAAACCCGTTGCTATAAATCTCTGTTAATCAGAATTGAATTAAAATGATTTTGCAGATGATTCCAGTCACCATCTCTCAAATCAGAAATATGTGTTTAATTATAAGAAAAAAAAGATGAGCAGAATTATCTAAATGTGATCATATACAAATGTATATGGGTTGGGATATGAAGATAGTGTAGCACTCAGTTCCGGAGGAAGAAGACACAACAGCAGAAGTACAAATAAAGTGAAGTTTTATTGCCTAGCCACCTGTGCGGGCCACACCATCTAAGTCTCCGAGTTGTCTCTTGGTATCTGATACTCTGAATCGTAGCTGTCAGATAAGCCATTGTTGTGCTGCCGTTTGGAGCCTTGGTACAAGACTGACTTCCGCATAATGATGAAATTTTGGAGCCAGTACAAGACCAACAGGCCCTATATATTCTAGTGGAACAGGGCCGAAACTTCCGGAGGCACAACCCCTGCTTATATGGAACCCCTACCAGCATCGTCCAAAGGCGCCTGATGGCTTACTCTGGGCCATGTATTTGTCATTTTGGACTCTTATGGCTCTGGAGAAAGAAATTGTGAACCAATCTTGTTTTAACAGACTCATTTGATAGAGGACACTTAGGGCTATCAGAAAAATGTTGTTGATCTGATTGTTGGTCATGCATCAAAAACTCTCAGACCTGTAGCCTGCCAAAGTAAAAAGAATGGCCAAATTTGTTCTTTTTTTTTTACTTTTTGTGTTTTTACAAGTGTCCTATAGTGAATAAAAAACATCTGGAGTATCCCAAAGTTATTTTTTATATTGAATGATAATAGGTATCATTTCCATGAGGTTCGGACATGTTACTGAATGAGAACTTTTCATCATGTGTCTTTGAAAATGGAAATCTGTAATTTGTAACATCCAGTTCCTAAATCTAAATCAGGTATATTACATGGAAAAAATAAAGCTTCAACATTTTTGTTATTAACTATATAAAGGGACCTATTATCCCCTACTTTGGTGAAAAAATTGTGTGTATCAGCATTTGTCTCCATGTGAGAGCAGCTTATGTGAAATAATTCTGATAAAAGTACCAGACCTTACGTAACGTCCAGTACTTTTATCATCATGTAAGAGGCAGTCTACTGTGCATGCATAACTCAAATTTCATTCCATTTTGTCATTGAAGTCAATAATAGACATATTGGCCTTGCTATTGCATGTGTTTGCTATGCATAATGGGACATTCTATATTACTGACAGCAACTTTAATTACCTCCATATTTCATCATTTTGGTACCATAAGTTACATGACACAAAACAAGCAATAAAAATGGAACCGGATGTCCTAAGACAGTATTTTTTGGTTTTCTGAGCTTAGGGGATATATAAAGTAGTTAGAAAATTAATTTTTAAGTGCCTTCAAGGGCAAAATCTTACACTCTCTGACGACCTGACCCGTGTACCTTTAAGTAGAAATAACTTTAATAAAGTTATTTGAGTGCATTTAACTGAGACCTCTCACTTTAGAATGGCGATTGACATTATAGGGCCTACTATAAGGGGGAATAGAAGTCTACCTTTCAGTTCTTTTGGTCAGTGTTCTATATATTCTAGGGGGCATTGGGCATATATTGAAAAGCTCATAATGTTGGTTTTAGTTGGAATATTTACGAAATTCTTTCAAATTGGGCATATATTTAAAAGGTCATAACTTTGGTTCTATTTGGAATATTTACAAAATTCTTTCAGATTTAGAAAGCCCATATCATCCCCAGTGTCATTGTCGCGACATAGCGACAGCTGCCCACCCCTGTTTATAGAACGACATAACCCTGGCATGAGGCTTCGCGCCGTCCTGATGTCTACGGAGTACAGAAATACCCTAAGGCAGTGCCCTCCTAATGGCTCTTAAGGTTAACTAATCATTTACAGTACAGTTACTTTAGAAGATGGCTCTGTCTCACCAGTTTGATGCAAATACGTTCGGGGAGGTTTCTGACCGACCATCAGAGTGCTCTGACTTCAAAAATTCTTTCACCAATGGTTAGACAGTTAAGTGCTCTCCAGGGGTTTAAGGTTTCTGACCGGCCGATTTCAAAGGTCCACAGGAAGTGAAAGAAAAGTATTTAACTTTTAACTCCCATAGAAATGGAGTCCTGATTCATGTGAGAAGAGAGTGCATGTATGAAGTATTCTTGAATATGATTTAGCAATGTGCTTTTCAGTGCCCAAAAACATCTGACACCACCCATGCGGAAGTTAGCCTTGTACAAAGGCTCTGAAAGCTACGATTGAGAGTATCAGATACCAAGAGACTTGGAGACTTGTTTTCCCGTTTCTGTGACAGAGGCACTTTTACTCGATAACTGTTCCTTCTCACTCTATCTTGTAGAGGCATGTCTCAGGTACATCGTTGTTTTTCAAACAGAGATAAGGGACTTTTCTAACTCTCTCTATTAGGCAAAAAACACTGAGCAGAAACCTCATCGGTCAGAGAGCTTTCGCCAGTGGCTTCGGTCAGAAACCTTTCCGGTCAGAAACCTTCACATAAGAAGTTTTCTGACCATGAAAAAGAGATGGCCAATTGTGCCACAAATATAAAGGGTGGCAAGAGATTTGTCAATCCAAAAAAAAGTCAGGATAGTATCAATCCTGAAAAAACTATACCTCTCCATGATGGAATTTGAACTACAGGTCAATAGATGTTTTTATAACTGCCGGTCAGAAACCTCCATCAGGTCAGAGAAGTTATAGAAGAATTGGCTCCCCCTTAAAAACAAAGAAGAGAGGGCAGATAAGTAAGGAAAAGCAGTAGGGATGGAAAGATATCCATGTAACGAAAAGGGGGGAAAGGCTGAAGATCAAGATAAGTTGCACACTAGCCATGTATTCTTCATCAAGACATCGATCAGAAATCTCCCAAGTCAGAAACCTTCATTATGTGAAGGTTTCTGACCGGAGAAGAGATGGCCAATTGTGCCACAAATATAAGGGGTTGCAAGAAATTTGTCAATCTAAAATAAAGTCAGGATAGGATCAATCCTATGTTGAATGAAAAAACTATGCCTTTCTATGATGGAATTCAAACTACAGGTCCATCAGAAGTGGCTTAGACCCCTTAAAACAAAGAAATAATTAAGGACAAATAAGTAAGGAAAAACGGTAGGGATAGAAAAATGTCCATGTAACGAAAAGGGAGGAGATGATGAAGATCAAGATAATGACTGTAGGGGGCTGTGTCATACTAGTAATTATGCATGATCAAGTTGTCATATGAGAAATATCATATGACTAGTGGTATATAGTGTAAATCCAACAGGCTCTTATAAATAGTGTTATTTCCAGTTATCACTGGTTTATTCAGCTTTAGCCAACATGTAAGAAATATCAATCACACAGTTGTTAATATGCAGGTAATTTGCACATACAGTAAATATACAATAGTTTATAAAGTATAATGTTCTGTTCCACTCCACCTGTGAGGTAATAATAATACAATGTCCAGCATAGTTCTAGGTGGGTTCCCACACCTAGCTCCTGACCTGCTGCTTAGAGGAATAATGTAATAATGAATAACTTTACCCTCTGGTGGATGTCTTGAGGAAGATACCCTCTGGCCACTAATGATGGAAACCAATGCCTGTCTAGCATAGTTTCACCATAGTGCAGTGGTATAGCAGGTAGCAGGAGATGACTGGAGATGTTACCTCTGGAGCGGTTCTGGATGTTCTGCCTTCTAGGAGGTGTAGGCAGGCTATTTGAACCAAATCTTGGCATTGCACCTCAGACTGACTGGGGCCAGTGGCATCTGCCTAACTCTGCAATTGTTTGAGGGGAGTCTTTCATGTGTCACTGGGTGCACAAAGGACCCCCATGGACACCGCTGTGTCCCCCATTGTCTTGGTCGGTTCTGCAACTTCAAACCCTCATATCTCAAAAGTTTATGCCGTTACAACCGCCATTTTGGGCATGCGCAGAGTTGAATATGCCAAGTTAATAATGCCCGCTTGCCAGGCGCGTAACTTGCGCTGGTTTGTCTGTAGTGCATTCGGAGGTTGAATCCGTCTCCATGGCGTAACTTCCTTAATAATAGGAGTTCCGCCTTGATCTTGGGCTCATTTTGACGGTCTTATTATGGGCTTTCCATAAATGCTTTGATATTTGACCTAGGTTGCTCAGGAGCGACGCTAGAGTGACCGGACGGTTATGGCGTCGTGCTTATATAACCTATTGTTCAGTGTTTTGGGTGCTGAGACACTCATGACGGCGTCTGCGGTGCCCAGGCACCCGTGACGGCTGGTTGCATTCACTTACAACTTATTAGTTTGTGCACTGAACCATGAGGTCGCTGAATTAGACCCTCAGAATTATTATATTGTGCAGTGGACCATGAGGTCGGACCCTTTGATGTTGTAACCTATGTATATTTGAATCTAGCTGGTGTGCAGTGGGGCATGAACGCTCTTATACAAAGTTTGAGCGCTCTTATAGCTCTTAGAACCAACCTATGTATTGATTCCTTATACAATACATTATTTGATCAATACAATAATATGTTACAATTTATGAGATAATAAAATGGTATATGATAGCTGTTTCCTGCGCTCTCTGCCTGAGCAGAAACCTCGTTTGAACTACTGCCAGGGCAGAAGGGGGGGGGGCAGGGGGAAGTGGGAGAAGCAGCACATGAGGTAGAAGGAAGGGCAAACAAATGGTCTTATGATAGGACCCCTGCAACAGAGTTAAATACTGCAAGGGAAGACGCCGTGGGAAGAAGAAGAAGAAGAAGAAGAAGAAGAAGAAGAAGAAGAAGAAGAAGAAGAAGAAGAAGAAGAAGAAGAAGAAGAAGAAGAAGAAGAAGAAGAAGAAGAAGAAGAAGAAGAAGAAGAAGAAGAAGAAGAAGAAGAAGAAGAAGAAGAAGAAGAAGAAGAAGAAGAAGAAGAAGAAGAAGAAGAAGAAGAAGAAGAAGAAGAAGAAGAAGAAGAAGAAGAAGAAGAAGAAGAAGAAGAAGAAGAAGAAGAAGAAGAAGAAGAAGAAGAAGAAGAAGAAGAAGAAGAAGAAGAAGAAGAAGAAGAAAGGGGGTAGGCAAGAAAATTTTCCTTCTCAGTTTTTCCTGAGTCTTGAAAGGAAAAAAAAGCACAGGGAAGGGAAGAAAAAAGATTGGCCTATGTCCTCTGTGTGCAAACCAGTGAATGGGAGAACAGGAGAGGCCAACAAAAGCAACATGGATCGAGACGACCGGTCAGAAACCTCAAAATTGAAATGAAGGAGAAAAAGTGGGGAAAAAGAGAGAAAGGGGTGGGGGGAAGGAGTGAAAAATGGAAGACACATAAGGAGATTTCTTCTCTCACCCATAGGTGAAGGAAAAACCAAAAAAAAAAAGCTTGCAAGGGTCTTCGAGGAGAGATGAAAGGGGGGAAAAAGAGGAAGTCCTGTCCCACAAGTTCTACACTGACCACAATAATGAGAGACAGGATAAGTTCCCCTGGACCATAAGGAACATGGGGGAAGTGAAAAAAAACAGTACCTTTATGTGACCAATTTCAAACTGGAGCCTCAATTAACTTTCTGTAACGGCCGGTCAGAAACCTTGGTCAGAAATGGTCAGAAACCTCCTGAATGTATTTGCATGACATTGGTGAGAACGGGCCAGATAACATAACCTGGCATAAGGCCCTAACTCCTTCCTCATGAGTACAATACCACCCTGGGCCAGTCCTTACAATTAACTAGTTATTCACAGTACATAACAACAACATAACAACTTTGTACAACTCCTTCTCCTAGCTTCGGACATACGCCGGGGATTAGCCCCAGATTTTGCACAGGGCCTCACTGCATCTCCCTGTACCGGCCAATAGTTACCAATGACAAACCCCTCTATTTTGTATTGCAAGGGTTCTGAAGTGGTCATCAACAGTAGGCAGCATGTTTCCAGTCAATGATCTTGGGATTGACCATTATCTTACCAGAGAAAAAAAAAAGGATTTTTGGTTATTCCTTCATGTACTGTGGACAATGTATTGAAAATGAGTGACTTCGTGGTCCTTCTCTAAGATAGTGACATTTTAGATCATTGAATGCATCTTTGAAGTGATTTAAAGATTTTGGCCAAATTTGTGAGAACGAGCATCATGTGCATGTGCTTTGATTTCTTGTGGCTCCTGTCTTCTTCATTTTAAACTTTTACTCTATATGGTATGTTAAGGCTCAGCTAAAACAACATAAATACTCTTTTTTCAGAAAATATCAAATGATGAAAGCCTAAAGCCACAAATTTCTAAAATTCTATTTATCAAGTAAAAAAAAAAAAAAAAAAAAAGGAACTACCTTTCTTGTATTTCCACCTAAGTGCTGTATAATGTAATACTGTTGCATGTCCATTCCTCTGAGGAAATCTATAACACATAATATGTAGTCACTACTGAGGTTGCCTTTACATAGTAGGAAACTATCCCCAATCCAAAATAGGATCAAGCTACAAGGTCTCCGTAGGAGAGATGCTGTTGCGGATTATTTATTCATCTGTGGTTTTGGGAAGAAACCCAATGAAAGCTCTTCTTTCCCCAAAAGGTTTGGGCCAAGTAAATACTGCCTCAGCAGTACATTCAGTGCCAAGCTCATCTTTTATAGAGCTGCAACAAGATCCGTCGACAAACAGGCCTGAATTTACCTGAGCCAAGTTTATGTCTCATGGTTCAACTGTAACAGTTCCAGTTTGTTGATGCTTGATTTTTTTTTTAATATTTTTGATTTATTTTCATTAATGTCAAAATTCCATGGATTTTAAAAACAATAATATTTTAAGACAAAATTATGGCATTGCCTCTAATATGATAGTCATCATACTGGTTAGCAAGTGAACAAGTCTTCCAGATTGTCAGGAAAGTGGATGAAAATATGGTACTGTACTGCTGCCTAAATAAGGGACTGCAAAAGGCAGGGTTCCAGATTTGCAATGATCTGATCTACCCTTTTTATTCTTATTATGAAATTAATCTGCTTACCATACACTACAATCAAAATAATTTGTGTGCACCTATAAATAGCATCATATTAATTTGTGTTGATGAAATGCTTGAAAGCGAATTGATTCCCAATGGAGGAGCATGATCTACAATGGTCATGAGTCATAGCCACTGTAATGATGATAATCGCGAATCCAGATCACACTACAGATACCTTTATAGGGAGAATCATTAGATATTGCAATTCCATCTGCCATAGATATAGGCACATAAAAGAACATGACTTACATTTTGATTTGCCCCGAATTTGCAGTCAAACCTAGACAATAGAGCTTATTCTGTCTGTCAAAGTCACTGCCTAGAGATGTGTTTCACAAGTTACCAACTGTTCTAGGACCTTGATAAACTCTATAGGGGAAATGCCAATTTGATGTATCTTTCTATCTTTCCATACAATACAAATATTGTTGATGAATGTTTTTGTTGATCTATAACCTATGGAAAAACTTGCATTCTTCATATAATTATGGTGAAAGTGCATAAACTATGGATTTTATTTTGTAAGTTGTAGTTAAAAACAGTCAACTATACATTCATGGTCTCATCACTATACATTCCAAACCTGTAAGCATGTTTTGAGTTTACATGTATTGTATGCTTTTAGATGCAGGGTCCCCCCCCACATGGATATAAGAAAGAGTACTGGGCTTCCCTAGCCCACTTAAAAGGGTCTATATCTCCTCTTTCCTATCCTCTTGGATGTGTGTGGTGCACATATGCGTGGGCACCGACACATTCCTCTGTGAAATTGTGTAATGTCGTTCTCGCCATGAATATGACCTTAGCTGTCGAAATGGCGTTAAACATCTATTACTCACTCACTCATGAAAGAGTACTTATTATTCTGAAATACAGTTGTACCTACTGTGGGTATACAACCAATGACCCAACGTGCACTCTACTGTAGCTACATCATGGGTAATTATAACCCATTTACAATTACACCTGAGAGTGTGATAATGAACCATGGTGCTCATTAGTACACTAGTAATGTGCTTTCAAGGATGATGATAATGTCATTGATATGCAGGATTATAACTATGACTCCATAATACACTTCAGAAATGCCAATGCTTTTATCAAGCGCATAATCTTGTCAGACACATGTGCCCCTGGCATGAGGTATGATGTGGCTTAAAGAACAATTTCATCGCAAACTTGGAACATTCATCATGTCCTATACCACCTACAAACCGTAGTCATTTTTCTCGGCACAGAGTAGCTTTTAGTGGTAGTTGTGATGGCTGGACATTCCAGTCTACTACCATAACCATTAGCTATTTGCACCCTAACCAATAAACATTTACAATATTGCAAACTAAAATATATCCTCCCTCATCTTGCCTTTTTTAAAACTATGACTTAAATGGCAAAAGAAAAGATTCTAAAGATATATCCAGTAATTCTATCGTCATATTTTTGATAAATATAACTGAGTAATGTGTGTCATTCATAGAACTGACTCAGGAAAATCCTGGAGGCGTTCCAGGTTTCAAAATTATTTTTTTCCAATACCTTCTAGAAGACATGCCAGAAATAATCTTTGCCAAGGTTCAAGTGCAACAATGTATAATTCTTGAATTATTACGCTTTCCTCTCTAAATCTTAGGTGCAACCTCATTCTTACTATATTTCTATCATCTTGATACAATTTTTCAAGAGAATCAGCAGAGCAACTATTTTACCTTGTAAATACATTTAATTTTTTTATTCAGAATTTTTCGTCAGTGAGGACAAGCTTTGGGCCTTGCATATCAGCAAATGCAGTAGTCTAGGCTACATTCTAGGGATGTCATAGTGAACTACCAAGCTGAAGTAACAAAAGTATCCGACAGACAGTCAGACTGACGGCCCATCAAGATGCCCCAATGGCGCAACTCTGCAGGCTTGGCACTTCAGCCATCCTCAATGCCCAACAACCAATATCATATGGATATGCTCATGGGATATGAAAAAATATAGCCAAGTTGAAGAAATAAATTTACTGTTACCTGCAATTCTGACAACAATTATACCATTAGGGACACATATCATTTTCAATTACCTGAGTTCCGAACCTGATTTGACCTTTGCACTTATCATTCCATATTTCTAAGATGGATAGAATGATAATGAACAATTCTATTCCAAATAAGAAACAGGTTAGAATTTGGAGTATAGAGAACTGTGATTGCCTCATATGTAGTAGAACCACTGTGCAACTCACCATAGATTAGTATTTTGATCAGATATAGAGTATGATATACTTGATATATATCATTGATTTCCTCAATCATGTTTCATCCACAGATTAAAAAAAAAAGCGTCACAATAAACCTCATAGGCTGCCTGAGAGTAGATTAAAAGGTTAGTATTGTTGAAAACTTCCACCTGTGAGCAACTCACACCTATACACTTTGCACTCCTCTCATTGTCTTGCCAGCTAAACACATTGTGAATGAAGCACACTAAGAGCAAAATGTTGTCCTCCGCCATGTGGCTCTCACTGAGGCTCTTAAAGGGCTTAATATATTTCGAAGTAGCCATCTCTCCCTAAAATGACACTATTTTATTCGATTCTATGGTGTCACAAATCCACATATTGGTGGACATTTATGCTTTGAAAACATAACAATACATGCTTTATCAGCCTCAATAATTTGTTCATTTCCCGTTCACTTACCAGGGCACCTTTGATGCCTTATTCAAATATCACGGGTGCAGTCCTCAATGAGATGCAGGCATTCAGTAGCACTGAATAGTTGCATCATAGGAATGTCTGGGTGCTTAAACTGGTCACTAACCTTTCTCTTATCCTATATCCTGGCTTTATGAAAAGGCTCATTTAAGTCATTAACTTCCAGGGGGTAGGTTTTTATTGCAGTCACCATATAATCACAAAATTGATTCATCACGTGCCTTACACATAACTTATGCATCACACTACACCTTTAGCATCCCAGGATGTTTACTTTCAGATAACACCAAAAATAGGAAAAATAGTTAAATAGTGTTTATTCTCCAGCATCCTAACCCAAAAAAGACCCTGAAAAGCAGAAAGTGGGAGCTTTGGCAGGATAAAATTTTAATTTCATTACTCAATCCATGTGCACATGGAGAGTTTCAGCTGAGTATGGCATGGGAGGGGGTAGTATCAAGCTGATCCTGTCACAATACTCATGCAAGTCAGGAGGTCATTTCTTAACGGCCTACGACTGCAACCTTCAAGTAGTACCTTAAGAAATGGCCTCCAAATATGTAGTAGACTCCAGCAGAATATCGTTATTTTGAGAGTGTCAACTCCTCCTATGTCTCCTTATTGTTTGGGGTTAGCTCAGTTGTAGTTTGTTTAAGAATAAACCAAAGCAGTCAATTGTCAGTGTGATGTTTGAATGTAGCCAGGGAAAGTCCCTGACATGGGCTAGAGTAATTCATCATTAGAACAATATATATCACAAGCCTACATCAGAGGCCAATATAATGCGCACGAATAGTTAACATCTAGATGTTTATGAACCATTCCATTTATGTATTTACTTAAAAATCATTGCCTATTATGCCATATGAAATGGCAACCAATGCATTGTTGCACCATAAAAGTGACATTGAGTGTGTCCAATTGTTGTAAACAAGTCAAGTACTATTAATTGGTCTAGTCATACATTGACTGGGTTCTTGGTAGGTTGGAAGGAAATGTCCATCTTTATCCTTTTCAGATTTTTTTTTTCATTCTTCAGATCTTTACTGTTTGTTGCTTCCATGCGTTATAAGACAACAGGCAGTCAAAATTCGAAGGTCATTGTCTATTCTTTAACTATTACAAAAGCCATCATCGCTGGTTATTAAATCAAGATTATTGACTGTGTCAACCTACTGTGATGTGAAGGTGCTATATGCTATCCACAGACATAAATCGGACGGATTAGCACTAATCCGACCAATTTTTTTCTATACTTTTGATATATTATAAATAGTCGGATTAGGGTTATTCCGACCGATTGTATGGCTGTGGAACCAACGCTGAAGCAAAGCTTTCAGGCTGTAAAGCAGTTGGGAAAGTCTGAGTTCTTTTTTTTTAATTCAAAGTTGCCGATAAAAATGTTTAGAAAATTATCCCCTTGTGATATACCAGATATGAAGCTTTAAAGTCTACTTTAAAAGGGAAGGGCCTATAGAACCTTTCACCCTATTGAAATGTCAATAAACTTGTAGAACGTGTACCGGCAAACTGCGCAGGCAGGAATCAATGGATGCTCCCAAAGAGACACTTAACAAATCAGATTTGAAGTCAGGTCACTGACACTGCTATTTCAATACCCTCAAACCCTTTTATTTTGCTTTTTCTCCTCCGCTGTTCCCCTTATTTATCACCTTCATTATACTCATTTTGATACAACTTTCTCTAAAACTAACCTTTGAATAAAACCAAGTTGTTTATTATACTAGGAGAGGAAGGAGTCACATATTGCGGAAAGCAAGCAGATGAGTGAACTAAAGGATTTGTACCAAGTTCTGCCTGCAGTCTCCCTCATTGATAGATGTATTGTGGGAAGGATTGCAATTGGATAGCTGTATGTAATACAAAAGGCACTGCAGGACACAGCAGCAAATGGTAGGGAAAATTATGTCTTTTACAAGTTTTGAATAGCTGGCAAAGCCAAATCAATGCAGGGGTAGTTGCATCATCAATACATGAGCAGTGGACAGTGAGTCAGTGAATATTGTTAAACACAGATATTTGGACTACACGTTGATCACTATAGACCCATTTTTCAAATTACATAGCAGGCCTGACAAGGAAAACTTGCATATTCAATAGATTTTCCTGAGAAAGGTCCTAAAACTTAATCAACAACTTCTCTTGATCTAAAGCTGGAGATGATCAAACATTAAGGAAGATACTTTTATTTTCATCAGGGAGTAAAACATCATCTAAGTGTTAATAAATTTAGTTGTGCCCCCTTATGTTGTTCAACTGGCAGTGCAATTGATATTTGCCTCCCGTTATCACACAGTATACATACTGATGATGTACTATTCTCATATACCTTGGTGTGTACTGAAAACTAACAAGTTGGTTTTAATTGGAGTCAGTATCAAGGATTCCTGTACAGAACTACATTAAGGTCTAAAGTTTTCTAAACTGATTTGATAAAAAGGAATATTCCTTCTATGCTACAGAACTGACCCGATGAATCATAGAACAGACAAGTGTGAAATTTTGCCCCTACGTCTAGCGTCAGGTGGCCTTATTTGATTATCAAAAGAAAAAAAACATGAACAGGTATTGGACAGATCACAGTGATGTACAGATTATAGTTGAATGTAGAACCAACCAGTAAAGTGTGTGATGAAGTCTCCCCCTAGTGGTGGTACAATGAACCAGGACTCCCCCTAATGTGTTCAATAATCACTCAAAGTGATTATTGCACACTTAGTATGACACAGTTTATTTGCCTGACATTCTTTTTAGAAGGGGTTGGAATTCAGTTTCATGTTGTGGCCAAGGTTTATCCATCCTAATTTCCTCATGCAGTCGTCTCTGAAGTTGTGCATCCAAGACCAACCCTAAATACTTGTAACCTTGTGATGAACCCATTCATGGTCCAATCTCCTTCCCTCACCTATTGACAATAATCTAAAGGGGCCTAATTGACAAATATCCCCATTAGCCATTCATTTGTCAGGTAAAGTATCTGAAGATTCTCCCCTTCTGATTCCTTAGGTACCACCTGTGTCAAGCTCTCCAGCCTAGAGTGAAATTAAACCAAACATATGAGGCCCATAATCCCACAAACCAGTCAATGTCAGTTAGCCACAGGAGGTACCTATTTAAAAGAAAAGTAGGGAGCAAGTTGGATTTAAGTGTCAGGGGTCTAAGGGCCATCATTTGCAAAAAGAAGAAAAAGTGTGTTGATGGTCTTGCCTTTTCCAAGATCGTTTGTAAGCTTTTTATTATTTTTTTGGGGGCATAACTTCTTATAATACTGTAGGGGCCAGCTCTGGCTGTGAGTCCATGGCGGTATGCTATCTGTCCCTGTTCCAGTTGCACCAGCCCCAAGGGGCTGGTCAGCCAGTGAACACTGCCCCCTTGTGTCATACTGATCCAGATGTAGGTGTAGAAACCCGGTGTTTCCATGTACGTTTTCGCCGACCTCTACATTGGTGCAAACACCACGTGGCCCTGTCCGGGTAAGTGGGGTCTACGGAACTTGGTGGCTGTGCCGGTATGACACAGTTAATGCATCAACCTGCTAGGGGTAAACTAGTCACCTGCAGGAGGTTGGGTTGGAGGAGTAGGGTTGGCTGAAGCTGGTGGGGAGGAGTGTAGGGGTCAGCTCTGGCTGTGAGTCCATGGCAGTATGCTATCTGTCCCTGTTCCGGTTGCACCAGCCCCCAGTGGCTGGTCAGCCAGTGAACACTGCCCCTCATAACAATCCAGATGTAGGTGGAAGGTAGAGAACGTCAGGTCTGGGGATGTAGCTCAGTGGTAGAGCGCTCGCTTGCAAGTTGAGAGGTCCCGGGTTTGAAACCCAGTGTTTCCAAGTACGTTTTCGCCGACCTCTACAATACAATGTTAATTCATTTTAGATATCTCCAAGTAGCAGTGTTAGGAGGTTTGGATATTTTGGGGAATGTCCATTATCGGGAGGAAACAGATAGTTGCCTAAACACACCTCTCCCTCTCCCTATTGAAATCACCATGAATGTCTCCATTCCCTCGAGGTAGTGTATACAGGAACTGAGCCTGGAGAAATCAGTAAAAGCCCCCCAAACAGACACTTAACAAATCTGATTTGATGTCGAGTCACCATCGTTCCCATCCCAACATGCTAAGACTCAAAAAGTCTATCTTTAAATATCTCCAGGGGGCTTCCTTAGAAGTCTACAAGAAAAAAGGGTCCTTCTGGATCCGAGGGCCATTTCGAGTTGTAGTGAAATTTCAGGGTGTTTTAGTAGGCTCCTTAGAAATGGCCACCTTAGTGTCAAGCTTCCTGTCATCACAAGTTTCTTGCCCTATGATATCAGCCTCTTCAATTGGTGTGTGAAAAATAGTTTGTAACACCATATGGCCAAATCATGGTGACAGAGTGTTGTTCATCAATGCTTAATTCTATGCCTTCCATTTGGTAGTTTGTTCTGCTTATGGAAAAGACCTGTGTATGTATCATATGATCCAATTGGAGGAATTGGACAGTTATTTCTTTGCCACTTCCTTATCACTGAAATCTCACTCAACTCGATGGAAGCATTGACCTGATTGATATTACTGTGCTGTGACATGTTTTATTGGCCAATAAACAACTTTAAAGATCAAACTCTGTTTTTGATAATTGTTTCATTTTGATTTATTTCAATGAATCTTTATTTCATGTAATGGGAATTCAGTCTTCTGTGTCTAACCTTTATTGATTTGTGATTCATCATGAAGCAGCTTTTCATTGGTCATCCCCTTTCATCGATTTAATCATTAGCATATTACATTAGGCTATGAATATTTTGATTTTTCATAATTCAAATCCACAGTTTTTTTAATTGATCATTTTCTTCTCAATGGAAGAAGTCTTATTGAAGTGCAAATGACTTAAAGGTTCTATTCATATGCTTGACATTTCCTTTTACTAAAACTAGGGCCTTATTCAAATTATTGGGGAAAGCCCAGACAATTCTTGTTTAAAAATATCATTTTAAAAATAAATTTTCTGAATAATCTTTCAAGTGCTATTTTATACAGGTATTCTATGGCCAGGACCTCAAATGTGTGCAACCCCGATCGTATCAATAAAAATAAAGCCTAGAATGAATTTACTAAAATAGAATAAGCTTACCTTCAAAATTGTTTAGTTATTACTCTGGAGCTTAATTCAAAACATCCTGGGATCAGGACCCCAGCGATCATAGGAATAAATCAGCCTTATCCTATTAAGAGATCTTAAGAAGTGACTGGGTTCACATATCCTAGCCAGCACTAAGATCGCATCGATCTTAGCCTCAGCCCTCCTACACTGTTCCAAGAAGAACTGACTAGGCACAGGGGTAAGAGTCCCAAAATAAAGGAATAGCTGTGGAGTCACTCTTCTTCACAAGAGTGCTTATACCATTGTTCCCCGTCCCCATATGGGCTAACAAAAGAGCACAGAGTGCAGTTGACTCCCGTACAGTATTCAAGAGTTGTTCCCATGAATGTATGATTTATGCTTGCCTATTAGAAGCATTGTGCCCTCCCCCCAGGACAAAGAGAGAGAAGGGAAGAATTACCTTACAGTGCACTTAACGCATGAGTAGCCCTAAGAGCCCTCCAGAACACTCAGCAAACATCCTCCCTCCCTTCTTTATGTATGTAGCAGGCTATTCACTCTTTCGATCAGAAGTGTTCCCTGTAAGTGCTCTTGTACTCAGGTGAAACCACTATGCATTTCTTTCACTAAGATCGCAGTGATCTTAGTGGTGGAAATGGAATAGTGAAGTGATCCCAGGACTAGCTATTCTGGACAGGCCTGCAACCACTGCATTACATAGGGTAGACCAGCCAGGTCTTATGATATGTCCCTACACTAAGATCGCTGGGGTTGGGATCCCAGGATGTTTTGAATTAAGCTCCTGAAGGGACCTCTCAAGTGAGTCTCAAATACATGTTTCTGAATTGAGCTTGAGTGAAAAAAGTTTAGATATTCTAGCTATGATGCTGTTGTGTTTGGTATCTATTGGGAATTTATTGATTATCTCAATGAGGAACTTCAATTAGCAAAGGTCAAACATCCCAATACATCTGATTCCTTATGGCAGGTAGGGAGACTTCATATAGATCAGTGCATGACCAGAGGGGAACTTCTACAGGAGTGAACATGTGTAATTAGTACTAGGTTTACAGCTCTGCAAATCAATATTATTTATAAATAATTTTTGGACCTTCTGGTTTGATCAATGTAAAAAAATTAGTCGCAAAAAAGTGAAATTTAATTTTCTGAGCCACACAGGAGACCCCAGGTAGGTATTGAATGTACATTTCTTGGTGTTAAACAGTAGTCCCATTGCTTAAGTAGTTGTGTATGAAGCAGCATTATGATATGAAAGGTCTAAGTACCTCTATGGAGCCTCTATCTTTGAGTGACTGTGTGTAATGCGCTTGACCGATATTTGGCCAACTATGAGTAGATTTGGACTGCTGCCCACATATAGAATGTACTGTAGAAGTGGAAGAAGGATGATTGTTTAAGAACGTATAGACCATGAAGACATAATACCTTGAATTTCATGCATACCCAATGCATATTAAGCTTGTGAGAGTAAAGTTAAGGTTTTGTGTTAGAAAATTTTGAAAAATCTTAATATTCTTATAACGGTATGTCTCATATTTTCAAAAGTTTTCAAGCCTTAGTCCTAATTTCTGGTACACTTATTCATAACTACTATACTAGTTTGGACATGGAATATGGTAATGACAGAGACATTATTGAAGAAGTTCTATGTATAAGAAGTTATATCGATCAAGCGTGTTACACAAATTATACATTTTTACTGCGACTGTGATAAAAACTGACATCCTGGTAGCTAATGACTTGAATGGACTTTTTCATACAGCCAAGATATAGGGTTATCAATAAAATAAAGTCTTAAAATGCAATGTTGAGTTGGTCATGTTGGGCCCCTGACCCCCAAAGGTGGGGCAGGTCACAAGAATCACCCTTATATATACTCTGCCTTGTGAACAGCATCCCCTATGACCAATGTAGTTCATGAATTCCCAGCCAAAGAGCAACCCAGCCACTATAAATCACTTTTAATGAGAATCACCGTTTAATTTTACAATAAATCTTCGTAATATCAAATCCAGTGAAGCACCGTAGATATTGACCATATAACAAGGAAATTCTGTAAACCAGTACAGAGAAACACCTTTTTCCTGAATACGGTGAAACCGAGTATATATCAAAGCAATTACGGTAATGCACATTTTGAATACTTACAAAGAATCTCCATAATTTCAACTCTTGTGAACTCTGTAGATATTGATCATAAATTATAACAAGGAAATCCTGTAAACCAGTACAGAGAAACACCTTTTTCCTGAATCTGGTGAGACTCAGTATATTTCAAAACATTTACCATGAACCACAGTATGGCATAACTTAAGTAATTCTAATCCTGGTGAAACCCTGTAGATATTGAGCATATAACAAGGAAACCCAGAAAACATGTTCTGAAAAATACATTTTCCTGAATAGTGTGAAAGCTTGTATGTACCAAAGCACTTATAATAATGCATAGTATATTTCAGTTTCTTAAGTTGAGAGTAGGTGGTGGCATAGAAAAAAATATCCTATACATATAAAAAGGTTTGATTTTTGTATTGAATCAGTCCCTGTGTGTGTGTGTGTGTGTGTGAGTTGGTGTAACCAGCAAATTGGGGACATTCATGGGAACACACACCTACAAACTGGGGACATCTTGCGAACCGGGGACGGCTCACTTCGCATGACCTTGAGAAAAGGGGGGCAATGGGTTTGGGTATCACAAATGACCTTGAAAAATGGTTATGAACATGATTTCTAGTGTGTCAACAAAATGTCCCCAATTTGGCCCGGAGCAACTTGTGCTGTGTGTAAAAAGTAAGAGCTATTTTTTGTGAATTTTTGCCTGTGTGTAAAAGTCCCCAATTTGTTTTGCACACTGAGAGATCTGTGTGTCCCCAGTTCACCCAGTGATCTGGGTGTATTGCCTAATTAGCTTTATTGCCATTTTTGACCTCTTAGGGATTAATCCAGTGTATTTGCATAAAAATTGTCACAAATTTGAGCCAGACATTGAATCTGTGTGCCTGCAAACTGAGGAATTTCCTTAATAGACCCTGTGTGTCTACAAAGTGAGGACAGTGTGTGCTTGCAAACTGAGGCCTAAGGGACTTTCTCTTGGGTATGGTCAAATGCAAAGAGTGTAAACAAACTGAGGTCTTGATACTTTTCTACCCCTATACAAGAGCATTCAGTCTATTTACGAAGAATAGACACATTTAAACAAGGACAAGACATCATTTTCTAGCTGTGTGCTCAAACGAATTGAGGACTCAAACTCCACACAGTGTTTAGGCAAACCGAGGACATGACCACACATTGTGTGTATGCAAATAGAGGACTTGGCTTAGATACACTCCACACAGTGTGTGTAGGCAAACTGAGGACATTAGTACACAGAATGAGTATGCAAATAGAGGACTTGGTCTTAGATACACTCCACAGAGTGTGGGTAGGCAAACTGAGGACATGACCACACTGTGTGTGTTGGCAAATAGAGGACTTGGTCGTAGATTCACTCCACACAGTGTGTGTAGGCAAACTGAGGACATGACCACACAGTGTGTGTAGGCAAATAGAGAACTTGGTCTAAGATACACTCCACACAGTGTGTATATGCAAATAGAGGATATAGTTTTAGATACACTTCACACAGTGTGTGTAGGCAAGCCGAGGACATGACCACACAGTGTGTGTAGGCAAATAGAGGACTTGGTATAAGATACACTCCACACAGTGTGTGTATGCAAATAGAGGACTTGATCTTAGATACACTCCACACAGTGTGTGTAGGCAAACTGAGGACACGACCACACAGTGTGTGTAGGCAAATAGAGGACTTCGTATAAGATACACTCCACACAGTGTGTGTATGCAAATAGAGGACTTGGTCTTAGATTCACTCCACACAGTGTGTGTAGGCAAACTGAGGACACGACCACACAGTGTGTGTAGGCAAATAGAGGACTTGGTATAAGATACACTCCACACAGTGTGTGTATGCAAATAGAGGACTTGATCTTAGATACACTCCACACAGTGTGTGTAGGCAAACTGAGGACACGACCACACAGTGTGTGTAGGCAAATAGAGGACTTCGTATAAGATACACTCCACACAGTGTGTGTTGGCAAATAGAGGACTTGGTCTTAGATTCACTCCACACAGTGTGTGTAGGCAAACTGAGGACACGACCACACAGTGTGTGTAGGCAAATAGAGGACTTGGTATAAGATACACTCGACACAGTGTGTGTATGCAAATAGAGGACTTGGTCTTAGATACACTCCACACAGTGTGTGTAGGCAAGCTGAGGACATGGCCAAACAGTGTGTATATGCAAATAGAGGACTTGGTCTTAGATACACTCCACACACTGTGTGTAGGCAAACTGAGGACATGACCACACTGTGTGTGTTGGCAAATAGAGGACTTGGCCTTAGATACACTCCACATACTGTGTGTAGGCAAGCTGAGGACATGACCACACAGTGTGTGTAGGCAAATAGAGGACTTGGCCTTAGATATACTCCACAGAGTGTGTGTATGCAAATAGAGGACCTGGTCTTAGATACACTCCACACAGTGTGTGTAGGCAAACTGAGGACATGACCACACAGTGTGTGTAGGCAAATAGAGGACTTGGCCTTAGATATACTCCACACAGTGTGTGTATGCAACTAGAGGACTTGGTCTTAGATACACTCCACACCGTGTGTGTAGGCAAACTGAGGACATGACCACACAGTGTGTGTAGGCAAATAGAGGACTTGGTCTAAGATACACTCCACACAGTGTGTGTATGCAAATAGAGGACTTGGTCTTAGATACACTTCACACACCTGCACACTGTGTGTAGGCAAACTGAGGACATGGCAACACAGTGTGTGTAGGCAAATAGAGGACTTGGCCTTAGATACACTCCACACAGTGTGTGTAGGCAAACTGAGGACATGGCCACACAGTGTGTGTAGGCAAATAGAGGACTTGGCCTTAGATACACTCCACACAGTGTGTGTAGGCAGACTGAGGACATGATCACACTGTGTGTGTTGGCAAATAGAGGACTTGGTCTTAGATTCATTCCACACAGTGTGTGTAGGCAAATTGAGGACATTCCCACACAGTGTGTGTATGCAAATAGAGGACATGGCGTTAGATACACTGCACACAGTTTGTGTAGGCAAACTGAAGACATGTCCACACAGTGTGTGTATGCAAATAGAGGACATGGTCTTGGATACACTCCCAGTCAATACAAAAACTTGTCAGACATTTGGAATGTCTGGCTGTATTTATGGGACCTTGGGCTACATTTTGTTTTTTACGGCATGCAAATCGGACCATTATTAAGGTTTTTACCGCCTAAAACAAAAGCACTTACTTTTATTTAAATTTTGAAGAGTTAAATGGTTAAGTGGAAAAACTTTTCTTATAGACTGCACTCCACACAGTGTGTGTATGCAAACTGAGAACACGGCCATATAGTGTATGCCAATAGAGGACTTGGTCTTAGTTAAGGTCCATACAGTGTGTGTAGACAAATTGGGGACATGGCCCCACAGTGTGTCTATGCAAAAAGAGGACTTGGTCTGAGACACAACATGTGTAGGCAAACTGGGGACTTAGTCTTAGATATACTCCATGCAGTATGTGTAGTTAAACTGAGGACAAAGCCATACAATGTGTGTTAAAAATAGAAGACTTAGTCTGAGACACAGCATGTATAGGCAAACTTGGGACGTAGTCTAAGATATACTCCACACAGTGTGTGGAAGCAAACTGAGGACATGGCCACACCTCCCCCTCCCACGCAGCAGAATTTATATAGTCAACTTTGGCAAATTCTATTGCAGAGTAATTCTATTTACCTTTGTAAATCAGTGTAGGATACTGGTTAATCAGGGTTGATCGATCAGTTTTGATTAATGTTCTACACCACTGGTCAGGAGTGGTCTCTCCCCGCACCTTGTCAGAGTAGGACCTCTCCTAAAGGTGAACACATGCACTGCAACCTAGCACACTGATTAGCCACTTGCTCATATGATACTGCAGCTCAGCATCGAAGGACCCAGTGGGCACATTAATGTTGATTCAGCATTGAAACAATTTTTGCAGATGAACAGTTGATTCTTGGTTTAGATATTATCGAATTTGAAAGTTGACACAACATAATCAAATCAACTGTGATTCAACATCAAATCATAAGTGCTGATTCAACATTTGTGTTTCTATCTTGATTCAATATTGTTTCAAAAGTTGAAACAACACTGATACATGTAGTAGTTAGGCAATTCTTTGTTGACATGTTAATGTTGAATCAACATTGAAATCAATATCATTGATTTGACATGACAGATCAATGTTGAATCAATGATGAATTGTGAACAATATTTCAGCATCGATATGTCAACTGTTGAACTGTTGATCTGATGTTGAAATGGTGATGGTTGACAAAATTGATTTGGAATGATTGAAAAGGTGTTGAAGACAGATTGATCAAAACTATCAACACAATATCAACCAGTTGGTAATGTTGATGAAATTGTTAATGAGAGCGACTGATTCCTGACAACTCAAGGGACATCCCACTCAGAAGGCCATGTTCTGTTCCAGCTCATTCACCATCCTGGTCCAGCCAGAGCGTCCAGGCCTATTGAATCTCGACCTTCACCAGGACTTTTTTCAGCAAAGACTGCTGTGCAACAACTGACCACCCAGCTTCTAGTGGTTTACCTCTAACCCTAAGTTATCAGCAGCCTCCTTAGTATTCCTCCTGCAGTTTTCGCAAACTTCTCTGAATGTTCCTCGTTTGTCTGTTCTGTGGCTCCCTGCTGGGGTAGTGTGCTTTTCAGGTGACTCTTTGAATTATCACTCACTACTGGTTGCTATATAACTATTCCCTCTTATACCATGGTTATCACATTCTTGCACGATTTTACGGTGCCTGGAGCAGATAATGACGTTCGAATAGTACGCGCTAATTGAACGGATATTGAAGCTTAATGCGTATAGAGGATGAAAGAAGACATTATATTCTAGCACCTACCTTTAATTCGCCATGATTTGACATGTATATGTAACATAATTGATGATATAAAAATCGAATCGAGCGAAATTTTCGCCGTCATGTTGACTGCGTAGCGCACGGATTATTTACCTCAGCGAGACATAAATTGTCACGTTGGCATATGCTCTAAGGGTATTCTGGCTGTCGCGCGCAGTCCTTACCAGCGGTTCTACTATGAAAATGCCTGTAGGACACACGCCGAGGTAACACTTTGTGTCCAGGCAGTCCTGTCGTCTCGCGATGAAACCAAGATGGCGGAGGAGTTTGAACAAGACGTATCGCTTGGATTTTTATTTCTTCATTTTATAAGGTAATTACTTAAGAAAATGGAGGAAACCATGGTATAAACGCCATACATAACAAATAGAGGTTCACTCGTTGATTCTAGGGGGCTAGATAAGAAGACACTCGGCCTACGGCCTCGTGCTTCTTATCTCCCCCTAGAATCAACTCGTGAACCTCTATTTGTTATTTATGCCTTTACTAGGATAGATCAACTAAGCTGGCTCTTCTGCCCCCACCTTGTCTTTGAGCCTTTGTCTATCCTCAAATTCTCTCCCTCTGTTTACTGGCATGCCTTACCAACTTAGGCAGTTGGAGGTATACACTATCTAGTCAGTTGCCTGGGCACATTCTCAGGAGGCCCTCCCCAGGATCGGTGAATGGCATCAGGTTAATAGTTGGACACATCTGACGCACATCTTCTTTGGGATAGCCTTCTAGTTGCCTGTCCCTCATTTCTGGGCTTAAGTGGACAATATGTTAAAGACTGGGACCATACAGCCAGCCAATTGCCATGGTGCATGGAGCTCTTTTGGGCACCCCCTTATAATGCCAGAGCAGTATAGAGTGAGCTTCTAGAACATAGTTTGGTTAAGGGCAAATTTTGGAGGAAAGGGACTAGGAGGGGGGGAGAAAACTCATGTGCCTTCCCTCAGAGCATCTCAACTGAAGATGCTGCCCCCTGGTGTTTTACATTACAGTTGCATAATTTAGTGGTGCATGATAATAGCAACATCAAACAAATCTAGCAATCTCCAAGCAGATCCTTTTCAGAGGTACATTTTTAAAGTCTCTCTGAAACTACCAGTCAGATCTTAACATATGACCTGAAGCCCACGGGGAGTACCATTTAGATCTGCAGTCGTAGGGAGATTTCCCTTATCAATAACCACTGGAAGTGTGCCGATATTTCTGAACCAAGATCCAATATGGCGACCATCGCAGATTTACTGGCGACTTTTGAGGTTATAAAACGATTTACCAAGCAAGTGTAGGGGCTCGTAGATTGTGATATAGTGTGAGCGTCTCCCTCGAGAGGGCGTCTCGAGCGGTGAGCCCGTCACCGGTAGTCGCTAGAGGTCTCCTCGACCCCTGGTCTCTGTGGGGTGGTGGCAGCACTGTTCGCCTCGTCTCAGCTCCTACCTGGGGCCGGGGAAGGCGTAAGTCTGGCTCTAGCTGTCGACGGAGTCGGACCACTTTTACCTGAGCTTACATTACAGTTAAGCAGTACACTTCGAGGTAGATGTAAACCATATACCGTAATAAATACGTGCCAGTTGCAATAACCCAAGATCCCTTGTCTGGTCTTTACTTCGAACTGGTCAAGACATTGATTCGAACCATTACACTGGTGCCCTGACCAGTTTTTGGTGTTAGTGCGCGGCCCTGGAGGCCGAACACAAGCACGATGGATCTCAAGATGAAAGATTGAGTATCTCGGGATCCACATCGAATGACACTGCTCATGCCGACGATTTAAGCCGAATCCAAATGAAGGGGTATACCTCTATAATTGGACCCAAGGTAGACAAGGTAGTTCGCGACCTCAAATCCGTAGAGATGCCCACTCCAGTCATGAATTATACATACAGATTAAGTACCGATTCCACAGAAAGATCGACATCAATTATGATGATGACTCTGGATGCTCAACGAGCAGCCTCGGCTCGAGCAGAAACGAGAACAGCGAACCCCCGTCGATCCTTAGACGACGTAGACGTCTCGGTATTCGACATAGGAGGTTCGAAGAAAATCACTGAGTCAGCAGCAGAATACTTGCGCGAACAGGCCAAGTTGAGCGTCAACGCCATGAATAAAGTTCGCCTATACCAATGTTTACCAAAGTTAGAACACTCCGAACAAAAAGTTTTGAGACTTAGGAATCTGGTGAAACAATGTCACCAGTATGAAACCGATAAACAACCATCAAGAATCTCGAACTAAAAAAAGAGGCCGAGCAAATAAGAGCCGAAATGGAACAGTATAAATACGAGGCAAATAAGCTGCTAGAGATCCGAGATCAATGCATCTTGAAAAACGAGGACGTAATGGAGTCCATGAAAGATAGCAATCAAGATCTATTCTTGAAGCAACAAGAACTATGCCTCGAAATAGCCAACCTGACAAAACGAAAGACAGCTCTCGATACATATGTGTCGGGAATAGAGAACAGTGATCAAACTGCCAGAACATGCCCCGAGGGAGAAGATAATTCTTGCGAAACGGACACAAGTGTATCAGTAACACAACTAGATATATTTTACCACCAGGAAATGACTAAAAATGACATACCTTCCGACGCTACTTTCGTAAAAGGAACTACACCTTTTGGCGACATCAACGCCAGCAGAAGCTTTAAAGAAGCCAGATCGATACGATCCATTCGTAAATGATAATGCTGACGTCCATGTTCGGAACGATGGCGTCTATCACCCCACACATGAACCCAGGAAAACTGAACCTGAAAAACGGAGGATAAGATTCAGTGTCACCACTAGGGACTAGGAGGGGGGGAGAAAACTCATGTGCCTTCCCTCAGAGCATCTCAACTGAAGATGCTGCCCCCTGGTGTTTTACATTACAGTTGCATAATTTAGTGGTGCATGATAATAGCAACATCAAACAAATCTAGCAATCTCCAAGCAGATCCTTTTCAGAGGTACATTTTTAAAGTCTCTCTGAAACTACCAGTCAGATCTTAACATATGACCTGAAGCCCACGGGGAGTACCATTTAGATCTGCAGTCGTAGGGAGATTTCCCTTATCAATAACCACTGGAAGTGTGCCGATATTTCTGAACCAAGATCCAATATGGCGACCATCGCAGATTTACTGGCGACTTTTGAGGTTATAAAACGATTTACCAAGCAAGTGTAGGGGCTCGTAGATTGTGATATAGTGTGAGCGTCTCCCTCGAGAGGGCGTCTCGAGCGGTGAGCCCGTCACCGGTAGTCGCTAGAGGTCTCCTCGACCCCTGGTCTCTGTGGGGTGGTGGCAGCACTGTTCGCCTCGTCTCAGCTCCTACCTGGGGCCGGGGAAGGCGTAAGTCTGGCTCTAGCTGTCGACGGAGTCGGACCACTTTTACCTGAGCTTACATTACAGTTAAGCAGTACACTACGAGGTAGATGTAAACCATATACCGTAATAAATACGTGCCAGTTGCAATAACCCAAGATCCCTTGTCTGGTCTTTACTTCGAACTGGTCAAGACATTGATTCGAACCATTACACTGGTGCCCTGACCAGTTTTTGGTGTTAGTGCGCGGCCCTGGAGGCCGAACACAAGCACGATGGATCTCAAGATGAAAGATTGAGTATCTCGGGATCCACATCGAATGACACTGCTCATGCCGACGATTTAAGCCGAATCCAAATGAAGGGGTATACCTCTATAATTGGACCCAAGGTAGACAAGGTAGTTCGAGACCTCAAATCCGTAGAGATGCCCACTCCAGTCATGAATTATACATACAGATTAAGTACCGATTCCACAGAAAGATCGACATCAATTATGATGATGACTCTGGATGCTCAACGAGCAGCCTCGGCTCGAGCAGAAACGAGAACAGCGAACCCCCGTCGATCCTTAGACGACGTAGACGTCTCGGTATTCGACATAGGAGGTTCGAAGAAAATCACTGAGTCAGCAGCAGAATACTTGCGCGAACAGGCCAAGTTGAGCGTCAACGCCATGAATAAAGTTCGCCTATACCAATGTTTACCAAAGTTAGAACACTCCGAACAAAAAGTTTTGAGACTTAGGAATCTGGTGAAACAATGTCACCAGTATGAAACCGATAAACAACCATCAAGAATCTCGAACTAAAAAAAGAGGCCGAGCAAATAAGAGCCGAAATGGAACAGTATAAATACGAGGCAAATAAGCTGCTAGAGATCCGAGATCAATGCATCTTGAAAAACGAGGACGTAATGGAGTCCATGAAAGATAGCAATCAAGATCTATTCTTGAAGCAACAAGAACTATGCCTCGAAATAGCCAACCTGACAAAACGAAAGACAGCTCTCGATACATATGTGTCGGGAATAGAGAACAGTGATCAAACTGCCAGAACATGCCCCGAGGGAGAAGATAATTCTTGCGAAACGGACACAAGTGTATCAGTAACACAACTAGATATATTTTACCACCAGGAAATGACTAAAAATGACATACCTTCCGACGCTACTTTCGTAAAAGGAACTACACCTTTTGGCGACATCAACGCCAGCAGAAGCTTTAAAGAAGCCAGATCGATACGATCCATTCGTAAATGATAATGCCGACGTCCATGTTCGGAACGATGGCGTCTATCACCCCACACATGAACCCAGGAAAACTGAACCTGAAAAACGGAGGATAAGATTCAGTGTCACCACTGACTTACCACATAAAGAGAACGAACCCAATACTGCATGTGGACAGGAGGGCCACTTCGAGTTATCATATGATGACAATTCTGTAGATGATTCCGAACCTTTGGGCGCAGGGAACCAAGGTGCGGTAGGGGGTAGTGCATCAAGTTCTACCCGAGGACCAACTGCACCCCCTCCAGGGGCTGGAGGCGCCATGGGAGGAACTTCGAGGTGCAGATCCCGAAGCAGTGTGTTAGAAGACATGCTGAATCAGTCAGCCAATACTTCAAACACTGCACACAGTGAGGAGACCATCCGAGAGTGGAGCATCAACCAATGTCACAAATTGGTACGCACAAATAACGCAGCTAGGCAGCAAGCCATCCTGCCTAAGATTTACGAGGGTGTAAAAAACCTGGAAAGAATGGTTCTCGAACTTCACTGATGATATGAGGTGCAATGCATGGACTCCTGAGGAGGCACTACCTCACCTGATCAGATGTCTGAAACATGGTCCAGGCCGGATAGCCATTGAAAAGTGGAACGAAGTATACTTTGAGAGGGGTACTTTCCAACAGCTAGTCAAGATTGCCAGCATTTTGCTGTACAATTTAGTGAGTGAAGACCCTTTTATGCTCTTCAAGAAGCGAATGCAGAAACCACAAGAATCATTTCGAGCCTACGGGTATGTTCTATCACCCCACACATGAACCCAGGAAAACTGAACCTGAAAAACGGAGGGCGCAGCCGGGAACCAATTCTTCTGATAAATATTTCCTGAACGACTTGTTGCCACAATTCGTAAGTGGACTTCGAGATGAAGATCAGCAGCAAGCAGCTTTAGATGCTTGGAAAGGGAGAAATCCTACCCTGATGGACCTTTTTGAAGGGATTGAGTGCTGGACAGTAAAGAAGACCCTCATGGCGGGAAAAGTAGAGATGAAAACCTCGAATACCAAGGTTTGTGCGAGTACTAATACCAGTACGGCTTCCATGTCGGGAATACACCAACCGACATACACTGAAACAACCGACAATGATTTCGAGATCATCGAGATTGAGGAGGAGGACGGTACTATCTCTGCAGTACAGGTAAAGAAAGACTTCAAGCACAAGTATATTCCTCGACGGATATATAACCGAAGCGCTAATGAAGCTCGAGGGGAAACAAGACCCACCCCAGACAGTCGAACTACTGAAATGGCTGTTAGTCGGCCCCCAAGACCACCTCTATCGAGAGCCCCTGCTCCACCTGAACCTCTGGATATGAAGAAAATGATGGAGGATTTTATGAAAACTTTTACTGAAACTATGTATGCCAGACCTGAACAACGGAGAGTGGACCGGAGCAGACTATGCTGTTACCGTTGTCAAGAAATGGGGCATTACGCTCATGAGTGTACAGCCCCAAATTATGTGGAAGAGAAGAAGGAGGAGGAAAACTAAAGAGGGTCGCATCTGTGGCAAAGGATGTGATCCGTGATTCGAAAATCTGCCAAAATGCCACCACTGGTGAATCCGAGCTAGTACAGGAGTCAATACCCTCCGGGGGACTGGTATGTGAGAAGGATCCTCTCACCCCAGTCCGAGCCGGGGACTTTGATGGGGTAGGGACAGGGGAAGGTCGGAACCTGAGGGAGCAATCCTACGTCGAAGAAGAGGGAGGTTGGGTTGAAGAGTTGACGCATGTGAGTGCGGCACACCTCCCCCCGAACCATCTGTGTGTAACCTTCCTGAAGGGTTTCGGATGGGAGATCGGTGACTCTCAGGAACAACTCTGATTTGCACAGAACTCCTCACCTTTGGGGGGGAAACGATTGTAGATCGCTGTATCGGTGAAGGGGCGGACTGGAGAATTTTTGATTGACACAGGTGCCAGCCATTCGTGTGTCTCGAGAAAATTCTTCAATCTGGTGTCCGGCAACCATGAAACACTACCTGTTGGTGTTAATGCTTGCACGGCCGACAGTAGCCAGATGCAGACTTTTGGTAAGACGTTCATACAGATCAAAATGGGCGGCTGTGAGTATGTAATGAGCCCTACCATAGCTGACATAAGTGACGATGGAATAATCAGTTTGGATTTCGCAAGCTTGTACGGTGCTGTGTTGGATCCCCGGTTCGGGATGCTGAAGATCCGGCAACCGTGCAACTGCGAGATCCAATGCATATTGAGACATGTATCCGCGGTAGCCACCATGGTACAGACTGTGAAAATTCCATCTGGAATGACTTGTGACGTTTTGTGTTCCTCGAACAATGCTTTTCGAGGTACGAACGCTGTCTTCGAACCTAATTCTGAAGTATTATCTAGTATTATCTAGCTAGATTCTGTTGACACTCTGGTGGGAAACGGATCGTGGACGGTAGTCCCGATCATGAACAGAGGACTAAAACCTGTGTACTTGAGAAAAAATGAGAAGATTGGTGACATGTTCCTGACCGAACATGTCTCGGAAGCTCCATTTCAAACTGAGTTACCTGAGGACGCAGCTCGAGGATTACCAGATGATTTAAGAAAATTAGTTGATGATTCTTCCCTGAGGAAAAATTCAGAGAAAGAATCTACCTTCCACGATGCCTTCGGGAAACCTGGGGGCTCGGTAGGCCGCACTAGCAAGGTGTTGCACACGATTGACACCGGAGATTCGAAGCCATTTAAAATACCTTATAGGAGATTACCACTTAAAAAGAAAGTGGAGGCTGAGAAACAAATCCTCGAACAGCTGGAAAAAGGGGTTATTGTGCCTAGCACGAGTCCCTGGTCCAGCCCCGTGTGCATGACCACGAAGAAGGATGGGTCTATTTGATTTTGCATCGATTACAGGAAGCTGAATGGCTTAACAAAAAAAAACTCCTATCCCTTACCAAGGATAGATGAGACCTTAGACACAAATACTTCTGTACCCTGGACCTTCAGTCCGGGTATTGGCAGATCGGGATGGACCCTAAGCACATGGAGAAAACAGCTTTCTCGAGCCATATGGGTTTATTCCAATACAATGTTTTACCTTTTGGGCTGTGTAATGCACCAGCCACTTTCGAAGCTATGATGTAGGAAATGCTAAGTGACCTTCTTTGGAAGAGTTGTTTGGTGTACCTCGACGATGTTATAGTGTTTGGAAAGACTTTCGAGGATTGCATGAACAACCTCGATTTAGTCTTGAAGAGAATACTATCAAATGGTCTGAAGTTAAAAGCTAAGAAATGTAATTTATTTAAATCATCTATTACATATCTTTGTCGCATAATAACTCCTGACGGCGTAAAAGCCGACCCTGAAAAACTCCGAACAGTGTCCGAATGGCAGAAGCCCATAAGTGTGAAGGAAGTAAGATCCTTCCTTGGGTTCTGTTCATATTATCGAGACTTCCTCCCGAACTATTCTAAAGTGAGCTACCCCTTGCAAATGCTAGCACATTGGACCACAGGTCGAGCAAAGGAACTTTTTTCCCTGGGGAGATGAACAAGATGCAGCCTTCGAGCAAATAAAACATTTGTTCGCTAACACGCCAGTATTGAAATATCCAACTGCGGATGACCATTTCATACTGGACACTGACGCTAGCAACGATAGTATTGGTGCAGCCCTGTCGCAGGTCCAGGACGGGGTCGAAGTACCAATCGCCTTTGCTAGTAACACTTTGAATAGGGCACAACGAAACTACTGCACCACTAAACGTGAGTTGCTGGCTGTGGTGGTGTATACCAAAAAGTTTCGACACTTCCTATGGGGTACGGATTTTACTCTTCCAACTGACCACTCGTCCCTGAGGTGGCTACTTAATTTTAAGGACGCCGAAGGAATGATTGGCCGTTGGCTGGCACACCTGTCAGAATTTGGGTTGGAGCATAGCCAGATCCAACATCGACCGGGTTTGAAGCATATTAATGCGGATGCCCTATCCCGGAGGCCTTTTAGAAAGTGCCAGAAAATTGGTTGTGATGATTGTGGGGCCCACAACGCGGTAGTTGCAATGGTTCGAACTAGACAGTCCAAACCGCTACTTAGTGCCAGCATGGAAAATGTTATAGAATGGCCAGAAGAAACCATCCAACATTTCCAACAAAATGATCCCGCTATTAAGAGAGTGATTTCCTTCCTGAATAAGAATGCCAAGCCCGAACGGCCGGCATTATCCCTCGAAGACAGAGAAACTCGAAAATGTCTAGCCCAATGGACCGAGCTAGAGGTTCGAGACGGTTTACTGTGTCGATGGAAAACCTGTCCTACTAAGGACAAGGTCCTACAGATAGTGATACCCATGTCACTAAGATGAGACATTATGTTTTATTGCCATGGACATAAAACTAGCGGACACTTTGGGAAAGAGAACTTTAGAACGCCTAGCCAGAAGATACTACTGGCCAGGGATGCACAACGACATCATAAGATGGGTAATGACTTGCCCCGAATGCGATAAGAATAAGCCCGGTCCTGGAATGGGAAAGATGCCTCTGGTGCAAGAGCTATTCGGCGTTCATTTTGCCCGAGTAGCAATTGACATCATCAGTGGAATCGAACCCACACCTCGGGGAAACACCTGTATGATGGTAGTGACTGACTACTATACTAAGTACACTCGAGTATATCCTTTACCTGACCACAAGGCAGCCACCTGCGCTAGCGCCTTCATGAAAGGATGGGTTCTACACCTAGGTGCACCATTAATGATGCACAAGGACGAGAATTCCAGTCCAACCTATGGCAAGAAATGTGCCACTATTTGGCCATTTGTAAAACTAATCCATACAGACCCCAGTCTGATGGTCAAGTAGAAAGATTCAATCGAACATTGATACAAGTCCTCAAACCCTTGGTAAATTCTTGCCAAGACGACTGGGCGGCATCCCGTCCCCTCCATGTGACTTTGTAGTACATGCTTATAACAGTACTGTACACGCTGCAACGAACTGTTCCCCCAATCTATTAGTATTCGGGGAAGATATTATAATGCCTGCAGATCTCGTATATGGTGTTATAGGGGTGAGCCCCAAAGCCCCATGTACGGTGATGTTTGTAGAATCTCTACGAGATCAATTTAAGAGAGCTTATGAAGTAGTTCGAAATGAGCTATTAAAGAACGCGAATTGGCAGAAAATTGGGTATGATACCCACCTGAAGCCACGCCGGTTTAGCGTGGGTGACCGAGTGTTTAAGATACATGAACCTTTCAGGTGCAAGAAATTAATCTTGAGCTGGGATTGACCTCACATGGTCACCTGAATTATATCTGAGAGCATGGTTATGCTTATGAGTCTGGCCACAGGCCTAATGAATAAGTCTAACGTGTGTAGATTAAGGAAATGGAGGGGACGGGATGCCGCCAACTCCGAGTGTGAGGAAATTTCCAAACAGATGAATGAACAGAAGGACGAAATCCTAATGAAAACTAATGAGCTATCAAGGAAATTGAAGGGAATGGCCCCAAAGAGAAAAAGAGGCCGACCTTGCAAAATAGCAGTTGAGAAAAAGCCAAAGAGAGGAGGACCCAAGAAGGTCGACAATGACACGAATTTAAAACCTAATCGTGATAAAATTGTCTCGGCGGAACGGAGAATCCGAGGTAGGGGGAAAACATTGGCACCTTCCACCGGACCTTCTCGAGATTCTCGGTTGAAAAACAAAGAAAGAGAGGTGAGGTGCAGTCCCAGATTTGCTGGGTGGACTGCCGTTACTTAATGTTCCGAAATCACAACGAGTGTACAGTCCTGTTTACGTGTCTTGTTATATGTTTGGAGGTTGAGATACCTTGGCCATGATTCGAAATACGACCACGACGGGTATTACTAACCTATTCATGGTTCCTGTGGGCGGCAGACAGCTTGTCTGAAGTGTACGCACGATGCTACATGTTCTTCTGCCAAACCCCTGTTGATATGAAGGTGGTAGTCCCACCAACAGCCTATGGAGAAAACCAACCCCGAACCATCCCCGAGTGCTACTGCCACCTCGAGCTCCGCTTACGAGAGTGGTTCAGACACGCACACAACCCCTGTACCGACGCCTCCAGTAAGAAACATGATGACCACCAATGTGCTACATTTGGTGAAATCTAAGTTTGAACTGGAGGACCCCGATGATTACATAAAAAACCAGACACAGGAATCCTGTGATATTCAGGCCGACGTCTTCCAGGCGTGGCAAGAGAGCCACATCAACCAGGCCACCGGATACCTTCAAGGCATGACCGAAGGTGTGTTTGAATGTCTGCATGAGATCCAGCGACGGGAAATAACCTGGATCTCACAGGACATGCAAGGACAGGCGAGAGACCAGCTTCGGGCCTCGCTCCAGCGTGAAAACGAGGCTAAGGCCATGAAGCTGAAATACAAGTTGCAGCTTCAGGAGCTGAGAAGCCAATACGACCACCAGGGCGTTTGATTCATGGCTGCTTCATGAAAGATTGGGACGGCACTGCAGAGAGTGCGTTCGAAAAGGTCCAGGGCAAGCTGCAGGAGGCTAGACAGCTCGAGGCGGACATCGAGTCTTTCGGATTCATAAGTATGTCCACCTGAGACCTTCTGCCAGCGGAGGTGCACCACCAACCGGACCCGGGAGGGAACCTGAAGCCACCACCACTGCCCCAACTGCCACCCCCGCTAGACCAACCGAGACCCTAACCTCTATCCCCGAGGCGACCACTGCGGCCACAGCCCCTGACCAACCCCCAGTGGTCCATAACCTGATAAGTCTGGACTCTGATCCGGAAACCAACTCTGGTGAGATGGTGATGGAGACAGACTTGTGAGCCTCGATGTAGATAACTACGGGTGCCGACCCTATCCTCTATATGGGATCCTCGAACACCCGAACTGTGCTATAACCTCGAAGGATGTCCGGACGGATGCAGACCCACGAAACCCAATGGACGAATCTACATCTTCCCATCTTGATCAGGGCACACCACACAGCGACGAGGCTTGCCACCGCCAAGTCCATCATTCGCCGACTGGATCTGCAGACAAGCAGTGGATAACCCCGAACACACCCGGATGTCATTTATTATTGTGCGGCAGACCCACTACACTGGTGGGCTGCTATAAAGTCATGTTGTATACTATGTAATTAACCACTATTCCTCTCACCTTACGCATAAAATAAGTTTTATTTAAAATCTCGATCCTAAAGTCATCCACTAGGTTCGATCTCATAAAATATGTCTATTTATCACTGGTAAACAAACTTATTGGTGCTATAAACCTACGAGATCTGTTACCTTAAATATTAATAATATTCCGCAGGTACATACCAATTGTGTTCACACTTCGAGGTTAATAGTGGTATATATTTATATGTATAATTATAAATGTAAAAAACCCACAGTTACTGTAAACTGTGCTAAAAAAAGCTATTATATAGGGTTCATATGTGAACTGTAAAATTTTTCTTTTCGGGTTATGTAACACTTTACCATATATAATTACAAACATAGTATGTCATTAATAACATACATTTAAATACTCTATGTACGGGTTCGAACATGTTCTTCCGAACTTGTCTTGACCCATATTTTTCTTCTACATTGTTTCATAGTGTAAAAATATGTTTACTTCACCTAATATAATTATATGTGGTCGACTCCTAATACTAAGACGTCACACAAATAACATATCACGTTCTACTTCGAACTCTCGTTTATTACTTCGAGCCCTTATTTTTTAGAATAACGAAGTTGTCACAATGTTAAATACATTTTTTTACACACCCCTTTCCTTATTCTGGTGGGGGTAGTGTAGGGGGTCGTAGATCGTGATATAGTGTGAGCGTCTCCCTCGAGAGGGCGTCTCAAGCGGTGCGCCCATCATGGGTAGTCACTAGAGGTATCCTTGACCCTTGGTCTCTCCGGGGTGGTGGCAGCACTGTTCGCCTCGTCCCAGCTCCTACCTGGGGCCGGGGAAGGCGTTAGTATGGCTCTAGCTGTCGACAGAGTTGGACCACTTTTACCTGAGCTTACATTACAGTTAAGCAGTACACTTCGAGGTAGATGTAAACCATATACTGTAATAAATACGTGCCAGTTGCACTAACCCCAGATCCCTTGTCTGGTCTCAACTTCGAACATTGATTCGAACCATTACACAAGTAAACAAAGAACACCTCAAAAGCAAAGTATCAGGAACTAATCAAGTTGAAAGTGAAACAAAGTGAAACAAAGTGAAACACCTATAAAGTATTAGAATATTTTTGTTTAAATGTCAACATATCATGTCGAGTTAGCTGGCAAACCCTCACTTTTTCATAGCCTGAAAATTTTGCTTCATCTGGTACCCCAAGGGTACCCCACTCTGAAGCAGTCAAAAATTGAACATTTCTAACCAGCGATCTAGCAACCCATTTTTATATATAGTGTAACCAAAATGGCAGGACCCCACACTCCAGGGTGGTGACTGAACAAGGATCCCACATCCCAGGAGCAGAAGGTGTATGAACCAGGAAGGTGTCTGTATTGTCTAATTCTCATGATCCTTATGGGACAGGTCTTATTTAGTTTTGTGTGCATACTTGTGCACATGATATCCCAGCATGTATTAGGGTCCCTGCTATAATAGAAGTTGTGCAAGTCAAAAGACTTAAGTGCTTGCTGAAAATCATTTTTAACATAGTACCTGTATGATCTCCCGACAAATTAGATACTAGTCATGTTTAAAAAATACATATCCTTATCCATGCACCTGCCTACCCCTTTTTACACAAATTTATATTGATCTATATTGATGTACCAATTCCATGATATCAGTGATATCACCAACATGCACACTAAAATGAAAGGACCCCACACTCCAGGGTGGTGACTGAACAAGGATCCCACATCCCAGCAGCAGAAGGTATATGAACCAAAAATGTGTCTGTATCAAGGGAACATTATAGATATTTACCTGCATGCACCAATGTCTAATAACAATTCAATTCTTGTGGTCCACATTCATACAACAATAGTTAATTCAATTTCTGGCCCTTTTCTCATCTGAATTAATGTACACTTGAGTATTATCATCCAATAATATGTCAGTTAATGAAAAACTAAAAATAAAAATGAGAATGTTGATTGAGAGCAGACTTTGGGTCTATGAGTAACATGAAAAGTGATGTATGTATGTTTTTATTCCTGTCATATAGAGCCAATACCTTAATTAATGTGACCAGAACCTTAGGTTAATTGGGTCACACAAACAGGCAAATTGTATACTAATCCCTGCAGTGCTGAAGCTTTGAAGTGGGGAATAATGAGATCTGCAGGACCTTATGGCCTGCAAGGGGAAAAACATTTCTTATAGACTGCACTCCACACAGTGTGTGTATGCAAACTGAGGACATGGCCACATAGTGTATGCCAATAGAGGATGTGGTATTAGCTAAGGTCACCACACTGTGTGTAGACAAATTGGGAACATGGCCCCACAGTGTGTCTATGCAAAAAGAGGACTTGGTCTGAGACACAGTATGTGTACAGGCAAACTGGGGACTTAGTCTAAAATATATCCCATGCAGTATGTGTAGGCAAACTGAGGACAAAGCCATACAATGTGTGTTAAAATAGAAGACTTTGTCTTAGATATCCTCCACAAAGTGTGTGGAGGCAAACTGAGGACATGGCCACACCTGCTCCTCCCATGCAGCAGAATTTATACAGTCAACTTTGTTTTATCATTTGACATATCACTGCTGAACAATATTTCAGCAGTGAAAAAAGGGAGGCTATGGGCTTGGGCATCAGCGGTGACCTTGAAAAATGGTTATAAACATGATGTCTAGTGTGTCAACAAAATGTCCCCAATTTGACCTTAAGAGACTTGTGCTGTGTGTGAAAAATCAGCGCAAAATTCCACTTTCTATAGTATAAAATCCTAGCCTATTTAGGCTGACCATATAATTCATTAAGTGTTGTATAATGGTAGATGTAGTCTTTGAATAGACTTAGGCACAGGGAGGTGATAGGAGGCCGGGAGGTGGTGATAGGGTGCCAGGAGAAAGTGAGGGAGGCTGGGGGAGGTGAGCAGAGACCAGGAGAAAGTAATGGGCAGCCAAGAGAAATGAGGGAGTGACTGGGAGAAGATAGGGGAAACACTTGGGAAAATAATGAAACTTAAGCAGCAGCAAACACCCCCCCCCTCCATCTGCAAGAGCTTGATGTAATAGGAATAAATCAATTGCTCAAAATTTGGTAATGACACTGTATTTTTGCATGAAGATCATAAACAGATTAAATACACTGGTGCTGATGTAACTTCTGATGATGTTTGTGAATATGTAAATGACTATTTTTGTAATATTGGTAAGGATCTGCATATTGCTGCTGTTGCAACTGATCAATATCTTGTGGATAATAATCTAGATATAGATGAACTATTGGCAAATGAAAACTTCTTAGATCAGAATATTAAGGTTAATAAGTGGGATGTGCATTTTGCTCTAAAAGAAATTGATAGAAATAAGTCATCAGGCATAGACGGAATAAGGGGAGATATACTACATTGTGCATTATTGTTGTTGATAAATCAATTCACTCATCTGATACAAATTAGTTTGGACAGGGGTATTTTTCCAAAATGTTGGGCAATGGCAGTTGTAAGACCATTACCTAAGGATGGGGATTTGGCAATGGTAAAAAATTGGTGACCCATATCAATACTACCAATGCCGTCTAAAGTCATTGAGAAAATTATGTATTATTACTTATGTGAAAGTATGAAGAAAAATGGTACTTTTTGTGAAAACCAATATGGTTACAAAAAAGGGACAGGTACTGGTGATGCCACTTTTGACTTTGTTAATGAGCTTTATGAATGTAGAAACAATGGTCTGATAACAGGGGCTCTATTTATAGACTTCACTAAAGTATTTGACAGTGTATTACATTCAAAATTGCTAATTAAACTCAGTAAACTTGGTTTGAGTAAATCTAATTTTCTATGGTTTAAAAGTTACCTGGAAAATTGAAAACAACGAACTAGCTATGGTAATAAATTGTCCTCAAACCAAGATATTGATTATGGTGTCCCTCAAAGATCAGTTTTAGGTCCCCTGTTGTTTGTCCTATATATTGATGATGTTGTTAAGGTCTTAAAAAAATGCAAGATTAAACTGTATGCTGATGACATTGTGATTTATAGTTCTAACAAAGATGTAGACTTGGTTAATGAGAATTTGAATGAAGATGTAATTAACTTTAAGCGTTGGGTTATCGAAAACAGACTAACAGTAAATCCAACTAAAACTAAATTTATGTGGTTTTGTAGTGCTCATAAATTAAAAAGATGTCCGGATTCTACCATAGACTTCAATGGCAGCACTGTGCAAACTGTCACCTTCTTTCCATATCTAGGTGTACATATTGACAGTAAACTTAGTTTTGATAAACAGATTAAAATTATTAAAAGAAATGTATGCAATAAACTATTCAGGTTTGCTAAGTTAAGAAAGTTTTTAACACAAGAGCAAAGTGTAAAGATATACTGTTGTACAATCAGACCAATTATAGAATATTGTTCATTTATAAGTACTAGTTGTAATGAGGATGGTCTTGCAGCATTACAACGACTGCAAAATAGAGCTCTTAGAGTCTGTCTGAAATGCAATATTAGACGGTATAGTGTGAAGGAGTTGCATGAAATTTGTAAGGTTCCAGTGTTAGAGAAAAGATTTGACATGCTATTATTATGCTTAATGTATAAGAAATCAAAGACTGTGTTAAATAGACCACAATCTTATAATACAAGGTCTCAAAAGAAGATTGTTTTTGAACTACCTAGGGTTATTACTAGACACTATAAAAGATCGCCATGGTACAGAGGGGTGGCTCTCTGGAATACTCTACCTGAGGAGATTCAGAAAGCTACGACAAAGGTAAAATTCAAAGAGGGTGTGATGAAGATAGAAAATATAAGGTTGAACCTGAAATTGGGTTATAATTGATAATGAGAAGCAGGTGTGGAAACTGCGCCGCTTCATATTCATATTCATATTCATACTCACATTCATATCCTTTTTCATGTTTACATCCATATTGATATTGCTGATGTTCCCATATGCATATAACAGCATATACTACCAACTCTAATTATCACTTATTTGAACTAAAGACAAGGTGTATTTAGCTGTAATCATGATGTACTGAAATAATGTGTAGACACACAAATCTCTATGTATGACATATTATTTACTATCTATCTCTTTTTGCTTTTAATTTGTTTGTCTGTACTTTCTATGTAAATAACCTATTGAGTGAATATTGCCAGTCCCTATTATTTTTCCATCTGCTGATTGTGTTCATATTGACATTTGTCAAGATTCATGAAGTTATTGTATTGTTTCATTTGTGACTTTCCTTTGAAAAATCAATAAAACTTGGTCTGCTCTATAGCATTATTTAAATGAACATAGCAGTTCATTAATGCAATGAGCAAGTCCAAAAAGAAAACCAAAAAAAACTGTAAATACATTGTGCATTCTGTTGAGAATTACACATATTTACAATATTTTTACACTAGCATTTGGTAGGGTGTACCCCATTGGTGAAAGCAATGCAAATTCTATTGAAAATTACACATATTTATATCACTTTTACAGCAGAATTTTGAAGAGTGTGAGCAAACAGTAAATTCATTGCAAACTCTGGCGAGAATTACACATATTCTCATTACCTTTACACCAACATTAGCAAGGCAAAGGAATGCAAATGTCAGTGCATGTATTTACATCACCTTTAAATCAGCTTTACAAAGAGTGTAATTCCATAGTAAAGTAATACATATTTTGGTGACAATTACACATATTTACACTACCATCACATCATCATTACTAAGGGTGTAAACCAATGGAAAATGCAATGGAAACTTTGGTGACAACTGCACATATTTACATCACTTTTACTTGAGATTTACAAACAAATTAAATGTATGTAAATATCGTTCAATGTAAAGGCCAGGTAAATAGTATGTAAATCCTGAGCACAATCTTTACACAGAAATGCGACCTTTACATTTTGTAAAGCCCATATCTCGTGCAGTGTGTATAACAGAAGGGGAAACTATATAGCTTCATCTACAGAAATATTATACTCTGTGTTAATCAGAGCGAGTTATTATCTGTTACATTCTGTACTAGGTTGTAGTTAAGTACATGACGTGACTATGTTTACTGCACCTCTATATTGACCTGGCTATTCGTTTTTCACTTTCAGTATCTCAACATTTATGTAATGATTATCTAGCCTTTACTCAGAAAAGGGAAGAAAAAGACACAATTAGCCCTATCACTTTAGTGGCCACACATACTAAATTCAGAATGATTAACATGCTGAGGCTTTTCAAAGAAGGGTTATGACTGTTTAAGTGTGTCAACAAAATGTCCCCAATTGACCTTAAGAGACTTGTGCTGTGTGTGAAAAATCAGTGCAAAATTCCACTTTCTATGGTATAAAATCTTAATCATAATCTTAATCTTAATCATATAATTCATAAAGTGTTGTATAATGGTAGATATAGTATTTGAATAGACTTAGGCACAGGGAGTTGGTAGGTGCCGGGAGAAGGGTACCCCACTCTGAAGCAGTCACAAATTGAACATTTCTAACCAGCGATCTAGCAACCCATTTTTATATATAGTGTAACCAAAATGGCAGGACCCCACACTCCAGGGTGGTGACTGAACAAGGATCCCACATCCCAGGAGCAGAAGGTGTATGAACCAGGAAGGTGTCTGTATTGTCTAATTCTCATGATCCTTATGGGACAGGTCTTATTTAGTTTTGTGTGCATACTTGCGCACATGATATCCCAGCATGTATTAGGGTCCCTGCTATAATAGAAGTTGTGCAAGTCAAAAGACTTAAGTGCTTGCTGAAAATCATTTTTAACATAGTACCTATATGATCTCCCGACAAATTAGATACTAGTCATGTTTAAAAAATACATATCTTTATCCATGCACCTGCCTACCCCTTTTTACACAAATTTATATTGATCTATATTGATGTACCAATTCCATGATATCAGTGATATCACCAACATGTGCACTAAAATGACAGGACCCCACACTCCTGGGCGGTAACTGAACAAGGATCCCACATCCCAGCAGCAGAAGGTATATGAACCAAAAGGCTGTCTGTATCAAGGGAACATTATAGATATTTACCTGCATGCACCAATGTCTAATAACAATTCAAGTCTTGTGGTCCACATTCATACAACAATAGTGAATTCAATTTCTGGCCCTTTTCCATCTGAATTAATGTACACGTGAGTATTACCATCCAATGATATGTCAGTTAATGAAAACTAAAAACAAAAATGAGAATGTTGATTGAGATTAGACTTTGGGTCTATGAGTAACATGAAAAGTGATGTATGTATGTTTCTATTCCTGTTGTATAGAGCCAATACCTTAATTAATGTGACCAGAACCTTAGGTTAATTGGGTCACAGAAATGGTCAAGTTGTAAACTAATCCCTGCAGTGCTGAAGCTTTGAAGTGGGGAGGGACCCCACAGTACATGGTGAGGACTGACTAAAGACCCCATAAGCCAGGGAGAGGACTGACATAAATATGTCTTTGTCCTTCCTACATTAGAGCTATCTGAGAGTAGAGCAGAGAAAACATACAGCAGTTGTTCATGCATATCTTCTCAAAAGTTGCATGATTATTTTTCTGTGTTTTTGACTGTATATTACCTTAATGTTGGTTTTAGGTTCAGAAGAAAATTTTGTACAGTACATCAGAGCCATCTAAATGTTTTCTCTTCTGCAGTTCCTCCTATATCCACTCACTCCCAAGGGGAACCTTATCACAAGGACTCCCTTAACAATAAAAATCTAATTTTGGATATGTCATCGGTTTGCTCAGAGTATGTATACACTAGTTTTCTTTTTGCAGACGCACACTGTATTAGTTTGTATACACACACTTTATGGACCTTATCTTTAACCAGGTCCTGCATTTGCCCACATGGTGTACTAATGTCCTCTATTTGCATACACTGTTAGATACCTGTTTCTATCATCTATAACTGTTATCTTCTCACTATCATTAGTCACCTTACTATATCCTGTCTACCCTTTTCTTTACAAACAATTCTCAGAACTCATCTTTAATGGTAACTCCAACACATAGAGTTTAACAACACATACTGTGTGGCCATTTCCTCAGTTTGCATAAATATACTGTATGTCCTCAGTTTGCATACACACTCTGTTGTGGCTAAGTCCTCAGTTTGCAAACCCACTGTGTGGAGTATATCTAAGATCAAGTCCTCTATTCGCATACACATACTGTGTGATTATGTCCTCAGTTTGCATACACATTGTTTGAGTCACCAATTTGTTTGAGCACATGGGTAGGTAATAATGTCTTGGTTATTTAAAAAACAGTCTATTCTTCATAAATAGACTGAATACTCTTGTGTTTAGGATCAGAAAAGTAGATATAAGATAGCTATTCGAATTGTACAAATGTCCTCACTTCGCTTATGAAACACTGGCCATGTCCTCAGTTTAGGCACATCATACTGGTCTACTTGGGAGCATCAGAGGCCAGTTTGGTATTTTGCACTATAACTGTTTACTGTTTAATGGGAGCTAAAATGGACTTGTGCTCTAAATTGAACCCAAATTAAGTGAAAACTGGGTGAATGTAGGAATGTCCCCGCTTTGGAGGAGTGTGCAACAGTGTCCCCAATTTGCTGGTTACACCTGTATGTGTGTGTGTGTGTGGGGGTGTGTGTGTGTGGGTATGTGGTTGGGCCTTATGAGGTACTCTACGGGAATGGGGATACCTTGTGAGGTACTTCATCCTTGTTAGGTAACCTCACAAGGAAATGCCCTTATTTTAGGTCATAAAACGAATGTTCAGAGTTTTTGAGTTGAGACCTCACAAGGCATCAAGTGTGTTTAATATTGTGTTTAGGTGTGTTTAGTAAACACAGTCAAACAGTATTCTAGGTGGTTCCACACACACTCACTAGGTGGCTCTTCTGTGCCATGGTAGTTATCCCACCTGCTGTCCTGCCACAATACCTCATAAGGGCACCCTAGGCAATATAAGGAAACACACCATCAGGTTGTCTATAGATAAACACCGTATCAGAGTACCTCCTGCACTAGATAACTCTGACATGTAGATGAAGGGCTACTAACTTGCTATACTAACATGCCCCACTTGTTAGATATGGGACTTACATTCTATCAAAGTTATCTTGCAAAAGGTGTATGTTAAGAGTCTCTAAGCTACAACAGTATCATTTTTGCCTGGTTTACCTACAGTTATTAGTCAATCTACAACAATATATCCACATTCTCTCCAAACAGAGGGTGTGTTAGAATTATAATACAATATTTGATGAATATGGAACACAGTAGTTGCAGTATATTTTTGTTGTCCTTGTATTTATTCAGTCCAACTAGTAACATCAACCTTTGAGTATTTATTCAACACAAAGACCATCTGTTTGTGATGCCCTATATTGATATAACCTCACAAGGAGGTGTATATAACTGTGTGTCTAACATAGATAGGATGACAGTGTCTGTCTAACATAGATTTAGAGAGATAACCTCTCAGTAGTATGACCTTTATTACTGTGTTAGGACAAAAATGTGTCAATGAACCTCACGATCCTATTCATGTCAATGAACCTCACCACCCTATCCATATCTTACATACACAGTACAAGGGTACTCCTTATGAGGTCCTATCCATATCAGACACACACAGTACATGGGTACACCTTATGAGGTCCTATCCATATCAGACACACACAGTACAAGGGTACTCCTTATGAGGTTCTATCCATGTCAGACACACACAGCACAAGTGTATTCCTTATGAGGTCCTATCCATATCAGAGACACACAGTCCAAGGGTACTCCTTATGAGGCCCTATCCATATCAGACAGACACAGTAAGTACATCGATACACCTTATGAGTTCCTATCTATATCAGACACACAGTACCTGGGTACTCCTTATGAGGCCCTATCCTTATCAGACACACACAGTCCAAGGGTACTCCTTATGAGGTTGTATCCATATCAGACACACACAGCACAAGTGTATTCCTTAGGAGGCCCTATTTATATCAGACACACACAGTACATCAATACACCTTATGAGGTCCTATCTATATCAGACACATAGTACCTGGGTACTCCTTATGAGGCCCTATCCATATCGGACACACACAGTACATCGATGCACTTTATGAAGTCTATCCATATCAGACACACCCAGTACATGGATACTCCTTATGAGGTTTTATCCATGTAAATCTGTCCATGTAGGGTCAGGGAAGGATACTTTCAGACACACAATTATGTTCAACCTGTTCTTATGAGGTACTCACAATGTAGGATTATGAACATTACTTGAAATCTAGATTTCTTTTTTAATTTAAGCTATTCATAATGCCCATAGGTTGAAGGAATTAACATGCCCCCATTATAGTAAAGCTAACTAGCTGCAGTTAAATGACCCCAGCATACTGGGCCATACTACCCATGTGAGTAACATGTTTATCTAATTAATGAGTGGCAGATAGTCCTTAGGGAAGGGGTGAAGTTTCAACTATCCCTCTGCTGGCACTGAACCTCATAAGGGCAAAGACACAAACACGCAATGCATTTGTAAACTAGCACTGAGATGGTGAAAAGGGCCATATCATAGATATTATAAGACTAACAGGCTTGCTGACAGGATCATAACAGCAAAAAGCTTTAAGTTTTCTAATCCTAATAGCTCTACACACATTCATTCATCCATTCACAGCTTTGTACATTCATAGAAAACATAAAATGTGTTTTGTAGTCAATTTGATTTTTAGTTAAAGAAGGACATAAAGTGCATCTCAGGTATGATCATTGTGGTGTTTGATGGTTTGTCACTAATAGACACAGAGGGGGTTCTGTCAATGTTGGGTTCAGATACACATGATATACCTAGGTTGGCCCTGTGAGGTTGTACCCATGTAATATTCACACACATAATTTTATATAGGTCACCTTTGTGAGGTCTCCCCAAATGTCAGTTATAAAGTTGATCTTACTTAAGTTGTATTCTTGTATACAGAAACCCGGGTTACTATGCTAACTAGGTCATCTCTGCTGTAGTGTGATGTTACCTCTACCTCATTTATAGGAGAAACACTCCATCTCAGTGAGACACACATATTTCTGTACATAATTCTACACAAAGCTCTATAGACAATATTTTAGGGATGATGTGCAATGATCTTTCATCTGACCATGGGAACATCATATAGATAGTATATGGGTTAGTGTCAGGAAAGAAAGTGTACAAATGCCAGAAAACCATGGTTTTGGCCTTTAGCCATAGAAAAAATATCTATTTATATCAGTTTGGGTGGATGTTGGTTGAATTTTTTTTGCTACAGTCAGTTGAGTGTAGAAATTTACTCTTTGAAGTGTCTGTGACAATGGCACTTAGGTCAGAATAAATCTATCAATGATATATTGTCTCTAATACATACCACATATAACCTTGTAAGAGGTTGAAATTGGTATCAAGATTTTAGCTGTCAGTCTAACGGTCCCTGATTTGTGGTTCAGAATGAATGCTATCATGTCCAGTTGGCAAGTTTCCCGCCAATATTTATGCAGGTTTCAATGAAAGAGCGGGAAATACTGTGAAGACAGATGAAGACAATGTCTTCAGTCTTCACCATCTTTGGGTGCAAAAAAAAATCAAGTCTAATCTATAGAGTGTCAAGTTATATCAATTATGCCATGTTACTTTTGGCATTCCATGCCAATTCTGGTATGCAAGTTTCCCTCCAAAATACATGTTTCACCAAAATGAGCAGGAAAACTGTTCATTAGGGATGAGGACATGAAATGGGTGAAAGTCATTAAGAAGATTTGCCCCAAATATGAGACAGCCTTTGGTCATCTATATAGAGCGTGTTTGTTTTTTTTGCAGTTTTTGGGTGCACTGCAATAATCAAGTTTTATCTATTATGCAATGTTCTGTTTGGAATTCCAAGCCAATTTCAATGCCTCAGAATACCCAATTGTGGGGGAAAGAAAGTGGATTGGTTATTTTGAGCATGCTTGCTACCATGTCCAGTAGGCAAGTTTCCCTCCAAAATGCATGTTTTATCAAAAACAGCTGGAAAACTGTTGATTAGAGATGAGTACATGAAATGGGTGAAGGTCATTAAGAAAAGTGGCCCCAAATATGATACAGCCTTTGGCCATCCATATAGAGTGGGTTTTTTTTTTGCAGTTTTTTTGGGTGCACTGCAAAAATCAAGTTTATCTATTTTTCAATGTTTTGCTTGGAATTCCAAGCCAATGCCAATGCCTCAGGATACCCAATTTTGGTTTGTTCCCCTGATCACCAAACATGAATGGAGGGTGGGGAGCTTGTTATAATTATATAGCCTATATTCCATCAATGTCTTTGTGAAGACCCATAGCTCTCTTATATATCATTTTAATGTCATACACATTTTAATTGATCAGCCATCTTTATGTGCTTATGAGATAGAGATGTCATTACAACTTTCTTATTGAGTCTGTTAAGGAATCCTTTAGGTCAAGTCTTTTCAAATGCATCTGTTTAATCTTCCTGCTGATCCTCACAGAATTTCCTGCATTTACAGATAGATCCACCTGCACCCCACCTTTTTATAGCAATATTCACTCAAGTGTTTAGATTGTGCAAGATAGCCATCTGACACCAGTGTCATGACCTTAGTGGGCCGTGGGGCTCACTACTACATTTAAATATCTCAGACATTGTCAAGAAAATGTCCATAACCTTTTGAACAATTTTTTTTTTAGATACTATTTTTTCATAAAAGGAGTGATTCAGCCTATTAGTCATCATGATGCTGTAATGAAGTTCTGGGCCTGCCAGTCACAGTCCCAGAGCATCATGCTGATGTTCTGGGACAGTATCAACCCCATAGAGTTGGCATGAGTGTACCCCTGGTGAGTTACTCTCCAGGGCTGCATTCATGACCATAACAATCATGGGGAATGATGCATTAATGCATTAGTGACCTTAAAAGATTTGTGATCATCATTGTTAACAAAATATGGGGAAAAATGCCAAAAGTAATCAAACTTACAGATGTAGAGTTAGCAGAGGTATTATTTGTAAAAAAAAAGAAGTGGAAAGTATTGTGTATCCCCTCTAACATTGGGGTAGGGAGACACCCAAATAGCCCCATTTGTTTATGTGTCCTCCTGGTCACCAAACACACAGCACCACAGGATTTGTGATGTAATGTAGGAACATCCTGGATCAGGATGGTCTGAGAGAGGTTATTCCCGGGACTGTGAGGCCATCATAATGTTTAATGTTAAGAGGGTCAATTCAAGCTTGTCTTTTAGCACTTGTTTGTCTTTTGAGTATGATTTGATTCTTGGTATTATCTCTTGTTTTTGCTGAATTTGCTGAAGTTGTTTTGTTTCAGATATTCCCTAGGTTGCGAAGTAGCACCAATTATCCCTTCTAGTCTGTACCAAAGCCTCATGTGCCATCTACAGCCATGTCACTTCATATGCTATTAGATATACCAGCACTGTGATGCATAGTATGCTGCCTCTTCATGAAGCCTTCTCTGATATCATCAGGCATTTCATGTATGAACCTTAAATAGTGCATCCCTTGCATAATAAATGTTACCAGCACCAAAAGGGATTGGAATAAACTCATCTCATTAGACAGGGCATAACACAAAATTAATTCAAAATTCTAACTAGCATAAATAGTTCCAATGACCTGAGAAATGCACTTTTGGAACATTAAGTTGATTGAAGGTAGAGAGACACTTTTCAATATCTTTATAGTATTACACTCATTCAGGTCTGGATTTCTTCCTGGATGAAAGGTATTTCTTCCTGGACAGTGGAAAAAAAACGGAAGAAACCTATTTTGTACGGTTTCTTCCAGGTTTCTTCCAGAAGAGACTGGAAGAAATGTCAGAACACTCTTGGAAAAAAGTATGTAAGCCATGACTTTTGCTAAATTCACCTGCTATGGTGAAGAGACAGACTGATGAGGATCTATAAAAGCAAGACCCGACATAAGAATACTAGTTTTCTTGCAACTGTTACTCAGTTGCCTTCAACATTTGGATCAATTTAGTGTCTACAACACCCCTCTCAAAAGACCACTCCCATAGTGTTGAAGTGTTAGCTCTAGCTTAGATAAGTGTATCAAATATGCTGCATGTTCAGTAGATGATATGACAATGTGCCCCTGTTGAACCAATTCTTACCCTCAAACCATATCAAGCCAAAGCACCAACAATTTAGATATCAGGTGATGATTTGGTATGCAATGGCTTCTACTTTGTTCAGTGTAATAAGAAAAACAAGGTGGGGAATAGTTGAAGGAAATGGGTTGATTATCCTAGTCACAGGGGTCGTGAGCTACAGTATAATGTTGTGCAGTGTCCCCCAGATGTTAATCTTATGAGGTACACACAGTTACACAGAGTGTTCTTATGAGGTAAACACACACAATTACATTGTGTCTTTATGAGGTACACACACACACAGTTACCGAATGAGTCCTTATGAGGTACTCTGATGTTAGCCTTTATAGGTACACAGACAAAGTTACACAGTGGGTCCTTATGTGGTACTCTGATGTTAGCCTTGTGAGGTACACAGACACAGTTACACTGTATCTTCCTATGAGTCCTTATGAGGTACACACCAGGGTAATTGACCTGTATAGAATGAGACTCGATCTACTGTGTATAACAGAAGGGGAAACTATATAGCTTCGTCTACAGAAATATCATTTGACTCTGTGTTAATCAGAGCGAGTTATTATCTGTTACATTCTGTGCTAGGTTGTAGTTAAAGGCCCCACTGGACTATATGAACTGCATGCCACACCCCTTTTTAAATGCCCTCTGTGCCAGCTGATGTACGCAGGTCAGCAATGTATCCATTATTACTAAGGACATTTCTAATTCATGCTTTTCTAAAATTGCACAACTATGAGTGAACCTAAGGCAAATGATGCTATCTAAAATTTATTTCAGCTTATATTCAGGTAATAGCAGATGTAAATTCAAATATTTCTACACAGAAAATTGTTTGTATATGTGAATGACAGGCAGACACAGAGTAGTCCCCCCTGATTGGTCATTCACTAACAGTACCAGTTGTATGGTATACAATATCACAGACATACACAACACCATGTGGATGCCTGAGACTGGGCACAGCCTTTTATACCACGATTCTGGCACTTCCTGTGCTGATATGTGCATATCAGCCGTGCATTATAAAGGTATATACCACCCATTGCACGGTGATGAAATCCAATGCGAAAGTAAATAAGTTATAACCTGTAGTCCTAGTCCTATGTTTACACTAAGTTTTCGTCTTGATTCCAACCTTGTCATGTTATAATATCAAAATCCCAAGAAGTATTCGATCCATAGATGAGGAATGCGTGCTAATTTTCTCCATTTTGTTCAATATAAATAAGAATCCAATGATTTTTCTATTGTAAGCGAGTCGCAGTCCGGCCATTCCCACCTGCCTCCTTGTCCGACGAAAGTGTGTCAGTGGCCCGGATGTAGATATAGGTCATCTTCTCGTCGTACAAGGAAGACGCTGAAAATTTCGGACCGGTTTGAAAAATCAATGGATTCTTCTTTATTTTGAATATATTGGACATAATAAGTATGGAGGGATCATCTAGACTATCTAAGGGTGTGTACCTGTTAATTTCTCGATTTGTCATGGTTGAATTCGATACGAAAAGTGTGTGTAAACACAGCGTTACCTCTCCTTGCAAGGAACAAAAACAATGGCTTCGCACAGAGCGACCTGGGCCGTATCGCTTGCACTTACAAAATGTCTTCTCGTGGCCATATTCTGTGGATATCAGGTAAGAAACTAATACAAACTGGAGGAAAAGGTGGTATAAACGCAATAGATCATGGATATCGGTGCCCTAGGGCTGTACATTCTGTATATACCCAAGCCGCGCAACGGCAAGGGTATATACAGAAGGGCACCGATTAGCTTAATAGAAATCTGCTAATTTCTCACTCAGGACTAACAGTTGATTTGTCATGTTCACACACCTAAATATATGTGTTAGCATGAGGTGAATGGTAATTTGTCATTCTGGTATAATGGCTGTTTAGAAGATAACAGCTTTTTGTTTTGGTGTCTAGATTCAAACCCAACTGCTACTTTTCTGGTCTGCGACCTCTGAACCTGGAGGTGTCAACACTTTAGGGTGACATACACCACATGTCTCAGGGCCCTGCATGGTCCCTCAGCCTCCCCTCCTTGACCAATCATATGTCCCCAAAGCACTACCTGGGCATTGCAAGGTGGAATAAGTGGAATATGGGTGGAATAATTGAACTATGCATGCACTAAGGGTAGAATATGGGTTGAATAAGTGGAATATGGGTGGAGTAAGTGGAATATGGATGGAATAAGTTTGGAATAAGTTGGAATGGTGTAGACTATGGGTCCATTAAGTGGAATATGGTTGGAATAAGTGGAATATGGGTGGAATAAGTGAACTATGTGTGCACTAACTGTGGAATATGGGTGGAATAAGAGGACTATGGGTGGAGTAAGTGGAATATGGATGGAATAAGTGTGGAATAAGGTGGAATATGGTGTAGACTATGGGTCCAACAAGTAGAATAAGTGTGGAATATTGGTGGAATAAGTGAACACTCCAGTATGGTTGGAGTATGTGGATTATGGATGAAATAAGTGTGGAATATGGTGTAGACTATGAGTCCAATAAGTTGAATAAGGGGGATATGGTTGGAATAACTGGAATATGGGTGGAATAATTGAACTATGCATGCACTAAGTGTGGAATATGGTTGGAATAAGTCGACTATGGGTGGAGTAAGTGGGATATGGATGGAATAAGTGTGGAATAAGGTGGAATGGTGTAGACTATGGGTCCAATAAGTGGAATATGGTTGGATAAGTGCAATATGGGTGGAATAAGTGATCTATGTGTGCACTAAGTGTGGAATATGGGTTTATTTCATGTTGATATGCCCGAGATACTGACAACCCATAGCTCTAGCACTCGATCGACCGTATTGCACACCCCCCGTGCGATAACCCGCGAAAATATCACACGCCGAGGTCACGTGACCATTTAGTGACGTCATAGCTCCAAGATGGTGATGTAAACAGTGCGCACGGGGAGTCATTCTGGTAAATTTGATTCTATTTATCTGATTTAGATGAAAATAACATGAAATAAATGCAAAGGCACACTCGTTGGAGGAATGATACGGCACCTGATCGGCACGTGCGATAACCCCCCGACATTCCTCCAACTCGTGGACCTTTGCTTATGGAATGAGTGGACTATGGGTGGAGTGAGTGGAATATGGATAGAATAAGTGTGGAATAAGGTGGAATGATGTAGACTATTGGTCCAATAAGTGGAATATTTTTGGAATAAGTGGAATAGGGATTGAATAAGGGAACTATGCGTGCACTAAGTGTGGAAGAAAGGGTGGAATATGTGGAGTATAGGTGAAGTAAGTGGAATATAGATGGAATAAGTGTGGAATAAGGAGGAATATGGTGAAGACTGGGTCCAATAAGTGAAATAAGTGCGGAATAAGGTGGAATATGGTGGAATAAGTGGAATATGGATGGAATAAGTGCGGAATAAGGTGGAATATGGTGTAGACTATGGGTCCAACAAGTAGAATAAATGTGGAATATTGGTGGAATAAGTGAACATGTGTGGAAAATGGGTGGAATATGGATGAAGTAAGTGTGGAATATGGTGTACACTATGAGTCCAATAAGTTGAATAAGTGGAATATGGGTGGAATAAGTGAACTATGCATGCACCAAGTGTTGAATATGGGTGGAATAAGTGGACTATGGGTGGAGTAAGTGGAATATGGATGGAATAAGTGTGGAATAAGGTGGAACGGTGTAGACTATGGCTCCAAGAAGTGGAATATGGTTGGAATAAGTGGAATATGGGTGGAATAAGTGAACTATGCGTCCACTAAGTGTGGAATAATGGGTGGAATATGTGGAATATGGATGGAGTAAGTGGAATGTAGATGGTTTAAGGAGGAATATGGTGAAGACTATGGGTCCAATAAGTGAAATATGGGTGGAATAAGTAGAGTATGGTTGGAGTAAGTGGAATATAGATGGAATAAGTGTGGAATAAGGTGGAATATGGTGTAGACTATGGGTCCACTAAGTGGAATATGGGTGGAATAAGTGAACTATGCATTCACTAAGTGTGGAATATGGGTTGAATAAATGGAGTATGGTTGGAGTAAGTGGAATATGGATGGAATAATTATAAAATAAGGTGGAAAATGGTGTAGAATATGAGTCCAATAAGTTGAATAAGTGGGATATGGGTGGAATAAGTGGACTATGTGTGGAGTAATTGGAATATGGATGGAATAAGTATGAAATAAGGTGCAATAAGTGGAATATGGTGTCAACTAATATTGCAATAAGTGTGGAATATGGGTGGAATAAGTATGGATTATGGATGAAATCAGTGTGGATTATGGGAGGAATAAGTAAATTATAGGTAGAATAAGTGGATTATGGCTGGAATAGGTGTGTAATATGGTTGCAAGAAGAGTGGAATGTGGGTGTAATAATTGGAATATGGGTATAATTATTGAAAAAGATTGGAATCAATATGAAAGTGGGAAAGTGTGTAATATAAATGTAATAATTATGTATTTAATTGCATAAAATAAATTGGGATTATGGATGTAATAAGTGAAATATAGATTGGAAAAGGTGGAATAATGGTGAGATAAGTCAAATAAGGTTGGAGTATGTGTGGAATATGGGATGAATAGTGGAATATGGGTGGAATAAGCTTACAGTGATAGATTACTGTACAGTGTGAGAGATAACTGACTAGAAAGAGTAGATAACTAGAGACTGGTTTCTGTAGATAGTGACTGATAACCACAGACAGTGACATAAGCAGCAGTAATATTACAGCAGTTATTACTGTAGGTAGTGACAGATTATGTACAGCACATACTGATTGAAGACTTTGATTCACCAAAAAAAAGTTCTTTGAGGTATCACAGTGTACCTTCAAGCAACACTCTTTTTGGTAAAATATAACATGCACATCCTCCCTTCATCACACTTTTAAAGAAGCTTATAGCCTATATAACCCACACTCCTACACAAAGCCTACCACACATGACTCTTTTGCCAAACCAAAAGGGTCACTGTGATCTAAACGGCCATCTAAACTCCTAAACCCCTCATGAAAGTGGTCTTGCAGCTTTGCTGCATCCTCTTGACCCCTAGCATCCTCGATTTTTTAATTTGATTTCGATGTATTTGGCCTCAGCAATCTAGAGTTTCCACCACCAAGTTAAGGTATAGATTCCATCAGCTATAGTTATGGATGCATGTGTTAATTGCTCGAGGACGAGCAAGGTGTAAGGGGGGGAGGGTGTAACGGGAAGCGCTTTCCAAATGCCCCATGGCATTTGGACTCTGTTAGAGGGAATATACATAGGGTACTTTCCGAAAGTGCCCATGTGGGCTGATACCCCTATAAAGCCCCAAGAGACTAGCCCTTTAGGGGTCAGACTCCTACAAGACACTCCAGGTTAAGGTAAATACTACAAGCTACTTCTTCTTGGTTGGTGTTTTTCGAGCTAGGGCAGGTTATTACACATAGACAAAGAGATAAATATTGCTGACTGGTGACTAGTATAGTCTATTACTATTGTATCTGTATTTGGTTTGATAATATATTATATGACAAAGCCATACAATGTGTGTTAAAATAGAAGACTTTGTCTTAGATATCCTCCACACAGTGTGTGGAGGCAAACTAAGGACATGGCCACACCTCCTCCTCCCATGCAGCAGAATTTATACAGTCAACTTTGTTTTATCATTTGACATATCAGTGCTGAACAATATTTCAGCAGTGAGAAAAGGGAGGCTATGGGCTTGGGCATCAGCGATGACCTTGAAAAATGGTTATAAACATGATTTCTAGTGTGTCAACAAAATGTCCCCAATTTGACCTTAAGAGACTTGTGCTGTGTGTGAAAAATCAGCGCAAAATTCCACTTTCTATAGTATAAAATCCTAGCCTATTTAGGCTGACCATATAATTCATTAAGTGTTGTATAATGGTAGATGTAGTATTTGAATAGACTTAGGCACAGGGAGGTGATAGGAGGCCGGGAGGTGGTGATAGGGTGCCAGGAGAAGGTGAGGGAGGCTAGGGGAGGTGAGCAGAGACCAGGAGAAAGTGATGGGCAGCCAAAAGAAATTAGGGAGTGACTGGGAGAAGATAGGGGAAACACTTGGGAAAATAATGAAACTTAAGCAGCAGCAAACCCCCCCCCTCCATCTGCAAGAGCTTGATGTAATAGGAATAAATCAATTGCTCAAAATTTGGTAATTACACTGTGTTTTTGCATGAAGATCATGAACAGATTAAATACACTGTAAATACATTGTGCATTCTGTTGAGAATTACACATACTTACAATATTTTTACACTAGCATTTGGTAGGGTGTACCCCATTGGTGAAAGCAATGCAAATTCTATTGAAAATTACACATATTTATATCACTTTTACAGCAGAATTTTGAAGAGTGTGAGCAAACAGTAAATTCATTGCAAACTCTGGCGAGAATTACACATATTCTCATTACCTTTACACCAGCATTAGCAAGGTAAAGGAACGCAAATGTCAGTGCATGTATTTACATCACCTTTAAATCAGCTTTACAAAGAGTGTAATTCCATAGTAATGTAATACATATTTTGGTGACAATTACACATATTTACACTACCATCACATCATCATTACTAAGGGTGTAAACCAATGGAAAATGCAATGCAAACTTTGGTGACAATTGCACATATTTACATCACTTTTACTTGAGATTTACAAACAAATTAAATGTATGTAAATATCGTTCAATGTAAAGGCCAGGTAAATAGTATGTAAATCCTGAGCACAATCTTTACACAGAAATGCGACCTTTACATTTTGTAAAGCCCATATCTCGTGCAGTGTGTATAACAGAAGGGGAAACTATATAGCTTCATCTACAGAAATATTATACTCTGTGTTAATCAGAGCGAGTTATTATCTGTTACATTCTGTACTAGGTTGTAGTTAAGTACATGATGTGACTATGTTTACTGCACCTCTATATTGACCTGGCTATTCATTTTTCACTATCAGTATCTCAACATTTATGTAATGATTATCTAGCCTTTACTCCGAAAAGGGAAGAAAAAGACACAATTAGCCCTATCACTTAAGTGGCCACACATACTAAATTCAGAATGATTAACATGCTGAGGCTATTCAAAGAAGGGTTATGACTGTTTAAGTGTGTCAACAAAATGTCCCCAATTGACCTTAAGAGAATTGTGCTGTGTGTGAAAAATCAGTGCAAAATTCCACTTTCTATAGTATAAAATCCTAGCCTATTTAGGCTGACCATAATATTATAATTCATAAAGTGTTGTATAATGGTAGATGTAGTATTTGAATAGACTTAGGCACAGGGAGGTGGTAGGAGGCCGGGAGGTGGTGATAGGGTACCGGGAGAAGGGTACCCCACTCTGAAGCAGTCACAAATTGAACATTTCTAACCAGCCATCCAGCAACCCATTTTTATATATAGTGTAACCAAAATGGCAGGACCCCACACTCCAGGGTGGTGACTGAACAAGGATCCCACATCCCAGGATCAGAAGGTGTATGCACCAGGAAGGTGTCTGTATTGTCTAATTCTCATGATCCTTATGGGACAGGTCTTATCTAGTTCTGTGTGCATAATTGCACACATGATATCCCAGCATGTATTAGGGTCCCTGCTATAATAGAAGTTGTGCAGGTCAAAAGACTTAAGTGCTTAATGAAAATCATTTTTGACATAGTACCTGTATGATCTCCCAACAAATTAGATACTAGTCATATTTAAAAAATACATATCCTTATCCATGCACCTGCCTACCCCTTTTTACACAAATTTATATTGATCTATATTGATGTACCAATTCCATGATATCAGTGATATCACCAACATGCACACTAAAATGACAGGACCCCACACTCCAGGGTGGTGATTGAACAAGGATCACACATCCCAGCAGCAGAAGGTATATGAACCAAAAATGTGTCTGTATCAAGGGAACATTATAGATATTTACCTGCATGCACCAATGTCTAATTCAATTCTTGTGGTCCACATTCATACAACAATAGTGAATTCAATTTCTGGCCCTTTTCTCATCTGAATTAATGTACACTTGAGTATTACCATCCAATAATATGTCAGTTAATGAAAACTAAAAAAAAATGAGAATGTTGATTGAGAGCAGACTTTGGGTCTATGAGTAACATGAAAAGTGATGTATTTATGTTTTTATTCCTGTCATATAGAGCCAATACCTTAATAAATGTGACCAGAACCTTAGGTTAATTGGGTCACAGAAACAGGCAAATTGTATACTAATCCCTGCAGTGCTGAAGCTTTGAAGTGGAAAAAACATTTCTTATAGACTGCAAGGGGAAAAACATTTCTTATAGACTGCACTCCACACAGTGTGTGTATGCAAACTGAGGACATGGCCACATAGTGTATGCCAATAGAGGATGTGGTATTAGCTAAGGTCCACACACTGTGTGTAGACAAATTGGGGACATGGCCCCACAGTGTGTCTATGCAAAAAGAGGACTTGGTCTGAGACACAGCATGTGTACAGGCAAACTGGGGACTTAGTCTAAAATATACTCCATGCAGTATGTGTAGGCAAACTGAGGACAAAGCCATACAATGTGTGTTAAAATAGAAGACTTTGTCTTAGATATCCTCCACACAGTGTGTGGAGGCAAACTGAGGACATGGCCACACCTCCTCCTCCCATGCAGCAGAATTTATACAGTCAACTTTGTTTTATCATTTGACATATCACTGCTAAACAATATTTCAGCAGTAAAAAAAGGGAGGCTATGGGCTTGGGCATCAGCGATGACCTTGAAAAATGGTTATAAACATGATTTCTAGTGTGTCAACAAAATGTCCCCAATTTGACCTTAAGAGAGTTATGCTGTGTGTGAAAAATCAGCGCAAAATTCCACTTTCTATAGTATAAAATCCTAGCCTATTTAGGCTGACCATATAATTCATTAAGTGTTGTATAATGGTAGATGTAGTATTTGAATAGACTTAGGCACAGGGAGGTGATAGGAGGCCGGGAGGTGGTGATAGGGTGCCAGGAGAAGGTGAGGGAGGCTAGGGGAGGTGAGCAGAGACCAGGAGAAAGTGATGGGCAGCCAAAAGAAATGAGGGAGTGACTGGGAGAAGATAGGGGAAACACTTGGGAAAATAATGAAACTTAAGCAGCAGCAAACCCCCCCCCTCCATCTGCAAGAGCTTGATGTAATAGGAATAAATCAATTGCTCAAAATTTGGTAATTACACTGTGTTTTTGCATGAAGATCATGAACAGATTAAATACACTGTAAATACATTGTGCATTCTGTTGAGAATTACACATACTTACAATATTTTTACACTAGCATTTGGTAGGGTGTACCCCATTGGTGAAAGCAATGCAAATTCTATTGAAAATTACACATATTTATATCACTTTTACAGCAGAATTTTGAAGAGTGTGAGCAAACAGTAAATTCATTGCAAACTCTGGCGAGAATTACACATATTCTCATTACCTTTACACCAGCATTAGCAAGGTAAAGGAACGCAAATGTCAGTGCATGTATTTACATCACCTTTAAATCAGCTTTACAAAGAGTGTAATTCCATAGTAATGTAATACATATTTTGGTGACAATTACACATATTTACACTACCATCACATCATCATTACTAAGGGTGTAAACCAATGGAAAATGCAATGCAAACTTTGGTGACAATTGCACATATTTACATCACTTTTACTTGAGATTTACAAACAAATTAAATGTATGTAAATATCGTTCAATGTAAAGGCCAGGTAAATAGTATGTAAATCCTGAGCACAATCTTTACACAGAAATGCGACCTTTACATTTTGTAAAGCCCATATCTCGTGCAGTGTCTATAACAGAAGGGGAAACTATATAGCTTCATCTACAGAAATATTATACTCTGTGTTAATCAGAGCGAGTTATTATCTGTTACATTCTGTACTAGGTTGTAGTTAAGTACATGATGTGACTATGTTTACTGCACCTCTATATTGACCTGGCTATTCATTTTTCACTATCAGTATCTCAACATTTATGTAATGATTATCTAGCCTTTACTCAGAAAAGGGAAGAAAAAGACACAATTAGCCCTATCACTTTAGTGGCCACACATACTAAATTCAGAATGATTAACATGCTGAGGCTTTTCAAAGAAGGGTTATGACTGTTTAAGTGTGTCAACAAAATGTCCCCAATTGACCTTAAGAGAATTGTGCTGTGTGTGAAAAATCAGTGCAAAATTCCACTTTCTATAGTATAAAATCCTAGCCTATTTAGGCTGACCATATAATTCATAAAGTGTTGTATAATGGTAGATGTAGTATTTGAATAGACTTAGGCACAGGGAGGTGGTAGGTGGCCGGGAGGTGGTGATAGGGTACCGGGAGAAGGGTACCCCACTCTGAAGCAGTCACAAATTGAACATTTCTAACCAGCCATCCAGCAACCCATTTTTATATATAGTGTAACCAAAATGGCAGGACCCCACACTGCAGGGTGGTGACTGAACAAGGATCCCACATCCCAGGATCAGAAGGTGTATGAACCAGGAAGGTGTCTGTATTGTCTAATTCTCATGATCCTTATGGGACAGGTCTTATCTAGTTCTGTGTGCATAATTGCACACATGATATCCCAGCATGTATAAGGGTCCTGTGCAAGTCAAAAGACTTAAGTGCTTGATGAAAATCATTTTTGACATAGTACCTGTATGATCTCCCAACAAATTAGATACTAGTCATATTTAAAAAATACATATCCTTATCCATGCACCTGCCTACCCCTTTTTACACAAATTTATATTGATCTATATTGATGTACCAATTCCATGATATCAGTGATATCACCAACATGCACACTAAAATGACAGGACCCCACACTCCAGGGTGGTGATTGAACAAGGATCACACATCCCAGCAGCAGAAGGTATATGAACCAAAAATGTGTCTGTATCAAGGGAACATTATAGATATTTACCTGCATGCACCAATGTCTAATTCAATTCTTGTGGTCCACATTCATACAACAATAGTGAATTCAATTTCTGGCCCTTTTCTCATCTGAATTAATGTACACTTGAGTATTACCATCCAATAATATGTCAGTTAATGAAAACTAAAAAAAAATGAGAATGTTGATTGAGAGCAGACTTTGGGTCTATGAGTAACATGAAAAGTGATGTATTTATGTTTTTATTCCTGTCATATAGAGCCAATACCTTAATAAATGTGACCAGAACCTTAGGTTAATTGGGTCACAGAAACAGGCAAATTGTATACTAATCCCTGCAGTGCTGAAGCTTTGAAGTGGAAAAAACATTTCTTATAGACTGCAAGGGGAAAAACATTTCTTATAGACTGCACTCCACACAGTGTGTGTATGCAAACTGAGGACATGGCCACATAGTGTATGCCAATAGAGGATGTGGTATTAGCTAAGGTCCACACACTGTGTGTAGACAAATTGGGGACATGGCCCCACAGTGTGTCTATGCAAAAAGAGGACTTGGTCTGAGACACAGCATGTGTACAGGCAAACTGGGGACTTAGTCTAAAATATACTCCATGCAGTATGTGTAGGCAAACTGAGGACAAAGCCATACAATGTGTGTTAAAATAGAAGACTTTGTCTTAGATATCCTCCACACAGTGTGTGGAGGCAAACTGAGGACATGGCCACACCTCCTCCTCCCATGCAGCAGAATTTATACAGTCAACTTTGTTTTATCATTTGACATATCACTGCTAAACAATATTTCAGCAGTAAAAAAAGGGAGGCTATGGGCTTGGGCATCAGCGATGACCTTGAAAAATGGTTATAAACATGATTTCTAGTGTGTCAACAAAATGTCCCCAATTTGACCTTAAGAGAGTTATGCTGTGTGTGAAAAATCAGCGCAAAATTCCACTTTCTATAGTATAAAATCCTAGCCTATTTAGGCTGACCATATAATTCATTAAGTGTTGTATAATGGTAGATGTAGTATTTGAATAGACTTAGGCACAGGGAGGTGATAGGAGGCCGGGAGGTGGTGATAGGGTGCCAGGAGAAGGTGAGGGAGGCTAGGGGAGGTGAGCAGAGACCAGGAGAAAGTGATGGGCAGCCAAAAGAAATGAGGGAGTGACTGGGAGAAGATAGGGGAAACACTTGGGAAAATAATGAAACTTAAGCAGCAGCAAACCCCCCCCCTCCATCTGCAAGAGCTTGATGTAATAGGAATAAATCAATTGCTCAAAATTTGGTAATTACACTGTGTTTTTGCATGAAGATCATGAACAGATTAAATACACTGTAAATACATTGTGCATTCTGTTGAGAATTACACATACTTACAATATTTTTACACTAGCATTTGGTAGGGTGTACCCCATTGGTGAAAGCAATGCAAATTCTATTGAAAATTACACATATTTATATCACTTTTACAGCAGAATTTTGAAGAGTGTGAGCAAACAGTAAATTCATTGCAAACTCTGGCGAGAATTACACATATTCTCATTACCTTTACACCAGCATTAGCAAGGTAAAGGAACGCAAATGTCAGTGCATGTATTTACATCACCTTTAAATCAGCTTTACAAAGAGTGTAATTCCATAGTAATGTAATACATATTTTGGTGACAATTACACATATTTACACTACCATCACATCATCATTACTAAGGGTGTAAACCAATGGAAAATGCAATGCAAACTTTGGTGACAATTGCACATATTTACATCACTTTTACTTGAGATTTACAAACAAATTAAATGTATGTAAATATCGTTCAATGTAAAGGCCAGGTAAATAGTATGTAAATCCTGAGCACAATCTTTACACAGAAATGCGACCTTTACATTTTGTAAAGCCCATATCTCGTGCAGTGTCTATAACAGAAGGGGAAACTATATAGCTTCATCTACAGAAATATTATACTCTGTGTTAATCAGAGCGAGTTATTATCTGTTACATTCTGTACTAGGTTGTGGTTAAGTACATGATGTGACTATGTTTACTGCACCTCTATATTGACCTGGCTATTCATTTTTCACTATCAGTATCTCAACATTTATGTAATGATTATCTAGCCTTTACTCAGAAAAGGGAAGAAAAAGACACAATTAGCCCTATCACTTTAGTGGCCACACATACTAAATTCAGAATGATTAACATGCTGAGGCTTTTCAAAGAAGGGTTATGACTGTTTAAGTGTGTCAACAAAATGTCCCCAATTGACCTTAAGAGAATTGTGCTGTGTGTGAAAAATCAGTGCAAAATTCCACTTTCTATAGTATAAAATCCTAGCCTATTTAGGCTGACCATATAATTCATAAAGTGTTGTATAATGGTAGATGTAGTATTTGAATAGACTTAGGCACAGGGAGGTGGTAGGTGGCCGGGAGGTGGTGATAGGGTACCGGGAGAAGGGTACCCCACTCTGAAGCAGTCACAAATTGAACATTTCTAACCAGCCATCCAGCAACCCATTTTTATATATAGTGTAACCAAAATGGCAGGACCCCACACTGCAGGGTGGTGACTGAACAAGGATCCCACATCCCAGGATCAGAAGGTGTATGAACCAGGAAGGTGTCTGTATTGTCTAATTCTCATGATCCTTATGGGACAGGTCTTATCTAGTTCTGTGTGCATAATTGCACACATGATATCCCAGCATGTATAAGGGTCCTGTGCAAGTCAAAAGACTTAAGTGCTTGATGAAAATCATTTTTGACATAGTACCTGTATGATCTCCAAACAAATTAGATACTAGTCATGTTTAAAAAACACATATCCTTATCCATGCACCTGCCTACCCCTTTTTACACAAATTTATATTGATCTATATTGATGTACCAATTCCATGATATCAGTGATATCACCAACATGCGCACTAAAATGACAGGACCCCACACTCCAGGGTGGTGACTGAACAAGGATCACACATCCCAGCAGCAGAAGGTATATGAACCAAAAATGTGTCTGTATCAAGGGAACATTATAGATATTTACCTGCATGCACCAATGTCTAATAACAATTCAATTCTTGTGGTCCACACTCATACAACAATAGTGAATTCAATATCTGGCCCTTTTCTCATCTGAATTAATGTACACTTGAGTATTACCATCCAATAATATGTCAGTTAATGAAAACTAAAAAAAAATGAGAATGTTGATTGAGAGCAGACTTTGGGTCTATGAGTAACATGAAAAGTGATGTATTTATGTTTTTATTCCTGTCATATAGAGCCAATACCTTAATTAATGTGACCAGAACCTTAGGTTAATTGGGTCACAGAAACAGGCAAATTGTATACTAATCCCTGCAGTGCTGAAGCTTTGAAGTGGGGAATAATGAGATCTGCAGGACCTTATGGCCTGCAAGGGAAAAACATTTCTTATAGACTGCACTCCACACAGTGTGTGTATGCAAACTGAGGACATGGCCACATAGTGTATGCCAATAGAGGATGTGGTATTAGCTAAGGTCCACACACTGTGTGTAGACAAATTGGGGACATGGCCCCACAGTGTGTCTATGCAAAAAGAGGACTTGGTCTGAGACACAGCATGTGTACAGGCAAACTGGGGACTTAGTCTAAAATATACTCCATGCAGTATGTGTAGGCAAACTGAGGACAAAGCCATACAATGTGTGTTAAAATAGAAGACTTTGTCTTAGATATCCTCCACACAGTGTGTGGAGGCAAACTGAGGACATGGCCACACCTCCTCCTCCCATGCAGCAGAATTTATACAGTCAACTTTGTTTTATCATTTGACATATCACTGCTAAACAATATTTCAGCAGTAAAAAAAGGGAGGCTATGGGCTTGGGCATCAGCGATGACCTTGAAAAATGGTTATAAACATGATTTCTAGTGTGTCAACAAAATGTCCCCAATTTGACCTTAAGAGACTTGTGCTGTGTGTGAAAAATCAGCGCAAAATTCCACTTTCTATAGTATAAAATCCTAGCCTATTTAGGCTGACCATATAATTCATTAAGTGTTGTATAATGGTAGATGTAGTATTTGAATAGACTTAGGCACAGGGAGGTGATAGGAGGCCGGGAGGTGGTGATAGGGTGCCAGGAGAAGGTGAGGGAGGCTGGGGGAGGTGAGCAGAGACCAGGAGAAAGTGATGGGCAGCCAAGAGAAATGAGGGAGTGACTGGGAGAAGATAGGGGAAACACTTGGGAAAATAATGAAACTTAAGCAGCAGCAAACCCCCCACCCTCCATCTGCAAGAGCTTGATGTAATAGGAATAAATCAATTGCTCAAAATTTGGTAATTACACTGTATTTTTGCATGAAGATCATGAACAGATTAAATACACTGTAAATACATTGTGCATTCTGTTGAGAATTACACATACTTACAATATTTTTACACTAGCATTTGGTAGGGTGTACCCCATTGGTGAAAGCAATGCAAATTCTATTGAAAATTACACATATTTATATCACTTTTACAGCAGAATTTTGAAGAGTGTGAGCAAACAGTAAATTCATTGCAAACTCTGGCGAGAATTACACATATTCTCATTACCTTTACACCAGCATTAGCAAGGTAAAGGAATGCAAATGTCAGTGCATGTATTTACATCACCTTTAAATCAGCTTTACAAAGAGTGTAATTCCGTAGTAATGTAATACATATTTTGGTGAAAATTACACATATTTACACTACCATCACATCATCATTACTAAGGGTGTAAACCAATGGAAAATGCAATGCAAACTTTGGTGACAATTGCACATATTTACATCACTTTTACTTGAGATTTACAAACAAATTAAATGTATGTAAATATCGTTCAATGTAAAGGCCAGGTAAATAGTATGTAAATCCTGAGCACAATCTTTACACAGAAATGCGACCTTTACATTTTGTAAAGCCCATATCTCGTGCAGTGTGTATAATAGAAGGGGAAACTATATAGCTTCATCTACAGAAATATTATACTCTGTGTTAATCAGAGCGAGTTATTATCTGTTACATTCTGTACTAGGTTGTAGTTAAGTACATGATGTGACTATGTTTACTGCACCTCTATATTGACCTGGCTATTCAGTTTTCACTATCAGTATCTCAACATTTATGTAATGATTATCTAGCCTTTACTCAGAAAAGGGAAGAAAAAGACACAATTAGCCCTATCACTTTAGTGGCCACACATACTAAATTCAGAATGATTAACATGCTGAGGCTTTTCAAAGAAGGGTTATGACTGTTTAAGTGTGTCAACAAAATGTCCCCAATTGACCTTAAGAGAATTGTGCTGTGTGTGAAAAATCAAAATGAGAATGTTGATTGAGAGCAGACTTTGGGTCTATGAGTAACATGAAAAGTGATGTATTTATGTTTTTATTCCTGTCATATAGAGCCAATACCTTAATTAATGTGACCAGAACCTTAGGTTAATTGGGTCACAGAAACAGGCAAATTGTATACTAATCCCTGCAGTGCTGAAGCTTTGAAGTGGGGAATAATGAGATCTGCAGGACCTTATGGCCTGCAAGGGAAAAACATTTCTTATAGACTGCACTCCACACAGTGTGTGTATGCAAACTGAGGACATGGCCACATAGTGTATGCCAATAGAGGATGTGGTATTAGCTAAGGTCCACACACTGTGTGTAGACAAATTGGGGACATGGCCCCACAGTGTGTCTATGCAAAAAGAGGACTTGGTCTGAGACACAGCATGTGTACAGGCAAACTGGGGACTTAGTCTAAAATATACTCCATGCAGTATGTGTAGGCAAACTGAGGACAAAGCCATACAATGTGTGTTAAAATAGAAGACTTTGTCTTAGATATCCTCCACACAGTGTGTGGAGGCAAACTGAGGACATGGCCACACCTCCTCCTCCCATGCAGCAGAATTTATACAGTCAACTTTGTTTTATCATTTGACATATCACTGCTAAACAATATTTCAGCAGTAAAAAAAGGGAGGCTATGGGCTTGGGCATCAGCGATGACCTTGAAAAATGGTTATAAACATGATTTCTAGTGTGTCAACAAAATGTCCCCAATTTGACCTTAAGAGACTTGTGCTGTGTGTGAAAAATCAGCGCAAAATTCCACTTTCTATAGTATAAAATCCTAGCCTATTTAGGCTGACCATATAATTCATTAAGTGTTGTATAATGGTAGATGTAGTATTTGAATAGACTTAGGCACAGGGAGGTGATAGGAGGCCGGGAGGTGGTGATAGGGTGCCAGGAGAAGGTGAGGGAGGCTGGGGGAGGTGAGCAGAGACCAGGAGAAAGTGATGGGCAGCCAAGAGAAATGAGGGAGTGACTGGGAGAAGATAGGGGAAACACTTGGGAAAATAATGAAACTTAAGCAGCAGCAAACCCCCCACCCTCCATCTGCAAGAGCTTGATGTAATAGGAATAAATCAATTGCTCAAAATTTGGTAATTACACTGTATTTTTGCATGAAGATCATGAACAGATTAAATACACTGTAAATACATTGTGCATTCTGTTGAGAATTACACATACTTACAATATTTTTACACTAGCATTTGGTAGGGTGTACCCCATTGGTGAAAGCAATGCAAATTCTATTGAAAATTACACATATTTATATCACTTTTACAGCAGAATTTTGAAGAGTGTGAGCAAACAGTAAATTCATTGCAAACTCTGGCGAGAATTACACATATTCTCATTACCTTTACACCAGCATTAGCAAGGTAAAGGAATGCAAATGTCAGTGCATGTATTTACATCACCTTTAAATCAGCTTTACAAAGAGTGTAATTCCGTAGTAATGTAATACATATTTTGGTGAAAATTACACATATTTACACTACCATCACATCATCATTACTAAGGGTGTAAACCAATGGAAAATGCAATGCAAACTTTGGTGACAATTGCACATATTTACATCACTTTTACTTGAGATTTACAAACAAATTAAATGTATGTAAATATCGTTCAATGTAAAGGCCAGGTAAATAGTATGTAAATCCTGAGCACAATCTTTACACAGAAATGCGACCTTTACATTTTGTAAAGCCCATATCTCGTGCAGTGTGTATAATAGAAGGGGAAACTATATAGCTTCATCTACAGAAATATTATACTCTGTGTTAATCAGAGCGAGTTATTATCTGTTACATTCTGTACTAGGTTGTAGTTAAGTACATGATGTGACTATGTTTACTGCACCTCTATATTGACCTGGCTATTCAGTTTTCACTATCAGTATCTCAACATTTATGTAATGATTATCTAGCCTTTACTCAGAAAAGGGAAGAAAAAGACACAATTAGCCCTATCACTTTAGTGGCCACACATACTAAATTCAGAATGATTAACATGCTGAGGCTTTTCAAAGAAGGGTTATGACTGTTTAAGTGTGTCAACAAAATGTCCCCAATTGACCTTAAGAGAATTGTGCTGTGTGTGAAAAATCAGTGCAAAATTCCACTTTCTATAGTATAAAATCCTAGCCTATTTAGGCTGACCATATAATTCATAAAGTGTTGTATAATGGTAGATGTAGTATTTGAATAGACTTAGGCACAGGGAGGTGGTAGGAGGCCGGGAGGTGGTGATAGGGTACCGGGAGAAGGGTACCCCACTCTGAAGCAGTCACAAATTGAACATTTCTAACCAGCCATCCAGCAACCCATTTTTATATATAGTGTAACCAAAATGGCAGGACCCCACACTCCAGGGTGGTGACTGAACAAGGATCCCACATCCCAGGATCAAAAGGTGTATGAACCAGGAAGGTGTCTGTATTGTCTAATTCTCATGATCCTTATGGGACAGGTCTTATCTAGTTCTGTGTGCATAATTGCACACATGATATCCCAGCATGTATTAGGGTCCCTGCTATAATAGAAGTTGTGCAAGTCAAAAGACTTAAGTGCTTGATGAAAATCATTTTTGACATAGTACCTGTACGATCTCCCAACAAATTAGATACTAGTCATATTTAAAAAATACATATCCTTATCCATGCACCTGCCTACCCCTTTTTACACAAATTTATATTGATCTATATTGATGTACCAATTCCATGATATCAGTGATATCACCAACATGCGCACTAAAATGACAGGACCCCACACTCCAGGGTGGTGACTGAACAAGGATCCCACATCCCAGCAGCAGAAGGTATATGAACCAAAAATGTGTCTGTATCAAGGGAACATTATAGATATTTAACTGCATGCACCAATGTCTAATAACAAATCAAGTCTTGTGGTCCACATTCATACAACAATAGTGAATTCAATTTCTGGCCCTTTTCTCATCTGAATTAATGTACACTTGAGTATTACCATCCAATAATATGTCAGTTAATGAAAACTAAAAAAAAATGAGAATGTTGATTGAGAGCAGACTTTGGGTCTATGAGTAACATGAAAAGTGATGTATTTATGTTTTTATTCCTGTCATATAGAGCCAATACCTTAATAAATGTGACCAGAACCTTAGGTTAATTGGGTCACAGAAACAGGCAAATTGTATACTAATCCCTGCAGTGCTGAAGCTTTGAAGTGGAAAAAACATTTCTTATAGACTGCAAGGGGAAAAACATTTCTTATAGACTGCACTCCACACAGTGTGTGTATGCAAACTGAGGACATGGCCACATAGTGTATGCCAATAGAGGATGTGGTATTAGCTAAGGTCCACACACTGTGTGTAGACAAATTGGGGACATGGCCCCACAGTGTGTCTATGCAAAAAGAGGACTTGGTCTGAGACACAGCATGTGTACAGGCAAACTGGGGACTTAGTCTAAAATATACTCAATGCAGTATGTGTAGGCAAACTGAGGACAAAGCCATACAATGTGTTTTAAAATAGAAGACTTTGTCTTAGATATCCTCCACACAGTGTGTGGAGGCAAACTGAGGACATGGCCACACCTCCTCCTCCCATGCAGCAGAATTTATACAGTCAACTTTGTTTTATCATTTGACATATCACTGCTGAACAATATTTCAGCAGTAAAAAAAGGGAGGCTATGGGCTTGGGCATCAGCGATGACCTTGAAAAATGGTTATAAACATGATTTCTAGTGTGTCAACAAAATGTCCCCAATTTGACCTTAAGAGACTTGTGCTGTGTGTGAAAAATCAGCGCAAAATTCCACTTTCTATAGTATAAAATCCTAGCCTATTTAGGCTGACCATATAATTCATTAAGTGTTGTATAATGGTAGATGTAGTATTTGAATAGACTTAGGCACAGGGAGGTGATAGGAGGCCGGGAGGTGGTGATAGGGTGCCAGGAGAAGGTGAGGGAGGCTGGGGGAGGTGAGCAGAGACCAGGAGAAAGTGATGGGCAGCCAAGAGAAATGAGGGAGTGACTGGGAGAAGATAGGGGAAACACTTGGGAAAATAATGAAACTTAAGCAGCAGCAAACCCCCCCCCCACCCTCCATCTGCAAGAGCTTGATGTAATAGGAATAAATCAATTGCCCAAATTTGGTAATGACACTGTATTTTTGCATGAAGATCATGAACAGATTAAATACACTGTAAATACATTGTGCATTCTGTTGAGAATTACACATACTTACAATATTTTTACACTAGTATTTGGTAGGGTGTACCCCATTGGTGAAAGCAATGCAAATTCTTTTGAAAATTACACATATTTATATCACTTTTACAGCAGAATTTTGAAGAGTGTGAGCAAACAGTAAATTCATTGCAAACTCTGGCGAGAATTACACATTTTCTCATTACCTTTACACCAGCATTAGCAAGGTAAAGGAACGCAAATGTCAGTGCATGTATTTACATCACCTTTAAATCAGCTTTACAAAGAGTGTAATTCCATAGTAATGTAATACATATTTTGGTGACAATTACACATATTTACACTACCATCACATCATCATTACTAAGGGTGTAAACCAATGGAAAATGCAATGCAAACTTTGGTGACAATTGCACATATTTACATCACTTTTACTTGAGATTTACAAACAAATTAAATGTATGTAAATATCGTTCAATGTAAAGGCCAGGTAAATAGTATGTAAATCCTGAGCACAATCTTTACACAGAAATGCGACCTTTACATTTTGTAAAGCCCATATCTCGTGCAGTGTGTATAACAGAAGGGGAAACTATATAGCTTCATCTACAGAAATATTATACTCTGTGTTAATCAGAGCGAGTTATTATCTGTTACATTCTGTACTAGGTTGTAGTTAAGTACATGATGTGACTATGTTTACTGCACCTCTATATTGACCTGGCTATTCAGTTTTCACTATCAGTATCTCAACATTTATGTAATGATTATCTAGCCTTTACTCAGAAAAGGGAAGAAAAAGACACAATTAGCCCTATCACTTTAGTGGCCACACATACTAAATTCAGAATGATAAACATGCTGAGGCTTTTCAAAGAAGGGTTATGACTGTTTAAGTGTGTCAACAAAATGTCCCCAATTGACCTTAAGAGAATTGTGCTGTGTGTGAAAAATCAGTGCAAAATTCCACTTTCTATAGTATAAAATCCTAGCCTATTTAGGCTGACCATATAATTCATAAAGTGTTGTATAATGGTAGATGTAGTATTTGAATAGACTTAGGCACAGGGAGGTGGTAGGAGGCCGGGAGTTGGTGATAGGGTAGCGGGAGAAGGGTACCCCACTCTGAAGCAGTCACAAATTGAACATTTCTAACCAGCCATCCAGCAACCCATTTTTATATATAGTGTAACCAAAATGGCAGGACCCCACACTGCAGGGTGGTGACTGAACAAGGATCCCACATCCCAGGATCAGAAGGTGTATGAACCAGGAAGGTGTCTGTATTGTCTAATTCTCATGATCCTTATGGGACAGGTCTTATCTAGTTCTGTGTGCATAATTGCACACATGATATCCCAGCATGTATTAGGGTCCCTGCTATAATAGAAGTTGTGCAAGTCAAAAGACTTAAGTGCTTGATGAAAATCATTTTTGACATAGTACCTGTATGATCTCCCAACAAATTAGATACTAGTCATGTTTAAAAAACACATATCCTTATCCATGCACCTGCCTACCCCTTTTTACACAAATTTATATTGATCTATATTGATGTACCAATTCCATGATATCAGTGATATCACCAACATGCGCACTAAAATGACAGGACCCCACACTCCAGGGTGGTGACTGAACAAGGATCCCACATCCCAGCAGCAGAAGGTATATGAACCAAAAATGTGTCTGTATCAAGGGAACATTATAGATATTTACCTGCATGCACCAATGTCTAATAACAAATCAAGTCTTGTGGTCCACATTCATACAACAATAGTGAATTCAATTTCTGGCCCTTTTCTCATCTGAATTAATGTACACTTGAGTATTACCATCCAATAATATGTCAGTTAATGAAAACTAAAAAAAAATGAGAATGTTGATTGAGAGCAGACTTTGGGTCTATGAGTAACATGAAAAGTGATGTATTTATGTTTTTATTCCTGTCATATAGAGCTAATACCTAAATTAATGTGACCAGAACCTTAGGTTAATTGGGTCACAGAAACAGGCAAATTGTATACTAATCCCTGCAGTGCTGAAGCTTTGAAGTGGGGAATAATGAGATCTGCAGGACCTTATGGCCTGCAAGGGGAAAAACATTTCTTATAGACTGCACTCCACACAGTGTGTGTATGCAAACTGAGGACATGGCCACATAGTGTATGCCAATAGAGGATGTGGTATTAGCTAAGGTCCACACACTGTGTGTAGACAAATTGGGGACATGGCCCCACAGTGTGTCTATGCAAAAAGAGGACTTGGTCTGAGACACAGCATGTGTACAGGCAAACTGGGGACTTAGTCTAAAATATACTCCATGCAGTATGTGTAGGCAAACTGAGGACAAAGCCATACAATGTGTGTTAAAATAGAAGACTTTGTCTTAGATATCCTCCACACAGTGTGTGGAGGCAAACTGAGGACATGGCCACACCTCCTCCTCCCATGCAGCAGAATTTATACAGTCAACTTTGTTTTATCATTTGACATATCACTGCTAAACAATATTTCAGCAGTAAAAAAAGGGAGGCTATGGGCTTGGGCATCAGCGATGACCTTGAAAAATGGTTATAAACATGATTTCTAGTGTGTCAACAAAATGTCCCCAATTTGACCTTAAGAGACTTGTGCTGTGTGTGAAAAATCAGCGCAAAATTCCACTTTCTATAGTATAAAATCCTAGCCTATTTAGGCTAACCATATAATTCATTAAGTGTTGTATAATGGTAGATGTAGTATTTGAATAGAATTAGGCACAGGGAGGTGATAGGAGGCCGGGAGGTGGTGATAGGGTGCCAGGAGAAGGTGAGGGAGGCTGGGGGAGGTGAGCAGAGACCAGGAGAAAGTGATGGGCAGCCAAGAGAAATGAGGGAGTGACTGGGAGAAGATAGGGGAAACACTTGGGAAATTAATGAAACTTAAGCAGCAGCAAACCCCCCCCCCCTCCATCTGCAAGAGCTTGATGTAATAGGAATAAATCAATTGCTCAAAATTTGGTAATGACACTGTATTTTTGCATGAAGATCATGAACAGATTAAATACACTGTAAATACATTGTGCATTCTGTTGAGAATTACACATACTTACAATATTTTTAAACTAGCATTTGGTAGGGTGTACCCCATTGGTGAAAGCAATGCAAATTCTATTGAAAATTACACATATTTATATCACTTTTACAGCAGAATTTTGAAGAGTGTGAGCAAACAGTAAATTCATTGCAAACTCTGGCGAGAATTACACATTTTCTCATTACCTTTACACCAGCATTAGCAAGGTAAAGGAACGCAAATGTCAGTGCATGTATTTACATCACCTTTAAATCAGCTTTACAAAGAGTGTAATTCCATAGTAATGTAATACATATTTTGGTGACAATTACACATATTTACACTACCATCACATCATCATTACTAAGGGTGTAAACCAATGGAAAATGCAATGCAAACTTTGGTGACAATTGCACATATTTACATCACTTTTACTTGAGATTTACAAACAAATTAAATGTATGTAAATATCGTTCAATGTAAAGGCCAGGTAAATAGTATGTAAATCCTGAGCACAATCTTTACACAGAAATGCGACCTTTACATTTTGTAAAGCCCATATCTCGTGCAGTGTGTATAACAGAAGGGGAAACTATATAGCTTCATCTACAGAAATATTATACTCTGTGTTAATCAGAGCGAGTTATCATCTGTTACATTCTGTACTAGGTTGTAGTTAAGTGCATGATGTGACTATGTTTACTGCACCTCTATATTGACCTGGCTATTCAGTTTTCACTATCAGTATCTCAACATTTATGTAATGATTATCTAGCCTTTACTCAGAAAAGGGAAGAAAAAGACACAATTAGCCCTATCACTTTAGTGGCCACACATACTAAATTCAGAATGATAAACATGCTGAGGCTTTTCAAAGAAGGGTTATGACTGTTTAAGTGTGTCAACAAAATGTCCCCAATTGACCTTAAGAGAATTGTGCTGTGTGTGAAAAATCAGTGCAAAATTCCACTTTCTATAGTATAAAATCCTAGCCTATTTAGGCTGACCATATAATTCATAAAGTGTTGTATAATGGTAGATGTAGTATTTGAATAGACTTAGGCACAGGGAGGTGGTAGGTGGCCGGGAGGTGGTGATAGGGTACCGGGAGAAGGGTACCCCACTCTGAAGCTGTCACAAATTGAACATTTCTAACCAGCCATCCAGCAACCCATTTTTATATATAGTGTAACCAAAATGGCAGGACCCCACACTGCAGGGTGGTGACTGAACAAGGATCCCACATCCCAGGATCAGAAGGTGTATGAACCAGGAAGGTGTCTGTATTGTCTAATTCTCATGATCCTTATGGGACAGGTCTTATCTAGTTCTGTGTGCATAATTGCACACATGATATCCCAGCATGTATTAGGGTCCCTGCTATAATAGAAGTTGTGCAAGTCAAAAGACTTAAGTGCTTGATGAAAATCATTTTTGACATAGTACCTGTATGATCTCCCAACAAATTAGATACTAGTCATATTTAAAAAATACATATCCTTATCCATGCACCTGCCTACCCCTTTTTACACAAATTTATATTGATCTATATTGATGTACCAATTCCATGATATCAGTGATATCACCAACATGCGCACTAAAATGACAGGACCCCACACTCCAGGGTGGTGACTGAACAAGGATCCCACATCCCAGCAGCAGAAGGTATATGAACCAAAAATGTGTCTGTATCAAGGGAACATTATAGATATTTACCTGCATGCACCAATGTCTAATAACAAATCAAGTCTTGTGGTCCACATTCATACAACAATAGTGAATTCAATTTCTGGCCCTTTTCTCATCTGAATTAATGTACACTTGAGTATTACCATCCAATAATATGTCAGTTAATGAAAACTAAAAAAAAATGAGAATGTTGATTGAGAGCAGACTTTGGGTCTATGAGTAACATGAAAAGTGATGTATTTATGTTTTTATTCCTGTCATATAGAGCCAATACCTTAATTAATGTGACCAGAACCTTAGGTTAATTGGGTCACAGAAACAGGCAAATTGTATACTAATCCCTGCAGTGCTGAAGCTTTGAAGTGGGGAATAATGAGATCTGCAGGACCTTATGGCCTGCAAGGGGAAAAACATTTCTTATAGACTGCACTCCACACAGTGTGTGTATGCAAACTGAGGACATGGCCACATAGTGTATGCCAATAGAGGATGTGGTATTAGCTAAGGTCCACACACTGTGTGTAGACAAATTGGGGACATGGCCCCACAGTGTGTCTATGCAAAAAGAGGACTTGGTCTGAGACACAGCATGTGTACATGCAAACTGGGGACTTAGTCTAAAATATACTCCATGCAGTATGTGTAGGCAAACTGAGGACAAAGCCATACAATGTGTGTTAAAATAGAAGACTTTGTCTTAGATATCCTCCACACAGTGTGTGGAGGCAAACTGAGGACATGGCCACACCTCCTCCTCCCATGCAGCAGAATTTATACAGTCAACTTTGTTTTATCATTTGACATATCACTGCTAAACAATATTTCAGCAGTAAAAAAAGGGAGGCTATGGGCTTGGGCATCAGCGATGACCTTGAAAAATGGTTATAAACATGATTTCTAGTGTGTCAACAAAATGTCCCCAATTTGACCTTAAGAGACTTGTGCTGTGTGTGAAAAATCAGCGCAAAATTCCACTTTCTATAGTATAAAATCCTAGCCTATTTAGGCTGACCATATAATTCATTAAGTGTTGTATAATGGTAGATGTAGTATTTGAATAGACTTAGGCACAGGGAGGTGATAGGAGGCCGGGAGGTGGTGATAGGGTGCCAGGAGAAGGTGAGGGAGGCTGGGGGAGGTGAGCAGAGACCAGGAGAAAGTGATGGGCAGCCAAGAGAAATGAGGGAGTGACTGGGAGAAGATAGGGGAAACACTTGGGAAATTAATGAAACTTAAGCAGCAGCAAACCCCCCCCCCTCCATCTGCAAGAGCTTGATGTAATAGGAATAAATCAATTGCTCAAAATTTGGTAATGACACTGTATTTTTGCATGAAGATCATGAACAGATTAAATACACTGTAAATACATTGTGCATTCTGTTGAGAATTACACATACTTACAATATTTTTACACTAGCATTTGGTAGGGTGTACCCCATTGGTGAAAGCAATGCAAATTCTATTGAAAATTACACATATTTATATCACTTTTACAGCAGAATTTTGAAGAGTGTGAGCAAACAGTAAATTCATTGCAAACTCTGGCGAGAATTACACATATTCTCATTACCTTTACACCAGCATTAGCAAGGTAAAGGAACGCAAATGTCAGTGCATGTATTTACATCACCTTTAAATCAGCTTTACAAAGAGTGTAATTCCATAGTAATGTAATACATATTTTGGTGACAATTACACATATTTACACTACCATCACATCATCATTACTAAGGGTGTAAACCAATGGAAAATGCAATGCAAACTTTGGTGACAATTGCACATATTTACATCACTTTTACTTGAGATTTACAAACAAATTAAATGTATGTAAATATCGTTCAATGTAAAGGCCAGGTAAATAGTATGTAAATCCTGAGCACAATCTTTACACAGAAATGCGACCTTTACATTTTGTAAAGCCCATATCTCGTGCAGTGTGTATAACAGAAGGGGAAACTATATAGCTTCATCTACAGAAATATTATACTCTGTGTTAATCAGAGCGAGTTATCATCTGTTACATTCTGTACTAGGTTGTAGTTAAGTGCATGATGTGACTATGTTTACTGCACCTCTATATTGACCTGGCTATTCAGTTTTCACTATCAGTATCTCAACATTTATGTAATGATTATCTAGCCTTTACTCAGAAAAGGGAAGAAAAAGACACAATTAGCCCTATCACTTTAGTGGCCACACATACTAAATTCAGAATGATAAACATGCTGAGGCTTTTCAAAGAAGGGTTATGACTGTTTAAGTGTGTCAACAAAATGTCCCCAATTGACCTTAAGAGAATTGTGCTGTGTGTGAAAAATCAGTGCAAAATTCCACTTTCTATAGTATAAAATCCTAGCCTATTTAGGCTGACCATATAATTCATAAAGTGTTGTATAATGGTAGATGTAGTATTTGAATAGACTTAGGCACAGGGAGGTGGTAGGTGGCCGGGAGGTGGTGATAGGGTACCGGGAGAAGGGTACCCCACTCTGAAGCTGTCACAAATTGAACATTTCTAACCAGCCATCCAGCAACCCATTTTTATATATAGTGTAACCAAAATGGCAGGACCCCACACTGCAGGGTGGTGACTGAACAAGGATCCCACATCCCAGGATCAGAAGGTGTATGAACCAGGAAGGTGTCTGTATTGTCTAATTCTCATGATCCTTATGGGACAGGTCTTATCTAGTTCTGTGTGCATAATTGCACACATGATATCCCAGCATGTATTAGGGTCCCTGCTATAATAGAAGTTGTGCAAGTCAAAAGACTTAAGTGCTTGATGAAAATCATTTTTGACATAGTACCTGTATGATCTCCCAACAAATTAGATACTAGTCATATTTAAAAAATACATATCCTTATCCATGCACCTGCCTACCCCTTTTTACACAAATTTATATTGATCTATATTGATGTACCAATTCCATGATATCAGTGATATCACCAACATGCGCACTAAAATGACAGGACCCCACACTCCAAGGTGGTGACTGAACAAGGATCCCACATCCCAGCAGCAGAAGGTATATGAACCAAAAATGTGTCTGTATCAAGGGAACATTATAGATATTTACCTGCATGCACCAATGTCTAATAACAAATCAAGTCTTGTGGTCCACATTCATACAACAATAGTGAATTCAATTTCTGGCCCTTTTCTCATCTGAATTAATGTACACTTGAGTATTACCATCCAATAATATGTCAGTTAATGAAAACTAAAAAAAAATGAGAATGTTGATTGAGAGCAGACTTTGGGTCTATGAGTAACATGAAAAGTGATGTATTTATGTTTTTATTCCTGTCATATAGAGCCAATACCTTAATTAATGTGACCAGAACCTTAGGTTAATTGGTTCACAGAAATGTTGAAGTTGTAAACTAATCCCTGCAGTGCTGAAGCTTTGAAGTGGGGAGGGACCCCACAGTACATGGTGAGGACTGACTAAAGACCCCATAAGCCAGGGGGAGGACTGACATAAATATGTTTTTGTCCTTCCTACATTAGAGCTGTCAGAGAGTAGAGCAGAGAAAACATACAGCAGTTGTTCATGCATATCTTCTCAAAAGTTGCATGATTATTTTTCTGTGTTTTTGACTGTATATTACCTTAATGTTGGTTTTAGGTTCAGAAGAAAATTTTGTACAGTACATCAGAGCCATCTAAATGTTTTCTCTTCTGCAGTTCCTCCCATATCCACTCACTCCCAAGGGGAACCTTATCACAAGGACTCCCTTTACAATGAAAATCTAATTTTGGATATGTCATCGGTTTGCTCAGAGTATGTATACACTAGTTTTCTTTTTGCAGACGCGCACTGTATTAGTTGGTATACACACACTTTATGGACCTTATCTTTAACCAGGTCCTGTATTTGCCCACATGGTGTACTAATGTCCTCTATTTGCATACACTGTTAGACACCTGTTTCTATCATCTATAACTGTTATCTTCTCACTATCATTAGTCACCTTACTATATCCTGTCTACCCTTTCCTTTACAAAAAATTCTCAGAACTCATCTTTAATAGTAACTCCAACACATAGAGTTTAACAACACACTGTGTGGCCATTTCCTCAGTTTGCATACATATACTGTATGTCCTCAGTTTTCATACACACTCTGTTGTGGCTAAGTCATCAGTTTGCAAACACACTGTGTGGAGTATATCTAAGATCAAGTCCTCTATTCGCATACACATACTGTGTGATTATGTCCTCAGTTTGCATACACATTGTTTGAGTCACCAATTTGTTTGAGCACATGGGTAGGTAATAATGTCTTGGTTATTTCAAAAACAGTCTATTCTTCATAAATAGACTGAATACTCTTGTGTTTAGGATCAGAAAAGTAGATATATAAGATAGCTATTCAAATTGTACAAATGTCCTCATTTCGCTTATGAAACACTGGCCATGTCCTCAGTTTAGGCACATCATACTGGTCTACTTGGGAGCATCAGAGGCCAGTTTGGTATTTTGCACTATAACTGTTTACTGTTTAATGGGAGCTAAAATGGACTTGTGCTCTAAATTGAACCCGAATTAAGTGAAAGCTGGGTGAATGTAGGAATGTCCCCGCTTTGGAGGAGTGTGCAACAGTGTCCCCAATTTGCTGGTTACACCTGTATGTGTGTGTGTGTGTGTGTGTGTGTGTGTGTGTGTGTGTGTGGGTGGGTGGGTGTGTGTGTGTGTGTGTGTGTGTGTGTGTGTGTGTGTGTGTTTTATCCATATGTGACATCATACCCCAGTGGGTACAGGTGTGGAGTTCACAACAACTGACAATAGAAAATTATACTTTTCTTCGGGATCCAAAAAGCCTTCTAAGCAATTCTAATTCTTTAAATCAATTTTCTACATCATTTTAAATCCTTTTTTATTTACAACTATGACACTTGAAATGCACACCGTCTTAATCACATTCCCTTCTAAAATACTAAAAAAATCGTTTATCCTCAGGGTTTTTTGAATCATCCTCCTTATTGTTCAACCGAATTTCTTTTTATAATGGTAAATGTACCTATGTTATTTTCTTTCTTTTTTTTCACTTTTTCTCCGAACAGGTTCATCATGTTGGCACATACAGCATATTCGGCGACTTCTCATTCCTCCACTGACCCTTTCCTACTCCCAGCGTGACACCCCACTGTCAGGATTTATTATGTAAATTTATTCGTAGTGCCTGATGAAGCAAGAAACAACCATCAAACATGTACATATCTACGTGTAAAATATTTGACAGGACATGCATTGTAATTCAAATGTATGTATTATGATATGAATCTTCTGAATAATATTCTTGTGGGTTCCCTACACCATATATGTATGAGCAGTGCTGAAACATGAAATAGATGTGTACGACTCCATGATACAAACTGCCACCTGATCTACAGAAAGACCCACACTGAGGAAAAACAAAAGAGGGCTTTGAGGGTTGTCCACCTTATTAATGCTATGTACATTTTGCTGATGTGTATATACGTGTATATTTATTGGGTAGAATGTGTGTAAATAAACATATTTGTATGTGTTTAATCATGGTTGTTTCATTAGCAATTGATTAGGCCGTGATGGGTGTAAATTAGGGGGATTGGGGTCCGTGGCCCCCAAACCAAATAGCCCCCGGATGAATAGCCCCTATGACAAATAGCCCCAATGTCAAATAGCCCCCTGCCAAATGGCCGGAATAATGGAGTTTTTCCTATTTTTGTGATGTACAGGCAAAAGCACCAGGCACAGTATATCACAGTATGTCCCATGTACGTCACATGTACGTGACACTATGTCCCTGTACGTCACATGTACATCACACTTTGTCCCTGTACGTCACATGTACGTCACACTATGTCCCTGTACGTCACATGTACGTCACACTATGTCCCTGTATGTCACAGTGTGTTCCTGTCACATGTACGTCACAGTGTGTTCCTGTATGTCACATGTATGTCACAGTGTGTTCCTGTACGTCACATGTATGTCACACAATGTCCCTGTACATCACATGTATGTCACACTATATCCCTGTATATCACATGTATGTCACAGTGTGTTCCTGTACGTCACATGTATGTCACAGTGTGTTCCTGTATGTCACATGTACGTCACAGTGTGTTCCTGTATGCCACATGTACGTCACACTATGTCCCTGTTTGTCACATGTACGTCACACTATGTCCCTGTACATCACATGTATGTCACAGTGTGTTCCTGTACGTCACATGTACATCACAGTGTGTTCCTGTACATCACATGTACGTCCCAGTGTGTTCCTGTACATCACATGTATGTCACAGTGTGTTCCTTTAGGTCACATGTATGTCACAGTGTGTTCCTGCACATCACATGTACGTCACAGTGTGTTCCTTTAGGTCACATGCAAGTCACAGTGTGTTCCTGTACGTCACATGTATGTCACAGTGTGTTTCTGAACGTAACAAGTACGTCACAATGTGTCCCTGTACATCACATTACGTCACACTTTGTCCCTGTATGTCACATGTACGTCACACTATGTCCTTGTATGTCACAGTATGTCCCTGTGCATCACTTGTGTGTTCCTGCCATCACAGTGTGTTCCTGTATATCACAGTGTGTTTCTGTACGTCACAGTGTATTCCTGTATGTCACTCCTGTACATATCTCCCTGTATACTCCCTGTACACTCCCTGTTCATCCCTGTTACACTCCCTGTACACTCCCTATCCACTCCCTGTATGCTCACTGTACACTCCCTGTACCTATCTGTACACTCCATGTTCTTCCTTTTACACTCCCTGTATTCTCCCTGTACACTTGCTGTACCTCCCTTTACACTGCATGTATGCTCCCTCTACTTCCCTGTACACTCCCTTCTCACTCATGTACACTGCCTGTATCTCCCTGTATGCTCCTATACACTCCCTGTACCTCCATGTATGCTTCCTGTATCATCTCTGTAACTTACTTTACACTCCCTCTTCATATCACATCTACCACAATATGAGGTGTACTTGTAACATGTGCCACAATATGGGATATCATAACACAAGGGGGAATTCCCTTTTTTCAAATAGTCAGGGCCAGTTTTCAGAAAATGTAACTCCTTGTACCTCCCTGTACACTCCCTGTACCTCTCTGTACACTCCCTATACACTCCCTGTATGCTCCTTTTACCTCCCTGTACACTCCTCGACCTCCCTCTGGTACACTCCCTGTACCACCCTCTACAAGGGGGAATTCCTTTTTTTCAAATAGTCAGGTCCAGTTTTCAGAAAATGTAACTCCTTGTACCTCCCTGTATACTCCCTGTATACTCCCTGTACCTCCCTGTACACTCCCTATACACTCCCTGTATGCTCCTTTCACCTTCCTGTACACTCCTCGACCTCCCTGTACCTCCCTGTGCAATCCCTGTTAGGGGCTGTGTACAAATGACGTCATGCAGGAGGGGGAGAGGGGGGGTCCCACTCCCCATGACCAAGCATGACAAGGGGGGAGGGGGGTCATGGGCTGCATGACATCATGTCATGAAAAAAATTGCAGGTTGCTTCAGTTTTGGCAAGAAAAAAAAAAGATTTGTAAAGGTAGGGAAGTTTAATGCATTCATCTGTTATGAAATATATTACCTTTTTTTTTAAATTCGTTTTATTTATTTTATCCTAGTGTCGGTTGTAAGTTTACATCACCTATCCATTTGTCCAGCACTAGCTGGGACAGGCATTAATAACCTAAATGTCCCATTACAATAGGTTGTCAAAGACCTCACTATACAGAGTGAACTAATCTAAAGGCTGGATGTAAAAAGGTTGGGGAGGAGATAGAAAGTTTAGCTTGTATATAAAACCGACAAAAATTATTTTATGCGGATAGGCTTATTACAGTCTTACTACCAGCTTTACTTATAGAGGCTTAAGTTTATATCAACAAGATACAATACTCAGCCTATATGCATCAGTAACTTATGCAGTATCAAGAAGAAAAGAGCCAGAAGTAGGCCATGTCAATCAAGACTCTAGGAAGAACTAGAGACAGTAGCAGTAAGGGATGATTATATTAGCAAATATAGACAGCGACTATATCAACCAGATACAGTGACAAGGGGGTCAAGGAGTGACCTATACAGGCATGCTTTCCTCAGACATCCCACTCAATGATTGTCACTGCCATCAGTGTTAGTCTTGGTCCACTACTCTATCCTACCTCTAACCCAGGCCCCATACCACTTTGAAATGCCCTTTTAGTTGGACTCATCTAACCAAAGGACCCCATATACAGGTTTATCTATGTGGGCAAGAAGCACCCTGGCATCGAGAATTCAGTAGAAAGATTCAAATGACCCAACTTCTATTCTATTTGATAAATTTCAAAATTCAAAAACCCATTGGAAATTTAGGGATTGCTCATTACTCATCAACAGGCCTAAGGGGTGGGGTAGATTGCCATTCAGATGTGCAGAAATCTGAAAATTTTATGACCCCCTCGGGCAGATTGCCCTGGTCATCCCTCCTGTTCTACAGTAGTTCACAGAAAAGGCATGACATTTTTTCTGCCCCCTTCCTCACTTTGAGGTGTCAAAATTATTTTCCTCCCTCCCCCCTCAATCTGCATCCTGCTCCCCCTGTTGATGAATCACGAACTCTCCCTTGGAAACAAACAACTTATACTCTCCTTTTTCTGAATGGGACTCTAAGGATTATGCCTTATATTCCTTACCATAAAATGATTACTTTGTAAGTGTGATCTTAATTATATATGGGTAATCATATTACCACACTTGTTATGTTACACTTGTAATTCAGTGAAGCTATTGTAACTGTCAGCTAGATCTGATTTCTTCTCTTATTTCCTTTCCTTTACCTCTCATGAGGATGTGAGGTAACAGCACCTTTACCCCCTGGACATTTACCCCCAAAGCATTTAGCCCCATGGACATTTACCCCCAGACATCTACCCCAAACCATTTAACCTCATGGATATAATAAAGGTAGAAAAAAGTTAGGGTAGGTAGTAGGTAGGGACTTTTCTTTTTTTGGAGAATTTTTTTGAGGTTGGCGCTTCTAGAACTTCTAATTTTTTTCAACCCATTACCTGAACACAACAATTTTTTTAGGCCTTACCAATTCACACCCATTATTAGCCCAGCATGGTTTGGGACGGTGGAAAAAGCCCCACCTGTTTCCAACACCATTAGGTTAACCCAATATATACCTGTCCCTTTGAACCATCTCAATTTGCTGTACTCTCTTCATGTACTTTGGGCCGGGGGGGGTATCTCTGCATGACGTCATGTTAAGGGGGGGGTCAAGCATTGTATGACGAAACATGACAAGGGGGGAGGGGGGGTCAAAATTGGCCAAAAAGAGCATGACGTCATTTGTACACAGCCCCTTATGCTCCCTTTACCTTGTCATTTTGGTGGGAAATATGAAAAATTTGGTGACGTGACTCTATTTTTTTAAAAAAATTTGCCAAAAAAAATGGAGACCTCTGATTAGTTGGTTGGCTGTCCACACGTCATACCGTCAGTCAGCTGTATGAAGCAAGCAAGCAAGTAGTTGGTCGAAAAATCATAGAAGGTTTGCATATGACGAATTTGGAGGTATTCCAGCCCCTACTCTTGGAATTTTAGTTTCCCCCTCTATTTCTTTGGCTCAAAGTGTCAGGCTGGATGACATCTTCATGTTACATATGGGTTTTGATGGTCCCATATGCATATTTTGGGCTCCAGGGGGGTAAAATGTGCCCAAAATGACCAAAATTGTCTTGGCGAAATTGTGTCTGGGAGATTGACATTTGAGTTACAAACCATGTTGAGGGCTTAATTTCCTACAGAAACAGTCTTCATAGCTCCATGAAAATCTCAGGTCCAGACTATTTTGACCTGTAGATTAAGAAAACCACATTATTATTTATGTCAGATGTGTCCTTGCTATTGTAAAAGAAACATACTTAACTTACGTGTGCAGTTCTCGAAAGCACACTGCTGCCCTGGGTTGAAGATGCGCCATGCAAATCCAATCCGCTGTCGCTCGGGCAGCGACACCCCCGACGAGTCTGAGGCATTCGTGATATTCTCGATCATCGAGACATACCAGTCAATGGCATGACTATCATCCGAATACCACTCCTCCTCGTCACTACCATCCTTTCCGACGAGACTAGGGAGTACCACTTGACCATTCTTGCGGTAGTCCTGAAGCTTGGTCAGTGGCCTGTCATCGACGTACTCAGTACGTCGCTTGGCAGTGATCGCTGACAGTCGCTTCCACTCGTCGACAGCCTTGGCTGTGTCTGGGGGTGAGGATACAGTGCTCTCCACGGCACCGGCATCGACCTCCGACGGCTCGGTTCCAGGTTCCGGGGGTGCAGTAGACTCGCTACTCCTTTCCCGGGCTGGAGCCTTCTTGGCTGCGGATTCCTTTTTTGCTACTTTCCTTCTTGGGCACCTTAGGGATCTTGAAGTCTTTCAAGGTCCCCTTGGATGCCTTCGATTCAGTGGGCTTCTTGCCCTTAGAACCTGAAGGGGTAGCACTTTTCGATGGAGCAGGTGTCAACGGCTTGTCGACCTCCATCTCATCGGGGGAGGAGTCCCTCGAGGCGGCAGCAGCCGCGACTTTCAAGTCGCGCTTCTGCTGCTTAGATGCCTCCTTCGCCTTCCGGCGGAGCTCCTTCTCCCGCTCCTGGGACTCAGCCAAGGCTTTCTGTGCATCCTCGATCTGCTTCAGAAGAGCTGCACTTTTAGCCGAGGTAGACTCGAGCTCTTGCTCGGGTCTGGTCCTCTTGGACTTCTTCTTCTTCTTCTTCTTCTTCTTCTTCTTCTTCTTCTTCTTCTTCTGCGACTTGTGGCTCGCCGAAGAGCTGTACCCTGACTGCTCATCGGACGAGGACCCCATGGTTCTTCCTGAACTGCTGGGTTCCACCAGGGAGAGAAGACTCCGGGTCTCGAACCGTTCTCAGACGGGACGAGACGTCGAAGAGGATCTTCGAGGTGTTTCGATCCGCACTCTGGCGGGTCGAAGCCTCAAAGGTGCCTTCGATGTACCTCGAACTGCACTCAGGCGGCTCGAGGGACCGAAGACTGGAGCCTCGAGAGAACACGAACCTGCGCTCACGCAGGTCGTGTCCCTCAACACTAGGCAGGGGAGACCTCCTACACTCAGGTAGGAAGTCCCCGGGCGGAGAGTACCAGCTGGAATAAGCTAGGCTTAGTCCAGCTTTATCTGCGTCCGACTCTCACGAGAAGGGCGCAGATGTGACCTCCGTGGTGTGCGACGCGGCCTTTTATCCCTGTGGCGCACGCCTCTGATTGGAGGAAGGGCCTACGTGACCGAGGAGGGCGAACCCTATTGGTCCACAGCGCATCACGCCATGACCAAATAAGGTAATGCTCAAAAAATAGAACGACTCACTCTCCCCTCACCGTCACGCTCTGGTTCTCCAGTCGCAATGTTTGCATAGCCTATGCTGGGAACCCATCCTCACAGTCAAATAAAAATCAGAGGCCCCAAATTTCCATGTTTCCAGCGTCAGGTTGTCTCAAACTAAGAGGCAATCGCATGACTTCTCGTTGTGTAATTTTTTTATTCACTGTCGGCTTCACTTCCACAGACAGATTTACTCAAGAACGGCACCCGTTATTTTAAAGCCTCATTAAAAAAACAGGTTAGTAAAGCTGCTGCTTAGTATTGTGCGAATCATCGATTACTGAGTTTAATCTAGGACTTTTCCTGATTCTAACCTTTACTGTTGGAACGAGTGTTGAGCCTCGGGACGGGTTACTATCACCCCCTCCTAGCCCGCCGTCCTTTGATGTGGCTTGGCCGACCGGGCTATTAACCCGTTTCCGTCGGCGTCTGCCTCCCATCACTTGTGACAGTGTGGATGTAGGAGCCAGAGTGTTTGCTCTGGGTTTCCTTTCATCCTCGACACTCGCTGACCGTTCCTTTGATGAGCCTTGGCGCTTAAGCCTCGCTCGAGTCATAGGTCCGGACTGGAGTGACTGATCTTTGACTTCAATCGAAACGTTTCGATGTGAAGTTTGTTCAGTCGTTAGCACCTTCGAGGGGGGGTCGGGCTTCCGACATCCCTTCAAAGGCTGTTTAGATGCTTTCGACTTATCTCGACGAGCCGGTCGACCACGGCGCTGCTTTGATGGTTTACTGGCATCCAACACCTCCACCTCGCTCAGTTTTCGAGCCTTTTGCTGTCATTTTCGATGACCCTGCATAGTTTGTTTTTTAGACTGAACTTCCGGTCGCGACCTTTCGATCTCTATTTCGACCTGTCCAGAAACAGACTTAGCCCTTTTCGTAGCCTTACGAGAAGGTGAATCATCATCAAGTTGTGGTTGCAACAACTCGACAGTTTGTGATAGTTCTACGCCCAACCACCGGCGCACTCTATCAACATTGCTCTTTTGCAACCGCCCGCGGGATGATCGAAGTAATAATGTCGACTCAGAGAGGACAGAATCCACTACGAACGGCCCATCCCAGTTGGGAGCAAGCTTCATAGCTGCCTGGGGGGTGTGGTACCTCACCACCTGTTCCCCAACTGAGTACCTTCTCTGCTTTAGCCCATAGTCATACCCGACTTTCTGGCGTTCCGCAGATTTACCTAGATTTTCTCTTACCATGCTGTAACTTTCTCTCAATCGGTCACGAAGCTGTTCCACGAAAGTGACGGAACAAGGGACTTCGAGTGGGTTCTCGATTGAGCCGAAAATCACATCCGCTGGCATGAGAATTTCTTCCCTGAAGACCATCATATTTGGACTGCATCCAGTAGAACTGTGTTCAGAGCTGTTATATGCGGACACCACATACTTCGCCTGTTCATCCCAGTGGTCCATATGTTTGTCTACCAACATAGTCAGACTCTGAATCAATGTTCTATTGAACCTTTCTACCTCACCATCGCTCTGTGGCCTGTACGGATTGGTTCTCTGTTTTACAATCGTCAAATATTCACACATCTCAGAGAAGAGTCGAGACTCGAATTCTCGACCTTGGTCGGAATGCAGAAGCAACGGGACTCCAAAGGTCAAAACCCATTCGTCCACGAAGGCTTCTGCACAGGTCTCTGCTGTGTGATTTGGTAGGGGAATAGCGCGTACATACTTGGTGAAGTAATCCTGGATTACTAACATGCAAGTATTCTTGTTTGGCGTGGGTGCAAATCCCGAGATGATATCCATAGCTATCCTCCCGAATCTCACCCCGAACAACTCTTGGTGCAAAGGAGACTTACCCATGCCCTCGCCGGGCTTTACCAGGCAACAGGTAGGACAATGTCGAACCCAACGACCTATGTCCTTTCCCATTCCAGGCCAGTAATATCTCCTTTTCACTTTTTCGAGCGTTCGTTTACGACCAAAATGTGCCGCTGTTCGGTGTCCATGGCAAAAGGAGAGTACCTCGCCCCTCAGTTGGCGTGGTACAACTACTTGAATCGTGCGTCTAGCTCGACCCGCCTCGACTTTCCAACGACACAACAAGCCTTCACGGAAAGTTAATAGAGGCCATTGCCCTACTAATTTCCGTACCTCGGCGCTCTCGATTGATACATCAGGCCTAGTGGGTTTAGCCCCCTTAACTAGCCATTCAGCAACTCGTTTGATGTCGGCGTCCGCTTTCTGAGCATCAATGAGTTCATCGAGAGACCAAAATGCAACACCCACCCGGCTGTCTACTAAACTACTTACAGCTGCCAAAACAGCATTATGACTGCCGCAGTCTGTGCAATCCGACCTCTGGCATAGCCGCACAGGGACGTTTAGATGCTTGGCCCCACTTCGATGTTCGATCTTAGAGTTTTCGAGACCGAACTCCGAAAGGTGGGCCAGCCACCTACCCATCATCCCTTCAGCTTCTTTGAAATTCAGGAGCCATTTCAAAGACGAATGATCGGTACAGATAGTGAAGTTACCACCATAGAGGTAGTGCCTAAACTTCCTGGTGTACACGACAACCGCCAGCAGTTCCCTTTTGGTGGTGCAGTAGTTCCGTTGTGTTTTACTTAGAGTGTTGCTAGCAAACGAGATCGGGACCTCTGCTCCATCCTGCTCTTGGGATAGAACAGCCCCGATCGCGGTATTACTAGCGTCAGTGTCCAAGATAAAACGACCGTCGGGTGTGGGGAATCAAAGTACAGGTGTCTCCTTGAAACTTCGTTTTAACTCGACAAAGGCATGTTCGGCTCTTTCCGTCCACGCGAATGCCTCGTAACGACCTCTACTACCTTTAGGTTTTTGGATCACTAAGTCCTGTAAAGTTCCGCGAACCCCGGGATGAACTCTCGGTAGTAGGAACAAAAACCAATGAAGGATCGGATTTCCTTCACTGTAGTGGGCCTAGCCCAAGTCATTACATCGCTAATTTTCCCCGGGTTGGCTTCTATACCCTGTTCAGACACGATTCGGCCCAGGTACTCGACTGAAGTCCTAAAAAGTTGACACTTTTTAGGTTTCAACTTCAGCCCCCATGCTCGAATCCTGTTGAAAACTTCTGCCAGATTCGCCATTGCTTCATCCGTCGTTTTGCCGAAGACGATGATATCATCGAGGTAAACCAGGCAACTTTTACCCAGCAAACCTCTCAACATCTCCTCCATCATTCGCTCGAATGTGGCGGGGGCGTTGCACAACCCAAACGCCATTCGATCGAACTCATAGAGCCCCCTCTGGTAGGAAAATGCGGTTTTCTCGACCTCGTCGGGATTCATCCCGATCTGCCAATATCCAGATTGGAGATCGAGACAACTAAACCACTTGTTTCCTCCTAGGGCATCCAAGGATTCGTCGATGCGTGGGAGGGGGTAGGCATTTTTCTTAGTCACTCCATTCAGACATCGATAATCGACGCAGAATCTCATGGTCCCATCCTTCTTCGTCACCATCTGGACGGGACTGGACCAGGGACTAGTACTTGGCCTAACCACCCCCGTATCCAACATCTCCTTAAGTTGTTCATCCGCCGCAGCTTTCTTGCTGAGCGGAATCCTTCTATAAGGGACTCGGATAGGTTGTGCGTCACCCGTGTCGATGTTATGCAGACATCGATTGGTGCGCCCTAACGGTTCATCTGGGGATTTAAAGACATCCACATGCTTACGTAGTAAGGCGGACAGCTTCAGTCTTTCTTCTGGCTGGGTCAGGTGGGTGTCGCCGTACATGTCTAACAGCCAGGTAGGGAGCTCCCCCGTGTGGGTGCTCGCGATTTCTGCCGTCTCGATGTCTGTAGCTTCTCACTCGAGACGCATCATCACGGATCCTACCTTCGGTGAAGAGAATTCACCGTTTCTGTCAGCGTACTGTATAGTACCGACCACCTGGCCCTTCTCCAGGACAATGTCTCGATTCAGTGGATTACAGACGGGAAACACTGTTCGACAGACATTGCTGACAAGGGCAGCCTCACCAACCAACCCAAAACTTCTCAGAGTTTTCAGGTTGGGTTCGACTATGCCCTGTCGGTCTCTTTCCAGACCTTCGGATTTTACCAAGACGTCGCACCGATGTCTGGCAGGTATCCTAGTGGTCTGTGCTACTGAGGCTATCGATGACACTCTCTTCAGTTTACACTGATGGTGCTCTTCTACCGGCTCGGTCATGACCAATTGACCCGTCCTTGGGTTCAGGATCATACCGTATAATGCCGCGAAGTCAAGCCCCAGAATGCCATCGTCAGCCACATCGGCCACTATTGGGCAAAACACATAGTGGGTCGATGCGACCTTAAGAGGTAGAACCAATCGACCATAAGTCCGCATTTCGGCTCCAGACGCAGTGCACGCCGTTATTCCCTCGTAGAGATTATCTGATGGCACTACTAACGTTTTCGCGAGTTCCCGAGAGACAATGGTGTGGCTGGCACCAGTATCTATCAGGAAGTCTAGAGAACGCCCTCGAATCTCTGCAGACAGGTACCATCGTTTCCCCGACAAGGGGGCGGTTCCTGCTAGCATTCTCAACCCTACGTCAGTACTCAGATCGATCCCTCTCTTCTTCAGAAAAGAGAGACAGGGATCATCTGAGGGAAGCTCTGTTGCGCAGACTCTGGCCAGCTGCCGCATCAGGGCTTCTCTCCCGGCGTCGACTTTCACTTTCGATCCAGTCGAAACCTCCACCTCGGAGTTCGGGCTGCCAGAGCCCTGTTCCTTGGCCATTGAGGCTTTTTCTACATTGACATCTTCGGAACCCGACCGGTGATCAACCGGTGCCGCTGTGGTAAAGGGCTGGGACGGCCCTACCGGGACCTTACCTAGTTCCCTCGAATCTACTGTCGTCTGATCAGGAGTGCCAGAGGTGCTGATACCTTGGCTTTTCGATGGTCGGGCAGCTCGATTGCCACGTCGAGCCGCCCGCCTCAGTTTTCCGTCGCGTCAGGTGGTAGTCCTTTAATCGGCTCAGGGCAAGTTCGTGCGAAATGCCCCTGCTTCTTGCAGTTCCAACACTTGGCGTCAGACGGAGGGGTACTTGGCTTCTCCGAGCTAGTAACAGGGACATCCCCTCCCTCGATAACCCTGAGTAAATTCTTCAATTGACTCAGCGAGAAGGTCTGTTCCTGTACCTCGGGTTTGGAGGCCTTGTTTGGTGTTTTCGATTTACCAGCGGGTTTCTGACTTTTCTTAGTCTTACTCCCCGCCCCGGGCTTCGAGTATGAGGACACCTCCCCCTGTCTCTCCTCGACCAAAGCGGAGTCGGCCAACGCCGACAATGCATTTGTCGAGGTAGGGTTCACCAACTTCGGCAGGAGTTGTCGTTTCCGCAACAACTCATCTGCCAAGTCCATGAGATCCTTGAGGGACATGTAAGTGCGCCATTCTCGAAGAACATCTTGTTGTAAATCAACGTCATACAATCCTCCTATGAATAACTGGTTGACTTTGGTTATGAGCCATTCAACCGAGAAGTCCACACCTGGATAGGCATCGCCGGCAAGACGTCTCAAAGCAAAGCCATAGGCTCTAATGCTTTCGTTCTTGCCTTGGCGTCTCTTCTCCATTGTGACAATGGGATCTTGGAGGCTAGAAGTCATGGCTTCCGTTACCATGTCGACCAGACCATCCAAAGTCCCATCTCCATGCTCCTCCCATAGCCACACAGTATCAGCCGCGGGGCCATTTTGGAGTAACATGAGGAGTTGAGCTAATGCCATACTCGAGGTCCACACATTTACTCGACGGACGTGATTGAATCCGTGGTACCAACAGAGCCAATCATCCTTCCATGTAAATGGAGGGCACTCGACTGACCTAGTTCGGGCCGGTTCATGCCCGATAGAGGTATTTTCAAACATTCTGCTTGATCTCCTGACATTATCAAGAGCGAATGTTGTACCTCTTCTAGGTATTTGATGGTGCATCCCCATGTTTCTCATAGTCGTGTCTGCACGACTATGATTCATCCCCCAAGGGTTACCGGAATCGGCCTCACTCAAATGTGAAGCCTTGAACCTGATATCCCTATATTTGGGTGGATCAACATGTTGTTGGGTCGTGGTAGGGGTCGAGAACTGCCTGATCACTCCACTTAGACCATCGGTGCGCGGCATCGAAGGAACTGGTTGATTTCAACGTGACCTCGAATCCACTTTCGAGATGTCGTCGATTGCCCCCACCATTCTATCTATCTCAGCCTGCTGTTTTGAACGTTCCGCCTGTCTTAATTCCGACACTAGGAATTCCAGGCGGGCATGTTCGGGCTTCGAGAGATCTCGTTGCTCGCCGAGGGCAAAGAGCTGCTTGACCTCCTTCATGGCACGATCAAGCCACTCTCTGTAGTCAGGGTTTTCGACTAGGTCCTCTTGAGTGGCAACTCTAGTAGTGCTGCATTCACTACTTTGTTGCTTCTCTCGAAGTCTAGCAGCACGCAATTTTGATTCCGTCTGCTCCTTCAGACGTTCCTCGAGTGCGAGTTCATCACGAACTTCTTTATTCACCCTGGCTTCATCAGCCTTCCTGCGAGACGATATCTCCCGTCAGAGATTATCGATTTCTCCACGCATGGCTCCCAGAGTATCCGAATCCTTCTGATCCTTCAGTGATTGGGCTACTAGGGATTCAGATTTCAAGGAATTAAGCTCGGCCTCGTGCCTCGCTTTTTGTTCCATTAGAATCTGATATTCCGCCAATTTGTTTGCGTGTTCGATACGTTCCTCACAGCGACGACGCATTTCTGCCTCGTCCCTGGCTCGAGCATCCTTGTCAGCTTGCATCTGACAGAGTAACGACTCCCGTTCCTGACGTAGCTGTTCGACCTGCTTTTCATAAGCTGTTAGGTGCTCAGCTACTTCTTCAGTATGCTCGGCTGATTGTTGGTTCAACTCATGCCGCAACTCTTGCAGTTGTTCCTCCAACATAGTCTTTTCTACTTCTTGTAGTTTCAACTTATGTTTAAGGGACGTCTGCTCGTGCTGGGCATCCCGAAAATCGTTTCGAGCTCTCTCGACACATTCTCGGCGGCTAGTAGCAAGGCGGTTGATCTTTGCTTTTAGTGATTGACAATCCTTTGCTGTCAATCGACTACGCTCGATCTCCGACTTCGTTGCAAGCAAGGACTCTTTTTCGCTAGAGAGCTGCTTGACCTTCTCTTGAAGATCAGCAAGTTCTCTATTCGCGATCTGAGTCTTGTTCGAAGCCTCTAGCGCTTGCTGCCTTAGCTGTTCCAATTTCAGCCCTATTTCTGTACTCTTCTCCTGAGCTTTTGTGGTGTTACTCGCGAGAGCATCCAACTGCTGACGACCCTGGCGCAGTTGGCGTTGCTGCTCTTGCAGCAACTCCTCGTTGAGTCCCCTGCCACTGTCCATACTTCCTTGTATCGACACGGGCGAGGGACCCTCGAAGGACCAATTGCCAAGGCCCATTGGAGTTCCCACGGGCGAGGCTGATTTTTCTACATAGGACAAACTCTGTGTCCTCAAGAAATTCTCAGCCGCCGGAGAGAGTTGAGTCGATACTCGCCAATTGAGTAATCGGCTCCTTTGATACAGGCCCAACGGGTCAGACGATGGACCTATTATCAGAGAGTGGCTCAAACCACCACCGATTAGTGGATCGTTCCTATCCACTAACGGGCCTGTAGTCACTTGACGTTGGTGATTGGGGTCATCACCTTCATCCAAGTGACCCTGCATGTCGAACTTAAGCTCGCAGTACCTATGCGGACTAAAGTTATCAACTGGTCATGGCACCAGTGTAGTGTTCTACCCCTCGATGTTCAATCGAATCTTTCGATAAACAACTAAGAACAACTATTCAGGTTCCAGTTAAAACTTTATTGTCTAATAACACATAGGCATCAGCCGTTCTCGATCACAGTTACAGGTGGCAGAGTTTCGACTCTATAACAGGTTCGACACTAGGCCTTCTAGTGTCTACAGTTGATATTCCACATACACCTCCTCTGTGCAGCAGCACAGAGGAGTACTAGAATATGGTAGCCGGGCAGCCGCCAACCATCGCTCACGATGGTCAGTCGGGGCTGGACTGACCTTGAGGAAGGCCGTACAACGGCCTTATATACACCGGAGTCGAGGGCCACGTGACCAAGTGGTGATGTGGCGGTGGACTCCAGCGCCCCCAGGCGTCGGGTAATAGAGGTGCTCTCGATGCCGCCCACGAGGACCACGAAGGTACCTCGAAGATGACGCGGGACCACCACACTATCAAGTGTAAGACCTTTTGGTGAATCGAACTTGTATAGAATAAGGGGGAAAGTGCTTCAGCTATAGGTAAAGCTGTGACTTTAGGAGTGTCCATATATTGAACTGTCTACTGGCTTCACTGTAAAAACTGTGTTTATCATTAAACACTAAAATTGGTAAACATGTTTAGAGGCTACACATCTATGAGATCTAAACGGATTTCAGGTGTGCTAAACACATGAATTCTAAACACCTAAACAGCAAAGATGTGCATGTGTTTAGGTGCATAATATTTAATCATATTTGATCATGAATGTTTACTCTTTAAACACTCAGTTGTTGTGTGGTTAACTTTTAAACACATGTTTTCTAAACAAGTAAACTAAACATGTTTAGGTATTTAATAATAAAACACATGTGTTTAGACATTAAACAATTGTAATTTATCACACTAGGTGGCATCATGATTTCTTAAAGTATTTTCTCCACACAACTAGAAGTTGACCTTTCTTTAAGCATGTCAAATTAACACTCAAACCTATTATTTGTGGTAATAAGACACACAAATATGTAGCTTATCCTGTATTGAAATTATCTTTTTGTAATTTCGTGATTTATTATGTGCACAAGAGAAGTAGCTTGCTAAGACACCCATTTTGTGGAATACAGAATTAGATAAGGCAGAGGACTCACCACTTCGAAATGAACATTAAGGAGCCATAATCATGTATGTAGTACTAGTGGCGCTAAACTATGACGTGATTTTTAATAGTTTGTTTTTTTCAGCAACACCTAACGTCATCACAGCTGTTTCTGTTGTGTTGGGTATATCACTGACCATTACGGAGCCCCTAATAGGACATACCAAAAAAAATCTTTTTCACCAGAAAATATATTCTTGCGGATACTGAACAATTCTTGCAGGTACTGAACAATTCTTGCGGATACTGAACAATTCTTGCGGGTACTGAACAATTCTTGCGGATACTGAACAATTCTTGCGGGTACTGAACAATTCTTGCGGATACTGAACAATTCTTGCGGGTACTGAACAATTCTTGCGGGCACAGGAATAATTTTCTTTTGGGGTACAGAAACATTCTTTTGGGTACAGAAACTATTCCTGGGGATATAGAATCAGTGTAGTACGGAGCCCCTAATAGGACATTCCTGCGTGTACAGGAGAATTCCTGCGGGTACAGGAAGGTTCCTGCGGGTACAGGAAGATTCCTGCAGGTACTGGAAGATTCCTGTGGGTACTGGAAGATTCCTGTGGCTACAGGAGGATTCTTGTGGATACAAGAATGTTCCTGCGGACAGAGTAACATTCTTAAATTTTGAGAGTTTAAAACATGTAAAAAATATTTTTTTCTCAACAACAACTATTCTTGTGGGTAGAGAAATATTTTTGCAGGTACAGAAAATATTCCTGCAGGTACAGAAACGAACCATGTTGGGGTTTGAGGAGTTTATCATCATTCAGTTTCCACAAGAACAGTTCAGTATCCGCAAGAATTGTTCAGTATCCGCAAGAATATTTTTTTCTAGTGAAAAATTGTTTTTGTACATGCAGACATTGTTCAGTACCCGCCAGAATTCTTCCATACCTGCAAGAATTCTTCAGTATCTGCAAGAATTCTTCAGTATCTGCAAGAATTCTTCAGTACCCACAAGAATATTTTTTCAGGGGAAAAATTATTTGTGGTATGTCCTTTTAGGGGCTCTGTAGTACTTGGCTTTCACTGGTGTGGTGGTTTATAGAATTAATGGAAGCGTGTAGGGGCCGGCATCATTGTATATATATTAGTGCGGTTCATCCGAGAGACGTGCTCATGTGGTGCTTGTTCCTTCTATGCCAACCAGGTGTCGCTTCGCGATACCCGTTTGGTACAAGAGGGGGCAGCACCATGCCTCGCGTCCAGCTTCTACTAAGAAGCCGGACGATCCGCAGAAGGGGACTGGACCTAGTCCAGTCAAGACGTATGTCAGGAGCTGGGAGTACGGAAATAAAAGGCCTACCCGAGCGGTAGGGGTGATCAGGGGCTTTGCCTAACCCGAATCTCTCGTGTTGTGTTGGTACCTTTAGAGATAAGCGAGCCAACGAGCCACCCAACATTTAAGTCAATACGAACCATTACAAGCGAAAAGAATCTGGTAAGTCAGCTTGCTGCGCTGGTATTGGAAGAAGTAGGCTGCGATGACACTCCTTGTTAGCTACTCTGATTTTCATAACCATGGTACTTTTAACTTGATGTTATATTATTTTTAAATGTAGAACAATCCTTTTTTATTTTGTCTACCATTTATCTACCATGAGGAAACATACCCCCATCCCTGATATCAAGTGCAGCTGAACTTATCAAATCGACCTTATTTCTAACAGCTCCAGCCATCTCTAATTCAAACCGGATGTGTTGCTATAAAATATCTGTCTCACTCTGTCCAAGTCAGTCATGTGAAGTGTCTAGACCCTACTAGAGGCAGAATTTTCACAGTGTATGTTCAATGACGGTTTTTTTTCATTTTCAGAACCGATTAACACGGCCCTGGATGCAAAGACCTCAAAGCGGGAGCATGTTGTCGCCTATGCCATGAAAGTATGTACATGCACCCTAAAAGTCAGCAGTGAATGGAGGGAATTATCTCATTGGTTAACAATGCATCCCACTACCTCCTAATAGGACTAATAGGCTTATAAAGATGCTATGAGTGGCCAGGAAATGGTCAACGAAATTGAGAGACAGTTTTCGGTATGAATTATGGGACATAATTGCAAGGATTGTCAAAAGAAAATACTGTGCTTCAGAAATAAGGTGTCAAAGAGTCGTTACCAGAATGCCAGTTACCAAATCATGAGAAATTAAATCAATTAGCTACAATGGTACATGACATTGAATACATTGCAGCACATCAGATAGCACAGCCTTTATCTCTAGGATGATGAGATAATGAAGTGTCTTTACCTAATGGGAACTCACCATGCGGTCAATCATAACCTTACATGTAGGCCGGGGGCTGATAGGGCCCACCATGCACCCCCCACCCACATCCCAACGCAACAGGTATTTTTTTTATCCTCAACCTGAACAAGATTCAAGATGTTTACATTGATTATCTTGGGATGCACTACCGGTTTTTGTTCATTATCCATGTGTGGGGTCAGACCACTTTTGGGTCAATTTTGGTACCCTGTTATTCAAGGGATACACTCTTTTCCAAAGCTCTAATACTACCTCACCCTGTCTGGATCCTAAAGCTCTTGGTCTTGTTGGAAAGAGGACATAATAAGCTTTTCATTAAGTCTTAATATGTATTTTTAAGTTCAGATTTGAGTGTACCAGAAGGTTGGGAAGACGGAAGATTGAAATCACAAAGTTCCTTTTTTAACTGAAAACCTTTAAAGCACTCCAGTCACATGCATAAAACTTACCCTTATCACTCATCTAACCACAATATCTAATATAATTCCTGTAGGCCAAACCTGTCTGAGTAATATGAGACATTTTGCAGCATTCCTTGATGACTATGACCCATGTTATTGCCACGGGCGCAAAGACAGTACCTTGAACCAATATGATGTTGTTCCATTTCAATAAACTCCCTCTTTATGTAAATGGATGTTTTCCAAGCTAATTATTTATCAATTTGCATGATTCTTAGGTTAAAAAGGGTGCTGATTAAGAATATGGATGTTTCTACTTCATAAGATTTAACGGCGAGGCTGTATATGGCTGAAATTCAAAATGGCCGACAATAGATTCGAATGTCACTTTGCATTACATAAATGTGCAGTCAAGAAAGTATCTGGTGTGTGCTACCCCTATGAATTAGCTCACTAGAATACAATAGTGTTTTTGTTTTGTTGCTAGGTGGTGTGGTTGCCTAGCAACAGTAGCTTTGCATAGCAATCAAACCTAAAAATATGTTTGAATGTGCATATCTTCATGGTTTCCTTTCAGCAACTTACTCCCATGATGTAAACTTGCATATAACTCTTCTGTGACTTCCATCATAGACTAGGAATATAGGTGATAACAGGTTGCGATGTTGTTTGGTGGCCTAACAATAGCAGTTTTGTATAGCAACAGAGCCTAGATTCTTATCTGTAGGTACATACTTCCCAGTGGGCACATAGTGTTGAATCAATGTTCAAATATTGTTGATCAACAAAGATCAACATTGATTCAACATTGAATCAACATTGATATATGTTGTGTGCCCACTGGGTTGTGCATAGTCTCCCCTCAATGACATGCTTCACTGATTTCAAATTGCATATAGCTCCCCTGTGCACATCACACAGTATTAACATAGGTAGTAAATGGTTGCTTTGTCATGTGGTTGCCTAGCAACTGCAGCTTTACATAGAACCCCATGTCTAAATCTATGCAGATAGTCACAGATAAATGTAAGGTCTTGCCTCAGGAATGAATTGCAACATACAGTTCATAATAGTAGTGTAGGTTGGGAAAGAGCATAGTCATTATTATGCTAGAGCATTGTTTAAATGGAATAGAGATCTGGATAGGAACTACAGGCTAAGGATTTTAGAGAAGGCTTGTTGTCTTACCCTTACTGGGGATGATGAGTGCTAAGATCATTGAACAAACCTAAAATGACAGATCGTTTTTGAAAGTAAACCTACAGCATTAGGATTATGAAATGATCAGTGATAGTCTGGCTTGGCAAAGAGAAAATCAGTCTAGTTGTGTGAAAATGTTGGCCAAAATAAAAACAGAACAAGGTAGTAAAGGCACATTTGGATGATGTAAGGGTTGTTGTTGTAACTCATTTATTTATCCCATGCACTCATACTCCCAAAATGGAATGTCTTGCTTCATGACAGCTCAACTTAGAGAACAGGCTTGAGGGAGCATGCTCTTTACTGGTAACCTGCAGGTATTAAGGACATGTACCCATGTAGGCCATGTCTGATATAATTTTTCTTCAGATGCTGGGGAATAGTGCACCTGAACTCCACTCGATGGGAGTTTGAGATCCCCAATCACAGTTTATATTCCAAAAGTCTGTATAGGAGAGACAGGTAAAGCATGTCGACTCTGTACTGTCAGTATTGTCATCCTGATGACTCGGGTCCCACACCACCTAGCAACAAAACAAAAACACTATTGTATTCTAGTGAGCTAATTCATAGGAGGTAGCACACACCAGATACTTTCTGGACTGCACATTTATGTAATGCAAAGTGACATTTGAATCTATTGTCAGCCATTTTGAATTTCAGCCATATACAGCCTCGCCGTTAAATCTTATGAAGTAGAAACATCCATATTCTTAATCAGCACCCTTTTTAACCTAAGAATCATGCAAATTGATAAATAATTAGCATGGAAAACTCCATTTACATAAAGAGGGAGTTTATTGAAATGGAACAGCATCATATTGGCTGAAGGTACTGTCTTCGCATCCGTGGCAATAACATGGGTCACAGTCATCAAGGAATGCTGCAAAATGTCTCATATTACTCAGACAGGTTTGGCCTACAGGAATTATATTAGATATTGTGGTTAGATGGGTGATAAGGGTAAGTTTTATGCATGTGACAGGTTTTCAGTTAAAAAGGAACTTTGTGATTTCAATCTTCCGTCTTCCCGACCTTCTGGTACACTCAAATCTGAACTTAAAAATACATATTAGGACTTAATGAAAAGCTTATTATGTCCTCTTTCCAACAAGAGCTTTAGGATCCAGACAGGGTGAGGTAGTATTAGAACTTTGGGAAGGAGTGTATCCCTTGAATAACAGGGTACCAAAATTGACCCAAAAGTGGTCTGACCCCGCACATGGATAATGAGCAAAAACCGGTAGTGCATCCCAAGATAATCAATGTTAACATCTTGAATCTTGTTCAGGGGACCCTAAGGATTGAAAAAATACCTGTTGCATTGGGATGTGGGGGGGGGTGCATGGTGGGCCCTATCAGCCCCCGGCCTAATGGTGATTCTAACTGGTTTTACAAACATGATGTGGTAACTATCTACAAAAGATGGGAGTTGAAATGAGCGAAAATTCAATTGGGTCAATAAGTGGTCTAGCTGCATTACCAATATAAACAATAGACCCGTCAATGCCACTGTAGGTATAAAGGCAGCATGAGAATAATATGTATATTCTGGACATTTACTGTAGTATGTTGTGTGCCTGCAAGGGGTGTCCATGTTGTCACCCTACTACTACTCTACCTCCATAATCGTTGGCCCTTAATTCTTGTATAACCTTTT